>CM060931.1:947721038-950523072 GCA_030765085.1 Allium cepa
CTTTTCGGGGGTGATAGGTGATGTCATATTGACTAAGTTCAATGTTCCATTTTAGAAGACGACCCGAAGTTTCAGGGCGAAATAGGACTTGCTTCAGAGGTTGATCAGTGAGCACTTTGATAGGATGAGCTTGGAAATATTGCCTCAGTTTCCTCGATGCAACTAGTAGGCAATAGGCGAGTTTTTCCAACTTGGAGTAATTCAGCTCTGCCCCTGTGAGTCTTTTGCTGATATAGTAAACTGGATGTTGAATCCTTTTGTCTTCCCGTATCAGCGCTGCACTTAGAGCATGAGATGATACTGCCAAGTATATAAGAAGATCCTCACCATTGCCTGGCCTAGAAAGTATCGGAGGCGTTTCCATATGACGGATCAACTCTTCAAAGGCTTTTTGGCATTCGGGAGTCCATTCAAAGTTCTTCTTTCCTTTTTTCAGGGCATCGAAGAATGGGATGCATTTATCAGTAGCTTTGGAAATGAACCGACTCAAAGCGGCGACCTTTCCGTTGAGACTTTGCAATTCCTTCTTCGTTCTAGGAGCTTTAACTTCTTTTAAGGCGGTAATTTGAGCTGGACTGGCCTCAATGCCCCTAGCACTGACGATAAAACCTAAGAACTTTCCGGATTCGACCCCAAATGTACATTTCAGAGGGTTAAGTTTCATTCTATATTTTCGGAGGACTGCGAACATTTCTGCTAAGTGTTCAATGTGATCCACTGCTTTCCTGAACTTCACTAACATGTCGTCGACGTAGACTTCCATAGTTTTGCCCAATTGCGGTTTGAACATAGCATTAACAAGTCTTTGGTAGGTTGCCCCTGCGTTTTTCAATCCGAAGGGCATAACTCTGTAGCAATAAAGTCCAACATCTGTGATAAAGCTTGTATCCTCCTGATCCGGCTCATGCATCATGATTTGGTTATAACCGGAGTAGGCATCCATGAAGGATAACAATTCATGTCCCGCAGTTCCGTCCACCAGTTGATCGATCCTGGGTAATGGGAAGCAATCTTTGGGGCAAGCCTTGTTTAGATCAGAAAAATCGATGCACATTCTCCATTTTCCATTAGCTTTCTTGACCAACACAGGATTTGAAACACAATTCGGATATGTAGATTCTTTGATGAAGTTATTTTCCATGAGTCGATCAACTTCTTCTTTTAATGCTGCTGACCTTTCTGGACCTTGGGTTCTTCTTTTCTGTTTAACTGGCGTAAACTTTGGGTCAATATTCAGAGCGTGTACTGCAACTTCTGGGGATATCCCACACATATCGGCATGAGTCCAAGCAAAGACATCCAGATTTGCTTTCAGGAAAGATATCAAGACATTCTGAATTGACACATTAAGCTGTGTACCCACATTCAACACCTTATTTGTGTCCTTCGGGTCAACAGGTACCGGAATTGTCGTTTCCACCGGTACTACTCTATTCTCCCCTGTACTGGCATTTCTGGGATCCATTTCTTTCCGTGCCCCGCTGTGCTCGCCAGTGCAGGGTCCGCTCTGTAATTGCTACAAAGCTGGTTCCTTGATGCGGACTGGAGTTGCCGCATCCTTTCCCATTTCCCTTTTTCTTGACTCTCGCAGCTCTGTCCAATAGCATTCTCGCGCAGCATTTTGATCCCCTTTTATAACTCCTACTCCATTGTCAGTAGGAAATTTAATAGTGAGGCACCACGGGGCTAGGATAGCTTTGAATGCTGCGAGTGTTGGACGGCCAAGAAAAGCATTATAAGCAGAATATTCGTCGACGATCACAAAGGTTTGCTTTCGGACCACTTTCCTTTCTCCTTCCTTAAGTTCTACAAACAGATCGATGGTTCCTACTGGTTGCTTTGGCTCCCCAGTGAAGCCAACGATTTTCTGTGATGAGGCTTGCACATCGATCATAGGGATTTTCATCTGGTCAAATGTGTTCTTGAAGAGAATATTACATGATGCTCCGCAGTCAATGAGGACTCTTCTGACAATGGCTGGTCCAATACCAGCCGAGATGACCAAGGGATCTAAAGTAGGAGCTTCAATACCTGTGGAATCTCTGGATCTGAAAATAATATCATCACTGAAAGTTTTCTGTTGTTTAAGGGGCGTAGTGTCTTCTAGAACAAAGACGTCTTCTTCGGCTGGAGCATATTTCAAAGCCCTGGAATATCTCTCCATCTCACCCCAACTTTTGCCAGCTGGGTGAGGTCCTCCTGAAATGACATTGATAACGGGCCTTCCAGATTCATGCCCCGTAGCTTTCTCTCCTGCCCCAGGCTGATGAACAGGAGCCCGCTGCCCCTGACTCGACGATGCAGGATTGTTGCTATTCTTTTTCACGAATTGCTGCAACTTGTTTTCTCTTAGCAACTCTTCAATCAGATTTTTCAGCTGGCGGCATTCATCAGTTTCATGACCTGGTTGATTGTGGAAGCGGCAGAATTTCCCACTTTGTATGGCTTTTCTCCCAGTTCTCAAAGGGATAGGTTTAGGGAAATCGACGGAATCTTTAGTGGCCAGGTAGATGTGCTCCGGTGTATGTGATAATGGAGTATATTCTGATGGCTTGAAGGATCGGGGCTTCTTCAGATTACCCTGTTTCTTCCCATTACTATTCTCCCTTTTTTGCCCCACCGATTCATTCTTGCGTGGAGCGACAGTGTTGTCTTCTGCTTTTTCCACCACTGTCTTTACTGGTAAAGGACGGCTTTCCAAGCGAATGAATTCATCTTCTTTTTTGTAGAACTTTTCGAGAGAGGTTGGCTCCTTCATATTTAACCATTTCCCAAATTCGCTTGACTTATCGATAGCCCTCATCAGATAAGTCAATATTATTCGTGGTTCAGCATTTTCCACCTCAGCCAGTGCTATATTGAAGCGGTTCAAGAAGGATCTGATAGACTCACCAGGATTCTGCTCTAAACTCGATGGTGAGATAATATCCTTGGCCTTCGAAGCATATAGTCTAAACTGCTCCTTGAATTTTCTGGTCAAGTCTGAAAACTGATCGATAGATCGGACTGGTAACTTGGTGAACCACAGTAAAGCCACGCCTTCCAGGTATACGGGGAAATATCGGCACTTTATTTCGTCGGAGGCCCTGGCACCTGTCATGTGCCAGTCATATTTATACAGGAACTCATTCGGATCACTTGTCCCTTTGTAAGCTGGAATAGTCGGAGGGACAAACTTCCTTGGAAATTCCGCCTTCAAGATTTTTTCAGTAAACGGAGTTTTACTTGGAGCGAAACCCCATTCCTTCTCATCTTCAACCCTTTGCATACTTTCTTTCATGATCTGCCGGACCATTCCAGAAAGATATTCCTCATCATGCAGAGTTCTAGATCCACCGGCGTCAGGTACTGCCTGCTCAAAGGGACTAGTAGGCCTTTCAGGAGCATTCCTTTCATTAACATCATGAATGTTGCCAGCATAGTTCCTTTCATTACCAGCCGGTTGATTGTTTGCCCCAAGTAAGTCGTTCAACTTATTCAGAATCAGAGCATTCTGGGCACTTTGAGCCTCTAGTTGTGCATTTTGGGCGTTTATCTGCTGGTTTAGCCCTAGAATCACAGCATCCAATTCCGCTTTTGTAACTCCAACAGACGGAGTGGGTAGATTAGGCACAGGGGAAGCGGAGGTTCCCTCTTGAATGTTCCCAGATCTGATAGATCTACTTTTCCTTCCAGGAGCCATAATCTCAAATATACTTCTGGTTTTTAAGGAAATTCTTTCTTCAAATCTCTGCGAAGCAATGATGACAGCTGTCCTGAGTTCAATTCTCAGTGAAAGCACCAAAAATGTTAACGCTAAAATTTGAACGCTAACACCCCGGTGTGTGAAGTGTAGTTGTGAAAGCACCACCCGATAGATCGGGAAAGAATTATAAGCAGGTAATAACGGAAAAGCAGTAAACAACAGCAATTTTATAGTGGTTCGGCTTATGGGTATAGCCTACGTCCACTTTAAGTACTTTTATTGATGATCACGCTACAAGTTGATACAAATCTTCTCAAGTACAATACACTTTGAATTACAAAAGACTTAAAACAAGTAGCTCAAACTTCGATGTTGACAATAATCTTCAAATCCATGGTGGATGTAGATGATTTCTTTATGAAGTTCTTTTAGACGTTCTTTGAATCTCAAAAGCTTTAAGTGTTGAAGTAGTCTAGAATTCGGCAGAGTAATGGCGCTTGAAATTCATCCAACCAAAAGTCCTTTGAACGTTGGAGGTGGCTACGTATTTATAGGCAGGCCTGGACATGAATTCTGCGTACAAGTCATGAGTCGCAACCGACTCAAGCTGAGTCGTCCCCGAGTCAAGTTAGGTCGTGGCCGAGTCAGGTTGAGTCGCGACCGACTCATCTGTAGGTTGAGTCTTGAGTCGCTGGCGAGTCAACCCTTACTAGGACATGCATTGTTGTAACAGACTACGACTCAGTGGCTTTGAGTCGCGGACGAGTCATCCTGGGTTATGAGTCGTCAATCATCTTGAGTCGTTTCTTATGATGAGTCGTGGATCTGTTGAGTCGCTGAGGCAATCCCTTTCAATGAGTCGTTAATGCTTTAACCCGTTAGGCTCCTTAAGTCGTGAGTCGATAGTCTTGATGAGTCGGCAACTTACGGAGTCGGCTTTCTTTATGAACCGTTAACCCTTTGAGCCGTCAGCTGACTGAGTCGCTATCAAATGAGTCGGTACCTTCCTTAAGTAGATGAGTCGGTAATCTACTGAGTCGCTGCCAGCTTTGAGTCGTTGGTCTATTGAGTTGCTTATCTCTATGAGTCGTGAGTCCTTCTTGAGTAGGTGAGTCGCTATCAGTTGAGTCGGTGCTTTCCTAGGCCATTCAACCGTAGCCATTGTTAGGTCGCAACATGTTTTAGGTCGTAGGTCGTTCATTTCCTTAAGTCGTGCCATCCTTAACTCGTAAAAGCCTTAAATCGTGGAGGCCTTAAGTCGGAGACTGCTTAACTCGTAAGTCCTTCTGGAACTGTTTGCTGCCTTAAGTCGTAGGTTGTAAGCTTCCTGAGTCGTAGTTCTTAGGTTGTGGGCTCTTATCTCGTGGACTCTTTAACTCGTTGGTGAAACGGGATTAACAAGCTGAATTTACAAGTGTGACTTATAAAATTAAAATGGAATTAAAATTGGATCTCAAGTAGAAAGTTTTAAAATCTAAGTCCCTGGGAAATTTTGAAATTGTTTCAAAGTGTAAAAAGAAATAATAAATGATATTATTTAGAATATTTTTGAATATGGAAAACTTGTTTAAAAACAAGAGTTGTTTTGAAATTCTGAAAGAATTTGTTTTAAAGGGATGGTTCAAAATTTAAAAGTGTGACTTGGTATGCAAATGAAAAAATATGTATATATTTGAGGATATATATGATTTAAAGTTGATTTGAAATGAATACTAAGTACTGCATTTTGAAACCTCCCTGAAAATGAGATGTATAACCCAAAATGGGAAGTAAGTTTTTGAACTCATAAGTGGGAAGTGATATTGATGGGAAATTTAAATTTGGAATAGAGATTTAAATTGAGTAGGTTAAATGGATTAAATGAATTAAAATTTAACTCAGGGTAAGTTAAATAAGTTTTGAACCTATAATCTGAAATTGGAAAATTTCAAGATGAAATTAATATTTAACGTATGGAAGTTAAATGGAATAAATTGAAAAGAGAAGTATGGATTTGATAGGAGATTATGTATGGATAATTTCAAACAGCTTTTGAAGTAAAAACGGGTTTCAAATTTTGGAAATGTGTGATGGATGCTATTGACTAATGTTTATATAATTTGGATGTTTATGTACTTTAACATATCCTGCTACCATTCTGTTTGTTATTGACAGTATATATAAAATCGTAAATTGAATTATTTCGGTAAAATTGAGAAGTAGAGTGAAATGATATCCATTCTTGGAATTAAATAGAAGTAAAACCTTATCCTAAAATTTATTTAAATGATCTTGATTCTTAGAAATCAAATTAAATTTATGGAAATGGAACCATTTTGAACTTAAAGTTTGAAATCATAAAACAAACTTGTCAACTGGAAATTGTTTAAAGAATCAAGTTTAAAGATTTAAGTTATAAATAGGTAATCAATTGAATTTCGAAAATTGGCTTATTCAAAAAGATTTAAACCCCCCATTTGAACCTTGCAATAAGTTTAAGTAGAGATAATTTAAATGGATATTTGAAATTTGGACTTAGAATTTAAAATTACTAAAGGTTTGGGTAGTTAAAATAAATATTAAAGGTTAATCTGATTTAAGTGATAAAATCGGTATTTGAAAACCGGACTCGAATTCATATAAATCGAGATGGCTACAATTTGAGATTGGGATTGGAATTAATTCAAATTGGAGTTGAATTGGATTAAATGGAAATTGTAATCGAAGTGAATCAGTTCATATTGAAAATGGGGATTGATTTGAAACGGGAATGGAAAACGAAGTTAATTCGAATTGCAATCTGGATTGAATTCAAATGGAAGTGGTAATGGAAAAAATGATTTGATTGGAAATTGGAAACTAGATCAGTTTGACTCGAAATTATTTTGAAATAAACTATTTTAACATAAACTGTCTTAAATCTATTTTCTTAAATATTCATACTATTTTGATTTTTCAAGCTATTTACTATACAGACATTTCTTTTTAAAACTCAAACTATCTTATATTAACTGTTTAACTATTTTAAAATTATTCAAGCTTTTTTCTAAATTCAAACTGGTCAAAGTGGAAATTACTTATATTTAAATCATGGATTTAAATATCAATTGAGGTAAAAATTGAAATTTTAAGCCAAATGAAAATTGAAGCAATTTTGAATTTGAACCGAACCAGATATTGAAGCAAAAATGGTTTTGGAACTAAAAGAATATATTTTTGAGAAAATATGGTGATTTTCAAATGAAGACTGGATAGTACAAAAACTGAACCTCACTTTATAAGAAGTAAGTATTGTTACATATGAATTTGAAAAAGGAAATCAAACTTGGAAAAAAATTGATTTGGCATTAATGAGATCATATATTAGTTATATATTTAAACTTCCCTGTTGAATTTATAACCAAAAGAAATGACCTTTAAAAGATATTTGAAATATAAAGTGGAATTTATAAAAGTATGAAGTGATCCAAAAATTATTTAAGTTAAAAGAATAAATTCATATATATATAAGAATGATTTTATGAGAATGGAACTAGAAAGATTTTTGGGACTCATTGATTTTGAAAGGCTTTTGGTTTTGGAAAAACGCAAATTTTGGGAATTTGGAAAGCCAAGTTTGAGAACTGTCGATTTTTGAGATACCGATTTTGAAGTACATACGTGATACATATAAAAAGTATGATTTGAAAGGTGCTATATGTGTAGAGTATGAAATGTTTTGAGAATGCTATGAGGTAAAAGGTGCTTCTATTGAGAGTTGAAAATTATAGGAGGTGATCCACGGGGTGGTTCAGCCTTGAACCCTAAGGGGGGTTCTAAATTTTGATACCAGAGGACATCCAGACAAAACTGTAGTTCCTGTGGATTGTGGTTGGAGTAGCGTAATTCAAGAGCGCTGATGCCTACAGATACATTAGGGTTATGCTGTGACGACAGCGTAACTCTGGTGTAACTAGGATCTACTGCGTTTCCATAGCGTGAATCGAGGGGTAGTGCCTAAAATATATGCTTGATTTTGTTGGCAGAGCGATGTAACATCGGTAGATTGCGATCTGTGTGGTTCCATAACGAAAGTCGTGTGGCACTGAGTACCTTGGGACTCGACTGGTGTAATCTGCGATCTATGTGGTGAAGTTTCATTTGGCAACGTTATTCGAGGGCGTTGATGCCTACAGTTACATGGTTTTTGTTGTGATGGCAACGTAATCCTGGCTGTAGCTGCGATCTGTGGTAGTTCCATGGCGAAATGGAGAGGTGCGAATCCCTACAGTTTTCTTATAGATTTCGCCGAGATGGCGACATAATCATCACGCTAACTAGGACCCATGGAGGGGGTGATGATTTCCATAGTATTCTCACAAAAGTCTTTTCCAAGTATTTTCACTGGGTGTTGAAAACATGTTTACTAAGTACATATAGATTTTCAGTCCTACGCCTGATCAACGTATGATTGAATTTATGTGAGAACAGTGATGGATTTGTTTAGACATCGAGTTATAAAATGTAGTTCTATAAAACTGGCTTGGTAATACTATATAATTTTGAAGTGCTTTAAATTGTATAATTAAAAGAGTAAGGAGTTAAGATGTTTAAAGAATGATTTAACTAATAATAGATAACATAAATTGGAAGTTTCGCTTCGTTCCTTTTCGAGAATGAGAAGTTCTAAGGCGGAGGAATGTAACGACCTGAATTTTTAATGTCCGTTAATTGGGTAATTAACTAATTTAAAATTTATTGGGATATTAATTTTGATTGATCGAGTAAATAAATTTTCTGATGTTGAAATACCGGATTCTATATAATGATTTAAAAACTATATAAATTTGAAATTTGTAAAATAGCTGGGTATATATAGATTGATAAATATTCTGGAAATGTGTATATATACAAACTCCACCATTTAAATCAAGATAAAATATCCATGGATATATGTATATACCAGTTATATGATGTTAATAACATAAACAACTATATAAATAATGGAAGATATATATATATATATATATATATATATATATATATATATAAGTAAATATATATGAAGCATACATGTCTTTGTACATTATTAGGAAATGGAAAAGGCATATATATACATAAGGATGTATATCTATATCAATGAATGTTCATATAAACATGCTAGGGAACATCATCTTAAAAATATATGCATGAAATAGGAATGAATTGGCATAAGTGGCTAATAGTTATTGTATGTAACATAAGTAAAAACTTATACAAATGACAATGATATATATACGCGTATGAGGAAAACAAGACAAAACCATATTTGTATACATATGGGTGAAGTATGTATGCACATAGGAATGAATATATGCATGTAAATAAATGGGGGAACACAACATTAAATACCCATCCTCTCAAGCACATAAAACATTAAATCCCGTTTCAAATATATCGCAACTTTTTCAGATAAATCAAATCAGGCCAAAGGATCTGTGATTAAAGAAAAAGAGGAAATAAAAAATAAAAATAAAAATAAAGGTAAAAGGAAGCTTACTGTAAACAAAAGAATGCAGCATTGCTTCTCTTATATATACCTATACCATATCTTCTTCTTTTTCATTCATTCGAACAAAAGTAAAGTAAAAATAATACAAACTTCCAATTAGAAAATTAAAGCAAACTAAAGTCCAGGAGATCAAAAACAAAGCCAGCAGTTACTTCTCAAACAATTCTCTATTCAAAGGAAGTAGACAGTGATTAAACTTCATTTTTAAAAATCAAATATATTTTTATAAATCTATGAGTATGTTATGGATCAAATAGAAATAACAGTATATGGTTATATTGTTGCATAGAGATGAATGTATATGTGCTTGTATGCGGAGGAATGTAAATGCTTGTATACATTTTCTAGCCTCTGTTCTTTTTTTTCTAGCATGCTCAAACTTTCAAAATTTCAAATCTCTTCATCTAGATAGTTTTAGACCATGATGTTTGAAGGATTTATGTTCGTATTAGAGTTACTTAATTTTAAAAGATAATTGCATAACATATTACAAAGTAGAAATACTGTAAAGATGATGTGCAGTAAGCAAATATTTCAAGAAAATTCGACCATGTTAAATTTTGTTTTCACCTACATAGATGGAATCAGTTTTGAAAATAAGGAATTTTAGTGGTATTATCTTGATTTTTAGTTGGGTATTTGTCAAGATAAAGAGGGATGGCCGATGTTTAGTCGTGGGTCGATTTCGAGCAATCGCGGGGATTGGCGATGTCGAGATTGCGGCCAAAGGTAGCTAGGTGGTTGGTGGTCATAGGAAAATGGTGGGAGAATTTTCGATTCGGTGTGACATTGGGTCGGAGAAGGAATAGGGTTTAGGCTGGGTTTTGGGTCGAGGTGGTTTCTCTGGCGATTGCGGCGTCATGGTGGCGACGGGATGCGACGGTGTGGGGGGGGGGGGGAAAGGAATATGGAGCTAGGCGAAGCTTCAGGCAAGGTGGCATGGGTTTCAGTGGTCGGAGATCATCGGTATGATGGCGGGTGCGATCAGGTTTTCTTTCCTAAAGATGGTGATTTAACTCTTCTTTCTTTCGGGCATTATCGTGGGAATCTGGGTGGCCTGTGAGGTAGAGAGGGTCGATGGTGACAGGGAGATAAGGTCGTCGGTGGTCGGTGCATCTCTGATGGTGTGTGCACGTGCACGCCGTAGTTGTGCATCTGGTAGTAGCAGAAGAGAAGGGAAAACTATATAAAAAAGCATAGAAGAGAAGAAAAGGGAGTGTGGGCCAGATTTGGGCCAAGAAGGAAAGGTAAAGGAAAAAAAGAAATAAAGGAAAAATAAAAGAAAAGAAACGAGAAAAATTAAAAGAAAGGAAAGATAAAGAATAAAAGAAAAAAAAGAAAAAAAAAGAAAAGGAAGATAAAGAATAAAAGAAAGGAAAACGAAATGAATAAAAGGAAAGAAAAGGAAAATAAAACGAATAAAGAAAAAAGGGAGAGAAGAAAAGAAGGAAAGTAATAAAATTTATATTTATTTATACATACATTTATTTGATAACTTATATTTCCTTCCTTTAACTGAAATCTAATTTCTCTTTAAATCCATATATTCAGTTTGGTGATATTTTACAATTTAGTGGAAATTATTATTACTATTACTACTTAACTCAAACTTATGAATAATTAATGGTATTTTATGATTTACTATTAATAAATTGTTTAATTTGAAATTAATTTGGATTCAAAAGTAAACGCGTATGGTTAATCAACAATTAATAAAAGCCAGATGTGTGAATTATTTCGACTTCTGTTATAGAATGTTAATTTGGTTAGCGATCAATATCATGGCTTAATTCTGTGGACAATTTAATTCAGTTATTCTTGTTTGTGACATCAAATGACCAATCGAGTTAAAATAATTGGACTAAAATGATGATAAGTTTTATTTAAAAATAAACTGTAGAAGTAAATTTCCATATTTGAATATTGTCGCCCTAAATAATAAATTTATTATTTTAAGGAATTTACCCTGTAAAATTATCACTTGGAATCGAAGGGATCGGAATTAGATATCACAATCATCCGGAACCACTTCGATTTAATAACCACAAAAAGAATTTATGGGTTTGATTATAGAATCCAATAGGCTGGAATTTAATAAATTAAAGTAAATGGGATTGTTATAAATAAGTAGTTATATCTAGACATCATTACAATATCGATGGATTTTCTCTAACAGTGTTTGGTTTTAATCTGATAAAACTCGTCGGATATACGAGTTACCTTGGTTTTCAAAGAAGTTTTATAACTTAAGTATTTCATATCAAATGGGTTTACTCACACTGGTTTCCAGCATGGCTCGGGTGTTACTTTATTGTAATGCTTGGGTCAGACCGAGTATTACAGATTTTTAGGTTAGAACGTTCGGAGCTCAAAAGACGAGCTGGATGGCAGAGATGTATCAATTAGATTCCGCTGTGATTTTTGGCTATGTAGACAGTAATTGAGGACAAGTTATTATAACTGTCCAGATTTTTGTATTCTGGTATCTTGTATGTATTTTGATAGTTACAGCTTTTCCTTGTATAAATGCTGCTATTTTATATTATATTTTGTTCTGGTGCGATTGTGAGATTTTGTTCTGTTGTTTCCTATTCTTATTCTATCGTTTTTTATTCAAAACCCTAACAGGATTTCTGGCACTCGATTGCTCGGCATTCTACACAGTGAACGTTTTGCTGTCGATTTTCAGGGTCGAAAATCTTCAGGCCGTTACAGGTTGGATTTAGAGATGAATTGAAAGCGAAACTATAAGTTGTAAGGATGGGTAAATGAGAAATACTTTTATCTACCCTATAGATTTATATTAAAAAAAATTCTTTATTTCCCATTCAAGTATTGTTATTGACACTTCAGTTTGGATATGAAGGGGCCAAATTTCATGAGCACTCCAAATATAATTTAACTGACATACGGAGTACACATCCAATAAACAAAACATATTTTTTCACCTTTTTTGCCCTCGGTTAAAACATCAAAACCTTAAACATTTTCATTTACTTTATCTTTATCCTTCATTTTCAAAAAAGAAAATAATTGTGAGAAAAAAATTCATCTTTATATTCACAATCAGATCCAAATTTTGCTGAGAAGGTGATGAAGAGGTAATTTCTTAACACAATTTATTGCGTGTTTTTTAACGGTGGTAAAGATTAGTGTTTATAAATTACTGTATTGAATGTTTTCTTGAGTAAGAATCAACATTGTCCCTTTTCCATTTCCAATTTCATCTAGAGGTGAGTTTAAATTCTCCATCATTTGATTAATGATTTTGGATTGAATGTTAATGTGACTGAGGGAGAATTAGGATAAATAAAAGAAAGGACAATTAGGTCTATCTGATAGTAATTTTATGAGGATACTAGTTTGATTAGTACGCCTACTAGTGAAAAAAAATTAGAAAATGACCGTCTTATGTCCAATATTGAAGTGTCAATAACAATACCCTTCCATTCCTCTTAGCCAAAATGAAGTCTTTTTTATAATTCCCTTCTTTTTTGAACATGGGTTAGATAGAAACGACAGGGTTTGATATCACACCTTTAGATTAAAAAAATGCACTAAAACTAATTATATCATAATTATATACTATTTATACTACTATACTATTTTGCACATGCAAAACATATGTAGGTTGTCTATATAAATTATATTGTCTTCATGCATAAAGCGCGCGTGGTTTATTCTTGTAATTAGTCGGTCGATTAGATTCAATTAATTTTCAGTTTAATAGGAAAAATTAGTTTACCCTCATAGTCTATCCTTAAAATGTCTCTACAAATTATTAAATTGCCCGGAACTAAATCTAATATATATATTTTCAACCCAATTTGGAAAGTTGATGCGCCCTCTAAAACAAGATTACACATGTGGATAATCCTGCACAAAAAGTCAAGCATCATCGAATTATTAGCAAAAAAGAATTTTCACTTAGACAAAAGGTGTGCTTTTGTAATTTATGTTCAGAGAACGTTACACATTTGTACTAAAATTGTCCCTTAACTAATTCTACTCTTATAAATAGCCTTAGATTGTTTGACTTCCATTTGATAAATAATGAAATTGATTGTGACTACTACTGGACAGAACTACTATTTCGATATGAAAAAAAACCATAGGTTTTTACTTGACACTATCTTGACAATTATCGGCTGATATTTATGGTTTGAAAGGAAGGAATCAAAAGTTTTTCAATAATGTCACTCCCTCATTTGATAACTTGATCTACACTATTACATTTTTTTAATGATAACTGGATCTCAAATTCTAGTTACAAATTGACCAAAACGTTTACTTTAATTAATATCCTAACAAAATAAAAGGTGCTTGATAGTCTAAAGGTAAAATTATCTTATTGCATCACAAATCGTAACATGTCTATCAACGCCGACATTATAGCCCTATTTAACGAAGAAAATGAATCAAACATGCTGCAAATGTGTGAAGCTTAACCTCATTCTAGTCTGTTACTGCTTTCTATATACATTTATGTATAAAAGCTCCACATATACATGTATAAATGGACATATGTATTTTTCGATCTTTTTATGGTCTAATAAGATGCATTGTTCTCAACTGACTTTAAATCAAAGACACAACAAGCAATAGAAGGAAGTCACTTGATGAACAGCCTTCGCCTGTGCTCCCAGTAGCTTAGCAAGGCGGACTTCATCACGTCTATTTCCAGACATGAGCCTTCATTCTGTATATAGATGTTAAAGTAGGTTCCTTATAGATCATATTTTAGGGCTTTTATTATAATTTAATTGTATGGGAGGGTTTTTGCTACCTGCTAAGCTTGTTGGCAGCTCTTTACTTAAGTATAGAATAAAGTTATATGTAACGACCCGTAAAATTTTAATAATCTTTATTGTTTTAATAACGTAATTAACTGAAATTTTGTGAAATTTTTAATAATTGAATTTTGAAATAAAAATTTAATATTTGGAATACGTCTATTAAAATATAGCAAATGGTAAATTTTCATCTAAAAATATGAAAGTTTATTTTCTTGTGAAAATTCTATTTTTATTCAAATCAGTTAAAAATTTGACGTTACTAAAATATTCTTCAAACCAGAATATTTTTACACAATAAATTTGTAAACCATCTTCTGAGTGTGACATCATCTTTCGTTTTTCAAATTTGGACCGCTAATGCCCGTTTATCTTATTTCTAACAAATTAGCAGCATACTTGGTACCGATTATCGACTTTTGATAAAAAGACCATACCGCCGATATCTGTGTACCGTTTTGATCCTCTCATTGTGCTGGTCTCTGTGGTATATTCAATTTTGTGTTTTGAAGTCCGATACACAGCCTAATCCGTGAAAAACAATTTCGTATCGGTACTGGTTTTGTACTCTTTTGGTTTTTTTTGTCTTTTTAGTTACCCACGTGAACTGAATGGTTGATTAATTCCAGCCAGCTGCAAGATTGAGATGTTTGCTTTTCCACACATTGCAGAGTAATTATATTTGTGTCAGCATGTATTGATGGAAAGCTTGGAAGCCTGCATACGTTTTTTGGGTACAACACTCATTTGAGTAAAATATATAATATCATATATATTTCATATATGGTTAAACCTATTCGCTGTCTTTCACTTCAACCTATCCCTGCTTCTCATTCTCTCCATGCAACCATCCCTTCCACTCTTTTCTTTTGTAATGGCAGAACAATATATAAGTACAGTGTAAGATACAAAGTATATATCTCTGTCCATATTTACTTTAACTCACCTTCCCTATCATTTTTGCATTATTCCTCTTACTGCTCCGCCTCCCACCCATTTTCACGTGAGCCGAACCCACCGAGCACCCATCTTTCCCCTCCGCCTGCTCCCTCTCTCTCTCCTCCGTGCTTCTCGAATCAACCACCAACCTCAAACGCCCACACCTCCACACATGAGGCACCAAGACCCACCTCCCTAGCTACGGCGAAGCCTTCACCATCCGCCGCGCCAGCCTCCGCCCCTGCCTGCGCCACACCCACTGCCGCACTGCCCCAACCCACTCTCCGTCACCACCCACTCCGCCTGTCCCCACTGTCTCGCCTACACTTCCCAACTCAGCCACGTCCACACTCACTGCCTCGTCCCCACTCTCTTCTCCTCCCTCGCTTCCCTACTAACCACCACTTCACTGCCTCTCGGCCACCTCGACAGCTGCACCTGCCTCCTCATCAGCCACTTGTGCTCCGCCTTCCGTCAGTGATCGCCCACACGTCAGCATAGCACCACTGTCACTCGCTCCTTGAACCACAAATAGCTGTGAATTCTTTCATGTGATGAGGTATAAATATATTTATATAAATATGCTCTATTACATATATAAATTGTATAAGTTTGCGTAGGTTTTTTTGAAATCGACTGTTACATATAAAAATTATAAAATCATGTATGTACATATATGATATCTAATTTTGTTAGTATGTGTATATATTTGTAGTGTATGTTATAGGCTGTTATATTAATTTGGTTAAAGGTGAAGTTGTTTATAACTTATAAATTTATACAGTGTATTCAATATGTAAAAGGACACTAGTGGATATAGTATATACTGATAGTCTATATTAAGTCTGTGTATATGGGACGTACAAGCTTGCAAACTTTCGGTCCATTTGTTTACATCATACTGTTACAGTTTAAATTTATGTGTATACGCACATAATATCTGGTTTTCAACATTTAGCATAAAGGTATTTTAGTTATGCAAGCTGTAAATTAAAAATGTTATGATGTTGAATAGGTTAGTTTATAAATAGTATAATAATGTAAGTTTATGTATTATTATATAAAACAGCCTGTACTAGTTAAATATATATATATTGATACATGTAGTATCTGTTTATGTTATGTATGGTTTTTGATAGATATTTATACTTATTTATATATAGGCTGATTTGTATATTTATAGAAGTTATACGTCTATATGAGTTTGTTTAGTGGGATATATTGTATATAATGTGTTTAAAGGGTAACCAATGCAATATGTTTTAAACTTTCACTTTTCTGGTTTATTGTATAAGTTGTTAAAATCTTTTGTTAGATATATATTTTCTATAAAGTACGTACAATATATATGATTATGTTAAAATAGATTTTGTGATATGTTTGCATATCTCTGTAAGTATGTATCTCAAATTATATTATTTTAAACGATGATTTTGAAACACCTATATTTAATATGTGTTCGAAATTTAAAAATAATAATAATAATATGATTTTCTATAAGTACTTATATATAGTTAGACATATAAGCTCAATTATACTATCTATCTTCATCAATCTGATTCTGGTTCTGATTCGTTATCAATTTCTGTTATCAGCTTCGTCCGTCGTTCCTGTTTTTATTCATCGAACCGTGTCCATCCAGCATTGCTTGAGATTCGTAGCTCGTTTCCTTATCAAATTCTTTCTAGCCTCGAAAGGTGAGCAATCACTCACGATTAACGTTATATTTATTAAATTTGATTTCAATTGAAACGACTATTGAAATATGCTGCTGTTAGTTAATTATACTGTTATATATGCTATTACCTATATTAGTTCACCTGTGGCATCTGACACCTTTATCTATTATATATATAATGATAATCCGGTTTGGTCATTAAATGGTTGGATTTATTGATTGTTGACATTGGACGTCAAATTGTTAATGTAGTAAATAGTAAATAGTAAATAATTTGAAATTGAAATTGACGTAGGATATTTAGTTTTGATATATGTTAAATTTGATTGGACGACATTTGCATAATATGAACCTTAAAATGTTGAATTAATTGACACGTAGAAATTTTGTAAAATACACCTTGAACCATTTAAATGTTTGTTTCTTAAATTGATGTTGTATGAAATTGAATAATAGATGCCAAGTGAAGAACCTTATAAAGATTAGTGTAATAATCTTTAATCTACATGAAATGATAGTGTAGATTCTAGAAATAATTATATTCATTTGCACAAACAACAATGTGAATTAATACGATTATTTCGGGATTATTTGAATAAATTACTGTATTGTTATTGATTGTTGTTATTGCTTGTTTATTTACTTTGACACCATCCCAGTTATCACACTGCAAGTTCCCTTTGCTATGCTTTGATTTTGAATTGAATTGGAATCGGGTTGAAATGGTAAATACCCAATTAAATAACTTGGCCTAGGATAGAAAATTAAAATAAGAAACCCGACTGGCCAACAAATTATTTTGTAATTGAAATCCATTTGAAATTTAGAAATGAACCTAACAAATTGTTTTAAAGTTAATTAGAAAACTTAATTGACTTAACCGAAATAAATTAAATGATTAATTGAAATAAATCAATATATTCAAATTGAAACGGATTTGAGAATTCATTTAATCTGAATAAAATGAATTGATGAATTTAATTTGAGAAATTGAAATTTAATTTAAGGAAATTTAAGTTAAGTAAGTCGAGGAATTGGAATGAGAATTTGACAGGTAATAATTTAAGATTTAATGATTACGAACGTTAGGGAATTTGTTAGGTTAAGATTTATAGACTTGATTTTAAATTAAATGGATTTGAAAACTTGATAATGAACGTAATATAAGATTTAATGAAGTTTTGACTTAAGTGTAAGTTAAACTTAGTATAGTAGTGGATATAATTTGGGATAAATTTTAAATGATTTTAAATTTAATGAATCGACTATGAATTCGCAATTGGGTTTTGAGGTTAAATGGGTCTGAAACTTGTTGAGGAATTAAACTAGGTATGCAAATCATGGAATTAAATAAATAGAATGAGATTTTCTTAATGAACTTGAATTGGATTTTGGTAACGAGTTAATTGAAACTATTTTGATTTTAAAGGGCGTAGTTAATGAAAATCGATTTAGCCGAATCTATATTTATAGTAAGTGGAAGGATAAATGTAAATATGAATGTAAGATGAATCGAATTTTCGTTAAACAATTTGAATTGAATGGAGTACTAAAATTAAATCCATCGAATATGAATAAATTAAATAAGGGAAGTTTAACCTTATTATATTGAATTTGAATATTGAATTTAATTGTTAACTCAAATGTTGGACTAAGATTTCATTTGGAAATATGATTTTAAATATTTGATATAAATTGAATTGGGAAATGTCAAATTTTGGGAACCAAATTTGGAACTTGACTTTGGACTTGATTTGTTTAAACTTTAAACACTAAATGACAATCGGGGTAATAATACGTAGTTATTAAAGAGACCTGGATCGGATATGGACATACTCTCTGTCGATACCAAAAACCACTTTAAAACTAATATACGCGGAGTGTTGATCCAGAATGAAGTGGATGGTTTGGTGAACGCGTTGGCTGAAGAAAGAAAATGATATTGGATGACCCCTGACATGACTAAAACAGGAGCCGCGTCGGGCCATTGAGGTTCGCCACCTCTAGCGGACACATTTCTTCGATACCATATCTATTACTGTTGTGATTCGATTTGGGTGCACCCCTCGGTTTGGGAGTGTTGTTTCGCGGTGTTGAGGTAGCTGCTGGCTATGCTCAACATCAGTCCGGGTCACACAACTACTAGTATCCTAGTTGGTATCGCCTCATGTACCTTGTCATACTGATTATCCTATTCGCGACCACTACGTTTTGTTTTGTGTTATACCTATGGGGTACCCTCTGATAACCACCAGTTTACGGTGGGGTTTACGGTGATGTATAGACTATGGCATTATAAAAATGTGTTAAGGGGAGTTATGGTAACGCCTTAACTCTATTTTAATACTTTTACTTTATTGTAGATATATTGTAATAGCGTATTGTACTACATAGTAGATAGTTTAACGGATCCTTAAAAGGATGGTTATTCCAAGCATCCTTTGAGTTACTTATATTTCAGTTGCTATTTCACTTGAGTTGGATTTATTAATATAAGAATGTTAATCCTGACTCGAGTGTTTTGTGCTTTGCTTTACGCTCGGGTTAGACTGAGTGTACCAGTATTCGAGACTCACCTTTGGAGTTGGTGCATCGCTTGGAGATCTAGTTATCTATCCAGCTTTCAGATATTCAGTTGATTCCAGTGATGGTATTCTGATTCTTGCATTTGACTATTGTATTCGAGACATCTGTTGTACCTTATTTAACTTTGATATGTATATAGTAGCTTCATGAACTACTATCTTTTGTTTCCGCTGCATTTATTACCCTGTGTCTGTGATTTGTGATTATTTATTCATATATGCTCAGTTTTTCCAAATTTAAATTAACAATTCGGTATTTTGAACTATTCAAGTCCGACATGTGCGGATGCGAATAGTCCAAAATAGCGGGTCGTTACATTATATGAGTGCTGTCCTCCTTGAGAAGATCACTTATTTTCCTCAAAAAAATATAGGCAAAATTAGTTCTTTCAATAAATTAATATCAATCACAAAAGTAAATTTAGACTTTGTACAATATTGAAATTTAAACGTTGTTAACTGTTTTAAATAATTTCAAAATTGAGTTTGAATTTTAGAAATAAATATGTAATTGAGCCTTTTAGTTACTAAAAAGAATGGTTAGATTTAGTTGAAAAGTTTTTTGAATTGATTTTTTTGACATTTTTTAATATACTTTCGTAGGTGAGGAATGTAACAAGGTCCACCACCACCCCGCCTCCTTTTCACTCAAGCCATCACATATTCGTTTTTCGATCTTAAAATTTTGACCCATTTAATGGATTATTACATGCCTCTGTAAATATCAGGCTGCTAAAATGCGGCTGCCAAGGCTTGAACCATCTCCCTCTACTAGGAAGCTAGGAGCCCTTGCCAACTGCCCTAGAGCTGCAGACTTTTTTTGGACTTTTAATCAACTATCCAATCAATTTTTATTATCCACTAGCTAACTAGTAATGGGAACCCAAAAAATGAATCAATACCCTAGATCATGTGTGAAAGCACTGGTGCATATAACCACCAGCATAAATCTCAGATAAACAGCAAATAAGCAGCAGAAGTAAGAAAAGAGACACAGGATTTTTATAGTGGTTCGGCTGACTTTGGCCTATGTCCACTTTAATCAATCTTTATTATGATTATAACAGTTGAATCTCTCTGGATATCAACTAGCCAGTACTTAGATCTAAGTTACAGTGAGTTAGATTAAGTCACAAGTGTAGGGGCTGACCGGAGAAACACAATAACCCCCTTGATGATTGTTGTAAAGGAAAAGAAAGTTGAAGATGTAAAGGAATTTCAATAAAGTGATGTTGGATCTCTCTCGGGAAAAGATCCATCTCTAGTTGCATGTAGGTGAGTATTTGTAGGGGAACTCGGTGAGTATTGGACCAGAAGTCCAAGTGCAGAAGAGTCCAGTTGTTATGCCAAGTCATCACCTAAAATCCCAAATCAATCTGAGTCATTTGTATGGATCGCTAGCTATCCATAGGGGATGGATCGCTAGTTATCCATCAACTTAGCATATTTTTCTACCAGAAGCCTTAGTGCTGCGAAGGAGCTCAGAAACTTTGAGGGCGATCCGACCTATCTTGATGGATCGCTAGCTATCTATACAGGATATGTCACTAGCTATCCATCCACTTAGCATATTTTTGAGTGATCTTTATTTGGTTGTCTGTCCATCTTCTATTAAAGTGTCTTGTCCAAATTTCAGTTCGTTTGGAGTTAGTTTGATTATCCATCTTCATGGATCATCTTGTCCAGAAGAATCACCCATAAGTGTTCAAACCTTAACGAAATTGAATTAAACTTTGTAGGAACACTCTTGAGGGTGTTAGGGACCCACCATAAAAATTTGACATGGTGGGGCCCAACCTAGATGGGTCGCTAGCGATCCATCTAGTTAGGTCACTACCGATCCATCAAATCCACTCCAAATGATTTCATTTTTTTAACTTTCTTCTATGTTTTCTAAATGATTTTTCAAAACTTTAAGTCAATTCGACTTCGTATGAGTTCTGTAGGTCCATTTTAAGTTAGATGCTTTTGGTCAAACAACTTGAATCAGGTGAGTCTTCACTTCTCGAGCTAGACTGTGTGGCATGCTATGAAACTTTGAAAACGTCTCTAGGGAATATATTAGATCATGATGCAAGAGGACAAGAGGATCCACGGGTAAGCTTTAATTATGGATCACTAGAAATCCATAGGTGATGGATCTCTAGCAATCCGTCGCCTTAGTTTATTTTGGCATTTTTCTTCTTTTGTCTTTCTCTTCTTTTCATTCTGATCTTCTTGGTCGATCCTTGAGTTATTTTGACTTATTATAGATGTTTTAGTTCCCTTTAGACTCAATTGGTTAAAAACCCAGTTAATAGAAAGCCAATTACATAATCTAACAATTAAATTGAAACATTAAACGAGTAAATTTGGATTAGCAAAACAGATAAATCGGTTAAATAGATATAACATTGCTATTTTTATATTTGAAGAGTGAAAGGAGAAGAGAAGTATTAAACCTATATATAAAGGAAAATTTACCAGATATCCTTATGATTTATTTTGAATAGATAAGTTTCAAGTGTTTTTCAACAAGCTAGGTTCTATGCTAGCTAGCATAAAATACAACTTAGATTCTTATGTACATGAGTGATTACACCAACTATACATTATAGTGCATGTGTACATTATAGTGCATGAGGTAGGTTGTTATGTTAATTGTAATAAGTTTCAACTACATTCGCATGAATTACTAAAATCAAATGTTAGATTTATTTAGAAATATAACATTGAATGTTTTGCCATTTTATGACTTCTTAGAGACCAAATTAAAGACTGAACTAAAGACCGAAATTTGGTCTCTGACCAATCTTAAATCTTAAAAACTGATTCGAGACCGAATTTTAGTCTCTAATTTGGAATTTTAAAGACTAATTTTTTCAATCCATACTCGATTTATATTCAAAGACTAACTAATTTCAGTCTTTATATGGATGTTTTTTAGTAAATATGACAACAACTGAGTTCGCTTGCACTTATAAGAAACTTTTCAATGCATTCTTCCCCATCTCTTTTTGATTTTCTAGACTTGAGAAGCATAAACTCGCTTTAGATATTTTTCACTTCTCTAATAGAAACCCTTTATTCCTTGCTCATATTGGCATTCATCTTAGGCCGGCTCTTGTTTTTCCTTTTACACTTCTACATTCAAATTTCTTTGCTTGGGTAGGATGAAACGATGATGTACTATTTAAATTTCTATCGTGGGTTCCTTCATACCTACTAGTAAATAAAGTTATGTGAATCCATTGAGTATAATGTAGAAGAAAAACGCATGAATGTTTTATGTGGATGATCATGTATGAGCATAATTGTCAAATGTAGTGTATACTATGGGAAAAATTCTTGAGAAAGTTGAAGAATACGTCGGTCTTCAAATAAACGGAAGTAAAAGTAAAATTTACTTCAGCAAATCATGTGTTAAATTTAAAAAAAGGTCTTTGCCTATAAAATATTTGGGTCTATCCCTCGGTAATAATCAAATTAAAGATAAAGACTGCTCAAGGCTATATGAACCGATTCAAAAGTGATTAGAAGAACGGTCTAGCAAGCTCTTATCCCTTTCTAGTAGATTGGAATTAACACGCATAGTCATCCTGCCATCATCATGTATTAGATTCAAGCTCATAAAATCCTAGCATATACAATACAGAAAATAATTTTATATAGAGAGGAAAGCAACATAAAGTATCTTGGAATATAGCATGCAAATCAAAGAAATCGGGTGAGTCCGCAGAAAGCCAGAAACTCAGAATTGGCCAATATCAATCAATATAAGACATCGGAAGTAATATACAATTCATTCAGGGTAAACACAACTAAAAACAAAAAAGTTCAACTATGCTTGTATGGTTCTCACTGCTGTCATATTTCATATATGGGAAGAAAGAAATGCAAGGTTACACAATGACAAGAGAACGGATTCACTGTAAATTTGGAAGCTAACTGATAATGAATGCCAAAAGTTTTCAAAAAATCAGACAAAGCAACAAACTACAAGACAGATTCAGATCAAGCCACAGATCTATGGGAACTAGATAATTTTAAGGACCGTATTGAAGCTTATTTACAAAGTGGGAAACGCTTTAATGATATTTTCCAAAGCAGATCCGTTGGCGACAGTCGTAGCTTCGGGGTTGTGTCAAAAGGTGGCCATCTACATCCCTATGCCAGATCTGATACTGCAAATTCAAGGGAAAAATAAATAAGCAAGCACATGTAGTAAAGTCTATTAATGAAATTTTGGTTTGGGAAAATTACTCACCTGATATATCATATAACCGCACTTTATCTTCATAGCCCGTCATGCTTCGACAACTGTATCTTGATACAGATCTGAGCAGATTAGACATTATTTGCAAAAGAGCAAGGAATTTTCTATAGAAGTAAGCTTAATCACATAAACTTTAACTTATCTTGCTGGCAAGAAGGGAAATCCAGCCACATATGTGCTGATGTCGGTTGAAATTGCCAAGAATCTCGGTCTCAATTAACCGCTATAAACACTGCTAGAAATCAAGAGCAGGATGAAGCATGGAAAGCAGTGGAAGCCGTCTTAAAGCTTCGATTAATCGCAATGTGAAGAGATTCTTCAATCGCCTGCTTAACAGAAATTTCTGTGTTTTTTAGCTTCCAAGTATAAAGGATGTAAATGAATGAAGCGGCTAGGATTTGAGAGTAACCCTAGTGTTTTATGTTTGGAAGTGTATCCGGACCCATTTACTCATTATGTATGGACTATGAGGCTTATAACCATTTTCAAAAATAATAGTTGTAGCCCATATCTAGTAGAATAGATTTAACATATAAAGTTAAAACTGTAAGGATAAGATACATCAAGATGACGCAGCGGATATACAGATTGACGACGAAATGGAAATTCCGTGTCAAACTAATCGAAACGATTAGATGAATCAATATGAATCGATGGATTTATGGAATACCGGATGCCCAAATTCGTTGATCTACGAAAGATACCAAATTCTACCTATCTTCGACACGTTGATCGCGCACGATACCGTGAAAGAAGATCTACAATTCTTCGAATGTTGATCAAGCGCACTTGATACCGTGAATTGGCTTCAACAATCGTTGATTCGAGCGCACTCTAATAACCGAAAGTGGAGATAGGAGACCACACTCAACTACGAATTTCAAAAGAGGCACAAAGCACTCAAACAAAGTTTCATTCAAAAATCAACCTACCTTACAAATGACCCCCACATCCCTATTTATAGGGTTACGACTCACACAAACACTTACATCACAAGGTACACGACACAACTAATTCTCGACCTAACATGACCGCGACTTACGACCTAACATAGGACGGTAACGACCTAAGAAACAACTGTACAAACGACCTTGCAACAATGTGGCTTAACAAATACAACTCGAAACAGTACAAAACGAGTTACGATCTAATATTATACACAACATAACAACATAAGGCACTTGCGACCTAACTCAACACGACACTAGTAACATCTTCACGCGATCAAACTAGGTCGTAGGTAGTTGGAATTTGGTCGGAGCGACCTGGGGACTTATTGCATAACTCGTTTCCGCTGCTTATCTCCGTTACCTCGCTAGGTCGTTCCATAGGATTCGATAGGTCATTGCACGACCTATCGTAGGTCGTTGGTTTCCCTTCCTCTGCATAACTCGCTTCACTACATTCCTCTGCATAACTTGCTTCACCGCCTTGCTCCGGTACCTCGCTAGGTCATTCCATTTAGGTCGTTCGCGACCTAAAATGATGCGACTTAATGAATAATGCACTAAGTATCTGTTCCACTCCATCATCCTTCTCGTTAGGTCGCTCGCGATCTAAGACTACATCAGGTTCGGCTGCATGATCCTCACCTGGTTGGGAAAAATTCGTCCTCAAATTTAAAAGTTTTTTCCCATCGGATTGTTCATCTCCATAATGAGGTATAAGATGTTTAACATTGAACACGTCAGAAGTCTACACATCCTCCGGCAGCTTCAACCTATAAGTATTTTCATTGATCTGTTTCACAATCTTTACAGGACCAACCTTTCGAGCCTTAAGTTTATTGCATGCTCCCACTGGAAAAAGATCCTTCATTAGTACAGCATATACTAAATCTCCTTCATTAAATACAACACTTCTTCGATTCAGATCCGCAGATCGTTTATACTTCTCATTCGCCTTCTCCAATCGTTCCTGAACGATTCTATAGCAATCTGTCAACCCATGAACGAAATCAGCAGCCCGCTTAACTGTCCCCTTCGGTTGTGGTACTATTGTCAAATCCAACGGCCCCTTTGGTAAGTTTGAATATACAACCTGAAATGGACTGAAACTGTACTCCGGTTAACTGCGTGATTGTGTGCGAACTCAGCTTGGCACAACTTCAAATCCCAACTCTTCAAATTGTCTTTCACAAGACATCTCAGTAAATTTTCCAACGATCGGTTAACCACCTTCGTTTGCCCATCAGTTTGAGGATGGTAAGCGCTACTAAAATTCAGCTTCTTTCCGACCAACTTCCACAAACTCAACCAAAAATGGCTCAGAAAACGAGTATCTATATCTGAAACAATAGATTCAGGTAAACCATGTAGTCTATAGATCTCTCTAAAGAACAACTGTGCCACATGGACTGCATCTTCCGTCTTTTTACAAGCAATAAAATGTACTATCTTCGAGAAACGGTAGACCACAACATATATAGAGTCATTTCCCCTTTGAGTCCTCGACAAACCCAACATGAAATCCATGCTTACATCTACCCACGGTTTTGTCGGAACAGGTAAAGGCATATACAAACCCGCATTTGTAGCTGTTCCTTTCGAAACTTGACAAACATGACATCTCTCCACAAATATCTCAACCTCTTTTCTCATTGATGGCCAAAAATAAGAATTTGCAATCAACTGCATAGTACGATCACGACCAACATGTCCTTCTTCATGCAGCTCTTTTACAATTTTCATTCTCAAGCTGCAATCTGGTATGCATAAACGACTCCCCTTGAATAAGAATCCATCTACCAACAAAAACTCATCAGAACTCCCATCCTTGACTTTCTCAACAATCTTCATAAAGTAAGGATCTTCTTCAAACAACTCTGGCAATAGTTCAAATCCTGTCACTTCAACCTTCATCGTTGTCAACAAATGATTCCTCCTGCTCAAAGCATCAGCTACACGATTCGTCACCCCTGATTTGTGCTTTACAACAAAAGTAAACTGTTGTAGATACGCGACCCATGAAGCGTGTCTGGCTGAAATTTTGTCCTGCCCTTGCAAATGCTTCAAAGCTTCATGATCCGTATAAAGAACAAACTCCTTCTGAAACAGATAATGTCTCCAGTGCTTCACAGCTTGAACAATTGCATAAAATTCCATGTCATGAGCGTTATATCTCAACTTGGCTCCAGACAATTTCTCACTGAAATAAGCAACTGGTCGTCCCTTCTGACTCAATACTTCACCAATCCCAACTTTCGATGCATCAATATGTAACTCGAACAATAACTGAAAATCCTGCACTACTAGAATTGGTGCTGTCGTCAACAGTGTCTTGATCTTCTCAAAAGCAACCCCTGCTTCCTCTGACCACTCAAACTTTTTTCCTTTCATGCAATCGGTTATAGGTGCCATTATGCTGCTAAAATGTGGAATGAATCTTCAATAAAAAGATACCAACCCATGAAAGCTCCTCACTTCATTAATTGTCTTGGGTTGTGGCCAACTCCTGACAGCTTCCATTTTGCTTTCATCCACTTGAATTCCCTCCTATGATAGAACATACCCCAGAAACAAAATACGGTGTGTCATGAACACACACTTCTTTGCTGCTGCATAGAATTGCTCCTGTCGTAGAATTAACAATACTTCTCGCAAATGTTGGACATGCTTTTCTATACTTCCACTATAGATCAAAATATCATCAAAGTAAACTACTACAAACTTCCCAATGAATGGTCTGAAAATCTGGTTCATCACTCTTATGAAAGTACTTGGAGCATTTGATAAGCCGAACGGCATAACCAGCCAATCGTATAGACCTTCTCTAGTTTTAAAGCAGTCTTCCACTCATCACCCAGTCTAATACGAATCTGATGGTATCCACTCTTCAAGTCAATCTTCGAGAACACAACAGCTCCGCTCAACTGATCAATCAAATCATCAAACCTCAGCATAGGAAATCTGTATCTCACCGTGATCTTGTTTAGAGCCCGACTGTCCGTACACATCCGCCAAGTCCCATCCTTCTTCGGTACCAATAAGGCTGGCACTGCACAAGGACTCAAGCTCTCCTGAACACGCCCTTGTTTTAACAACTCTTCCACCTTCCTTCTCAGTTCCTCATGCTCCTTAGGACTCATCCTGTAATGTGTCTTGTGTGGTAATACTGCCCCTGGCACAAGATCAATCCGATGTTGAATATCTTTCAACGGTGGTAACTCCGTTGGCAACTCTTCAAGAAACACATTCTTCCAATACCGGTTTTACTTCCTCTGGAACTTCAACAGATTCAGTAGCTTCATGTCCAATCAACAAAAATACCTCTGGACTCTCCTCTACTTCTTCAATAAACTCCTTCAAAGTCAACAAAGTCTTCAGCTCCTCAATCTCTTCTGACTTGCTCTCTCCTTACTGTCTCTTCTTCGAAACTAAAATGATCTTAACACCTTCAAACATAAACCTGTAGCTATTGGTTCGACCATTATGCTGCACTACACGGTCATACTGCCATGGTCTTCCCAAAAGCAAGTGACAAACATCCATCTCCACAACATCACACCAGATCTCGTCTTTATACTTCTTTCCAATAGAAAATGGAACTTGAACTCACCTTTCCACCTTCACCTCTCCACCTTTTCTCAACCACGCTAACTTGTAAAGATTTGGATGTTTCTCCGTCTTCAACTTCAACTTTCTCACAGCTTCAGTAGAAATGATATCATCACAACTTCCCGCGTCAATCACAAATTTACAAACCTTCCCTGTATAGTGCATGTCGACTGAAAAATATTACTTCTCAACCAACTAGCCTCATTCTCTTGCTTTGGTGTTAAACAAGATCCCCTTATCATAAGATTACATCCTTCATCTCCCGACGCAATATCCTGTTCATCCTCCTCAACTGGACTAGAATAAGCTTCACCAACATCCTCACCTTCTACTTCAGCAATCATTGTTCACTTCTTCGGCTTTGGACATTCATTACTTTTGTGACCCACTTCCTGGCAATTATAGCATTTGAAACTGTAGTTGAGCTTTGCCTTCTCAACTTCTTTCACAACTAGTTTACCGACAACTTTAGGAACATTGGAATTCTCACTAGCACCCTTGTTCTGAGTATTGTAACTTGGAAACACACCACCTCCTCGTATCCCTTGTTTCTCCTAAGCAAGTGCTTTCCGTTGTGCTTCTGCAACAGATCTCGGATCAAACATATTCACCATATCTTGGATCTGCATTCTCAATCCCCCAACAAACCTAGCAGTTAACTGTTCCTCCGTCTCCATAATGTCATTTCGAGCAATCAATTGATAAAATTCATCAGCATAATCATTAACAGTCTTCGTTCCTTGCCTCAAATTCTTCAACCTCTGATACATGAGTGATTGATAATTGTAAGGCAAGAATGTAGCCTTCATTAACTTCTTCATCTTCTCCCATGATTCAATCTTTGATTTACCCATTCTCTCTCGCGTAAGTTTAGTTTGCTGCCACCACGCTAAAGCTCTTCCCCTCAACCTTGTAGCAACTAACTTCACTCTTCTATGCTCAGGAACTTCTTTGAAGTCAAAAATTTCCTCAATATTAGACAACCAGTCCAAAAATTCTTCAGCTACCATTCCACCCTTGAATTCTGGAATTTCCATCTTCATACCCGACTCCCATCGTCGGTCATCCTCAACATCCCTATATGAGTTTCGAACTTGGTCTCGATCTCGATAATGAATGCTAGCTCTATCACCCTCTTCATCAGAATCAAATGTACGTCTATATCGATCTCGACCATCAACATCCCTTCGATCACGCATGTCTCTCCTACTATGTCTCTCTTCATCTCGATATGGCTCATCTTCAAACTCACATGGAGTTCTTCTCTCTTCATGTCTATATTCATGGTGATCTCTACTCGATGAAATTGATGTTTCCCTTCTTTCTCTAAAAGATTGCGGCGACACCCTCCTCGCTTCCGTAACCGATGGCGAAACTCTGTTTCCTCCATGGTTCGAAATTGGCGACCTTCTCCTTTGATTCATATCAATCATCAATTTCTCCAATCTACCAATGCCTTCATCCAACTTCTCATTGAATTTATTGCTAATACGTTGTTTCATCTGTTCAGCATCTTCTCTTTTGTACAAATCTTCAACATTCTGATGGCAATTAGCTCTTCTCGGAGGCATTGTTAAATCAAACACAAATCTTCAATAATTCAAATACAAACTTCAAAAACTTCAACTCAACTCAAATCTTTACTCTCGGCCTTGATCAAACTTGGCTCGGTTCGACTAGCTCGATTTGGCCTGATAACGACCTAGCTCAAGCTTGGCTTCGACATTCACTAGCTCGCATGACTCCAGTAGCTCGAATCAAACTGACTGCGACCTAACCCTGCTCGGGTTAGCTCGCTCAAACAATTCAAACACACTTTGGCGCACAAAACTCCAATGAGAAAATTCAAACACTTTCCGAACATTGATCCAAAATGATATGGATCTAAAACTCCCAACTTGTTACAACTTCACGTTGAACACGATGCACACCAAACTTCTCAACAATGAAAACTTCAACTTCAAACTCCTTGGCTCCCAGACCCGACTTAGCTATGATTGGCTAAGTCTAGCTCTGATACCAAAACTGACGCAGCGGATATACGGATTGACGACGAAATGGGAATGCCGTGTCAAACTAATCAAAATGATTAGATGAATCAATATGAATCGATGGATTTATGGAATACATGATGCCCAAATTCGTTAATCTACGAAAGATACCGAATTCTAGCTATCTTCGACACATTGATTGCACACGATACCGTGAAAGAAGATCTACAATTCTTCGAACGTTGATCAAGCGCACTTGATACCGTGAATTGGCTTCAACAATCTTTGTTCGAGCGCACTCGAATAACCGAAAGTGGAGATAGGAGATCACACTCAACTACCAATTTCAAAAGAGGCACAAAGCACTCAAACAAAGTTTCATTCAAAAATCAACCTACCTTACAAATGACCCCCCCATCCCTATTTATAGGGTTACAACTCACACAATCACTTACATCACAAGGTACACGACATAACTCATTCTCGACCTAACAAGACTGCGACTTACGACCTAACATAGGACGATAACGACCTAAGAGACAACAGTACAAACGACCTTACAACAATGCGGTTTAACAAATACAACTCGAAACAGTACAAAATGAGTTACGACCTAATATTATGTACAACATAACAACATAAGGAACTTGCGACCTAACTCAACACGGCACTAGTAACATCTTCACGCGACCTAACTAGGTCATAGGTCGTTGGAGTTTGGTCGGAGCGACCTAGAGACTTACTACATAACTCGTTTCCGTTGCTTATCTCCATTACCTCGCTAGGTCGTTCCATAGGATCCATTAGGTCGTTGCGCGACCTATCGTAGGTTTTTGGTTTCCCCTCCTCCGCATAACTCGCTTCACTACATTCCTTTGCATAACTTGCTTCACCGCCTTGCTCCGGTACTTCGCAAGGTCGTTCCATATAGGTCGTTCGCGACCTAAAATGCTGCGACTTAATGAATAACGCACTAAGTATCTGTTGCACTCCATCATCCTTCTCGTTAGGTCGCTCGCGATCTAAGACTACATCCGGTTGGGCTGCATCACAAGATATGGCATGAGAGTGGAAAGTGTAACAAATATGTGCATACATTATAGGCCGAATATGGACTACACCAGGAAGGGCATATGCAAAAGTACAACATAGAATTCAAAAACGAATGGATTGTCATGTTTAAGAAGTTAGGAAAAAAGGAATAAAAGCATTGGAAAAAAAATCAATGCCGGCGACGGTCAGGATTTTGACCGTGCAAAGCAATAAAAAGTGCCCTAGCCATGCATAAAAAGTCCTATACATCCTTAAGCATAATGTACAATTCAAGTGAGAGTGGTATTTTTTGTCCAATAACAAATAAAAAAGTTCTGAATCTAGAAAAGGGAAAAATTCTCCTAAACACTTCTCAAAAGTTTTTCAAAATTTTCAAATCACAAGACATAGACTTATACATAAAATTAACTATCATTTACTATTCAATAGGGTCGCTAAGGATTTTATTAAGGTTTCAAAGTTATTTTTCTTAAATACATGAAAAGGTTACCTAAATAATGTTTTCAAAATTTTGTTATGTATTCAAAGCATCTTGCTAGCAAAAGAGCAACCTAGTAGTTAGTAATCCTATGTGTGAAGATGATCAAATACAAGCTCATATGAACTTAGAGGCACTTGATTGCTTAGCAAAAGAAAACGAGATAACAGAGTGACTTTAATAGTTAGTTGAATAATTCTTTACTGAAAATAATTAGAGATAGAGATGATAGAACATGTATAAAAGATTGGAGAGAATTGTGCAATATAAATGGTCAAAAGGACCTTATTTCATGCATAGACCAAAGTAGCCATAATCAAATTTCACCATGACAATATGTACCTTCCAATACACCGATCCAAAGCGTAGGGTGACTTTCGAACTCGCAATGGTGCCAAGAAGTCAGAGCTATCGGTTTTTTTGAACATTACATAGGCTAAGAATATAATGATAAAATATAAGACACTCTACACTTTTAGATCTCATAGCAGAAGGCCAAAAAAATATGAGTAAAGAAAATACTCATCTTGGAAATATTCCATAAAACATACGTAGTCAGAATCTAGAGTTTATAGAAATACAACGTATAGTCTAATAAATACTAAGTATAATAAATAGTTACGTGGAGAGTAATGAAAAGTAATAAGAAATGCCAAATACCAAGCTCGCCTATTCACGTACTAGATCTGGGCCAATTACCTACAACCCTTCCTTCTATGGTAGGGAAAGAGAAAGGAAAGTAGTGGGTCAAACAAAAGTATGGTGAATGAGTTACATTACTATATACAATGATCGCATGCAATTGACATAGTAAACACTCTATACGATCTAGAGTGTTCTAATTGTGTTTGTGAACTACTTATCATGGTAGGTTTCATTAAGCTAAAGGGTATAGTTATAAATACACCTACATCAACATCTTGTGAAGGTTTACACTTAGAATCGAACTGCTCATCAAACCTCAAAATAACTATAGATCGGCTAATAGCTATCGGAACTATTCCTTTATAGGATTACCTATAATATCAAACTCGGGACTACATTCTTAAATTACGACTATCATATTTATGCATTAAGGTGTACCCCGCAACATCAACCCATGCTAAAGATTTATTAGGGTCTGTTATATTAATGTCCACTGTTAAAGGTAGCATAATGCCACTTATTGCATAGCATCGAGGTCTATCAATAACACAATATCATGTCCTATTGCCATGCATACCAAGAAAACTCTCGTTAGTGCCGGGCCATACACCTCTCCAGGCATCACTAGAAATGTTGTGCATACAGTATAGAATCCTATGAATATAATTTATGAAAACATTGCCTCAATCAAATATTGACGATGCTAAATAAATAGTGTCCGAAGCTCGTTGCCAGCGTACATATCTATCCAGTCCCACAACGTCCAAGAATCATAAACATATGGAACTAAATTTTTACTTATACTAACATTTATATATAATGAAATATAAAAAAAATTAACTTAGGCCTTAGGATGAGTTTCAAACTCGCCAATAAATCGTTAACCGTCGACTGCTTTTATAGACTAGTCAGTGTGGTTTGTTGTTTTGTAATGACCCGGAATTTTCGATCCCGAAAATTGCAGATAGTTAGGAAAAGAAGAAAATAGAAAGAAGAAGAAGAGATAGAAAACCAAACTCAGAATCTCACATTCGCAGTGAATAAAATATAATATCAAATAATAACAGTTATACAAAGAAAACTGTACCTGTCAATTTATATTTATACATCAGAGTTGCAACCAATACACAAACACCGGATAGTTAAAATCAACATGTTCCAGAATTACAAACAATAATATTCACAGCGGAATACTCTATATGTTCCTGCCATCCAGTTCGTCTCCTGAGCTCCTGAACGTCCTTACCGGAAAATCTGTAATACTCGGTCTGACCCGAGAATTACATCAAAGTAACACCCAGGTCAGGCTGGAAACCAGCGTGAGTAAACCCATCTAACAAGGAATACCAAAGCATAAAACTTATTTAAAAACCCGGGGTAACTCGTATCAAAATTTTACAAATGCACAAATTTAGTATTACCAATACTTATTACACACATCAATTCTAAGTACCAAAACTTAGATTAAATGATCCAATCCACTTAAATCATTCCATTTTAGTCTATTGATTTCACATATCAGATCTGTATAGAATTATCATAGATTACAAGTCGAAGTGGTTTCGGGTATTTACTAATACCTGACTCCGGTCTCCTAGAATTCAATATCGTCTTAACCCACGTTATTCAAGTGAAATACAATTCAACCTTTAAATATAAGATGTCACTTTTTACACAGCAATACATCATCGATAGATAACTACGTTATCACTTCATGTCACAAACATTTCATATCAGAGATATCAATCAATTCAAGGCATTTAATATCATTCAATCATTCATAAGCAAGATTGATCACTTCCAAAATTAATTTAATTTATCTCTAATTAAGTTAATTACTAATTTTAATCACTTGCATTACCTTTACTAAACATTAATTAATTACAAACCAATTAATTAATCATCTTTAGTTATTTATCTTAATTAATCACCCTTGACTAATTATCCTCTAATTACAATAATAATTCACCCTTAATTAATTACCCAGATTAATTATCCTTCATCCATTCACATTGATCCTTAATTAATTTCTCAAATTAATTATTCTTTAATCACGCGTTGATTAATTATCCTTTAATTAATCACATTTATTAATTTATTAACCTTTAATAAATTTCCTTAATTAATTAATCAATCCTTTAATTAATTACATTAAGTAATTAATCCTTAATTACTTCCATTAACTAATTTTCCCTTTTTAGTAATTATCCATTAATTTATTACACTAAGAAATTATGCATTATTAATTACTTCCAGTAGTTATACAATCAATTTCATAATTAATCTATATTATTACTTTCAAACAAACAAATTTTTTAAAAATTAAATCTTGCAAACTTATTTAAAACCTGTTAAATAATTTATTTTGTAACATGTTATGCGACGACCCAGAACTTTGAACATTTGAAATTGAAATATCTAATTGATTTTAATGTTTGAAAGTTATTTTAACTTGGATTTCAAATATCAGAATGAATTTGGCAATTAAATTATTGAATTTAATTTATTGAAGTTGGATAAAAATTTGAACCTTTAGTTATACGCCGATTAAAAATATTTCAAAGTCTTAGGAAATTCATATTGATAATACTGAAGATAACGGAAGCTTCAGAATTGAATTTGTAAATTATTTTTTCAGTTTTGGAATTTATATCGTTTAAACCGATATTAAAAAAATAGCCTTACCAGGCATAGTCTCGGATTTCAACGAAACTAGTTCCATGGGATCGGTAATATTGTTTTATTATTGGATTTCAATTTCCGTAGCATTCGGGATTGTCGTGTGATCATACGGTAGGCAAACGCGCTAAAATTAAATCGAAAATTCGACATTTTAACTGGTCCGGAAAGCTATCTTCTCTATACAATCGAATTTGGACTCGGAACCTTTTACAGTGCGTTCGAAATAAGGGTATAACATTATAAATGCCTAGCGGCATGCCTCGATAGGATGTCAAGACTTTGAGTTGTGGAATTGAGAGGATTTAAATTTGAATTTGAATTTAAATATAGGATATGTATGTTTCTTCCTTCAAATTTTCTGTGGACCTCATCACATACACGTATCCTTCATTTTGCAACACGTGTTATTTTTTTACACGTGTTAAGAAGAAAAAACAATTGTAATCAGATGAAATAAATAAAAAGAAAAAAAAAATTCTTCGGCAAACGAAGTCCTTTCATTACCATTCAAGATTAAAAGCTATGGCCGCAACTTCCTTTTTAAAGAAAATAAAAATAGGATATAAATCATGCCTCTCTGATATTAAATCTTTGACGTGTAATCTAAATCGAATTCGAATTAAATGAAGAAAAGGGTCGCAGGTAATCAAATCGCTCGGCGAACCAATGGCAGCAATGGTATCGATCGAGGAGGAGCGACGTGGTTGACCACATCGAGGCGTTCATGGTGGCGCGATTCTGGTCTTCGATTGTGCCAGGCTGGAGTGTCGTCGCGCTGAGGGTTTGGGCTCGATCTTGAGCATTTGCAAAGGGGGCTGTGTCGATCTTCGTCGAGGCACGCGAAGGTGAGTTAGAGTGGCGATTGATTTGGGTGGCACATGATCATTCGTGCGACATCGAATTTTGACGACAGCGAGCAAGAAAGATCGTAGGCGCCCGCGATTGCAACAAGGTTCGACATCAATGGCGGCGACGTGCCTGAAGGCAGTGAGGTATCGAAATCAAAATTTTCCACTAGTAAAGTTTATTTAATAAACACATGTATATGCATATTAGGATGAAGTTAGGCAGTAAAGTATATACCTATTTTAGTTTTGAATTTTGTGTATATATATATAATGTTTTGGACAGAAAAAGATAAGAATTTCAAAGTGCTAGAAGTTTATATAAAAATTTGATTTTTGGATCTATAAAAGTTATCTTATAATAAATATGTATTTTCAAATGGAATGACAAAATATCATATATTAATAAAAAAATTAAAGCGTTTGAAAGTTTATATAAATTAGGTTTTTAATAAATCTATATAGGTTACTTTATAATCATATATGTAGTTCATAGAGAAAATAAATATGCATGTACTTATTTTAATTTACTAATTATTTTAAAAATAATGGTTTTGGTGAGCTATTTGTTTTATTAACCTATCTAATTATTTTAACCGCTGAAAGTAATTTATTAAAGGAAATTTAGTTTTAAATTTAATATTCAGTGAAATAAAATTATTAAAAGAAATTGGTTTAAAATAAAATCATTGCATAATTAAAAATTTTAAACGAAAATTGATTATTCGATTATTTTGAATATTAGTGAATTGTATAAATGTTTATACAAGGTCAAAAGATCGTGAAAAACAAACTGGAATGGAAACGGGTCGCACGCGTAAGCAAAGATGAGATCTTCTCACTCAAATTATAGTAAACGAAAATTTTAGTTATTGATTGATTGTTCAATTGTGATAGTAAATTTGAAAATTGTTTATTGTGTGCTTGGATGATAAATTATTATCAGTTGTATTGAAATAGACCCTACGCGCCGCATAATAGCGGATGATATTATATTGAACCCATATACCGCGATATTCCACCTCGAAGTGGAATTGGTATTATATATGTATTTGGAGCGATTGATTTCCCGCATTATATAGCGGATGAGACCCTATGCGTCGCATAATAGCGGATGATATTTTATAAATTTCGTATACCACGATATTCTACCTTGAAGTGGAATGGGTATTTAATTGTTGTGCTAACGTCTGTGGATGGAGGGAAAACAGGTTGGAGGTATCCAACTGGATTCCTCAAATATTTAAATTTGTTTCAATATTGTTTGTTGATTTTTACAATCCGTGTGTGACTATATTTGTGATGTAAATCGTTAAGGGCTATAGTTTCGCCGAATATATTTTTCGTATCGTAGGATACCAGAAATAAATAAAGTTTGATTTTTGGAAAATAAAGTAGAAAATTCTAAGTAAATTCATTTTTTAGAATTGGGTGAATTCAAAGAAAGGAATTTAAATAGATAAATTTTTATCTTTGAAAACTTATCGAATTAATTTCAAAATACGGAAAAAAAATTATAAATGGATTTTAAACAATATTGTTTAAAAGTTGAAGAGTTTGTTTTAAATCCAGATTTCAATATGTTTGGGGGAGATAAAAGAATTTATTTTAAAAGTTAAAAATTTTTAAAATCAATTTGAAAATTGATTTGGTATTTTATAATAAATAGATTGAGAAATCAATTTGGTGTTTTAAAAAATAAATCTTTAAAAAATTGATTTGCAAACCAATTTTGTGTTTAAAAATAAATTTTGGGAAATCAATTCTGAAATCAATCGGTGTTTGAAATAAATGGTTGGAAAGTCAATTTGGGATTTGATTTGGTATTTGAAATATATTTGGAAATCAATTTGAAAATTTATTTGGTATTGAAAGTGAATATTTGAGAATCGATTTGAAAAATCGTATATTAGTGGATGTATGAAAATTTAAAATTCACATTGGGAATTTTGTTTTAAAAATAAATACTGGTTTATTTAAAAGAAAAGCGTGGAAAGGAATCTATGGATTTGGAATGTAAATTTAAAATAAATCTAGAAAAATCTATAAACTGATTTAGATTGTCGATTTTGAAATGAAAGGTGCACTTTCCTTGGAAAGCCGAGAATGTTTGAAAGTAGCTTTCTAAATTAAAAGTTTGGAAGTTGGTTTTAAAAAGGATGTTTGTGGAGAAACTATTTTCTTAAGCTAGTTTCAAATTTTTAATGTAAAGATTTATTTAATTAATTATAGAAGGGATATTTTAAAGATTAAAATTGATATTTGATTTAGAAAATAGATGTTTAAGTAATTATACCCTATCTACTAATTTATTTAAAAATTAGTTTGGATTTGAAGTTTTATATAAGATATTGGTATAAAGTTTTCATAGCTAATATTTAAAATAAGTATTTTAAATTATTTGAACTCGGCAGATTTTCAGTGGAATTAAATATTTGGAAATTTATTCCACGTGAGGAAAGTGATTTGAAATTTGTTTTCAAGGTCTGAAAAGTAAAAAGTGATTTGAAATTTGGAAATTTATTTGAAACTTGTTTTCAAATGTTAAGTGTTAAAATTATATATTGCGAAGATATTTTGAAAATAAATAATTAGGGGAAAATTATTTAAACCTGGTGACTTTTGTGAATATTGATTTATAGTTAAACAACCGACTATCAATATTGGCCTTCAAATGGGCTTTGAATTTCGATGCGACCAGGGGTCGGATCCCAAATGGATATTTGCAACCCACATCAAACCTTTGTGGTTGTGATGGATCTTTTATTTAAAAGAGCAAAGTGGAAATTTTGTTGTGATTTGTTAGAAATTTGATTGAAGACTTATTTTTAAAAATAAGCGCTCATTATTCGTATTAGCCGGGAGAGAACTTTGCTTCATAAAACCCATTCCGAATAATGATACGACGAAATGGGATTGTATTTGAAAATAGTGTTGAAGACCGGGTATTCTCGAAAACGAAAGGATTACTTGACGAATGTCTCTGCACTGGGTTGCTCCGATATGGAGATTTTATCACCCTTTGTGATGGGGATTCTGGACGTGATTAGTGAATATCAGGATTTGCAAGGGCTTCTTTGAAGTGCCTTCGGTTCCGTTCAATCCCGGAACGGACTTGTATGGATGTGTGTCTGACATTACACTTTTAGATGTAAAGATGGTTTCTATCAAATACATTTATGTTGGTGGCGGAGAATTTATTCTCTTAGCTTAACACCCTTCTCTGAGACGTACGAGCTCAGAGGTTATGTATTTGATTGTTACTAGTGATATATTCCCAAATTGGTAATGTGGCATACGAAGTGCTGCTGATCATTTGTTGATCGAAGCATGACTTTGTGAAAAGTGTAGCATTGTGGACGAGCCATCGTCGGACCTCACACCCCGAAAATGGTCAAAACAGGAAGAATGGGGCAAGGTTATGAGGGTCGCGCCCTTCAGGATATGTAATTTCCTTCTGGAAAAGGGTGGTATCATGGTATGGAGCCCAGATATTTAACCTATGTGGTTGATACGAATTTATTATACTTTGTGATTGTTGCTTTGTGGTTGAGGATCAAAGCATAAAGGTCGCAAACGACCGGGGATGTCATACTCGTGTAGTAGTTAACTCGTTATAGAGGTAACCCTGCCTTGTGTTGGCAGAAAGCTGGTTAAGTTCTAGGGATGCCCCTCTAGAGGCGTACCCATGTGGTAGTAGGAAGTTCCTTAGCTTGACCATTTGTTGGAAATCCAATCACCAATATGCACCTTTTACGGTTTTAGTTGTATAACCTGCCATTTACTTATGGTGGCACCTCGCTGTTTTGATGATAGCTACAGTAGGCATACAATAATGGTTGTATGCTGGCTAAGATTAATATTATACTTTCAAAATGTTTTTGCACTATGCACTAATAATATTAAAAAGGATTTTGTGTATCAAGCATGTTTGACTATCATAAGGAGAAATCTCCTCCTATTCTGCATTTGCATTGTGTGTGTGGAAGGAGGCCTTATGGTAGTTTCATTTTCCAAAAGCATAGCGGATTTCTCTTTATTTCTTTGTGAAAATTACTGTTTTTAAGATCTCACACAAGTCCCATGACTGACCTGCAGTTTATTATTCCCTTTCTAAATTCTGGGTGCCCATAATTTTCCATGCGGGCAGCCTAGAGTTAGCTAAGCAATTATTTAGGAGCAAAGTCAAGAAGTTGCTGTGGAGATCGGGAGTGCAGCTGGATGGCTAGACGTAACAATATACTATGTATTATGTGTTGCGTTTGGGCTAGTGCAAGTCAAAATTTCTTGTATATAACTTATTATAATTGCCAGTTTTGTGTTGTTGTCATACACTTTGATGATGTACGTATAAACTGATGTAGTTCTTTTGTTTTAAAGATAATTCATTATTTATTATATGTTGTGATGCAGCGCACAATGCTAACTCATTTGCTTTAAGTGGCACGATAGCCTTAAGCCGTTTGCAACCTAATGAGATAGATGATGCAATAGGGGAGAATGCAACGCAATTCGCGTGTGTTTTAGGCCGCCGGCGATCTAGCGAGCTGATAAGTCGCCCAAGCGACCTAGCAAGTCAAATGGACCAACCTAGCGAGCTACGTGATCCAGCGCAGCATGCTTTAGGTTGGTTGCGACCTAGTGCGATACGACCTAGCGAGATAAGAGGGAAGGAAGAAGCAGTGCACGAGTTATGCGAGCTATCTACTTAGGTCGTTCGCGAGTTATTCTTAAGTCGCTCCAGAAGATAAGTCACTCCAGATTGTTCAGAAGCTGTTTCTTACGTCGCGAAGGCCTAGGTCGCGTGAAGATATTTCTGAAGCTTAAGCCGCTGATTTTTAGGTCGCTCAGATCTTATACCGTCCAGTTCTTTAAGTCTCTCATGTTATAGGTCGCTGCCGTGTTTGTTTAGATCGCATGGGTTGATAAAGTCGTTTGTATTGTAATGTGTTGTAACTGTTTGGTCGTAGATCGTTTGTATGTTTGTTAACTTGTTTGTTTTTAGGTCGCATGTGTTAGCTCGTAGGTCTGTTAGGTCGTGCCTGTTAGGTCGCCGACCTGTGTTGTAAAATTCTATAAATAGCGGTGTTGTGTCACATGTAAAGTAAGTTGATTTTGAATAAAACTTTGTTTGAGTGCTTTGTGCCTCTTTAAAATTGGAAGTTGAGTGTTATCTCCTTTCTCCATTTTCGGTTATTCGAGCGCGCTCGAATCAACGGATTTGACGCCGATTCACGGAATCTTGTGTGGGAGATCAACGTAGAAGAATCGGAGATCTTTTAACATGGTATCGTGCACGATCAACGTGTTGGAGATAGCTAGAATCCGGTATCTCGCGAGATTAACGGATTTGGGCATTTATCCTTGGTATCTTTAATCCATCAATCCATGTTTGCATCATTTCATCGATTTATATTGTCTCACCTAATCGTTTCATCGATTAGTTTGACACGAAATCTTCATTTCGTTGTCATCCGTTATATCCGCTGCGTCAGTTTGGTATCAGAGCTAGACTTAGCCAATCATAGCTAAGCCGAGCCTATTGGGAGAAGTGTTGGAGTATTGAAGATTGTTTGTTGATAAGTTTGATCTAAGCCGGGCTGAGAGTAAGTGCATCACTTTGATGATCAAGGCCGAGAGTTAAAGTGTGTGTTTGGATTTGTTGAAGATTTGACAATGCCTCCTGTAACGACCTGTATTTTTATGGATCGAAGGATCGTAGAACTGTTGTCATTAGATTGTTAGTGTTGTTAAGTCATTTGGAGCTTAAGTCGTTCAGAGTTAAGTCGTCCAGGGCTTAGGTCGTGCAGTGGCTTAGGTCGATGAAGCGACTTAGGAGTTGGAGCAACCTATAGGAGTGAGCGACTTAGGGGTTTGGGCGACATAAGGGAACTAACGACTTAAGGGTTAACGGTTTAAGGGGTAGCGACTTAAGGAAGTTAGGACGTGTTGAGGCTTAAGTCGTGTGATAGATTAAGTCGGTGGAGCGACCTAAGGAGGATGTGCGACTTAAGGATTGGGACGGCTTAAGGATAGTAGCGGCATAGGTGAGCGATTTTGGAGTTAACGACCTAAGGAGGGTAAGTCGTTCGAGCGATTTAAGGGTGATAGCTTAGGTCGGGTAGTAGATAAGTCGGTTGAACGACTTAATGATTTGGAACGACTTAAGAGAATCGGTGACTTAAGAGAGTTAGCGGCTGGGTTTAGTTTAGGTCACATGAAGGCTTAGGTCGTAGGTCGCTGGGTCGTTAAGCCATGTGTGCTGATAAGTCGTTAGGTCGTGAGTCGTCCAAACGACTTAGGACTTAGGTAGAAATACGGCAGTGTGTTAGGTCGCTAAGTCGTATACTGTTGAGTCGTTAGGTCATGTCTATGTGTTAGATCGTGTGTGTTAAGTCACGCGCGTGTGTTAAGTCATGCATAGGCTTGATTCGTATGTAGGGAGGTCCATTGAGTCGGTAGGCCGTGGGGTTGATGAGTCGTAAGTCGTGGGGCCTTGTTAAGTCGTGACCAACTTAAAGGGGGGGGCAAACGACTCATAGGTTTGGCCTATAAATATACGGCCTTATCTCACGTTTTGGGATCCGGATTTTAAAGCGACGAAGTTCGGCCTTTTTGAGAGCTCGAGTGCTACACTTCTTCACTTCTTTTCTCTACTCTAATCTAGTGCTTCCTTCCATCCAACATTGAAGATCAAATCGAAGATCCAAGAGCCAAAATTGAAGATCTACATTCTTCAAAGAGAGACTTTATCGTTTGAAGGGAAATCTTGTCGGATCAAGCTAGATCCTTTGCTGTCCAGATCTGGAGTTAGTTGCTTTTGAGGTGTTTAGGTGATTCGGTGAGTGGTGGTTATCTCTCACATGGACCCAGAGGAGTATATTGGATCGGTGGCTTGTTTGTGTGTTAAAGATAGTGATTCCATGCATTTTCCTTAAGTCTTCATGTAGATCCATCGTTCATAAAGTTTTGATATCCACTTTACTACATGTTAACCAATGCTAGTTCATTCATCAAGATATTACTTAGAATTCATGCTTGTTAGATTTGGACTCTTTATTTACGAAATTGCCATTATTATTATAACTGTTTATTTAGATCTTGTTTGAATGATTGATTACTTGGATTAATGGTTGATCTGATTGATTGTTATAAGTTAGTTGATTGATGATTTGATTTAGACAAGTTGGTCGAAGATGATTCAAAAGCTAAGTGGAAAGGCTATTGAATAAGGAAAGCTGCTCATTGCATGTGAAGCGGATGATAAAGCTTATATGGATAGATTTGATGATAATGTTGAGATGGGACTTTGCTATGATACGATGAGGCAAAGGATGATGTTGAGATGGGACTTTGCTATGATGCGATGAGGCAAAGCATGATGTTGAGATGGGACTTTGCTATGATACGATGAGGCAAAGCATGATGTTGAGATGGGACTTTGCTATGATGCGATGAGGCAAAGCATGATGTTGAGATGGGGCTATGCTATGATGCGATGAAGCAAAGTATGATGTGAGATAGCCTTGATTTAATCCAGACGGGATCCTACCAAGCATGTTGATAACTCGGTGATATGGTTCGAGTTAGTTGATAATGATTGGCTCAAGAGGCGCTTGAGCTAGTATGAGAATAGTCGTCGAGGAGGATGACTAGGAGGCTGAGATTTCATCGTTGTTGAAGGTTCTAGCATGCTCAAAGCAAGAGTACGCTGGGCAGATTCGATAGTCCCAAGACTAATAGTTGATGGTCTAGTACTCTGGGCAGATTCGATAGTCCTGGGCAGATTCGATAGTCGTAGGCACGTGTCACGATGACGTGCGAAGTTATGTCTAGAACGGGGTTACCATTAGCCCTTGACGGACGGATGAAAGAATGAGCCGGTCATTCAATTAACGGTGATATCGAGGCAATGATAACAGTGATAGCCAGAGTCATGGATGTTTGGATACTTTGATTGTATCGTCACTCGGTCTCAAGAGCGATGTTTTGTGGGCGCTTATCTGATCTTGGTTTAGGCCTTGGGGGTTTGTACTTGGAAAACATCGACCTTGACTCGAGTGATAATTGCTTTACTTTAGTTGTCTTCTTTACTATATTTGTTTCTGCTTAGTGTGTCTGGGGGCTATCACTGTAGAAAGAGGTAGAGTGGGATGGTTGGGTTCCTATTCCTTTTTACCCTTTATGCTCTTTTGGTATGTTTGATAGTTGATTTACCGCTCACTAGGACTTTTGTCTGACTCAAGGTTTTATGTTCAACTCTTATTACCTTGGGCTGTTCATCCATTTTGGGATGGACAGACTAGGTAGCAGGTGACAGGTGCTGTTCTTAGTGACCAACGCTGTTGATGAAGAAGACGAGCTGGAGGCTTTTGCATATTATTTTCTTACTATATGTACTAGATGTTCCGCTGCTTGTATGATTATCTGAGTGTTATGTAGTGAGGCTTGATGTATTGACCATTTAGATGTTTGTATCAAATTGTTTTGTAGTGTATTGATGAGGTTCTATTTGATGTAGCTTCACTTGTATATTTCTCTATTGTATTTTATCCCTGCGCTGTGAGTAATACGATAGACTCTGTTGTTTTTACCTTACCTTGATGATCGTCCATGGCAGCCTGGCACACTTTACAGCGCACTATTTCCTTGTTTAGTGCAGGAGTCATGGGCAGTCATCACATTTGGTATCAGAGCGAGGTTAATCGATTTTAGCCAACGCTCGCTGACGTAACTACGTAAGAGAGACGTAATAGTATTTTGATGGATGATTACTATATATAATATAGTAGTTTAGAAGGATTAGAACCTCTAATGCAGTTGTTTCTCAAGGTGTACTAATCATTCTTTTATAGATATTAAGAATGAGTCGAAGAGGGAGACCAACTGCTAGGGAAGGCCGTGATTCTGAGGGGGCTGCTGATTATGCTGCTATGTTTGAGGCCGTGATGACTTCGATCATGAGAAGAATACCAGCTCCAGGGCCATCAGTAGATGTTGGAGTTCAGGTTCAAGCCCCAAAACCAGTGGATTTTGCTAAGTTGTGCAAAGACTATACTGCTCTTGGAGGAAAGGTTTTCTTGGGGACAGAATCAACCATAGAAGTCCAAAGATGGGTAGATACTTGTAGAAGGGTCTTTGGTGATTTGGGAATTGAGGATGCAACTAAGAGGAAGCTTGCACTAAGACAGCTTCGAGGAAGAGCTTCTGATTGGTGGAATTCTATCACCATTGATACTCCGGAGGAAGAGATCACTTGGGTGAATTCCAAGCTAGATTTGAAGCTAAGTTCATTTCTACAGCTCAAAAATCTATTCTGTTCCAGAAGTTTGTGGAACTCAAGCAAGGTGGAAGACCAGTTCTTGAGTATGTTTCTGAGTTTGAAGCTTTGTCCAAGTATGCTCGGTCGTATATTGAATCTCCCTATTAGAAGAATGAGAAGTTTGTGACAGGTTTGGACACTCATCTTGGGAGACAGTTGGTGGATCATCTGGACGATCTGTTTGAGAAGCTTGTGGAGAAAGCTCTCAGGCACGAGAATCTGTTTCCTAAGGAAGGATCTGTTATTGCTGTGACTAAGGAGGATTCTAAACCACAGCAAGGTGGGAACAAGAAGAGAAAGCAGCAGCAGCAGAAGGGTAAGGATGGCCAGAAGAAGCCAAAGGGTGAAGTGACCTGCTACAACTGTCAGCAGAAGGGTCATTTCTCCAAAGATCGTAAGAATCCAAAGGTGTCAGTGAAGTGCCACAACTGTGATAAGCTGGGGCATATCAGGAAGAATTGTCCAGAACCACGGAAGGACAAACAGATTGTGCAAGCTTATGCTTTGGGGGCTGTGCCATCGTCTTCGAAAGCTCCTATGGCGGAAGAGAAAGGAAAGAGTGTGGTGGTACAAGGTACCCTTTCCATTTATGGTGTTCCAGTTAGAGTGTTATTTGATACTGGAGCGTCGCATTCTTTTGTTAGTAATGAACTTGTAGGCCGGTTGGATTTGGAACCGGATATTATTGATAGACCATTGGTTGTGACTAATCCAGTTGGGGGTTCATCTTGTTTGTGTATGATATGCCGTGGTCTGGTTGTATCGAGTCATGATTGCTCTTTTGTTTGTGATTGTTTTGTTCTGAACTTTGCGGGGTTCGGAATTATTTTGGGTATGGACTGGCTTAAGAAGTATGCGGCAAGGGTTGATTGTAAGAGGCTAGAGGTGACAGTCGAGAATGTGGAGGGGCGAAGGGTTGTGATACGATGTAAGCATGAAGAAGGCGTCTTCATGAGCTTCATGTATTCGCTGGTTGTTCAACGGGATGGACTGTCATCGGTGCCAATTGTGAATGGATTTGAGGATGTCTTTGATGAGGTCAAAGGGTTACCGCCGCATAGGGAGATCGAGTTTCGCATTGATCTAGTTGAAGGAGCTAGACCTGTTGTGGTGCCTCTTAGGCGGATGGCGCCTAGGGAACAGAAAGAGTTGAAGGTGCAAGTTGATGACCTTTTACAGAAAGGATTCATTCGGCGTAGTGTGTCCGAATGGGGTGCACCAGTTGTGTTTGCAACCAAAGTGGATGGATCGTTGAGGTTGTGTGTGGATTATCGTGAGCTGAATAAAGTGACTAAGAAGAACAAGTATCCATTGCCGAGAATAGATGACTTGTTTGATCAGCTTCACGAAGCTAAGGTGTTTTCACAGATGGATTTGGCAACGGGATTTCACCAGTTGAGAGTGGCAAAGGATATTGTGCCGAAGACTGCTTTTAGGACACCATCCGGTTTCTTTGAATGGCTGGTAATGCCGTTTGGATTGACCAATGCACCAGCATATTTTGAAGATCTTATGAATAGAGTGTTCAGGGATCAGTTGAACAAGTTTGTACTTGTGTTCGTGGATGATATTTTGATTTATTCCAGAACTGAAGAAGAGCACAAGACGCACTTGCGTATTGTTTTGGAAATCTTGCGGAAACATCAGCTGAAGGCCAAGTTTTCAAAGTGTCACTTCTGGAAGAGCGAAGTGAGGTTCTTAGGCCATGTTATCTCTGGAAGTGGGATAGCGGTTGATCCCGCCAAGGTGGCAGCGATCCAGGATTGGGTTAGACCTAAGAATGCATTTGATGTGAGAAGTTTTCTTGGATTAGCAGGATATTATCGTCGGTTTGTCAAAGACTTTTCCAAGATAGCTGCACCATTAACAGGATTGACGAAAAAAACCAAGTGTTCAGATGGGATGCTAAGTGTGAGCAAGCTTTCGGAATCCTGAAAGAGCGACTAACAATTGCTCCTGTTTTGAATATTCCAAGTGGAAATGATGATATGGTGGTTTACACCGATGCATGTGGTAATGGACTTGGAGCAGTACTGATGCAGAAGGATAAAATTGTTGCGTATGCAAGTCGACAACTGAAGCCGCATGAAAGGAATTATCCGACTCATGATTTGGAGTTAGCGGCGATGGTATTTGCTCTGAAGATGTGGAGACATTATCTTTTGGGAGTTTGGTTCGAGTTGTTTACAGATCATAAGTCATTGAAGTATCTTTTCTTCCAAAAAGATTTGAATCTCCGGCAGCAACGATGGCTAGAGTTTTTAGCATCATATGATTTTGGTATAGCCTATACTCCGGGAAAAGGTAACGCAGTGGCAGATGCGTTAAGTCGAAGACATGCAGAATTGGGAGCCATGTTTTCAGAATGGAAGAGCCTTGAGTATTTGGCTGGATTTGACTTCAGGCCTAGATGTGAATTGGAACCTGAGATGTTGGCAAACTTATCGATAAGACCTACTCTTGTGGAAAGGATTGGCGAGAGCCAAAAGCGAGACGATAAGCTTGTCAAGATTATCCGTGATCTGGAATCGGGGTTGGATCCAGAGAAGGATAAAGGATTCGAATTCTATCGAGAGCGTTGGCTTCGAAAACAAGGACGACTAGTTGTTCCCGATATAGATGAATTGAGAGTTGAAGTTCTGAAGGAAAGTCATCACTCGAAGATGACAATTCATCCAGGTGGAAATAAGATGTATCGGGATATGAAGAGAACCTATTACTAGGAAGGTATGAAGAAGGATGTTGGAAATTTCATTTCCAAATGCATGAACTGGCAGTTGGTAAAAGTGGAACAGAAGAAGCCAAGAGGATTGCTTCAGCCATTAGAAGTTCCTACATGGAAGTGGGAGCAAGTATCGATGGATTTTATCGATGGACTACCTAGAACCAGAGCAGGAAATGAAGGGATTTGGGTCATCGTAGATCGTTTGACTAAGAGTGCAAGATTCATTCCTGTTCGATCAACCAGGACTGCATCGAAATTGGCTGAGCTATATGTTAAGTGGATAGTTCGATTCCATGGTATTTCGAAAAGTATAGTGAGCGATCGAGACCCATTGTTCACTAGTGGATTTTGGAAGAGCTTCCAGGATGTTTTGGGAACCGAGTTGTGTTTGAGTACATCTTATCACCCTCAAACAGATGGTCAGACAGAGAGAGTCAACCGAGTTTTGGAAGATCTTCTCAAAGCATGTGTTTTAGACTTCAGAGGATCATGGGAAGATCATCTTCATTTGGTGGAATTTGCGTATAATAACAGTTACCAATCAAGCATTGGTATGGCACCATATGAGGCATTGTATGGAAGACCGTGTAACTCTCTGACATGTTGGTTGGAAACGGGAGAAAAGTTGATACTTGGACCAGAAATGATTCAACAGACTTCGGATTTCATAGAGATCATTCGGCAACGAATGAAGGCAGCCCAAGACCGTTAGAATAGTTATGCCGATAAGCGTCGTAAGGATTTGGACTTCGACATAGGAGATATGGTTTTTGTGAAGATTTCTCCACTGAGGAATGTTATTCGATTCGGGAAGAAAGGAAAATTGACTCCGAGATTTGTTGGACCATTTTCGATCGTCGAGCGAATTGGAAAGCTTGCGTATAAATTGGGGTTACCGGAAAAGATGGCGAGCGTGCACCATGTTTTTCATGTATCGTATCTACGGAAGTATGTGCACGACTCGAATACGGTGGTTTCTGCTGATAGTTGTGAGGACTTTGAGGTTGATCCAATCGTTGAGAGACCTCGTAAACCGCTTCGTGTTGTGGAAACTGACACGAAAGAGCTTAGGAGGATGGTAGTCAAGTTGCTCAAGGTACAATGAAGTGATGATGTTAACAACTGTACATGGGAGGTGGAAGAGAGGATGAAGGCAGCTCATCCTGAACTCTTCGAGGTATGGCCCTAAGGTGTCGTGACATCTTATGAATCTGTAACTTGTTCTAGTCTTAGAATTCTGCATGCTAGGCTAGTAATTGGATGCATGGTTTGTTGATTGCTATAGATGGTAGACATGCAGAATAGTTTTGGTTGCTCTTGTTTGTTTGGAATTTCGGAGGCGAAATTCCTAAGGGGGAGAGAATGTAACGACCCGTATTTTTACGGATCGAAGGATCGTAGAACTATTGTCATTAGGTTGTTAGTGTTGTTAAGTCGTTTGGAGCTTAAGTCGTTCAGAGTTAAGTCGTCCAGGGCTTAGGTCGTGCAGTGGCTTAGGTCGGTGAAGCGACTTAGGAGTTGGAGCAACCTATAGGATTGAGCGACTTAGGGGTTTGGGCGACCTAAGGGAACTAACGACTTAAGGGTTAACGGTTTAAGGGGTAGCGACTTAAGGAAGTTAGGACGTGTTGAGGCTTAAGTCGTGTGATAGATTAAGTCGGTGGGGCAACCTAAGGAGGATAAGCGACTTAAGGATTGGGACGGCTTAAGGATAGTAGCGACATAGGTGAGCGATTTAGGAGTTAACGACCTAAGGAGGGTAAGTCATTCGAGCGACTTAAGGGTGATAGCTTAGGTCGGGTAGTAGATAAGTCGGTTGAACGACATAAGGATTTGGAACGACTTAAGAGAATCGGCGACTTAAGAGAGTTAGCGGCTGGGTTTAGTTTAGGTCGCATGAAGGCTTAGGTCGTAGGTCGCTGGGTCGTTAAGCCGCGTGTGTTGATAAGTCGTTAGGTCGTTGAGTCGTTGAGTCGTCCAAACGACTTAGGACTTAGGTAGAAATACGGCAGTGTGTTAGGTCGCTAAGTCGTATCCTGTTGAGTCGTTAGGTCATGCCTATGTGTTAGATCGTGTGTGTTAAGTCACGCGCATGTGTTAAGTCGTGCATAGGCTTGAGTCGTAACTAGGGAGGTCCGTTGAGTCGGTAGGCCGTGGGGTTGATGAGTTGTAAGTCGTGGGGCCTTGTTAAGTAGTGACCGACTTAAGGGTGGGCGAACGACTCATAGGTTTGGCCTATAAATATACGGCCTTATCTCACTTTTTGGGATCCGGATTTTGAAGCGACGAAGTTCTGCCTTTTTGAGAGCTCGAGTGCTACACTTCTTCACTTCTTTTCTCTACCCTAATCTATTGCTTCCTTCCATCCAAGATTTAAGATCAAATCGAAGATCCAAGAGCCAAAATTGAAGATCCACATTCTTCAAAGAGAGACTTCATCGTTTGAAGGGAAATCTTGTCAGATCAAGCTAGATCCTTTGCTATCCAGATCTGGAGTTAGTTGCTTTTGAGGTGTATAGGTGATTCGGTGAGTGGTGGTTATCTCTCACACGGACCCAGAGGAGTATGTTGGATCGTTGGCTTGTTTGTGTGTTAAAGATAGTGATTCCATTCATTTTCCTTAAGTCTGCATGTAGATCCATCGTTCATAAAGTTTTGATATCCAATTTACTACATGTTAACCTATGCTAGTTCATTCATCAAGATACTACTTAGAATTCATGCTTGTTATATTTGGACTCTTTATTTATGAAATTGCCATTATTGTTATAACTTTTTATTTAGATCTTGTTTGAATGATTGATTACTTGGATTAATGGTTGATCTGGTTGATTGTTATAATGTAGTTGATTGATGATTTGATTTAGACAAGTTGGTCGAAGATGATTCAAAAGCTAAGTGGAAAGGCTCTTGAATAAGGAAAGCTGCTCATGGCATATGAAGCGGATGATAAAGCTCATATGGATAGATTTGATGATAATGTTGAGATGGGACTTTGCTATGATACGATGAGGCAAAGCATGATGCTGAGATGGGACTTTGCTATGATGCGATGAGGCAAAGCATAATGTTGAGATTGGACTTTGCTATGATACGATGAGGCAAAGCATGATGTTGAGATGGGACTTTGTTATGATGCGATGAGGCAAAGCATGATGTTGAGATGGGGCTTTGCTATGATGCGATGAAGCAAAGTATGATGTGAAATAGCCTTTGTTTAATCCAGACGGGATCATCCCAAGCATGTTGATAACTTGATGATATGGTTCGAGTTAGTTGATAATGGTTGGCTCAAGAGGCGCTTGAGCTAGTATGAGAATAGTCGTCGAGGAGGATGACTGGGAGGCTGAGATTTCATCGTTGTTGAAGGTTGTAGCATGCTCAAAGCAAGAGTACGCTAGGCAGATTCGATAGTCGCAAGACTAATAGTTGATGATCTAGTACTCTGGGCAGATTCGATAGTCCTAGGCATGGGTCACGATGACGTGCGGAGTTATGTCTAGAACCGGGGTTACCATTAGCCCTTGACGGACGGATGAAAGAATGAGCCGGTCATTCAATTAACGGTGATATCGACGCAACGATAATAGTGATAGCCAGAGTCATGGATGTTTGGATACTTTGATTGTATCGTCACTCGGTCTCAAGAGCGATGTTTTGTGGATGCTTATCTGATCTTGGTTTAGGCCTTGGGGGTTTGTACTTGGAAAACGTCGACCTTGACTTGAGTGATAATTGCTTTACTTTAGTTTTCTGCTTTGCTATGTTTGTTTCTGCTTAGTGTGTCTGGGGGCTATCACTGTAGAAAGAGGTAGAGTAGGATGGTTGGGTTCCTATTCCTTTTTACCCTTTATGCTCTTTTGGTATGTTTTATAGTTTATTTACCGCTCACTAGGACTTTTGTCTGACTCAAGGTTTTATGTTCAACTCTTATTACCTTGGGTTGTTCATCCATTTTGGGATGGGCAGACTAGGTAGCAGGTGACAGGTGCTGTTCTTAGTGACCAACGCTGTTGATGACGAAGACGGGCTGGAGGCTTTTGCATATTATTTTCTTACTATATGTACTGGATGTTCCGCTGCTTGTATGATTCTCTGAGTGTTATGTAATGAGGCTTGATGGATTGACCATTCAGATGTTTGTATCAGATTGTTTTGTAGTGTATTGATGAGGTTCTATTTGATGAAGCTTCACTACGTATATTTCTCTATTGTATTTTATCCCTGCGCTGTGAGTAATACGATAGACTCTGCTGTTTTTACCTTACCTGGATGATCGCCCATGGCAGCCTGACACACTTTACAGCGCACTTTTTCCTTGTTTAGTGGAGGAGTCATGGGCAGTCGTCACACCTCCGAGACGTTCTAATCGATTTCAAAATGTTGAAGATCTATATCGTAGACAAGAAGCCGAGCCAATGGAATAACGTATCAACGAAAAGTTTGATGAAGGTATTGGGAAGTTAGAGAAACTGATGAATGATATGAATCAAAGTCAAAGGAGAAGGTCACCAATCTCGAACCATGGAGGAAACAAAGTTTCGCCATCGGTTGAGGAAGCAAGGAGGGTGTCACCACAATCTTATCGAGATAGAAGAGTCATCAGTTTCAATGAGAAGAGAATACCATGAGTACAGAAATGAAGAGAGAAGAACTCCATGTGAGTTTGGAGATGAACCATATCATGATGCTGAAAGACATAGTAGAAGAGATATGCGTGATCGTGGAAACGTTGGTGGTCGAGATCGATATCGAAGTACATTTGATTATGATGAAGATGATGATAGATGTAGTGTTCATTATCGAAATCGAGACCAAGTACGAAATCAATATCGGTATGTAGAAGATGATCGTAAATGAGAGCCAGGAATGAAAACAGAGATTCCAGAATTCAAAGGAGGAATGATTGCGGAAGAATTTTTGGATTGGTTATCAAATGTTGAGGAAATTTTTGACTTCAAGGAAGTACCCGAGCATCGTAGAGTTAAGTTGGTTGCTACACGATTGAGGGGAAGAGCTATGGCATGGTGGCAACAAACTAAACTTACGTGGGAAAGAATGGGAAAGTCAAAGATTGAGTCATGGGAAAAGATGAAGAAGTTGATGAAGGCTACTTTCTTACCTTATAATTATCAGTCTCTTATGTATCAGCGCTTATAGAATTTGAGATAAGGGACAAAGTCGATAAATGATTATGAAAATGAGTTTTATCAGCTGATTGCTAGAAATGATACCATGGAGACGGAGGAACAGTTGACAGCTTGATTTGTTGGAGGATTGAGAATGCAAATTCAGGATATGGTGAATATGTTTGATCCAAGATCCGTTGCTGAAGCACACCAGAAGGCTCTAGATTGGGAGAGGCAAGATAGAAGAGGAGGTAGTGTGTTTACAAATTCCAACAATCAAGTGAAAGGGGCTAGTAGCAATACTAACGTTTCCAAGGCTGTTAGTAAACCGGTTGTCAATGAAGTTGCTAAGACCAAGGTCAACAACAATTTCAAGTGTTATAACTGTCAGTAGTTTGGTCACAAGAGTAATGAATGGCCAAAGCCTAAGAAGCGAGTGATGGTTGCTGAGGTTGAGGATGAGGATGCAGAAGTAGAATGTTCCAATTCACCACAAGTTGAGGAGGAAGAAGAATTATTGTCAGGAGATGAGGGTTGTAATTTGATGGTGAGGAGGTCCTGTTTGACACCGAAGCAAGAGGATGATTCAAGTTGGCTAAGGAGTAATATTTTTCAGTCAACATGCACTATTCTGGAAAAGGTTTGTAAGTTCGTCATCGATGCAGGAAGTTGTGATAACATCATCTCTACAGAAGCTGTAAAGAAATTGACGTTAAAGGCAGAGAAGCATCCCAAACCTTACAAGTTAGCTTGGTTGAGGAAAGGTGGGGAAGTGAAGGTTAATCGAAGAGCTTGTGTAACTTTTTCCATTGGAAAGAAGTATAAAGATGAAATTTGGTGTGACGTGGTAGATATGGGTGTATGTCATTTGTTGTTGGGCAGACCGTGGTAATACGATAGAGCTGTGCAATATGATGGGAGGACTAACTGCCATAGTTTCAAGTTCGAGGGCACCAAAATCACTTTAGTTCCTAAACAGCGAAAATAAAGTGGAAGCAAGTTGGAGGAGATAGAAGAACTAAAGACTTTGTTATCTTTGAAGGAGTTTGTCAAGGAAGTGGAGGATGAGCCTGAAGTATTTCTGTTAATTGGACGTGAAAGTAATGCAGCGGTTGAAATTCCTAAAGAAGTTAAGCCAGTATTGAAGGATTTTGAAGATGTATTTTCTGAAGAATTGCCAACAGAGTTACCACCGTTGAGAGACATACAACATCGGATTAATCTTGTTCCGGAAGCTGTGTTACCACATCGACACATTATAGAATAAGTACGAAGGAGCACGAAGAGTTGAGAAGGCAGGTGGAGGAGTTACTTGAACTAGGGCGCGCACAAGAAAGTTTAAGTCCTTGTGTAGTACCAGCTTTGTTAGTGCCGAAGAAGGATGGAACTTGGAGAATGTGTACAGATAGTCGCGCAGTGAATAAGATTACAGTGAGGTATAGATTTCCAATGCTGAGATTGGATGATTTGTTAGATTAGTTGAATGGAGCTGCTATCTTTTCAAAGATTGATCTGAAGAGTGGATATCATCAGATTCGAATTTGATCAGGTGATGAATGGAAGACAACATTCAAGACACGGAAAGGATTGTATGAGTGGCTGGTCATGCCGTTTGGTCTTTCGAATGCACCTAGTACTTTTATGCAAGTAATGAATCAGATCTTTCGACCGTTCATTGGAAAGTTCGTGGCGGTATACTTTGATGATATATTGATATACAGTGGGAGCACCGAAGAACATCTACTACATTTGCGGGAAGTATTGATGATACTTCATCAGGAGCAATTTTATGCGACAACATAGAAATGCGTGTTCATGACGCATAATGTTTTGTTTTTCGGTATGTAGTGTCCAAGGAAGGTATCCAGGTGGATTAAAGTAAAGTTGAAGCAATCAGAAATTGGCCACAACCCAGGACTATAACTGAAGTGAGAATTTTTCATGGTTTAGCATCATTCTACCAAAGGTTTATTCCAGATTTCAGTAGCGTGATGGCACCTGTTACTGATTGTATGAAGGGCAAGCAGTTTTCATGGTTAAAGGAAGCAGGATTTGCTTTTGAGCGAATCAAACTTTTGACGACAACACCAATTCTAGTTTTGCCGGATTTTCAGTTGTTATTTGAGTTACATACAGATGAATCTAAAGTTGGAATTGGATGGGTGTTGAGTCAGAGGGGACGTCCAATTGCTTATTTCAATGAGAAGCTTTCTGGAGCAAAGATGAGATATAATACTTATGACATGGAATTCTATGCTATTGTCCAAGCTATAAAACATTGGAGACATTATTTGTTCCATAAAGAATTTGTTTTGTATACAGACCATGAAGCGTTAAAACATTTGCAGGGACAGGACAATGTTGCTGCCAGGCATGCTTCATGGATCACATACTTGCAACAGTTTACATTTGTGGTAAAACATAAGTCGAGAGTTACAAACCGTGTGGCAGATGCATTGAGTAGAAGAAATCATTTGTTGACTACAATGAGAGTTGAAGTGACGGGGTTTGATGTTTTGCCAGAATTGTTTGTTGAGGATCCTTACTTTGCTAAGATTGTAAATGAAGTCGAGATAGGGGATGAGTATATGTTGGTGGATGGTTTTCTTTTCAAAGGAAATCGATTGTGTATACCAGAGTGCAATTTACGAATGAAGATTGTGAAAGATTTGCATGAAGAAGGACATGTGGGAAAAGATCATACCTTGCAGTTGATTTCTCAATCATATTTTTGGCCTTCCATGAGGAGAGAAGTTGAAAGATTTGTGGAGAGACATCACATATGTCAAGTTTCCAAAGGGACAGCTACGAATGCAGGATTGTATATGCCATTACCCGTGCCTACTAGACCATGGGTTGATATTAGTATGGACTTTGTTTTGGGTTTTCCAAGAACTCAACGTGGGAGTGATTCTATATATGTTGTGGTGGGTAGATTTTCGAAGATGGCACATTTTATAGCTTGTAAGAAGATAGCTGATGCGGTCCGTGTTGCTCAATTATTTTTCAAAGAAGTTTATCGACTACCTAGGCTTCCTGAAACCATAGCTTCTGACCGGGATACTCGTTTTCTAAGTCATTTTTGGTTGAGTCTGTGGAGGATGGTTGGAACTAAGCTGAATTTTAGTAGCGCCTATCATACGCATACTAATGGGCAAACGGAAGTGGTGAACATATGTTTGGGAAACTTGTTGAGATGTCTTGTAAAAGATAATTTGAAAAGCTGGGATGTGAAATTGTGTCAGGCGGAATTTGCACACAATCATGCCGTTAATCGAAGTACTGGATTCGGTCCATTTCAAGTAGTATATTCAGCAATTCCGAAGGGGCCGTTGGATTTATCGATAGTTCCACGACAGAAAGGTGTTGTTAAACGAGCTTTTGATTTTGTGAATTAGTTACAGGAGTGCCATAGAATTGTTCATGAACGATTTCTTAAGTCAAATGAGAAGTATAAGAAACTTGCAGATAAGAAGCGAAGGAGTGTGGACTTCAAAGAAGGTGATTTTGTTTATGCAGTGTTGACCAAGGATCGTTTTCCAGTTGGAACTTACAACAAATTAAGGGCTCGAAAGATTGGTCCGGTAGAAATTTTAAGGAAAATTAATGATAATGCTTATCAGTTAAGATTGTCGGATCATTTCCATACTGCCGACGTTTTCAGTGTCTAACAGTTGATTCCATATTATGGGGATAAGTGTGTCGAAGAAGAGGAAAGTGTGAATTCGGGGTCGAATTCCTGTCAACCAGGGGAGGATGATGCAGCGCACAATGCTAACTCATTTTCTTTAAGTCGCACGATAGCCTTAAGCCGTTTGTAACCTAATGAGATAGATGATGCAATAGGGGAGAATGCAGCACAATTCTCATGTGTTTTAGGTCACCGGCGACCTAGCGAGCTGATAAGTCGCCCAAGCGACCTAGCAAGTCAAATGGACCAACCTAGCGAGCTACGTGATCCAGCGCAACATGCTTTAGGTTGGTTACGACCTAGTGGGATACGGCCTAGCAAGATAAGAGGGAAGGAAGAAGTAGTGCACGAGTTATGCGAGCTATCTACTTAGGTCATTCGCGAGTTATTCTTAAGTCGCTCCAGAAGATAAGTCGCTCCAGATTTTTCAGAAGCTATTTCTTAAGTCGCGAAGGCCTAGGTCGCGTGAAGATATTTTTAAAGCTTAAGCCGCTGATTTTTAGGTCGCTCAGATCTTATACCGTCCAGTTCTTTAAGTCGCTCATGTGATAGGTCGCGGCCGTGTTTGTTTAGATCGCATGGGTTGATAGAGTCATTTGTATTGCAATGTGTTGTAACTGTTAGGTCGTAGATCGTTTGTATGTTTGTTAACTTGTTTGTTTTTAGGTCGCATGTGTTAGCTTGTGGGTCTGTTAGGTCGTGCCTGTTAGGTCGCCGACCTGTGTTGTAAAATTCTATAAATAGAGGTGTTGTGTCACTTGTAAAGTAAGTTGATTTTGAATAAAACTTTGTTTGAGTGCTTTGTGCCTCTTTAAAATTGAAAGTTGAGTGTTATCTCCTTTCTCCATTTTCGGTTATTCGAGTGGGCTCGAATGAATGGATTTGAAGCCGATTCACAAAATCTCGTGCACAAGATCAACGTAGAAGAATCGTAGATCTTTTAACACGGTATCGTGCGCGATCAACATGTTGGAGATAGCTAGAATCCAGTATCTCGCGAAATCAACAGATTTGGGCATTTATCCTTGGTATCTTTAATCCATCAATCCATATTTGCATCATTCCATCGATTTATATTGTTTCACCTAATCGTTTCATCGATTAGTTTGACACGAAATCTTCATTTCGTTTTCATCCGTTATATCTGCTGCGTCATGTTGTTTCGCTGCGAGTTGTGAAATTCTTTTTATTGTTTCTGTTTCTTCTTCTATCTTCTTCTTCTTAAACCCTAACGGTTCCGTTTTTCGGCATTCGACTGTGCGGCATTGGATAACGCGGATGTATCGATGTCGACTTTCGAGCTTCGAAAATTGGGTCATTATAACGTTGTATCAGAGCATTTGGTTAAGCGAAAACCTTGGCTCTGGTGGGGATTATTCATTAGAGATAGAGTCAGTAGTACTCTGATTGAGTTTGAATGTAATAATTGATATGAACGTGTATTTGTTAGTGAATAAAATTGTGTTATATTGTGCTGACTTATCGGTTGAGTGCTTATAGATTCTGGTCGGTGCAGTCGAGCTAACTGTGTCGATAGGAGTTTCTAAACTCTTAAACAAGATAAACCGACAATGTATTGATTAAAAATTGGGTAAATGAAATAATTTTACCCAAATTATTTGCATATATAAAAGGAAATAATCTTTGTAAATTATTATAGTATATGGTTGCTTGGATGATAGGAAGAGATAACATTAAATTATTATCATTAATTGTTGAATAAAATTTTGAAATCATAACTAAAAAGTTAAGAGATAAATCCCTATGAAAATAGGATTTGTAAATATAAATTGTAAATATGATTTATAATTTGAAATAGAATTCCAGAGAAATATTTGGAAATGTTTGTTTGAAAAGAATTGAAAGGGTTTGAAAATTTATGAAATTTGGGAAATTTAAAATACCTTTTGAATTTGAAAATGTTTTTCAAAGGTTTTGGAAAAATGTTTTGAAGGGACGAAAGATCTAAACTCTTTTCGGTCGTTGGAAAATGACTTCGATGATGACTACAGCATTATCGATGACATTTTCGAGTTTCTAGTAGAGGAATTGCTGCCAAATGTTTTTAAATGGGAGTTGTTGCAAAATTGGGTTTTGGTTTTGGAAATTCAAAAGATAATTTGAATTGATTTCAAAAATGATTTTGAAATACTGAAAAGACTTTGGAATCTGATAACAAATTGTTATGAAATAAAATTAATTAAGGTGGAAAATAAAATTTTGAATCAATAAGTAAATTTACAATTGCAAGTAAATGAAAGTGAAATTGAATGTTGAAATTCATTTGAATTTGTAAGTAAATGGAACTGGAACTAGAATTGAATTTGATTTGTGATAAACAAAGCGAAGTATTAAAATAAAATTAGTAAGTGAAACTAATTGAAGGAGTGACAAACTTAATATGGTTTGAAATGAATAGATTTTAATATTTATAAATAAAAGGTAATTAAATTCATATGGAATTTGAAATCCAGTTTAAATATAAGTGGTTGTAAACAAAAATGGTGAATTAAAAATAAATTTTTGGGAATGAACAAAAGAATAAAATGGGAATTGAAACTGAATCTTGAAAAAACCAATTTGAATTGTGCGAAATAAAATGAAGTTTTAAAATTAGTTCGAAGTGAATTAAAGATATTAAAGCTGGAAATAAAAATATATTTTAATTTGCAATGAATTAGAAAATGAAACTAATTTAAAATAGTGATCTAAATCAGTTATGAATGAAAGATAGTTGATAAAAATTCAATATTCGGAAGGTAAATTGTATACAAATAGAATCGAAAGTGTAAATTGAATTCAAATGAAATTGAAAATGTAAGTTTGAATGAAAATGGATATATAACTTCAATCGTGAGTAAAAATGGTATAAGAAGTAAGTATTCGAACTTTTGTAAAGAAAAGTGCAAAAAGGTTTTGAATGTTGTAATTGGATACTACTGCTAGTAGGATATACAGGTGTGTTAAAGGCAAAAGATAAATTGGGATTTTTGATTTCGAAGATAAATTTGAATTGCTCGAAAAAGGTATGTACTTAAATTTCTATATATGAAATTTGTTGATTTTCTTGTCGAGCCACTTGCCTTTTTGTTTTCTTTTTGAATCTAGAGCCGGTGGTGCCATTTTGTAGTCATACCGAGTTAGCCGTGCAAAGGAGACGCTGGCGAAATTTTTCGAAAATTTATGGAGTCGGAATATTTTGAGAAATTTAAAAATTTGAGTTTAAATTTAAATTTAAATTGTTGAGAAAATAATTTTTTTTGGAACATATGATTGATTTTGGAAAGCTAGTTGAAGCGATAATGGGTTATTAATAAAAAGATTTATTTGGCAAGTTGATAAACTGTTTGCTTTTGGGAAAATGATAAACGGGTTAAGGATCATTCTTCTTAACTAGTAATTTCGGGATGCAATTCTTTTAAGGGGGGATGAATGTGACGACCCAGAATTTTGAACATTTGAAATTGAAATATTTAATTGATTTTAAATGTTTGAAAGTTATTTTAACATGGATTTCAAATATCAGAATGAATTTGGCAATTAAATTATTGAATTTAATTTATTGAAGTTGGATAAAAATTTAAATCTTAAGTTATAAGCCGATTAAAAATATTTCAAAGGCTTAGGAAATTCATATTGATAATACTGAAGATAATAGAAGCTTCTGAATTGAATTTGAAAATGATTTTTTCATTTTTGGAATTTATATCGTTTAAATCGATATTTAAAATTGTCTTCCCAGGCACAGTCTCGGAATTCAACGAAACCAGTTCCATTGAATCCGTAATATTGTTCTATTATCGAATTTCAATTTCCGTAGCATTTGGGGTTGTCGTGTGATTATACGGTAAGCAAACGCGCTGAAATTAAATTGAAAATTCGATATTTTAACTGGTCCGTAAAGCCATCTTCTCCATACGATCGAATTTGGGCTCGGAACCTTTTCCAGTGCATTCGACATAGGGGTATAACATTATAAACGCCTAGCAGCATGCCTCGATAGGATGTCAAGATTTTGAGTAGCGGAACTGAGACGATTTAAATTTGAATTCGAATTTAAATATATAATATGTATGTTTCTTCCTTCAAATTTTCTACGGACCTCATCACATACATGTGCCCTTCATTTTACAACACATGTTATTTTTTTTACATGCGTTAAGAAGAAAAAAATAATAGTAATCCGATGAAATAAATAAAAAGAAAAATAAAGTCAAATTCTTTGGCAAACGGAACCCTTTCGTTACCATTCAAGATTAAAAGCTATGGCCACAACTTCCTTTTCGAAGAAAATAAAAATAGGATTTAAATCGTGCCTCTATGATATTAAAATCTTTGACGTGTAATTGAAATCGAATTAAATGAAAAAAGGGTCGCGGGTAATCGAATCACTCGGCAAAGCAATGGCAGCAATGGTATCGATCGAGGAGGGGCGACATGGTTGGCCACGTCGAGGCGTTCATGGTGGTGCGATTTTGGGCTTCGATTGTGCCAGGGTGGAATGTCGTCTCGCCGAGTGTTTGGGCTCGATCTCGAGCATTTGCAAAGGGGGACAGTGTTGATCTTCATCGAGGCATGCGCAGGTGAGGCAGAGTGGCGATCGATTTGGGTGGATCGCGATCATTCTTGTGACAGAGAATTTTGACAGTAGTGGACTAGAAAAATCGATGCCACTAGCGATTGCAGCAAGGTTCATTATCAATGGCGGCGACGCGCCTGGGGGCAGTGAGGTATCGAAATCAAAATTTTCCACCATTAAAGTTTATTCAATAAACACATGCATATAGATATTAAGATGAAATTAGGCAGTATAGTGTATTCCTATTTTAGTTATAAATTCTGTATATATATACACACACACAATGTTTTAAACAGAAAAAGATAAGAATTTCTGAATGTTGGAAGTTTATATAAAAATTTGATTTTTGGATCTATAAAAGTTATCTTATGATAAATATGTATTTTCAAATGGAAAGAAAAAATGTAATATATTAATAAGATTTTTAAAGCATTTGAAAGTTTATGTAAATTAGCTTTTTAAGAAATCTACATAGGTTACTTTATAATCATGTATGTAGTTCATAAAGAAAATAAATATGCATGTACCTATTTTAATTTATTAGTTATTTTAAAAATAATGGTTTTGGTGAGCTATTAGTTTTATTAACCTATCTAATTATTTTAACCTCTGAAAGTAATTTATTAAAGGAAATTTAGTTTTAAATTTAATTTTTAGTTAAATAAATCTATTAAAAGAAAATGGTTTAAATAAAATCATTGGATAATTGAAATTACCAAACGAAAATTGATTATTCGATTATTTAGAATATTAATGAATTGTATAAATGTTTATACGAGGTCAAAAGATCGTGAAAAACAAACTGGAATGGAAATGGGTTGCATGCGTAAACAAAGGTGAAATCTTCTCATTCAAATTATAGTAATTGAAAATTTCAGTTATTGATTGATTGTTGAATTGTGATAGTTAAATTGAAAATTGTTGACTGGGTGCTTGGATAATAAATTATTATCAGTTATATTGAAATAGACACTATGCGCCGCATAATAGCGGATGATATTATGTTAAACCCGTATATCGCGATATTCCACCTCGAAGTGGAATTGGTATTATATATGTATTTCGAGCGATTGATTTCTCGCATTATATAGAGGATGAGACCCTATGCGTCGCATAATAGCGGATGATATTTTATAAATCCCATATACCGCGACATTCCACCTCGAAGTGGAATGGGTATTTAATTATTGTGCTAACGTCTGTGAATGCAGGGAAAACATGTTGGTGGGATTAAATTGGATTACTCGAATATTTGAATTTGTTTCAATATTGTGTGTTGATTTTTACAATCTGTGTGTGACCACATTTGTGATGGAAATCGTTGAAGGCTATTGTTTAGCCGAATATATTTTTGGTATCACAGGATACCAGAAATAAATAAAGTTTGATTTTTGGAAAATAAAGTAGAAAATTCTAACTAAATTCATTTTTTACAATTGGGTGAATTCAAAGGAAGGAATTTAAATAGATAAATTTTTATCTTTGAAAACTTATCGAATTAATTTCAAAATATGTGAAAAGATTTTTATAAATGGATTTTAAATAATATTGTTTAAAAGTTAAACATTTTATTTTAAATCCAGATTTTAATTAGTTTGGGAGAGATAATAGAATTTATTTTAAAAGATAATAAATTTGAAAATCAATTTTAAAATTGATTTGGCATTTGAAAATAAATAGATAGGGAAATCAATTTGGAATTGATTTGGTGTTTTAAAAAATAAATCTTTGGAAAACTGATTTGTAAACCAATTTGGTGTTCAAAAATAAATTTTGAGAAATCACTTCTGAAATCAAATGGTGTTTGAAATAAATGGTTGGAAAACCAATTTGGGATTTGATTTGGCATCTGTAATAAATTTGGAAATCGATTTGAAAACTGATTTGGAATTGAAAGTGAATATTTGGGAATCGATTTGAAAAATCGTATATCCTTGGAAATATGAAAATTTAAAATTCATAATGGGAATTTTATAAAAGAATGGGAATTTTGTTTTAAAAACAAATACTGGTTTATTTTAAAAAAAAGTGTGGAAAGGAATTTACGGATTTGGAACGTAAATTTAAAATAAATCCAGAAATATCTATAAATTGATTTAAATGGTCCATTTTGAAATGAAAGGTGTATTTTCCCTAGAAAGCTGAGTATGTTTTAAAGTAGCTTTCAAAATATAACTTTTGAAGTTGGTTTTAAAAAGGATGTTTGCGGAAAAATTATTTTCTTAAGCTGGTTTCAAATCTTCAAAGCAAAGATTTATTTAATTATGTAAATGAAACATAGAAATTATTTATTAAAGGAGATATATTCGTGATTTTGGACAGCGAATTATCCTTTAAGTTAAATATTGTGATAGTAAATGTTGGTTGGAAATTTTATTCACGATTTTGGACAGTGGATAATCTTTTAAATAAAAAGTGTAGAAACACTGAATTGATTTAAATAAGTATATTCACGATTTTGGACAGTGAATATATTATTGAATAAAACAGATATGTTTTAGGGAAAATGATTGAATAATCCAACCTCTGCTAATAAGGATTGCAAATATATATAGGAAACTTTGAAAACACCTTGTTAATCATAATGGCGAAAACCGAAGCACAAAAATTAGCACGTCGTGAACAAAGAGCAATTGCCCGTAGAGAAGCAGAAGCGACACGTGCGGAGATTGAAAGGAGATTCAATGAAAGGCAAGCACCTGGTCCATATGATAAGGTTATTTGCTATCGATGTCATAAAAAGGGACACTATGCCATTAAGTGCCGAGTAAGGAGAAAGAAAAGGAATGTGGATGACCGGTTCGCTCGTCCTGAGATTGTGTGTTTTAAATGTCGGGAAAAAGGGCATTTTCTTAGTCATTGCCCTAAAGTGAAAAGGAAAAAGTGCATACTCGATTTACCCGTCGATAGATTGACAATTTGCTACCATTGTCGTCAGACTGGACAAATAGCCAGAAACTGCACCGAAAGACAGCATGGAAAGCAAGCTATTGCTCGACCAGCTAGAGCGAAAACTGTTAAGGTGATAGATAAGGATGGAGACATCTCATATTTTTGCAGTAACTGTAGGGATTGGGGACATGTTGATTTTGAATGTGTTAATTCTCCTTTAATGCAACCTGAAATAGTGTCATCCGAAGATGAAAATTTGGTGAAGATGCATGCTACCAGACGAGAAGTCGATAGTCCTTAATGATTCTGAATCTTAAACCAATCAATATATTTTGTAATACTATCTTTTGTAATCCACAATCTTCTATGTACGTCTTTTAAAAGTATTAGGCTATGTAAAATTTTGTACTGAAGGAAATATTGTAAGGAAATAGCATCTTGGGAAGGAAGTTTATTTGTTAACTTAACTGTATCAATCAAACTAATTTTGATGAAAAGCTTATATTTCAAGTTTAAACTAATGCCTGAAATGAGGTTAATGTGGAAATATGAATTTAATGGAACTAAGTCGATGAATGACTTACTAAAGAACTAGTTGATTATTTTTGGGAATAGAAAAGCAAATGTAAAGTTCAAAAAGGAGATTTAGATTTCAAATTTGAAGTTGTCCACATGATAATCCGTTATAGGTTTAATAAATTTAGTGATGAATTTGAATTTAAACGTGCGGAAAATTAAATTAAGTGAAAAACTTAATATTGAAAAGTTTGAAATTGGTTTAGAACTAATATTATGAAAAGTAAGAGGAATTCAAACTATGAATTAAGTTGAATTTGAAAAAGTTAATGGTTTTAAAGATGTTTTAAAATGCATTAAGTATCGAATACATAGATTTCAACATTCATTGTTGAAATAGGCGTTTTCGAGAAATAAGGAAATGGTGGACTATAACACTGTTGTTATAGTAAATGGTTTCCGAAAGGAAATGTTGTTTATAGTATTGGGACTTATATATCTATCTTAAAATTCGAATCCCTATACTAGTGATTTTTGAGTTGTCGTAACGATGTTTTACATAACATTCGTTTTGACTCAAATAAATGTGTTTAAAAGAATGATTTCCTTAAAGAATGGAATATATACTTAATTTTGATTCAAGTATATTGAATATTTTCTGAGAGTTGAAAATAAATGAACTTGTGAATTACTTATTATTAAATAAGTATGGAAATGTTTTCCAATATGAAATGAAAGGTTTTAAATTTTATCTTTTAAAGATAAATTGGAAAAAAATGAATATTTGAAATTTGTTTCAAATGGTTAAGTTGGAAAATTATATATCTTGTAAAGATATTTTTGGGAAATTTGAACGATCAGTTCCACTTGAATATTTTCCAAGAAGATTGAATCTGGAGTTAAATTGAGTTTAACTTTGACATCAAAAACAATATAAGTTGAGCTTTGAATTTTGGATAGTCGATTGGGATTGTATGTCTAACATTGTGAATTGATGACATATCAATTGATCTCTATTAAATATATATCTGTGGTGGCGGAGAATTTATTCTTTTACCTTAACATCCTTCTCTGAGACGTACGAGCTTAGAGGTTATATATCGATAGACATCAATTATGTGTTGAGAATTGACGATGTAACGTGAAATCCAAATCGAATGTGAAGTCGATAATGAATTGGATTATGAATGTGAATTAGGTTTGAGATAACCTTAAATTTTCAAATCGATTTAGAGGAAAATTTTAAGTGAAATGGAAAATTTTGGAATCCTCTATTTGTTATGAATGTGAATTGAGTTTTCGTAACTTATATATGTGAATGTAATAATTCGAAAACCATCAGTTTGGAAAGTCATTATTATGAAAAGTCCTGTGTAGGTTTACATAGGTATGATATGTACGAAATGTGAAATGAAGTACTATATGTATATGACATATGTTTGCTAAAAACTGAGGATATGGAAATGTACCTTCCATTTATTATTTGTGAAGGTGATTGGAACTCGGTGGAGTGTCCATTGGAAATCGTAGCTACGTAGAATTTCCATTAGTGGAATGTCCATTGGGACTGACTGGGATCCCCCACGATGGATCATCGTGTTTGGGATTAAGTGAATTGATGCTGGCGTAATTCGTGGGGCGTGATGCCTACAGTTACAAGCGATTCCACTAGGATAGTGGCGCAACCGCCGAGTAAACTGCGATCTAGAAACCGAAGCGAAATTCGAGGGGCGAGATGCCTACGGCCACGAGCGATTCTACTGGGATAGTAGCGTAACCGCCGTGTGGACCGCGATCTAAGGCGACAACCATGGCGAAATTCAAGAGAGATGAGAAATCTATGGTTACAAGCGATTCTACTGGGATAGTAGCGTAACCGCCGGGTAAACTGTGATCCATGGGGGAACGTGCTTTCCATATCCATTTTTAAAAGAATTTTTAAAAAAGTATTTTCACTGGGAGTTGAAGCAAGTATATTTAGTACTTGGAGATTTTTAGTCTTGCGCCTGGCCAGCGTATGCCTAAAGTCTGTGAGAAAGACGATGGACTTGTTAAACTTCGAGTTATGAAGTATTTTCAAACTTTGAATAGAAAATCAATAGTCTGAAATTAGAATTACATAATTCTAACTTAATGAATTAAGGAAGAAGATTTTTAAAATTTCTTGAAAGTCCACAGCTTTTGGATAAGATATATTATGCAAATATTTAGCATGAAAGAATTCAAGTTCAAAAATTTGAGTTTTGTAAGTCAAAAAATTTGGTAAAAGACTTTTGTGTCTTGATTATTGAAATTGATGAACAAAACTGCTGAGATAAAATAAATGGAATGAATCCTATATTTATTTGTGAGTTTGAAACTTGGTAAAATTATGTAGGGTATAAATATTGGTGAGATTGTAGCAATCGTTTTTCCTAACTTATAATTTCGGGACGAAATTCTTTTAAGTAGGGGAGATTATAACAACCCAGAATTTTTGAACAACTTAAGTTGTGAATATTTAATTTATTTTAAATATTTAAATGATGATTTGACTTGAATTTCAAATTATCAGAATAAATTGGCGATTAAATTTAAGAATTTAATCTAGTGAAAAGTTGAACTAAATTTAATTTGACTTTGGAGTTGAAATTGAATATTGAATTTGTATCTTAAATTCAAACTAATGACTTAGGAAAAATATAGTTTGGATTTAGGAATTATTTTTATGTAAATTTATAAATTGATATTGATAGTTGAACTGCAAAACGTTTATATATTTACTAAAGAAAATTTATACAAAACAATTGAATTTAAAATAAGAAAAAATAATAATAATATATATAATAAAAAAATAATAAAAATAAAATAAATAAGTATACACGGCCTTACTTTCATCTGCTAAATCCACGCCGTTACATACGCCTTTGTTTACGCCCTAAACCATGCTCCATCCCCTTCTTAAAACATGAACCCCTTTCCTCCTTTACACAAAAAAATCAAACACACGAAGAAAGAAAAATTAATGGCGTCTCTCTCATTTCTTCGTCCCTCTTCGTCGTTCAACAATTAGGGCTTTCCAATTGTAAGGCGCCGGCTTCAATTTCTGCTTCGACAACTTCGAGTTCAATCTTGCTTTCGGTTCGATCTCCTAGATTTTCGTTCGTCTCTGCTCGCGGCCTCTTCAAAAACAAAGGTGAGTAATTAACGTTACTCACATCTAATTCGAAGTGGTTTCAATTTTTTTTCTGTTTATTTGTCTTGATGTTTCTGCTCGATTTGATTTTTTTTGTTCGATTTTGATATTTTATGCCGATGATGATAGGGTTAAATATGTTCGATTCCCTTTATTTTCGTTCGAATATAATATTTAAATTCATCATGATTATTTTATTGACCATTCGATTATGCTTGAACGCTGGTGATATTTTCTGACCATTTCAATTCATATGATTTCTTGCTTGATTATCACAGCTTTGAATTGCTTTGACGATGTTTTCCTCACCCACCACGGTTTTTGATATTTGGCTTAACATTAACCTGGTTATTTTGAAACTACTACTACCTTGATTTGAAACTGCTACTAGTTTTTTTTGTAAAAGCTGTAAACTGTTATGGCTTGTTCAAACTCCACCTTGGTCAGTAATTCTGTAGTTTGACGATTTATATGTTGTTGCCGTTGGTTCACTACACACATATATGTGTGTGTGTGTGTATGTATATGTATATATATATATGTTTACATGTGTATATATTCACTGCCTCCATCTTTATGTTGCATAGTCTGTTGGTTCATCATTGTTTGATTATTAGTTTGGTCTGGTTCCATCATTGCCATGTATGGTCTCTGTTGTTCCTGCTTTGTTGTTTTGATACATGTCCTTATGCATATGTATATTTCATCACTGTATCATGTATTGTCACTAGTGAATTTCTGGCATCAATGTTGCAGTCTGATATGCTATGCGCTGCATCTATATGTATGTATACATGAGAGTATACATATGTATATGTATGTTTGTTGTGTAAAATCTGGTTCGAGAAGAAAAAAAACGAGTTATGATACTCTAGTTGCTTCACTTTGATATTTTCTTTAAAACCACTGTCTTGCATTGGTCTGCTACTTTACTTCTTTGATATTGTGCATGTCACTGCATACATGTTTATGTATACATGTTTATGCATTGTCTATTTGTAGTTGGATTTGTTTACAGCTTCGACTTGCATTTTGAGTTGCGGGTTCAGGTTGCATTGTTTGGGTGTTTGTTGTACATATGAAATTGATTCATATGTATGCTAGACATTGTTTACACTGCATTTTGCTGGTCACTGAGTTCTTTTGGTTTGAGTACATATGCCTAGTTCGCTTTTGGTTGCTGTAGTGATGCATGTGCTTTATGTATCACTGCATATGCTATTTTCCATGTTATCGAGTGGCTTGGCAGTTGTGTTGAATCATGATAGTTGTGATTTGACCTCTGCATTTAGTAATTGCTGATAGCATTTTTATGTATACATGTTTATGCAGCTTGCAATTGAGTTATAAGTTTGAGTTTACTTGCCTGTTTCATCTGCAGTGTCTTCATTGTGCACAGCTATGTATTGGTTCTGATGTATTGATTTTTAGCTTGCTTCTGATTTTACTGGATTTTGATAGTCTCGACTAATTTGCTTCGAGACAGTTTGTTGCATTGTGATCTTGTGGTGGCTACGTTATTGTTGCAGTTGCCCTTGCGTCCAAGAGAAGACTGCAGTTTCATGTTTATGAAAATTTTGCACTTGTTGAAAAATGCAGTAATAAGTTGTTTGGAAACTTGTTTTATTTCACAAGTTGTTGTGGCGAGGCAGCGCACGTGTGCGTGCACTGCAGCCACGTAGTATCGACATTTTGAATCGATATTTGAACCTTCATTGATTTTGGTTCGTTGATTTTTTGAGTATATCATCACGATAGTGGCAAAGCAGTGCACGCAAGCGTGAACTGCAGCCACACGGCATTGATTTTTATTGATATCCTATTTTTTTTTGATTTATGATCTTTTGCATATTTCATTACGGTAGTGGCGAGGCAGTGCACGCAAGCGTGAACTGCAGCCACGGAGTTGACATTTTAAATGTGGCGAGGCCGTACGCGAGTGCGTGTACTGCAGCCCTACCAAATTTAATGTTTAAATTTATGTTTTCTTTTGATGAAAATTGTTTTATGTTGCCAATTCAATATATATTAAATCGATTTTGATGATTTTGTTGTTAATTGCCATTTAGGCAAATTTTGATTGTTTTCTAAATTATCTTCATCAATAATCCCTTCATCTATCTCATTGATAATCTGAATCTACTGAATGGTTGTTTAACACTGTTAAGTGTTATATTTACCGTAATCTGATTTCTTGTTAAAGGATCGGATAGGTAAATTATATTTGACTGTCATCAAATTGTTGATTATTATTGCCTCTATGCACTAATAACTGAGTTTGAATTAGACTGACCTGTGTATTATTTTCTTTTGAATATAATACTCGGGTCAGACCGAGTATTTTTACAGCTTGAAGATTTTCAGGCCGCGAAGTTAGAGAGAGTTGGGGAAATTGCTTCACTTTAGCTTTTCGAAGAATTTTTGTACTTAAAAGAAATATTCCGCTGTATAAATATAATGCATTGTACAAACTCTGATATATGTAAAAAAAATTTCATTTATGTAAAATATTATGATTATTCTGTGATTCTGTGGCTGATTCTGTTTAAACTCTATAAACTGAATAACAATCTGTCATTTTGAACGTCTCAAGTTGGTTTAATTACCGACTGGGGGCGGTCAGAACGGCGGGTCGTTACACTATAGAAGGGATTATTTTAAAGATTAAAATTGATATTTGATTTAGAAAATGGATATTTAAGTAATTATACCCTATATACTAATTTTATTTAAAAATTAGTTTGGATTTGAAGTTTTAAATGAGATATTGGTATAAAGTTTTCATAGCTTATATTTCAAATAAGTATTTTAAAATATTTGAACTCGGTAGATTTTCAGTGGAATTAAATAAATATTTGGAAATTTATTCCATATGAGGAAAGTGATTTGAAATTTGTTTCCAAAGGTTTGAAAAGTGAAAAGTGATATGAAATTTGTTTTCAAAGAATTGAAATGTGGAAATTGATTTGAAATTTGTTTTTAAATGGTTAAAATGTTAAAATTATATCTTGTGAAGATATGTTGAAAATAAATAATTGGAGGAAAATTATTTAAATCTGGTGACTGTTGTGAATATTGATTGATAGTAGAACAACCGACTATCAATATTAGCCTTCAAATGGCTTTTGAATTTCGATGCGACCTAGGGTCGGATTCCAAATGGACAGTCAAAACCAACATCGAACCTTTGTGATTGTGAAGGATCTTCTGTTTAAAAGATCAAAGTGGAAATTTGTTGTGATTTGTTTGAAATCTGATTGAACACTTATTTTTAAAAATAAGTGCTCATTATTCGGATTAGCCGGGAGAGGACTTTGTGTCATAAGACCCATTTTAAATAATGATATGACGAAATGGGATTGCATTTGAAGATGGTGTTGAAGAACGGGTATTTTCAAAAATGAAAGGATTACCTGTCGAATGTCTCTGCACCGGGTTGCTATGGTATAGAGATTTTATCACCCTTTGCGATGGGGATTCCGGACGTGATTAGTGAATATCCGGATTCGCAAGGGCTTCTTTGAAGTGCCTCGGTTCCGTTCGATCCCTGAACGGACTTGTATGGATGTGTGTCTGACATTACACTTTGAGATGTAAAGCTGGTTTCTATCAAATACATTTCTGTTCGTGGCGGACAATTTATTCTCTTAGCTTAACACCCTTCTCTGAGACGTATGAGCTCACAGGTTATGTATTGATGGTTACTAGTAATATATTCCCAAATTGGTAATGTGGCATACGAAGTGCTGCTGATCATTTGTTGATCGAAGCATGACTTTGTGAAAAGTGTAGCTATGTGAACAAGACTTCGTCGGACCTCACAGCCCAGAAATGGTCAAAACAGGAAGAATGCAGCAAGATTACGAGGGTCGCGCCCTTTTGGGTATGTCATTCCTTCTGGAAGTGGGTGGTATTCTGGTATGGAACCTAGATATTTAAATATGTGATTGCTGCAAATTTATTATACTTTGTGGTTGTTGTTTTATGGTTGAGGATCCTCGGATAAAGGTCGCAAACGACCGGAGGATGGCTTACTCGTGTAGTAGTTACCTAGTTACATAGGTAACCCGGCCTTGTGTTGGTAGAGAGCTAGTTAAGTTCTCGAGAAGTCCCTCCAAAAACGTACCCATGTGGCAGTAGGAAGTTCCTTAGCCGGACCATTTGTTGCAAATCCAATCACCAATACGCTCCTTGTACGGTTTTAGTTGTATAACCTGCAATTTACTTGTGGTGGCATCCCACTGTTTAGATGGTAGCTATTGTAGGCATACAATAATGGCTGTATGCTAGCTAAGATTAATATTATACTTTCGAAAGGTTTTCTGGACTATGCACTAATAATAATATTAAAAAGGATTTTGCGTATCAAGCATGTTTGACTATCATAAGGAGAAATCTCCTCAAATTCTGCGTTTCCATTGTGCGTGTGGCGGGAGACCTTATGGTAGTTTCATTTTTCAAAAGCATAGCGGATTTCTCTTTATACTTTGTGAAAAAAACTATTTTTAAGATCTCACACCAGTCCTATGACTGACCTGGAGTTTATTGTTCCCTTTCTAAACTCCGGATGCCCGTAATTTTCCATATGGGCAGCCTAGAGTCAGGTTATCAATTATTTAGGAGCGAACTCCAGAAGTTGCTGTGGAGATCGGGAGTGAAGCTGGATGGCGAGACATATCATTATACTATGTATTATCCGTTGCGTTTTGGTTAGTGCAAGTCAAAATTTCTTGTACACAAGTTATTATAATTGCCAGCTTTGTGTTGTTGTCATACACTCTGATGATGTATGTATAAACTGATATAGTGCTTTTGTTTTAAAGATTATTCATTTATCTATTATATGTTGTTTCGCTGTGAATTATGAGATTCTGCTTACTATTTCTGTTTCTTCTTCTATCTTCTTCTTCTTATACCCTAATGGTTCGGTTTTCCAGTATTCGATTGTGTGACATTGGATGCCGTGGATGTATTGATGTGAACTTTCGGGAGTCGCAAAACCGGGTCGTTACGTGTTATCACTTTCCTTTACCTTTAAAACCTGTTTTGAACAAATTCGCTTTGGAAACTGAATTCTCATTTTTAACACACTACCTTTAAATTTAGATAATATATATTGAAACTTGATTTACAAATTACATCCTTGCCTTTAAACCTGATCAAGTCTTTCTCTAAAGATTTGGATAAGATTTCCTTAGTTTTCTAAAACTTATATTTCCTTTTTCTTAAAAATTCTCTGATAACTTCAACACTGCTAAATCCGAGCCCACCTTCGATATACATGAGCAAAAACCCAAAAAAAAAAATCACAAACCAACTTCTTCTTGTCAAACTCGAATATTGACTCGAGCCAAACATCGATCTTCTCGTGAAGACGCTCATCTTTCCAGAGCACCCACGAAAACAACACAAGAAAACATTCTTCCCAAAACTAGCGAACAACAACAGATAAACAAACGTGCATCGTGCACGTGTACACGGCGTCCGAGACCCACTGACCAACTTCATCATCGTTCCCAAGTCGCCGACGATCTCCTCCCATGTTTCGATCACCCAGAAATCCAAAATGACCATCACAACGAAATCGAGAAAAAATGAATAAAATAGAAAGAAGACATTCGCCAAAAATCTTCCTCTCTCCACGGCCCTAGATCATCTGAACCCTCATCATCTTTCCTGAAACTGCACTAGTGACCTAACTTTCTTTTCCCCCATTCTAGCTCAACTGGACTACGCCTCGTCGTCACACTGCCCTAAAGTCTAACATCGACCAAAAACTCGAACAAAACCCTAAATCCACTCCTCACTGACGCTTTGGTGACTAAAAATTTTAGCGATCAATTTTCTCGATATAGCCTAGACCCAGGCAAACTTCAACCAAAATCCCAAAACCTAAAGATGCGTCGATCATCAGAGAATAGCGAAAACTTGTTTTCCATTCAACATGCCGTTTTCTTGATTCATAGGTCTAAAATCATGATTTTAATTTTAAAAATCATCATTTTCGATAACAATTCAGACCATATATTTGAATCACCCAATTGTTAAGATCGAAATTTTGATATGGTTTAAATCTTACCGTTCTTCCTTCTTATTATTTAAACTAGCTTCGGATTTAACTTGGAAACGTTTTTAAAATTGATATCTTGTTATAATAACCAATTTTTGTTTATACATTGAAGTCTAAAAAAAATCAAATGAAGAGCATTTAATTTTTGAACCCTTTTTGCAGCCTGGAAGTGAAGAACAGAGCTAAACACTGACGTGCACTCAAAAATATTCATGGTATATACATATGAAATCATATAAACAATCAAGTAAACACTTTTGCATTTTATTTAAAGTTTCACTACATGCGACAAGGTTTTAAACAGATTATTAAACTTTAAATAAGAATTGTTTACTCACAATTCTGGAAGAACAGAGAAACCTGGGTCTTCTCTGGAAGTTTGATTTCCTTAAACTTGAATCTGCTTGATCCTTAATCTAAGACTACTACTTGTTTTTCTCAGGTTGACCTTGACGAAATTGAAGTTTTTGTACAGTTTTATTTATTATGTACATTATTTTTTTAGTAAAAATATGAAAGAAGATGAAAACAGGATAAGATAAAAGAGATAGCCTAGTTCCTTTCTAAACATATAATTATATATTTAAAATGAAATAAAAACAAGATTGCCACTTGTTGTTATGCATGATATCCCAAACTAAAAATGTTTTTAAATTCATTATTACATTAATTACTTATGTTTTAAATAAATCATATGTTATGTTATATTTATTCATATATACAAACTATCTTGATTTCAAATAAAATTTAAAGAAAATATTTCAAACCCTTTTTACTAAATCTTGTTTTAAACTTAAATTGTCTATCTTGTGTTTAAAATTTAAAATAGCTCTTGAAAACGAGTTTTCTATATAGTTACATAGAATTTAACTTTAGGTACCCTTTGAAAATTATTAGATTCAAATTAATGTCTCCTAATTACTATACATATATATACACACACACACTAATATGTATATACTTGGAATTTCCAACCTTATAATGTTTGCATAAATTTATGTATGTGTTAACCTCCTATAAAATCTATCATTTCCAAAAGTATTTTTATAAATGCAATGTTCATTATAGTTTTCAAATCTATATATCCATATATATATATATATATATATATTTGTCAGGATTCTATTGTTTGATCAGATGAAATCAGTATCTCCATATTTTAAAATCAGTTAGTTATCCAATTAACAGATGTTCAAAATCCGGGTTATCACATTCCTCCCCCCTTAGAATCTTTTCGCCCTCTAAAAGGAACAAAGCCAGAATTTATCAAAATAATTATATCGGATAAATTACTCTTTGAACATTTTTAAACTATAGACTCCCTTTTTATTAATTTTTTTAAAAAACACTTTTGAAATCTACATAGTGTTACAAGAATAATTTTGTAAAAATACTTCTTACAACTTGATGTCTCAACAAGTCTATCCTCGTTCTCATAGAAATTCGGTCATACGTTGATCACGCGTATGACTGAAGATCTACAAGTACTTAGCGGGCCCATTTTCAACACCTAGTGAAAATACATAGAAACCATTTTATTAAAATTATTAAAAACATTTCGAAAAATAGAGGAAATATCTTTGGTGTGAATGCTCTGGAAATCATCACCCCCATCCACGGTCGCAATTAACTTTATGGTACGTTGCCATCCCAGCAAAATCCATAGATAAATGTAGGCACTCTGCGCCCCTCGATTACGCCATGGAACCCGCTACAGATCGCAGTTACATCCTAGCTTACGTTGCCATCATAGAAAAAGTCCATGTAACTATAGGCACAACGCCCTTGAATTTCGCTACCAAAAGAATGAAACTTCTCCACTTCCACATAGGTCGCAGACTACATCGGCCAAGTCCCAATGTAGCCTTAGGCTCTCACGGCCTCTCGGCTTTCACTATGTCTTTATAGGTCGCAATCGACCGATATAAAATCAAATGTAGATTGTTGGCTCTCAGCAGCACACACGACTTTCCCTATATTACCATAGGTCGCAGTCTATCGGCGTAAAATCAAACGTAAACTGTTGGCTCTCAACGGCACACACGACTTTCACTATGGTCTGTAGTAGATCGCAGTGACATCGAGTTGAACTGTCGTCACAGCATAACTCAAATGCCTCTGTAGGCATCAACGCCCTCGACTTTCGCTACACACTACACATAATCCTTAGGAACTAGTTTGTCTGGATTCCTCACATGATCAACTTTAGAACCCACCCCATAGGGTTCAAAGCAGTACCACCCTGTGGCACTCCGGAGAAGTTCATTTCAAGGGAGCACCTTTTTCCCTATTGTCAATCTCAAAACACTTTATACTATACTCTTCTATTATCTTTCAAATCATACCCTTTATGATTTTCATCAAAATCTCCTTTACACAAAAACGATTCCCAAAATCGATACTTCTCGAACTAGGCTTTCTGAATTCCAAAATTGATTTTCCCAAAAATCAAAAGCCTTTTCCCAAATTCATAGGTTCCCAAAACCTTTTCCAAATCATTCTCACAAGATCCTTTATGTATATATAGATATATAAAACTTTTAAAATCTTTTGATCACTTCATACTTGTATAATTTCCCTTTTTATACTTTAAATACTTTCAAAAATTCCTTTCCTCCTAGCAATAGATTCAACAAGGGGATATTTATCTTATATATCAAAGATACATGACTTTGTTTATTCCAAATCAAATATTCAAATTTGATTACACTATAAAGTCACTTACCAAATTACTTACTTCCATAAAGTAAATTTCTACCATAGAAATATCCAATTTCCACTTTACTTCATCATATATTTCACAAATATACCTTTCATTTCAAAAACCATTTCACATTTCTTATCCACAAATTCTCAGTATCAATTTCATTCAAACCAGTACGATGTACACATATCATCCGTATGCTATATCAATCTCGCTCACTCGATCACACAATTTCACTTTCGAATTAGTATCGTCCACCCGACTTCCTAGTGCGGACTCATATCTGGTTTCTTGATTAGAAACCGTCATTCTCCTTACATAGCCATAACTATGATAGAGAATATCCAGAACCAATCAACAATCCATATCCAGGTTTGCCGTCGAAAATCGAGTGAAAAATCCCAACTCAGATCGATATACTATCTCGAAGTTATGTGCTCGAATCCGAATCAAATCACTATGCGAATAGAATAATATACGTACATCCTACGTATTTATCTTTGTTGATTATTAGCCAAATCAATCTCCTTTTCTATTCACATTCGCTTTAATTTCTATCCACTTATTCATAATTATTTAAATCCTCATTTGGATTATCACCTCAATTCTTATTTCAAATGGATATTTAATTATAAATAGTTTACACTCCGACCAGGTAAAATTTAGAAAGTAATTTGAAAAGTTTAAAATAGATAAGTAGCTGAAAATAATTATTAATTGGAAAATAGCTGTAAAATAGTTAAGTAATGATAAAACAGTTATAAAATAGTCAAATAGTTGTAGAAATTTTAAATAATTGCAAAATAGTTATTAGTTATAAAGTAGTTGAAAAACAGTAATTAGTTTATAAAACAGTTGAATTTTTTTTAAATAGTTCCAAAAATAATTATAAAACAAGTATAAGATAGTTTTAGGTTTAAAAAGAAAAGTTGTGTAGTAAATAGTTTGGAAAAATAGATTTATATTAAAATAATTTATTTTGAAAATAGTCTAGAATCAAACTGTTAAATTCCCAACGTCCATTTCCAATCAATTCAATTTAAATTTCCACTTCCATTTAAATTGACTCAATTCCAACTTAAATAACTTCAATTTCCATTGAAACTGATTTAACCCAAATTCAAGTTGAATTAATCTTCAGTTCCCATTTGAATTTGAACTCATTCAACTTCAATTACATTTCAAATTAATCCAATTCAAATTTTCCGTTCGAATTTTTAAAATTACACATCTTCAATCACAATTTCAATTGATTCAAATCAAATTCAATTCGAACTAATTAAATTCAAATTTCAAATTTAAACCATCTCGAATTATATAAATTCGAGTTAAATTTTTAAATGTTGATTTAATCCTTTAAATCAAATCAACTTATATCTTTAAACCATTTAATTCTGAATCCAAATTCCACTTTTAACCTATTTCAAAGTTCAGATAATAATTCAAATCCGTTTTAAACAACTAAATCTTTGAAATTCAATTGATCACCAAATTTCAATTTTGAAACCAAACTTTTGAAGTTTTATCTTAAACATTCAAATCTTAAATCCAAAATGATTCCATTTTATCTTAATAATGGATATATTACCACACCCCATTTCTTCATCCATTTAAACAAATCCAATTTCAGCTTAAAGATTATTAATAACAACAGGATGGTATCATTCAAATTATTCTAAAACATCCATCCATCTCCAATTTCCATATCTCAAACCTATTTTGAGATCACATAAACTCCTAATTCAAATTAACCATTTAACTTCCCAAGTTAAATCCCAATTTCATATCAAAATTTCCAATTCAGGTTGCTTGTTTAATTGTTTAACCTTCCCAAAGTTAAATTCAATTTACTTAATATAGCCAACCTTACCCAATTCGAATTCCCATTTCAAATTTAAAACTCAAAATTAATAATCTTCCCACTTATAAGTTCAAAATCTTATCACTTTTGGTATCACATCTCATTCTAAATTTAAATCTCAACATTTATAGTTTATTTCAAATCCTCTTTGATATTATGTATATTCACACATATATACATATTTACTTCTTGGCCCACCAAGCCATTTTTTTAAAAATATAAACCACCTTTGGTTTTGATTCAAACAGTTTTTGTAACAACCCGCATATTTTACGATTGAATATCTAAATATTTTTGTTTAAATATTTTATCGTTGGTCGGATTTTAGTCTGAAAAGTTACTTTTTGCATACGGTCGAATTAGGACTCGGGACCACTTCCATTGAGTTCAAATCTTCATTTGCAATCTTTTTGAGTATAAACTTTGATATGTTTGGAGTTAGTGGAATTTTGCCACTTTTTCACTTTGGGCTTTGGGTTTGGTCTAGCCCATTAACCTAAACTATTAACTCTAGCTCAACCCCCTCTTTCCTTCATTACTTCACTTTCATTTCCTAACGCTCAAGCTTCATAAAAAATGGAGAGAGGAATGGGAAATTAAAACTCCAAGCTCTAGTTCCTTTGCAAATCCAATATCTAACTCCAAATTCAAAGAGAAGCCATTGACTCAAGCTTCTTGTGTTGAGATTGAAGTGTTGTTGATTCTTCCTTTGCTTTCAAGCTTCTTCTTCATTGATTTTGTGAAAAAGTGAGATTTTTATCTCACATCTTTGTCTATAACTATCTTTGATTGTTGGGTATGAATTCCTAACACTTTTCATATGCATTTGCTCTTAGTTTGGATTGAATTGGTGAAAATCCCAATTTTTAGTGTTTTGGGTTCAAATCTTTAAAAATCCTAACTTTGATGATTGAACACGTTTTTGGTGATGCATCGAGGAGCCAATAGGACCGAGTAGCCGATGGGCGTAATCCCCTAGCGTCCGTGCTCGATCGGTTGCAAATTGAGAGAGTTTTTGCACTTTCGTTGCTTAGGTCGTTCGGCCTGCACACATGACTCTCTTCATTTAAGTCGCAACCCATGGTTCGCTCGCCTTGCAGTTAGGCCAGCCTGCCATAAGTCGCAAGTCGCTCGGCCATTAAGTCGCCCTGCCTGTAGGTCGCGCCATTGTTGCCCCAGTACCATAGGTCGCTCGGCCATGTTAAGTCGTGCCATATCACTTAAGTTGCTCAGATGTTAGGTCGTTCCCCCTTAGGTCGCTCGGCCTTCTTACTTAAGTCGCTCGACTTGGTTGTGCCAAACTTAGGTCGCGACCACTTAGGTCGGCCGCATGTTAGGCCGCATCTCTTAGGTTGCTCGCATCACTTAGGTCGCTCGGCCTATTATGCCGCTGGCATCGGTTAGGTCGCTCGTTCCTTAGGTCGCGCCATACTTAGGTCGCGCTATTCTTAGGTCGTGCCATATGTTAGGTCGTTCCATTACTTAAATCGCCGATTCCTTGGGTCTTCTGCCGTGGAGTCGCATGTGTTGAGCCGCTGATTTCTTGTGTTGACTTATGTTAAGTCGTAAGTCGTGGCTGTTAAGTCGCAAGGGTATTTCCACTTTGATGGATTTGAAATTGAATTCTTTGGATTTATTCACGTCTTCGAATGTGAATTTTTGTGACTTATTGTTTCTACAATCATTTTTGTGATTTGTCACTTTAAAAATATAAAGGTTTTCTATGCTAGTAGTAAATATCAAAACTCTTCCATTTAAAACGATTTCAACACTATTTTATTACAAAGCTCGTTTCTTAAACCGTTTTCCAATCTACTAGTATATACAAACCTTTGCCTTACTCGTACGAGAAATCTAATTAAACGGCTTAGTAAAATAAGTGGTATGAAACGCTTGCGTTTACTTCGCCGGTTAATTCTTGGACTTGTTCGATTGAATCTCTTGTGACAATTTTCGAGTGGAGATCTACAATTTGTTCGTAAATATTTAAGTTAAGCTAGTGGTTATGGGACATGAGGCTAAGCTTATATGTTTACTAGCTTACTGTAATTGACACTTCTTGATGATCGTTGATGATCATTTTTGTGATTTAGACTAGCAAATGTGCGATGTCTCCTTGTCTACGAGGGAGACTAAATCTCGTTTCTGTGGAGCTTCGGCTCAATTTGGTGGGGTAGCGACCCATGGTCTTCAGTCCATTTTGTGGAGCTTCGGCTCAAAATTAATGGTTAGCAACCATGGAATAGCGATCCATTTTGTGATACACATGTTGGTGAGTTTTCATGCTCCCGTTTTGTGATAGGCCTCCCCCTTCTTTGTGATTTCGGGATTTCCATTGATGATTTCTAGAATTTGCGTTTCACCAATTTTCGTGATTTACATTGATAAGTTTTATCAATATTTGTGCATCGGTGAATTTGTGTGTCATTAACTTTTGTGATTGGCATTGATATTATTGTCAATATTCATGGTTTTGGTGAATAAAAATAAAGAGTATGACATTCCTTTTGATCTTTGAGAAGATTCTTGTGATATTGATTAATCACTAGTTGATTTTCAATTGCATACTTATCACAATATGGCTTTATGGTTATCATATGTTTTTGTCATATCTCTTATTCTATATCATTTCATCTGATATTTATAGATTGACTGATCCGTTTATTATTGTCTTATTAAATAATACTTGGATCAGACCGAGATGTTACAGATGCTTCTGCTTGACTTCACATCTGGGATTATCACCCTGACTTTTGGCTGACTACTTAAATTATTAGTTTTTGTTGTATACATTTGAGATATAGACTCATTGATGTATCCATACTCTTTTGTCTAGCACTTGTAGCTATTCTTTTGTGATATTGTGGATCTTGTTTGACCATTACTCTGATACACACTTTTAAGTGTTATATTCATATCTATTTCCGCCTTTGTGATATAGATGTCTGTGACTGATTTGTGCTATGTTCATTTCTATATTTGTTTCCGAAGATTATACATATAGCCATTGTGTAGTAGCTTTGAGTTTGTATCGGTATGTCGGGTTCCCTCTTGAAGAGCATGTTATACTATCTGACATATCGGTGCTCGCACTAAGCAATTACACGGATGGTCGCTCCTCAACAGCCTTATTCTCCGTGCTACTTGACGAGATTACACTGTAGTGTCCTTGGCTAGCATGGGTATAGAGGTGGGGCGTCACAGCTTGGTATCAGAGCCAAACTTCGGAACAATGTAGAATAATTTAACAAGGATCATCATCCTAAGTCCTTCTTAAGAGTCATGCCTTAGGATTTAATTCGAGTCTTCGTACCGATTCATCCTATTTTCTTTATGATTCCTTGTTTTATCTATCAGGATTGCTTGATATTCATTTGGTGGATAACCTTTTTCTTCTTCTTCCTTTCTTTCTAAGGAAGAGAAATGGTTAGACCAGGCCGTCACAACGTCGGTCAATCTAGAACTACTCCCTAAGATGGAGTATTTATGTCTGCCCAGCAGCTTCTTTACCTCGTAAAGAATGCTCAAGCAGCCGGTTCAAATCTGGAGTCTTCTCACCCTAAGTCTGGATTTGCACGTTTGTGCAACGACTATACCAATTTGGGTGGGAAGCCATTCAAAGGATCTGAAACTATCATTGAAGTCCAGGCTTGGCTGAGAGCGTGCGATCGAATCTTTTCTCGCATGAATCTTATTGATCTTCACCGTGTTCAGGTGGCCTCTAGTATGCTCCAAGAAAGAGCATTAGATTGGTATGAGCTTCTTATTTCTGAAATAGTTGAAGCGGATCTTATTGGGAGAAATTCCGGGTGTAACGACCCGCTATTTTGGACCATTCAAATTCGACAATAAAACCGTACATGTCCGACTTGAATAATTCAAAATACCGAATTGTTAATAAAAATTTGGCAAAACTTAAAATATACAGTAAATAAATCAATCGTAGATCACTTACACAGAGTAATACAATGCAGCGGAATAGATAAAGAATAGTAGTTTATGAAGCTACTATATACATTGGAGATAGAAATAAATACAATTGAATATCTTAGATATGTGAAGTCTCCAGTATGCGCAGATGACTTCTCTGAACAAATCAACAGGATGACTGAAAGGATAGATAGCTGGATCTTCAAGCAAGGCTCCAACTTCGAAGGTAAGTCTCAAATGCTGTATCACTCAGTCTGACCCGAGCGTAAAGCAAAACACAAAACACTCGAGTCAGGATTAACATTCTTATATCTATAAATCTAACTCAAGTGAAATATCAACTGAAATATAATTAACTCAAAGAATGTTTGGAATAACCATCCTCTAAGGGTCCATGGAACTATCTACAGGGTAGAAATATACACTATAACACCGTGGTTCTTTCATCTTAATTTATACTTCAAAACCAAAACATCATTTTCACTCCAAATATCTCTATATTTCCCAAATAGTGTTTATATATATTAAATAATTTATACAGTAAAGTATTTTCAATTCCCTCAACTTAACAAGTCGTTTCAACATTAACCCAACCTTCCCATTCAAATTAAATTCAAATCCCAATTTATCAATCTCAAATTCAAATTTGAAATCACAAAATACCCCCTTTATATTCCAATATATTTCAAACTTTAAGTATTCAACGTTTCAAACTAATTTTTATTCAATTTAGCTTCTAAATAATAAATTCAAATTTAGTTCAACCTAAATTTATATTTTAATTCAGTTTAGTTTCTAAATAACAAATTCAACTATATTTATTTCAAATACAGATCTAAATCTCGAAATCGCCATTTAAATTCCAATATAGCTCAAAGCTTTAATATTTACAAGTTCAATTCAAGTCGATTTAATTAAATAAATCCTTATTTAAATACCATTTTTAATAAACCCAAATGTACCTCCCAATCCTATTTTTTTCAATTTATTTCGAGAAAGATCTATCTGTAATATAGATTTCCATAGATACTCAACTATATTATATGTATTAAATCAATCTAATTTAAATCAAATATTACGACTAAATCTATATATAAAATTTCCATTTATATAATATCTTAAGAATCAAAATTTATTAAACCGTATATTTCTTTCCAAAATTATAGAAATAATTTCAAAATATTTATATGGACCAACGGTGTCTGTATATATATTTCCTACCATATAGTCAAGTGCTACGGATATTTATCATTTCAATCCGTACACTAAATATATTCGGGTGGATATCATTTCAACCCGAAATCCCAAATTTTAAATTAAATCAAAAATCGCTTGGGTCTATCATTTCAACCCGTAACGAAATTATCCTATTCTAAAGTCCGTTCGGGTATGTATCTTTTCAACCCATAGTGATTTCTATACTAATAGGGAACTTGCAGAGTGATAACGGATATGAAAATAATAATAACAACAAGCATATATCATCAAAATAAATATAAACAATAAGATATGGTATCATATCCCATAAGTGAACAGTTACCGATAAAAGCATATATAACAATTTAAATCTAACAGCAGCATATTTCAATTGTCATTTCAATTGAAATTAAATTTAATAAATAAAAGAACGTTAATCGTGAGTGATTGCTCACCTTTCGAGGCTAGAGATATATGATGATGAAATGAGCTATGAAATCCAAAGCAACGCTGGATGGACAAGATTTGATGTAGAAAATAGGCACGACGGACAAGGCTGATAATGGGAAATCGATGAGAATGAATCGAATCAATTTTGATATTACAGAAAAAAATATAAATTATTATGATATTAATTCTCCCAAAACCAATTTTCAAATTAAAAATGTATATTTAAAATCTATATACACCTATATGTAATTTAAACATAATTCGTCCAAAAACCATTGTATTATATTTTATAGTCAATAATTATTATAAAAACAATATAACCACTTATTGTAATATATATTACTTAAAAACCCCATGAAAGCAACCTATATATGTTCATAATAAAAATGTATATATAGAAATTCCAAATGCATAGCCTATATTCGGTTATATATATATATTACGTAAGTCTGAAACAAACACCTAAACGCATATATATGTCTCGAGATTTATAAACAACAAAATACTTATAATGACACATGCACTCATATACTTATATAGACTATGAACAAGTATACATACTATGCCGTATAAAATCCAACACAAAAAAAAAAGTAAACTCACACTGAAAACATTTTAGTCAATTATTAAATATATATATTAACTAGCGTATAAAACTAACGTATCCTGTAACTTTATAATATATAAGCTATATCAGATATGAACTATCATTATATCAGATATATAAATAGTTAAACATTTTATACAAAACTATCATAACTTTATTAAATTAAACATACATTACACACTTACACAAATAGACCGTAAACTGTAAAACTTCACCCATTTTAAAGTGGTAACAATACGCTTGCTAAAAATATAACCCACATAGCTCGTACTTCCCTATAAAACTATATAAATATTTGTAAGCTAACCATTAATATAGTCTAATTCACAATATGCATACCTTTATAACTTTAAATCAAATGTGTATATATATACTTATAACCAGTTATTCACAAAATACATAGCTTTAAACATATCATATATTTAAATACATATACAATCGACTGATAAGATGAGTATGCTTTACGTTTTATATATGTACTAACTTTTTATATAATATTTATATATACACTTATCAAATTTTATAACATGCGAACAAAATTTTATATTATATAGAATCTGAAAACTGCAAACATTTCATACTTGGAACCATACTATATTTATAAGATGTATATATGATATCTTAAATCAAAAAAAAAAACTTACTTTGCTATAATACATACAATATTACTGCATAGATATACATTACTGACATATATTAAACTATATATTAACTAATATATAACCTTCAAACTTTTAAAATTGAATACCAACGTGACACATAAAGTATAAAACAATCAAGTTATCAAATCTCTATACATAGTATAATATCATACACACTATGAACGAAAAGAAAAAAAAAAGAGAAAAAAAAAATACTGTTATGAACTCATATATATAATACCATATGATACATAACTAACATGAATTTAAAATCATGTAGGACAGATCACATATTCCAAATACAGACTTATAGAAAATATACAATAACACATATATATTATAAATATATGCTAACCTATTACTCAAAGATAACGTGTGGCATGATTGTTGATGGTGAAGGCTCTGAGGATGGCTGAGCATGCAGGCGATGACAACACGTGTAGAGAGATATGTGCATGAGAGGAGGAGAGAAAAACGCGGAGGGAGAGGGATGAGTTGGATGTGGTGGGTGACGAAGCGATGGGAGGTGGAAGCACGGTAAAAGAAGGGAGAAAATAGGTGGATCTGTAGAAAGAAAAATGGAAGAAGGAGGAGGAAGAAAACTTAAAATGAGGAATGAGATTGGAAGTGACAGCAGTTTGCAATATGAAAGAAACGAAGTCAAACAAGGTTATAAAGGCAAAATAAATAAAGAAAAGAACCGTTGCATACGAAACGTATACAATAAATATGAATTGATTTGAATAGTAATGGTCAAATTCAGCTGAAAAGATTAAAGCGAATAAATACGGAGCATTGGTTATGGTAAAGTAACGCACAAAATTAGGGGAATAACAAAGGAAAGGACTGGTCAAAATAAATGAATGTAAACGTGCAACGAATATAAAAATCTATATAATTGAGCCGATGGAAACGAAGGAAGCAAATAAAAGAAAGGGAACGAAGGAAAAAAAATGAGCTGTGTCCCGAGCATAAATAAAAGTGGTAACGTATGAGAGGAATGAGAAAAACAAACGGGCACAATTTGAAATCAATGCAATAAAACGGCCAAAAGCTGCTTTTTAGGAAAATTATTAAAGAAATATTCCTTGGGCTGCGCGTTTGAGATCCGAAAAGGCATGGAAATCAAAAAGTTATAATTTAGATTGGAATGAAAACGTACAGGAAATAATAAAGGAAAAAAAAATGCGAAATAATCATATAGCATTTATTACGTTTCAAACTTTTGACATGGCATGGGATGGAAACAGCTGTACGCTAATTGAGAAGCTATTAAAGCAATTTATTATTAGTGGCATGTTATACGTTTTTATATTTATTTATTTCCTAGATCTCAATTCATATCTGATTATACTATGCAGATTTATCTTTATTATTAAACGTTCAAAAAGAATAAAACGTATACAAATTTTCTTGATTTTCGAAACAAAATTAACGGCTAAAAGATGATGAAGGGACAAAATATAAGAAAGGGAAAGAGATGAATGCGTACAATTATTTATAAGAAAAGAGAGAGAAAAGAAAAACCCACAATTAAAATGAATGAATGAACGCTGAAAGTCAGTCAGGAATATAGAAGGTACAATATGAAATAATGGTAATCACAACTACTTTTTTTAATGCAGACCTTAAATCAACCCTTAAAACATATACTTCATATATGTAGTTAAATATAGTATATACTTCTCTTCTTCTTTGGTTCATATGATATATGAAACCCTTAACTATCGTATTTATAGCTGACGACATATGTATAGATATACTAAATATGCACTAAAATAAACTGGAAATGGTGACACAAAAACCCAAAATCAAATATATATATATATTTAACATGACTAGAAATCAAACTTCAGTAAAACTATATACTAGTATCAAGACTAACATATATATATAGCTATTATAACACATATAAATTAAATAAAACTTGGTATAAATACGCTTTACTATATATACACTTCAAATAGACCATCATACATATACAGTGGTTTTCCAAAATAACTATATATGGAACGTACTCAACATACTTAAAATTTACACACCTTGCTGAAAAGCAAAAGGAGACCGTAAATTTATTACCCACGCTATTGATATTTATACCCAATAGAAATGAACTATGCTACCAAATTTACATCAAACTTAACTTATATTATAGTATAAATAATAGTTTATAAAGTTTTTGTACTAGATCTTATAGGTATAACCACAACCAAACTTTAAAATATATGTACACAGCTCGTACTACAAATCATTAATATACATAACATATTTTTTTTTTTTTCAAAATTTTATTATTAATAATTTCTCAAAATCCAATTCAATACGTTAAATACCAATTAAAAATTGCTAAAATTTTATGGGTCGTTACACTCTCCCCCACTCAAAACTTTTCGTCCCCGAAAAGGAATAAAGTAGGAGAATAGAAACAACCAGATGAAAAATTTAGACTTTGAAAAACAAATTAAAAATTTATTTAAAACCATATACTTTTTCTTTTGTTATTATTTAAATTGATTAATATTTAATAGATTACTCATTTTATCAAATCCATTCAATTAATTATGAGATCAATTATTTATAAAACACTAATTTTTCTCTCTTATTAAACCAGGTAGAATATAAATAAACAATGTTTTAAAGGATATATTCAAAAGAAGGAAAGAAGGAAAGAAGATAGATTCGGAAAAGAGAATATAGTTGAATAAATAAAGCAGGGCAGATAAGGTAGATTCAAAAGAATAGAATCGGGCAAGAATCGTACATTTCAAACCATGAGAGTTTCAATTTCAAATATTAACACAAAATTTCTTTGTTGGAAATACTTTTATAATAAATACCTTTTATATCGAAATAAATCTTTTCTTTCAAAAATATTTTTATAACTCGATGTTTCAACAAGTTTATCCTCGTTCTTGCAGACTCTGGCCATGCGTTGATCAGGCGCAAAGCTAGAATTCTTCAAGTACTTAGTAGACCTGTTTCAACAACCAGTGAAAATACTTGAAAAAAACTTTAAAAACAGATATGGAAAGTACAATCCAAACAAAACAACCAAACCAAAACCTTTGTCCGATCATGGTTCGCAGATACACAATGGTTACGCCTGGGTCCCCCAGGAAACAATCCATATCCGTAAGCTTTCTCAGCCCTGCGAGTTACGCCATGATGACTAGTAGAGTGCAGGATACACAATGGTTACGCCTGGATCCCCCAGGAAACAATCCGTACCCCTAGGCAAGACTCAGCCAGGCACTTGCGCTACTATTCGCGACCTACACAGATTGCAGGATACACAATGGTTACGCCTGGATCCCCCAGGAAACAATCCGTACCCCTAGGCAAGACTCAGCCAGGCAATTGCGCTGTGCATTCACGAGAGAAAAAAAACCATGGGTTACGCCACGGTGGGAAACACTCGAGTATTACATCCGGAAAACCGAAAATCAGAGAGAATAATATCGATAGAATGAATCCACGATGTGGCCACAAAGCGGATATCAAGCAGAAGGCACTTTCCATATCTTTACTTCGAAAATATATATCATATAGTACCTTTTCAAATCACTTTCAAATATTGTACTTATATAAAGTCCATATATATAGGATTCCTTTCTCAAATCGAATACTTTCCAAATCAATAGTAGATCAAATCATACTTATATAGATTTCGATTAAATAAAATCTCTTTCCAAATTGAGTACCTTTCAAATCAATAGATTTCAAATCAACCTCATACTTATACAATCCATTTTATATAAGTTCGACCACTCCCAAATCAAGTGCTTAGTAATCTAAGGTTCTCAATTTCAAATTATTTCAATACCAATTCAGTTTCAAAATCATATATGATTTCACCAAATTTTCTTCCAAATTAAATGTCTGAATTTCAAAGTTCCCAAAATAATAGGTGTAGAAAATTATCCCAGTTTCCAAATTAAAATAATTCAAGTCAAACAAATTCATTTCCAAAATCACCATATAAGTACTGGGTTTTTTTTTTCAATTTAATTTTCAAAACCAAATATTTTTCTCAAAATCAATTATATTCAAAATGGTTTCCAAATTTATAATTATCCCTTTAAAACCTTTAAACTATTTACTTCGATTTGAAATATCCAATTTACCTTTTTGAAAACCATTATTTAAAACTAAAATTCTTTCAAAACATTTAAAAACTAAATTCCATATTAGTATAATTAAAATAGCCATATTCTCTTACTTAATAAAAGGTTTAACCTCATACAACAAAACTTGCATACTTTATCAAATATTTTATACCTTTCGAAATATCTTGGTTTTTAAACCTTTAAACCTTGATTTGGAAGTGCTCGAACCTTCAAAATAGTCGGTGAAAATCAATTTCAAATCCAAGAGATGGAAATCAATTTTTATAAATAGAGTTATTCTAAGTCAAATCAAAAACTCGAGGACTGAACACCGGTCTTACTTCAAATTGTTTCAAATATATACATATATCTTTCGAAAATATCAAATTATGCTTCGGAATTTGAAATCAAAAACGGTTTTACAAAATCACTCGCATAGCGAAGCTATTAAAGTGGCCTCTCCCCTACTCTGAAACTCGAAAATCAATGTCGATGATGCGTGCACTCATCACCGAAATTATTCTCCAGCGACATAAGTGAGTTCTGGACTTCTATTTTCTTGAAAACTTCTTTGAAATTTCTTCAAAATTATTGGAATTCATTTGAATTCATTTGAAATATTTCTTATTCGGAAAAATACTTTTAAATCGTATTATTTATATATAATTTCCAAAATCTTAAAACCAATTTCAAAATACCAGAATTCAATTCTCGAATTTCAAATTTAACACTTCAATTATAAATCATTTTTATATAAATCAATTTCTTATAATTTTTTCAAAATTTCAAAACCTTTCAAAACCCTTTTTATATAGAATAACATTTCTTATTTGCTTTATATATAGGTATATAATCTCTACCGAAAACATTTTCTTTTTATATATAGAATAAAATCATAGTTATCAAAATAATAATTTCGGTATAAACAATTTCTAAAATACAAACAAAACCCGATTTTCAAAGGATGATTTAAGGATGGATTTCAAAACAAAGATAGAGATTTAATTTAAAGGAACTCTAATCAATAAAATCCTGATTCGAAGATAGACTCGATCGAAGATGAGATAATTAAGTTACAAAATAGAAGATGGATATACTTCTATAAATCGCGGGCGACCTTTACCTGTCAACCGTGATTCCAAAATTAGATCGGTGTAGAATTCTGAGGCAATTCGACATTCGATCGTCGGAGATATAGATTTCGGCATAACAAGATATATCGGCATCGTAAACCGAGGATACAGGAATCTTCGGTGAGTCAATGCCAATTGAAAAGGAGTTTTCACCCCCTTTACAAATCATTCAATGGAGTTATGGGATACTCCAGAATCAAACGAATATAAATAGGGAGAGACAGAATGAATTCCGAAACCGAGGGACATTCCAAAACTCAAAGGAAATTGAGTCAAAAAGGAAGAGATTCAACTCGAACGAAAGTGATTCTGTAAATAAATTTACCATATATGCTAAGTTTTGCCTAGAGCCAAAGCTCTGATACCAACTGTAACGACCCGCTATTTTGGACCATTCAAATTCGACAATAAAACCGTACATGTCCGACTTGAATAATTCAAAATACCGAATTGTTAATAAAAATTTGGCAAAACTTAAAATATACAGTAAATAAATCAATCATCGATCACTTACACAGAGTAATACAATGCAGCGGAATAGATAAAGAATAGTAGTTTATGAAGCTACTATATACATTGGAGATAGAAATAAATACAATTGAATATCTTAGATATGTGAAGTCTCCAGTATGCGCAGATGACTTCTCTGAACAAATCAACAGGATGACTGAAAGGATAGATAGCTGGATCTTCAAGCAAGGCTCCAACTTCGAAAGTAAGTCTCAAATGCTGTATCACTCAGTCTGACCCGAGCGTAAAGCAAAACACAAAACACTCGAGTCAGGATTAACATTCTTATATCTATAAATCTAACTCAAGTGAAATATCAACTGAAATATAATTAACTCAAAGAATGTTTGGAATAACCATCCTCTAAGGGTCCATGGAACTATCTACAGGGTAGAAATATACACTATAACACCGTGGTTCTTTCATCTTAATTTATACTTCAAAACCAAAACATCATTTTCACTCCAAATATCTCTATATTTCCCAAATAGTGTTTATATATATTAAATAATTTATACAGTAAAGTATTTTCAATTCCCTCAACTTAACAAGTCGTTTCAACATTAACCCAACCTTCTCATTCAAATTAAATTCAAATCCCAATTTATCAATCTCAAATTCAAATTTGAAATCACAAAATACCCCCTTTATATTCCAATATATTTCAAACTTTAAGTATTCAACGTTTCAAACTAATTTTTATTCAATTTAGCTTCTAAATAATAAATTCAAATTTAGTTCAACCTAAATTTATATTTTAATTCAGTTTAGTTTCTAAATAACAAATTCAACTATATTTATTTCAAATACAGATCTAAATCTCGAAATCGCCATTTAAATTCCAATATAGCTCAAAGCTTTAATATTTACAAGTTAAATTCAAGTCGATTTAATTAAATAAATCCTTATTTAAATACCATTTTTAATAAACCCAAATGTACCTCCCAATCCTATTTTTTTCAATTTATTTCGAGAAAGATCTATCTGTAATATAGATTTCCATAGATACTCAACTATATTATATGTATTAAATCAATCTAATTTAAATCAAATATTACGACTAAATCTATATATAAAATTTCCATTTATATAATATCTTAAGAATCAAAATTTATTAAACCGTATATTTCTTTCCAAAATTATAGAAATAATTTCAAAATATTTATATGGACCAACGGTGTCTGTATATATATTTCCTACCATATAGTCAAGTGCTACGGATATTTATCATTTCAATCCGTACACTAAATATATTCGGGTGGATATCATTTCAACCCGAAATCCCAAATTTTAAATTAAATCAAAAATCGCTTGGGTCTATCATTTCAACCCGTAACGAAATTATCCTATTCTAAAGTCCGTTCGGGTATGTATCTTTTCAACCCATAGTGATTTCTATACTAATAGGGAACTTGCAGAGTGATAACAGATATGAAAATAATAATAACAACAAGCATATATCATCAAAATAAATATAAACAATAAGATATGGTATCATATCCCATAAGTGAACAGTTACCGATAAAAGCATATATAACAATTTAAATCTAACAGCAGCATATTTCAATTGTCATTTCAATTGAAATTAAATTTAATAAATAAAAGAACGTTAATCGTGAGTGATTGCTCACCTTTCGAGGCTAGAGATATATGATGATGAAATGAGCTATGAAATCCAAAGCAACGCTGGATGGACAAGACTTGATGTAGAAAATAGGCACGACGGACAAGGCTGATAATGGGAAATCGATGAGAATGAATCAAATCAATTTTGATATTACAGAAAAAAATATAAATTATTATGATATTAATTCTCCCAAAACCAATTTTCAAATTAAAAATGTATATTTAAAATCTATATACACCTATATGTAATTTAAACATAATTCGTCCAAAAACCATTGTATTATATTTTATAGTCAATAATTATTATAAAAACAATATAACCACTTATTGTAATATATATTACTTAAAAACCCCATGAAAGCAACCTATATATGTTCATAATAAAAATGTATATATAGAAATTCCAAATGCATAGCCTATATTCGGTTATATATATATATTACGTAAGTCTGAAACAAACACCTAAACGCATATATATGTCTCGAGATTTATAAACAACAAAATACTTATAATGACACATGCACTCATATACTTATATAGACTGTGAACAAGTATACATACTATGCCGTATAAAATCCAACACAAAAAAAAAAAGTAAACTCACACTGAAAACATTTTAGTCAATTATTAAATATATATATTAACTAGCGTATAAAACTAACGTATCCTGTAACTTTATAATATATAAGCTATATCAGATATGAACTATCATTATATCAGATATATAAATAGTTAAACATTTTATACAAAACTATCATAACTTTATTAAATTAAACATACATTACACACTTACACAAATAGACCGTAAACTGTAAAACTTCACCCATTTTAAAGTGGTAACAATACGCTTGCTAAAAATATAACCCACATAGCTCGTACTTCCCTATAAAACTATATAAATATTTGTAAGCTAACCATTAATATAGTCTAATTCACAATATGCATACCTTTATAACTTTAAATCAAATGTGTATATATATACTTATAACCAGTTATTCACAAAATACATAGCTTTAAACATATCATATATTTAAATACATATACAATCGACTGATAAGATGAGTATGCTTTACGTTTTATATATGTACTAACTTTTTATATAATATTTATATATACACTTATCAAATTTTATAACATGCGAACAAAATTTTATATTATATAGAATCTGAAAACTGCAAACATTTCATACTTGGAACCATACTATATTTATAAGATGTATATATGATATCTTAAATCAAAAAAAAAAAAAACTTACTTTGCTATAATACATACAATATTACTGCATAGATATACATTACTGACATATATTAAACTATATATTAACTAATATATAACCTTCAAACTTTTAAAATTGAATACCAACGTGACACATAAAGTATAAAACAATCAAGTTATCAAATCTCTATACATAGTATAATATCATACACACTATGAACGAAAAGAAAAAAAAAAGAGAAAAAAAAAATACTGTTATGAACTCATATATATAATACCATATGATACATAACTAACATGAATTTAAAATCATGTAGGACAGATCACATATTCCAAATACAGACTTATAGAAAATATACAATAACACATATATATTATAAATATATGCTAACCTATTACTCAAAGATAACGTGTGGCATGATTGTTGATGGTGAAGGCTCTGAGGATGGCTGAGCATGCAGGCGATGACAACACGTGTAGAGAGATATGTGCATGAGAGGAGGAGAGAAAAACGCGGAGGGAGAGGGATGAGTTGGATGTGGTGGGTGACGAAGCGATGGGAGGTGGAAGCACGGTAAAAGAAGGGAGAAAATAGGTGGATCTGTAGAAAGAAAAATGGAAGAAGGAGGAGGAAGAAAACTTAAAATGAGGAATGAGATTGGAAGTGACAGCAGTTTGCAATATGAAAGAAACGAAGTCAAACAAGGTTATAAAGGCAAAATAAATAAAGAAAAGAACCGTTGCATACGAAACGTATACAATAAATATGAATTGATTTGAATAGTAATGGTCAAATTCAGCTGAAAAGATTAAAGCGAATAAATACGGAGCATTGGTTATGGTAAAGTAACGCACAAAATTAGGGGAATAACAAAGGAAAGGACTGGTCAAAATAAATGAATGTAAACGTGCAACGAATATAAAAATCTATATAATTGAGCCGATGGAAACGAAGGAAGCAAATAAAAGAAAGGGAACGAAGGAAAAAAATGAGCTGTGTCCCGAGCATAAATAAAAGTGGTAACGTATGAGAGGAATGAGAAAAACAAACGGGCACAATTTGAAATCAATGCAATAAAACGGCCAAAAGCTGCTTTTTAGGAAAATTATTAAAGAAATATTCCTTGGGCTGCGCGTTTGAGATCCGAAAAGGCATGGAAATCAAAAAGTTATAATTTAGATTGGAATGAAAACGTACAGGAAATAATAAAGGAAAAAAAAATGCGAAATAATCATATAGCATTTATTACGTTTCAAACTTTTGACATGGCATGGGATGGAAACAGCTGTACGCTAATTGAGAAGCTATTAAAGCAATTTATTATTAGTGGCATGTTATACGTTTTTATATTTATTTATTTCCTAGATCTCAATTCATATCTGATTATACTATGCAGATTTATCTTTATTATTAAACGTTCAAAAAGAATAAAACGTATACAAATTTTCTTGATTTTCGAAACAAAATTAACGGCTAAAAGATGATGAAGGGACAAAATATAAGAAAGGGAAAGAGATGAATGCGTACAATTATTTATAAGAAAAGAGAGAGAAAAGAAAAACCCACAATTAAAATGAATGAATGAACGCTGAAAGTCAGTCAGGAATATAGAAGGTACAATATGAAATAATGGTAATCACAACTACTTTTTTTAATGCAGACCTTAAATCAACCCTTAAAACATATACTTCATATATGTAGTTAAATATAGTATATACTTCTCTTCTTCTTTGGTTCATATGATATATGAAACCCTTAACTATCGTATTTATAGCTGACGACATATGTATAGATATACTAAATATGCACTAAAATAAACTGGAAATGGTGACACAAAAACCCAAAATCAAATATATATATATATATTTAACATGACTAGAAATCAAACTTCAGTAAAACTATATACTAGTATCAAGACTAACATATATATATAGCTATTATAACACATATAAATTAAATAAAACTTGGTATAAATACGCTTTACTATATATACACTTCAAATAGACCATCATACATATACAGTGGTTTTCCAAAATAACTATATATGGAACGTACTCAACATACTTAAAATTTACACACCTTGCTGAAAAGCAAAAGGAGACCGTAAATTTATTACCCACGCTATTGATATTTATACCCAATAGAAATGAACTATGCTACAAATTTACATCAAACTTAACTTATATTATAGTATAAATAATAGTTTATAAAGTTTTTGTACTAGATCTTATAGGTATAACCACAACCAAACTTTAAAATATATGTACACAGCTCGTACTACAAATCATTAATATACATAACATATTTTCTTTTTTTTTTCAAAATTTTATTATTAATAATTTCTCAAAATCCAATTCAATACGTTAAATACCAATTAAAAATTGCTAAAATTTTATGGGTCGTTACACCGGGAATGCTTCGAATTAAAATTTATGCCAGAAGCTGAGAAGGTGACATTGGCTCGTCGTTTTATAGACCTTGTTCAAGGTAAATCCTCCATGGAAGACTATGTCGCATCCTTCGAGTCACTTTCTAAATACGGGGTCGAATATATAAACACCCCATTGAAGAAGAACCAAAGATTTGTCTATGGATTGAACACAAATCTCAAGAAGCCATTACTTCTAAAGTTAGAAGTTTCTTTTGATCAACTCATTGATATCGCTCTTCGTCTTGAAGAGGAAGATAGGAAGAGTGATGTTGAAGTTATGGGTGCCAAACCAAACTTCAACAACAATAAAAAGCCTAATAAGTTCAAGGGTCCTTATCCCAATAAGAAAGGGAAGCAAACAACTTCGGTGGCAAAGACTTCTACCTCTAGCAGTGGGCAATGCTACAATTGTAGTTCTAAGGACCTTTATGCGAACAAGTGTTCAAAGCCTCGTGCTTGTCGCTATTGCAAAAGCCCGGGTCATTATTTATCTTCTTGTCCCAAACTTCAAGGCAAGAAGGAGGGAAAGATTAATGTTGCTCAAGCCCCTGGCAACACATCTTGCGGTCAAGGTATTTCTCATTCTATCCTTGATGGCTGTTAACCCAGTTTCCTCTACGAGTTAAGGTTTACGACTTAAGGCCTTCACGGGTTAAGGAATCTACGAGTTAAGGAGTCTACGACTTAAGGCCTTCACGGGTTAAGGAATCTACGAGTTAAGGAGTCTACGACTTAAGGCCTCCACGGGTTAAGGGTCTACAAGATAAGGTCTACGACTTAAGGCCTTCACAACCTAAGAACATTACGGCCTGACGACCTAAGGTTGGCATAATCTTACTAGTTAAGGATGACACGACTTAAGGAAGTTTACGACTTAAGTCATTACAACCTAAATGACCCAAGGGAGTAACGGTCCAACAACTTAAAGGAACTATGACTTAACGACTCGAGGGACGAGGAGTTAAGACGATTACGCCTAAGTCGTGACCGACTTACGACCTTCACTAGGTCGTTCACGACCTAAGGCCACAGAGGCAAATTCAATACTGCACCATGACTCGTTAACCCAGTTAAGCCACAAGCCGAGAATCAGTTTAGGTCGGTCACGACCTACGACATATGATAAGTCGTACACGACTTAAGACTACGAAGTTAAGGCTCAATGCCGCATCGCTTATGAGAGGACAGGTTAACTCATTTGCGACTTAGGACTTGTGATATATCTAGGGTTCAGCAAGGATGCCTTTAAGAAGTCTGGACCCAGCATTTAAGTGACAACCGACCCACGACTTAGTTTAAGTCGTCCACGACTCAACTTAGGTCGGTTACGACTTAGGACTTGGTAATGTTTCCTGCCTACAATTGCCTATAAATACGACCCTAGCTACAACTAGAAGAGGACTTTTTGGGCTCATTTTCTTCAAACGCCGTTACTCTGCTGCATTCCAAACCAATCCAATCCAACACTTGAAGCTCTCAAGACATTAAGAATGCTACAAACAACTTCAAGAAGAGATCACATACATCCAACATGGATTCGAAAACTCTCGTCTTCATCGAAGTTTAAGCTACTTGTTCTAAGTCTCTTGTAATTCAAAGTGTATTGTATTTGGGAAGAATTGTATCAGCTTGTAACGAGATTATTAATAAAAGTACTTAAAGTGGACGTAGGCTATACCCTTAAGCCGAACCACTATAAAATTGTTGTTGTTTACCGCTTTTCTGCTATTATCTGCTTGTAATCTGTTCCCGAGTCGTCGGGTGGTGCTTTCACAACTACAACTCACACATCGGGGTGTTAGCGTTCAAATTTTAGCGTTAACATTTTTGGTGCTTTCACTGAGAACTGAACTCAGGCAAGTTATCATCATTGCTTTACAGAGGTTTGTAGAGAGAATTTCCCTGAAAACCAGAAGTCTATCCGAGATAATGGCTCCTGGAAGGAAGAGTAGATCTGTCAGATCTGGGAATATTCAAGAGGGAACCTCCGCTTCCCCTGTACCTAATCAACCCACTCCGTCTGCTGGGGTTACGAAAGCAGAGTTCGATGCTGTAATATCAGGACTGAACCAGCAGATGAACGCCCAGAATGCACAATTAGAAGCTCAGAGTGCCCAAAATGCTCTAATTCTGAATAAGTTGAATGATTTGCTCGGGGCAAACAATCAACCGGCTGGTAATGGAAGGAATTATGCTGGCAACATTCGTGATGCTAATGAGAGGAATGCTCCAGAAAGGGCTGCCAGTCCCTTTGAGCAAACGCTTCCTGAGGTTGGTGGATCTGGAACTCGACATGATGAGGAGTATCTTTCTGGAATGGTCCGGCAAATCATGAGAGAAAGTATGCAAAGGGTTGAAGATGAGAAAGAATGGGGTTTCGCCCCAAGTAAAACTCCATTTACTGAGAAAATCTTAAAGGCGGAGTTTCCAAGGAAGTTTGTCCCTCCAACTATCCCAGCTTACAAAGGGACAAGTGATCCGAATGAATTCTTGTATAAATATGATTGGCACATGACAGGTGCCAGAGCCTCAGACGAGATAAAGTGCCGATATTTCCCCGTATACCTTGAAGGTGTGGCTCTACTGTGGTTCACCAGGTTGCCAGTCCGATCTATTGATCAGTTTTCAGACTTGACCCGAAAGTTCAAGGAACAGTTTAGACTATATGCTTCAAAGGCCAAAGACATCATGTCATTGTCAAGTATAGAACAGAATCCTGGTGAATCTATCAGATCTTTCTTGAACCGCTTTAATATAGCGCTGGCAGAGGTGGACAATGCTGAACCGCGAATGATATTGACTTATCTGATGAGGGCTATTGATAAGTCGAGCGAATTTGGGAAATGGTTAAACATGAAGGAGCCAACCTCCCTCGAAAAATTCTACAAAAAAGCAGATGAATTCATACGCCTGGAAAGCCGTCCTGTACCGGTGAAGGCAGTGTCGGAAAAAGCTGAAGATAACACTGTTGCTCCACGCAAGAATGAATCTGTAGGGCCAAAAAGGGAAAATAACGATGGGAAGAAACAGAGTAATCCGAAGAAGCCCCGATCCTTCAAACCATCAGAGTATACTCCTTTATCAGACACGCCGGAGCATATCTACCTTGCCATTAAAGATTCTGCTGACCTCCCTAAACCTATCCCTTTGAGGACCGGAAAAAAGGCTATACAAAGTGGGAAGTTCTGTCGCTTCCATAATCAACCCGGTCATGAGACCGATGAATGCCGCCAGTTGAAAAATCTGATTGAAGAATTGCTAAGAGAAAACAAGCTGCAGCAATTCGTAAAGAAGAATAGCAACAATCCTGCATCGTCAAGTCAGGGGCAACAGGCTCCTGTTCATCAGCCTAGGACGGGTGAGAAAGCTACGGGGCATGAATCTGGAAGGCCCATCATCAATGTCGTTACAGGAGGGCCTCACCCAGCTGGCAAGAGCTGGGGAGAGATGGAGAGATATGCCAGGGCTTTGAAATATGTTCCAGCCGAAGAAGACGTCTTTGTTTTAGAAGACACTACGCCCCTGAAACAACAGAAAACTTTCAGTGATGATATTATTTTCAGAGCCAGAGATTCCTCAGGTGTCGAAGCTCCTACCCTAGATCCCTTCGTCATCTCAGCTGGTATCGGACCGACCATTGTCAGAAGAGTTCTCATTGACTGCGGAGCATCATGTAATATCCTCTTCAAAAAGACATTCGACCAAATGAAAATCCCTATGGTCGATGTACAAGCCTCATCGCAGAAGATCGCTGGCTTCACCGGGGAGCCAAAGCAACCAATAGGAACCATCGATCTGCTTGTAGAACTTGGGGAAGGAGAAAGGAAAGTAGTCCGCAAGCAAACATTTGTGATTGTCGATGAATTTTCTGCTTATAATGCTTTCCTTGGCCGTCCAACGCTCGCAGCGTTCAAAGCTATCCTAACCCCGTGGTGCCTCACTATTAAATTTCCTACAGACAATGGAGTAGGAGTTATAAAAGGGGATCAAAATGCTGCGCGAGAGTGCTATTTGACAGAGTTGCGAGAGTCAAGAAAAAGGGAAATGGGAAAGGATGCGGCCACCCCGGTTCGCATCAAAGAGCCAGCCTTGTAGCAATTACAGGGCGGACCCTGCATTGGCGAGCATAGCGGGGCACGGAAAGAGATGGATCCCAGAAAAGCCAGTGCAGGGGAGAATAGAGTGGTGCCGGTTGAAACGACGGTACCGGTACCTGTTGACCCGAAGGACCCAAATAAGGTGTTGAATGTGGGTTCACAACTTAATGTATCAATTCAGAATATCTTGATATCTTTCCTGAAAGCAAATCTGGATGTCTTCGCTTGGACTCATGCTGATATGTGTGGAATATCTCCAGAAGTTGCAGTACACGCTCTGAATATCGACCCAAAGTTTACACCAGTGAAACAGAAAAGAAGAACCCAAGGTCCAGAAAGGTCAGCAGCATTAAAAGAGGAAATTGATCGACTCATGGAAAATAACTTCATCAAAGAATCTACATATCCGAATTGGGTTTCAAATCCTGTGTTGGTTAAGAAAGCTAATGGAAAATGGAGAGTGTGCATCAATTTTTCAGATCTGAACAAGGCCTGCCCCAAAGATTGCTTTCCTTTACCCAGGATCGATCAACTGGTAGATGGAACAGCGGGACATGAATTGTTATCTTTCATGGATGCCTACTCCGGATATAACCAGATCATGATGCATGAACCGGATCAGGAGGACACAAGCTTTATCACCGATGTTGGTCTTTATTGCTACAGAGTTATGCCCTTCGGATTGAAGAATGCAGGGGCAACCTACCAAAGACTTGTTAATGCTATGTTCAAACCGCAATTGGGCAAAACTATGGAAGTCTACGTCGACGACATGTTAGTAAAGTCTAAGAAAGCAGCGGATCACATTGAACACTTGGCAGAAATGTTCGCAGTCCTCCGGAAATACAGAATGAAGCTTAACCCTCTGAAATGCACGTTTGGGGTCGAGTCCGGAAAATTCTTAGGGTTTATCGTCAGCGCTAGGGGCATTGAGGCTAGTCCAGCTCAAATTACTGCCTTGAAAGAAGTCAAAGCTCCTAGAACAAAGAAGGAATTGCAAAGTCTCAATGGAAAAGTTGCCGCCTTAAGTCAGTTCATTTCCAAAGCCACAGATAAATGCATCCCATTCTTTGACGCCCTAAAGAAAGGAAAGAAGAACTTCGTTTGGACTCCCGAATGCCAAAAAGCCTTTGATGAATTGATTCGCCATATGGAGACACCTCCAATACTTTCTAGGCCTGGCGATGGCGAGGATCTTCTTATATACTTGGCAGTATCATCTCATGCTTTAAGTGCAGCGCTGATACGGGAAGACAAAAGGATTCAACATCCAGTTTACTATATCAGCAAAAGACTCACTGGGGCAGAGATGAATTACTCTAAGTTGGAAAAACTCGCCTATTGCTTACTAATTGCGTCTAGGAAATTGAGGCAATATTTTCAAGCTCATCCTATCAGAGTCCTCACTGATCAACCTTTAAAGCAAGTCCTGTTTCGCCCTGAAACTTCGGGTCGTCTTCTAAAGTGGAATATTGAACTCAGTCAGTACGACATCACTTATCATCCCCGGAAAGCAATCAATGGACAAGCTTTAGCTGATTTCATTGCAGAATTTACAGATAAGGGTAATAGTGAGGAAGAAACGTTCAACAATTCCCCTATCCAATGGAAGTTATATGTCGATGGTGCAAGAAATGATTACTGTTCTGGAGCCGGAGTTGTACTTGAGACTCCTGAAGGTCGGTCATTATGCTATGCACTAAGATTGGAATTTCCTTCAACAAACAATGAAGCTGAATATGAAGCTCTTATCGCAGGACTGAAAATCGCTAAAGAACTAAACATACGAGCATTACAGATCTTTAGCGATTCTCAGCTTATTGTATGCCAAGTCAAGAAGGAATTTCAAACGAAAGGGGGAAACCTGCCCGCTTACTTGTCAAAGGCTTGGGAACTTCTGTGTGAACTCGATCACTATTCAATAAGCCATATTCCTCGGGAAGAGAATATGAAGGCAGATTCCCTCGCAAAGTATTCAAGTTCTGGTGAAGCTCAACTATTGGGATTGGTCCCCGTAGAAGTCCTTTCAGCACCAAGTATAGACGAGATGGATATTGACTGGATTATGAATGTGTCTCAAGAACAAGAGTCATGGATGACTCCAATACTGGACTACCTACTCAGAGGTTCTCTGCCAGAAAATTCGATAGAGAGACGGAAGCTACTAAGGAAAGCCTCTCGCTATGTAATTCAGGATGGCCGATTATACAGACGGGGATTCTCAATGCCATTACTTCGATGTGTATCCAGGGAAGAGTCCAAAACGATCCTAGCTGAGGTACATGGAGGAGAATGTGGTGATCATTCAGGTGGTCAAACAGTAGTAAAGAAAATTCTCCGATACGGATATTTTTGGCCAGAAATTAATCATGATGCTGCAAGCTATTCCAGAAAGTGCGACAAATGCCAAAGATTTGCCAAAATTCCTAGAGCACCTTCAACTGAACTCACACAAATGGTCAGTCCATGGCCATTTGCAATTTGGGGAATGGATCTCATTGGGCCGCTACCGACTGCCAAATCAGGGATGAAATATGCTATTGTTGCAGTTGATTATTTTACTAAATGGGCTGAAGCTAAACCGTTGGCTACTATCACCTCTAAAAAGATGATAAGTTTCGTGACCAAGAATATCATCTGCAGGTATGGAGTGCCTCAGAAAATAATCACAGACAATGGTACTCAGTTTGAAAGCGAGGAATTCCAAGATTTTTGCAGGCGATTCAAAATCCAGAAAAGCTTTTCAGCAGTTGCTCATCCGCAGGCAAACGGGCAAGTGGAAGCAGTAAACAAGATCATCAAATCAACCATCAAAAAGCAACTTGAAAGAGCAAAAGGTGGTTGGGTCGATAAGCTACCACTTGCACTATGGGCATACAGAACCACTCACAAAACTGCGACTGGGCACACTCCTTTCTCATTAGCATACGGGTCGGAAGCAATGATCCCGGTAGAAACAGAGGTTCCTTCACACAGAAGGATCCATTTCAATCAAGCAGAAAATGAAAGGCTACAGCTTGAAGCGCTAGATTTCCTTGATGAAAAAAGAGATGAGGCTAATCTCAGAATTGCAGCTCATCAGCAAAGAATAGCCAGACATTTTAATTCCAAAGTTCGCCAACGCAGCTTTGAGATTGGAGACCTAGTCCTGAAGAGAATCATGACAGCGACAGGTGTTTTTGGGCCAAATTGGGAAGGACCGTATGTAATAGGTCAGAAGCTTCTTGACGGCACATTCAAACTCACCACTGTTGATGGAGATCAAATTCCAAGGGCATGGAACAGCAACCATTTGCGTCCATACTTTACTTGAAAATTTTGTTGAAATATTGTAAAAAGAATTATGAATGTATGATTCTTGTAATTGAAAGCAATTGTAAAACTGATGCAAGTAAATAATGAAAGAATATAAAGTGGATGTAGGCTCAATTTCCTGGCCGAACCACTATAAATCTTGTGTTCCTTATTATTATTACATGTTTGCTTTATTTTCGATATGAAAAGTACATAGAATGTGTTGCTGAAATGTCGATTTAAATTTTTGCACACAGTGGAAGTGAAACTTGCACATAAAAGGACCAAGTGATTCTCGCCAAATTTCAAGTCACAAAAGCCCCGAATTCAAATCCTAGATAGGAAGTACTTCAATTGAACAGCCTATGATTTCGATAGAAACGGGCCTTTGCTAATAAGTTGAGATCGTTTGAACAAACAAACATCCAATTAAGAAGCTGATGCTCGTTCTCACGAGCTGGCCTGGCAATGAAGTACATTTCCTTGGATTAAACGAGTCACTTGTAAAAAAAAAAAAAAAAAAAAGAGGATCACTGAAAAAGCATAAGCAAGTGGACAAAGGAACAACCAAGGCCATCATCGGCAGCACAAATCCTCTTCGGAGGCACAACTCTTCGGAGGATAAAGACCTCTAATGGGTCATACGCCACAAAAAAGAAAGTTCTCTACTCAACAAAAAAGATTGGAGGATTCATGACCCTCCAACCATGAGAGAGTAACTTCCAGGCGATGAAAACCCTTTTTGAGGCACATTTCACCAGGAGTTGAAGTGTAACAACCGCTCTTCGGAATTTCACTTCACCAGAGTTGAAATGTAAACAAAATAAAAGCCCTCTTCGGAGGCCCATTTCACCAGGAGTTGAAGTGTAACAACCGCTCTTCGGAATTTCACTTCACCAGAGTTGAAATGTAAACAAAATAAAAGCCCTCTTCGGAGGCCCATTTCACCAGGAGTTGAAGTGTAACAACCGCTCTTCGGAATTTCACTTCACCAGAGTTGAAATGTAAACAAAATAAAAGCCCTCTTCGGAGGCCCATTTCACCAGGAGTTGAAGTGTAACAACCGCTCTTCGGAATTTCACTTCACCAGAGTTGAAATGTAAACAAAAATAAAAGCCCTCTTCAGAGGCCCATTTCACCAGGAGATGAAGTGTAACAACCGCTCTTCGGAATTTCACTTCACCAAAGTTGAAATGCAGAGACAAAATAAAAGACCTTCCTGAAAGCCCACGTTTCGCCAAGATTGAAATAAAACTTCCAAGTGTTGAAACGTGAAAAGGCTTTCTTCGAAGGCACAACTCTTTGGAGGTACACGTTTCACCGAGATTGAAATAAAACTTCCAAGTGTTGAAACGTGAAAAATCCCTCCTTAGAGGTACAACCCCCTCCCAGGGACACAGTTCAAAGGAAAGATCTCTTCAAGGGCGCAATCAAGAAGAAGGACCTCTTCGGAAGCCCACGTTTCACCAAGATTGAAATAAAATTTCCAAGTGTTGAAACGTGAAAAGGCTTTCTTCAAAGGCACAACTCTTTGGAGGTACACGTTTCACCGAGATTGAAATAAAACTTCCAAGTGTTGAAACGTGAAAATCCCTCCTCAGAGGTACAACTTTGTATATATAAAAAAAAAAGAAGTTAAAGTGCCCTTCAGAGGTCCGCTTTACCACATAGAAGAATTCACTTGGTAAAATATGCACATAAGTAAAAAAAAAAAGTGATTTCTTCGAACGACAAAGCGTAGAAACTTATACGAAGGGAGTTGTACTCTACAAAAAATTTTCTTTAAAGAGAATAAAATAATTGTTCTTTAGCAAATAAGAGTGCAAGTCCCCTCGAAGTATAAGATATTGCAGCAAGCTTAAGGTATGGGAGCAACATGGTATAATAGTATAGCCGCATCAGTAAAGTAATACTCAAACAACATACCATAAGCCCGCTGCAATATCATATAAACTTGTGCAAAAATGAATAATAAATGCATTCAAACAGAGATCTGTACAAACAAAGGATCATTTTATTCAATCGAAATGCAGGTACAGGTTTCAAAATAAAGAAAAGCGGGGGCCGGTACCCGCACAATTCTCGACCAGTACATACAAAAGGCAAAAAGCTAAAATGTTCACTTCTTTTTACTACCTTTGGACCCTTTTCCCGGCCGAATGATTAGCTTTTCAGGCCGGTCAGTTGGCACAAGGGAAGAAGGAGGGGTAGGTGCAGTTGGTCCAACTTCTGGCTCCCCTTCAGTAACAGTGATTATCTTCCCCCTCCTCTTTGACGTTCCGTGCTTTTTCCTCCTCTTTGAGGAAGACTCACTTCCCGGAGTGGCAAGTTTAGACAAAGTTATGTCATCAGAAGGGGTCCGCTCCGGGGATATCTCACCTCCCACAAGTCCCTCGTCTCTATGCTCCTGCGAAGGGATGGGATCGTCTAAACCATGGAGGGCTTCTATTTGTTCCTCTTGCGACCCGGGCTGAGAAGCAGAAGGAGGAGCCACCTGGAGAGACGGGGGAGGGATAACCGGAGGAGGAGAAATCTGAGCGGTGCTTGATACTTTCTCTGTAGAAGAAAAGAGGTTAAAGTCAGTAAAGAGAGGAGATGAAGGCTCATCAAGGTTGAGAAAATAGTCAAGGAGCTCATTAAACCCATGTGAAGTAAATGAGCAATCCACTTGAGCGAAATTTACAGTGGAATTACCTGCAGAAGTTGTCTTTATTACATCAATTTCATAGTCCGGGGCTTCAGCACTCTCTTGCGATTCATCTGTAACTTGAATAATTTTGGCCCCGGTATCAGTTTGAGCAGGGATCGGTACATAAGAGCTAGAGCCAATAATGCCAGCATCGACCGAAGTTGAAGGAGGGACAGGAACAGTCAAATTTGTTTCTTTTTCTTGATGCTCTTCCCCCACTATTTCAACCAGCGATCTGGCGAGTTGCTCTTTTCCTCTGGCAAGGGCTACGCGAGCCTCAAAGTCTAAGTAGTGCACCTCCAACTCCTCTTCAGTGTACCCGGCCCCTTTAAACATATATAGTGCGGCCTCCCACACTTCGGCCAGGGTAATCTCATACTTGGGGCCCAGGAATGCAAGACTGCCACGCCCTAATATACATTGCAAGTAGAAATCAAATAGTGTCGAGCCAATATCAGCTTTGGTAGCTTCATGGGCCTCTTCAGCGGTAATTCTGCCCGCAACAGCCTCATCCCGCTCTCTCTCGACTTCGGATAACTGGGCTTTCAATTTTTCAATCTCTGCAGCCTGAAGGCCAGTTTGTCCTCGCAACTGAGTAATGTCAGTACGGTTGCCCTCTATAATCTGCTCCAACTCATCAGCCTTGGCCTCAGCATCCCTTTGCACGGCATGAGCATCCCGCACCTGTTGAAGAAGCACACTTTCCCTTTGAGAATAAGAAGTGGAAGAAGTAGCAAGCTCCTCTTTAAGTTTCCCAACTTCTGCCTCAAGTTTCTCATTATAATCGGCGATACTCCTCATTTCTGCATCATGCTATTTAAGGATCTTTTGCCATTCAGTTTTGTCGTTCTCCATGGTAAGCATAGCTTCAAGATTGGCCCTATTCACCCTTTGGAGCTCATCAACGAGTTTCTGCCAAGATGACATCCTCTCAATATCGGTTCTGACTGCATCAAGGTTCCGTAGCATAGCATTTTTATCTATGGGAACCAGATCGAGGTCAAAGCGAACTCCTTTTAAACACCAATTAGGAAATCGGCGTTGAAGAGTGGCTGGACCTGGTCCAACTTGGTAAGATGGCCTATTAATGATTGCTTGGATATCGGTAGGGGAAGGGGCAGGAGATTGAGAAGAAGTAGGAGCAGTAATCTTCTATGAAGGCACAGGCATTGGCTCCTCAATAACTTTGGCTCGTTTGCTCGAGTCATCAGTTGTGTGACTCTTCCCTCTATCATCATGAGATTTGCGTTTAAGGGAGTCACTCTCTCTGTGGGAAGAATCATGTCGACTATCTGGTCTTCCAAAGCGTTCTTCATAATCACGTCTTTCCTGAGCCTTCCGGGCTGCCCTTTCTTCATCAGTCTCTCTATGAATAGGAGGATAGGATTGATAGCCATACTGGCTGCGTTTCCCATATCGCTTAAAGTCATCATAGTACGAGCTGCCTCGCCTCATTGGTAAACCTAAAATTTAAAAAGAAGAAATAAAACTTGAGAATCCTTCAAACGTTTAAAAAATAAAAGAGAGAGCATAAAAGTGCCAGGAATTCTAAGTGTGTGTGATGTGCAAACTACGCGCTTCAGTCTACGAACCACTCTTTAATTGGGGAGTAGTTGTGGGTGTAATAGATAGCGTCAACTCTTGAGTCGACGGCAACTGTTGCAAAATAGAAGTAGCTTCAACTACTGAAGAAGAAATCCCGGCAGTGATAGGATCTTCTTTAAAGATCTCTTGTGAAGTAGCAAAAAGGTCGCTCAGTCCTTCGAAAGTATCGTCCCTGCTTTGCTTAACAGGACTGGATTTCTCAGCTTTTTCACCAGATTCTTGTGAATGATGGGAAGATCCCTGAGGCTCTTCTTCCTCGATAACCGGGGCAAGTTTGTCAGACGGCCCTGCAGCATCAACAGAAGTGGAACACTTCACTAGCGAAGTCTCAGGAGCAGGTCCTTTAGATATGGATGTGCTAGTAGAAACTGAGGCATCCAACACTCTAGCTGGGGAGTCTGGAATTTCATGAGGACGCGTAGAACGAGAAGTATGAAAAAGTCCGTACTGATGCAGAAACTCATCTTTCAACAGAAATTGAATATCTCTCTCCTCAACCGGTACGGCCTTAAGCCTCTCGAAAGTCGACTTGTGACTGGGATTCCTAGAGGGAGGAGGCAGCGCTGAAAATAAAAGAGGCAGAGTTAACACTTAGCAGGTCAGTCTCATAAAGGCCAGATAACAAACGAAGCAAGGATGGGTGATCTTACTTCCTTCCCTCCACAGAGCATAAAACCCCGGGGGGCAACGAACGAAGAAGAACTGGGTTAGAAACCCGTGAGCAGTGTCGGGAAGGCCAACAATTAATTTGCGGTTTCGGGCGCTTCTCACAACAGTAATAGAAGGATGATCTTTGGTCCGGCTAAAGGAGCATAAGTAACAAATTTCATCAAAGCTCGGAAGTCGATCAAGTGTTCTCCTAAATAGCACACACAACCCTATTAGAATGGCGTAGCCATTGGGGTGTAGTTGGGATGGAGCAATGGCCAATTGATGAAGAAGTTGTTGGAAAAAGTCATTGAAAGGAGGAACGCCCCCACTTAGGCACATTTGCCGGTTAACTGTCACAAAGCCAGAAGGTGCTATGTCAGCAGTGTTACTTCTCTCGGGAAGAATGGCATCTGATTCAGCAATGCCAAACTGAGCACACAGCTGGCGAAAAACTTTATATGATAGTGTAGTAGGAACTCTTTCAGGAGGATTAACTAGTGGAGCTGGAAGAACAGTTGCCTCTCCCGTCTGAACTGTTGCATCTTCTTCCTGAGAAGCCATTCTACACAAGCAACTGGATATTCAAATATGAAGGTGCACGTTTCCTAAAAGTGTGAAGTGTCGTGCAAAACTGATAAAAATAGCAAGTAAATATAACTGGAATTAAACTGGTCGACGATTGATCGACTACGGTAATTTCAGAACTTGTTAATTTAAAGTTCAAGCATAATATTAGTGCAGGCTGGTCAGTTTCAATTGACTATTTCAGTGTTGCTTTAATATTCTACTTGAAATCGATAGCACTTCGTTCACACGATTTACTTAAGTTAATTATCTGTTATTAACTAATCTGTCATTTGATGTGGGCGGTTGATGGCAGTATATTCGTCCCAATTTTCTGTAAATATCATATTAAACAGATTGTTAACCCACAAGTTAAAGTAATCTGTAAAAGAATGCAGCAAAGTTCAACAGATCAAAATCCATGCAATAGTTCAAGGTTTAAGCAGAGTTTAAAAATGCAAGTGCTGAGTCGTAGACGACTCAAGAGTAAAGTCGTAAAGGACTCAAGTGATAACTCGACAACAACTTAAGTGCTAACTCGTCTACGAGTTAAGAATTTCTCTTCGGTTTAAGTTAAGTCGTTGGTTCTCTGGTTGACTCGTCCACGACCTAAAGAATTATGAGGAGAAACAGGATAGGTCGCTTCACTTTTGAGTCGTTGAGGCTTTGAGTCGGTAGTCCTTTGAATCGTGAGTCATAAAAGGAAGACAAGGCTTCAAGTCAGAAAGATACAAATTCTTCTAAGTCTTAACTCAGATACGACCTAAAAACCTTATCTCCACTCCTAAACCCATAGACCGTCTCACCCCTAAAGCGATGAACCCACTAACTATTATCTCGTCTTCTCTAAACCCCTAACAGCCTGATAAAAATAAAATATAAATAGATTGAAACCCATTATCCTCTCCTCGCGAATTATCCAAAACCTAATCAAACTACCTCGAGCTCACCAGCAATCGATCGTGGCAACAATTGTGATGAAGCGTGGTATAAGGAACTGGATTAAATTCGCAAGTTAATAGCTATCGTGGAATCAAATGAACTGCGGATCTACTTACGCGATGCGATGATGAGGATTATAGGGACTGAATCAACGGTAAGATGAACTGGTTGAATTTGTTTCCGAAAGCTCGAGAACGTGTTAATGGCAGAGCTCAGAGGTAAGTAATGGGAAGAAGGAAATAGGAGGAACGACCCAAGCATTTTATACCTCAGGGAAGTGGGACTCGAATCGGCACACCAGGGTTATGATGAGTCGAAGCACACGACTTACGACTTAAGGCATGTGCTTCGAGGGGCAAGTGTTAACCCAGTTTCCTCTACGAGTTAAGGTTTACGACTTAAGGCCTTCACGGGTTGAGGAATCTACGAGTTAAGGAGTCTACGACTTAAGGCCTTCACGGGTTAAGGAATCTACGAGTTAAGTAGTCTACGACTTAAGGCCTTCACGGTTTAAGGAATCTACGAGTTAAGGAGTCTACGACTTAAGGCCTCCACGGGTTAAAGGGTCTACGAGATAAGGTCTACGACTTAAGGCCTTCACAACCTAAGAACATTACGGCCTGACGACCTAAGGTTGGCATAATCTTACTAGTTAAGGATGACACGACTTAAGGAAGTTTACGACTTAAGTCATTACAACCTAAATGACCCAAGGGAGTAACGGTCCAACAACTTAAAGGAACTATGACTTAACGACTCGAGGGACGAGGAGTTAAGACGATTACGCCTAAGTCGTGACCGACTTACGACCTTCACTAGGTCGTTCACGACCTAAGGCTACAGAGGCAAATTCAATACTGCACCATGACTCGTTAACCCAGTTAAGCCACAAGCCGAGAATCAGTTTAGGTCGGTCACGACCTACGACATATGATAAGTCGTACACGACTTAAGACTACGAAGTTAAGGCTCAATGCCGCATCGCTTATGAGAGGACAGGTTAACTCATTTGCGACTTAGGACTTGTGATATATCTAGGGTTCAACAAGGATGCCTTTAAGAAGTCTGGACCCAGCATTTAAGTGACAACCGACCCACGACTTAGTTTAAGTCGTCCACGACTCAACTTAGGTCGGTTACGACTTAGGACTTGGTAATGTTTCCTGCCTAGAATTGCCTATAAATACGACCCTAGCTACAACTAGAAGAGGACTTTTTGGGCTCATTTTCTTCAAACGCCGTTACTCTGCTGCATTCCAAACCAATCCAATCCAACACTTGAAGCTCTCAAGACATTAAGAACGCTACAAACAACTTCAAGAAGAGATCACATACATCCAACATGGATTCGAAAACTCTCGTCTTCATCGAAGTTTAAGCTACTTGTTCTAAGTCTCTTGTAATTCAAAGTGTATTGTATTTGGGAAGAATTGTATCAGCTTGTAACGAGATTATTAATAAAAGTACTTAAAGTGGACGTAGGCTATACCCTTAAGCCGAACCACTATAAAATTGTTGTTGTTTACCGCTTTTCTGCTATTATCTGCTTGTAATCTGTTCCCGAGTCGTCGGGTGGTGCTTTCACAACTACAACTCATACATCGGGGTGTTAGCGTTCAAATTTTAGCGTTAACAATGGCATTATTTTATTTCGTGATCATCCTATTCGAGTTCTTTTTGATACGGGTGCGTCCCACTCTTTTATTTCAAAATAACTTGTTGATACTTTTTCTTTGGATGTTTTGTGTTTAATGACTTCTTTGAGAATTGCTAATCCGGTTGGTGGATCCGCAACAATTAGTTTATTGTGCAAAGATGTCGAAATTATTTTGTGTGATTTTTCTTTCCGAGCCGACTTGCATGTTATGCACTACTTAGGCTTTGGAATGATTTTAGGAATGGATTGGCTTAACCGCTATGAAGCTCAAATCCTATGTCCTGAGCGGACTATTTATCTTTGACATCCTCAATCTGTTAAGAAGATTTCTATTGATCTTAAAGATTCGGATTCCAGCTTGGTTTCATATATTCTTTAAATCCTCATGAAGACAATAATGATGGTGAGAAAGATATTATTTCTCTTATTCACGTTGTTCGTGAATTTTCCGACATATTTGAGCCCGTTTTAGGATTACCACCTAAGCGAGCAATTGAGTTCAAAATTAGTCTCATCCCTGGAGCTCAACCTATCACTCGTCCTCCTTATCGCATGTCCAATAAGGAAAATGAGGAGATGCGCAAACAATTATCCGAATTGGAGACGAAGCAATTTATTCGCTCTAGTTCCTCGCCTTGGGGAGCTTCGGCTATTTTTGTGAAGAAATCCGATGGTACACTTAGGCTTTGCATTGACTATGGCAAGCTTAATGATCTTACTATCAAGAATAAATATCCTTTACCTCGGATTGATGATCTATTCGATCAACTTAGTGGTGCTAGAGTCTTTTCACAATTAGACCTAGCTACCGGTTTTCATCAGCTTCGTATTGCAAAGGATAGCATTCCTTTGACATCGTTCCGTGCTCGTTATGGATCATATGAATGGCTTGTTATGCCATTTGGTTTAACGAATGCTCCGGCTTATTTCGTTGACCTTATGTATCGAGTTTTTAAAGATTTTGTCGATCGATTTGTTCTCATCTTCATTGATGATATTCTTATGTATTCAAAAACCGAGGAGGAGCATGAAATGCATCTTCGGATTGGGTTGGAAACTCTTAGGAGTAATCAATTAAAAGCAAAATTTTCTAAATGTCACTTTTGGCAATCTCGAGTAAAGTTTCTTGGTCATATTATTTCAGAATCCGGAATTTTCATGGATCCTTCAAAGAATGAAGCGATTCATAATTGGAAGAGACCGGAGAGTGTGACGGAGATCCGTAGTTTTCTTGGATTGGCGGGCTATTACCGTCGTTTTATAAAGGACTTTTCCAAAATTTCCATGCCTCTTACCAGTTTGACAAAGAAAGGCGTTAAATACATTTTTTAGGACAAATGTAAAGCTTCTTTCCAGAAATTAAAAGAACTCCTTTCCGATGCTCCTATTCTTGTTATTCCCATGGGAAACCAAGATTTTATTATTTATGCCAATGCTACTCGCGTTGGTTTGGGTGTCGTTCTTATGCAAAGAGAACGTGTTATTGCTTATGCTTTTAGGCTACTAAAACCAGCCGAGACTAGATATGCCACTCATGATTTAGAGCTTGCGGCTATTGTTTTCGCCCTTTGTATGCGTCAATATCTTTTGGAAGAGAAATTTGTTCTCTATATGGATCACAAATCTTTGAGTTATTTATTTTCCCAAAAGGAACTTAATTTGCGTCAACAACGTTGGCTCAAATTCCTTGCATCTTATGATCTTGATATTCTTTATACCCCCGGAAAGGGAAATCGTATTGCCGATGCACTTTGTCGCAAACAACAAGCGGTTGTTTCTATGATGATATCCGAATGGAATGATCTCGGAATTTTATCCACTTGTGAGATTCGAGATTGTGTTTTCGATTTATGTTCATCTCTTGTTTTATGTAGCCTTGAGGCTTATCCTTCTCTCTTAGACCGTATTCTTGAAGCTCAAAAGCTAGATCCCGAATTGGCTCTTCGTCGCCAAAATTTTAGGGATAAAATTGATGTTGAAGGTTTGAAAGACTTTGATATTGATTCTCGTGGCGGTATTCGAAAAACTGATAGACTTATCGTGCCAAATATTAGTAAGCTTCGTAAAGACATTTTAGAAGATTCTCATCGTTCTAAATTTACCATTCATCCCGGTAGTAGTATAATGTACGCGGACATGAAGAGACTTTATTATTGGGAGGGAATGAAATCCAATATTGCTAATTTTGTTAAGCGTCGCATGACTTGCCAACTTGTCAAGGCCAAACACCAAAGGCCCGGTGGGTTATTGCAACCTTTAGAAATTCCAATTTGGAAGTGGGACCAAATTTCCATGGATTTTATAGACGGCCTTCCCCGTTCTCGTTCGGGTCATGATAGCTTATGGGTGATAGTCGATAGACTTACTAAATCCGCACATTTTATTCCCATTCGGCCTAATCGAACCGTTCCACTCTTGGCCAAACTCTTTGTTAAAGAAATTGTAAAATTGCATGGAGTTCCTTCTTTTATTGTTAGTGATCGTGATCCATTGTTTACTAATGGATTTTGGAAGAGTCTTCTAAAAGCTTTGAAAACGAAGCTTAATTTTAGCACCGCTTATCATCCTCAGTCCGAATGGACAAACCGAGCGTGTGAATCAAACTCTTGAAGATCTTCTTCATGCATGTGTTCTTGATTTTGGTGGAAGTTGGAAAGATCATATTTCTCTTATTGAGTTTTCCAATAATAATAGCTTCCAATCTAGTATTGGTATGGCACCTTTTTAGGCACTCTATGGAAGGCCATGCCGATATCCTTCTTGTTGGCTTGAGGCCGGTGAGAAGCTGGTTTTAGGTCCAGATTTTATTCGTGATTCCACAGAGAAGATTGACCTTATTCGTCATAGGATGAAAGAAGCCCAAAGTAGTCAAAAATCCTATGCCTATAACCGAAGAAGGAAATTAGAATTTTCTGCGGGAGATCTTGTGTTTATTCGTGTTTCACCTATGAAGGGTGTTGTACGTTTCAATCGATCGGGAAAATTAGCGCCTCGATATATTGGGCCATTTCCTATCTCTGAACGTATTGGTTCCATGGCTCATCGCCTTTTATTACCGGCTCAGTTTTCTGCTATTCATGACATGTTTCACATTTCTCAGTTACGGAAATGCCTTCGAGATTCTGATTCTATTCTTGAGCCCGGTGTTGTGGAAGAAATTGAAGTTTCACCTAATTTAACTTATGAGCAACATCCTATTCCTATTATTGCTTCGAAGGTCAAACGCCTTCGAAATAAAGATGTTCCGCTTGTTAAAGTTCAATGGTCCTCAAATCCTAAGGATTGCTTTTGGGAATCTAGAGAGTTCATCGAGCGAACATATTCGGACTTACTTTCCCGTGCTCTTTGAGGTGAATTTCTTATTTCAAATTTCTTTTGTGTTGAATATGCTTTCATGGTTGTTACTATATATTTTCTTCTTAAATATTGTGAGGATGCAATTTCTTTAAGGAGGGGAGTCTGTAACAACCTGCATATTTTACGATTGAATAACTAAATATTTTTGTTTAAATATTTTATCGTTAATCAGATTTTAGTCCGAAAAGTTACTTTTTGCATATGGTCGAATTAGGACTCGGGACCACTTTCATTGAGTTTAAAATGTCGTTTGCAATTTTTTGAGTATAAACTTTGAAATGTTAGGAGTTAGTGGAATTTTGCCACGTTTTCACTTTGGGCTTTGGGCTTGGTCTAGCCCATTAACCTAAACTATTAACTCTAGCTCAACCCCCTCTTTCCTTCATTACTTCACTTTCATTTCCTAACGCTCAAGCTTCATCAAAAATAGAGAGAGGAATGGGAAATTAAAACTCCAAGACCTAGTTCCTTTGCAAATCCAATATCTAACTCCAAATTCAAAGGGAAGCCATTGATTCAAGCTTCTTGTGTTGAGATTGAAGTGTGGTTGATTCTTCCTTTGCTTTCAAGCTTCTTCTTCATTGATTTTTTGAAAAGGTGAGATTTTTATCTCACATCTTTGTCTATAACTATTTTTAATTGTTGGGTATGAATTCTTAACACTTTTTCATATGCATTTGCTCTTGGTTTGGACTGAATTGGCGAAAATCCCAAGTTTTAGTGTTTTGGGTTCAAATCTTTAAAAATCCTAACTTTGATGATTGAACACATTTTTAGTGATGCATCGAGGAGCCAATAGGACCGGGTAGTCGATGGGCGTAATCCCCTAGCGTCCATGCGCGATCGGTTGCAAATTGAGAGAGTTTTTGCACTTTCATTGCTTAGGTCGTTTGGCCTGCACACAGGACTCTCGGCCCGCAGTTAGGTAGGCCTGCATTTAAGTCGCAACCCATGGGTCGCTCGCCTTGTAGTTAGGTCGGTCTGCCATAGGTCGCAAGTCACTCGGCCATTAAGTCGCCCTGCCTGTAGGTCGCGCCATTGTTTCCCAGTACCCTAGGTCGCTCGGCCATGTTAAGTCGCGCCATATCACTTAAGTCGCTCAGATGTTAGGTCGTTCCCCCCTTAGGTCACTCTACCTTCTTACTTAAGTCGTTCGGCTTGGTCGTCCCAAACTTAGGTCGCGACCACAAAGGTCGGCCATATGTTAGGCCGCATCTCTTTGGTTGCTCACGTCACTTAGGTCGCTCGGCCTGTTATGCCACTGGTAGGTCGCTCGTTCCTCAGGTCGCGCCATACTTAGGTCGAGCCATGCTTAGGTCCTGCCATATGTTAGGTCGTTCCATTACTTAAGTCACTGATTCATTGGGTCGTCTGCCATGGAGTCGCATGTGTTGAGCCACTGATTTCTTATGCTGATTATGTTAAGTCGTAAGTCGTGGTTGTTCAGTCGTAAGGGTATTTCCACTTTGATGGATTTGAAATCGAATTCTTTGGATTTATTCACGTCTTGGAATGTGAATTTTTGTGACTTATTGTTTCTACAATCATTTTTTTGATTTGTCACTTTAAAAATATAAAGGTTTTCTATACTAGTAGTAAATATCAAAACTCTTCCATTTAAAACGATTCCAAAACTATTTTATTGCAAAGCTCGTTTCTTAAACCATTTTCCAATCTACTAGTATATACAAACCTTTACCTCACTCGTATGAGAAATCTAATTAAACGGCTTAGTAAAACAAGTGGTATGAACGCTTGTGTTTACTTCGCTGGTTAATTCTTGGACTTGTTTGATTGAATCTCTTGTGACAATTTTCGAGTGGAGATCTACAATTTGTTCGTAAATATTTAAGTTAAGCTAGTGGTTATGAAACATGAGGCTAAGCTTATATATTTACTTGCTTACTGTAATTGACACTTCTTGATGATCGTTAATGATCATTTTTGTGATTTAGACTAGCAAATGTGCGATATCTCCTTGTCTACGAGGGAGACTAAACCCTGTTTCTGTGGAACTTCGGCTCAATTTGGTGGGGTAGCGACCCATGGTCTTCGGCCCATTTTGTGGAGCTTCGGCTCGAAATTAATGGTTAGCAACCATGGAATAGCATTCCATTGTGTGATACACGTGTTGGTGAGTTTTCATGCTCCCGTTTTGTGATAGGCCTACCCCTTTTTTATGATTTTTGGATTTCCATTGATGATTTCTAGAATTTGGTTTCACAAATTTTCGTGATTTACATTGATAAGTTTTATCAATATTTATGCATTGGTGAATTTGTGTGTCATTAACTTTTATGATTGGCATTGATTTTATTGTCAATATTCATGGTTTTGGTGAAAAAAAATAAAGAGTATGACATTTATTTTGATCTTTGAGAAGATTCTTGTGATATTGATTATTCCCTAGTTGATTTTCAATTGCATACTTATCACAATATGGCTTTATGGTTAACATATGTTTTTATCATATCACTTATTCTATATCATTTCATCTGATATTTATAGCTAGACTGATCCGTTTATTATTTTCTTACTAAATAATACTCGGGTCAGACCGAGATGTTACAGGTGCTTCTGGTTGACTTCACATCTGGGATTATCACCCTGACTTTTGGCTGACTACTTAGATTATTAGTTTTTGTTGTATACATTTGAGATATAGACTCATTGATGTATCCATATTCTTTTGTCTAGCACTTGTAGCTATTCTTTTGTGATATTGTGGATCTTGTTTGACCACTACTCTGAGACACACTTTTAAGTGTTATATTCATATCTATTTCCGCCTTTGTGGTATGGATGTTTGTGACTGATTTGTGTTTTGTTCATTTCTATATTTGTTTCCGAAGAATATAAATATAGCCACTGTGTAGTAGCTTTGAGTTTGTATCGGTATGTCGGTTTCCCTCTTGAAGAGCATGTTATACTATCTGACATATCGGTGCTCGCACTAAGCAATTACACGAATGGTTGCTCCTCAACAGCCTTATTCTCCGTGCTAGTTGACGGTATTACGCCGTAGTGTCCTTGGCTAGCGTGGGTATAGAGGTGGGGCGTCACAGTTTTCTTTAAAGCTTTCAAACAACTCTTATTTTAAAATAAAATCACATTCAAAATATTCAAAATAATATTATTTATTATTTCACTTAACATTTTGAAAACAATTTCAAATGCTCCTAGCCTTAGGATTTAAAACTTCTCAATTTACATCCTTTCTAATTTACAAGTTGTTGTCATCTAATGGTTACTTCCTTAAAAAAAATTATTTTTGCTTAATCATTAAAAAATATTTCATCATTTTAGGATAATAATCAAGGTTATCATATCTAGATACCAATTCATTATTATCTTACTCTGAAAACACTTCTGCAAATTCAGGATTTTAGTTTCAGTCTGGATCCTATTCAAACTTATCTTTATTTAATTTCAATTTGGTTGTATTTCTATTACCACTTAATTTAATTCCAATAATTTAACAACCGGTTACCTTAATATTTATTTGTAACGACCCGCTATTTTGGACTATTCGCATCCGCACATGTCGGACTTGAATAACTCAAAATACCGAATTGTTAATTTTAAATTTGGCAAAACTCAGATATACAGTAAATAAATAATCACAGAACACGGACATAGAGTAATAATATGCAGCGGAAGTAAAAGAGATAGTAGTTCATGAAGCTACTACATAAATATATAAGATACATCAGAGTTTACAACAGAAGAGTAATACGATACATCAAGTACAAATTAGAATATATCACTGGAATCATCGAATAATGAAAGAAGAATAGATGGCTGGATCTTCAAGCAAAACTCCAACTCCAAAGGTGAGCCTCGAATACTGGAACACTCAGTCTGACCCGAGCGTAAAGCAAAACACAAAACACTCGAGTCAGGATTAATATTTTCATATCAATAAATCCAACTCAAGTGAAATAGCAACAGAAATACAAGTAACTCAAAGGAGGTTGGAATCACCACCCTCTAAGGATCCGTTAAACTATCTACTATGTAGGTAGTGTACGCTAAATAGATAATGTCTATCAGTAATATAAAGTATCAAAATAGTGTTAAGGCGTTACCATTATCCCCCTTAACACATTTTAAAAATGTCATAGTCTATACAGCACTGTAAACTCCACCGTAAACTAGTGGGATATCAGGGAGTACTCCATAGGTATAACACAAAACAAATTCGTAGTGGTCGCGTACATAGGAATACAAGTATGACAAGGCACATGAGGCAATACCCAAGGTAGTGAAACTACCGTTCGCCTGATCCGGACTGGTGCGAACGCATCGCCGCAGCGATCGCAACACCGCGAAACAACACTCCTGAAATTCCGAGGGTGCACCAATCAATCACATGTAATGAGTAGTAGTTACGAAGAAGTGTGTTCGCTCGAGGTGGCTAACCCCATTTGGCCCAGCACAGCTCCTGATTTTAGTCATTTCCAATTTGACACAAGTGTCAAGGCTATCCATTATCGTTCTCTTTCTTTAGTCATCACGTACATCATTCCTACCACTTCATTCTGGATCATCACTCTGCGTATAGTTATTAAAGTGGTTTTGGGTTTAGATAGAGAGTATATCCATAACCGATTTCGGTTTCTTTAATAACTTTCGTAATTATTACACCGATTGGTCGTTTAACAAATTTCAAACCAAATCAATTTCAATTTCAATTAGAATTTATACATCAACATTTCGTTTGTCTTTCGATATCGATTTCCAAAGTTTACGTTTCAAAACTTCCAAATTACCATTTCAAAATCTTATAATTCGATTTCAACTTTTATTTAGACAATTCAATTATTGATTCAAATTCATATATGAATTTTATTTCGAAATCATTTAAATTAATTAATTTAACACTCAAATCAAATTTAAATTCGTTTATCGATTTCATTCAATATTCGTTAAGTTGCTTTATCATTCAAAAAAATTTTACTTAATTCCCAATTCATTAAATCAATTACTTACATTCATCTTCATTATATCAAAACTTCAGATTTAACTAAATTAGATTCGTCAAATCAAATTTCCAAAATTACAAGTCTTACATTAATTTCAATAAATCACATTTTATTTCTTGTTAAAGAAATTCAATTTCATTTATTTACTTACTCGGTTACACATTTCAAACTCAATTAATCAAGAACTAAATTTCATATATTCAAGAAGTTCAAATTCACTTATCATCTTACTTAAATTTTCCAAAACTTAACTAATAAAGAACAAAATTTCATTTTCTAACGAAGTTCAAATTCACTTATTCAAAAGTTCAATTTCTCTTATCAAAGAATTCAATTTTTATTTAATTATCAAATTATTAAATCTCATTCAATTAGTAAATAATTTCAATCTTTAATTATTATAATTTCAAAACTTAATAATTACAACTTGATTATCAATTCAAACTTAATTATAAAATCATTTCCAACTTAATTCAATGAATTCAAACTTGATTATCAAATCATTTCAACTTAATTATAATTTCAACTTAATAATTTCAAACTTAATTATAATTCCAAACTTAATTATAATTTCAAATTTAATTATTAAATGATTTCAAACATAATAATTTCAAAACTCAACTATTACTAATTCCAAATTATTTATTAATAATTCCAAATTTAGTTATTAAATAATTAAATTTCAAACAACGTTCTTCCATCAATTACTACGTTAATGTTTGCTTTAAATTTCAATCTTTACACTTTTCTCTCAAAAATTCAAATTCCGACTTCAATTCAAAACTTATTCTTTGTTCGAATAAAATCATGATTTTATTTTTAAATTAAATTATTGACCAATCGGATTTTTATTTAATTCTCTATCCTAAGTCAAGTTCATTTGGGTATTTATCATTTCAACCCGATTCCAATTCAATTCAAAAGTCAAAGCATAACAAAGGGAACTTGCAGTGTGATAACAGGGATGATGTCAAAGTAAATAAACAAGCAATAACAACAATCAATAACAATTCAATATTCAATTCAAATAATCCCGAAATAATCGTATTAATTCGCATTGTTATTTGTGCGAATTAATATAATTATTCCTAGAATCTACACTATCATTTCATGTAGATTAAAGATTATTACATTAATATTTATATGGTTCTTCACTTACATTTTATTATTCAATTTCATACCATAAATTCAAATGGTTCAAGGGTAATAAACTATTTTCTACGTGTCAACTAATTAAACATTTAAGGGTCATATTAAACAAATTTGACTAATCAAATTCAACACATATGTCGATTTAAATTTTTTAACTATCCTTCGTCAAATTCAATTGCATAATATTTATCACTTTATACATTTAAATTTAACATCCAATATAGACAACAAACAATCAACCATTATCAACCAAACTGTATTATCATCGTGTAAATAACAGATAATGGTGTCAGATGTCATAGATGAACAGATAAGGGTAATAACAGTGTACATAACTAACAACAGCATATATTTCAATTGTCGTTTCAATTGAAATCAAATTTAATAAATAAAAGAATATTAATCGTGAGTGATTGCTCACCTTTCGAGGCTAGAGAAGTTAACAATGAATTAAGTTTCGAATCCAAGCACGATCGAATTCCAAAGCAGAGTTAGATTTGCACGAATTTGACAGATAAACTGATGATAGAGATTGATGGGAATAAATCAGATCAGCTTGATACATACATAAATATATTACTATTATTATTTTGTTAAATCAAAAAAAAAATAAACATAAAAAATCGTTATTCTTAAATCCATAGATATAAAAGTCAATATTCAAGTTAAAGCCCATATAACTTAAAGTCCAAATAATTTACATTTCCAAACAATACTTAACCAAATTTGTAAAGCAAAATAAAATATAAAAAAAAATGAACCCATTATTTGGTAAACATTCGAACCATGTAATATATATAAACAATAAATCATACACTGAAACCATATTACTAATACACGCTTACATATCAAATAGACTCATCACAACAATATTATAATACAAATATATACTTTTCTTTCGGCCCAGCATATACCTATACGTTTAGAAATCTATGCATAAAATATTATAAGGTAGAATATACAAGATGACTTTACCATTTATAACATAAAATAGCCGAGCAAACTACTGGCTTGGACTTCAGAGAACACGCAATGTTGTACGCTACTATGTATATTATTATACATACATATACAAATTTACATAAGTATAATACTAGACATCAAAACATGTACATACAATACTACCTTTTTTTTATTAATATTATATTTTGTAAGCGATCAAAACTCAAAATTTACTTTTTAAACCATACGGCTATAACATACACCCAACAGCCCAACACTCTATAGTAAAATACACGTATAGTATAGTACCCATATGTATTAAAATAAAATTCGTTATTATAAACCCCCATAACCCACTAACATATATATACGGTAGATATATAACAAATTTATAAAGATAATATAGCCTATGTATATAACTACCGTAACATACTTTTAATATGCATTGTATAAAAAAGGTTTGAATGAAAAACCCATCTGTTAAACACATATGGTAAAACTATAATTTTCATATACTTGATATCCATAATTGTGAAGGGTAAGAACAGGCAGGTTACAAAATTCGTGAACCATTAAAAAAGGCGAACCTGAGCTATGATACAGCACTACGGGTGGGCGGAGGCTGGATGCGGCTGCGTGGGGAGGAGCTTTGGTGGATGGTGCTACGACGTTGATGATAAAGTGATGGCGACGAGGCTTTGGGGCGGAATCAGCTACTCTTGGCGGGGAGGAAGCACGGTAAAGGGAAGTGTGGTGCGAAAGTTAGTGATGGGCTTGTTGCGGTGAGGTCGGCGCGGATCACGGCTGTTCATGGAATGGCAGGCGAGCGAAAGAGAGGTGGATTCGACGGTGGAGGAAATGGGCGTGAAGAGGGAGGGTGGTCGGTGGTTTGGTTGTGCTGGAGGAAACCGAGTACGGCGCAGGCGAATGAAGAGTGGAGGGAAGTGGGTGATGGACGAAGGCCATTGCACGGTGATTAGGAGTGTGGCCAGGTTTGGAGCAAAGGTAAGTTGGAATAGTACTGTAGGTAACAAAGGAATTTGCACTTTAGTCCTATATAATGTGTTCAATTGCATGCTTGCATATGAGGAGTGGTTGGTTGTTCTATGATGCATGTGGGTTACGTGAGAGCTTGGCTTCAAGAAAGATGAGAAATTTCTTTGTTTTTTTTAGCAGAGAGAAGATGATGTGAAGGCAAGGAAGTAGGTGGATAGGAAGAAGAACGGGCAAGCTAAGTTCCCAAGCAAAAGTGACGAGACGTTTCAAGCATCAAGATACAGCGATTACATAGGGAACAACGAACGTCACTTATCATAAATCCGAAAATATTAAAGTAAAGTAACGGCTATTAGATTTATGTGAAAAGGCTCAAGAGTACGAAAGGCACCAACCGGTTACATATACGGTTACCAATTACACGCATTCTGTTCCGTACTGAACTCAAAATACAAAATTGAATATACCGCAGGAATTAGCATGACGTGACGATCAAAACGGTATACAGATATCAGTGGTACGATTGAATTATAAAATTTTGAAATTTTATACTAGCGGAAAATGCATAAAAATCGCAGAAAATTAAGATCGACGGAGCCAAAGATGTCCGAATTTGGAAAAACGACAAACTGACAACTTGCTCAAAAGATGGTTTAGAATTTTTTTATGTAAAAATATTTTGGTTTTGAAAACGTTTTATTTTCATCGCTTTTTAACTGATTAGATCGAAGTAAATTTACGTGCGAAATAAACTTTCATATTTTTGGACGAAAATTTACCTGTTGCTATGTTTAACTGGATGCATTCCAAATATCAAATTTATATTTTAAAATTTTATCGTTAAATTTTTTTTTTATAAAATTTCTGTTAAATACGTTACTAAAATCGTTAAAATTTACAGGTCGTTACATTATTAGAAAGAAATATTGCTTTATATATCAAAATATATTCTTATATAAAACATTTAAAATCCTTATATCAGAAAATAACAAGTATGCTCTCATATACACACATACACACACTCAACTCATTCTATGGTACCGTTGACCATATCCTTAATGAGTAATCCCACCAGAGCCAAGGTTCTTGCTTAAGCTTCAGCTTTGATACCAAACGTTATGACCTAGAATTTCCGATCCCGAAAATTCCAGATAGTTAGGAAAGAAGAAAATAGAAAGAAGAAGAAGGGACAGAAAACCAAACTCAGAATCTCACATTCGCTGTGAATAAAATATAATATCAAATAATAACAGTTATACAAAGAAAACTGTATCTGTCAATTTATATTTATACATCAGAGTTACAACCAATACACAAACACTGGACAGTTAAAATCAACCTGTTCCAGAATTACAAACAATAATATTCACAGTGGAATACTCTATACGTTCCTACCATCCAGCTCGTATTCTGAGTTTCAGAATGTTCTTACTTGGAAATCTACAATACTCGGTCTGACCCAAGCATTACATCAAAGTAACACCCGGGTCAGGCTGGAAACCAGCGTGAGTAAACCCATCTAACAAGGAATACCAAAGCATAAAACTTATTTAAAAACCCGGGGTAACTCATTTAAAAATTTTACAAATTTACAAATTTGGTATTGCAAATACTTATTACACACGTCAATTCTAAGTACCAAAACTTAGACTAAATGAACAAATCCACTTAAATCATTCCATTCTAGTCTATTGATTTCACATATCAGGTCTTTATAGAATTATCATAGATTACAAATCGAAGTGGTTTCGGGTATTTAGTAATACCCGACTCCGGTCTCTTCGAATTCAATAACGTCATAATCCACGTTATTCAAGTGAAATACAATTCAACCTTTAAATATAAGATGCCACTTTTTCCATAGCAATTCATCATCGATAGATAACCACATTATCACTGTTCGAGACAAACATATCACATCACAAACATTTCATATCAGAGATATCAATCAATTCAAGGCATTTAAATCATTCAATCATTCATAAGCGAGATTGATCACTTCCAAAATTAATTTAATTTATCTCTACTTAAATTAATTACTAATCTTTAATCACTTGGATTACCTTTACTAAACATTAATTAATTACAAACCAATTAATTAATCATCTTTAATAATTTATCTTAATTAATCACCCTTGACTAATTATCCTTTAATTACAATAAGTAAGTCACCCTTAATTAATTACCCAAATTAATTATCCTTCATCCAGTCACAATAATCACAATGATCCTTAATTAATTTCTCAAATTAATTATTCTTTAATCACTTACATTGATTATTTATCCTTTAATTAATTACATTTATTAATTTACTAACCCTTAATAAATTTCCTCAATTAATCAATCAATCCTTTAATTAATTACATTAAGTAATTAATCCTCAATTACTTCCATTAAGTAATTTTCCCTTTTTAGTAATTATCCATTAGTTTCTTACACTAATTTTACGTTATTAATTACTTCCTGTAATTATACTTAATCAATTTCATAATTAATCTTATATACTATTACTTTCAAACAAACAAATTTCTAAAACAATTTAAATCTTGAAAAATTATTTAAAACCTATTAAATAATTTATTTTGGAACTTGTTATCACTTTCCTTTACCTTTAAAACCTGTTTAGAATAAATTCGCTTTGGAAATTGAATTCTCATTGATAACACACCACCTTCAAATTTAGCAATATAAATTGAAACTTGGTTTACAAATTATATCTTTTCCATTAAACCTGATCAAGTCTTTCTCTAAAAATTTGGATAAGATTTCCTTAGTTTTGTAAAACATGTATTTCCTATGGCTTAAAAATTCTCTGATAACTTCAACACTGCTAAAACCGAGCCCACCTTCAATATACATGAGCAAAAACCCGGACAAAATCACAAACAAACTTCTTCTAGTCAGACTCGAATATTGACTCGAGCCAAACATCAATCTTCCTGTGAAGATGCTCATCTTTCCAGAGCAACCCACGCAAACAACATAAGAAGAGCTTCTTCATAAAACTAGCGAACAACAACTGATAAACAAACGTGTACCATGCACGTGTACATGGCATCGGAGACCCGCCGACTAACTTCATCGTCATTCCCAAGTCGCCGTCAATCTCCTCCCATGTTCCGATCACCCAGAGTTCCAAAACAACCATCATAACGAAATCGAGCAAAAACGAATAAAACTGAAACAAGACGTTCACCAAAAATCTTCCTCGCTCCGCCGCCCTAGATGATCTGAACCCTCACCGTCTTTCCTGAAGCTGCACCAGTGACCTAACTTCCTTTTCCCCCATTCTAGCACAACTCGACTATGCCTGTAACATCCCAAAATTTTCAATTAAAATAAATAATGTATTTAAACTCTAGGGGTTTAATTTGAGAATAAATTTGAAAAAAATCTAAAACAAATAAAATAAGTGAAAATAATATATGAAATAAATTCCAAATTTATTTTTGGGTTTAAAATATTGAGATGATAATTTTTTTTTTGGTCATTTAGATTTAAAATCTTATATGTATGAACATTTCATACATTAGTAAATCTAATACACATTGGAATTTAATTTTAAAATTGTTAAAAGATAAGTGTTTATATTTCAAGTTTAAAATCTAAGTTGAATTTAAATTTGGAATAAATGTTTTAAAAATTTAGTAGCATTTAAAATCATTGAGGAATAAGTATACAATGGTCAAAACAACCTTTCTTTTCACATTGTACATATGCATATATACATACAAATGAATAAAAGTATATATATTAGTTTATAAAAGTATGTATATAATATAGGAAATAAAATCTATAAAATTTCTTTTGCTTTGTAACATCAAGGGCTGAAAACTTACATTCACAATAAAATGAATAATTAACAAAATCTATGGTTTAAGATCTTTTCTTACAAATGGCACAAAACATCAACTCCTTAATAAAATAATCAAATAGAAAATCCAGAAAACTCTTCACCTTCTAAAATTCGAATTTTTAAATCCCTAACATCTGATACTCAGTAGTCAAAAGATCATTGCAATTTTTTTTTCTCTTCAACATTTAAAGAAAAAAAGGTTCAGAAGAAAAAAAAAACTGTCTTCTTCAATTCAAAGAAAAAAACTGAAGTGTTTTCAAACTGTAGTGATATATTAATCTTCAGGTAAGTTTGTTTTAAACTTTATTGTTCATGAAGATTATGATTTTTTTTAAAAAAAAAATCAAGTTTCAATGATCAATTCAAAACTTAAACTGCAGATTTGTAAAGAGGAGTCTCTGGATTTCAAAGGCAGTGCATTTTTTTTCTTTGCTGGGAATAAATTTTAAAGGCAAGTAACTTTCCTTTTTAAAGTTGAATTTGAAGTTTTAATCTATAATGAAGCAACAATTAATACAATAACATCAAATTATTTGCAGGAGGGGTCAAGGATTAAAAGCTACTTTCTTTTTGGTTTCTAAGTTCCTGTTTTCAAAGTTGCAGAGAAAAGAAGCTTCTCTGTTAATCCAAACTGTAAGTAATCTAGAGGTTTTTGTTATTAATAATTAAAATAAATGAAAGCAACATGGGATTTAATACAACAATGTCTAATTTTATTGCAGGAAGATTAAGGTTTAATCTTTTTGGTTTCAAGTTTTAGAAAAAAAAGGGGGTGTCTTTTCTGCTAAGAATCCCAACTGTAAGTAAAGTAGAAACTATTGTAAGCAATGAATAAGTATATGAACATAGCAAACATTAATCACGGATCTGTAACTATAAATTTTCAGATCTAAAACCCCAAGAAAATTAGAGTAGAAAAGAAGGAAAATTTGCCAAGTCTCATCTCTGTTTGGAACTGTCAACAACTTCTGGAAACATGTGAGTAAACTTTGTTTTCTCAATCTTTTTGATTGCTGTGTGTATGCTTGGGTGATATAGGAGAATTAAACTTATTTGCATGCAAGATTTTTGGTATATGATGGTAGTCGACTGTGCATGTTGATGTTTCAAAATACTAGTTCCTGTCAAACTTCAGGGAAGCACAAAAAAAAAAGAAAAAAAAAAGAGAGGGGGTGAGTAAATCTATTGTTTGTTCCAATTTCTTACTGTGTTTGAATGCCTATAGGAGTAGAAATGAGTTGCATATGAATGAAGTTATGCTCATGCTTTGAATTTCCTGTACAACATTTGCCCCCTATTTCTATTTCCTGTAACATTTAGTTACATGGAAATTATAATTTTCCCTCCAACCTTCTTTTGAAAAAAAAGGGGGGGAAGAAATTATAAATTACCAAAAAAAAAACATATAGTTCAAAACATGCACTTGTGTTTCAGAGTTTAAATCAAAGCAAGTTATAGTTTTTTTGTTTTTGAGAACTTGGGAAAAAGGCACATGCATGATTTAATCTCTGGTTCATGGAGTAAACCATAACCAAAATTCAATATCTTTTCTTCTTCCTTCTCTTTGCTTCTGGGAATAATTGTAAGTAAGTTAAGGGGTTGTTTTTAACCTGTGTTTCATCTCAGAAAAAAAAAGTCTTTGTAATTCTTTTTACTGGAAAACAGAATCATTTTTAAGTATCAGCTTCTACAAAGTAAACTATACCAAAGTTTTAAATCTCTCTCTCCCTCTCTACTTCTGGAAATGATTTTAAACAAGCTAAAATAAAATAAAATTATGGTATAACTCTATACTATGTGTCAGCAATGAATTAAAGAAAGAAAACAAGTATATGCAACTGTTTCTTTACTGGAAGATGGTAAATTCAGTAACAATCCAAATAAGCAAATAATTCGAGTATCACCGATTTGTATTTCAGTAATATTACTTGAATCCCCTTGAGAAACGATGATTTTTGAAACCAAAATGTAGATTTTACATTGAGCCTTCATCAAGAAATTTAAGTTGATAAGGAAATCCAACTTTTGTCAAATTCTGATGATTCAAGTAATCGTAGTCCACGTGATCATCATCGTAGCTAGATGTAATGCTCGGTATCACCAGAAAAATACTAGATTAATTTTTAAAACGTTGCACTTGTGATTAGAGATCGAACTAGGGTTTAGAAACCTAATTTTGTTCACGTTAGAAACGGTGGCACTGCGCCTTCCACAGACGACCGGACTTCATCGCACCGGAGCCATCAGAAGCGTCACGTGTAGACAAAGACGTGGACCAAATATCGTGGCCTCTGACGATCGGTGTAGGCGGGACGAGACGTTTTTCTGGTGAGGCTTCGCTGGGGTTGTTGGGTCGAGGTAGCTCGATTCTAGTTTTCGAGGTGAATTCGAAATCTGGTTGTTTGTACGGTGTTAGGGGATGAGCGTTGACGTGTTGGTGGCCGCAGCACCATCTAACGGCGGCGAAGATTGCCGTGCACGTGCATGTGGATGGGGTGTGTGTCAGTGTGATGGGTTTGGGGGGGACGAGTAGTAACTCGAAGCAATGCACGAGAGAACTGGGAAGAAAATCAGGGCTAGGGCCGTGCGTTTTGTAGTGTATCGGGTTGGGTTTTTATAACTTGATCAAATTTTGAAAATAATATATTACACGGGTCAATCTGGGGTTAACTCGAAGTAGGGAAGCATGTTCCTCGGGTACGACTCGAAGCAAGCCTCGAGTCTGCAAATGAAACAATAAACCCAGTTTTAATAAAACTTTTGAAAACACAATTTAATTTATTTTCTGACAGAAGTAACGATAGTTGTTAATGGAATGTGAAACTAATAGTTTTTAAAATTTTATGAAGTTCAAAATATTTTAAATTAATAAAAGTTGTTTTAAATGTTTAACTTAATAAAAAGTTTAAATATAAACTAATATACAAAGACAAATTTCAAACCAAATTTATAATGATGAAGTAGTAATTAACAAATTGATGTTTTGTAACGATTTTTAAAATTTACAAAAAATAATAATAAATTAAAGAATAGGAAATTTATAAAATTAATTAAACTTAATAAATTAACAATTAAGAAAAATAATAAACTAAAGAATAATTAACTTAGCCAATTAAAATTAAGTAAAATTAAATATTAATTAACAAGACAATTTTATGGCTAATTCACTTTAATCACTTCACTTGAATCAACGATGGTTGACCATCATCAAATACTCTATACTGGATTGACATTTTTTTTGTGATGTGTGATTGCTTTGTGATGGACTGTGACTTATGATTTGTTCCTATATGTTTGTGAATCCTTTTTTGCCCGTAAAACGGCATTTAAACCTCGATGCGACAGGGAGTCGGATTTCAGTTTGTTATCCGAAACCCACATCGATCTCTGAATGTGAACCTTTGTGATGGATACACCCACATGTTTTAAATTTGAGCGCTCACTATTCGGATTAGCCGGGAGAGGACCTTTGTGTCATATAACCTATTCCGAATAGGGATTCGACGAATGGATTGCATTTGAAGACCGGCGGTGAAGACCGGGTGTCTTCGAAAACGATAGGATAACCTATCGATTGTCTCTGCACCGAGTTGCTCCGGTATAGGGATTCCCTAAGTGATGGGAAGTCCGATCGGAATTGTGGACACCCGGATTTGCAAGGGCTTCTTCCTTTATTGGACGAAGTGCCTTCGATTCTGTTCGAACCCGGAACAGACTTGTATGGTCGTGTGTCTGACACTACGCTTTGAGATATAAAGCCGATTTCTTTCAAATACATATCTGTTGGTGGAGGAGAATTTATTCTCTTAGCTTAACACCCTTCTCTGAGAAGTACGAGCTCAGAGGTTATGTAGTTGAAGGTTATCAGCAATATACTCCCAATTTGGTAGCGTGGCATACTAAGTGCTGCTGTATAGTGATGATCATTTGTTGATCATTTGTGATCAAAGCATGGCTTTCGTGTAAAGCGTAGCTTTGTGGACGAGACCTCATCGGACCTCACACCCTGGAAATGATCGAAATAGGAAAGATGCAGCAAGGTTATGAGGGTCGCGCCCTTTAGGGTATGTCATTTCCTTCTGGAAAAAGGTAGTGTCATGGTATGGAGCCCAGGTGCTTACCTATGTGGTTGCTTCAATCTCATTATTCTGTGTGGTTGTTGCTTTGTGATGGAGGGCCCTCGGATAAAGGTCCCAAAGGACCGGGGAGTGGCATACTCGAGTAGTAGTTACCTAGTTACAGAGGTAACCCGGCCTTGTGTTGGCAGAGAGCCGGGTAGGTTCTCGGGACGTCCCGCCAGAGGCGTACCCATGTGGCATAGGAAGTTCCTTAGCCTGACCATTGGTTGGAAATCCAATCCCCGATACGAACCCTGTACGGTTTTAGTTGTATTACCTGCCATTTACTTATGGTGGCGCCCCACTGTTTAGATGGTAGCTATAGTAGGCATACGATACTGGTCGTATGTTGGCTAGGATTGATATTCTAATTTCGTAATGGCTTTCTACACTATGCACTAGTAATAATATCAAAGAATCTTCCCGTATCAAGCATATTTGACTATCATAAGAAGAAATCTCCTCCAATTCTGTGATTGCATTGTGTGTGTGGCGGGAGGTCTTATGGTAGTTTCATTTTCCAAAAGCATACCGGTTTTTCTTGTATAAATCTGTTTTATTTGAAAGCAACTATCTTTGTTTACTCACACCAGTCCCATGACTGACCCGGAGTTTATTGTTTCCTTTCTAAACTCTGGGTGCCCACTATTTCTACACGGGCAGCCTAGTAGCAGGTTTCTGTATTTTGGCTCTAGCTACATTTCAAAGCATTTTGGGTTGGAGATTTTTGGTTTTTGGAGACTCGTACCTTAGAGACATTTTGGAAGCTTTTGGATCTCAAGGTGCTTAGTTGGTGTTCACTATCATTCTCTATCTTTTTGAAGACTTTTGGCATATGATATGTAGTTGTTCTATTATGACATTCTATTTGGAGATGTGATTCATGTATTATGTACTCTGATGTTGTAACAGATATTAATGTGGTGTTGTATCTGTGATGTGATGCATGTTATTCATTTTTATTTCCGCTGTTATATGTTCATCTAATGTTGTTATAAGCTCCATCCGACTGGAGTTCGATGTTTGAATCATTGACGGTCGAGTACAAGTGAGGTATTTGACGTCAATTTTCGAACGTTGAATTTCGGATCGTGACACGTGGTATCAGAGCTAAAGGTTGAGTAAGAACTTTATCTACGGAGTATAACACATTAGATGGCTCATTAGAGATAGGGTGAAGTATACCCTAGAATGAGTATAATCGATCAACACCTCAAAATTTTCTTAGTCTACTTCCTTTAATTGCTGATATTTCTTAAGATATCTCGTCCAAATATCTAAGCCACTTTTTCTTACTAATTACAGATGGTTGGGATGAGTGGGCGAAGAGGCAGAGTTAGGGGGCGAGGAAATGCCACAGCACCTAGCCAAGTTCCCCCTACCACCGAGGCAGCTTTACCTATTCAGAATCAGCCGAATCTGGCTGACTTATATAAGAACTTCTCAAGGCTTGGGGGTAAGCCATTCACCGGCAAAGAGACGATTATTGAGGCCCATGCATGGATTAAGTCTTGTGAGAAAATCTTTAAGGGGCTTAAGCTGCGGGATGATCAGATGTGTCTCATAGCTACTTGGCAACTCCAAGGTGAAGCCTTAGCTTGGTGGGAGACCGTCACTATTGATGAGCCTGAGGATGAGTTCACTTGGGGCAGATTCAAGGAAGTATTTGAGAAGCGCTATATGCCATCAGATGGGATTTCTCGTATGTACCAGGAATTCATGGACTTAAAGCAAGGAAGTCTATCATTCGAGGAGTATCTCAAAAAATTCAATGAGTTGTCTCGCTTTGGTCCAGAATTAGTGAACACGCCTTTGAAGAACAATGAGCGATTCATTTGTGGGATGAATAAAAAGTTCCACGAAAGGATGACTGGCCACGTCAAGGAATCCTTCTCAGATTTGGTTGATATGGGATACCGTTATGCTACACTAGACATGCAAGAAGCACCAAGGGAGAAAGGCAACTCAAGCAATCAGCATTGGAAGAAGAGGAAATTTAGGGGCAAGAAAGCATGGCAAGGCAAAAAGAAGAAATGCAATCAAGGGAGCGCTATGGAGAATGTCACTTGCTATAATTGCTTGGAGAAAGGACACTATTCTAATAGCTGCAAGAAGCCAAAGAGAGATCAATCCGCTCAAGCAAAGCCCAGAAGGTGCTATTATTGTCAGAAGGTGGGACATGAAGTGAAAGACTGCCCAACTATGAAGCAAGCCCAGACAGCTAAAGTGTACTCAGTTAAAGACAAGCCTACATCTTCCAAATCAGGAAAGGGAAAGGGATTTCTGGAAGGTAATCTTACCATTTATGATAGCATTGTTAGAGTTCTTTTTGATACTGGCGCTACACACAGTTTTATCTCTCAACAAGCTATTAATGAATTGAATATTGAACCTGATTTTGTCGATGAGCCTATATGTGTAAGGAATCCAGTTGGAGGTCCCGCAAACCTCTGTCTTCGATGTAGAGATGTTCCTATCTCATATTCTTGCCATCAATTCCCTATTAGTCCTTTTGTTCTAGACTTCAACGAGTTTGAAGTCTTACTCGGAATGGATTGGCTAGCAAAATATGAAGCCAAATTGGATTGCAATAATCGATTAATTTCAATCAAAACCGAATTTGGGGATTTTATCGAAATTTCTTATCAGGACCCTAGTCCTAAAAGGGAAGGGTTGATGTATAATTTGGGTTATCCTGAATCCAGCTTGGAGTCCATTCTTATTGTTAGAGATTTTCCAGATGTATTTGAAGAAGTGAAATCTCTACCTCCTCACCGAGAAATAGAATTCAAAATCGACCTTGTTCCTAATGCTCGTCCTGTCGTTCATCCAAGTCGCAGGATGGCTACTAGAGAAATCGTTGAATTAGTCGAGAAAACTAGAGATTTACTAGAAAAAGGGTTGATTCGATCCAGTGTTTCTAAATGGGGCTCAGCCGTCGTATTTGTTGCTAAGTCTGACGGATCTTTGAGGTTGTGCGTGGATTACCGCGATCTCTGTAACAGCCCGCAAATCTGTACCCCTTGAATCAACACTATTCTACCTCTATTAACTCAAGTGGCACAGAAATACGAACCATTAGGGTTAAAGACGAAGAGATAGAAGAAAAAGAAACTAAACAATATCAGAATCTCACAGTCGCAGCGGAATAAATATAATAGAGGATATAGAACTTTACACAAAATGAAATCTATAACTGTTATATACATCATATCATCAGAGTATCACAAACATCAACAATTACCAACCAGACATACATACAATCATAGCAGCGGAATATATATAGGTACATATAATACGTCTCAGACTCCAACTCCTCTCCTGCTCCATAGCATCCTGTCCTGTACCAATAATACTCGGTCTGACCCGAGCATTATAATGAAATAACACCCGAGTTAGTCTGGAATACCAGCTGATAATAATGCATCCAAATTGATTATTAAAGTTTCAAAAATCCTTTAAAAACAAAAGCATCTCGTAAGACCACGCCACAAATAAACATGTCGGGTTTTTACCTTACGATAGCTAAAACACTTTTTATAGAAATCCTCTGATATTATAATATGGTCTACATACAAATATTTATAAAATAGCTGAAATTGTTACATTCATTAAATTCCAGCTACTAGCCACAAAAGTGTGTAATACAAACAAAACTCGTACAAGGCTCGTAGGGAGAATGGATTTCCAACCAATGACTAGGCGCTCGGGTACCACCTGTCACAGTACGGGGCCTAGATCACCGTACCGAGGATTACTCCCTTCATCCCCTGCAACACAAGGCCGGAACCATTCCTTACTGAACAGTCCCGAACAAGATAAACCCCGTGGTTGGCGCGACCAACAACCCACTAAGTCGAATAAAAAGGGACGTCTAGACAGGGGAAATATCTTGTCCTGCTTGGGCATGACCCACCAAACCTTGCTGCATATCCCCTGATTTTCAGTCATTCTCGGTTGATGAGGCTTGAGGCTTAGCATTACCTTTAGAACGTTTTCACTTAGAATGCCCATCGTCCACCTGACGATGTTTCGCAAGCATTCATCCATACAAGTCCGTCCCGGGTTCGAACGAAACCGAAGGCACTACTCCTACTACATCCATTTTGGAGATATCCTCAGGATTAGTAGCGACTAGCCCTTGCACTTCACTGCTCCAACTTCGACCCCGAACACGTTTTTCGCACGAAACGTACAAACCGGATCGAAGTGGTTTTCGAGTAATAAATCTCGATCCCGGTCTCTTCGAAACGATCGACGCATTTGTCCAATATTGATAGTCGGTGATTTAACTATCAATTTATATTCATAAACATCCATAAGCATCCATCGAACAATAAATAATTCCCACATTATTTATTTGCCTCAGATATCTTTAAAAGATATATTTTCAAATTTTCAAAGCTTATTTGAAACAATTTCCCAAAATTCTTCCTTTACAAGGTAAATCCTTTACCATTAATTTCCATTGGAAATAACCAAGTTCAAAACGACTTAATTTGAAAACAGTTAAAAACATTTTATATTGAAATATACTCTAAAATACGTAAATTCACTTCTAGTTACTTACTCTAAATATAATTTCAAAATATGTATAGTAAAACCATTTATTAAGATATAAACTTTGATTTTAAATAAGGTTTTTAATAAACTAAATTTAAAGTAGTGTTTTTAATAAGATAAATGCTAATTTCAAACGACTTAAGTCCAAAACTAGTCTTTTAAACAAATCCATTTGAAAAATAATTATTAAGGTATTTATAAAATTTACTATTGCTAATTATTAATAATTATTTAAAACAATAATTTCCAAACACACTTTTAAACAAGTTTGAATTTTTAAAACTTTCTTTTTATAAAATCAGTTTAAACTCGAACTTGGTTTTTCCCAGGAATCTCATTTCCACTTAAACATCACAGAAATCCTTCTCACGATTTCTGTCGATTTATTTCAATTTAGTTTTATAAAATAATAACATAAATTTACTTTCACACTTATCAACTGATAACGTTTCTCTTATTGATCATTCCAGATTTTATCAATTTTCAATTTTTCATTCCAAATAGATTTCAAATTTTAATTCTTCAAAATTCATTAATTAACAATATCTTTTATTTCTCAAAAATTCAATTTATTCATCTATATTTAATTTATTTATTTATAATTTACCCAGCAATATTCCAATACAATTTTATTTCAGTTTTTCATCCAAACAGATTCCAATGTTTGTATTCATTTAAATTCCTTATTTATTAATTTCTTAATTTCTTTTGAAATCCCAATTTAATTTCTTATAATCAAAACTCCAATTTTCCTTATAATTAACATTCTGGGTTTAAAGTTTATACCACAATATCACAATACAATTTACTTCCAAATTTATCGATCACAATATATAAACAGGCATCATCATTAACTATAAAAATATTACTACATTGTGAGTAATCCAGTTGGATCCCTCCAACCTGTTTTTCCTGCATCCACAAATATTAGCACATCACATATATAAATATCAATCCAGACTGATAATAACAATAATATGCAACCAATCACACAGATATTTAAATATTTATTATTTAAATCAGCCAATATCCAGATGTGAGTGAGAATAACTCACCTTGAGTTTCGGCGAGCGTTCGAAATTTAAATTAAACCGAACGACGTTCGATTTAACCCAAATTTCTACTTGCTTAAATCGAATCTAGATATGCGCCACAGCGTGCTTCCCGTCGCTGCGATTCCAACGCTTCCAGTTTTGTTAAAATCTGATAACGTAAGCTCACGTTATTTAGTTTTAAAGATTGTATATAAAATTAAAAACAAAAGATTCTATTTTTTTTTTTTACCCAAAGCAAACATCAGCCGCACAAACCAATCGTGGCCGAAGCCTTCTCTCCTACACGCGAACTTACTGAAGAGATCGAAGCCACAACCTACTGCATAGGGCTCGCCATCGCCTCCCCCTCTCTCGACCGGAGTCGCATCCAAACCCCTCACATGGAACGACAAGGCTTGCTCCACCTTCGGCTGCCACGAGGCAAAGCTCGGTGCCCCCATCATCATGAACTTCGAGCGTGAAACGCGCACGAACGCAGCCACCAAACCGGCCCAATTGACGACGATAGCAAAAACCTACCGTTGGATTCGAAGTACGTAGCGATCTCTTCCACTTTGCAGTTGGAAATTTTCTTTGAAAATTGATGGATAAGGAGAAAAAAATGGGGGAACAACGATCGCTACCAGCCATTGAATAGATTAACGGCGGCTACGCTGTTAATCTAGGGTTTAGTGAGAATTTACATATATATATAATTTAATATTATTTTATTAAAATAAATCCTCAATTTAACAGTTCATGCATACGACCTCCAAACTACGCGTTCCGACAGGCGATTCTAGGGTTTTTCCGCGTTCCGGACACAATGGAACAGGTTTCGTAAGCTAATTTGATCGTACGTGCGAGTTACGGAATTAAACGATCAATTTAAATCGATTAAATGATTTCAATATGTTTCGAGCTGCCAGGGTCAAACGACAACTCCGATTGCTACGAAAATTGAAATCCGAGAATAACTAACTATTACGAATCCAATGGAACTGGTTTCGTCGAATTCCGAGACTGTGCCCCGGAAGGCAATTTTAACCCGTCTATTAAATCGAGCAATATTTCAAAAATAATGAAAACGCTTAAAATTTCGCTTCTAAAATTTTATTAACTTAACAATAAATCATATAAAATTTATAATCACACTAAAAATTAATTCTGACTCATTCCTGACTAAAATCTTTTTAATTGCATTTTTATAATATTAAATTCTATTATTAAATTAATATAAAATTCCAAATTTACTCTATCAACTATTAATTCCATCCAACAAACCCCAATATTATAATTCAAACCTAATTAGACTCAAAATGAACTTTAGAATCCAACCTTATATCTATTTACACTCAGAATCGCCAATTATCTCAATTCTAATATTAAATTAGTATTATTCAGTTTCCACTTTAATTCACATATTTGAAATTTGACTAATTTTATTACTTAACCAAAGTCATTTATTTCAAAATTCGAATTTAAGATCCATATTCAACATTTAAATGAATTAAATGTTCAAATTTAATGGCTTAAAAATACGGGATGTTACATTCCTCCCCCTTTATAAAAATTTCGTCCCCGAAATTTGCTAGGGTTGAAAATACTCTCCAACTCATTTACTTACCCAATTGGCTTAGTTAAAAGCTTATATTCACTTTCCAAAAAGTTTCAGTTCCATTTCAAAACCATTTGCTTTATTTACCCTAAAGCCTTTATTTTTACACTCGCTTTCAAAATAATTTTACTTGTTAATAACTTTCCCCAAAAACCCCAAAAATTCTCTAACTCCCAAAATTTTCGGAAAATTTTGACAGAGTCTCCCCTGCACGGAGGGACTTCTGCGATATCGCAGGATGTACAAATATATATACATCGGCCCACACGGCCGGAAACCAAAATATATCACAATATATATATCATTTCCCAATTAATTTGCGTAGACGTACCTTTTTAGCAAATTTTTTAATAGCAAGCAGCTAATATACCGCATATACGCGCTCCAACTCTCTCGAACGCCTCCCGCACCTGTGCTATACTCAACAAACACATCAGTTTTCAAGATATGAGTATATTAACAACATTTCCAAGGTAAATGCAAGCCAGACATATCCATTTACATTCCAAACATCACTTTGCATAATTTCATAAGTAAATCATATTTTAAAGCATGTGCTAAGTTTCTTTTCTAATGCCAGACTCCATTTCATTTCACAAAAATGCTTTTCATACAAATTCTGCTATTTCAACTCATATTCATTCCCAAATGAGTAATATATGCTTTACTTCCATCGATTCACTTAATTTCAATTTCCAGTTGATTCACCAACAAGGTTTATTTTAAACTTGAAGCATTTTGCATTACTTTGATGATTCATATGCACAACCACTTAAGAAATTTCCAATCCATTCCAATTAATCCAAAAACCAATTCAATTCTGAATACAATAAGTCATCCAATTCATATTCACTTCAATATTATGAATATATGCTTTTAATTCATTTACTTTTCTTTATTTACATGCATTTACATACAAAATCACCAACTAGATTCCAATCCATATTAAATTATTCAAAAATCAATTTCAGTTGCTTGTTAAACAACTCAATTCCGAATACAAGCAATTTTTATGCCATTCAAGCAAAATAATCGCCACTTAAGCTTATAACCATTTAAATTAATTTCAACTTAGATTTATATTAATTTTACTCCATTTTGAACCATCCATTTCAATTTTTAAATCACATTCTTATTCACACCTTTGAAATTTATTATTTATCTTAAGTTTATTTTTATTATATTATTACTGTTTTTATTTTTATTATATTGTTTATATTATATATTTTTTTCTTCCCCACAATAACTATCTTAAAAGTCATTTGCTTGCATCCAAATTTTATTTTGCAAACAAATTTCATTTGAAGCTATTTCATAAGCTTAAAAATAACTATCTCATCATTCTCTTAAATGATTACAATTCCATAATATCTCAATTTCCATTTTAATTGATTCTTACCCAATCAAACCCTTTACAAATTTTAATCCAACTAGCTTATACATTCAGCTTTAGTTCAAATTAATAACATCTCATTCAATATTATTTCCAACTCTCACACATCTTTAATTCATGCTTGCTTATTCCATCACAATAATTAATTAAAATTCTCTTCACTAGCATTTCAATTTCTACACCTAAACACATTTATCCAAGACCACTTTTTTTCAGCTTAATCACAATTATTTAATTTGCTTAAGTTCTTTGACAATATTTCCATTTTCTACTTATAAAGCAAATTTCATTTTCATTTGATTCACATCCAATTTAATTTCAATTTATTTACAAATTTTAATGCATTTTGTTTATTTATTCAATTCATTTTAGACTTATTTTATTAGCAAAGAAACCACTTTTAAATTATTTCCTTCCATTGAATTTATTTACAATTCAACTATCACCATTATAATCTAATTCCATTTTCATCCACACTTCAATATTAGTTACCACAACTTTAAATCCCTTGCCACAATTGGATTTTTATTTACTTTCCAAATTTTGACTGACTATCAAATTCTATCCATTTCAATACAAATCCCAATTAATTTTAATTCAATTTCATTGCTAAAACAAATTCCATTTTTCCCAATCATAAGTTCAAGACTTATTTGTGAACTTAAGAACATCCATCTTTATATTCTCACTGGCTTCATTACACTTTACATTTCATTTATGGTCAAGTTTTGAATTTGCCACACCATTCAACTCTTTCCATTAATAAATTACAATTTCACTTCCATTCAGAGTTTAGATTGCTTACTTAAGTCCACTTCCATTTTATAATCACAAATTCAAATTATAACACTTAATAACTTAAGAATATGAATTTCTTTATGCAATTATAAGAAATTTTACATTTCACTTCTATATCCAATTCAATTTAATTTTAATTCATTTAGATTTAATTCAATTTCAATTTTAATTCTCCATATACAAGTTCAAAACTTATTTACTAACTTAAGTTCATGCACATCTTTTATATCCCACTCTACCTTATCTCGATTCACATTTCACTTGAGATTAACTTTGAATCCACCATACTTATTTATTTAAAAACTCATATTGCTCTTTTCAATCCATCTACATCATATAATCACAATCTCAGATTTTACATATATATGTATTACTGAATTCTTAAGGATGCTAACTTCTTTCACCTTAATTCTTTGCACATTTAAACTCACAATTCCAGATTATAACTATAACACTTAATAGCTTGTGGGTATAATCCATTTCACAATGACCCACAATCTCAAAGTCAACTTACATTTTAATTTAATCCAAATCAACTTTATTTTAAGTCCAATTTATTTTACTTATCCAAGTTAAATTCAAAATTTCAATTTACTTCAATATATTTAATTCACTTTCAACCACTCAAGTTAAATTTTACTTTCAAGATTTAAATTTCATTTCCTTCTAATTAACATCAACTTTACTTAAATAAGTTCAATAGTTGATTCATTTTAATTTTACATATCATTTAAATATAATTTTTTTCTAGAATTTAATTTACCCGGTTTTATTTCAAAACCATTTGAAATAAAAATCAAATATATACCAATTTGGTATATCATTCAAATCTTAGATTTCCAAACAACCTGTTTATACCAAAACAAATTTCCACCTTGAAATTTCCCAAAATAACTAGTATACCCAACAAATCCAAACAATACCATAACCAAGTATTAGGGAAGCAATCCATCACCTTAGAAACTCGAAAATGAATTCTAATGATGTGGCCAGCATCATCAGGATTATTTTCCAGTGACTGAAGTGAGTTCAATGCTTCTTACTTTCTCACATTCATTTCAAACAGTTTCCATTCAAACATATTACCCCAAAATAATATTCCAACATTGCCTTCAAACACTTTAGAAAACATTTCAATCTTTCCAGGATTTTATATTTCCAAACTTTAGTTTTCAATACGTTCTAGTTCCTTTCCAAAGCTTCCGGGATTTAAATTCTGGTTTAATTCGAATTTAGTTATTCTTCCTTTTATATAATTTATACTCATGGAATTTATTTGGTTATATCTATTTCACATTTTAGATTAACTTTTAGGTTCTTATTTACTTATGGTATTAGCACCCAATCAACCAAATATATATATAGTAATTTCAGAAAACTATTCCTTTTATATCAAAATATAATTTTGGGTAAAATTATTTCATTTACCCACGTAAAAAAACAATACTATGTCCGTTTATCTTGTTTAAGAGTTTAGAAACCCTATCGATACGGTTGTACTTCCCGCACCGACCAGAATTCATAAACAATCGACCGATAAGTCAACACAGTATAAAAACAATTTTATATTCACTAACAAGTACGCTCTCACATCTATTAATACGCTCAACTCATTATGGAGTACTATTGACTCTGTTAAATGAGTAATTTTCCCACCAAAGCCTAGGTTGTCGCAAACCTAAGCTCTGATACCAAGTGTGACAACCCGCAAATCTGTACCCCTTGAATCAACACTATTCTACCTCTATTAACTCAAGTGGCACAGAAATACGAACCATTAGGGTTAAAGACGAAGAGATATAGAAGAAAAAGAAACTAAACAATATCAGAATCTCACAATCGCAGCGGAATAAATATAATAGAGGATATAGAACTTTACGCAAAATGAAATCTATAACTGTTATATACATCATATCATCAGAGTATCACAAACATCAACCATTACAAACCAGACATACATACAATCATAGCAGCGGAATATATATAGGTACATATAATACGTCTCGGACTCCAGCTCCTCTCCTGCTCCATAGCATCCTGTCCTGTACCAATAATACTCGGTCTGACTCGAGCATTATAATGAAATAACACCTGAGTCAGTCTGGAATACCAGCTGATAATAATGCATCCAAATTGATTATTAAAGTTTCAAAAATCCTTTGAAAACAAAAGCATCTCGTAAGACCACGCCACAAATAAACATGTCGGGTTTTTACCTTACGATAGCTAAAACACTTTTTATAGAAATCCTCTGATATTATAATAGGGTCTATTTACAAATATTTATAAAATAGCTGAAATTGTTACATTCATTAAATTCCAGCTACTAGCCACAAAAGTGGGTAATACAAACAAAACTCGTACAAGGCTCGTAGGGAGAATGGATTTCCAACCAATGACTAGGCACTGGGGTACCACCTGTCACAGTACGGGGCCTAGATCACCGTACCGAGGATTACTCCCTTCATCCCTTGCAACACAAGGCCGTAACCATTCCTTACTGAACAGTCCCGAACATGATAAACCCCGTGGTTGGCGCGACCAACCACCCACTAAGCCGAATAAAAAGGGACGTCTAGACAGGGGAAATATCTTGTCCTGCTTGGGCATGACCCACCTAACCTTGCTGCATATCCCCTGATTTTCAGTCATTCCCGGTTGATGAGGCTTGAGGCTTAGCGTTACCTTTAGAATGTTTTCACTTAGAATGCCCATCGTCCACCTGACGATGTTTCGCAAGCATTCATCCATACAAGTCCGTCCCGGGTTCGAACGGAACCGAAGTCACTACTCCTACTACATCCATTTTGGAGATATCCTCAGGATTAGTAGCGACTATGTGACAACCCGCAAATTCGTACCCCTTGAATTAACACTATTCTACCTCTATTAACTCAAGTGGCACAGAAATACGAACCATTAGGGTTAAAGAAGAAGAGATAGAAGAAGAAGAAACTAAAACAATATCAGAATCTCACAGTCACAGCGGAATAAAATATAATAGTAAATATAGAACTTTACACTAAATGAAATCTATTACTGTATTATACATCATATCATCAGAGTATCTCATACATCAACAATCACAAATCAAACCTATCATACAATCACAGCAGCGGATATATATATAGGTACATATAATACGTCTCGGACTCCAGCTCCTCTCCTGCTCCATAGCATCCTGTCCTGAACATATAATACTCGGTCTGACCCGAGCATTATAATGAAATAACACCCGAGTCAGTCTGGAATACCAGCTGATACTAAATATGCATCCAACTTGATTATTAAAGTTGCAAAAATCCTTTGAAAAACAAAAGCATCTCGTAAGACCACGCCACAAATAAACATGTCGGGTTTTTACCTTACGATAGCTAAAACACTTTTTATAGAAAATCCTCTGATATTATAATAGGGCCTATTTACAAGTACTTATAAAATAGCCGAAATTGTTACATCTATTAAATTCCAGCTACTAGCCACAAAAGTGGGTAATACAAACAAAACTCGTAAAAGGCACGTAGGGAAAATGGATTTCCAACAATGACTAGGCACTGGGGTACCACCTGTCACAGTACGGGGCCTAGATCACCGTACCGAGGACTACTCCCTTCATCCCCTGCAACACAAGGCCGTAACCATTCCTTACTGAATAGTCCCGAGCAAGATAAACCCCGTGGTTGGCGCGACCAACCACCCACTAAGCTGAAATATATAAGGGACATCTAGACAGGGGAAATATCTTGTCCTGCTTGGGCATGACCCACCTAACCTTGCTGCATATCCCCTGATTTTCAGTCATTCTCGGTTGATGAGGCTTGAGGCTAAGCGTTACCTTTAGAACGTTTTCACTTAGAATGCCCATCGTCCACCTGACGATGTTTCGCAAGCATTCGTCCATACAAGTCCGTCCCGGGTTCGAACGGAACCGAAGGCACTACTCCTACTACATCCATTTTGGAAATATCCTCAGGATTAGTAGCGACTAGACCTTGCACTTCACCGCTCCATCTTCGACTCCGAACACGTTTTTCGCACGAAACGTGCAAATCGGATCGAAGTGGTTTTCGAGAAATAAATCTCGATCCCGGTCTCTTCGAAACGATCACGCGTTGTCCAATATTGATAGTCGGTGATTTAACTATCAGTTTATATTCATAAACATTCATAAGCATCCATCACACAATAAATAATTCCCATATTATTTATTTGCTCAAATATCTTTAAGGATATATTTTCAAATTGCCAAAACCCATTTGAAAACAATTCCCAAAGTTCTTTCTTTACAGGGTAAATCCTTTACCCTATATTCCCATTGGAAATAACCAAGTTCAAACCACTTAGATTTTAAATAGTTAAAATATTTTATACTGAAAAATACTTTAAAATATGCAAATTTACTTCTAGTTATTCACTCAAAATATAATTTATAAACTAAATTTAAAAATAGAGTTGTAAAAGAATTAATACTAATTTCAAATAATTCGGATCAAAACTAGCCCTTTAAAAACAATCCATTTAAAAAAATAATTACTAATGTAATCGAAAATAACCTCTATTGCTACTTTATTAAATAGCTTTTAAAACAATAATGTTCCAAACACTCATTTATAACAAGTTTTAAACTTAAATTCACTTTTAATAAAATCTGTTTAAAACTCAAAACTTGGTTTTTCCCAGGGAAACTCATTCCTACTCAAATATCCCAGAAAATCCGTCTTATAAATTTTGTCGATTTATTTCAATTAAGGATTATGTTTTAATGATATAAATTTACTTCCAATTTATTAACTAATAACTTTTCTTTTTGTTTATTCTTCCAAATTTTACCAATTTCCAATTTTAATCCAAACAGGTTTCAATTTTTTATTCTTTTAAATTCATTATTTAACCATATCCTTTATTTATCAATTTCTTGATTTCTTGTTAAAACCCAATTTATTTCCTTACAATTAACAATCTAAGTTTATAGTTTATCCAACAACATCACGATATAATTAAATTCCAAATTTATCAATCATAATATATAAATAGACATCATTATCAATTTAAAAATAATTACTACATTTTGAGGAATCCAGTTGGATTCCTCCAACCTGTTTTCCCTGCATCCACAAATATCAGCACATCACATAATATATATCAATCCAGACTGACAATAACAATAATATGCAACCAATCACACAGATATTTAAATATTTATTATTTAAATCAGCCAACATCTAGATCTGAGTGAGAATAACTCACCTTGAGTTTTGGCGAACGTTCGAAATTTAAATTAAACCGAACGACGTTCGATTTAACCCAAATTTCTACGTGCCCGAAATGACTCTGGATCTACACCACTGCATAGTACGCTCTTCAGCGATTCCGACACTGCAAATTTCGCTGGAATATGACAACGTATGACAGAGTTATGCTAATTTAAAGATTTCATAAATTTAAGTATGATATATTTGTAAATTTACACATATTATTTGCTTTTAACCTAGATCTGGCCATACGTCAAAAGGAGAAATCAAGGCCGTAACCCCATCTTCTTCCCCCGTGCTACAACGAACGTCCACAGCTGAAAAATGAACCCATCATTCTCAACTAGGGTTTCAAATCACGCTTCCAATAATAGCTGAGAACGGGATCCACTTGGCCCACGATGAAGCCCACCACGCCCTCCATGTTCGCCCCCAAACACGCTGAACTCGGTCGTCCATAGACGATGCTGCAACCCTCCAATCACATGACAAACGCGGCGACCTCACGCCTTCCACGTTGCACAAAATTCGATCACGCCCATATGGATATGAAGCCCCCGACGAGCTCCACGATCTTCTAGTTGATGGTTTCTCGTGAAAGCCTATAGATTGAGAGAGAAAAAAGGAAGAACGAGAGGCGATACCCGCCATTGATAGATAAGAGAACGGCGGCTCCTAATTTTGCTAGGGTTTGCACGTTTTCTAGGTTATATAATATTATTTAATAATATTTTACTAATATAACCCTCAATTTAACAACATATGCAAACGAACTCCAAACTACGCATTTCGACAGGCGATCCTAGGGTATATCCGCGTTCCGGACACAATGGAACAGGTTTCGGAAGCTAATTCGGTGATATGTGCGAGTTACGGAATTAAACGATCAATTTAAAATTAAATCGGTTAAAACGATTTCTATGCGTTTCGAGCTGCCATGGTCAAACGACAACTCCGATTGCTACGAAAATTGAAATCCGATAATAACTAACTATTATGGATCCAATGGAACTGGTTTCGTCGAATTCCGAGACTGTGCCCCGGAAGGCTATTTTAACTCGTCTATTTGATCGAGCGATTTCCGAAATTTACGGAAACACTTAAAATTTCCACTTTTAATATTTTATTAACTTAACAATAATTCATATAAAATTTATAATCACATTAAAAATCATTCTGGCTCATTCTGGACTAAAATCTGATTAATTGCATTTTAATAATATCAAATTCATTTTTAAATTAATATATAATTCCAAATATTTATTTATCGACTTTTAAATTCATCTAAAAATCCAACCACACTATTTAGTGACCAACTAGTCTTAAAAATAAAATTTAAACTCATTTCCATATCTATTTACACTCCAATTACCAATTAACCCCATCCTAATATTAAATTATTATTATTCCAATTTCAATTTAATTGTCATATTTGAAATTTAGACAAAGTTTATTGATTCAACCAAATACTTTTAGTTAAAAAAATAAATCTTAAACTCATAGTAAACATTTAAAATGCATTAAATGCTCACAAATCCCATACTCAAAATTCTGGGATGTTACAGACTAGCCCTTGCACTTCACTGCTCCATCTTCGACTCCGAACACGTTTTTCGCACGAAACGTACAAACCGAATCGAAGTGGTTTTTGAGAAATAAATCTCGATCCCGGTCTCTTCGAAACAATCAACGCATTTGTCCAATATTGATAGTCGATGATTTAACTATCAATTTATATTCATAAACATCCATAAGCATCCATCGCACAATAAATAATTCCCACATTATTTATTTGCCTCAGATATCTTTAAAAGATATATTTTCAAATTTTCAAAGCTTATTTGAAACAATTTCCCAAAATTCTTCCTTTACAAGGTAAATCCTTTACCATTAATTTCCATTGGAAATAACCAAGTTCAAAACAACTTAATTTGAAAACAGTTCAAAACATTTTATATTGAAATATACTCTAAAATACGTAAATTCACATCTAGTTACTTACTCAAAATATAATTTCAAAATATGTACAGTAAAACCATTTATTAAGATATAAACTTTGATTTTAAATAAGGTTTTTAATAAACTAAATTTAAAGTAGTGTTTTTAATAAGATAAATGCTAATTTCAAACGACTTAAGTCCAAAACTAGTCTTTTAAACAAATCCATTTGTAAAAATAATTATTAAGGTATTTATAAAATTTACTATTGCTAATTATTAGTAATTATTTAAAACAATAATTTCCAAACACAATTTTAAACAAGTTTGAATTCTTAAAACTTTCTTTTTATAAAATCAGTTTAAACTCGAACTTGGTTTTTCCCAGGGAATCTCATTTCCACTTAAACATCACAGAAATCCTTCTCACGATTTCTGTCGATTTATTTCAATTTAGTTTTATGGTTTAATAACATAAATTTACTTTCACATTTATCAACTGATAACGTTTCTCTTATTGATCATTCCAGATTTTATCAATTTTCAATTTTTCATTCCAAATAGATTTAAAATTTTAATTCTTTTAAATTCATTAATTAACAATATCTTTTATTTCTCAAAAATTCAATTTATTCATTTATAATTAATTTATGGATTTATAATTTATCCAGCAATATTCCAATACAATTTTATTTCAATTTTTCATCCAAACAGATTCCAATGTTTGTATTCCTTTAAATTCCTTATTTATTTATTTCTTAATTTCTTTTGAAATCCCAATTTAATTTCTTATAATCAAAACTCCAATTTTCTTTATAATTAACATTCGGGGTCTAAAATTTATACCCCAATATCACAATACAATTTACTTCCAAATTTATCGATCACAATATATAAACAGGCATCATCATTAACTATAAAAATATTACTACATTGTGAGGAATCCAGTTGGATCCCTCCTACCTGTTTTCCCTGCATCTACAAATATTAGCACATCACATATATAAATATCAATCCAGATTGATAATAACAATAATATGCAACCAATCACACAGATATTTAAATATTTATTATTTAAATCAGCCAATATCCAGATGTGAGTGAGAATAACTCACCTTTAGTTTTGACGAGTGTTCGAAATTTAAATTAAAACGAACAACGTTCGATTTAACCCATATTTCTACTTGCTTAAATCGAATCTAGATATGCGCCACAGCGTGCTTCCCATCGCTGCGATTCCAACGCTTCCAGTTTTGTTAAAATCTGATAATGTAAGCTCACGTTATTTAGTTTTAAAGGTTGCATATAAAATTAAAAACAAAAGATTCTATTTTTTTTTACCCAAAGCAAACATCAGCCGCACAAACCAATCGAGGCCGAAGCCTTCTCTCCTACACGCGAACTTACTGAAGAGAACGAAGCCACAACCTACTGCTTAGCGCTCGCCATCGCCTCCCCCTCTCTCGACCGGAGTCGCATCCAAACCCCTCACATGGAACAGCAAGGTTAGCTCCACCTTCGGCTGCCACGAGGCAAAGCTCGGTGCCCCCATCATCACGAACTTCGAGCGTTAAACGCGCACGAACGCAGCCACCAAACAGGCCCAATTGACGACGATAGCAAAAACCTACCGTTGGATCCGAAGTACGTAGCGATCTCTTCCACTTTGCAGTTGGAAATTTTCTTCGAAAATTGATGGATAAGGAGAAAAAAATGGGGGAACATCGATTGCTACCGGCCATTGAATATGGGAACGGCGGCTACGCTGTTAATCTAGGGTTTAGTGAGAATTTACATATATATATATATAATTTAATATTATTTTATTAAAATAAATCCTCAATTTTACAGTTCATGCATACGACCTCCAAACTACGCGTTCCGACAGGCGATTCTAGGGTTTTTCCGCGTTCCGGACACAATGGAACAGGTTTCGTAAGCTAATTTGATCGTACGTGCGAGTTACGGAATTAAACGATCAATTTAAATCGATTAAAACGATTTCGATGCGTTTCGAGCTGCCAGGGTCAAAAGACAACTCTGATTGCTACGAAAATTGAAATCCGAGAATAACTAACTATTACGAATCCAATGGAACTGGTTTCGTCGAATTCTGAGATTGTGCCCCGGAAGGCTATTTTAACTCGTCTATTAAATCGAGCAATATTTCAAAATAACGAAAACGCTTAAAATTTCGCTTCTAAAATTTTATTAACTTGACAATAAATCATATAAAATTTATAATCACATTAAAAATTAATCCTGACTCATTCCTGACTAAAATCTTTTTAATTGCATTTTTATAATATTAAATTCTATTATTAAATTAACATAAAATTCCAAATTTACTCTACCAACTATTAATTCCATCCAACAAACCCCAATATTATAATTCAAACCTAATTAGACTCAAAATGAACTTTAGAATCCAACCTTATATCTATTTTACACTCAGAATCGCCAATTATCTCAATTCTAATATTAAATTAGTATTATTCAGTTTCCACTTTAATTCACATATTTGAAATTTGACTAATTTTATTACTTAACCAAAGTCATTTATTTCAAAATTTGAATTTAAGATCCATATTCAACATTTAAAATGAATTAAATGTTCAAATTTAATGGCTTAAAAATACGGGATGTTACAATCTCAATAAGCAGACTCTCAAGAATAAATTCCCACTGCCCAGAATTAATGATTTATTTGATCAGTTGCACGGCGCTTGTTTCTTTTCGAAGATGGATCTAGCCCAAGGATTCCATCAATTACGAATCGCCGAAGACTGTATTCATTTGACAGCTTTTAGGGGTCCCAATATGTTCTATGAATGGTTAGTCATGCCTTTTGGGCTAACCAATGCCCCATCATACTTTGTGGACCTTATGACTCGTGTGTTTCAGGATGTATTGAATAAATTTGTGCTCGTATTCATTGACGATATTTTTGTCTATTCAAAGACCGAAGAGGAGCATGCCGAACACCTTAGAATCGTCTTGGAGATATTGAGGAGAAACATTCTATATGCTAAATTTTCCAAATGCCACTTTTGGTCAAAGAAGTCAAATTTCTTGGCCATATTGTTAATGAAGAAGGGATTTCTGTGGACCCTAGCAAAATTTCCGCCATTCTTGATTGGAGAAGACCTACTACCCCAAAGGAAGTTCGAAGCTTTTTGGGCTTAGCTGGTTATTATCGGAAGTTTGTTCAGGACTTTTCGAAGTTAGCTGGACCAAGCTAACAATGAAGAATGCAAAGTTCATTTGGACTCCAAAATGTGAAGAAGATTTTTAGGAGTTAAAGAAAAGATTAACCACCGCTCCTGTTCTCGCTATTATTATCGGGAATCAGGGTTTATCTGTTTATACCGATGCTTGCGGTGAAGGCTTGGGTGCAGTATTGATGCAAAACGGGAAGGTGATTGCCTACGCGAGTAGACAATTACGCCCTCATGAAAGAAATTATCCGACCCATGATTTGGAGCTTCTAGCTGTTATCTTCGCTTTAAAAATATGGCGACATTATCTTTTGGGTAAGAATCTTTTCAGCTTTCTAAATAATCTACAAATTTAACTTAATTTAACTTAATAAATATACTTATTGAACTCTCTTTATTTGTAGGTGAAAAATTCGAATTATTCACCGACCATAAATCCTTGAAATATCTCTTCACCCAGAAAGATCTGAATTTGTGACAACAACGTTGGCTGGAATTTCTGGCATCTTATGACCTAGGCATTCTATATACACCGGGAAAAGCCAATGTGGTTGCCGATGCTTTAAGCAGAAGACACGCTGTTCTTGCATACCTTGTTATTGCCCCTACTCTTCTTAAGAGGATTGCAAAACAGCAGACCGAAGACAAATTTCTTCGGGAATTTCGTAGAAGAATAGTTCGAGGAGAGAATTCCTGTTTTGAAATTGATGATAATGAAGTTATAAAGATGAAAGGCAGAATTTGTGTCCCGGACATTCCAGATTTGAAACAAGAAGTGTTAGATGAATGTCACAAATCAAAATTCAGCATCCATCCAGGAGTCAACAAGATGTATAGAGATATCAAAAGAACCTTCTGGTGGAAGACGATGAAGAGAGATATATCTATTTATGTGAGTCGCTGTGCTACTTGCCAATAAGTCAAGAGCGACCAAAAGAAGATAGCGGGTCTACTTCAGCCTTTAGAGGTGCCCAAGTGGAAATGGGACCAAGTGTCGATGGATTTCATCGATGGTTTGCCTCGCACTCGAAAGGGCAATGATGCGATTTGGGTTATTGTAGATCGTTTGACTAAGTCAGCCCACTTCTTGCCAGTAAAAGCTACTCGTATGGCTGCAAGTCTAGCTAATTTGTATGTGAAAGAAATTGTCCGTCTCCATGGCATTCCTAGTAGCATAATGAGTGATCGTGACCCGATATTCACTAGTAGATTTTGGGAGGCGTTTCAAGAAACATTGGGAACCAAGCTACATTTCAGTACTGCTTATCACCCACTGTCCGATGGGCAGACAAAGAGGATCAATCGAATCTTGGAGGATCTATTGCGAGCTTGTATACTTGATTTTGGTGGTTCTTGGGAGGACCATTTGCATCTGGTCGAATTCTCTTATTACAACAGCTATCAGGCCAGTATTGAGATGGCTTCCTTTGAGGCTTTATATGGCCGACCGTGTCGATCACCGGCATGCTGGATTGAAGCAGGTGATAGACTCGTTCTTGGACCGGACATGATTAAAGAGGCCACCGAGAAAGTTGATTTTATTTGGAAGAAACTGAAGACAGCTCAGAGTCGTCAAAAGAACTACTACGATCGTAAAAGACGGGATTTGGAATTTCAAATTGGGGACTCTGTTTTTCTTAAAGTATCTCCTATGAGAGGTGTATTGAGATTTGGGAAGACCGGTAAACTAGGACCACGATATATTGGTCCTTTTCCTATTCTGGAGAGGATTGGTTCTCTAGCCTACCGAGTGAAGTTGCCTAGCTGGTTATCGGGTGTGCATGATGTATTCCACATTTCTAGCCTTCGGAAGTATGTGCACGATCCGGACAGTATTATTGAAGAAGCTGCCCAACAAGATCCTGACATCACTCCCAATCTAACCGTTAAAAGAGAACCGATAAAGATTGTGGATCGTGAGGAGAAGCAATTAAGGAACAAGGTTGTAAAACTAGTAAAAGTTCAGTGGAGTGGCGATCCAAAGGACTGCACTTGGGAAACTGAAGATAATATGCAGAAATCTTATCCCAAATGCAGAGTGGATATCTCGGCTTAGCCGGTAAGCCATTTCCTTATTCTTTTTGAATCATATATTCTTTGTCTATTTTTCTCTCTCTTTCAATTTCGAGGACGAAATTTTCTTAAGGAGGGGGTATCTATAACATCCCGAAATTTTCAATTAAAATAAATAATGTATTTAAACTCTTGGGGTTTAATTTGAGAATAAATTTGAAAAAATCTAAAACAAATAAAATAAGTGAAAATAATATATGAAATAAATTCCAAATTTATTTTTGGGTTTAAAATATTGAGATGATAAATGTTTTTTTTTGGTCATTTAGATTTAAAATCTTATATGTATGAACATTTCATACATTAGTAAATCTAATACACATTGGAATTTAATTTTAAAATTGTTAAATGATAAGTGTTTATATTTCAAGTTTAAAATCTAAGTGAATTTAAATTTGGAATAAATGTTTTAAAAATTTAGTAGCATTTAAAATCATTGAGGAATAAGTATACAATGGTCAAAACAACCTTTCTTTTGACATTGTACATATGCATATATACATACAAATGAATAAAAATATATATATTGGTTTATAAAAGTATGTATATAATATAGGAAATAAAATCTATAAAGTTTCTTTTGCTTTGTAACATCAAGGGCTGAAAACTTACATTCACAATAAAATGAATAATTAACAAAATCTATGGTTTAAGATCTTTTCTTACAAATGGCACAAAACATCAACTCCTTAATAAAATAATCAAATAGAAAATTCAGAAAACTCTTCACCTTCTAAAATTCGAATTTTTAAATCCCTAACATCTGATACTCAGTAGTCAAAAGATCATTGCAATTTTTTTTTTCTCTTCAACATTCAAAGAAAAAAAAGGTTCAGAAGAAAAAAAAAACTGTCTTCTTCAATTCAAAGAAAAAAACTGAAGTGTTTTCAAACTGTAGTGATATATTAATCTTCAGGTAAGTTTGTTTTAAACTTTATTGTTCATGAAGATTATGATTTTTTTTAAAAAAAAAATCAAGTTTCGGTGATCAATTCAAAACTTAAACTGTAGATTTGTAAAGAGGAGTCTCTGGATTTCAAAGGCAGTGCAGTTTTTTTTTCTTTGCTGGGAATAAATTTTAAAGGCAAGTAACTTTCCTTTGTAAAGTGGAATTTGAAGTTATAATCTATAATGAAGCAAGAATTAATACAGTAACATCAAATTATTTGCAGGAGGGGTCAAGGATTAAAAGCTACTTTTCTTTTTGGTTTCTAAGTTCCTGTTTTCAAAGTTGCAGAGAAAAGAAGGTTCTCTGTTAATCCAAACCGTAAGTAATCTAGAGGTTTTTGTTATTAATAATTAAAATAAACACTAGTACAAAAAGTGCATATTGCTTCGCCTCATTTGCATCAGTTGAAGTAAAAACTGATGCAAATAGAACTATTTGCACCAGTTCTATCTTAATAACCGATGCAATTGGTACGTGGAAAGCAATAGGTAATAAAAAAAATCAAATTTGCATCAGTTCGCACCAACAATCGATGCAAATAGTTTTAGTCGCATCGGTTTTAAAGCCAACCGATGCAACTACATGTTGATGGCAATATGAAATTTAGGTGGGAAATAATGAAAAATTGGATCCAAAGTTTACTTTGGACAAATGTACTCCTTCATCCTCAGTAACCCACTCCGAAAAAAAATCTTGGTACTTAACAGCACTTTCAACATTTAATTAATCTTTCTCCACTCAACTGCAGAGATGGATTAATGATCCAAATCTAATCCACCTAGTCAGCAGTAGCTATTGTCATTCTCGTTTAGAGGTATGATGTATTATGGTTTGATGTTGAGATTAATCAGTATTTATCCAGCAAAATGTGTTGCGTGTTAGATCTGGTTACTAAACTTGTAATTTTTGACCATAGTTTTTCAGATCGGTTTTCTCTTATATTTTCCGATCTTCGTTTTGTTAGTGTCATGTAGTTACGCCATTCTTTGATTTTAGCGCAAAGCTGGTAACAAGTTATATGAATTTTTGCACCCAATCTTGCAAAAAGAAAGCACCTTTCAACTAGGATGTCAATGCAATGCTTATTATTTTTTTCAGTTTACAGAATTAGGACAAACTGAACAAGATGATTAGACGGAAGAGCATTGGTTCGAAAACATCCCTATTATTCCTCATCCTTTTATCACTAGGTTTCTTCATTGCTACTTACAATATAGTGACATTACTGATTCACAATGATAATCAAGAAACATCTAAGGAGATGCTGGACAATGCTCGCAATTCTAATGAGATTAGGAGGTCTACAGGGACAGAGAGGGCATTTCATGTTGCGTTAACTGCGACCGGTGCAACGTATATCAAGTGGCAATGTAGGATAATGTACTATTGGTATAAGAAGATGAAGGAGATGGAGGGGTCGGAAATGGGAGGGTTTACTAGGGTTTTGCATTCAGGGAAATCAGATGATTTGATGGATAACGAAAGACGAATGATGAAGTCCATGCTAATATCTTCCCAAATTTAGGATGGTATTGGTAGTGGTTGAAGTAGGCCTTTTGGTGGGGTTGTTTCCGGTTTACTCTGTAAACAAGTAGGGCATTGAGAGTCTGGGACACAAAAACTGTATCGATTTTTGGAGCCCTTTCTAATAAAAATTATTGATAATACGAGCTGTTATCCCCTTTATACCTGAGCGAACCCCTATTTTGAACAATGGTGGGCCATAATTATATGGTTCTGAAGCTCAGTATCATGAGAAATTACAATTTGCTTGCCTCTGATGATTAAGCCATCTCTGTAGCTAAATGGAGTGCTATTTGAAGGGTCTGCATCCAACTTGTGAACCAATGCTTGGGCTTTGATGTCAGCAGCTATAACAAGCTGAATGTCCTTGGTGGGATCAAAGTGAGGTGTTGAAAATCATAGCAGAAGTGCCTCTGCTATCCATCAGGAGACATCATCAGTAACCTTGTTGTCAGAGCCAGGGTGGTATTGGATGGTAAAGTCAAATCCCATCAATTTGGTCAGCCATCTCTGTTGCATTGAGGTCTGAATCGTTTGAGTGAGTAGCTCAAGGAGGCTTTGGTGGTCGGTGACAATGAGGAATTTTCGTCCAAGGAGGTAATGATGCCATTTTTGTACAGCAGAAATGATTGCATACATCTCTCGTTCATAAGTATACACCATATAATTTTCATTGTTTTTCCAATTGATGCTTTATTTATCTCTTATGATAACATCTTTTAAGTCGTAAGTTATTTAGGAAGTGACATGGTATTGATTGTGTATATATGAATAGTCAAGTGAGTAATTTATTTTACAATTTGATTTGTGCAAAGTAAAGCCATATATATGATTTGTATTATATGCAGCCTTGTTTATAATGGTAGTTTTTCTTATAGCTTGAAATTCAGTTGTTGATAATAGTTCTCTGACATGCTCAAAATTCTGTTTTACCTACAAAAAATGATCAAAAGTATAAAGAAGACAATGAGCAAGAAGATTTCACTCAATCAAAAAAGACTCGAAGAATCCACATATGCATTCAACGGGTCTAATGCAATGGGAGAGCATATTGAGCCACCTTTGGAAAACACTTACTAGTAAAAATGTTTTTTTCTAATGTTTTTTTAATGGTTGTGTTAACGATTTATGTTGAAATAATTTTTTTCCATTTTTCTCTTACCTATTTCTCTCATCTCACCGGTCTTCGAGAAACTTCAATTCTAGCCAGAGGACATCACTAATTTACACTGTTTTTATTCCAACTTGCTCATTCATTAACTAAAAGAAGTAATGGTTTTATTTGTGTACTATAGGTTCATTCAATCAAATTATGTGTCTATATTCCATACCCTGGTTGCTTATCAGCAGGTTTGTTTTTGTCATATCTGTTGATTTATCAACTTGTGCACTATGTTTTCATCATCTCTTACACCTTATGTTACCTTTTTGCTCTATAGATTTTGCGTCATCAGATTTGCTCCCTTCTTATGACTTCACTTCGCACAAATATTGAGGTACATGCAAATCATTTTAGAGGTTATGTTCCATATTTGATCCATATACTAATCATCTACTTTAAAAACATTCTTTATCCTCTGTGTTAAACACACTCAGCTAGAAGGTGAATCTGGGGAACCAATCTTTCGTCGTTTAGTTCTTCGTTCAGTTGCACATGTTATCAAGTTGTATAGCTTATCCCTTATAATTGAAAGCGAAGTACTTACCTGTTATTCTGAAAGTGACTTTGCTAATCACAAGTTGTGTAATGTTTATAGTATTATTGGATGTCCTGATATTGAATTGCTTGCAGTTTTCATGCATTTACTCTCTACTGCTAAATTGAAAGGTGCATCAACCAAACTACTAATTGCTTACTATATTACTCATAACGCTCTTAAAGGAAATTAAAGGGGGATATTTTATTTATTTATTATTAAACAGACAGTCAAGTGGGATTGGCTAAAACCAAAAATATGTTTTCAATATTCATACCAAGGTGACATTAAAATCGTAATTTGGTTTCACAGGTGTTCCTCAATATGTTGGTTAATGTTACTCGTCTTGACTTGCTATTATGGCATCAAATACTCGTTCTTGAAGTTTTTAGGGTAACTCTCAGCGTTCTGATGATGGCAATCTCTTATGACAGATGGTTTCTTAATGCTTTGTATTGTAAATTTACCATGATCTCACCTTTTGTGCCGGGCTTTTGTGTGGAAGTAAGGACTTTACGTCTGCTTTTACAGAATTTTGTCATGTAAGAATTATAGATAATTTTTACTTGAGAACTTTCGAAATGATCCATTACTTTAATTTATGAATTGGTTCACTTAATGTTGGGTTTTACATAATTTTTATTTTGTTCTATAACTTGATTTATACATGATAGCTACTCAGTTCTTTTTCATTGTCAATTTATTTAGTCAACTCCATCTCTATTCACTGCCTTGTCAAATACCTCTGCACCCCTCTACCATATTGTGCACTGTCGACCAATGTCCAAACCATCATTCCACTTTAACATCATTCATACACAACCAACCATCATCACGCTCCCCACATTATACTTCCAAACTCCATCAGACACAACTACTGTTACCCTCTTTCCATTATCACTCCACTCTACCTCCGTCCTATTTCACTACTTGCCTCATCGAAGACCACTGGCAACCACTTCTGTCAACCTCCACAACTGCTACTCCAGTGAAACTGCAACACTTCACCTCCGCAGCTTCAATTGAACCCTATAAAGTGCTTAACTTCTCCATTGACAATATTACATCCCACTGCCATCAATTCATCAACTTCTCCCGAAACAAAGTGCTGCTCTACAACTTCACTGCAACCCGACATACATTGCAACCCGACATAGATTATACAATATACTGATGTATCACGTCCCTTCCTTCCTGTTGTTAAGAAAAAAATGGACATACCCATGCATTGTTACCTATTCTTAGGTTAGCACGTCCCATATTGTCAAGTTGCATTGCTTATCTCATTTTTTTAGTTAATGCGTGTAGCCATAGTTGTATCTCCATTTGTGCAATTGTACACATTTAGACTTAATTGCAAAACTTTTGTTTGTGAATAGTAGTAATATTTATTACTTAGCATTATTACCTCTTTTGCCTGTAGCTGAAGTTCTGTGTTGTGGTTATTGAGTGTTTGAGATGAGGTAGCTGCCAAAGGTTGATGTTGTGGTGTTTGGACTGACAGTGGAGAGCAAGCAAGCAAACAGTGGTATGTTGCTGACGTCAGTGGTTGGAATGTGATATGGTGGTGCCAAAGTGTGGCAGTTTGAGAGGAAGTGTTGATGTTGTGGTTTCTTGGCTGAGTTGTGGGTTGCAGTTGAAGGTGTTCTGGTTCGTGATATTGTCGGTGTTGTAGTCGACAACGATGGCAGTGGAGGTGTGGTCTGTTGAAGTAGGCAGAAGTAGTTGACAGGATACAGGAGTGCTGAAGTTATTGAGATGGCAAGGTAGTGAAGGCGATTTCAACAGCAGTATTGACGGTCTATGGTGAGTTTCTGTAGTCGATGAATTGTGTGGCAAGGGGTGTTTGATAGGAAGAAGTTTGAATATGCACCGTTTTTTGAAGTATGCAAGTGATTAGGTGTGGATTTTGATGGAGGGGACTGTTGTATGGCTTGGAACAGAAGTGATGTTTTATGTTTTGGCAGTGGAATATTGGTGGAATGGTTGCATAGTTTTGTGACAATAAACAATGTAAAATGAAGTTTGCAAATGGTCGGAGGGTTGTACTGGAAGGAGCTTGTTGATATGTAGATGATATTGATGGGAATAGTGATGAAGGTGATATGTAGACAGTGAAAGTTGGTATTAAGCAGTGAAGTTCAGGGCAATGGTGAAGTTGTTGAGAGGGGGAGTAGTTTTTATTTTTTTGTAGAATTATTAAATCTGATTATGTATTTGCCATCAAATTTAATTTTGAATGATTGTAATATTGCATGCAATAATTGTTTGTTATAAACAATAATATATATATATATATATGTATATATATCGTATATTTGAGTGCTGTAATAATGGTTTCTGAGAATGGCTTTTTTGCATCAGGTACAAATAGCTGATGCAATAGAGGGATTATTTTGCATCGATTGTTATAAAAAACCGATGCAATAGAGGGATTAGTTTGCATCGGTTTTCAACAACAACCTATGCAACAAGTTCCATTGTTGCATCGGTTTTCATTACAACCGATGCAACATGGGGGCTGTGTCCAAGCAACCAACCATGATATTTTGCATCAGTTGTTAGTAACAACCGATGCAAAAAGGACCTTTTTGCATCGGTTTTAGAACTGATGCAAAAGTGTTAAGCTTGTTGCATCGGTTGCATATGCATCGGTTGTTGAGCTGATGCAAAAGGGGAGTAAACAACCGATGCAAATGGCCTGTTCTGTAGTAGTGAAATGAAAGCAACATGGGATTTAATACAACAATGTCTAACTTTATTGCAGGAAGATTAAGGTTTAATCCTTTTGGTTTCAAGTTTTAGAAAAAAAAGGGGGTGTCTTCTCTGCTAAGAATCCCAACTGTAAGTAAAGTAGAAACTAATGTAAGTAATGAATAAGTATATGAACATAGCAAACATTAATCACAGATCTGTAACTATAAATTTTCATATCTAAAACCCTAAGAAAATTAGAGTAGAAAAGAAGGAAAATTTTCCAAGTCTCATCTCTGTTTGGAACCGTCAACAACTTCTGGAAACATGTGAGTAAACTTTGTTTTCTCAATCTTTTTGATTGTTGTGTGTATGCTTGGGTGATATAGGAGAATTAAACTTGTTTGCATGCAAGATTTTTGGTATATGATGGTAGTCGACTGTGCATGTTGATGTTTCAAAATACTAGTTCCTGTCAAACTTCAGGGAAGCAAAAAAAAAAAAAAAAAAAAAAGAGAGGGGGTGAGTAAATCTATTGTTTTTCCAATTTCTTACTGTGTTTGAATGCCTATAGGAGTAGAAATGAGTTGCATATGAATGAAGTTATGCTCATGCTTTGAATTTCCTGTACAACCTTTGCCCCCTGTTTCTATTTCCTGTAACATTTAGTTACATGGAAATTAGAATTTTCCCTCCAACCTTCTTTTGAAAAAAGGGGGGAAGAAATTATAAATTACCAAAAAAAAACATATAGTTCAAAACTCGCACTTGTGTTTCAGAGTTTAAATCAAAGCAAGTTATAGTTTTTTTTTTTTTTTTTGAGAACTTGGGAAAAAGGCACATGCATGATTTAATCTCTGGTTCATGGAGTTAACCAAAATTCAATATCTTTTCTTCTTCCTTCTCTTTGCTTCTGGGAATAATTGTAAGTAAGTTAAGGGATTGTTTTTAACCTGTGTTTCATCTCAGAAAAAAAAGTCTTTGTGATTGTTTTTACTGGAAAACAGAATCATTTTTAAGTATCAGCTTCTACAAAGTAAACTATACCAAAGTTTTAAATCTCTCTCTCCCTCTCTACTTCTGGAAATGATTTTAAACAAGCTAAAATAAAATAAAATTATGGTATAACTCTATACTATGTGTCAGCAATGAATTAAAGAAATAAAACAAGTATATGCAGCTCTTTCTTTACTGGAAGATGGTAAATTCAGTAACAATCCAAATAAGCAAATAATTCGAGTATCACCGATTTGTATTTCAGTAATATTACATGAATCCCCTTGAGAAACGATGATTTTTGAAACCAAAATGTAGATTTTACATTGAGCCTTCATCAAGAAATTTAAGCTGAAAAGGAAATCCAACTTTTGTCAAATTCTGATGATTCAAGTAATCGTGGTACACGTGATCATCATCGCAGCTAGATGTAATGCTCGGTATCACCAGAAAAATACTAGATTAATTTTTAAAACGTTGCACTTGTGATTAGAGATCGAACTAGGGTTTAGAAACCCAATTTTGTTCACGTTAGAAACGGTGGCACTGCGCCTTCCACAGACGACCGGACTTCATCGCACTGGAGCCTTCAGAAGCGTCACGTGTAGACGAAGACGTGGACCAAATATCGTGGCCTCTGACGATCGGTGGAGGCGGGACGAGATGTTTTTCTGGTGAGGCTTCGCTAGGGTTGTTGGGTCGAGGTAGCTCGATTCTGGTTTTCGAGGTGAATTCGAAATCTGGGTGTTTGTAGGGTGTTAGGGGATGAGCGTTGACGTGTTGGTGGCCGCAGCACCATCTAACGGCGGCAAAGATTGTCGTGCACGTGCACGTGGATGGGGTGTGTGTCAGTGTAATGGGTTTAGGGGGACGAGTAGTAACTCGAAGCAATGCACGAGAGAACTGGGAAGAAACTCGGGGCTAGGGCCGTGCGTTTTGTAGTGTATCGGGTTGGATTTTTATAACTTGATCAAATTTTGAAAAAAAATATATTACACGGGTCAATCTGGGGTTAACAAGAAGTAGGGAAGCATGTTCCTCGGGTACGACTCGAAGCAAGCCTCGTGTCTGCAAATGAAACAATAAACCCAGTTTTAATAAAACTTTTGAAAACACAATTTAATTTATTTTCTGAGTGAAGTAACGATAGTTGTTAATGGAATGTGAAACTAATAGTTTTTAAAATTTTATGAAGTTCAAAATATTTTAAATTAATAAAAGTTGTTTTAAATGTTTAACTTAATAAAAAGTTTAAATATAAACTAATATACAAAGACAAATTTCAAACCAAGTTTATAATGATGAAGTAGTAATTAACAAATTGATGTTTTGTAACGATTTTTAAAATTTTAAAAAAAAATTAATAAGTTAAAGAATAGGAAATTTATAAAATTAATTAAACTTAATAAACTAACAATTAAGAAAAATAATAAACTAAAGGATAATTAACTTAGCCAATTAAAATTAAGTAAAATTAAATATTAATTAACAAGACAATTTTATGGCTAATTCACTTTAATCACTTCACTTGAATCAACGATGGTTGACCATCATCAAATACTCTATACTGGATTGACATTTTTGTTGTGATGCTGTGATTGCTTTGTGATGGACTGTGACTTATGATTTGTTCCTATATGTTTGTGAATCCCTTTTTGCCCGTAAAATGGCATTTAAACTTCAATACGACAGGGAGTCGGATTTCAGTTTGTTATCCGAAACCCACATCGAACTCTGAATGTGAACCTTTGTGATGGATACACCCACATGTTTTAAATTTGAGCGCTCACTATTCGGATTAGCCGGGAGAGGACCTTTGTGTCATATAACCTATTCCGAATAGGGATTCGACGAATGGATTGCATTTGAAGACCGACGGTGAAGACCGAGTGTCTTCGAAAACGATAGGATAACCTATCGATTGTCTCTGCATCGAGTTGCTCCGGTATAGGGATTCCCCAAGTGATGGGAAGTCCGATCGGGATTGTGGACACCCGGATTTGCAAGGGCTTCTTCCTTTATTGGACGAAGTGCCTTCGGTTCTGTTCGAACCCGGAACAGACTTGAATGGTCGTGTGTCTGACACTACGCTTTGAGATATAAAGCCGGTTTCTTTCAAATACATATCTGTTGGTGGCGGAGAATTTATTCTCTTAGCTTAACACCCTTCTCTGAGACGTACGAGCTCAGAGGTTATGTAGTTGAAGGTTATCAGCAATATACTCCCAATTTGGTAGTGTGGCATACTAAGTGCTGCTGTATAGTGATGATCATTTGTTGATCATTTGTGATCAAAGCATGGCTTTCGTGTAAAGCGTAGCTTTGTGGACGAGACCTCATCGGACCTCACACCCCGGAAATGGTCGAAACAGGAAAGATGCGGCAAGGTTATGAGGGTCGTGCCCTTTTGGGTATGTCATTACCTTCTGGAAAAAGGTAGTGTCATGGTATAGAGCCCAAATGCTTACCTATGTGGTTGCTTCAATCTCATTTTTCTGTGTGGTTGTCGGTTTGTGATGGAGGGCCCTCGGATAAAGGTCCCAAAGGACCGGGGAGTGGCATACTCGAGTAGTAGTTACCTAGTTACAGAGGTAACCCGGCCTTGTGTTGGCAGAGAGCCGGGTAGGTTCTCGGGACGTCCCGCCAGAGGCGTACCCATGTGGCATAGGAAGTTCCTTAGCCTGACCATTGGTTGGAAATCCAATCCCCAATACGAACCCCGTACGGTTTTAGTTGTATTACCTGCCATTTACTTATGGTGGCGCCCCACTGTTTAGATGGTAGCTATAGTAGGCATACGATACTGGTCGTATGTTGGCTAGGATTGATATTCTACTTTCGAAATGGATTTCTACACTATGCACTGATAATAATATCAAAGAATCTTCCCGTATCAAGCATATTTGACTATCATAAGAAGAAATCTCCTCCAATTCTGTGATTGCATTGTGTGTGTGGCGGGAGGTCTTATGGTAGTTTCATTTTCCAAAAGCATACCGGTTTTTCTTGTATAAATCTGTTTTATTTGAAAGAAACTATCTTTGTTTGCTCATACCAGTCCCATGACTGACCCGGAGTTTATTGTTTCCTTTCTAAACTCTGGGTGCCCACTATTTTTACACGGGCAGCCTAGTAGCAGGTTTCTGTATTTTGGCTCTAGCTACATTTCGAAGCATTTTGGGTTGGAGATTTTTGGTTTTTGGAGACTCGTACCTTAGAGACATTTTGGAATCTTTTGGATCTCGAGGTGCTTAGTTGGTGTTCACTATCATTCTCTATCTTTTTGAAGACTTTTGGCATATGATATGTAGTTGTTCTATTATGACATTCTATTTGGAGATGTGATTCATGTATTATGTACTCTGATGTTGTAAAAGATATTATTGTGGTGTTGTACCTGTGATGTGATGCATGTTATTCATTTTTATTTCCGCTATTATATATTCATCTAATGTTGTTATAAGCTCCATCCGACTGGAGTTCGATGTTTGAATCATTGACGGTCGAGTACAAATGAGGTATTTGACGTCAATTTTCGAACGTTGAATTTCGGATCGTGACAATGCCTCATCGTCACACTGCCCTAAAATCTAACGTCGACCAAAAACTCAAACAAAACCCTAAATCCATCCCTAGCCGACGCCTCGGTGACTTAAAATTCTAATGATCAATTTTCTCGAGATCACCTAAACCCAAGCAATCTTCAACCAAAATCCCGAAACCCCAAGATGCATCGATCATCAAAAAATAGCGAAAACTCGTTTTTCATTCAACATGCCCTTTCTCTTGATTCACAGGTCTAAAAATCATGATTTTAATTTAAAAAATCATCATTTTTGAGAATAATTCAGGACGTATAGTTGAATCACGCAATTATTAAGATCGAAATTTTGATATGGCTTAAATCTTACTGTTCTTCCTTCTTATTATTCAAACTACCTTCATATTTAGCTTGGAAATATTTTTAAAATTGATATCTTATTATAACAACCAATTTTTGTTACACATGGATCATTTGGCAGAGATGTTTGCAGTACTCCGAAAGTATAGAATGAAGCTTAATCCCCTGAAATGTTCATTTGGAGTGGAGTCCGGAAAGTTTTTGGGTCTCATTGTGAGTGCTAGGGGCATTGAAGCCAATCCAGCTCAAATCACTGCCCTAAGAGAGGTCTAGGCTCCTAGAACGAAGAAGGAATTGCAAAGTCTCAATGGAAAGGTTGCTGCTTTAAGTAGGTTCATTTCCAAAGCTACTGACAAATGCATTTCATTCTTTGGTGCTCTGAAGAAAGGAAAGAAAAACTTTGAGTGGACTCCTGAATGTCAGAAAGCATTTGATGAATTGATTCGTCATATGGAAGTGCCTCCGATACTTTCAAAGCCTGAGAGTGGTGAAGATCTCTTCATATATTTGGCAATTTCGTCTCATGCTCTCAGTGTAGTCATGGTATGGGAAGATGCAAGGATTTAACGCCTAGTCTATTATATCAGCAAAAAGTTCACTGGGCAGAGATGAACTATTCAAGATTAGAAAAGCTCGCCTATTGTTTGTTGATCGCATCAAGAAAGTCGAGGCCTTATTTCCAAGCTCATCCCATCAAAGTCCTCACTGATCAGCCTCTAAAGCAAGTCCTATTCCGTCTTGAGACTTCGGGCCGCCTTTTGAAATGGAATATCGAACTCAGCCAGTATGACATCCCTTATCATCCCCGGAAAGCAATCAATGGACAAGCTTTAGTAGATTTCATCGCAGAATGTACGGATAAGGGTGATAGTGAGGAGGAAGTCATTGATAGCATCCCAATCCAATGGAAATTGTACGTCGATGGAGCAAGGAATGATTACTGTTCCGGAGAAGGGGTTGTCCTTGACACCCCAGAAGGTCGATTACTATGTTATGCACTGAGACAAGAATTCCCTGCGACAAATAATGAAGCTGAATACGAAGCTCTCATCGCTGGTCTAAGCATCGCTAAAGAACTAAACATCAAGGCATTGCATATCTTCAGTGATTCTCAACTCATTGTTTGTCAAGTCAAGAAGGAATTTCAAGCTAAAGGAGGAAATTTACCAGCCTATTTGTCAAAGGCCTGGGAGCTCCTTCAAGATTTGACTATTATTCAATAAACCATATTCCCGAGAAGAAAATATGAAGGAGGATTCTCTCGCAAAGTATTCGAGTACTGGTGAAGCTCAACTATTGGGGTTAGTTCCCGTTGAAGTCTTGTCAGCTCCAAGCACGGATGAAATGGATGTTGATTGGATTATGAACATATCCCAAGAGCAAGGATCATGGAAGACTCCGATACTTGAATATCTACTCAATGGTACTCTGCCAGAAAATTCAAAAGAGAGACAAAAGCTGATGAGGAAAGCCTCCAGATATGTAGTTTAAGATGGTCATTTGTACAGACGAGGATTTTCAATGCCATTACTCCGATGTGTGACAAAAGAAGAAGCTAAAACAATTCTAACTGAAGTACACGGAGGGGAATGTGGGGATCATACAGGTGGTCAAACTTTAGCAAAGAAAATCCTCCGTTATGGATACTTTTGGCCAGAAATTAATTAGGATGCTGCTGACTATTCCCGAAAGTGTGATAAATGCCAGAGATTCGCTAAAATTCCTAGAGCACCTTCCACTGAGCTAACACAAATGGTCAGTCCATGGCCGTTTGCCATCTGGGGAATAGATCTCATTGGTCCTTTGCCGACTGCCAAATCAGGGATTAAATATGCTATCGTTGCTGTTGATTATTTTACTAAATGGGCTGAGGCCGAACCCTTGGCCACTATTACCTCTAAGAAAATGATAAGTTTTGTGACTAAGAATATCATTTGCAGGTACGGTGTGCCTCGGTAGATAATCACAGAAAATGGTACTCAGTTTGAAAGTGAGGAGTTCCAAGATTTTTGCAAACGATACAAGATCCGAAAGAGCTTCTCAGCAGTGGCTCATCCGCAGGCAAATAGGCAAGTGGAAGCAGTAAACAAAATCATCAAATCAACCATCAAAAAGAAGACGGAAAAAGCAAAAGGTGGTTGGGTCGACAAGTTACCGCTTGCACTATGGGCATACAGAACCACCCACAAAATTGCGACTGGGCATACTCCATTTTCATTGGCATATGGATAAGAAGCAATGATTCCGGTGGAAACTGAAATCCCATCACACAGAAGGATCTATTTTGACCAAAGTGAGAACGAAAAATTGCAACTGGAAGCACTTGACCTTCTTGATGAAAGAAGAGAAGAGGCAAGGCTTAGAATTACAGCTCACCAGCAAAGAATAGCCAGACACTTCAATTCCAATGTTCGTCACCGCAACTTTGAAGTCCGGGACCTAGTTCTGAAAAGAATCTTGACAGCTACAGGTGTGTTTGGGCCAAACTGGGAAGGGCCGTATGTTATAGGCACGAAGCTTCTTGACGGCACATTCAAACTCACAACTGTCGAAGGAGAACCAATCCCAAGAGCTTGGAACAGCAATCATTTGCGTCCCTATTTTACTTGAAAGCTTTGCTGAAACGTTGTAAAAGAATTGCAAATATATGATTCTTGTATTGAAAAAAATTGTAAAGCAAGTAAATAATAAAAAGATATAAAGTGGATGTAGGCCCAGTTTTTGGCCGAACCACTATAAATCTTGTCTTCTCTACTATTATAAACTGCTTTGTTTTATTTCGACATATAAAATACATTAATTGTGTCATTAAAATGTCGATTTAATAATGCAGGTTATAAAAGCAAAGCTTACCCATCACAAGACCAAGCAATCCCCGACATCACTCAGCAAACAAACACTAAACCATTCAAAATTTCCATACTCAAATCCTACAAAAGAAGTGCTTCAAACAAAAGTTGGCAATGTGGATGGAAGTGGACCATTTCTAACTAACTGCAAATGTTTGAACAAACAAACAGCCAGTTAAATAAACTGTGTCTACCACCACCAACTCACTCAACTATGAAGTATATTTCTTTGGATAAGGGAAATTATTGGCAACTAGAAAATGAAAACACTTGCAAAAGACAACGGGGGTCGCCGACGTGAATTGATGGCAAAGAGACATGGGCGAGCAAGCATCAATCAGCAAAAGACCTCTTCAGAGGCACAAGCCCTCTTCGGAGGCACAACTCTTCGGAGGATAAAGACCTCGAGCAGGCCTAGCCAGAAAAAGAGAGATCTTTCTCGTTACAAATTTGCGGAATGATCGGTCGATACACTCCAGTGAATCCATCCAACCGAGAGAAAGAAACTCGAAACTTCCAGGAAAAAGCCCTACTCAGAGGCACACGTTTCACCGAGATTGAAATAAAACTTCCAGGTGTTGAAACGTGAAAAGCCCTCTTCGGAGGCCCATTTCACAACAATTGAAATGCTAAAGGACCTCGAGCGGGCCAACCAGAAAAAGAGAGATCTTTCTCGATACCAAGTTGCGGAATGATCGGTCAATACACTCCCGTGAATCCGTCCAACCGAGAGAAAGAAACTCCAAACTTCCAGGCAGTAACCCAGCTCAGAGGCACACATTTCATCATCGGTCGATACACTCCCGTAAAATGAAATGTGAAAAGCCTTCTTCGGAGGCCCGCTTCCCAACGAATAGGGAAAAATAAAAGCCTCTCCCAAGGGGCAGAAACCAAAAAGACCTCTTCCCAGAGGCACAACAAAACAAAAGACCTCTTCCCAGAGGCAGAAACAGAAAAACCTCTTCCTAGAGGCAGAAATGAAAAGACATCCTCCCGGAGGCACAATCGAACCGAAAGACCTCTTCGGAGGCACACGTTTCACCAAGATTGAAATAAAACTTCCAAGTGTTGAAACGTGAAAGAGCCCTCCTCAGAGGTGCAACTTTTCAAAGAAGCAAAAATCAAAAAGCCCTTTACTGTGGCTAAAAAAAAAAAAAACAGAGACCCTTCCTACAAAGACTAGAGTGTTCTTCGGAGGCCCGCTCTACTACATAGGAGAATTCACTTTGTAAAATATATATATATATATATATATATATGCAAAGAAAAAGTGATATTTCCGAAGGGTAGGGCGTGAGAACTCATACGAAACGAGGAGAACTCTATTTCAAGTAGAATAGTATTCCTCCAAGAACGGAATAAGTATTCTCCGAAAAGAGAAAAGAGTAAAGTCCCCTCGAAATTGAAAGTATTGCAACGAGCTTATGGTATGGAGGCAACATGGTATAGCTACATTGGCAAAAGTAATGCTCAAACAACATACCATAAGCCCACTGCAATATTATATAAAGAAACTTGTACAAAAATAAAAAACAAATGCATTCTCAAATACAAACAAGAAGTTTGTACAAATAAAGGATCATTTTATTCAATTCTATTACAATTTATTACAGATACAAGTTTCGAAATAAAGAAAGCGGGGGCCAGTACGTGCAAAAAACAAAAGGCTAAAATCTGGAATCTTCAGTTCTTCTTGCCACCTTTGGACCCTTCACCCGGCCAGATGGTTAGCTTTTTGGGTCGATTTGTAGGCATGAGGGAAGAAGGAGAGGGAGGTACAACTGGTTCAACTTCCAGTTCCTCTTCAGTAGCAATGATGCTCTTCCTCCTCTTCTTCGATGTTCCGCGCTTCTTTTTCCTCTTTGAAGAAGATTCACTTCCTGGAGTAACAAGTTTAGACAAAGTTATGTCATTAGAAGGAGTCCGCTCCGGAGATATCTCACCTCCCTCAAGTCCTTCGTCCTTTTGGTCTTGCGAAGCAGCTGGGTCATCCAAGCCCCGAAGGGCACCTATTATTTCTTCCTATGATCCCAGATAAGGAGTAGGAGTGATTGGGGAAGGCAGAGGAACAGTAACTGGAGGTGGAGAAGTTTGAATGACGCTCGGCGCTTTCTCTACAAAGGAAAAGTTAAAAGTGTCAGTATTTCCCGCAAAAAGAGGAGACAATGGCTCGTCGAGATTCAAGAAATAATCAAGAAGCTCGTCAAATCCGTAAGAAACTAGCAAGTTGTCCCCCTGAGCATTATTAGGGTTACCTGGAGAAGTTGGTGGTATCACATCAATTTCGTAGTCTAGAGCTTCAGCACTCTCTTGTGGCTCATCTACGACTTGTGTAATTATGGCTCCGGTATCAGCTTTAGTAGGAATCGGTGTATGAGAGCTAGAACCAGCAATGTCAACATCGACTGAAGTTGAAGGAGGGACAGGGGCAGTCAAAGTTTTTGCCAATTTGACATCCTCTCAATGTCAATTCTAACGGCATCAAGGTTCCGTAACATGGCATTTTTATCTATGGGAACCAGGTCAAGGTCAAAGCGAACTCCTTTTAAGCACCAATTTGGAAATCGACTTTGGAGAGTGGCTGGACCTGGTCCAACTTGGTAAGAAGGCCTGCTGATGATTGCCTGGATATCAGTACGGGAAGGGGCAGGAGACTGAGAAGGAATAGGAGTGGTAGCCTTTTCAGAAGTTGCAGGCATTGGTTGCTCACTGACTTTAGCCCGTTTACTTGGGTCATCAGTTATGTGACTCTTCCCTCTGTCATCGTGAGATTTGCGCTTGTGGGAGTCAACCTCTTTGTGGGAAGAATCGTATCAGTCATCCGGTCTTCCATAACGTTCTTCATGGGCACGTCTCTCCCGAGCCTTCCGACTGGCCCTCTCTTCATCAGTCTCTCTGTGAATAGGAAGATAGCACTTATTGTCATACTGGCCGCGTCTCCCGTATCTTTGGAAGTCATCATAATACGAGCCACCTCGCTTCATTGAAGAACCTGAAATTGGAAAAAACACAACTTTAGAATTTTTTGGAATGTATGAAGAGCTATACGTATAAGATGTCAAAGAATCCTAGTCGTGTGTGATGTGCAAACTACGCGCGCTGAACTAACGAACCGCTCCTCGGTTGAGGGAGAGCAATTGATTTCACCGCCGGTGACAGTTCTTGGGATAAAGGAGTCTGTTTAAGGGCGGTGACAGTTCAACCGCCGGAGATATAACCTTAACACTGGCAGAGTCATCTTTAAAGAGTTCTTGAGAAGTGGTCATTATGTCGCTTAAACTCCCAAAGATGTCATCACCATCGTGCCTAACAAGGCTCCCTCCATCGATTCCTTCCTCCACATGCTCCCCAGTTTGATGAAGGGGCTCCTCTTCTTCAATAATTGGGGCAAGTGCAGACTTATCAGACGGCCTCGCAGCATCTTTCGGAGTCGAACATTTCACTAGTGAGGCTTCAATGGTAGTTTCTCCCTGCACAGGCTCTTTAGCAGGAGGCGGGGCATCTGGAGTTTTAGCTGGAGAATCCGGGGATTCGTGAGGGTACGTAGAGCGAGAAGTATGTAGAAGCCTATATTGATGTAAAAGTTCATCCCTCAACAAAAAATTTATACTCCTCTCCTCTTTGGCCACGGCACTTAGTCTTTCAAAAATTAGTTTGAGACTTGGATCTTTAGAAGGAGGAGGAAGTGCTGAAAAAGGAAAGAGTGAAATTAGCACTTAGCAACTCCGATCTTAAAAAAGCTCAGGAATGGAAAAATTAAAGCAGATAATCCTACTTCCTACTATCCAAATGGCGTAAAACCCTGGTGGGCAGCGAGCAAAGAAATACTGACTTAAGAATCCACGAGCACTGTCAGAGAGATCAGTGATGAGTTTGCGATTCCTAGCGCTCCTTATAACTATGATAGAAGGATGATCTTTAATTTTTGTGAAAGAGCATAAGTAACAGATTTCTTCGAAGCTTGGCAAGCGGTCAAGAGTTCTTCTAAACAGAACACACAACCCCATCAAGATAGCATAGCCGTTAGGATGGAGTTGGAATGGAGAAATTGTAAGCCGAAAGAGGAAGGTTCGAAGGAAGTCATTGAAGGGGGCAATCGCCCCGCTTAAGCACATTTGACGGTTGACTGCGACAAAACCTCGGGGAGGACTGTCAGCAGTATCATTTGGCCCGGGAAAAAGTACTTCATTTTCAGCAAAACCAAAATGAGTGCGTATCTGAATAAACGCTCTCGGGGTAAGGCTAGTCGGAACTCTCTCTGGGGGATTTGCCACGGGAACAGCTACCTGAAAGGTCTCTCTCATTCGAGTTTCCGTTTCTTCTTCTCCTTGATGTGAAGCCATTCTACATAATTAACAGGATGTTCAAACGTGAAGGTGCACGTTTCCTAAAAGGGTGAAGTGTTGTGCAGAACTAATAATAATGACAAGTAAATATAACTGAAGTTAAATTAGTCGACAATTGATCGATTACTAAATTTCAGGACTTGTTAATTTAAAAAGTTCAAGCGCAGTATTGGTGCAAACTGGTCGATTTCAATTGACTATCTCAATGTTGCTTTAATACTCTACTTGAATTCGTTGAATTGAAGCACGTCGTTCACACAATCTATTTAAGTTAATTATCTTCTATTAACTAATCTGTCATTGGATGAGGGCAATCAGTAGCAGTATATTCATCCCAATTTTCTGTGACTATTGTATTAAGCAGGTTGTAGACTCGCAAATTGAAGCAATCTGTAAAACTAAAATATGCAACAAAGTTTAACAGGTTAAAGTCCAAATCAATATTCAGGCAGTTTATTTCAGCAATCCAAGTTAAAGTTCAAGTCAGGATTATGCTCCGAGACAGTTCGATATATTAACTCGCCCACGATTTAAAGGTTATGAGGCGTCTTAGGTCGTTTATGCTATACGTCGTCAACCCTTTGAGTCGGCAATGCTTAAGTCTTAAGGCATAGAAGGGAGAAAAGCTTTCGGTTCAAAGTTATGAGAAAATTCTCCAAGTCCTATCTCGGCCACGACTCAAGACTTGTGTCATGAGGATTAGTAAGCCGGTCCAGAGTTGAGCCGCGAAGGATATCAGGTCGCCCAGAATTATTGAGTCGCATCCGAGGCAATGCTCCACTCTGATTGGCCTACTTACCATACAATTCCTAAACCCGTCTACCTTCTAGCTCTTAACCCATGAACTGTCTCCCTCCTATCCCATGAACCTTCTAATTCCCAACCTGTTAACCCAATAAAATCTCGATCAACAATCCTAGCTCTATCACACCACTGAATCGCTTCGAATCGTGGATCATCAGAATAGATAATCCTAAGTCCGTTGATGACCAAAACAACCAAGTTCGCAGGGCTCAAAGGGGCAAATCGAAGATGAAGATGGGGCGCATAAGTTAGAGATGATCGACAATCATAGGGAAAGTGAGATCGCTTACGCAGTATGATGTTAGAGATGATCGGGGATGAATCTGATCGAAATCGCCTTTGGGAGATTGAAGGTGCGTTAATGGCAGACACGGTTTAAAGGTTAGGGAATGAGAAGAAAAGGGGAGCGACTCAGGTTTTTATAGCTTTGGGCAGTAAAGCTTGAGTCGGCACACGAGCTAAGATGAATCGAAGCACACGACCTATGACTTAGGCGTGTACTTCGAGGGGCAAATGTTAACCCCGTTCTGCCAACGAGTTGAAATCTAGGCCGACTTATCCACTTAAGGTCCTTAACGACTCAGTGGACCTGCAACTCAATAAGCCTCTGCAACTTAAAGAACGGACCGACTCAACTGGTTGCGACTCAATTAGCCGACGAGCTAAGGCTTAAGGCAACTTAGAGGAACAAAACGACTCAAGGGGGGAACGGTTCATGAGACAGTCTGACTCAGTGAATCACCGACTTAACGAGTTAAAGACTTGAAGTCGCAAGCAACTTGAAGAGGTCAGCGATTCAGTGGGTACACGATCTAAAAAGTATTACGACTTAACTGATACGTGACTCATCAAGATTATCGACTCAACGACCTAATTAGTTACCGACTCAACAAGTTCACAACTTAAGGACTCGAGACAGTAAGAAGTTAGAGTTGCACATAGGCCACGACTCACGACTCACGACTCAGTATGACTCGCCTACAACCTAAAACCACTGAGTCGTAGCCCGCTGTGACAATACTTGTGTCAAAGAGGATTGACTCGTGGACGACTTAGGACTTGTGCTATATCCAGGAGATCGAGGGCGCTCTGATGCCAAGCTTGGACTCAGCCAGTTAAGTCGTCCACGACCCAACTTGACTCCGCCACGAGTTAACCATGAGTCAAGCACGACTTACGACTTAAGGAGGAAAACCCCTATAAATACGTGACCACCTCCAACATTCAAGGGACTTTTGGGGGTGGGGATCATTTTTCTTCAAGGCATTGGAACTTTACTATCTTCAAAGCAAGCTACACTCCATCACTCCAAGCTCATGCAAGACGCTAAGATAAAACTTCATACAAAGATTCAACACATTCAATCATGGATTCGAAGAACTTTGTTGCATGGAAGTTTTCTCTAGCTACTTGTCTTTTGAATGGAATTGAATTGTAATTGGAAGAGATTGTAATAAGTTGTAATCCAATCAGCAATAAAAGGATTGAAGTGGACGTAGGCTTGATCATAAGCCGAACCACTATAAACTCTGTGTTCATTTACTGCATTTTCTGTTACTTACTGTTATTTCTTGATTCCCGCATTCACGGGTGGTGCTTTCACACTGTTTCTACACACATCGAGGTGTTAGCGTCAGAATTCCACGTTAACATCTGTCAATTATCCAATCGATTACAATAAATCCTAACTTGTAAATCTATAATTTATAATCGTTCCTAATTTCATATTCAATATCGGTATCAAATTAACTTAGAATTAAAATCAAAAGGGTTATACCTATAAAATAAAAAGGATGTGCTCAATGTAAATCAGTTTTTATCAAACAGATTTACTTTAACCAAAATTAGGTTAGATAGGATCATGTTCATATAGGGCATAACTGCTGTCAAATTCCTAATCTACTTTAGTTATTAGGTAAATAGTATTTCTATTCAACTTAAAACGACAATAGATCAAATATGGTATAACAAATTTAACAGCATGTAAATCATCATACTAATTATGAACTAACTCACCTTTAGAAAGGTATCCCCTTTTAATTCGCTTGCAATTGCCTCTTTTGGTTCATCTATGTTCCCTTGATTTGATTTGGCACCTCCTTCTTTAATCTACGGAATTTGTTTTAATTTTGTTTTTAAAAAAATTGATTTGAAGAGAAAGAGGATTCCTGTTTGAGAGGCAAAGAGCTTTGTTACCCTCAAATTTAAGTAGGGTTTTAGCTATCAGTTTAAGGTTCTATTTATAGGGGTAGAAACTATGGACAGCCGCTCGATCAAATATTAAAAATCTGGGTCGTTTGGCTAATCCAAACCGTAGCCTAAAAGCCTCAACCGGTCGACCGCTTGGTTTGAAGCGGTGTCGACCGGTCGGGCTTTCTTTTTGTAAAATATTTATTTCCTTATTTTATTATTTAACTATTTCCCATTCATAATTATCGAACATTAATAAATTTTCATATAGCTCCGATTGCAAAATAATATATATGAAAATTGTCTAGAAAATCGCTACGAACATAACAGTGCAAGTTTCATATGCAAATTCAGAATTATATGAAAATTTAATTTTTTTTTCCTCTCATATTATATTTTAATTTAATTCTTTTATTAAAGTTCTGATTAATTTTTGTGGGTGTTTACACTCTCCTCATTAAAAGGGTTTCATCCTCGAAATCTCCAATGATGGAAAACTGCAATCTGTATGTATGGAAGTTAATACTTTCAACCATACTCATTCATTAGCCACTAGCAACCTTTGTCCTTGTTTCAAAATCCTAATACAATATGTACATGTAGGCATGTAATGCATATGAACCTATATCAATGCAAAAATTTGGTGGTCTCCTAAACTAATCAACATCCTAAAATGTATGTACCTTTGCCATCTATACAAACGTATGCCACATCCTAGGTAAATATGCTTGCAATTCTACATATATTCATAAACAATCGATCTATATTCAACAACCATATGTATGTAACTTGGTAAAATAAAAAAATGATGGTGTGAGTGTATGCTAATTAGAAATATATTTGCCTAAATGCATAAAAGTCGGGTTAATAAATACATCCATTAGCATCCATCATCCAAAACATGTACTAATGACACATTCGTAATCATTTCTAACATCCAGTGTTCTTACCTACGGGGCACACTAAACTAGAGCATAAACATATAAGTAGTTTGTAATTATTTAACTAGAATGGAAATGTACCAGAAAAGAGTTTTAGATGGGTGGTTCGGATCTTTTCCTTAGGCTTTCATGTACTCTCTATAGAATCGTCGTCCTATTGAATCCTAACAAGCTTGATTACTTTATTGCAGAGTCGCTTTGCATCATGCTCAAGAGTATGGTGTAACAACCCTGTATTTTTTTTTATTATTTTAATTTTATATTTTAATTATTTTAATTGAATTTTTGATTTAAAAACTTTATTTTATTTATTAAAGATTATTTTGGTTATTTTAATATAAATTTTGATTTTTGTGTGAATTATAATTCCAAACTTGAATAAATAGAATATTTCCAAAAAATGTGCATTTTGGTCAATTTGGTCAAACTATGACTTTTAAATTTAAAATTTAAATATTTAAATTCTTTAATTTAATCTTTTATTATGAAAATAAATTAAATTTCAAGAATACTGCGTTTTGTTTCGTTGAAATCTGATTTATATTGTTAAAGTTATGCTTTTTACATATTATATATAAATTGTTTTATTTAACAAAATTGTCTATTTTAATTTGTATAAATAATATTTTTTTGTCATATCATGTTCTAATATGTGTTATATGACATGTTAGGTATATATTTTTATTTTAAAACATTTTTTATTATAGTTATAAATTTTAAATGTTTATTGTATATTGTTTTCAATTTTTAAATTCTAGTTTCAATTTAAGCTATTTTCTTTATTTATTTTCTGTTTTTTCCTTAAATTATTATTTGATTCCTTTTTCACTTTATTTTGTTTTCAGATTTTACTTTATTTACTTACATTTTCATTTGTTCAAAATGAATAAAAGAAATGAGAAATATAAAAGGTCAAAACCTTCCATATGCCATAACCTTTCATATATCATTTGCCTTTTCATTTTCATGTGTCATTTGCATTGAATTTGAGCCGAACATATCACTTTATTCAGCCGTAGACTTTCATTTTTCACGCAAGAGAAAAACTTTTCATCTATAAAAATTCGGCGATCATCATTTCTGAAAAAAATCTTTGGTAAGTTCATGAATTTTTTTCATATTTTCTTCTTGTTTTATTACCTTTCTTTGCCTTGTTTTCTCCTTTCTTTGCCTCGTTTTCTCCTTTCTTTGCCTTGTTTTCTCCTTTCTTTGCCTTGTTTTCTCCTATCATGCTCGACCATAGCTCCTCCATCATCAACATCACCTTCACCACTACCTTGCTCGGCTGTAACCTCCTCCAACTCCACTGACCATGTCAGGCCATGGCATCCCAAAGTTGAAAACTCTATAAAAATTGCATCATCCACTTGAAAACTACCCTAGCTGAACACTATAGGCCATCATCTGCTTCGTATTTGTAGCGACCCTGACTCGACCTTCGAAAATTGGCACCGAATACGACACTCGTATTCAAATGCCGTAGATTCAAACATCGAATCTGGTTCGTCGGAGCTTATAACACATTAAGTACAACACAACGGAAGAAATGAATAATACATTCGAAATGCAACATTGATACAATATCCGATACAACCGAATGATAAAATGAATATCAATATACATCAGAGATATGATACAAGACAATAGCAGTGGAAAGAAAAGATAACGTCAACAATGGAACAATATCTCCAATATGGTCTTCAGGGTAGAACTCCAGTATCGGTAATCTCCATCTCCAAGGCACCAATCCGGAAGTAGCTCGAACTTCCAATCAAGATGAAGTGAAGCAACTCGATCCACACGCGATTGCGAAATCCTAAGACCGAAAGCTATCGAATCTACTCCTACTATTCGATTATCTTAAAGATCTAACTCTAGACTTCCCATGTGGGAAAATTGTGGGCACCCAGAGTTTAGGAAAGGAACAATAAACTCCCGGTCAATCATGGGACTGGTATGACCAAACAAAACAGTTGTCTTTTTAAACAAACAACAAAAGAATTTAAAATAAATCCGCAATGCTTTTTAGAAAATGAAACTACCATAAGGCCTCCCGGCACACACACAATGCAATCGCACACTTGGGAGAGATTTCCCCTTATGATAGTCAAATATGCTTAATATGAGAAAAATTATTTGATATTATTTCTAGTGCATAGTGGAAAACCTTTCGAAAGTATAATATTAATCTTGGCCAGCATAGGTACCGTGATGCTATGCCTACTATAGCTGCCATGTTAAATGGAAGGTTCTACAACTAAAACTGTACAAGGCACGTATTGGATGATTGGATTTCCAGCAAATGGTCAGGCTAAGGAACTTCCTACTACCACATGGGTACGCCTCTGGAGGGACGTCCCGAGAGCTTAACCAACTCTTTGCCAACACAAGGCCGGATTACCTCTATAACTAGGTAACTACTACACGAGCACGCCATCCCCCGATCCTTTGGGACCTTTATCCAAGGTACCTCTAATCCAATAACCACAAAGCAATCACAAAGTAATAGATTTGCAGTAACCATATGAGTGAAGTATCTGGGCTCCATACCATGATACCACCCTTTTCCAGAAGGAAATGACACACCCTAAAGGGAGCGACCCTCATAACCTTGTCGCATCTTTCCTGTTTCGACCATTTCCGAGGTGTGAGGTCCTGATGCAGTCTCATCCACAAAGCTACGCTTTATACAAAAGCCATGCTTTGATCAACAAATGATACACAACAGCACCCAGCATGCCACACTACCAAATTTGGGAGTATATCACTGATAACTGTCAACTACATAACCTCTGAGCTCGTACATCTCAGAGAAGGGTGTTAAGATGAGAGAATAAATTCTACGCCACCAAGCAGAAATGTATTTGATAGAGATTAGTTTTATATCTCAAAGTGTAGTGTCAGACATACAACCATACAAGTCTGTTCCAGGTTCGAACAGAACTGAAGGCACTTCCGAAGAAGCCTTTGCAATCCGGGCATCCACAATTTCGGTCGGACTTCTCATCACTTAGGGAATTTCTATACCGTAGCTACTCGGTGCAGAGACAATCAATAGGTCGTCATATCGTTCTCGAAGACACCTGGTCTTCACCATCGGTCTTTAAATGCTATCGTCGTATCACTATACGGAATGGGTTATATGACACAAGGTTCTCTCCCGGCTAAACCGAATAGTGAGCGCAATATTTAAAAACTTATGGATATTGGGATTTCAGTTAAGTCGCAACTTTAAAATTCAAATCTTTCTTTCAAATGGTTTAAGCAAATTACCATCTCAAATCTTTTAACAAAAGATTCGTTTCACAAAGTTCACCCAGTTTCACAAAGATCCATTCATAGATTTTTTAAAATAATTTCCATTTCGATTGGATTAACTCATTAAATCTTTAAACTAAAGATTTAACTTATAACTTTCAAACCGTTTCCAAAGATTTATTCATAATTTGGAAGACCATTTTCATTTCAGACTTGAAATCCTTTTAACACAAATTGGAAGTTCATTTCTTATGTGAAAGCTTTTATTATTTGAAAATAAATAGTTTTCGTTTCGAAAAGATCCAATTATATTTGTACGAGTTAAAGCCCTTTAAGTATAAAGTTGGGTTGAATCTAAATTCCCAAAACAATGCTTTCTTTAAATGGTTTAAAACCCATATAAACCCTTTTATAACTCGTATATCCTTTTTAAAGCATAATTTCCAAACAAAGAATTCAATTTTAAATTTTGAATTTAAGTTTAAATCAAATTATTTAAACTTCAAAACTTAATCAAGTTTTTCAAAAATAAATTTTATCTTTGAAATTCCTTTTCAAAAGATTTTTACTTAAAACCCTATCCATTTCCAAAACCATTTGGATTCAAAAATTCAATTTTAAAACTATTTCAAAAATCTGTGATTTTACCAATTTCCACGTGCAATCCATATTTTTGTGTGTATAAGTGTGGTCCAAGCGTTTTACACAATAGAAGTGCAACACCATCAATCAGTACATATTCAAGTACAACAATAATATTTCATAAGTGGTATAAACTATAACACTTATCTTTCATTCACAGATATATATATCAAAGATAATAAATTACATTAAACATAGCTCAAATCAAAACAGAGCATCACAATCAAGGATATCAATCAATTCAATCATCCAGTAGAATCCAAACATTCATAAGTAAGATTAGTTAATTATCTGATTAATTTAAATCAGATTAATTACTTATGAATTACTAATCCTGGTAAATTAACACTAATAAATTACAAATCATTTTGATTAATTACTTTAATCATTTATTAATTAACCATTTAAAATAAATTATTTAACCTTTAACTATAATTCATCAACTTTTAATTATTAAAGAATTTACCTTTAATTATTTAATTCACCATTTCATTAATTATCTTTAATTAATTAATTAACCCATGATTAATTAATTAACATTAAATTAATTATCCTTAGTTAATTACAATGAGTGATTATCCCTAATCTTAAATCAATGTTAATCACTTGATTAATCCACCTCTAATTATTAATTAATTACTTAAAATTAAGTAATTATCTTTAAGCGATTAATTCCCTTTAATTGTTTTCATTAATTTAATTTTCATTTTTTAATTATATTAGTTAATAAATCTTTAGAAATAAATTAATTAACCCTCAATTAATTAATTCAAAATAATTCTCATTAAATATTCACAATAATTAGCCTTAAATTAATTATCCAAAGTAATTAACTCTAATTTATTTACACAAAGTAATTATTCTTAATTACTTAATCACATTCTTTAATTTATCAAAACTTAATAATTTTTTTTAAAGATAAACCTCTTTTACCTTTGATTAACTACTTAATCACAACATTTAAATCTTGCTTTAGTGAACCTTTGAAAACATATTTACTTATTATCATAAATTAACTAAAGACCTGAAGTCAAATAACAATTTAAAAACATCATTGTCTTTTAATTTAATTTCTTCATTTAAACTCAATTAACTTAAATAATATTTGCATTAATCCTAATTTCAAACTAAAATAAAACATTCATTATCCTTCAAAATTAATCAGGAAAAGTTCAAAGCTTGATTTAATTACATTTTTGAAAACCTGTTTTAATTTAAAGTCTAAAATTGCTTTTAATACCAAACCGATCCCACCGCTCGTCTTTCCCCGAGTGTTCCCCGAAACACCTGCCTGCCTTCTTCGAGTCGTTCTCGAGTAGTTCCCAATTTTTTTTCCAAAACTTTTGATTTTTTTAATTTTATAAAACCCAGTATAACACAAAAAACGCTCGAACAAACACTCGAGCCTACATCCAATTTCCCCAAGGAATACTTCGAATTTTCTTCCTTCGTTCCCAAATCTTCCAAACCATCATCGAGTACACGCGTGCACCGTGCACACTACCACGACCACCTTTGACCAGCGCCAATCCTTTCAGCATATCAACGATAACCTGAATGGCTACTCCAACCACCCCGAACACTCTATATAACCTGGTTCAAATTCAAGCGTTTTGATCATACTGGCACTCAAAACCAATCGACTAAAAGTGCCTTGCCGACACCATCCTGACCATCAGAAACTTCGACATCGTGATCAGAGCTGTGCCATGAACCCTAGCTTCAATCCCCCCTGCACCAGTGACACTCGATCCATCAGGGACGCCTCAACAGTTCGATTTTTGAACCATATAAATACACGTGCTTAAACCCTAAATGAACTACGTCTAGCCACCATGATGATCAGAATCTATTCTAAGCATTTTTCTCGAGCGATACCTCCCCCAAGCTTGCTTCAGCCAAAAGGTCGGCCCTCCTCCCATCGCCGATCGCCAGTAATCGAGCCATTTCTCGATTCTGTTCAACTCGAAAGTTCACTCAATTCCCACACTTAAAATTTCTGATTTTACGTTAAAAATCATATTTTTCGAAGTTGAACTGGATGATATAAGTGAACCAGAAAAAATAGATAGTTGATTTTCTGATAAAAATGTTTATCCTGTAATTTTCCCAATTTTAAATTATTTATACAATAAATATACTTGAAACTATTTTTAAAATTGGCTTTACATAGTTATGATCATCTTTCATTTAGAAAACGAAACCTGATATTATCTAACTAAGATGATTTTGAATTTTTAAACAAGTTTTAAAAACCTGTAAAAAGAGACATAGGTGTTTCTTCCTATTCCCAGAAATGCACACTTATAAACCCACATATGCAACCCAAAATTACACATCAAACATATCACAACAATTTCTTTTCAAGCATCATCAAACTGTAAACAGATTCTAGCTTTTAAGTTTAGAAGTTTGCTCACCTGAGTGCACAGAGCAGAGAAGTTGATTTAACCTGGAAATGAAATTTGAAACAAAGATTTTCATCTGCATTTCTGATTTGCTTTAGTTTAATTGTTCAGATCTTTGCATTGAGTTGAATTAGTTGCCTGAAGCTTAATCCTTGCATTGTCTTTAGCTTGGTTTTATTTTCTTGAATTGCTCAGTGTTTAGATAGAGAACAAAATCTGGAATTACTTCCAGATTGAATATTTTTCTTGAACTTGAACTTGCTTTGCTTCAAGCTTTTGAAATTAAATCTGAAACTTGCTTTTTAGATTTGATTGTGAGTTGAAATGATTTTGTTTGTTTGATGTTTAAAATCTGAAGCTAACAGGTTGTAGCTTCCAGAACACTGCTCAGGCTTCAGAATTCTTTTGTTTTTTGAACTGAAACCTTTACCTTATTACCAGGTTTCAGATTTTAAATGAAGGAAAGCAACTTGAGAAAATGAAGATGAAGAGAAAGGTTCAATTTAGATCTGAAAATGAATAGCCAGTTCTTCCTTTCTTTAAACATTAGAAATATTTTGTTTTGCCACTTGTTAACCTTGCATATTGCATGTTTACACTTGTCCATCCCTTTGTCTAAATTACTTACAAATGTTAAAGATTATCAAATTTATGTTTATGTCCCTCTTTTAAATCATTTTATAAATTTTTTTAAACCCTTTCATTTAAAATTTCACTTAAGTCTTATACGTACATAAGTTTGTATTTTACATTTTCATGTATACACTATCGTTGGTTAGGCCTTTTTATACTTGTACTTTCAAAATATACATTCATATCAAAGTCTTGTATTAATTTATATATATATATATATATATATAGATAAAAATTTAGTTTAAACAAATTCTAAAAGAAGGTATATAAGCCAAATTAAACTTGGTTAAAATTTAGGAATGTTACAATACCCCTCTCGGCCACCCTTAGCATCACCTCCACTTGCCTCTAATTGATCATAGGCCACTGCTGCACCATTATCTGACCACCACCAAGCAAGGCCGAACCACCTATGGCCATAGCCGTGCCTTATGGTTGCACCAAAAATCACTTTGTGCCTTGACTTCTATTTGCTTCATGCCATAAACCCCTAACTCCTTCACTTCCTTACTAGGACAAGCTATATGGACCCATACTTGACCCAATCACCTAGCCATGGCCGAGCATTATAACTCCTAGGCCAAGCATAAATGTAGTGAAAGCATGGTCAAGTTGTGTTGCTCTTTGTTGTGCTATATTTCTATTGTTTAATAATGATTTGTGTTGTAAATTCATGTGCAATATCTTGTTTTGTTTGCTATGTACAAGATAATCACTTTGGCTCTCCCCTCACTTGAATCCGTAGTCGTGCTTTCGTGCTTTCTGAATCTTTGTTTGTGTATCTTAATTTGTTAACTCTAGCTTGTAGAGGCGAGTATTTCACACATGACATCTGTACTTATATAATTAGTAAATTAAAAGCCTGTGAATCTGTAGAATACATTATCATGTTATGCTTGCCTGTGATATGATCATATGATGTTCACCCTGTTTATACACCTATCATATCATCTTTTACTGTTGTATAATGCCATATTGTTTATTTATATCAGTTTATCACACTGCAAGTTCTCTGTAGAATAGAATCACTATGGGTTCAAATGATACATACTCGAACGGACATTAGAATAGGGAAAACTCATTATGGGCTGAAATGATAGGCCTGAGTGATTTTTATTTATTTTTATCTACTTGGGATTGCAGGTTTGAAATGATAGAAACCGAATTTTTCTTTGTAAATTATGGATTGAAATGATATAGCATCTGTATCACCTGTCTTAGTTTAAAAAATTATATACAGACCCGTGGTTAATATATATATTTTTCTAGAATTTATAAAGTACTTTTAAAATGTAAATATTATGATATTTTGATTTAAATTTAATTCAAAAATGATTATTATAAAATATTAGTGATTTTCTATAATTTAAATAAGTGAAATAAATAAATGGAAAAGTAGAATTTGAAATATAAGTAAATTTTGGAATTTATGATTTTATTTATAAATATATTTTAAATTAAGTAAGAAAATATGATAATTTGATTTAAATTTGAATTTAAAATGATTTTTATGAAGTGTTATTGATTCTTCTATAAATTAAAAATAGTTAAATAAATAAATGTTTAAAATTGAAATTTGAAATATAACTTAACTTGGAAAATGTGAAATGTGTTTTAAAAATAAAAGTTAAGTTAAGAAAAATAAAATGGAATTTTAATTTAATTTATGAAATGGTAAACTAAATTAAAATGTAAAGTAAATGAAATGTTATAAAATTGTACATTAATTTTATAAGTGAATTATAAACAAATTTGATACTTATTTGTGAAAATTTCACTTTATGAAATCATAAATTAAAAGGTATTTAAATGATCATTGTTAAAGTAAAAAATATAATTTGTATATGTTAAAAATGGTTTAAATTAAATTTTAATTGTTTATGAAATTATGCTGAAATTTTATAATTTAATTAACACCATTTCAGAAATCCCATCATGTCTAAAGTAAAGGATATTACAGCATTCTAAATGCTATAGTTGATACATATGAACAAAAAGGCTGAAATGAACTAAGAGCTATTACAGCACTTTGTAAGTGCTGTAGTTGTAGAAACTAAACTTGAACACTATTACAGTAGTTTAAATGCTATTGTTAACCCCGCCTCGGCCGTGGCTGACCGATCCAAGATAATAAACGACCTAACACTCTGCCGACTTAACGAAGGATGCCGACCCAAGACACGAAGGGATGCCGACCTAGTATCTTAACATGGAAGACCGACCTAACTGCATGAGACCTAAGAGGGATACCGACCTAAGGGCCTTGAGAAGCATGCCGACCTAATGCCTTAAAGAAAGTTCCGACCTAACGTCTTGAAATGATGCCGACTTAAGGTACAAGGAGATTCCGACCTAGGACTTATAAAGGTCTACCGACCTAACACGTTTTCCGATCTAACTACTGAAGTTGTTTGCCGACCTAGCTGTTAAGAATAAGTTGGTCCACACCTGAGTCGTGGCCGGCTTACGGCACATAATAATTCGTGACCGACCTAAGGATATGAAGGGGGAAGTAGTGCAACAGTTCAATGCGCGTCACGATAACATGGCAGCGACTTGGGACTTAGGATTTTGGGCCAGAAGAATATGCGCCTCCCATTTAAACCATAGGCCGTGCATAGGTGAGGAGCAGCGACCTACGACCTAGCTTATCTCGGCAACGGCTTACGACTTAGCTTATCTCGGCCACTACCTACAACTTGACATCAGAAACCCCTATAAATACGCGACCACCTCCAACATTCAAGGGACCTTTTGGGCCAATCATTTCAAGCGCCAATACTCTGCTGAATTCTAAACTCACCCGACACTTCAAATTCGAAAGGCATCTCAACTAACTTCAAGGGAAAATCTAACGCAATCTACATGGATTCGAAGAATTTTTCTCTACCAAAGTTCTAGTTGTTTGTCTCGTTATAATTGTAATTGGAGATTGCAGTAAAGTTGTAATTGGTTTAGCAATAAAGAGAATTAAAGTGGACGTAGGCTTGCCTTGAGCCGAACCACTATAAAATCGTTGTTATTCACTGCTTTTTCTGTGATTTTCTGCTTATACTCTGTTCCCGAATCATCGGGTGGTGCTTTCATAACTACACTTTATATACCGGGGTGTTAGCGTTCAAATTTTAGCGGTAACATTTTTGGTGCTTTCACTGAGAATTGAACTCAGGCAAATTATCATCATTGCTCCACGAAAGTTTGTTGAAGTAACTTCTCTGAAGACTAGAAGCTTATCTGAAATCATGGCTCTGGGGAGAAAGAGTAGATCTGTTAGATCTGGAAATGTTCAAGAGGGAACCTCCGCTTCCCCAGTATCTAATCAAGCCACTCCACCTGTAGGGGTCACAAAAGCGGAGTTGGATGCTGTAATCTTAGGGCTGAACCAGCAGATAAATGCCCAAAGTGCACAATTGGAAGCTCAGAATGCCCAAAATGCCCTAATTTTGAATAAGTTGAATGACTTGCTTGGGGTAAACCGTCAACCAACGGGTAACGAAAGGAACTTTGCTGGCAACATTCATGAGGATGAAGAAAGAAACATTCCTGAGAGGGCTGCCAGCCCCTTTGAGCGGACATTTCCTGAAGTTGGTGGATCTACAGCTCGAAATGATGAGGGGTATCTTTCTGAAATGGTTCAACAAATCATGAAAGAAAGCATACAAAGGAATGAAGACGAGAAGGAATGGGGTTTCGCTCCAAGTAAAACCCCGTTTACCGAAAGGATCTTAAAGGCTGAGTTCCCAAGGAAGTTCGTCCCTCCAACTATCCCAGCTTACAAAGGAACAAGTGATCCGAACGAATTCTTGTATAAGTATGATTGGCACATGACAGGTGCCAGGGCTTTTGATGAAATAAAGTGTCGATATTTTCCGGTATATTTGGAAGGTGTAGCTCTGCTTTGGTTCACCAAGCTACTAATTCGGTCTATAGATCAGTTTTCTGACCTAACCCGGACAGACTATACGCTTCAAAAGCCAAAGATATCATGTCGTTGTCAAGTTTAGAACAGAATCCAAGGGAAACTATCAGATCTTTCTTGAATCGCTTTAATATAGCGCTGGCCGAGGTAGACAATGCAGAACCACGGATGATCTTGACCTATCTGATGAGGGCCATCGACAAGTCGAGCGAATTTGGAAAATGGCTTAACATGAAGGAACCAAATTCCCTTGAAAAATTCTACAAGAAAGCAGATGAGTTCATACGCCTGGAAAGCCGTCCGGTACCGGTAAAGGCAGCATTGGAAAGAGCTGAAGATAACGTTGTTGCTCCACGCAAGAATGAATCTGTAGGACAGAAAAGGGAAAATAACGATGGGAAGAAACAGAAAAATCTGAAGAAGCCTCGTTCCTTCAAGCCATCGGAATATACCCCTTTATCAGATACGCCGGAGCGTATTTACCTTGCCACTAAAGATTCTGTTGATTATCCTAAACCTCCCGTTCTGAGAACCGGGAAAAAAGCTGTACAAAGCGGAAAGTTTTACCGCTTCCATAATCAACCCGGTCATGATACCGAAGAATGCCGCCAATTGAAAATTTTGATTGAAGAATTGATAAGGGAAAACAAGCTGCAACAATTTATGGAAAAGAATAGTAACAATCCCGCTTCGTCTAGTCAGGGGCAACGAGCTCCTGCTCATCAACCCAGGACAGGTGAGAAGACTGCAGGGCATGAATCCGGAAGGCCTGTTATCAATGTCATTACGGGAGGACCTCACCCAGCAGGCAGGAGCTGGGGTGAGATAGAAAGGTATACCCGAGCTTTGAAGTATGTACCGACCGAGGAAGATGTATTTGTTTTGGAAGGTGCTACGCCCCTGAAGCAACAAAGAACTTTCAATGATGATATTGTGTTCAGAGCCAGGGATTCCACAGGTATTGAAGCTCCTACCTTGGATCCCTTAGTCATCTCAGCTGGTATCGGGCCAGCTATTGTCAGAAGAGTTCTCATTGATTGTGGCGCAACCTGCAATATCCTCTTCAAGAAAACATTCGACCAAATGAAGATCCCTATGGCTGATGTGCAAGCATCATCGCAGAAAATCGCTGGCTTCATTGGGGAGCCAAAACAGCCGATAGGAACCGTTGATTTGCTTGTAGAACTTGGAGAGGGAGAAAGAAGAGTGGTCCGCAAGCAAACTTTTGTGATTGTCGACGAATTTTCTGCTTATAATGCTTTCCTTGGCCGTCCAACTCTGGCAGCATTCAAAGCTTTTCTGGCCCCATGGTGCCTCACCATTAAATTTCCCACAAATAATGGAGTGGGAGTTATAAAAGGGGATCAAAATGCTGGACGGGAGTGTTATCTGACAGAGCTACGAGAAACAAGGAAAAGAGAAATGGGAAAGGATGCGGCAACCCTAGTCCGCATCAAGGAACCAGCCTTGTAGCAATTACAGGGCGGACCCTGCACTAGCGAGCACAGCGGAGCATGGAAAGTGATGGATCCTAGGAAAGCCAGTGCAGGGGAGAATAGAGTGGTACCAGCGGAAACGACAATACCAGTACCTGCTGACCCAAAGGACCCAAACAAGGTGTTGAATGTGGGTTTACAACTTAATGTGTCAATTCAGAATATCTTAATATCATTTTTAAAGGAAAATTTGGATGTTTTTGCTTGGACTCATTCCGATATGTGCGGAATATCCCCAGAAGTTGCAGTACACGCTCTGAATATTGATCCAAAATTTACACCTGTGAAGCAGAAAAGGAGAACTCAAGGTCCAGAAAGGTCAGCAGCGTTAAAAGAAGAAGTTGATCGGCTCATGGAGAATAACTTTATCAAAGAATCTACCTATCCGAATTGGGTTTCAAATCCAGTGCTGGTTAAGAAAGCCAACGGAAAATGGAGAGTGTGCATCGATTTTTCAGATCTAAACAAGGCCTGCCCCAAAGACTGCTTCCCATTACCCAGAATTGATCAACTGGTAGACGGAACAGCGGGACACGAATTGTTATCTTTTATGGATGCCTACTCTGGATATAACCAGATCATGATGCATGAGCCAGATCAAGAGGACACGAGCTTTATCACCGACGTTGGTCTTTACTGCTACAGAGTTATGCCCTTCGGGCTGAAGAATGCAGGGGCAACATACCAAAGACTTGTTAATGCTATGTTCAAACCGCAATTGGGCAAGACTATGGAAGTCTACGTCGATGACATGTTAGTAAAGTCTAAGAAAGTAGTGGATCACATAGAACACTTAGCAGACATGTTCGCAGTCCTCCGAAAATACAGAATGAAGCTCAACCCTTTAAAATGTTCATTTGGAGTGGAATCCGGAAAGTTTTTAGGTTTCATCGTGAGCGCTAGGGGCATTGAGGCTAGTCCAGCTCAAATTACCGCCTTAAAGGAAGTCAAAGCTCCTAGAACGAAGAAGGAATTGCAAAGTCTCAATGGAAAAGTCGCCGCCTTGAGTCGGTTCATTTCCAAAGCCACAGATAAATGCATCCCATTCTTTGACGCCTTAAAGAAATTAAAGAAAAACTTCGATTGGACTCCCGAATGCCAAAAAGCCTTTGATGAATTGATTCGCCATATGGAAACGCCTCCAATACTTTCTAGGCCTGGCGATGGCGAGGATCTTCTTATATACTTGGCAGTATCATCTCATGCTTTAAGTGCAGCGCTGATACGAGAAGACAAGAGGATTCAACGTCCAGTTTACTATATCAGCAAAAGACTCACTGGGGCAGAGATGAATTACTCTAAGTTGGAAAAACTCGCCTATTGCCTACTGATTGCATCCAGGAAGTTGAGGCAATATTTCCAAGCTCATCCTATCAGAGTCCTCAATGATCAACCATTAAAGCAAGTCCTGTTTCGCCCTGAGACTTCGGGTCGTCTTCTAAAGTGGAATATTGAACTCAGTCAATATGACATCACTTATCATCCCCGAAAAGCAATCAACGGACAAGCCTTAGCAGATTTCATTGCAGAATTCACAGATAAGGGTAACAATGAGGAGGAAGCGATCGACGATTCCCCAATCCAATGGAAGTTATATGTCGATGGCGCGAGAAACGACTACTGTTCTGGAGCCGGAGTTGTACTTGAGACCCCTGAAGGTCGATCATTATGTTATGCACTAAGATTGGAATTTCCTTCAACAAACAATGAAGCAGAATACGAAACACTTATCGCTGGCTTAAGGATTGCTAAAGAACTAAACATCCGAGCGTTACAGATCTTCAATGATTCTCAGCTTATTGTATGCCAAGTCAAGAAGGAATTCCAAGCGAAAGGGGGGAATTTGCCCGCCTACTTGTCAAAGGCTTGGGAACTCCTGGGTGATTTCGATCATTACATGATAAGTCATATTCCTCGAGAAGAAAACACGAAAGCAGATTCTCTCGCAAAGTACTCTAGCACAGGTGAAGCTCAATTTCTGGGGTTGACTCCAGTGGAGGTCCTGTCGGCTCCGAGCATTGATGAGATGGATATTGATTGGATCATGAGCGTGTCTCAAGAGCAAGAATCATGGATGACTCCAATAACAGAATATCTGCTCAATGGCTCTTTACCAGAAAATTCAAAAGAACGAAAGAAGCTACTGAGAAAAGCCTCTCGCTATATAATCCATGATGGCCAGTTATACAGACGGAGATTCTCAATGCCGTTACTTCGATGTGTATCCAGGGAAGAGTCCAAAATAATCCTAGCTGAGGTGCATGGGGGAGAATGTGGTGATCATTTAGGTGGTCAAACTTTAGCGAAAAAGATTCTCCGATACAGATATTTTTGACCAGAAATTAATCGAGATGCAGCAGACTATTCCCGAAAATGTGACAGATGCCAAAGATTCGCCAAAATTCCTAGAGCTCCTTCCACTGAACTCACACAGATGGTCAGTCCATGGCCGTTTGCAATATGGGGGATAGACCTTGTAGGACCGTTACCAACTGCCAAATCTGGAATTAAATATGCCATTGTTGCTGTAGATTATTTTACTAAGTGGGCAGAAGCTGAACCACTAGCTACTATCACCTCAAAAAAGACAATAAGTTTTGTGACTAAAAGTATCATTTGCAGATATGGTGTGCCTCAAAAAATAATTACAGACAATGGTACTTAGTTCGAAAGTGAAGAATTCCAAGATCTTTGCAAACGATTCAAAATCCGAAAAAGCTTCTCAGCAGTAGCTCATCCGCAGGCAAACGGGTAGGTGGAAGCAGTAAATAAAATTATCAAGTCAACCATCAAGAAGCAACTTGAAAGAGCAAAAGGTGGTTGGGTCGATAAGCTACCGCTAGCACTATGGGCATACAGAACTTCCCACAAAACTGCGACTGGGCATACTCCGTTTTCATTGGCATACGGATCAGAGGCAATGATTCCGGTAGAAACAGAGGTCCCTTCAAATAGAAGAATCCATTTCAATCAAGCGGAGAATGCAAAACTACAACTTGAGGCACTAGATCTCCTTGATGAAAAAAGAGAAGATGCTGAGCTCAGAATCGCATCTCATCAGCAAAGGATAGCCAGACAATTCAATTCCAAAGTTCGCCAACGCAGCTTTGAGATTGGAGATCTAGTCCTAAAAAGAATTATGAAAGCAATAGGTATGTTTGGGCCAAATTGGGAAGGACCATATGTCATAGGTCAGAAGCTTCTTGACGGCACATTCAAACTCACTACTGTTGAAGGAGATCAAATTCCAAGAGCTTGGAACAACAATCACTTGCGTCCGTACTTTACTTGATAGCTTTGCTGAAATATTGTAAAAAGAATTATGAATGTATGATTCCTGTAATTGAAAGCGATTGTAAAACTGATGCAAGTGAATAATGAAAGACTATAAAGTGGATGTAGGCCCAAATTCTTAGCCGAACCACTATAAATCTTGTGTTCCTTATTATTATTACATGTCTGCTTTATTTTCGATATGAAAAACACCTTAAATGTATTGCTGAAATGTCGATTTAAATTTTTGCAGGCAACGAAAACAAAACTTCCACATTACAAGACCAAGTGATTCTTGTTATCATTCAACAAACAAATTCCAAGTCATAAAATTCCCGAATTTAAATCCTAGATAAGAAGTGCTTCAATTGAACGGTCAATGATTTCGTCGAAAACGGGCTCTAGCTAATAAATTGAGAAGTTTGAACAAACAAACATCCAATTAAGAAGCCTATGTCCGTTCTTGCGAACTGGCCTAGCAATGAAGTACACTTCTTTGGATTAAACAAACTACTTGTAAGAGAAGGGAGTGCGAGCTTGAAAAGAAAAAAAAATAGAGGATCATTGAAAAGGCATAAGCAAGTGGACAAGGAACAACTAAAGCCCTCTTCGGAGGCACAAGTCCTCTTCGGAGGCACAACTCTTCAGAGGATAAAGACCTCTAACGAGGCATATGCCACAAAAAAAAAGAAAGTTCTCTACTCAACCAAAAAAGATTGGAGGAGTCATGACCCTCCAAACATGAGAGAGTAACTTCCAGGCAATCCTCGGAGGCATATTTCACCAAGAGTTGAACTGTGACAACCGCTCTTCGGAGTTTCACTTCACCGGAGTTGAAATGTAAAACAAAATAAAAGCCCTCTTCGGAGACCCATTTCACCAGGAGTTGAAGTGTGACAACCGCTCTTCGGAGTTTCACTTCACCGGAGTTGAAATGTAAAACAAAATAAAAGCCCTCTTCGAAGGCCCATTTCACCAGGAGTTGAAGTGTTACATCCGCTCTTCGGAATTTCACTTCACCAGAGTTGAAATGTAAAACAAAATAAAAGCCCTCTTCGGAGGCCCATTTCACCAGGAGTTGAAGTGTTACAACCGCTCTTCGGAATTTCACTTCACCAGAGTTGAAATGTAAAAAAAAATAAAAGCCCTCTTCGGAGGCCCATTTCACCAGGAGTTGAAGTGTTACAACCGCTCTTCGGAATTTCACTTCACCAGAGTTGAAATGTAAAACAAAATAAAAGCCCTCTTCGGAGGCCCATTTCACCAGGAGTTGAAGTGTTACAACCGCTCTTCGGAATTTCACTTCACCAGAGTTGAAATTTAAAACAAAATAAAAGCCCTCTTCGGAGGCCCATTTCGCCAGGAGTTGAAGTGTAACAACCGCTCTTCGGAGTTTCACTTCACCGGAGATGAAATGCTAAAAAAAAACAGAGAGCCTCTCCCAAGGGGCAGAAACAGAAAGACCTCTTCCCAGAGGCACAATAAGACAGAAAGACCCCTTCCCAGAGGCACAATAAGACAGAAAGACCTCTTCCTAGAGGCAGAAATGAAAAGACCTCCTCCCGGAGGCACAATCAAGCAGAAAAGACCTCTTCGGAGGCACACGTTTCACCAAGATTGAAGTAAAACTTCCAAGTGTTGAAACGTGAAAAAGTCTTCCTCGGAGGTGCAACTTTTCAAAGAAACAAAAATCAAGAAGCCCTTTACTGTGGCAAGTAAAAAAAAAAAATCCTCATTAAGAGCACACTTTAACTTTCAAAGGAAGAGTGAATTACTTGTTCTAGAAAATTCTCTTCCTCAAAAAGAAGTTGAAGTACTTTACAAATACCCGCTTTACCACATAGAAGATTTCATTCAATAAAATGTGTATATGCACAAAATAAAGAGTGATATCTTCGAAAGTTGAAGCGTAGAAACTTATTTGTGCTCTATTTTTTAATGAAATCATATTCCTCCAAATGTGGAATAATTATTCTCTAAAAAATAAAAGCACAAGTTCCTCATAAAATAAAATATTACAATGGGCTTATGGTATAGGGGCAGCATGGCATAACTACATCGGTAAAATTGTGCTCGAACAATATATACCACAAGCTCACTGCAATATCGTTCAAAGAAACTTGTACAAAAATGAATAGTAAATGCATTCTCAGATATAGACAGAAGTTTATACAAAGAAAAAGACTCATTTATTCAACACTATTTGATATACAGGTACAGGTTCCAACAAAAGAAAAGCCGGGGGCCGGTACCCGCACAATTTCCGGTCATTGCATGCAAAAAAGGCAAAAAAGCGATATGAAAGCCACAGAACCAGAGCCATCATTTCTTCTTCCGCCCACCTTTTGAGCCCGCACCTGGCCGAATGACCAACTTTTTAGGTCGGCTTGTAAGGGTAGGGGATGAAGGAGAAAGGGGCTCGATCGGACTTTCTTCCGTCTCTTCTCCGCCAGTTAAAGATTCCTTCTTATTCTTCTTCTTGGAAACTCCCTGCTTCCCTCTCTTCTTGGAGGAAGGCCCACTCCCTGGAGAAAGAAGTTTGGATAACGGTTCAGCGTCGAAGCCAGTGGGTTCTGGCGTCCTCTCGCTTCCTTCATTTTCTTCTCCTTTCGGATCTTGAGAAGCAACGGGATCATCTAAGCCGTGAAGGGCTTCTATTTGCTCTTCCTGTGACCCGGGTTGCGAGGCAGAAGGAGGAGTGACCTTAGGAGGCGGAGAAGGAATAATTGGACGAGGAGAAGCCTGAACAATGCCCGACGTTTTCTCTGTAGAAGGAAAAAAGTTTAAGTCAGCAAAAAGCGGAGATAAAGGTTCGCTGAGATTCAAGAAGTAGTCAAAAAGCCCATCAAGTTCATAAGAAACAGATGAGCAGTCTACTTGGGCAAGATTGTCAGTAGGGTTACCTACAGAAGTCGGTTCCCTGATGTCAACTTCGTAAGCCTGTGCCTCGGCACTCTCGCCGCCCTCATCTCCACCTTGTATGCTTGTAATATCAGTGGTGACTTTAGTAGGAGATGGGGAATGAGAACTAGAACCGATAATGTCAATTTCGGCTGAAGGAGAAGGTTGAATTGGAGTAGTTGAGGTGATTTTTCCTGAATTTTCTCCTGCCGCTGTTTCGGCCCTTAATTTTGCAAGCTGTTCTCTCCCCTTGGCAAGAGCGGCGCGAGCATCATCGTCAAGATAATGCTCTTCCAGAGCTGACTCAGCGTAGCCAGCGCCTTTACCACCAAGCATATCGAGTGCAGCCTCCCAAACTTCAGCCAGAGTAATTTCATACTTGGGGCCTAGAAAAGCGAGGCTACCACGCCCCAAAATGCTGTGCAGATAGAAATCAAATAATGTTGAGCTGATGTTGGCCCTCGTTGCCTCGTGAGAATCTTCAGCTGCAATTTTGCCGGCAACGGCCTCATCACGCTCCATTTCAGCTTTAGAAAGTTGAAGCTTAAGCATTTGGATCTCCGCCTCTTGGGAGTTATTCTTCCTCCGAAGCTCTTCAATGTCAGCGACATAGCCCTCGCTAATTCTTTTCTGCACTTCAAGCCTGTCTTCGGCATCCCTTTGGCTAGCATGAGCATCTCTCACTTGTTTTAGGAGCACTTCTTCTTTTTGAGAATAAGAAGTAGAGGAAGCAGCAAGCTCTTGTTTCAGTTCTTCAACTTTTGCTTCAAGCTCCTCATTGTAAGAAGCCATGCTTCTCATCTCGGTGTCATGTTGCTCAAGCACCTTTTGCCATTCGGCTTTATCATTTTCCATGGTGAGCATGGCCTCTATGTTTGCACGATTAACCCTCTGAAGCTCGTCAACAAGTTTCTGCAAGTTCGACATCCTCTCAATATCAAGCTTGACAGCGTCAAGGTTTCGTAACATGGCAGACTTGTCAATGGGGACCAAGTCAAGGTCAAACCTTACTCCCTTCAGACACCACTGAGGAAACCGACTTTGCAAAGTGGCAGGACCCGGTCCAACTTGGAATTTGGGTCTGCTAATTATAGTTTGGATGTCTGACTTCCCGAGAGGGGGAGAGCCAGAAGGAATATCAAGCGAGGCAGGGGCAATAACCTTTTCAGGAGTTATAGTGGTGTGCTTCTCACCATGTCGGGCTCGCTTGCTCGAATCTTCAACCACATGACTTTTTCCTCTGTCATCATGGGTTTTTCTTTTATGGGAATCGTCACCTCTCTGTGAAGAATCGTGGCGCTCTTCCCTCTCTCTTCTTTCGTAGCGCTCCTCTTGAGCCCTCTTCTCTTGAGTCTTTCGGGCGGCTCTTTCTTCATCGGATTCTCTGTAAGAGGGGAGGTAACGCCTATAATCATATTGGCTACGCCTCCCGTAACGCTGGAAATCATCGTAGTATGAGCTGCTGCGCCCCATCGGAGAATCTGAAATAAAAAGAGATAAGTTGTAGAGGTCTTCAAAGTACAAAAAGTGAGAAACATAAAAGTGCCGAAAAGAAATTCTAAGTGTGTGTGGCGTGCAAACTACGCACATCAAACTACGAACCACTCTTTAATTGAGGAGTGGTTGTGGGTGTAATAGTCAGCGTCAACTCCTGAGTCGACGGAGTCTGCTGCAGGACAGAAGTTGCTTCAACTACTGAAGAAGAAACCCCAGTAGTGATAGGATCATCTTTAAAGATCTCTTGCGAGGTGGCGAAGAGGTCGCTCAGCCCTTCGAAAGTATCATCCCTGCTCTGCTTTGCAAGGCTAGTTTTTTCGGCTTCTTCGCCAGATTTCTGTGACAGTCGGGGAGATCCCTGAGGCTCTTCTTCCTCAATAACCGGGGCAGGTTCGTCAGATGGCCCCGCAACATCAACAGAAGTGGAACATTTCACTAGCAAAGCCTCGGGAGCAGGTCCTTTCGGTTTGGATGTATCTGTAGAAACTGGGGCATCCAATGCTCTAGCCGGGGAGTCTGGAATTTCATGAGGATGTGTAGAACGAGAAGTATGTAAAAGCCCGTATTGGTGCAAAAATTCATCCCCCAACAAAAACTTGATGCTTCTCTCTGCTACGGCCGCGACACTCAATCTATCAAAAGTCTGCTTATGGACCGGATCTCTAGAGGGAAGAGGAAGTGCTGAAAAGAGGAAAGAATGAAATTAGCAATTGGTAATTCGGATCTCGAGAAAGTTTAAAAATGGAGACAAGTAATCTTACTTCCTACTCTCTAATCGGCATAAAACCCAGGGGGGCAGCGAGCGAAGAAAAATTGGTTCAGAAATCCACGAACGCTTTCGGTAAGGTCAGAAATAAGTTTGCGGTTTCTAGCACTCCTCACAATTATAAGGGAAGGATGATCTCTACTCTTTACAAACGAGCATAAGTAATGAATTTCTTCAAAACTTGGTAAGCGATCAAAAGTTCTTCTGAACAAAACGCACAACCCCATCAAGATGGCATAACCATTAGGATGAAGTTGGGACGGAGAGATTGACAACCGAAGGAGAAGAATTCGGAGAAAGTCATTAAAAGGAGGGATTGCTCCGCTTAAACACATTTGACGATTGATTGCAATAAAGCCACGGGGAGGACTGTCGGCAGTATCACTTGGCCCAGGGAGCTGGACATTACTTTCAGTAAAACCAAATTGAGTGCGCAGCTGAGTAAATGCTCTTGGGGTTAGAATGGTTAGAGTTCTCTCTGGAGGGTTCTCTATAGGTAGAGCTACCGGAAAAGTTTCTTCCTCTTGAGTTGCCATTTCTTCTTAATGGGAAGTCATTCTACATAAATAACTGGATATTCAAACATCAAGGTGCACGTTTCCTAAAATGTGTGAGGCGTTGTGTAAAATTAACAAAGAAATAAACAAATATAACTGGAATGAAAACTAGCAAGCATTTGTTAGTTATGAAATCCAAGGACTATTGTTTTAAGCTTAAATATGCAAGTATAATGTTGATGCAGACAAATCAGTTCAGATTGTTGATATTTTGCATCAATGTTTAACTTTAGTTGATTGATTCACAAACATCTCATGCAATATATTTAAGTTGCTTGTTTCATCTCGACTAATCTGTCATTTGACGTGGGCAGTCAATGGCAGTATTCTCGCCTTGGTTTCTTTGTTTGTTATTTTCAGCAGGTTAGCAACTTATAAGTTAATGCGGTCAGTGAAATAATACAATGAGATTCAAGCGAGTTTAAAATCGGGACAGTTCAAAGTTCAAGCAACTTAGTTCGGCAGTTTAAGTCAAATACCCAAAGTGGGTCTATGCTCCTAAATGTCAACACGTCCAATGCTTAAGTATTAAGTCGGCTACGATTTAAAAGTCTTTCGCGAGATAAGGCTAGGTCGGTAGCGGGTCAGGGTCTAAGCAGTTTAATTTGGCAACCCAATCCTCTAGGTCGCAAGGGAGAGATAAGAAAGTAAGCTCCGATTCAAAAGGCAGGAACTTCTCCAAGTATTAACTCGGTCACGATTCAGGCCCTAGGGTTTAAAACAGCAAGTTTCCTTCAAGCATTATCTCAGCCACGACTTAAGGTCACTAAAAGCCAGGTCGGCCAAAGGCTAAGCCACCCAAATTAACTAACTCGCTCCCGAACCAACATCACACTCCATCGACCCGCTAACCCAATAGCCGTTCCATCAACAACAGCCTTCATTTCATTCAAGCTATCAGATCGCCCAATAAAAAGCTCAAAGTTGTCACAAATCCATTGCCCTGCCATCAGAAATCATTGAGCCTGGGGTGGTAAACGATCTTCATCGTCTCAACTGTCGTCTGAAGCCAAAATCGAGCAACCTAAGCCTCATCAACTATAAACGTAACAGGATTCATGATAAAGCATTGAACAAGGAGGCAGTTCGAGTTCGAGTGGCGGAATTCATGGACTAACAGTAATCTATGATCGAGAAGAGAGCAGGACCACTTACGCGATGAATAGCAGAGATTACCAGTGATCGATTGGAATGAGATCGCCTTTAGGAGCTTGAGAAAATTTTAATGGAGGAATCGAACAAGGGAGTAAGTAATAAAGAGAAAGAAGAAAATGGACGACTTATATCTCACTAAGGTAGAGACTGAAGCGACTTAGGCCATCTAACTGTTAGGTCGTTTACGACCTACCGATCTAAAAAAGGAACCGGTTAAAGAGTATCGAAGCATACGACCTAACCATTAGGCGCATGCTTCGAGGGGCAAATGTTAACCCCGCCTCGGCCGTGGCTCATCGATCCAAGATAATAAACGACCTAACACTCTGCCGACTTAACGAAGGATGCCGACCCAAGACACGAAGGGATGCCGACCTAGTATCTTAACATGGAAGACCGACCAAACTGCATGAGACCTAAGAGGGATACCGTCCTAAGGGCCTTGAGAAGCATGCCGACCTAATGCCTTAAAGAAAGTTTCGACCTAATGTCTTGAAATGATGCCGACTTAAGGTTCAAGGAGATTCCGACCTAGGACTTATAAAGGTCTACCGACCTAACACGTTTTTCGATCTAACTACTCAAGTTGTTTGCCGACCTAGCTGTTAAGAATAAGTTGGTCCACACCTGAGTCGTGGCCGGCTTACGGCTCATAATAAGTCGTGACCGACCTAAGGATATGAAGGGGAAAGTAGTGCAACAGTTCAATGCGCTTCACGATAACTCGGCAGTGACTTGGGACTTAGGATTTGGGGCCAGAAGAATATGCGCCTCCCATTTAAACCATAGGCCGTGCATAGGTGAGGTGCAGCGACCTACCACCTAGCTTATCTCGGCAACAGCTTACGACCTAGCTTATCTCGGCCACTACCTACAACTTGACATCAGAAACCCCTATAAATACGCGACCACCTCCAACATTCAAGGGACCTTTTGGGCCAATCATTTCAAGCGCCAATACTCTGCTTAATTCTCAACTCACCCGATACTTCAAATTCGAAAGGCATCTCAACTAACTTCAAGGGAAAATCTAACGCAATCTACATGGATTCGAAGAATTTTTCTCTACCAAAGTTCTAGTTGTTTGTCTCGTTATAATTGTAATTGGAGATTGCTGTAAAGTTGTAATTGGTTTAGCAATAAAGAGAATTAAAGTGGACGTAGGCTTGCCTTGAGCCGAACCACTATAAAATCGTTGTTATTCACTGCTTTTTCTGTGACTTTCTGCTTATACTCTGTTCCCGAATCATCGGGTGGTGCTTTCACAACTACACTTTATATACCGGGGTGTTAGCGTTCAAATTTTAGCGTTAACAGCTATCTTTGCTTAATTGAACTTTTTTCAAATGTAACTTCCGTAGCATTTTTCTAAATGCTGCAAAATTTGAAATTTCACTGTTTAATAAATTTTAGTGAATAAATGAATTCTGAAAATGACTAAATTTTTGGGAATTGAGTATTTGATTTTTTTTTAAAGTATAATAACTTTATTTTAATTGGTTTACATGGAATATTTGATTTGAAATATAAACCAATTTGAAATGTGATTTGGAATGGTATTCAAATTAAATAAAAATGAATAAGGTCCTGGAAGGATATGATATTTTGATATTTTAAAAATGAATTTTGAACGATATTCAATTTTGAAATGTTATTAGATTTTTTGAAGTATTAAATACCATTTTGGAATTTTAACCATGGGTACACATCTCTGTATTCCTTGAGGTTTTTGGATGTACACCTTCAATTTGAGAGTGTGACTAGAGATGATCGATTGCTGCAGCTCTACGCTACCCTTGCCACATTAACACTGTTATTAGCATAGTTTACTTTAATATAGGCATTGCTATGTGTAACAACCCAGAATTTCTGTCATTTGAAATTCGTATTTTTAATTGATTTTGAATATTAGCAAGTAAAATTTGAAAGTCGAATAAATTATATCTCGAATATCTAGATTTAATTGGATAATTAAATTGATAATTTAATATTTGAAATTACAGAAATAATTGGAAATTGGGTTTAATACGATTAAATTTGATTTGTAAAGTTGTATTAAATCATATTGGAGTTAGAATTATGTTATAGAACTTTTAAAATTGAATTAAAAGTTAATTTGTGGAAATTAAATATTTTAATATTTAATTGGCGAGTAAAAATAATCGTATTTCAAACAGTCTCAATTTTCGATGAAACCAGTTTCATCGGAACCGTAATGTTAAATTATTGTAAGATTTTAAATTTCGTGTCAATCGGATTTACGGTTTGTTCGAGGCAAGCTAAAACGCACTGAAATCGGTTTAAGTGAATTTTTAAATTTAAATAGTCAATTTGAAAACCTATCTTCTTAATACGATCGAATTGGCTCCCGATATACATTCCATTGCATTCGGAATAAGGGTAAAACATTATAAACGCCAGGCGGAACGCTTCGTTTGGAGTTCGAAAAAAATTCGGATGAATTGTATCGCGTAATTTTCTATATAAGGCCTCACTATTTTCTGTTTTGCAAAGCAATTAGGGTTCCAAGCCCTAGCCGCCAGCATACTCTTTAATGGCCGAAATTGCATCTCCTTCTCCCTCAATTTTCTTCAAATCCATTAATAATTACAAGAAATCTTCAACTACAACTTTCTAGAGCTCGATGAGAGCTATACATCCAACGGTCGATTTAGCCTATCTCTTCACGGATCGACGTGAATTTGGCGATGAACGTCGTATGGTTGCGCACGATTTCCTAGGCGTAGGGACAACCTAGCATCACTTGCTCCTGGCCGAAGGTGGAGGCGTGGTCAAGCTTCGAAACCCTAGTCTCAGATCGTCGTAAATATCGACATGGTAGCCGCGTTAATTTTGGGTTGTAGGCGGCTATGGGTTTCGTGGTTGCGTTCGTTACCTGGTATTGGAGAAGATGAGGGGCACGGCCTTGATGCAGTCAAAGTAGATCGAATGGTCCAGAATTTTTAAGGTTTTAAAAATAAAAAGAAATTGTAAATTAATGGATATATAAATCGTGTGATGTTTAAAACTATGTAACTTGTTCACACAAGGTCGAAAACTGACAAAAAAATTGCGTTGGAATCGTATTGACGATTACTACACAATGGATCTGGATTGGGATCGATTGGAGCTAGTGATAATTTTGGGTAAATTAAACGGTCGTTTAATTTTATTCGGAACGAAACACTGCAACTGTTATTGGAAGCAAGGTGAGAACTTCTCACTAAATCGAATTTGTTTCGACTTAAATTTTAAATAGTTAGATTTAAAATTGCTTCATTGTATGCTTGGATGATAAATTGCTATATGTTGTATTGAAATAGACCCTATACGCCGCATATTAAGCGGATGTTGTTATATTAAACACATATACCGCGATATTACATCTTGAAGTGTAATTGGTATCATATATGTACTTGGAGTTGATTTCCCGCATTATATAGCGGATGAGACCCTATTGCGCCGCATAATAGTGCACAATATTTTATATAAACCCATGTACCACGATATCCCGTCTTGAAACGGAATTGGTATTGTGCTAAAATCTATGGATGCAGGGAAACAGGTTGGTGGGATCCAACTGGATTCCTCAAATAATTGAATTTGTTTCAATGTTGTGCGTTAATTATTTATAATCTCTGTGTGATTATCTTTGTGATTGAAATCGTTGAAAGCTAAAATTTAGCTGAATATAAATTTTGGTATCGTTGGACACCGGAAATAAATAAAAATTTGATTTTTGAAAATTTTGGTTGAAAGTTTGTATTAAAATTTAATTTGAGAATTGGATAAATCTGAAAGAAGGAATTATAAAATAATAAAGTTTTATTTTTAATCTTATTGAATAAAATTTCAAAATATGGGAAAAACTTTAATAAATGGATTTCGGGTAATATTATTCAAAAGTTGAAGAATTTATTCAAAATACGAATTTTAAAGAGTTTGAAAAATAAAAGAATTGGTTTTCTTTAAAAGGAATTTATTTTTAAAAGGGAAATAAAATTTGAAATCCATTTGGGAATTGATTTTTGTGATTGAATTTAAGTCTTTTGAAAATCCATTTGGAAATTTATTTGGTGTTTTGAAATGAGTTTGGAATCAATTTGAAAATTGATTTGGGGTTTAGTAGAAATTGATTTCAATTAAAGATTTGAATGAAATTCACTTGGTGTTTAATTTCTTGGAAAATCAACAAGGAATTTGATTTGGTTGTTTTTGAAATCAACTGAAAAATTGAATTGTTGTTGAACGTGAATATTTGAAATCGATTTGAAAATCGTATATCAGTGGATATTTGGAAATTTAAATTCACTATGGAATTTATAAAGGAAAGGGAAAGTTGTTTAAAAATAAATGTTGATTTATTTTTGAAGTGTTGAAATAAATTTACGGATTTGAAATGTAAATTCAAAGTAAATCGGTAATGATTTATTTAATAGGTTTAAATGAACCATTTTGAAATGAAAGTGTATTCTCCCTGGAAAGCTGAATAAAATTTCTGAATAGCTTTGAAAGATATATACATATATATATATATATATAAAATTCTAGAATTGGTTTTGAAAAGGATACTTTGGAGAAATTAACTTCTTAAATTGTTTTAAATATTTTAAGTAAAGATTTATTAAGTTGATAAAGAAATGATTACTTCTAACTTTTAATTAATAATTTTTTTAGAAAATAGTTATTTAAATAGTTATATTCTATCTACTAATTTTATTTTGAAAACTAGTTTGGACTTAAGTTATATGTAATATTGGTATAATATCTTTATAACTAATATTTTGAGTAAAGTGTTTAAAGAAAAAAAGTTTTATTTCAAAGTGTTTTCCCGATATATTTTGGATAAGTGTTATAAATTATTTTAAATTATTTGAACTCGGCAGATTTCCAGTGAAAATGAATAAATATTTGGAAGTGTTTTCGCCTAAGGAAAATGATTTGAAATTTGTTTTCAAAAGTTGTAAAAGAGGAAAAGTGATTTGAAATTTGTTTTCAAATGGTTGAAGTGTGGAAAAATATATATTGTAAAAATATTTTTGGAAAATAAATAATTCAAGAAATTATTTGGAATTTGGTGATGTTGTGCATATCAATTGATAGTTAAATAACCGACTACCAATATTTACCTTTAAATGGGTATTTATTGTGATTTGCTTGAATTTGAATGCTACACTTATTTTAAAATAAGCGCTCGTTATTCGGTTTAGCCGGAAGAGGATCTTTTGGTCATAAATCCCATTCCGAATAGTGATACGTCGTAATGGATAGCATTTGAAGACCGATGTTGAAAACCAGATATTTTCGAAAAGGGAAAGATTACCGTCGAATGTCTCTACATCGGCTGATCTCCAATATAGAGATTTTATCACCCTTTTTGATGGGAAGTCCGGTCGAGATTAGTGAATATCCGGATTGCAAAGGCTTCTTTGGAAGTGCCTTCGGTTCCGTTCGATCCCAGAACGGACTTGTATGGATGTGTGTCTGACGTTACAATTTGAGATGTAAAGCTGGTTTTTATCAAATATATTTCTGTTGGTGGCGGAGAATTTATTCTTTTAGCTTAACACCCTTCTCTGAGACGTACGAGCTCAGAGGTTATGTAGTTGATGGTTACTAGTGATACATTCCCAATTTGGTAATGTGGCATACAAAGTGCTGTTGATCATTTGTTGATCAAAGCATAGCTTTTGTGAAAAGCATAGCTTTTGTGAAAAGAGTAGCTTTGTGGACGAGACTTCGTCGGTCCTCACACTCCGCAATGGTCAAAACAGGAAAGATGCATCAAGGTTATAGGGAGTAGCGCTCCTTAGGGTATGTGCATTTCCTTCTGGATAGAAGTGGTATCATGGTATGGAGCCCAGATACTTAACTTATGCGGATGTCTCAAATATATATGACTTTGTGATTGTTGTTGGTTAAGGATCCTCGGATAAAGGTTGCTTACAACCGGGGGATGGCTTACTCGTGTCAGCAGTTACCTACTTTTGCAGAGGTAACCCAGCCTTGTGTTGGCAGAGATCCGGTTTGGTTCTCAGGCCGTCCTTCAAGAGGCGTACCCATGTGGCAATGGGAAGTTCCTTGGCCTGGACATTTGTTGGAAATCCAAAGAAACAATACGAGCCTTGTACGATTTTAGTTGTAGAGCCTGCCATTTAATATGGTAGCTATAGTAGGCATACTATAATGGTACCTATGCTGGCTAAGATTTATATTATACTTTCAAAATGTTTTTCTACACTATGCACTAATAATAATAAAAATCAAATGATTCTGCGTAGTAAGCATATTTGACTATCATAAGGAGAAATCTCCTCCAATTCTGCGATTGCATTGTGTGTGTGGCGGGAGGTCTTATGGTAGTTTCATTTTCCAAAAGAATTGCGGATATTTTTACTTCCCTTGTTGTTGTTGTTTTAAACTGTTTTAATTTCTCACACCAGTCCCATGACTGACCTAGAGTTTATTGTTCCCTTCCTAAACTCTGGAGGCCCACAAATTTCTACACGGCCAGTCTAGAGTCAGGTTATCAGGTCATTCTGCAATTCAGGAGATGTTGTAGAGCTAAAGAGGCAAGCTGGATAGCATGGCGTGTCAACTAGATTATAGTATTTCTTTTCCACTGTTTGTCGTTGTAAACTCTGATAATGTAATGTAGTGTAATGTGATGTAATGTATAAAATGTATATTTCTTTTGATTTAAATATTATTCATTAATCTATTATATGTTGTTCTGCTGTGATTGTGTGATTCTGATATTGTTTCTGTTGTTTCTTCTTTCTTTCTTCTTCTACCTCTTCTTCTTTAACCCTAAAGACTCATATGTTTGTTCCTCTTTGGCTGGATTGTTGTGGAAGATTTCCAGCTCAAAGGAGTATGGATTTTCGGGCCTTTTGCAATGATTCGATTGAGTGGGAAGCATCCTCACATTTGGTATCGAAGCATTAGGTTAAGAGACAACCTTGGCTCTGTTGGGAATTACTCATTAGAGATAGAGTCAGTAGTACTCTAGAATGAGTATGAGTGTAATAATGGACATGAGTGCGCACTTGTTAATGAATATGTAACGACCCGGAATTTTGACAGCATATTTTAAATAAATATTTAATCTAAATTAAATCAAATATAAGCTTGTCAATATTTAAATTAATGAGATCTTAAATGTTTAACAGTTATGTATGTTTATAAAAGAAATTTGGTTTGAGAAATTTAAAATTTAATATTTCAAAACTATTCTAAACAAAATATGTCTTATTCAATAGAATCAAATCAAAGACTTTATATTTTTGATATTTGATAAAATACATATGAATACAATGTTAATGTTTAAAATAAAGTTTAAAAATATACAAACATAGTAATATTAAGCATAAACATGAGAAAAAAAAAGTATGAATCATAATTATAAACATAAGTATAAACCATACATTATAAAATATAAAATATAAAATATAAACAAGAGATAAATTTACGAATATAAGTTATAACTTGAACCATATTAATACAAGTGTATGAACATGTGAACACTATAACATCAATGTCATTATAAATGAACAAATAGCAAGAGTATGGAATAATAAAAGTAATTCTAGTTATGCATAAGAAAACAAAGTCAAATATAAGGATCTTGATACATTGCTTAATACACATATAAGTTGTACAACAATTACGTGATGTACCCAGAGAAAAATAATAATAATAAACTAAAATAAAGGTAAACCAGTAATAAACATATAAACAAACCCGTACACACATAAATGTACAACAACCAAAGATCTTGTTCAGAACAGTAAAGCAAACATAAAATTTATATGTTGTTGAAGCTCACATGCATAAGGAAAATATGTTTTACTTCAAATAGAATACAAACAAAACCTGAAGCTTACTAAACATGTTTGGCCGAAATAATGATAAATATCTTGTACAACAAAGTAAGTAACAATAAATATCTTTGTACCAAATTTGCAACAGACAGTAAACATTTATTACCTGCTACCATAATTAAAAGCAAAATCATTAATTAGCACATCTTCTTGTTTAATAAGTACACAGCCGAAATACCCATATCACTTCATACTGCTGTGTATATCTCTTAACCAATTAGAAGATTGATGACAATACAAATACATACGGCCTAGATATAACCTCTATGATCCAAAGCTTCTATATGTATCCAATATACATATCATCAGTTCATATATACAAGCCTTAACTTAAAAATAAATCTGAGAAAACATTGTATGCTTTGCAAACTTGAATTTTATTCAACAGCAAAACCAACAGGGAGAGTTTCAGAGAATTCTACTGCAAAATTCTTCGACTCATCAATTCTGTTCAACAGTTTTATGTGAGTAAACATGTTTTTAAACCTAACTTTTAATAAGGATTTCATAAAATATTGTTATGGATTGTGTTCTGGAATGTTTGGCATAGTCTATATGATCTGCATCTTGATATTCTTACAAATTTTAATTTTCTGTGAGTCAAAGGAAGTAAAGCATAAATCATACTTGTATATAGAGTCCTCTTATTTCATTAGTAATTTAACTAAGTAAAAGTTGTTAAAGCTTTAGATTAAGGTTTGAAATTTATTTTAAGAAAGCTGTATAATTTAAGCATCTGAAACTTAAACTTACAGTAAAAATGTAAGTAAGGATCAAAAATTCGAGTTGCATAAAGTGTAAATTCAAAGTTATATTCTGAAACATCATACAAAGTTAAGAATTTTAAGACTCAAATTATAATTTTTAGTGAACAAGTTTGGGAGCAGTTTGATAATAACCCATTTTTGCTTTTCTTTGAATTTCAGATGATTTAATCAATAACTTTTGTTGAAATTCGACTTAAAGCTAGAACAATGTTGCAAGATCACCAGAAAATTATAAAAATAATTTTCGAATGTAAGAATTGTTGTGGGGAATCAAAAGTAGGGTTTAGTGCTTATGTTTTTTTTAGGCTCTGTAAAAAATTGATTTTTGCATCTACACGTGATCGAGCACCACGAAATTCAAGGGAGTGGTAGAGGGTCGTGTTGACGTGGTGTGGTTGAATTTTAGGCGTCTCTGGTGGAGCGAGGGGCGGTGGCGACGTGATTATGGTGGTTTGGGTTAAGTTCTGAATCAGGGTCGAACAGTGGATTTTCGATTCAAAACTTCTATAGGCAATTCGAAATTGGATTTCGAATAAGTGGGTGATTTGTGATGTGCGTGAAGCATGGGTGTTCGCTGGAGTTAGGCGGTGCAGCTGTGCACGTATACGGCATGGGGGTGATGGCGTCTGTGTTCGTGTGCGTGCGTATTACCTGATGCTTTTCTCCTTTTACTTAAGTTTTTAAAAACTTAGCTTGTTGAAAAGAAGAAAAGGGGTGAAGGGGAGTTACAGGGGGGACTCGGGTATGAGAGTGTATATGCTCGATGGGTTAACTTAGTTGAACTAAAACTTAACAAATTACTGAAAAAAAAAGAAAAAAAAAAAGAAAGAATAAGAAACGTTACAGCAGGAAGAAAAGAACAGGAGGGAATGAGAGGGAGAGACGCGGGAAAAGGGAGAGGATGGCTCGAGAGTTACTCGAGTAAAATGGGGGTTTTCTTCGGGTTCCTGTGTTCGTGGGATAGAGAGTTAGTGACTGCAGCTTCTTCTATAACCTTACTAAAAAAAAAAGGTTAAGGAATTTTGAGTTTTATCAGGATTTCAATATTTTAAAATTTAATAAATGTAAACCAGTTTAAGTTAAACTTTAGACAAATTAAATTGTTTAGTTAATGAATAACAAACATTTAAAATTCTTAACTAATGTTTAATTAAGTGATTAATTTAAGTTAATATAAATTTAATTATCATTTGAGGATTATAGTTAATAATAAGTTAGTTTCCAAATTTGAAGCGGAGTTTTGAGTGTTTCATTAAGTTGAACAATTAATATTAATTATTATTTCAGAAAGAAATTCAGAATATTTACAGTTTCGTTAATAACTTTTGGAATTTTCGAAATCGCAATCAACCATTTAAGCTAATTAATGGAAGGTAATAGTTAATTGATTTAGTAATTTAAGTCAGAATTAATGAATGGTTAATTGACTAATTAGCAGTTAACAAATAAGGAATTAAGTTCCACTAATTAATGATTAAGGTTATTAACTAATGTATGAGGAATATTTAATTAAGTAATTAAATAAATAAGACTTAATAATTGATTTGGTCAAGATTCATTAAATTAAATAATTTGAAAAGAAATAAGTAATTAATTATCAATTAATGATTGATTAAACAGAGTTAAGTGATTAACTCTCAGGTAATAAATTCTAAATTGAATTAATTACAAATATGATTGAAAGGCAATTGCTTATGGACTGTTGTGTTGAATATCTGATTGTGATATTTATGTGATGATATTCTATGATGCTCTGTGATATGTTATGTTATATCTATGATGCTTGTGTATGTTTTATCTGTGATAAATGCTATGTTAATTCAATTGTTAACTTTAAACTGTTAAGTTAATTAGACAACTTGGCCCTTAAAATGGCGTTTGGATTCGATGAGACCGGGATCGGAAGAATCAATTTTGATTCTCCGAAAACCACATCGATCCAAATTAAACGATAGGTCGTGAACCTGAAATGGAGATCGAGATGGTGGTTTCAGAATGCAAGGGTTATCGTCGTTGACTCTGAGGGTGATTCCAAAATGAGTGTAACAAGATAATGCCTTCGGTTTCGTTCGAACCCGGAACGAACATGTATGGATTGAATGCTTTCAGCACATCGTCAGGCGGACGATGAGCATTCTAAGTGATATGTTCTGTAAAGGTAATCGTAGCCTCAAGCCTCATCAACCGGGAATGGCTAAAACAGGGGAGATGCAGCAAGGTTAGGTGGGTCATGCCCAAGCAGGACAAGATATTTCCCCTATCTAGATGTCCCTTTATTTTTCGGCTTAGTGGGCGGTTGCTAGCTACAACCGCGGGGTTTATCTTGTTCGGGACTGTTCAGTAAGGAATGGTTCCGGCCTTGTGTTGCAGGGGATGAAGGGAGTAATCCTCGGTACGGTGATCTAGGCCCCGTACTGTGACGGGCGGTACCCCGGTAGCCCTGCCATTGTATGGAATCCAACTTCCAATAAGCGCCGTACGATTTGATTGTGCCCAACTATGTTGAAATGTGAGATGTAAGCATTTTAGCTATTTCTGTATTTTACTTGAAAACCCTAGACACTATTATAATAACACTGGATTTCCTATGAAATGTTTTGGTTAGCGTAAGGTAAAAACTTACCCGTATTTATTTGTGGGGAGTCTTACGTGATACCTTATTTTCAAATGTTTTCAAAATTAAACAACTTTAAACCGTTTACTCATACTAGACCCATGTCTGACCCGGAGTTTATTTTTGTTTTTCATAAACTCTCGGGTACCCAAATTTTTACGGGTAGTCAAGGGATTCAGGTTAGCTTTGACGAATTCTGGAGGAGCAATGGAGCAGGAGGCTTCAACGTTGTAGATATATATATAGTTCCGCTGTGTGGGTATCTCTGAGTCATATTGTTTGAGTCATATTGTATTAAGTTGTATTTACTAGACATGTGTTTATAACTGTCTAGTATGTGATGTATGTATGATTGTCACATGTATTGATATTGTATAACTCTGATATATGTACAAACTATGTATTATTTATGTGATATATTATATTTTGTTCCGTTCCGCTGTGAGATTCTGATGTTGTTGTTCTTTCTTCTCTATCTTTTCTATTTTCTCACCCCTTTCTTTTCTTAATGATGAAACGTCTTTCCATTAGTAGAAGGGCGGGTCGTCACAGTTGGTATCAGAGCATAGGTTGGTGATAACCTTGACTCTGGTAGGAATTACTCATAAAATAGAGTCAGTGGAACTCTAAAATGAGATTGAGTGTATTAATAGATATGAGCGCGTATTTGTTAATGAATATAAAGTTGTTTTATATTGCGTTGATTGATTTATTGAGTGGTATATGAACCTTCGTCGGCACAGTCTCGAAAACTGTATCGAAGGGGTTTCTAAACACTTAAATAGAGCAATTCGACACAATATTGATTTTTAAAAGTAGGGTAAATGAAATAATTTTACCCAAAATTATATTTTAATATAAAAGAAATATTTTTCTGAAATAACTATATATATACTTGGATGTTTGATTGTTAATAGTACAATCAAATAAAAAAAAAATTAAATTTGAGGGGTCTTTAAACAAATAAAATTGTCTAAGTATGATCTTTAATACAAAAGGGAATATAACTAAAAATTAGATTAAACAAGAATTTAAATCCCGGAAATTTGAAAGGTGTTAAAAAAAAATTGAAAACAAAGGATTTGGGAATTCAAAATCTTGGGAATGTTTGAAAAGTTTATCCAAGGATTTGAAGGAAATAATGTAATCTTGTTTTGGAAAATCTTGATGGTTATGATATTGTTTGAGGTTGTTGGGCATGCAAGTTGTTTCAAAATTTTCAAAAGAGAAAATTTGTTTTGGTGAAAATAAGTGTTTGAAAATTTGATTTGCTATACCAAGTGAGTAAGTGTAGTTATCATTTTAAAATGGTTTTGAAAATGAAAACCGGGCAATGGAATTCTAAGATTTCTCTTTAATAATGTGAAAGGATTAAATAAATCAACTATTGAACTTATAAAATAAGGTTGATATTAATAAAAAGAAATCGGGAAATTTAATCCCGGAATTAAAATTTAACTTAAGTAAATAAAGATAAGAAAATATATTTGAGTTTAACCTGAGATAAGTTAAATGAAATTGAAGCTCAAAACAAATTTAATTGGATATAAAATTTGAAGGTAAAATGATAGTAATTGTGAGGTGAAACTCTATACCCTAATGATAGTATGTGTTATATATAAATAATCTGGAATAGTGGTTATATGATGAAGTGACTCAAATGAGTAATATAAGCTGTTAAGAAGATAAATAAGTTTTGAGCTCATATATTGAGAAATAAATTTAAAGATTGGTAAGTAGCTAAATTTAGCTGAAGTTGAGTTGGAATAAGATTGTATTTAAATGAATTCAATCGAGTCATAAATAAAATTGAATGAAATAAAATTCTTATGTAAATAAGTAAATGTAAACCAAAGTAAATATTGAATTGAATTAGAATAGAATTGGTGTGAGTTGTAAACAAATCTAATTCAAGTATAAATTGGATAACCTTATTATGAATAAATTGAATAACTTTATTATGAATAAATTCAATAATGAGTTGTTAATGCAAATTAAAATTTAAGGATGGATAAAAGAATAAACTAATCAAATAAATTAGTAAATAGTTAGGATGTGATTAAAAGAAAATCAAACTTTTGATTATTTAAATGGGAATTAGTGGAATAGAATAAACTTAAGTCATTAGGAGAAACTGTTTGAGAAAATAAATGACTTAAGAAAATTGTGAGATGATTATTTAAAATATTGGTCGATTTAATAAAATGGTTTGGAATCAAACTTTTGAAATGAAAGGAAATGCAATGAAAGGATTGTGATAAATTTAATATGGTAGAGTCAAGTGTAAAATTGAGATGGACTCAAGTGTAAATTGAGTTGAAATCAATTTAAGACTTGTTATAAAGCTTAAGTGATTATTTATTCACAATAATATTGTGAGTTTCATAGGAAATGGGTTGTTTGAAGTAAATAAGATTGAATAAAATTCTATGAATTGTTGGAAGTAAAATAGGATGATTTTGAATATGAGTTTGTATTGCTTAAATGGATTATATAAGCAAGCAAGTTGTAAATCACTTAAACTGAAAGGAATGATTTGAGAATTTATTGAAAGTAATTGTGATAAGGATTGAAACAATACATATGTGCTTATGCAAATATGTAATGTTAAACAAATGGAGACTCTGTCAAAACTTTTCAAAATTTGGAAACTATATATTAAAAAAAAAAATTGAAATAAAATAATGAATAAAACTGATTTAAAATAATAATTGGAATCAGTTATAAATAGAGATAGTCAATAAAGGTTCAATTTTCAGAATTAAGAAAATTGAATTCATATGGAATTGGTAATTCAGATTTAAATAAGAAGATATAAAGGCTAAAGGGCAGAGTAATAATATAAGGGAATATATAATGCTTATATCAAAACTTAAGAAATGGATGGTGAAACTCTTAAGTAAAATTTGATATTGGGAAAAATTTATTTCAAAATGGATAGAATCAAAAATAATGTGAATAAAAGAAATTGATATGATTGATAATTAATGAAATGTAAATACGTAGGATGAACGTATATTAATATTATTCGCATAACAAACTGATCCAGATTCGAGCACAGAATTTCGAGATAGTTACATCAATCCAAGTCAGGATTTTTTTCACTCGATTTTCGACGACGAACCATGGATTTGGATTTTGATTGATGCTGGAAATTCTCTATCATAGTTGTGACTATGCAAGGAGAGTGACAGTTTCTGATCAAGAAACCAGTTCTGAGTCCGCACTAGGAAGTCGGGTGAACGATACTAGTTCGGAAATGAAATTGTGTGACCGAGCGATCAGATTGATATTGCATACGATTGGTATATGTACATCGTACGGGCCTAATCAAAATAAATATTTGAATTCTGTAAAGAAGTCAATAAATTTGGAAAGAGTTATTACTGTAGCTTATAAAATTGAATTGCTAGAATGGATGTCTGGAATTTATTGTATATTCCATATATCTCAGGAAATATGTTCATGATTCATCATTGATTGTTAAACAGGTAATTCAGGAAATTCGAAGATGAGTCGAATTTAATTGTGGTCAGGAATCCAGTTTGGATTATTGATCATCGAGAGATAAACTCTCGATAGTTTTAGGGAAACTTATCCGAACTTGTGTTCGGATAGCTAGTGTTGTTTGTTAGAATAGACTGTTTGTTTGTTGTTAATATATAAATGATATGTATGTTTGGATGATTAATATAAAAACTTTTGAATTAACTGTTGTTTAAATTTCGGGGACGAAATTCTTTTAAGGGGAGAGGAATGTAACGACCCGGAATTTTGACAGCATATTTTAAATAAATATTTAATCTAAATTAAATCAAATATAAGCTTGTCAATATTTAAATTAATGAGATCTTAAATGTTTAACAGTTATGTATGTTTATAAAAGAAATTTGGTTTGAGAAATTTAAAATTTAATATTTCAAAACTATTCTAAACAAAATATGTCTTATTCAATAGAATCAAATCAAAGACTTTATATTTTTGATATTTGATAAAATACATATGAATACAATGTTAATGTTTAAAATAAAGTTTAAAAATATACAAACATAGTAATATTAAGCATAAACATGAGAAAAAAAAAGTATGAATCATAATTATAAACATAAGTATAAACCATACATTATAAAATATAAAATATAAAATATAAACAAGAGATAAATTTACGAATATAAGTTATAACTTGAACCATATTAATACAAGTGTATGAACATGTGAACGCTATAACATCAATGTCATTATAAATGAACAAATAGCAAGAGTATGGAATAATAAAAGTAATTCTAGTTATGCATAAGAAAACAAAGTCAAATATAAGGATCTTGATACATTGCTTAATACACATATAAGTTGTACAACAATTAAGTGATGTACCCAGAGAAAAATAATAATAATAAACTAAAATAAAGGTAAACCAGTAATAAACATATAAACAAACCTGTACACACATAAATGTACAACAACCAAAGATCTTGTTCAGAACAGTAAAGCAAACATAAAATTTATATGTTGTTGAAGCTCACATGCATAAGGAAAATATGTTTTACTTCAAATAGAATACAAACAAAACCTGAAGCTTACTAAACATGTTTGGCCGAAATAATGATAAACATCTTGTACAACAAAGTAAGTAACAATAAATATCTTTGTACCAAATTTGCAACAGACAATAAACATTTATTACCTGCTACCATAATTAAAAGCAAAATCATTAATTAGCACATCTTCTTGTTTAATAAGTACACAGCCGAAATACCCATATCACTTCATACTGCTGTGTATATCTCTTAACCAATTAGAAGATTGATGACAATACAAATACATACGGCCTAGATATAACCTCTATGATCCAAAGCTTCTATATGTATCCAATATACATATCATCAGTTCATATATACAAGCCTTAACTTAAAAATAAATCTGAGAAAACATTGTATGCTTTGCAAACTTGAATTTTATTCAACAGCAAAACCAACAGGGAGAGTTTCAGAGAATTCTACTGCAAAATTCTTCGACTCATCAATTCTGTTCAACAGTTTTATGTGAGTAAACATGTTTTTAAACCTAACTTTTAATAAGGATTTCATAAAATATTGTTATGGATTGTGTTCTGGAATGTTTGGCATAGTCTATATGATCTGCATCTTGATATTCTTAGAAATTTTAATTTTCTGTGAGTCAAAGGAAGTAAAGCATAAATCATACTTGTATATAGAGTCCTCTTATTTCATTAGTAATTTAACTAAGTAAAAGTTGTTAAAGCTTTAGATTAAGGTTTGAAATTTATTTTAAGAAAGCTGTATAATTTAAGCATCTGAAACTTAAACTTACAGTAAAAATGTAAGTAAGGATCAAAAATTCGAGTTGCATAAAGTGTAAATTCAAAGTTATATTCTGAAACATCATACAAAGTTAAGAATTTTAAGACTCAAATTATAATTTTTAGTGAACAAGTTTGGGAGCAGTTTGATAATAACCCATTTTTGCTTTTCTTTGAATTTCAGATGATTTAATCAATAACTTTTGTTGAAATTCGACTTAAAGCTAGAACAATGTTGCAAGATCACCAGAAAATTATAAAAATAATTTTCGAATGTAAGAATTGTTGTGGGGAATCAAAAGTAGGGTTTAGTGCTTATGTTTTTTTTAGGCTCTGTAAAAAATTGATTTTTGCATCTACACGTGATCGAGCACCACGAAATTCAAGGGAGTGGCAGAGGGTCGTGTTGACGTGGTGTGGTTGAATTTTAGGCGTCTCTGGTGGAGCGAGGGGCGGTGGCGACGTGATTATGGTGGTTTGGGTTAAGTTCTGAATCAGGGTCGAACAGTGGATTTTCGATTCAAAACTTCTATAGGCAATTCGAAATTGGATTTCGAATAAGTGGGTGATTTGTGATGTGCGTGAAGCATGGGTGTTCGCTGGAGTTAGGCGGTGCAGCTGTGCACGTATACGGCGTGGGGGTGATGGCGTCTGTGTTCGTGTGCGTGCGTATTACCTGATGCTTTTCTCCTTTTACTTAAGTTTTTAAAAACTTAGCTTGTTGAAAAGACGAAAAGGGGTGAAGGAGAGTTACAGGGGGGACTCGGGTATGAGAGTGTATATGCTCGATGGGTTAACTTAGTTGAACTAAAACTTAACAAATTACTGAAAAAAAAAGAAAAAAAAAAGAAAGAATAAGAAATGTTACAGCAGGAAGAAAAGAACAGGAGGGAATGAGAGGGAGAGACGCGGGAAAAGGGGGAGGATGGCTCGAGAGTTACTCGAGTAAAATGGGGGTTTTCTTCGGGTTCCTGTGTTCGTGGGATAGAGAGTTAGTGACTGCAGCTTCTTCTATAACCTTACTAAAAAAAAAAAGGTTAAGGAATTTTGAGTTTTATCAGGATTTCAATATTTTAAAATTTAATAAATGTAAACCAGTTTAAGTTAAACTTTAGACAAATTAAATTGTTTAGTTAATGAATAACAAACATTTAAAATTCTTAACTAATGTTTAATTAAGTGATTAATTTAAGTTAATATAAATTTAATTATCATTTGAGGATTATAGTTAATAATAAGTTAGTTTCCAAATTTGAAGCAGAGTTTTGAGTGTTTCATTAAGTTGAACAATTAATATTAATTATTATTTCAGAAAGAAATTCAGAATATTTACAGTTTCGTTAATAACTTTTGGAATTTTCGAAATCGCAATCAACCATTTAAGCTAATTAATGGAAGGTAATAGTTAATTGATTTAGTAATTTAAGTCAGAATTAATGAATGGTTAATTGACTAATTAGCAGTTAACAAATAAGGAATTAAGTTCCACTAATTAATGATTAAGGTTATTAACTAATGTATGAGGAATATTTAATTAAGTAATTAAATAAATAAGACTTAATAATTGATTTGGTCAAGATTCATTAAATTAAATAATTTGAAAAGAAATAAGTAATTAATTATCAATTAATGATTGATTAAACAGAGTTAAGTGATTAACTCTCAGGTAATAAATTCTAAATTGAATTAATTACAAATATGATTGAAAGGCAATTGCTTATGGACTGTTGTGTTGAATATCTGATTGTGATATTTATGTGATGATATTCTATGATGCTCTGTGATATGTTATGTTATATCTATGATGCTTGTGTATGTTTTATCTGTGATAAATGCTATGTTAATTCAATTGTTAACTTTAAACTGTTAAGTTAATTAGACAACTTGGCCCTTAAAATGGCGTTTGGATTCGATGAGACCGGGATCGGAAGAATCAATTTTGATTCTCCGAAAACCACATCGATCCAAATTAAACGATAGGTCGTGAACCTGAAATGGAGATCGAGATGGTGGTTTCAGAATGCAAGGGTTATCGTCGTTGACTCTGAGGGTGATTCCAAAATGAGTGTAACAAGATAATGCCTTCGGTTTCGTTCGAACCCGGAACGAACTTGTATGGATTGAATGCTTTCAGCACATCGTCAGGCGGACGATGAGCATTCTAAGTGATATGTTCTGTAAAGGTAATCGTAGCCTCAAGCCTCATCAACCGGGAATGGCTAAAACAGGGGAGATGCAGCAAGGCTAGGTGGGTCATGCCCAAGCAGGACAAGATATTTCCCCTGTCTAGATGTCCCTTTATTTTTCGGCTTAGTGGGCGGTTGCTAGCTACAACCGCGGGGTTTATCTTGTTCGGGACTGTTCAGTAAGGAATGGTTCCGGCCTTGTGTTGCAGGGGATGAAGGGAGTAATCCTCGGTACGGTGATCTAGGCCCCGTACTGTGACGGGCGGTACCCCGGTAGCCCTGCCATTGTATGGAATCCAACTTCCAATAAGCGCCGTACGATTTGATTGTGCCCAACTATGTTGAAATGTGAGATGTAAGCATTTCAGCTATTTCTGTATTTTACTTGAAAACCCTAGACACTATTATAATAACACTGGATTTCCTATGAAATGTTTTGGTTAGCGTAAGGTAAAAACTTACCCGTATTTATTTGTGGGGAGTCTTACGTGATACCTTATTTTCAAATGTTTTCAAAATTAAACAACTTTAAACCGTTTACTCATACCAGACCCATGTCTGACCCGGAGTTTATTTTTGTTTTTCATAAACTCTCGGGTACCCAAATTTTTACGGGTAGTCAAGGGATTCAGGTTAGCTTTGACGAATTCTGGAGGAGCAATGGAGCAGGAGGCTTCAACGTTGTAGATATATATATAGTTCCGCTGTGTGGGTATCTCTGAGTCATATTGTTTGAGTCATATTGTATTAAGTTGTATTTACTAGACATGTGTTTATAACTGTCTAGTATGTGATGTATGTATGATTGTCACATGTATTGATATTGTATAACTCTGATATATGTACAAACTATGTATTATTTATGTGATATATTATATTTTGTTCCGTTCCGCTGTGAGATTCTGATGTTGTTGTTCTTTCTTCTCTATCTTTTCTATTTTCTCACCCCTTTCTTTTCTTAATGATGAAACGTCTTTCCATTAGTAGAAGGGCGGGTCGTCACAGAATATAAAAAAATTGTTTTATTTTTTGTTGATTGGTTTGTTGTGTGGTATATGGATTCTGCTCAATACGAGTAATTAACGTTATTGATAGGAATCTCTAAACACTTGTACAGAACAAAATCGACACGATATCGTTTTAAAATAGGGTAAATGAAATAATTTTACCTAAATTATTTTCGAATATAAAAGAGAAAAAATTTCTGTGAATTATTATAATATATGATCGCTTGGTTGCTAGAAAGTGATGATATTAAATTATTATCATTAATGTTGAAAAAGAAATTGAAATCGTAACTCCAAAGTTAAGAAATAAATTCACATACAAATAAAATTGGAGAACATAAATTGCAAATGTGATTTGTAATTTGAAGTAAAATTCCAGAGGAATATTTGGAAATGTTTTGAAAAGGTTTGCAATTTGGAAAAGATTAAATTCCTTTTTGAGTTTGAAAATGGTTTTCCAGGGTTTGGAAAAATGTTTTTGGAGGGTTAAAAGCTCTAAACTCTTTTGGGTCGCTGGAAAATAACTTCGGTGATGACTGCAGCATCTTCGGTGTTCATTTTCGGGTTTCCAAAAGAGGGATTGCTGCCAAGTTGTTATAAATGGAAGTTGTTTGGAAATTTTGGGTTTGTGTTTTGAAATTCAAAGGATAATTTGAATTGGTTTCAAAAAAATGGTTTTGAAATGTTGGAAAGACTCTGGAATCTGATAAAAATAGTTATGAAATAAAATTTATTGAGTTGAAAATAAATTTGGGGTAGAAACAAATGAATTGAATTCAACGTTTATAAATGAAGGGTAAATTAAATTCATATGGAATTTGAAATCCAGTTTAAATATAAGTGGTTATAAACCGAAATAGTGAATTGAATTGTGTTTGGGAACGAACAAAAGAATAAAAAATGAAATTGAAAACTGAATATCGAAAACCAGTTTGAATTGTGCGAGATGAAATGAGTTAGAACTTGTAATGAATTAGTAAAAGAAACTAATTTAAAATAGCAAGATGAATCAGTTGTGAATGAAAAATAATCGATAAAATTTAGTATTCAGAAGGTAAATTGAATCCAAATAGAATTGAAATTGTAAATTGAATTCAAATGAAATTGAGATTGAATGAAAATGGATATTATGGTTAGCAGGATATACGGGTGGATTAAAGGAAATTGGGATTTTGGTTTCGAAGATAAAAAATTTGAATTGCTTGACAAAAGGTATGTATTTGAATTTCAGTATGAAATTTGATGATTTTCTTGTCCAGCCACTTGGCTTTTTCTTTTCTTTTTTAAATCTGGGGGCCGTGGTGCCATTTTTGTAGTCGTACCGAGCTAGCCGCGTAAAGGAGACGGTGGTGAAATTTTTCGAACATTTAAGGTGTTAGAATATTTTTGAGAAAATTGGAAATTTTTGAAAACTATAACTTTGATTTTGGAGTGAAAAGTTAAAACATATAGTTGGTTTTGAAAAGAAAACTCAGTATGATTTGAAAACTTAGTAAAGTTATAGTAAGAAGTTTAACTATGGATTTTGGAAAAGTTAAAATGTTTAAATGAATTTTAAACTTAATTTGAAAAAATGGTTTTGAAAAGTTAATGGATTTCAAGACTTTTTCTTACTTGGCAACTTCGAGGACGAAATTCTTTTAAGGGGGAAAGTTTGTAACGATCCAGAATTTCTTTCATTTGAAATTTGTATATTTAATTGATTTTAAAAATTAGCAAGTAAAATTTGTAAGTCGAATAAATTATATCTCGAATATCTAGATTTAATTGGATAATTAAATCGACAATTTAATATTTGAAATTACAGAAATAATTGGAAATTGGGTTTAATGTGATTAAATTTGATTTGTAAAGTTGTATTATATCATATTGGAGTTAGAATGATGTTATAGAACTTTTAAAACTGAATTAAAAGTTAATTTGTGGAAATTGAATATTTTAATATTTAATTGGCGAGTATTTTTCGTTTTTCAAACTATCTCGGATTTCGGTGAAACCAGTTTCATCGGATCTGTAATGTTAAATTATTATAAGATTTCAAATTTCGTGTCAATCGGATTTACGGTTTGTCCGGGGCAAGCGAAAAAGCACAGAAATCGGTTTAAGTGAATTTTTAAATTTAAATAGTCAATTTGAAAACCTATCTTCCAAAAATGATCGAATTGGCTCCCGATATACATTCCATTGCGTTTGGAGTTCGAAAAAAATTCGGGTGAATAGTGTCGCGTAATTTTCTATATAAGGCCTCACTATTTTCTGTTTTGCAAAGCAATTAGGGTTCCAAGCCCTAGCCGCCAGCATACACTTTAATGGCCGAAATTGCATCTCCTTCTCCCTCAATTTTCTTCAAATCCGTTAATAATTACAAGAAATCTTCAAGTACAACTTTCTAGAGCTCGATGAGAGCTATACATCCAACGGTCGATTTAGCCTTTCTCTTCACGGATCGACGTGAATTTGGCGATGAACGTCGTACGGTCGCGTACGATTTCCTAGGCGTAGGGACAACCGAGCTTCACTTGCTCTTGGCCGAAAGTGGAGGCGTGGCCAAGCTTCGAAACCCTAGTCTCCGATCGTCGTAAATATCGACATGGTCCCCACGCTAATTTAGGGTTGTAGGCGGCTATGGATTTCATGGCTGCGTTCGTTAAGTGGTATTGGAGGAGATGAGTGGCACGGCCTTGATGCAGTTAAAGCAGATCGAACTGTCCATAATTTTTAAGGTTTTAAAAATAAAAAGAAATTGTAAATTAATGGATATATAAATCGTGTGATGTTTAAAACTCTATAACTTGTTCATACGAGGTCGAAAACTGACGAAACAAATTGCATTGGAATCGTATTGACGAGCACTACACAATGGAGGTGGATTGGGATCGATTAGAGCTAGTGATAATTTTGGGTAAAATTAAACGACGGTCAATTTTATTCGGAACGAAACACTGCAACTGTTATTGGAAGCAAGGTGAGAACTTCTCACTCAATCGAATTTGTTTCAATTTAACTTTTAAGCAGTTAGATTTAAAATTGCTTGATTGTATGCTTGGATGATAAATTGCTACATGTTGTATTGAAATAGACCCTATACGTCGCATATTAAGCGAAGGTTATTATATTAAACACATATACCGCGATATTCCATCTTGAAGTGGAATTGGTATTATATATGTACTTAGAGTTGATTTCCCGCATTATATAGTGAGACCCTATTGCGCCGCATAATAGCAGATAATATTTTATATAAACCCATGTGCCACGATATCCCATCTTGAAACGGGATTGGTATTGTGCTAACATCTGTGGATGCTGGGAAATAGGTTGGAGGGATCTAACTGGATTTCTCAAATAATTGAATTTTTTTCAATGTTTTGTGTTAATTATTTATAATCTCTGTGTGATTATCTTTGTGATTGAAATCGTTGAAGGGTAAAATTTAGCGGAATATAAATTTTGGTATCGTTGGATACCGGAAATAAATAAAAATTTGATTTTTGAAAATTTTGGTTGAAAGTTTATACTAAAATTTATTTTTGAGAATTGGATAAATTTGAAAGAAGGAATTCTAAAATAATAAAGTTTTATTTTTAATCTTATTGAATAAAAATTTTAAATATGGGAAAAGCTTTAATAAATGGATTACGGGTAATATTATTCAAAAGTTGAAGAATTTATTCAAAATATGAATTTTAAAGAGTTTGAAAAATAAAAGAATTGGTTTTCTTTAAAAGGAATTTATTTTTAAAAAGGAAATAAAATTTGAAATCCATTTGGGAATTGATTTTTGGTGATTGAATTTAAATCTTTTGGAAATTTATTTGGTGTTCTGAAATGAATTTGGAATCAATTTGAAAATTGATTTGGGGTTTAGTAGAAATTGATTTCAATTTAAGATTTGAATGAAATTCACTTAGTGTTTAATTTTTTGGAAAATCAATACGGAATTTGATTTGATTGTTTTTGAAATCAATTGAAAATTGAATTGTTATTGAAAGTGAATATTAGAAATCGATTTGAAAATCGTATATCAGTGGATATTTGGAAATATAAATTCCCCATGGAATTTATAAAGGAAAGGGAAATTTGTTTAAAAATAAACATTGATTTATTTTTGAAGTGTGGAAATAAATTTACGAATTTGGAACGTAAATTTAAAGTAAATCGATAAGGATTTATTTAATGGGTTTAAATGAACCATTCTGAAATGAAAGTGTATTCTCCCTGGAAAACCAAATAAAATTTCTGAATAGCTTTGAAAGATATACACATATACATACATATACTACATACATACATACATACATACATACATACATACATACATATAATTTTAGAATTAGTTTTGAAAAGGATACTTTGGAGAAATTAACTTCTTAAATTGTTTTAAATACTTTAAGTAAAGATTTATTAAGTTGATATAGAAATGATTATTTCTAAGATTTAATTAATAATTATTTTAGAAAATAGTTATCTAAATAGTTATACTCTATCTACTAATTTTATTTTGAAAATTAGTTTGGACTTTAGTTATATGTAATATTGGTATAATATTTTTATAACTAATATTTCAAGTAAAGTGTTCAAAGAAAAATAGTTTTATTTGAAAGTGTTTTCCCGATATATTTTTGATAAGTGTTATAAATTACTTTAAAGTATTTGAACTCGGTAGATTTCCAGTGAAAATGAATAAATATTTAGAAGTGTTTCCACGTAAGGAAAATGATTTGAAATTTTTTTTCAAAAGTTATAAAAGAGGAAAAGTGATTTGAAATTTGTTTTTAAATGGTTGAAGTGTGGAAAAATATATCTTGTAAAGATATTTTTGAAAAATAAATAATTCGAGAAATTATTTAGGATTTGGTGATTTTGTGCATATCAATTCATAGTTAAATAACCGACTACCAATATTACCTTTAAATGGGTATTTGTTGTGATTTGCTTGAATTTGAATGCCACACTTACTTTAAAATAAGCGCTCGTTATTCGGTTTAGCCGGGAGAGGATCTTTGGGTCATAAATCCCATTATGAATAGTGATACGTCGTAATGGATAACATTTGAAGACCGGTGATGAAGACTGGATATATTCGAAAACGGAAGGATTACCGTCGAATATCTCTGCATTGGCTGATCTCCGATATACAGATTTTATATCCCTTTGTGATGGAATGTCCGGTCGTGATTGGTGAATATTCGGATTGTAAGGGCTTCTTTGGAAGTGCCGTCGGTTCCGTTCGATCCCGGAACGGACTTGTATGGATGTGTGTCTGACGTTACAATTTGAGATGTAAAGCTGGTTTCTATCAAATATATTTCTGTTGGTGGCGGAGAATTTATTCTTTTAGCTTAACACCCTTCTCTGAGACGTACAAGCTCAGAGGTTATGTAGTTGATGGTTACTAGTGATACATTGCCAATTTGGTAATGTGGCGTACGAAGTGCTGCTGATCATTTGTTGATCAAAACATAGGTTTTGTGAAAAGCGTAGCTTTGTGGACGAGACTTCGTCGGACCTCACACCCCGTAATGGTCAAAACAGGAAAGATGCAGCAAGGTTATAGGAAGTAGCGCCCATTAGGGTATGTGCATTTCCTTTTGGATAGAAGTGGTATCATGGTATGGAGCCCAGATACTTAACTTATGTGGATGTCGCAAATATATATGACTTTGTGATTGTTGTTGGTTGAGGATCCTCTGATAAAAGTTATTTACAACCGAGGGATGGCATACTCGTGTCAGTAGTTACCTACTTTTGCTGAGGTAACCCGACCTTGTGTTGGCAGAGATCCGGTTAGGTTCTCGGGGCGTCCTTCCAGAGGCGTACCCATGTGGCAATTGGAAGTTCCTTGGCCTGACCATTTGTTGGAAATCCAAAGAAACAATACGAGCCTTGTACGGTTTTAGTTGTAGAACCTGCCATTTAATATGGTACCTATAGTAGGCATACTATAATGGTACCTATGCTGGCTAAGATTTATATTATACTTTCGAAATGTTTTTCTACACTATGCACTAGTAATAATAAAAATCAAATGATTCTGCGTAGTAAGAATCTTTGACAATCATAAGGAGAAACCTCCTCCAATTTTATGATTGCATTGTGTGTGTGGCGGGAGGTCTTATGGTAATTTCACTTTCCAAAAGCTTTGCGGATATTTTTCACTTCCCTTATTGTTGTTGTTGTTGTTCTAAAGATATAACTGTTTTAAGTTCTCACACCAGCTCCATGACTGGCCTGGAGTTTATTATTCCCTTCCTAAACTCTGGGTGCCCACCAATTTCCGCACGGGCAGTCTATAGTCAGGTTATCAAGTCATTCTGGAATTCAGAAGATGTTGTGGAGCTAAAGAGGCAAGCTGGATGGCATGGCGTATCAACTAGTTTATAGTATTTCTTTCCGTTGTTTGTCGTTGTAAACTCTGATAATGTAATGTAATGTAATGTGATGTATAAAATATACAGTTCTAATTTAAAGATTATTCATTTATCTATTGTATGTTGTTCCGCTGCGATTTTGAGATTCTGATATTGTTTCTGTTGCTTCTTCTTTCGTTCTTCTTCTACTTCTTCTTCATTAACCCTAAAGACTCGTAAGTTTGTTCCTCTTTGGTTGGATTGTTGTGGAAGATTTCCAGCTCAAAGGAGTACGGATTTTCGGTCCTTTTTCAATGATGCGATTGAGTGAGAATTATCCTCACACTATGATAGCGTCCATTACTATTTAATTGATGGTTTAAAGGATCCTTAGAGGATGGGCGATCCCAAGCATCTTTTAAGTTATTGTGCATTACTACTACAGTTCACTTGAGTTGGTTTACATTATATAAGTTTGTATGTCCTGACTCGAGTGTTTTGTATTTTACTTTACGCTCGGGTCAGCCTGAGTATTCACAACTTTGGATTTCTCTTTCTGGAGCTGGTCTTTGATGGAGATTCTATTATCTATTTATCTATCTATTTCAGTTTCAGCTGTTCTAGTTTATCTCTTGTATTATTGAACTTCTATGTATTTGGGATTTCCATTATGTTGTTTTCAGACTGATATTATGTTTTTGTTTTGAGACTTTTGTTATAGTAGCTTCATGAACTACTATGGTATTTTATTCCGTTGCGAGTTATTCTGTTATTTCCGTGTCTGTGATTCTTTAATGATTTTATTTGCTCCAAATTTTATTGCAATGCGGTATTTTGAGCAATTCAAGTCCGACATGTGTGGATGCGAATGGGTGAAAATATCGAGTTGTTACAGTTGGTAACAGAGCTTTGGTTTTAGGAAAACCATAACCTACGGAGCAAAATCATTTTGGGTATAATTAATTTTCATGCTTTCTGGATCTTTGTTTGTGTGTCTGAATTTGTTAACTCCAGCTTGTAGAGATGAGTATTTCATAAATGATTCTGTACTTATATAATTAGTAAATAGATAGCCTGTGAATCTGCAGAATTACATTATCATGTCATACCTGCCTGCGATATAGTCATATGATGTTCACCCTGTTTATACACCTGTCATATCATATATTACTCCTATATAATGCCATATTGTTTATTTATATTAGTTTATCACACTACAAGTTCCATGTAGAATAGAATCACTATGGGTTGAAACGATACATACCCGAACAGACATTAGAATAGTGAAAAATCATTATGGGCTAAAATGATAGGCCTGAGTGATTTTTATTTATTTTTATTTACTTGGGATTGTGGGTTTGAAATGATAGAACCTAATTTTTCTTTGTAAATTACGGATTGAAATGATATATTATCCGTATAACCTTACTTAGGTTAGAAAATTATATGCAGACCCGTGGTTAATATATATATTTTTTTCTAGAATTTATAAAGTATTTTTAAAATGTAAATATTATGATATTTTGATTTAAATTTAATTTAAAAATGATTTTTACAAAATATTAATGATTTTCTACAAGTTAAATAAGTGAAATAAATAAATGGCAAAGTAGAATTTGAAATATAAGTAAATTTTCGAATTTATGATTTTGTTTACAAATATAGTTTAAATTATGTAAGAAAATATGATAATTTTATTTAAATTTGAATTTAAAATGATTTTTATAAAGTGTTATTGATTTTTCTATAAACTAAAAATAGTTAAATAAACAAATGTTTAAAATTGAAATTTGAAATACAACTTAACTTGGAAATTGTGAAATGTGTGTTAAAAATAAAAGCTAAGTTAAGAAAAATAAAATGGAATTTAAATTTAATTTACGAAATGGTAAATTAAATTAAAATGTAAAGTAAATGAAATGTTATAATATTGTACATTAATTTTTGTAAGTGAATTATAAACAAATTTGATACTTATTTGTGAAAATTTCACTTTATAAAATCATAAATTAAAGGTATTTAAATGATCAAAATGAGTAAATATAATTTTTATAAGTTAAAAGTGGTTTAAATTAAATTTTAATTGTTTATGAAGTTATATTGAAAAACTGGAATTTAATTAATAGCATTTCAAAAATGCCATCGTTTCTGAAGTAAAGGATATTACGGCATTCTAAATGCTGTAGTTGATACATTGAACAAAAAGGCTGAAATGAACTAAGAGTTGTTCTGCACTTTGTAAGTGTCGTGGCTGTAGAAACTAAACTTGAACACTATTACAGCAGTTTAAATGCTGTCTTTGCTTAGTTGAACTGTTTTCAAACGTAACTTCCGTAGCTTTTTTCTAAATGCTGCAAAAGCTGAAATTTCACCATTTAATAATTTAAGTGAATAAATGAATTCTGAAAAAGACTAAATTTTGGGAATTCCATATTTGATTTTTTTTAATGTATAATAACTTTATTTTAATTGGTTTTAACGGAATATTTGATTTGAAATATAAACCATTTTAAAATGTGATTTGGAATGGTGTTTAAATTAAATAAAAACGAATGAGGTTCTGGAAGGATATAATATTTTGATGTTTTAAAAATGAATATTGAATGATATTGAATTTTGAAATGATATTTTATTCTTTGAAATATCAAATACCATTTTGGAATTTTAACCACGGGCACACTTCTCTGTATGCCTTGAGATTTTTGGATGTACACCTTCAATTTGAGAGTGTGACTAGAGGTGAGCGATTACTGCAGCTCTATGCTACCCTAGCTACATTTACACTGTTATTTGCAAAGTTTACTTTACTATAGGCATTGCTATGATAGCGTCCAATACTGTTTAATTGATGGTTTAAAGGATCCTTAGAGGATGGACGATCCCAAGCATCCTTTAAGCCATTGTGCATTACTACTATAGTTCACTTGAGTTTGTTTACATTATAAAAATATGTATGTCATGACTCGAGTGTTTTGTGTTTTACCTTACACTCGGGTCAGCCTGAATATTCACAGCTTTGGATTCCTCTTTCCAGAGCTGGTCTTTGCTGGAGATTCTGTTATCTATTTATCAATCTATTTCAGTTTCAGTTATTCTAGTTTATCTCTTATATTAGTGATTTCTATGTATTTAGGATTTCTATTATGTTGTTTTCAGATTGATATTATGTTTTTGTTTGAGACTTTGTTATAGTAGCTTAATGAACTACTATGGTATTTTATTCCGCTGCGAGTTATTCTGATATTTCTGTGTCTGTGAATCTATGAAGATTTTATTTGCTCCAGATTTTATTGCAATGCGGTATTTTAATCAATTCAAGTCGGACACGTATGGATGCGAATGGCTGAAAATATCGAGTTGTTACATATGGCGAGTGCATGATGAAAAAGTAACTCCCTTTGTAAAGACCTATATTTTTAACGATAAGATATTTAAATAATTGATTTAAACATTGAATCATTAATTAATTAAAGATCCAAAAATATGATTTTTCGCATATGGTCGAATTAGGGCACGAGACAACTTTTATTGAGTACGGATCGATGTTGCGAATTAAATTGAATAAAGCGTCGTATATTTGAAAATCGGACGATCTGATGGCCAAAACAATCTCAAATACACAAAATTGTCATTTGGGAGTGCAATCTCATATAGCGACAAAATATGTACCATTAGGATCGAAAAAGTGAGGTGATGGGCATCGATGAGTTTTGCTGCGATCAGATGTGTTGTGTGCTCGTACGAGATTGAAACGTATAGCGATTTATTTGAGAAATCAAATAAATTATATATAATAATAATATAAATACACACTCACCTATTTTACTCCTTTCTCATTAAATCACTATATCATTCCCTACAAATGAAAATGTCCACCCTTCCTCTAACCCTTCCTGCAATTAAATCCAAAGCCACAGACGATGCGAAAAGCCATTGTTGGATCTATTGGATTTATGTTGGAGAGAGCTTTGAATCAATATGATCAATGTGAGGTGCGACTGTAACATCCCGCCTTTTCGCACACTTTAAACCGACACATGTGCCAATTCAAAGCATACGCAAGGGCGGATTGTTATGGGGTAAATAATAAAAACAGAGAAGAAATAAAAACAAAACAGAATCTCACAGCGGAAGGATAAAATATAATAATAAATATACAGTTCAAACAGTTTACAAACACTTGATTTGCTTTATACAATAAATATCAGAGTTACACATACCAATACAATCAATGCAGCGGAACAGTATGAGTGTGGTGCAATACTATAGATAATAATAATACGACTCCTTCATCTTCGTCCTTCAAAGCTAAAGTCTTCGATCCTGAAACGCTCGGACTGACCCGAGCGAATTTGAAAAGACAAAAACACTCGAGTCAGACTAAAAGATCTTATGTGAGTTAAATTAACAGAAATAAATATGAGTACAGTAACTCAAGAGATGTTCGGGATTTACATCTCCTAAGGATCCGTTAAACTATTTACTATGTAGTATATTGCGCTATTATAATAGTGTCTATTTATAAAATAAACTTACTTTTAAATAGCGTTAAGGCTTTACATTTTCCACCTTAACACGTAAAACGCCAATAGTCTATACAGTACCGTAATACCTCCTGATCGGGAGGCTACCAGAGGATACTCCATAGGTACGACACAAATAGAAACTCGTAGTAAAGGCTCGGTATGGTAGGTGACACGGCACAACAAGGCAATGCCAGGGTAGATATACCAATTGCTATCCAGGCTGGTGGAAACGCGTAGCCGCAGTTACCGCCCACCTCGGACTAATCCCCAAAATCAAAATATAGAAGTGGCCACTGAATCAATCCAAGTCAAAGTATAATATCGAAGAGGAGGGTCCGATCAGAGGAATGACCTCATTGGCCTGAGAATCGCTCCTGTTTTAGCCACCTTATGCCAACTCACGGGAGTCGGGTCCACGTATTTACCTTACAGGAAACGTCGCCACCACCTACTTCATTCTGGAATCTCCACCGCGTACACGGTTAGTTAAAGTGGTTTTCGGTATCGACAGAGAATATGTCCATATCCGATCCCGGTCTCTTTGCCAACCCATCGTTATTATAACACCGCGGTCATTTAAAAATAGGTTATACTTTAAAAATCAGAATAAACATTCCATTTCATAACCATGAATACGATATCATTTCAAAACCCAAAACCATATTTTATCACTTATCCCAAATATAATTCTTTTCCAAAATCATAATGCTTTAACTTCATAACGTCTGAAAGTCAAATAATTTCAAAGCATAATATTTTGAAAATCATAATTTAAAACCATAACTTCTAAAAAAAACTTGAATGGTTTGGACATTCAATGGTATATGAATTAAATGGTTTAACTTAAATGTTACTTTGTAAAGAAAATAGTTCTCATGGCTTTACAAATACATTTCTTTATTAAAGTCTAAACCAAAATTTATATTATCTCTCTCAAGTTCCAAAACCACTTCAATTTATTTATATATACGTATATCCATTTTGAGTAACAATATTTCAAACTAAAATTGGATTTTATTCTTTCAACAGATCAATTGTTCTATTAATTAGTCTTGAATATTCACATAAAATCCATAAATAATAAGACTTCAATTTCTAGTAATAAAATATATATATTTTTCCAATTCAAATTATACTAGAATATTCATTTCAATTTATTTTGGGAAAAATCCAATTATAAATATCATATCTTAAAATTTCCAAACTTAACATTTAAACATATGATATAAATTATTAACTCCATTTTCTTAATTTTCTTCCATTTTTAATAAAGATTTTTATACACCTTTTAATTTCAAAATTTTCAACTTCATATGTATATATATGGAAGAAAAATATTAATACAATATAAAATTTAAGATTATTATAAACCGTATTCCATCCAAACCATAGAAATCACATTTAAATAGTTATATAAATACCGCGGTGCCTGTATATAATTTTCTATCCAATGGTCAAGTGATACGGATATTTATCATTTCAATCCGCAATTTAAAAAACATAAAATTTTGCGGTTATATATCATTTCAAACCACAATCCCGAATGAAATGAAATATGCATGATAATTTGCAATTTAATGATATACAATAAACATCCATTCATCAACATCATCCATCATCCAAATCGCAATCATCAATCAATATCAATCAATAACAATATTATTTTTGGTAATACAGGCAATTTTATTCAAATTAAATTTAACAGCTATTAATCTACAGTCTATATTCAGTAATAAATTATATAACTGTTAACTAGCAGTTCATATATAAACAAATAAATTTTAACTGTAAATTTATACGCAATAAATTAATTAAATTAACAGTTAAATTTAATAAATGCAATTCAACAGATATGAATAAAATGAAGATGCCAAATACTCGTAAATAAATTTCTATTCATTTCTAAAATTAATTTAACAAACATAAAAGCTTTTAGTAGTTATGAGTGGGTTAAAACACTCACCTTTTGAATTTAAATCGAATTTAAATTCGATTTAAACCCAAAAATTTGATGGTCTCCAAATTTGTCCAAACCAGTGTCATCAAGTCCGGAATTTAATTACGATCCTAACAAAAGAAATCGCGCGTAAATCGGATATCGTATGCAAAAGTTATAGCGAAAAGTGCGATTGAATTTCAATTAAAATAAATAAAAGAAAGAACACACTTACTCACTACATTTGCCACGTCATCAGAAGTAATGCACGCAACAGTAGCCTTTCGTTCAACCTTCATCACGCACGCAGTCAAGCAGCAGCCGCCTAAAACATGAAACCCTATTGAATTTTTGCCGCAAATCTGACCGTCGAAACGCCAAACTAACCACATAGATGCGATCCCCTTGGTTCCCTCTCCAAAACCCAGAAACCGTTTCCCGATCCGACGAAATTTGTTGCAGCGATGATGTGAGGCCGGAAATGATTTGAATTGTTCTAGATGAACGATAGCTCCAATCGAAAAACGAACCACATCAGCAGATTACGGACATCGAGAACTATAATATATATTTTTTCGAGATTTTTAGGAGGACTTTAAATTTTAACTTTTTTTTTTTTTTGAACTGACTGGATCTAGGGTTAGCCCTCATTGAAGAAGAAGAGAAGCTTGAAGAAGATGAACGTACAGCAAATAGACAATAGAATGGAGCTAGGGTTTATAACTGTATATTTATAGGTAGGGTTGGGTTAGAGTAGATAGACTAGATAGATGAACGTACGAAACAAACTAAGGCCCAAAAAGCCCGTTCTGACCCCGGAACGAAATTTGTCAAACCCATATATCCAGATAGGTATTTTAAAATATTCTGAACGCGATGGAAAATGTTTCACGTCCAAATTTGATCGTATTAAGAAGTTATGCTGAAAACAAGATTTCCAAATTGATTTCAAATTGATTTTAATAAAATTGATTTTCAAGGCGTTTCGCGTTCGTACGATCAAACGACAGGTCCGATCGATACGAAACTTGAAACCCTATAATCATTCACCGATACGGATCCGATGAAACTGGTTTCATCGAAATCCGAGTCCGTGACCAAAATGGCTATTTTCAATATTCATTAAATAAATTATAAAAATCCAATTTTTACATCTAAATTCAAAAATTGACCAAATTTTCTCCCTTTAAATTTTCTTAATTATTTACTCCAATTCTAAATAATTCAAGTGTCAATACATAGTTGTTCTATTCATCAATTTAGATGTTAATCCTTACTTAAAGGTTAAATTCCAATTTTTAATAAATTCAACATTATACGTTTTATTAAATTTATTAAATTCACTTTCTTTCTATTATTCAAAGTTATTGATGTCAATTTAATGAAACTAACATTGGCTCAATATCTATACATTAAAAATCTCAATTCTAAACTTAGATCTCAACTTATGAAATAGTTAAATAATAAATTCCATCTAAATCTACATCTTCCTACTATCTAAATATTTAGAAAAATTACTTACCACTTTTTATTGTAAATTTCTAAACTAGTAGATTTGTGTAATTTCTAGCCCTCTGGATATTTTAAATTAACTAAAAGCAAATTTACATATAATTTCCATCGTCAATTATTTTAGTGAATAAATCTTCAAAGGTTACTGCAATTAATCCCATAAATTGTAATAAATTCTAATAAATTTGACTCTATTTGATTACAACTCACAAATAAATCAATTATTCCCCAACTACAAAGTTACCGTTTCTTATATATATATATCACTACAGTAATACTTCCAAATGTTCATCTTTTGTTTGCATAAATTACTGTATTCAATTGAATTGTAATATTGTTAACTTACACATAAATAAAACATAACAACTAATAGAATAAATAACTTACAAAATTTGTTGTCATAAATATATTTTATAAGTCTACACTTAATTATTATCTTATAATACGTTTTTACGTTACTATAAAATTTATACACTCTTCCGTTACCATATTAATAATTACTAAAGTAACGTTCATTCTTAATAACAACGTTATACTATTCAACATATAAAAGTACTCCATTCCACAAATACATTCATTTATATTTATTCCCTTAAAGTTCTCCTTTATTGACTAGGCACATTAATTTAGATTCATTTACATCGAATGCCCTTCTTAGCTATATACTCAATACATGTTAAATCTACATAATTTTTACCTTTTTATTCAAATTCACTTATACCATCAATAACAAAATGTTGCCCTATATTTAGATTCAATTATATACATTAGATAAATGGGTAAACTTTTGTAATTATCCCATATATGAAAATATTTTTATGCATACATTTCCACTTACTTACTATGCATTCATTTATTAAATTACTAATTGCCTTAGTCAACTTGTCCCCTATTTACTACCAAATTTCAAATTTAATTATGGCTTATCAATACATAAAATTTACATAGGCAAAACAAATTTTATTACTATCTTAAGTCTATTTATTATTGACAACATTCATTAAATTTCCTTATCAACACTTATTGCATTGATTTATTCAGCGGTCACCTTTTATTTAGTTACTATCCATTTTACAATCCAATGTAAGTCTTCCACTATTTATTTTATATTAAATGAATTCCATTCTACTTAATCTTTTTATTGATATTCACTAATTCAACCCTTATATCAGTTTCTTATATTTGACTTTAAATCAAATTGTGACAATCTACATTATCCAAATCTATTGTCATAAAATTTTATTGTTACACTAAATTACAACTACTATACCAAATTTCTACATTTATTCTCAATTAGATTAGAAATTATATTAATTCAATTCATTTAATATTATTAATTTAACGGGTCGTTACAATCTCCCCCACTCAAAACTTTTCGTCCCCGAAAAGGAAAAAGAAGGGAGAAGGAAGAATAAACAGTACATCTTATTTCAAATATTAACTTATAAACAATAATTTAATGGATTAATTTCCTTTAATGAAATATACCCGTTTATAATCATTACAACCTTTTATAATTAAATCATTAAAGTTTGGAAAATATTCAATAAAACTCTAAGTCCAAAATTTACGAAATTTTTTGGCAGAGTCTCCTTTGTACGGTGAGGCTCGGGAGAAAATATAATATCAAAATATACAAATATATTACATATATTATTAAAATATTATATCCCAACACGGGAAAAATAGCGCTTTAAACGTAATCCGAAAACGTACCTATTTGTCGGGCAATATACGCTTAGTATTATGGAACCAAAAGCAGTAGCAGTTGCTTCCATCACCTGTATTCACTTATATAATCTAAAAGGTTAAATATTTATATTAAAGTGAATTATTCAAGTGGATTCAATCATTAATCAACCAAACAATACAACAACCATCAATTTTACAAACAGCATACATACATAAAACAAAGCAACCATTAATCCATCAAACAAATAGTTGTTTGGGTTCAAAACTTGAAATTTGTATAAAATGAAATTAACTATCAAGTGCATCCTTTCCTCAACAGTCTTAGATGGAACAAAGATAGATTATTTATTCATCCAACAACTTCAAATTCCTTACCCAACAAACATAAATCAACAATAACAATTCAAACCAACAACCAAATTAACTTATTATACATTTATTTCATGTTTCAGTGGTTTGATTTCATTCTTTCATTTATGGAGGGATTTCCTTATTTCTTACAATTTTCATTTATTTCTCTAAATTATATTTAGAATAACTCCAACCCTTTTCTTAAGTTAACTAAACCACATAACTTATCGTTTTATAATTTTACATTTATTTCTAACAACCTTTAAATTTTATTGACTCTTCAGGCCATTCAAGTTCCTTTTATTTGTATTATATTTAAAACACTTCTCAAATACAATCATTTATTAAATGCTTACAATCTACCCTTTTTTTTTTCTTTTCTAGTAATCATTTTGAATTACACTTAAATTATTAACCTTTTAACCTTCATTCTTTCAAATAAATGATTTTATTAATTTATCAAATAGGGTTTACAGTCATTTATTTATATTACCTACTTTTTATTTTATTCAACTAGTAGCATTAGACTCGCACTAAATATTATAACCCCACACATCAATCCTTATTTTATTAAAGAATTTCATTTATTTACTTAAGTTTAAAATCACCTATTTATATTACTTGCCTTAAAATTTTAGTAAAGTTTCTATTATAACTTAAGTTTATACCATTAGATTATTATTTAATATAGCAATTCATTGAATACTTCATTATTTCCAAAATTTCTACTTGTATAATATTCTATTCCAATCCCTTATTTAACATTTCAACTTTTTATATTTGGTAAGTTATTTATGTTAAAGAAAAAGCAAAAGAACTTATACAAGTTTTATCTCATCTATTAATTAAATTTAATGTTAATCAGTATTACTCTTTGTCTCATATGTATTCAAATTTCTCTTTATAACTTTGCAATAATTCTCTTATTTAAATTAGAGGTTTCAATTTCTTAATTACTTACTTTTTTTTTATTTCACTAAAATTTAACAATTAATTAATGGAAAATTTTAGAATTAAATTCCGGGTCAAATTTCAATTTATTTTGAAATAATAGATAATTAGTTTCCTACAACTTTATATCTCAATTATATTTAAAACAAACAAATTCAGATATTTCCAACATAAATCTGCAGTAGAATTTGCTACAGTGGCCTTTCCCCTTCGAAACTCGAAAATGAAAGTCGATGATGCGGCCGTCATCACCGAAATTATTTTCCAGCGACAGAGAGGAAAGTACAAACTTATTTTCTTCAAAATCCTCTTTAAACCAATTCTTTCGAATTATACTAAATATTTATATAAGAACATATTTATAAACCAAATCATTATATTTCGTAAATCCTTTGAAAGAAGATTTCAAAAATCCCGGACTGAAGTTCCAAAATCTCCAATTTGATTTATTAAAATTCAACTTAGCTTTAATTCATTACAAATATTTTTATTACCTAACACCCAACTACAGCAACCAAAATATATCTTTATAAAAATATTTTTATATATAGAAAATATAATAGGCAAAATTATTTCATTCACCTATATTAAAAACAAATATTATGTCGGTCTGTCCTATTAAGTGTTTAGAAATCCCTATTGATGACATAGCGTCCCATGCATCAACCAGAATTTATAAATACAAAGCGGAACAGATTAACACAATATCAAAATCTTTTATTAATACTAACAAATACGCTCTCTCATATATATATACACTCAACGACTCCCATAGGGTATTACTACCTTATTAACAAAGAGTCGAACCCCACAAAGCCAAGGTTTATCGCTAAACCAAAGCTCTGATACCAAATGTAACATCCCGCCTTTTCGCACACTTTAAACCGACACACGTGCCAATTCAAAGCATACGCAAGGGCGGATTGTTATGGGGTAAATAAGAAAAACAGAGAAGAAATAAAAACAAAACAGAATCTCACAACGGAAGGATAAAATATAATAATAAATATACAGTTCAAACAGTTTACAAACACTTGATTTGCTTTATACAATAAATATCAGAGTTACACATACCAATACAATCAATGCAGCGGAACAGTATGAGTGTGGTGCAATACAATAGATAATAATAATACGACTCCTTCGTCTTCGTCCTTCAAAGCTAAAGTCTTCGATCCTGAAGCGCTCGGACTGACCCGAGCGAATTTGAAAAGACAAAAACGCTCGAGTCATACTAAAAGATCTTATGTGAGTTAAATTAACAGAAATAAATATGAGTACAGTAACTCAAGAGATGTTCGGGATTTACATCTCCTAAGGATCCGTTAAACTATTTACTATGTAGTATATTGCGCTATTATAATAGTGTCTATTTATAAAATAAACTTACTTTTAAATAGCGTTAAGGCTTTACATTTTCCACCTTAACACGTAAAATGCCAATAGTCTATACAGTACCGTAATACCTCCTGATCGGGAGGCTACCAGAGGATACTCCATAGGTACGACACAAATAGAAACTCGTAGTAAAGGCTCGGTATGGTAGGTGACACGGCACAACTAGGCAATCCAGGGTAGATACACCAATTGCTAAGCAGGCTGGTGGAAACGCGTAGCCGTAGTTACCGCCCACCTCAGACTAACTCCCCAAAATCAAAATATAGAAGTGGCCACTGAATCAATCTAACTCAAAGTATAATATCGAAGAGGAGGGTCCGATCAGAGGAATGACCTCATTGGCCTGAGAATCGCTCCTGTTTTAGCCACCTTATGCCAACTCACGGGAGTCGGGTCCACGTATTTACCTTACAGGAAACGTCGCCACCACCTACTTCATTCTGGAATCTCCACCGCGTACACGGTTAGTCAAAGTGGTTTTCGGTATCGACCGAGAGTATGTCCATATCAGATCCCGGTCTCTTTGCCAACCCATCATTATTATAACACCGCGGTCATTTAAAAATAGGTTATACTTTAAAAATCAGAATAAACATTCCATTTCATAACCATGAATACGATATCATTTCAAAACCCAAAACCATATTTTATCACTTATCCCAAATATAATTCTTTTCCAAAATCATAATGCTTTAACTTCATAACGTCTGAAAGTCAAATAATTTCAAAGCATAATATTTTGAAAATCATAATTTAAAACCATAACTTCTAAAAAAAAACTTGAATGGTTTGGACATTCAACGGTATATGAATTAAATGGTTTAACTTAAATGTTACTTTGTAAAGAAAATAGTTCTCATGGCTTTACAAATACATTTCTTTATTAAAGTCTAAACCAAAATTTATATTATCTCTCTCAAGTTCCAAAACCACTTCAATTTATTTATATATACGTATATCCATTTTGAGTAACAATATTTCAAACAAAAATTGGATTTTATTCTTTCAACAGATCAATTGTTCTATTAATTAGTCTTGAATATTCACATAAAATCCATAAATAATAAGACTTCAATTTCTAGTAATAAAATATATATTTTCCCAATTCAAATTATACTAGAATATTCATTTCAATTTATTTTGGGAAAAATCCAATTATAAATATCATATCTTAAATTTTCCAAACTTAACATTTAAACATATGATATAAATTATTAACTCCATTTTCTTAATTTTCTTCCATTTTTAATAAAGATTTTTATACACCTTTTAATTTCAAAATTTTCAACTTCATATGTATATATATGGAAGAAAAATATTAATACAATATAAAATTTAAGATTATTATAAACCGTATTCCATCCAAACCATAGAAATCACATTTAAATAGTTATATATATACCGCGGTGCCTGTATATAATTTTCTACCCTATGGTCAAGTGATACGGATATTTATCATTTCAATCCGCAATTTAAAAAAATATAAAATTTTGCGGTTATATATCATTTCAAACCACAATCCCGAATGAAATGAAATATGCATGATAATTTGCAATTTAATGATATACAATAAACATCCATTCATCAACATCATCCATCATCCAAATTGCAATCATCAATCAATATTAATCAATAACAATATTATTTTTGGTAATGCAGGCAATTTTATTCAAATTAAATTTAACAGCTATTAATCTACAATCTATATTCAGTAATAAATTATATAACTGTTAACTAGCAGTTCATATACAAATAAATAAATTTTAACTGTAAATTTATACGCAATAAATTAATTAAATTAACAGTTAAATTTAATAAATGCAATTCAACAGATATGAATAAAATAAACATGCCAAATACTCATAAATAAATTTCTATTCATTTCTAAAATTAATTTAACAAACATAAAAGCTTCTAGTAGTTGTGAGTGGGTTAAAACACTCACCTTTTGAATTTAAATCGAATTTAAATTCGATTTAAACCCAAAAATTTGACAGTCTCCAAATTTGTCCAAACCAGCGTCATCAAGTCCGGAATTTAATTACGATCCTAACAAAAGAAATCGCGCGTAAATCGGATATCGTATGCAAAAGTTATAGCGAAAAGTGCGATTGAATTTCAATTAAAATAAATAAAAGAAAGAACACACTTACTCACTACATTTGCCACGTCATCAGAAGTAACGCACGAAACAGTAGCCTTTCGTTCAACCTTCATCACGCACGCAGTCAAGCAGCAGCCGCCTAAAACATGAAACCCTATTGAATTTTTGCCGCAAATCTGACCGTCGAAACGCCAAACTAACCACATAGATGCGATCCCCTCGGTTCCCTCTCCAAAACCCAGAAACTATTTCCCGATCCGACGAAATTTGTTGCGGCGATGATGTGAGGCCGAAAATGATTTGAATTGTTCTGAATGAACGATAGCTCCAATCGAAAAACGAACCACATCAGTAGATTACGGACATCGAGAACTATAATATATATTTTTTCGAGATTTTTAGGAGGACTTTAAATTTTCACTTTTTTTTTTTTTGAACTGACTGGATCTAGGGTTAGCCCCCATTGAAGAAGAAGAGAAGCTTGAAGAAGATGAACGTACAGCAAATAGACAATAGAATGGAGCTAGGGTTTATAACTGTATATTTATAGGTCGGGTTGGGTTAGAGTAGATAGACTAGATAGATGAACGTACGAAACAAACTAAGGCCCAAAAAGCCCGTTCTGACCCCGGAACGAAATTTGTCAAACCCATATATCCAGATAGGTATTTTAAAATATTCTGAACGCGATGGAAAAAGTTTCACGTCCAAATTTGATCGTATGAAGAAGTTATGCTGAAAACAAGATTTCCAAATTGATTTCAAATTGATTTTAATAAAATTGATTTTCACGGCGTTTCGCGTCCGTACGATCAAACGACAGGTCCGATCGATATGAAACTTGAAACCCTATAATAATTCCCCGATACGGATCCGATGAAACTGGTTTCATCGAAATCCGAGTCCGTGACCAAAATGGCTATTTTCAATATTCATTAAATAAATTATAAAAATCCAATTTTTACATCTAAATTCAAAAATTGACCAAATTTTCTCCCTTTAAATTTTCTTAATTATTTACTCCAATTCCAAACAATTCAAGTGTCAATACATAGTTGTTCTATTCATCAATTTAGATGTTAATCCTTACTTAAAGGTTAAATTCCAATTTTTAATAAATTCAACATTATACGTTTGATTAAATTTATTAAATTCACTTTCTTTCTATTATTCAAAGTTATTGATGTCAATTTAATGAAATTAACATTGGCTCAATATCTATACATTAAAAATCTCAATTCTAAACTTAGATCTCAACTTATGAAATAGTTAAATAATAAATTCCATCTAAATCTACATCTTCCTACTATCTAAATATTTAGAAAAATTACTTACCACTTTTTATTGTAAATTTCTAAACTAGTAGATTTGTGTCATTTCTAGCCCTCTGGATATTTTAAATTAACTAAAAGCAAATTTATATATAATTTCCATAGTCAATTATTTTAGTGAATAAATCTTCAAAGGTTACTGTAATTAATCCCATAAATTGCAATAAATTCTAATAAATTTGACTCTATTTGATTACAACTCACAAATAAATCAATTATTCCCCAACTACAAAGTTACCGTTTCTTATATATATATCACTACAGTAATACTTCCAAATGTTCATCTTTTGTTTGTATAAATTACTGTATTCAATTGAATTGTAATATTGTTAACTTACACATAAATAAAACTTAACAACTAATAGAATAAATAACTTACAAAATTTGTTGTCATAAATATATTTTATAAGTCTACACTTAATTATTATCTTATAATACGTTTTTACGTTACTATAAAATTTATACACTCTTCCGTTACCATATTAATAATTACTAAAGTAACGTTCATTCTTAATAACAACGTTATACTATTCAACATATAAAAGGACTCCATTCCCCAAATACATTCATTTATATTTATTCCCTTAAAGTTCTCCTTTATTGACTAGACACATTAATTTAGATTCATTTACATCGAATGCCCTTCTTAGCTATATACTCAATACATGTTAAATCTACATAATTTTTATCCTTTTATTCAAATTCACTTATACCATCAATAACAAAATGTGGCCGTAAATTTAGATTCAATTATATACATTAGATAAATGGGTAAACTTTTGTAATTATCCCATATATGAAAATATTTTTATGCATACATTTCCACTTACTTACTATGCATTCATTTATTAAATTACTAATTGCCTTAGTCAACTTATCCCCTATTTACTACCAAATTTCAAATTTAATTATGGCCTATCAATACATAAAATTTACATAGGCAAAACAAATTTTATTACTATCTTAAGTCTATTTATTATTGACAACATTCATTAAATTTCCTTATCAACACTTATTGCATTGATTTATTCAGCGGTCGCCTTTTATTTAGTTACTATCCATTTTACAATCCAATGTAAGTCTTCCACTATTTATTTTATATTAAATGAATTCCATTCTACTTAATCTTTTTATTGATATTCACTAATTCAACCCTTATATCAGTTTCTTATATTTAACTTTAACTCAAATTGTGACAATCTACATTATCCAAATCTATTGTCATAAAATTTTATTGTTACACTAAATTACAACTACTATACCAAATTTCTACATTTATTCTCAATTAGATTAGAAATTATATTAATTCAATTCATTTAATATTATTAATTTAACGGGTCGTCACAGCGGCGGTGATTGCCAAAGTCAACCTTTTGAGATTGTGGAGTTAGTCTTGGCGATAATTGTCATTCGAAAGGGAGATAGGCTAAACGAAGATCGCCATTTTTTTCCTTTGGCGATGTTCACCTCCCTTCCAAATTGCAACAACTCCAATAGCCCATTTCTATTTATGACATTGTACAACCATGGACGAGGAGTCGAGGCCGTGAAGCAGGGAGGTGGTTGAGCTTCACTTCATTGGGTCTATAGTGAAGAGCTTGCATAGTGTGATGCATTGCAATCAGCCATTCGTTGAATCATTAACCGAAGAGGAAGGACTTGAGATGCATGCATGGTAAGGGATGAGTTGATGGGTGTGTTGTATAGGGAAGGCAATTTGGGATTGTGGAAAATGATTTAGGGATTTAATTAACGTAATTAGTTTAATTAATTATCTTTATTAGCCCCCTTTCTTATAAATTCATATTTTTTGCGTACAAGGTCCATTTTGGGCACAGTTTCTTACGTTGTGCTCGTGTTGGAGATCTCTTTGACTTAGTATAGGATTGGTCAGCTTTTGTTTAGGTGAGTAACATTGTCACTCACCATACTATGATTGTTAATATAGTATAAAAATGATGTTTTGAAATGATTTCCAACTTTAAAGTGTGATTTTAAAGTGTGATTTTAATATAAGTAATTAATTTAAGTGTGATTAATTAATTGTAATTAATTAAGAATTAATGTAATTAATTATAGTTAGTTAATTAATGAATGATCATTAATTATTGTAATTAATGATAGTAATTAAAGATTAATTACTAAATATGGATAGGATAATTACTTGAATGTAATTAAAGATAATTAATCAAGGAAGATTAATTAAAGAAGATCATTAGAGATGATTAATTTCTTTATATGGAATAAATAAACGAGAAAGATTTAAGTAATCAAAGTGATTAAGAGTTAATCAATTCTGTTATGAATGAATGATTGATCTTAGATGGTTGATATTGGATGTTTGATTAATATGGGTTGACTGATTAATTTGGATTAATTAGTTAATATTGGACGATCAATATTTTGGTGATTGCTATTGGATGATTGATTTTGGTTGATATTGGTTGATACTGGATGATTTGGTTATATCTGTTATGTGATATGCTGCTTTGTGAAGATGAATATTGATATGAATTATCTCTTATGATAATATGATTCATCTAATTGTTTATATCATCATGATTATAAGTTAAATTGTTTAAACCCTTAAGTACCACTTGGACATTAAAATGGCGTTTGGTTTCGGTGAGATCGCGATCGGGTTTACATATTTGGAATCCGAAAACCACATCGATTCTAATTAAACGTTAGGTCGTTAATCCAAGTGGAGCAAGTGAAGACTCGAGGTGTAAGGGCTAAACGTCAGTATAACTCTGTGGGTGATTCCATAATGAGTTGACGGAATAGTACTTATAGATTCGAGATGGCGAATCAAAGTGCAAGGGCTATGGTCGTTGACTCTGAGGGTGATTCCAATAATGAGTGCAACGAGATAGTGCCTTCGGTTTCGTTCGAACCCGGAACGAACTTGTATGGATTGAATGCTTTCAGAACATCGTCAGGTGGACGATGAGCATTCTAAGATAAAGGTGTTCCATAAAGGTAATCGTAACCTCAAGCCTCATCAACGGGGAATGGCTAAAACAGGGGAGGTGCAGCAAGGCTTCGTGGGTAGCTCCCACTGGAGATCAAGATTTTCCCCGGTCTAGAAGTCCTTTTTTATTCGGTAGAGTGGGCAGTTGGGTCGCTGCCAACTGCGAGATTGTCTTGTTCGGGACTGTCCAGTAAGGGATGGTTCCGGCCTTGTGTTGCAGGGGAGTGGGAGTACTCCTCGGTACGTTGATCTAGGCCACGTACTGTAACGGGCGATACCCCAGTAGCCCTGCCATTGATAGAAACTTATTTTCCCTACGAGACCCTACGGTTTTGATTGTATTACCCACTTTTGTGTGGCTAGTAGCTGAAATTTAATCATGTAACAATTTCGGCTATTTCTTATTTGCTTGAAAACCCTAGAAACTATTATAATATCACTGGATTTCCTATCAAATGTTTTGGTTAGCGTAAGGTAAAAACTTTTCCATGTTTATGTGTGGGAAGTCTTACGTGATACCTTTTCTTTCAAAGGTTTTTCTAAAGTTAAGCAATTTTAAACCGTTTACTCACACCAGACCCCTGTCTGACCCGAGTGTTTATTTTCTGTTTTATTAAAATCTTGGGTACTCATATTATGTATGAGTATTCAAGTGATCAGGTTAGCTTGACGAATTCTGGAGGAGTTATGCAGCAGGAGGCTTCGACGTGTAGATAAATATTTTGATTCCGCTGTGTATGTTGTGTCTGTATCTTGTATACTTGAGTTGTATAGTTAGACAAAAGTTTATAACTGTCTATTATCAGTTGTTTAAGTTGTGTACTCTGATATAATGAGATACTATGTAATATTTTATGAAATATATTATATTTTATTCGTTCCGCTGTGAGTTCTCTGATGTTGTTCTGTTTCTTCTTTCTCTTTCTTTTCTTCTTCTTCTATCCCTTTCTTTCTTCAAGATGATGCGATTTTCTGGGAGTAGAAAGTCGGGTCGTCTCACTTGGTATCAGAGCATTAGGCTCTGAAGTGTGTCCTTCTTTAGGCAGCATTAGGTTGAGTAAATACCTAGGCTCTGTAGTAGTGTCTTTCTTGAGAGAGCGTACTTGTAATTTTTATATATATCTATATATTTATATATCTATGTCTACCTAATAGGTTGGGTTATCTGTACGGATTTTCCGACATAAATTTTTAGAGGTAGATGGAGTAGTGGTGTGTATGTGTAACATGACTACCACTAATGGAAGAGGTTACATTTGTTTGAGGTTGGAAGTGTATTTGTCGAGACTGTAGACTTAATACTGTCTCGAGTAGGATTTGTAGTTTGGAGTAAGGATTTCTCTGATATCCGAAGGAAATCTTTTAAAGATTCGGAATGTATCTTTGGAGTGTAGGTTTGGATTTCGCTCGGGTGAGCGAATTATTCTTGAGTTTGGATCTATCGAAAGTGCAGGAGTAAGTAATGATATCTCGGTAACTGCGTGATGAGATGTAGTATCCTTGGATATTTTCTGAAGGTGTTTTCTCTTGAAGCAGTTTTAGAAGTGGTTGGGGAGCAGTTTTACCTGCAAAAGAGAAGATTTATCTGTGTATAAGTTTTTTGGATCTTTAGTAAGGATTTTTGCTGTTTTGGAATGTGAGACTAAGGTCTATGAGTTGTTTTGCTTTGGCATGGTCTCATCTATCATTCCATAAGGTAAGCGAGTTGTTGATGCTTGGTTTGGAACCCGAGTTTCTTTTGGAATGTCTGCCATCTTGGAAGTCAGTTGTATGGTTTGTTGATGGTTTTGGTTTTCGAGAAGCCTTTGGATTAGAAGTCTTTAGTTAGTTGTGGTAGCAGTTTCAGCTCCAAAAGTTTGGTGTGCTGACGAGGAGATCTTTTGGCTTTGCAGTATCATCGAGGTAGAGTTTGGAAGCAGCAGTGTTGGTTGTTTCACTGGTGGTTCAAAAATCTTTGTGGTTCTCTTTCAGCAGTCCGGGCTAAAGGTGGTGATGTATTCTTGAAGGTTAACCTTGTTTGGAAAAGCTCAAAGCTGTTCTAATTGGTAAAGTGAGGACAGTTTCTTTGGAATCCGAACTAGGTAGGATCGCAAAAGTGACTTGCGATTAGTTGGGAATTTTCTTAGGCTATCTTTTGTTTGAGACTGAGGGTTCTCATGTGGATTGGAGCTACTGATGTAATCAGGAGTCCGTCTGCATCTGGAGTTGAGTTCCATATTGTTTTGATTCCGAAAGCAAATTTTGGTAGTTAGCCTGATAGTTGGGCGGTTCTTGGAGAAAATAGTTGGTGTATGTAACGATCCTAAATTTTGAACAATTTAAATTGTGAATATTTAATTAATTTTAAATATTTGAATGATAATTTAAATTGAATTTCCAATATAACAATGAAATTGGTGATTAAATTTTAAAATTTAATCTATAAAGAGTTGAATAAAAATTTAAATTCGACTTCGGAGTTGAAATTGAATATTTAATTTGTAATTGAAATTCAAACTAATAACTTAAGAAAATAATTTGGATACAAGGATCATTATTTATGTAAATTTATTAATGGATGGTTAGTTTTTAATGACATTTTTTCTTTAGCTTAAATAAAAAAAATTAAAATCAATACAAAATAAAATAAACAAATACACTTAGTAAAAGAAAAAAAAATTTACAACATAATATAAACAAAATTTACAAAACAAAGTAAAGAGAATAATTTATACCAAACTAATTGAATTTAAAATTGAAAAATAGAATAAAAATAATAATAAGAATAAGAATAAAATACACATAACTTAGAGAAAACAACCCATTGTCCTTTCATTACCCGATCCCCTTTATTTCACTTTACCATTTCCATTTTTTTTAACCCTAAACCAAAAATCACGAAGAAAAAAAAAATGGCGGCCCTGTCTCTCTCGTCTTCCTCTTCACTTCCAAACTAGGGCTTCAATTTCTGCTTCGAGTTCGATGCTTCAACTCGCTCGCGGCATCTTCAACAATTAGGGCTTCAGCTCTTCGTCTCTAAATTAGGGCTTGCGATCGATTTGGGGCTTTCGTTCAATAGCGTTCGTTGTTCCAAAGCAGGGTTTTTGCGAAGCTCCGGCATCGTCTTCTACCCAGCTAGAAAAGGTGAGTCTTTGGCTCACGGTTGATTTTAATGCAAGTGCTTAAATTTGTTGACTTGAATGCTTGGTTGCATGCTATGATTTGGGGGTTATTCATTATCATTTGCTCGGCTACTTTGAATTCTAAACTGATAGGAACAGATAACACACTGCATGTTGGTTGTTGGTTGTTATTCGCTATCATTTGCTCTGATATTTTGATTTTTATACTGATAAGAACAGATGTTATTGGGAATTTGTTTTTTTTTTAAAAAAAACTGATAAGAGCAGATGCTATATTTGATTAAAACAAATGCTTTGTGAATTCTCGTTTAAACTGTTAAGAACAAATGCTATTTCATGTTTTATTTTATTTAAACTGGTAAGAACAGAAATGTGAACTTGGAATTTATATTTTTTTTTTAAACTGTTAAAGAATAGATGCTGTTAAATTAATTTATAAATTGATAAGAACAGATACTATGTGTATTTTGTTTTGTTTTTTTTTTTACTGATAAGAACAGATGCAATCAAATCTTGTGTACTTGAATTCCTGAATGAATATGATGGCCTGAATTAAATGAATGAAATGCATGTGTTTTTCTTTTCTGGAAACATTGTTCTTGAGTGTAAGCATGTATATATATATAAGTATTTCAACCCAATTTTCTTTGGTATTTGAAAATAACTGTGAGCAAAACTGAAACTTTTAAGGTAAAAGATTTGTTTGCTTGCTAGTATGTTAAAGTGATTAAGTATTTACAGTGGGATATATGTGAAAATCAGAGGTGAATATTAAATTATGTGTATGCTGTGTATATGTGTGCTCTGTTTATTTCAAGTGAGTAATTTTTTTTAAAAATTTAAAATAAGTAAACTTCTTTAAAAGAAAATAGTTTGATTTGGATGCTAGTGATTATTTTGATTCGTATGTGAAGTGCAGCAGCCTGATTCATTTGAATTTGATATATATGCTTATGTTAGCAGTTCTGTACATATATATAAACATGATAGCCTGATACCTGTTGTTCCATGTTCTGCTGGCTTTCAAAAAAATTCAAACATCTAAATCAAATCCATATTAGCCCTTATTATTCAAATGAAAATGGTTTGTAGATGTTTGGAGATGATTGTAAAAATAGTTGCTTTGAGCACTTCTTTGTGGTCTTGAACGTTGCTGTGTCCACTGTGTTGACTGCATTTGTTCCCCTGTACTTGTTTGGTTTGCGGTTTTCAGTTTTGGGTTTTCGTAACAACCACAATGCATTCAGTTAATTATTTCTGAAAGTTTTGGAAAAAAACCGATTTAGAAAATGATTTTAACATATAAAAATTTAATATCACTTATTCTTATTTTCTGCATTTTGGGAAACATAAAGATCTCTCCCCTTTACTATTTTCCCCTTTTGTTGTAATGGCTATGATTTTTCCACTTTCTGCTCCTCTTCCATGTTTTTTTAAAATACATACTGAAAAAAAAAAAACACAAAACTTGAAGTCCAAACCAAACAGGTCCCAAGGATTTAAAACACTATCCCCAAAAGGTCTGTGCTAGTATGCACGAAGTAATTTTATGTTTCTACAGGCAAATCATTATTGCCTCATTTTATAGACTTAACAAATAACTGAAAGAAGTAACACAATTTTAGTCAGAACCAACAGTTGCAGGAGCGCTGCTGCCTTGCCATATTAAATTTTTTTATATGTTCATCTCCAATGATTTCATTTTGGGATTTAAGTGGCACATTCCACCTGCTAATATTTGATGCTTCATGACACTGTCAATTACAGCTGATTTATTTTGTAAACTCCCTGATGCATTTCCATATGCTCTGCCGTGAGCTGTTGTGTTGACTGCATTGTTGTGCCTGGGTTTTTTTCTCACTGATCATTTGTATACACACAGTTGTGTGCTTCTCAGTTGCACTGTAGTTGGCCTGCATTTGTGTCACTATACTTGCTTCACTGCCCTGTACACGAAAATTCTACAGGCTTCATTTGATGCACTTGCTTCGCTGTTGCCTCTGTGTTACCTCTGTTGTTTGTCTTTGACCTTATATCTCCATACTGTTTTTTTAAATTGGCACTGGTTTTGCCTTGAGCCTTTTCTTTGCAGTGATTTGTCTGATTTGCGCTTGCAGCCACACGGGATTGACAGATTTTAAAAATTAAAGCTGTTAATAATGAAAATCCATAATAGATTTTGAATTGATTCATGTGATCCATTTCATTCAGTTCATTACAAATTTATTTACTTGAGTTAAGATTAATCCTGACTCGAGTGTTTTTGTGTTTTGCAATAAACGCTCGGGTCAGACCGAGTATTTTTGCAGCTTGGAGATTTTCTCGCAGCGAAGTTAGAGAGAGGGGATTAGAGCACTCCACTAAAGCTTTTCAGAAATTTCTTTTCTTGTACTTAATAAAATAAATTGTTTCCGCTGTATAAAATGTAATGTATTGTATAACTCTGATATTTGTATATAAAAGAAAAGTTTGTTTATAAAATATATTATTGTTCTGTGATTCTGTAGCTGATTCTGTTTAAATGTTATAAACTAAATAACAATCCGTCATCCTGAACGTTTCTAGCTGGTTTAATTACCGACTAGAGACGGTCAGAGCGGCGGGTCGTTACAAAGTGGTATCAGAGCTTTGGTTTACACAAAGCTTAGTTTATGGCGTTTAATATGAATAGTTACTAGAATCACTTTAAAGGAAGTTTTTTCAAATCTAAAGAAGTTTAAAATTGTTTTCTTTAAAATAAAAAGGTATTTTGAAAATTAGAATTATTTTTGGAAATTCCCCTCTCTAAATTTAGGTTTGCGACTGTTTCTCTTCGGTGAGGTCTCGTTAGACTTGAGTTTCGATCATTCGGAAACTCATTATCGAATTTTTGAGAGTTATGGAAAATGAAACATGAGTTAAGAGAATTAATGAATTGGTTTAAATTGGCTTAAATCAAATATTTTGAATATCTTCAAAGTAGTAATTGGAAAATAAAATGATATGTCAATTTGATTATAATCAAATGGATTATTGAACTATAACTTGGAAATTTAATTTTGAATTCTTTTGAAAATTGATTTCAAATGTTGTGAAGAACGATTTAGTAAATAAATGGATTATAAGTATTTAACTTATAATATGGATTTTGGGTATATAACTAAGTTATATGAATTGAATTGAATCAAATTAGTAAAGGAGATTATAAAACAAAGTTTATAAATAGAAATGTAATTTCTAAAGATGTTTATAAAATCCGCAAATGACTTATTTTGATAAGTAAATTATTGTAACTTATTAAAGGTGTTATATCTATGGTTTTGGACAATAAATGAGATATAAAAAGAGATATGAACCTAATGAAAATTTATAAGAGATTTAAATAGATTCAATGAAGAATTTGAATTTGAATGGGCATGGAAATAAGTTAAGTGGAAAACTTAATATTGGAAATTTGAAGTTGGTTTAAAACCAATATTTTGAAATGTATGCAGAATTCAAACTATGAATTAAGTTGAAGTTGAAAAACTTAAATGGGAATGTTTTTGGGAAGCAATACTATGAAATGAAGTAAATTCATTTTAAGTTGTTTTGAAATGTGTTTAAAAGAAGGATTTCTTTTAAGAATGAAATATATATTTGATTTTGGTTTAAGTATATCAAATATTTTCAAAATGTTGAAAATAAATGGATTTGTAAATTACTTATTATTGAATAAGTATGGGAATATTTTCCAATATGAAATGAAAGGTTTGGAATTTTATCTTTTCGAGATAAATTGAAAAGTGAATATTTGAATTTGTTTCAAATGGTTAAGTGTGAAAGATTTTATATCTTGTAAAGATATTATTTTTGGGAAATTTGAACACTTAGTTCAACTTGGAGAAAAAAAAAATTTTTTTTTCAAAAAGATTGAATTTTGAGTTAAATTGAGTTTAACTTTGACACACAAAAATAATATAAGTTGAACTTTGAATTTTAAATGGTTGATTTGGATTGTATGTCTAACGTTGTGAATTGACGACATATCAATTGATCTCTATTAAATATATATCTGTTGGTGGCGGAGAATTTATTCTCTTAGCTTAACATCCTTCTCTGAGACGTACGAGCTTAGAGGTTATATATCGATAGACATCAATTATGTGTTGAGGATTGACGATGTAACGTGAAATCCAAATCGAGTGTGAAGTCGATAATAAATTGGATTATGAATGTGAATTAGGTTTGAGATAACCTTAAATTTCCAAATCGGCTTAGAGGAAAATTTTAAATGGATGATGAAATGGAAAAATTTGTGAAACCTCTATTTGTTATGGGTATGAAATGTTGTGGTTTTCATAACGTATATGTGTGAATACGATTAATTCGAAAACCAATTAGTTTGGAAAAGTAATTTTTATGGAAAACTTATGTAAGTACATGAGTATGATATGTACAAAAATGTGAAATGAAATATTATATATGTATGTATAATATTATGTTTTCCAAATTGAGGATATGGAAAAGTACCTTCCATTTAAACTTTGTGAAGGTTGTTGGAACTCGAGAAGAGTGTCCATTTGAAAATCGTAGCTACGTTGTATTTCCATTAGTTGGAATGTCCTTTTGGACTGGTATAGTGTGCTAGCGTAATTCGAGGGGCGAGATGCCTACGGTTACAAGCGATTCCACTGGGATAGTGGCGTAACCGCCGTGTATACCGCGATCTAGTTACACTCGGGTGGTAGCGTAATTTGAGGGGCGTGATGCCTACAGTTACAAGCGATTCCACTGGGATAGTGGCGTATCCGCTGTGTAAACTGCAATCTACAAACCAAAGCGTAATTCGAGGGGCGAGATGCCTACGGTCACGAGCGATTCTACTGGGATAGTAGCGTAACCGCCGTGTGAACCGCGATCTTTGGCAACAACCATGGCGAAATTCAAGGGATGAGATATCCACAGTTACAAGCGACTCTACTGGGATAGTAGCGGAACCGCCGAGTAAACTGTGATCCATGGGGGAATGTGCTTTCCATATCCATTTTTAAAAGAATTTTTAAAAGGTATTTTCACTGGGAATTGAAGCAAGTATATTTAGTACTTGAGATTGTTAGACTTGCGCCTGGCCAGCGTATGCCTAATGTCTTTAAGAACGACAATAGACTTGTTAAATTTCGAGTTAGCAAGTATTTTCAAACTTTAAATAGAAAATCAATTATCTGAAATTAAAGTGACATAAATTCCAACCTAATAAATTAAGGAAGAGGATTTTTGGAATGTTTTGAAAAGTCCACAGCTTTGGAAACGTTATACTATGTAAATTTCTTAAATGAAGAAGTTCAAATTTAAAAATTTGGTTTTGTAAGTTGAAAACTTTAGTAAAAGACCTTTACGTCTTGATTGTAGAAAATGATGAACAAATGAGTTAATTAACAAAGTTAGTGAGATAAAACAAATAGAATGAATCCTATATTCATTTATTTCTAATAAGTTTCGAACTAGATAAAATTGTTAAAATATAAATATTAGTGAAATTTCAACAATCATTTCTCCTTACTTGTAATTTCGGGACGAAATTCTTTTAAGGAGGGGAGATTGTAACGATCCTAAATTTTGAACAATTTAAATTGTGAATATTTAATTAATTTTAAATATTTGAATGATAATTTAAATTGAATTTCCAATATAACAATGAAATTGGTGATTAAATTTTAAAATTTAATCTATAAAGAGTTGAATAAAAATTTAAATTTGACTTCGGAGTTGAAATTGAATATTTAATTTGTAATTGAAATTCAAACTAATAACTTAAGAAAATAATTTGGATACAAGGATCATTATTTATGTAAATTTATTAATGGATGGTTAGTTTTTAATGACATTTTTTCTTTAGCTTAAATAAAAAAAATTAAAATCAATACAAAATAAAATAAACAAATACACTTAGTAAAAGAAAAAAAAATTTACAACATAATATAAACAAAATTTACAAAACAAAGTAAAGAGAATAATTTATACCAAACTAATTGAATTTAAAATTGAAAAATAGAATAAAAATAATAATAAGAATAAGAATAAAATAAACATAACTTAGAGAAAACAACCCATTGTCCTTTCATTACCCGATCCCCTTTATTTCACTTTACCATTTCCATTTTTTTTTAACCCTAAACCAAAAATCACGAAGAAAAAAAAAATGGCGGCCCTGTCTCTCTCGTCTTCCTCTTCACTTCCAAACTAGGGCTTCAATTTCTGCTTCGAGTTCGATGCTTCAACTCGCTCGCGGCATCTTCAACAATTAGGGCTTCAGCTCTTCGTCTCTAAATTAGGGCTTGCGATCGATTTGGGGCTTTCGTTCAATAGCGTTCGTTGTTCCAAAGCAGGGTTTTTGCGAAGCTCCGGCATCGTCTTCTACCCAGCTAGAAAAGGTGAGTCTTTGGCTCACGGTTGATTTTAATGCAAGTGCTTAAATTTGTTGACTTGAATGCTTGGTTGCATGCTATGATTTGGGGGTTATTCATTATCATTTGCTCGGCTACTTTGAATTCTAAAATGATAGGAACAGATAACACACTGCATGTTGGTTGTTGGTTGTTATTCGCTATCATTTGCTCTGATATTTTGATTTTTATACTGATAAGAACAGATGTTATTGGGAATTTGTTTTTTTTTTAAAAAAACTGATAAGAGCAGATGCTATATTTGATTAAAACAAATGCTTTGTGAATTCTCGTTTAAACTGTTAAGAACAAATGCTATTTCATGTTTTATTTTATTTAAACTGGTAAGAACAGAAATGTGAACTTGGAATTTATATTTTTTTTTTTAAACTGTTAAAGAACAGATGCTGTTAAATTAATTTATAAATTGATAAGAACAGATACTATGTGTATTTTGTTTTGTTTTTTTTTTTTACTGATAAGAACAGATGCAATCAAATCTTGTGTACTTGAATTCCTGAATGAATATGATGGCCTGAATTAAATGAATGAAATGCATGTGTTTTGCTTTTCTGGAAACATTGTTCTTTAGTGTAAGCATGTATATATATATAAGTATTTCAACCCAATTTTCTTTGGTATTTGAAAATAACTGTGAGCAAAACTGAAACTTTTAAGGTAAAAGATTTGTTTGCTTGCTAGTATGTTAAAGTGATTAAGTATTTACAGTGGGATATATGTGAAAATCAGAGGTGAATATTAAATTATGTGTATGCTGTGTATATGTGTGCTCTGTTTATTTCAAGTGAGTAATTTTTTTTAAAAATTTAAAATAAGTAAACTTCTTTAAAAGAAAACAGTTTGATTTGGATGCTAGTGATTATTTTGATTCGTATGTGAAGTGCAGCAGCCTGATTCATTTGAATTTGATATATATGCTTATGTTAGCAGTTCTGTACATATATATAAACATGATAGCCTGATACCTGCTGTTCCATGTTCTGCTGGCTTTCAAAAAAATTCAAACATCTAAATCAAATCCATATTTGCCCTTATTATTCAAATGAAAATGGTTTGTAGATGTCTGCAGATGATTGTAAAAATAGTTGCTTTGAGCACTTCTTTGTGGTCTTGAACGTTGCTGTGTCCACTGTGTTGACTGCATTTGTTCCCCTGTACTTGTTTGGTTTGCGGTTTTCAGTTTTGGGTTTTCGTAACAACCGCAATGCATTCAGTTAATTATTTCTGAAAGTTTTGGAAAAAAACCGATTTAGAAAATGATTTTAACATATAAAAATTTAATATCACTTATTCTTATTTTCTGCATTTTGGGAAACATAAAGATCTCTCCCCTTTACTATTTTCCCCTTTTGTTGTAATGGCTATGATTTTTCCACTTTCTGCTCCTCTTCCATGTTTTTTTAAAATACATACTGAAAAAAAAAAAAACACAAAACTTGAAGTCCAAACCAAACAGGTCCCAAGGATTTAAAACACTATCCCCAAAAGGTCTGTGCTAGTATGCACGAAGTAATTTTATGTTTCTACAGGCAAATCATTATTGCCTCATTTTATAGACTTAACAAATAACTGAAAGAAGTAACACAATTTTAGTCAGAACCAACAGTTGCAGGAGCGCTGCTGCCTTGCCATATTAATTTTTTTTATATGTTCATCTCCAATGATTTCATTTTGGGATTTAAGTGGCACATTCCACCTGCTAATATTTGATGCTTCATGACACTGTCAATTACAGCTGATTTATTTTGTAAACTCCCTGATGCATTTCCATATGCTCTGCCGTGAGCTGTTGTGTTGACTGCATTGTTGTGCCTGGGTTTTTTTCTCACTGATCATTTGTATACACACAGTTGTGTGCTTCTCAGTTGCACTGTAGTTGGCCTGCATTTGTGTCACTATACTTGCTTCACTGCCCTGTACACGAAAATTCTACAGGCTTCATTTGATGCACTTGCTTCGCTGTTGCCTCTGTGTTACCTCTGTTGTTTGTCTTTGACCTTATATCTCCATACTGTTTTTTTAAATTGGCACTGGTTTTGCCTTGAGCCTTTTCTTTGCAGTGATTTGTCTGATTTGCGCTTGCAGCCACACGGGATTGACAGATTTTAAAAATTAAAGCTGTTAATAATGAAAATCCATAATATATTTTGAATTGATTCATGTGATCCATTTCATTCAGTTCATTACAAATTTATTTACTTTAGTTAAGATTAATCCTGACTTGAGAGTTTTTGTGTTTTGCAATAAACGCTCGGGTCAGACCGAGTATTTTTGCAGCTTGGAGATTTTCTCGCAGCGAAGTTAGAGAGAGGGGATTAGAGCACTCCACTAAAGCTTTTCAGAAATTTCTTTTCTTGTACTTAATAAAATAAATTGTTTCCGCTGTATAAAATGTAATGTATTGTATAACTCTGATATTTGTATATAAAAGAAAAGTTTGTTTATAAAATATATTATTGTTCTGTGATTCTGTAGCTGATTCTGTTTAAATGCTATAAACTAAATAACAATCCGTCATCCTGAACGTTTCTAGCTGGTTTAATTACCGACTAGAGACGGTCAGAGCGGCGGGTCGTTACAGTGTAGCAGCTCAGAATTTTTGGGAATTGGTAATGGACCGATTCTTGCTTTTGGAATAGGATTCTGTTTGAAGGACGTGTGACTGAGTCACATGTGTCACTCAGATTTTTATGGATTTGATGAACAAAGTTTTCCAGATATAGTGGATAAGTTTGTATTCTTCATCAACAATATCTCCATCTATTTCAGAATCAGAGTTGTGCAGCGGAAGCAAGGTAGCTGCTGTGCAATGAAGGAAGCGAGTTCAATTTGATATTGCTTGAATAGTAGAGCTTGAGTTCTGGATTTCGACGGATTTTGAAAGACTTTTCTGTTGAATAGGATCCAGGAAGTGTTTGCTTTGGTCTAGTTGTTTCTGGAAGTAACTGAATGAGTTGAGCTGATCAGGAAGAAGTTTGGCAGCCTTGGATTGTATGTTGAGTTATGCGGATATGAGATAAGGAGTTTGGAAATTCGAAGTTGGAGACTTTAGTATTGTTAGAATTCTCTGGTTAAGAGGACAGATATTGGACAAGATTGATTGGTTAGTGCTGACGCATTTGAGGATTTCTTATCTGTGTTTCTGATAGGATGAGTTTGAATTGCCAGTTTGGATAGCTGGAATTCATTTTGTAACACGTGTCTCTGAGGGAGTACGTGTATGATTCATCATTGGTTGTTGAATCTGTAGTTCAGTTGGATTTGGAAGTTGAGCTGGATTTGAGAGTAATCTGATGTTCTGTTCAGATTGAAGGATCTAGAGATGAGTGGAGCTCTGGATTTTGGTTGTATAGTTAGTTTGTTGGCTTTTATAAAGCGAGTCTCCCGGTGATTTATCTTGGGAAAGTCGAGATAGTATTTGAGTTTTATTCTGATTTGTGTCAGAATAATTAGTTAAGTTTATTTCTTTATTTGATTGCTATGGTTGATTGTTACTAGTTGATAGGAATGTTTCCTAATTGAAATTAAAATCTATACTGGATTATTAAATTACCTTTGCTTTTAAATTTCGGGCACGAAATTGTTTTAAGGGGGGAGGATTGTAACGACCCAGAATTTTGGGAAATAATAATTTAATAATCTATGTTAATAATTTAACTGGTTTGATAATTTTCTTTATAATTTTAATTTAAAATTGGTGAATTTGATCTTTTAAAGGTTAATAAATATTTAATCTGTTAATGGTGATCAATATCTTTCTGACAATTTAAATATTGATAAGAATTGTTTTTCAAAAGCTAATCAAATTTTTATTCTATTTATAATATACATTTGATATATATTATGAGTAGGATATCTTCTGTTTAAATTAAAGATTAATTTTCAAATTGTAACATATATGTATGTATATATTATAGTTGATATTGTTTTGAAATTTAATTTTAAACTATTGATAATTTGAATATGTTTGAGATTATAATTTAAAGCTAAACTTGTATTTATTTATAAAGTAAATTATATTACATTTAAATTAAATGAAAAATTTAATTAAAAATATTCAAGAACATGTGTAAACATGTTAACTTCCTTAATAAACACATGTAAGTTAATTAAGTAATAAAGTTACAAGTGTCTTTATTTTGAATTTCATTTTCTTTAATTTTAATAAATATTGTAAGAAGGAAATTAGTCTTCTTTCACAAATACTTTTCTCTTTATTTTCACTTCTAAGCTCAAAAACAGAAATTTCTTTAAAACTAAACCCTAAAACGAATTTGAAATGAAGATCAAATCTGAAGAAAAATTGAACCTGTAATGCAAAGATTCAAATCAATATGTAATTCCAATCTGCAATATCTACTTCAACCTGAAAATTCAAATGAAGATTTACTCAGCAAGTTTAATTCAACCTGCATATGAAAATGAAGTTCAACCTGCAATCTGTAATTTCAACATGCAAAGGGAAGTCAACAGCAAAATTGAAAGCATGTAAAAGTTTTCTTCAGTAACAACAAGAAATCAAAATCAAATGCATTTTTTTCAAAATTAAAGAATTCAAGCCCGGAAATACTGCTCTTCTCTACATGTGTAAAGGTGAGTAAATTATTTAAAAACAGTTTGAAAGTGGTTTAAAATTGAATTCATGTTAAATATTTGAATTGAGTATTGCATGAATATAACTCAGTTTTATTTATTGAATTTATTATTACATTTATATATGTAAATATATGGCTGTATATATTGATGTTCTTCTCTGTTCGAAGAAAACTATGACCATTGTTTTCAAAAGTCAAAATTCCCAAAAATGGTCCATATTAGCTTTGAATATATGAATGAAGTTTGCTTGAAAATGTGTAATGAAGATCACAAAAATATTTCTATGATTTTTAAGATAACAGATAAGTATAAATAAAAGAATTACAGTAAAACTAAGATATTGGTTAAAAATTAACAACCTTAATTTTTAATTTGGATTACGTGCATGTAATCTTGGTAGGAAATCATGAATTTTGATATGTAAATTGTGATTTTTAGTTGAGTATTGATTGAGAAATTTGGGTTTGAGTGTTTTTGGGGGTTTTAGTAATTGCCATTGATTGGCATGTTAATCGGAGCTTGAATCTTGTTCGAAGTTTGCTTATGAATCAAGGATCATGGGAAAAATGTAATTTGATTTTTCTAATGATTGAGTAGTTGGTAATCGAGCAAAGTAGAGTTTTAAAGCTCGTTTTACTAGGCTTTACGTTGGAGGAGTTTGCGACATGGATGTTGAATCGAGCTTGATCGCATTTAGGGTGTTGAAGCTCGTGGTCATGGCGAGTTGGTGTGGAGGGGTCAGTGGAGTTAACCGGCGTTGAGATGGCCGTGGAGGGGAGATTCGTGGTCGACGTTCTTCTGCAGTGATCCGAGTTTTTGATTCGAATGGTCGTTTTTCGACTCGTGTATTGATGGGTGGATCTGGGTTCACCTAAGTGCTCGGGTGTCGATTTGGGACCGTGGAGGATGGTCACAGTGAACTTCGCCGGCCGTGGGTGCTGTGCAAGGTGCACGTGTATACGGTGGTGCACTGGAAATTATGCGATGGGGAAGATGGAGTTTTTCTCAGGTTTGGGTTCATGCGAGCTTTGGGTTTGACTCGAAGATGAGAGGTTTGGGTTTTTCTTCGGGGCTAGCTCGTGTGGGATTAGTGTTTTACTCGAGTTTAGGAGGTGCTTTCGGCTATGTGTTGTAAGAAGCTAAGTTTCAAGATTAACTTGTTAATTTTGATAAATAAAATCAATGTTAAGATTTTACAAAAGAAAATAAGTTTACAAGTTAAAGTTGTCCTTCGAAATAAAGTTAATCAAACTTTAAAGGTGTAATTGAATTTAAAGGTATTTTCAAAATTGAATATTAGATCAATGTTTTAAGAAACTCAATCATGTTTAAAGAAGGATGTTTTCATGTTGAAAGGATACATTTAAAGTAATGATAAAACTAAGTTTTCAAATTTATTTAAAATGAATAAGTTTGAATTAGAATTTAAAGTGTTTCAGATTTTAAAATTTGTTTCCTAAATGCTTTATTTTCAAATAAAGTAAAGTAATAATTTTTGTAAACCAAATTGAATAAATTTGTTTTAAGTTATTAAAATTTTGATTTAATTCAAATGACTTATTTATGAAGATAAGTATGATTAATTCATCTTTGTTATGAATGTAAGAATACTAAATTAATATGGTGTGTTAATAAGTAAAGAAATTAATTAAGATAAATGTTTTCTTAATTAATTAAGAATTTTGTAATATAAGAAGTTAATTAATTAATTGTTTAATTAATTTTAAATAACTAGTTAATTGTTTATTTATTTGTTTATTTTATTTTATTTTTAATAATCACTTAATTATGGATTAATTAAGTGTAATTACTTAATGAAGTAATTAATGGTTAATAATTGAATGTAACTAAGAAGGTAATTACTCATGGGAGTAATTTAAGTGGAAGTGATTAATGGATAATCACCTGATGTTATTAATTTAGAATTAATTAATATAATTGTTTAAAGATAATTAAGTATGAAATAATTAATTAAAGAATTAAGAATTATTTAATAAGGAGATTAATTATTTGTTAAGTAATTAGTTAAGCAATTAATTAAGATTTATTAATGAAGTAATTAGAGATAATTACTTGTTAAGTAATTAAGAGTTAATTACTTAATTATTTTAGTTAATTAATTAATGAGGTTATTTAATTAATGAATGATTTTAACTTAAGATTAATTACTAAATGTAATTAATTAAATTGTAATTAATTAATAAAGTAATTAATTAAGAATTTATTATTTAATCTAATTGTTTAATAATTAATTAATGAAGTAATTAAGGATTAATTAATTAAATTAATTAATCAAGGATTAAAATAATTAATTTAGAAGTTAATTAATTTAATTGAGTAATTACAAATTGTTAATTACTTATTATGATTAATGAGTTGATTAATTATAAGTTAATTGTTTAATTAATTAAAGTAATTATTAATTAATAAGGATCACTAATTAATGTGATTTAGGATATTAATCAAGGTTGATTAATATAAGTAATTAATTTAAGTGTGATTAATTAATTGTAATTAATTAAGAATTAATGTAATTAATTATAGTTAATTAATTAATGAATGATCATTAATTATTGTAATTAATGATAGTAATTAAAGATTAATTATTAAATATGGATAGGATAATTACTTGAATGTAATTAAAGATAATTAATCAAGGAAGATTAATTAAAGAAGATCATTAGAGATGATTAATTTATTTATATGGAATAAATAAATGAGAAAGATTTAAGTAACCCAAGTGATTAAGAATTAATCAATTCTGTTATGAATGAATGATTGATCTTAGATGGTTGATATTGGATGTTTGATTAATATGGGTTGATTGATTAATTTGGGTTAATTAGTTAATATTGGATGATCAATATTTTGGTGATTGCTATTGGATGATTGATTTTGGTTGATATTGGTTAATACTGGATGATTTGGTTATATCTGTTATGTGATATGCTGCTTTGTGAAGATGAATATTGATATGAATTATCTCTTATTATAATATGATTCATCTAATTGTTTAAATCATCATGAATATAAGTTAAACTGTTTAAACCCTTAAGTACAACTTGGACATTAAAATGGCGTTTGGTTTCGGTGAGACCGGGATCGGGTTTCCATATTTGGAATCCGAAAACCACATCGATTCCAATTAAACGTTAGGTCGTTAATCCAAGTGGAGCAAGTGAAGACTCGAGGTGTAAGGGCTATACGTCAGTATAACTCTGTGGGTGATTCCGTAATGAGTTGACGGAATATTACTTATAGATTCGAGATGGCGAATCAGAGTGCAAGGGCTATGGTCGTTGACTCTAAGGGTGATTCCAATAATGAGTGCAACGAGATAGTGCCTTCAGTTTCGTTCGAACCCGAAACGAACTTGTATGGATTTAATGCTTTCAGAACATCGTCAGGTGGACGATGAGCATTCTGAGATAAAGGTGTTCTATAAAGGTAATCGTAACCTCAAGCCTCATCAACCGGGAATAGCTAAAACAGGGTAGGTGCAGCAAGGCTTCGTGGGTAGCTCCCACTGGAGAGCAAGATTTCCCCCTGTCTAGAAGTCCTTTTTTATTCGGCTGTGTGGGCAGTTGGGTCGCGGCCAACTGTGAGATTGTCTTGTTCGGGACTGTCCAGTAAGGGATGGTTCCAGCCTTGTGTTGCAGGGGAGTGGGAGTACTCCTCGGTATGTTGATCTAGGCCACGTACTGTGACGGGCGATACCCCAGTAGCCCTGCCATTGATGGAAACCCATTTTCCCTATGAGACCCTACGGTTTTGATTGTATTACCCACTTTTGTGGCTAGTAGCTGGAATTTAATCGTGTAACAATTTCGGCTATTTCTTATTTACTTGAAAACCCTAGACACTATTATAATATCACTGGATTTCCTATCAAATGTTTTGGTTAGCGTAAGGTAAAAACTTTTCCATGTTTATGTGTGGGAAGTCTTACGTGATACCTTTTCTTTCAAAGGTTTTTCTAAAGTTAAGCAATTTTAAACCGTTTACTCACACCAGACCCCTGTCTGACCCGAGTGTTTATTTTTTGTCTTATTAAACTCTTGGGTACTCATATTATGTATGAGTATTCAAGTGATCAGGTTAGCTTGACGAATTCTGGAGGAGTTATGGAGCAGGAGGGTTCGACGTGTAGATAAATATTTTGATTCCGCTGTGTATGTTGTGTCTGTATCTTGTATATTTGAGTTGTATAGTTAGACAGAAGTTTATAACTGTCTATTATCAGTTGTTTAAGTTATGTACTCTGATATAATGAGATACTATGTAATATTTTATGAGATATATTATATTTTATTCGTTCCGCTGTGAGTTCTCTGATGTTGTTCTGTTTCTTCTTTCTCTTTCTTTTCTTCTTCTTCTATCCCTTTCTTTCTTCAAGATGATGCGATTTTCTGGGAGTAGAAAGTCGGGTCGTCTCATAAGGTGTCATTATATTCCTCTAAAGCTTCACTCCAAATTTGATTTGATTTGAATAAGATTGCAAAAATTTCCTTTAGTACATAAGAGAAGATATGGAAGTAGCTTGATTTAAGCTTTGTGAATTAGTGATTTATCTTCAATGGCATGCTCTCCCAGTATATGCACAAGAATTGTGTTCTTTAAGCTTTCCTTCACTAAGCCATGGAAGGCCCACCTCCCATCACTTCTCTTTTATGCTAATTAAATTTGTACCCTTCCCATGATAATATCTCTTATTGTAATAGAAGCTTCTAGAATATTTCATGCTTCATGAAGAGATGTGTATGTTAATTAGTTGTAATGTGTTTATTTGATCATTAGACAAGTGCATAAGAGTTTGAACAACTTATAGTTTGAAAAGCTGTTTATCGATAAACCAATTTTCGATCACATTATCGATTTTTCTTCGAAGAATATATTTTTGTAAACAATTTTCAAAAACAAGTTTTTTATAGTTATTCATTAATTAAATGATTTCTAACAAGGTTACTAAGTTGTATTTAGAACACCTAATTATGTTTAAAAATGTTTTGATATTCCAAGATGAAGTGTTCGAATTTTTGGTTTACAACATTATCCTCCACTTAGAACATTTCGTTCTCAAATTCAAATAAGAACGATAATCAAAGAAGATGACAGAGGAATATATATATATATATATATATATATATATATATATATATATATATATATATATCATACTGCTGAAACTATATATAAGCTAAATTGAAAACCAAAATGCATACTAGGTGACTCAACCTCAAGCCGTGAGCACACGATAAAAGAGTACAATACAAAGATAATAAGAAAACCCTTGCCTATAAGCAACCATAGATAGAATTCCTTCAAACAGCCATCGATCTTTCGGTACTACCAAGTGCATCCTTGCTCTGTGGCACTTATAACCTTAATAAAGAAATAAACACAAAAACACTCAAATTGTATTCACAATTACTAGTAACCAATGCTCGTGGTTCACTCAGGTTCAACCTCTCCCATTTTCCAAGGTCGATAAATAATATACCAGACAAACCGTATGCTCAACAGCCTCAGGTCCTTACTTAGATGATTATTCATGCTACCTTATAATAAATCAAAGAGTCATTCCCTAAACCCTTCATAAGTCAACAAACATAGTATACAAATGTACTAAAGCTCATACAATGTACATGAACCATCCGTAGGTAAAATCTGATCAGATCACTTACTCGATTACATAAATTCCACTTTCAAACTATTATAGATCAATTGACTTTTCTACTGCGGACTCTGATTTGTTTCCTTGATTTGAAAACTCTATTCTCCTTGCATAGCCATATACTATGATAGAAAACATTATGATTGAATCACGAACCTGTATCAAGTGTTTACTGTCAAGAATCTAGTGAAAAATCCTTGTTCGGACTGATGTAAACCACCTCGAAAACTTGTACTCAAATGCTGAACCAAGAATAGTTATGTGAATAAAATAAGCTACGTACAACTTACATATTTATCCTATTAATTTCTTAACTACACCAATTCCGTTTTACTCACATTCATTTATACAAATAGTATTCATTCAATACTTAATTATTTATGCATCATTTTCATAGAACCAACTTCATGTTTATCCTCATTTTATAGCATAAGTGCATACTCTTATAATACTCCATTACATCCTAAGAGCATATACAAAACATCAATGTGTTTTTCTTAAATTATTTTTAACCATTTGACACTTGTTTTGACTTACCACCTTTTTAAATTTAGGAGTTATATAGACCCGACATTATACTTACAAATACACTTAACTATAAGTACTATAACAATTTGGAAGTTTTCGTCTGTTCAGAATTGCCAAAAAATTATGTTTCTTTTTAAAAAGGAATACTACCAAACAACAAATCATACATGATGCACAAACTGAAATGACCTAATACATAGGATACATGTGTCTGTGAAATAACTTAACAAAAGAACTTTAGAACTAAATGCCAGTATTCATTCCAAATCCTTTTGAAATAATGTATGCATATAACTTCTGTATATCAAATCTTAGTTTTGGAATTTAAATCAAAATATGTTTTGCTAAAACAACTTTGTAGCAACCCCCAATTAGAAACATAAAAATGAATGTCGATGAATCTGAAGTCATCATGGAAATTGTTTTCTAGCGAAATGAGTGAGTTGAGTACATCCAAACCACACTTTTGGTGCTTAAACAAAATTATTTCAAAGTGGTATCAAATAGTTTGTATAATGATACTAAGTATCATGATCTTAATTTCCTAAAACAACTTCCTAAATATTTACAATAATACTATTATTATTTTCACCAAAATCTTGGAAAACATTTTTAAAGACACCGGGATTAAAGTTCAAAGTCTTTGTTTAAATCCTTTTCTTTTATGAACCACACTCATATAAAATTACTTTCTTATATAAATCTTTCCACAAAAATTTATTTTCAAAAATATTCTATCTTTCCTTTTGATTACAGTAAACATCATTTACTAAATTCCTAACCTTTAACTCAATATTATCAGCGAACGTCTTATAGTCAAACAATGAAACTTGATTCACAAGGTGTTTATTTTAATGTGCCCATAATTACCGTCTACCTAACCCACATTATAGAGAGGTAAAATTTCTCATAAACTAGTTGATCACAAATCAACAACAAACCATATTCAATGTTCCTAACATGTCTAGCATGATAAACAATCAAGGTTACAGATTATTAAACTATGAGAAGCGCTAGAATCAAACAAACGCGAATAGGTGAACCACAAATAATTATTATACCCACAAAAATCTTCTTTTGTTTCATAGCTGGAGAAATAGAAGGTGCTGAAGTAAGTGCAAATACCTAGGCTGTTGCCCTACCTAAAGCATTAGACAATCCTTGACGAAATGACCTGGTTGTTGGTAGTTGTAGCAAGTCCTAATCCAAACTGCAACTTTACTATATATGGATCAATCTTTGAAACCTTTGTGGTTGGTGCTTCAACATATGCCCTTCTCCACCTAACCTAAACTTCCTAGAAAAATGACCCTTCTTCCCATACCTATGGCAATTTAAACCAGAAATATCTCTTGATGGTTGAAACTTCCACTTGTTACCTCTAGTCGGTGTAGATATAGACGACTTTAGAGCCGAACCATCGAACCGAAAAGTCATACTTATAAAATCCTCAATGTTCCTTGGATACAATTCATCATATTTTTTCATATCATGTTGTACGGACTAATCCAAGCCTTAGCCTCGATGATAGTCTCAGTGCCTTCGAACCTCTTTTTACCAAACACCTCAAACTTGTGCCGTATCGAAGCAAAGTCTTTCCATGGTCGAATATGCCCCACTTCTTCTCCTACATTTACCTCAGCACTAGACGCCTTGGTATCCATAGTTTTTACTACCTAATCAAAGTGAAACTGCTTTAGAAAACTAAAGATAGAGTTATTTCAAAGAAGGAGTTACTAGAAGGAGATAGTTCTAAGGAATAATTTTGAAGTCTAGTTTTGAAAATACAAATATGCTCTCATATGTATAATACACTCGACTCATTCTATGGTGTCTCTTACTTTATTTATAACAAGCCATACCCAACCAAAGCCAAGGTGTTCGCTCAACCCTAAGCTCTGATACCAAATGTATGGACTTAACTTTTCGTCCCTCGAATATTGATACTAAATACATCCATGGTATTCATGTGTCGAGCACCCAACTATAAAAAGACAGAAAGCTAGTTTAAAATAAAAAGAAAAAGAATAGAGCAAGAAAGGAAGAACATAATATTAGAATCTCAAAATGGAATGGTAATATATAATATCAAAATATTAGTATAAAGGGTTACCTTGAATATAGAATTTTAAAATTACCAAGATCTAATTACTATCATTTTCATGGATAGTTTCAATAGTGTGTCCTCACAATGCTGGTATATACAATACGATAATGCAGTGGAAATAAGAATACTACAGTAAGTAAACTTCCAACTCATCTCCATAAGCTCCAAAGTATCCATAGCTAAATCAGGAAATATACACAGGGTTGACACGAGCACTATAAGAAAATAATATCAGGATCGATGTTGTAAACCATGTGAGAAGCTCAAGAAATAAGAGTGATATATAATAGCACCTTTTTTAGACCGTGCAAATTACCGTAATCATTTTCTCTCAAATGAAACCAATCATTCATTAAGTTTACCATATAGTGATTTGATAGATAATGTCAAGAGTGTAACACATAAATCATATCAAATAGCTGCTACATGAACGCTATAACAATAATAGGTATATAATCAATACTGCTAAGGCGCATTCATTGTAACGATCCCGATTTTTGAGTAAAACTAAATTTAGTAATTGATATAAATTTGTGAATTTAAATTTTAAATTAATTTAATTTTTCCAAGATAATTTTTTTTTGTTTATTTGGACATTGATTTTAAAATTTAATTGTGGATTTGAAATTCTATTTTTAATATCTTATAAATAAAATAAAATTTTGATTTGGAAACTATAATTTTATACTAATAGAAATTTGTTATCTAATATACATATGTATGTTTATTTACATGTATATAGATTTATTTTGAATTTCATTTTGAATTTAAAACTCTAAAATAAATATTCTAGAAAATAAAATTGAATTTAATTTGGGAAATTCAATTGTAAGTATTTACAAATAAATTGGGTTTGGATTTATTTGTGAATTTATTTAAGAAATAATTTGAATATTAGAAACAAAAATTGGATTTAGAATTCTATATTTTGAAGAAACAATATATATATGTATATTAACTGAAAATTTAAACTTTGATATGGAAATTCAATAATAAAAATTATAAAACAAATTGGATTTAAAAGCTTTATACTTTTAATACATATATACAGGTATATATATGATTATCTAATAATGAATTATTAGAATTTAAAAATCATTTCTTTAAAGTTGTCTAAATATAAATTTGAAAATATAAACATATGAAAATATGAAATTGAATAAAAGAATTCATAAAGGGTTAAAACATAATTCTTAGGTATATAAAAGTATAAATATTTGTAAATGTAAAGTTAAATAAAATTTAACAAAGGATATAAATACAAAATATATACATCTTGACATTTGTAAAATGAATTTTTATATATGTTAACAAGTGTAAGCCTTGTTGACAAATGGCAATTTGATTTTTCTCTAAAAATAATAATATAATAACATATTGTTAGAAGAAAACCCAGCTATCATCGGTTTTCTCAAAACTGAAACCATAATGCATGAGATCAAATCAAACTCAAAAGCAAAGTAAAACCAGAAAAATGATATCCAAAAACCTGGCAATCAAGACTTTAATCAAACTCCACATCAATAACTTCTTGCATGTTCGAATCTGAAAAAAGCTATGTTTCAAGCAAACAAACTAAATCAAAGATCAAGTTTTTTTAAAAAAGAAAACATGAAAATTCAACAAGTTTAAAAGTAGGGAAACTTGGGAAATCAAGCAAGGCAGTTCAAGATCATAAAAAAAAACTGTCTCTGTTTTCTTGAAATCAAAGTCTTCAATCTGGAGGACTCAAAAAAAGCAAGAAAAAGAAGGAAGATCAAGCAATTAAAAACAAGAATAAGATCATTTAAATCAAGTCTCGAGCTAAAAGAAAATCTGGTTCCAAGTTTCAAAAACATTTCTAGATTTAAGCACTCAATTCTGTTCTCTGCTTCCAAACTTCAGGTGAGCAAAATTATCCTCCTTTGATCTCAACTCTGTTTATACCTTAATTGTGTGCGTGATGCTTGATTGAAATCATGAGATAGAGTATGATGCATGAATATGAATATCTATGTAAATTTGAATATGCATGTTTGTATATTATCCAGACATCTCTGTCTTGAAATATCTAGCTTTTAAATGAATTCTAAATCTGATTCCTTTTCATACATTCAATATTAAACTTTGATTTCAAGATAAAATATATTGGTGAGGCTGTAACATCATCTTTAAGAAAATAAATTCTAGTGTTAAATTGAGTAAATACTTTGAAATAAAAAATATACAGTGAAGAATTAATTCAAATCAAATTTTCAATTGTTAATATTCTTAGTTTTGATTATAGAATTGGATTCATGTTTAGGAATTATGATTTTTATTACATATATCATGATTTTTAATTCTATAATTGTTGAGAAAATTCAAAATGAACGGATTTCAGTTTTTTGTTGATCAACGATGCTCGACGTGACCATGTTCTTCGTGTTTTGGTCTGAGGGTGGATTAAGCATCATTGATCATCAGAAAAATGATTGTTGATTTTCTTATTTATTGTGGGTGATGGACGAGAACGATTTAGGGTTTAAAGGATGTTTGGTTCGTCGAGATTTACAGGCCAAATTCGTCATCGATAGTGAATTAAAGGAGATCGGACCAGGGGGAGATTGAGAGTGGAAGTACGACGTGTCTTTTGGTGGAGCGGCGTGGTTCCAGGTTGTCGAGATGTCCGTCGACGATCGATTTTGTAGGTCTTAGTGTATTCCAGTTTTGGTTCGTATATACTCGATTTCATTTTCGTCGTTGATTCAGGGACCTGGGTGGTCTGGAGGTCTAAGTTGATCAACGATGACGTGTTGATGGTCGGGTTGTTGGCCGGAGGTGATTGAGATGGTTGTGCACATGCACGAGTTGGGTTGGGGAAGAAAGGGGGATGCTCGGGTCATTGCTCGAAGTTGTTTTGTGTTTTTCTCGGGAAGGTTGGTAGCTGGCTCGGGAGTGTGTTCGGGTTTGTGATCATATGGCTCGAGTTTTGAGTTGCGTTTAAGTAACCAGGCTTTCAAATAAGAAGTATGATCAAGTATCAAGTATTAATAAGTTTTTAATAAAATGTAAATGTTAACAAGCTTTCAAACAAATTTTGAAGAAAAAAATGTTAAGGCTAAATATTTTAAATTGTTTTGAAAAATTCATTGATTTTGAAAGGTGATTATGGTAAGTGTATTGAACTTTAATTATTCAATTTTTTTTGTATAAAAATGATTTCAAGCATTTAATTTAGATGATGTAATTAAGTAATGAATTAAGATAAAAAGGTTTATCTTTAATTAATTTAGGTAAATTACTAATGATTTAAGTTTGATTTATCAAGTAACTAAAGCTTAATTAATTAAAGGATAATTAATTCATAATTAATTAGAGGTTAATTAATTACTTAAAAGGTAAGTACTTAATGAAAGTAATTAAGGATGAAAAATTTATGATTAAAGATTGATAAATCAAGTGTTTAAAGATTAATTAATTTTAAAAAAATAATTAATTAATGTATTACTTAATAAAGGTAATTAATTTGAAAATAATTAATTAATTAACAGTTAATTTATTTATGAAAGTGATTAAGGGATGATTATTAAATAAGGATTAATTAATTAATTATTGTAATTAACTGAAGATAATTAATCATTAATATAAGGTTAATTAATTTATAATTAAGGATTAATTAATTAATGTAATTAATTAAAGAAAGCAATTGAAGGTAATTAATTGCTTAAAGATAATTACTTAATTAAAAGTAATTAATTAATGATTAAAGGTGGATTAATAAAGTGATTAACATTGATTTAAGGTTAGGGATAATCATTTATCGTTATTAATTAAGGATAATTAATTTAATGGTAATTAATTAATTAAGGGTTAATTAATTAATTAAAGATATTTAATTAAATGGTGAATAAAATAATTAAAGATTAATTATTTAAGGATTAAAGGCTGATTAATTATAATTAAAGTTTAATTAATTTATTATTAATGATTAATTAATAAATGATTAAGGAATAATTAATCAAAATGATTTGTAAGTTATTAATGTTAATTAACCAGGATTAGTAATTCATAAGTAATTAATCTGATTTGAATTAATCAGACAATTAACTGATCTTAGTTATGAATGTTTGGATTGAATTAGATGCTTTGTGTAACGACCCAAAATTTTCAAACCCGAAAATTTCAGATAGTTAGAAGAAGAAGGAAAAGATAGTAGAAGAAGAAGAAATAGAAAACACAACACAAATTCTCACATTCGCAACAAAACAAACATAATATCAAATAATAACAGTTTACAAAAGAACTTTGTATCTGTCACATATATTTATAATACATCAGAGTTACACATATGTACAGACACTGGATACACAATCATCCTGTCTCAGATATACAACAATATAATACAGCGGAAACACTCCATACGTTCTCGCCATCCAGCTCGCCTCCTGGGCTGCAGAACGTCCTTACCTGAAAATCTGTAATACTCGGTCTGGCCCGAGCATTACATTAAAGTAACACCCGGGTCAGGCTGGAAACCAGCGTGAGTAAACTCATCCAACATGGAATACAAAGCATACAACTTATTTAAAACCCAGGGTATCTCGTATTAGTTTACTTAATTTAATAACCAATCACCTTAATATTTACTAGAAGGAAATATTGCTTTATATATCAAAATATATTTTTATATAAAATCATTTAAAACTTTTATATAAGAAAATAACAAGTACGCGCTCACGCACACATACACACACAGAGACACACACACACGCATACACACACACACACGTGTGTGTCTATATATATATATATATATATATATATATATATATATATATATATATGCTCAACTTATTCTAGAGTGCTACAGACTCTATTTAATGGGTAATCCTCACCAGAACCAAGGTTCTCGCTTAACCTTTCAGCTCTGATACCAACTGTAGCGACCCTAAAATTTTGAACCCGAAAATTTCAGATAGTTAGAAGAGGAAGGAAGAGATAGTAGAAGAAGAAGAAATAGAAAACACAACACAAATTCTCACATTCGCAGCGGAACAAATATAATATCAAATAATAACAGTTTACAAAAGAAATCTATATCTGTCACATATATTTATAATACATCAGAGTTGCACATATATATACAAACATTGGATACATAATCATCATGTCTCAGATATACAACAATATAATACAGCGGAAACACTCCATACGTTCTTGCCATCCAGCTCGCCTCCTGGGCACCAGAACGTTCTTACCTGAAAATCTATAATACTCGGTCTGACCCGAGCATTACATCAAAGTAACACCCGGGTCAGGCTGGAAACCAGCGTCAGTAAACTCATCCAAGATGGAGTACAAAGCATACAACTTATTTAAAACCCGGGGTAACTCGTATCAATTTACAAAGTCACAATTTGTTATAGACGTCAGTTATTTCACACATCAATTTTCTAAGTACTAAAATTTGGATTAAATAGTCCAATTAACTTAAATCATTTCATTCCAGCCTATAGATTTCACATTTCAATTTATAAAAATTCGAAGTGGTTTCGGATATTTCCCAATACCCGACCCCGGTCTCTTCGAGTCTCATTCAAGGCATCCAATACCATTAAATCATCCATAAGCAAACTTAATCGCTTCTAAATTAATTTAATTAATTCTAATTGAATTACTAACCTCAATCACTTAAATTCCTTCACTTGACATTTGTTAATTTCAAATGAATTAATTAATCATCTTTTAATTATCCATCTTAATTAATCATCCTGGATTAATTATCATTCAATTACATTCAAGTAATCATCTTTTATTAATCATACGAATTGATCATTCTTAACCAAAATCAATAATTAATCTTTAATTACTTCACAAATTAATTAATTACATTAATCCTTAATTAGCTATTGATTAGTTTCTCATAAATCACTTACTATTGATCAATTAATCTTAATTAATCAAACTTTAATTTCATCATTAATTATATATATCATCCTAGTCTAAATTACTCACATTAAGTAATTAATCATTAATTAAGCCACAAATATTAATCACTCTTGATTTATCTCATCCTGTAATTATCTACCTTTTTATTTACTACATTAAATAAATTAATTGCTCCTTAATTTATTATCTTAATTAATCTCTTGATTAATTACACAAGTAATTATACCCAATTTACTTCTATTAACAAAACATCATTCAACTAATTACATCCAGTAATTATTTATTAATTACTTCCCTACGTAATTATATTTTATTAATTACATTAAGTAATTTCCTACCAAACCACCCAATTTATTCTATTTATATTTTAGAATTTCAAATTATACTTATCCAATCATATCACATCACAATTTAATTCCCAAATTTATCTCTTACAGTATATAAATAAAACAGGAAATTATTGTCAAGACAAAATTTCATAGCTTTTTAGCCGGAAGGACAAACCTTTAGTATTTTATCCTGAAGGACAACTTTCTTTAGGTATCAGTTTTTAGTTATTGATAGCAGTTTTTAGGTATCAGTTTGTAGTTATCGGTAGCAGTTTTTAGGTACCAGTTTTTAGCTGGGTATCAGTTTTGTTGTCCTTATGAACAATTTTGAAAAATGTTTGTCCTTGTGAATAATTTTTCGAAGAATGTTTGTCCTTGTGGTAAAAATATTGAGGTCGTGTCCTTGAGGCAAAAAATATAGAAATTTTTGTCCTTTACATTAATTCCCCCTAAATAAAATGCATCATCAATTATAGAAATAATTTCTATATTATGAGGAATACAGTTGGATCCCTCCAATCTATTTCCCTGCATCCACAGGAGCTAGAACAATACCAATTCCACTTCGAGGTGGAATATCGCGGTATATGAGATTTATCTAATATCATCCGCTATTATGCGGCGCATAGAGTCTCATCCGCTATATAATGCGCGAAATCAATCACCCAACAAATACTATATACTACTATATATAATATTGCACATCAATTCAATTCAACCAATCAACCAATCATTTAAATTTAACCATTTAAATTTAAATAAAACCCAGTTGAGTGAGATTAACTCACCTTTGACTATAGATTTGCAATCCAATCAAAACTAGCTTGATTTCTTTCAAATTTTAAACTTGTATAAACATTTATATAGTTTACTAATATTTTGAAAATATCGGACAATCTATTAGCACTTATTTATTAATTTTATTTAAACTAATTTGGTTAAATTGAAGTCCACATTAAAATTTTAAAGTGTTATTAAAATTCCCAGATTTACTTTACTATCCTATATATATATATATATATATATATATATATATATATATAACTAATCCCAAAATAAAATTGTTTAAACCTCTTTTTTTTTAAAACAAAGCTTCAAAATAAACGATAATATACCTTACAGAAAAGATGAACCAGACTCTAGCAGATCTTCCTCACCATCGCGAAGAAAGACCACGCGATTGCCACCGCCACCAAACATTGCGACCACCATCAGGCTCTAGCCATCACCGCAAGGCGTACATCCTTCGACAGCAATCCCTGCCCTCAACCAGAACTAGTGTGCAACCTCCGGTTAAAATCGCGATTCAGATCAGATCGCGCCTCCTCCACGAACGCTCCCCTACACGTGCCACTTCCCTTCTTAGTCGCATTACCCTCCACCTATTCGCGACCACTTTCCCTCAATCGGGTAGACCAACTAGCCACCAATAGCCACGAATGCGCCTTCCTTCTCTAGAGCATGATTTAGTTAGGTTATTGTTTTCTTTCTGATTTTGGACTTGAACGATTAAAGATTTAGAGATAGGGTTAACTGAAGAAAAAAAAGAGGGGGATAGAAAGGCTGGTTGCAACGAGCTAAGGAATGGAATTTGTTTCTTGTTTCGGCCATTGATTATTTTTTTTTATTTTATTTACAGAAGGAGGGTTGAGAGTGATTTAAACGAGAAGGGGGAAAGTAGATCTGCGTGTTTCAGAAGGTAGGGTGGCTCGAGTATGATATAGTGTGGCTGGTTTGACTTTTATATTTTTAATTTTATTAAAATTTCAAAATACATTTAGCATAACTCGAAATCTCGAACTCCGAATCAGACATGCCGACATGCGTTTATAACGTTTTACCCATATTTCGAACAAAATGGAACGTGTTTCGGAGCCTAATTCGATCATATGTGCGAGTTACGGAAATTAACGATCAATTTCAAATTAAATCGATTAAAATAGTTTCTATGCGTTTTGAGCTACTAGGGTTAAACGACAACTCCGATTGCTACGAAAATTGAAATCCGATAATAACTCAATATTACGGATCCAATGGAACTAGTTTCGTCAAATTTCGAGATTGTGCCTCTAAAGGCTATTTTTAAATTCAATTTAAATGATATATTATTAAACTGAACAAATCACCTATAAATTAAATTTCAACCATTCTATTATCTTCGTTATCATCATTATAAATTTTATAAGCTTTCAAATTATTTTTAACAGGCTTAAAACTGAAGATTCAATATTTTACCCAAATTCAAATTATTAAATTTAATAAATTCAATTGTCAAATTGAAACTGGTATTTGAAATCCAAGTTAAACTATCTTCCAAATATTTAAAACTAATTAAATATTCCTATTTCAAATGCCTAAAAATTCTGGGTCGTTACATTCCTCTCCACTTAAAAGAATTTCGTCCGCAAAATTTCTTGTTTAAGAAGAATGACCCATTACCCAATACTATTTCCCAAAACCGAACAATTTTATCAACTTACCATAACATATCCTTTATTAAAGACCCACTATTACTTCAACCAACTTTCGAAAACCTTCCATAGTTTCCAACAACGTCATTTACTTATTTATTCAAATCTAAATTTAAATCCAAATTTAAATTATCAAAACTTTCTCAAAAATTTTCTAGCTCTCTAAATTTCTGAAAAATTTCGCCAGCGTCTCCATTGCGCGGCTAGCTCAGTAAAACAACAAAATGCCTCTACGGACCCAAAATTCCAAAAGAAAACAAAAAACCAAGTGGCTGGATCAAAAACCCAATCAAATTTCATACAGAAATTTAAGCACGTACCTTTTTGTTGAGAAAATTAAAATTTATCTTCGGAAATCAAAACCAATTTTCCTTTTCCTTTATAATACCTACATATCCTACTTAGCAATAATATCCATCATAGCCTTAAAAATCATTTTGTACATTTCCTTATAGAAGTTTTTATATCTACTTCTACTCAAATTAGTTTTCTCATTTCCATATGAATTCAATTTATCTTTAACTCTTAATATTGAATTTCTATCTTCCATTTATAACTGATTTATATCATTATTTTAAAGTAGTTTCATCCACTAATTTATTTCAATTTCCAATTTGAAATTATTTTGTCCCTAACAAAAATTTTCCAAAAATTTTTCTAACTCCCAAATTTTTTGGAAAATTTTGGCAGAGTCTCCTTTGTACGGAGGAGTTTTTGCAATTTAACAAGAGATATAAATATATATACATCGACCCACACGGTCGGAAAGACAAAAACAGTTCATATTTCCTATTTTATTGCGTAGACGTACCTTTATTTAGCATTTTTAAGCAAACAGCTTATTATTTTAGCAATTAGCGCAACCAAATCCAGCCAAACGGCCTTCAGGTACCTGTACTTACTCAATTTAAATATGTAAGTGCCATATATGGGAAATTTATTTACATTTCACTCATTTTCAATAACTAACACATGGATTTCATAAGCCATACCTACCAAATAGCACTTAAAAGTAATTAATAAGGTTTCAATCAACAATTCATTTGCCTTCACTCGCTTTTCCTACCCTTGCATTCAATTTAAGTGATGCACAACTCACTTACTTACCTTCAATTCATTTACAATTCCAAACAAACTCGTTTTCATATCAATTTATTCAAAAATCAATTATATTGGCATCACTAATTCGTAGAATTTAATTAAATCTCGTTTACGTCAAACGACAATAATTTCTACGCAATTTGATGATATCCATGTGAGTAAAAAATAATTAAGTTTTATAACCAATTTAAATTGATTTCGACTCAATTTTATTTAATACAATTCCATTTTAATTTATTCACAACCATTTTATTTAGCTGGGCACATTCCCTGCTTGTGTACTACTAACCATTCCCAAATTAATTCAACCCAAGCTTTTATTTAAAGGGCTTTCACCCTTATTCGAAGCCAAGCTTCCATAAATTTTAAACTTAAGTTAATTTACTTTAATTTATTCCAACATCAAACTTAAGTTCACTTCTATTGGATTCTCATTTAATCAAATTCCATTTAATTCAGTTAGCCCATCCATTTTAATTTTAAATTTTAATTCGCATTCTCAATTTATAAAAATAATATCCAAGCACATATTTAACTCATTTACACTCGAGTTGGATTTTATTTGTAACTCAAATCTTTTCTATTATAATCCAATACCATTTTATTTTTACAACATCTCCACTTATTTTAATTCATTATCAAATCAAAGTCAAATTCTATTTATAATTCAAGTTCATTTCCAAACTCCATTATTAACTTACAATCCACTTTATTTAACCGAGTTAAATTTTATTAACATACTCTATCAAATAATTATTTAGCTAATTAGCTTACTTCCAACTTTTATATCAATATTCGATTTTGTTACAAAAATCACTTCATTAAATTTTCCCGAGTTCAATTTTTTTTTATAATTCCAGTTTGGATTTTCTTTCGTTTTCTAAAATTCCAACACTTCTATTTTAAAATTTTAGGAATATTTTTAAATATGCATAATACTATTAAAATAGCGTTTTATAAAAATACTTCTTATAACTCGATGTCTCAACCAGTCCATCCTTGTACTCACAGAAATTCGGTCATACATTGATCGGGCGTAGGACTGAAAATCTATAAGTACTTGGCAAACATGTTTCAACACCCAGTGAAAATACTTAGGAAAATAATTTTACTGAAAATATAGAAACTTTTTTTGAAAATAGAGGAAATATCTTTGTTGAGAATGCTTTGGAAATCATCACCCCTATCCATGTTCACAGTTACATCCTGGGTTACGTTGTCATCGCATCAAAAGTCCATGTAACTGTAGGTACTCCGCGCCCCTCGATTACGCCATGGAACCCACAATAGATCGCAGTTACATTCCATGGTTACGTTGCCATCACAGAAAAAGTCCATGTAACTGTAGGCATCAACGCCCTTGATTTTCGCTGTCAAAAATGAAACTTCTCCACTCCTACATAGGTCGCAGTCTACCGATATAAAATCAAACACAGACTGTTGGCTCTCAGCAGCGCACACGACTCTCTTTATGTTACCATAGGTCGCAGTCTACCAATATAAAATCAAACGCTGGCTGTTGGCTCTCAGCATCACACACGACTTTCGCTATGGTCTGCAGTAGATCGCAGTGACATCGAGTTACACTGTCGTCACAGCATAACCCAAATTCCTCTGTAGGGATCAGCACCCCTCGACTTCCGCTACACACTACTCATAATCCCCAGGAACTAGTTTTGTCCGGACTCCTCACAAGATCAACTTTAGAACCCCCCTTAGGGCTCAAGGCAGTACCACCCAGTGGCACTCCTGAGAAGTTCATTTCAAGGGAGCGCCTTTTTCCCCAGAGCCATTATCAAAACACTTTATACTATACACGTATAGTATCTTTCAAATCATACATCTAGTATGATCTCATACAAAGCTCCTTTACAAAAAGTCGATAATTCTCAAACTAGGCTTTCCAAATTCCAACATTGATTTTACCCAAAAATCAAAAGCCTTTCCAAATCCAAAGGTTCCCAAATTTTTTTTCCAAAATCCTCAGAAGATGCTTTATATATATATAGATATATAAATTTTTTTGGATCATTTCAAACTTGTATTAAACTTCTTTTATACTTTAAACACCTTCAAAATCCTTTCCTTCCGGCAATAGATTCAACAAGGGGAGATTTACCCTATATAACAAAAATATATAACTTCGTTTATTCAAAAACAAATATTCAAATTTGATTAGTCTCTTTATAAAGTTGTTTCCATCTTACTTATCATCATAAAAAAATCTCTAACTTTCACTTTCATCCATTGTATATTTCACAAAATATACTTTCAATTCAAAAGAAATCATTTCAATTCAATCTAATTCAAATTTCAAATTTAAACCATCTCGAATTATATAAATTCGAGTTAAATTTTAATTTTGTTCTTTTCTAATTAAATGTTGATTCAAATCCTTTAAATCAAATCAACTTATCTCTTTAAACCATTTAATTCTGAATCCATTTCAAACTTATCTTCATTTAATTTTAATTTGGTTGTATTTCTATTACCACTTAATTTAATCCAAATTCAAGAATTCAATTTCAGCTTGATTGTATCATTTTACTTAATTTAATAACCAATCGCCTTAATATTTACTAGAAGGAAATATTGCTTTATATATCAAAATATATTTTTATATAAAATCATTTAAAACTTTTATATAAGAAAATAACAAGTACGCGCTCACGCACACTCACAGACACACACACACACACACACACATATATATATATACTCAACTCATTCTAGAGTGCTACGGACTCTATTTAATGAGTAATCCCCACCAGAGCCAAGGTTCTCACTTAACCTTTCAGCTCTGATACCAACTGTAGCGACCCAAAATTTTTGAACCCGAAAATTTTAGATAGTTAGAAGAGGAAGGAAGAGATAGTAGAAGAAGAAGAAATAGAAAACACAACACAAATTCTCACATTCGCAGTGGAACAAATATACTATCAAATAATAACAGTTACAAAAGAACTCTGTGTCTGTCACATATATTTACAATACATCAGAGTTACACATATATATACAGACACTGGATACATAATCATCATGTCTCAGATGTACAACAATATAATACAGCGGAAACACTCCATACGTTCTCGCCATCCAGCTCGCCTCCTGGGCACCAGAAAGTCCTCACCTGAAAATCTATAATACTTGGTCTCACTCGAGCATTACGTCAAAGTAACACCAGGTCAGGCTGGAAACCAGCGCGAGTAAACTCATCCACCATGGAATACAAAGCATACAACTTAATTAAAACCCGGTGTAACTCGTATCAATTTACAAAGTCACAATTTGTTATAAACATCACTTATTTCACACATCAATTTTCTAAGTACTAAAATTTGGATTAAATAGTCCAATTCACTTAAATCATTTCATTCCAACCTACAGATTTCACATTTCAATTTATAAAAATTCGAAGTGGTTTTGGATATTTCCCAATACCCGACACCGCTCTCTTCGGGTCTCATTCAAGGCATCCAATACCATTCAATCATCCATAAGCAAACTTGATCACTTTCAAATTAATTTAATTAATTCTAATTGAATCACTTACCTCAATCACTTAAATTCCTTCACTCGACATTAATTAATTACAAATCAATTAATTAATCATCTCTTAGTTATCCATCTTAATTAATCATCCTGGATTAATTATCCTTCAATTACATTCAAGTAATTATCTTTAATTAATCATACAAATTAATTATTCTTAACCAAAATCAATAATTAGTTTTTAATTACTTCACATATTAATTAATCCTTTATTAGTTATTGACTAATTTCTCATAAATCACTTATTATTGATCAATTAATCTTAATTAATCAATCGTTAATTTCATCATTAATTATATACAAATTAATGATTTCTAATTACATTTTACTTCATCCTAGTCTAAATTACTGACATTAAGTAATTAATCATTAATTAAACCACAAATATTTATCATTCTTGATTTATCTCATCCTGCAATTATCTACATTTTTATTTACTACATTAAATAAATTAATTGCTCCTTAATTTATTATCTTAATTAATCTCTTGATTAATTACACAAGTAATTATACCCAATTTACTTCTATTAACAAATCATCATTTAACTAATTACATCCAGTAATTATTTATTAATTACTTCCCTACGTAATTATATTTTATTAATTACATTAAGTAATTGCCTATCAAACCACCCAATTTATTCTATTTATATTTTGGAATTCCAAATTATACTTATCCAATCATATCACATCACAATTTAATTCCCAAATTTAACTTTCACAGTATATAAATAAGATGCGTCATCAATTATAAAAATAATTTCTATATTGTGAGGAATCCAGTTGGATCCCTCCAATCACTTTCCCTGCATCCAAAGGAGTTAGAACAATACCATTTCCACTTCGAGGTGGAATATCGCGGTATATGGGATTCATATATTATCATCCGCTATTATGCGGCACATAGGGTCTCATCCGCTATATAATGCGGGAAATCAATCACCCAATAAATACTATATACTACTATATGTAATATAACAAATCAATTCAATTCGACCATTTAACCAATCATTTAAATTTAACCATTTAAATTTAAATAAAAACCTAGTTTAGTGACATTAACTCACCTTTGATATAGATTTGCAATCCTGTCCCCACCAGCTTGATTTCTTTTAAATTTTAACCTTGTATAAACATTTATATGGTTTATTTATATTTTTAAAATATCGGACAATCTATTAGCACTTATTTATTAATTTTATTTAAACCAATTTGTTTAAATTGAAGTCCATTTTAAAATTTTAAAGTGTTACTAAAATTCCCAGATTTACTTTACTGTCCTATATATATATATATATACATATATATATATATATATCACTGATCCCAAAATAAAAAATTTTAAACCTCTTTTTTTTTAAAAAAATAGAGTGTCAAAAGAAATGATAATATACCATACAAAAAAGATGAACCAGACTCTGGTGGATCTTCCTCACCATCGTGAAGACAAACCACGCGATTGCCACCGCCACCAAACATCGCAACCACCATCAGGCTCCAGCCATCACCGCAAGGCATACATCCTTTGACAGCAATCCCTGCCCTCAACCAGAACTAGTGTGCGGCCTCTGGTTAAAATCGCGATTCAGATTAGGTCGCGCCTCCTCCACGAACGCTCCTCTACACGTGCCACTTCCCTTCTTGGTCGCATTGCCCTCCACCTATTCTCAACCACTTTACCTCAATCGCGCAGACCAACTAGCCACCAATAGCCACGAACGCGCCTTCCCTCTCTGGAGCATGATTTAGTTAGGTTATTGTTTTCTTTCTGATTCTAGACTTGAGCGATTAAAGATTTAGAGATAGGGTTAACTGAAGAAAAAAAGAGGGGGATAGAACGGCTGGTTGCAACGAGCTAAGGAATGGAATTTTTTTCTTGTTTCAGCCATTGATTAATTTTTTTTTTTTTACATAAGGAGGGTTGAGCATGATTTAAACGAGAAGGGGAAAGTAGCTGCGTGTTTCAGAAGGGAGGGTGGCTCGAGTATGATATAGGGTGGCTGGTTTGACTTTTACATTTTTAATATTATTAAATTTTCAAAATATCTCGTTTAGCGTAAATCGAAATCTCGAACTCCGAATTAGACATGCCGACAGGCGTTTATAAGGTTTTACCCATATTTCGAACAAAATGGAACTTGTTTCGGAGCCTAATTCGATCATATTGCGAGTTACGGAAATAAACGATCAATTTCAAATTAAATCGATTAAAATAGTTTCTATGAGTTTTGAGTTGCCAGGGTCAAACGACAACTCCGATTGCTACGAAAATTGAAATCCGATAATAACTCACTATTACGGATCCAATGGAACTAGTTTCGTCAAATTCCGAGACTGTGCCTCGAAAGGCTATTATTAAATTCAATTTAAACGATATTTTGTTAAAACTGAACAAATCACCTATGAATTAAATTCCAACCATTCTATTATCTTCAGTATCATCATTATAAATTTTATAAGCTTTCAAATTATTTTTAACAGGCTTAAAACTAAAGATTCAATATTTTTCCCAAATTCAAAATTTTAAATTCAATAAACTCAATTGCCAAATTCAAACTGATATTTGAAATCCAAGTTAAACTATCTTGCAAATATTTAAAATTAATTAAATATTCCAATTTCAAATGCCTAAAAATTCCGGGTCGTCACACTTTGAATTCTGTGATTTCCCTGATATATGATGTTCTATAATATGAGTAAGCTGTGAAATGTAACTTATTATCTGTGATAAATGTAATTTATTTATCTGCAATGTACCTATGTTATTTATCTATGATCTATGAATAAAGATAAGCGCTATAGTTTATACCGCTTATCAAATACATCGCTGTATTTGAATCAGTGTTGATTGATGATGTTGCACTTTTATTGTGTAAAACCCCTAGGACACATTATACACGGACAAATATGGATTGCACAAGGAAATTGGTTAGGTCACAGATTTTTGAAATTGTTTTAAAATTGAATCTTGAATCCAAATGGTTTTGTAAATGGATTGGGTTTAAAATGAAAACTTTTGAAAAGGAATTTCAAAGATAAAAGTTATTTTTGAATAACTTGATTTAGTTTTGAAATTTGATTTAAATTTGAATTCAAAATTTTGAAATTGAATTCTATTTATGATTTAAAAAGGTTATACAAGTTTATATGGGTTTTAAACCATTTTTATAGTGTTGTTTTGGGAATTTGAATTTAACCCAAAGAGTTTAACTTGTATAAATGAAATCGTATTTTTTCCAAAATGAAAACTATTTGTTTTCAAATAATAAAAGCTTTCATATAAGAAATGAATTTCCAATTTATGTTGAAGGGATTTCAAGATTGAAAAGAAAACGGTTTTCCAAGTTATGGATAAATCGTTGGAAATTGGTTTGAAAGCTATAAGTTAAATCTTTGATTTAAAGGCTGGATGAGTTAACCCTAATTGAAATGGAATTTTTTTGGAAAATCTGTGAATGGATCTTTGTGAAACTGGGTGAAATTTGTGAAATTAATCTTTTTGTTTAAAGATTTGAAATGGTAATTTGTTTAAACTATTTGAAGTAAGGTTTTAGGTTTTTAAAAGTTGTGACTTAACTGAAATCCCATATCCATATGGTTTTAAATATTGCGCTCACTATTCGGTTTAGATGGGAGAGGAATTTGTGTCATACAACCCATTTCGAATAATGATACGACGTTATGGATTGCAATTGAAGATTGATGGTGAAGAACGGGTGTCTTCTAGAATGATAGGATAACCCGTCGAATGACCCTGCACTGAGTTGCTCCGGTATAGAGATCTCCATATGTGATGGGGAGTCCGATCGGGATTATGGATACCTGGATTGCAAGGGCTTCTTCCTTTATTGGACAAAGTGCCTTCGGTTCTGTTCGAACCTGGAACAGACTTGTATGGTTGTATGTCTGACATTACACTTTGAGATATAAAACTGATCTCTATCAAATACATTTTTGTTTGGTGGTAGAGAATTTATTCTCTTAGCTTAACACCTTTCTCAGAGACGTACGAGCTCAGAGGTTATGTAGTTGATAGTTATCAGTGATATACTTCCCATTTGGTAGTGTGGCATGCTGAGTGCTATTGTGTGTTATTGATCACTTGTTGATCAATTGTTGATCATAGCATGGCTTTTTGTAATGCGTAGCTTTGTGGACGAGACTGCATCAGACCTCACACCCTGGAAATGGACGAAACAGGATAGATGCGGCAAGGTTATGAGGGTCGCGCCCTTTAGGGTGGTCATTCCCTTCTGGAAAAGGGTGGTATCATGGTCTGGAGCCCTGATACTTAACATATGTGGTCACTGCAAATCTATTACTTTGTGATTTCTTTGTGGTTATTGGTGTAGAGGTACCTCAGATGAAGGTCGCAAACGACCGAGGGATGGCATGCTCGAGTAGTAGTTACCTAGTTACAGAGGTATCCCAGCCTTGTGTTGGCAGAGAACCAGGTGGGTTCTCGGGAGATCCCTCCAGAGGCGTAGCCATGTGGCAGTAGGAAGTTCCTTAGCCTGACCATTTGTTGGAAATCCAATCACCAATACTCAACTTGTACGTTTTAGTTGTAGAACTTGCCATTTACTTATTGTGGCGCCCCACTGTTTAGATGGTAGCTATAGTAGGCATACAATAATGGTTGTATGCTGGCTAAGATTAATATTGTACTTTCGAAAAGTTTTTCTGCACTATTCTCCAATAATAATATCTAATGGTTTTCGCGTATCAAGCATATTTGACTATCGTAAGGAGAAATCTCCTCCAATTGTGCGTTTGCATTGTGTGTGCGGTGGGAGGTCTTATGGTAGTTTCATTTTACAAAAAGCATTGCGGATTTCGATTTTAAATTCTCCTGTTGATTGTTTTGTTTAAAACTGTTTTTGTTTGCTCACACCTGTCCCATGACTGGCCTAGAGTTTATTGTTCTCTTCCTAAACTCTAGGTGCCCACAATTTTCCTCACGTATAGTATAGAGTTGGATTTTTCAGATAGTCAAATAGTAGGTGTAGAATTCGGTAATGTCTAGCCTATGGATTTAGCGATAGCATTGTTTCTCTAGATCGGGTTTGCTTAATACAACTTGGTTGGGGTTCGAGCTAGCTTTGGATTAGAGATGGATATTTTGGAGTTTGGCATTTAAGACATTGTCTTTCCGCTGCTGTTGTCTCTGTTATTGTCTTGTATCTATCTTGGATATATTGATAGTCATTTGTATTTGATATTCAGCTGTATCAGATATTGTATCAATGTCGTATATTGATATATTCATTTCTTCCACTGTGTTGTTATACTTATTGTGTTATAAGCTCCAGCGAACCAGACTCGATGTTTGAATCTGCGACATTTAAATATAGGTGATATATTCGGTGCCGATTTTTGAAGGTCCAGTCAGGATCGTTTCCTTTGGTATCAGAGCTGAAGGTTGAAACTTTTGCTCAGGAGTATAACACATAAGGTAACTCATTAGAGATAAGGTGAAGTATACCCTAGAACGAGTATCACTAAGATATCCATTCGAATGCCTCAGTAAATTCTCTTACTATCCACTGATAGTAAGCGTTAGTGCAAGAAGAGGACGCGATAGGGGACAAGGGAGTACAACTGTAAATGGTCAATACCCTGCAATAGAGGAAACAATTTTCTCTATCAATCTCCTTTGATCCAGTTTCCAATTCTTTTAATTGCTTCGTGGCAGCTCATGGGAGAAGCTTCGGTGTGATGGTGGCCTACGAATCTTGTAGATAAGTTCCTACCTCGTATTCTTGTTATCAGCTTTTCGTTTTAAACTCTAATGAATTTGAAAATTTATTTGGAATAAATTGGTTAACAAATATATGGCTAAAGTTGAATTGTATTAATAAAACGATATCGGTTAAAACCAAGTTTGAAATTCTATTGTAATTTTTTGTGTAGATCGAAGTCCGAAACACTTCACATTCACTGATTTTCATTCTAACTCTCTAATACTCTTCTTGTGCTGTAATATTTGCATTCAAACAGTGAACATACGTTTTTACTCCTTTGAATCTACAAATAACTTTCATAATATTCGATTCTTAGTGTTACCTTCTCTTCATATCTTCACATACACTTCATATACATGAGGATTTGATTATAGGAGGTTTGTACTATCAGTGACAAATCAGTGTCATTAAGAACACATAGTGTCAGATATTATTTTGTATTGGTGAAGTCCTCTTCTGCTGCTGAGGTGAAAATCCTGTTTTGTTGCTCAGGCGTCAGTTATGCTGCTCAGACTGTATATGCTTGCTCCTCCGGGTTAAGTGATGGTTATTGTGGTTGAAATTCCAGAAGGAGTCTGAGGCTGCACGTAGAACGGAAAATTCGAACCAGTATAAAAATTTCTGGTGTGCTTGTTCTATTTTTCTTATTTCAATTTACTTTGCTATTATCATCTGTTTCCACATTTAGATTTAAGAATATTCCATATTACACGATCCTACACACTTTCATTTGGTATCAGAGCAAGGCATCTTATAACCGTTACACAGTTATCTGATATTTTGCCAATATGGAAAACAACACCAACACTACCACTAACAATGTCACTAACACTAGTTTTATTGAAGGTCAATCCACTGCATGACCTTCATTTTTCAGTGGTCTGAACTATAATTATTGGGCAACTCGTATGAGAATCTATATGCAATCAAATAGCTTTGAATCATGGAATATTACACAAAATGAATACACTCTTCCTACTGGAGAATACTCTACTTGGTCAAACACACAAAAATTAGATGCTACTGCAATGCTAAAGCTATGAACATGTTATTCTATGCACTAGATAGAAATGAATTTAATCGTGTTAGCATGTGTCAAACTGCTTATGAAATATGGAGAACAATTAAAATCACTCATGAAGGAACAAACAAAGTTAAACAAAGCAATATCTCCATGCTCAAAAATCAGTTTCAAAACTTTAGAATGAAACAAGATGAATCCATCAATGATATGTACTCTAGATTTCAAGATATCCGTCATTCACTATTAGGATTAGGAGAAAATTACACTGATTTTGATATTGTATCAAAAATCCTAAATTCTTTGGAGGATGAATAGGAAAGAAAAGTCTTGGCTATTGAAGAAGCTAATGACCTCTCCACCATAAAACCTGAAGAGTTAATAGGAAATCTAATGTCCTATGAAGTGAATTTGCAGTCAAAAGGAGTACAAGCACAAGACAAAACGAACATAGCTTTCCATGCTGAAGAAGAAAAGGATGAAGATTCGGATGAAGAAGATCAAGCATTTATTGCCAAAAATTTCAAAAAGTTCTTGAAGTTCAGGAAAAATAACAGAAATAATGGAAAAAGGAACTCTCCAAATAAACCATCTTCTTCAATTCTAGAATGCTTTAATTGCCAAATGAAAGGTCATATCCAGAAAGAATGTCCATAATAAAAGAAAAAATAGGGCAGTAAAGATAAGAAAAAGAAAGCATTCTCCATAACATGAGATGATTCAGATACTTCTTCATCAGATAATAGTAGTGAAGGTGAAAATGAGCAAGCAAATGTCTGTTTCATGGCTACTAAAAATGAGGTTAGTGATTTTACTTTTGATGATATGATAGAGATAAACTCAAAGCTAGTTGACACTCTAAAGAAACTTAAAAGAAAACATAAGGGGACTCGTAAATTTCAGAACAAAGCAGAATTCGAAAGAGATATGTCCAAAGATGAGAAGAAAATACTAGAGGAGGAACTTGAAAAATTACAAGAATCATTCTCTAATATTAATTCTCAACTCACTCTTTTTGTCAAGAAATTGAAACTCAATAAAGGAAGAATGACGCTCTTGTTTCTTAAAATCATGAACTCAAAACTAAGGTAAAATTGATAGAGTTGGATAATAGTAGTCTTGGAACTAATTTATAAAGCACCACCAAAAATGTTTCAAATTTTAATAAAGGAAGAGAAACTTTATCTAAAATTATTGATAGCTCTCAATCTGCTTCTACTAGAAAATGATTAGGATATGTTAAGAAAACAAGAGCTTCACGTAGAAAGAGAATTAAGAGAAATATTAATCCTACTACTATATAGACAAAAAGGAATTCTAACCCAAAAAGCATAAAAATCTGGGTTCTAAAACAAACAAAAGTTTGATTAGGAAGAAATATATAAACACTTTTTTAGAAACTGTTTATAAAAATAAATATTACATTTTTAAATGGGATATCGAGCCCTCTTGGGTTTGGTTTCCTAAGATTTAACTCTTAGGACCCTATTGAAAAAGTGGGTACCAATATTATCTCATATTTTTTGTAGGTCCCACTCAAGAAAAGAGGAAAATGGATACTCGATAGTGGTTGCTCAAAACATATGACAGTTGAGAATGATATGCTATCAAATATTACTTACTCTGATGGAGGCTCCGTCACTTTTGGAGACAACTCCAAAGGTTATATCATCGGCAAAGGCGATGTGAGCAATAATGGTATTTCAAATTTACCTCTTATTTCAAATGTTTAACTTGTCAAAAATTTAAAACATAATTTACTTAGTATCAGCCTATTGTGTGACAAAGGATTCAAAATCACTTTTTCTTAAAACAAATGTAATATTTTTGATCGAAATGAAAATATTATCTTAGAAGGAAATAGAGAAGAAATATCTATGTTTTGAATATCAAAATAAATCATAATTCAGATATGTTTTTGATAGCCAAAGAAAGTGATCCTTGGTTATAGCACAAACGATTCTGTCATATTAACTTCAAAACTATAAACAAGCTCTCTAAAAATGATTTAGTGAAAAGTCTACCAAGAATGAATTTTAAAATTGATCATATTTGTGATGCATGTCAGTTAGGAAAGTTAACTAAGTAATCTTTTAAGTCTAAAAAAGTCATTTCAACTTTACAACCACTTGAATTACTACATATGGGTTTATTTGGACCAACACAAGTACAATCTATTAATCATAGTAGATATGTTATTATTATTGTTGATGATTTTTCTAGATATACTTGAATTATCTTTATGAAAAATAAAAGTGATACCTTTGATAGTTTCAAAACTTTTTTCAAAAGAATTCAAAATTTCAAAGGTTCAAAAATCAAAAACATAAGAAGTGATCATGGAGGTGAATTCGAAAACGAAGCCTTTGAACATTTTTGTAAGAAAAAGGGAATACTCCATAATTTTTCATTTCCTAGAACTCCACAACAAAGTGGAGTTGTAGAACGTAAAAATAGAACCTTACAAGAATGTGCAAGGACTTTGTTAAATGGAAGTACATTACCAAAATATTTCTGGGCTGAAGCAGTTGCAACAGCTTGTTATGTTTTGATTCGTATTTCTATTCGACTATTAACTACGAATACTCCTTATGAACTTCTTAATGGACGAAAACCAAATATTTCTTATCTTAAAGTTTTTGGTTCAAAATGTTTTGTTTTAAAAACAAAAGATTAGCTTGGTAAATTCGGTCCAAAATACGAGGAAGGAATCTTTTTAGGATATTCGGATCGAAGCAAAGCTTATCGAATTTATAATAAAAGAAAAAATATCATCGAAGAAACACTTCATGTATCTTTCGATGAATATTTTAAACAAACCCAAGTATAAGAGATGATGGAGAATTCCCTGATAATATCACAAACACAGAAATTTCAAATGTTGAAAATAATGAAAACATTGTTCACAATAACAATGAATTAAGATCTCCACCTAGAATATTAAGAGATCAACCTTCTGTTAATGTTATTGGAGAACTCAATTCATCTGTTAGAACAAGAAGTCAATCAAATCAAATGGCTCATGTAGCTTTTCTTTCTCATATTGAACCTAAAAATATTAAAGAAGCATCTACTGTGACGACCCGGAATTTTTAGATATTTGCAATTGGAATATTTAATTGATTTTAAATAGTTTAAAGGATAATTTTAATGTAAATTTCAGATATCTCTATTTAGTGGATGTTACCCCCTTCTTTCTACGACCCAACGACCTAAAGAAAGTAGCGACTCAACTAGCCAGCGGCTTACAGAGCTCAGCAACCTAAAGAATTAAAGGGTCCAGTGACCTAAAGGAGTAGATGGTTCAGCGACCTATGAGTCAACGAGTTAATGACTTATGTGAAGGCGCGACCTAACTACCTAAGGGAGTAAGCGACCAAACACATAAAGCGGCTCAGCAAGTTAAACGACCTAGTCGCTAAATGGACTGAGCGACCTAGCACTCTAACAACCTATGGACTAAGGTGACCTAGCGACCTAAAGGTGTACACGACCTAACGAGTTAGTAAGGGGAGCGACCTAACAGGGATAAAGTTCGGCAGCGAGCTAAGGTGAAACGACCTAACACGGCAGGTTAATGACCTAAAATGTGAACGAGTTAACTTAGACGCGACCTAACAGGAATGAAGCTCTCTAACGACCTACCGACCTAGCGAGCTATACAAAGCCGAGGTAACTTGTCTTCCTTATGTTGTTCCTACCCTAAGTCGCCCACGATCTATGACTTGTTCGAATGATCAAGGGTTCTCCTGTTAAGCCGTAAACCGTGTCTACAAAGTCGCCCACGGCCTACGACCTATACCTTAGTCGTTCATAACCCAAACATACCAAAGGAGCTTCCTATGCCGCTTCCTACCTAGGTCGGCCATGACCTATGACTTGCTAGCTTCTCCACAACAATCAAGCGTTCTATGTATAAGCCGTAGACGACTACCATTAGGTCGTGGACGACCTACGACCTAACCAAGGTCGCTCGCGACCTACGACCTAAAGCTGAACTCTCTTATAAATACGGCACTAGCTCCAACTGAAAGGGGATCTTTTTGGCACATTCCTGGAACGCCAATACTCTGCTGAATTCTCGACTCACTCGACACTTCAAACATGAAAGGCATCTCAACTAACTTCAAGAGGAAATCTAACACAATCAACATGGATTCAAAGAATTCATCTACATCGGAATTCTAGTTTTTTCTCTCATCAGTATTGTAATTGAAGATTGTTGTAAAGTTGTAATTGATTCAGTAATAAAGAGGATTAAAGTGGACGTAGGCTTAACCTAAATCCAAACCACTATAAAATTGTTGTCTTTTACTGCTTTCTCTGTGACTTTCCTACTTGTTTTTAATTCCCGTGTTCACGGGTGGTGCTTTCACTTAATTTCTACATACACCGGGGTGTTAGCGTTCAATTTTTAGCGTTAACATTTTTGATGCTTTCACTGAGAACCCAACTCAGGCTATCTTCGTCATTGCTTCGCAAAAGTTTGTCGAAAGGATCTCTCTCAAACTAGAAGTCTATCAGTGATAATGGCTCCTGGAAGAAAGCGTGGATCCACAAGGCCTAGTAATGTCCATGAAAATACTGCCACTTCTCCTTCGTCAAGTCAAGCAGCACCGAATGCCGGAATTACACGAGCAGAGTTAGATGTTGCAGTATCTGGATTATACCAGCAGATGGAAACTCAGAATGTTTTAATGCTTGAGAGGATAAATGCATTGCTCGGAGCAAACCGTCAACCGGTGAATAACGAAGAAAACCTTGCAGATGATATTCATGATCCTGAGAAAAGGAAAATTCCACAAAGAGCAGCAAGCCCCGCCAAAGAAACACCTCCTTAAAATGGAGGATCGAGACCACAGCCAACTCTCCGCGAACGTTTGTCCCGGCAAACTTCCGAGCAAATGGTCGAAGTCTGTCCTGCAGATCCTTTAAATGACGAGGAATATCTTTCGCGCATGGTGCGACAAATCATGAAAGAAAGCATGCAAAGAGATGAAGATGGGAAGGAATGGGGATTCGCTCCGAGCAAAACTCCGTTCACTGAGAAGATTCTAAAGGCAGAATTCCCAAGGAAGTTTGTTCCTCCGACCATCCCGGCTTATAGGGGAACAAGCGACCCCAATCAATTCCTGTATAAGTATGGTTGGCACATGACTTGTGCTAGAGCGTCCGATAAGATCAAATGCCGGTACTTTCCGGTATACTTGGAAGGAGTGGCTCTGCTCTGGTTCACAAAACTTCTGGTCCGATCCATAGACCAGTTCGCCAATTTGACTCGGAAGTTTAAAGAGCAATTCAGGTTGTAAGCTTCAAAACCAAAGGATATTATGTCGCTGTCAAGCTTGGAACAGAATCCTGGGGAATCTATCAGGTCTTTCTTGAACCGCTTCAACATAGCTTTGGCTGAAGTGGACAACGCAGAGCCACAAATGGTCTTGACATACCTGATGAGGGCAATTGACAAATCAAGCGAATTTGGGAAGTGGCTAAAGATGAAAGAACCGAATTCAGTTAAGAAATTCTATAAGAAAGATGATGAATTCATGCGCTTGGAAAGCCTTCGGGCACCAGTTAAAGTGGCATTGATAGAGGTTAAGGATAATACTGCTGCCCCTATCAAAAAGGAATCCGGAAGTCATAAAAGGGAGAACAATGGTAGGAAGGAACAGAAACATATGAAGAAACATCTCTTTTTAAAATCTTTAGATTTCACTCCTTTGACCGACACTCCGGAGAATATCTTCTTTGCTACCAAATATGCGGTAGAATATCCTAAATCGCCTGAGATGAGAATTAACAAAAAAGCTGCTCAAAGTGGGAGATTCTGACGGTTTCATAATCAACCCGGTCATGATACCAACGAATGTCGCCATCTGAAAAATTTAACTGAGGAACGATTGAGAGAGAACAAGTTGCAGCAATATGTTAAGAGAAGTAGAAATGACCCAACTTCGTCTACTAAGGGTCAGCAACTTCCTGCTCATCCATCTGGCTAGGGTGAGTGGAAAACTGTGTATGAATCAGAAAGGTCTGTTATTAATGTGATTACAGGAGGTCCTCATCCAACAGGTAGAAGCTGGGGCGAGATGGAAAGATATGCCCGTGCCTTGAAGTACGCACCAACAGAAGAGAGTGTTTTTATGCTAGAAGATGTTGCACCTTTGAAGCAGCAGAAAACATTTAACGATGATATTGTGTTCAGAGCCAGGGACTCTATGGGTATTGAATCTCCAACCATGGATCCCTTGGTCATCTCTGCGGGCATTGGGCCGGCTATTGTGAGAAGAGTGCTTGTAGATTGCGGCGCTCTTGCAATATTCTCTACAAAAAGACGTTCGACCAAATGAAAGTTCCAATGGCTGACGTTCAAGCTTCATCTCAGAAAATTGTCGGGCTTACTGGGGAATCGAAGCAGCCCATTGGAACTATTGACATGTTCATAGAGCTTGGAGAGGGGCAGAAAAAGGTAGTTCGGAAACCGACTTCGGTAATTTTTGATGAAATTTCCGCCTACAACGCCTTCCTAGGCGGACCAACTCTTGCGGCTTTTAAGGCAATTCTCGCCCCGTGGTGCCTCACTATGAAATTTCCCACAAATAATGGCGTTGGAGTTATTAAAGGGGATCAAAATATTGGGCGAGAATGTTATCTAATAGAGCTGCGTGAAGCAAGGAAAGGAGAGATGGGAAAAGATGCGGCAGCCGCAGTCCGCATCAAAGAACCAACCTTGTAGTAATTACAGGGTGGACCCTGCACTGGCGAGCACAGCAGGGAACGAAGAGAAATGGATCCTAGAAAAGCTAGTGCAGGAGAGAATAGAGTGGTGCCAGTGGAAGTAATGGTGCTAGTACCTGTTGACCCGAAAGATCCGAACAAAGTAGTGAATGTGGGTTCGCAACTTAATGTGATGGTTCAAAATTCATTAGTATCATTCTTGAAGGCAAATCTGGACGTATTCGCTTGGACAAATGCTAATATGTGCCGAATATCCCTTGAAATTGCAGTACATACTCTGAATATTGATCCGAAGTTTACATCGGTAAAACTGAAAAGAAGAACCCAGGGTCCTGAAAGGTCAGCAGCGTTGAAAGAAGAGGTAGACCGGCTTATGGAGAATGGTTTCATCATGGAGTCTACTTATCCGAATTGGGTTTCAAATCCAGTACTGGTTAAGAAATCTAATGGGAAATGGAGAGTTTGCATGGACTTCTCAGATTTAAACAAAGCCTGCCCCAAAGACTGCTTCCCGTTACCCAGGATAGATCAGTTGGTGGATGGAACGGCGGGGCACGAATTGTTATCTTTCATGGATGCTTACTCCGGATAAAACCAGATTATGATGCATGAGCCGAATCAAGAGGATACAAGCTTCATCACCGATGTTGGTCTCTACTGTTATAGAGTCATGCCTTTCGGACTTAAGAATGCAGGGGCAACTTACCAAAGACTCGTCAATGCTATGTTCAAACCGCAGAATGGCAAAACTATGAAAGTTTATGTTGACGATATGTTGGTGAAGTCAAAGAAAGCGGTAGACCATATGGACCACTTGGCGAAAATGTTTACAATCCTCCGAAAGTATGGAATGAAACTTAATCCTTAGAAATGTTCGTTTGGGGTGGAGTCCAGAAAGTTTCTTGGTTTCATTGTGAGTGCTAGGGGCATTGAAGCTAATCCTACTCAGATTGCTGACTTAAAAGAAGTAAAAGCTCCTAGAACGAAGAAAGAATTGCAAAGTCTTAATGGAAAAGTCGCTGCCTTGAGTCGATTCATTTCCAAAGCTATTGATAAATGCATTCCATTCTTTGATGCACTGAAGAAAGAAAGGAAATTTTTTGACTGGACTCCTGAATGCCAGAAAGCTTTCGATGAGTTGATTCGTCATATGGAAACGCCTCCAATACTTTCTAAGACGGACAATGGTGAAGATCTTTTTGTATATTTGGCAATCTCATCTCATGCTCTCAGTGTAGCGTTGGTATGGGAAGACGCAAGAATTCAACGCCCAGTCTATTATATCAGCAAGAGATTCACCGGAGTAGAGATGAATTATTCAAAATTGAAAAAGCTCGCCTATTGTCTACTGATTGCATCAAGAAAGTTGAGGCCGTATTTCCAAGCTCATCCTATCAAAGTCCTCACTGATCAACCTCTAAAGCAAGTCCTGTTTCGTCCTGAGACTTCGGGTCGTCTTCTGAAGTGGAATAATGAACTCAGCCAATACGACATCACATATCATCCCCGGAGAGCAATCAATGGACAAGCTTTGGCAGATTTTATCACAGAATTTACAGATAAAGGTGATAGTGAGGAAGAAGTGACTGATAATCCCCCAATTCAATGGAAATTATATGTTGATGGTGCAAGAAACGATTACTGTTCCGGAGCTGGGGTTGTGCTTGAAACCCCTGAAGGGCGGTCGTTGTGCTATGCATTGAGATTGGAATTCCCTTCGACAAAAAATGAAGCAGAATATGAAGCTCTTATTGCCAGCTTGAGAATTGCTAAAGAGTTGAATGTCAAAGTGTTGCTGATCTTTAGTGATTCACAGCTTATTGTATGTCATGTCAAGAAAGAGTTTCAGACTAAAGGAGGAAATCTGCCTGCTTATTTGTCAAGAGCTTGGGAACTTCTCGATGATCTTGACCATTATATGATAAATCATATACCCCGGGAAGAGAACATGAAGGCAGATTCTCTCACAAAGTATGCAAGCACTGGTGAAGCTCAATTATTGTGATTAGTTCCTATGGAAGTCCTGTCATCTCCAAGAGATGTATGTTGACTGGATCATGACTATATCTCAAGAGCAAGAATCATGGATGACTCCGACAATGGAATATCTGCTCAACGGTTCTCTACCAGAAAGTTCAAAAGAACGACAGAAGTTGCTAAGAAAAGCCTCCAGATACATAATTCAAGATGGCCGATTGTACAAGCAGGGATTCTCAATGCCATTACTTCGATGTGTGACCAAGGAAGAAGCTAAAACAATTCTAGCTGAAGTACACGGAGGAGAGTGTGGAGGCCATTCAGGTGGTCAAACTCTAGCAAAGAAAATCCTCCATTATGGGTATTTTTGGCCAGATATTAATCATGATGTTGCAAGCTATGCCCGAAAATGTGACCGATGCCAGAGATTTGCAAAAATTCCAAGAGCACCTTCCACCGAGATAACACAGATGGTCAGTCCATGGCCATTTGCTATTTGGGCAGTAGATCTCATCGGGCCTTTGCCAACCGCCAAATCCGGAATCATATATGCTATTGTTGCTGTTGATTATTTTACTAAATGGGCTGAATCTGAACCATAAGCTACTATTACCTCTAAAAAGATGATAAACTTTGTAACTAAGAATATCATTTGCAGGTATGGTGTGCCTCAAAAGATAATCACAGACAATGGAACCCAATTCGAAAGTGAAGAGTTCCAAGATTTTTGCAAGCGATTCAAGATCCAGAAAACTTCTCAGCATTGGCTCATCCGCAGGCAAACGGGCAAGTGGAAGAAGTAAACAAAATTATCAAATCAACCATTAAAAAACAGCTGGAAAAGGCGAAAGGTGGTTGGGTCGATAAGCTTCCACTAGCACTATGGGCATATAGAACTACCCACAAAACTGCAACCGGGCACACTCCATTTTCATTGGCTTATGGATCAGAAGCAATGATTCCGGTGGAAATAGAAGTCCCTTCGCATAGAAGAATTCATTTCAACCAGGCTGAAATCGAAGAGTTGCAACTTGAAGCACTTGACTTCCTTGATGAAAAAAGGGAAGAGGCTCAGCTCAGAATTGCAGCCAATCACCAAAGAATTGCCAGGCATTTCAATTCCAAAGTTCGCCAACGCAGCTTTGAGATTGGAGATCTAGTCTTGAAAAGGGTCATGACAACAACAGGAGCGTTTGTGCCAAACTGGGAAGGGCCATATGTCATAGGCCAAAAACTTCTTGATGGCACTTTCAAACTGACAACTGTCGTAGGAGATCCAATTCCAAGAGCTTGGAACAACAATCATTTGCATCCATATTTTACTTAAAAGCTTTGCTTAAGTTTGTAAAAAGAATTATGAATGTACGATTCTTGTACTGAAAGTCATTGTAAAGCCAGTGCAATTGAATAATAAGAACTATAAAGTGGATGTAGGCCCAGTTCTTGGCCGAACCACTATAAATCTTTTGTTCTCTACAGCTTGTTTTATTTCGATACATAAAGTACTTCAATTGTATTGCTAAAATGTCGATTTAATATTGCAGGCTATTAAAACAAAACTTACCCATCATAAGACTAAGCGATCCCTGACATCACTCAACAAATGAATTTCTAGCCACAAAAATACCAGATTCAAATCCTATATAAGAAGTGCTTCAAGCAAACAGTTAGTGGTTCCGCCAGAGGTAGACCTTTCCTTACTAATTGTGATCGTTTGTGCAAACAAACATTCGATTAATTAGCCTGTGTCTATCTCTACGAACTCATTTAACAATGAAGTACACTTCTTTGGATATAATAATCCACTTGCAAAAGAAAGGAATGTGCGCTTGGAAATTATAACAGGAAACCGCTGATATGAGCAAATGGCGAAAAGACATGGGCGAGCAGGAAGCAACGACGAGTAGACAGCAAACAGCAAAAGACCTCCTCGGAGGCACAACTCTTCGGAGGATAAAGACCTCTAATGGGACGTGCTAGAAAAAGAGAGTTCTCCTTCTCAATAGAAAGTTGTGGACTGACCGGTGGGACAGGACACTCGTTAACTAGCTGAGAACGTTTGTACAAATAAACAATCCAAGTAACTTGTGTCCGCTCGTGAATCCATCCAACTGAGAGAAGGAAACTCCAAACTTCCAAGCAACAGCCCTACTCGGACGCATTCCACCGAGATTTGAAATAAAACTTCACAAGTGTTGGAATGTGAAAAGCCCTCTTCGGAGGCCCATTTCACTATAGTTGAAATGCTAAAAGACCTTTAATGGGACTAGCCAGAAAAAGAGAGTTCTGTTTCTCGATAGAAAGTTGTGGACTGACCGTTGGCACAAGACACTCGTTAACTAGCTGAGAACGTTTGTGCAAACAAATAATCCAAGTAACTTGTGTCCGCCCTGTGAATCCATCCAACCGAGAGAAGGAAACTCCAAACTTTAAGGCAAAATCCCTACTCAAAGGCACACATTTCACCGTGATCTGAAATAAAACTTCACACGAGTCAAAATGTGAAAAGCCCTCTTCGGGGGCCCGCTTCCCAACGGACAGGGAAAAAATAAAAGCCTCTCCCCAGAGGAAGAAACAAAAAAATCCCTCTCCCCAGAGGCACAAACAAAAAGCCCTCCTCCCAGAGGCACAATCAAACAAAAAGCCCTCTTCCAGCGGCACAATCAAACAAAAAGCCCTCTTCGCAGAGGCATAATCATACAAAATCCTTCTTCGGAGGCACAAGCAGGTCAAAGCCCTTTTTCGGAGGCCCACTGTACCATGAAAGAAAATTCACTTGCCAAAATAAAAGTGAAGTGTAAAACTTCGCGACAAAAAAAAGAGAAAACTTCTCCAATACGAGGCGCATTCTACTAAATCAGAAAAATATTTCCTTAAAACAGAAATATTATCCTATAAACTACAGATGCAAACCTCCTTCAAATGGAAAAGTTGTTCTCTAAAGAAAGAGCACAAGTCATCTCAAAACAGAAGAGTTGTTCTCCAAAATTCTGCCAATGTGAAAGAAATTGCAAAAAACCATGGTATGGGGGAAATATAATATAGTGTCAAAAATAAAAACACTGCTCAAGCAACATACCATAGGTTTACTGCAACATCACACAGGGAAAATAAAGAAACCTGTATAAAAAAAAGAATAAATGCATTCTCAAATACAGACAGAAGTTTGTACAAGTAAAAGAATCATTTTATTCCATACTATAAAAATGTTATACATGTGCAGGTTTCAAAACAAAAGAAGGCGGTGGCCGGTACCCGCACAATTGTTGGTCAACATAAATCTTTGTATATACAAGCAAAAAAGCGAAAAACAAGACAAGAAGCATAAGTCCCAAGCCATCATTTCTTCTTCCTGCCACCTTTCGAGCCTATGCCTGGCCAAATGATCAATTTTTGGGGCCGGCTTGTGAGAGTAGGGGAAGAAAGAGGAAGAGGTGCAATTGGGCGTTCTTCTGTTTTTTCCTCGCTAGCAGAAGCTTCTCCCTTTTTCTTTTAGACTCTGCGTTTCCCCCTCTTCTTAGAAGAAGATTCACTGCCCAGAGAGAAAAGAGTGGATAATGTTATGTCATCAGAAGTAGTCTGTTCCGGAGTTCTCTCACCTTCTTCAGGTTCTTTGGCCTTCTGTTCTTGAGAAACGACTGGGTCATCCAAGCCTTGAAGAGCTTCTATCTTCTCCTCTTGTGAACCCGGGTGAGAAACGGAAGGGGGAGTAATCTGAAGAGGCGGAGAGGAAACAATTGGAAGAGGGGAAGGCTGAGCAATACTTGGTGCTTTCTCTACAAGCGAAGAAAAGTTAAAGACAGTATTCCTCATAAAAAGAGGGGATAATGGCTCATCGACACTTAAGAAATAACCAAGAAGCTCATCGAAATCGGTCGAAGCGAACAAGTAGTCCTCTTGAGCGAGATCAACGTTGAGGTTATCTTGAGAAGTTGACTTTACTATGTCAACTTCGAAATCCTGCGCTTCAGCGCTTTCTTGAGTCTCATCTCCAGTGTGGGCGGTGACACTTTCAATAACAGCTTTAGCAGCAGGAGGAAAATGGGAATTGGAGCCGGCAATATCGATAACGGCCGAAACTGAAGGTAGAACTGGGTCGGTTGAGATTGTCTTTCCTAAATGTTCTCCTTCTGTCATTTCAGCTCTCTCTGGCAAGTTGCTTCTTTCCCCTGGCAAGAGCGGCACATGCATCATCATCTAGATAGTGCTCCATTAAATCTACTTCGGCATATTCGGCTCCTCCAAACATATCAAGTATGGCCTCCCACACTTTAGCCAAAGTGATTTCATATGTCGGCCCCAAAAACTAAAGGCTACCGCGCCCCAGAACACTATGGATGTAAAACTCGAATAGAGTGGAGCTGACTTCAGCTTTAATTGCCATATGAGATTCATCAGGTGCAGCTTTTCCGGCAATAGCTTCATCACGCTCCTTCTCAACTTTAGAAAGTCGAGTTTTGAGCAGTTCAATCTCCAAGTTCTGGGCGTTGGTTTTTTCTCGAAGTTGAGCAACATCAGCCTGGTAGCTTTCTACAGCTTGCTGCTGCGCTTCAAATTTGGCTTCAACATCTCTCTTTGCCGCACGAGCGTCTCTCACTTGTTTTTGAAGCACTTCCTCTCTCTGAGAGTAGGAAGTGGAAGAAGTGGCGAGCTATTCCTTAAGTTTTTCAACTTCTGCTTCAAGCTTCTCATTATAAGTGGTTATGCTCCTCATTTCTGCGTCATGCTGCTCAAGAGTTTTCTGCCATTCAGATTTGTTGTTTTCCATTGTTAGCATGGCCTCAAGATTTGCACGGTTTACCCTCTGGAGCTCGTCGACAAGCTTTTGCCAACCCGACATTCTCTCAATATCGAGTTTGACGGCATCAAGATTGCACAGCATAGCCTTCTTGTCAATCGGGACCAAATCAAGGTCAAAGCGCACTCCCTTCAAGCACCAATGCAGAAACCGACTTTGAAGAGTGGTCGGGCCTTGTCCAACCTGATATGAGGGCCTGCCAATAATTGTTTCAATATCAGTACGAGTAAGGGCAGGAGATTGAGAAGGTGCAGGAGAAGTGGGCCTTTCAGGAAGTTCGGATGCCGGCTTTTCGACTTGTTTGGCCCTTTTACTCGCATCTTCAGGGATGTGGCTTTTCCCTTTATCATCACGGGATTTCCGTTTATGAGAATCATCTTCCCTCTGGGAAGAGTCATGTCGCTCATCTCGTCTTTCGTGGCGTTCTTCATAGGCGCGCCTTTCGCGAGCCTTCCTCGTAGCTCTTTCTTCGTCAGTTTCCCAAGAGGCAGGAAGATACCTCCTGGGGTCATAAGCACCACGCTTCCCATAACGCTGGAAATCGTCATAGTAGGATCCACTTCTTCCCATTAAAGAATTTGAAAATAAAAAAAAGATAAACTCAGAAGTATTTGCAGAACGGATGTTGCTTCGACTCTTGGGCTGAAGGAGTTTTTGCAGAACGGATGTTGCTTCGACTGCTAGAGAAGTAACTTTAGCAGTGATAGGATCATATTTAAAAAGCTCCTGTGAAGTAATCATCAGGTCGTTCAATCCCTCAAAAGTATCATCACCACTGTGCCTAGCGGGACTTGTTCTCTCAGCTCCTTCGTCGCCAGATTTCCCGGGTTGTTGAGGAGGCTCCTCTTCTTCGATGACCGGGGCAAGTGCATGTTTGCCAGATGACCCCGCAACATCAATTGAAGTAGAACACTTTACCAAGGAAGCCTCAACAGTATGTTCTTTCGGTGTAAGTTCTCCAACGGGAGCTGGGGCATCCGATTTTTTTACTAGAGATTCGGGGACTTCATGAGTTTGGGTAGAACGAGAAGGGTGCGAAAGCCCGTACTGGTGTAGAAGTTCATCTTTCAGCAAAAACTTAATACTTCTTTCTTCAACCGGCACGACACTTAATCTATCAAAAGTCGCCTTGTGACTGGGACTTCTAGAGGGAGGAGGAAGTGCTATAAAAGAAAAGAATGATGTTAGCACTTAGCAATTCGGATCTTGAAAAGCTTAAACGGAAAGAACGGGGATGAGCAATCTTACTTCCTATTCTCCAAATGGCATAAAACCCTAGGGGGCAGCGAACGAAGAAGTATTGATTAAGAAAATCTTGAGCACATTCGGAAAGATCAGTGATAAGTTTACGATTTCTGGCACTTCTCACGAGTATAATGGAGGGGTGGTCTTTATTCTTTGCGAATGTGCATAAGTAGCAGATTTCTTCGATGTTCAGAAGACGGTTAAGTATCCTCCTGAATAAAACACACAATCCCATCAAGATGGCGTAGCCATTGGGATGTAGTTGAAAGGGAGAGATGGTTAGCCGGAAAAGGAGTTGATGAAAAAATTCATTGAAAGGAGTAATGGCACCACAAAGGCACATCTGGCGGTTGACGGCGACAAAACCGAGAGGTGGCCTGTCAGCAGTATCATTTGGGCCAGGAAGTATAGCATCTACTTCGGCAATCCTAAATTAAATACATAATTGGTTGAATGCCCACTGACTGAGGGTAGTTGGAGTTCTCTCCGGAGGATTATCCAATGGGTTGGCTATCAGGAAGACTCCTTCAGATTGCTCGATTATCTCTTCTTGAGAAGACATTCTACACAAGGAACTGGATATTCAAATGTGAAGGTTCACGTTTGCTAAATGTGTGAAGTGTTGTGCAGAACTAAGAAAATAAGGAGAAAATATAACTGAAATTAAACTAGTTAATAGTTGTCAGTTAAAAAGCTTCAGGGCTTGTTGTTTTAAGTTCAAGTACAGTGTTGAAGAAACAGATTAGCTTTGGTTGATTATTTCAGCATTGCTTTAATACTTCACTTGAGTTTGTTGATTCACAGCATTTCATATAATTTCTTTAAGTTGATTATCTTTTATCAACTAATCTGTCATTCGATGTGGGATGTCAATGGCAGTATATTCGCCCTAGTTTTCTGCAAATGTTGTGTTCAGTAGGTTGTCAGCTTACAAGTGAATATAATCTGTTAAGAAGTACAGCAAGGTCATGCAAGTTATCTTGGCAGTTCAAATGAAGAATTCAAGTTAAAGTGCTGTGAATCAAAGTTCAAACAGTTCAAAGTTCAAGCAGTTCAAGTTAGAAGTACAGTCAAGTTCTATCAAAATTCTGAAGCTTTCAAGTTTTGTTCAAGTCCTTAAGTCACAATCCAAGTCAAAAAATTCTCTAAGTTCAAGGTCGCTCACGACCTAATAGATTGGATTGAGATTGGTCTAGGTCGCAAGAAGCAACTCAAAAATTGTTTAAGTCCTAAGTCTTTCGCATGACCTACTCACTAAGTCATTCACACGACCTAAAGGCTAGGTCGCTCACGCGACCTAAAGTTTAAGTCGCTATGAGTTAAATCACTCAGCCCCTTTTTTGGGTCATAAGGATCCTTAGGTCGCGCCGATTCTTTAAACCGTTTGCCGAGTTAAGTCTCATGATTCACGTCTCGAACCGCTAAAGCCCTAAGTCGTTCAAGGTTCCTAAGTCGAGCACGACCTAACTCCCCTTACCTCTCTAACTCTTCTTCTCTCAACAAATAACCTAACCTGTTAACCCAATAACCTGTTAACCCCTCTACGATCAAATCCATCGTATCTCCACGCCACCAAATCACCCAAAACTAACGCAAATCGCCTCTGATCCATCACAAACCCAAGGCGCTGTTGTACTCTCGCGAATCACAACGACAATGTGTCCAAAAACGATCAGAAGTTAACCGTGACATGATCCACGACAAAATGCAACATGCAAGGTCGGGATAAGGCCGAAAACTGGGGGATTCGCAATTCAATGGTGGTCGTGGTTGAATAATGGCCAAATTCACTTACATAGTGAGATTGAGGAGATGATGATCAAATCAGCAAGTAGATTGGCTTCAAAAATTCTCGAGCTCAACGATGGTAATGGAGGCAGCAGAATACAATAAGGTGAAGGAAGAAGAAAACGACCTAACTCCTTATATTGGGGAGAGAAAGGAACACGAATCGACACAAGCGACCTAAGTCCTTCATAAGTCGCCCGCGACTTAACGACCTAAGCTAGCACAGGTTAAAAGATATCGAAGCACATGACCTAACTCTTAGGCGTATACTTCGAGGGGCAAGTGTTAACCTTCTTCTTTCTACGACCCGACGACCTAAAGAAAGTAGCGACTCAACTAGCCAGCGACTTACAAGCTCAACAACCTAAAGAATTGAAGGGTCCAGCGACCTAAAGGAGTAAATGGTTCAGCGACCTATGAGTCAACGAGTTAACGACTTATGTGAAGGAGCGACCTAACTACCTAAGGGAGTAAGCGACCTAACACATAAAGCGACTCAGCAGGTTAAACGACCTAGTTGCTAAATGGACTGAGCGACCTAGCGCTCTAACGACCTATGGACTAAGGTGACCTAGCGACCTAAAGGTATACGCGACCTAACGAGTTAGCAAGGGGAGCGACCTAACAGGGATAAAGTTCTGCAGCGGACTAAGGTGAAACGACCTAACACAGCAGGTTAATGACCTAAAATGTGAACGAGTTAACTTAGACGCGACCTAGCAGGAATGAAGCTCTCAAATGATCTACCGACCTAGCGAGCTATAGAAAGCTGAGGTAACTTGTCTTCCTTATGTCGTTCCTACCCTAAGTCGCCCATGACCTATGACTTGTTCGAATGATCAAGGGTGCTCCTGTTAAGCCGTAAACCGTGTCTACTAAGTCGCCCATGACCTACGACCTATACCTAAGTCGTTCATAACCCAAATATACCAAAGGAGCTTCCTTTGTCGCTTCCTAACTAGGTCGGCCACAACCTATGACTTGCTAGCTTCTCTAAACGATCAAGTGTTCCATGTATAAGCCGTAGACGACTCCCATTAGGTCGCGGACGACCTACGACCTAACCAAGGTTGCTCGTGACCTACGACCTAAAGCCGAACTCTCTTATAAATACGGCACTAGCTCCAACTGAAAGGGGATCTTTTTGGCTCATTCCTGGAACGCCGATACTCTGCTGAATTCTCGACTCACTCGACACTTCAAACACGAAAGGCATCTCAACTAACTTCAAGAGGAAATCTAACACAATCAACATGGATTCAAAGAATTCATCTACATCGGAGTTCTAGTTGTTTGTCTCATAGTATTGTAATTGAAGATTGTTGTAAAGTTGTAATTGATTCAGTAATAAAGAGGATTAAAGTGGACGTAGGCTTAACCTGAAGCCGAACCACTATAAAATTGTTGTCTTTTACTTCTTTCTCTGTCACTTTCCTACTTGTTTTTAATTCCCGTGTTCACGGGTGGTGCTTTCACTTAATCTCTACATACACGTGGGTGCTAGCGTTCAATTTTTAGCGTTAACAGTGGATAATGAAATATTTAATTTAATAATTGGAAATTGGGTAAAATATTGAATCTGAGGATTTAAGCCTGTTAAAAATAATTTGAAGGCTTGTAAAATTTATATTGATAATGCTGAGGATAATAGAAGTTTTAAAATTGAATTTAACAGTGATTTGTCCTGTTTTTAAATTATATCGTTTAAAATAGATATTTAAAAATGGCCTTCCGAGGCACAGTCTTGGAATTTGACGAAACTAGTTCCATTGGATCCGTAATAGTGCAATATTATCGATTCCAAATTTCGGAGTGTTTGGAGTTGTGGTGTGAGCGTACGATATATAAACATGCCGAAATCTATATCGAAAATTTAATATAATAGCTGATCCAAAAAGCTATCTTCTCCATACGATTGAATTAGGCTTGAAACCTTTTCCATTGCATTCAGAATAGGGGTATAACTTTATAAACGCCTAGCGGCACGCCTCAATACAATGTCAAGATTTTAAGATTTGAATTGAAGACGGCTTAAATTTAAATTTGAAATTTAAATATAATATATAATGTTGACTGGTCAAAATATTCCCATCAGCTGCCTTTCTTTCATCATCAGTGCCTTTTCCCTTCCTTTCAAAAATACTATAGCAAGTATTTCTCAGCACGCAACATACCTCTCACCTTTATGTCACGTCTTCTCCCTTTTCAAAGCCTGTTTAAAAACGAATGAGAATATCAACTGTTTAAAAATTCACGTAGTCTTCATTCTTTCTCCTCATTCTGTTTTCTCTTTGCTGTTCGAAAAAAAATCGGTAGAACAAAAGAAGATAAAATAAAATTATAAAGACCGAAATCCCTTCCTCATTCGAAATCAATTTGAAAACAAAATCAAGCCTCGTTCGAATCGAAATCGAACGCAATAGAGAAGGAACTCGAATTTGATTTGTTTCAGCCTGGACGCAAGTTCGAGGGGGTTGGCGGTGCAAGATTTGGCACGGTGGCACTGCTCTCGAGCAGTTGGATGGGCATCGCATTTAGGTTTCGATGGCGGCGAAGCTCTTTCACGTATGAATGATTTTAGGGGATACGCGATTAAGAGAGGAGGCGAACATTGAACGACTCGAAGGCAAGGCGGGTGTGGCGAAAGTCACGACTGCGGCTGGGTGGATCGAGTGTATCCCGATCAGGGCGGTGCTCGATGTTTGCGGTGGCTAGGAAGTCATGATGGCATCCAGTTGGCAGTGTGGTATCATTTTGATTTAATTCAATTTAAATTGAACATCTGATTAAATATACATGCATTTTAACATATTGTGATAAACAGAAATAATATATATAAATGAGATTTCTGAAAATAAAAGTTGTGTTTGAGATTAGATTTTTGAGTTTATATAAAATCGTTTTTATGCATGCATGTAACTTTCTTTAAATATATATACAGTAATATTCTAAAGAAATTTAAAAATATTTGAGGTTTATATAAATCAGATTTGGAGGTTAAATTGTTCTAGTTAAGTTATTTAATTATTTAGTTGCTAAAAATATTTTGTAAAAGGAAATTAGTGTAAATTTAAAATTATTTGTTTAAATTAAATCATTAGATAAAATAAATTTATTAAATGGTAAGTAATTATTCGATTGCCTGAATATTAGTGAAATCTTATATAATTGATATACAAGGTTTAAAAATTGTGAAATCAAGCAATAAAGGATAATGGATTGCATGCATAGCTAAAGGTGAGTTAATCTCGCTCATTTGGGTTTTATTTAAACTTAAATCATTAAATTTAAATAGTTGGTTGAATGATTGAATTGATTTGATGTGCTATATTATATATAGTAGTATATAGTATATATTGGAGTGATTGATTTCCCACATTATATAGCGGATGAGACCCTATGCGCCGCATAATAGCGGATGATATTACATAAACCCATAAACTGGGATATTCCACCTCGAAGTGGAATTGGTATTGTGCTAACATTTGTGGATGCAGGGAAACAGGTTGGACGGATCCAATGGGATTCCTCAAAATTATTTAGATCGTTTAATATTCTGTGTTATGATTATTTGATATTCCGTGATGAATTATATTGATAATTGGAGTGTTGGAGGCTATGGTTTGATTGGATGTATTTGGATATTCTGAGTTATAAAAATATATATAGATCTGGATTTTGAAAGGAAATAAGAGAGAGAATTTTAAGTAAATAATTATAGAAATTTGAATAAATTAAAGGATGAATTGGAATAAGATAAAAGTTATTTTTTTTAGAATTATAATAAATAAAATTACAAGTATGGAGAAATGAGATTTTTGAATAAATGGGAATAATTGATTTTTTTAAAACCAAGTAATTTTATTTAAAGGAATGAAGAATTTATTTTAAAATTCAAGGTTTAAATTTATTTAAAAGGATTTTTAAATCATAATTATGGAATAAAATCTGAAGTTAATGGATTTTGAAATAAATTGAGTAAGTAAAGGAATTTATTCCAAGATGCAGTAATTTGGAAATCAGTTTGACGATTGATCAAGTGTTTGGAACCGGGATTTTTTTAAAAGGAAGTTGAGACTGTGGAATTTATAATCTAGGTTTATAAAAGTGAAGTAATATATCAGTAGATATTTGGGTGAATAAATTCACAGTGGGAATTTATTAAAGGAATGGATAAATTTGTTTAAAAATAAATAGTGATTAATTTTAAATGATGTGAGAGAGAAGTGTATTTCCCTGGATAGCCAAGTACGTTTTCGAAGCAAATTTTAAGTATAAGTTAAAAGTTTAAAGTTGTTTTAAAAGCATGTTTTAGTAATTTATTATTTTTAAATGTTTAAATTTTAAAGTAAGTATTTTTTTAATTTATTTTAGTAGTAATTATTTAAAGGCTACTTGGTATTAGTTTTAAAAGGATAAAAATTTTGTTTTATTATTTTATTAAGTAGCTTTATTTTAATATTCTTAAGCATATATCTTTGATTAAAGTATTAAAGTAGTTTTTTATTTAAGTTTTTTAAAGTATATTTTATAATAAGTGTTTTAAATTATTTGTACTTGGTGATTTCAGTGGAAATAAATAGTTGGGAATTCAAATGTGGTTTGAAAATTATTTTCAAAGGGTTGAAAGGTGGAAATATATCTTGTGAAGATATTTTGAGATTAATAAATAATTTGGTGAAATTATTTATGTTTGTGTTAGTCCGTGAGATGATGCTTTTGATGACAACAACCTTAGAGTAGATTATAAAATATAAATACTAACAGTATAAGTTTAGATATATATATATATATATGTGTGTATGCAGGATTTAACCATGCAGGTAACAAGAATGAAGACCGTACAGTATAGAGATTCAAGATATCATGATTGAAGACTCATGAATATCAAGATTATCAAGAGTTCAAGACTTCAAGTAATTTATCTTTAATTTGGAATTTTGTTAAAGCTCCTAGAAAAGCACTGGCATCTTAAAATCGAATTTATTCGTGGAATGGAATCCACTTCGAGCATGTTAAAGGGATGGAACCCTAAGTAGGATGGAACCTATGAAAAATCAAGTGGAACATTGTTTTGTATCCGCTAACCTTTTATTCAAAATGATTTTTCTAAATTATATCTTGTTTTCAAAATGATTTCAAAACCTTCCTTTTAAAAGCATCAAAAACATCTATCCTGATTTCAAATACTTTTAGCCTCAAAATAATCTTTAATTTCAAAATCAAATTATCCTTGTTTTTAAACTATCTTTTAAATATAATATATTTAACTTTTAAATATTTATACTTAAATTTAAAATATAAAATTATAGTAAATTTTATTTATATTATTCTTTATACTTACTTATGTATTTTAAATATATCAAATATATCTATAAAGTTTAAAATAGTTTTAATGTAAAATAAAGTTTATTTTCAAAGAAAATCAAAACACCAAAAATCCCTTGGGATGTCGACATACTCAAGTACCCCATGTCGACATGGTGCCAATTTATTTCAAAATTTAAATTTCAGAAGAAGTGTCTATTCGTCGTAACTCTTCACGAATGGACATGGCCGTGGTTCCTCTATAAATAGGGGTTAGTTTCAATGAATTTTAAGAGTTGTTCTGGTTTTTCACTCCTCCTCTTCGTCCTCATTTCTATATACAAATTACTCTGCCGAAATCAACATTGAATCAAACTAGATTATCTCTGGTTTAGTTCTCTATCACTATCTCAAAAAGATCCACCGTGCTATTCAGCGTTATAGGCTTTTTGTAATCAACTTAGAGGTAAAAGGTGTGATTGTAGCCTTGAAAATCAATCAAGGGAGATAAGCTGTGACTGTAGCCTTGGGAAATCAATTGGGTGAACTTGTTACCTGGGAAATCAAGTATCTCTACCCATAGGATTGTGATTCTGGAGGCTGTACCTCGTAGCCTTGAAATCGAGGGTGTAACTGTAAAGATTTCTTTTGAAAGGAAATCCGTACTTGTTGTGCGGTACTACATGCAGGGTAACTCCGAACCAGTATAAAATCCTTGTGTTCTTTCCTTTACTGCTTTTATTTTATATTTGCAAATGTGCTTGATTCTATGATCATACCTGTGTTTGAATATTGCATGCATGTGTGTTCAAATTAACAAAAACACAAAAATATTTAACAGTTCTCTAAAACACTATTTACTGCCCTCTAGTGTTTATCCTTAGACTTAATATCCTTAACTCGCATTTCTCACAGTTTGATGGTTGTTTGTGAATGTTATTTGATAGTTAAATAATCGACTATCAATATTAGCCAATACGCCGATCGTTTCGAAGAGACCGGGATCGGGATTTATTTCCTGAAATCATTTCGATCCAGTTTGAACGTTTTTGTGCGGAAAATAAGAGTTTGGATTCGAAGGTGGAGCAGTGAAGTGCAAGGGCTAGTCACTACTAATCCTGAGGTGAGTCCAAAATAGATGTAGTAGAAGTAGTGCCTTCGGTTCCGTTCGAACCCAGGACGGACTTGTATGGATAAATGCTTTCAGAACATTATCAGGTGGACGGTGAGCATTCTAAGTGAAATGTTCTAAAAAGGTAACGCTTAGCCTCGAGCCTCATCAATCGGGAATGACTGAAATTCAGGAGTTATGCAGCAAGGCTAAGTGGGTCGCGCCCATTAGGGTGAGGTTGTCCCTGTCTAGATGTCCCTTTTTATTTCGGTTGTGTGGGCGGTTGCAGATCCCAACCGTAGGGTGATTTTACATGGGATTATCTAGTAAGGGGTAGTTCCGGTCTTATGTTACAAGGGATTTAGGATGGATCCTCGGTACGCTGATCTAGACCAGGTACTATGACAGGTGGTACCCTAGTGCCTAGTCATTAGTTGGAAATTCATTCTCCCTATGCGCCTTTTACGATTTTTGTTTGTAGAACCCACTTTGTGGCTAGTATTGTGGAATTTGATCATGTAACAATTTCAGCTATTTTAATAAGTATCTATATATATAGATACTATTATAATATCAGATAATTTTGATAAAAAGTGTTTTGGCTATCGTAAGGTAAAAACCCGACATGTTTATTTGTGGCGTGGTCTTACGAGATGCTGTTGATTTCAAATGATTTTGAAGCTTTAATAATCCAATTGAGTGTAGTTTTCTCACGCTGGTTTTCCAGACTGACTCGGGTGTTATTTAACTATAATGCTCAGGTCAGACCGAGTATTATAGAGTACAGATTCTGGATGGACAGCTATGGAGCTTACGAGACGAGATGGATGGCGAGACGTATCTGACGTACTCAATGTATATTCTGATGTGTATTCAAATTTGGAAGGATGGGATATTATAACCGTCCTGAGTGTGTTGTTGATTGTATTGAACTCTGTGTTGTATTCTGATGGTATATGTATGAAACAGAAATATTTTTCTCTTGTGTGAAGATCTGTTATTATCTATTATATTTTATTCCGCTGCGATGGTAAGATTCTATGTTATTTATTTTCTCTTCTTCTATCTCCTTCTTCTTTTTAGCCTAATGGTTTGGTTTTCTGGGCATCGAAAAATCGAGTCGTTACACTTGGTTTCAAAGATGAAAGGTTAAGCGAGAACCTTGGCTCTGGTGGGGATTACTCATTAGAGATAGAGTCAGTAATACTGTAGAATGAGTTTGAATGTATTAATAGATATGAGCGCATATTAGTTAGTGAATACAAAATTGTTTTATATTGTGTTGACTTATCGGTTGAGTGTTTATGGATTCTGGTCAATGTGTGGGACGCCTTGTCGTCGATAGGGGTTTCTAAACTCTTAAACAAGATAAACTGTGATGTCCCGGAAATTTGGGCAATATTTATTTAATAATTTTCATTAATAATTATTTTAATATGTGAAACGTTGATTTAATAATTTAATTCAAATAGAAACTATCCTTTGAAAACTAATAATTTTTTTTAGTTTGACAAATGATATTCTTTTCAAAGTTTATAATAATGTTAACTTTGTATTTGGGAATTTTATTCTTTTCAAAAGTTAAAAATATCCAAATGGTAAAATTGTATTTCTAAGTTTATTTAAAGGATATTTTATTTATAATGTATATATGTGTATACATTGTAAATAGAGAATTTGATTTTAATTTAAATTTAAGTTTAATAAAGATATTTTCAAATTTATAATATATGTATGTGTATAACTTATGAACGAAATTTGATTTGAAATTAGTATAGAAACTTTTCAAAAGTTAATTTAAAAATCTATCTTATATTAAATTAAAATAAATATTTATTTTGTTTAAAATATAATTATAATAGTTTAAACAATATATTGTGATAAAAGTTAATTTTTGTTTTCTTTCAAAGATTGGTTTTTGAAATAAATTTAGTACATATATTAAAGATCAATATTTTAGTTTAGAACTTTGAAAATAAGGCATAATTCAATATTCATTTTCTTTTTAATTTTTTTCTTTCTTGAAAATGTAGTTTTAAAAGTATTATTTTAAAAATATTCAAATAAACAATAAAATGTGTAATTTTATAAAGGAAGTTTATATGTAATCATTTAAAGGCTAAATATAGATAAACATTTAAAAACATGTTAAATTAAATAAGAAATTTATTTAGAATGAATTTAAAAACATTTATAAATTAAGAAATTTATTTTTATATTAAAATGAACATGTGTTAAGCATTTAACTCATAAGGGAGACACTTGTAAATCACTTTTCAAACTAAAGTAACAAGTGGCAATGATTTTATTTATTTTTATAAAAACTTTTATTTAAAATATACTAAGTAGAAACTTAACAATGCATTATTGTTCAAACCCTTTCCTTCAAATGAAAAACTGAAATCAGATTTTAGAAAAGAAATTCAAAACCAAATACAATTCTATCAGAAATCGGCAAACAAATTCAAAAGCAAATCTGCAATTTGGTTTAAGATATCAAGTTTCAACATCAATATAAAGATCAATTCGAACTTTAGTAATAGATTGAGGTCAGCTGCAGTTTTAAGATTGACTACAATAGCAAACTAACCTGAATCAACGATAAATTAGCAAACCAATGTAGAACACCAGATTCAACAGTTCAACAGCAAATTAAAATCTGCTCCAGGAAAATGAATTTGCATCTGGGTTTGTTCTGTGCTTCTTCAATAATAAAGTGAGTAAACTTCTATTTTTTAAAACAGTTCTTTCTTTAAAATCAATGCTAAGGAAATTTCCAGTACTCAAGTTTTCTGACTCAAACTGTTTTTCAAAAATCAAAACCGTTATAGATAAAAACTGCTCTGTCTTTTTTTTTAAGTGAGCAACCTCACAATTGAAAATCTTAAATTTATTTGTTGCATGTTGATAAATAGGACGAAGTATGCTTGTATGATTGTATGGTGATGAATATTTTGTCTATACATATATAAATATATATATGTGTTGTTGTTGTCAGGTATCACTATACATGTACTGTTTTCTTTTAAAAACAAGGATTTTTTTAATAGAAATCCTTTATCACTTGATTCGATTTCAGTTAGAAATTAATATGTAAAAAAAATTGTTGTTTGGTATGAAATTATGTTTACAAATCACAATTAAGATTAAATTTAAAATCTGTTTTCTCTGTAACTGTAAGGACAGTTAATATTCAAACAAGCAAATCTCAAACATCTTAAATTATTGAAACAGGTTTATAACCTGAATGCATGTATGAAATCATGAATTTTAAAACAAAAATCGCATTTTTTAATTAACTGTGGAGTGAGCATGTCTGGGTTGAACATATATTGGACTTTGGTATTTATCTGGTGATCTAGTGATTTTGGGATGTTGTGGTTCTTCCTGGAGATGGAGGAATGATAGGTGAGTGGAGGAAAATTATCTGGTGGGTGGTCAGAGGTTGGTGGCGACGGTGATAGCTCTTTTCAGGTTTCTAAAACTAGTTTTCTGGTGGTAGAAATTATGATGCTTCTCGGGTTCTTTGTTGCATCGAGTGATGCAAGGCTTTGGGAATAAGCAGAAGATATGTAGATGGAGGGTTGGCCGGAGTCGTAGGTGATCAGATGGTCGGAGGTGAGTTTGCGCAGTGATGACAGGTTTGGCCAGTGTGTAGTGTAAATGATTCCAGGTTGGCTTGGCTATCTCGTTTGTGATTTCGAGCTACAGAGGGTTTTCTTGTGGTTGTGATCATGTTGGAAGTTGGTCGGCGACGAGAAGTTGGTCATGGTGGCTGGAGGTTGCCTGAGCGCCGGTGCATATGCACCGTGCATATTTAGTTCTAATGAGCTTTTTGGGTTGTACAAGGATGTGACTCGAAGTTTTCTCGGGTAGATCGAGTAGTTTACTCATATTAGTTAGGGCATTTACTCGAAGTAGTAATGGGTGGTCTCGGGTAAGTGTTTGTTTCAGGTTTACAAACCTGACAATGTGTAGTTTCCAAAATTTGAATGAAATTCAAATTTTAAAGCAGGTTTTAAATAGGGTTTTAAAATTCAAAGTTTGAATTTGAATTCAAAGGAACTTTTGAATCGAAAGTTTTTAAAATAAAATTTTAAATTTAAGTAAGATTTAAATCAAGTTTTATTTAAAAAATCAAGTCTAAAATATAGTTAAAGTTTACTATGAATTTAAATCTTGAATTTAAATCAGATTTGTAAAATTTTAAATGTCCAACACGTTTAAATGTTTTAAGGTAGTTTTTAAAAATGAGTTTGTTTTCAAATAAATGTTTAAACTTGAAAGATTTCTTTTCTTTAATATTTGAATAAAAGTTATGAAGTGTTTAATTTAATTTAAAAAGTTAAACAATCAATTTATTTTCTAAAGCTTAATTTCTTTAATAAATTAAGTAATTTAGTTTTAAACTTTTTCTTATATAAGTATCTTATATAAGTAATGATTTTTCTTCACTTTTATTTTAAGAGATAAATTTATTTAAAATTTGGATAAATGTTTAAATAGTTAAACATTTTGAATCTTAAATTCTAAAATGGAATTTGAATTAAATTTAGAATGTATTGTTTTAAATACATTTGAATGAAATGAAGTCATTAATAAAGTAAATGAATTCTTTTAGAAATAATTAACAGAATAAAGAATTTTCTTATTTATTTGATTTTAAATAATGATTTAGATTAATTTATAAATAGAGATGATTAATAATGATTAATCTAAGATAAATTTCTTAAGGAAGTAATTATAGAAATATTATTAATAAAGATAATTATCTAAGGATTATTAGGTAATTAATTAATGTGATTAATGTTGATAATGAATTAGATTAATTAATTGAAGATAATCAATTGTAAATTGTTAAGCATAATTACTTGATAAAAGTAATTAAGGGAATAATTACTTATTGTAATTAATTATGATAATGTGATTAGTTTAAGTTAATTAATTTAGTCTAATTAATTTAAGATAATCATTTTATGGTTTAATAAGAATAATTACTTAATGTAATTAATGGAGCATGATTACTTAGAGAAGTAATAGTTGATAATTACTGGAATGTAATTAGTGAGAATTGATTTTTAATGAAGTAATTTGGGTAATTACTTTTGTCATTAATCAAGGGACTAATTAATGAAGATAATTAATTATGGGATAATTAATTTGTTTTGAGTAATTAAGGGTTGTTAATTACTGGATTGATACTAATCAATGGTGATCAATAATTATTTTTAAATCTTAGATTAATTAGTAAATGTGATTAATTTAAATAAAGTAATTTATATAAATATAAATTAGAGATCATTAATTAATATAATTAATGATGTAATTATGGATTATTTAATTAAGTAATAATTAATAATAAAGTGATTAATTAATGTAATTAATTAAGGATAAATATAATTAATTATAGTTAATTAATAAATGAAGTAATTAAATGTTAATTACTAGTGATTAAGGTTAATTAATTTGTGAAATTAATTAAAGACTAATTACTTATTGTAATTAGAGAATGATTAATCAAAGGTGTTTAAGCAAGTTGAATACTTAGAGAATGATTAATTAACTAGGTTAATTAATTAATGGATATATAAGTAGGATTTATCGATGTAGTAATTAATTTATTTTAATAGAAGTAATTGATTTAATTCATTTTGAATTAATTATAGATGGTGGTTAATAAATCAATGCTCATGGTTGATATTGATATTTCATTGGATGGTTGTAATCTCAATAATGAGATGAGTAATATCTATATGATATGGATGCTTAGTTTAAGGATGATAATATGGATTATCTATTTGTGCTGATTATGTGGCTGTGATGATTATCTGTTTGTGATTATGATACAGGTTGTCTGTTTATGATGAGAATGTGATTATCTACTGTGATATATGAATTATCTATCTGTGTGTATATAGATAATGATGAATTGAATTAACTGTTCAAAATAAATTCACTTGGACATTAAGATGGCGTTTGGATTTTGATGAGATTGGGATCGGGTTTCCCAATTTGGAATTCCGAAAAACATATCGATCCAAATTAAACGTTAGGTCGTGAATCTCAAGTGAAGAGTGAAGATTCAGAGTGCAAGGGTTATCGTCGTTAACTCTGAGGGTGATTCCAAAATGAGTGTAACGAGATAATGCCTTCGGTTTCGTTCGAACCCAGAACGAACTTTTATGGATTGAATGCTTTCAGAACATCGTCAGGTGGACGATGAGCATTCTAAGATTGATGTGTCCTATAAAGGTAAACGTAGCCTCAAGCCTCATCAATGGGGAATGGCTAAAATAGGGGAGGTGCAGCAAGGCTAAGTAGGTCATGCCCAAGTAGGACGAGATTTACCCCTGTCTAGAGGTCCCTTTTTATTTCGGTTGTGTGGCAGTTGGCGACGGCCATATGCGGGGTTGTCTTGTTCGGGACTGTCCAGTAAGGGATGGTTCCGGCTTTTTGTTGCAGGGGATTGGGTGTGCTCCTCGGTACGGTGATCTAGAACACGTACTGTGACGGGCGTTACCCCGGTAGCCCTGCTATTGATGGAATCCAAAATCAAGTAAGTGCCTGTACGGTTTTGATTGTGCCCAATTATGTTGGAACGTGAGATGTAAGCATTCCAGCTATTTCTGCATTTTATTTTGAAAACCCTAGACACTATTATAATATCAATGGATTTCCTATCAAATGTTTTTTTTAGCATAAGGTAAAAACTTTTCCATGTTCATGTGTGGGAAGTCTTACGTGATACCTTTTCTTTTCAAACGATTTTCAAAGTTATGCAATTTTAAACTCATTTACTCACAATAGACCCATGTCTGACCCGAATGTTTATTTTCTGTTTTATTAAACTCTTGGGCACTCATATTATGTATGAGTAGTCAAGTGTTTCAGGATTGCTTTGATGAATTCTGGAGGAGAAATGGAGCAGGAGGCTTCAGTGTATAGATATATATTGTGGTTCCGCCATGTTTGAGTTGTATCTATTTTCTCCAATGTACTTGAATTGTAATAACTAGACAGGTGTTTATGACTGTCTAGTTTGTGTTGTATTAGCTATATAACTCTGATGTACATGATACTATGTAATGTTTTACGTGATATAATATAATTTATTCATTCCGCTGTGAGATTCTGATGTTGTTTGTTTCTTTCTTTTCTTTCTTTTCTCTTTTCTATCTCTTTCTTTCTTCTTAATGATGCGTCTTTCTATGGAATGAAAGGCGGGTCATTACATTGTGGTATCAGAGTGCTAGGTTGAGTGAATACCTAGACTCTGGAGTGGTGTCTGTCTTGAGAGAGCGTATTTGTAATTTTGAATATATATATTTATTTATTTCTACCTATTCGATTGGGTTACCTGTTCGGGTTTTCCAATATAAGTTCTAGAGGTAGATAGCGTAGTGGTGTGTGTAACACAACTACCAATGGTTGGAGTCCGAGTGTTTGAGGTTGGAAATTAATCTGCTAGGGCAGTATTAGGCATCTTGTGTAGTTTTGCAGTTGGTGTGAAGGATTTCACCGGTCTCTGAAGGAAATCTTTTCAAGATTCTGAGTTTATCTTTAGAATGTAAGCTTGGTTGCACTCGTGCAAGTGGATTTTGTTGAGCCTGGATCAATTGGGAGTACTGAAGCCAGCGATGGTATCTTAGCAACCTTAGGAAGGAGTTCTGTCTGTATTTTAGTTTGAGACTAAGTTTGGAAGAGTGTTTTGTGCTTGGTTTGAGGTCGAGTTTCCTAGGATATTTCTATCTATATTGAAGCCTCTATTGTAGGAGTGGTTGATGTAGCTTTGTGATTCGATGAGCTTTTGGATGAGGATGTCTTTTGCAGCAGTAGCAGCTTAGAGGTGTTAAGTGTGCTATCAGAATAGTCTCTTGGCTTAGCTGTATCCTAGAGGTGGAGTCCGGAAGCAGTAGAGTGGTCTGTTTCTTCGATGGGTTAGAAGTCTCTATGATTATTTTGTCATTAGGCCGGGTAAATGGTGTAGTTTGTCCATTTCTTTTGGAAGCTCAGCTGGATGTGATGTTTGTGGTTGAAGGTGGACCACTAGTTTCTTCTTTTGGTTAGAAGGCTTTAGCTGTTTTGATTGCTGAAGAGAGAACGGTTTCTTGGAATCTGAACTGAAGAGAATCGCAAAAGTGACTTGCGATGGTTCAGAAGTTCTCTTAGTAATCTTTGCTTTGGATTAAAGCATCTCTACAGGATGTTAGAGTTATCAAAATGGTTTGGTGTTTTTCTAGATATCTTCGAAGGAATTAAGGTGTGCATCCGCATCGAGAGATTGAGTTCTGTTCGACGTGGTTCTTAGAGCTTTACTAGTAGTTCAGCCTAGTAGGAGGGCTCTTTGAGAGAGAGATCTGTTAAAGCTGGCAGGATTAATCGGATCTAGATTTCTGGTTGAATTTATGCTGTGGTGTTTATGACCGAATCGGATAGGTCACTGAGATTTTATGGAATTTGATGAACAATGTTCCGAGATGGATTGATCAAGTCTATACTTGTGTTCATCAACAACATTCTCAAATCAGAGTCGTGCAGTAGAAGCATGGTGGAAGCTATTCCAGAATAGAAGCAATACCCGATTCATTGGGAATTTTTGTTTTATCTTGGATCAGAGGATTTCTACAAGAAATTCATTTTGGATCTGGAGGCTTGACTATCTTGTGCATCTGTTTTGTTTTCCCAATAGGAGTAGTATGTTTGAAGTCTTCTGATGTTTGTGTAGTAGAGTATGTGTGCTAGTTTTTGATGGATCTTGGGAGAACCATTTTGCTGAGTAGGATCTGGAGACCGTTTATTTCTTTGTCCAGATTTGTTCCGTGAGGCATCTGCGAAGATTTGATTGATCTAGAAGATTGGAGGTAGCCCAGGATCGACAAGAGAGATTTGTGGATAAGAGTATTGGATCTTTCTGTTTTCTCTTAAGGGTTAAGTGTTTGGTCTACATGATTGAATTTCCAATTCGGATGGCTGGAATTTATTGTGTTTTCACGTATCTCAGAGGGAGTACATGTATGGTTTATCACTGATTTTAGAATCAGTAGTTCTGGAAGATTTGGAAGTTGATCAGGACTTGTCTGTGGTCCGGTGTCTTGTTTAGATTTGTAGATGTAGACATATAGAAGCTCTAGATCTGAGTGGTACAGTTAGTTTAGATTTTGTAGGGCGAGTATTCCGGTGTTTGTACCGGGGAAAGTCTAGGGAATCCTATCTAGAATTTTTTTCTGGATAGTTAGAATTGTTTGTTTGAATTGGTTGCTATGGTTACTAGTATTTTGTTGATAACATATGTTTGCTATTTTAAGATTAAAATCTATATGGGATTATTAAATTACCTTTGCTTTTAAATTTCGGGGACTGGAGATTTTGGTAACTTAGATCTGGAATTTATTGAACCTAAAACGGTTGATGGGAAGAGAATCGGTAATCTTTCTTCAGAAGCTATTGAAGAAGCAGAGGGTAGTTAGGATCTCTGCATATTACTTTATGTGGTTGGATACGAACCATGGTTTAAATTTTTTGAAGGATACGCAAAAAGGGTTTGGTCAACACAGAAAGCGTTTCTGTTCACTCTAGGAACAACGGCTTTTTCGTGATTAGATTTGGATGTGAGGAGGATTGTAATAAAATTTTGAATTCAGGCCCTTGGTTCATGGATCGCAATCTGATTATAATGAAAAGATTGACACCCAACATGAGAACAAATAGAGATCTTCTTACTTCTCACCCTATGTGGGTTAGACTTCCTGGTCTAAGTTTCAAGCTATGGGGAAATAAGGCTATTAGTGCTTTAACGAGCACAATAGGAGTCCCTATTAAAATGGACGAGGCTACAAAAAATAAAACCAGATTAGCCTATGCTAGAGTTATGATTGAGGTTAACGCATCCTATGGTCTACCAAAAATCATTGAAGGTATGGATGATAAAGGAAGGAGTTTCACGCGGGAAGTAGAGTATGAAAATCCTCCCCCCATTTGCAGTAAGTGTGTGTGTTTTGGTCATGTGGTAGAGGAATGCCCTTTGACTAAAACTTGGGTTCCTAAACCGAGCAAAGATCATGAACCGGAAAAAGATAGACCTGAAACCCCAAACATCGAAGACTGTCAAGAACTGGTAGTGGAGAAAGGAGATAAAGAGAATTATGCATATTAGAGAAATCAATGGAAAATGATTCATCCAATGATTCCCCTAATATTGAAGTAGTGCAAATTGATCATTTATCCAACGAGGAGCTCAACAACAACATGGCGGAGGGAGACACTACTTTGTTAGAGACAGAAGACGTGGGCAGAGATGGATCCTCACCAAACACAGCAAACTGCGATTTAGTCTCCCCCGAGATCATGTCCAAGACAGTAGACAGAGACCTAAGCACAGCAACCCAGTCGTCACTTTCGCCCAATTATTCTATACTCAAACGCCCTTTGAATATAGTGGATACATCTTTGATTTCAAAACCTTTACTTTCTAATAATATCTGCTTTGATAATTGTTTAACTAATAATGTTAATTATAGTAGAGGAACTGAACTTTGTTATGATATTCAGGTACAAGATAAACAAGGCCAAGACTCAGGATTAACAGAAGTTATAGAGGAACAGAACACAAATGATAAGATAGATGCAAACCAGGAGGAACATCAATTGCCAAAGTCGCATGAAATGGAAAGTGAGAACATACAAAAAGAAAAGCTGGTTCGAAAGAATCCAAAGTGGGTTCAGAAACTAGGGATTGAGATCGAAGGCATAAAAGAGACTTCTAGGTCCCTGAGGACCCGAAATAACAAGATAATATAATGTCGATTGCATGCTGGAATGTAAGAGGTTTTCACAACCTCAATAGATTGGGTGAAGTGAGAAAACTGATTAAGAAACACAACATTAGTTGTTTTGGCATTCTAGAAAACAAGCTATTGTATCGTGATATAGTGCAGCTGGAAAAAGAGATAGGGGACAGATGGAAAATTATAAGTAATGTTTCCTGTTATTTTAAATGTAGAATCCTTGTCATCATAGATCGAAATATTTGGGATTTTAACTATCTTAGCATGAGTGATCAACATATTTCTATGGAATTGATCAACATCTCGAAGTTTAAATGTAACTTAACTTTCATCTACGCTCAAAATCTTGAATTTCTTAGGAAAAGACTATGGAACAATCTACAGGAGGATGCTATAGATATATTTAGACCATGGATGGTTCTTGGAGACTTTAATTGCATAAGTAGCCCTTCAGATAGGAAGGGAGGTAATCCAGTGAATTTCAGTAGACTGTTTGAACTAGAAGATATGTCCAAAGAAACAGGCCTAAATGAGATGATCATTAAAGGATATAAATATTCCTGGTGGTCAGGTCCTAGTCGCAATATATTCTCTAAGATTGATAGAGTTTTTGCCAATATAGACTGGACTAATGCTTTTCCAGATTTATCGATTGAATATCTGCCCCCTTCGGTGAGTGATCATAATGCAATCCTAGTATCTCTAGCTCCTAAGTCTAGGGATAAGAACAGTCCTTTCAGATTTATGAACCACTGGGTTCTAAACGAGGAATACTTTCCCATGATTGAAAAATTTTGGATTAAAAATCTTGTAGACAGACCTCTATACCATCTAATTCACACTCTCAAAAGCATCAAAACAAAGCTTAAGATATGGAGTTCGAAATACCGAAATACCAAACAAGAGGTCAAAGTTCAAAGAGATAACTGTTCAAGGCTCCAGAAACTTCTGGAAACAGATAACGATCATAACCTAGCTATAGAATTCCAAGATGCAAAATCGAAACTGGAGTTGAAACTTAATAAAGAATTCTTAGATGCAAAAAAAAAAAGCTAAGTGTGACTGGATGATGATGGGTGACGAGGCCACAGCGTTTTTCTATGCAAAAATGTCTAACAGAAGAAGTAAAAGACGCTTGGCTAGAATTGATATAGATGGAAAAATGATATCGGAAGAAAAGTTGGCGAAAACAGCTATTGATTTCTATTCACAACTTTTCAACCTCCCAATGGTTAATCATTTCCCAGAAGTCATATGTAAATCGATCATTTCTGAGTATGGTGCCAATTATTTAAATGATAGCATAACCATGGAAAAAATAAAATCTGCATTATGGGACATAAAAGACACCTCTTCCCCAGGCCCTGACGGTTTCAATTTGAAATTTTTCAAAATTCATTGGAACACTTCTAAGGAATTAATCTATAAAGCCATGAATGATATTTTTCTTAAGGGTTTAATAGTTAAAGAATGGAACCACACGTTTTTGCACCTGATTCCAAAAAAAGAGCATTCTACTAGCATACAAGATTTTAGACCTATTACCTGTTGTAACACCATACACAAAGTTTTTACTAAAATACTTTGTAATAGATTGGTTCCTTTTATGGATAGGTTAGTTTCTCCAAACCAAATGGCTTTTATAAAAGACAGATCTATAGGGGATGGAATTTTGTTTGCACATGAAATTATCAGAGGACTTGGAAGAAAGGACAATAAGTATATGTGTATTAAAGTTGATTTAAAGAAAGCATACGATACCATCAATAGGTCTTTTGTCATTCATATGTTAAATAGTATGGGATTCCCAGGAAAATGGGTGAGAATTATAGAAAACATCATTACAACCCCAGTTTTTTCAATCATTTCAAATGGAGAATCTCATGGCTATTTCAAAAGTTCTAACGGCCTCAGACAAGGTGACCCGTTATCCCCTATCTTATTTACGTTGGTTATGGAATATTTCACTCTATTAATGGATGACAAAGTCAGGGCAGGGAAGATTTCTCCAATTTCTGATTTCAACAACAAGATGACTCATATTATATATGCCGACGACATTATTGTATTCACTAAAGCCAATGTCCAAACGGCAAATTCTATCAGTGATGTTTTAAAGACCATGAAGTAGGTTACTGGACTGGAATTAAATTGTGAAAAATCTAATGTTTTCTTTGGAAAAGGGGTAGACTATTGTACGGACATCAGTACGACTCTTAATATCAAACAAGCGGAACTCCCAGTAAGATATTTGGGCATTCCCTTGTCCAGTTCTAATCTGAGAGATAAAGATTGTAATATACTGATAGAGAAGATCAAGTTAAGAATTAATGGATGGGAAACAAAAACGTTAAGCCTTGCTGGGAGACTAGAACTCATTAAATCTACCATATACCCTATCATCCAATTTTGGATGCAATGCTTTTGTCTCCCAGCTGCTACTTTTCATAAAATTAAACACTTGATTCTTAATTTTCTTTGGAAAAGTCGAAGCAGTAAAATTCCTTGGGAGATTGTGTGTAGACAAAAAAAAAAGGAGGATTGGGTCTCAAAAACCTTGAAGAAATGAACTAAGCACTATATGTTAAATTAATATGGAAGGTAGTCAATTCAGAAGGCATATGGGCGAAACTCATTAACTGTAAATATATTGGTAATAAAAGTTTCTGGGACATTAATCAATGCATGGATGATTCGGGAGTGTGGAAATTTATTTTGAAAAACAGACACGAAGCTCTAAAATGTCTATCCCTTAACATTGCTGATGGTAAAACCACTTCTCTTTGGTTCGACCCATGGTTAAATGGTAGCTCCGTTATGGAAAGAATCGGAAGGGACACAGCATATAGAACTGGAACAGAAAATTTGCCCCTATCAAGAATCTTACAGAAAGGTGAGTGGAAATGGAATTCATACAGTTTCTTATTTCAAATTCATGCAGAAATTGAAGGAGTTAAAATTCATGATGAACGAGAGAAAGACTTCTGGTCTTGGAAATGTACAAAGAATGGGATATATCAGTTTAAAAATGTTTGGAACAGTATAAGAAGCAGTTTTGAAATCAAATTTTGGTCACTTTTAGTCTGGAATAAAATACATGTTCCAAAAATGGCGATATGCCTCTACAAAGCCATAAATGACTTCCTATTGACGAAAGACAAATTACTTCAAAAACAGATAATTGTGAATTCTAATTGTGTTTTTTGTGACAGCCACACTAAAACTATAAATCATTTATTTTTTCAGTGTGATTACACAAAACATATTTGGCTTTGGAACACAAAAAAGATTTTCAGATCACCAGACAGTCAATTTACATTTTCTTTGAAAGAAGACTTGCAGAAAATAGTTTCCATCACTAATTCAAAAAATCTCATATCAGATTTATTTCAATTATCAATATCAGTCTGTGTGTGGCATATTTGGAAAGAAAGGAATGATAGGACTTTCCAAAATCAGTTTACAGATAGGTCACACCTATGTAAAAACATTCACCAAACTATGAGCATCAGAATGACTAATTCTAAATATTTCACAATCATCTCAGGCATGAAAGAAAATATAGTTCAAAAGTGGGGTTTTACCTCCCAACGCTGAATTGGGGTGCAACTACTTTATCATTTGCTGCTTGTCCTATAACTTCTCGCCTTTCTGATCCTTTGGCTTTGCTTTTTCAGGTTCCTGTTTTAATTACATTGTTTTCTTTTTCCTTTCTTAATTACATTATTGATTATTACAATAACAAATTACAAATACATCAGAAAGTGAAAAGTTATTGCAGATCTAGCTATTAAGGATCTCGATGTCGCTGTTATAAGGGATGTCAAACATATCCAGGTCTTGGTGCAGATGACCTAAAAACATAAAACAAACCTGATAATTTTGCACACAAGACAAATAATTATTAAGATCTGGACTTAGGAGACTTATCTTTCATATTTTAAGACTCCAGAAGATGCTAGAGCATGGATCCACCAACAGATATCAGTAGAAGCAATGCTTTGAAGTCTATATCTGATTTTACTTGGATCTGGAATAAGTTTTCGATAGTATAATCTAACACTGGTAGTAGTAGATCTTCACTTTTATGAGATAGAACGAAGTATGGTATTAATTTTATCTTCGATTTAGAAGATCTGAAGAATTGTTAAGAGTAGAAGAAGAAGATTTTCACAGAAGTCTGCCATTATCACGCATTTTTTCTTTGAAGACGATTAAATGAACTGCTTCGGAACTGATGCTTTCCTAATATGGTCCGAAGAGTTATCTCGAAGCATCGGTTGTAACGACCCGTTAAATTAATAATATTAAATGAATTGAATTAATATAATTTCTAATCTAATTTAGAATAAATGTAGAAATTTGGTATAGTAGTTGTAATTTAGTGTAACAATAAAATTTTATGACAATAGATTTGGATAATGTAGATTGTCACAATTTGATTTAAAGTTAAATATAAGAAACTGATATAAGGGTTGAATTAGTGAATATCAATAAAAAGATTTAGTAGAATGGAATTCATTTAATATAAAATAAATAGTGGAAGACTTACATTGGATTGTAAAATGGATAGTAACTAAATAAAAGTTGACCGCTGAATAAATCAATGCAATAAGTGTTGATAAGGAAATTTAATGAATGTTGTCAATAATAAATGGACTTAAGATAGTAATAAAATTTGTTTTGCCTATGTAAGTTTTATGTATTGATAAGCCATAATTAAATTTGAAATTTGGTAGTAAATAGGGGATAAGTTGACTAAGGCAATTAGTAATTTAATAAATGAATGCATAGTAAGTAAGTGGAAATGTATGCATAAAAATATTTTCATATATGGGATAATTACAAAAGTTTACCCATTTATCTAATGTATATAATTGAATCAAAATTTAGGGCGACATTTTGTTATTGATGGTATAAGTGAATTTGAATAAAAGGGTAAAAATTATGTAGATTTAACATGTATTGAGTATATAGCTAAGAAGGGCATTCGATGTAAATGAATCTAAATTAATGTGCCTAGTCAATAAAGGAGAACTTTAAGGGAATAAATATAAATGAATGTATTTGGGGAATGGAGTCCTTTTATATGTTGAATAGTACAACGTTGTTATTAAGAATGAAGGTTACTTTAGTAATTATTAATATGGTAACGGAAGAGTGTATAAATTTTATAGTAACGTAAAAACGTATTGTAAGATAATAATTAAGTGTAGACTTATAAAATATATTTATGACAACAAATTTTGTAAGTTATTTATTCTATTAGTGTTAAGTTTTATTTATGTGTAAGTTAACAATATTACAATTCAATTGAATACAGTAATTTATGCAAACAAAGGATGAACATTTGGAAGTATTACTGTAGTGATATATATATAAGAAACGGTAACTTTGTAGTTGGGGAATAATTGATTTATTTGTGAGTTGTAATCAAATAGAGTCAAATTTATTAGAATTTATTGCAATTTATGGGATTAATTGTAGTAACCTTTGAAGATTTATTCACTAAAATAATTGACGATGGAAATTATATGTAAATTTGCTTTTAGTTAATTTAAAATATCCAGAGGGCTAGAAATGACACAAATCTACTAGTTTAGAAATTTACAATAAAAAGTGGTAATTAATTTTTCTAAATATTTAGATAGTAGGAAGATGTAGATTTAGATGGAATTTATTATTTAACTATTTCATAAGTCGAGATCTAAGTTTAGAATTGAGATTTTTAATGTATAGATATTGAGCCAATGTTAGTTTCATTAAATTGACATCAATAACCTTGATAATAGAAAGAAAGTGAATTTAATAAATTTAATCAAACTTATAATGTTGAATTTATTAAAATTGGAATTAATATTGAAGTTAAGAATTTACATTTGAATTGATGAATAGAACAACTGTTGACACTTAAATTGTTTAGAATTAATGTAAATAGTTAAGAAAATTTAAAGGGAGGAAATTTGGTCAATTTTTGAATTTAGATGTAAAAATTGGATTTTTATAATTTATTTAATTTATTTAATGAATATTAAAAATAGCAATTTTGGCCACGGACACGGATTTCGACGAAACCAGTTCATTGGATCCGTGTCGGTGAATTATTATAGGGTTTCAAGTTTCGTGTCGATCGGACTCGTCGTTTGATCGTACGGGCGTGAAACGCCTTGAAATCAATTTTAATAAAATCAATTTGAAATCAATTTGGAAATTTTGTTTTTAGCATAACTTCTTCATACGATCAAATTTGGACGTGAAACTTTTTCCATCGCGTTCAGAATATCTTAAAATACCTATTTGGATATATAGATTTAATAAATTCGGTTCCGGAGGCATAGCGGGCGTTTTAGGCCATAGTTTGTTTCGTACGTTCACTTATCCGATCCATCTACGATATCTCTAGTCTACCTATATAAGCACGGTTATAAACCCTAGCCCCATTTTATTTTCCCTTTTGCTGTACGTTCATTTCTTCATCTCCTTCTCCTCCTCAAATGAATGCAACCTAGATCTACCCCAATCCAAATTTCAGTGAAAATGCAAACACTTCAGAAAAATTCCACAAAAATATATGTTAATGTTCTCGAGGCACGTAATCTACTGGTGCAATTCGTTTTCTGTTTTGAACATTCGTTTGACCAGAATTAATTCAAACAGTCCGTGACCATTCATCATCGTCGTCGCAAACTTCGTCGGATCGTCAGACCTTTTCTGGGTATTGGAGAGGGGACTAAGGGGAGTGCATCTATATAATTTTTGAGGCAGTTTGATGGTTAGATCGTCGCGTAATTTTGGTTTTAGAGTTCGAAACCCTAGGTTTCTCGTGGCGACTGGTAGGAGTCTGGGCAATCGAAGGCTATGTCGTGGCCATGGAGAGGTGGGGCTCGAAGATGGCAGTGGTTGGAGGTGGCCTGGTGGACGGAGTCGATCGAAATTGCTGGTCAAAGTTTGGATGAGGATGGGTTTCGTTCGGTCAAGCACGTACTAGTTGCGTAGGGGAAGAAAGAGCAACGCGTTTGTCTCTGGAAACAAGTTAGTGCAGACGTGGCTTAGAATGTAAATGTGTTCTCCCTTTTCATTTTATTTTTATTTGAATTTCAATCACAAATATTGCTATAACTTTCGCATACGAACTCCGTTTCACGCGCGATTTTTTTTGTTAGGTTCGTATTTAAATTCCGGATCTATTGACGCCGGTTTGAATAAATTCCGAGACCATAAAAATTTTGGGTTTAAATTGGATTTGAATTCAATTTAAATTCAAAAGGTGAGTGTTTTAACCCACTCACAACTACTAGAAACTTTTATGTTTATTAAATTAATTTTAGAAATGAATAGAAATTTATTTATGAGTATTTGGCATGTTTATTTCACTCATATTTGTTGAATTGCATTTATTAAATTTAACTGTTAATTTAATTTATTTATTGCGTATTAATTGATAGTTAGAATTTATTTGTTTGCCTATAAACTGCTAGTTAACAGTTATATAGATTATTACTGAATATAAACTGTTAGATTAATAGTTGTTAAATTTAATCTGAATAAAATTGCCAGTTATTACCTGTTATATATTATCAAATATAAATTGTTATTGATTGATATTGCTTGATGATTGTGATTGGATGATGGGTGATGTTGATGGATGTTTTATTTTATTTCATAAAATTGCAAATTATCATGCATATTTCCTTTCATTCGGGATTGTGGTTTGAAATGATATACAACCGCAAAATTTTATATCTTTTAAATTGCGGATTGAAATGATAAATATCCGTATCACTTGACCATAGGATAGAAAATTATATACAGGCACCGCGGTCTATATATAACTATTTTTATGTGATTTCTATGGTTTGGATGGAATATGGTTTATAATAATCTTAAATTTTATATTGTATAAATATTATTCTTCCATATATATACATATGAAGTTGAAAATTTTGAAATTAAAAGGTGTATAAATCTCTTTATTAAAAATGGAAAAAAAAATTTAGAAAATGGAGTTTGATAATTTATATCATATGTTTAAATGTTAAGTTTGGAAATTTAAAGATATGATATTTATAATTTGATTTTTCCCAAGATAAATTGAAATGAATATTCTAGTATAATTTGAATTGAAAAAAAAAATATTTTATTACTAGAAATTGGAGTTTTTATTTATTTATGGATTTTATGTGAATATTCAAGACTAATTAATAGAACATTCGATTTGTTGAAAGAATAAAATCCAACTTTAGTTTGAAATATTAATACTCCAAATGGATATACGTATATATATATAAATTGAAGTGGTTTTGGAACTTGAGAGAGATAATACAAATTTCGGTTTAGACTTTAATAAAGAAATGTATTTGTAAAGCCATGAGAACTATTTTCTTTACAAAGTAACATTTAAGCTAAACCTTTTAATTCATATACCGTTGAATATCCAAACCATTTAAGTTTTAAAAGTTTTGGTTTTAAAAGTATGAATTTCGAAATATTATGTTTTGAAAGTATAATTCAAATGTTTGGTTTCCAGATATTTTAAATTTTAAACCAGTATGATTTTGGAAAAGGATTTTATTTGAGATAAAATGATATCATATTATTTTGGGTTTTAATTTGATATCGTATGGGAAATTTTATTTTGGGTTTTAAAGTATAAACTATTTTTAAATGACCGCGTTGTTATAATAACGATGGGTTGGCAAAGAGACCGGGATCGGATATGGACATACTCTCTGTCGATACCGAAAACCACTTTGACTAACCGTGTACGCGGTGGAGATTCCAGAATGAAGTAGGTGGTGGCGACGTTTACTATAAGGTAAATACGTGGACCCGACTCCCGTGAGTTGGCATAAGGTGGCTAAAACAGGAGCGATTCTCAGGCCAATGAGGTCATTCCTCTGATCGGACCCTCCTCTTCGATATTATACTTTGACTTGGATTGATTCAGTGGCCACTTCTATATTTTGATTTTGGGGAGTTAGTCCGAGGTGGGCGGTAACTGCGGCTACGCGTTTCCACCAGCCTGGATAGCAATTTGTATATCTACCCTGGCATTGCCTAGTTGTGCCGTGTCACCTACCATACCGAGCCTTTACTACGAGTTTCTATTTGTGTCGTACCTATGGAGTATCCTCTGGTAGCCTTCCGATCAGGAGGTATTACGGTACTGTATAGTCTATTGGCATTTTACGTGTTAAGGTGGAAAATGTAAAGCCTTAACGCTATTTAAAAGTAAGTTTATTTTACTATTAGACACTATTATAATAGCGCAATATACTACATAGTAAATAGTTTAACGGATCCTTAGGAGATGTAAATCCCGAACATCTCTTGAGTTAATGTACTCATATTTATTTCTGTTAATTTAACTCACATAAGATCTTTTAGTCTGACTCAAGTGTTTTTGTCTTTTCAAATTCGCTCGGGTCAGTCCGAGCGTTTCAGGATCGAAGACTTTAGCTTTGGAGGACGAAGATGAAGGAGTCGTATTATTTTATTTATAGTATGGCACCACACTCATACTGTTCCGCTGCATTGTTTGTATTGGTATGTGTAACTCTGATATTCATTGTATAAGTAAAATAACTATTTTGTAAACAGTTATCATGAACTGTATATTGATTATTATATTTTATCCTTCCGTTGTGAGATTATGTTTTGTTTTTTTTTCTTCTCTGTTTTTCTTATTTACCCCATAACAATCCGCCCTTCCGTATGGTTTGAACTGGCACGTGTGTCGGTTTAAAGTGTGCGAAAAGGCGGGATGTTACATCTGGTATCAGAGCTTTGGTTTAGCGATAAACCTTGGCTTTGTGGGGTTCGACTCTTTGTTAATAGGGTAGTAATACCCTATGGGAGTCGCTGAGAGTATATATATGAGAGAGCGTATTTGTTAGTTTTATAAAAAGATTTTGATATTGTGTTAATCTGTTCCACTTTGTATTTATAAATTCTGGTTGATGCATGGGACGCTATGTCATCAATAGGGATTTCTAAACACTTAATAGGACAGACCGACATAATATTTGTTTTTAATATAGGTGAATGAAAAAATTTTGCCTATTATATTTTCTATATATAAAAAATATTTTTATAAAGATATATATATATATATTTGGTTGCTATAGATTGGGTGTTAGGAAATAAAAATATTTATAACAATTGAAGCTAAGTTGAAATTATAATAAATCAAATTGGAGATTTTAGAACTTAAGTCCGGGATTTTGAAAATCTGTTTTCAATGGATTTATGGGATATAGGGATTTGGTTTATAAGTATTTTCTTATATAAATATTTAGTATAATTCGGAAAAATTATTTTAAAGAAGATTTTGGAGAATATAAATTTTGTACTTTCCTCTCTGTCGCTAGAAAATAATTTCGGTGATGGCGGCCGCATCATCCACTTCTATTTTCAAGTTTCGAAGGGGAAAGGCAACTGTAGTAAATTCTACTGCAGATTTATGTTGGAAATATCTGAATTTGTTTGTTTTAAATATAATTGAGATATAAAGTTGTAGGAAACAAATTATCTATTAATTTGAAATAAATGGAAATTTGACCCGGTATTTAATTCTAAAATTTCCATTAATTAAATTGTTTGAACTATTTTAGTGGAATAAAAGGTAGGTAAGTAATGAATTGAAACCTCTAAATTTAAGTAAGAGATAAATGGATTGAAAACCTCTAATTTAGGTAAGAGAATGAATGCTAAGTATAAAGGAAGTTAAAATTTTTAACTTATAAGAAAGGTAAGTATTATTAATAGTTGATTTTAACTTAAGTATGATTTAAATGCTACTAGTATATGTATATAAAAAAAAAGGGGTAGGTAATATATATAAATGACTGTAAACCCTATGAAATAAATTAATAAAATCCTTTATTTTAAGAATGAAGGTTAAAGGGTTAATAATTTAAGTGTAATTAAAAAAGGGTTAATGTAATTAAATATAATAGAAAGTGGGTAATTAAATTGTTACTACTATTAAATATAATAGAAACTTCAACATTAAACAAATGAATGAAATTAAAGGTAAGTTGAAATTGTAATTTATAAAACAAATATATATTTATTAAAGGAATGGAGAAGAAACTTGTAAATTTTCACTTACATTCTTAAAACGTACATAACTTACCATATAATAAAAAGTTGCAATGTTAGTAGGAAAATGTTAGGAGAAATCTTACAAGTGAAGAGTAAGGTAATAAAGGTATTCTATTAATTTGCTATTATTAATGAGAATTAATTGTATAGACTTAAGTTAAATTGGAAATTTTACTATAAGTAAAGGTAAGTAGTATAAATAGATGATAGAAACTTTAGTAAATAAATTGGAATACAAATATAATGAATTTTGTGATAAATGGAAAATGAAAATGTAAGAAATAAAGAAATCACTCCATAAATGAAAGAAAGAAAATCAAACCATTGAAGCATGAGATAAATGTATAATAAATAAATTTTGGGTGTTGGTTTGAATTGTGTTGTTTGATTTATGTTGTTGGGTAAGAAATTTGAAGTGGTTAAATGAATAAGTATCTATCTTTGTTCCATCTAAGACTGTTGAGTAAAGGATGCACTTGATAGTTAATTTCATTTCATACAAATTTCAAGTTTGAACCCAAACAACTATTTGGTTGATGGATTAAATGGTTGCTTTGTTTGTGTATGTATGTTGCTTGTAAGGTTGATGGTTGTTGAGTTGTTTGGTTGATTAATGATTGAATCCACTTGAATAGTTCACTTTAAAATAAATATTTAACCTTTTAGATTATATAAGTGAATAAAGGTGATGGAAGCAACTGCTACTGCTTTTGGTTCCAAAATAATTAGCGTAATTGCCCGACAAATAGGTACGTTTCCGGATTACGTTTTAGTGCTATTTTATATAATTTTTCCCGTGTTGGGATAATATTTTGATAATATATGTAATATATTTGTATATTTTGATATTATATTTTCTCCAGAGTCTCTCCGTACAGAGGAGACTCTGCCAAAAATTTTCGTAAATTTTGGACTTAGAATTTTGTTAAATATTTTCCAAACTTTAATGATTTAAGTATAAAAGGTTGTAATGATTATAAACGGGTATATTTCATTAAAGGAAATTAATCCAGTAAATTATTGTTTATAAGTTAATATTTGAAATAAGATGTACTGTTTATTCTTCCTTCTCCCTTCTTTTTCCTTTTCGGGGACGAAAAGTTTTGAGTGGGGGAGATTGTAACGACCCGTTAAATTAATAATATTAAATGAATTGAATTAATATAATTTCTAATCTAATTTAGAATAAATGTAGAAATTTGGTATAGTAGTTGTAATTTAGTGTAACAATAAAATTTTATGACAATAGATTTGGATAATGTAGATTGTCACAATTTGATTTAAAGTTAAATATAAGAAACTGATATAAGGGTTGAATTAGTGAATATCAATAAAAAGATTAAGTAGAATGGAATTCATTTAATATAAAATAAATAGTGGAAGACTTACATTGGATTTTAAAATGGATAGTAACTAAATAAAAGTTGACCGCTGAATAAATCAATGCAATAAGTGTTGATAAGGAAATTTAATGAATGTTGTCAATAATAAATGGACTTAAGATAGTAATAAAATTTGTTTTGCCTATGTAAGTTTTATGTATTGATAAGCCATAATTAAATTTGAAATTTGGTAGTAAATAGGGGATAAGTTGACTAAGGCAATTAGTAATTTAATAAATGAATGCATAGTAAGTAAGTGGAAATGTATGCATAAAAATATTTTCATATATGGGATAATTACAAAAGTTTACCCATTTATCTAATGTATATAATTGAATCAAAATTTAGGGCGACATTTTGTTATTGATGGTATAAGTGAATTTGAATAAAAGGGTAAAAATTATGTAGATTTAACATGTATTGAGTATGTAGCTAAGAAGGGCATTCGATGTAAATGAATCTAAATTAATGTGTCTAGTCAATAAAGGAGAACTTTAAGGGAATAAATATAAATGAATGTATTTGGGGAATGGAGTCCTTTTACATGTTGAATAGTATAACGTTGTTATTAAGAATGAACGTTACTTTAGTAATTATTAATATGGTAACGGAAGAGTGTATAAAGTTTATAGTAACGTAAAAACGTATTGTAAGATAATAATTAAGTGTAGACTTATAAAATATATTTATGACAACAAATTTTGTAAGTTATTTATTCTATTAGTGTTAAGTTTTATTTATGTGTAAGTTAACAATATTACAATTCAATTGAATACAGTAATTTATGCAAACAAAGGATGAACATTTGGAAGTATTACTGTAGTGATATATATATAAGAAACGGTAACTTTGTAGTTGGGGAATAATTGATTTATTTGTGAGTTGTAATCAAATAGAGTCAAATTTATTAGAATTTATTGCAATTTATGGGATTAATTGCAGTAACCTTTGAAGATTTATTCACTAAAATAATTGACGATGGAAATTATATGTAAATTTGCTTTTAGTTAATTTAAAATATCCAGAGGGCTAGAAATGACACAAATCTACTTGTTTAGAAATTTACAATAAAAAGTGGTAAGTAATTTTTCTAAATATTTAGATAGTAGGAAGATGTAGATTTAGATGGAATTTATTATTTAACTATTTCATAAGTTGAGATCTAAGTTTAGAATTGAGATTTTTAATGTATAGATATTGAGCCAATGTTAGTTTCATTAAATTGACATCAATAACCTTGAATAATAGAAAGAAAGTGAATTTAATAAATTTAATCAAACTTATAATGTTGAATTTATTAAAATTGGAATTAATATTGAAGTTAAGAATTTACATTTGAATTAATGAATAGAACAACTATTGACACTTAAATTGTTTAGAATTGGAGTAAATAGTTAAGAAAATTTAAAGGGAGGAAATTTGGTCAATTTTTGAATTTTGATGTAAAAATTGGATTTTTATAATTTATTTAATTTATTTAATGAATATTAAAAATAGCCATTTTGGCCACGGACTCGGATTTCGACGAAACCAGTTCATTGGATCCGTATCGGTGAATTATTATAGGGTTTCAAGTTTCGTATCGATCGGACTCGTCGTTTGATCGTACGGGCGTGAAACGCCTTGAAATCAATTTTTATAAAATCAATTTGGAAATTTTGTTTTCAGCATAACTTCTTCATACGATCAAATTTGGACGTGAAACTTTTTCCATCGCGTTCAGAATATCTTAAAATACCTATTTGGATATATAAATTTAATAAATTGGGTTCCGGAGGCATAGCGGGCTTTTTAGGCCATAGTTTGTTTCGTACGTTCACTTATCCGATCCATCTACGCTTTCTCTAGTCTACCTATATAAGCACGGTTATAAACCCTAGCCCCATTTTATTTTCCCTTTTGTTGTACATTCATTTCTTCATCTCCTTCTCCTCCTCAAATGAATGCAACCTAGATCTACCCCAATCCAAATTTCAGTGAAAATGCAAACACTTCATAAAAATTCCACAAAAATATATGTTAATGTTCTCGAGGCACGTAATCTACTGGTGCAATTCGTTTTATGTTTTGAACATTCATTTGACCAGAATTAATTCAAACAGTCCGTGACCATTCATCATCGTCGTCGCAAACTTCGTCGGATCGTCAGACCTTTTCTGGGTATTGGAGAGGGGATTGAGGGGAGTGCATCTATATAATTTTTGAGGCAGTTTGATGGTTAGATCGTCGCGTAATTTTGGTTTTAGAGTTTGAAACCCTAGGTTTCTCGTGGCGACTGGTAGGAGTCTGGGCAACCGAAGGCTATTCGTGGCCATGGAGAGGTGGGGCTCGTCTTGGGCTCGAAGATGGCAGTGGTTGGAGGTGGCCTGGTGGACGGAGTCGATCGAATTTGCTGGTCAAAGTTTGGATGAGGATGGGTTTCGTTCGGTCAAGCACGTACTGGTTGCGTAGGGGAAGAGAGAGCAACGCGTTTGTCTCTGGAAACAAGTTAGTGCTGACGTGGCTTAGAATGTAAATGTGTTCTCCCTTTTCATTTTATTTTTATTTGAATTTCAATCACAAATATTGCTATAACTTTCGCATACGAACTCCGTTTCACGCGCGATTGTTTTTCTTAGGTTCGTATTTAAATTCCGGATCTGTTGACACTGGTTTGAACAAATTCTGAGACCGTCAAAATTTTGGGTTTAAATTGGATTTGAATTCAATTTAAATTCAAAAGGTGAGTGTTTTAACCCACTCACAACTACTAGAAGCTTTTATGTTTGTTAAATTAATTTTAGAAATGAATAGAAATTTATTTATGAGTATTTGGCATGTTTATTTAACTCATATTTGTTGAATTGCATTTATTAAATTTAACTGTTAATTTAATTTATTTATTGCGTATTAATTGATAGTTAGAATTTATTTGTTTGCCTATAAACTGCTAGTTAACAGTTATATAGATTATTACTGAATATAAACTGTTAAATTAATAGTTGTTAAATTTAATCTGAATAAAATTGCCAGTTTTTACCTGTTATATATTATCAAATATAAATTGTTATTGATTGATATCGCTTGATGATTGTGATTGGATGATGGGTGATGTTGATGGATGTTTTATTTTATTTCATAAAATTGCAAATTATCATGCATATTTCCTTTCATTCGGGATTGTGGTTTGAAATGATATACAACCGCAACAATTTATATCTTTTAAATTGCGGATTGAAATGATAAATATCCGTATCACTTGACCATAGGATAGAAAATTATATACAGGTACCGCGGTCTATATATAACTATTTTTATGTGATTTCTATGGTTTGGATGGAATACGGTTTATAATAATCTTAAATTTTATATTGTATAAATATTATTCTTCCATATATATACATATGAAGTTGAAAATTTTGAAATTAAAAGGTGTATAAATCTCTTTATTAAAAATGGAAAAAAAAATTTAGGAAATGGAGTTTGATAATTTATATCATATGTTTAAATGTTAAGTTTGAAAATTTTAAGATATGATATTTATAATTTGATTTTTCCCAAGATAAATTGAAATGAATATTCTAGTATAATTTGAATTGAAAAAAAAAATATTTTATTACTAGAAATTGGAGTTTTTATTTATTTATGGATTTTATGTGAATATTCAAGACTAATTAATAAAACATTCGATTTGTTGAAAGAATAAAATCCAACTTTAGTTTGAAATATTAATACTCCAAATGGATATACGTATATATATATTAAAACTGAAGTGGTTTTGGAACTTGAGAGAGATAATACAAATTTTGGTTTAGACTTTAATAAAGAAATGTATTTGTAAAGCCATGAGAATTATTTTCTTTACAAAGTAACATTTAAGTTAAACCTTTTAATTCATATACCGTTGAATATCCAAACCATTCAAGTTTTAAAAGTTTTGGTTTTAAAAGTATGAATTCCGAAATATTATGTTTTGAAAGTATAATTCAAATGTTTGGTTTCCAGATATTTTAAATTTTAAACCAGTATGTTTTTGGAAAAGGATTTTATTTGAGATAAAATGATATCATATTATTTTGGGTTTTAATTTGATATCGTATGGGAAATTTTATTTTGGGTTTTAAAGTATAAACTATTTTTAAATGACCGCGGTGTTATAATAACGATGGGTTGGCAAAGAGACCGGGATCGGATATGGACATACTCTCTGTCGATACCGAAAACCACTTTGACTAACCGTGTACGCGGTGGAGATTCCAGAATGAAGTAGGTGGTGGCGACGTTTCCTGTAAGGTAAATACGTGGACCCGACTCCCGTGAGATGGCATAAGGTGGCTAAAACAGGAGCGATTCTCAGGCCAATGAGGCCATTCCTCTGATCGGACCCTCCTCTTCGATATTATACTTTGACTTGGATTGATTCAGTGGCCCACTTCTATATTTTGATTTTGGGGAGTTAGTCCGAGGTGGGCGGTAACTGCGGCTACGCGTTTCCACCAGCCTGGATAGCAATTGGTATATCTACCCTGGCATTGCCTAGTTGTGCCGTGTCACCTACCATACCGAGCCTTTACTACGAGTTTCTATTTGTGTCGTACCTATGGAGCATCTCTGGTAGCCTCCCGATCAGGAGGTATTACGGTACTGTATAGACTATTGGCATTTTACGTGTTAAGGTGGAAAATGTAAAGCCTTAATGCTATTTAAAAGTAAGTTTATTTTACAATTAGACACTATTATAATAGCGCAATATACTACATAGTAAATAGTTTAACGGATCCTTAGGAGATGTAAATCCCGAACATCTCTTGAGTTACTGTACTCATATTTATTTCTGTTAATTTAACTCACATAAGATCTTTTAGTCTGACTCGAGTGTTTTTGTCTTTTCAAATTCGCTCGGGTCAGTCCGAGCGTTTCAGGATCGAAGACTTTAGCTTTGGAGGACGAAGACGAAGAAGTCGTATTATTTTATTTATAGTATGGCACCACACTCATACTGTTCCGCTGCATTGTTTGTATTGGTATGTGTAACTCTGATATTCATTGTATAAGTAAAATAATTATTTTGTAAACAGTTATCATGAACTATATATTGATTATTATATTTTATCCTTCCGCTGTGAGATTCTGTTTTGTTTTTATTTCTTCTCTGTTTTTCTTATTTACCCCATAACAATCCGCCCTTCCGTATGGTTTGAACTGGCACGTGTGTCGGTTTAAAGTGTGCGAAAAGGCGGGATGTTACATCGGTGATATAGGCTTTGTTTTTATTTAAAAACGATAACAGGCCAAGTCGATCTTGTGTAGTTATTTTTTGTTAATGGGCTACTCGGTTGCTCTTATGTATTATTTAAAACTGTGGTTATAGTTTGAATAGAAATTTTGAATCCTTTTTTTTTAAAAAAAAAATTTCGGGGACGAAATTCTTTTAAGGGAGAAGGAATGTGATGTCCCGGAAATTTGGGCAATATTTATTTAATAATTTTCATTAATAATTATTCTAAAATGTGAAATGTTGATTTAATAATTTAATTCAAATAGAAACTATCCTTTGAAAACTAATAATTTTTTTAGTTTGTCAAATGATATTCTTTTCAAAATTTATAATACTGATAACTTTATATTTGCGAATTTTACTCTTTTCAAAAGTTAAAAATATTTAAATGATAAAATTATCTTTCTAAGTTTATTTAAAAGATATTTTATTTATAATTTATATACGTGTATACATTGTAAATAGAGAATTTGATTTTAATTTAAATTTAAGTTTAATAAAGATATTTTCAAATTTATAATATATGTATGTGTGTAACTTGTGAATTACAAAATTTGATTTGAAATTAGTATAGAAACTTTTCAAAAGTTAATTTAAAAATCTATCTTATATTTTCAAAAGAAATTAAAATAAATATTTATTTCTTTTTAAAAATATAATATAATAGTTTAAATTGTATATTATGATAAAAGTTTATTTTTGTTTTCTTTCAAAGATTGGTTTTTGAAATAAATTTAGTATATATATTAAAGATCAATATTTTAGTTTAGAACTTTGAAAATAAAGCACAATCCAATATTCTTTTCTTTTTATTTTTTTTTCTTTCTTGAAAATTTAGTTTTAAAAATATTATTTCGATAATATTCAAATAAACATTAAAATGTGTAATTTTATAAAGGAAGTTTATATGTAATCATTTAAAGGCTAAATATAGATAAACATTTAAAACCATGTTAAATTAAATAAGAAATTTATTTAGAATGAATTTAAAAACATTTATAAATTAAGAAATTTATTTTTATACTAAAATGAACATGTGAAGGGAGACACTTGTAAATCACTTTACAAACTAAAGTAACAAGTGGCAATGATTTTATTTATTTTGAAAAAAACTTTTATTTAAAATATATTAAATAGAAACTTAACAATGCATTATTGTTCAAACCCTTTTCTTCAAATGAAAAAAAGAAATCAGATTTTAGAAAAGAAATTCAAAAACAAATACAATTCTATCAGAAATCTGCAAACAAATTCAAAAGCAAATCTGCAATTTTATCTAAGAAATCAAGTTTCAACATCAATATAAAGATCAATTCAAACTCTAGCAATAGATTAAGGTCAGCTGCAGTTTTAATATCGACTACAATAGCAAACTCACCTGAATCAACTACAAATCTGCAAGCAAATGTAGAACACCAGATTCAACAGTTCAACAGCAAATTAAAATCTGCTCAAGGAAAATGAATTTGCATGGGTTTGTTCTCTTCTTCTTCAATAATAAAGTGAGTAAACTTCTATTTTTTAAAAACAGTTCTTTCTTTAAAATCAATGCTAAAGAAATTTTCAGTACTCAAGTTTTTTGATTCAAACTGTTTCTCAAAAATCAAAATTGTTATAGATAAAAACTGCTTTGTCTTCTTTTTTTTAAGTGAGTAAACTCACAATTGAAATGCTTAAATTTATTTGTTGCATGTGGATAAATAGGACTAAGTATGCTTGCATGATTATATGGTGATGAATATTTTGTGTATACATATATAAATATATATGTATGTGTTATTGTCAGGTATCAGTATACCTGTTCTGTTTTTTTAAAAAACAAGGATTTTTTTAATACAAAACCCTTATCACTTGATTTGATTTCAGTTAGAAATTAATATGTAAACAAAAATTGTTGTTTGGTATGAAATTATGTTTATAAATCATAATCAAGATTAAATTTAAAATCTATTTCTCTGTAAACTGCAAGGACAGTTAATATTCAAATAAGCAAATCTCAAACATCTTAAATTATTGAAACAAGTTTATAACCTGAATGCATGTATGAAAACATGAATTTTGAAACAAAAATCACATTTTTAATTAACTGTGGAGTGAGCATGTCTGGGTTGAACAGATATTGGACATTGGGATTTATCTAGTGATCTAGTGATTTTGGGATGTTGTGGTTCTTCCTGGAGATGGAGGAATAATAGATGAGTGGAGGAAAATTATCAGGTGGGTGGTCAGAGGTTGGAGGCGATGATGATAGCACTTTTCAGGTTTCTAACCCTAGTTTTCTGGTGGTAGAAATTATGATGCTTCTCGTGTTCTTTGTTGCATCGGGTGATGCAAGGCTATGGGAATTGGCAGAGGAGATGTAGATGGAGGGTTGGCCGGAGTCGTAGGTGATCAGATTGTGACGCCCCGCCTCTATACCCACGCTAGCCAAGAACACTACGGTGTAGTGCTGTCAACTAGCGCGGAGAATAAGGCTGTTGAGGAGCGACCATCCATGTAATTTCTTATCACACGGTGGCTATAAAATGATCTTCGGAAACAAATATAGAAGTAAGCATAACATGCGAATCAATCACAGATATCCATATCACAAAGGCGGAAAGAGATATGAATATATATCACATAAAAGTGTACATCAGAGTAGTGGTCTAAAAAGATCCTCGATAATACAAAAGAATAGCAACGCGTGCTATACAAAAGAATACAACTATTAGTCTATATCTCAAGTGTAAATAACAAAAGCTGCTAATCTAAAAAAGTAGCCAAAAGTCTGAGTAGTGAATCACTGGGGGAGGAGTCAAGCAGTAGCACCTGTAACATCTCGGCCTGACCCGAGTATTATTTATAAGAAAATAATAAACGGATCAGTCTAGCTATAAATATCAGATGACATGATATAAAATAAAAGATATGGCATAAACATAAAATATCCATACTGACATACTACTATAAGTATGCAATTAATGATCAACAGGAGATCAACCGATAAGAGATAAATCAATATCACAAGAATCTTCTCAAAGATCCAAAGAGGGCATCATACCCTAAACTTGTACTCATGACAAGTCAAAGAGATAAATTCCAGAAATCAACACAAGAAATCGAGAAATCATAAAAAGGGAAAGAGGCCTATCACATGACGGTCCGAAGACCTAGGGGAGCTACCCCGCATGTGAGAATGGAATCACACAGATTAAGGTCAAGACTAACCAAAAAGCAGAAAGGTATGTGTGAATGGAATCACACAAGTGGTGTCTAGTCTAACCTTGCAATGAAAGAGACATCGCGCAATTGCTAGTCTAATTCATAGAGCGATCATCAAGATCAACGAGAAGTGTCAATTACACTAAGCTAGTGAATATAAAAGTTTAGCTTCATGTCCCATAACCACTAGCTTAACTTGAATATTTACGAACAAATTGTAGATCTTCCCTAATAAAATTGTCACAAGAGGTTCAATCGAACAAGTCCAAGAATTAACCGACGAAGTGAACGCAAGCGTTTCATACCACTTGTTTTACTAAGTCGTTTAATTAGATTTCTCATCCGAGTGAGGTAAAGGCTTGTATATACTAATAGATTGGAAAACGGTTTAAGAAAAGAGCTTTGTTATTAAAAATAGAGTTGAAATCATTTTGTTGAAAGAGTTTTGATATTTACCACTAGTTTTGAAACCTTTATATTTTAAAGTGACAATTCACAGAAGCGATTGTAGAAACAATCAATCACAAAGGTCACATTCGAAGATGTGATAAAAATCCAAGGAAATCAGCTCAGCAAGTTCTGTTGAATATTTTTCAGATAAGATCCCCTACGGAGGGGGGGTCCAGGGGGGGTGGCAACCCCCCAAGGTGGGGGTGCGGGGGCAACGCCACCGCTTACGAAGACAAAATGAGGTCTAACGACCAAAGGGGAATAGGGTCGAGCGACCTAACAATAGAACAGGTCAAGCGACCTAACGTTTTAAGGCCGAGTGACCTAATTAAACTCGCGACTTAATGGTGTGAAAGGCGTGCGACCTAACATGTTACGACCTAAGGGGGGTGCGCGACCTAAGAAGGTTCGCGGGCTAGGGATGAGCGACCTAACAAGGTTCACGACCTAACGGAGACGAGGTCATGCGACCTAAAGTGGTTCGCGACCTAAAGGTGTTCGCGACCTAAAGGTGCACGACCTAAGGTCTTTCGACCTAGGGGTATATAGGTAACACGACCTAAAGGTGTCGCGACCTAAGGGGCCAAGCGACCTAGTGGGTCATACGACCTAAAGGAAATAGGGTCCAACGACGTAAGGAAAACAAGGTCCAACGACCTAAAGGGATGGGAGTCATGCGACCTAAAGGAGTATGCGACCTAAATGAAGGCGGAACAACTCAGGGTCTAACGACCTAGGGGGGGGGCGACCTAAGGTCTAACGACCTAAGACCTAGGAGACGTTTCCAACAGAGAGAACGACTTAACGACCTAAGCCTAACGACCTACGACCTAAGGTCCCACGACCTAATGAGGCAGGCAAGGCCGAACGACCTATACGCGAACGACCTAAAGTCCAACGACCTACGACCTAAATCCGAGGCGACCTAAATCCGAGGCGAACGAAATATGCAGGCCTTGACTTTTCCACACGCGCGAGCTAATGATTCCGAGCGACCTATACCTGGGCAGAGCGACCTAAGCTCAAGAAGTTCACCAAACAACTAAAAATTGGAGTTTTTCGCCAATCCAATCCAAACCAAATGCAAATATACATGCTAAAGTGATGGGGAATCATTCCCAACAGTCCAATATAGTTATAGACTAGAATTGTGAGATAAAAATCTCACCTTTGCTCCAAAACCCAATGAAAATGAAGAACAAAGCTTGAAGGCAAATGGAGAAGCAACCACAAGCTTGAATCCGATGTCTTCTTCTTGAATTTGGAGTTGAATGTTGGAGTTGCAATAAAACAAAGACTTTGGAGTTTTAATTTCTCATTCCATTCACCATTTTTGTTGAAGCTTTAGTGTTAGGAAATGAAACGAAGCAATGAAGAAGAAGGGGGTGGAACTTGGGCCTAATGGGCTAAAAGTCCAAACCAAAGGCTCGAGTGAAAAAGTGGTGAAATTCCACTAACCCCAAACATATCAATGTTTATACTTAGAAGATTGCAAACGACGTTTCGAACTCAATGGAAGTGGTCTCGAGTCCTAATTTGACCGTTTGCAAAAAGTAGCTTCGGACCAAAATCCGATTAACGATAAAATATTTAAATAAAATATTTAAATATAAAAATCGATAAATATGCGGGTTGTTACACAGATGGTCGGAGGTGAGTTTGCGCAGTGATGACAGGTTTGGGCGGTGTGCAGTGTAAATGTTTCTAGGTTGGCTTGGCTATCTCGTTTGTGATTTCGAGCTGCAGAGGGTTTTCTGGTGGTCGTGATCGTGTTGGAAATTGGTCGTCCACGGGGAGAAGTTGCTCATGGTGGCTGGAGGTTGCCTGAGCGCCGGTGCGTATGCACCATGCATATTTAGTTCTGATGAACTTTTTGTGTTGTATAGGGATGTGACTCAAAGTTTTCTCGGGTAGATCGAGTAGTTTACTCGGAGTAGTTAGGGTATTTACTCGAAGCAGTAATAGGTGGTCTCGGGTAAGTGTTTGTTTCAGGTTTATAAACCTGACAGTGTGCAGTTTTTAAAAATTTGAATGAAATTCAAAATTTAAAGCAGGAATTAAATAGGGTTTTTAAAATTCAAAGTATGAATTTGAATTCAAAGGAACTTTTGAATCCAAAATTTTTAAAAAGAAATTTTAAATTTAATTAAGATTTAAATCAAGTTTTTTTAAAAAAATTAAGTCTAAAATATAGTTCAAGTTTACTATGAATTTAAATCTTGAATTTAAATCAGATTTGCAAAATTTTAAATGTTGAACATGTTTAAATGTTTTAAGGTAGTTTTTAAAAATGAGTTTGTTTTCAAATAAATGTTTAAACTTGAAATTTTTCTTTAATATTTGAATAAAATTTACGAAGTGTTTAACTTAAATTTGAAAAGTTAAATAATCAATTTATTTTCTAGTGCTTGATTTCTTTAATAAATTAAGTAATTTAGTTTTAAACTTTTTCTTATATAAGTATCTTATATAAGTAATAATTTTTCTTCACTTTTATTTTAGGAGATAATGTTATTTAAAATTTAGATAAATGTCTAAATAGTTAAACATTTTGAATCTTAAATTTTAAAATTGAATTTGAATTAAATTTAGAAATGTATTATTTTAAATACATTTGAATGTAAATGAAGTCATTAATAAAGTAAATGACTTATTTTAGAAATAATTTAGATAATAAATATTTTACTTATTTATTTAATTTTAAATAATGATTTAGATTAATTTATAATTAGAGATGATTAATAATGATTAATCTAAGATAAATTTCTTAAGGAAGTAATTATAGAAACATTACTAATAAAGATAATTATCTAAGGATTATTAGGTAATTTGTGATATCCCGGAAATTTTTAGCAATATCAATTTAATAATATGTGTTAAAAATTAAATTGATTTGATAATAATTGTAAATAATATTTGAATTAATTTAATAATCTTCTTTTAATATAAATATTTAACTGATAATTTATCTTTTAAAAGCTAATTTAAATTGTTTTCTATTTGTAGTATGTATATATTTGTATATATTATAAATAGATGAGCTCTGTTTTAAATTTAATAAATAAAGACATGTTTTCTAATTTTAATATTTCTAATAACTTGGAAATTTGATTTAATTTAGTATTAAGCTATTAAACAAATAACTATATGGTTTTAAATATTTAAGGTAAATGTTTAATAGTTAGAACTTATTCTAGCTTATGTTTAAATTTAAAATTTATTAACAAAAAGATTGTTTTATTTTCTTTTTAGTATAGCTTGATAAAAATATGTTTTATTTACTCAAGATAAAAGTTATTTGTTTAAAAGTATTCTAACCTAAGTCTAAATTTTGAATAAAAGTTTGTTCTATTTTCTTTTTAAATATAGTTTGATTAAATAAGTAATTTATTAAATAAGAGACAATTTCTTTAATATTGATTTTTGTTAATCATGTAATATTTTTTACAAATGGAGATTACTATTTCAAATTTATCTAAATACACATATGTGTAATTTGTAGAAAGTTATAATTTGAAAGATTAGAAGTAAGTCTTTTGAAAATGTTTAAAAATTAAAATAAACCTTATTTATATTAACACAAGTATAAAAAAATAAAAGAGAAATAAAAAGGAGCTTTATAACGTGTGTTAATTAACAAACCATTACAAGTGAGAAACAACTTTATGTCTATGAACATCAAGTATGAAGCAAACCAGGTTTGTGTAAAATAAAACAAATAAAAGAGTAAGGCCTGTAGGTAGTTATTTAGAGGAAACAAAAGTAAAGTAATGTAAGTTATATTTGTAGCTGTAAATAAGTATGCAAGCAAGTATATTATCAAAGTAAAATAAATATCTATAAAAAAAAGGGCAGGTAAGAAAAATGTACAAAATAAAATATCTGAACATAAAGTACAAAACATATGCAGGCTAAAGAGTAAACAAAAAAAAAAGACAAGTATGAAAACATAAAGTAAAAGCAAACCAAGCTTTCGATATTTGTATGTTGACTGTAAAGCTTAGAAATAAGGCAAGATTGAAGTAAATAAAATATCTATCAATAAAAATGGGTAGTAGGAAACATAAAGTACATTTGCATTAAATGTTTTATCATCTCAGCTAACCATTGAGTCAATTCGAAATCATAAAAACCATTTCAGCCTCCTTTTGAAAAAAATCCGCCTAATAAAAACAAAAAAAAAGATAAGCTTATACCCAATAAACCCCTTCCCTATACAAACTTATCTTTCTATATATACATATCTTCCAATTCGTTCTAAACATATCAAACTAGAGAAAAATTGTATTGCAAGCCTCTTCATTTTTATACAAACTCAAATATAAACTGAAAACATTATTCATCAATAAGCAAACAGGATGAAATAAAGAGGAAGATCAAAGCAAACTTTTCCTAGTTTTAAAAGTTCAAGCAGAAGTGCTATGTTATCTTATCAGGAACAAAAGTGAGTAACATCATAATTGAATAGTTTAAGTATATATTTGTTCTGATGCAAGTTTCTCTAGAATTCAATTTGTGTTGAGTATAGTTCTTTTGTATAGCTCTGTGTTAAGTATGAATGCTGTAATGAGTATCTCTGTGTTCTATCTAACTTTTGTTCCAGGTTTAAAATCCTCATCAAAATTTCATTTTATATTTAATTCAAGCTTTAACAAGACATAAGTTTGAATATAAAATGCTTGGATTAGCAAAGACTTGAGTTTAAAAATTGTTTAAGGGTAAAATAGTTTGGAAAATATAAAATGACAGTAGAAACTAAAATAAGTCAAAACTCAATTATTATAATTCATGGATTTAGATATATGAATCGAATGCTAAGACTAAAACTTGATTTGAAAACAAAATCACTATTTTTAGTAAAGAGGTTCTGGTAGGGTTCTGGGTTCATCAATATTTGAGTTATTGTCAATTTCTGGTGATCAAATAGATCGGAGTGCTCGGGGTTCTCTTTGGTGATGGATGAGTGATCAGAGGGCCGAGGAAAAATGGAGGAAGGCGCTGCAGTTGGTCATGGTGGCAGCGGCACATAATTTTAGTAGGTAACCGCGACGTCCACCGTGCATCGAGTTGCACGAGGTCTTGGGAGATGGTAGCTTGGTCGAAGACGAGTTCATGGCCGGAGTTTCGCGTGTTCAGGTGGCCGAGGTTGGGTGAACGGCACGTTGACAGTTTTGGGTAGAGGTGGATGTTGTGTTTTCCAGGTTCTGCTTTTGCTGCTCGTTTTTGATTAGAGTTGTGGTGATGGTTTCTGGTGGACGTGATGTCATCTGGAGATGATCGGCGATGGGATGAAGTTCTGGTCGGTGGCCGGAGGTGGCTGGAGCCACGGTGTACGTGCACCGTGTCCATTGCAGCTCTGAAAAGTTGTGTTGGGTGTAGAGTATTTTGCCTCGGGAAATACTCGGGTCACTCGAGTATGTGACTCGAAGCAGAGGGAGGGACGACTCGAAGTAAATGTTGATGGCCTCGAGTCAGTGTTTGTTTCAGACATTGTAAAACCTGGGAGCATAAGTTTGATTTTAAACAAATTCAAATGAAACCTAAGAATTAAATAATAGATTTAAACAAGTTTAAATCCAGTTGAAGCATGAATTCAAATTTATTCTTGAATTCAAATCTGAAATAAAAATAAAGTTTTAAAACAATTAAATGTGGGTTTTCTTTCAGGCTTAAAAACCTGACGGTTTCAGATTTTAAAATTTAATTCAAAATCTGAAACAAAAATTTAAACCGTGTTTTAAAATTAAAAGTTCAAAGTATAGATTCAAATGAACTTTTGAATCTAAGTTTTTAAAAATGAATTTGGATTTTAAATCAAGAATTTAAAACCAAGTTTTTTCAAAAGCAAGTTAAAACCAAAGTTTTAAAGTCAAAGTTAAACTAATGAATTCAAGTTTTTCTTGAATTCAAATTTGAAATTTAAATCTTTTAAATCTAAATATATAAAACCAGTTTGAATAAAATAGTTTTGAAAAGTAAATTTGTTTCAAATAAATATTTGAATTGATTTTTGACATAGTTCTTTTTAAAGGGATTTTTGAATGGAAGTTAAATAAATTATTTTAACTTGAATTTGCAAGTTAAAATATTAATGTATTTTGGTAGTTTAAATTTAAATAAAGATTTAAGTAGTTGAATTTAAAGGGCTTTTCCTATATAAGTTTCATATGTATGTAATAAATGTTATTTACATTTATTTAAAAAATTATAAATTGAATTTAAATTGTAATCATTTTGAATCTTAAATTCAAAATGGAATTTGAATTTAAATTTAAAATGTAATGTTCTAATACACTTTAATATTAAGGGAGTCATTAATAAAGAAATAAATTATCTTAGAAATAATTTAGATATTAAAATGATTTAATAAATAAGTTAATTAAGGAATGACTTATGTGTTTAATTTATAAATTAATAATTTAGATTAATTTATAACTAGAGATTAATTAAGAAGTAAATTAAGAAATGTTATTAGTTAATGAAGATAATTAACTAAGCATTATTACTTAATTAATTAATTTTGATAATTAATTAGATTAATTAGATAATCTTTTGTAAATTGTTAAATGTATTTACTTGATAAAAGTAATTAAGAGATAAATTATTTATTGTAATAAATTTGGATGGTATGATTAAATTAAGTTAATTAATCTAGTTTAATTAATTTAAGAAAATCATTTGATAAATTAATAAGTGTAATTACTTAGTGTATTTAATGGAGCATAATTACTTAAGGAAGTAATTAATGTTAATTACTGAATGCAATTAGTAAAAGATGATGTGTTAATGAAGTAATTTGGATAATTATTTTTGTAATTAATCAAAGGATTAATTAATGGAGATAATTAATTATGGGATAATTAATTTGTTAATAAGTAATTAAGGGTAGTTAATTACTGGTTTTGTTACTAATCAAGGATGGTTAATAATTATGTTTAAATAAAGATTAATCAGTTAATATACTAAATTTAAATAAAGTAATTTAATTTCAATATAATTAGAAATCATTAATTAATATAATTGATGATGTAATTTATAATGGATTAATTAAGGAATAATCAATAATGTGGTGATTAATTTATGTAATTAATTAAGGATAAATATAATTATTCATATTTAATTTATAAATGAAGTAATTAAATGTTAATTACTATAAATGTTTTAAGATGATTAATTTGTGAAATTAATTAAAGACTAATCACTTGTTGTAATTAGAAAATTATTTATCAAAGGTGTTTAATTAAGATGAATGCTTAACGGATCACTAATTAATGTGATTTATAATGGTTGTATAAGCAGGATTTATAGTAGTAAATTAATTAGAGATAGAAGTAGTTAATTTAATTCATTTTAAATTAATTATAGATTGTGATTCATAAATCATTGCTTATGGATGATATTGATATTTTGTTTGATGATTGTGATCTCAGATATGAGATGAGTAATGTCTATGTGATATGGATGCTTGGTTTAAGTATGATAATATTGATTATCTGTTTATGATGCGAATATCTATTGTGATATTGTGAATTATCTATCTGTGTGTGTATTGATAATATTGAATTAAACTGTTAAGACTAAATAGACAACTTGGCCTTAAAAGATACATTTTGGATTTCGATGAGACTGGGATCGGGTTTCCACATTTGGACATCCGGAAACCACATCGATCCAAATTAACGATAGGTCGTGAATCTGAAGTGAAGATGAAGATTCAAGTGCAAGGGTTATTGTCGTTAACTCTGAGGGTGATTCCAAAATGTGTGTAATGAGATAATGCCTTCGGTTTCGTTCGAAATCGAAACAAACTTATATGGATTGAATGATTTCAGAACATCGTTAGGAGGGCGATGAGCATTCTAAGAAATGTATTCTCTAAAGGTATTCGCAGCCTCAAGCCTCATCAACCGGGAATGGCTAAAACACGGGAGGTGCAGCAAGGTTAGGTGGGTCATGCCCAAGTAGGACTAGATATTCCCCTGTTTAGATGTCCCTTTATTTTCGGCTGTGTGGGCATTGATTGCAACAACTGCCGGGGTTATCTTGTTCGGGACTGTTCAGTAAGGAATGGTTTTGGCCTTGTGTTGTAGGGGGACGGGAGTGATCCTCGGTACGTTGATCTAGGCCACGTACTGTAACAGGCGGTACCCTAGTAGCCCTGCCATTGTATGGAATCCACAATCCAATATGTGCCAACGGTTTTGATTGTATTACCCACTTTTGTGGCTAGTAGCTGGAATTTAATAGATGTAACAATTTCGGCTATTTTCTATTTACTTGAAAACCCTAGACCTATTATAATATCACTGAATTTCCTATCAAATGTTTTGGTTATCGTAAGGTAAAAACTTACCCATGTTTATGTGTGGGGAGTCTTACGTTTTCAAAAGGATTTTCAATATTAAGCAACTTTAACCTGTTACTCACAGTAGACCCATGTCTGACCTAGAGTTTATTTTTGTTTTTCATAAACTCTCGGGTACTCAAATTTTTACGAGCAGCCAAGGGATTCAGGTTAGCTTGACGAATTCTGGAGGAGAAATGGAGCAGAAGGCTTCAGCGTTGTAGATATATATATAGTTCCGCTGTGTTGGTAACTCTAAGTCGTATTATTTGAGTTGTATTGTGTTGTGTTGTAATAACTAGACAGGTGTTTATAACTGTCTAGTATGTGATGTATTATCTGTATAACTCTGATTGATGTTGTATATTATGTAAGTACTTATGTGATTAATACAATTTATTCGTTCCGCTGTGAGATTCTGAAGTTGTTATTCTTTCTTCTCTATCTTTTCTATTTTCTCACCCCTTTCTTTCTTCAAGACGAAGCGGGTTTCTGGGCGTAAGAAGCCGGGTCGTCACAGTTGGTATCAAAGCGCTAGGTTGAGTGAATACCTAGGCTCTTGAGTGATTTCTTTCTTAAGAGAGCGTATTTGTAATTTTGATATATATATATATATATATATATATATATATCTACCTATTGTTGGGTTGCCTGTTCAGGTTTTCCAATAAACTATAAAGGTAGATAGGGTAGTGGTGTGCGTAACACGACTACCAACGGTTAGAGTTTAAATGATTGAGGTTGGAAGTGTATCTGTCGAGACTGTAGACCTATTACCGTCTCGAGTAAGCATTGAGTGGTGTAAGGATTTCATTAATCTCTGAAGGAAACCTGTTTAGGTTCGAAGTTCATCTATGAAATGTTGTTTGGTTGAGCTAAAATTTAGATCTGTCGTTTGGACAGAAGCAAGTCATGATATCTTGATACATCAAGGTGTAGTAGCTGTGTGTTGAGACACGGTGACCATGGATGTCTCCGAAGATGTTTCTTTGGAACAAGTTAAGGAAGTGTGTCTACTCGGTATTGTGGCTGTGTTCAGCAAAGTGGTTCTATTTGGTTTGAGGTCTGAGTTTCTCGAATAGCTTTGGATTAGGAAGTCTTCTGGCTTAGCAGTTTTTCTAGGGTAACTTCAGAAGCAGCAGAGTAGTTCCATTTCTTCGATGGATTGGCCACATTAGTGTAAACTGTTCTGATTTGCAAAGAGAGATCAGTATCTTTGGAATTAGGCTGGATTGATCGCAAAAGTGACTTGCGATAGTTGGGCATTCTCTTGGTTTATCAAAAATCTTTTACTGGATATCTTTGAAGAGGTCAGCGGGTTGCCCTTGCATCTAAAGTTTTGTTTGGTATCGACTGGATTCCAGAAGTGGTACCGATGGTTTAGCCTAGTTGTAGAATGGTTTCTAGAGAGGGAGGATTTGGTAAAGCGGCTCAGGTTTTGGAGGAACTTCTGAGTTTTATTTTGGATCTGTTGAACCATATTTTTGGAATATGTTGTCTCGTTTATGCTTGTGTGCATCATCGGCATTTTCATCTGTTCAGTCAGACTTGCACAATGGAAGCATGGTGGTAGCTGTTTTAGTTTGGAAGCAATTGGATGTTGCAGTGATTTGGATTAGAGAGTTCTACAGGAAATTTTTCAGGATCCGAGGCCAGTTTGGAGTGCACCTGTTTTATCTCTTCTAGACGAGAGAAGTGAGATCAGTCTTCTGATTTTGGAATGGAGTTTGTGTTTTGATTTTTGGTCGATCTTTGAAAGATCATTTTGTTGGATTATCTTTGGTTCAATTTGTTTCTAAGGACATCAGCAAGAGTTGAGCTGATTAGGAAAGATGTAAGCAGCACAGGATCGTCCGAAGAGTTTTGTGTATAAGAGACGGAAGAATTTGGATTCTGAAATCGAGAAATTTATTTTGGATAAGTGTTTGGTCTTCAGGATTGAATTGTCAGTTTGGATAACTGAAATTCGTTTTTTTTCACGTATCTCCGAGGGAGTATGTGTAAGATCTATCTTTGGTTGTGGAATCAGCAGTTCAGGGAGTTTTGGTTGTTGATTCAGACTTGTCTGTGGTCTGATATCCTATCTTGTTTTGTAGATCTAGATGACTGAAACTCTGTAGCTTAGTAAATTGATTGTTTGGATTCTGTAGAGCGAGTATCCCGGTATTTATATTTGGGAAACTCGAGAAAATTCTATCTGGAATTTTTCTGGATAGTTAGATTTTTTTGATTGGATAAATTGGTTGCTATGATTGTTAGCATCTGGTTGATATATGCTTGTGTCTAAAATTTAAATCTTTAACTAGAATATTAAATTATCTTTTTTTTAAATTTCGGGGACGAAATTCTTTTAAAGGGGGAGGAATGTGATATCCCGGAAATTTTTGGCAATATCAATTCAATAATTCGTGTTAAAAATTAAATTAATTTGATAATAATTGTTAATAAGATTTGAATTAATTTAATAATCTTTTTTAAAATAAATATTTAACTGATAATTTATCTTTTAAAAGCCAATTTGAATTGTTTTCTAGTATGTTTATGTTTGTATATATTATAAATAGATAAGCTCTGTTTTAAATTTAATAAATAAAGACTTGTTTTCTAATTTTAATATTTCTAATAACTTGGAAATTAGATTTAATTTAGTATTAAGCTATTAAATAAATAGCTATATGGTTTTAAATATTTGAGATAAATGTTTAATAGTTAGAACTTATTCTAGCTTATGTTTAAATTTAAAATTTATTAACAAAAAGATTGTTTTATTTTCTGTTTAGTATATCTTGATAAAAATATGTTTTATTTACTCAAGATAAAAGTTATTTGTTTAAAAGTATTCTAGCCTAAGTCTAAATTTGAATAAAAGTTTCTTCTATTTTCTTTTGAAATATAGTTTCATTAAATAAGTAATTTATTAAATAAGAGACAATTTCTTTAATAATGAGTTTTGTTAATCATGTAATATTTTTTACAAATGGAGATTACTATTTCAAATTTATCTAAATACACATATGTGTATTTTGGAGAAAGTTATAATTTGAAAGATTAAAAGTAAGTCTTTTAAAAATGTTTAAAAATTAAAATAAACCTTATTTATATTAACACAAGTATAAAAAAATAAAAGAGAAATAAAAAGGAGCTTTATAACATATGTTAAGTAACAGACCATTACAAATGAGAAACAACTTTATTTCTATGAACATCAAGTATGAAGCAAACCAGGTCTGTGTAAAATAAAACAAATAAAAGAGTAAGGCCTGTAGGTAGTTATGTAGAGCAAGCAAAAGTAAAGTAAAGTAAGGTATATTTGTAGCTGTAAATAAGCATGCAAGCAAGTAGATTATCAAAGTAAAATAAATATCTATCAAAAAAAGGGCAGGTAAGAAAAATGTACAAAATAAAATATCCGAACATAAAGTACAAAACATATGCAGGCTAAAGAGTAAACAGAAAAAAGAAGAAGACAAGTATGAAAACATAAAGTAAAAGCAAATCAGGCTTTGGATATTTGTATGTTGACTGTAAATCTTAGAAATAAGGCAAGATCAAAGTAAATAAAATATCTATGAATAAAAATGGGTAGTAGGAAACATAAAGTACATTTGCATTAAATGTTTTATCATCTCAGCTAACTATTGAGTCAATTTGAAATCTTAAAAACTTTCAGCCTCGTTTTGAAAAAAATCTGCCTGATAAAAAAAAAGATAAATTTATACCCAATAAACCCCTTCCCTATACAAACTTATCTTTATATATATACATATCTTCCAATTCATACTAAACATATCAAACCAGAGAAAATTATATTGCAAGCCTCTTCGTTTTTATACAAACTCAAATATAAACTGAAAACATTATTCATCAATAAGCAAACAGGATGAAATAAAGAGGAAGATCAAAGCAAACTTTTCCTAGTTTTAAAAGTTCAAGCAGAAGTGCTCTGTTATCTTCTCAGGAACAAAGGTGAGTAACATCACAATTGAATAGTTTAAGTATATATTTGTTCTAATGCAAGTTTCTCTGGAATTCAGTTTGTGTTGAGTATAGTTCTTTTGTATAGCTCTGTGTTAAGTATGAATACTGTAATGAGTATCTCTGTGTTCTATCTGACTTTAGTTCCAGGTTTAAAATCCTCATCAAAATTTCATTTTGTATTTAATTCAAGCTTTAACAAGACATAAGTTTGAACATAAAATGCTTGGATTAGCAGAGACTTGAGTTTAAAAATTGTTTAAGGGTACAACAGTTTGGAAAATATAAAACAATAGTAGAAACTAAAATAAGTCAAAACTCAATTATTATAATTCATGGATTCGGATATATGAATTGAATTCTAAGACTAAAACTTGATTTTTGAAAACAAAATCACTATTTTTATAAAAGAGGTTCAGGTGGTGTTCTGGGTTCATCAATATTTGAGTTATTGTCGATTTCTGGTGATCAAGTGGACCGGAGTGCTCGGGGTTCTCTGTGGTGATGGACGAGTGATCGAAGGGTCGAGGAAAAATGGTGGAACGCGCTGCAGTTGGTCGTGGTGGCAGCGACGCACAATTTTAGCGTGTAACCCTAATTCGTATGGGGGTCGAACTTTTGATCACCGCGACGTCCACCATGCATCGAGTTGCACGAGGTCTTGGGAGGTGGTAGCTTGGTCGAAGACGAGTTCATGGCTGGAGTTTCGAGTGTTTAGCTGGCCGAGGTTGGATGAACGGCACGTTGACAGGTTTGGGTAGAGGTGGATGTTGTGTTTTCCGGGTTCTACTTTTGCTGCTCGTTTTTTATTTGAGTTTTGGTAATGGTTTCTGGTGGACGTGATGTCATCTGGTGGACGTGATGTCATCTGGAGATGATCGACGATGGGATGAAGTTCTGGTCGGTGGCCGGAGGTGGCTGGAGCCACGGTGCACGTGCGCCGTGTCCATTGCAGTTCTGAAAAGTTTTGTTGGGTGCAGAGTATTTTGCCTCGGGAAATACTCGGGTCACTCGAGTATGTGACTTGAAGCAGAGGGAGGGATGACTCGAAGTAAATGTTGATGGGCTCGAGTCAGTGTTTGTTTCAGACATTGTAAAACCTGGGAGCATAAATTTGATTTTAAACAAGTACAAATGAAACCTAAGAAATAAATAATAGATTTAAACAAGTTTAAATCCAGTTGAAGCATGAATTCAAATTTATTCTTGAATTCAAATCTGAAATAAAAATAAAGTTTTAAAACAATTAAATGTGGGTTTTCTTTCAGGTATAAAAACCTGACAGTTTCAGATTTTAAAATTTAAATTAAAATCTGAAACAAAAATTTAAACCGTGTTTTAAAATTAAAATTTCAAAGTATAGATTCAAATGAACTCTTGAATCTAAGTTTTTAAAAATGAATTTGGATTTTAAATCAAGAATTTAAAACCAAGTTTCTTCGAAAGCAAGTTAAAACCAAAGTTTTATAGTCAAAGTTAAACTAATGAATTCAAGTTTTTCTTGAATTCAAATCTGAAATTTAAATCAGATTTTAAATCTAAATATATAAAACCAGTTTGAATAAAATAGTTTTGAAAAGTAAATTTGTTTCAAATAAATATTTGAATTGATTTTTGACACGGTTCTTTTTAAAGGGATTTTTGAATGGAAGTTAAATAAATTATTTTAACTTGAATTTGCAAGTTAAATATTAACGCATTTTGGTAGTTTAAATTTAAATAAAGATTTAAGTAGTTGAATTTAAAGGGCTTTTCCTATATAAGTTTCATATGTAAGTAATAAATGTTATTTACATTTATTTAAAAAATTATAAATTGAATTTAAACTGTAATCATTTTGAATCTTAAATTCAAAATGGAATTTGAATTTAAATTTAAAATGTAATGTTCTAATACACTTTAATATTAAGGGAGTCATTAATAAAGAAATAAATTATCTTAGGAATAATTTAGATATTAAAATGATTTAATAAATAAGTTAATTAAGGAATGACTTATGTATTTAATTTATAAATTAATAATTTAGATTAATTTATAAATAGAGATTAATTAAGAAGTAAATTAAGAAATGTTATTAGTTAATGAAGATAATTAACTAAGCTTTATTACTTAATTAATTAATTTTGATAATTAATTAGATTAATTAGATAATCTTTTGTATATTGTTAAATGTATTTACTTGATAAAAGTAATTAAGAGATAAATTATTTATTGTAATAAATTTGGATGGTATGATTAAATTAAGTTAATTAATCTAGTTTAATTAATTTAAGAAAATCATTTGATAAATTGATAAGTGTAATTACTTAGTGTATTTAATGGAGCATAATTACTTAAGGAAGTAATTAATGTTAATTACTGAATGCAATTAGTGAAAGATGATGTGTTAATGAAGTAATTTGGATAATATTTTTGTAATTAACCAAAGGATTAATTAATGGAGATAATTAATTATGAGATAATTAATTTGTTAATAAGTAATTAAGGGTAGTTAGTTACTGGTTTTGTTATTAATCAATGATGGTTAATAATTGTGTTTAAATAAAGATTAATCAGTTAATATACTAAATTTAAATAAAGTAATTTAATTTCAATATAATTAGAAATCATCAATTAGTATAATTAATGATGTAATTTATAATGGATTAATTAAGGAATAATCAATAATGTGGTGATTGATTTATGTAATTAATTAAGGTTAAATATAATTATTCATATTTAATTTATAAATGAAGTAAATAAATGTTAATTACTATAAGTGATTTAAGATAATTAATTTGTGAAATTAATTAAAGATTAATCACTTATTGTAATTAGAAAATTATTTATCAAAGGTGTTTAATTAAGATGAATACTTAACGGATCGTTAATTTATGTGATTTATAATGGTTGTATAAGCATGATTTATAGATGAAGTAATTAATTTAATTTACTTTAAATTAATTAGAGATAGAAGTAGTTAATTTAATTCATTTTAAATTAATTATAGACTGTGATTCATAAATCATTGCTTATGGATGATATTGATATTTCGTTTGATGATTGTGATCTCAGATATGAGATGAGTAATATCTATGTGATATGTATGCTTGGTTTAAGTATGATAATATTGATTATCTATTTATGATGTGAATATCTATTGTGATATTGTGAATTATCTATCTGTGTGTGTGTAACGATCTCGAATTTTGAATCAAATTTAAATTAATAATTAATGTAAATTTTGGAATAAATTTTGAAGTTAATTAAAATTTACCATAAAATTTGAATTTGAAGATTTTATTTGTATTTAATAAATAAATGACTTACAAAATGTTGATATATAAAAACATTAAAACAAAATATGCAATTGTGTTAGAAATAGAAATAATACTTAAATTTAAAATTTATAACAATAACCATAATAACTTTATATATATACACTTAAACAATACTAAGGAAAATAAATATTTCAAGTAGCCTGTAAGAAGTAATGCAAACAAAATGCAAGGATAACAAATATATTTAAGTAGGAACAGAAAGTACTTAACAATAAACACAAACATAAAATATGTACAAAAGAAAAATAAAATATATTGTAAAGCAATGTACAAAGCAAAGAAATAAATATGAAGTGATGGCGCTAGAATAAAATTTAACAACATAATAAAAAATAGAAATGTGTTCATATGACAAAATAACAAGGCAAAGTAATAAAGCTTTAGACAAAATAAATAAATACATTCAAATAAAAATAACAACTTTATATTTATATAACATCAGTAGGCTTGCAAAAGTAGAAAACATAAGTAACAAAAGAAGTATAAAAACAAACTACAACTCAAACAAACAAATATACAAAATGTACATACATAATAGAATAACATAAGTATGTACACTTAAAACAAATAGAAAACAAAAGTATAGGGTTGTAAACAAGAAAGGACCTGCATTTAATACCAAGCACGACTTGATATCATTCTAGCCGAGATCTTGTTAAATAATCACCACCAAAACAAATGTCTCCATGCTTTGTGCAGCTGAAATGAAGGAGGGAAAGTATGGTTTGTACAACCTCATTAATGCAAACATGCTATGAATTCACATTTTTGTACAAAATATTGTCAAGTTTCTCCCAGCTGAAACAATATATTTAAAAACCCTGTAAATTTCCTTTTTATATACATCAACATTTCATCCCATTTTCGTTCATTTTCACTGAGAAAAAAATGACTGAAGCAAACATCATTTTAAGCCATTCAACTGAAACAAACTTCAATCTAAAAACAAATCAAACCAGAGAAGATTCTAGCAAAGGCTGTTTCAAAATTTAAAGCAACCTGGTTCAAAGTAGTTCTCTGTTCTTTCTCCTCTATTCTTCTTCTCAGACCAGGTGAGTAAACAACTTTAAATTAAACTGAAAAGTTTGAGATCTGGAATTGCTTTGATGTACATATACATATATAAATCTCCTCTGTTTCCTTGTTCTTCTTTCTTATTGACTGAGTTACAGGTTTAAACAAACAAGAAACTTCGATCTCTTATCATTAAACCAATATCAGACCTTGGTTTCAAAGACAAATGGGTGGGTTTAAGTTTCAAGGATTATTTAAAAATAGTTTTTAAATAAAACAAGGATATACAGTGTGAAAAAGAAAAAGAAAAAAAAAACTTGATTCCACCGAGCAAACTTTAAATTTTAATAAATTCGATTGTAAAGAATTTGAGATTCATTCATATAACATGAATCGGCATTAGAAGATAAGAATTTTAAGCCAATATTTATGATTTTTAAGTGAAGGAGTTGAGAGCAGTTTGGTTTTGAACTGGAATTGATTTTTGATCAATTTCCGGCACTAGGTTGAACTGGGGGTGTCGGGGTTGTTCGTGGTGATAGAGGAGCCTATGGGCGTGAGTAGAAAAATGGTCGGAGGTGGTAATAACGGCGGCGGCATCGGCGGCGAGGGTTTGAAATTTCTAAACCTAGTTTTTAAACGGGGGGAAATTCGTGGACCACGGTTTCGTTCGAGCATCGAGTTGCTCGAGGGTCTGGGAAATGGTAGCTATGGGTTTGATGAAGTGATAGCCGGAGTTGTAGGTTGGCCGGTGGCCGAGGCGACGAGATTGGGGCATTGACAGGTTCGGGGGTGATGGGTTCAAGCGGTTCCAAGTTTTGAATTTTTGCTCGAATTTTGATTTCGAGGTGGTGGGATGGTTCAAGTGGTTGGAGTACAATCGGGAGTTGATCGGTGACGTGTTCGACACCACGGGGATGGCCGAAGCTGGCCGGCGTCATTGTACACGTGCGCGAGGGCGAAAATGATCGCCTGGGTGTTGTCGTCTAGGAAGAGCAGGGGAACTCGAAGCATACTCGAGGGATTTGAGTAGTTTACTCGAAGCGAGTTTTAAACAAATACTGGGTAAATTTTTGTTATCAGGTTTTCAAACCTGAACATGTTTTCTGGGTCGGGATTTTAAATTTAATTTTAATTTACAAAGAAAGGTTTTGAACTGAGTTTAAATCAAGATATAAATATAATTCCAATTTGAATTAAGAATTTAGTATTGAACACAAACAAAGTTTAAATTCAAATTGCTAAAACAACTCAAAAGTTACTAAATGTTTGAAGAAATTTGTAAAGAAAATAGATTTGAAATTGTAGATGGAAGATTTAAACGAGCTGAAATTTAAAAGTTTAAAACTGAAATAAATTTTAAAACCAGATTTCCAGAATTTGAAATCTAATTTAGTTTTAAAACTTAAGGGTTTAAAATAAGTTTAAGCGTGTTAAATCTAAAAAGAAAAATTGATTTCAATTATATGGTAAATGAGAAAAGAAAATAAAATCATAAAATATGGAAGAATGACTTTAAGTAATATAGATTTATGGTTTCAAATTCACCTACGAATGAGTGCTAAATGGTGAATCGATTTATAATCAATATTGATTTATATAAGTGAATTTCTTTAGAAAGGTAATCAAAGGAACTCAATAGTTAATGAAGTCATTACTAAGATTTTATTTGATAATTAATTAATTTAATAAAAATCAATCATGAAATTATTAAGTATAATTGCTTAATGACAGTAAATATTATGGGATTAAATTACAGTGCAATTAATTAAGTTAATTGGATTTGTTAAGTCAATTACTTAAGTTTAAATTTATTCAAAATAATCATTTAACCATTTGGAAAATATAATTACTTAGAAAAAGTAATTAATTGACAATTATCGGATGTAATTAATTGAATGACAATCATAAATTTGAAAAAAATATTTGTTATTAATCAAGGGGTTAATTAAATTTATTAAGTAAAGAATTAATTAATACTTGAAATTAGTTGAGATAAATTAAAGGTTAAATTGATTCATTAATTAAGATTGATTTGTCAATAATTAAAAGTGCACTAATAAATGATAAAAAGGGATTTTATTCCAAATAAATTGTAATTAACTTACGATAATTAACCCAGATTTAAAATTACTATATCTGATTTAAATTTATCAGTCAACTAATAAATTTTACTTGTGAATGTTTGAACTTGACTGGATGATAAATTGTCTGATATCCCTGATCTGTGATACTTCGTGGTATATACTGATTTGTGTGTGATCTGTAATGTAGTTTATTTATCTGTGATAAATGTAATTTTATCTGCTATATATATATCTGTGATCTGTGAATGTAGGATGAGCGTTATAATTTTACCGCTTATCAATTACATTTCTGTATTTTAAATCTGTGATGATGGAATGTTGTTGCACTATTGTGTGTTAAAACCCCTGGACTACACCATACACACACAATTATGGATTTCACGAGGAAATCGGTTAAGTCACGGATGTTTGAAATAGTTTTGAATTTGAATTTTTAAATTCAAATGTTTTGGAAATGGAATTTCAGGATAAAATGTTTTTTTTTTAAATTACTTGATTGAGTTTTGGAATTTAAATAAGTTAATTTAAACTTAGATTTAAGATTTGAAATTAAAATTATATGATTTGAAATTAGGGATTAAAGGTGTTATATCAGTTATATGTGGGTTAAACCACTTTTAAGTATTGTTTTCGGGAATTCGAATTAAACCAAAGATTGTAACTGGTATAAATGAAATCGGGTTTATCCAAATTAAAACTGTTGTTTTTAAATGATAAAAAGCTTTCGTTTCAAATCTTATTAAAAGGATTTCAAGTTTAATTTTAAATAGTTTCCAAGTTATGGATAAATATTTAGAAATGAGTTTTGAAAATGAATATTTGGGAACGATTTGAAAGATATAAGTTAAATCTTGATTTAAAGATTTAATGAATTAAATCCAATTGAAATGGAATTGTTTTGGAAAAAAGGAATGAATCTTTGTGAAACTAGGTGAACTTTATGAAATAAATCTTTTGTTTAAAAGATTTGAAATGGTAATTGATTTAAACCATTTGAAAGAAAGTTTGAATTATTAAGTTGTGACTTAATTGAAATCCCAATACCCATATGTTTTTGAAATATTGCGCTCACTATTCGGTTTAGCCGGGAAAGGACCTTTGTGTCGTATAACCCATTCTGAATATGTGATTTGACGTTATGGATAGCATTTGATGACCGGTGATGAAGACCGGGTATTTGCGAAAGCGATAGGATGACCTATCGATTGTTTTTGCACCGAGTCGCGCCGGTATAGAAACTCCCTAAGTGATGGGAAATCCGATCGGGATTGTGAATACTCGGATTTCAAGGACTTCTTTGGAAGTGCCTTCGGTTCTGTTCGATCCCGGAACAGACTTGTATGGATAGTATGTCTGACGTTACAAATTGAGATATAAAGCCGATTTCTTTCAAATATATTTCTGTTGGTGGCGGAGAATTTATTCTCTTAGCTTAACACCCTTCTCTGAAACGTACGAGCTCAGAGGTTATGTAGTTGAAGGTTATCAGCAATATATTCCCAATTTGGTAATGTTACATGCTGAGTGTTGCTGTGAAATGATCATTGTGTTGATCATTTGTGATAAGATCATTTGTTTGATCGTTTATCTTTGTGATCATTTCTATGATCATTTGTTGACCCAAAGCACAGCTTTTGTATAAAGCGTGTTTTTGTGGACGTGACTTCGTCGAGCCTCGCACCCCGAAATGGTCAAAACAGGAAAGATGCGGCAAGGTTATGAGGGGTAGCCCCCTTTAGGGTATGTGCATTTCCTTCTGGAAAAGGGTGGTGTCATGGTATGGAGCCCAGATACTTACTCATGTTGAAACACTTTATTTATGATTTTGTGATGTTGATTAGAGAGCTCTCGGATAAAGGTCCCAAAGGACCGGGGGATGGCATACTCGTGTCAGTAGTTACCCAGTTAGGGGTAACCCGACCTTGTGTTGGCAGAGATCTAGTTTGGTTCTCGGGGACGTCCTTCCAGAGGCGTTCTCATGTGGCAATGGGAAGTTCCTTGGCCTGACCATTTGTTGGAAATCCAATTCCCAATACGAAACCCTGTACGATTTTAGTTGTAGAACCTTCCATTTATTTATGGTGGTCACCACTGTTTAGATGTTAGCTATAGTAGGCATAGTTCGAAATGTCTATGTTGGCTAAGATTTATATCTTTACTTTCGAAATGAATTTTTACTACACTACGCACTAGTAATAATATCAAATGTTTCTTTTTAATGCGTATCAAGCATCTTTGACAATCATAAGGAGAAATCTCCTCCGATTCTGCGTTTGCATTGTGTGTGTGTGCGGGAGGCCTTATGGTAGTCTCATTTTTAAAAAGCATTGCGAATTGACTTTGAATTTTTTTTTTGTTGAATGTTTTTAAAGATAAACTGTTTTTGTTGCTCACACCAGTCCCACAACTGATCCGGAGTTTATTGTTTTCTTTCCTAAACTCTGGGTGCTCATTATTTTCTACACGAGCAGTCTAGAGTTGGGTTTTTCAGATAGTGAGATTAGTAGGTTATCTTGAGCTAGTTCAATCTTTGGATATGGACTATACTCGCTTATCTTTGTGCAACGTTATTGGGAGTTCGAGCTATTGCTGGATTGATTCTTGGAGATGGAGTTGCAGTTCTCGGAGTTCTCTTTTGAAGACTATCTTAGAGTTATATTGTTCCGCTGCTAGATGTTATCTATTTTTCTCTTCCGCTGCTATTTTATTGTATCATATCTCTGATGTATATTGATATCTATTGGATCATCTGTTGTATCAGATATTGTATCAAAGCTGTATATCAATGTATTATTCTTTTATTCCGTTGTGTTATTTACTTAATGTTGTTATAAGCTCCGGCAAATCGAATTTGAACGGTCGAATCTATGGCATTCGAATACGATTTGAGGTATGGATATCGATTTTCGAGCGGGCAAAATCCGTCTTGTTACATTTGGTATCAGAGCTAAGGGTTGAACTTTAGCTCTGGAGTATAACACATTAAGTAACTCATTAGAGATAGGGTGAAGTATCCCTAGAATGAGTGTATCCCTAAGATATCCGTTTGAAAGCCTCAGTAAATTCTCTTGCTATTCACCGATAGTAAGTATGAGTGCAAGAACAAAACGAGATAGGGGACAGGAAAGTACGACTATAAATAGTCAATACCCTGCAACAGTGGAAATAACTTTCTTATCAATTTCTTTGATTCGTTTTCAAATTCTTTTGAAATTCTTCGCGACAGCTCCACAAAGAAGTTTCGTTGTGATTGTGGCCTACAAGTCGTTGTAGGAAATTTTTACTTCGTATCTTCATCGGTTTCTTTTCAGTTTTTGATTTAAACTTTAATGAATATGAATTTGAAAAATTGAAATTGGAAATTTTAAATGAATCATAAATTTTTAATTGAGTTAAATTGATTAATAGAATATGAAGGATAAATTGAATTAAATCGATAAAACGATTTCGTTTGAAACCAAAATTTGAAATTCTATTGTAATTTCTTGTGAATACCAAAGTCCGAAGAGGGACAAATTGGTATGTATTCTGAGATTTTTCGACTTGAGTTTGGAATTCATATCTTAAGTTTGAGGAATTATAGGAGATCGAATCTGTCTATCTCTGTGTTGTTGTCGTGCTTGCGAATTTCGAGGACGAAATTCTTTTAAGGGGGGAAGTCTACAACGATCTCGAATTTTGAATCAAATTTAAATTAATAATTAATGTAAATTTTGGAATAAATTTTGAAGTTATTTAAAATTTACCTTAAAATTTGAATTTGAAGATTTTATTTGTATTTAATAAATAAATGACTTACAAAATGTTGATATATAAAAACTTTAAAACAAAATATGCAATTGTGTTAGAAATAGAATTAAATACTTAAATCTAAAATTTATAACAATAACCATAATAACTTTATATATATACACTTAAACAATACTAAGGAAAATAAATATTTCAAGTAGCCTGTAAGAAGTAATGCAAACAAAATACAAGGACAGCAAATATATTTAAGTAGAAACAGAAAGTACTTAAAAATAAATACAAACATAAAATATGTACAAAAGACAAATAAAATATATTGTAAAGCAATGTACAAAGCAAAGAAATAAATATGAAGTGATGGCACTAGAATAAAATTTAACAACATAATAAAAAATAGAAATGTGTTCATATGACAAAATAACAAGGCAAAGTAATAAAGCTTTAGACAAAATAAATAAATACATTCAAATAAAAATAACAACTTTATATTTATATAACATCAGTAGGCTTGCAAAAGTAGAAAGCATAAGTAACAAAAAAAGTATAAAAACAAACTACAACTCAAACAAACAAATATACAAACTGTACATACATAATAGAATAACATAAGTATGTACACTTAAAACAAATAGAAAACAAAAGTATAGGGTTGTAAACAAGAAAGGACCTGCATTTAATACCAAGCACGACTTGATATCATTCTAGCCGAGATCTTGTTAAATAATCACCACCAAAACAAATGTCTCCATGCTTTGTGCAGCTGAAATGAAGGAGGGAAAGTATGGTTTGTACAACCTCATTAATGCAAACATGCTATGAATTCACATTTTTGTACAAAATATTGTCAAGTTTCTCCCAGCTGAAACAATATATTTAAAAACCCTGTAAATTTCCTTTTTATATACATCAACATTTCATCCCATTTTCGTTCATTTTCAATGAGAAAAAAATGTCTGAAGCAAACATCATTTTAAACCATTCAACTGAAACAAACTTCAATCTAAAAACAAATCAAACCAGAGAAGATTCTAGCAAAGGCTGTTTCAAAATTTAAAGCATCCTGGTTCAAAGTAGTTCTCTATTCTTTCTCCTCTATTCTTCTTCTCAGACCAGGTGAGTAAACAACTTTAAATTAAACTGAATATATTTAGTTGTTGTTTGTTAAGTTTGAGATCTGGAATTGCTTTGATGTACATATACATATATAAATCTCCTATGTTTCCTTGTTCTTCTTTCTTATTGACTGAGTTACAGGTTTAAACAAACAAGAAACTTCGATCTCTTATCATTAAACCAATATCAGACCTTGTTTTCAAAGACAAATGGGTGGGTTTAAGTTTCGGGGATTATTTAAAAATAGTTTTTAAATAAAACAAGGATATACAGTGTGAAAAAAAAAAGAAAAAAAAAACTTGATTCCACCGAGCAAACTTTAAATTTTAATAAATTCGAATGTAAAGAATTTGAGATTCATTCAAATAACATGAATCAGCATTAGAAGATAAGAATTTTAAGCCAAGATTTATGATTTTTAAGTGAAGGAGTTGAGAGCAGTTTGGTTTTGAACTGGAATTGATTTTTGATCAATTTCCGGCACTAGGTTGAACTGGGGGTGTCGGGGTTGATCGTGGTGATGGAGGAGCCTATGGGGGTGAGTAGAAAAATGGTCGAAGGTGGTAATAACGGCGGCGGCGTCGGCGGCGAGGGTTTGAAATTTCTAAACCTATTTTTTAAACGGGGAGGAAATTCGTGGACCACGGTTTCGTTCGAGCATCGAGTTGCTCGAGGGTCTGGGAAATGGTAGCTATGGGTTTGATGAAGCGATAGCCGGAGTTGTAGGTTGGCCGGTGGCCGAGGCGACGAGATTGGGGCATTGACAGGTTCGGGGGTGATGGGTTCAAGCGGTTCCAAGTTTTGAATTTTTGCTTGAATTTTGATTTCGAGGTGGTGGGATGGTTCAAGTGGTTGGAGTACAATCGGGAGTTGATCGGTGAAGTGTTCGACACCACGGCGATGGCCGGAGCTGGCCGGCGTCATTGTACACGTGCACGAGGGCGAAAATGATCGCCTGGGTGTTGTCGTCTAGGAAGAGCAGGGGAACTCGAAGCATACTCGGGGGATTTGAGTAGTTTACTCGAAGCGAATTTTAAACAAATACTGGGTAAATTTTTGTTATCAGGTTTTCAAACCTGAACATGTTTTCTGGGTCGGGATTTTAAATTTAATTTTAATTTATAAAGAAAGGTTTTGAACTGAGTTTAAATCAAGATATAAATATAATTCCAATTTGAATTAAGAATTTAGTATTGAACACAAACAAAGTTTAAATTCAAATTGCTGAAACAACTCAAAAGTAACTAAATGTTTGAAGAAATTTGTAAAGAAAATAGATTTGAAATTGTAGATGGAAGATTTAAACGAGCTGAAATTTAAAAGTTTAAAACTGAAATAAATTTTAAAACCAGATTTCCAGAATTTAAAATCTAATTTAGTTTTAAAACTTAAGGGTTTAAAATAAGTTTAAGCGTGTTAAATCTAAAAAGAAAAATTGATTTCAATTATATGGTAAATGAGAAAAGAAAATAAAATCATAAAATATGAAAGAATGACTTTAAGTAATATAGATTTATGGTTTCAAATGCACCTACGAATGAGTGCTAAATGGTGAATCGATTTATAATCAATATTGATTTATATAAGTGAATTTCTTTAGAAAGGTAATCAAAGGAACTCAATAGTTAATGAAGTCATGACTAAGATTTTATTTGATAATTAATTAATTTAATAAAAATCAATCATGAAATTATTAAGTATAATTGCTTAATGACAGTAATTATTATGGGATTAAATTACAGTGTAATTAATTAAGTTAATTGGATTTGTTAAGTCAATTACTTAAGTTTAAATTTATTCAAAATAATCATTTAACCATTTGGAAAATATAATTACTTAGAAAAAGTAATTAATTGACAATTATCGGATGTAATTAATTGAATGACAATCAGAAATTTGAAAAAATACTTGCTATTAATCAAGGGGTTAATTAAATTTATTAAGTAAAGAATTAATTAATACTTGAAATTAGTTGCGATAAATTAAAGGTTAAATCGATTCATTAATTAAGATTGATTTGTCAATAATTAAAAGTGCACTAATAAATGATAAAAAGGGATTTTATTCCAAATAAATTGTAATTAACTTACGATAATTAACCCAGATTTAAAATTACTATATCTGATTTAAATTTATCAGTCAACTAATGAATTTTACTTGTGAATGTTTGAACTTGACTGAATGATAAATTGTCTGATATCCCTGATCTGTGATACTTCGTGATATATACTGATTTGTGTGTGATCTATAATGTAGTTTATTTATCTATGATAAATGTAATTTTATCTGCTATATATATATATATATATATCTGTGATCTGTGAATGTAGGATGAGCGTTATAATTTTACCGCTTATCAATTACATTTCTGTATTTTAAATCTGTGATGATGGAATGTTGTTGCACTATTGTGTGTTAAAACCCCTGGACTACACCATACACACACAATTATGGATTTCACGAGGAAATCGGTTAAGTCACGGATGTTTGAAATAGTTTTGAATTTGAATTTTTAAATTCAAATGTTTTGGAAATGGAATTTCAAGATAAAATGTTTTTTTTTTAAATTACTTGATTGAGTTTTGGAATTTAAATAATTTAATTTAAACTTAGATTTAAGATTTGAAATTAAAATTATATGATTTGAAATTAGGGATTAAAGATGTTATATCAGTTATATATGGGTTAAACCACTTTTAAGTACTGTTTTCGGGAATTCGATTTAAACCAAAGATTGCAACTGGTATAAATGAAATCGGGTTTATCCAAATTAAAACTGTAGTTTTTAAATGATAAAAAGCTTTCGTTTCAAATCTTATTAAAAGGATTTCAAGTTTAATCTTAAATAGGCTTCCAAGTTATGGATAAATATTTAGAAATGAGTTTTGAAAATGAATATTTGGGAACGATTTGAAAGACATAAGTTAAATCTTGATTTAAAGATTTAATGAATTAAATCCAATTGAAATGGAATTGTTTTGAAAAACAGGAATGAATCGTTGTGAAACTAGGTGAACTTTATGAAATAAATCTTTTGTTTAAAAGATTTGAAATGGTAATTGATTTAAACCATTTGAAAGAAAGTTTGAATTATTAAGTTGTGACTTAATTGAAATCCCAATATCCATATGTTTTTGAAATATTGCACTCACTGTTCGGTTTAGCCGGCAAAGGACCTTTGTGTCATATAACCAATTCCGAATATGTGATTTGACGTTATGGATAGCATTTGATGACCGGTGATGAAGACCAGATATTTGCGAAAGCGATAGGATGACCTATCGATTGTTTCTGCGCCGAGTCGCGCCGGTATAGAAACTCCCTAAGTGATGGGAAATCCGATCGGGTTTGTGAATACTCGGATTTCAAGGACTTCTTTGGAAGTGCCTTCGGTTCTGTTCGATCCCGGAACAGACTTGTATGGATAGTATGTCTGACGTTACAAATTGAGATATAAAGCCGATTTCTTTCAAATATATTTCTGTTGGTGGCGGAGAATTTATTCTCTTAGCTTAACACCCTTCTCTGAGACGTACGAGCTCAGAGGTTATGTAGTTGAAGGTTATCAGCAATATATTCCCAATTTGGTAATGTGACATGCTGAGTGTTGCTGTGAAATGATCATTGTGTTGATCATTTGTGATAAGATCATTTGTTTGATCGTTTATCTTTGTGATCATTTCTATGATCATTTGTTGACCCAAAGCACAGCTTTTGTATAAAGCGTGTTTTTGTGGACGTGACTTCGTCGAGCCTCACACCCCGAAATGGTCAAAACAGGAAAGATGCGGTAAGGTTATGAGGGGTAGCTCCCTTTAGGGTATGTGCATTTCCTTCTGGAAAAGGGTGGTATCATGGTATGGAGCCCAGATACTTACTCATGTTGAAACACTTTATTTATGATTGTGTGATGTTGATTAGAGAGCTCTCGGATAAAGGTCCCAAAGGACCGGGGGATGGCATACTCGTGTCAGTAGTTACCCAGTTAGGGGTAACCCGTCCTTGTGTTGGCAGAGATCCGGTTTGGTTCTCGGGGACGTCCTTCCAGAGGCGTTCTCATGTGGCAATGGGAAGTTCCTTGGCCTGACCATTTGTTGGAAATCCAATTCCCAATACGAAAGCCTGTACGGTTTTAGTTGTAGAACCTGCCATTTACTTATGGTGGTCACCACTGTTTAGATGGTAGCTATAGTAGGCATAGTTCGAAATGTCTATGTTGGCTAAGATTTATATCTTTACTTTCGAAATGAATTTTTACTACACTACGCACTAGTAATAATATCAAATTTTTCTTTTTAATGTGTATCAAGCATCTTTGACTATCATAAGGAGAAATCTCCTCCGATTCTGCGTTTGCATTGTGTGTGTGTGCGGGAGGCCTTATGGTAGTCTCATTTTTAAAAAGCATTGCGAATTGACTTTGAATTTTTTTTTTGTTGAATGTTTTTAAAGATAAACTGTTTTTGTCGCTCACACCAGTCCCACGACTGATCCGGAGTTTATTGTTTTCTTTCCTAAACTCTGGGTGCTCATTATTTTCTACACGAGCAGTCTAGAGTTGGGTTTTTCAGATAGTCAGATTAGTAGGTTATCTGGAGCTAGTTCAATCTTTGGATATGGACTATACTCGCTTATCTTTGTGCATCGTTATTGGGAGTTCGAGCTATTGCTGGATTGATTCTTGGAGATGGAGTTGCAGTTCTCGGAGTTCTCTTTTGAAGACTATCTTAGAGTTATATTGTTCCGCTGCTAGATGTTATCTATTTTTCTCTTCCGCTGCTATTTTATTGCATCATATCTCTGATGTATATTGATATCTATTAGATCATCTGTTGTATCAGATATTGTATCAAAGCTGTATATCAATGTATTATTCTTTTATTCCGTTGTGTTATTTACTTAATGTTGTTATAAGCTCCGGCGAATCGGATTTGAACGGTCGAATCTATGGCATTCGAATATGATTTGAGGTATGGATGTCGATTTTCGAGCGGGCAAAATCCGTCTCGTTACAGTGTGTATTGATAATATTGAATTAAACTGTTAAGACTAAATAGACAACTTGGCCTTAAAAGATACGTTTTTGGATTTCGATGAGACCGGGATCGGGTTTCCACTTTTGGACATCCGAAAACCACATCGATCCAAATTAACGATAGGTCATGAATCTGAAGTGAAGATGAAGATTCAGAGTGCGAGGGTTATTGTCATTAACTTTGAGGGTGATTCCAAAATGAGTGTAACGAGATAATGCCTTCGGTTTCGTTCGAACCCGGAACGAACTTGTATGGATTGAATGCTTTCAGAACATCGTCAGGTGGGCGATGAGCATTCAAAGAAATATATTCTCTAAAGGTATTCGTAGCCTTAAGCCTCATCAACCGGGAATGGCTAAAACAGGGGAGGTGCAGCAAGGTTAAGTGGGTCATGCCCAAGTAGAACAAGATATTCCCCTGTCTAGATGTCCCTTTATTTTCGGCTGTGTGGGCATTGATTGCAACAACTGCCGGGGTTATCTTGTTCGGGACTGTTCTGTAAGGAATGGTTTTGGCCTTGTGTTGTAGGGGGTCGGAAGTGATCCTCGGTACGTTGATCTAGGCCACGTACTGTAACAGGCGGTACCACAGTAGCCCTGCCATTGTTTGGAATCCACAATCCAATATATGCCAACGGTTTTGATTGTATTACCCACTTTTGTGGCTAGTAGCTGGAATTTAATAGATGTAACAATTTCGGCTATTTTCTATTTACTTGAAAACCCTAGACCTATTATAATATCACTGAATTTCCTATCAAATGTTTTGGTTAGCGTAAGGTAAAAACTTACCCATGTTTATGTGTGGGGAGTCTTACGTGATACCTTTTGTTTTCAAAAGGATTTTCAAAATCAAGCAACTTTAACCTGTTACTCACACCAGACCCATGTCTGGCCCGAAGTTTATTTATGTTTTTCATAAAATCTCGGGGACTCAAGTTTTTACGAGTAGCCAAGGGATTCAGGTTAGCTTGATGAATTCTGGAGGAGCAATGGAGCAGGAGGCTTCAGCATTGTAGATATATATATAGTTCCGCTGTGTTGGTATCTCTGACTCGTATTGTTTGAGTTGTGTTGTGTTGTGTTGTAATAAGTAAACAGGTGTTTGTAACTGTCTAGTATGTGATGTATTATCTGTATAACTCTGATTGATGTTGTATATTATGTAAGTACTTATGTGATTAATATAATTCATTCGTTCCGCTGTGAGATTCTGATGTTATTGTTCTTTCTTCTCTATCTTTTCTATTTTCTCACCCTTTTCTTTCTTCAAGACGAAACGGGTTTCTGGGCGTAAGAAGCTGGATCGTCACATAATTAATTAATGTGATTAATGTTGATAATTAATTAGATTAATTAATTAAAGATAACCAATTGTAAATAGTTAAGCATAATTACGTGATAAAAGTAATTAAGGGATTAATCTTATTTTAATTAATTATGATAATGTGATTAGTTTAAGTTAATTAATTTAGTTTAATTAATTTAAGATAATCATTTAATGATTTAATAAGAATAATTACTTAATGTAGTTAATGGAACATGATTACTTAGAGAAGTAATAAATGATAATTAGTGGAGTGTAATTAGTGAGAGATGATTTTTGATGAAGTAATTTGGGTAATTACTTTTGTAATTAATCAACGGATTAATTAAGGAAGATAATTAATTATGGGATAATTAATTTGTTATGAGTAATTAAGGGTAGTCAATTACTGGATTGATATTAATCAATGGTGATCAACAATTAATGGATATATAAGCAGGATTTATAGATGTAGTAATTAATTTATTTTAAATTAATTAGAGATAGAAGTAATTAATTTAATTTATTTTAAATTAATTATAGATGGTGGTTAATAAATCATTGCTTATGGTTGATATTGATATTTCATTGGATGGTTGTAATCTCAATAATGAGATGAGTAATATCTATACGATATGGATGCTTAGTTAAAGGATGATAATATGGATTATCTGTTTGTGATGATTATCTGTTTGTGATTATGACACAGGTTGTCTGTTTATGATGAGAATGTGATTATCTATTGTGATATGTGAATTATCTATCTGTGTGTATATAGATAATGATGAATTGAATTAACTGTTCAAAATAAATTCACTTGGACATTAAGATGGCGTTTGGATTTTGATGAGACCGGGATCGGGTTCCAAATTTGGAATTCCGAAAAACACATCGATCCAAATTAAACGTTAGGTCGTGAATCTCAAGTGAAGAGTGAAGATTCAGTCAAGGGTTATCGTCGTTAACCCTGAGGGTGATTCCAAAATGAGTGTAACGAGATAATGCCTTCGGTTTCGTTCGAACCCGGAACGAACTTGTATGGATTGAATGCTTTCAGAACATCGTCAGGTGGACGATGAGCATTCTAAGATTGATGTGTCCTATAAAGGTAAACGTAGCCTCAATCCTCATCAATGGGGAATGGCTAAAATAGGGGAGGTGCAGCAAGGCTAAGTGGGTCATGCCCAAGTAGGACAAGATTTACCCCTGTCTAGAGGTCCCTTTTTATTTCGGTTGTGTGGCAGTTGACGACGGCCATCTTCGGGGTTGTCTTGTTCGAGAGTGTCCAGTAAGGGATGGTTCCGACTTTGTGTTGCAGGGGATTGGGAGTGATCCACGGTACGGTGATCTTGGCCACGTACTGTGACATGCGGTATCTTGGTAGCCCTGCCATTGATGGAATCCAAAATCCAATAAGTACCTGTACGGTTTTGATTGCGCCCAACTATGTTGGAACGTGAGATGTATGCATTCCAGCTATTTCTGTATTTTATTTTGAAAACCCTAGACACTATTATAATATCACTGGATTTCCTATCAAATGTTTTGGTTAACGTAAGGTAAAAACTTTTCAATGCTTATGTGTGGGAAGTCTTACGTGATACCTTTTCTTTTCAAAGGATTTTCAAAGTTAAGAAATTTTAAACCCGTTTACTCACACCAGACCCTTGTCTGACCTGAGTGTTTATTTTCTGTTTTATTAAACTCTTGGGTACTCATATTATGTATGAGTAGTCAAGTGTTTCAGGATTGCTTTGACGAATTCTGGAGGAGAAATGGAGCAGGAGGCTTCAGCGTGTAAATATATATTATGGTTCTGCTGTGTTTGAGTTGTATCTGTTTTCCCTGATGTACTTGAATTGTAATAACTAGACAGGTGTTTATAACTGTCTAGTTTGTGTTGTATTAGCTGTATAACTCTGATGTACATGATACTATGTAATGTTCTATGTGATAGAATATAATTTATTCGTTCCGCTGTGAGATTCTGATGTTGTTTGTTTCTTTCTTTTCTATCATTTCTCTTTTCTATCTCTTTCTTTCTTCTTAATGATGCGTCTTTCTATGGAATGAAAGGCGGGTCGTTACATAAACCGACACAGTATTGTTTTAAAATAGGGTAAATGAAATAATTTCACCCAAATTATTTTTTCATATTATATATGGTTGCTTGATTGTTAGGAAGTGATAATATTAAATTATTGTCATTGTTGTGTAAGAATTATATAAGGAATTGAAATCATAACTAAAGGATAAGAAATAAATTCATTTACATATGGGATTTGTAAATGTAAATTGTAAATGTGATTTATAATTTGAAATAGAATTCCAGAAATATTTGAAATAAATTGAGATGAAAATTCTAGAGTAATGTTTGAATATGGATTGGATGGATTTCGAATTTGGAAATTTGGGAAAAAGTTTAAATTCCTTTAGGTCCGTAAATGGTTTTCAAGGGTTTGGAGAAATAATAGTAATACTATTTGGGAAATATTTTTGAATTGGATATGAAATCTGGTGAGATTAGGAATTTAAAAATATTTGAAATGTTTTGGAAGGATAAAACCACTAAACTCTTTTCGGTCGCTAGAAAATAACTTCGGTGATGACTACAGCATGATCGATGTTCATTTTCGAGTTTCCAAGAGAGAAATTGCTACCAAATTGTTTTAAATTAGAATTGTTTGCAAAACTGGGCTTAGTCTTGAAATTCAAAGAGATAATTGAATTTACCAATTTTTTTTGGATATAATTGATTACAAATGATTTTTGAAATGCTTAAGAGATTATTAAAGACTCTGGAATTGGTTTAAAATGTTTTTGAGTGTTTAAGAAATGGCTTAAACTCTGGAGGTTTAACTAAAATGTTTATGGATTATAAGCAAGTTTGGAAATTTATAAAGTTTGAAATTTCCTGGGATGAAATTAACTTGTAAAATGTTAATAAAGTTAGAAAGGTAAGACAAATAAATAAAGTAAACTAAACAAGGTTAGTAAAGTGGAATTGAAAATATAGTTTGGGTGGATTAAAAGAACAAAGTTCTAAGAATTAAAAATTTATTTGAATTTGAAATAAATTAGTATATGGAGCTAATTTAAGATAAGTATGGAAACGAAATAAGTTAGAAGATTAATTCGAATTTAATGAACTTAAGCTAAGTTTAATAATATTGTGATTGGATTTGAATTAAATATGAAATAGTATCACGTGGTGGATATATTAAATGAAATTAAGTTCTTACTTAATAAAATGTAAACGGATTGTGTGAAGTAAAAGAATAGTATGGGGTTAGTTTAACTGGAATTTAGTTAAATAAGATTGAATGGGAATAAATAGATTTCGATGGCTTATAAAAGAATTGAAAACCTATTGAATAAAAATATATTCTTGGCTAAATAAAATATATAATCCCGAGTTAAAAAGTAAAATATGAACGGGATTGATTATAAATGGAGGAAAGTATGGATATAAATAAGTTGTGACTTATAAAACGTAGAAGTAGAATAAATAAGCCAAAACAAAATTGTTTTGAATTTTGGGAAATCAAAAAAAATCCAAAACTTGAATGATAAAATAGATTGAAGTGATTTTTGAAGGGAAAAAAAATCCAATATTGAATTAAAAGTGGGGAATGAACTAATTTGAATAAATAAGTTAAGTGAGTATGTTAATGGAATTCTGATTGGTTGGATAGAAATTGAATTATGAGTTAAAAATGGATTTTTGTGAAGTTAAACTTGAGTTATAAATTAAGTTCAACTTAGAAGTGCTAAGTGAAGTGAATATGATTGAAATATGGTGAAATGAAATGAAGTTGGATTAAAACAGAAATAATTTGAATTGCAAATAAAATTCGAAGGAGTGGAAGTAAAATTGAAATGGTCTTGTTATTAATAAAATAAGTTCGGAAGTGAAATGAAAATGTGAAATGAAGTTTAAAATGGATTGCATGAATATACTAATTGAATTAAATAGAATGGAGTTTAATTGGAAATGACGATGAACTTAAGTTGTTAACTTAAGCAAATTGTTAAATGGTTGTTAGTGAGCTTTATGAAATGGTTTTGGATAGAACCTGTTTGAATGATGAAATGGAATGTAAGTAAATAGATAAAATTAAAAACATAGTGAAAATGAGAATGCATGGATTGTGAATAAATTTAAAATGAAATAAAATTTATATAAATTGAGCTGAGATCAATTTAAAATGGTTAAAGCTTAAGTACTTACTTATTCACATGACTATCGTCGAAGTGCATAAGAAAATTGGTCGTTCGATGAAAACGGAAGTAAATAAAATTCTATGAATTAGTGGAAGTAAATAAATTTGATTTTAAATCAATTGAGATAAATATGAGTTTGTTTTGCTTAGAATGAATTGAATGATGGAAAGTGAGTTGTAAATAACTTGAAATTGAAAATAATAGTTTAAGAATTAGGTGTAAGCAATTGAAATTAGTGTCAGAATCGTATAAATTGCATGTGGGTATTGTTTAGTGCATATTGCTTATGAAATGCGTGTGTTTAGCTATTGAAAGTTAGTAAATGTTAGTGAGTTGCATATATTTTATACTTACATGTTTAAATTAAGTAAGTACAGGTGCAGAGAAGCCGTATGGCTGGATTTGGACGCGCAAATGATAAATAAATAAATCGCTCGCTTAAAAATGCAAAATAGAGCTATGCCTACGCAATAAAAGTTAGGAAATACGAACTATTGTTTGTTTTTTTTGTTTTTCCGACAGCTGGGTCGATGTATACATGTTTATATCTCTTATCAAATTGCAAAAGTTCCTCCATACAAAGGAGAGTCTGCCAAAAATTTTCGAAAATTTTAGGAGTTAGAATTTTTTTTTTAAATTTTAGGGAAATTTTTTGTTAGTGACAAAACAATTTTAAATAGGAATTGAGTAAGAAATTTTGGAAATGGAAATTGGTACTAATTGTTTACTTGGAACTAAAGGATTAGAAAAGTGAATATGGATTTTCACTAAGTGTGTTTTAGTAAGTTAGTGGGTAAAGGACACTCTTCTGCCTTGGTAATTTCGGGGACGAAGTTCTTTTAAGGGGGAAGGAATGTGACGGCCCGGAATTTTTAGATATTTAAAATTGGAATATTTAATTGACTTTAAATATTTTAAAGGATAATTTTAACGTAAATTTCAGATATCTCTATTATTGGATAATGAAATATTGAATTTAATAATTGGAAATTGGGTAAAATATTGAATCTGGGGATTCAAGCCTGTTAAAAAGAATTTGAAGGCTTGTAAAATTTATATTGATAGTGCTGAGGATAATATAAGTTTTAAAATTGAATTTAACAGTTATTTGTCCAGTTTTGAAATTATATCGTTTAAAATCGATATTTAAAAATAGCGTTTTGAGGCACAGTCTCGGAATTTTATGAAACCAGTTCCGTTGGATCCGTAATAGTGTAATATTTTCGTATTCCTAATTTCGGAGTGTTTGGAGTTGTGGTGTGAGCGTACGATATATAAAAGTGATGAAATCTATATCGAAATTTAATACAATAACTGATCCAAAAAGCTATCTTCTCCATACGATTGAATTAGGGCTTGAAACATTTTCCATTGCATTCAGAATAGGGGAATAACATTATAAACGCCTAGTGGCACGCCTCAATACGATGTCAAGATTTTAAGATTTGAATTGAAGACAGTTTAAATTTAAATTTGAAATTTAAATATAATATATAGTGTTGACTGGTCAAAATATTCCCATCAGCTTCCTTTCTTTCGCCATCACAGATTTTTCCCTTCCTTTCAAAAATACTGTAGCAAGTATTTCTCATCATGCAACATACCTCTCACCTTTATGTCACGTCTTCTCCCTTTCCAAAGCCTGTTCAAAAAACGAATTAGAATATCAACTATTTAAAAATTCATGCAGTCTTCATTCTTCCTCCTCATTCCGTTTTCTTTTTGCTATTCGAAAAAAAAGGGCAGAACAAAAGAAGATAAAATAAAATTATAAAGACCGTTCCTCATTCGAAATCAATTCGAAAACAAAATCAAGCCTCGTTCTAATCAAAATTGAACGCAATAGAGAAGGAACTCGAATTTGATTTGTTTCAGCCTGGATGCAAGTTCGAGGGGGTTGGCGGTGTAAGATTTGGCACGATGGCACTGCTCTCGAGCAGTTGGATGGGCATCGCATTTAGGGTACGATGGCGGCGAAACTCTTCCGCGTGTGAATGATTTTAGGGGAGACACGATTTAAGGGATGAGGAGAACATCGAACGACTCGAAGGCGAGGCGGGTATGGCGAAAGTCGCGACTGGACTAGGTGGTTCGAGTGGATCTCGATCAGGGCGGCGCTCGATGTGTGCGGCAGCTAGGCAATCGTGATGGCATTGAGTTGGCACTGAGGTATCATTTTTATTCAATTCAATTTAAATTAAACATGTGATTAAATATACATGCATGTCAATACATTGTGATAAACAGAAATAATATATATAAATGAGATTTCTGAAAATAAGAGTTGTGTTTAAGATTCCATTTTTGAGTTTATATAAAATCATTTTTATGCATGCATGTAACTTACTCTAAATATATATATATATATACAGTAATATTTCGAAGAATTTTAAAAATATTTGAGGTTTATATAAATCGGATTTGGAGATTAAATTGTTCGAATTAACTTATTTAATTATTTAGTTGCTAAAAATATTTTGTAAAAGGAAATTAGTTTAAATTTAAAATTATTCATTTAAATTAAATCATTAGATAAAATAAATTTATTAAATGCTGATTAATTATTTATTGTTTGAATATTAATGAAATCTTATATAATGATATACAAGGTTTAAAAATCGTGAAATCAAGCTAGAAAGGATAATGGATTGCATGCATAGCTAAAGGTGAGTTAATCTCACTCATTTGGGTTTTATTTAAATTTAAATGATTAAATTTAAATAATTGGTTGAATGATTGAATTGATTTGATGTGCTATATTATATATAGTAGCATATAGTATATATTGGAGTGATTGATTTCCCGCATTATATAGCGGATGAGACCCATTGCGCCGCATAATAGTGGATGATATTATATAAACCCATATACAGCGATATTCCACCTCGAAGTGGAATTGGTACTGTGTTAACATCTGTGGATGCAGAGAAACAGGTTGAAGGGAATTAACGGGATTCCTAAAAATTATTTAGATTGTTTAATATTATGTGTTATGATTATTCGATATTCTATGATGAATTATATTTATAATTGGAGTGTTGGAGGCTATGGTTTGATTGAATATATTTGGATATTATGAGTTATCAAAAATGTATGGATTTTGATTTTGAAAGGAAATAAGAGAGGGAATTTTAAGTAAATAATTATAGAAATATGAATAAATTAAAGGATGAATTGGAATAAGATAAAAGTTTTTTTAAAAATTCTAATAAATAAAATTCCAAGTATGGAGAAATGAGATTTTTGAATAAATAGGAATAAGTGATTTTTTTTAAACCCAATAATTTTTATTTAAAGGAATGAAGAATTTATTTTAAAATTCAAGGTTTTAAATTTATTTAAAAGGATTTTTAAATCATAAGTAAGGAATAAAATCTAAAGTTAATGGATTTTGAAATAAATTGAGTAAGTAGAGGAATTTATTCCAAGATGGAGTAATTTGAAATAATTTTAAAAATTGATCAAGTGCTTGGAACCGGGATTTTTTAAAAGGAAGTTGAGACTATGGAATTTATAATCTAGGTTTATAAAAGTGAAGTAATATACCAGTCGATATTTGAAGAATAAATTCACGGTGGGAATTTATTAAAGGAATGGGCAAATTTGTTTAAAAGAAATAGTGATTTATTTTTAAAGGATGTGAAAGAGAAGTGTATTTCCCAGGATAGCCAAGTACGTTTTCGAAGAAAATTTTAAGAATAAGTTAAAAGTTGTTTTAAAAGCATGTTTTAGGAACTTATTATTTTTAAATTTTTTAATTTTAAAGTAAGTATTTTTTATTTATTTTAGTAGTAATTATTTAAAGGCGACTTGGTATTATGTTTTAAAAGGATAAAAATTTAGTTTTATTATTTTATTAAGTAGCTTTATTTTAAATATTCTTAAAGCATATATCATTGAATAAAGTATTAATGTAGTTTTTTATTTAAGCGTTTTAAAGTATATTTTATAATAAGTGTTTTAAATTATTTGTACTTGGTGATTTTAGTGGAAATAAATACTTGGGATTTCATCCCATGAGAAGAGTTTGGTTTGAAAACTGTTTTCAAAGGGTTAAAAGGTGGAAATATATCTTATGAAGATATTTTGAGATTAATAAATAATTTGGTGAAATTATTTATGTTTGATGGTTGTTTGTGAATGTTATTTGATAGTTAAATAACCGATTATCAATATTGGCAAATGCGCTGATCATTTCGATCCGGTTTGATCAGGATTTATTTCCTGAAAACCGCTTCGATCCGGTTTGAACGTTTTCGTGTGGAAAATAAGAGTTTGGATTCGAAGGTGGAGCAGTGAAGTGCAAGGGCTAGTCGCTACTAATCCTAAGGTGAGTCCAAAATGGATGTAGTGGGAGTAGTTCCTTCGATTCCTTTCGAACCCGGGACGAACTTGTGTGGATGAATGCTTTCAGAACATCGTCAGGTGTACGGTGAGCATTCTAAGTAAAATGTTCTAAAAATGTAATGCTCAGCCTCAAGCCTCATCAACCGGGAATGAATGAAAATCGGGAGTTATGCAGCAACGCTAAGTGGCGCCCATTAGGTTGAGGTCATCCCTGTCCAGACGTCACTTTTTATTTCGGCTGCGTGGGCAGTTGCCGATCCCAACCACGGGGTGATCTTACTCGGGATTATCCAGTAAGGGGTAGTTCCGGTCTTGTGTTGCAGGGGATTTAGGGTGGATCCTCGATACGCTGATCTAGGCCAGGTACTGTGACAGGTGGTACCCCAGTGCCTAGTCATTAGTTGAAAATCCATTCTCCCTACGCTCCTTTTACGATTTTTGTTTGTAGAACCCACTTTATGGCTAGTATGCTGGAATTTAATCATGTAACAATTTCAGCTATTTTAATAAGTATCTGTATATAGACACTACTATAATATCAGAGGATTTTGATAAAAAGTGTTTTGGCTATCGTAAGGTAAAAACCCCACAAGTTTATTTGTGGCGTGGACTTACAAGATGCTTTTGATTTCAAATGATTTTGAAACTTTAATAATCCAATTGAGTGTGGTTTTCTCACGCTAGTTTTCCAGACTGACTCGGGTGTTATTTAACTATAATGCTCGGGTCAAACCGTGTACTATAGAGTACAGATTCTGGATGGACTGCTGTGGAGCTTAGGAGACGAGCTGGATGGCAAGACGTTCCGACATATATGATGTATATTCTGCTGTGTATTCAGATTTGGAATGATGGGATATTATAACCATCTTGAGTGTGTTGTTGATTGTATTAAAATCTGATGTTGTATTCTGATGGTATATGAATGAAACAAATATATTTTTCTTTTGTGTAAAATCTGTTATTATCTATTATATTTTATTCCGCTGCGATGGTAAGATTCTGGGTTATTTGTTTACTCTTCTTCTATCTCCTTCTATTTACCATAATGGTTCGGTTTTTCAGGCGTCGAGAAATCTGGTCATTACATCTACCGATGAAAATTGGTTAATCGCTATACAAGAATAGCTCAACCAATTCGAAAGAAATGACATTTGGGATTTAGTTCCATGGCCTAGTGATCAATCCGTTATTGGTACAAAATGGGTTTTCAAAAATAAAGCAGACGAACAAGGAAATATTACTAGAAATAAAGCTAGATTAGTTGCTCAAGGATATAATCAAGAAGAAGGAATTGACTATGAATAAACGTTTGCTCCAGTCACAGATGAACAAGGAAAATTAGTTCTCAGACTGTATATACCCGTTCCTCCTGGTTAAGTGAAGGTTATTGTAGTTGAAATTCCAAAAGGAGTTTGGGACTAGACGTAGAACGGGAAGTTCGAACTAGTATAAAAATTTCTAGTGTGCTTGTTCTATTTTACTTATTTCCATTTACTTTGCTATTATCATCTATTTCCATATTTAGAAATAAGTATATTCCATATTACACGATCCTACACACTTTCAGAAAGGTCTTCATCAATTCGAAAGGTTGTTAATGAAGGCAGAAGGGTGCTTTTGACTTCTTCACCGTCTTCAAAAGGTAGAAACCCTTTGAATATTACTGAAGATACCTTCTAATACTTTCGAAAGGTCCCGGACCTTCAAACTTTAATGATAGCATCCCTTTGAAACATTCGAAAGGTTTGACCGGAGCTCTTATTTCTTGCTTTTTACTTAAAGTGGTCTCGACATGATCGAAAGGTAAATATTTGGAGTAACAGGGACATTGTCTTGGATTTTGACGAAATTAGTGCCACTGTATCTAGAATAGCGAATTATTGTATGCCAGCGAGTTTCATGACGATCAGACGTATTATGTGGTCATGCAAGCTCGAAATGCATAGGATCTAATTATAGTAATTTAATATAATATGATTTAATTTCATAAGCTAACTCCTGTATATGATGGAATTAGGCCTAGAAAGTAGTTCCCTTGTGTCCAAAATAAGGTATTTATTCTAGAACGTCAGGCGACAAACCACGATTGGGGTTCAAAATTTCAAGACATGAGTAATGTCTTTAAAAAAATTCTATAAAGGGACCCTCACTTCTATAATTTTATTCTAAACCCTAATCATAGCCATTGAATCTAACGGCCCAGATTATCCATGGCGATCAGAGCCTAATTGGTGATGGTGTCTAAGTACAAAGTGAGCGACATGATCAGGGGAATACATCGGTGGTGTTGGATTGGTGATCAGTAGAGCATGGTGGTAGGCATCCGGCTTAGATGATGGTGCTTTCTTTTGGCTTTATCGCTACGGCGATGGGAAATCAAGGGACAACATTGGTGGCTATGGGGTTGGCGAGGTCAAGGCGTTCGACCGCGATGATACAATGGTAGCTAAGGTGGCATAACAACGCCTAATTGAGAACATAGTCACGAATTGGTTAGTGAACGCATGTGGCCTCGATTTGCTAAAGGGGAAGTTGGTTAAGTTAAACCATAACTAGTGTAATTAATTAAAATGTAAATAATCTCAAGTGATTTAATATTCGTATCATGTCCATACGAGATTGGATTAGGACACGGTCAGTTTCTTTGGACTCATAGCGGAAATATCTAGGCCGTCGAGTTGGACTGGGTTATAGTACAGCTCATGGGAATTTTAAGAAAAACTGAACGTTGTTTGACTACTACGTTGAGCAAAAGCTCATCAGGGTTGTTAGGTTATAAAGCGAGTTAACTTACCTCTCTGGGCCGACTTATATTTTATATTTGTGTGGATATTTTTATTGATGCGTGTTTGTTGCTTGTTTGGATGATTTACTACTTTATCAGTTGGTTTGAATTTATTACCACCCTTGGAGAGGATGACCTTTTATATGTACCCGTCTACTAGCGGATGATCGATATTATATGATTATATACTTTATGTGATGCAAGGGGACAGGTTGGAGAGATTCAACAGGATTCCTCACCACTATTGATTATATATACTCACACACACACACACACACATATATATATATGTGTATGTGCTGATATATACGAGCTGTGACATAGAGGGACAAGTTGGAGTGATCCAATGGGATTCCTCACACTATTGATTTTACTTTTCATATTGTGATATGTGATTCTGTTAGATGCCATATTTAATTACATGGACACGATTTTACTTATTTAGGGCTATAGTAGCACCAGGCCTCATTTTTAGTATTTTAAAATGCTATAAAGTAACGATTTTGAATTGAAATGATTTTTAAGATGATACTTGAATAATTCATGTTTTAATAATTATTTATAAATTATTAAAAGAAGGAGTCTACTGAAATGAAATAAAAACATTGTTTTTGGAATATAAATTGAACTTTTTTGTGAAGTTTTTTTAAATAGAGATTTTTGAACTACATTATAAAGGTCTTAAAACTTAATAAATAAATCCATCTTTTATAATAAGGGAAATATAGTTTTAAAGAAGACAGAATTAGTTTGAAATAAATATTTCTGAAATGGTTTATATAAAGATATATAAATGTAATATTTTATAAATAAAGTAACTGATTTGTATGGTGTTTTATAAATATTAGAAATGGGTTTGTAATTAATGTTTTGTAAATAGATTTATGAAAGGGATTTTATTAATTAAGGAGATTTAGAAAGGAGTAGATTTATAAAAGGGATTTTATAGATGAAGGAGATTTTAGAAAGGAATATATTTATAAATGGAATTTTACGAATAAAGTGATTCTATAAAAAAAAAGTTTACAAAATAGGAAGGAGATTATAAAACATGGTTTGTAAATATTAAATGGTTTATCTTGATAAGTAGATGATGGTTTTTATAAAGGGAGGTACATTTTGTTTTAAAAGTGAAATAATCTCTTAAACGAACGTTTCGAAGGTGAAATTTGCAAATGGAGTTTAATGGTTTTGTAAGTGATTTTAAATGTGTTAAGTCACAGAAAGGCATGGATTTCAACATTTTTGTTGTAAAAAATGTTTTCGAGAAAGTGAGAAATGCATAGACTATAACATTGTTTTTAAAGGAAGTGATTTCCAAAATGAGACATTTTATATAGTATATGGGATTTATTCATATCCTAAATATGAAGAATCGTAGTGTGTAACTTATATCTATTTCGAAGTTAAGAATTTTTTCCATTTAAGGTCCGAGAGGTACTAATAACCCAACTTTTTCGGCTCCATTGTTAACTAATAAAGAGTTTATGTTCGACCTCGAAAATTAATATTAAGTATTATAAATCGAATCCTTATACTAACGTTTTTGGGTTGTCTACGCAACATTCGTTTTGTCCCAATAAAGTGTGTTGTGGAAAAATATAAAGCTTTCCTCAAAGTTAGTAAATATACTTATTATGGATATGAGTATATAGTGACAATTTCTAAAAGTTGAAAATGAAATAGTTTGTGAATATACTTATACCTTTGAGATAAGTATACAGAAATGTTTTCCAAATATCAAAGATTTAAAAGTGGTTTGAAGAATATATCTTCGTAAAGATTTTTTTAAGGTAAATATTTCTAAAGTGATTTAATTAATAAATGGGCCTAGTGACTTCTTATATGCTAGATTATATTTTGATTCCTCGGGCCTCTTATCGAATATTGGCTTAAAGAGATCGGGATCAGATTTTCTTTGGCATGTGGTGCAGCATGATAAACAGTTCTCGCTTTATGTTTCATGATGAGTAAGAAACTCTTACATCTACAAGTCCTTAGGGTTGGTGCAGTTAAGTGGCTGGCCATAAAAGCAAATGGAGAGGTACTAGTGTGATCCATGGTGGTTGTAACCAATGACTGGTGGTCTGATGGCCCGTTTGTCACACTTGGTATTAGAGCTTAGGTTTAGCGAGCACCTACGATTTGGTGGGGTAAAACTCATTATAAATAGTGTTAGTAATACCCTATTATGAGTGACTCATTAGAGATAGGGTCAACGGCATTCTATAATGAGTTCGAGTGTTTGTGTGTGTTTGTGCGCGTATTTGTTAGCAATATAAAAATATTCTATATTGTGTTGATTGATTTCTTGTGTGGATTATGGATTCTGGTCAATATGAGTAATTAACATTATATATAGGGATCTCTAAACATGTGGACATAGCAATTCGACATAATATTGTTTTAAATTGGGTAAATGAAATAATTTTACCTTGATTTAATTTTATATACAAAGGAATAATTTTTGAAAAATTATATATGGTGTTTGGTTATTAGAGAATGATAATATTTGATTATTATCATTTATTATTTGTGGTTTAATAATGGCTAATTATATTATAATATAAACAAAGATAAACAATTACGAAATGATCTTATGTAGGAAAGAGAGTTTATAAAATGTGGATTATAAAGTATCATTTATAATTTAAAGGATTTAAATTAAGAATTTGAGAATTTAAATATCGATGATTTTGATGATCTTCAAAGTTGATAAAATAATAATAATAATATTTTTAAAGTATCTTTGAATGGAAATATTATAAATTGGATTTTAAAGGAGATAAAATCTCTAAACTCACTTCAGTCGCTGAAAAATAATTATAGTGATGACTACAACATCATCAGTGTTCATTTTCGATTTTCGAAGTGATGGATTATCACCATAAAAGTTTTGTATTGGCAAACAAATATTATTGTAGATTCAAAAAGTATGATTTGATATACAAAGGAGTTACGTATAATATTATTATTTAAAAAAGATTTGAAATAAAAACCAAGTGTTTAATTCTTGAATTTTCGATCAAGTGATATTGTATAGACTCATGCATCCTATCCCTTAGGATAACTTGGGTTTGTACATCTCGTTTTGAGATGTTATATGGAAATTTTTATTCATGAAGCTTTTTTACAGTTCATGAAGCTTTTTTACGAAACATTTGATAGGATATAATAATCAAGTAACAGTTCATGAAGCTTTTTTACAAAATATTTGATTTTACTTATGCAATACATATCAGAGTTACATATACCAGAGAACAATAAATAATGTTATGGAACAGTATGAATGTGGTGGAATGATGTAACAAATTATAGTAATACAATCTTTGTCTTCATCCTTCAGAAATAAGGTCTTCGAATCCTAAAATGCTCAGACTGACCCGAGTGAATTGAAAACACAAAACATTCATGTCAGAACTAAAAGATCTTATTTTAGTTAAACCAACAAAAATAAATATGACTGGAACGACGTCAGAGAAATTTATGGGATTTGACATCTCCTATCCAGTGTCTAACGTGAGTGTAGTAACTTAAGAGATGCTTGGGATTCACATCTCCTAAGGATCCGTTAAACTATTGAATACGTAGTAATATTTCGCTATTATAATAGTGTCTATAGTAAAATAAATTTATACCCAATATTCCCCTTAACAAATAAATATTGCCAATAGTCTATATAGTATGGTAATACCTCCCTATCAGGAGGCTACCAAAGGATACTCCATTGGTACGACACAAATCAAACTCGTACAAGGTGCGCTAGGGTAGGTGACACAGCACAACTAGGCATTGCCAGGGTAGATATACCAACTGCACTTCCGGACTGGTGGTATCGCGTAGCAGCTACTACCGCCCACCTCGAGCCACACCCTTAAAATCAAAATGGCCCAAATCAATCACAAAGTAATAGAATGGTATCAAAGGAGTGTGTCCGATAAAAGGTACTACCTTCTAAGCCCGTCAATCGCTCATGTTTTAACTACCTTATGCCAACTCACGGGAGTCGGGTCCACATATATACCTTAAAAGAAACGCCGCCGCCATCCTACTTCATTATGGAATCTCCACCACGTACACAGTTGTTAAAGTGGTTTTCGGAGTTGGCAAAGACTATGACAACTTTCGATCCCGGTCTCTTTAACAACCAAACTTTATTATAACACCGCGGTCGTTTTCAAAATAGTTTATACATTAAAACCAAATATCATTTCCCTTTCAAAACAAAATCAAAATGATATCATTTTTATTAAAACCCAAATCAAAATAATATCATTTTTATTTCAAATATATCCTTCCTAAAATCATAGCACTTTCAATATTATAACCCTTCGAAGTCAAACCACTTGAAGTATAACACTTCCAAATCATAATACTTTGAACCTCAAAATTTTGAAACGTAACTACACCACTTAAATGGCTTAAATATCAAATTACTTTATATAATAAAATAGCTTCTTCAACTTCACAAATCAATTCTAAATACAGACTTGAATTCCCAAATAAACTATTTCAACTTCATTATATTTCAAAGCTTTAAATATTCCACCATTTCAAAACTAATTCTTCCATAGTTTCATATATATCAAATTCAATTACTATTATTTAAATTTGAAATGTTTACTTAATAGATCCAATATCACTTAAGTAAAACTTTTAATCTTCAAATGACTGAATATTCTTTCAATTTATTTAACTTGATTTATTCATTTAAACCAACTTGATATTCATTTAAATCACTCTAATTCAAAATCAACTAATGAAATCGTACTCTTTAAAATCTCAATTTTATTTAAATTTCAAATCAAATTTATTCGAGTATAATTCCTAAATAATTTGATTCAAATCAATTTCATATTTACCTTCCAACCTTAATTTATTAAAGTCATTATAAACTCTATATACAATATAATTTATCTAGATACTTAACCATATTATATAAAACAATCAAACTTTATAATTTAACTTATTTTATACTTCAAAACCAATTTATAGATAGCTAAAAATAAACAATAAAATAGCATTCATATAACATCTAAAATCAATGTTTATATAACCCATATATTCCTTTACAAAACCGTAGAAAAATATATTTGTATAGACCACGGTGTCTGTATATAATTTTCTATCCTATGGTCAAGTGATACAGATATTTCTCATTTCAATCTGTAATTTAAAATAAAAAAATACGGTTGTATATCATTTAAAACCGTAATCCCGAATGAAATAAAAATCCACAACAAATTGCAGTTTGTAACAACATAAAATACAACATCCATTCATCCAATATCAATCACCAAACATCTATCACAACAATCATCCAAATTAAATCAATAACATCAATATAGAACATGTAATAAATAATAGGTATTTACTGGCAGTTTATTCAATAATAAAATAAATAATAATTTAACTGGCAGTTTATATGCAATAATAAATGAAATAACAATTTAATTCAATAAATTCATTTTAACTGAGATGATGATTAAAATATGCCAAACAGTCATAAATAAATTTCTAATCACATCCAAGTTTAATTTAACACACATAAGAAATTTTAGAAGTTGTGAATGGGCTAAAACAGTCACCTTTTGAATTTAAATTGAATTTAAATCCAATTTAAACCCAAATTTCAAACAGTCTAAGAATCTGCCCAAACTAGTGCCAAAATGTTTGGAATTCTGATGCAATCCTAAAAAATAACCGCGTGTAAATTGGGCATCGTATGAGAAAGTTATGCGCATTTGAACGATCGAAATCAAAATTAAAATGAATGAATAAAAAAACAGAAGCCACTCACTAGCTAACATGTCACCGGAGCGTTCTTCCCTCCCAAAATCATGCGGCCTCACAGAAGCCCTAACCAGCACGCGCGCACTCAAATCAAGGCGCCGTCGCACTTGGTCTCGCATGATCGCCCACCACCCTGTCACCATCTCGACGACGCCGGACCATCAATCACCGCCACAGACCTCGATCCCCTCGTGACCAAGGGCGAAACGCAAAACTTGCATAGCCACCACCAAAATTAGCCCTAGGTTAAATTTTTGTGCTCGATCCAGCCATTGATTCAATGAACGAACAATACCGATGAAGTTCCCTTGGTCCACTCTACAAAACCGCTTAGAAAACTTAGCGATCGGTCACAGTTCATCACGTCGCGATGAACCCCGAAAATGGTTCTTCAATTTTTGACCAGATAGAGTTTTAGATTGGAAAATGAATTAGAGATCTGAGATGCGCTCATCGAGAGCTTCAGATCGATATAAAATTTGACAGCATTTTAGGAGTTTGAAATTTTGGCTTTGAATTTGATTTGAAATTGCAATTGAAATTTTGGTTTGTCTGCCATTGGATTGAGGAGGCGCAAATGGAATTGCATGTATAGAATAATGAACATAGGAAATAGTCTAGGGTTTATAACGAGGTATATATAGGCAAAGCTGAAATTAGAATGGACCAGATCGATTGGATTGAAAGGTGAACGACAAATGACCCGTAAAGCCCGTTCTGACTCCGGAACGAAAATAAGTCAACCCATATATCAAAATAGATGTTTTTAAATATTCTAAATGCAATGGCATAGGTTTAAATTCCTAATTCCATCGTATGAAGAAGTTATGCTAAAAACAAGCTATTTCAAATTGATTACAATCGATTTCAATTTCATTGATTTCTAGGCGTTCCGAGCCCGTACGATCAAACGGCAAGTCCGATTGCTACGAAACTTGAAATCCAACAATAATTTTGCGTTATGGATCCGACGAAAGTAGTTTCGTCGAAATCCGAACCAGTGGACAAAATGGCTATTTTTCAGTTAATTAATTAAATTAATATTTAATTAATTAAATCAAATTTTTAATTTCGATCTTATAATTGACAAATTTTATCGTTTTTTAAATTTCTTAGTCATTTACACCAAATTTAAGTAAACTTAGATGTCAATTTAAAGTTGATAAATCTATCAATTTCAGTGTTAATCTCAATTTCATTAAATTCAGAAATTATAAATTTAATTTCTAATAATTCCATTTAATTCACTTTTCATTCTATTATTCAATTCATTTCTGTCGGTCGGATGAAATTAACATTGGATTAATGATCTATTACATTAATATTCTCAAATTCCATCTAAATTTCAACTACGTAATATTTAGATATTAAATTTCATTTAATTGCAATTAATCCAATTATTCTAGTCCAAATCCCAATAAATATATAAATCTTTATCTCCATTCCTTAACTTCAACAAATTGTCCTATTATAAATAACATTATCATTATTTCCAAATATTGCCTTAATTAACATTAGCTTAATATTTAATTTTGATTTATTGCAATTGATTCAATTCAATTCAATGGATTAAAAATATATCGGTAACTTATAATAATTATTGCCATTAACTCTTAATCATACTTCATTATTAACAAAAAATATTATAATTACGTATCTAACATTGATTTTATCAAAATGTTGTTTATTTCGTATTATTTCATCAATTAATATAACTTTGAATTATTTCTTAATTTACTATTTACAATCAATTATAACCCTACAATTGTTTCAATTAATTGGGGTCTACAATTAATTAGTTATTTATTAACTTGCATTAACATTATTGAATTCCATTCTCGTTATTAATTCATTTAGAAATTCCAATTTTTTTTTTATTCTAGATTTAGTTACCAAAATTTTTAAATTAACAAATTTAATTTTCGAAATTTGTTGGTCGTTACACTCTCCCCACTGAAAACTTTTCGTCACCGAAAAGAAAAAAGGAGGGGAAAAGAAGGGATTAAGTAATCTATATATCTTATTCAAAATATTAACTTTATAAACAAATAATTTTACAAAATTAATTAACTTAAATAAAATATACCAATTTATAACCATTAAATCTTTTGATACTCAAATTAATAAAGTTTGGAACACATTTTTCAAAATTTTCTATGTCCAAAATTTACAGAAAATTTCGGCGGAGTATCCTTTGTACGGGGAGGCTCTGGAGAAAATATAATATCAAATATAACAAAATATTACATATAATTTCCAAAATAATATATCCCAAAATGGGAAAACGATATAATAATTCTATAAAACCGTAATCCGAGAATGTACCTATTTGTCGGGCAATTATGCTTAATTATGAGTCCAAAAGCCGGAGCAATTGCTTCCATATCCTGTATTTCACTTATATAATTCAAAAGAGTTATTAATCATATAAAATGAAATATTAAAGTTTTTTCAACCACTAACAACCAAATCAATAATAAACAACAATCACTTGCAATCACGACATATAATCATTAATATAAGATCAACACAAATTAATTATCCATTCATATCGAACGAAATAAATAGTTGTTCGGGTATAAAAACTTCAAATTGTACAGAATGAAAAATAAACAACTAAGTGCACCATTCACCTAAGACTTCACTCAACAGTCTTAGTTGAAACTAAATAGATTATTCATACATCCAGACAGTTTTAAAGTATCCTTACCTAAACAACCATAAACCAAACAAACAACAATCTCAAACAATAGATCAAGTTCATTGTTATTAATTTCATTTCATAACATTTGTTGTTTGATTTCTTTTTCTTTCATATAGTGATTCACCCATTTTTCATTTATTTTTATTTCTTGCAAATTTTCATTTTCATTTATCCCTATCATGTCAATTTCTTTTATTGCATTTCATTCATTACTTAATTTCATTTATTTAGAGTGTTCATCTTTCTACTTATTTTTATTATAAATCACTTCAACGTTTACTTAAGTTTATTATCATTTCTTTATAACTTTTCTATTATATTTAATTAGTGGCCTTTTAGTCATACTTAAGTTACAACAACTATAACATTGAATTCTTATTTATAAAAGCAAATTCATTGAATACTTTCATTAGTCAAGTTTTACTTGTAAAATTTCCCATTACATTTTCTTTTTAGACATGGCAACTTTAAATATTTGGTAAGTTATATATATGCTTTTAAGGATGTAAATGAAAGTTACACAAGTTTATTTTATTTCTTTTAATTAAATTAATGTTCAATAATAATATCCAGGTAACAAACTTCAATTTTCTTGTAATTTCATTTATAACTTAACATTTTATTTCTTATTTCATTTAGATGATCAATTATTTATTGGTTCCATTCCATTTTACTACAATAATTGAAACTATTAATTAACAGAACTTAAGAACTAAATACCAGGTTAAATTTCAAATCATTTGAAAATAATAATAAAATGTATATACTTATAATTTATATATCCAATTTAAAATTTATATTTGTTTATCAAAATAAATCTGCACTAAAACTACTACAGTGGTCTTCCCACTTCAAAACATGAAAATGAATATCGATGATGCGTGCACTCATCACCGAAATTATTTTCCAACCACAGAGAGGGGAGTACAGAACTTATTTCTTTTCCAAAATTTCTTTAAAGGAATTCTTTCAAATTATATTGAAATATTTATATCTGAAAATACTTCTAAATAATATTCTTATTATATCCCAAAATCATTTGAAAGAAATTTCAAAACCCTGGGACCTAAGTTCTAAATTCCCAATTTTCATTTATTTTATTTTCAATCTCATTTTAACTATTATTTATAAATTTGATTACCTAAGAGCCACTAAATTACAATTAAATATATATTATTTAAAAAAAATTATTTTACATATATAGAAAATACTATAGGAAAATTTAATTCATTCACCTATATTCAAAACAAATATTCTGTCGGTCTGTCCTATTAAGTGTTTAGAAATCCCTATTGATGTCATAGCGTCCTATGCACCAAGCAGAATTTATAAATATAATGTAACAACCCGCATAATTAACGATTATATATTTTAAATGATTTATTTAAATATAGCGTCGTTAGTCGAATTTTGGGTCCGAAATGTTACTTTCTGCAAACGGCCGAATTGGAGCTCGAAACCACTTCCATTGAGTTCAAAACGTCGTTTGCGATCTTTTTGAGTATAATCTTTGATATGTTTGGAGTAAGTTGAATTTTGCTACTTTTTCTAGTTGGGCTTTAGCTTTGGGTTCAGCCCCAAACCCCACTTAACCCTCTAACTCAGCCCATCTCCTCCAATTCATTCATTTCTACTCCTCTTCACTTCTAAACTCAAGCTCCAACTGAAATGGGGGAAAGGAAGAGAAAATAGAAACTCTCAAGCCCTAGTTGCTCTTGATAATCCAAATTCTTGCTCCAGATTCAAAGAGAATGATAGGTAAGCCTCTTCTCCATCTTCTCCATCTCTTCTCCTCTTCAATTTCAGAAAATATCCAAAACCTAATTTAGGAAAATATGTGTTTTATTCTTAGATTGAAGCTTGTTGAGTAAGAGTGAAGAGTGGTTAGCCTTTCCTTTGCATTTGAGCTTCTTCTTCTTGTTCTTGAGTTCAAAAGGTGAGTTTTGAACTCACATCTACTTCTCTTGATTTCATGGGTGTTGGTATGAATTCCTAACGAGTATGCATGTGCCATTGCTTTGGATTTAGAAAGAATTTGCATTTCATTGAAAAAGGCTGGAATTGCAAATTCATCAGGTTCGGCCGACCGAGCTCCCTGGGCCGGTCGACCGACCTGCTACCCCGAGCCATGTTGTGTTTTCTGCATCTGGCCAGCCGACCGACCCTGTAGTCCGGTCGACCGACCTGCTTTGTTTTGCCCGGTTTTGCCTGTTTTTGTATATTTTGATTCGTTTTTCGGATTTTATCGATTCAAGTTGCTTTTTAGTGGTTGTCATCGCATCTTTGGCTTCGATAACTTACCTTTTACGGCATTCACGGTTTTTATAAATAATCTCTCTAAATCATATTAAAAGCTCCCTTCTCCAAATTATAAATTCTATTTATAATGCACACACACGATTTCGCACTTCGAGCGAAGTGGAAGGAAGATTAAATGGTTAGGTAAAACACGGACCATGAATCCATGCGTTTGTCTTGCCGATTAATCCCCGACCTATTCGATTGATTGTTTTGACCTTGGGTTTGGTTTATCGATGATATGAGGTAAACTTTGTACTGCTTTGAGTGTGAAAGTGACTGACGGATAGTAAACCGTTTAGTGCGAACGAGTGGTTATGGGACATACGTTAACACTTTTCGGATTCCTTTTCGAGAGTTGTGACACATTCCGCAAGTTAGTGGTGTCCAATACTGGGTCTCACCACTACGGTTTGTCGCCCTATAGTATCGCTTCCGATGTTGGTCTTTATGAGCCGCATGTGTGATATTGGGTTTGTGCCTTTAGTATCGCTTTTGGAGGTTGTCCTTTGCCCCAGCTCGAGAGATATTTGGGATTGTCTGTGCCTTTGGGATAGTGTCTCCGAACTATCTCCTTCTGGCTTGTTGTTTTAGTAGTGCTTTCGGAGTGGTTTCTTCACCACCGCTCCAGAGATATCGGAGTGGTTTCTTCACCACCGCTCGAGAGATATTGGAGTGGTTTCTTCACCACCACTCATGAGATATTTGGATTTGTTGCAAATGGTAATTGTTATTTGCCTTTTGGCTTGCTTTGGGATATTTATATCCTTTGTTTATTTGAGTTGTCGATGATATGAGGCTTGTTCTATATGATTCATCTCTTGTTGATGATTGTGTTATCTCCTCTAGAGATATTTGTTATACTATGTAACCTTGCAGGTTTATGATTGTTCAGTTTATCTAACTGATTTGTTTAACTAGACTGACCCGGGTATTTTATACTCGGGTCAGACCGAGATGTTTCAGGTTAGGTGCTTTGGACTTAGCCTCTTTTGCTTCCGCATGGACTATTCCGCTGACTCCTTTTTGTCTTAGCTTTTTGTGTAGTCCTTTCTGTTATAACTCTGATATGTATTCGATTGACTCATCTGTATATTGTGGTTTGCTATACCACTTGACATGTATTATTTTGTATACTCTGCTTTGTATCAGTATATGTGTGTATATGATGGTTTACTGTTCTGTGATGTATATTGCATTTGAGTTGTTATATTCTGTTCTGATAGATCCTCTAGCCACCTATGGTTTTGTTTTAAGTATTCATTGGATATGTCGATCTGCTTGGTAAGGCAATTGTCGATGTAATCAATAGATAATTAAAGCAAGGCCATAGATGGTCACTCCTATCTAGCCTTATTCTCCGTGTTAGCAGACAGTATTATCTATTAATGCTCTTTGCTAGCGTGGGTATAGAGGTGGGGCGTTACAGCGTGGTATCAGAGCCGAGTTCAGAACAAAATATGATAAACACAGAATAGAGCACATATTACGATACATCAGAGTGTGATAAGTGATACAGATCCTTGAATCATCGTGTCTCTCTTCTTTGCCTTTTGAGGTAGATAGAATTAGGGAATACGTCTAGGAATGCATTTTATTCCGTAGTATTCCATATTGCAATATCTACCTTGTGAATAATCTTGTTCTTATCTTACCTTCAGCGTATGGCTGGAAGAGGCAGGGGACGACGTTCGGATGCTGGGCAATCCAGTGGCTCACATCCGGATGGCGTCTATATGTCTGCCGATCAGTTTATGGAGTTGTTTAGGAGCATTCAGCCTCCATCTCCTACCCGTGTATCTCCACCTCGCAAGTCTACCTTTGCACGCCTGTGTAGTGATTTTGTTCGTCTTGGAGGAAAGCCGTTTAAGGGCTCCGAGTCTGTTCTTGAAGTCCAAGCCGGGGTTCGCACGTGCGAGCGTATCTTCTCTAGAATGGATATTTCTGACCATGATAGAGTTCTTGTAACTTCTAGCTTATTACAAGAGAGTGCTCTTGATTGGTATGAGCTTCTTGTAGCCGAAATTGATGAGTCTGCTCTTTCTTGGACTCGGTTTCGGGAACGATTCGAACTCAAGTTCGTTCCTGAATCTGAGAAAGCTTTGTTGTCCCGGCGCTTTCTTGAGCTAAAGCAAGGGGAGTCTTCCGTTTCTGAATATGTTGCATCTTTCGAGGCCTTATCTAAGTATGGTCTTGAATTCATTAGCACTTCTTATAAGAAGAATTTGAAGTTTGTCTCTGGTCTTAAGAAATATCTTAAGAAGTCTTTGTTGCTCCAACTTAAGCTTTCTTTTGAGGAGTTAGTAGATTCTGCACTTCATCTTGAAACCGTCGAGAAGGAGTGTGATAGTGGTAATGAGGTTGAGGTTCGTAAGAACCCCAACAAAAAGCAGTCTCCTTTGGATGAGCGGGAATTTTTCCCTTCCAAGAAGAAAAAGCCCGTTGAATCTGATTCTCAATCTCAGCCTGCTGGAACGCCTTCCATTCGGAAGTGTTTCAATTGTGGTTCTCCTGATCATATAATTCGAGCTTGTCCTAAGCCTCTCTTCTGTCGCTATTGCAAGAAGGAAGGACATCGTAGTTCCACTTGTCCCATTGCTCTGAATAATTCTTCATCGGGCAAGTTAAATGTAACAAATGCTTCTGGAGGTTCTTCTCAGGGATAAGGTATGTCTCCATCTATTTTGGAAAGTCTCTATTTTTCTTTGTGATCTCGATTTCCAATTTGATGGCATCATTTTATCCTTTAAGCCCTCATGATGAGGAAAGTGTTGTTTCTCTCATTCTTGTAGTTTAAGAATTTTCTGGTATTTCTGGTCTTGTCTTGGGATTATCACCTAAGCAATCTTTTGAGTAGTGTTAAGGTCTTTTTAGCTCAACCTTACCACCGGTTTTCATTTGGCTACGAGTTGCGGAAGTTAGCATTCCACTTACCGCTCTCCGCACTCGTTGTGGATTCTTGTGAATGATTTGTTATGTCATTCAGTTGTCTAACTCATTTCATCCATTTTATGAATCGAGTATTCTGCGAATATCTCGATGATTCCAATTTTAGTATTTTATTGGTTTTGGATGGAAATTAGCAATTTAAAATTTTTTGCAAATCTTTTTCATAAGATTATTTATAAGTATAAATGGAATTTTGTTCTTAAAACGAACAACGTGAATTTTTAAGAAGTTTTTAGAAACATGTTTATCCTACAAAAGATGGTTTTGTGATATTATTGCCCATTGAGTGCTTTAAGAATTCTGATCGATGCGCTTGATCAACGTTATCGATAGGAATCTCCTAAACGCTTTGATGAGACAATTCGACACAATAAATTGATTTGAAATAAGAAAATTTTTCCAGAAAAATGATTTCATGAAGGTAATTGAAATTTTGAAGCTTTAGCTTTTTGGTAAAGAATTTTATTTGAAAGTTTTAGCTTTTAAGGAAGTAGATTATTTGAAAGGACTTTTTCCGGTACTCTTATCTTGGGATTCCCAAAGGGAACCAAGATTTTATCTTTTTACCAATACTAGTCGTGTTGGTTTGAATGTCGTTCTCTTGCAAAAGAGAACGTGCTATCACTTATGTCTCTAAACCATTAAAGCTTATAGACTAGATATGCCACTCATGATCTAGTGCTCGCGGCTATTGTTTTCGTCTTTTGTATTTTGCATCATTACTTTTGGGTGAGGGATTTTGCTCTCCTCACCAATCACAATTTTGAAATGTTTATTTTCTCATAGGGAACCTAGTGTTGGTTCGAGTTCCTTGCATCTTATGATCTTGATATTATTTAATTCCCGTAAGAGGGATCATGTTACCAATGCATTTAGATGTAAGCAGCAAGTGATTGTTTCTTTGTTGATGTCCGAATGGAATGATCTTTTTACCAAGTTCATCGGACGTTTTGTTGTACTTCATTTTGTTGAGCTTTGGTTCATTTGACGTATTGTTTGTACCACGTCGGTATTCCAAATTATTTTGAGCTTAGGAATCCATAGAATTCTCTGAGCAATCAAGTTCGGACTTATCATTTCGTGCACTTTATGGTGAACTTCTTATTCTGTTATTCTTTTGTGTTAGTATGTTTGTGGGAGTTGGGAGAATCACCTGCCTCTTATAGAGTTCTCCTACAATAATAGTTTTCAGCCTAGTGTTGACATGGCTCCTTTCGAAGCTTTACACGGAAGGCCATGTCGATCACCTTCTTGCTGGTTGGAATCTAGGGAGAAGATTATTCTTGGTCCAGATTTTGTTCGTGATTCTTCCAAGAAGATTGATCTTATCTGGATGTGAATTAAAGAGGCACAGAGTCGCCAGAAGTCCTACACGGACAACCGTAGGAAGCCTCTCGAGTTCTCGATCGGTGATCTTGCTTTTATTCGTGTTTCTCCTTTGAAAAAGGGGTTATGCATTTCATTACGACTGGGAAATTGGCTCCTCGTTATATAGGACCGTTTTCTATTACTGAACGTATTGGCCCTGTGGCTTATAGAGTTTCACTTCCAGCTCATTTATCTGGTATTCATGACGTGTTTCACGTCTCTCAACTTCGGAAGTGTCTTCGGGATTCGGATTCTGTTATTACTTTTCCTGATTTGCAAGAGCTTGGGGTCTCACCGGACTTATCTATTGTACTGCAGCCTATTCGCGCACTTGATACGGAGGTGCGACACCTTCGAAACAAGGACGTGCCGCTCGTTAAAGATCAATGGTCCACTAATCCCAATGATTGTACTTGGGAAACCAAAGAATTTATTGAGCGATCTTATCCGGGTTTTCTTTCTTTGCTTTGAAACGGTGAGTATGTCTTTTCATCTCAAGCTTATTTCTTTTTCTTTTGAATGTTTTATGTACGTAGTTGTTACAAATATCGTCTCTAGGAATTGCGGGGACGCAATTTTGTAAGGAGGGGAGATCTGTAACAACCCACATAATTAACGATTATATATTTTAAATGATTTATTTAAATATAGCGTCGTTAGTCGAATTTTGGGTCCGAAATGTTACTTTCTGCAAACGGCCGAATTGGAGCTCGAAACCACTTCCATTGAGTTCAAAACGTCGTTTGCGATCTTTTTGAGTATAATCTTTGATATGTTTGGAGTAAGTTGAATTTTGCTACTTTTCTAGTTGGGCTTTAGCTTTGGGTTCAGCCCCAACCCCACTTAACCCTCTAACTCAGCCCATCTCCTCCCATTCATTCATTTCTACTCCTCTTCACTTCTAAACTCAAGCTCCAACTGAAATGGGGGAAAGGAAGAGAAAATAGAAACTCCCAAGCCCTAGTTGCTCTTGATAATCCAAATTCTTGCTCCAGATTCAAAGAGAATGATAGGTAAGCCTCTTCTCCATCTTCTCCATCTCTTCTCCTCTTCAATTTCAGAAAATATCCAAAACCTAATTTAGGAAAATATGTGTTTTATTCTTAGATTGAAGCTTGTTGAGTAAGAGTGAAGAGTGGTTAGCTTTCCTTTGCATTTGAGCTTCTTCTTCTTGTTCTTGAGTTAAAAAGGTGAGTTTTGAACTCACATCTACTTCTCTTGATTTCATGGGTGTTGGTATGAATTCCTAACGAGTATGCATGTGCCATTGCTTTGGATTTAGAAAGAATTTCATTTCATTGAAAAAGGCTGGAATTGCAAATTCATCAGGTTCGGCCGACCGAGCTCCCTGGGCCGGTCGACCGATCTGCTACCCCGAGCCTTGTTGTGTTTTCTGCATCTGGCCAGCCGGCCGACCCTGTAGTCCGGTCGACCGACCTGCTTTGTTTTGCCCGGTTTTGCCTGTTTTTGTATATTTTGATTCGTTTTCCGGATTTTATCGATTCAAGTTGCTTTTTAGTGGTTGTCATTGCATCTTTGGCTTCGATAACTTACCTTTTACGTCATTCACGGTTTTTATAAATAATCGCTCTAAATCATATTAAAAGCTCCCTTCTCCAAATTATAAATTCTATTTATAATGCACACACACGATTTTGCACTTCGAGCGAAGTGGAAGGAAGATTAAATGGTTAGGCAAAACACGGACCATGAATCCATGCGTTTGTCTTGCCGATTAATCCCCGACCTATTCGATTGATTGTTTTGACCTTGGGTTTGGTTTATCGATGATATGAGGTAAACTTTGCACTGCTTTGAGTGTGAAAGTGACTGACGGATAGTAAACCGTTTAGTGCGAACGAGTGGTTATGGGACCTACGTTAACACTTTTCGGATTCCTTTTCGAGAGTTGTGACACATTCCGCCAGTTAGTGGTGTCCAATACTGGGTCTCACCACTACGGTTTGTCGCCCTATAGTATCACTTCCGATGTTGGTCTTTATGAGCCGCATGGGTGATATTGGGTTTGTGCCTTTAGTATCGCTTTTGGAGTTGGTCCTTTGCCCCAGCTCGAGAGATATTTGGCTTTGTCTGTGCCTTTGGGATAGTGTCTTTGGACTGTCTCCTTCTGGCTTGTTGTTTTAGTAGTGCTTTCAGAGTGGTTTCCTCACCACCGCTCGAGAGATATCGGAGTGGTTTCTTCACCACCGCTCGAGAGATATTGGAGTGGTTTCTTCACCACCGCTCATGAGATATTTGGATTTGTTGCAAATGGTAATTGTTATTTGCCTTTTGGCTTGCTTTGGGATATTTATATCCTTTGTTTATTTGAGTTGCCGATGATATGAGGCTTGTTCTATATGATTCATCTCTTGTTGATGATTGTGTTATCTCCTCTAGAGATATTTGTTATACTATGTAACCTTGCAGGTTTATGATTGTTCAGTTTATTTAACTGATTTGTTTAGCTAGACTGACCCAGGTATTTTATACTCGGGTCAGACCGAGATGTTTCAGGTTAGGTGCTTTGGACTTAGCCTCTTTTGCTTCCGCATGGACTATTCCGCTGACTCCTTTTTGTCTTAGCTTTTTGTGTAGTCCTTTCTGTTATAACTCTGATATGTATTCGATTGACTCGTCTGTATATTGTGGTTTGCTATACCACTTGACATGTATTATTTTGTATACTCTGCTTTGTATCAGTATATGTGTGTATATGATGGTTTACTGTTCTGTGATGTATATTGCATTTGAGTTGTTATATTCTGTTCTGATAGATCCTCTAGCCACCTATGGTTTTGTTTTAAGTATTCATTGGATATGTCGATCTGCTTGGTAAGGCAATTTTCGATGTAATCAATAGATAATTAAAGCAAGGCCATAGATGGTCGCTCCTATCCAGCCTTATTCTCCGTGTTAGCAGGCAGTATTATCTATTAATGCCCTTTACTAGCGTGGGTATAGAGGTGGGGCGTTACATATAAAACGGAACAAACTAACACAATATTAAAACCTTTTTATAACACTAACAAATACGCTCTCATTTATATATATACACTTAGCGACTTACCATAGGGCATTACTACCCTATTAGTAAAGAGTCCGACCCCACAAAGCTAAGGTTTGTTGCTAAACCAAAGCTCTGATACCACGTTGTAACATCCCGCCTTTATGTACGTTTTAAGTCAACGATAAACCCACACGTCAGGCTCAAACCGTATAGAAGGACAGATTGTTATTAGGGTGAATAAGAAAAAGCAAAGAAAGAAAAAAACAAAATAGAATCTTTCAGCGGAACCATAAAATATAATAACCAAATAACAGTTCATGAAGCTGTTTTACAAAACATTTGATTTTACTTATACAACATATGTTAACTCCCCTTCATTAGCGACCTAAGACCTAAAGACATGGAACGACCAAGCTATAGGAATGGTCTAGCAACTTAAAGATGTCTCGACCTAGAAAGGAGAGCGACCTATCAAGCTCAGCGACCTAAAGGTAGCTGCGACCTAAAGTGTTGCGACCTAAGACTGTCTCGACCTAAAAGAACAAGCAACCTAAAAAAGGGGACGATCTAATTACTGAAGTAACACAACGACCTATAGAATTTAGCGACCTACAGGCTCACCAAACTTACGACCTAAATCATATGCGACCTAAACAAAGCCATAGCCTACCGACCTGAGAATGAAGTGGTCTCAGCGACCTAAATCTCAGCCGACTTACGACCTAAAACAAGTCGTACGCGACCTATCAACTCGCTGAGAAAAGAGCCGAGCACAATTGAGATAAGTCAGATCCCATCCCCTAGGTCGTTGCCCACCTACGACCTACTTTAGGTCGAAGACGACCTAGCACTTGGAGATAAAAACACTGCCCAACTACCTAACGGAGTACTTCGACCTAAGAAAGGTCACGACCTAAGAGATTCAACGACTTAAGAACTCCAGCTATGACTACAGGAAAGTTCTCACGACCTATGATAGGTCGCTAACGACCTAGGATAAGTCGCTCTTGACCTATCTGCATGAATAAAGAAGCCGCCTATGCCATGCCGCTAGGGGATAGGTCGTTTACGACCTTGGACTTGTACAAATCAGCACGTATGTTCTTATGGAAGGAAGGCCAGTGCTTTTTAGGTCGACTGCGACCTACGACCTTACTTAGGTCGGTCACGACCTACGACCTAACTCCGATAAAAACCTATAAATACAGCCCTAACTCGAACTAGGAGGGGACTTTTGGCTCACTCTCTTCAAGCGCCGATACTCTGCTGCATTCCGAACCAATCTAACACTTGAAGCTCTCAAGACACTAAGAACGCTACAAACAACTTCAAGAAGAGATCACATACATCCAACATGGATTCGAAAACTCTCATCTTCATCGAAGTTTAGGCTACTTGTTCTAAGTCTCTTGTAATTCAAAGTGTATTGTACTTGGGAAGAATTGTATCAGCTTGTAACGAGATCATTAATAAAAGTACTTAAAGTGGACGTAGGCTATACCCTTAAGTCGAACCACTATAAAATTGTTGTTGTTTACTGCTTTTCTGCTATAATCTGCTTGTAATCTGTTCCCGAGCTATCGGGTGGTGCTTTCACAACTACAACTCATACACCGGGGTGTTAGCGTTCAAATTTTAGCGTTAACATTTTTGGTGCTTTCACTGAGAATTGAACTCAGGAAAAATTATCATCATTGCTTCACAGAGATTTGTAGAGAGAATTTCCTTGAAAACCAGAAGTCTGTCTAAGATTATGGCTCCTGGAAGGAAGAGTAGATCTGTCAAATCTGGGAACGTTCAAGAGGGAACATCCGCTTCCCCTGTACCTAATCAACCCACTACGTTTGCTGGGGTTACGAAAGCGGAGCTGGATGCTGCAATTTTAGGGCTGAACCAACAGATTAATGCCCAAAATGCACAACTCGAGGCTCAAAATGCCCAGAATGCCTTAATTCTAAATAGGTTGAACGATCTGCTTGGGGCAAACCGTCAACCAGCGAGTAATGAGAGGAATTTTGCTGGCAACCTTCGTGATGCTGAAGAAAGAAATGCTCCTGAAAGGGCTGCTAGCCCCTTTGAACAAACACTTCCAGAGGTTGGTGGATCTAGAACTCGACATGATGAGGAGTATCTTTCTAGAATGGTCCGACAAATTATGAAAGAGAGTATGCAGAGGGTCGAAGATGAGAAAGAATGGGGTTTCTCCCCAAGTAAGACTCCATTTACTGAGAAAATCTTAAAGGCTGAATTCCCAAGGAAGTTTGTCCCCCCAACCATTCCAGCTTACAAGGGGACGGGTGATCCGAACGAATTCTTATACAAGTATGATTGGCACATGACTGGTGCCAGAGCCTCTGATGAAATAAAGTGCCGATATTTCCCTGTGTATCTCGAAGGTATAGCTTTGCTTTGGTTCACCAAACTTCCAGTCCGATCTATCGATCAGTTTTCTGACTTAACTCGGAAGTTCAAGGAGCAATTCAGACTATACGCCTCAAAAGCTAAGGATATCATGTCACTGTCGAGTTTGGAACAGAATCCAGGGGAAACTATCAGATCTTTCTTAAACCGCTTTAATATAGCGCTAGCTGAGTTGGACAATGCAGAACCGCGAATGATATTGACTTATCTGTTGAAGGGTATTGACAAGTCAAGCGAGTTTGGAAAATGGCTAAACATGAAGGAACCAAATTCCCTTGAAAAATTCTATAAAAAAGCAGATGAATTCATACGCCTAGAAAGCCGTCCCGTACCGGTAAAGGCAGTGTTGGAAAAAGCTGAAGATAACACTGTTGCTCCACGCAAGAATGAATCTGTAGGGCAAAAAAGGGAAAATAACAATGGGAAGAAACAGAGTAATTTGAAGAAGCCCCGATCCTTCAAGCCATCAGAGTATACTCCTTTATCAGATACGCCGGAGCGTATCTACCTTGCCATTAAAGATTCTGTTGACTTCCCTAAACCTCCTCCTCTAAGGACGGGGAAAAAAGCTATACAGAGTGGGAAGTTCTGCCGCTTCCATAATCAACCCGGTCACGAGACTGACGAGTGCCGCCAGTTGAAAAATCTGATTGAAGAGTTGCTAAGGGAAAACAAACTGCAGCAATTTGTGAAAAAGAATAGCAACAATCCTGCTTCATCTAGTCAGGGGCAACAGGCTCCTACTCAATAGCCTAGGACGATTGAGAAGGCTGCAGGGCGTGAATCTGGAAGGCCCATTATTAATGTCATTACAGGAGGACCTCACCCAGCAGGCAGAAGCTGGGGTGAGATGGAAAGGTATATCAGAGCTTTAAAGTATGTGCCGACTGAGGAAGATGTATTTGTTTTGGAAGGTGCTACGCCTTTGAAGCAACAAAGAACTTTCGATGATGATATTGTGTTCAGAGCCAGGGATTCTACAAGTATTGAGGCTCCTACTTTGGATCCTCTAGTCATCTTGGCTGGTATCGGACCAGCTATTGTCAGAAGAGTTCTCATTGATTGTGGCGCATCCTGCAATATTCTCTTTAAGAAAACATTCGACCAAATGAAGATCCCTATGGCTGATGTGCAAGCCTCATCGCAGAAAATTGTTGGTTTCACTGGGGAGCCAAAGCAGCCGGTAGGGACCATTGATTAGTTTGTGGAACTTGGAGAAGGAGAGAGAAAAGTGGTCCGCAAGCAAACTTTTGTGATTGTCGACGAATTTTCTGCTTACAATGCTTTCCTTGGTCGCCCAACTCTGGCAGCGTTCAAAGCTGTTCTTGCCCCATGGTGCCTCACTATTAAATTCCCTACAGACAATGGAGTAGGAGTTATAAAAGGTGATCAAAATGCTGGGCGAGAGTGCTATCTGACAGAGCTACGAGAAACCAGAAAAAGAGAAATGGGAAAGAATGCGGCAGCCCCAGTCCGCATCAAAGAACCAGCCTTGTAGCAATTACAGGGCGGACCCTGCACTGGCGAGCACAGCGGAGCAAGAAAAGAGATGGACCCTAGAAAAGTCAGTGCAGGGGAAAATAGAGTGGTACCGGTGGAAACGACAATACCAATACCTGTTGACCCAAAGGACCCAAACAAAGTGTTGAATGTGGGTTCACAACTTAATGCGTCAATTCAGAATATCTTAATATCTTTTTTAAAGGCAAATCTGGATATTTTTGCTTGGACTCATGCCGATATGTGCGGAATATCCCCAGAAGTCGCAGTGCATGCTCTAAATATTGATCCAAAATTTACACCTGTAAAGCAGAAAAGGAGAACTCAAGGTCCGGAAAGGTCAGCGGCATTAAAAGAAGAAGTTGATCGGCTCATGGAGAATAATTTTATCAAAGAATCTACATATCCGAATTGGGTTTCAAATCCAGTGCTGGTTAAGAAAGCCAACGGAAAATGGAGAGTACGCATCGATTTTTCAGATCTAAACAAGGCCTGCCCCAAAGACTTCTTCCCATTACCCAGAATCGATCAACTGGTAGACGGAACAGCGGGACACGAATTGTTATCTTTTATGGATGCTTACTCCGGATATAACCAGATCATGATGCATGAGCCAGATCAGGAGGACACGAGCTTTATCACCGACAGTGGTCTTTACTGCTACAGAGTTATGCCCTTCGGGTTGAAGAATGCAGGGGCAACATACCAGAGACTCGTTAATGCTATGTTCAAACCGCAACTGGGCAAAACCATGGAAGTTTACGTCGATGACATGTTAGTAAAGTCTAAGAAAGCACTGGATCACATATTACACTTAGCAGACATGTTCGCTGTCCTCCGAAAATACGGAATGAAGCTCAATCCTTTAAAATGTTCGTTCGGAGTGGAATCCGGCAAGTTTTTAGGTTTCATCGTGAGCGTTAGGGGCATTGAGGCCAGTCCAGCTCAAATTACTGCATTGAAAGAAGTCAAAGCTCCTAGAACGAAGAAGGAATTGCAAAGTCTGAACGGAAAGGTCGCCGCCCTGAGTCGGTTCATTTCCAAAGCTACTGATAAATGCATCCCATTCTTTGACGCTCTGAAGAAAGGAAAGAAGAACTTTGAATGGACTCCCGAATGCCAAAAAGCCTTTGATGAATTGATCCGTCATATGGAAACGCCTCCAATACTTTCTAGGCCAGGCAATGGTGAGGATCTTCTTATATACTTGGCAGTATCATCTCATGCTCTAAGTGTAGCGTTGATTCGGGAAGACAAAAGGATTCAACATCCGGTTTACTATATCAGCAAAAGACTCACTGGGGCAGAGCTGAATTACTCCAAGTTGGAAAAACTCGCCTATTGTCTACTAGTTGCATCAAGGAAGTTGAGGCAATATTTCCAAGCTCATCCTATCAGAGTACTCACCGATCAACCTCTAAAGCAAGTCCTGTTTCGCCCTGAAACTTCGGGTCGCCTTCTAAAGTGGAACATTGAACTCAGTCAATATGACATCACTTATCACCCCCGAAAAGCAATCAACGGACAAGCTTTAGCTGATTTCATTGCAGAATTCACAGAGAAAGGTAATGGTGAGGAAGAAGCGATCAATGATTCCCCAATCCAGTGGAAGTTATATGTTGATGGCGCAAGAAATGACTACTGTTCTGGAGTAGGGGTGGTACTTGAAACTCCTGAAGGTCGGTCATTATGCTATGCACTAAGATTGGAATTTCCTTCAACAAACAATGAAGCAGAATACGAAGCCCTTATCGCTGGCTTAAGGATTGCTAAAGAATTAAACATCCAAGCGTTACAGATATTCAGTGATTCTCAGCTTATTGTATGCCAAGTCAAAAAGGAATTCCTAGCAAAAGGGGGAAACCTGCCCGCTTACTTGTCAAAGGCTTGGGAACTTCTGTGTGAGCTCGATCACTATTCAATAAGCCACATTCCTCGGGAAGAGAATATGAAGGCAAATTCCCTCGTAAAGTATTCAAGTTCTGGTGAAGCTCAACTATTGGGATTAGTCCCCGTAGAAGTCCTTTCAGCACCAAGTATAGACGAGATGGATATTGACTGGATTATGAATGTATCTCAAGAACAAGAGTCATGGATGACTCCAATACTGGACTACCTACTCAGAGGTTCTCTGCTAGAAAATTCGAGAGAGAGACAGAAGCTACTAAGGAAAGCCTCTCGCTATGTAATTCAGGATGGCCGATTATACAGACGGGGATTCTCAATGCCATTGCTTCGATGTGTATCCAGGGAAGAGTCCAAAACAATCCTAGTTGAGGTACATGGAGGAGAATGTGGTGATCATTCAGGTGGCCAAACACTAGCAAAGAAAATTCTCCGGTACGAATATTTTTGGCCAGAAATTAATCATGATGCTGCAAGCTATTCCCGAAAGTGTGACAGATGCCAAAGATTTGCCAAAATTCCTAGAGCGCCTTCAACTGAACTCACACAAATGGTCAGTCCATGGCCGTTTGCAATTTGGGGAATGGATCTCATTGGGCCGCTACCGACTGCCAAATCAGGGATTAAATATGCTATTGTTGCAGTTGATTATTTCACTAAATGGGCTGAAGCTAAACCATTGGCTACTATCACCTCTAAGAAGATGATAAGTTTCGTGACCAAGAATATCATTTGCAGGTATGGTGTGCCTCAGAAAATAATCACAGACAATGGTACTCAGTTTGAAAGCGAGGAATTCCAAGATTTTTGCAAGCAATTCAAAATCCAGAAAAGCTTTTCAGCAGTTGCTCATCCGCAGGCAAACGGGCAAGTGGAAGCAGTAAACAAGATCATCAAATCAACCATCAAAAAGCAACTTGAAAGAGCAAAAGGTGGTTGGGTCGATAAGCTACCACTTGCACTATGGGCATACAGAACCACTCACAAAACTGCGACTGGGCACACTCCTTTCTCATTAGCATATGGATCGGAAGCAATGATCCCGGTAGAAACAGAGGTTCCTTCACACAGAAGAATCCATTTCAATCAAGCAGAAAACGAAAAGCTACAGCTTGAAGCGCTAGATCTCCTTGATGAAAAAAGAGATGAGGCTAATCTCAGAATTGCAGCTCATCAGCAAAGGATAGCCAGACATTTCAATTCCAAAGTTCGCCAACACAGCTTTGAGATTGGAGATCTAGTCCTGAAGAGAATTATGACAGCAACAGGTGTGTTTGGGCCAAATTGGGAAGGACCATATGTCATAGGTCAGAAGCTTCTTGACGGCACATTCAAACTCACTACTGTTGAAGGAGATCAAATTCCAAGGGCATGGAACAGCAATCACTTGCGTCCATACTTTACTTGAAAATTTTGTTGAAATATTGTAAAAAGAGTTGCGAATGTATGATTCTTGTAATTGAAAGCAATTGTAAAACTGATGCAAGTGAATAATGAAAAAATATAAAGTGGATGTAGGCCCAAATTCCTGGCCGAACCACTATAAATCTTGTGTTCCTTATTATTATTACATGTTTGCTTTATTTTCGATATAAAAGTACATAAAATGTATTGCTGAAATGTCGATTTGAATTTTTGCAGACAATGGAAGTGAAACTTGCACATAAAAAGACCAAGTGATTCTCGCCAAATTTCAAGTCACAGGAGCCCCGAATTCAAATCCTAAATAGGAAGCACTTCAATTGAACGGCCTATGATTTCGACAGAAACGGGTCTTTGCTAATAAATTAAGATCATTTGAACAAACAAACATCCAATTAAAAAGCTAGTGCTCGTTCTCACGAAATTGCCTGACAATGAAGCACACTTCCTTGGATTAAACAAGTTACTTGTAAAAAAAAAAAAAAGGGCAGAGGATCATTGAAAAGGCATAAGCAAGTGAACAGAGGAACAACCAAAGCCATCATCGGCAGCACAAGTCCTCTTCGGGGGCATAACTCTTCGGAGGATAAAGACCTCTAATGGGTCATACGCCACAAAAAAGAAAGTTCTCTACTCAACAAAAAAGATTGGAGGAGTCATGACCCTCCAACCATGAGAGAGTAACTTCCAGGCGATGAAAACCCTCTCTGAGGCACATTTCACCAGGAGTTGAAGTGTTATGACCGCTCTTCGGAATTACACTTCACCCAAGTTGAAATGCAAACAAAATAAAAGCCCTCTTCGGAGGCCCATTTCACCAGGAGTTGAAGTGTTATTACCGCTCTTCGGGATTTCACTTCACCAAAGTTGAAATGCAAACAAAATAAAAGCCCTCTTCGGAGGCACATTTCGCCAGGAGTTGAAGTGTAACAACCGCTCTTCGGAATTTCACTTCACCAAAGTTGAAATGCAAAACAAGATAAAGACCTTCCTGGAAGCCCATGTTTCACCGAGATTGAAATAAAACTTCCAAGTGTCGAAACGTGAAAAGGCTTTCCTCGAAGGCACAACTCTTTGGAGGTACACGTTTCACCAAGATTGAAATAAAACTTCCAAGTGTTGAAACGTGAGAAATACCTCCTCAGAGGTACAACTCCCTCCCGGGGACACAATTAAAAGGAAAGACCTCTTCAGAAGCCCACGTTTCACCGAGATTGAAATAAAACTTCCAAGTGTTGAAACGTGAAAAGGCTTTCTTCAAAGACACAACTCTTTGGAGGAACACATTTCACCAAGATTGAAATAAAGCTTCCAAGTGTTGAAACGTGAAAAAATCTCTCCTCAGAGGCACAAAATTTTATTAAAAAAAAAAAAAGAGGAGAAAAATCCTCATCAAGAGCGTACTTTAACTTTCAAAGGAAGAGCGATTTACCTATTCTAAAAAAAAGAAGGGGGAAGAAAGTTAAAGTACATTCAGAGGTCCGCTTTACCACATAGAAGAATTCACTTGGCAAAATATATACATACGCAAAAGGAAAAAGTGATTTCTTCGAAGGACAAAGCGTAGAAACTTATATGAAGGAAGTTGCACTCTACGAAAATTCTCTTCGAGAATGAAGTAATTATTCTTTAGAAAACGAGAGTGCAAGTCCCCTCAAAGTATACGATATTGCAGTAAGCTCATGGTATAGGGGCAAAATGGTATAGTTACATACAAAATGGTATAACTATGTCGGGAAAGTACGCTCAAACAACATACCACAAGCTCACCGCAACATCGTATAAATAAACTTGTGCAAAAATGAATAATAAATGCATTCTCAAATTCAAACAAAAGTATGTACAAATAAAGAATCATTTTATTCAATTGCAGATATTGCAGATACAGGTTTCAAAATAAAAAGCAGGGGCCGGTGCCTGCACAACATCCGACCATTACACAAAAAAGGAATCAAAAAGCTCAACTCTTCATTTCTTCCTGCCGCCTTTAGACCCTTTACCCGGCCGAATGGTTAGCTTTTCAGGTCTTTCAGGTTGGTCTGAAGGCATAAGGGAAGAAGGGGAGGGAGGTGCAACTGGTGCAATTTCCGGTTCCTCTTCAGTGGTGATAATTTTCTTCCCCCTCCTCTTCGATGTCCCATGCTTCTTTCTTCTCTTCGAAGAAGACTCACTCCCCGGAGTAACGAGAGCGGACAAAACTACGTCGTCAGAAGGGGTCCGCTCCGGAGAGATCTCGCCTCCTTCGAGTCCCTCATCTTTTTGCTCTTGCGAAGCAATATGGTCATCCAAGCCATGAAGAGCCTCAATTTTCTCCTCTTGTGACCCAGGTTGTGAAGCAGAAGGGGGAGTCACCTGAAGAGATGGAGTAGGAATAACCAGAGAAGGCGAAATCTGCACGGCACTTGTTGTTTCAACTGCAGAAGAAGAAAAATTGAAAATGTTAGTATCTTCCCGAAAGAAGGGAGATATGGGTTCATCGAGATTCAAGAGGTAATCGAGAAGCTCATCAAATTTTTGAGGAATAAGCAGGTAATCCACCTGAATCGGACCAATGTCGAAATTACCTGAAGATGTTGGCTTCGTCAGTTCAATCTCATAATTCTGAGCCCCAATGTCCTCCAAAGCCTCTTCATCAGTAGGGGTAATTACCCCGGTTCTTGTAGGAGGCGGCGAATGAGCACTAGAGCCTGTAATGTCCACCTCGGGAGAAACTAGAGGACGTTCAGAGGTAGTAGGCGGTACTTCTTTCTCAGAACGCTCCTCTTCCGCCGTCCCGGCCCCCGCTCTGGCAAGCTGCTCTTTTCCCTTGGCAAGAGCGGCGCGGGCTTCATCATCAAGATAATGCTCTTCAAGGGCTGACTCAGCATATCCAGCACCTTTACCACCGAGCATATCAAGTGCTGCCTCCCAAACTTCAGCCAGTGTGATTTCATACTTGGGGCCAAGAAAGGCAAGGCTGCCACGTCCCAAAATGCTGTGCAGATAAAAATCGAATAATGTGGAGCTAATATCAGCTTTGGTTGCTTGATGAGCCTCTTCGGCCGCAAGTTTACCAGCAACAGCCTCGTCGCGCTCCTTTTCGGCCATAGCAAGTCGAGTTTTTAACAACTCTATCTCCAAGCTTTGAGAGCCGGTCTGTTCTCGTAGTTGTACAGTTTCAGCACGATATTCTTCCATGACCTTTTCCTTGTGTGCAAGCTTATCTTCGACTGCTCTTTGACTGGCATGCGCATCTCATACTTGTTGCTGAAGCATGCTCTCCTTTTGAGAATGGAAAGTAGATGAAGTAGCTAATTCTTCCTTAAGTTTTTCTACTTCCGCTTCCAGCTTTTCATTGTAGGAAGCAATACTTCTCATTTCGGCGTCATGCTGTTCGAGAGTCTTCTGCCACTCAGCCTTATCATTCTCCATTGTTAGCATGGCCTCGAGATTGGCTCGGTTAACCCTCTGAAGTTCGTCGACGAGTTTTTGCCAGTTCGACATTCTTTCGATATCGGTCCTGACAGTATCAAGATTTCGCAGCATAGCCGGTTTGTCGAGAGGAACCAAGTCGAGATCAAATCGAACCCCTCTCAGGCACCACTGAGGAAATCGACTTTGAAGAGTGGGAGGACCTTGCCCGACTTGGTATGCGGGCCGGTTGATGATTGCTTGAATGTCGGAGCGAACGGGAGCAGGAGATTGAGCAGGGACATGTTCAGAAGCTGAAGGAGTTGTTTCTTCAGTAAGTCTAGCCCGCTTGCTAGAAGAATCGTCTATGTGACTCTTTCCTCTCTCATCATGAGCTTTTCTCTTTTGGGTATCATCATCTCTGTGGGGAAGATCATGTCTTTCTTGTTCCCTTCGGCGACGTTCTTCATATGCTCGTCTCTCGTCGGCTTTCCTGATGGCCCTCTCTTCATCCGACTCTCCGTAAGAAGGAAGGTAACGCCTGTAATCATACTGGCTACGCCTCCCGTAGCGCTGGAAATCATCATAGTACGAGCCGCTGCGCCCCATAGGAGAATCTGGAATTAAAATAATAAGCTTTAGAAATCTTTAAAGTACAAGAAGATAAGTGCATAGAAGTGATGAGAAATCCAAAGTGTCGTGTAACGTGTAAACTACGCGCATCGAGTTACAAACCACTCTGTGGAATAGAGGTAGTGATAACTTGAGTAGGAGGAGTTGACATTTGTTGAAAAGAAGATGTCGCCTCGATTACAGAAGAGACAGTTTTAGAAACATCATCTTTGAAAAGTTCTTGAGATGTCACAATTAAATCGCTCAACCCCTCAAAAACATCATCGCCATCTTGTTTTTTGGAGCTTGCTTTCTTAACTCCTTCACTAGTAGATCGAGGGGGTTCTTCCTCTTCAGTAACTGGGGCAAGTACAGACTTGTCAGATGGCCCCGCAACATCTTTCGGAATTGAACACTTAACTAGTGAAGTTTCTATAGAGGTTCCTCCCTACAAGTGCTCTTTAGTGGAGACTGGGGCATCAGGAGTGCTCGTCGGAGAATCAGGAACCTCCGTTGGAACTTCATGTATTTGAGTGGAACGAGAAGGATGTAGAAGCTCAAACTGATGAAGAAGTTCTTCTGTCAATAGAAATTTTGCGCTTCTTTCTTCAGCAGCCACAGTGCTTAGCCTTTCAAAAACTGACTTATGGCTGGAATATCTAGAAGGAGGAGGAAGTGCTGGAAAAATAAGGAATGGAATCAGCATCTAGCAATACGAACCAGGTAAAACTTAGAATAAAATTAAAGAGAAAAAAGATCTCACTTCCTACTCTCCAGTCTGCGTAAAATTCTACGGGGCAACGAATGTAGAAGTATTGATTCAGGAATCCATATGCACTCTCCGGCAAATCCAAAATAAGTTTGCGGTTCCTCGCACCTCTTACAAGTACAATTGAAGGATGGTCCTTGTTCTTCGCAAAAGTGCACAAGTAACAGATTTCCTCAAAACTCGGAAGACGATCAAGAGTCCTCCTGAACAGAACACACAATCCCATCAAAATAGCATAGCCATTGGGGTGCAGCTGAAAAGGAGAGATCGTCAGTCGAAGTAGGATTTGCCGGAGAAATTCATTAAAAGGAGGAATTGCTCCACTCAAGCACATTTGTCGATTAATGGCAACAAAACCGTAAGGTGGTCTATCAGCAGAGTCATTTGGTCCAGGGAGTAAAACTTCTGCCTCGGCAATGCCAAATTGAACGCATAATTGATTAAGCGCCCTCTGTTTCAAAAGGGTAGGAGTTCTTTCCGGAGGACTCTCTAGTGGAATAGCAATCGGGAAAACCCCTTCAGCGTGTTCTATCATCTCTTCTTGTTGAGACATCATTCTACATAAGCGACTGGATGTTCAGATGAGAAGGTGCACGTTTCCTAAATAGTGTGAAGTGTTGTGCAGAACTAAAAAAAAAAAAAAATCAAACATAACTGAAATTGAACTAGTTGACAATTAATCGACTATGAGATTTCAGGACTTGTTAATATAAAGCTCAAGTGTAGTGTTAATGCGAACGAATCAACTTTAACTGGATATTTTAGTTTTGTTTTAACACTTCATTTAAATTCATTAGTTCACAGTATTTCATTCACACAGTTCATTTAAGTTGATTACTCTTTATCAACTAATCTGTCATTCGATGTGGGCAGTCAATGGCAGTATACTCGTCCCAGTTTTTTTGCAAATATTGCGTTTAACAGGTTAATTAGCATTAGAGATAATCTAAAACAAAGTGCAACAGAATTTCACAAGTCATAGGTCGTCCAGCGACCTAGCATAGGTCGGGGCTTCATTAGGTCGCATTGTGCAAGTTCAAGGGGTTCAAAATAATGCAAAATTGTTCAAGTCCTAGCTCGGCTGCGACCTAGATCCCATACCGCAAAAGAATTAGGTTGTTGACATGTCGAGTCCCTCTGCAGTCATTCAGGAATCTAGGTCAACAAGTTCTTAAGTCGCACTTTAGTTCAGAGTAAGATGGTCCAGATTTGTTTAAGTGTAAGGTCAGCCGCGACCTAAGATCTCAATCATCATGGAACTTAAGTCGTTACTTTTTTAGGTCGTTATGAGGTCGCTCTGCTTTAAGTTTTATCTCATTCAAGAGGGAGTTAGATCATTAGTATTAGGTCGCATGGTTCACATTCAAACAGACACCCCTAAGGTCGATTCCCCACTCACACGCTGCCAGATCATCACTACCATTAACCCGTTAACCCATTAGAGCCTTCCTCATCTCTTCCAAATTTATAAACCAGCTAATTTGAATCACTGTAGTTTACCATCTTCCTCCCACATCCTCACAGATCACTCGAAAAATCCAATCCAAATTGCCTCAGATCCACCATACATCGGATATACTGCTATATCCACAAGAATCACCACGATAACTCAATCAAGAAGAAAATCGAATCGTGACTTATGGGAAAAAGCAGCATACGAAAATGCATTAAGAATGACAAGTGGAATGTTCGTGGTTTGATGATGGATGTGATCGAATGTTGATAGAACTCACTTACGCAATCTGGTGATGGAAAAGTTGAAAGATTGAGCTGATTAGAATCGTCCTCGAGAAGTTCAGAAGCTTGTTAATGGCAGAATGGATGCTGAAGCAGATGAAGAGGGGAGGGAGCGACCTACGGTATTTATATTCTAGGATAGTGGAACGCGAACCGATACTACGCGACCTAATTTTCTCCTTAAGTCGTTTGCGACCTAGCGATTCTTCAGAATGTGAGTTAAGAAAGTCGAAGCACACGACCTACGACCTAGGCGTATACTTCGAGGGGCAAATGTTAACTCCCCTTCATTAGCAACCTAAGACCTAAAGACATGGAACGACCAAGCTATAGGAATGGTCTAGCGACTTAAAGATGTCTCGACCTAGAAATGAGAGCGACCTATCAAGCTCAGCGACCTAAAGGTAGCTGCGACCTAAAGTGTTGCGACCTAAGACTGTCTCGACCTAAAAGAACAAGCAACCTAAAAAAGGGGACGATCTAATTATTGAAGTAACACAACGACCTATAGAATTTAGCGACCTACAGGCTCACCAAACTTGCGACCTAAATCATATGCGACCTAAACAAAGCCATAGCCTACCGACCTGAGAATGAAGTGGTCTCAGCGACCTAAATCTCAGCCGACTTACGACCTAAAACAAGTCGTACGCGACCTATCAACTCGCTGAGAAAAGAGCCGAGCACAATTGAGATAAGTCAGATCCCATCCCCTAGGTCCTTGCCCACCTACGACCTACTTTAGGTCGAAGACGACCTAGCACTTGGAGATAAAAATACTGCCCAACGACCTAACGGAGTACTTCGACCTAAGGAAGGTCACGACCTAAGAGATTCAACGACTTAAGAACTCCAGCTATGACTACAGGAAAGCTCTCACAACCTATGATAGGTCGCTAACGACCTAGGATAAGTCGCTCTTGACCTATCTGCATGAATAAAGTAGCCGCCTATGTCATGCCGCTAGGGGATAGGTCGTTTACGACCTTGGACTTGTACAAATCAGCACGTATGTTCTTATGGAAGGAAGGCCAGTGCTTTTTAGGTCGACTGCGACCTACGACCATACTTAGGTCGGTCACGACCTACGACCTAACTCCGATAAAAACCTATAAATACAGCCCTAACTCGAACTAGGAGGGGACTTTTGGCTCACTCTCTTCAAGCGCCGATACTCTACTGCATTCCGAACCAATCTAACACTTGAAGCTCTCAAGACACTAAGAACGCTACAAACAACTTCAAGAAGAGATCACATACATCCAACAAGGATTCGAAAACTCTCATCTTCATCGAAGTTTAGGCTACTTGTTCTAAGTCTCTTGTAATTCAAAGTGTATTGTACTTGGGAAGAATTGTATCAGCTTGTAACGAGATCATTAATAAAAGTACTTAAAGTGGACGTAGGCTATACCCTTAAGCCGAACCACTATAAAATTGTTGTTGTTTACTGCTTTTCTGCTATTATCTACTTGTAATCTGTTCCCGAGCTATCGGGTGGTGCTTTCACAACTACAACTCATACACCGGGGTGTTAGCGTTCAAATTTTAGCGTTAACAACATATATCAGAGTTACACATACCAGAGAATAATAAATAATGCAACGGAACAGTATGAATGTAGTGGAATGATATAACAAATAATAGCAACACAATCTTCGTCTTCGCCCTCCAGAAATAAAGTCTTAAAATCCTGAAATGCTCAGACTGACTCAAGCGAATTGAAAAGACAAAACACTCGAGTTAGAACTAAAAGATCTTATGTGACCCAAGCGAATTGAAAAGACAAAACACTCGAGTCAGAACTAAAAGATCTTATGTTAGTTAAATCAACAGAAATAAATATGAGTGGAATGGCGTTAGAGATGTTTACGGGATTTGACATCTCCTATCCAGTGTCTAACGTGAGTGCAGTAACTTAAGAGATGCTCGGGATTCACATCTCCTAAAGATCCGTTAAACTATTTACTATGTAATATTATAATAATGTTCAAAGTAAAATAAACTTACTTTAAAATAGCGTTAAGGAGTGACCCAATATTCCCCTTAGCACATAAATAGTGCCAATAGTCTATATAGTACCGTAATACCTCCTGATCGGGAGGCTACCAGAGGATACTCCATAGGTATGACATAAATCAAACTCGTATAAGGCACGTCGGGTAGGTGACACGGCACAACTAGGCAATGCCAGGGTATATATACCAATTGCGGTTCTCGATCGGTGGTAACACATAGAAGCTACTACCACCTACCTCGAGCCACACCCCCAAAATCAAAAGGGCCCAAATCAACCACAAAGCAATATAATGGTATCGAATGAGTTTGTCCGATAAAACGTGCTACCTTCTTACCCCGTCAATCACTCATGTTTTAGTCACCTTATGACAACTAACAGGAGTCGGGTCCACGTATATACCTTAAAAGATACGCCACAGCCATCCTACTTCATTCTAGAATCTCCACCGCGTACATAGTTGTTAAAGTGATTTTCGGAGTTGCCAGAGAGTATGAAAACGTCCGATCTCGGTCTCTTTAAGATCCAAACGTTATTATAACACCACGGTCATTTTCAAAATAGTTTATACTTTAAAATCATATATCATTGCCCTTTAAAAAAAAAATGATATCATTTTTCTTAAAACCGAAATCAATATAATATCATTTTTATTTCAAATATATCCTTCCCAAAATCATAGCACTTTCAACGTTATAACCCTTCGAAGTCAAACCACTTAAAGTATAACACTTCCAAATTATAATACTTTGAAATTCAAAACTTTGAAATATAACTACACCACTTAAATGGCTTGAATATTAAATTACTTTATATAATAAAGTAGATTCTTCAATTACACAAATCAATTCCTAATACAGATTTGAACCCCCAAATAAACCATTTCAACTTCAATATATTTCAAAGCTTTAAATATTCCACCATTTCAAAACTAATTCTTTGATAATTCCATATATATCAAATTCAATTACTATTATTCAGATTTGAAATGTTTATTTAATAAATCCAATATCACTTAAGTAAAACTTTTAATCTTCAAATAACTGAATATTCTTTCAATTTATTTAACTTGATATATTCATTTAAACCAACTTGATATTCATTTAAATCACTCTGAACCAAAATCAAGTTATAAAATTATACTCTTTAAAATATCATTTTTATTTAAATTTCAAATTAAATTTATTCGAGTATAACTCTTAAATAATTTGATTCAATCCAATTTCATATTTATCTTCCAACCTTAATTTTATTTAAGTCATTATAAACTCTATATACAATATAATTTAACTGGACACTTAACCATATTATTATATAAAACAATAAAACTTTATTATTTAACTTATTTTATATTGCAAAACAAATTTATACATAGCTAAAAATCAATAATAAAATAACATTCGAATAACATCTAAAATCAGTATTTATATGAATATTTCTTTACAAAACTGTAGAAATCATATTAAAATATTTTTATATATAGATCACGGTGTCTATAAATAATTTTTTATCCTATGATCAAGTGATACGGATATTTATCATTTCAATCCGTAATTTAAATTAAAAAAATACGGTTGTATATCATTTCAAACCGCAATCCCGAATGAAATAAAAATCGATAACAACTTGCAGTTTATAACAATATAAAATACAACATCCATTCATCCAATATCAATCATCAAACACTTATCACAATCATCATCCAAATTAAATCAGTAACATCAATATAGAACAGATAATAAATAACAGGTATTTAACTGGCAGTTTATATTCAGTAATAAATTTAATAACAATTTAACTGGCAGTTTATATGCAATAATAAATTAAATAATAATTTAATTCAATAAATTCAATTTAACTAAGATGATGATTAAAATATTCCAAACAATCATAAATAAATTTCTAGTCACATCAAAATTTAATTTAACACACATAAGAAATTTTAGAAGTTGTTAGTGGGTTAAAGCACTCACCTTTTGAATTTAAATTGAATTTAAATCCAATTTAAACCCAAATTTCAAATAGTCTCAATATCTGCCAAACCAGTGCCGAAATGTCTGGAATTCCGATATGATCCTAACAAAAAAACAGCATGTAAACCGGGCATCGTATGATAAAGTAATGCGCGTTTGAAAGATTGAAATCAAAATTAAAATAAATGAATAAAAAAACAGAAGCCACTCACAAGCTAACACATCACTAGAACATTCTTCCCTCCCACAAACACGCGTCCTCATAAAAGCCCTAACCAGCACGCACGCGCACCCAAATCAAGGCGCCGCCGCACTTGCTCTCACACCACCACCCTATCACCATCTCGACGACGTCGGACCACCAATCACCGCCGCAGCCATCAACCCCCCTCGTGGCCATGCGCGATGCCCAAAATGTGCAAAGCCACCACTAAAAGTAGCCCTAGGTTGAATTATTGTGCTCGATCTAGCTATTGATTCGACGAACGAACAATACCGATGAAGTTCCCTTGGTCCACTCTACAAAATCCCTTAGGTGATTTGGCGATCGGTCACAGTTCATCACGACGCGATGAACGACCGAAATGGTTCCTCAATTTCTGACCAGAAAGAGTTCAGATTGGAAAATGAATTATAGATCTGAGATGCACTCATCGAGAGCTTCAGATCCATATAAAATTTGATTGTATTTGAGGGGTTTGAAATTTTGGCTTTGAATTTGATTTGAAATTGCAATTGGAATTTTGTTTTGTCTGCCATTGGAATGAGGAGGGACAAATGCAATTGTACGTACAGAATAATGAACAAAAGAAATAGGCTAGGGTTTATAAAGAGGTATATATATGAAAAGCTGAAATTAGAATGGACCGGATCGATTGGATTGAAAGCTGAACGACAAATGGCTCGAAAAACCCGTTCTGACTCGGCAGTGAAAATAAGTCAATCCATATATCAAAATAGATGTTTTTAAATATTTAAACGCAATGTAATAGGTTTCAAGTCCTAACTCCATCGTATGAAGAAGTTATGCTAAAAACTAGCTATTTCAAATTGATTACAACTGATTTCGATTTCATTGATTTCTAGGCGTTTCGAGCCCGTACGATCAAACGACATGTCCGATCACTACGAAACTTAAAATCCTACAATAATTCACCGTTTTGGATCCAATGAAACTAGTTTCATCGAAATCCAAGTCAGTGGCCAAAATGACTATTTTTCAGTTAATTAATTAAATTAATAATTAATTAATTAAATTAATAATTAATTAATTAAATCAAAATTTTTAATTTCGATCCTATAATTGACAAATTTTATAGTTTTTTGAATTTCTTAATCATTTACACCAAATTTAAATAAATTTAGATGTCAATTTAGAGTTGATAAATTTATCAATTTTAGTGTTAATCTCAAGTTCATTAAATTCAGAAATTATAAATCTAATTTCCATTAATTTCCAATTTCAATTGTTTTAAACGATTTTGTAAATTATCCAATTTCAATGGTTTTAAACGATTTTGGACAGTCAATTATAACTTATAAATTGGATAATTTGTCAATTAAAACAATTTTTTCAATTTGTTGAATATGGATGTTAAGAAAAGAAAATCCGAAATTGAATTATGAAATGAAATTTAACTTAAGTAAAGTTAAATGAAATAATTTAGTGAAATGGATCAAAAATGATTTTAATATTAAAGGAAATACTATGGGTTTAATAAATTGTATTTTAAATGAATATGAACTTAAGTATGAAAGTGATTAAATTACATAAGTTATGTTATAAGATGTAATAAACTTAAGTAATGTTTTATGAAATAGTTCATATATAATTCTAGTATTAAAGGGAATAAACTAAATTATAATGAATGCAAGTAAAATAATTGGTTAAATTTGGAAACTATTGAAATAAAAACGTAAGTTGTTCGTAGATCATTTTATTCGCATAACTGTTTGATCCAATTTCAAGTACACAGACTTACATCGATCTAAACAAGGATTTTTCACTCAATTTTTTACGGCGAACACTGGATATGGATTTTTGATTTGACTCCTAAGTTCTCTATCATAGTAGATAACTATGCAAGGAGAATGACAGTTTTAATCAAGAAACCAGATCAGAGTTCACACTAGATTGATTGAGTGAACAATACTAATTCGAAAGTGAAATTGTGTGATTGAGCAATCAATCATATTTGATATTTCATACAGATGATATATGTACATCATACAGACTTCAATAGATTTTATACTATTGACATAAGGAAATGTAGGTTATATATTTGAATATTATTTGCAAGTAAGAAAAGCAGGTTTATGGAAGCAAAGGCTAGTTGACACTTTGGTTTCATGAGCAGAGTTTGGTTGCTCGAAAAATGGGTACACATTTACGTTGTTGTTTGGATTTGATGATTTAATAACCAGCCGTTTGGCTTTTGTTTTTTTGTTGGTTTGGGCCTATAGTGGAAATTTGTAGTTTTTCTAATCGAGTCGCCATAGGACACACTGCCGAAATTTTCCTTAAATTTCAGGACCTAGAAATTTTGATAATAAGTTTCAAACTAATTGTTTTCGAAAAGCTAACGAGTTTTGAGGTATTTTCTTACATCGGGAATTTTGGGAATGAAGTTCTTTTAAGGGAAAAGAATCCAGTAACCTGAAATATTGGTTATTTGATTTTTTAGGTGTTTAACTGATTTTAAATATTAAAATATTGGTTTTGGAAAATTAATGGCTTAAATTCCAAAAATAGTGATTTGTTTGATATATTTGAATATGTGAATTATGAATTTACAGAAAATACTAAACTTAAATATTGGAATTATTTAAATAGTTAAATCATAGATTTAATGTGAATAAAAGGATTTCGATGTCTTATTTAAATTTTGTCCAAATCAGAATGATAATCGAAGTCTTTTAATTTATAATTAAAAGTGATTAAAATAGTTTAAATAATAATTTGTCTACTTAATGTGTGAAATTATCATTCCGGGACACTGTCTTGGATTTTGAAAAAACTAGTGGTATTGGATCTGGAATAGCGAATTGTTGTATGTCAATGAGTTTTGTGCAGATCGGACGTATTGTGTGGTCATGCAGCTGGAAATGTGTAGGAATTAATTACAGATTTTGTTATAATAATATAATTTGATTTTGAATGCAAACTTCTGTATATGATGGAATTACGCCTCGATACTAATTCTATTGTGCTTGGAATATGGTTATTTTTTTATAGAAGGCCAGCCGGCATTCCTTGATTGGAGGTTGGAGTTTTAGGACATGAATTGTGTTTGTAAAAATTTTCTATAAAAGGATCCTCACTTCTTTCATTTTGTTCTAAACCCTAACTGTAGCCATCGAATCTAATAACCTAGATTATCCATGGCAATCGGAGCGGAATTAGAGGAAGTGTCCAACTACATAGTGGAGCGGCATGGTCAGGGGAGTACATTAGTGGTGGTGGCTCGGCGATCGGTAGAGCATGACAGCGAGTATCTGGCTACAATGGTGGTGCTTTGTTTTGGCTCTATCGTAACAATGGTGGGAAATAAGGGATAAGGTTAGTGGCTAAGGAGTCGTCAAGGTTAAGCATTCGACTGTGATGATACGACGGTGGCAAAGGCGGTGTTGCAACGTAGATCGGAGAAGATAGCCGCCATCAGGATAGTGAACCCGTGCGGCCTGGATTTGCTAAAGGGGAAGGTGATTAAGTTAAACCATAATTAATTTAAGTTAATTAAAATTTAAATAATCTCAAATGATCTAGTATTCATATCCTATCCATAGGAGGTTGGATTTGGACGCGGTCAGTTGCATTGGACTCGTAGCGATAATTTTTACGTCGCTGAGTTGGATTGGCTTAGAGTTGAGCTTGTGGGAATTTCAAGAAAAATCGAACATTGTTTGATTACTGCTTTGAGAAGAAGCACGTTAGTGTTGTAGGTTATAAAGTAAGTTAACTCACCACTCTAGGCCCACTTATATTTTATACAAGTACTGATATTTTTGTCAATGGATGTTTGTTGCTTGTTCGGATGATTTACTACTTTAAAAGTTGGTTTGGATTTATTTCCGCCCCTGGAGTGGATGAAAATATATATGTATCTGCCTAGTAGCGGATGACCCATATTATATGATTATATACTATATGTGATGCAGGAAAACAAGATAGAGGGATCCAACATGATTCCTCACTACCGATGATATATATATATATATATATATATATGTATATATATATATTTGCTAATATATACATGAGTTATGATGCAGTGCGATAGGTTGGAAGGATCCAATGGGATTCCTCACACTATTGATTTTACTTTTCATAAAATATGATATATGTTTTGTTGGAAGCCATATTTGACGAAATGAACATAATTTTACTTAGTGCTATAGTAGCACTGAGCCATATTTTTTGTATTTTGAAATACTATAAAATAGAGATTTTGAATTGAAATGATTTTTAAGGTGATACTTGCAATAATACATGTTTCAATAATTATTCATAAATTATTAAAAGAAGTAGTCTACTGAAATAAAATAAAAACATGATTTTTGGAATATAAATTTAACTATTTTGTGAAGTATTTTTAAATAGAGATTTTTGAACTACATTTAAAGGTTTTTAAACTTAATAAATAAGTCCACCTTTTACTATAAAAGAAATGCAGTTTTAAAGCGGATAGAAATATTTGAAACAAATATTTCTAAAATGGTTTATGTAAAAGATTCATAAATGTACTATAAATAAAATAATAGATTTATAAACGATATTTTGAAAATATTAAAAATGGATTTGTAATTGATATTTTTTAAATAGATTTATAAATGGGATTTTATAAATAAAGGAGATTTAGAAAGGAATAGATTTATAAATGAGATTTTATAAATAAAGAGATTTTTAAAAAATGAGTTTTATAAAATATCTAGGAGATTATGAAACATGATTTTATAAATATCAAAGGGTTTATCTTGATAAGTAGAAGATGGTTTTTATAACGGGAGTTACGTTTCAGTTTAAATATAAAATAATCTCTTAAAGCAATGTTTTGAAAGTGATATTTGCAAATGGAGTTCAATGGTTATAAAAATAATTTAAAATGTGTTAAGTGATTGGAAGACATGGATTTCAACATTTCTGTTATAATAAATGTTTTCGAGAAAGCGGGGAAGGCATAGACTGTAATACTGTTGTTATAGTAAGTGATTTTTGAAAGAGTTGTTTTATACAGTATAGAGGATTTATTCATATCCTATATTTAGTGTAAAGATTCGATTTGGGTAAATTATACCTATTTTTAAGTAAAAAATGTTGTCCATTCAAGGTATAAGTGGTAATGTGACGACCCGGAATTTTGAGCAGTATCAATTTAATAATCTTTGATAATAATTAAATTAATTTGATTATTTTATTTTATAAATTGATAAGTTAAAATTCTTTTAAAGGCTAGTAATAATAATTTGTTAATATCTATCAACATTTTTCTTGACAATATAAAATAGGCAAGTTTAATTCTTTTAAAAATTAATAATATTTTAATTTTGGGAATATTTATTTTAGCAATTTAAAAATTGGTAAGATTTATTTTTTTAAAAGGCTAATAAGAATATTTTCTTTTTATTATAATATATATATATATATATATATATTGTAAATAGGAAGTTTTTAATGTAATAAAAGCTATATATTCAAATTGTAATATATATATATATATATATGAATATATATATATATATATATTATGATTTGGTTTGTGTTTTAAAATCAATACAGTAATTATCAAAACTAATGACTAAAAATGTTTTTCCATTTGAAATAAATATATACATATATACATTTGTATATATTAGAAATGGGAAAATTGTATTGATTTAAATTTAATAAGTATTTGCAAACTTTAATAAATATATAATTTGAAATTTGAAATTTTAATTTGATTTAATGCTTTTGAAATGATATTTGAGATTTAAATTTTTATAACAAAGTTAATTTCTTATTTAATATAGATACATATATATTTTGTACTTATGGTCTAAATAAGATTTAAATTAGAAGTTCATTTGTCTTATTATTCTTTCATTTTAATTTTAACATAAGATAGATTGTTTTAAAATTTTATATAAAGCGTTAACCTAAATTTCTCATGTTTATAAACGTATCTTATATTAAATTGAATAAAAATATAAGTTATTTATAAATGATCACATGAATTGGATTTTGAATATTTATTAAAATCTAAAGCTTGTTTATTTAAAGATAAGTACACATTTTATAATCACATAAATTTTACATTCATAATTTAAATAGATTATAAAAAAAAAGAAAATAACATTTAAAACAATAATAAAACATTAGAAAATAACTTTTGTAAATATTAATTAAACATTTTAACATTGTAAGTATTTTGACTTATTAAAAGACATTTGTAATTACATGTACTTAGGTGTAAGATAATGGGAACATAGGATGGACAAATGGCAATATTTTCTTGAAATAAAATTTGAAATTTAAATTGTAAAATTAAAAGAAGAGTTTTATTCTTCAACATAATCTTTTTTTTCTCTTCAACAAAAATGAATACAGATCAAAAACAAAGATCAAAAGAAAGATGAAGAAAACTGTAGAAGAAATCTTAAACAAATAAGAAATCTGGAAATTCAAATCTTCAAGTTCAATCATGCAAACAATGAAACTAATTCAACATGCAATTCAGAATTTACAGCAGGAAGATTTATCAACATGCAATCTGGAATCAACAAGCAATTTAGAAAGTTCGGCAGAATAAAATCAACATGCAAATAAATTCAAAGCCTGGAAAGCAAATTAATTTTTTGTCCTCTGCTCTCTGTTCTTTGAGGTGAGTAAATGCAATTTTAAAAACAGTTTAAATATTAAATTCCATCTTGTTCTTGTGCATGAAATCATGATGGTTTGTTTGGATTCTTGGATTTAAACGTTGCATGTTGGTGTATGAGTGATTGATGATATTGAGATTGCCTATAATCATAAAACATGCTCTGTGTATTACGACAGGTTTCAAATAAGATCAATAACACAAAGTTAAATTTGAATTGGCTTATGGTTTGTAAATAAAAGATGTTTGAAATCATGTAATCTTTCACCTAAAAATGATTAAAGGTTTTTAAATTGAAAACATGTGTTCAAAAATTTGAAGTTACAGTAAAATCTTGATTTGGGTCAAAAAAATTTGAATTCAAATTTATGTTTTGATTTTATAATTGAATTACAAATGGGAAATCATGATTTTTAAGGTATGAATCATGATTTTTAGATTGATTTTTGGAGTGAAATCTCGGTTTATTAGTTTTGGGCAAATTGGTTAATTAGCGTCGATTGACGGCGATCTGAGCATCGATATTGAGCTTGAAGGCAGAGGGGGTGACGATGTGCACCCGAAAAATAATTTGGGAATTTACTAATGTTTGAGAAGGCCGATAATTGAGGAAATAGGGTTTTATATGCTGTGAATGCCGATGTTGTTCCATTGGGTTTTGTGTCGATGTGGGGCTACCGGGGTTGATCGCGTGTGTTGCCGTAGATTCTGGAAGTTGTGACGTGGCTTCGAGGAGAAGGATGAGGCATCTTGTGGCAAGGATCGTCGGCGATGTTGGATTTTCTGGTAATGGTGGTTCGAACTGATGAGTTCTATAGTCATATTTCGATTCTTGTGACGACCTAAGCAATTTAAATTGGAATATTTAATTTATTTGAAATATTTAAAAGTAAATTTTTTAACTTCAATTCAAATATCACAATCTATTGGGTAATTTAATTATTAAATTAAATTATGTGAAGGTGGGTAAAATGTTGAATCTGGAGTTTTAAGCTTGTTAAAAATAATTTGAAGGTTTGTAAAAGTTATATTGATAACGCTGCAAATAAAAGAAGTTGTAAACTTGAAATTAACAGTGGTTTGTTCAGTTTTAAAATTTTATTGTTTAAATTGAATTTAAAAATAGCCTTCCGAGGCACAGTCTTGGAATTCAACGAAATCAGTTCCATTGGATCCGTAATATTGCATTATTATCAGATTTCAATTTTCATAATGAACGGAGTTGTTGGGTGAGCGTACGATACACAAACGCGTTGAAATTCTATCGAAGATTCAATTTTTATAATATATATAAATTTGTAAATCTTTCACATCACCTCCTTTCTTTCAATTCCATGCCACCCTACATTGTCAGCCTACTTGCCGTCTGAAACACGCCTTTTTTTTATCGAGTAGAGATAGAACTGTATTAATCAATAAAACCGAGCTCCTCCCTCATCCTCTTGGTAATTCTCGAAATTAAATAAAAAAGATGAATGAAACCCAGATCGAAAAACTCGTATGCCCTTCCTCTTCACTAGCTAACCTCCAAAGTTGAAATCAAACGAAAAATGGGAAAAGAAAACATTTGCATCGAATAGAAAACCGAGAGTTGTGGCTTGGCCTAGGCGGCTATAAAGGGGTATGAGGTCGGAAGTGGTCTTGGTTACGGTCTATAATTCGATGATGCTTGTGGAGGTTGTCCTCGTGGTTTTGGAAGGGCTGAGGTGATCGCCATTTGGTGGTGGAGGTCCTGTTTAGGACGGCGACACAGGGCCGAAGGCGATGTCGAGATCGCCAGGGGTTTGGCTGACGATGAAGGAAGTTATTGTGAAGGCGCTTTGTTATCAAGGGTTCGACTTCGTTGCTTTGGGTTTGGCAGGCGATGTCGCGACTATCTACATGCGTACGCGCGTGGGTTTGGCCGAAAGTCGATCGTAGGTTGGTAGAGACATCAAGCTCGAGCTGGGTTCAGGTCGTGGTGGTTGTCTGAGTTGTTCCACTAGGTATTTTGCGTTTATCATTTAATTTAATTTAATTTGATTCAAATATATATATATATATATGGGATTTTAAATTGCAGTGAGGTATGTACAGATTATATATATATGTATATATATATATATATATATATTAGTACACACATATCTTAATTTTAAAATGTGTACAGGCAAAAAAGAAATTAGTTTATATTAGATTAAGCCTGGAAAAAACAAATATAGATATTTTAAAAGAAAAATGTTGAAGAATTTATATAACATAAAGTGGATTTGGAATTTAGTTTGTATGAGTATATAAATGGTCTCAGAAGGAACAAACATACTACTACACATTTTGAATTTGCTATATATTCTAAACAATATACTCAGGAGACTAATTTTTTTTTAAATTAACTTATTTTAATTATTTATTTGCTAAAAGATATTTGAAAGGGATTAATATATATATATATGTATATATATATTTATATGGTTTTGGAAATTAGTAGTTTAAAATAAATTATTAGTAAATCAAGTTGGTTAAATGACAATAAATTGTGTAGTTTATTCAAATGTTAATAAATTGTAATCGTTTATTCAAGGTCAAAAAAAATTCGAAAAAACCCAAGACAATAACGAAGTGGATTGCGATCAGCAAAGCAAAGTTGAGTTAATCTCACTCAGCTAATTTAAATTTAAATTTAAATAATTGTTTGAATGGTTGAAATTGATTGTTGTGTTATAGTGTGGTATATTCTGGGATTGGCATATTATATTGTGCCAACATCTGTGGATGCAGGGACAACAGGTTGGAGGGATCCAACTGGATCCCTCAACATTTATTTAAATTATTTAATACCCTTCGTTGTGATTATTTTATATTATGTGATGAATATTATTGACAATTGGAATATTGGATGTTATGGTTTACCTGGATATGTTCCGGTGCACTAATTTATCAAGATATATAGAATTGGATTTTGGTAATAAACTAAAGAGAATTGTAAGTGAAATAATTATAGAGAAATTAAATAAATTAGGAATGAATTGGATAAGAATATTAATAGTTTTAAATTCTAATAAATAAATTCCGTATATGGAAGGGAAATTTTGAATAAATAGAAGATTAATTAATTTTTAAACTTCAGTATAATTAAAACATTTATTAAAAAATTCAAGGTTTAAATTATTTAAGAGGAATAAAGAAATAACGGAAAAAAAAATCTGAAATTGGTATATTCCATTAAAGGATTTAAAATCAAATGGAAGATAATAACAATAATAGTAAAATCCTTAATTTATGAATTTTGAAATGAACTGAGTAAGTAAAGAAATTTATTCAAATGGAATGAATTGGAAATCAATTTGGAAAATTGATTTAAGTGATTGAAGTTTGGAATTTTTCTCTGGATAATCAAGTAAGTTTTTTTTAAAGTAAATTTTAAATATAAATTAAATGTTACATAGTTGTTTTTTTTTTAAAGAAAGCAAATTTCGTAAAATTTATTATTTCTATTATTTAAAGTCTAAAGTAAGTATTTTCTTTAATCTATTCTAGCAATAATTATTAAGAAGTAACTTAGTATTTTGTTTTTAAAAGTAGAAATTTGGTTTATATTTTATTAAGTAACCTTATTTTCAAATATTCATATATTATGTCTTTTTAAAAAATTATTAAAGTAATTTTAACTTGAATGTTTTAAAATTTAATTTGTAAAAGTAAAGTATTTTAAATTAATTTAGAAAACTCTAGTTTTGTGCTTGGTGATTCCAGAAGAAATAAAAATGCTAGAAATTTATTCCGAGAAGGCAGATAGTTTTGAAAATGGTTTTCAAGGAGTTTGAAAAGTGAAATTATATCTTGTGAAGATATTTTTGAAGATTATAAATAATTTGGGAAATTATTTATTGTGTGATGGATGTTGTGAATATTAATTGATAGTTAAATAACCGACTATCAATATTGGACAATGCGTAGATCGTTTCGAAGAGACCGGGATCGAGATTTATTTATCGAAAACCACTTCGATCCGGTTTGTACATTTTGTGGAAAATGATTTTGGATTCAAAAATGGAGCAGTGAATTGCAATGGCTAATTGCTACTAATCCTGAGGATATTTCTAAAATGGATGTAGTAGAAATAGTGCCTTCGGTGCCGTTCGAACTTGGGACGAACTTGTATGGATGATTGCTTGCGAAACATCGTCAGGTGGACGATGGGCATTCTAAGGGATATGTTCTAAAAAGGTAACGCTTAGCCTCAAGCTTCATCAAATGGGAATGACTGAAAATCAAGGGTTATGCAGCAAGGCTACGTGGGTAGCACCCAAGGAGGGTGAGGTCATTCCAGTCTAGATGTCCCTTTTTATTTCGGCTTAGTGGGTGGTTGCTGATCCCAACCGTTGGGTGATCTCACTCGGGATTATCTAGTAAGGGGTAGTCCCGGCCTTGTGTTGCACAGGAGAGGGCGTACTCCTCGGTACGGTGATCTAGGCCCCGTAATGTGACAGGTGTTACCCTAGTGCCTAGTCATTAGTTGGAAATCCATTTTCCCTACGAGCCTTGTACGAGTTTTGTTTGTATTACCCACTTTGTGGCTAGTAGCTAGAATTTAATGAATGTAACAATTTCGGCTATTTTATAAGTATTTGTATATAGACCCTATTATAATATCAGAATATTTCTATAAAAATTGTTTTAGCTATCGTAAAGTAAAAACCCGACATGTTTATTTGTAGCGTGGTCTTACGAGATGCTTTTGTTTTCAAAGGATTTTTTTGAAACTTTAATAATAAATTGAGTGTGATTTTCTCACGCTGGTATTCCAGACTGACTTGGGTGTTATTTAACTGTAATGCTCGGGTCAGACCGAGTATTATAGGATATAGGATTTGATGCTGTGGAGCTCAAGAGACGAGCAGGATGATGATACGTACTCCCGTATTTGTTTATGTATATATTCGGCTGTGTTGAGTAGTTGTGTATCCAGTGTATGATATTGTTGAGACGTGATTGATGTACTCTGATGATGTAATATATGTAAATAGATATATTTGATTTTGAGTAAAGATTATTTATTATCTATTATATTTTATTCCGCTGAGATGGTAAGGTTCTGATGTTGTTTTCCATTTTCTTCTTCTACCTCTTCCTCTTCAGCCCAAATGGTTCGTTCTTTGGTACAACTTGAGTTGATTTTAGTAGAATAGTGTTGACTCAAGGGGTACGGATTTGCGGCCTGTTACACTTGGTATCAGAGCTTAGGCTGGTGATAACCTTGGCTCTGGTGGGAATTACTCATTTAAATTACAGTCCGTAGTACTCTATAATGAGTTTGAATGTATTAATAAATATGAGCACGTATTTGTTAGTGAATATAAATTGTTTTAATATTGTGTTGATTGGTTTATTTAGTGGCATATGAACCTTCGTCGGCACAGTCTGCACAACTGTATCGAAGGGGTTTCTAAACACTTGAATAGAACAATCGACACGGTATTGTTTTAAATGTGGGTAAATGAAATAATTTCACCCATAAACATATTTTGATATAAAGAATAGTTTTTGAAAACTATTTAGCTAATATATGGTTGCTTGGATGTTATAAATGATAATATTAAAGTATTATCATTGTTAAGTGAAAATTTAGCTAGAAATTGAAAAATATAACCAAAGTTTAAGGGAATAAATTCATTATAAAATAAAATTTATAATATGAATTATAAATGTAAATTATAAATTGAAATATAATCACATGAGAATTTGTATGAGCATAAGTTGTGCAAATGAATTATAGTAAAATTTTATTCAAGCAGGAATGGAAAATTTAAATCCCGGAGATTTTGGAAGTATTTTGAAGATAAATAGTAGCATTCTTTTTTTGGGGTATTTCTGAAAGGAAATTGTTTCAAATAAATTTTGGGAAAGGATATAGAATTAAATTCACTTCAGTCGCTGGAAAATAATTTCAGTGATGACTACAGCATTATCGATGTTTATTTTCGAGTTTCTAAGTGATGAATTGCTGCCTAATTGATTTGTTTAGGAAAACCTGTTTATTTTTGAAATTCCAAAAAAAAAATGTTGGAAATAAAAACAAGGGTTGGTTTAAAATTTTTGAAAAGTGTGATTTTGAAATGTTGGAGATTTCAAAAATGATTTGAAACCAAAAGCAGGGTGTTTTAAAATCCTAATAAGATAGGTTGTAAGCTTATAAATTGAGATCATATAAGCTTTGAATGTTGGAATGTAAATTTAAAGTGAAAAGTTAAAAAAATGAAACTAACTTGGATTGGGAAATAAAATTTAACTGGATCGAAATTAATTAAATAGGCTGAAAATAATATCCAGATGTATACAAATTAGGTTGAAATCGAATTGAGTTAAATAAATCCGAGTTTAAAATAAATTAGAATGACTTGTAAAAGAATTAAAATCCATGGAAACAAAAATATGCTTGAGCTATAAATAAGTGTGAATCTTGAGATAAAAATAAAAGATGAACATATTCAAGCCTATAATGAATGGAATTGTGTAGATAATAAGTTGTGACTTATAAAATTGAAAATGGAAAACAAAATCCAAAATAAATATTGTTTGATAAATTGAAAAATAAAATGAAGATCAAAACATGAATTATAAATAAATTGAACTTAATAAAATTTAATAAAGTGATATTTGAAATTGAAAATTAATTATTGAACTATAAATAGGAGAACTAATTTTATAATAAATTAGTTAATAAAATGTGTAAATGGGAACGTAATATTGTTTAATAGAAGCTGAATTGTGAATTTATGATGAAATTTGGAAATAAAACTCAAGTTATAAATTGAATTCGACTTGAATTGTAAGTAAAGTAAATGTAACTGAATTGTGAGCTCATGAAAGTTGGTGGTAAATTGAAAATGGATAGTGAATTCAGAACTTGAGTTATAAATTAAAATTTAAAGTGAAGTGTTAACAAATTAAATATAATTGAAATATATCGAATAAAAATGAAATTGGACTGAAATAGTAATAGTTTGAATTGCAAATAAAATCCAAATAAGTGGAAATAAATTGGAAATGGTCTTGTAATAAATTGAATGAGCTGAATCTAAAAAGTTAAAATGTATAATAACTGATCAAATAAATTGTAGTTTGAAATGGGATTGGATAAAAATAGAATCAAGTTAAATTGAAAAGAGAAATTTATTTGTAAAATGAAATGAGCTTAAGTATAGAAAAAAAGATTTGAATAAACTGAAGTAAATTAACTTAAGACTAAACAAATGGAAGAGAGTTGAATTGAATTCAACTTAAAACTAAGTGTAATGATGTTGGGTTGGATTTAAAACAAGTGAAAATAAATTTGAATCGAAATAGAATTTGATGGGTTATAAATAATATTTAAGGAAATGAAAATTTATATTGGTTTGAGTGAGTAAACTAATTTTATTGAAATAAATTAATGGATGGAATAAATAAGAATCAAATGGAAGTGAACTTAAGTTTGAAGTGAAATAAATTGAGTAAATTAACTTAAGTTGAGAATAATTAGAAGCTCGACTAAGGGTAAAATGGAAGACCATTAAATTGATGCTTAGTTTGAATTAATTCGTGAATGGTTAGTAATGTGCAAGCCTGGATTGTTTTCGAGCTAAATAAAATAGTTTGGAATTAACAAATATGAAATGAAATGCAAGTGAATGGATTCAAATTTGAAATGCGATGAAAATGAAAATATATGGATTGTGAATAAATTTAAAAATGGAATAGAATTGAGAATAAATTGAGTTGAAATCCATTTAGATCGGTTATAAAACATAAAGACTTATTTATTCACATAGATCTCGTTAAACTGCATAGAATAAATTGTCATTTGATGTAAATGGAAGTAATTAAAATTCTATAAGTTGATAGAAGTAAAATAAATTGATTTTGAGAGCAATTGAATTAAATATGAGTTCAGTATGCTTAAAAATAAATTAAATATGAGCAATTGAGTTTTAAACCATTCAAATTGAACGAAAATGGTAATAAATTAATTGGAATAGTGGAACTATAATGGGAATTGTATAAATTGCTTACGGAAAATGTTTGATGTGCATTTCTTTTAGAATTCATATGTTTTAACCATTGCAACTAAGTGAAATATAGTTAAACTGCATATATTTGGCACTTACATGTTTAAATCAAGTAAGTAAGGTACATGTAAGCCGTGTGGTTGGATTTGGTTGTCCTATTTGCTAAAAATAATAAGCCACTTGCTTAAAATGCTAAATAAGCTACGCCTACATAATAAAAATAGGAAATATGAACTGTTTTTGTTTTTTTCCGACCGTGTGGGTCGATGTATATATATTTATATCTTTTGTCAAATTGCAAGAGCTCCTCCGTACAAAGGGGACTCTGCCAAAAAATTTCAGAAATTTTAGGAGTTAGAAATTTTTTTGAAAATTTTGAAAATTTTGTTAACGACAAACAAATTCAAATTGGAAACTAAAATAAATTAGCAAATGAAACTAATGTAAAATAATGACGTGAATCTAGTATAGATGAAAAATAAAATTTAAAATTTAGAGTTGATGATAAATTGAATTCATATGGAAATGAAAGAATCGATTCGAATAGAAATGGATATGAACTGAAGTGGTAAGATTGAAATAAATAGAACAAACACATAAAATGCTTATACTAAACTTAGCTAAGAAGTGGTGCATACTCCATTGGAAATTGATATTTTAAAAATATTCTAAGTAATATTTGAATGAATAAATACTGACATTTTGTAAGGAAATTGATATGATGTTTTGGAAATATTATGATTGGATATTATTGCTAACCAGGATATGCAGGTATTATAAAGGGAAAAGAAAATTGGATTTAATTTCAAAAGATAAATTTGAAATGCTCGACAAAAAGGTATGTATTTAAATTTGATATGGAATTTGATTGGGTTTTTGGATCTAGCCACTTGGCTTTTTGTTTTCTTTATGGATTTGGGAGGCCATAGAGCCATTTTGTAGTTGTACCGAGCTAGCCGCGCAAAGGAGACGCTGGCAAAAATTTTCGAAAATTTAGAGATTTAGAAAAATTTTGAGAAAATTCTGATAATTTTAAATTTGATTTAGAATTGAAATTGGAATGATCGAGCAAATAATATGGTTTGTAAACTATTGGGGAATATGAGAAGTTAGTAGGATTGATAATGAGTCTTTTATAAAAAGATAGTGGATAGGATGTTGAACAGTTTGGTTTTTGAAAATAGTCACGCGTATTCGACTATTCCTTTTAACTAGTAATTTCGGGGACGAAATTCTTTTAAGGGGGGAGGAATGTGACGACCCGGAATTTTTAAGCAATTTAAATTGGATTATTTAATTGATTTGAAATATTTAAAAGTAATTTTTTTAACTTGAATTCAAATATCACAAGTTATTGGGTAATTTTATTATTAAATTAAATTACGTGAACGTGGGTAAAATGTTGAATCTGGAGTTTTAAGCCTGTTAAAAATAATTTGAAGGTTTGTAAAAATTATATTGATAACGCTGGAAATAATAGAAGTTGTAAAATTGAAATTAATAGTGGTTTGTTCAGTTTTAAAATTTGATTGTTTAAATTGAATTTAAAAATAGCCTTCCGAGGCACAATCTCGGAATTCGACGAAACCAGTTCCATTGGATCCATAATATTGCATTATTATCATATTTCAATTTTCGTAATGAACGGAGTTGTTGGGTGAGCGTACGATACACAAACGTGCTGAAATTCTATCGAAGATTCAATTTTTATAATTTATATAAATTTGTAAATCTTTCACATCACCTCCTTTCTTTCAATTCCAAGCCACTCTACATTGTCAGCCTACTTGCCGTCTGAAATACGCCCTTTTTTTATCGAGCAGAGATAGAACTGTATTAATCAATAAAACCGAGCTCCTCTCTCATTCTCTCAGTAATTCTCGAAATCAAATAAAAAAAATGAATGAAACCCAGATCGAAAAACTCGTATGCCCTTCCTCTTCACTAGCTAACCCCCAAAGTTGAAATCAAACGAGAAAAAAGGGAAAAGAAAACATTCGCATCGAATAGAAAACCGAACGATGTGGCTTGGCCTAGGCGGCCATAAGGGGGTATGAGGTCGGAAATGGTCTCGGTTGCGGTCTACAATTCGATGACGTTTGTGGCCATTTGGTGGTGGAGGTCGTGTTTGGGACGGCGACACAGGGCCGGAGGCGATGTCGAGATCGCCAGGGTTTGGCTGACGATGAAGGAAGTTATTGTGAAGGCGCTTTGTTATCAAGGGTTCGGCTTCGTTGCTTTGGGTTTGGCCGGCGATGTCGCGACTGTCTACATGCGTATGCACGTGGGTTTGGCCGAAAGTCGATCGTAGGTTGGTAGAGACATCAAGCTCGAGCTGGGTTCAGGTCGTGGTGGTTGTCTGAGTTGTTCCAGTTGGTATTTTGCTTTTATCATTTAATTTAATTTAATTTGATTCAAATATATATATATATATATACACACACACACACACACACACATATATATATATGGGATTTTAAATTGCAGTGAGGTATGTTCAGATTTTAGTACACTGCAATTTAAAATCCCATATATATATATGTATGTATATATATATATATTAGTACACACATATCTTAATTTTTAAATGTGTACAGGAAAAACATAAATTAGTTTATATTAGACTAAGCCTGGAAGAAACAAATATAGATATTTTAAAAGAAAAATGTTGAAGAATTTATATAACACAAAGTGGATTTGGAATTTAGTTTGTATGAGTATATAAATGGTCTCAGAAGGAACAAACATACAACTACACATTTTGAATTTGCTAGATATTCTAAATAATATACTCAGGAGACTAATTTTGTTTAAATTAACTTATTTTAATTATTTAGTTGCTAAAAGATATTTGAAATGGATTAATATATATATATTTACAAGGTTTTGGAAATTAGTAGTTTAAAATAAATTATTAGTAAATCAAGTTGGTTAAATGATAATAAATTGTGTAGTTTATTCAAATGTTAATAAATTGTAATCGTTTATTCATGGTCAAAAAACAAAAATGGGAAAAACCCAAGACAATAATGAAGTGGATTGCGAACAGCAAAGCAAAGGAGAGTTAATCTCACTCGGTTAATTTAAATTTAAATGATTAAATTTAAATAATTGTTTGAATGGTTGAAATTGATTGATGTGCTATTGTATGGTATATTCTGGGATTGGCATATTATATTGTGCTAACATATGTGGATGCAGGGAAAACAGGTTGGAGGGAACCAACTGGATCCCTCAACATTTATTTAAATTATTTAATACCCTCCGTTGTGATTATTTTATACTCTGTGATGAATATTATTGACAATTGGAATATTGGATGTTACGGTTTACCTGGATATGTTCCGGTGCACTAATTTATCAAGATATATAGAATTGGATTTTGGAAATAAACTGAAGAGAATTTGTAAGTGAAATAATTATAGAGAAATTAAATAAATTAGGAATGGATTGGATAAGAATTTTAATAGTTTTAAATTCTAATAAATAAATTCCGAATATGGAAGGGAAATTTTGAATAAACAGAAGATTAATGAATTTTTAAAATTCAGTATAATTAAAACATTTATTTAAAAATTCAAGGTTTACATTATTTAAGAAGAATAAAGAAGAAATGGAAAAAAAATCTGAAATTCGTATATTCCATTAAAGGATTTAAAATCAAACGGAAGATAATAACAATAATAGTAAAATCCTTAATTTATGAATTTTGAAATGAACTGAGTAAGTAAAGAAATTTATTCAAATGGAATGAATTGGAAATCAATTTGGAAAATTGATTTAAGTGATTGATGTTTGGAATTTTTCTCGGGATAATCAATAAGTTTTTTTTAAAGTAAATTTTAAATATAAATTAAATGTTACATAGTTGTTTTTTTTAAAGAAAGCAAATTTCGTAAAATTTATTATTTCTATTATTTAAAGTCTAAAGTAAGTATTTCTTTAATCTATTCTAGCAATAATTATTAAGAAGTAACTTAGTATTTTGTTTTTAAAAGTAGAAATCTGGTTTATATTTTATTAAGTAACCTTATTTTCAAATATTCATATAGTATGTATTTTTAACAAATTATTAAAGTAATTTTAACTTGAATGTTTTAAAATTTAATTTGTAAAAGTAAAGTATTTTAAATTAATTTAGAAAACTCTAGTTTTGTGCTTGGTGATTCCAAAAGAAATAAAAATGCTAGAAATTTATTCTGAGAAGGCAGATAGTTTTGCAAATGGTTTTCAAGGAGTTTGAAAAGTGAAATTATATCTTGTGAAGATATTTTTGAAGATTATAAATAATTTGGAAAATTATTTATTGTGTGATGGATGTTGTGAATATTAATTGATAGTTAAATAACCGACTATCAATATTGGACAATGCGTTGATCGTTTCGAAGAGACGGGGATCGAGATTTATTTCTCGAAAACCACTTCGATCCGGTTTGTACGTTTCATGGAAAACGATTTTGGATTCGAAGATGGAGTAGTGATGTGCAAGGGCTAATCGCTACTAATCCTGAGGATATTTCCAAAATGGATGTAGTAGGAATAGTGCCTTCAGTTTCATTCGAACATGGGATGGACTTGTATGGATGAATGCTTGCGAAACATCGTCAGGTGGACGATGGGCATTCCAAGAGATATGTTATAAAAAGGTAAAGCGTAGCCTCAAGCCTCATCAAATGGGAATGACTGAAAATCAGGGGTTATGCAGCAAGGCTAGGTGGGTAGCACCCAAGCAGGGTGAGGTCATCCCTGTCTAGATGTCCCTTTTTATTTCGGCTTAGTGGGCGATTGCTGATCCCAACCGCGAGGTGATATCACTCGAGATTATCCAGTAAGGGGTAGTCCCAGCCTTGTGTTGTAGGGGAGTGGGCGTACACCTCGATACGGTGATCTAGGCCCCGTACTGTGACAGGTGGTACTCCAGTGCCTAGTCATTAGTTGGAAATCCATTTTCCCTACGAGCCTTGTACGAGTTTTGTTTGTATTACCCACTTTGTGGCTAATAGCCGGAATCTAATGAATGTAAGAATTTTGGCTATTTTATAAGTATATGTATATGTTAACACTAAAATTTGAACGCTAACACCCCGGTGTATGAGTTATAGTTGTGAAAGCACCACCCGAAAGCTCGGGAACAGATTACAAGCAGAAAACAGTAGAAAAGCGGTAAACGACAACAATTTTATAGTGGTTCGGCTTAAGGGTATAGCCTAAGTCCACTTTAAGTACTTTTATTAATGATCTCGTTACAAGCTGATACAACTCTTCTCAAGTACAATATATTTCAAGTTACAAGAGTTTTGGAACAAGTAGCTCAAGCTTCTATGTCGATTAAAATCCTTGAATTCAAATTGAAGATATGTAGTTTCTTCGTGAAGTTCTTCGAAGTATTCCTTTGATCTCGAAAGCTCTAAGTGTTGATGGAGTTCTCGATGCAGCAAGGTAACGGTCTCTCAAGAGAATGTGCCCCCCAAAAGTCCTTTGAATGTTGGAGGTAGTTGCCTATTTATAGAGAGTTTCGGTCTGGAATTATTGCCAAGTCCTAAGTCGTGGCCGATTTAAGTTAAGTCGTAGCCGACTTAATATGAGTCGTGGCCGGTCCATCTGGCCCCTTCATGGCTTCACAGGAGTTCACTTGCACAAGTCCTAGGTCGCCTCCGAGTCAACACTACCCCTTCTTAGTAATACGGCCTCGGGTTTGCATTTAATAGCTTTAAGTCGTTTACGACTCAAATTAGGTCGTGAGTCGTGACCGAGATAACTGGGAGCTGAATCGTGCACGAGTTAAGAGGCTGCTGTGCTGAGTAGCTGCATTGAACTCATCTTCCTTTTCTTGAGTCGTGAACGAGCTAACATTGGTCCTAAATCGGTTGTGACTTGGGTCGGTAACTATTCTAGGTCGCCAACTTGGTAAAACATTAGATCGGTAACTCGGTCAAGTCACTGAGTTGGCATCTCTTTTAGGCCTTAGGTCGGCCTTCCTATTAAGTCGGCATCCTCTGAGTCTTAAGCCAGTACCCACGTTAGGTCGTCCACTGTTTTAGCCTTAACTCGGTATTTCTTAAGTCGGTATGCCTCTCAAATCCTTAAGTCGGTAACCCTTTGAGCCTTAAGTCGGTAACCCTTTGAGCCTTAAGTCGGTCTCCCTGATAAGGCAGTTAGGTCGGTATCTACGTTGAATGTTAGGTCGGCATACCCCTTAGGCCTTAGGTCGGCATGCTTCTAACTGTTAGGTCGGTAAGTCATGGTCGAGGCGGAGTTAACATTTGCCCCTCGAAGTATACGCCTAAATGTTAGGTCGTGTGCTTCGATAGTCCTTAACCCGTCCCCTCTTAGGTCGGTAGGTCGTATGCGACCTAACAGTTAGACCGTATGTGTTGCTCCAAATTTTCCACTGCAGGGTATAAGTCACATCTCCTCCTTCCTTCTCATTACCTACTCCTTTGATTCTGCCATTAAAATTTTCCTGTGCTCCAAAAGGCGATTTAACTCCAATCAACTACTAACAACCTCTGCTATTCATTGCGTAAGTAAACCCTCTTCTTCGATTACTGTTGGCTCATGAATTTCGTCACTTAAACCACTTCCTTGCATGATCCTTCATCGCGAATCCTATTACACTCATGGCTGATGGAGCTTAGATTGCTCGGTTTGGCTTTAACCGACCGATGAGACGATAAAGATGATTTATTGATTCAGGCTAGTTGATTTTGATTCGCGCTAGGATTGCAAGGCGTTAAATTTGCAGTGGTTTCGAAATGGTGTATTGGATGATCCGATAGCATGAAATATCATAAATGAAATGAGGGTTTCTTGGTTGAGGGAGTGGCTAACGGGTTAACGGGTTGAGTGGGGCGAGGTATTGATCTAGATGCGACCCGGTGATTTGAAGTGACTTAGCTTTTGGCCGACCCAATCCTTAAATCGTGGCCGTGTTAGCACTTGGGGGAAATCTGCCGACCTATTCTTCTGCCGATCTAAGCCTTATACCGCAGCCAAGTTAACCCCTAAGTCGTGACCGAGCTAAGCCCTTAAACCGTGACCGAGTTGGCTCTTAAACCGCTGCCGAGTTAACACTTAAGCTTTGGGCATGCTGACTTTTTGAGAGCATAGATCCACTTTGAGTTTCTAACTTGAACTGCCAAACTAAGTTGCCTAAATTTTGAACTGCCCCAACTTTAAATTTGCTTGAATCTCAGTGTATTATTTCACAGATCGCATTAACTTATAAGCTGCTAACCTGCTGAAAATAACAAACAAAGAAAACCAAGGCGAAAATACTGCCATTGACTGCCCATGTCAGATGACAGATTAGTCAAGACAAGACAAGCAACTTAATTACACTGCATGAAATGTTTGTGAATCAATCAATTAAAGTTAAACATTAATGCAAAGTATCAATAATCTGAACTGATTTATCTGCATCAACATCTTACTTGCATATTAAACAATAGTCCCTGAATTTCATAACTAACGAATGCTTGCTAGTTTTCATTCCAGTTATATTTGTTCACTGCTTGATTGATTTTACACAACACTTCACACACTTTAGGAAACGTGCACCTTCATGTTTGAATACCCAGTTGTTTATGTAGAATGACTTCCCACCGAGAAGAAGAAGTGGTAACTCAAGAGGAAGAAACTTTTTCGATAGCTGTTCCCATAGAGAATCCTCCGGAGAGAACCTCGACTATTCTAACTTCGAGAGCGTTTGTCCAGCTGCGCACTCAATTTGGCTTTGCTGAAAGTGACGTTCTTCTCCCTGGGCCAAGTGATACTGCTGACAATCCTCCCTATGGCTTTGTTGCAGTCAATCGCCAAATGTGCTTAAGTGGGGCGATTCCTCCTTTTAACGACTTTCTTCGAACTCTTCTCCTTCGGTTGACAATCTCTCCGTTTCAACTTCATCCCAATGGCTATGCCATCTTGACGGGGTTATGTGTTTTGTTTAGAAGAACCCTTGATCGCCTACCGAGTTTTGAAGAAATTCGTTATCTGTGCTCGTTTGCAAAGAGTAAAGATCATCCTTCCCTCATTATTGTGAGAAGTGCCAGAAACCGCAAGCTCATTTCCGATCTTACTGAAAGCGTTCATGGATTTTTGAACCAGTTTTTCTTTGCCCGCTGTCCCCCAGGGTTTTATGCCATCTGGAGAGTAGGAAGTAAGATTAGTGTTTCTATTTTTTCCGCTTTGAAACTTTTTCGAGATCCGAACTTTCAGTTGCTAATTTCATTCTTTGTTCCTTTCAGCACTTCCTCTCCCTTCTAGAGACCCAATTCATAAGCAAGTTTTTGAGAGGTTGAGTGCCGTGGCCACAGAAGAGAGGAGCATAAAATTTCTGTTGAGGGATGAATTTTTACATCAACATGGGCTTCTACACACTTCTCGCTCTATGCATGCTCATGAAGTTCCAACGGAAGTCCCCGATTCTCCGATAAAGACTCCTGAGTCTTCGCTGGTGAAGTGCTCCACTTCTGTTGATGTTGCGGGGCCATCTGGTAAACTTGCCCCGGTTATCGAGGAAGAAGAGCCTCAGGGATCCTCTCACCATTCTCAAGAATCTGGTGAAAAGGCTAAGAAATCCAGTCCTGTCAAGCAAAGCAGGGACGATACCTTCGAAGGATTGAGCGACCTCTTCGCTACTTCACAAGAGATCTTCAAAGATGACCCTACTACTACCGGGATTTCTTCTTCAGTAGTTGAAGCTACTTCTATTTTGCAACAGCCGTTGTCGACTCAAGAGTTGACGTTAACTATTACACCCACAACCACTCCCCAAATAAAGAGTGGTTCGTAGATTAATGCGCGTATTTTGCACAACACACACACTTAGAATTTCTCATCACTTCTATGTACTTATCTTCTTGCACTTTAAAGATTTCTAAAGCTTATTATTTTAATTCCAGATTCTCTTATGGGGCGCAGCGGCTCGTACTATGACGATTTCCAGCGCTACGGGAGGCGTAGCCAGTATGATTACAGGCGTTACCTTCCTTCTTACAGAGAGTCGGATGAAGAGAGGGCTGCCCGAAAGGCTCATGAAAGGAGGACTGAAGAAGAACATTGTGAAAGAAGGGAGAGAGAAGAGCGCCATGATTCTTGGCAAAAAGGCGATGACTCCCACAAGAGAAAATCTCATGACGATCGAGGAAAAGGTCACATGAGTGAAGACTTAAGCAAACGAGCCCGTCACAGTGAAAAGCAGGCCTCTACTACTCCTGAGAAAGTTACTATTCCTACCTCGCTCGACATTCCTTCTGACTCTCCCGCTCTTGGGAAATCAGATATTCAAACGATAATTAGCAGGCCCAAATTTCAAGTTGGACCGGGTCCTGCCACTCTGCAGAGCCGATTTCCTCAATGGTGCCTTAAGGGAGTGAGGTTCGACCTAGACTTGGTCCCCATCGACAAGTCTGCTATGTTGCGCAATCTTGATGCCGTCAAGCTCGATATTGAGAGGATGTCGAACTGGCAAAAACTTGTTGACGAGCTTCAAAGGGTTAACCGTGCCAACATAGAAGCCATGCTTACTATGGAAAATGATAAGGCCGAATGGCAAAAGGTCGTTGAGCAGCACGACACCGAAATGAGGAGCATTGCTTCTTACAATGAGGAGCTTGAAGCAAAAGTCGAGGAATTGAAACATAAGCTTGCTGCTTCCTCTGCTTCCTATTCTCAAAAAGAAGAAGTGCTCCTGAAACAAGTGAGAGACGCTCACGCTAGCCAAAGGAATGCCGAAGACAGGCTCGAAGTACAAAAAAGAATCAGTGAAGGCTATGCTACTGATATTGCTGAGCTCCGAGAGAAAAACAACTCCCAGGAGGCGGAGATACAAATGCTTAAGCTTCAGCTTGCCAAAACTGAAAGGGAGCGTGATGAGGCTGTTGCCGGCAGAATCGCAGCTGAAGAATCTCATGAGGCGACCAAAAACAGCATCAGCTCAACATTATTCGACTTCTACTTGCACAGCGTCTTGGGGCGTGGAAGCCTTGCCTTTCTAGGCCCCAAGTATGAAATCACACTGGCTGAAGTTTGGGAGGCAGCACTTGATATGCTCGGTGGTAAAGGTGCTGGATATGCTGAGTCAGCCCTTGAAGAGCATTATCTTGATGACGAAGCCCGTGCCGCTCTTGCCAAGGGTAAGGAGCAGCTTGCCAGAGTGCGGGCCGGGATGGCGGAAGAGGAGCGTCCTGAAAAAGAAGTACCGCCTACCATCTCTGAACGTCCTCTAGTTTCTCCCGAGATGGACATTACAGGCCCTAGTGCTCATTTGCCGCCTACTACAAGAACTGGGGTAATCACCCCTACTGACGAAGAGGCTTTGGAGGACATTGGGGCTCAGAATTATGAGATTGAACTGACGAAGCCAACATCTTCAGGTAATTTCGACATTGGTCCGATTCAGGTGGATTGCCTGCTTATTCCTCAAAAATTTGATGAGCTTCTCGATTACCTCTTGAATCTCGATGAACCCATATCTCCCTTCTTTCGGGAAGATACTAACATTTTCAATTTTTCTTCTTCTGCAGTTGAAACAACAAGTGTCGTGCAGACTTCGCCTTCTCTGGTTATTCCTCCTCCATCTCTTCAGATGACTCCTCCTTCTGCTTCGCAACCTGGGTCACAAGAGGAGAAAATTGAGGCTCTTCATGGTTTGGATGACCCTGTTGCCTCGCAGGAGCAAAAAGATGGGGGACTAGAAGGAGGCGAGATCTCTCCGGAGCGGACTCCTTCTGACGACGTAGTTTTGTCCGCTCTCGTTACTCCGGGGAGTGAGTCTTCTTCGCAGAGAAGAAAGAAGCATGGGACATCGAAGAGGAGGGGGAAGAAAATTATCATCACTGAAGAGGAACCGGAAATTGCGCCAGTTGCACCTCCCTCCCCTTCTTCCCTTATGCCTTCAGACCAACCTGAAAGACCTGAAAAGCTAACCACTCGGCCGGGTAAAGGGTCTAAAGGCGGCAAGAAGAAATGAAGCGTTGAACTTTTTGATTCCTTTTTTGTGTAATGGTCGGATATTGTGCAGGCACCGGCCCCTGCTTTTTTATTTTGAAATCTGTATCTGCAATATCTGCAATTGAATAAAATGATTCTTTATTTGTACAGACTTTTGTTTGAATTTGAGAATGCATTTATTATTCATTTTTGCACAAGTTTTATTTATACGATGTTGTGGTGAGCTTGTGGTATGTTGTTTGAGCGTACCTCACCGACATAGTTATACCGCTTTATATGTAACTATACCATGTTGCCCCTATACCATGAGCTTACCGCAACATCGTATACTTTAAGGGGACTTGCACTCTCGTTTTCTAAAGAATAATTACTTCATTCTCGAAGAGAATTTTCGTAGAGTGCAACTTCCTTCATATAAGTTTCTACGCTTTGTCCTTCGAAGAAATCACTTTCTCTTTTTGCGTATGTATATATTTTGCCAAGTGAATTCTTCTATGTGGCAAAGCGGACCTCTGAATGTACTTTAACCCCCTTTTTTTTTTGAGGAAGATCATTCTCCATAATAGGTAAATTACTCTTCCTTTGGAAGTTAAAGTATGCTCTTGATGAGGTTTTTTTTTTATATATATATATAGAAAGTTGGACCTCTGAGGAGGGATTTTTCACGTTTCAACACTTGGAAGTTTTATTTCAATCTCGGTGAAACGTGTACCTAGAAAGAGTTATGCCTTAGAAATCCTTTTCACGTTTCAACACTTGGAAGTTTTATTTCAATCTCGGTGAAACGTAGGTTTCCGAAGAGGTCTTTCTTCTTAATTGCGCCTCCGAAGAGGTCTTTATTTTGTTTGCATTTCAACTCTGGTGAAGTGAAATTCCGAAGAGCGGCTGTTACACTTCAACTCCTGGTGAAATGTGCCTCCGAAGAGGTCTTTCTTTTGTTTGCATTTCAACTCTGGTGAAGTGAAATTCCGAAGAGCGGCTATAACACTTCAACTCCTGGTGAAATGTGCCTCCGAAGAGGTCTTTCTTTTGTTTGCATTTCAACTCTGGTGAAGTGAAATTCCGAAGAGCGGCTATAACACTTCAACTCCTGGTGAAATGTGCCTCCGAAGAGGTCTTTCTTTTGTTTGCATTTCAACTCTGGTGAAGTGAAATTCCGAAGAGCGGCTATAACACTTCAACTCCTGGTGATATGTGCCTCAGAAAGGGTTTTCATCGCCTGGAAGTTACTCTCTCATGGTTGGAGGGTCATGACTCCTCCAATCTTTTTTGTTGAGTAGAGAACTTTCTTTTTTGTGGCGTATGACCCATTAGAGGTCTTTTATCCTCCGAAGAGTTGTGCCTCCGAAGAGGACTTGTGCTGCTGATGGTAGCTTTGGTTGTTCCTCTGTTCACTTGCTTATGCCTTTTCAGCAATCCCCTTTTTTTTTTCCTTTCAAGTTTTCATTCCCCTTTTCTCGCAAGTGGCTTGTTTAATCCAAGGAAGTGTACTTCATTGTCAGGCAAGTTCGTGAGAACGGGCACTAGCTTCCTAATTGGATGTTTGTTCGTTCAAACAATCTCAACTTATTAGCAAGGGCTCGTTTCTATCGAAATCATAAGCCGTTCAATTGAAGTATTTCCTATCTAGGATTTGAATTCGGGGCCTTCATGACTTGAAATTTGTTTGTTGAATGATGGTGAGAATCACTCGGTCTTATTATGCGCAAGTTTTATTTCCATTGTCTGCAAAAATTTAAATCGACATTTCAGCAATACATTTTATGTATTTTTATATCGAAAACAAAGCAAACATATAATAATAATAAGGAACACAAGATTTATAGTGGTTCGGCCATGAAATTGGGCCTACATCCACTTTATATTCTTTTATTATTTACTTGCATCAGTTTCACAATTGCTTTCAATTACAAGAATCATACATTCATAATTCTTTTTACAATGTTTCAACAAAATTTTCAAGTAAAGTATGGACGCAAATGGTTGCTGTTCCATGCCCTTGGAATTTGATCTCCATCAACAGTGGTGAGCTTGAATGTGCCGTCAAGAAGCTTCTGACCTATTACATACGGTCCTTCCCAATTTGGCCCAAACACACCTGTCGCGGTCATAATTCTTTTCAGGACTAGATCTCCAATTTCAAAGCTGCGTTGACGAACTTTGGAATTGAAATGTCTGGCTATCCTTTGCTGATGAGCTGCAACTCTGAGGTTAGCTTCATCTCTTTTTTCATCAAGGAGATCCAGCGCTTCAAGTTGTAGCTTCTCATTTTCTGCTTGATTGAAATGGATTCTTCTGTGTGAAGGGACCTCTGTTTCAACCGGGATCATTGCTTCCGATCCGTATGCCAACGAAAAAGGAGTATGCCCAGTTGCAGTTTTGAGAGTAGTTCTGTATGCCCATAGTGCAAGTGGTAGTTTATCGACCCAACCACCTTTTTCTCTTTCGAGTTGCTTTTTGATGGTTGATTTGATGATCTTGTTCACTGCTTCCACTTGCCCGTTTGCCTGCAGATGAGCTACTGCCGAAAAGCTTTTCTAGATTTTGAATCGTTTGCAAAAATCCTGGAATTCCTCGCTTTCAAACTGAGTACCATTGTCTGTGATTATTTTCTGAGGCACACTGTATCTGCAAATGATATTCTTGGTCACAAAGCTTATCATTTTCTTAGAAGTGATAGTAGCCAATGGTTCAGCTTCAGCCCATTTAGTAAAGTAATCAACTGCAACAATAGCATATTTAATCCCTGATTTGGCAGTTGGTAGCGGCCCAATGAGATCCATTCCCCAAATCGCAAACGGCCATGGACTGACCATCTGTGTGAGTTCGGTAGAAGGTGCTCTAGGAATTTTGGCAAATCTTTGGCATCTGTCACATTTTCGGGAGTAATCTGCAGCATCTCGATTAATTTCTGGCCAAAAATATCCGTATCGGAGAATTTTCTTTGCTAATGTTTGACCACCTGAATGATCACCACATTCTCCTCCATGCACCTCAGCTAGGATTGTTTTGGACTCTTCCCGGGATACACATCGAAGCAATGGCATTGAGAATCCCCGTCTGTACAATCGGCCATCCTGAATTACATAGCGAGAGGCTTTCCTTAGTAGCTTTCGTCTTTCTATCGAATATTCTAGCAGAGAACCTCTGAGTAGGTAGTCCAGTATTGGAGTCATCCATGACTCTTGTTCTTGGGATGCATTCATAATCCAGTCAATATCCATCTCGTCTATACTTGGTGCTGATAGGACTTCTACAGGGACCAATCCCAATAGTTGAGCTTCACTAGAACTTGAATACTTTGCGAGGGAATCTGCCTTCATATTCTCTTCCCGAGGAATGTGGCTTATTGAATAGTGATCGAGTTCACATAGGAGTTCCCAAGCCTTTGACAAGTAGGAAGGCAAGTTTCCACCTTTTGTTTGAAATTCCTTCTTGACTTGGCATACAATAAGCTGAGAATCACTGAAGATCTGTAATGCTCGGATGTTTAGCTCTTTAGCGATTTTCAGACCTGCAATAAGAGCTTCATATTCTGCTTCATTGTTTGTTGAAGGAAATTCCAATCTTAGTGCATAACATAATGATCGACCTTCAGGAGTTTCAAGTACCACTCCGGCTCCAGAACAGTAGTCATTTCTTGCGCCATCAACATACATCTTCCACTGGATTGGGGAATCATTGATCGTTTCTTCCTCACCATTATCTTTCTCTGTGAATTCTGCAATGAAATCAGCTAAAGCTTGTCCGTTGATTGCTTTTCGGGGGTGATAGGTGATGTCATATTGACTGAGTTCAATGTTCCATTTTAGAAGGCGACCCGAAGTTTCAGGGCGAAATAGGACTTGCTTTAGGGGTTGATCAGTGAGTACTCTGATAGGATGAGCTTGGAAATATTGCCTCAGTTTCCTTGATGCAACCAGTAGGCAATAGGCGAGTTTTTCAACCTTGGAGTAATTCAGTTCTGCCCCAGTGAGTCTTTTGCTGATATAGTAAACCGGATGTTGAATTCTTTTGTCTTCCCGTATCAGCGCTGCACTTAGAGCATGAGATGATACTGCCAAGTATATAAGAAGATCCTCACCATTGCCTGGCCTAGAAAGTATTGGAGGCGTTTCCATATGACGGATCAACTCATTGAAGGCTTTTTGGCATTCGGAAGTCCATTCAAAATTCTTCTTTCCTTTCTTCAGGGCGTCAAAGAATGGGATGCATTTATCAGTGGCTTTGGAAATGAACCGACTCAGGGCGGCGACCTTTCCGTTGAGACTCTGCAATTCCTTCTTTGTTCTAGGAGCTTTAACTTCTTTCAAGGCAGTAATTTGAGCTGGACTAGCCTCAATGCCCCTAGCACTGACGATGAAACCTAAGAACTTTCCGGACTCGACCCCAAATGTACATTTCAGAGGGTTAAGTTTCATTCTGTATTTCCGGAGGACTGCGAACATTTCTGCTAAGTGTTCAATGTGATCCGCTGCTTTCCTGGACTTTACTAACATGTCGTCGACGTAGACTTCCATAGTTTTGCCCAATTGCGGTTTGAACATAGCATTAACAAGTCTTTGGTAGGTTGCCCCTGCATTTTTCAATCCGAAGGGCATAACTCTGTAGCAATAAAGTCCAACATCTGTGATAAAGCTTGTATCCTCCTGATCCGGCTCGTGCATCATGATTTGGTTATAACCGGAGTAGGCATCCATGAAAGATAACAATTCATGTCCCGCAGTTCCGTCTACCAATTGATCGATCCTGGGTAACGGGAAGCAATCTTTGGGGCAAGCCTTGTTCAGATCCGAAAAATCGATGCACACTCTCCATTTTCCATTAGCTTTCTTGACTAGCACAGGATTTGAAACCCAATTCGGATATGTAGATTCTTTGATGAAGTTATTTTCCATGAGTCGATCAACTTCTTCTTTTAATGCTGCTGACCTTTCTGGACCTTGGGTTCTTCTTTTCTGTTTAACTGGCGTAAACTTTGGGTCAATATTCAGAGCGTGTACTGTAACTTCTGGAGATATTCCACACATATCGGCATGAGTCCAAGCAAAGACATCCAGATTTGCCTTCAGGAAAGATATCAAGATATTCTGAATTGACACATTAAGCTGTGAACCCACATTTAACACCTTATTTGGGTCCTTCGGGTCAACAGGTACCGGAACTGTCGTTTCCACCGGTACCACTCTATTCTCCCCTGCACTGGCTTTTCTGGGATCCATTTCTTTCCGTGCCCCGCTGTGCTCGCCAGTGCAGGGTCCGCCCCGTAATTGCTACAAGGCTGGTTCTTTGATGCGGACTGGGGTTGCCGCATCCTTCCCCATTTCTCTTTTTCTTGACTCTCGCAGCTCTGTCAAATAGCACTCTCGCGCAGCATTTTGATCCCCTTTTATAACTCCTACTCCATTGTCAGTAGGGAATTTAATAGTGAGGCACCATGGGGCTAGGATAGCTTTGAATGCTGCGAGTGTTGGACGGCCAAGAAAAGCATTATAAGCAGAAAACTCATCGACAATCACAAATGTTTGCTTGCGGACCACTTTCCTTTCTGCTTCCCCAAGTTCTACAAGCAGATCGATGGTCCCAATTGGTTGTTTTGGCTCCCCAGTGAAGCCAGCGATCTTCTGTGATGAGGCTTGTACATCGATCATAGGGATTTTCATCTGGTCAAATGTCTTCTTGAAGAGGATATTACATGATGCTCCGCAGTCAATGAGGACTCTTCTGACAATGGCCGGTCCAATACCAGCCGAGATGACCAAGGGATCTAGGGTAGGAGCTTCTGTACCTGTGGAATCTCTGGCTCTGAAAACAATATCATCGTTGAAAGTTTTCTGTTGTTTCAGGGGCGTAGTGTCTTCTAAAACAAAGACGTCTTCTTCGGCTGGAGCATATTTCAAAGCCCTGGAATATCTCTCCATCTCACCCCAGCTCTTGCCAGCTGGGTGAGGCCCTCCTGTAATGACATTGATAACGGGCCTTCCAGATTCATGTCCCGTAGCTTTCTCACCCGTCCTGGGCTGATGAAAAGGAACCTGTTGCCCCTGACTTGACGATGCAGGATTGTTGCTATTCTTCTTCACAAATTGCTGCAGTTTGTTCTCTCTTAGCAACTCTTCAATCAGATTTTTCAACTGACGGCATTCATCAGTTTCATGACCGGGTTGATTGTGGAAGCGACAGAATTTCCCACTCTGTATGGCTTTTTTCCCGGTCCTCAAAGGGATAGGTTTAGGGAAATCGACGGAATCTTTAGTGGCAAGGTAGATGTGTTCCGGCGTATGTGATAATGGAGTATACTCTGATGTCTTGAAGGATCGGGGCTTCTTCAGATTACCCTGTTTCTTCCCATTATTATTCTCCCTTTTTTGCCCCACCGATTCATTCTTGCGTGGAGCGACAGTGTTGTCTTCTGCTTTCTCCAACACTGTCTTTACTGGCAAAGGACGACTTTCCAAGCGAATGAATTCATCTGCTTTTTTGTAGAACTTTTCGAGAGAGGTTGGCTCTTTCATATTTAACCATTTCCCAAATTCGCTTGACTTATCAATAGCTCTCATCAGATAAGTCAATATCATTCGTGGTTCAGCATTGTCCACCTCGGCCAGCGCTATATTAAAGCGGTTCAAGAAAGATCTGATAGATTCACCAGGATTCTGCTCTAAACTTGACAGTGACATGATGTCCTTGGCCTTCGAAGCATATAGTCTAAACTGCTCCTTGAATTTTCTGGTCAAGTCTGAAAACTGATCAATAGATCGGACTGGCAACTTGGTGAACCATAGTAGAGCCACACCTTCCAGGTATACGGGGAAATATCGGCACTTTATTTCGTCCGAGGCTCTGGCACCTGTCATGTGCCAATCATATTTATACAAGAACTCATTCGGATCACTTGTCCCTTTGTAAGCTGGAATAGTCGGAGGGACAAACTTCCTTGGAAATTCCGCCTTCAAGATTTTTTCAGTGAACGGAGTTTTACTTGGAGCGAAACCCCATTCCTTCTCATCTTCAACCCTTTGCATACTTTCTTTCATGATCTGCCGGACCATTCCAGAAAGATATTCCTCATCATGCCGAGTTCTAGATCCACCAGCCTCAGGAACTGCCTGCTCAAAGGGACTAGTAGCCCTTTCAGGAGCATTCCTTTCACTAACATCATGAATGTTGCCAGCATAGTTCCTTTCATTACCAGCTGGTTGATTGTTTGCCCCAAGTAAATCGTTCAACTTATTCAGAATCAGAGCATTCTGGGCACTTTGAGCCTCTAATTGTGCATTTTGGGCATTTATCTGCTGGTTTAGCCCTAGAATCACAGCATCCAACTCCGCTTTCGTAACTCCAACAGATGGAGTGGGTTGATTAGGCACAGGGGAAGCGGAGGTTCCCTCTTGAATGTTTCCAGATCTGACAGATCTACTTTTCCTTCCAGGAGCCATAATCTCAGATAGACTTCTGGTTTTTAAAGAAATTCTTTCTACAAATCCTTGCGAAGCAATGATGACAGTTGTCCTGAGTTCAATTCTCAGTGAAAGCACCAAAAATGTTAACGCTAAAATTTGAACGCTAACACCCCGGTGTATGAGTTATAGTTGTGAAAGCACCACCCGAAAGCTCGGGAACAGATTACAAGCAGAAAACAGTAGAAAAGCGGTAAACGACAACAATTTTATAGTGGTTCGGCTTAAGGGTATAGCCTACGTCCACTTTAAGTACTTTTATTAATGATCTCGTTACAAGTTGATACAACTCTTCTCAAGTACAATATATTTCAAGTTACAAGAGTTTTGGAACAAGTAGCTCAAGCTTCTATGTCGATTAAAATCCTTGAATTCAAATTGAAGATATGTAGTTTCTTCGTGAAGTTCTTCGAAGTATTCCTCTGATCTCGAAAGCTCTAAGTGTTGATGGAGTTCTCGATGCAGCAAGGTAACGGTCTCTCAAGAGAATGTGCCCCCCAAAAGTCCTTTGAATGTTGGAGGTAGTTGCCTATTTATAGAGAGTTTCGGTCTGGAATTATTGCCAAGTCCTAAGTCGTGGCCGATTTAAGTTAAGTCGTAGCCGACATAATATGAGTCGTGGCCGGTCCATCTGGCCCCTTCATGGCTTCACAGGAGTTCACTTGCACAAGTCCTAGGTCGCCTCCGAGTCAACACTACCCCTTCTTAGTAATACGGCCTCGGGTTTGCATTTAATAGCTTTAAGTCGTTTACGACTCAAATTAGGTCGTGAGTCGTGACCGAGATAACTGGGAGCTGAATCGTGCACGAGTTAAGAGGCTGCTGTGCTGAGTAGCTGCATTGAACTCATCTTCCTTTTCTTGAGTCGTGAACGAGCTAACATTGGTCCTAAATCGGTTGTGACTTGGGTCGGTAACTATTCTAGGTCGCCAACTTGGTAAAACATTAGATCGGTAACTCGGTCAAGTCACTGAGTTGGCATCTCTTTTAGGCCTTAGGTCGGCCTTCCTATTAAGTCGGCATCCTCTGAGTCTTAAGCCAGTACCCACGTTAGGTCGTCCACTGTTTTAGCCTTAACTCGGTATTTCTTAAGTCGGTATGCCTCTCAAATCCTTAAGTCGGTAACCCTTTGAGCCTTAAGTCGGTAACCCTTTGAGCCTTAAGTCGGTCTCCCTGATAATGCAGTTAGGTCGGTATCTACGTTGAATGTTAGGTCGGCATACCCCTTAGGCCTTAGGTCGGCATGCTTCTAACTGTTAGGTCGGTAAGTCATGGTCGAGGCGGAGTTAACAGTATATAGACCCTTTTATAATATCAGAAGATTTCTATAAAAACTGTTAGCTATCGTAAGGTAAAAACCCGACATTTTTATTTGTGGCGTGGTCTTACGAGTTGCTTTTGTTTTCAAAGGATTTTTTTGAAACCTTAATAATAAATTGAGTGTGATTTTCTCACGCTGGTTTTCCAGACAGACTCGAGTGTTTTTTAACTGTAATGCTCAGGTTAGACCGAGTATTATAGGATACAGGATTGGATGCTGTGGAGCTCAGGAGACGAGAAGGATGACGATACGTAATCCCGTATTTGTTTATGTATATATTCCGCTGTGTTGAGTAGTTGTGTATCCAGTGTATGATATTGTTGAGCCACGATTGATGTACTCTGATGATGTAATATATGTAAACAGATATATTTGATTTTGAGTAAAGATTATTTATTATCTATTATATTTTATTCCGCTGAGATGGTAAGGTTCTGATGTTGTTTTCTATTTTCTTCTTCTACCTCTTCTTCTTCAACCCAAATGGTTCGTATTTCGGTACAACTTGAGTTGATTTTAGTAGAATAGTGTTGACTCAAGGGGTACGGATTTGCGGGCTGTTACAATTCTCGATCGTATCGAGATTTCTAGGATGTGCGTTGAGTTTTAGGGGTCAAGTGTGACTTAGTGGAGGCCGGCGTGGAGTTCACCGTAGACCGGCGGCGATGTGCACGTTGACGTGCGCAATTTCATGCTTCTGCAGTGGGTATTTGGGAAGGGGAGGTTCGAGCTCGAAGATTTCTTCGGGTACGTAATGCTTTGGCTCGAAGACAGTGTAAGGTTTGGGATACTCGGGGTATACACGGGGGATGTCAGTGGGTTTCTCGAGTTTATTGAGCAAGGTTTTGTTTGGGTTCAGTAGTTTGAAAGTTTAAGTTTAAAAGGTTTTAAAAATTTAATGGCAAGGTTTAAAAGTTTTAAAACAAAGATAATAAATTTTGTAGATAATTCAAGATTAAAAACAAAAGTTAAATAAGTTTATTTATAAAACTAAATCGTTTTAATGTTTTTAATTTGAATGTTTAGATTATTTTAATTATAATTGATTTCAAATATATTTTATTTTAAATAAAGTTTAACGATTAAGAATTTGATAATCAATTTTAATAAAGATTTGTCTTATGTAATTTAGTATTTTGATTTAATTAAAGATAAATAAATTGTGCAAATAATTAAGATAGTTCAAATTTTGTTAATAATCAAAGTGTTATTGGTTAATAGAACGACTTAATTAAGATAATGATTTACTTATTCAAGAATCTTTTTAATATAGTAAATTAAAGAATCATTTAATTAACTTAAATGATTAGTTAAATAATTAATTGAGTAATTAATTAGTGATTAATTGATAATCACTTTGGAGTTAATTAAGTGAAGTTACTTGGTGAAGTAATTAAGCAGTTAATTTCTGGAGGAATATAAGTAAAAGGAAATTAGTGATCAAAGTAATTAAGGTTAATTACATTATGAAAATAATTAAATGGAAGTGATTAAAGGGTTAATCACTTGTGCTATTAATAAAAGAATTAACTAATATAATTAATTAAACGTTTAAATTTATTTATTATTTGAAGACCAATTAATTAATGAAAGAATTAAGAGTAATTAATTAATTAATTATTTGATAAATTAATTAATTAAGAGAAATTAATTAATGGATGTAAACATTAATTAATGGAAATAATTAATTAATTGCTAATTAATAATTAAAAGGATAGTTAATTTATAATTAAGTTTTGATTGCTCAATTTAATTTAAAATAATTAATTAAATGTGATTAATTATAAGTAATTAATCTAGTATGATTAATTAAAAGGTGATTAATCAGGTGTGATTAATTAAAGAATAATTAAGGAATAATTATCAAAATAATTAAATATAATTAGTCAAGTGTGATTAATTTAAAAGGGTAATTAAGAGATATTTACTTGGTATAATTAAGAAGTAATTAATCAGAATGATTAATTAAAATTGTAATTAAGAAATAATTACTTAAAGTAACTAAGTAATAATTAATCAAGGATGATTAATTCAAAGTGGATAATTAAGTGATGTTAGTTAATTAATTTGAAATTAATTAATGAATATGCAAGCTGAATTGATGATAATCCATGTGAATAAAAGAGGATTAATTTAATTAAGGATTAATTAAATTAATTAAGTTGGATCAAACCTTGTGTATGGTTGATTTATGATTGGTTGATAAGTATCATTGGATGAGTTAATGATATTGGATGATATCGTATGTCATTGACTTATATGTGATGAATGTAATATATCTGGGATGTGATATATATGCTGCTTTGTGATATGTATGGATGAATGTGATAATAGAGGATTATCTATCTATGTAATGTGAATCATCCATTTATGTTTAAGTGATATTCTGAATATCTACTGTTTAAAGCCCTTAAGTACAACTTGGACATTAAAATGGCGTTTGGGTTCGGTGAGGCCGGGATCGGGTTTCCATATTTGGATATCCGAAAAACACATCGATCCAAAATAAACGTTAGGTCATGAATCCAAGTGGAGTGCTAGTAAAGACTCGAGGTGTAAGAACTATTCGTCATACAACCATGGGGTGATTCCATGATGAGTTTGACAGAAATAGTACTTACAGGTTCGAGATGGTGGTTCAGAGTGCAAGGGCTATGGTCGTTGACTCTGAGGGTGATTCCAAAATGAGTGCAACAAGATAGTGCCTTCGGTTCCGTTCGAACCCGGAACGGACTTGTATGGATTGAATGCTTTCAGAACATCGTCAGGTGGACGATGAGAATTCTAAGATAAATGTGTCCTATAAAGGTAATCGCAGCCTCAAGCCTCATCAACCGGGAATGGCTAAAACAGGGGAGGTACAACAGGGTGGCTCCTCGGTACGGTGGTCTAGGCCACGTACTATGACGGGCGGTACCCCAGTAGCCCTGCCATTGATGGAAACCCATTCTTCCAACGCGACCTTATGGTTTTGTTTGTATTACCCACTTTTGTGGCTAGTAGCTGGAATTTAATCATGTAACAATTTCGGCTATTTCTTATTTACTTGAAAACCCTAGACACTATTATAATATCACTGGATTTCCTATCAAATGTTTTGGTTAGCGTAAGGTGAAAACTTTTCCATGTTTACATGTGGGAAGTCTTACGTGATACCTTTTCTTTTCAAAGGATTTTCTAAAGTAAAGCAATTTTTAACCGTTTACTCACACCAGACCCATGTCCGACCCGGGTGTTTATTTTCTGTTTTATTAAACTCTTGGGTACTCATATTCTGTATGAGTAGTTAAGTTATTCAGGTCATCCTTGACGAATTCTGGAGGAGCTTTGGAGCAGGAGGCTTCAGCGTGTAGATATATAGTTAGAGTTTCCGCTGTGTGTTATTATGTATTATTGTTCTTGTATTGCATATTAGACAAAAATGTTATAACTATCTAAATTGAGATATATAGTGTGTGCTCTGATGTATATGATACTATGTATATATTACATATTATATTTCATTCATTCCGCTATGAGATTCTGATGTGTTGTTGTTCTTTCTTCTCTTTCTTTTCTTCTTTTATCTCTTTCTTTCTTTAATAGTGGTGCGTCTTTCTGGTGTTAGAAAGTCGGGTCGCTACAGTTGGTATCAGAGCATTAGGTTGAGTGAATACCTAGGCTCTGGAGTGCTGTCTATCCTGAGAGAGCGTATTTGTAATTTATATATATATATATCCACCTAATCTATTTGGTTATCTGTTCGGATTTTCAAACATAGGTTATATAGGTAGTTAGGGTAGGAGTGTATGGAACACGACTACCACCAATGGAAGAGGCTCATATGTTGTGGTTGGAGGTGTATCTGTCGATTGTAGATCTAATACCGTCTCGAATAAGCTTTGTAGATTGGTGAAAGGATTTCATTGATCCTAGAGGGAATCTTTTCAAGGATTAAAGTATATTCTTGGAGTGTGAGGTTGATTTGCTCTCGAGTGAGCGGGATTTCCCAGAGTTGAGTCTGTCAGGTGAGCAGAAGCAGGTGATGGTATCTTGATAGCTTCAGGAAGGGATAGCTGTGTAATTAGATGCGGTAACCATAGATGGTTCTGAAGATGTTCATTTGAAGCAAGATTAGGATGGTGTTGAAGGAACAGTGATTCCTACTGTAGGGAAGATTCTGATGTTTAGAGATTTTTCTGGATCTAAAGTAAGGGTGTCTTATCTATATTGAAGCATGAGACTAAGGTCGATGAGTTACCTCATTTCGGACATGGTCTCATTTGTTTACTTAGGAAGATCAAGTGGTTGGTGTTTGGCTTGGAGTAGAGTTTCTTGAGAAGATTTCTACCCGTCTTAAGGATTTTTAGTGGAATTGGGTGATAGTTTTGAGTTTCAAGAAGCATGTGGTTAAAAGATGATCTTTTGGCATAGCAATATCATTGAAGTGATGTTTGGAAGCAGCAGCGTGGATCCGTTTCTTTGATGGTTCAGTAATCTTTGGGATTCTACTATCGGCAGACCAGGTAGATAGTGAAGGCTTATCCATTTCTTCGGGAAGTTCAGCAAAGCAGGATATTTGTCGTAGGTGATTTATCAGTTTTTCTGGTAAATAAACCATAATTGAGATTGATCTCGATTAGGAAAAGCTGTTCTAGTGGTGAAGATTGTTCTTTGGAATCTGAACTGAGTAAGATTGCAAAAGTGACTTGCGATTAGTTTGGGAATCTTTGAATAATCTATGGCTTGGGAATTGAGGAATGTCATGTGGAGGTAAAAGCTATGAAAGTAGTCGGATATTTCCCAGATGTTTTTGAGGAAATCAGAAGTCTACCAGCATCGGAGATTGAGTTTTCTTATCGAATTTGATTCCAGGAGCGATACTGATGGTTTAACATGTAGAGGGATGACTCTTAGAGCAAGAAGAGTTTGGTGAAGCAGCTCAGCATTCTTGAGAGGGATTGATGATCTAGTTCTAGTTAAGATTTTGCTGGGATGTTTTGACCAAGTGGAATGGTCACTAAGATTTTATGAGTCGGATGAACTATGTATGGAGAAAGATTGTGCTCGAGTTCTTCGATAGCATTCTCATCTACTCCAGATCAGAGTTGTGCAGCGAAAGTGTGATAGCAGTTATTCTAGTATGGGAGCAACCGAGAGTTGCAGTTTTCTTGGATTAAAGGATTTCTACAGGAAATTCAGGTATGAAGAAATTTTTCAGGATTTGAAAGGTAAGGTTGTCAAGTACAACTGTTTGGCTATTCCAGATAAGAGATGTAGGTCTGAACTCCACTAATGCATGTGGAGTAGAATTGTGTTTTGGATATCGAAAAATTTTTGGAAGAGCCATTTTGTTGAGTAGGATTTGGAGATTTGGTTTGATTTTGGTCCAGTTGTTTCATGAAGCAATCAGCAAGGGTTAAGCTGATCAGGAAAGTTGAAGGCGACTCAGGAGCATCAGAAGAGTTATGCAGTTAGGAATTGAGGAAATTTGAGATAAGAAATTGGAATTTGGATATTGCTTTAAATTTATCCAATCAAAGGAAATATAAGATTTGGTAAAAATGGAGAGCTAGCTCCGAAGGTATATCGAAATTTTTTTCCTGTGTTCTCTTGAGATTAGATTTTGATCTACAAGATTGAATTGCCATTTCGGATAACTGGAATTCATTGTATTTCACATATCTCTGAGGAATATATGTATGATTCTTCGTGTGATAGAATCAGTAATTCTGAAGGACCTGGTAGTTGGGCTGATCTTGAGTTTAGTCTGATATCTTGTTCATATTTGAAGGATCAGATGTGGGAGTTCTTGGTTATAGTAGTGTAGTTACTTAAGATTCTGTAGAGCGAGTATTCCAGTATAGGTACTTGGAAAACTCTTGATAATATTAGGAAGTTCTATTCAGAATTTTGTCTGGATAGATAAAATTGTTTGTTTGAATTGGTTACTATGGTTGCTGATTGAAATTTAAATTCTTTTGCTGGGTTATTAAATTATCTTTGCTTTTAAATTTCGGGGACGAAATTCTTTTAAGGGGGGAGGAATATGACGACCCGGAATTTTGAGCAATATCAATTTAATAATCTTTGATAACAATTAAATTAATTTGATCATTTTATACTATAAATTGATAAGTTAAAATTCTTTTAAAGGCTAATAATAATAATTTGTTAATATCTATCAACATTTTTCTTAACAATATAAAATATGCAAGTTTAATTCTTTTAAAAATTAATAATATTTAATTTGGGAATATTTATTTTAGCAATTTAAAAATTGGTAAGATTTATTTTTTTCAAAGGCTAACCAGAATTTTCTATTTATTATAATATAAATATATGTATGTATATATTGATATATCTTGTAAATAGGAAGTTTTTAATGTAATAAAAGCTATATATTCAAATTGTAATATATATATATATATATGAATATATATATATATATATATATATTATGATTTGGTTTGTATTTTAAAAATCAATACATTAATTATCAAAACTAATGACTAAAATGTTTTTCCATTTGAAATATATATATATATATATATATATATATATATATTTGTATATATTAGAAATGGGAAAATTATATGGATTTGAATTTAATAAGTATTTGCAAATTTTAATATATATAATTTGTAATTTGAAATGTTAATTTGATTTAATGCTTTTGAAATGATATTTGAAAAATAATTTTTTATAACAAAGTTAATTTCTTATTTTATATAGATACATATATATTTTGTACTTAACTTCTAAATAAGATTTAAATTAAAAGTTCATTTGTCTTAATATTCTTTCATTTTAATTTTAACATAAGATAGATTGTTTTAAAATTTTATATCAAGAGTTAAACTAAATTTCTCAAGTTTATAAACATATGTTATATTAAATTGAATCAAAAATATAAGTTACTTATGAATGATCACATGAATTGGATTTTGAACATTTATTAAAATCTAAAGCTTGTTTATTTAAAGATAAGTACACATTTTATAATCACATAAATATTACATTCATAATTTAAATAGATTACTAAAAAAAAGAAAATAACATTTAAAACATTAATAAAACATTAGAAAATAACTTTTTTAAATATTATTTAAACATTTTAACACTTGTAAGTATTTTGACTTATTAAAAGACATTTGTAATTACATGTGCTTAAGTGTAAGATAATGGGAACATAGGATAGACAAATGGCAATACTCTCTTGAAATAAAATTTTAATTTTAAATTGTAAAATTAAAAGAAGAGTTTTATTCTTCAGCAAAATTTTTTTCTTCTCTTCGACAAAAATGAATACAGATCAAAAACCAAGATCAAAAGAAAGATGAAGAAAACTGTAAAATAAATCTGAAATAAAGAAGAAATCTGGAAAATCAAATCTTCAAGTTCAATCGTGTAGACAAGAAAACAAATTCAACATGCAATTCAGAATTTACAGTAGGAAGTTTTATCAACATGCAATCTGGAATCAACAAGCAATTTAGAAAGTTCAGCATAATAAAATCAACATGCAAATAAATTCAAAGCCTGCAAAGCAAATTAATTTTCTTAACTCTGCTCTTTGTTCTTTCAGGTGAGTAAATGCAATTTAAAAAAAAGTTTAAATATTAAATTCCATTTTGTTCTTGTGCATGAAATCATGATGGTTTGTCTGGATTCTTGGATTTAAACTGTTGCATGTTGGTGTATGAGTGATTGATGATATTGAGATTACCTGTAATGTTCTGTGTATTATGACAGGTTTCAAATAAGATCAATAACTCAAAGTTAAATTTGAATTTTCTTATGGTTTATAAATAAAATATGTTTGACATCATGTAATCTTTCACCTAAAAACGATTAAAGGTTTTTAAATTGAAAACATGTGTTCAGAAATTTGAAGTTACGGTAAAATCTTGATTTGGGCCAAAAAATTTTGAATTCAAATTTAAGTTTTGGTTTTATAATTGAATTACAAATGGGAAATCATGATTTTTAAGGTATGAATCATGATTTTTAGATTGATTTTTGGAGTGAAATCTCGGTTTATTAGTTTTGGGCAAATTAGTCAATTGGTGTCGATCGACGGCGATCTGAGCATCGATATTGAGCTTGAAGGTAGAGGGGGTGACGATGTACACCCGAAAAATAAATTGGGAATTTAGTAGTGTTTGAGATGGCCGATAATTGAGGAAGTAGTGTTTTATATGCTGTGAATGCCGATGTTGTTCCATTGGGTTTTGTGTCGACGTGGGGCTACCGGGATTGATTGCGTGTGTTGCCGTAGATTCTGGAAGTTGTGACGTGGCTTCGGGGAGAAGGGTGAGGCGTCTTATGGCAAGGATTGTCGGCGACGTTGGATTTTCTGGTAATGGTGGTTCGAACTGATGAGTTCAATAGTCATATTTCAATTCTCGATCGTATCGAGATTTCTGGGATGTGCGTTGAGTTGTAGGGGTCGAGTGTGACTTAGTGGAGGCCTGCGTGGAGTTTGCCGTCGACCAGCGGCGATGTGCACGTTGACGTGCACGATTTCGTGCTTCTGCAGTGGGTATTTTGGAAGGGGAGGTTCGAGCTCGAAGATTTCTTCCGGTACGTAATTCTTCGGCTCGAAGCTAGTATAAGGTTTGGGGATACTCGGGGTATACACGGGGGATGTCAGTGGGTTGCTCGAGTTTGTCGAGCAAGGTTTTGTTTGGGTTCAGCAGTTTAAAAGTTTGAGTTTAAAAGGTTTTAAAAATTTAATAGTAAGGTTTTAAAAGTTTTAAAACAAAGATAATATGATTTTGTAGATAATTCAAGATGAAAAACAAAAGTTAAACAAGTTTATTTACAAAACTAAATTGTTTTAAAGTTTTTAATTTGAATGTTTAGATTATTTTAATTATAATTGATTTCAAATATATTTTATTTAAAATAAAGTTTAACGATTAAGAATTTGATAATCAAATATAATAAAGATTTATCTTATGTAATTTATAATTTTTATTTAATTAAAGAAAAATAAATTGTGCAAATAATTAAGATAGTTCAAATTTTGTTAATAATCAAAGTGTTATTGGTTAATAGAACAACTTAATTAAGATAATGATTTACTTAATCAAGAATCTATTTAATATAGCAAATTAAAGAATCATTTAATTAATTTAAATGATTGGTTAAATAATTAATTGAGTAATTAATTAGTGATTAATTAAAGATAATCACTGTGGAGTTAATTAAGTAAAGTTACTTCGTAAAGTAATTAAGTAATTAATTTCTGGCGGAATATAAGTAAAACGAAATTATTGATCAAAGTAATTAAGGTTAATTACTTTATGAAAATAATTAAGTGGAAGTGATTAAAGGGTTAATCACTAGTGTTATTAATTAAAGAATTAATTAATATAATTAATTAAAGGTTTAAATTTATTTATTAATTGAAGACCAATTAATTAATAAAAGAATTAAGAGTAATTAAGTAAGTGATTAATTATTTGATAAAGTAATTAATTAAGAAGGAATTTAATTAATGGAAGTAATCATTAATTAATGGAAATTATTAATTAATTGTTAATTAATAATTAAAAGGATAATTAATTTATAATCAAGTTTCGATTACTCAATTTAATTAAAAATAATTAATTAAATGTGATTAATTATAACTAATTAATCTAGTATGATTAATTAAAATGTGTTAATCAGGTGTGATTAATTAAAGAATAATTAAGGAATAATTATTAGAATAATAAAATATAATTAGTCAAGTGTGATTAATTTAAAAGGTTAATTAAGAGATAATTACTTGGTATAATTAAGAAGTAATTAATCAGGATGATTAATTAAAATTGTGTTTAAGAAATAATTACTTAAAGTAATTAAGTAATAATTAATCAAGGATGATTAATTCAAAGTGGATAATTAAGTGGTGTTAGTTAATTAATTTTAAATTAATTAATGAATACGCAAGTTGGATTGATGATAATCCAAGTGATTAAATACGGATTAATTTAATTAAGGATTAATTAAATTAATTAGGTTGGATCAAACCTTGTATATGGTTGATTTTTGATTGGTTGATAATTATCATTGGATGAGTTAATGATATTGGATGATATCGTATGCCATTGATTGATATGTGATGAATGTGATATATCTGGGATGTGATATATATGCTGCTTTGTGATATGTATGGATGAATGTGATAATAGTGGATTATCTATCTGTGTAATGTGAATCATCCATTTATGTTTAAGTGATATTCTGAATATCTATTGTTTAAAGCCCTTAAGTACAACTTGGACATTAAAATGGTGTTTGTATTCGGTGAGACCAGGATCGATTTCCATATTTGGATATTCGAAAACCACATCGATCCAAAATAAACGTTGGGTCGTGAACCCAAGTGGGGTGCAAGTGAAACTCGAGGTGTAAGAACTATTCGTCAGTATAACTCTGGGGCTGATTCCGTGATGAGTTTGACGGAAATAGTACTTACAGGTTCGAGATGGTGACTCAGAGTGCAAGGGCTATGGTCGTTGACTCTGAGGATGATTCCAAAATGAGTGCAAGGAGATAGTGCCTTCGGTTCCGTTCGAACCCGGAACGGACTTGTATGGATTGAATGCTTTCCGAACATCGTCAGGTGGACGATGGGCATTCTAAGATAAATGTGTCCTATAAAGGTAATCGCAGCCTCAAGCCTCATCAACCGGGAATGGCTAAAACAGGGGTGGTGAAGCAAGGTTAACTGGGTCGTGCCCAAGTAGGACGAGATTTACCCCTGTCAAGAGGTCCCTTTTTATTTCGGCTTTGTGGGCGGTTGGATCTACAGCCAACTACGGGGTGGTCTTGTTCGGGACTGTTCAGTAAGGAATGGTCCCTGCCTTGTGTTGCAAGGGAGTTAGGGTGGCTCCTCGGTACGGTGATCTAGGCCACTTACTGTGACGGGCGGTACCCCAGTAGCCCTACCATTGATGGAAACCCATTCTTCCTACGAGACCCTACGATTTTGTTTGTATTACCCACTTTTGTGACTAGTAGCTGGAATTTAATCATGTAACAATTTCGGCTATTTCTTATTTACTTGTAAACTCTAGACACTATTATAATATCACTGGATTTCCTATCAAATGTTTTGGTTAGCGTAAGGTAAATTTTTTTCCATGTTCGTGTGTGGGAAGTCTTACGTGATACTTTTTCTTTTCAAAGGATTTTCTAAAGTTAAGCAATTTTAAACCGTTTACTCACACTAGACCCCTGTCTGACCCGAGTGTTTATTTTCTGTTTTATTAAACTCTTGGGTACTCATATTCTGTATGAGTAGTCAAGTGATTCAGGTTATCCTTGATGAATTCTGGAGGAGCTTTGGAGCAGGAGGCTTCAGCGTGTAGATATATAGGTAGAGTTTCCGCTGTGTGTTATTCCGTATTGTTGTTCTTGTATTGTATATTAAACAGAAATGGTATAACTGTCTAAATTGAGATATATAGTTATGTACTCTGATGTATACATTATATATTATATTTCATTCATTCCGCCGTGAGATTCTGATGTGTTGTTTCTCTTTCTTCTCTTTCTTTTCTTCTTCTATCTCTTTCTTTCTTTAATAGTGATGCGTCTTTCCGGTGTTAGAAAGTCGGGTCGCTACAGGTAAAGATACCACAACTTTATCGGCTCCATTGTTAACTAATAAATAGTTTAAGTTCACCATCGAGATTTAATATTAAGTATAATAAATTGAATCCCTATACTAGTGTTTTTGGGTTATCATAGTGATGCTTTACGCAACATTAGTTTTGATCTAGTAAAGTATGTTTTGAAAAAATATAAAGATTTACTTAAAGATTAGTATATACTTATTACGGATTTATGTATGTAGAGATATTTTCTAAGTGTTGAAAATGAAAGAGTTTGTGAATATGCTTACACTATTGAGATAAGTATCTGAAAATGTTTTCCAAATATCGAAGATTTAAAAGTGGTTTAGGGAATATATTTTCATAAAGATATTTTGAGATAAATATTTGGAAACTGATTTAATTAATAAAAGATTAATTAAACAGGCCTAGTGACTGCTTGTGTGCCGGATTGTATTTTGGTTCCTCGGGCCTCTTAATGATTTTAGTTCAAAGACACCGAAATCAGATTTGTCTGAAAACCACTTTGAACCAACATATGCATTCAAAAGTGAAATTTGCTTGAAGATGATAAGATTTGGAAGACAAAGATCTTCATGATGTCGGGCAATTTTCCACTAAACTCTGGGTTGATTCCTATATCACACACACACAAACATATATATATAGTGATGGTGGTGCCTTCATTATGAAATCTCAACGCAAGAACCGCTCGCTACTAATCATAGAGGTGATTCCCAAATATGATGTAGTAGGAGTACCTTCCGTTTGTCCTGTTTCTGGATAACTTATATGGACAAATGTCCGACATTGCATTTCTAAGATCACGTACATTGGTTTTTACAAAGGTATATTTATTTGGTGGTGTACAAGGTAACCCCTCTTATACTTAACACCCTCCCCTAAGGCGTATGAACTCGGGGGGTTATACTGTTTTGGAAACCAATTAGTGTTTCGTTGGAAATGGCAATGTCGCAATTAAAGTGGGATTTTCTGTTTTGAGAAAGGTAAAATGTTACCTCAAGCCTCACATATGGTAATGGAAAAAACATGGTAGATGCGAAAGGGCTAAGTCGGTCGCACCCATTAGAATATGTTCATCACCTTTCTAGATTACCCTCTGTATTCATGTTCGTTGTGTATGTTGTGGCCATGGGTAGGTCTAGAACGACTGGAGTGATGATATATTCAGTAATGTCTATGGTAGAGACAGGTCGACTCTATGTTGGAAGAGAGCAGTGGGGTTGTGCCTCAGTACATTTCTCTAGAGATGTACTATCAAAAGGTGGTCATTTACCTTGTCATTGTTGGAAATCCATTCTCCAATATGGGCCTTTACGGTTTTGATTGGAGAGCCAAGCATACTAAAATTTAACTACTGCAACAATTTTCGCCAATTTAATATGTTATTTGAAAGGGTTTTCAAAGAATGTCATTACAAATAATATCAAATGATTTGATAAAAATGTTTTAGTTATCGTAAGGTAAAAATTTGTTTGTGTTTATGTGTTGTGTGACTTACAAGATACCTTTATTTAAAAAGGTTTTATAGCATTAAAATCCAATTGAGATGTGTTTTCTCACACTAGTTTACCAGTCTGATCCGAACATTCTTCCAATTTTATGCCCGGTCAGACTGTGTATATTTAATGATTAAATTTAGATGCATTTTGGAGGAGCTTGGAGCAGGGGGATTCATCGATAAATAGTTATTATCTCGTTTTTGGTGCATTGGTTGTTTAAAATTATCATCATTTGTGAGGATAGGTTGTTATAACTATCCAGGCCGATGATTAGTGATTTGTTGTTGTACTCTGATGGATTTATGTGTATTACAGTTTTTCCTTTTTTAAAGATCATTATTATATTTTATATTGTTCCACTGCATTGTGAAATTCTATGATTGTTTAGTTTCTTCTTCTATTCTTGTCTTCTTTCTTCTTTTTCCCTTAAAGATCGGCTTTTCTAGCACTTAAATGCTAGGCGCATAACACATTGGTTGTGTCATTGTCTATTTTCGAGGGTCAAAAATCCCATTCGTCACACTATTTGAAAATAAAGACTTAAAAAATGAGAAATTTTCATATTTGCATGTTTTGTACATGATCACAATTAAATAAAAGGAACATGACTTGAGCATATTTTTCATTGTTATTTGGACTTGCCTATGTTATCTTTTGAACTTATGAATAATACTTTTGATAAACCTGGTGAATTATCATAAAACCAAGGGGTATAATTAGAATTTCTTCGTACATGCCACCTTTTGTGCGTGTGCGTATCTTGAACGCTTAAACAAAATTTTAATTTAATATTTTGATGCTAGATGGAGGCGCGGAACCTCCATCTCCACTTAACCCATAAATGGAACTACCTTGACGTGGATACATAGGGCTTAGAGGATTTATCTCTATCAAGCATATTCCCTTAAAGAAACATTCAAAACCAGCTACTCATGATTCTTAACAACATTTATCAGAGAAACTAAGCTTTCTTTGCTTAATTATGTTAAATAAACATGATAAAATCTTTGAGAAAATGTCATCTAAACCTTAAATGGCTAAACTAACCTGCCAAATCACTAATGATCTTCGGCTGCATGAGGGGCAAGTATTAAGGGTCATGGCATTACAAGTTATAGAGGATAAAAGAAGAAAAATGGCTTCTTATAATCTAAAAGATGGATTCTAAATCCATTTCATACGGGGTTGACACCGGTCTTTGCTCTAGGAAGACAATATAAAAGAGACAACGTCTTTATGAAAATGAAAAAGGAAATCAAACTCAAAGCTTATGGAACTATCTTCAAAAAGGAGATAGAAAGATATTTTGATCGGTTTACTAAAAAGTGGAGGTGTACTTGATCAATCTTACAAAACAAATGAAATACAAAACTAATAAAAAAGAAAGTTGGTCAATGAAGATGAAGAATCCATTGCAAGCAACAAAAGGGTTAAGCGCCAATCGAGAGAGTCATTCCCCGAAAGATCACAGCTTTCTAAGGATTACTTTCTTACTGTCTTTTGGAGAATATTCAGCCGTTGACCAAAGACAAGCTCAACTATTGGCCTTCACAAAAAAATGACCAAAGAATGAAGAAAATCTTGGAGGGCTAATGGCAATGAACGCAATTAGTGACGAAGATTAGAAGGAATTATCAACAACCCCTTAGGATAGAGGAAGGTACAAAGACATTGAACAAGTTGAAAATAAAGAAAGATTTTTTGAGTAAAAATAAGTGTATCTTTCTTTACTCCTAAGACGTTGATAAGGGGTTCAATCTAAACTTAGATCATCACCTAAGATGGTGACAAAGGAAAAAGGACTAATATGTCTAAAGTCCAAAGAGAGGTGAAAAGAAGAGGGAAATATCTAAAGCTCAAAAGGTGGTAGAAGAATTCGATTAATAATGATCCAATTGTGATCCAAAGAAAGAATCAAGTCTAAAGGTAGATCTATAAAATATGAGATGTTGTGCTTCAAAGTAAAGAAAGTAGGATTTCTCCACGAAAGAAAGCAATCTCTAATTTCTAGATGAATTTTCTTGTTTTCCTCTATTATTCAGAAATCATTATTGCGAGATAGATTTTCTAATATTCTCTATATTATTGCTATATGGATTTTCTATTCTTCTATATTCTTATTAAATAGATTTTCTAGTCCTATATACTATTTCCAGATTGATTTTCACATACTTTATATTATTGCCAAATGGATTTTCTGATCTTCCCTTATTATTGTCTAATAGATTTTCTGGCCTTCCATTCAAAAATTATTATTGCCAGATGGAATTTTTGGACTTCTATGCAGATGAATTTCTAGTCTTCAATTCAAAATATTATTATTGCCAGATGGATTTCTGCTCTTCAATTATTATTGTCATATGTATTTCTAGTCTTCCATTATTATCACCAGATAAATTCATGTATTCTATTACTGCGAAATGATTTTTTGGTCTTCTGTTCAAAATATTTATTATCATTACCAGATGATTTTTTAATCTTATGTAGAACATATTATTCTTATTGCTAAATAAGAGATTATTACTGTCATATAGGTTACTGATATTGTTAGATGAATTTTTGGTCCACCTACTATGATATTTTCAGATGAATTTCTAGTTATGTATTCAAGAAAATACCATCACCAAGTGGCCTTCTAATTTGTCATTTATGAAATCACTATCGTTGGATAATTTTTTGGTCTTCTCTTCAAAAGAGATATTATCATGGTAAATTTCTAGAATTCCATTTGGGAATTATCATTATTTATCGATTCAAGAAATATTTATAATCAAGACTTATACAAATAGTATAAAAATATATATACCTATTCACGACTCAATCAAATAAAAAAAAGGATTGCTTAAAAATAAAGCGGACTTTAAAGTTCATAAAAATCTTCACTTGTTACGTATTGTGTAGGAAAACAGAGTAAGAAAGGAAACCTTGCAGAAGCATGAGAAAAGATGGAGAAATCTTATTATACACTAAAGTGTAAAAAGCTTTTCTTATACAAGGAGGGGAGAAAATTTTATCCATATATTTTCTAAGGAAGGCAAGCAAACGAATTATTCACAACTAATAATGGCATTGCACTACTTTTATGCCGCATTTATTCTATTCTACATTCTATCAACATTGCACATTATCCATGCCATACTCCATTAATATAAAAACAAGAGATGTTTACCGCACTCCATTACTATGGAAGTCCACAATGATGCCTTATTGATCCTACATAGCACTCAATCAATGCCTCATCCATGACGCATGTCATTAGAACAATAATGATGTCATACAAAAGCAGTGAATGATGTCACTTGAAGCCAACGTCATTGCTTATCAATACAGCCTAACGTCGCATCTCATCTATGTCACTTGTCATCAATATCACATCACTATAATACCGCATTTGAAGTAATATTGTCTCTCTTCAAAGTTTCCAATCGCCAATGTTGCATCTTATTGGTTTTATACTTTATCAACCAAGGAAATCCAATAAGAAGCATGCGGCCAACATAGTTATAGGCGTCATATATCAATCAACGCCGCATTTCATGGATATCGTATGTTATCAATGTCATACATCATCAATGTCGTGGGGAAATGTCAAAGGCTAGCAAAGAAAGAAGATTAAAATAATTCACAAGAGAAAATTTAAGAGGATTTAGTGTATTTATCTTCATAAAGCTTAAAAGACATTCATGTTGAAGCCACCACCAAGATTGCAATCAAAGTTCTATGTCACCAATTGGAGCAAGCCTATCTCCTTCCAACCACTATAAATAGAGATGTACCCTCTCATATAAAGGGGGCCTTAATCTATTTCTTAATCTTATCATTTTTTCCAATTAGGATCTTCTCCAAATTCTCTTTATTGAGATCTCGAGGACAAACTAATGGAAAAAATGCTAACAAGAGAGGAGATGATATATATTTTGCAAGTAAGGGCTTGAATAATTAAAAAAATTGCATATTTTCACATTTTATACTTGTTCGCAGTTGAATAAAGGAAAATGCCTTAAGCACAGTGCCTATTGTTATTTTGACTTGCTTATTTTATCTTTTGAACTTATGAATCCCATTTTGAACAACCTTGTGAATCATCATAAAACCAAGGGTTGTTATTGGAATTTCTCTAAACATACCACCTTGTACATATATCTTGAATGATAAATCACATATCGGTTTAACACCTAGGCCTCGATACCAAGTGTGAAAAAACTCACCTTTCGATACATCGATTCAAAGCCTAAGGTGATTTTTGGGCTCATGTTGTTGTCAAGAAGTATAAGCTATCTGGTTTTTTTAACAATACAGAAACTAAGACATTCTACAATTTTGAACCTTATAGTAGAAAGTAGAAAAGTATAAATACAGAAAATAGTCATCTCAAAAATATCCCAAAAAACTCAGTCTCAAAACATACGTAGTCAGAATCTAGAGTTTGTAGAAATACAATGTATAGTCTGATAACTACTAACTACGATAACTAGTTTCATGGAGAGAAATGAAAAGTGATAAGATGACAATGCCAAGCTTGCATCTCAACGTACTAGATCTGGGTCAATCTCTGATGTGTTGTTATTCCATGGTGGTGAAAAAAGAAAGGAAAAATTGGGTCAGACAAAAATTTGATGAATGAGTTACATAATTAAATATGATGATTGCATGCAATTGACTTCATTAATACTCTATGTGACCTAGGATTTTCTATCTGTGTTTGTGAAATACTTATTACGACAGATTTCATTGACCTAATGGTTATAGATCTAAATACATATACATCAACATCTTAAGAATGTTTATACTTAGATTAAACAGCTAATCGAACCTTAAAAAAACTATGGATCAGCTAGTACCTGCAACAATTATTCCAACATAGAGTCACCTACAATATCAACATTAACACTACACATATCATATTTATGAATTGATGTGGAGCCCCTAATGCCTACTCATGCCAAAGGGGTCTTAGGGTTTGCTGCATTCGTGTCCACTCTCAATAGTAGCGTAATGTCTCTTATTGCATAGCACTGGGTGTCCATCAATAACATAGCATCACATCTTCATCATTATGCATACCAAGAAAACTTCCATTCGTGGTGGGCCACACACTCCTTTAGGCATCGTCGTTTGAGTTGCACATACATAGTAGAACCTCCTGTTATTGCAATTTGTGATAAAATCGCCCTAGTCGAATATCGACCATGTTTAATAGTGTAGGCCTCATTTCTAACGTACATATGCATTCAGTCCCAAAACATCCAAGAATCGTAAACCTGGGGAACTAATTTCCCCACTTGTACTAACACTAGTATGTAATATAATATATAAATAAACTTATAAACTTGGGCCTTAGGTTGTGGTTCAAACTCGGCTGTAAATGTTAAATGGTCAACCGCTGGTGACTGGAGCAGTCGATTGGCTCCAGTAGGCCCGTCGATCGGCTCCAGTAGTCCCATCATCGGCAAAGATTGAAATTTAAGTTAAAAAGTCAAAAGGTTAACAATAAATCAACAACTCGAATCGAGTTCGAATCAAGTCAAAACAACAGTGCATTTAAACGATACAATTCACATACCAGATTTGTTGATTCGAACTGAATACTGGAAGCAGCCGCGAACGAGCACTAAAAGAAGAGAGCATCGATCGAAAGGAAGCACGTCAATCATCATTCGATTGAGGAATTGAAAACGACAGCTTCAATATTTCTCAAAGCCCTAATTTTGAGTAAAGAGCAACGAGCAAAGGAACAAGGCCGACGTTTTACCGAGCAAAGGAACAATGCCGAAATAGCCGGCCCTGTTTTTTAATAAAGGCCTTATTATAATTGAAAAAGAAAAATAGGTTTTTGATTTTTTTTTTTAATTTGTATTCTTCTTTTTTAAACAATTGTAATTTCTAGTCTTGTGACTAGGAGTCAAACTAGGTGGCGTAGTTTGAGAATTCACAAATCAATGGCTGAGTTGTAGCAGGGTTTTGAGTGTAGAGTTAAGGCTAGTCGATAGCAGGTGTGTGAGTTTACGTGTGTAAGCATCTGACTGCTTAATTTCTAGTAGAAACCTTGGGGGCAGCACGTAGGCAGGGTTTTGCCCAAGCTGGGTGAATTCTGTGTCGTTCTATTTCTGTATTTATTATTTTTCTATTATCTGTGTTGTTATAATTCTGATATATTTGTATTGAAATAATTTTATAAAAACTTTCGCATTTATATTTATAATTGATAGTATCACCATATTCACCCCCCTCTAGGGTGAAATCGATCTTATGGTATCAGAGCAAGGTACAAATGCTATTTTTTTTAAAAAAATTGATTTTTTTCAAAAACCAATTTTTGTTTTAAAATTTTGAATTTTTAAAATAGTTTCTCTTGATACTGCTTTTGCTGAGGGCCAGTCTATTGTTAGACCACCAAATTTTAATGGTGAATATGCTTACTGGAAAAATAGAATGAATTTTTTTATGAAAACCATTGATGCTTGGAATATTGTTGATACAATTTAAAAAGCACCTACTATAGTTGTAAATAATCAAGAAATTGAAAAACCATTTGATCAATGGACAGATCGAGAAAATAAATTACAGAATGCTAATGCTAATGCTAATGCCAAAGCCATGAATTATATTATTTATTCATTAGATCAATTTGAATTTAATCGTGTCTCACATTATCTAACTGCGTCGGAAAAATGGCACACACTAGAAGTGACTCACGAAGGAACATCTCAAGTCAAGGAATCACGCCTTGCCATGCTGAGTTACGAATACGAGAATTTTACAATGGACAAGGAAGAAAATGTTAAAGAGATGTACGGACGGCTTTTCAACATCGTATACAATCAAAAACTCTCGTAAAATAATACATGGAATTATAAATAATCCAAAAAATCCTCAGAGTCCTTCCACGAAGTTTTGAAGAAAAAGTGACTGCCATTCAAGAATCGAAAGATTTAAAACAAATCAAAGTTGAAGAACTCATCGGAAATGTCACCACTTATGAGCTAGAAATGAAATTCAAGGAAGAGCGTGGAGGAGGAGATACTCAAAAGAAATCAATAGCTCTCAAAGGAATAACTGAAAGCGACGACGACGACGACGGAGCAGCAGAGCTAGAACTGGTAATAAAGAGATTCAAAAGGTGGAATGGCAAATACAGAATTCCAGCTCTAAATCAAAAATTAAAAAGCAGAATAATTAAAGTTCTAGATAATCCGGAATAGCAAGAAATCATCTGTCATAAGTGCAACCAACTCGGACACATCAAGCCCAATTGTCCTCGAAATCGACACGACTTAGAAAAGAAATCAAAAGGGAGAAATTTTGTAGCCATGTGGAATACAAGTGATGAAAATAATAAAAGTACTAGCAGTGAGAGCGAGAAAGCAGATATATGCCTTCAAGGTAATATAATTGATACCGACGATGACGAGCCAAGCGAGGTATCAAAACTCACTCACTCAGAATTACTTATATATTTCCACGAAGTAAATGGCTGTTTTGAACGACTTAGGGAGAAATATGCCAAACTTGAATCACAAAAAGATACTTTGATAGATTTAAATACAAGTTGACCAATTAGTTAAAAACTATCAAAGTAGGATCCCTAAATGTGATAAGTGTCCAACATTCGAAGAAGAGATTAAAAAATCAGAAATCAAAATTAAATCGCTTGAAAATGAAATTCAAATTTTGAAAGGACGTGAAAATACAAGAAGTGAAAATTCTATTAAAAAGTGCACACAATTATTAAACGAAAAGGAATCTCTCAAAACACAAGTCCAACAACTGTCAAGGACTTTAGAAAATTTTCCCGAAAGTGAAAGATCACTGAATATGCTATTAGGGAAACAAACTTTTAATATAGTTAGACAAGGACTTGGATATAATCAATCTGAAAATGTTTGAAATGAAATTAATAGAGTCAATTCAATGTGCACAATTTGTAGAAAATTTGGACACAGTCAAAATAATAGTTGGTATAGACCCAAACACGTAAAAACTATATCAATTTGGGTTCCAAAAGGCACAAATATAAAATCCCTCAAAGTTTAACAAATTTGGGTGCCGAAAGGAACATATGTAAATAGTTTTGGGCCTTCACAAACATATTTTTGAAAATATTTTGCCACTAACAACAATGCACCTATAAAAACAAATAGGACACAAAAATCTTTCATCGTGTGGGTATGGTGGCAGGCTAAGGGACAACAACCGTGTTACTTGGATTCTGGCTGTTCCAAGAACACAATGGACGACAAAGCAATGTTCCATAGCCCAGTATAAAGGTGACAGAATCACAATGGACAACAATGAAAAAAATATCATAAAGGTAAAAGAGGTAATGGTATATTCATCTTGAACAATATGTTAATGTGATAATCTGCATCATATCAGATTTGAATTAATTCAACCAGTAATGTAAGGATGAAATGAATGATGATTTTGATTCGGACTTATTCAAAAATTTTGGCCAGTAATATTCTTATGCCAAGAACACTATAAAAATCTCTAGAATCTTTGAACTACTTCATATGTATTAGTTTGGATTAATAATAGTTTTTTATTGGTTAATGATAATACATTTGGTTATTTTACGGCTGACTCAATATCACAGTTTTTTTTATTGGCATAGCATCAATTAAAAATGAAAAGAATTTCATTCAAAAAGGTCTTTAAGAATTTGTTGCAACTTCACGATCTGGTCTATAACATTCAATTAATGATAATCTTGAGTGAAAGAGAAATTCAGATGCAGATTACACTGTTAATCTAGTTGATAGAACAATTACTAGTGGAGCGTGATTTATGTTGAGACATTTAGTAACTGCATTGTTTTTCAAAGAAAATATCTGCATATTTTTTATTTCAAATAATTTTCAAAATTGAAGACATTTTTCTTATAAAACCCCTTCTAGAAAATCATTTTTGACCTTGTTTCAGATTAGTCATTTTTAGAAAATTCTATAATTATTTTTGAATATGATTTTAATGACTATATTAACTAATCAGACTCCCTACTGATTTTCGAAAAAGATAAATAATGATTGAAAAAGTGACGAGTGTTGATATTAATCATATATTATAACTTGAGATGGTATAATTAATAATTTTCTTTTGAAATTTAAACAAGAGTTACAAACACTTTGTGTTGGAAAAAATTCAATGATCATTTCTATTTTAATCATTTTCTATCGACCATCACTCATCATAATCAATATAGTATGTCAGTATGTGGTGATTTAAACTGGAATCATTCTTTTTTCATTTTATATTTTTTTAAAAAATTAAAATAATAATGATAAAAAAAACCAAAAGTATTCACTCTCATTTAAAAGTCCTCACGGTTATGCATGGCTGAATTACTTGGAATTTTTTTATGTGCTTCCGTGCTCATTTGAATGTACTCACGTTTAAGTATATATGGAACACATATCAAAAATCGATTTATTAAATAAACAAGTTGATTCTAATCCCATTTAGAAGTCCTCACGGTTATGCGTGGTTAGAAGATACTTGAATTCATTTTTTAAAATAAAATTGGAATACTACTAATCTCATTTAAAAGTCCTAACAGTTATGCATGGTAGGTAGATATTCAAATTCCTGGTATAAATATACCACAAATAGAAACAACTGTATGGTTTTATATGATGACATCATTCCCATCATTCTAAAAGTGGAATATGCGCCTAACAGGGTATTTACGATTTTTGTTTGATTTTTTATTGAAATTTAATATTTATATTTTATTGAGTTTTAATGTTGTATTAATGTCTATCACTTTATCTCTATTTTTCTGACATTATTACTCTTTTGCTGATAACAAAAGGGGGATAGAAAAATTAAGATTTTGAAAAATAAAGGTCAAATATTCTATTTGTATCTAGGCTTATTTCCATTTTTATTTATTTATATGCATATATAGAGGGAGAGCTTTGTGTAGAGATGAAGCATTCAAACAAGGGAAGCAAATTGAATGATCAATACATTTAATAAGTTCAAAATCTTAAATATATGTTTGTTATCATCAAAATGGAGTGATTGTTGAATATGCGAGTATATGATTTTTGTTTGATGATAATAAACATATATATATATATACATATATTCATTTAAATGTATTTTTTTAATGTACTATTTTATTTTTCACGTAATTAAATTAACATTTTTTGAATAAAATAAATAACACGGTATTTAAATTCAAACAGATATTTTATTCAAATAAATATTTATTACAATTTTGAATAGTACAAATTTAAACTCTCACTATATATATACAAATTCAATGACAATACAATTTCGATTACATCACAATTTCTAATTTACAAATACACCTCACTATATATCACTCATCCACTCGTATTTATCTTCAATTTTGTTCCAGACTGAATCCAGCATCTGAGCAATCTGCAAAAATAAATACTGACGCAGTAAAATTGAAAAGGAAATATTTTTGCAGTATAAAATAAAATGTGGATTTTGAAAATAATATTTGCCTCAGTTATTTGGGTTGTTCGTCATCATTTAAATTTCAATTCATCATACATGAACAGTTTGTGACATACACAGTATATCGTTGTACATGCCACAAGGCCGTGCACACCGATATATACACTTGATAAAATTACAGGGACAAGTGAGCACAGGTCAAACCCAAATGAAAAGCCGGGTTCAACTCAAGTGCAATACAAACAAAGTATCAACACAAGCACAAGGTCAAACCCGAGCTGCAAGCTGGATTCAACATAGGTGCTATTCCCAAAATCAAGATGAAGGTCAAGTGAAAACAACAATTGACAATGCATACAAATGCACATACCAGAACAGGCAGTGAACAAGACTCAAGTGTAATGCACAATCCTGCTGTAACATAAGGTCAACATGTTCACATATGTAAACAACTCAAGACTGCACAATTCATGGACCCAACAGACTCACATAGACAGGCACATCAACAACATATACACACATGTATATGCATGTGTACATATGGTGTTACAGCAAGTTTATGTGGATATGCAAGTAATGCAAGATCAAATGCCACTAGACAAACAAACTACAGTACTGTAACCAGATGAACTAGACAAAGCTATAGACGCCAGACCCAAATGGGAACAAGAAGTAACAAATATATGCTATAGGGACCAGAGATGTGTGGATATAAGAAAACTTTAATTACAAGTGACTTCAACAAGTTGATATGCAAATAAACAACTTGAATACCAACGACTGTGCCTCAACAGTCGGAGTATCCGCAAAAAACAACATGGTGCAGCAACCTCAATATACAGTGAACAGTGCAGTCATGATATGCAAGCAAACCAGACATGGAGTTCGGGACAGTCAAGATCAATCTCAAGCTACAACATGTACACATATATAGGCAGTGCACATGTATACGAGACCAGGGATGAAATTCACAAGCTCCGGGTCCAACCATCAAGTTCAAACCATCCAAGTACATAAGCAAGTATCGATGAACTGACCAGTAAAGACATGAACAAGACTCGAACTCAAAACAATGCACATGTAAACAAAACAGCGTGAAAAACACATACATCAATGAAACTCAAGTCAAATACTATGTAAATGTACAAAACCTTATGTAAACTGAAACAGGCGGTGGCAACAGCAACTATAAAGTATGAAGGCAATGCACATGTCAACAAGACAAGTGGATGAATACATATGTCGACAAAACAAGACAAGCTATATATCAAAGTGCAGAAGACTAGTGATGTAACTCAATACAGCAAAGACTAGCGAAGAAACTCGTGGCAACCAAAAAATATGCAAGTAATATATGAGGTTCGACTAAATCAACATCATCAGCGATGAAACAAAATGCCAGAGATCAAGTAGAAGAGCTCGAAGCTACAAACCAACACACATGTATATTGAAACCAAACATGCTGCGGTTTCAAAATAACCAAGGCTAAATGAAGACATCCAAATATGCTATAGAGAACAGTGCAACATGCTCAGTTCTAACATGACATAAATAACATAAAGATAAATGCACATGACTAGACCAACAGAGTTCGAGTTTCAAACACAACAACTTGATGCACCACTGAGACACGAATACATAGAGCATATGCAACAGTCCACGGTGAAGACAACAACATGACCCAAGGAAATGAACAAAGAAAATATGCAAAGCAAGTAGCATGAATAGAAGCCGAGGAAAAATCAAGTTTAAAAGTCCAAGGCCGATGTAAACAATGTATCAGACGATATGCAATTAAAGTTTGCAGTTGACAATGCACAAAAATGAAACAGAGGTGGCTACAGGATGAACAGAACAAGCCGAAGCTTCGTTAAATACCAAATTCAAAGACGCAATGAAAAAAATCAACATCGTCAAAGAATTCAACCACGAAGGCCGAAGTCAGAGCCTTGGAAATCAAGGAATCGGCAAATTCACAAAACTGTGATGGCCAAAGCATAAATATACGAATTGTAGAAGTCATATATCATCTCGAACATTCAATCAAAATCATACGGTCTAACAAAGAAATTGATGAACTCAAACAAATATATACGAACGAAAATCAAGGGTTTAGAACGCTATATAAAAACTCTAAACATCATCGATAAAGATTGAAATTCGAGTTAAAAAGTTGAACAGATAACAATAAATCAACAACTCTAATCGACTTCGAATCAAGGCAAAACAACAGTGCATTTAAACGATACAATTCACATAGCAGATTCGTTGATTCGAACTCAAAACTAGAAGAAGCCATGAACGAGCACTAAAAGAAAAGAGCGTCGACCGAAAGGAAGCATGTCAATCATCAATCAATCAAGCAATTGAAGACGGTAGCTTTAATACTTCTCAAAGCCATAATTTCGGGCAAAGTGGAACTAGCAAAGGAACAGGGTTGACGTTTTACAAAGCAAAGGAACAAGGCCGAAATGAAAGAAATAAAAGGGCCGGCCCTGTTTTTTAATAAATGCCTTATTATAATTGAAAAAGAAAAATAGGGTTTTGATTGTAATTTGTGTTTAATTTGTATTCTTCTTTTTTAAACAATTGTAATTTCTTGTCGTGTGACTAGGGGACAAACTACGTGGCATAGTTTGAGAATTCGCAACTCAATGGCTAAGTTGTGGCAGGGTTTTAGGCGTAGAGTTAAGGCTATTTGATAGAGGGTGCCGCGAGTTTACGTGTTTAAGCGTCTGACTGCTGAATTTCTAGTAGAAAGCTTAGGGGCAGCACGTAGGCAGGATTTTGTCAAACCTGCCTAAATTCTGTGTCGTTCTATTTCTGCATTTATTATTCTTCTATTACCTATGCTGTTATAATTCCGATATATCTGTGTTGAATTAATTTTATACAAACTTCCGCAATAATTTTTATGATTGATAGTATCACACTAATCACGCCACTCTAGGGTGAAATTTATCCTACAGGCTTGCCACTAACGATATAGGCTTATTGCACAAATCCAAGAAATTCCTATCCAAACATTTTGAAATGAAATATCTTGGGGATGCCTCTTTTGTATTAGGTATTCATATACTTCGAGATCATTCTCAAGGTACTCTTGGGTTATCACAAAAAAGTACATGTTAAAGTACTTGAAAGATTTGGCATGCAAGATTGTTGACCAGGGGATACCCCTGTTGCTAAAAGGGATAAATTCAGTCTTAGTTAGTGCCCCAAAAGTAACCTAGAAATTTAGGAAATGCAAAAGATTCCCTATGCTTCAACTATTGTAAGTTTAATGCATGCTCAAGTATGTACACGTTTGGATGTTACGTACATTGTCGGAATGTTAGGAAGATACTTAAGCTACCATAGTATAAACCATTGGAAAGCAGCCAAGAGGGTTATGAGGTATCTTCAAAGAACAAGATATTACATTCTCACTTATAGAAGATCATATCATTCGGAGGTCATAGGGTATTCTGATTCTGATTTCGCTATGTGCCAAGATAACAGAAAGTCTACACTAAGCTATATTTATCTGTTAGCTAGTGGAGCTATACCCTTGAAAATTGTTAGACAGACACCTATAGCTTCCTCCACTATGGAAGAAAATTTGTAGCATGTTATGAGGCAACAAACCAAGGAATATGGCAACGAAATTTTGTATCTGGGCTGCGCATTTTGGAAAATGTAGAAAGACCACTTAAGTTATATTGCGATAATAAGTACGCAGCGATGTATTCCAACAACAATAGGAGTTCAACTGAGTCAAAGCATAACGACATAAAATTCCTGGTTGTGAAAGAGAGAGTGCAGAGTGGACAAATATCCATATAGCACATTGGAACAAACTTCATGATAGCAGATCCGCTCGCAAAAGGTTTACTGCCCATGGTCTTTCATGAGCATACTGCTCATATGGGTTAAATTATTTGAGGATATTATGGTTTAGTGGGAGTTTGTATTTTATTTGCTTTATGTTTATTTTAATACATTTATGTATATATTTGTCTTCTGATCAGAAGTGAAGTATTCAGCTTATTCACTCTGTTTTATTATTTAGATTCTGACCTCACTTAAGTCTAAAAAGGACCGGTTGAAAATCGACATGTATGGTTCACATTACACGTAAATTTCATGTCGCGCATCCATGATTGATCTATGTCATTTGACTGTATATATGTATGTGACCATTGATGGGTTTAGTCATGATTATTATGGCAAAGACCACTTTGATCCTATATAAATATGGTTGATGGACAAGATTGTTAAAGAATACCTTTATTTAATAGCAAATTCTGGGCTCATAAAGTTGTACATTTATAAGGAAACATATGTTGTCCAAGTGGGAGATTTTTGGATTAAAATACTATTATGGGAAAATATGTATTACTGTACGATGCTATTATAATAAATACACGGTATTAATGTCATGGAACAAACGTATAGGAACCATAAGTTATATTTATAATTTGGTGAAGGGACAAATTGCAAAATATCTAATAAATAATTATTATCAGTTAATAAAAATGGTTGTGGTCCCCAAGAAATAGTACATCTATTATTTTCTCTTCATCCCGTCAGATAAAAATTAAAACAAAAAGGGAAACTTTTTTCTTAGAAGATCATAACCTTTGCAACCATGGACTCTGGTACATTTCCGCTAATCTTGGCTTATTTATTGTTTGCTTTCTCGTGAATTGATTAGGGCTAAATTCAAATTGTTTCTTTAAAACAATTAAACTACATAGGATATCGCGTTAAAAAATTGCATCAAAATCAGACTTAGAGTGTAACGACCCAACTTCCAAACTCTAGGAAGTTGCATCTCTATGAAGAAAGAAAGGGATAGAAAAGACAAAAGAAAGGAAAGAAAGAACAGACAACATCAGAATCTCACAGCGGAATCGAATAAATTATAATATATCACATAAAACTTTACATAGTATCATATACATCAGAGTTATACAGCTAATACAATACAAACTAGACAGTTATAAACATCTGTCTAGCAATTACAATCCAAGTAAATCAGAGAAAACAGATACAACTCAACACAGCGGAACCACTAATTATATCTACACGCTGAAGCCTCCTGCTCCATTATCTCCTCCAGAACTAGTCAAAGCAATCCTGAAACACTTGACTACTCATACATAATATGAGTACCCAAGAGTTTAATAAAACAGAAAATAAACACTCAGGTCAGACAGGGGTCTGGTGTGAGTAAACGGGGATAAAAGTTGCTTAACTTTAGAAAATCCTTTGAAAACAAAGGTATCACGTAAGACTTCCCACACATAGACATGGAAAAGTTTTTACGCTAACCAAAACATTTGATAGAAAATCCAGTGATATTATAATAGTGTATAGGGTTTTCAAATAAATAAGAAATAGCCGAAATTGTTACATCTATTAAATTCCAGCTACTAGCCACAAAAGTGGGTAATACAATCAAACCATAGGGTCTCGTAGGGAAAATAGGTTTCCAACAATGGCGGGGCTACTGGGGTACCGCCCGTCACAGTATGTGGCCTAGATCACCATACCGAGGAGTACTCCCACTCCCCTGCAACACAAAGCCGGAACAATTCCTTACTGAACTGTTCCGAACAAGACCACTCCGCAGATTGGTCGTCCCCAACTGCCACACAGCCGAATATAAAGGGACCTCTAGACAAGGATAAATCTTGCTCTCAAGTGGGGCCTAACCACGAAGCTTTGCTGCACCTCCCCTGTTTTAGCCATTCCCGGTTGATGAGGCTTGAGGCTACGATTACCTTTATAGGACATATCAATCTTAGAATGCTCATCGTCCACTTGAAGATGTTCTGAAAGCATCAGTCCATACAAGTTCGTTCCGGGTTCGAACGAAACCGAAGGCATTATCTCGTTACTCTCGTATTGGAATCACCCTTAGAGTTAACGACGATAAACCTTGCACTCTAAATCACCATCTCGAATCTATAATTACTATTCCGTCAGCTCATTACGCCCACAGAGTTATACTGACATATAGCCCTTACACCTCGAGTCTTCACTTGCTCCACTTGGATTAACGACCTAACGTTTAATTGGAATCGATGTGGTTTTCGGATATCCAAATATGGAAACCCGATCCCGGTCTCATCGAAACCAAACGCCATTTTCATGTCCAAGTTGTACTTAAGGGTTTTAAACAATTAACTTATTTCATTATTATCTATTTCACACAGATTGATAAACTACATCTCACAATAGATAATCACATTCATATCATAAGCAAATAATCTGTATCATCACAAACAGATAATCATCACAACCAAATAATCCATCACAAACCATCATACTTAAACCAATCATCCATATCATACAGATACAACTAATCTCATTACTGAGATCACAACCATTCAATCAATAACATCCATAAGAAATGATTCATTAACCATCAATTATAATTAATTTAAAATAAATTAAATTAATTACAACCATCTCTAATTAATTTAAAATAAATTAAATTAATTACTCATTTAAATCTTGCTTAATATCCATAAATTAATTAACCCAGTTAATTAATATTCACTAAGTATTTAACTTTATTAACACTTTGATTAATCATTCATTAACTACAATAAGTAATTAGTCCTTAATTAATTTCATAAATTAATTAACCTTAATCATAAGTAATTAATATTTAATTACCCATTTGTTAATTAATTATAATTAATTATATTTTATCCTTACAATTAATTAATCACTTAATTTAAATTAACTTAATCAAACAATCCTTAATTACATCATTAATTTTAATAATTAATGATCTCTAATATTTAAATAAATTATTCAATTAAACTTAATTACATTTAGTAATTAATCAAATTATTAATCACCTTGATTAATATTTAATTAAGTAATTAACTATCTTTAATTATTCATTAATCAAATTAATTATCCAATAATTAATTATCTTAATTAATTAATCTCTTGATTAGTTACAAAAGTAATTATCCAAATTACTTATTACATTTCAGTAATTACCATTCATTTCTTCTCTAAGTAATCCTGCTCCATTAATTACATTAAGTAATTACACTCATTAAATCATTAGATGTTTTACTTAAATTAATTAAACTAAATTAATTAACTTAAATAAATCATAACATCAAAATTAATTACAATATGTAATTAATTCCTTAATTACTTTTATTAATTATACTTAACAAATTACAATTGACAATATTTAATTAATTAATCTAGTTAATTATCAGAATTAATTACATTGATTAATTACTTAATTATCCTTAGATAATTATCACTATTTATTAATTATCAACATTTCAATAATTACATACTTAAGAAAAAATAATTAATTAGATTAATTATTAATAAATCATTTCTAATTAAAAATTAATCTAAATCATTATCTAAAACTAAATAATTAACTAAATTCCTAATTATCTTAATAATAATTTTATTTACTTATCAAACGACTCATTTACATTCAAAATATATTAAAACGATACATTTCTAAAATTAAATTCAAGTTCCATTTAGTATTTTAATATTTATAATGTTTAACTATTAACCATTAATCCAAATTTAAATAATTATAAACCTTAAAATAAAATATAAAAGAAAAGTTAAAAAAATTACTTGATTAAAATAAATCATGCTTTGAAAATAGATTGATTATTTTAACTTCCAAATTAAAATTAAACACTTCATATTTTTATTCGAATATTAAAAGAAATAAATCCTTTCAGGTTTAAAACTTACTTGAAATCTAATTTCATTTTCAAATTTAATTTTTAAAACATTTAAATATGTTCATTCATATTATTTTTTTATTTACAAACTGTTTTGAAATCAAAACTGGTTTTGAAAGTAAATTTAAAACTATTTTTAACTTGATTTCAAAACAAATTTAAATCTTGCTTAAAACATTTAAATCTGTTCAAAACTTAAAAACTTACAAAAACTATTTAAATTAAAAATCTGGTTTAAAGGTAAACCTGAAAACTTATTTTAAAATTGATTTAAAACTAAATTTAAATCTTGTTTAAATTTTAAACTTTCATTTTTTGAAAACCTTGAGTTCAAAACTTTATTTGAATTCAAATTTAACTTGCATTTTGAATAAAATTACAACTTTACAATATGAATTTCATTTAAATTAAAAAAACAGCAGAACTACAGATTTATCAACCTGCGACTAAACTAACCCGAGTGACCCCTCTATTTACTTCGAGTTTCTAAACCATCTACTCCGAGTAAAAAACAAAAATACCCGGATATTACTTCGAGACCTCATCACAAAAACCCAAGTGCAAACCACTTTCTCAAACCACCACAAACCACAGACACACACTTGCCTGTACATTTGCACCAATACCAGAATCGCCTCTGGCCATCGTTGATCCCTCCGACACACTGCCTCTCACTGTTGCAGCCCTTCCAGATCATTAGATCGCTTGCACAATCCCACACTCGAAATTGAGTAATCCAGTTGAAAACTGGGAAAAAGAACCCTACCAGAAAATAGCTCGACCGACCAACTTCAACCACCGGAGCGCCTGTAACTCTGGCGATACCTCCACGAAACATCCACACAACTTCCTTCCAAATCCCAATCAACTCGATGCAACAGAGGAATCAAAATCTTCAAAAAAAACCCTACCTTCAGATACTAGGGCTTAAAACCTGGAAAACTCCAATTACAATCACCACCACCACTGACATAAACTACTGAAAATTTTACCCTACCATCCCCTCTGCATTCCACCTCCAGAAAAACCCAGAGCCTCCATAATTCACTAGAAACTCAAACAAACCAAAAAGACGCAATCTGTTTAACACAGAAATGCTCACTCTCTTAGTGAAATTAAAATGTAATGTTTGTTTCCAAAATCCATGAATTCAATCATGCATTATGGTTACAACTGTTTTAATTTTTATTAAAAAGTCTGATATACTTGTTTCTAGAGAAATATTTACTATTGTAAATGTTTTCCAGAGACTACAGAACTTTAATATAGTTAAATTTTGATTTATAACTATCATTTCATTCTAAACAACAAAGTTTGTTTATATTACAAATTCTAGTTGATATCAAATCAGGTGATAATGGATTCTAAATAAATCTTAGTTAAAAAAAAACAGGTTTGCAGATACCTGCAGCAGCAACACATATATATACATATTTATGTATATGTAAACAAAATGTTTATCAATATAAATCACACAAACATATATATTTCTACCCATTACACATGGACAAAAACTTAAGCTTATAAATTGTGAAGTTATTCACCAAATAAAGGCACTGCAGTTTTGATTCTTTTAAAAACAGTACGCATTAGTCTTTAGTTCTTATTTTTGCTTAAGCATTTATTTTAAAGGAGAAACTGTTTTTAAAAATAAAGGTTTACTCACGATATATGGAAGATGCAGAGAACAGATTAGATACAGATTTCAATTTCCAGGAACTGCATATTGAATCTCGATGCAATTTGCTAGTTGTAGATGATTACTGTAGTTGCTTGCCTAATGATGTAAATAGTTTGAACATGCATGAAGACCCCATTCTCATAGCTCAGATTCAAATTAAAGTAGAACATCCAACTTGATGTTGAAACTTAGCTTCAGGTATGCAGATTTGAAGTTGTTTGCAGGATTTGATTTATATTGGTTTTCTGGATTTGTGATGTATTTTAATTGCAGATATTGATTTGCAGATTTAACATGCATTTTGTTTTGAGTTTTGACTTTGCTCAAATCTGATTTTCAGGTTTCATTTTTGAAGAGAAGGTTTTTAACAAATGCATTGCTATGTTTTATTGTCAATAAAATTAAATTTCAAAAATGAATTAGCTTACCACTTGTTGTATTAAGATGTAATAAATTTACAAGTGTCCATTTTATGTTTTAAGAGTTTAACACATGTACATTACTAATATTAAAAAAGCAATTCTAAATTTGTAAATGTATTTAAATTTATCTTAAACCATTTCAAACTTATTTTAGCATGTTTTAAATTATTTATTAACATTAACCTTTAAACAATAACATATACACAATTTAAATGTTTACTTGAAAATTTTAAAATAAAATTTTTAAAGCTAATTTTCAAAAGGGAAAATTTTCAAAAGAAAAATAATGTTGAATTCATTTATTCAAGAGTTTTCAAACTAAATGTTATACTTTACCAAAAATGAACTAAATCTTATTTCAAAAGAATAAAAACATATTTTAAAATAAAACAAACAAAATTTTATTACAAAACAAAATTTAAACTATATTTATTTTTATAAACAAAATAAATACTTACTTACTTTTCTATGAAGATATAAGAAAGATTTTTAAAACAAACTTTTGAAAAGTTTTCAATACTAATTTTAAACAATTAAATCAATTAAATAATTAGAAATACCTTTATTTAATATAAATTAAAATTTAAACCAAATCTTATATTTACAATGTATAAACATTTACACATTATAAATAAAATATATTTAAATCAGTTTAGAAAGATGAATTTATTACTTAAATATTTTTAACATTTTAAAACAATCAGATTCTCAATTTAAATTAAATTATTGTTATTTTGAAAAGAATATCATTTAACAAACTAAATAATTATTAATTTTCAAAAGAGAATTTCTGTTTGAATTAAATTATTAAATCAATATTTCACACTTTAAAATAATTATCAATGAAATTATTAAATAATTATTGCCTAAATTTCCAGGTCATCACACTCCTTCCCCCTTAAAAGAATTTCGTCCCCGAAATTTAAAAGCAAAGGTAATTTAATAATCCCATACAGATTTTAAAATTTAAAACAGCAAACATATGCTATCAACTAAATACTAACAACCATAGCAACCAATTCAAACAAACAATTCTAATTATCCAGCCAAAATTCAGGATAGAATTCCCTAGAGCTTCCCAGGTACGAACACCGGGACACTCGCCCTACAGAATCTAAACTAGCTACACCACTCAGATCTAGAGCTCATATATATCTAGATCTATAAATCTAAACAGAAAATTGGACCACCGACAAGTCCTGATCAATTTCCAAATTTCCCAGAACTACTGATTCTAAAACTAATGATAAACCATACACGTACTCCCTCAGAGATACGTGAAAAACAAAACAAATCCCAACCATCTGAACTGGCAATTCAATCCTGTAGACCAAACACTTCACTCTCAGGAGAAAACAAAAAGATCCAATACTCATTTCCACAAATCTCTCATATCGATCCTGGGCTGCCTTCAACTTCTAGGTCAATCAAAATCCACCACACAAACTCTACTACAGATATCAGAAGTCTTCAGACAAACTACTCTTATTCTGAAAACAGAACAAATGCACAAGACATCCAAGCCTTCGGATCCAAAATAAATTTCCTGTAGAAATCCTTTGATCCAAGACAAAACTTAAATTCCCAAAGAATTGGGTGCTCCTATTCTGGAATAGCTGCCACCATGCTTCCACTGCGCAACTCTGATTTGAGAATGCTGTTGATGAACACAAGTATAAACTTGATCAACTTATCCAGGAATATTGTTCATCAAATTCCATAAAATCTTAGTGACCTATCCGATTCGGTCACAAACACCATAACACAAATTCAGCCAAAAAAAAACTGGATCCAATTAATCCTGCCAATTTAAACAGATTTCTCTCTCAAAGAGCCCTCCTACTATGCTGATCCACCTGAAAAGCTTCAAGAGCCAAGTCGAAACAGAACTCAAACTCTCGTTGCGGATGCAAATCTTACTCCTTCGAAGACATCCAGAAAATACCAAACCACTTCGATAACTCAAACATCCTCTAGAGATGCTTCAATCCAAAACAAAGATTACTCAGAGAACTTCCGAACCGTCGCAAGTCACTTTTGCGATTCCACCCAGTTCAGATCCTAAGAAATCGTTCTTACTTCAACAATCAGAACAGCTAAAGCCTTCAAAAGAAGAAACTAGTGGTCCACCTCTTAACCACTAACATTACTCCCAACCGAGCTTCCAGAAGAAATGGACAAGCTTCACCATCTTCCCGGACTTCTGACAGAAGAATCACAGAGATTTCTGAACCACCGAAGAACAGGCCACTCACTGCTGCTACTGCTGCCAAAACTTCCTTATCCAAAAGCTCATCGAATCACAAAGCTACACCATCCTCTTCACAATAGAGCATTCCAGATAGACAGATATCTCTTAGGAAACTCACTTCAAACCAAACACAAAACACTCAGCCAAACCGAGTCTCAAACTCAAATATAGACAGAACTCCTCCCTAATGTTACCAAGATACCAACTCTTGCTTCAACACTCCCAACTGATCCAAACTCAAGAGAAAATCCACTCACACTAGTGCAACCAAGCTTATAATCCAAAAATAAACTCCAAATCTTGAAAAGATTCCCTTCAGAGATTGGTGAAATCCTTTATACCAAAATGCAAAACTATTCAAGATGCCCAACACTGCCCTAGCATATCACTTCCAACTTCAAACACTCGAACTCCAACCATTGGTAGTTGTGTTACACACACTACTACCCTATCTACCTTTATTACTTATACTGGAAAACCTGAACAGGTAACCCAATCTAATAGGTAGAAATAAAAATATATATCTATATTCAAAATTACAAGTACGCTCTCTCAAGAAGGACACCACTCCAGAGTCTAGGTATTCGCTCAACCTAGAGCTCTGATACCACAATGTAACGACCCAACTTCCAAACTCCAGGAAGTCGCATCGCTAAGAAGAAAGAAAGGGATAGAAAAGAGAAAAGAAAGGAAAGAAAGAACAGACAACATCAGAATCTCACAGCGGAATCGAATAAATTATAATATATCACATAAAACTTTACATAGTATATATACATCAGAGTTATACAGCTAATACGATACAAACTAGACAGTTATAAACATTTGTCTAGCAATTACAATCCAAGTAAATCAGAGAAAACAGATACAACTCAACACAGCGGAACCACTAATTATATCTACACGCTGAAGCCTCCTGCTCCATTATCTCCTCCAGAACTCGTCAAAGCAATCCTGAAACACTTGACTACTCATAAATATTATGAGTACCCAAGAGTTTAATAAAACAAAAAATAAACACTCAGGTCATACAGGGGTCTGGTGTGAGGAAACAGGGATAAAAGTTGCTTAACTTTAGAAAATCCTTTGAAAACAAAGGTATCACATAAGACTTCCCACACATAAACATGGAAAAGTTTTTACCTTACGCTAACCAAAACATTTGATAGGAAATCCAGTGATATTATAATAGTGTATAGGGTTTTCAAATAAATAAGAAATAGCCGAAATTGTTTCATCTATTAAATTCCAACTACTAGCCACAAAAGTGGGTAATACAATCAAATCGTAGGGTCTCGTAGGGAAAATGGGTTTCCAACAATGGCAGGGCTACTGGGGTACCGCCCGTCACAGTACGTGGCCTAGATCACCGTACCGAGGAGTACTCTCACTCCCCTGTAACACAAAGCCGGAACCATTCCTTACTGAACAGTTCCGAACAAGACCACCCCGCAGATTGGTCGTCACCAGCCGCCACACAGCAGAATATAAAGGGACCTCTAGAGAGGGACAAATCTTGCTCTCCAATGGGGGCTACCCACGAAGCTTTGCTGCACCTCCCCTGTTTTAGCCATTCCCGGTTGAAGAGGCTTCAGGCTACGATTACCTTTATAGGACATATCAATCTTAGAATGCTTATCGTCCACCTAACGATGTTCTGAAAGCATTCAATACATACAAGTTCGTTCCGGGTACGAACGAAACCGAAGGCATTAGCTCGTTACATCCGTATTGGAATCACCCTCAGAGTTAACGACGATAACCCTTGCACTCTAAATCACCATCTCGAATCTATAAGTACTATTCCGTCAACTCATTACGGAATCACCCACAGAGTTATACTAACGTATAGCCCTTACACCTCGAGTCTTCACTTGCTCCACTTGGATTAACGACCTAAGGTTTAATTGGAATCGATGTGGTTCTCGGATATCCAAATATGGAAACCCGATCCCGGTCTCATCGAAACCAAACACCATTTTAATGTCCAAGTTGTACTTAAGGGTTTTAAACAATTAACTCATTTCATTATTATCTATTTCACACAGATAGATAAACTACATCTCACAATAGATAATCATATTCATATCATAAACAAATAATCTGTATCATCACAAACAGATAATCATCACAACAAAATAATCCATCACAAACCATCATACTTAAACCAATCATCCATATCATACAGATACAACTAATCTCATTACTGAGATCACAACCATTCAATCAATAACATCCATAAGCAATGATTCATTAACCATCAATTATAATTAATTTAAAATGAATTAAATTAATAACAACCATCTTTAATTAATTTAAAATAAATTAAATTAATTACTCATTTAAATCCTGCTTAATATCCATAAATTAATTAACCCAGTTAATTAATCATTCACTAAGTATTTAACTTGATTAACACTTTGATTAATCATTCACTAATTACAATAAGTGTTAACGCCTAAAATTGAACGTTGACACCCCGGTGTGTGAAGTGTGAATGTGAAAGCACCACCCGATGGTTCGGGAACAGAATATCAGCTAAAATAATAGAAAATACAATAAGAGACAGCGATTTTATAGTGGTTCGGCTTAAGGAGTAGCCTACATCCACTTTAAGTATCTTTATTACTGATCTCGTTACAAAACGATACAATGCTCTTCAAGTACAAATCTCTTTAGTTACAAAACACTTTGAACAAGTAGCTTAAGCTTTGATGTAGATGAAAGTGTTCGAATCCATGTCGGACGTGCGAAAGTCTTTCAAAATAGCTTGTAGTGTTCTTCAAAACTTCAAGTATAGAGTCAGTTTAGAAACTGGGAGAGTATCGGTGCTTCAGGAGATTCCCCCCAAAAAGTCCCCTCAAAGTTGGAGATGGTCATGTATTTATAGAGAATTCTGGGCAGAAATTATTGCCAAGTCTTAAGTCGTGGCCGACTTAAGATAAGTCGTCGGCCGACTTAGGATAAGTCGTGGCTGAATTATCGAGCCAAGTCCATAGTTTAATAGAGATCAGCTTGTCTTCCTGAATTCATGCCATAAGTCCTAGGTCATGTACGAGTTATCCGGATGCTCATGTACGACTCATCATAGGTCGTAGGTCGTGACCGTCCTAACCTAAGTCTTGGCTTGCGGCTCAACTGGAGTAAGTTCGTTCACTTGGTCGTATCACAAGTCCTGAGTCGTCAACAAGTTATCGAATCACGGCATGGTACTGGACTTGCCTCTGTAGTCTTAGGTCGTAAACGACCTAGCAGAAGTCATAAGTCGGTTGCGACTTAAGTGTAGCTGTCTTAACCTTTTCGTGCCTTGAGTCGTTACTCCCTTAGGTCGTTAGGTCGTAACATCTTTAAGTCGCGTACCTTTTGAGCCATAGACTTCCTTAAGTCGTAGACTTCCTTATGTCGTAGACTTCCTTAGGTCGTAGAATGTTTTAAGTCTTAGACTGTTTGGACCATTGTAATTCTTGAGTCGTGTAGTTCTTAACTCATTAAGTCGTGGAGTGCTTTGAGCTGTTAGATCGTGGTGACCTTAAGTCGTAAGTCGTTCATGTCTTAACTTGTTAAGTCGTCACACACCTTAAGTCATGAGGTTTCCTTGACTCGTTAAGTCGCGCACTCTGCTTGAGTCGCATACCTTGCATGAGTCGTACAGTTCTTAAGTCGTAGAAAATTGTGGATTAACATTTGCCCCTCGAAGTACACGCCTACGTCGTAGGTCGTGTGCTTCGAATTATCTTAACTCGTGTGCCGATTCAAGTTCCACTGCCCCGAGATATAAAAGGCTTAAGTCGTTCATCTTACTTCCTTCTTCTCGTTACTTAATCCTTAAGCTGCTTCTGCCATTAACGCTTCTCCAAGCTTTCAAAGGCGATTTCGACTCGATTTATCTCCGATCATCTCTAGCATAACACTGCGTAAGCGACTTTGCTCCTCCTACAATCGCCGATTATCATCAACTTATGCGCCCCGTTTTTCGTCTCCGATTCGCCCCCTTGAGCCCTACGAGTTTTGTTATACTGGACATCGATGGACTTAAGGCGATTTCATCTGACTCGCGACGATTCGTAATTTGTGGCGATCTAGTGGTGTGATAGAACTAAGGTTGATGATTGTGAGGTTATTGGGTTAACGGGTTAGGAGTTAGATGGTATGTTGGCCAAATAGAGTGGAATGTTGCCCCAAGTGCGACTTAGCAATCTTTACGACTTAAGCCTTGAGTCGTGGCCGAGTTAGGACTTGAGATTTTCCCATTGCTTTGAATTGGAGTTTCTTCTATCTTCCACGACTTAACATAACCTGTAGGAAAAATCTCTTAAGTCGTCGGCGAGTTAGCACCTAAGTCGTTGCCGAGTTAGCACTTGAGTTGTTTATGACTTAGCTCTTGAGTCGTCCACGACTTAGCACTAGAGTCGTCTATGACTTAGCACTTTCACTTTTAAACTCTGCTTGAACCTTGAACTGCTGCTTGAACCTTGAACTGCTGCTTGAACTTTGAACTGTTACTTGAACTTTGAACAATTAAACTTTGCTGCATTCTTTCACAGATCACTTTTGACATGCAAGCTAACAATCTGTTCAATACATCATTCACAGAAAATTGGTACGAATATACTGCCACTGACTGCCCATATCAAATGGCGGATTAGTTAACAACAGATAATCAACTTAAATAGATTGTGTGAACGAAGTGCTTTTAAATCATCAAATTCAAGTAAAGTATTAAACCAACATTGAAATAGTCAACTGAAACTGCCCAGTTTGCACTAATACTATACCTGAACTTTAAATTAACAAGTCCTGAAATTCGGTAATCGATCAATTGTCGACTAGTTTAATTCCAATTATATTTACTTGTTATTTTTATTAGTTCTGCACAACACTTCACACTTTTAGGAAACGTGCACCTTCACATTTGAATATCCAGTTGCTCGTGTAGAATGACTTCTCAACAAGAAGAGATAACAGCCCAGACTGGAGAAGCCACTCTTATTCCGGCTCCCCTAGTTAATCCTCCAGAGAGAGCCTCTACCACTTTATCATACAAAGTTTTTCGTCAGTTATGCACTCAGTTTGGCATTGCTGAAGCAGATGCCATTCTTCCTGAGAAAACTAACACTGCTGATGTGGCGCCTCATGGCTTTGTAGCGGTTAAACGGCAAATGTGCCTGAGCGGGACCATTCCACCTTTCAACAACTTTCTCCAGAATCTTCTTCGTCAACTAGCCATCTTCCCCTTCCAGCTACACCCCAATAGCTTCGCAATTCTGATGGGGCTGTGTGCGCTATTTAGGAGAACATTTGATCGACTTCCAAGCTTCGACGAGATTTGCTTCTTATGCTCCTTTACCAGGACTAAGGATCACCCTTCTATCACCGTCGTGAGAAGCGCCCGAAATCGCAAATTGATCGTTGGCCTTCCCGACACTGCTCATGGGTTCTTAACTCAGTTCTTCTTTGTCCGCTGCCCCCCGGGGTTTTATGCTATGTGGAGGGAAGGAAGTAAGATCATCTACCTTTACTTCTTCTATTCTCTGAGTTTTGCGAAGTCCGATTTGCCAAGTGTTAACTTCGTTTTTTCATTTCAGCGCTCCCCCCTCCTTCTAGAGATCCCAGCCACAAGCCAACTCTGGGGAGGCTCATGGCTGCACCAATTGAAGAGCGGGACATGAAATTTTTGTTGAACGACGAATTCCTTCACCAGTTCGGACTTCTTCACCCTTCTCGCTCCACTCAGCCTCATGAAGTCCCAGACTCCCCAGCTAAAGCATTAGATGCCCCAGTTTCTACTGACGCACCCACACCAAAAGAACCTGCTTCTGAGGCTTCTCTAGTGAAGTGCTCTACTTCTATTGATGTTGCAGGGTTATCTGGCAAATTTGCACTTGCCCCGGTCATTGAAGAAGAAGAGCCTCATGGATCTCCCCAATATTCAAAGAAGTCTGGTGATGAAGAAGCCGGGAAAACAAACCCTGTCAAGCAGAGCGGCAACAACACTTTTGAAGGGTTGAGCGACCTGTTTTTCACTTCACAGGAGCTCTTTAAAGATGACCCTATTACTATTATGGTTTTTTCTTCAGTAGTTGAAGCGACTTCTACTCTGCAACAAGCTCCGTCGACTCAAGAGTTGACGTTAACTACCACCCCCACCATTGCTTCGCGATCGAAGAGTGGTTCGTAGTTTGACGCGCGTAGTTTGCACATCATACACACTTAGAACCTTTCGGCAATTTCATGCACTTAGCTCTTTGTACTTTGAAGATTCTAAAGTTACGCTTCTTTTCCATTTTCAGGTTCTCCAATGAGGCGAGGTGGTTCATATTACGATGACTTCAAGCAATACGGAAAGCGTTGTCAGTATGACTATATGCGCTATCTTCCCACTTATAGGGAAACTAATGAAGAGAGGGCTGCTCGAAAGGCTCAGGAGAGACGTTCAACCCTATGGAAGAGGGGATGAGCGGTACGATTCTTCCCATAAAGAGGGTGATTCCCATAAATGTAAATCCCATGATGACAGAGGGAAGAGCCACATGGCTGATGACCCAAGCAAACGGGCTACAGTTAGTGAGCAATCAGTGCCTGCAATTTCTAAGAAGACCACTGCTCCCTTTTCTTCTCAATCTCCTGCCCCTTCCCGTACCGATCTCCAGACAATCATCAACAGACCTTCATATCAAGTTGGGCCAGGTCCGGCTACTCTCCAAAGCCGGTTTCCACAATGGTGCTTGAAAGGGGTTCGCTTTGATCTCGACTTAGTTCCAATTAACAAGCCTTCCATGTTGCGAAATCTTGATTCCGTCAGACTTGATATTGAGAGAATGTCGAGCTGGCAAAAACTTGTTGGCGAACTCCAGAGAGTGAATCGTGCGAATCTTGAGGCTATGCTGACCATGGAGAACGATAAATCTGAATGGCAGAAAATTCTCAATGAACATGACGCAGAGATGAGGAGCATCACTGACTATAACGAAAAGCTCGAAGCGGAAGTCGGAAAACTTAAATAGGAGCTTGCTACTTCTTCTACTTCCTACTCCCAGAGGGAGAAAGTGTTTCAGCAATAAGTGCGGGACGCTCATGCTGCTCAGAGGGATGCCGAAGATAGGCTCGAGGTGCAAAACAGAATTAACGAGGGCCATGCTGCCGATATTGCTGAGTTTCGAAAGAAAACTAGCTCCCAGGAGATGGAGATCGAAATGTTAAAGCTTCAACTCTCCAAGATTGAAAGATAGCGTGATGAGGCAGTGGCCGGCAAAATTGCAGCTGAAGAAGCTGATCAAGCCACTAAAGCCGATGTCAGTTCAACATTATTTTACTTCTATCTGCACAGCATCCTGGGGCGCGGTAGTCTCGCCTTTCTCGGCCCCAAATATGAAATTACTCTGGCTGAAGTGTGGGAGGCCGCACTTGACATGCTTGGTGCTAAAGGTGCGGGTTACGTCGAATCAGCTCTTGAGGAGCATTACTTGGATGACGAAGCTCGCGCCGCTCTTGTCAGGGGAAAAGAACAACTTGCGAAATTAAGAGCCGAAATGGCAGAAGGGGAACATTTAGAAAAAACTACTTCAAGTGATCCAGTTCAGCCTTCACCTTCGGCCGAATCGACATTGTCGGCTCCAGTTCTCATTCTCCACCCCCACGAAAGCTATCACAGAAGGTGCAACTGTCCATAACAGAGACGAAAGCCAAGAGAGCGGTGAAGCGTTGGGTTTTGAGATTAACGTAGCAAAGCCTACTTCGCCAGGTAATCCTAATGCTGATCTTGCTCAAATAGACTACTCATTCTCTTCCTATGAGTGTGATGAGCTTCTTGACTACTTCCTGAATCTCAACGAGCCATTATCTCCTCTCTTTACTGACTTTAACTTCTTTTCTTCTGTAGATAAAGTGCCGAGCATCATTCAAACTTCCCCTCCTTCAGTTATTCCTCCCTCGCCTCTCCAGGTCACCCCTTCATCTGCCTCTCAACCCGGGTCGCAAGGGGAGCAAATAGAGGCTCTCCGAGACTTAGATGTTCCTAATGCTTCACAGGAACATGGGGGAGAAGGGCTTGGAGAAGGCAACGAGTCCCCGGAGCGAACCATTTCCGATGATATAAAATTGTCTACTCTTTTTACTCCGGGAAGCGAGTCTTCTTCGAAGAGGAGGAGGAAGAGTAATACTTCTAAGAAGAAAAGGAAAAGCATTTCCGTTACTGAAAAGGAAGTGGAGGTTGATCCGGCAGTAGCTCTCTCTCCTTCTTCCCCAACTCTTCCAAGCCGTCTTGAAAAGCTACCTATTAGGTCAGGTGAAGGCTCCAAAGGTGGTGGTAAGAAGAAGAAGTGATGAGCCCTGCTTCCCCTTCCTTGTTTTTACTTTTTACTTTTAGCTTTTTGTTTGTACTGACCGGACGTTGTGCGGGTACCGACCCCCTCTTTTCTTTTATTTTGAAACCTGCATATGTACATAATTTTCATAACGTTGAATAAATGTACATAATTTTCATAACGTTGAATAAAATGATTCTCTTGCTTGTACAAACTTCTGTCTGTGTTTGAGAATGCATCTATTCTTTTCTTTTTCTTTTTTATATATGCAAGTTTCTTTATATAATATTACAGTGAGCTTGTGGTATGTTGTTCGGGCGTTGCTTTTACCAATGCAGCCATACCGTATTGCCCCCATACCATAAGCTCATCGTAATATTTCCAATCTCGAGGGGACTTGTACTCCCATTTTTGGAGAATAATTATTCCATATTTGTGGAAATATCATTTCGCCCTAAACAGAGTACACCTTGTTTCATATAAGTTTTTACGCTTCAACCTTCGGAGATATCACTTTTTCTTTTGTGCATATATACGTTTTTACAAAATGTATTCTCCTATGTGGTAAAACGGGCCTTCGAAGGGCACTTTAACTTTTTTGAGGAAGAGTATTTTCAAGAATAGATGAACCAATCTTCCTTTGAAAGCTAAAGTGTGCCTTTAAAGAGGGCTTCTTTTTTTTCTCTTTTTTTTATTACAATGTTTTTGCACTCCTCCTTTTCTTTTTTATGAAAAAAGTCACTTTTTCTTTGGCTAGTGAGTTTCACTTCATAGTGCAGTGGGCCTTTCGAAAAGAAAAAGGGGTTTCAACCTGCTTGAGCCACTGATGGGAATTTTTGATTGTGCCTCTGGGAAGAGGTCTTTTTGTTTGATAGTGCCTCTAGGAAGAGGTCTTTTTGTTTCTGCCTCATGAGAGAGGCTTTTATCTTTTCCCTGTTCGCTGGGAAGCGGGCCTCCGAAGAGGGCTTTTCACATTTCGACTCGTGTGAAGTTTTATTTCAGATCATGGTGAAATGTGTGCCTCTGAGTAAGGCTTTTTCCTGGAAGTTTGGAGCTTCTTTCTCTTAGTTGGACGGATTCACGGGGGTGTACCACCAATCAGTCCGCAACTTTATGTCGAGAAAGAACTCTCTTTTCCTGGCGAGGCCCGCTCGAGGTCTTTTAGCATCTCAACTATGGTGAAATGGGCCTCCGAAGAGGGCTTTTCACATTCCAGCACTTGTGAAGTTTTATTTCAGATCTTGGTGGAATGCGTGCCTCCGGGTCTACCTGGAAGTTTCTTCCTCATTGTTGGTTGGATTCACGGGGCGAGCGCAAGTTACTTGGACGTTTGTTTACGTAGATTGTCTCAATTAGTGAACGAGCACCTTGCCTTCCACTCGGGAAGGTGCCTCCGCTCGTCTCATGGACTCACGGGGAGGATGCAAGTTACTTGGACGCTTGTCTACGCAAACTGTCTCAACTAGTAAACAAGTGCTTTGCCTTCCTTTTGGGAAGGTGCTTCCGATCATTCCATACCATGTTGAGAAAGTCTTCTGACATGCCCCGTTTGAGGTCTTTATCCTCCGAAGAGTTGTGCCTCCGAAGAGGGCTTGTGCCTCCGAAGAGGTCTTTTGTTGTTTGATGCTTGCTTGCCCATGTCTCTTTGCCATCTATTCATGTCGACGATCCCCGTTATCTTTTCCAAATATCATCCCTTTTTAGTTGCCGATAATTTTCCTTATCCAAAGAAATATACTTCATAGTTAAGCGAGTTGGTGGTGGTAGACACAGGCTATTTAACTGGATGCTCGTTTGTACAAACATTCGCAGTTAGTTAGAAATGGTCCACTTCCAGCCACATCGCTAACTTTTATTCGAAGCACTTCTTTCGTAGGATTTGAGTATGGAAATTTTGAATGGTTTAGCGTTTGCTTGCTGGGTGATGTCAGAGATCGCTTAGTCTTACGACGGGTAAGCTTTGTTTTTATGGCCTGCATTATTAAATTGACATTTTAGTAACACAATTAACGTATTTTATATGTCGAAATAAAACAAAGCAGTTTATAGTAGTAGACAACACAAGATTTATAGCGGTTCGGCCAAAAGCTGGGCCTACATCCACTTTATAGCTTTTCATTATTCACTTGCTTTACAATTGCTTTCAATACAAGAATCATATATTCGTAATTCTTTTACAACATTTCAGCAAAGCTTTTAAGTAAAATATGGACGCAAATGATTGCTGTTCCAAGCTCTTGGGATTGGTTCTCCTTCGACAGTTGTGAGTTTGAATGTGCCATCAAGAAGTTTCGTGCCTATGACATATGGCCCCTCCCAGTTTGGCCCAAACTAATGCAGCACGAGCTACAGAGTCACAAGATTTAGGTCGGCCACGACCTAAAGGCTTAGGTCGACCACGACCTAACAGGTCAGAAGAAGAGGGGCTGCGATCTAACATTACCATTTTAGGTCATCTACAAGTTGACGAAATGGCTATAGGTCGGCCACGACCTGACAGAGCAAGAGCTAAGGAGTTGCGACCTAACTCCTATAATGATGCAGTGGAAACTAAAGCCTTAGGTCGCGAGCGACCTAACGTGATGATAAGTCGTGTGCGACCTAACAGGTTCCAGGATGACGAGATAAAAGGCGAAGAAGTGGATTATGCAAGAATAGGAAAGCCAACGACCTATGATAAGTCGCAAGGCCTTAGGTCGCGAGGCCTTAGATCGCTCACTTTAGGTCGCTCCGATCTATCGAGTGAAGAATGTTTCGAGTTACGACCTATGTTAGGTCGCTAATGTGGATGCCGCTTTATTTTAGGTCGCTCGACCTTATGCACTGAAAAGATAGGTCGCTGCATGGTGATTTCCTTAGGTCGCTCATACGACCTACCGATCTATGTTAGGTCGCTGATGGGTTTGCCGCATGAAGTTAGGTCGCGTGAGTTGTGTGTTTAGGTCGCGTGTACTTGTGTTGTAATAAGTTGTTTGTACTGTTGTTTCTTAAGTCGTAAGTCGAGTCGTGTATTGGTGTTAGGTCGCGTACGACCTAGTGTGGGAAGTTAGGTCGTGAACGACCTATGGTAGGTCGGTGGTGTTGTAATGTGTTGAGTGTTGTGATGTAGCCTATAAATAGGCAAGTTGGGGGGTCATTTAAAAGGTGGTTGATTTTTGAATAAAATTCTCTTTTGTTAGCTTTGTGCTTTCATACAAATTGGTAGTTGAGTGTGATCTCCTATCTCCTCTTTCGGTTAATCGATTGCGCTCGATTCAACGATCGTAGAAGCCGATTCACGGTATCTAGCACGCTAGATCAACGTACGAAGAATCGTAGATCTTCTTTCTCGGTATCGTGCGCGATCAACGAGACGAAGATAGCTAGAATCCGGTATCTTTGGATCAACGGATTTGGCCTTGCAGTATTCTCAACTCACCGATTGCTACATTCCATCGATTGAAGTTTGTTTCGATTTATCCGCTGCGTCAGTTTTTGGTATCGGAGCCATACTTAGCCAATCATAGCTAAGTTGATTCTTGGAGCCAAGTATTTGAAGTTTGAAGTTGTTCATCGCGTTCATATTGAAGTTGCAACAAGAGGGAGAACTTTCGATCCATTCCATTTTGGATCTAGAGTGGAGATTTGTTTGAATTTGATTTGTGTTGAAGTACTTGAGCTTAGGCCGAGCCTTGTGAAGTTGTTTTGAAGGTTGAGCAGTGACTTATTGTTGTTTTGTTGAAGTGTTGTGTTGATTCAATCATGCCGCCAAGGAGAGCTAACCGCCATCAAAATGTTGAAGCTTTGTATCGGAGAGAAGAGGCCGATCAAATGGAACAACGTATGCATGAGAAGATTGATGAAGGCATTGGTAGGTTGGAGAAGCTTATGATTGACATGAATCAAAGTAGAAGAAGAAATTCACCTGAATCCATTCGTGGAGGAAGTAGAGTTTCACATCATTCAGATCGGGAGAGGAGAGAGAGTCAGGATCATCGGAGTGTTGACAATCGAAGTAGGAGGAATGATGATGGTCGTGATCGAAGAGACATGGGTAGTAGGAGTGGTGGTAGAGGTGTTGAAGGGCGTGAAAGACAACGATATGCATCAGACTTTGATGAGGAGTTTGACGGTGATAGGGGAAGTGTTCATTTCAGAGACCGAGATCAGGGACAACGTCAGTATCGGGTTATTGATGATGATTGACGTTGGGAATCGGGTATGAAGATGGAAATTCCAGAGTTTAAAGGAGGGATGGTAGCTGAAGAATTCTTGGATTGGTTATCTAATGTGGAGGAAATTTTTGACTTTAAGGAGGTTCCGGGGAATCGAAGGGTGAAGTTAGTTGCTACAAGGCTGAGGGGAAGAGCTTTGGCATGGTGGCAGCAAACTAAACTTACTCATGAGCGAATGGGAAAGTCAAAGATAGAATCTTGGGAGAAGATGAAGAAATTGATGCGAGCTACATTCTTACCTTACAACTATCAGTCACTTATGTACCAGAGGTTGCAGAATCTGAGGCAAGGAACGAAATCTGTTAGTGATTATGCTGATGAATTTTACCAACTCATTGCCAGAAATGATATCATGGAAACGGAAGAACAGCTTACTGCTCGATTCATTGGGGGATTGAGAATGCAGATCCAGGATATGATTAATATGTTTGATCCTAGATCAGTGGCAGAGGCACATCAGAAAGCATTGGCTTGGGAGAAGCAAGGAAGGCGTGGAGGTGGTGTGTTTACTAATTCCAATAATCAAATGAGGGGTGTTAGTGGAAGTTCTAATGTTCCTAAACCTGTCAATAAGCCAGTGGTGAAGGAGGCTGAGAAGGCGAAGGTTAACAGTGGTTTCAAATGTTATAATTGTCAGGAGTTGGGTCATAAAAGCAATGAATGTCCGAAGCCGAAGAAGAGAACTATGATAGTTGAAGCTGAGGATGAGGAGGAAGAAGCTGAATGTTCTAATTCACCTTATGTTGAGGAGGAAGAAGAAGTGTCGGGAGACGAAGGTTGTAATCTGATGATGAGGAGGTCTTGTTTGACGCCAAAACAAGAGGAGGAAGATAGTTGGTTGAGGAATAACATATTTCAATCTACTTGCACTATTCTTGGGAAAGTTTGTAAATTTGTAATTGATACTGGGAGTTGCGATAATATGATCTCTACAGAGGCAGTGAGGAAATTGGAGTTGAAAACCGAGAAGCATCCTAAACCATACAAGTTAGCTTGGTTAAGGAAGGGTGGTGAAGTGAAAGTTGGGAGAAGAGCTTGCGTGAAATTTTCTATTGGGAAGAAATACAAAGATGAAATCTGGTGCGATGTAGTGGACATGGATGTGTGTCATCTGTTGTTGGGCAGGCCATGGCAGTTTGATCGAGCAGTACAACACGATGGTCGGGCCAATAGCTATAGTTTCATGTTCGAAGGTACTAAAATCACTTTGGTTCCCAAGAAGCAACAACAGAAGGAGAGCAAGCTGGAGGAGATTGAGGAATTGAAAACTCTGTTGACTTTGAAGGAGTTTGTTAAGGAGGTTGAAGAGGAGCCTGAAGTATACTTGTTGATTGGGCGTGAGAGCAGTGAAGAGGTTGAAATTGCCGAAGAAGCAAAGCCAGTTTTGAAAGAGTTTGAAGATGTATTTCCAGAAGAGTTGCCTAAGGAGTTACCACCATTGAGAGACGTTCAACATCAAATTGATCTTGTTCCGGGAGCAGTGTTACCACATAGACCACATTACCGAATGAGTCCGAAGGAACATGAAGAGTTACGAAAGCAGGTGGAAGAGTTACTTGAGCAGGGACGTGTTCAGGAAAGCTTGAGTCCTTGTGCTGTGCCAGCTTTGTTGGTGCCGAAGAAGGATGGAACATGGAGAATGTGTACAGATAGTCGAGCTTTGAACAAGATTACTGTTCGTTACAGATTTCCTATGCCGAGGATGGATGACTTGCTGGATCAGTTGAGTGGAGCAACTATCTTTTCGAAGATTGATTTGAAGAGTGGTTACCACCAGATTCGGATTAGACCTGGAGACGAATGGAAGACAGCGTTCAAGACGAGAGAGGGGTTATACGAATGGTTGGTTATGCCATTTGGTTTATCAAATGCACCTAGTACATTCATGCGGGTGATGAATCAAATCTTTAGACCATTCATTGGGAAGTTCGTGGTAGTTTATTTCGATGATATTCTGATATATAGCAGAAGTATGGAGGAGCATGTTCTACATTTGAGGGAAGTGTTGATTATTCTTCGCGAGGAACAATTTTATGCTGCTACGAAGAAATGTGTGTTAATGGCAAGAAGTGTTTTATTTCTGGGGTATATTGTGTCGGAAGCAGGAATTCAAGATGACCAGAATAAAGTGGAAGCAGTCAGGAATTGGCCACAGCCGAGGACGATTACAGAGGTGAGAAGTTTTCATGGGCTAGCATCATTCTACCGAAGATTCATTCCGCACTTCAGTAGCGTGATGGCTCCAGTTACTGATTGCATGAAAGGGAAACAGTTTGTATGGTCAGAGAAAGCGGGGGTTGCTTTTGAGAAGATCAAGGAATTGTTGACGTCTGCACCAATTCTTGTTTTACCGAATTTTCAGTTATTGTTTGAATTGCATACTGATGCATCGAAGATCGGTATTGGAGGAGTTCTGAGTCAGAATGGGAAGCCAGTTGCTTATTTCAGTGAAAAGTTATCAGGAGCAAAGATGAGATACAGTACATATGACGTTGAATTCTATGCTGTGGTACAATCTGTTAAGCACTGGAGGCACTATCTATTTCAGAAAGAATTTGTTCTGTACACTGATCATGAGGCATTGAAGCATTTACAGGGGCAAGACAAGATTTCAGCGAGACATGCATCATGGATTGCTTATTTACAACAGTTTACTTTTGTCGTGAAACATAAGTCAGGGGTGACGAATCGTGTAGCAGATGCATTAAGAAGGAGGAGTCATTTATTAACGACATTGAAGGTTGAGGTGACAGGGTTTGAAATGTTGCCAGAGCTGATTAAAGAAGATCCTTACTTTGTGAAATGTGTAGAGAAAGTCAAGGAAGGAAATACCGATGAATTTGTGATGGTTGATGGATTCTTGTTCAAGGGGAATCAATTATGTATTCCAGATTGTAGTTTGAGATTGAAAATTATCAAGGAGTTACACGAGGAAGGGCATGTGGGCCGTGATCGTACTTTGCAATTGATTTCACAGTCTTACTTTTGGCCGTCGATGAGGAAAGAAGTGGGAAGGTTTGTGGAGCGATGTCATATTTGCCAAGTTTCGAAAGGAACCGCGACCAATGCTGGGTTGTATATGCCGTTGCCTGTACCGGCTAAACCATGGGTTGATGTGAGTATGGACTTTGTATTGGGATTGCCGAGAACGCATCGTGGTAATGATTCTATATATGTAGTGGTTGACAGATTTTCTAAAATGGCACATTTTATTGCTTGCAAGAAGACGGCGGATGCTGTTCGTGTTGCTCAGTTATTTTTCAAGGAGATCTATCGACTTCATGGATTGCCAGAGTCTATTGTGTCAGATAGAGATACTCGTTTTCTGAGTCACTTTTGGTTAAGTTTGTGGAAGATGGTGGGAACGAAGTTGAATTTTAGCAGCGCTTATCATCCGCAAACAGACGGACAGACCGAAGTTGTTAACAGATCATTGGGAAATTTGTTGCGATGTCTTGTGAAAGACAATTTGAAAAGTTGGGACATGAAGTTATGCCAAGCAGAGTTTGCTCATAATCATGTAGTGAATCGTAGCACGGGATTCAGTCCATTTCAGATTGTATATTCAAATCAACCCAGGGGACCGTTGGACTTAACGGTAGTACCACAACCAAAGGGGACGGTTAAACGAGCTATTGATTTTGTTGAAGGTTTGACGGAATGTCATAAAATCGTTCAGGAACGATTGGAGAAGGCAAATGAAAAATATAAAAGATCCGCAGATCTGAAGCGAAGAAATGTTGAGTTTAATGAAGGAGATATGGTGTATGCTATATTAACCAAGGATCGTTTTCCAGTGGGCGCTTACAACAAGTTGAAGGCCAGAAAAATTGGTCCTGTAAAAATTGTGAAACGGATCAATGAAAATGCCTACAGGTTAAAGCTGCCGGGGGATGTGTATACTTCTGATGTGTTCAACGTAAAACATTTAATTCCGTATCATGGAAACGAATGTGTTGTGGAAGAAGATGGTGAAAATTCGAGGTCGAATTTCTGTCAACCGGAGGAGGATGATGCAGCACGAGCTACAGAGTCACAAGGTTTAGGTCGGCCACGACCTAAAGGCTTAGGTCGACCACGACCTAACAGGTCAGAAGAAGAGGGGCTGCGTTCTAACATTACCATTTTAGGTCATCTACAAGTTGACGAAATGGCTATAGGTCGGCCACGACCTGACAGAGCAAGAGCTAAGGAGTTGCGACCTAACTCCTATGATGATGCAGTGGAAACTAATGCCTTAGGTCGCGAGCGACCTAACGTGATGATAAGTCGTGTGCGACCTAACAGGTTCCAGGATGACGAGACAAAAGGCGAAGAAGTGGATTATGCAAGAATAGGAAAGCCAACGACCTATGATAAGTCGCAAGGCCTTAGGTCGCGAGGCCTTAGATCGCTCACTTTAGGTCGCTCCGATCTATCGAGTGAAGAATGTTTCGAGTTACGACCTATGTTAGGTCGCTAATGTGGATGCCGCTTGATTTTAGGTCGCTCGACCTTATGCACTGAAAAGATAGGTCGCTGCATGGTGATTTCCTTAGGTCGCTCATACGACCTACCGATCTATGTTAGGTCGCTGATGGGTTTGCCGCATGAAGTTAGGTCGCGTGAGTTGTGTGTTTAGGTCGCGTGTACTTGTGTTGTAACAAGTTGTTTGTACTGTTGTTTCTTAAGTCGTAAGTCGAGTCGTGTATTGGTGTTAGGTCGCGTACGACCTAGTGTGGGAAGTTAGGTCGTGAACGACCTATGGTAGGTCGGTGGTGTTGTAATGTGTTGAGTGTTGTGATGTAGCCTATAAATAGGCAAGTTGGGGGGTCATTTAAAAGGTGGTTGATTTTTGAATAAAATTCTCTTTTGTTAGCTTTGTGCTTTCATACAAATTGGTAGTTGAGTGTGATCTCCTATCTCCTCTTTCGGTTAATCGAGTGCGCTCGATTCAACGATCGTAGAAGCCGATTCACGGTATCTAGTACGCTAGATCAACGTACGAAGAATCGTAGATCTTCTTTCTCGGTATCGTGCGCGATCAATGAGACGAAGATAGCCAGAATCCGGTATCTTTGGATCAACGGATTTGGGCCTTGCAGTATTCTCAACTCACCGATTGCTACATTCCATCGATTGAAGTTTGTTTCGATTTATCCGCTGCGTCACAAACACACTTGTGGCTATCATAATTCTCTTCAGGACTAGGTCCCCCACTTCAAAGCTGCGCTGCGAACTTTGGAATTGAAGTGCCTGTCTATCCTTTGCTGATGGGCTGCAATTCTAAGCTTAGCCTCTTCTCTTCTTTCATCAAGGAGGTCAAGCGCTTCCAATTGCAATTTTTCATTCTAATTTTGATCAAAATGGATCCTTCTGTGTGAGGGAACTTCCGTTTCCACTGAAATCATTGATTCTGATCCGTATGCTAATGAAAATAGAGTATGCCCAGTCGCAGTTTTGTGGGTAGTTCTGTATGCCCATAGTGCAAGTGGTAACTTATCGACCCAACCACGTTTTGCTTTTTCCAGCTGCTTTTTGATGGTTGATTTGATGATTTTTTTTACTGCTTCCATTTGCCCGTTTGCCTGCGGATGAGCCACTGCTGAGAAGCTTTTTCGGATCTTGAATCGTTTGCAGAAATCTTGGAATTCCTCACTCTCGAACTGCCTACAATTGTCTGTGATTATCTTCTGAGGCACACCATACCTGCAAATGATATTTTTAGTCACAAAACTTATCATTTTATTAGAGGTAACGGTAGCCAATTGTTCAGCTTCAGCCCATTTAGTGAAATAATCAACAACAACGATAGCATATTTAATCCCCGATTTGGCGGTCGGTAAAGGCCCAATGAGATCTATTCCCCAGATGGCAAACGGCCATGGACTGACCATTTGTGTTAGCTCAGTGGAAGGTGCTCTAGGAATTTTGGCAAATCTCTGGCATTTATCACACTTTCGGGAATAGTCAACAGCATCTCGATTAATCTCTGGCCAAAAATATCCATAACGGAGAATTTTCTTTGCTAGAGTTTGACCTCCTATATGATCTCCACACTCCTCTCCGTGTACTTCAGTTAGAATTGTCTTGGCTTCTTCTTTAGTTACACAACGGAGTAGTGGCATTGAAAATCCCCGTCTGTACAATCGGCCATCCTGGATCATATATCTAGAGGCTTTCCTTTACAGCTTCTGTCGTTCTTCTGAACTTTCTGGCAAAGAACCATTGAGCAAATATTCAAATATCGGAGTCATCCATGATTCTTGCTCTTGGGATACATTCATAATCCAATCCACATCCATTTCATTTGTGCTCGGAGCTGACAGGACTTCGACGGGAACTAATCCCAATAGTTGAGCTTCACCAGTACTTGAATACTTTGCGAGAGAATCCGCCTTCATGTTCTCTTCTCGGGGTATATGGCTTATTGAATAACGGTCAAAATCTTTAAGAAGCTCCCAGGCTTTTGATAAATAGACGGGTATATTCCCTCCTTTAGCTTGAAATTCCTTCTTGACTTGGCAGACAATAAGCTGAGAATCACTGAAGATCTGCAATGCCTTGATGTTTAGTTCTTTAGCGATCCTTAAACCAGCGATGAGAGCTTCATATTCTGCTTCATTATTTGTCGAAGGAAATTCTAGTCTCAGTACATAACATAGTGATCGCCCTTTTGGGGTTTCAAGGACAAACCCTGCTCTAGAACAGTAATCGTTCCTTGCGCCATCGACATACAATTTCCATTGGGTTGGGATGTTATCAGTGGCTTCTTCCTCACTATCACCTTTATCCGTACATTCTGCGATGAAATCTGCTAAAGCTTGTCCATTGATTGCTTTCCGAGGATGATAAGTGATGTCATATTGGCTGAGTTCAATATTCCATTTCAAAAGACGGCCCGAAGTCTCAGGACGGAATAGGACTTGCTTTAGAGGTTGATCAGTGAGGACTTTGATAGGATGAGCCTAGAAATACGGCCTCAATTTTCTTGATGCGATCAACAAACAATAGGTGAGCTTTTCCAACCTTGAACAGTTCATCTCTGCCCCAGTGAATCTTTTGCTGATATAATAGACCGGGCATTGAATCCTTGCGTCTTCCCGTACCAACGCTGCACTGAAAGCATGAGATGAAATTGCCAAATATATGAAGTGATCTTCACCATTGTCAGGTTTTGAAAGTATCAGAGGCACTTCCATATGACGAACCAACTCATCAAATGCTTTTTGACATTCAGGAGTCCACTCAAAAAAATTTCTTCCTTTTTCAAAGCATCAAAGAATGGAATGCATTTGTCAGTAGCTTTTGAAATGAACCGACTCAAGGCAGCAACCTTTTCATTGAGACTTTGCAATTCCTTCTTCGTTCTAGAAGCTTTAACGTCTCTCAGGGCAGTGATCTGAGCAGGATTAGCTTCAATGCACCTAGCGCTCACAATGAAACCCAAAAACTTTCCGGACTCCACTCCAAATGAACATTTCAAGGGATTAAGCTTCATTCTGTACTTTCGGAGTACTGCGAACATCTCTTCCAAGTGATCCATGTGGTCCACTGCTTTCTTAGACTTCACTAGCATATCATCAACATAAACTTCCATTGCCTTGCCAATCTGCGGTTTAAACATGGCATTAACAAGCCTTTGGTAAGTTGCCCCTGCATTCTTGAGTCCGAAAGGCATGAACTTGTAGCAGTAGAGTCCAACATCTGTGATGAAGCTTGTGTCCTCTTGATCTGGCTCATGCATCATAATCTGGTTATATCCGGAGTATGCATCCATGAAAGATAACATTTCATGCCCCGCTGTCCCATCCACCAACTGATCGATCCTGGGCAGCGGGAAGCAGTCTTTGGGGCATGCTTTGTTCAAATCTGAAAAGTCAATGCATACTCTCCATTTTCCGTTAGCTTTTTTAACCAGCACTGGATTTGATACCCAATTTGGATAAGTAGATTCTCTGATGAAACCGTTCTCCATGAGCCAATCCAGTTCTTCTTTCAGTGCTGCTGACCTTTCTGGACCCTGAGTTCTTCTTTTCTGTTTCATGGGTGTAAACTTTGGATCAATGTTCAGAGTGTGTGCTATAATCTCTGGGGATATTCCACACATGTCAGCATGAGTCCAAGCGAATACATCCAAATTTGCCTTCAAAAATGAAATCAGAACATTCTGAACTATTGTATTTGGGTCCTTTGGGTCAATGGGTACCGACACTGTTACCTCTACCGGTACTATCCTATTCTCCCCGGCACCGGCTTTCCTTGGATCCATCTCTCTTCGTGCGCCACTATATTCACCAGTGCAAGGTCCACCCTGTAACTGCTACAAGGTTGGTTCTTTGATGCGGACTGGAGCCGCCGCACCTTTTCCGGTTTCTCTTTTCCTTGATTCACACAACTCTGTAAGATAACATTCTCGCCCCGCATCTTGGTCTCCTTTAATCACACCAACTCCATTATCTGTGGGGAATTTTATAGTCAGACACCATGGGGCAAGAACAGCTTTGAATGCAGCAAGAGTTTGTCGGCCGAAAAAGGCATTGTAGGCAGAGAATTCTTCAACAATTATAAAGGTTTGTTTCGAGCCACCTTCCTCAGGCCTTTTCCAAGTTCTACAAACAAATCTATGGTCCCAATCGGCTGTTTGGGTTCCCCAACAAAGCCAGCAATCTTAAGTGATGAAGCTTGGACGTCAGCCATTGGAATTTTCATCTGATCAAAAGTCTTCTTGAAGAGAATGTTGCATGAAGCTCCACAATCAACTAGAACTCTTCTCACAGTAGCCGGCCCAATACCAGCGGATATGACCAAAGGATCTATGGTAGGAGCCTAGATACCCAAAGAATCTTTGGCACTGAATACAATATCATCAGTGGAAGTCTTTTGTTGCTTTAAAGGTGCATCATTTTCTAATACAAAAACATTCTCTTCAGCCGGTACATGCCTCAAGGCCCGGGCATACCTTTCCATCTCGCCCCATCTTTTTCCTGCTGGGTAAGGCCCTCCAGTTATTATATTGATGACAGGTCTTTCTGACTCATGTTCTACGGCCTTCGATCTTGAGCCAGGACGGTGAGCGGGAACTTGTTGCCCTTGAGCTGACGAGGCTGGGGCATTTCTATTCCTTTTCACATACTGTTGGAGCTTGTTATCTTTCAAGAGTTGTTCAATTACCTCTTTCAAATGACGGCATTCGTTGGTGTCATGGCCGGGTTGGTTGTGGAACCGGCAGAACCTTCCACTTTTTTCCATCTTACTTCCAACTCTCAGTTTAGGTGGTGTCGGATAATTGACATCATCCTTGGTCGCAAAGAAGATGTTCTCAGGGGTATCAGTCAAGGGTGTGAAATTGAAAGGACGGCCTTTCTTAGCATCTCCCTGTTTCTTTCCACCATCATTTCCCCTTTTCTGAGTGTTAGGTTCTTTCTTGTTCGAAGCAGCACCATTGTTCCCGGCTTCTGCTGATACCACCTTAGCCGGTGTTTGGAGGCTCTTCAAGCGCATGAATTCATCCGCTTTATTGTAGAATTTGTCAAGCGAGTTTGGTTCTTTAATTTTCAACCATTTTCCAAATTCGCTTGACTTGTCAATCGCCCTCATCAAGTACGTTAGGACCATGCATGGCTCAGCATTATCTACCTCAACCAATGCTATGTTAAAACGATTCAAAAATGATCTGATGGATTCTCCTGGATTTTGCTCTAGACTTGACAGCGACATTAAATCCTTTGCTTTTGAAGCACACAATTGAAATTGCTCCTTGAATTTCCTGGTCAAATCGGAGAACTGATCAATGGACCTGACCGGCAGCTTTGTAAACCACAATAGAGCCACACCTTCCAGATATACCGGGAAATATCGACATTTGATTTCATCAGACGCTCTGGCACCCGTCATATGCCAATCGTACTTATACAGAAACTCATTAGGATCACTCGTCCCCTTGTAAGCCGGAATAGTAGGGGGATCGAATTTCCTTGGGAACTCTACCTTCAAGATCTTTTTAGTAAATGGAGTTTTGCTTGGAGAAAAACCCCATTCTTTCTTATCTTCATCTCTTTGCATGCTTTCCTTCATAATCTGACGAACCATGCCTGAGAAATACTCTTCATCATTTAGAAGCTCTGGAGGGCAAATATCAGCCATTCTTTCTGAATTTTGCCTTGACAACCGTTCACGGAGGGTCGGCTGCGGTCCTGATCCTCTAGCCTGGAGAGGTGTCTTTTCCACAGGGTCTGGGCTCTTTGAGAAATGTTCCCTCCTTCAACGTCTTGAACTCCCGCAGTAGGGTTTCCATCATTATTAACCGGTTGACGGTTAGCCCCAAGTAGATCATTCAACTTACTTAAGGTCAGGGCGTTCTGGGCATTCTGAGCCTCCAACTGTGCATTCTAGGCATTCAATTGTTGACTCAACCCCAAAACTACGGCGTCTGATTCTGCTTGCGTAACTCCAACAGTTGGAGCTGCTTGACTTGAAGGAGGAGAGGTAGCGGTATTCTCTTGAACATTGTCGGATCTTACAGAACTTCGTTTTCTCCCAGGAGCCATTATTTCCAATAAACTTATGGTTTTAAAAGAAATCCTTTCGATAATTTTTTGAGAAGCAATGGTGAGAACAATCTGAGTTCAATTCTCAGTGAAAGCGCCAAAAATGTTAACGCTTAGAATTGAACGCTAACACCCCGGTGTGTGAAGTGTGAATGTGCAAGCACCACCCGATGGTTCGGGAACAAAATATCAGCTAAAATAACAGAAAATACAGTAAGAGACAGCGATTTTATAGTGGTTCGGCTTAAGGAGTAGCCTACGTCCACTTTAAGTATCTTTATTACTGATCTTGTTACAAAACGATACAATGCTCTTCAAGTACAAATATCTTTAGTTACAAAACACTTTGAACAAGTAGCTTAAGCTTTGATGTAGATGAAAGTCTTCGAATCCATGTCGGACGTGTGAAAGTCTTTCAAAATAGCTTGTAATGTTCTTCGAAACTTCAAGTATAGAGTCGGTTTAGAAACTGGCAGAGTATCGGCGCTTCAAGAGATTCCCCCCAAAAAGTCCCCTCAAAGTTGGAGATGGTCATGTATTTATAGAGAATTCTGGGCAGAAATTATTGCCAAGTCTTAAGTCGTGGCCGACTTAAGATAAGTCGTCGGCCGACTTAGGATAAGTCGTGGCCGACTTATCGAGCCAAGTCCATAGTTTAATAGAGATCAGCTTGTCTTCCTTAATTCATGCCATAAGTCCTAGGTCATGTACGAGTTATCCGGATGCGGCTTCTTATTTGTCTGCTTAAGTCGTGTACGACTCATCATAGGTCGTAGGTCGTGACCGTCCTAACCTAAGTCTTGGCTTGCTGCTCAACTGGAGTAAGTTCGTTCACTTGGTTGTATCACAAGTCTTGAGTCGTCAACGAGTTATCGAATCACGGCGTGGTACTGAACTTGCCTCTGTAGTCTTAGGTCGTAAACGACCCAGCAGAAGTCATAAGTCGGTTGCGACTTAAGTGTAGTTGTCTTAACCTTTTCGTGCCTTGAGTCGTTACTCCCTTAAGTCGTAACATCTTTAAGTCGCATACCTGTTGAGTCGTAGACTTCCTTAAGTCGTAGACTTCCTTAGGTCGTAGAATGTCTTAAGTCTTAGACTGTTTGGACCGTTGTAATTCTTGAGTCGTGTAGTTCTTAACTCATTAAGTCGTGGAGTGCTTTGAGCTGCTAGATCGTGGTGACCTTAAGTCGTAAGTCGTTCATGTCTTAACTTGTTAAGTCGTCACACACCTTAAGTCGTGAGGTTTCCTTGACTCGTTAAGTCGCGAACTCTGCTTGAGTCGCATACCTTGCTTGAGTCGTACAGTTCTTAAGTAGTAGAAAATTGTGGGTTAACAATAAGTAATTAGTCCTTAATTAATTTCATAAATTAAATAACCTTAATCATAAGTAATTAATATTTAATTACTCATTTGTTAATTAATTATAATTAATTATATTTTATCCTTACAATTAATTAATCACTTAATTTAAATTAACTTAATCAAACAATCCTTAATTACATCATTAATTATAATAATTAATGATCTCTAATATTTAAATAAATTATGTAATTAAAATTAATTGCATTTAGTAATTAATCTAATTATTAATCACCTTGATTAATATTTAATTAAGTAATTAACTATCTGTAATTACTCATTAATCAAATTAATTATCCAATAATTAATTATCTTAATTAATTAATCTCTTGATTAATTACAAACGTAATTATCTAAATTACTTATTACATTTCAGTAATTACCATTCAATTCTTCTCTAAGTAATCCTGCTCCATTAATTACATCAAGTAATTACACTCATTAAATCATTAGATGATTTACTTAAATTAATTAAACTAAATTAATTAACTTAAATAAATCATAATATCAAAATTAATTACAATATGTAATTAATTCCTTAATTACTTTTATTAATTATACTTAAAAAATTACAATTGACAGTATTTAATTAATTAATCTAGTTAATTATCAGAATTAATTACGTTGATTAATTACTTAATTATCCTTAGATAATTTTCACTATTTATTAATTATCAACATTTCAATAATTACATACTTAAGAAAAAAAATTAATTAGATTAATTATTAATAAATCATTTCTAATTAAAAATTAATCTAAACCATTATTTAAAACCAAATAATTAAGTAAATTCTTAATTATCTTAATAATAATTTTATTTACTTATCAAATGACTCATTTACATTCAAAATATATTAAAACAGTACATTTCTAAAATTAAATTCAAGTTCCATTTAGTATTTTAATATTTATAATGTTTAACTATTCAACATTAATCCAAATTTAAATAATTATAAACCTTAAAATAAAATATAAAAGAAAAGTTAAAACAAAATTACCTGATTAAAATAAATCATGCTTTGAAAATAGATTGATTATTTTAACTTCCAAATTAAAATTAAACACTTCATATTTTTATTCAAATATTAAAAGAAATAAATCCTTTCAAGTTGAAAACTTACTTTAAATAAAATTTCGTTTTCAAATTTAATTTTTAAAACATTTGAATATGTTCGTTCATATTTTTTATTATTTACAAACTGTTTTGAAATCAAAACAATTTTCAAAGTAAATTGACAACTGTTTTTAACTTGATCTCAAAACAAATTTAAATCTTGCTTTAAACATTTAAATCTGTTCAAAACTTAAAAACTTACAAAAACTGTTTAAATCAAAAATCTGGTTTAAAGGTAAACCTGAAAACTGATTTTAAAATTGATTTAAAACTAAATTTAAATCTTGTTTAAATTTTAAACTTTCATTTTTTAAAAATCTTGAATTCAAAACTTTATTTGAATTCAAATTAACTTGCATTTTGAATCAAATTACAACATTACAATATGAATTTCATTTAAATTAAAAAAACAGCAGAACTACAGATTTATCAACCTGCAAATAAACTAACCCGAGTGACCCCTCTATTTACTTCGAGTATCTAAAGCATCTACTCCGAGTCAAAAACAAAAACACCCGGATATTACTTCGAGACCTCATCACAAAAACCCGAATGCAAACCATTTTCTCAAACCACCACAAACCACAGACACACACTTGCTTGTACACTTGCACCAATGCCAGAATCACCTCTGGCCATCGTTGATCCCTCCGACACACTGCCTCTCACTGTTGCAGCCCTTCCAGATCATCAGATCGCTTGCACAAGCCCACACTCGAAATTGAGTAATCTAGTTGAAAACTGGGAAAAAGAACCCTACCAGAAAACAGCTCGACCGACCAACTTCAACCACCGGAGCGCCTGTAACTCTGGCGATACCTCCACGAAACATCCACACAGCTTCCTTCCAAATCCCAATCAACTCGATGCAACAGAGGAATCAAAATCTTCAAAATAAACCCTACCTTCAGATACTTGGGCTTAAAACCTAGAAAACTCCAATTACAATCACCACCACCACTGACATAAACTACTGACAATTTTCCCCTACCATCCCCTCTGCATTCCACCTCCAGAAAGACCCAGAGCCTCCATAATTCACTAGAAACTCAAACAAACCAAAATGACCCAATCTGTTTAACATAGAAATGCTCACTCTCTTAGTGAAATTAAAATGTAATATTTGTTTCCAAAATCCATGAATTCAATCATGCATTCTAGTTACAACTGTTTTAATTTTTATTAAAAAGTCTGATATACTTGTTTCTAGAAAAATATTTACTGTTGTAAATGTTTTCCAGAGACTACAGAATTTTAATATAGTTAAATTTTGATTTATAACTATCATTTCATTCTAAACAACAAAGTTTGTTTATATTACAAATTCTAGTTGATATCAAATCAGGTGATAATGGATTCTAAATATATCTTAGTTTAAAAAAAAAAACAGGTTTGCAGATGCCTGCAGCAGCAACATATATATATATATATACACATATTTATTTATATGTACACAGAATATTTATCAATATAAATCACACAAACATACACATTTCTACCCATTACACATGCACAGAAACTTAAGCTTATAAATTGTGAAGTTATTCACCAAATAAAGGCACTGCAGTTTTGATTCTTTTAAAAACAGTATGCATTAATCATTAGTTCTTATTTTTGCTTAAGAATTTATTTTAAAGGAGAAACTGTTTTTAAAAATAAAGGTTTACTCACTATATATGGAAGATGCAAAGAACAGATTAGATGCAGATTTCAATTTCCAAGAACTGTATATTGAATCTGGATGCAATTTTCTAGTTGTAGATGACTACTGAAGTTGCTTGCCTGATGATGTAAATAGTTTGAACATGCATGCAGACCCCATTCTCATAGCTCAGATTCTAATTAAAGTTGAACATCTAATTTGATGTTGAAACTTAGCTTCAGGTATGCAGATTTGAAGTTGTTTGCAGGATTTGATTTATATTGGTTTTCTGGATTTGAGTTGTATTTTAATTGCAGATATTGAATTGCAGATTTAACATGCATTTTGTTTTGAGTTTTGATTTTTCTCAAATCTGATTTTCAGGTTTCATTTTTGTAGAGAAGGTTTTTAACAAATGCATTGCTATGTTTTATTGTCAATAAAATTAAATTTCAAAAATGAATCAGCTTGCCACTTGTTGTATTAAGATGTAATAAATTTACAAGTGTCCATTTTATGTTTGAAGAGTTTAACACATGTACATTACTAATATAAAAAAAGCAATTCTAAATTTGTATATGTATTTAAATTTATCTTAAACCATTTCAAATTTATTTTAGCATGTTTTAAATTATTTATTAACATTAGCCTTTAAGTAATAACATATACACAATTTAAATGTTTACTTGAAATTTTTAAAATAATACTTTTAAAGCTAATTTTCAAAAGAGAAAATTTTCAATGGAGAAAATTTTCAAAAGAAAAATAATGTTGAATCCATTTATTCAAGAGTTTTCAAACTAAATGTTATACTTTAACAAAACTAAACTAAATCTTATTTCAAAAGAAAAAAAACATATTTTAAAATAAAACAAAACAAACTTTTATTATAAAACAAAATTTAAACTATATTTATTTATATAAACAAAATAAATACTTACTTACTTTTCTATAAAGATATAAGAAAGATTTTTAAAACAAACTTTTGAAAAGTTTTCAATACTAATTTTAAACAATTTAATCAATTAAATAATTAGAAAATATCCTTTATTTAATATAAATTAAAATTAAAACCAAATCCTCGATTTACAATGTATAAACATTTATACATTATAAATAAAATATTTTTAAATCAGTTTAGAAAGTTGAATTTATTACTTAAATATTTTTAACATTTTAAAACGATCAGATCCTCAATTTAAATTAAATTATTATTATTTTGAAAAGAATATCATTTAACAAACTAAATAATTATTAATTTTCAAAAGAGAATTTCTGTTTGAATTAAATTATTAAATCAATATTTCACACTTTAAAATAATTATCAATGAATTATTAAATAATTATTGCCTAAATTTCTGGGACATCACATAGAGTAAGGAAATTTCTACATGTTTCATGTGTATACCCTAAAATTAAAAACAAAGACCTTCTCCAAAATTCTTCAGTAGAGGAGTTAATTTTTAAATTCCATGGCCAGAGTAGTATAGTACAATCCTTTTTTATATGGAACAACTAAGGTATGCAATTTATCCCTCGACGGTATTATAGAAAATAAAAAATTTCTTTTACATCTATGTATCAACCTGTTAGGGAAAATCACTTTAGATGATCAGTCTAATGGAATAAAAAACCCAAAGCATTGGACAACAACTAGATCCTAATTGTAATAAGACGAAAAAAATAGAGATAAACACCAGAACAGGCAGTCACAGATCTATGCAATGCAAAAAAATAAATAACACTAGTATTTATAGTGGTTCCACTACCGTGAGGCAATGTACGTCCGCTTGGTGAGAGGAGATTTTATTAATCACTGAAAGATTAGACTTACCTAATTGATTCACTTTTGAAGGTTATACATCAGGAGAATTTACAATACAAACATAATTCTGTAGAGTTTCAGCTCTCTAGGATGGCTGCCATTGTTGCCAAAAGCTCCACTATGTATAGAGTGAAGATATGAGGAGGGGTAGCTGCTATATAGCAGCCCTTGGGTTTGGTTCAGCAAACCTTACCTGGTTCGGTAACACACTCACAATCAGGTCCGGCATGAGCACATTTCATTTGTACAGGCATAGGTTTGTTTGGCATAACACAGAGGTTGAAGCGGTACTTCACTTTGACACTGAGCCAAACATTTGATTGGGCATACAGCTGTTGGACCGGCAACTCAACAACTTTAGAGCAGCATCTTCTGGTTCGGCACTAGCACTTCTACTTGGAGCAGCTCAATACCAAACTAATAATTTGGTTCAGCATTTCGAACTACCGGACGAAATAATTGGTTCGATATTCCCCATTTCACCTTCACCAAATAACCGAACGACTTCTTCTTCATATCCACAAATGATATCATTTCCACCGAACGATCTCCACCGGCCCAAATCTTGGTCCGGCATTTACTCCATCGAATCAAAAATTTGTTTCAGCATCTTCTTCTCCAACACCAGGTCCAAATCCTAGCATTAAACAAACCTCTTCCTTTTAGGGCTTGGAACTCCGCCTCAAAGCTTCTTTAAGGGTGATGCTTCTACAACCTCGCTCTCCAACTGATCGATGTCCCACCAATGGTGAGCACATATCCGGAGGTTGACTTTCTTCGATCCATATCACTTACATTGCCGAAATCTCAAAATCCAAGCAAGCTGAAATCTCTTATTCTGCTGCCAAAGACAAGTCCATGGTTTGGAGTTCCTCTAAGGTATCCGAAGATACACTTTACTGCTTCCCAATGCGTCTTTCCTTGATTCTCCATGAATCTGCTCACCAATCCAACCGCCCGTGCAATGTCAGGCCTAGTGTAGACTATGGCAGATATCAAGGTGCCAAATGCATTTACATATGGGACTTTCATCATATAAGCTTTGTCTCTTTCCGATATCGAAGAGCCTTTACTAGAAAACTGTGTGTGCAAAGGTATAGCTGTGTTGATTGCCTTTGCCCCTTCCATGCTAAACCGAGCAATCATCTTTCAAATATACTCCTTTTGAGTGAGGCTCAAAAGTCCTAGCTTGCTATCCATTTGGATTTCCATATCCAAGATCATTTTTTACTTCTCCATGGTTTTTCATTTCGAATTCCGCTTTTAGCTTTTGCTTTAAACTATCGATTTCAGTTTTATCCTTAGAAGCAATCAACGTACAAGAGTTGGTACATTCATCTACCATTCTTTAAATGCTTAAAGTACACACAAGCATCTTTGATGCTACGATAAAAACCAAGTGAAAGCATAAAAGAGTCAAACCTCTTATACCTTTGTCTAGGCGACTAATTAGGTCCATACAATGACTTGTTCAATTTTCAAACCCTTTCTTTCCCATCTACAAAAAAATCCTTCTATATGCTTCATGTAGATGGTCTCTTCCATGTCTTTAAGCAAGAAAGCGATTTTGAAGTCCAGTTGCTTCAACTCCAAGTCATGAGCTATGACGATAGCGAGCAAAATGCGGATAGACGTATGCCTTACTAGTGAAGAGAATATCTCATCATACTCCAATCCCTTTCTTTGTGAAAATTCTTTAGCAACTGGTCTAGCTAGTCTTGTATCTCCCATCATCCTTCACCTTGAACACACACTTGCAACCTATGGCTTGGCTTCCTTGAGAAGGTGGTAACAAATCCCAAGTCTTGTTCTTCTTCAACGACTCTAACTCCTCTTCCATAGCGCACATCCACTTCGAATTGTCACATGACTTCAAAGCTTCGTCAAGGTCAAGCGGCCCCTTAAGAACCACATGTAGGGCAGAGTCAAACTGATCACCAAGGCTAAGTTTCACAAACTGCCAATCACCATACCTTTTGCATGGCCTACTAGTCCTACAACTGAACCTGTTAGGTATTGCTTCGCCTAAACTCCTTTCAACTCCAACTTAAATTGAACTTCCTCTAGATTCATGTACATCACCAGCACTATTAGAAGGTACCTTCGGACTATTATGTGATGTTTTATCAATTGCGTTTTCCTCAATAGCATCAACAACAACTCTACTATTTGGACGGAACATGAGAACTTCTTCCATCTCCTTAGGCCTATCGAAATCTTCTAATGTGGTAGGTAGCTTCTCCTTTGGATTGAACATAGCAGACTTATAAAAAGTAACATATCCAAAATGAACAATCTTCTGATCAACAGGGTTCCATATTCGATACTCTTTGATACCATCGGTGTATCCCATTAGTATGCCCTTGTATGCTCCAACCTCAAACTTGTCATCACCAGTATGGTGAACATACACAGGACAACCAAAAATTCGAAAGTAACCAAGATACACTGTTTTACCTCTCCCCTTCTCCTCTGGAATCTTCTCATCTATGGCTGAGCATGGAATTTGATTTATGATATGCGACGCTGTTGATAATGCCTCAGCCTAAAAGCCTCTAGATAAGCTAACCGTCAATCTCAAGCAATGTGCCTTCTCTAGTAAAGTCATGTTCATCCTTTTTCCAACCTCATTGGATTACGGATCGCCGGGTATAATGAAATGTCTCTAAATGCCACGTAGTCCACAGAAATCAAGGAACTCTCTAGCGACAAATTCACCTACATTATCAGATCTCAGCACCTTCAACCTAGAACCAAATTGGTTCTTAACAAGTGCTTTCTAGTCTTCGAACTTCTCAAAACTGTCTGATTTTTCCTTCATCACAAACATCCATACTTTTCTAGAAAAGTCATCAATGAAAGTGATAAAATACTTCGATCCTCAAGAGAAAGAGTAGCAACCGGTCCCAAAACATCTATATGCACGTACTTAAGTACTCGCCTCGGTATAAGGAGTCTAATTTTAAAATATACTTTTGTTTACTTTCCTAACACAAACTCCTGGAAAAAGTCGATCATGTCAAAGCTTTCTCCTTTAATCGTCTTCCATCTTCAAAGCAACTCTAAGCCGTTCTCCAAAATGTGACCCTAGCTGAGATGCTATAGCTTTGTGGCGTCGAATGCACGAGAACTTTCTATTCCAACACACGTCTCTCCAAGAACTGTGGTTTCATTCAGAAATTAAAGATTTCAAAACACATCTCCTTTAACAATAACTGGTGCACCTCTTGAAACCTTCAGACGATCTTTCTCGATAGTTACCTTGCATCCCAAAGATGCCAATTGTCCTAAAGAAATTAAGGAATTTCGAAGAACTGGAACATAACAGTCACCTGTTAAAGTGTGTATTAGTCTGTCAAACATCATGATCTTCACCTTACCTTCACCCATTACTCTACAGCTAGCATCACTACCCATTAGTTTAGAGCTTCCTTCTCATCCAACGAAAAAACTAAACCAATCCTTATTATGTGTCATATGGAAAGACGCCTTCAAATCCAGCACCCAATGGTCTAAACATCTGATACTACTATAGACAACACATCATCGAATGCAGACTTCTCCACCATAAATGATGAAGATCCAACTTCTTCCGTCTTCTTTAAATTTGGACAAACCTTTTTCCGAAGACCAGGTTTCTTGCAAATAAAGCACTTCCCATCCTTAGACTTTTCTCGCCTGCCATTACTGGGCTTCCTAGACTTGCAACGCCCTCTAGAGTGCCAATTCTTCTTATCTTCTCTACCACTTTCAAAAAACAGGCCGTGACTACTACTTTCACCTCTACTTTCTTCACTTATCTCCTTTATATGATCTCTCAAGCCCTCAACTAGAAGGCATGACTTCACATCTTCCACTATCAATGTTGTCTCTAGTGAAGATAAGGTTGTTAGAAAAATCTGTGTAATGCTTCGGAAGAGAACACAAAAGAATCATTGCCATTTGCTCCTCATCCATCAATAAGTCGACAGTCTTCATCTTCATCATGAGATCATCAAAGAAATTAAGACGTTCGTTCACTGAAGTACCCTCTCTCATCAGCATGGTGAAAAATGTCTTCAACAATATCAAACTGCTAGTCAGAGATTTCTTCAAGTAGAGATTCTCTAGCTTGGTCCAAATGCCCCTAGCAATGGTCTCACTGCTAATCTCTAAGATAGCATACTCTTCCATAACTAGTTGTAAAATAGCAAATGCTCATTTCTCCATCTCCTCCCTTTCCGTGATTGAGATGTCAGCCATCAGCTCCTCAGGGGGAACACTACTGGATGGACTTCATTCCCCATTAGAACAACCTTCATCCTCCATTGCCACTTCTCGAAGTCTTTATCCTCATTCCATTTCTCAATTGCCAACTGTGATCATAATGCGATATATATCCCTCTAGTATAGGGTCTTGTAAAACAAGATTCGCTTCATCTCATGTCATAGTGTCTAACACTCCTTAATCAACCTTGCAGCTTTGATACTAGACTGTTTGTGAAAATCCCTTGAGATGATTAGCCTAAGGGAATAAAAGACCAAAAGCAGTGGAAAACAACTGGATCAATATTGTAGCGAGACAAAACAAATAGGGATAAGCACCAGAACAGATAGTCACAGATCTATGCAATGCAGAAAAATAAATAACTCCAGTATTTATATTGGTTCCGCTACGTTGAGGTAGTGTACGTCCACTTGGAGAAAGGAGATTTTATTAATCACTGAAAGATTAGATTTACAAGATTGATTCACCTTTAGAGGCTATACATAAGAAGAATTTACAATATAGACAAAATTTTATAGAGTTTTGGCTCCCTAAAATGGCTGCCATTTTTTTCCAAAAGCTCCACTATTTATAGATTGAAGATATGAAGAGGGATAGCTACTACATAGCAGCCTTGGAGTCCGGTTTGACAAACCCTACCTAGTTCGGTAACACATTTCACAATCTGGTCTGGCATGAGCAGACATCATTTGGACCGACATAGGTTGGTTCAGCATAACAAAAAGGTTGGAACGACAATTCACTTCAACACCGAGCCAACCATTTGGTTCGGCATACAACACTTGGACCGACAACACAGCAATTTTGGAGCAGCATCTTCTGGTTCGGCACTAGTATTTCTATTTGGAGCGGCACAATACCGAACCAATAACTTGGTTTGGCATCTCGAACTACCAAATGAAATATTTGGTTCTGTATTCCCCATTTCACCTTCACCAAATCACCGAACGACTTCTTATTCATATCACCGAACGAATTCTCAATCATATCACCGAATGTAATCAATTCCACCAGACCAACTCCACCGGACCAAATCTTTGGTCCGACATCCTCCACCGAACCAAAAATTTGGTTCGACATCTTCCTCTCCAATGCCAGATCCAAGTGCAAGCACCGAATGAACATCTTCCACTTAGGGTTTGGAGCTTCTCCTCGAACCTTGTCCAATGACGACACTTCTTCATGAATTCTGGGTATCATCTCTAACACAAATAAATTGCTATTTGCAGTACATTTGTCCCAAGATTCGAAGTTTAGAAGAAAAAAAATTTGAATGCTTTCCTAAAAATAACTTCTTAGAGTTGGAGCGATGATCATAAAGACTTGTGTATTTCTCCAATCTGCAAAGTTCTTGAGGGGTTTAACAATGATGATTATTCAACCAAACCTTAGTGCTTTACTATATGTATATAACCATTAAAATTTAGAGAATAAATGATGGCATATAAATTTCTCGTAGTTAAGACTGATAGAAAAGAGCAAGATGCAACAAATAAAGGGCTAAAGAGTAAATTCCGAACAACAATTTATTATGAGTATAATACTTATGCACTCCTTAAATTTTTTAAGAAATTAGCAAATGTAGTAGCCTACAAAAGCATGTTCATTTTATCTCTTATTTTTAATTAATTCAAGCGCAAAAATTTTACGTAAATGTTTTCAAATTTTTGAAGAAAAATTACATTACTGAAAGTGTCTTTTGAATTATCCAAATGGGAAGTAAATGTACAAAGCTAGAACAATATATGTGAATAAGAAATTCCAAACAAGAGATAGGTATGTGTGGAAATCCAGCATATATCAGCTACAGACAAATAAAGAATAGAAAAATGTCATCATAGTATTTGGGTACATATCCGTAGAAACTAAGTCATATGTAGAAGATATTTCAAAAGTAAAATAGTATGATCTACAATATCGATCCAAGGAATAACCTCACTATGACTAAAAAATATAAGTGAAAAGAATATGATGAGTACTTTCCACCTTTGGGCTTTCTAGGAGTAACGTAAGAGCATGATTCCTTCTTCTTATCTTCCCTTTTGGAATCAGAAGAAAGGTCATAAAGACTTATATCTTAGAAAGCTTCATTCATTTTGATAACAGGGCCAAGCTATCTAGAATTTGCATCAATGATAATAGGCAAAGACATAAAACAAGTCCGAACATGGAACAAAACAAACTTTAGGTTTGGACCCAACTGAAGATATAGTACAAGTTCTAGAAGGTGGTGCCTAAAGAATAAAGTCTTAGACCGAGGGACAAATTTCATGTAATGGTGAAATTTTTTGAAGTGAAGTCTATCAAGATTGACCAAAGCCGTAGGAAGCAGAAAACTTCAGCGTAATAATACTTGAATATAATTCTAGAGCTATGATCATGGAAACCATCATCAAAGGGAAGAAAGTTTGAGAACTAGAAGTCTAGCAATGGCAGTGCTAGATAATATGAATGAGGAAGTAAGGGATTCAAGTATCTATGTACTAGTTATGGTTAATGGAATGCATACAAAGGTTAATGGGTAGAAAAACTTTATAGTGATCCATTTCACTATAAGCTTGAATATCAAAATGTAGAATCATTCCCAGCCAAGCCTAGTTTTCTCTTCATACAATATGTAAAACAATTTCTTGAAAGCCTCTTCTTGGCATTAAATTAAGCATTGGCGACAACTAGCTACTTAGTGTTATCATCGTTAGTTTTCAACCAACTATCGTTCAATTTTTAGGCAAGAGTAGTTTACATAGCAACTAATTCTAATTCCAACACTTATTATGTTCTTCTTGAAGATCCTTTAATTTCTTCTCAACCTTTTTTACTATAAATAGCCTTCTCAAAATCACCAAAAATTTCTTTTGTTAGTTTGGGGAATTTTCTTTGCTTTTTTGAGATCTTTGTTTTCCTTTTAGAGTCTTACATTATCCTTTTTTAGCTTGCCAACCTCTGATTGATAGTGGCAAGCACGATCTTGATCCTCTTGAATCTCCTTCTCCCAGATAGGATCATAGATTTGACACTACAAACGTCTCCTTAGATAATTCTCTCTCGATATTTATTCTCTTGGTGTTTCTTCTTTAGATCATTAATTTGATTCCCTAGTTGCATATCTTGGCAATTCATGTATTGTTCTTCGGGTATGCCCTTTAAAAAATATTGGTCTTGATCATAGCTCAGAAGATGAAGGAACCGTACTAGAGACTGTTGGCGCAGAGATAAAGATAAGATACGACAGACAAGCTGTGAGTTTCTGTCAGAGCAATAATGATTAAGATCATGGAAATGCTTGATGATCACGGCAAGGACTCCTATCATGATTATATGATGAGGACCAAGTTCTCTTGCGCTCATAAGAACCTTTTCTACCAATTCATCCCCGTGTCCTTTTGTTTTCCTGAGATTGAGAAGTGGATACTTCCTTTGGGTATTTTTTGCATCTCTGATGTTAAGCTCTCCATGTCTTTTGCACATTGGCATTCATCGTAGGCTAGCTCTTGTTCTTTCCTTTCACACATTTACAATGCTAGGGTAGGATCAAACCATGAGGCACACAACAAAATTGTGTAGTGGATGCCTTCATACCAACCAGTAAATAAATTTTTATAAGTCCATTGAGTATAATGTAGAAGAAAAATGCATGGATGTTGCACACAAGGGTATATTGGGTTTAGCCATGGCAAATCTCCATCGACGGTCATTGCTAACTATCGCTAGGAGCCAATAAATGTCACTGCATTTTTAATCCTACAAGAGAAAAAGGTGACGACTTTAGCGATGGCTTCATTATAAGTTTTTTAACAGGTAGGGATTGGCTATTTGAAAATTAGCACGAAATGGATGGACCAATTAGAGATCGCTAGCCATCGCTAACCTATGCCAGCAGACCGTCGCTAGCTTGTGTCAATAGGCCAATGCCAACAGATGCTAACCTGGGTATTCTATTCTACAAAACAGCTACTATTTTGGTCATCCAACCGTGCGTGTGTGTGTGTGTGTGTGTGTGTGTGTGTGTGTGTGTATATATATATATATATATATATATATATTCATCTCTCTATCCACCACATATATAAAACATATAATCCTAATTTCACAACTACAACCATCGCATACATCATAATCTCATACATAACACACATAAGCAATTTATGTCCCAAAAATCAATATTCCATCAAACAACACAACTATTCCTATAAATCCTTATATCCATCAAACAAAATAATTATCATCAAACATCCAAAAATCCATCAAACATTCACAAACAACACAACCATCAAACAAGTATCAAATCCATCAACACATGTCAAAGAAATAGAAAACAAAATAATCAAAATCCATCACAAACACAACCATACCTACTCATCATCATTATTTCCTGCCCCATCCAGAAGAAATTTCTCATGCTTTGCAAAATATGTCGCAATCCACTCATCTAGCAGTATAGACAATCTTTCAGCAGGAATTCGATCATTCGACTCATCTGTTTGCTGTTTGAGTTGAGCTATCTCCTTTACGGTCTTGATTTCCTATAATAGGCATGGGGCATCCTCACCTATAAATTAGTTAATAACTATTTATAAATTATGCTTAATATTAAATAGAATTTATATATTAGTTAACGAACTTGTTGCACTCAATAAACATTACCTCCTGATTGTCGTAACTCTATCGCATATTTCGTGTGGGTGGGAAGGTCACAACATCGAAAACCTTGTCCTCCTCCTCAGTGCTCAACTCCTCTCGGTCGATGGACTGCCCCACTTGAGCTAGCTCCGTTTTAAATCTTTTTGGCGATTAGGAATAGAATTTTGCCACAAAATTTTACTATAATAAATATTCAATTTACAACTTTATGCAATGTAAAGTAAAAGAAAAAATTTAAGCATGTTTACCATTATGAATTGGGAATTAGGGTCCCTCCAAGTATACGAAACTAAATAATCATCATTTGTGTGCTTGACGAATGAGTACATTGGAAGACCTCTGCATATGTAGGCTCATGTTACTTCTCTTTAGCCTAAAATTATATATCAATAAACAATGTATACATATGGTTACATAATGTTATAACTATTCTATAATCGTAATTTACAAAATTAACAATTCTTTCCAATGTTGTTGGAAGGATTTTGAGTCACCGTGATGTACAACAAGATTTCTATTCCTATTTTCTGTGTTTCGTCTGGAAATTTCCTGTATATTTAAAAACATGAATGACAAAATTAATGCAATTATTATATAAACATGAATAAATTATAACAACAATATGAAATAGATAACTTACCTTCACGGTAGGAGTATCCCAGAGCCACAAAAATTCAGCTCAATTATCAATGCTCATCCAATCGGGTTTTTATTCTTTTTTTTCCGCCTGAGAGGGCGTCCCTGTAATGTTTTTCAGCTTTTGGTTTCAGTGATTCTAAAAATATCTTTATCTACCTCTTTAATAGCTACCGTTGCCTACACACTGAAATTAAATTGAATTATATACATTATATTAATTTTCAATGAATTATAAATTTAAACTTATCATCACACCGGTCTGTATAGCATTCTCAATATGCACTAGGATATTATCCCAATAAGGCCAACATTTTGATATCCGACTTATGAACGTCATCTAAGAGACAACCAGAACGTAGTCCAAAGGCTCCAGCTTGAAACGCCTGTGTTAATTTTTCTATAAACATTTAATAAATTTCAAATAATGTACATGCACCAAATACTAATGACGTTGCAATATATTTGATACCTATGCTCCACTCTTCGAAATAACAGCCTTCCTTAGGCATAAATCTGTTATGTTGCCAGCAACCTTGCTAGTAGCAAGAGAAGGAGAAGCCTGAGATCAAGAAGATCTCCTATGAGACATACCTTCCACAAACATATCATTTTATATAATGAGAAAAAACATATCATTTTACAACTAGAAAACATGTCTTACCGATAATCACATAAAACTTCCATTAAAACTGCAAAAATGGAACAAAATCTTTCGAATACATATACAGAATTAATAAAACAAAATAATAAATAGCTCATAATATAGTCATCGTCATTAATAACAGTGGAAACTCAAAATATAAATTATGCAGGAAGCGATATAAATATTTAGAATAACCAGCCTTCATCGTTTTCTAATTTAGACTCGGTCTCATACTCTAAATTATTTTCCTCTGTACTCTCAATTTCTTCTATTAAAACATTGGTTCATCATTCAAAGTCCCAAAATGGGTATGATTATCATCTATTATTACTCCATTATTTGGCTCAGGATCCATTTCATAAGTTGCTTCGTTCAAAATATTATTTTTGTCAAACGTAAATCTTGCCTTTGTTTTAAAAACAACCTATCACCCTTCTTTATCTCTTTTTATGGATGGGTACTGAGAAAAATAGACTTGTAATGCTTGTTTTACTAATATGAAAGGATCATACTTAAAAGGATCATACTTATAGTAATGCGAGATATGCTTTATTTAAATAAGCATATAATCTTTATGCTTGCCAATTCTTGAGCCAGGGACATTGCTAAACCAATTGCATTTGAATAAAAAACTTTTCTACAGGTCATATAAAATATGTTAATTCTAAAACCTATGTCAAGACCCTGTAAAAATCTTTTATACGCTTTTATTGATCACCACTACCTTTGACAAATAACCCCCTATTATATGTCAATTTTTCAGCACAATATTCCTTGGTGTTGAATTTAAATCCATTGATGAATAATATTGGGTAAGTCTTGACATTTTTTTGATCTTAGTGCAAGATGTTGCAATCCTTCATCAACGATACAATTTCTTTGATCATAAACGCAGTTCGAAAATCAATTAGCAAATTTTTTACTGAGATCGCCAAGTGGATGTTGTGATTCGTAAATAATGCAAATATGTATAATATGTTACATTATAAATAATATGTAAGTATAAGTGAAGTAAATATAAATTTAATATTACCAAACAAATGGTGCAACTTCAACACAATTAAAAAGAACATACATGTATGCAACATGGCGATCTCCATCGTCTAACCATATTTTCACACATTTTCAACAGGTCGGCCATGTTGTCTAAAGATAGCTAACATTGTTTGAGAAGAATCTTGTTTAATGGCTTCATCATGAAAAGGCAGTGCGGATTATGCTATATGGAGTTATACTAAACTAATGTGGAAATAAACTAAGATACTATAACAATGTAAAGTAAACAAAATGAGACAAGCACGCAAGGAATTTTTATACTGGTTCGAACTTCCCGTTCTACGTCCAGTCCCAGACTTCTTCTGGAATTTCACTAACGACAATCCTCACTTAACCTGGAGGAACAAGTTTACAACACCTGAATAACAGAACAGGATTTCGATGCCTTAATATCCGAAGAGTACTTCACTCGCCTGAACAGCAAAATTGGACTTCAACTTATATAGAGAGTATTTGACACAGTGTGTTTTTGATAACACGGATAGGTCTCTTGATAGTACAACCTTCCTACAATCTTCTCCTTTTGATATATATATATATTTATATATATATATATATATATATATATCTGTGTGTGTGCGCGCGCGCGTGTGTATGTGAAGAATATGGAAGTAAATTAATGATTGTATGAACTTGAATGCACAAGAGTGTTAGAATCAAAGTAGTACAACAATAGAAAGAGTTAGATCGATTAGCTAAATAAAACTGATGATTCTAAAATGTTCATATATATTATAAAAAGATGCAATTATTCGTGAATAGATATCATGAAAATATATGGACATGTCTATTGATAAAAAGTCGTATCTCTTTATGAAGGAGAAAGATCTATTCAAAAATATAGTCGTTGTAGGAATTCAGACATCTGAAAAATAGAATTCAGACTTCTGAATTGTTAACGTGCAAACCAGAAAGCAAATAGGTCATTTTTGACCAGATTCAGACGTCTGAAAATACCAATTCAGACGTCTGAATATTGTCTGAAAAATCAATTTTGATTGCAGATTCAAACATCTGAATTGGTGAATTCAGACATCTAAATTTGACCTGAAATTTAAATATGCTCTATGCATGTGTGTATGTGCACGTGTCGACATATATATCCAAAGGAAAGGTTTTAACATGATTTTAACTGTAGACAAAGACTCAATACAACATATATGTATAGTATGAAGCTTTTTGAATCCGGTCTTGAAGATGTTTCTGCAAAATCAAGTAAGTATATAAAATCAATGTATATAGTTGTCGTAGTCAAAATATCATAAGTATGAAACGTGGTAGATGAGGTTTCAACATTCTCTCCATTTTTGACGATGACAACTATGTAATATGAGAAACACACACACACACATACTCCCCCTATTTAAAAGCTCCCCTTGTCAAATAGCAAGTTAAAATAAATAGACAAAATCAACACCTTCTCCACCTTTGACATCGCAAAAAGGAAAATATGAATATATGACAAAGCAAAGTGGAGTATTCAAAAACATACTATAATACCAGTAGTTAATAAAGGAGTTTATGACAGAAATAGAAATAACAAACAACGAAATAGTTCAAAACAAACTGATTAACATCAAAGGAATTTAAAACCTAGTTCTTGAATCACTGCCTACGTCGTCGTCGTCGTCATCATCTTCATCTTCACCATTGTTGTTCCCCGAGTTTGATGACCATTGAAATGGAGCAAATTTGAAAACTTCAGTAGATGATGAGGTGGAACATCTAATACGTTCACAAATTTTATTGAGAAAGCCACGAATGGATTAAAATGTTTTTCAGTTTTCTTTTCGAGATTGACCATTCAGCTTCTAAGCCTTGCTTGGTTTTGGGAAAGAGTGACCAAAGCATTTCTTGAGCTAGTATCGGGAGAAAGAATCACTATATCATCATTGTCTTCTTCTTATGAGGGAGGAATAATAAGTTGAGCATGTTGAACATGTTGACGAGGTTGGGGTTAGTTTTGATAACGATTGGCAACCGATTCTTGAAAAGAAATATATGCCAAACTTCCCGGTCGTTTTGGCAAGCGGATAAGACCCAATGTCTTTGATCTAAGCTCTTTGATCGCAGTGAATTCGGAATCAGAAATGGAATGTTAAAATTTTGGAGAATCTTCATTATATAAGCTCCATAATGAAAAGTCTTATAGCGCCTTCGACGATTAGCATCGATGAATTCTTTCAAAATCACTTGAGCCCAATCGATGGGTTGACCGGAATAGATAGCATGAAGGGCTTGGTAGTTTCTTTTGTTAACAACTTCATAACTTCATGTCCGTGGAATAATGGAGCGAATCAAATCTCTATGGAGGATATGAGCTTGTGGGCGGAGTTGAATAGAAGTGAGTCTAGTATTGTCATTATTCAAAAATTGATGTAAGACCACGTCTCTATCATCCAAGTTTAAAGAAACATAAATTTTATCCAAATTAGTCCCCATTGATGGACATTGAAGAATATCACCAAGTCTAGCAACTGTAGATAGATTTTAACTCCACAAACTAATGCCCAAATACAATCGTTGCGATTGTGAGGAGTATGATGGTCCAGATTCATATTAGCATAGAATAATTTGACCAAAAGATGATTGATTTTGGTATTATTTACAGCATAGGGGACAAGGGATTCTAACCCATTTTATCTTACAATTTGTTGAATCCGATAAGCCTCGAATTCCTCAAATTTTATGAAAGCACCCGGAAAGAAGTGAGATCTACTCATTTGGGCAAAGCATTGTCTTGCTTGCTCATTCCATAGCCATTGATCGATGTTTGGGGTAGATGACGAAATGGATGGCCTTGATCTTTTTTGTTTTGGAGCCATTTGCGAATATGAGGAAGAAAGATTTGATTTTTAATGGGGAAAGACTGAAAATGAAGATGAAAAATGGGGATAGAAGAAAGGTGGGGGTTGAATTAAGGGGTAGTTATATAGAAAAGCGTGCAAAAGCAATTCAATTTTGAAAAGCCTGAAGATTTCAGACGTCTGAAATATCCAATTCAGACGTCTAAATTGAAGAAAATCAAGTCAGTAAGAAATTAGTTCATTTTAGGCTACATTCAGATGTTTGATTTTGGTGATTCAGACGTCTGAATTTGAAGAAAATTTTCTTCTTCAACAATATTCAGACGGCTGAAACATCTATTTTAGACGTCTTAAAAATGTATGAAAACATATTTCAGACCTTATAAAAAAATGAAGAAAAATAAATAGATTATATTAATATTTGAATGTTATATAGTATACAATTATGATCATTAAAAAAACAAATATAGATAAATGAAATCATTAGTTCGAATCACTTGGAGTCTTGCAATCTTCCGGTTGAATCTTGGTTATCTCCATGTATGGTTGTAGTGGAGACCAATAGGGTTGACGTTCCCAAGAGTTTGAAGAAACCGGAGGACGCTGTGGACTAGGCTCCCATGGATTTGAAGTTGAAGGTTGAACAAATTTTCTTTGGGGATGTATCGTAGAATTTTAATCCCACTTGTTCAATGAAAATAAGTCGTTTGACATTAACTTTCTATTCGTAATACATCTCTCGATGCAAATCTAACTGTTCTTTCTGGTAATGATGAATCTCGGCTATTTTTTCTTTGGTTGATGGAGAACCGAAGAAAATAAATCGTCGAGATTTCTTCCTTTCTAGAGTATAACCAGATGGTTCGTATGAAGGATAAGGTCTAGCCGGTTCACGTGGCGTTGGAGTAACCAATATTTCTAAGGAAGATGTAGAATATGAAGAGGGTGAGTTGTCAGAGTTGTTGTTGTTTGAAGCCATGGTGAGAAGGAGAAAAATCATGTTGAAATCCACAGTAATAAGCCTTTGGTAAAAAGAAGAATAGAAATAGTTTATAAAAGAAAGTAAAAAGTTCAAAAATAGACTGTTAGTTAAAAAATGGTGGCTGAGATGATTTAAACGGTAATATACACATATTTAAAAGAAAAGAAAACAAGAGGATGTAAATGAAAGTTAGTTTTAGTTACATAAATGATAAGAGTTTTGAAGTGTAATGATAAGAAGAGACATCAATATCTCATAGAAAGATAACATAAATTTTTAAGTGAGACGATACCAAGCCCTCATCTGAGTTTGATAAAAACATTTTCTAAAAGAGGTTTTGTAAAAATATCAGCCAACTAATTTTCAGAAGAAACTAAATCCAAATTTATTGTTCCTTTTTCAACATTATCATGCAGAAAGTGATGACGAATGTCAACATGTTTTGTTCATGAACGATTGACAGGATTTTTAGTCAAGTTAATAGCACTAGAATTGTCACAATATATAGTTGATTTTGTTAAGTTTATATTGAAATCTCTAAGTGTTTGCTGCATATAAATTACTTGAAAAGAAGCCAAAGCAGCAGAAATATATTCTGCTTCACATGTAGAGAGAGAAACGCAGTTTTGTTTCTTACTAAACCAAGACACTAGTGATTCTCCAATAAAATGGCACGTACCAATTGTGCTTTTTTGATCTGTTTGAGATCCATCGAAATCAGCATCACTATATGAAACTAACTCGAATGGACATTCTTTTGGATAGAATAGGTCGAAATCCTGGGTGTTAGTGAGATAACGAAATATATGTTTCACCGCTTTTAAATGTGATTCTTTTGGGTTGGCCTGAAATCATGCACACAAACAGACACTCATCATTATGTTAGTTCAACTTGCCATTAAATATAGTAATGATTCAATCATACTTCGGTATAATTTTGGTCAACACTTTTGCCACTTTCGTCTTTTTCAAGATGTGTTGTACTAATTGGAGTCGGGTTGGCAGAAGTATTTCCCATTCCGAATCGTTTGATAAAATTATCATAATATTTTTCTTGATTAATAAAAATGCCATTTTGAAGTTGCTTAATTTGTAAACCAATAAAATATGCTAGTTCTCCCATGTGAGACATTTCAAATTCCTTGGTCATTATTTCGGAGAAATTGTTACACAAGTTGTCATTGGTATAACCAAAAATGATATCATCAACATAAATTTGAACTATTAAATTATCTTTTTTCGAATGTTTAATGAAAAGTGTTTGATTAACTTTTCCAATTTGAAATCTCGAAGAAATTAGATATATTTTTAGTCGATCATACCAAGCACGTGGTGCTTGTTTTAAACAATATAGAGCTTTCTTAAGTTTGTAAACGTGATCTTGAAATTTCTCGTGAATAAATAAGGGAGGTTTTCCAACATTTTCTTTTATATAACCATTCAGAAAAGCTCTTTTAACGTCCATTTGATAAAGTTTGAAATTGTGAAAACATGCATAGGCCATTAAGATCCGTATTGCTTCTTGTCTTGCAATTGGAGCAAACGTTTCTTCGTAGTCAATTACTTCTTCTTGATTGTATCCATGTGCAAATAACCTTGCTTTATTTCTGGTAATGTTGCCTTGTTTATCTGCTTTGTTCTTGCAGACCCATTTCGTTCCAATAACAGTTTGATCACTTGGTCTAGGAACTAATTCCCAAACTTCATTGCGTTCAAACTGATTTAGCTCTTCTTGGATTGCAAGTATCCAGTAGTCATCTGTGGAAGCTTCTTTGGGATTCTTTGGTTCAATATTGGAAAGGAATGCTACGTGGCCCATTTGATTTAGTTGACTTCTAGTTCGTACGTTTGAATTAATTTCTCCGATAATATTTTCAACGTGATGATCCCGTAATATTTTTGATGGAGATCTTAACTCATCATTATTATTACAAACAATGTTTTCATCATTTTCAAGATTTGTAGTTTCCGTATTTGTGATGTTATCCGAAAAACCTTCATCGTCTTTTATACTTGGTTTTTTTTGAAAATTTTCATCGAAAGATATGTGTAAAGTTTCTTCAACGGTATTTGATCTTTTATTAAATACGCGATAAGCTTTGCTACGATCTATAAATCCTAGAAAGATTCCTTCGTCGGATTTCGCATCGAATTTTCCAAGCCGATCTTTGGTATTTAGCATAAAACATTTTGAACAAAAAACTTTGAAATAAGATATCTTTGGTTTTCTTCCAGTAAAAAGCTCATAAGAAGTGTTTTTTATGAGAGATCGAATAGACACACGATTCAAAACATAACAGGTTGCAATAGCTTCTGCCCAGATTTTTTTTGGAAGAGTGCTTCCATTTAATAAAGTTCGTGCACATTCTTGTAAAGTTCTATTTTTACGTTCTACAACTACATCTTTTGGTTGAGTTTTAGGGAATGAAAAATTATGAAAAATTCCTTTCTTTTTACAAAAATGGTCAAAAACTTCGTTTTTGAATTCTCCTCCATGATCACTTCTTATGTTCTTTATTTTCAAACCTTTTAAATTTTGGATTCGTTTGACAAAAAAATTAAAATGCTCAAACGTATCACTTTTATTTTTCAAAAAAATGGTCCAAGTATGTCTAGAAAAATCATCTACTATTACAAACACGTATCTATTGCAGTTTAAGGATTGAACTTGGGTTGGCCCTAATAGATCCATGTGTAGTAATTCAAGTGGTTGTACCTAGATTTAAAAGATGATTTGGTTAATTTTCCTAATTGACATGCATCACAAATATGATTGACTTTGATGTTCACTTTTGGTAAACTTCTAACTCAATTATTTTTTGAAAACTTGTTTATAGTTTTGAAGTTGATATGACAGAATCTTTTGTGCCATAGCCAAGGATCATTTTCATTAGCCATTAAACACATATCTGAATTGTGATTGATTTTTATAGTCAAAATATAGATATTTTTGTCTTTATTTCCTTCAAATATAAGATTTTGATTTTTATCAGAAATGCTACACTTATCTTCAGAAAAGAGATTTTGAATCCTTTGTCACATAGCTGACTGATACTTAAAAGATTGTGCTTTAAATTTTTGACTAGTAAAACATTGGAAATAAGAGGTAAATTAAATGTAACGACATTGTTGACTTCGCCTTTTCCGATGATATATCCTTTGGAGTTGTCTTTAAAAGTGATAGAGCCTTCATCTGACTAAGTAATGTTTGAAAGCATATTTTTGTCTCCAGTCATATGTTTTGAGCAACAGTTGTCGATTACCTGTTTTCCTCTCTTTTTAAGTTGGTCCTACAAAAAATAACAATGACATTGGTACCCACTTTATGATATGGTCCAAAGAGTTAGGTCTTAGGAAACCCAACCCAATTGGGTATAGTATCCCCCTTAAAAATATAATTTTTATTTTTATGAACAGTTCCCAAAAAAGTATTTATATATTTATTCCTAATCAAACTATTATTTGTTTTAGGAACCTATATTTTTATGGGTTTTGAATTATTGTTCTTTTTTGGACGAGTAGTAGCATTAGAAGTATTTCTCCTAATTTTCCTTTTAGATGGAGCCTTTCATTTCTTAGATAATCCTAGTCCCTTCTTATTAGAAGTGGATTGAGAATTTTCAAGAATATTGGATAGAGTTTCTCGACCTTTGTCAAAGTTAGAAATATTTCTAGTAATATTATCTAACTTGGTTTTAAGACAAGTATTATCTAATTCTATCATTTTGATCTTAGTTTTTAGCTCATGACTTTTTGAGACAAGAGAATCATTTTTTTCTTTCTGAGTTTCAATTTCTTGACTCAACAAAGTAAGTTAAGAGTTATAATTAGAGAAGGTATCTTGAAGTTTTTCAAGTTCTTCTTCTAATACTTTCTTTTCATCATAAAGCATATCTCTCTCGAATTCTGCTATTTCTGATTTTCTAGAGCCTCTTTATATTTTCTTTTGATGCTTTCTAAGGTATCAAGAAGTTCTAAATTAATTTCAATCATATCGTCAGCAGTAAGATATTTACCTCATTCTCTGTAGCCATGAAACAAACATTTGCTTGTTTTTTTCAGTGTCATCGTTGCTTTTTGAAGAAGAAGAATCCGAGTCATCCCATGTTACTGAAAATGCTTTTCTTTTAAACTTGTCCGTTCGATTCTTATTGTGATATGTTTTCTTTTGTTCTGGACAATCTTTTTGCATGTGCCCTTTCTTGTGGCAGTTAAAGCATTCTAGTATAAATGTAGATGGATTATTTGTATTATTGTTGAAGTTTCTGTTCCCGTTGTTTCGATTTCTTTTTCTGTACTTTAAAAACTTTTTAAAGTTTTTAGCAATGAATGCTAAGTCTTCTTCGTCCGAGTCTAATTCTTCTTTTTCTGCATGAAATGCCATATTCTTTTTGTCTTGTGCTTGTACTATTTTAGCCTGCAAATTTACTTCGCAGGACATTTGATTACCTATTAACTCTTTTGGTTTTATGGTAGAAAGATCATTATCTTCTTCAATAGCTAAGACTTTTCTTTCCCATTCATCCGTTGAAGAGTTAAGAATTTTTGAATCAATGTCAAAATCGGAGTATATTTCTCGTAGTCCTAGTAAAGAATGATGAATATCTTGATATCAGGAGTACATATCATTTATAGATTCAACTTGCTTCATCCTAAAATTTTGAAATTTATTCTTAAGCATAGATATTTTACTTTGTTTAACCTTTTTATTACCTTCATGAGTGACTTTTAGTGTTCTCCACATTTCATATGCAGTGTTACATATGCTAACTCAGTTAAATTCATTTTTATCTAATGCACAAAACAACATATTCATTACTTTAGCATTAGCAGAAGCATCTTGTTTTTGGGCAGATGTCCATGTAGTATATTCTGCTTGTGTAATATTTCATGCATCAAAACTACAGGCTTGCATATAAATACGCATTTGTGTTGCCCAATAGTTGTAATCATGCCACTGAGTTGAGGAGGTCGTGCAGTAGATTGACCTTCAATAAAACTAGTGTTAGCGACAGTGTTAGTGGTAGTGCTGCTGTTGTTATCCATATTAGCAAGATATTAGATAACTGTATAACGGTTATAAGATGCCTTGCTCTGATACCAAATGAAAAGATAGTACGGATCATGCTATATGGAGTTACACTAAACTAATGCGGAAATAAACTAAGATACTATTGTAATGTAAAGTAAATAAAGTAAAACAAGCACACCAGGAATTTTTATACTCGTTCGAACTTTCCGTTCTACGTTTAGTCCCAGCCTCCTACTGGAATTTCACTAACAACAATCCTCACTTAGCCCGGAGGAACATGATTACAACACCTGAACAACAGAACAGGATTTTGATGCCTCAACAGCGGAAGAGGACTTCATTCGCCTGAACAGTAGAACCGGACTTCAACTTATACAGAGAGTATTTGACATAGAGTGTTCTTGATAGCACAGGTATATCTCTTGATAGTACAATCTTCTTATAATCTTCTCCTTTTGATATATATATATGTGTGTGTGTGTGTGTGTGTATGTGAAGAATATGGAAGTAATTGATTGATTTTGTATGAACTTGAACGCACAAGAGTGTTAGAATTAAAGTACTATAAGAATAGAAAGAGTTAGATCGATTAGGTAAATAAAACTGATGATTCTAACATGTTTATATATAGTACAAAAAGATGCAATTGTTCATGAATAGATATCATGAAAATATATGGACATATCTATTGATAAAAAGTTGTATCTCTTTATGAAAGAAAAATGTCCATTCAAAAATATAGCCGCTGTAGGAATTCAGACGTCTGAAAAATAGAATTCAGACTTCTGAAATTGTTAACATGCAAACCAAAAAGAAAATAGGTCATTTTTGACCAGATTTAGACATCTGGAAATTCCAATTCAGATATGTGAATATTGTTTGAAAAATCAATTTTGATTGCAGATTCAAACGTTTGAAATGGTCAATTCGGACTTCTGAATTTGACCTGAAATTCAAATATGCTCTATGCATATGTGTATGTGCACGTGTCGACATATATATCCATAGGAGAGATTTTAACGTCATTTAACTCTGGACAAAGACTCAATACAACATATATGTATAGTATGATGCTTTTTCAACCCGGTCTTGAAGATGTTCCTGCAAAATCAAGTTAGTATATAAAATCAATGTATAAAGTTGTCAGAGTCAAAATATCGTAAGTATGAAACGTCATAGATGAGGTTTCAACACATTGTTACGAGGAATACTTACAAATGGTTAGTTCACAGGGTCAGAAGTAATGAGAGAAAAAGAATGAAGCTTCTTCTTCAAAACATGATTTGCAAATCGAACCTTCAACTCGAACTTTTTGTCAAAAAATTTCTTCAGATGATTCAAGTAACTATTGTAACAACCTACATATTTTACGGTTGAATATTTAAATATTTTATTTAAAATAATTCATCGTTAGTCGGATTAGTGTCCGAAAAGCTACTTTTTGCAAACAGTCAAATTAGGACTCGAGACTACCCCCATTGAGTTCAAAATGACGTTTGCGACCTTTTTGAGTATAAACTTTGATATGTTTGGAATTAGTGGAATTTTGCTACTTTTTCACTCAGGGCTTTGGTTTTTGTTTCAGCCCATTAGACCGAAGCTTCACCCCTCTTCTCTTCATTACTCCATTTCTATTTCCTAATACTCAAACTTTAGCAACAATGGAGAGAGGAATGGGAAATTAAAACTCCAAGCCCTAGTTTCCATTTGCAAATCAAGTTCTAGCTCCAAATTTATAGAAGAAGCTTTGGTAAGCCTCCTCTTCTTCTTCACCAACTCATTCCCTTACCAATTTCAGAAATTCCTAAACCTAATTTAGGAAATGTTTTTCTTTTAAGCTTAGATTCAAGCTCTTTAGGTTGGAATTGGAGAGTTATTGTTCTTGCCATTGCTCTATAGCTTCTTCTTCATAGTTTTGGGTTTAAAGGTGAGATTTTTATCTCACATCTATGTCTATAACTATCTTTGATTGTTAGGCATAAATTCCTAACTCTTATTAATGTGCATTTGATTTTGGCTTGGATTGATTTGGTATATATTCCAACTTTTGTTGTTTTGAAAGAAAAATCTATGAAAATGCTTTTATGGATGTTTGAACATGTTTTGGTGATGCAACGAAGAGCCTATAGGACCGGGTTACCGATTGGCATAAATCCCTAGTGCCATCGCTCGTTCGGTCACGAATTGGATGTGATTGCACATCAACTATATAGGCTCGAAAACTTCCTAAGCACCAGTCGGTCGACTGGCTGTAGCTAATAAGCATTCCGAGGGCTGTCTGTAGAGGCTTGGGGGCTCGGTTTCCTGCAGTCAGTCGACTTAACTCAGTGAGCCAGTTGACTGACCTGCTCCTATTTGCTTATTTTTGCCTACTTTTGCTTGGTTTCCAAATTTAATCGATTCGTATTTATTCCCACTTTTTGTTATCATTTATTATCCACTTTGATGACATTTTCTTCAGGATTTTTGTGAACATACATTTTGATGGATTCGGTATCGATTTCTTTGGATTCTATTCACGTCTTCGAACGTGAAATTTTGGTGATTGATTGTTTCTACATCATTTTTGTGCTTGTCACTTTAAAAATATAAAGGTTTCAATACTAGTAGTAAATATCAAAACTCTTTTATCAAAATGATTTCAACTCTATTTTTCAATATCAAGCTTGTTTATAAAACCGTTTTCCAATCTACTAGCATATACAAACCTTTACCTCACTCGTATGAGGAATCTAATTAAACGGCTTAGTAAAACAAGTGGTATGAAACACTTTCATTTACTTCGTCGGTTAATTCTTGGACTTGTTCGATTGAATTTCTTGTGACAATTTTCGAGTGGAGACATACAGTTTGTTCGTAAATATTTAAGTTAAGCTAGTGGTTATGGGACATGAAGCTAACCTCATATATTTACTAGCTTAGTGTAATTGACAATTCTTGATGATCCATGATGATCATTTTTATGAGTTAGACTAGCGATATGTTATGTTTCTTTGTCCACGTAGGGGAAGGTACCTCGTTTTATTGAGTTTCGTCTCATTTCTTTTATAGGCTAACGACCTATGTATTATTTGGAGTTTCGACTCAATTTTTGTGGGCTAGCGACCCATGTTCTTTTATGGAGTTCGGTCCATCGGACGTACCTTTTTACTACGTTGTTGCATCAGCTTATCAGGATCATCGGGCGTACCGTTGTACTACGTCGTTGTTCCGAATTGTTCGAGTTTCAAGTTCCTCGGGCGTACCGATATTGTACTACGTCGTTGCACCGGCTCTATGGTTATCGAGCATGGGATAGCGTCCCATTTGTGATACAGGTGTTAGTGAGTTTTCGTGCTCCCATTTTGTGACAGGCCTCCCCCCTTTTGTGATTTTTGGATTTCTATTGATGATTTCTAGAATTTGTGTTCCACCAGCTTTTATGATTGGCATCGATATGATGTCGATATTTGTGACTTGGTGAATGAAACTAAAGAGTATGACATTCTTTTGATCTTTGAGAAGATTCTTGTGATATTGATTAATCTCTGGTTGATTTTCAATTACATACTTATCATAGTATGGCTTTATGGTTATCATACGTTTTTGTCATACCTCTTATTCTATATCATTTTATTTGATATTTACAGTTAGACTGATCCGTTTATTACTTTCTTATTAAATAATACTCGGGTCAAACCGAGATGTTACAGGTATTTCTGCTTGACTCCTCGTCTGAGATTATTATCCTGACATTTGGCTAACTACTTAGATTAGTAGTTTTTGGTTGTATTTGAGACAGAGACTCCATGATGTATACTTATTCTTTTGTGTAGCACTTGTAACTATTCTTTTGTGATGTTGTGGATCTTGATTGACCACTACTCTGATATACACTTTTACGTGTAATATTCATATCTGTTTCCGCCTTTGAGAAATGAACTTCCTTGACTGATTTGTGTTATGATATTTCTATATTTGTTTTTGAAGACTACATATAGCCACTGTGTCGTAGCTTTGAGTTTGTGTCGGTATGTCGGATTTCCTTTCGATATGAAAAGATTATATTTTTACTCTGGCACATCGGTACTCGCACAAAGCAATTACACGGATGGTCACTCCTCAACAGCCTTATTCTCCACGCTAGTTGTCGGCATTACCCCATAGTGTCCTTGGTTTGCGTGGGTATAGAGGTGGGGCGTCACAGCTTGGTATCAGTGCCAAACTTCGAAACAATGTGGAATAATTTAACAAAGATCAACATCCTACGTCCATCTTAGGAGTCGTGCCTTAGGATTTTATTCGAGTCATTGGACCCGTTCTATCCTATTTTCTTTGTGATGCCTTGTTTTACCAATCATGATTGTTTGATAATTATTTTGTGAATAACCCTTTTCTTCTTTCTTTCTTTCCTAAAGAAGAAAATTGGTTAGACCTGGTCGTCCCAGCGCCGGTCAATCTAGTGCTACTCCCTAAGATGGAGTATTTATGTCTGCACAACAACTTCTTGATCTAGTAAAGAATGCTCAAGCTGCCGGACCCAATCCAGAGCCAATTCACCCTTAGTCCGGATTTTCACGTTTGTGCAGTGACTACACCAACTTGGGTGGGAAGCCATTTAAGGGTTCCAAAAGAGTTATTCAAGTCCAAGATTGGTTCAAAACATGCGATCGCATCTTTACTCGCATGAATCTAATTGATCTTCACCGTGTCCAAGTGGCTTCAAGTATGCTCCAAGAAAGAGCATTAGATTGGTAGGAGCTTCTTATTTCTAAAATTATTGAAGCGGATCTTACTTGGGAGAAATTTCGGGAACGATTCGAGTTAAAATTTATGCCAGAAGCTAAGAAGGTGACGTTGGCTCGTCGTTTCATAGACCTTGTTCAAGGTGAATCCTCCGTCGAAGATTATGTCGCATCATTCGTGTCACTTTCTAAATACGGGGTCGAATACATAAACACCCCATTGATGAAGAACCAAAGATTTGTCTATGGCTTGAACAAAAATCTCAAGAAGCCATTACTTCTAAAATTAGAAGTTTCTTTTGATCAACTCATTGATATCGCTCTTCGTCTTGAAGAGGCACATAGGAAGAGTGACGTGGAAGTTATGGATGCCAAACTAAACTTCAACAACAAGAAAAGGCCTAGTAAGTTCAAAGGTCCTTATCCCAATAAGAAAGGGAAACAAGCAACTCCGGTGGCAAAGACTTCTGCCTTTAATAGTGGGCAATGCTACAATTGTGGTTCTAAAGACCATTATGCCAATAGATGTCTGAAACCTTTCTTTTGTCGCTATTGCAAAAGTTCGGGTCATCTTTTATCTTCATGTCCCAAACTTCAAGGCAAGAAGGAGGGAAAGTTAAATGTTGCACAAGCCCCTGGAAACACTTCTCGTGGTGAAGGAATTTCTCGTTCTATCCTTGATGGCATTATTTTATTTCGTGATCAACCTATTCGAGTTCTTTTTGATACGGGTGCGTCCCATTCTTTTATATCAAAGGAACTTGTTGATACTTTTTCTTTAACTGTTGTTGCTTTAATGACTTCTTTGAGAATCCGGTTGGTGGAACTACAACTATTAGTTTGCTTTGTGAAGATGTCGAGATTATTTTGTGTGATTTTTCTTTCCGAGCTGAATTGCATGTTATGCGCTACTTAGGCTTTGGAATGTTTTTGGGAATGGATTGGCTTAACCGCTATGAAGCTCAAATCATATGTCCTGAGCGGACTATTCATCTTCGACATCCTCAATCTGTTAAGCAGATTTCTATTGATCTTAAAGATTCGGATTCTAACTTGGCTGCATCTTTATATTCTTTAAATCCTCATGATGACGATAATGATGATGAGGAAGATGTCATTTCTCTTATTCATGTTGTTCGTGAATTTTCCGACATATTTGAGCCCGTTTTAGGATTACCACCCAAGCGAGCAATTGAATTCAGAATTAATATAATTCCTAGAGCTTTATCTATTACTCGTCCTCCCTATCGTATGTCTAATAAAGAAAATGAGGAGATGCGCAAACAATTATATGAATTGGAGACGAAGCAGTTTATCCGCTCTAGTTCCTCTCCTTGGGGAGCTTCGACTATTTTTGTGAAGAAATCCGATGGTGCACTTAGGCTTTGCGTTGACTACCACAAGCTTAATGATCTTATTATCAAGAGTAAATATCCTTTACCTCGGATTGATGATTTATTTGACCAACTTAGTGGTGCTAGAGTCTTTTCACAATTAGACTTAGCAGCCGGTTTTCATCAGCTTCGTATTGCAGAGGATAGCATTCCTATAACATCTTTCTTTACTCGTTATGGATCTTATGAATGGCTTGTTATGCGATTTGGTTTAACGAATGCTCTGGCTTATTTCGTTGACCTTATGAATAGAGTTTTCAAAGACTTCCTCAATCGATTTATTCTCATCTTTATTGATGATATTCTTGTGTATTCTAAAATGGAGGAGGAGCATGAAAAGCATCTTCAGATTGTATTGGAAACTCTTAGGGGCAATCAATTGAAAGCAAAATTTTCTAAATGCCACTTTTGGCAATCTCGTGTGAAGTTTCTCGATCATATTATTTCCGAATCCGGAATTTACGTAGATGCTTCAAAGATTGAAGCGATTCAAAATTGGAAGAGATCGGAGAGTGTGACGGTGATCCATAGTTTTTTTGGATTAGCAGGTTATTACCGCCGTTTCATAAAAGACTTTTCCAAAGTTTCCGTGCCTCTTACTAGTTTGAAAAAGAAGGGAGTTAAATACATTTGGTCGGACAAATGTGAAGCCTCTTTCCAGAAATTAAAAGAACTCCTTTACGATGCTCCTATTCTTGTTATTCACGTCGGGAATCAAGATTTTATTGTTTATACCGATGCTAGTCGTGTTTGTTTGGGAGCCGTTCACATGCAAAGAGAACGTATTATTTCTTATGCTTCTATGCAATTGAAGCCAACCGCGACTAGATATGCCACTCATGATTTAGAGCTCGCGGCTATTGTTTTCGCTCTTAAAATTTGGCGTCATTATCTTTTGGGAGAGAAATTTGTTCTCTATACCGATCATAAATCTTTAAAGTATTTATTTTCTCAAAATGAACTTAATTTGCGTCAACAACGTTGGCTCGAGTTCCTTGCATCTTATGATCTTGACATTCTTTATACTCTCGGAAATGGAAATCGTGTTGCCGACGCCCTTAGCCGAAAGCTACAAGCAGTTGTTTCCATGATGATATCCGAATGGAATGGTCTCGGAATTTTATCCACTTGTGAGATTCGAGATCGTGAGTCCGATTTACGTTCATATTTGGCTTTATGTATCCTTGAGGCTCATCCTTCTCTTTTAGACCGCATTCCTGAAGCTCAAAAGTTAGATCCTGAATTGCCTCTTCTTAGCCAAAGTTGTAAGGATAAAATTGGTATTGAAAGTTTGAAAGACTTTAATATTGATTCTCGTAGCGGTATTCAAAAATTTGGTAGACTTATCGTGCCAAATATTAGTGATCTTCGTAAAGATATTTTAGAAGATTCTCATCGTTCTAAATTTACCATTCATCCTGGTAATAGTAAAATGTGTGCGGATATGAAGCGACTTTATTATTGGGATAGAATGAAATCTGATATTGCTAACTTTGTTAACGTTGCATACTTGCCAACTTGTCAAGGCCGAGTACCAATGACCCGGTGGGTTGTTGCAACCTTTAGAGATTCCAATTTGGAAGTGGGATCAAATTTCTATGGATTTTATTGACAACCTTCCTCGTTCTCATTCAGGTCATAATAGCTTATGGGTGATAATTGATAGACTTACTAAATCTGCCCATTTTATTCCCGTTCGGTCTAATCGGACCGTTCCTCTTTTGGCCAAACTCTTCATTAAAGAAATTATTAAATTACAAAGAGTTCCTACTTCTAATGTTAGTGATCGTGATCCATTGTTTACTAGTGGATTTTGGAAGAGTCTTCAAAAAGCTTTGGGAATGAAGCTTAATTTTAGCACCGCTTATCATCCTTAGTCCGATGGACAAACCAAGCGTGTGAATCAAACTCTTGAAGATCTTCTTCGTTCTTGTGTTCTTGATTTTGGTGGAAGTTGGAAAGATCTTATTTCTGTTGTTGAGTTTTCCTAGAATAATAGCTTCCAATCTAGTATTGGTACAGCACCTTTTGAGGCACTCTATGGAAGGCCACGCTGATCTCCTTCTTGTTGGCTTGAGGCCGGTGAGAAGCTATTTTTAGGTCCAGATTTTATTCATGATTCCACAGAAAAGATTGACCTTATTCGCCATAGGATGAAAGAAGCTCAGAGTAGGCAAAAATCCTATGCCGATAATCGAAGAAGGAAATTAGAATTTTTTGTGGGAGATTTTGTGTTTGTTCGTGTTTCACCTATGAAGGGTGTTGTGCGTTTCAGTCGATCGGAAAAGTTAGCACCTCGATATATTGGTCCATTTCCCATCGCCGAACGTATTGGTTCCGTGGCTTATCGCCTTTCATTACCGGCTCATTTTACTGCTATTCATGACGTGTTTCACGTTTCTCAACTACGGAAATGCCTTCGAGATTTCGATTCTATTCTTGAGCCCGGTATTGTAGAAGAAATTAAGGTTTCACCTTATTTGACTTATGAGCAACATCCTATTCGTATCATTGCTTTAGAGATTAAACGCCTTTGAAATAAAGATGTACCTCTTGAGAAGGTTCAATGGTCCTTAAATCCTAGGGATTATTCTTGGGAATCCAAGGAATTCATCAAGCGAACACATCCGCACTTACTTTCTCGTTCTCTTTGAGGTGAACTTCTTATTCGAACTTTCTTCTTTTGTGTTGATATGCTTTTATGGTTGTTACTTTTTATTCATTTATTTCTTAAGATTGCGAGGACGCAATTTCTTTAAGGAGGGGAGTCTGCAACAACCTGCATATTTTACGATTGAATATTTAAATATTTTATTTAAATAATTCATCGTTAGTCGGATTAGTGTCCGGAAAGCTACTTTTTGCAAACAGTCGAATTAGGACTCAAGACCACCCCCCATTGAGTTAAAAATGACGTTTGCGACCTTTTTGAGTATAAACTTTGATATGTTTGTAGTTAGTGGAATTTTACTACTTTTTCACTTAGGGCTTTGGTTTTTATTTCAGCCCATTAGACCCAAGCTTCACCCCTCTTCTCTTCATTACTTCATTTCTATTTCCTAATACTCAAGCTTTAGCAACAATGGAGAGAGGAATGGGAAATTAAAACTCCAAGCCCTAGTTTCCATTTGCAAATCAAGTTCTAGCTACAAATTTATAGAAGAAGCTTTGGTAAGCCTCATCTTCTTCTTCTCCAACTCATTCCCTTACCAATTTCAGAAATTCCTAAACTTAATTTAGGAAATGTTTTTCTTTTAAGCTTAGATTCAAGCTCTTTAGGTTGGAATTGAAAAGTAATTGTTCTTGCCATTGCTCTATAGCTTCTTCTTTATAGTTTTGGGTTTAAAGGTGAGATTTTTATCTCACATCAATGTCCATAACTATCTTTGATTGTTAGGTATGAATTCCTAACTCTTATTCATGTGCATTTGATTTTGGCTTGGATTGATTTGGTATATATTCCAACTTTTGGTGTTTTGAAAGAAAAATCTATGAAAATGCTTTTATGGATGTTTGAACATGTTTTTTGTGATGCAACGAAGAGCCTATAGGGCCGGTTGTCGATTGGCATAAATCCCTAGTGCCATTGCTCGTTTGGCCGTGAATTGGATGTGATTGCACATCAATTATATAGGCTCGAAAACTGCCTAAGCACCAGTCAGTCGACTGACCTTTGCAATCAGTCGACTAGCTTTAGCTAATAAGCATTCCGAGGGCTGTTTGTAGAAGCTTTTGGGCTCGGTATCCTGTAGTCATTCGACTGAACTCAGTGAGCCAGTCGACTGACCTGCTCCTATTTGCCTATTATGCCTATTTTTTCCTACTTTTTCTTGGTTTCCAAATTTAATCGACTCGTATTTAATCCCACTTGTTGTTATCATTTATAATCCACTTTGATGACATTTCTTCGGGATTTTTGTGAACATACATTTTGATGGATTCGATATCGATTTCTTTGAATTCTATTCACGTCTTCGAACGTGAAATTTTGGTGATTAATTGTTTCTACATCATTTTTGTGCTTTGTCACGTTAAAAATATAAAAGTTTCAACACTAATAGTAAATATCAAACCTCTTTTATAAAAATGATTTCAACTCTATTTTTCAATATCAAGCTTGTTTATAAAACCGTTTTCCAATCTACTAGCATATACAAACCTCTACCTCACTCGTATGAGAAATCTAATTAAACGACTTAGTAAAACAAGTGGTATGAAACGCTTGCATTTACTTCGTCGGTTAATTCTTGGAATTGTTCGATTGAATTTCTGGTGACAATTTTCGAGTGGAGACATACACTTTGTTCATAAATATTTAAGTTAAGCTAGGGTTATGGGACACGAAGCTAAGCTCATATATTTACTAGCTTAGTGTAATTGACACTTCTTGATGATCGATGATGATGATTTTTGTGAGTTAGACTAGCGATATGCTATGTTTCTTTGTCCACATACGGGACGGTACCTCGTTTTATTGAGTTTCGTCTCATTTCTTTTATAGGTTAACAACCTATGTATTATTTGGAGTTTCGACTCAATTTTTGTGGGCTAGCGACCCATGGTCTTTTATGGAGTTCGGTCCATCGGACGTACCTTTGTACTATGTTGTTGCACCAGCTCATCAGGATCATCGGGCGTATCGTTGTACTACGTCGCTGTTTTGAATTATTCGAGTTTCAGGTTCCTCGGGCGTACCGATATTATACTACATCGTTGCACCGGCTCTATGGTTAGCGACCATGGGATAACGTCCCGTTTGTGATACACGACTTGGTGAGTTTTCATGCTCCCGTTTTGTGACATGCCTTCCTCTTTTTGTGATTTCTGGATTTCTATTGATGATTTCTAGAATTTGTGTTCCACCAGCTTTTATGATTGGCATCGATATGATGTCCATATTTGTGACTTGGTGAATAAAACTAAAGAGTATGACATTCTTTTGATCTTTGAGAAGATTCTTGTGATATTGATTAATCTCTGGTTGATTTTCAATTACATACTTATCATAGTATGGCTTTATGGTTATCATACTTTTTGTCATATCTCTTATTCTATAACATTTTATCTGATATTTATAGTTAGGCTGATCCATTTATTATTTTCTTATTAAATAATACTCGGGTCAGACCGAGATGTTACAGGTGCTTCTGCTTGACTCCTCATCTGAGATTATTATCCTGACTTTTGGCTAACTACTTCGATTAGTAGTTTTTGGTTATATACCTTTGAGGCAGAGACTCCACGATGTATACTTATTCTTTTGTGTAGCACTTGTAACTATTCTTTTGTGATGTTGTGGATCTTGATTGACCACTACTCTGATATACACTTTTACGTGTAGTATTCATATATGTTTCTGCCTTTGAGATATGAACTTCTGTGACTGATTTGTGTTATGATATTTCTATGTTTGTTTCCGAAGACTACATATAGCCACCGTGCAGTAGCTTTGAGTTTGTGTAGGTATGTCAGATTTCCTTTCGAGATGAAAAGATTATATTTTTAATTTGGCACATCGGTACTCGCACAAAGCAATTACACGGATAGTCGCTCCTCAACAGCCTTATTCTCCACGCTAGTTGACGGCATTACCCCATAGTGTCCTTGGTTAGCGTGGGTATAGAGGTGGGGTATCACAGCTATTATAAAATTAATTCATTTTTAATTTACTGTATAAATTTGAATTTTTCTAAATTTTAAGTAAAAATTACAATTATGGATATTCAACATTACCTCTCAAATGGATACATTCCATCCATATTATACAAGACCTCAAAGAAGTTCTTCAGATGAAAGATAAACAGGTAAATGCTCCATTACATTAAGGAATCCTGAAGGAAATATTTTCCCTCATTTACAGAGTAGTATAGGTATATTATTTTCAAGTTTACGTATACGGTTGACTTTTAACGTCATTGAACAAAGCTGTTTTTAAAACGAACTTAATTTTATTATAACACTCCATACTTTTACGGCCAACGATTCTTTGAAAACCATAGGTAATAAATTTTCCATCATGAAATGTCAATCGTGACTTTTAATCACACTCAATTTATTATTTTTAAAGTTAACACATCTATGGAGATTAGAAGAAATCACATTAGGACATCTTTGTCCTTCCACCTACTTTAGCAGTAATTTTACTTGCTTGTTCTCCAGCTCAAATCATGCTTTGGTATCATTAGGCTTCATACGAAATTTGGGACATTTACAAAAGTGTTCTTTATCATATCTTGAATACAAATCATCCATAGTTTTCCTTAACATAAAAAAATTATATCAATATGTTATCAAACACGTTTTTTTTCTTTGTGCATTATGTCAATATTATGTCACCTAAGAGATCTTTCCAATAAGTTAACTCCCAAAATATATTTTATTTTGCACCAATTATAAATTATCGATTTACCAAGAATTTCCGTCTATACTCTAGTTTCATGTGCCTTTGGATAATCCTTTACAATTTCATATATTTCTTCACTTGACTAAATCTTTGGCGGTCGCAAATTTTCTGCTCTAGTAGCTATTAAAAAAAAATCACCTCTTCTGAAAGGATGATTAATATAGAGAAAACACTGATGGTAATCAAACTGTTAAATTTTCTTCTCATGCGGTAAAGAAAAAGCTCGTGTATCTTCCATGAAGTAAGGACAAGCTGGATGACCTATCATACTCCAACCTAAAAGCATTGCAAGCACAAGAAAATCACTAATAGTCCATAACAAAGATTGATTCTTTTTTTCAAAAATGTCATATGTTCGACTCCTTTATTCCATATTCAACTCTTCAACCAATGGTTGTAAATAAACACCGATTCCTTATGTCGAATCATCAGCGCTAGGGACGATAATAGTGAGAAACACATATAGAGTTTTTACACACATCCACGAAGGTAAATTATAAGGCGTCATGATAGTTTCCCAAGATGAATACATACTATTAAATTGAGAGAATGGTGAAAATCCGTATGTACATAAACAAGTTTGACATCACGGCTCTTTGCAGCAAAAGCAAAATAAGTCCTGTTCAATTGTTTCCATGATTCTTTATGAAATGGATATATCAAAGTTTCCTCTTTCCATGTTCTCACACATTGTGCTATCGCATATGACATGCCATAGCAGAAGATGCATATAACCTTTGAAGTCTAGGAGTGATGGGTAAATAATGCATTCTTTTTTATGGAACTTCATTTCCTTTCTTTTTTCTTGTTTTGTATCTTTCCTCATTACATATTTTACATTTTTTTAAGGTTAATATTATCTTTCCAATACAACATGCCACATTTTATACATGTATCCATCTTTTGGAATAACAAACCGCAAGCGGACGTAAATTTTTGACTTCATAATGACTATCGCACATTAGATTATTGGGTGGTATGTGTCGCTTTACAGCTTATATAATTGCTGCAAAACCAGCTTCTTTAAAGTTGAATTTTGATTTCATAGTAATGTATTCAACTGTTAATGATAATTCAGTTCTCTTTTACAACCATCTCACAATGGCTTCTTAGTAGCATCCAATAAATCATATATACTTTTTGCGCCCACAGTCGGTTCTTCTTCAACATTTATGTCTTCATCATCAGCTTGAATTGTAGGAAACATTAACCATGTTGGATCTTCCACCATATCTTTTATTGGATTCACCATAACATAATCGTCCACTAACACTACAAGATTAGATGTAAGTGCAATAAGTTCTCCATGATGATCCCACGAATAGCATAAAAAAGTTATATACGAACGCACTTCAACTATATGTAGTTTCCAATACTTCAAATATTTGCATTTACAACAATGACGACAAATTTCTTTGTTAATTTGATTATTAGATTTAGCAAATCTAATAAATTCATGTACACCATTGTAGAAATGTTCATTCACTGAACCTTTCATACTAGTTCCTACTTCATGTATCTAAGTACGGTTGGAAAAATAATTGAATTTTTTTCCTAATATTAAAATATATGTTAGAAATTTCGATAACACTTCACTTCTTTCTAAAACAAATTAAAGCTTTTTGCAATTAAAGGCTTACAGCACTTCACTTTTTTCTTTTGTATGCTTAACTTTGCGTCAAAGGGATGTGTTGTTGTATTTTCTAAAATAAATTAAAGTCTTTATGGACTAAAAGCATTAATTTGTTGTTGTTGTATTTGTTAAAATAATACTTAATGAATATTTTTAAATAAAAATTATATTCATTTCTTAATTTTAGAAAATCAATTTTAGTAAATTATTTGTTTCAAAAGAAATTTATTATTTCAAATGACTTCCAAAAATACACAAATTTCTATTTTAATAACTACAAATTAAATTTTAAACCATATTTTATAATTCATTAAAATATTTAAATATTTCATTAACTAAATTTTAAATTTCAGAACATATTTTAAAATTCATTTAACTTTTTAAAATTTCAATATAACTATTTTGTAAACTAAAATTTGAAGTTTGCACTTATAATAAATTAAAATAACTTTGTATTATACTAACCACTAACACTTATAGTTAACATACACTAATTAATTAAAATAAATTAATTATATTTAGCCATATCGATCAATAAGCATATTAGTCAATAATTATACAATAATTTTCGCGTAAACTATAGCAAATATTGTTCTAAAGTATAACAAAAATTCATGTAAACTAATCAATAAGCAAATTAATCAATAATTATACACTAATTTTTGGATTTAAATCAAACCTAATTTTTGATTATAAATTAAACAATCACAATATGTAACAATCCGATATTTTCAGCCATTCGCATCCACAAATGTCGGACTTGAATTGCTTAAAATATCGCATTGTGAATAAATTTGGAGCAAATGAAATACAATCACAGAATCACAGACACAAGAATATCAGAATAACTCGTAGTGGAAATTAAAATACCATAGTAGTTCATGAAGCTACTATAACAAACTCTCAAAACAAAATACATAATATCAGTCTGAAACATATACAATAGAAATCCCAAATACAAAGAAGTTTATAAATACAAGAGCTGAAAGAGAAAACTGAAATTGAAAGGAAATAGATAACTAGATAAGTAGAATCTCCAGCAATTCCTAGCTCCAGAAAAGAAATCCAAAGCTAAGCTGTAAATACTCAGGCTGACCCGAGCGTAAAGTAAAATACAAAACACTCGAGTCAGGACATACATACTTATATAATGTAAACCAACTCAAATGAAATGTAGTAGTAATACACAATAACTTAAAGGATGCTTGGGATCGCCGATCCTCTAAGGATCAGTTAAAACATAAATTAAATATATCCAGAATCACAATGCATACAGGGAAGTGTACCATCGTTAAAATTCCAAAACGGTATTTTATACTTCAAAAATAAAAACCATTTCAAAATTCAATATAATTTCAAATTCATTTTTATATATCAAAATATCGTATCCATCCAAACCCTCATACATATTTATTTAATTTAAATACCATTCCAAATTTCATTTCGAAGTGGTTTATATTTCAAATCAAAATATTCCATTTAAACCCTTAAAAATGAAATTGTTATATCTAAAATCAAATATTCAAATTTCAAAAAAAAATAGTCTTTTCACAATTCATTTATTCACTTAAATTGATTAAAACAGTGAAATTTCAACTTTCGCTTTATTTAGAAAATGCTATGGGAAGTTACATTTGAAACAATACAATATAGCAAAGACTGCATTTACAGAAATGCTGTAATAGTTTTGGTTTTTGGTTTCAAATAAAAGCTTTAATTCAATTTTTCAACTACAGCACTAACAAAGTGCTGTAATAGCCCTTAGTTCATTTTTTTTTGCATTTTAGTTCATTTGTCTCAACTACAGCACTTAGAAATGCTATAGTATCCATTACTTCAGAAATGATAGCATTTTCTAAAATGCTGTTAATTAAATTCCAAATTTTCAATACAATTTCATAAATAATTAAAACTTTAATTTAAATCATTATAACTTTTAAAATTTAATATTTTCCACTTTAAAAACAATCACTTAAGTACCCTTTAATTTATGATTTTATAAAGTGAAATTTTCACAATTAATTATCAAATCATTTGTTATAATTCACTTATAAAAATAAATGTACAATTTTATAACATTTCATTTACTTTACATTTTAATTAAGTTTACCATTTCATAAATTAAATTTATATTCCATTTTATTTTTCTTAACTTAACTTTTATTTTTAAAACCCATTTCACATTTTTTCCAAGTTAAGTTATATTTCAAATTTCAAATTTAAACATTTATTTATTTAACTATTTTTAATTTATAGAAAATAAATAACACTTCATAAAATCATTTTAAACTAAAATTTAAATCAAATTATCATATTTTCTTCTTAATTTAAACTACATTTATAAACAAAATCAAAAAATCCAGAATTTATATTTCAAATTCTCCTCTACCATTTATTTATCTCACTTATTTAACTTGTATAAAATCATTAATATTTATAAAAATCATCTTTAAATTAAATTTAAATCAAAATATCATAATATTTACATTTTTAATATATTTTATAAATTCTAGAAAAATATATATTAACCATGGGTCTGTATAAAATTTCTAACCTAGGTCAAATGATATGGATAATATATCATTTCAATCCTAATTTATAAAGGAAAAATCCGAGTTCTATCATTTCAAACCCAAAATCCAAAGTTAAATGAAATAAATAAAAATCGTTCTGGCCTATCATTTCAGCCACAATGATTTTTCCCTATTCTAAAGTCCGTTCGGGTACGTATCATTTCAACCCATAGTGATATCTGTTCTAAAGGGAACTCGCAGTGATAAACTGATATAAATAAACAGTATAGCATCGTATAACAGTAGCGGATGATATGACAGGTGTATAAACCGGGTGAACATCATATAAAACATATCACAGGCGGTATAACATGATAATATAAATCTACAGATTCACATAGTGTCAATTTACTGATTATATAAGTATATATGTCATTGTGAATTACTCACCTCTACAAGCTGGAGATAACAAATTTACACACACACAGAGATCCAGAAAGCACGAAAGCATGACTACGGATTCAAGCAAGGGGAGAGCCAAAGTGGTTATCTTGTACATATCAAACAAACAATATATTGAAGCATGAATTTCAACACAAAATATAACCTTGAACAACTTGAAATATGAACACAACAAAGAACTAGACAACTTGCCAATGCTTTCACCCATCAAATGCTCGTCCATATGGTTATAATGCACGGTCATGGTGGTGTGAATGAGTCAAGTATGGATCCCACATGGCTCGGCCTAGCTTGGGTATGAAGGAGTAATGGTTGCTTATGGCATGAAACAAAGGTCAAGGCAAAAGTGAATTTTGTGCACAATCACAAGCTCGGCCATGGCTCCAAGTGGATTGGCCATGCCTGGTGGATGTCAAGAGATGGTGTGGCAGTGGCCTTGGGTTAGGTAGAGGCTAGAGAAGGTGGTGCAAGTGGTGGCCGAGAGGGGTATGTGGAGTATGTGGCATGTAGGAGGCCGGCAATGTAGTTCTCAAGTTGTGCATGCAATTTTTTTATGAAATTTTCAACCAAGGATGGCCACGGCCTGACTCGTCAGTGGAGTTTGAGGGGTTTGCAACCGAGTATGGTGGTGGTGGAGGAGCTATGGTGATGGAGGAGCTTGAGGCCGAGAATTATAGGTGAAAGTATGACGTGAAAATACATAAAACAAAGAAAAGAAAGTAAGAAAAAAAAGTGGAAACCCATTACCAATTTTTGTTTCAGAAATGATGGTCGAAAGTTAGAGAAGAGAAACTTTTGTTCTTGCATGAGAAATGGAAAAAATTTCGGCTGAAGAAGGTGATATGGTCAGCCAAATTGAATGCAAATGTTAATTGAAATGAAAAGGCAATGGCATGTGAAAAGTCAATGGTATATGAAAAGGTTCAAAACCCTTCATATTTCTTTTTCTTTTCTTTATTTTAAACCAATGAAAATGTGTGTAAATAAAAGAGAGAGAAAAAAGTGAAAATAAAATAAATAATTTTTTTATAAAAATATAGAAAAATGGAAGAAAATATTTATTAATATGAAAACTAGTATTAAAAATTGAAAACAAAATATAACTAGTTTTTAGAAAAATAAGAATAATACTTTAAAATGTTTTAACAAAAAAAATATATGCCTAACTGTCATATAACACATATTAGAACATGATATGACAAATAAAAATATTGTTTATATAAACTAAAACCAATAATTTTGTTAAATAAATCAATTTTCACACAATATTGAAAAAAACATAACTTTCACAATATAAATCGGATTTCAACGAAACGAAAAGCAGTATTCTTGAAATTAAATTTATTTTCACGATGAAAGATAAAATTGAAGAATTCAAATATTTAAGTTTCAAATTTAAAAGTCAAAGTTTGATCGAATTGACCAAAATCCACTTTTCTGGAAAATATATTTATTCATGTTTGGAGTTGTAATTCACATAAAGATCAAAATTTATTTTTAAAATAGAAAAATTTATTCATTTTAATAAATATAATAAAGTTTTTAAATCAGACTTTTCAATTAAAATAAATAAAATAAACAACTAAAATAATCACAAATACGGGGTTGTTACACTCTTCCCACTCAAATCTTTACGTCCTCGAAAAGAACGAACAAGGAAAATAGGGAAAAGCAAGATAGACAAAACAAATAGTACCTGAAAAAACAATTCCGGATTCGAAGCACGAATGCTCTACTCCGTCTCCCAGGTACAATCTTGATCATCAATACTCCATTGTACTTTGATCAGACTAACAGATTTCCTTCTTAGTTGCTTCGTACCTCTACTGACAATACAAAGTAACTTACTCTCGACAGTCAGATTAAGCTCAATATCCAACTACTAAGAGAAGAAGGCTGAATAAGATGGGTCATGAAGATACCGGAGAAGATGTGAGACGTGGAATACATCATGTACTGAAGAAAGTTTCTTGGGCAAATCCAAACGATAAGCCAAAGAACTAACTCTTTCCACAATGCAGAAAGGACCCTCGAAGAGGAAGAAGGTAGAAATAGCTAGAAGGGAAAGTTGGTTGAAAGACAAGGATAAACCATTATTTTATAACCATATAAATTTCAATTTAAAATTTTATATTTATAACATTTTAAACATTTTATAATATGATGAATAGTCATTTGATTCAAATTTGATAGTTCGAAGTAAACAATATTTAAAATATTTTTATTATTTGGACAAGTAAATTAAATGATCAAAATATCCTTTGTATAATACTTTATCAAAATAGTTTTATAACTTAATGTCTTAACAAGATTACTTTCGTTCCTGCAAACTCTGGTTATGCGTTGATCAGGTGCAAAACTAGAATTCTCCTGGTACTTGGTAGACTTTTTGACATCCAGTGAAAATGGTTGGAAAACCTTTAAAAACAGATATGGAAAGTACAATCCAAACAAAACAACCAAACCAAAACATGTCGATCATGGATCGCGGATACACAATGGTTACGCCTAGATCCTCCAAGAAACATCCGTACCCGTAGGTTGGCTACCGTAGCCCTGCGATTATGCCATGAGGACTGGTAGTACCGCAGATACATAATGGTTAGGCCTGCATCTCCCAAGAAACATCCATACTCGTAGGCTCTCGCAGCCCCTACGGATTATGCTACCAAATACGACCTACATAGATCGCAGATACACAATGGTTGCACTTGGATCCCCAAGGAAACATCCGTACCTGTAGGCTCTTGCAGCCCCTGCGAATTACGCAATGCAGTCACGCTCGTAAGACCATGGAGATCGCCATGGAATTCGATGGACACTCGAATATCATATTCGAAAAACCCAAATCAGAGAGAATAATATCGATAGAATGAATCCACAATGTGGCCACAAAGCAAATATCAAGAAGAAAGAACTTTCCAAATCATTACTTCGAAAATATGTATCATATAGTACCTTTCCAAATCACTTTCAAATATCATACTTATATATACTTCGATTATACAAGATTTCACATTACAAATTGAGTATCTTTTCCAAATCAACAGTTTCCAAATCAATTTCATACATATATAAATAGATTTTATATAAGTTCAATAACTCCCAAATCAAATATTTAATAAAAATAAGGTTCTCAATTTCAATTCCTTTCAATAACATTTTAGTTTCAAAATCATATATGCTTTCGCCAAATGATTTCTTCCAAATTACATATATTCAGTTTCAAAGTTTCTTAATATAATAGATTTATAAAAAAAGTCCAGATTTCCAAATCAACAAAATTTAGGTCAAACAAATTCATTTCCAAAACCATCATATAAATTCCGGGTTTTACTATCCAAAGTATTTTCAAAACCAAATATTTTTCTAAGAATCAATTATACCTAAAATGATTTTCAATTTTAATCCCTTTAAAACCTTTAAACTATTTATTTTCATATAATTTAACTTTTAATATAACTTTTGAAAATTACTTAGCTTTAAAATTAAACCTTGATTTGGAAGTGCTCGAACTTTTAAAAAAATAGTCTAAGAAATCATACTTAAAATCCAAAATTTGGAAATCACCAACAAATCAGTAAATCAATTCCAATAGATAAGGTTATACCAAAACAAATTTGAAACTCGAGGACTGAACACCGTCTTACTTTAAATCATTTCAAATATATATATACACACACATATATCTTTCGAAATCAAATCATATTTCAAAATCTATAATAACAATTTGTTTCACAAAATCACTCGCATAGCAAAGCTATGAGAGTGGCCTCTCCCCCACTCAGAAACTCGAAAATCAATGTCGATGATGCATGCGTTCATCACTTAAATTATTTTCCAGTGACATAAGTGGGTTCTGGACTTTTATTTTCTTTGAAACTTCTTTGAAATCTCTTCGAAATCATAAAAATTAATTTGAATTTATTTGAAACATTTCTTTTTCGAAAAATATCGGTAAAGAGTATTATTATTATATATTTTCCGAAATCTTAAAACCGATTTCAAAACATCGAAATTCGATTCCTCGAAATTCAAATTCAAAACCCTTTAGTTATAAATCATTTTTATATATGCCAAATTCTTATAAAATTTGCAAAATTTCAAATCCTTTCCAAATTTCAAATTTTTAAAGAAAGAAAAATATATAATCCTTATCGAAAACATTTCACTTTTATATAAAATGAGGTTATCCTTATCAAAATAATACTTTCGATGTATGCACAATTTCAAAATACAACCAAACAAAAATTTCCAAGGGATGATTCAAGGACAAGTTTCAAACAAACAGAGATGCGAATTCAGAGGAACTCTAATCAAATAGAATTCTGGTTCAAAGATAAGCTCAAATGAAGATAAGATAATTTTATTACCAAATAAAAGATGGATAAGCCTATATAAATCGTGGGCAACCTTAACTGGTCAACCATGACTTCAGGAATAAAATCAATGTGGAAATCTAAGGAAAATTGAAATTCGATCGCCAGAGATAAAATCTAGGTAGAGCAGGAGGTAGCATCGTAAACCGAAGATATAGATATCTTCGGTGAATCAAATCTAATTGTAAAGGAGTTTCACCCCTTTGCAAATCATTCATAGATTTGCAGAATCGCTGATCTTTATAGAGGTCATTCCAAAGTGGAGTTATGGAATGCCCAAAATCAGAAGGGTAAAATAGGGAAGACAAGACTGGATTTAAGAACAAGTGGGAGCGTTTCAAAGTTCACGGAATCCTAATCAAGTGATTTCTAACAAGGTGGATACAGAAGGGATGAAGTTTAGAAGATCTTGATTTAAAATTAAGAAATCTTTTATACTAATATAATCTTTGAAAAATCCATTAAAAATCATTTGGAAATCATTTTATACTTCGAAAATACGTTCTCTAATAAAGAAATGATTCTGAGATTGATTTCACTAATTCTAGGGTATTTCGACCCTATCACTAATGAGTTTTTGCTCCACAGGCTATGGTTTGCCTAAAAACCAAAGCTCTGATACCAAAGTAACAACCCAATATTTTCAGCCATTCGCATCCACACATGTCGGACTTGAATTGCTCAAAATACCACATTGTAAATAAATTTGGAGCAAATGAAATACAATCACAGAATCACAAACACAGGAATATCAGAATAACTCGCAGCAGAAATTAAAATACCATAGTAGTTCATGAAGCCACTATAACAAACTCTCTAAACAAAATACATAATATCAGTCTGAAACATATACAATAGAAATCCCAAATACATAGAAGTTTATAAATACAAGTGCTGAAAGAGATAACTGAAAATGAAAGAGAATAGATAACTAGACAAGCAGGGTCTCCGTCGATTCGTAGCTCTAGAAAAGAAATCCAAAGCTAAGTTGTAATTACTCAGGCTGACCCTAGCGTAAAGTAAAACACAAAACACTCGAGTCGGGACATAAATACTTATATAATGTAAACCAACTTAAATGAACTGTAGTAGTAATGCACAATAACTTAAAGGATGCTTGGGATCACCCATCCTCTAAGGATTAGTTAAAACACGAATTAAATATATCCAGAATCGCAATGCCTACAGGGAAGTGTAACCGTCGTTAAAATTCCAGAATGGTATTTTATACTTCGAAAATCAAAATCATTTCAAAATTCAGTATCATTTCAAATTAATTTTTATATATCAAAATATCATATCCATCCATACTCTCATTCATATTTTTTTAATTTAAATCCATTCCAAATTTCATTTCAAAGTGGTTTATATTTCAAATCAAAATATTCCATTTAAACCCTTAAAAATGAAATTGTTATGTTTAAAATCAATATTCAAATTTCAAAAAAAATTAGTCCTTTCACAATTCATTTATTTACTTAAATGATTAAAACAGCGAAATTTCAACTTTCGCATAATTTATAAAATGCTACGAAAAGTTACATTTGAAAACAATACAATTTAGCAAAGACAGCATTTACAGAAATGCTATAATAGTTCAGGTTTCAAATAAAAGCTTTAATTCAATTTTTCAACTACAGCACTTACAAAGTGCTGTAATAGCCCTTAGTTCATTTTTTTTTTCCGTTTAGTTCATTTGTATCAACTACAGCACTTAGAAATGTTGTAATATTCTTTACTTCAGAAATCGTAGCATTTCTGAAATGCTGTTAATTAAATTCCAAATTTTCAATACAATTTCATAAACAATTAAAATTTAATTTGAATCATTGTAACTTATTAAATTTAATATTTTTCCACTATAAAAACAATCATTTAAATACCCTTTAATTTATGATTTTTTATAAAGTGAAATTTTCACAAATAATTATCAAATCTTTTGTTATAATTCACTTATAAAAATAAATGTACAATTTTATGACATATCATTTACTTTACATTTTATTTAAGTTTACCATTTCATAAATTATATTCAAATTCCATTTTATTTTTCTTAACTTAACTTTTATTTTCAAAAGCCATTTCACATTTTTTACAAGTTAAGTTATATTTCAAATATCAAATTTAAACATTTATTCGTTTAACTATTTTTAATTTATAGAAAATCAATAACACTTTATAAAATCATTTTAATTTGAAATTTAAATCAAATTATCATATTTTCTTACTTAATATAAACTACATTTATAAACAAAATCATAAATTCTAGAATTTACTTATATTTCAAATTCTCCTCTACCACTTATTTATATCGCTAATTTAACATGTAGAAAATCACTAATATTTATAAAAATAATTTTTAAATTAAATATAAATCAAAATATCACAATATTTACATTTTTAAAATATTTTATAAATTCTATAAAAATATATATTAACAACAGGTCTGTATTCAATTTCTAACCTAGGTCAAATGATACGGATAATATATCATTTCAATCCGTAATTTACAAAGGAAAAATCTGGGTTCTATCATTTCAAACCCGCATTCCCAACTTAAATGAAATAAATGAAAATCGTTCAGGCCTATCATTTCAGCCCATAACGATTTTTTTCTTTTTTAAAGTCCATTCGGGTATGTGTCATTTCAACCCATAGTGATTCTATTCTACAGGGAACTCGCAGTGATAAACTTCTATAAATAAACAGTATAACATCATATAATAGTAACATATGATATGAGAGGTGTATAAACAGGGTGAACATCATATAAAACATATCACAGGCAGGTATAACATGATAATATAAACCTACAGATTCACATGGTGTCAATTTACTAATTATATAAGTACATATGTCATGCGTGAATTACTCACCTCTAAAAGCTGGAGATAACAAATTCAGACACTGTGATAACCCCGATTTTGAATAACAGTTAATTGGATAATTAACTGATTTTTAACTATTGAGATACTGATTTTAGTTAAAAAAAATTTGAAATTAATAATATCTGGATAAATATAAATGAATTTGAGTTGTAGTAAATTAATAAAAATATATAAATGGATACTTGCAAACTTTATGATATTAAAATTGTAAGTGTACACATATATAAGTATGTAAGTTTGTGTATATATGTTTTGTGAACAGAAAGCTTTTGTAACGATCCCCCGTTCTGACCGCCTCCGGTCGGTAATTAAACCAACTAGAAACGTTCAAAATGACGGATTGTTATTTAGTTTATAGAGTTTAAACAGAATCAGCCATAGAATCACAGAATAATAATAATATTTCACATAAATGAGCTTTTCTTTTATATATAAATATCAGAGTTATACAATGCATTTCATTCATACAGCGGAATATAATCTTTTAAGTACAAAAATCCTGAAAAGAAACTAAAGTGAAGCGGTATCCCCTCTCTCTCTTACTTCGCTGCCTGAAATTCTTCAATCTGTAAAAATACTCAGTCTGACCCGAGTATTACATTAAAAAGAAAATAATACACGGATCAGTCTAATTCAAACTCAGTTATTAGTGCATAGAGGGAATAATAATTACATAGAAATTAGACAACAGTCAAAATAAATTCACCTATCCGACCCTTTTAACAAAGAAATCGGATAACGGTAAATATAACACTTAAAAGTGTTAAACAATAAATCAGTAGATTCAATTTTTTCAACGAAGATAGATGAAGGGATTATTAATGATGATAATTTAGAAAAACATCAGAATTGCCTAAACGACAATTAACAACAAAATCATCAATTTAAAGCCAATCAATTTAAAAAATTGAAATATCATTTAAAACATCAGTATCGATTGGCTGCAGTACACGCACGCGTGTACGGCCTCACCATATTTTAAAATGTTAAAACTGTGTGGCTGCAGTACACGCACACGTGTACGGCCTCGCCACTACGAAATGTGAAACATGCAACAGATCAGGAAATGCATAATGAAAGTTCTCACCCGAACACAAGGTCAAACCTGTGTTGTGAAACTGGATTCAACATAGGTGCAATTTAAAAATGTAAAAGTGATCAAGACATCTAAAACGAGTCTCGACCAAAAATCAGTGACTCAAGTCAACTACACAATGCAAATGAATATGGTCAGAACACAAATGCAAGTGAAGTCAAAGACATAAGCATCACTAATACACAGGAATGAATCAAGACTGTAACCAGACCAACATGTAAGCCATACCAAGCTGCTGTATTCAAGTAACTATGTGTGCACAATGTCAAATGCACAATATCATAGAAACAACTCCAAAGTGCATCAGAGTGGAGACAGTACAGGTCAAAACAAAGGAGCTCGAGCACAAGACTCATAAATAACCCAAAAACCAGACTTCACGCAATTAACCAAAAGAGATCAATGTATGCAATGAGCTACAGACCAGATTATAGGGAAATATGGTCAGAGCCATGACAACAAATATGCAGCAATTCGAAACAAATAAGCAACCCAGTGTCAACAATATTTGGAGTAAATGCAAGAACAGCTAAAGACAGTAACTAGAAATGCAGATGAATGTCAAATGCAAAAATCAACAGTGAACTGGTCGAGAGCTGATACCAGGAACAATGCTCTACCTCAAGAAGTGCAAATGCAACCCCGACCAGATTATAATAAAAACTCAAGTCATAAATGCAGACAACATTGAATATATTGACATTGAATGCACCAGTCTCAAGTACATTAGGTCAGAGACCAAAGAATGGCCATACACAAAACAAAACATCGGTACGCAAGACCACTGCAACAAAACTCCACCATGAATAAAACCAAGTTGTGCACGTGTATCAAAACCAAACTACATGGTGAAGACATGAATATCATGCACCAGAACTAAGGCAACCCGGAACTGGAGGCTAACTAAATGAAGATGTACTGACTCGATGGCTCACAACACCTAAAATGCACAAACCAGGCTACTGCATAGCGCAGTAGTAGAATCAGTGCAACAACAAGTGACAAGATGAACTGTGATCAGAAGCAGTGTGAATATAATCAGACCTTAGGTATAACAACAGTGATAATGCAGTGCAAATGAAGTTCAATTGAACCGGCTATGTAATATAAAAATGGTGTACTGCAAATTTAAAATGAAAATGCACATGAATTATGCAAAAGGCCCAAGGAACAGCAACCAAAATCAAAGCAAACAGTTAAAGTTGAAGGGACAGATTAAAGTCAAGGCCCAATGTTACAAAAATACAACTCGATTGTCAAAATGTATACATTATGAAGCAACCCAGTAAGGTGGCCGGAATCTACAATTTACAGAGATTTAACTGTATCCGGTTTTTTTTTTTTTTTTTTTAATGGTCCTGCTATGGCATATACAAGAAAACATGGACAGAGCAGCAAACAATCAACTTGAACATGAACTAGGCCTTAAGGCTAAGCACAAGTGCACAAGCACAGTCCAATATGAATGGATACAATACATGCACAGTACAACTCAATACCCACAAACACATGTTGAGTACAAATATTTAAAGATGGAATGTTGAGATTCACAAAGGCAATGGATCAGCAAAATAATAACTTAAGTATAACAATGCCTTATCTATATATTTAAAACTTCGTTTTAGAAAACTCGGGGAAGATCTGGGTTTAAAGTTGAAAAACTGAATTTTTTTTGCAAAGTTTCAAAATCAGATCTTAAAGTATGAACTAGATCAGGTTGTATACTAGTTGTGATTTTTAAGTTTTATAAAATTATTGATGCCAGAATCGACAAGATAACCAAACTCAAAGCCAATGATACCTGACCCAAAAATGTGTATAGGGATGCTACAGACAAGCACATATAGACAGTCTCGATCAAAGACGAATTTTTTTTTCTCGGAATCATTTTAGAACGACCGAGAATTCAAACCAACAAATGCAACCCAAAGTCAGTTTCGTATTAAAGTTCAAGTCAAAAACCTTGAACAATTAAAAAAAATTAGAGGCAAGCAAGAGATTCACAAATAATATCAAGTTGATGACAAACAGTGGAATTCAAAGCAACAGATAATATGAATCACTAACGAAAATATGTACGATTATGAACAAGTCATAAATCATCCCAAACATTCGTACTAAAATCAAAATCAAATGACCGATGTTACGGGAATCGAAATCCTGGTGGCTATAAACGAAAATCAGCATCGTCAAATAAATTCACTGGTAGCAGTTTCAATCCAAAGCCAAAAGTCAATTAAGTATTCAAACCCGAGTGAATAGAAATATCAGAGAAATCAACATTCAAACGAAATAACACCAACAAAATCAGAGAAATTATGGAGCTCGAATTAAATGTGAGTGAAAGTTTCACTCACCTGGTTTTCGAATTTGAACAAATAGAAGCGGCCGAAGTATCTCGAGGCGATCAAGCAGTTTAGTTGAATCGAGCACTACAGTCGCGATTTACTGATTTTCGAAAACCCTAATTTGGAAAAGGGAAACGACAAGAGGAGGCCGCCATTATTTTTCTTTCATTTCGATTGCAAAGTTATTGTTTTTTTTTGAACGAAAATATGACAGAGAGGATATGTTTTAAGGGTTTCGAATGAAAATAAAATAAAAGAAGATCGCGTGATGGCCGAGCGTACAGGGTATAGAGCGGCTAAAATCAGAGAGAGGGTGGCTGCATTTATTATACTTGTCTTACTTTCCAAGCCTACATACTTATCCTAATCTTGGTTGTACATGAATATAATGTTGTCTTCTTTAGCAAGCCTTCGTAAATATTTATGTTTCTTTTGTTTAGTATAATTGCTTTGCAACACAAATGAAGTTCGTGTTAACATGATATTAGAATTTATCGAACATATTTACCTTATATTTTAAAATGTAAGATATTTACATTGTCGTTCCTTCGTTATCTAGATATTAACTTAAAACAATTTATAAGAGAAACTATCTCTTTATAAATAAACAACACAATTAATTTGAATTTGGAAAAAACTCAAATCGATTAACCAATAAATCTCACAATTTTAAATCAAGAATTAAATCAGTTATCAATTTAAAATAAATTAAAATTCGAAATCGTTAAAAATTAATCGCCAAACTCATAGTTATATTGGGAATTTAATTTAAATCATCATTTAAATATTTAAAATTAATTAAATATTTTCAATTTAAATTGTTCAAAATTCAGGGTCGTTACAACCTTCCCCCCTTAAAAGAATTTCGTCCCGAAATTATAAGTTAGGAAAAATGATTGTTAAAATCTCACCGATATTTACACCCTTCACAATTTTTTTTTACCAAGTTCGAAACTTATTAAATAAATAAATATAGGATACATTCCATTTGTTTTATTTCACTAGCCTTGTTCATTATCTCTTTTTTTCATTGATTTCTACAATCGAGATGCAAAATTCTTTTACCAAAAATTTTCGACTTACGAAACTCAGATTTAAACTCGAAATTCTTCATATTCTAGATTTGCATATTATATCTTTCCCAAAACTGTGGACATTTCAAAACATTTCAAAAATCCTCTTCCTTAGTTTATTAGGTTGGGATTTTGTAATTTAAATTTTAGGCTATTGATTTGCTATTTAAAGTTTGAAAATACTTGCTAACTCGAAATTTAACAAGTCTATTGTCGTTCTTACAGACATTAGTGATAAGCTGGCCAGGCGCAGGACTAAAAATCTCCAAGTACTAAATATACTTGCTTCAACTCCCGGTGAAAATACTTTAAAATCTTTTTTTAAAAATGGATATGGAAAGCAAATACCCCCATGGATCACAGTTACCCGGCGGTTACGCTACTATCCCAGTAGAATCGCTTGTAACTGTAGATTTCTCATCTCTTGAATTTTGCCACGGTTGTTGCCATAGATCGTGGTCCACACGGCGGTTACGCTACTATCCCAGTAGAATCGCTCGTGACCGTAGGCATCTCGCCCCTTGAATTACGCTTTGGCATCTAGATTGCAGTTTACACGGCGGTTACGCCACTATCCTAGTGGAATCGCTTGTAACTGTAGGCATCTCGCCCCTCAAATTACGCTAGTCACTCCAACTAATGGAAAACAAATGGCCAATCCAACTAATGGAAAACAAATGGCCAATCCAACTAATGGAAATCAAATGGTCAATCCAACTAATGGAAATCAAATGGTCAATCCAACTAATGGAATTCTACGTAGCTACGATCTTCAAATGGACACTCATCTCGAGTTCCAACAACCTTCACAAATTTTAAATGGAAGGTACTTTTCCATATCCTCAATTTGGAAAACATAATACCATACATACATATATAATATTTCATTTCACAATTCGTACATAGCATACTCATGTATTTACATAAGTTTTCCACAACAATTTCTTTCCAAACTAATGGTTTTCGAATTTATCGTATTCCCATATATACGTTCTGAAAACCTCAATATCTCATACCCATAACAAATAGAGGATTCACAAATTTTCCATTTCATTATCCATTTAAAATTTTCCTCTAAGTCGATTTGAAAATTTAAGGTTATCTCAAACCTAATTCAAATTCATAATCCAATTTATTATCGACTTCACACTCGATTTGGATTTCATGTTACATCGTCAATTCTCAACACATAATTTATGTCTATCGATATATAACCTCTGAGCTCGTACGTCTCAGAGAAGGGTGTTAAGCTAAAAGAATAAATTCTCCGCTACCAACAGATATATATTTAATAGAGATCAATTGCTATGTCGTCAATTCACAATGTTAGACATACAATCCAAATCGACCATTCAAAATTCAAAGTTGAACTAATTGTTCATATTTTCCAAAAATAATATCTTTACAAGTTATATTTTTCACCCTTCAACCATTTGAAAACAAATTTCAAATCATTTTTCACCTTTCAATCTTTGAAAACAAATTTCAAAGCAATTTCCTTAAACGGAAACATTTCCAAATATTTATCCATTTTAAACTTGAAATGGTTCATTTAAATCAATCAAATAAATCCTTACCGATTTATTTTGAACTTACGTTCCAAATCCGTAAATTTATTTCCACATTTCAAAAATAAATCAATATTTATTTTTAACAAATTTCCCTTTCTTTTATAAATTCCATAGTGAATTTACATTTCCAAAATATCTATGAATATACGATTTTCAAATCGATTTCACATATTCATTTCCAAATATCTTTAAAAGATAAAATCTCAAAACTTTTCATTTCATATTGGAAAATATTCCCATACTTATTTAATAATAAGTAATTTACAAATCCATTTATTTTCAACGCTTTGAAAATATTCAATATACTTATCATAATTAAGTATATATCTTATTCTTAAAGGAAATCATTCTTTAAACACATTAACTTGAGTCAAAACGAATGTTGCGTAAAACATCATTACGACGACCCAAATCATTAGTATAGGAATTCGAATTTAAGATAGATATATAAATCCCAATACTAGATAAAACTTTTCCTTTCAGAAATCATTTACTATAACGACAATGTTATAGTCCACCATTTCCTTTTATTTCGCTCGAAAACGTCTATTTCAACAATGAATGTTGAAATCTATGCTTTCGTTCCTTAACACATTTCAAAACAACTTCTAATGGATTTACTACATTTCATAATATTATTTCCCTAAAACATTTTCGTTTTATTTAATAATATATTCACTGTCCAAAATCGTGAATATACTTCATTAACGAATTTCAATATTTTACGCATTTAATTCAGAATTATTGAGGCTATCGATTTATAATCTTCTTTATTAATTCAATTCAATTTATATAACTTAGTTATATAACAAAATTCCATATTATAAGTTAAATACTTATAATCCATTTATTTACTAAATCGTTCTTCACAACGTTTGAAATCAATTTTTCAAAAGAATTCAGAATCAAATCCCCAAGTTATAGTTCAATAATTCTCTTGGTTATAACCAAATTGACATGCCCTTTTATTTCCCAATTACTTCGGAGATATTCAAAATATTCGATTTAAACCAATTTATCAATTCACTTAACTCAAATTTCACTTTCCGTTAATCTCAACAATTCGATAACGAGTTTTCCGAACAATCGAAACTCCAATCTAAGGAGACCTCAGCGAATAGAAACTATCGCAAACCTAAATTTAGAGAGGGGAATTTTCAAAAAGATTTGGATTTTAAAATACCTTTTATTTTTAAAGAAAACAATTTTATACTTCTTTAGATTTGAAAAACTCTTTCTTTAAAGTGATTCTAGTAACTATTCATATTAAACGCCATAAACTAAGCTTTGTGTAAACCAAAGCTCTGATACCACTTTTGTAACGATCCCCCGTTCTGACCGCCTCCGGTCGGTAATTAAACTAACTAGAGACGTTCAAAATGACGGATTGTTATTTAGTTTATAGAGTTTAAACAGAATCAGCCACAGAATCACAGAATAATAATAATATTTCACATAAATGAGCTTTTCTTTTATATATAAATATCAGAGTTATACAATGAATTTCATTCATACAGCGGAATATAATCTTTTAAGTACGAAAATCCTGAAAAGAAACTAAAGTGAAGCGGTATCCCCTCTCTCTCTAACTTCGCTGCCTGAAAATCTTCAAGCTGTAAAAATACTCGGTCTGACCCGAGTATTACATTAAAAAGAAAATAATACACGGATCAGTCTAATTCAACCTCAGTTATTAGTGCATAGGGCAATAATAATTACATAGAAATTAGACAACAGCCAAAATAAATTCACCTATCCGATCCTTTTAACAAAGAAATCGGATAACGGTAAATATAACACTTAACAGTGTTAAACAATAAATCAGTAGATTCAATTTTTCCAACGAAGATAGATGAAGGGATTATTAATGATGATAATTTAGAAAAACATCAGAATTGCCTAAACGGCAATTAACAACAAAATCATTAATTTAAACCCAATCAATTTAAAAAATTGAAATATCATTTAAAACATCAATATCGATTGGCTGTAGTACACGCACGCGTGTACGACCTCGCCATATTTTAAAACGTTAAAACTGTGTGGCTGCAGTACACGCACGCGTGTACGGCCTCGCCACTACGACATGTGAAACATGCAACAGATCAGGAAATGCATAATGAAAGTTCTCACCCGAACACAAGGTCAAACCCGTGTTGTGAAACTGGATTCAACACAGGTGCAATTTAAAAATGTACAAGTGATCAAGACATCTAAAACGAGTCTTGACCAAAAATCATTGACTCAAGTCAACTACACAATGCAAATGAATATGGTCAGAACACAAATGCAAGTGAAGTCAAAGACATAAGCATCACTGATACACAGGAATGAATCAAGGCTGTAACCAGACCAACATGTAAGCCAGACCAAGCTGCTGTATTCATGTAACCATGTGTGCACAATGTCAAATGCACGATATCATAGAAACAACTCCAAAGTGCATCAGAGTGGAGACAGTACAGGTCGAAACAAAGGAGCTCGAGCACAAGACTCATAAATAACCCAAATACCAGACTTCATGCAATTAACCAAAATAGATCAATGTATGCAATGAGCTACAGACCAGATTATAGGGCAATATGGTCAGAGCCACGACAACAAATATGCAGCAATTCAATGATCAAACTTAGGTCGAAACAAATAAGCAGCCCAGTGTCAACAATATTTGGAGTAAATGCAAGAATAGCTAAAGACAGTAACTAGAAATGCAGATGAATGTCAAATGCAAAACTCAACAGTGAACTGGTCAAGAGTTGATACCAGGAACAATGCTCTACCTCAAGAAGTGCAAATGCAACCCCGACCATATTATAATAAAAACTCAAGTCACAAATGCAGACAACATTGAATATATTGACATTGAATGCACCAGTCTCAAGTACATTAGGTCAGAGACCAAAGAATGGCCATACACAAAACAAAACATCGGTACGCAAAACCACTGCAACAAAAATCCACCATGAATGAAACCAAGTTGTGCACGTGTATAGAAACCAAACTACATAGCAAAGATATGAATATCATGCACCAGAACTAAGCCAACCTGGAACTGGAGGCTAACTAAATGAAGATGTACTGACTCGATGGCTCACAACACCTAAAATGCACAAGCCAGGCTACTGCATAGTGCAGTAGTAGAATCAGTGCAACAACAAGTGACAAGATGAACTGTGATCAGAAGCAGTGTGAATATAATCAGACCTAAGGTATAACAACAGTGATAATGCAGTGCAAATGAAGTTTAATTGAACCGGCTATGTAATATAAAAATGGAGTACTGCAAATTTAAAATAAAAATGCACATGAACTATGCAGAAGGCCCAAGGAACAGCAACCAAAATCAAAGCAAACAGTTCAGGTTGAAGGGACAGATTAAAGTCAAGGCCCAATGTTACAAAAATACAAATTGATTATCAAATGTATACATTATGAAGCAACCCAGTAAGGTGGCCGGAATCTACAATTTACAGAGATTTAACTGTATCCAGTTTTTTTTTTTAATGGTCGTGCTATAGCGTATACAAGAAAACATGGACAGGGAAGCAAACAATCAACTTGAACATGAACTAGGCCTTAAGGCTAAGCACAAGTGCACAAGCACAGTCCAATATGAATGGATACAATACATGCACAGTACAACTCAATACCCACAAACACATGTTGAGTACAAATATTTAAAGATGGAATGTTGAGATTTCATAAAGGCAATGGATCAGCAAAATAATAACTTAAGTATAACAGTGCCTTATATATATATTTAAAACTTTGTTTTGGAAAACTCGGGGAAGATCTGGGTTAAAGTTGAAAAACTGAATTTTTTTTGCAAAGTTTCAAAATCAGATCTTAAAGTATGAACTAGATCAGGTTGTATACTAGTTGTAATGTTTAAGTTTTATAAAATTATTGATGCCAGAATCGACAAGATAACCAAACTCAATGCCAATGATACCTAACCCAAAAATGTGTACAGGGATGCTACAGACAAGCACATATAGGCAGTCTCGATCAAAGACGAATTTTTTTTTCTCGGAATCATTTTAGAACGACCGAGAATTCAAACCAACAAATGCAACCCAAAGTCAGTTTCGTATTAAAGTTCAAGTCAAAAACCATGAACAATTAAAAAAAATTTGAGGCAAGCAAGAGATTCACAAATAATATCAAGTTGATGACAAACAGAGGAATTCAAAGCAACAGATAATATGAATCACTAACGAAAATATGTACGATTATGAACAAGTCATAAATCATCCCAAACATTCGTACTAAAATCAAAATCAAATGACCGATGTTACGGGAATCGAAATCCTGGTGGCTATAAACGAAAATCAGCATCGTCAAGTAAATTCACTTGTAGCAGTTTCAATCCAAAGCCAAAAGTCAATTAAGTATTCAAACCCGAGTGAATAGAAATATCAGAGAAATCAACATTCAAACGAAATAACACCAACAAAATCAGAGAAATTATGGAGCTCGAACTAAATGTGAGTGAAAGTTACACTCACCTGGTTTTCGAATTTGAACAAATAGAAGCGGCCGAAGTATCTCGCGGCGATCAAGCAGTTGAGTTGAATCGAGCACTACAGTCGCGATTTACTGATTTTCGAAAACCCTAATTTGGAAAAGGGAAACGACAAGAGGAGGCCGCCATTATTTTTCTTTCATTTCGATTGCAAAGTTATGGTTTTTTTTTGAACGAAAATATGATAGAGAGGATATGTTTTAAGGGTTTCGAATGAAAATAAAATAAAAGAAGGTCGCGTGATGGCCGAGCGTACAGGGTATAGAGTGGCTAAAATCAGAGAGAGGGTGGCTGCATTTATTATACTTGTCTTACTTCCTAAGCCTGCATACTTATCCTAATCTTGTTTGTACATGAATATAATGTTGTCTTCTTTAGCAAGCCTTTATAAATATTTATGTTTCTTTAGTTTAGTCTAATTGCTTTGCAATACAAATGAAGTTCTTGTTAACATGATATTAGAATTTGTCTAACATATTTACCTTATATTTTAAAATGTAAGATATTTACTTTGTCATTCCTTCGTTATCTAGATATTAACTTAAAACAATTTATAAAAGAAACTATCTCTTTACAAATAAACAACATAATTAATTTGAATTTGGAAAAAACTCAAATCGATTAACCAATAAATCTCACAATTTTAAATCAAGAATTAAATCAGTTATCAATTTAAAATAAATTAAAATTCGAAATCGTTAAAATTTAATCGCTAAACTCATAGTTATATTGGGAATTTAATTTTAATCATCATTTAAATATTTAAAATTAATTAAATACTTTCGGTTTAAATTGTTCAAAATTCAGGGTCATTACAACCTTCCCCCCTTAAAAGAATTTCGTCCCGAAATTATAAGTTAGGAAAAATGATTGTTAAAATCTCACCGATATTTACACCCTTCACAATTTTTTTTTCCACCAAGTTCTAAACTTATTAAATAAATAAATATAAGATTCATTCCATTTGTTTTATTTCACTAGCCTTGTTCATTATCTCTTTTGTTCACTGATTTCTACAATCGAGACGCAAAAATCTTTTGCCAAAAATTTTCGACTTACGAAACTCAGATTTAAACTCGAAATTCTTCATATTCTAGATTTGCATATTATATCTTTCCCAAAACTGTGGACTTTTCAAAACATTTCAAAAATCCTCTTCCTTAGTTTATTAGGTTGGGATTATGTAATTTAAATTTCAGGCTATTGATTTGCTATTTAAAGTTTGAAAATACTTGCTAACTCGAAATTTAACAAGTCTATTGTCGTTCTTACAGACATTAGTCATACGCTGGCCAGGCGCAGGACTAAAAATCTCCAAGTACTAAATATACTTGCTTCAACTCCTAGTGAAAATATTTTAAAATCTTTTTTTAAAAATGGATATGGAAAGCACATTCCCCCATGGATCACAGTTACCCGGCGGATACGCTACTACCCCAGTAGAATCGCTGGTAACTGTAGATTTCTCATCTCTTGAATTTCGCCATGGTTGTTGCCATAGATCGCGGTCCACACGGCGGTTACGCTACTATCCCAGTAGAATCGCTCGTGACCGTAGGCATCTCGCCCCTCGAATTACGCTTTGGCATCTAGATTGCACTTTACATGGCGGTTACGCCACTATCCTAGTGGAATCACTTGTAACTGTAGGCATCTCGCCCCTCAAATTACGCTAGTCACTCCAACTAATGGAAAACAAATGGCTAATCCAACTAATGGAAAACAAATGGCCAATCCAACTAATGGAAATCAAATGGTCAATCCAACTAATGGAAATCAAATGGTCAATCCAACTAATGGAATTCTACGTAGCTACGATCTTCAAATGGACACTCATCTCGAGTTCCAACAACCTTCACAAATTTTAAATGGAAGGTACTTTTCCATATCCTCAATTTGGAAAACATAATATCATACATACATATATAATATTTCATTTCACAATTTGTACATATCATACTCATGTACTTACATAAGTTTTCCACAACAATTTCTTTCCAAACTAATGGTTTTCGAATTTATCGTATTCTCATATATACGTTCTGAAAACCTCAATATCTCATACCCATAACAAATAGAGGATTCACAAATTTTCCATTTCATTATCCATTTAAAATTTTCCTCTAAGTCGATTTGAAAATTTAAGGTTATCTCAAACCTAATTCACATTCATAATCCAATTTATTATTGACTTCACACTCGATTTGGATTTCATGTTACATCGTCAATTCCCAACACATAATTGATGTCTATCGATATATAACCTATGAGCTCGTACGTCTCAGAGAAGGGTGTTAAGCTAAGAGAATAAATTCTCCGCCACCAACAGATATATATTTAATAGAGATCAATTGCTATGTCGTCAATTCACAATGTTAGACATACAATCCAAATCGACCATTCAAAATTCAAAGTTGAACTAATTGTTCGTATTTTCCAAAAATAATATCTTTACAAGATATATTTTTCACGCTTCAACCATTTGAAAAAAAAATTCAAATCATTTTTCACCTTTCAATCTTTGAAAACAAATTTCAAAGCAATTTCCTTAAACGGAAACATTTCCAAATATTTATCCATTTTAAACTTGAAATGGTTCATTTAAATCAATCAAATAAATCCTTACCGATTTATTTTAAACTTACGTTCCAAATCCGTAAATTTATTTCCACATTTCAAAAATAAATCAATATTTATTTTTAACAAATTTCCCTTTCTTTTATAAATTCCATAGTGAATTTACATTTCCAAAATATCTATGAATATACGATTTTCAAATCGATTTCACATATTCATTTCCAAATATCTTTAAAAGATAAAATCTCAGAACTTTTCATTTCATATTGGAAAATATTCCCATACTTATTTAATAATAAGTAATTCACAAATCCATTTATTTTCAACACTTTCAAAATATTCAATATACTTATCATAATTAAGTATATATATTATTCTTAAAAGAAATCATTCTTTAAACACATTAACTTGAGTCAAAACGAATGTTGCGTAAAACATCGTTACGACGACCCAAATCATTAGTATAGGAATTCGAATTTAAGATAGATATATAAATCCCAATACTAGATAAAACTTTTCCTTTCAGAAATCATTTACTATAACGACAATGTTATAGTCCGCCATTTCCTTTTATTTCGCTCGAAAACGTCTATTTCAACAATGAATGTTGAAATCTATGCTTTCGATCCTTAACACATTTCAAAACAAATTCAAATGGATTTACTCCATTTCATAATATTATTTCCCTAAAACATATTCGTTTTATTTAATAATATATTCACTGTCCAAAATCGTGAATATACTTCGTTAACCAATTTCAATATTTTACGCATTTAAATCAGAATTATTAAGGCTATCGATTTATAATCTTCTTTATTAATTCAATTCAATTTATATAACTTAGTTATATACCAAAAGTCCATATTATAAGTTAAATACTTATAATCCATTTATTTACTAAATCGTTCTTCACAACGTTTGAAATCAATTTTTCAAAAGAATTCAGAATCAAATCCCCAAGTTATAGTTCAATAATTCTCTTGGTTATTACCAAATTGACATGTCCTTTTATTTCCCAATTACTTCGGAGATATTCAAAATATTCGATTTAAACCAATTTATCAATTCACTTAACATAAATTTCGCTTTCCGTAAATCTCAACAATTCGATAACGAGTTTTCCGAACAATCGAAACTCAAATCTAAGGAGACCTCACCGAATAGAAACTATCTCAATCCTAAATTTAGAGAGGGGAATTTTCAAAAAGATTTGGATTTTAAAATACCTTTTATTTTTAAAGAAAACAACTTTATACTTCTTTAGATTTGAAAAACGCTTTCTTTAAAGTGATTCTAGTAACTATTCATATTAAACGCCATAAACTAAGCTTTGTGTAAACCAAAGCTCTGATACCACTTTTGTAACGATCCCCCGTTCTGACCCCCGGTCGGTAATTAAACTAACAAGAAACGTTCAAAATGACGGATAATTATTTAGTTTATAGAGTTTAAACAGAATCAGCCACAGAATCACAGAATAATAATAATATTTCACATAAATGAGCTTTTCTTTTATATATAAATAACAGAGTTATACATTGAATTTCATTCATACGGCGGAATATAATCTTTTAAGTACAAAATTCCCGAAAAGAAACTAAAGTGAAGCGGTATCCCCTCTCTCTCTAACTTCGCTGCCTGAAAATCTTCAAGCTGTTAAAATACTCGGTCTGACCCGAGTATTACATTAAAAAGAAAATAATACTCGGATCAGTCTAATTCAAACTCAGTTATTAGTGCATAGAGGCAATAATAATTACATAGAAATTAGACAACACCCAAAATAAATTCACCTATCCGATCCTTTTAACAAAGAAATCGGTTAACGGTAAATATAACACTTAACAGTGTTAAACAATAAATCGGTAGATTCAATTTCAACGAAGATAGATGATGGGATTATTAATGATGATAATTTAGAAAAACATCAGAATTGCCTAAACGACAATTAACAACAAAATCATCAATTTAAACCCAATCAATTTAAAAAATTGAAATATCATTTAAAACATCAATATCGATTGGCTGCAGTACACGCACGCGTGTACGGCCTCACCATATTTTAAAACGTTAAAACTGTGTGGCTGCGGTACACGCACGCGTGTACGGCCTCGCCACTGCGACATGTGAAACATGCAACAGATCAGGAAATGCATAATGAAAGTTCTCACCCGAACACAAGGTCAAACCCGTGTTGTGAAACTGGATTCAACACAGGTGCAATTTAAAAATGTACAAGTGATCAAGACATCTAAAACGAGTCTCGACCAAAAATCATTGACTCAAGTCAACTACACAATGCAAATGAATATGGTCAGAACACAAATGCAAGTGAAGTCAAAGTCATAAGCATCACTGATACACAGGAATGAATCAAGACTGTAACCAGACCAACATGTAAGCCAGACCAAGCTGCTGTATTCAAGTAACCATGTGTACACAATGTCAAATGCACAATATCATAGAAACAACTCCAAAGTGCATCAGAGTGGAGACAGTACAGGTCGAAACAAAGGAGCTCGAGCACAAGACTCATAAATAACCCAAATACCAGACTTCACGCAATTAACCAAAAGAGATCAATGTATGCAATGAGCTACAGACCAGATTATAGGGCAATATGGTCAGAGCCACGACAACAAATATGCAGCAATTCAATGATCAAACTTAGGTCGAAACAAATAAGCAACCCAATGTCAACAATATTTGGAGTAAATGCAAGAATAGCTAAAGACAGTAACTAGAAATGCAGATGAATGTCAAATGCAAAACTCAATAATGAACTGGTCGAGAGCTGATACCAGGAACAATGCTCTACCTCAAGAAGTGCAAATGCAACCCCGACCAGATTATAATAAAAACCCAAGTCACAAATGCAGACAACATTGAATATATTGACATTGAATGCACCAGTCTCAAGTACATTAGGCCAGAGACCAAAGAATGGCCATACACAAAACAAAACATCGGTACGCAAAACCACTGCAACAAAACTCCACCATGAATAAAACCAAGTTGTGCACGTGTATCAAAACCAAACTACATAGTGAAGACATGAATATCATGCACCAGAACTAAGGCAACCCGGAACTGGAGGCTAACTAAATGAAGACGTAATGACTCGATGGCTCACAACACCTAAAATGCACAAGCAAGGCTACTGCATAGCGCAGTAGTAGAACCAGTGCAACAACAAGTGACAAGATGAACTGTGATCAGAAGCAGTGTGAATATAATCAGACCTAACATATAACAACAGTGATAATGCAGTGCAAATGAAGTTCAATTGAACCGGCTATGTAATATAAAAATGGAGTACTGCAAATTTAAAATGAAAATGCACATGAACTATGCAGAAGGCCCAAGGAACAGCAACCAAAATCAAAGCAAACAGTTCAAGTTGAAGGGACAGATTAAAGTCAAGGCCCAATGTTACAAAAATACAACTTGATTATCAAAATGTATACATTATGAAGCAACCCAGTAAGGTGGCCGGAATCTACAATTTACAGAGATTTAACTGTATCCGGTTTTTTTTTTAATGGTCGTGCTATAGCATATACAAGAAAACATGGACAGAGCAGCAAACAATCAACTTGAACATGAACTAGGCCTTAAGTCTAAGCACAAGTGCACAAGCACAGTCCAATATGAATGGATACAATACATGCACAGTACAACTCAATACCCACAAACACATGTTGAGTACAAATATTTAAAGATGGAATGTTGAGATTTCATAAAGGCAATGGATCAGCAAAATAATAACTTAAGTATAACAGTGCCTTATCTATATATTTAAAACTTTGTTTTGGAAAACTCGGGGAAGATCTGGGTTTAAAGTTGAAAAACTGAATTTTTTTTGCAAAGTTTCAAAATCAGATCTTAAAGTATGAACTAGATCAGGTGGTATACTAGTTGTAATGTTTAAGTTTTATAAAATTATTGATGCCAGAATCGACAAGATAACCAAACTCAAAGCCAATGATACCTGACCCAAAAATGTGTACAGGGATGCTACAGACAAGCACATATAGGCAGTCTCGATCAAAGACGATTTTTTTTTCTCGGGATCATTTTAGAACGACCAAGAATTCAAACCAACAAATGCAACCCAAAGTCAGTTTCGTATTAAAGTTCAAGTCAAAAACCATGAACAATTAAAAAAAATTAGAGGCAAGCAAGAGATTCACAAATAATATCAAGTTGATGACAAATAGAGGAATTCAAAGCAACAGATAATATGAATCACTAACGAAAATATGTACGATTATGAACAAGTCATAAATCATCCCAAACATTCGTACTAAAATCAAAATCAAATGACCAATGTTACAGGAATCAAAATCCTGGTGGCTATAAACGAAAATCAGCATCGTCAAATAAATTCACTTGTAGCAGTTTCAATCCAAAGCCAAAAGTCAATTAAGTATTCAAACCCGAGTGAATAGAAATATCAGAGAAATCAACATTCAAACGAAATAACACCAACAAAATCAGAGAAATTATGGAGCTCGAACTAAATGTGAGTGAAAGTTTCACTCACCTGGTTTTCGAATTTGAACAAATAGAAGCGGCCGAAGTATCTCGAGGCGATCAAGCAGTTGAGTTGAATCGAGCACTACAGTCGCGATTTACTGATTTTCGAGAACCCTAATTTGGAAAAGGGAAACGACAAGAGGAGGCCGCCATTATTTTTCTTCCATTTCGATTGCAAAGTTATGGTTTTTTTTTTTGAACAAAAATATGATAGAGAGGATATGTTTTAAGGGTTTCGAATGAAAATAAAATAAAAGAAGGTCGCGTGATGGCCGAGCGTACAGGGTATAGAGTGGCTAAAATCAGAGAGAGGGTGGCTGCATTTATTATACTTGTCTTACTTACCAAGCCTACATACTTATCCTAATCTTGTTTGTACATGAATATAATGTTGTCTTCTTTAGCAAGCCTTTATAAATATTTATGTTTCTTTAGTTTAGTCTAATTGCTTTGCAATACAAATGAAGTTCTTGACATGATATTAGAATTTATCTAACATATTTACCTTATATTTTAAAATGTAAGATATTTACATTGTCATTCCTTCGTTATCTAGATATTAACTTAAAACAATTGATAAAAGAAACTATATGTTTATAAATAAACAACATAATTAATTTGAATTTGGAAAAAACTCAAATCGATTAACCAATAAATCTCGCAATTTTAAATCAAGAATTAAATCAGTTATCAAGTTAAATTAAATTAAAATTCGAAATCGTTAAAATTTAATCGCCAAACTCATAGTTATATTGGGAATTTAATTTAAATCATCATTTAAATATTTAAAATTAATTAAATATTTTCAATTTAAATTGTTCAAAATTCAGGGTCGTTACAACCTTCCCCCCTTAAAAGAATTTCGTCCCTAAATTATAAGTTAGGAAAAATGATTGTTAAAATCTCACCGATATTTAAACCCTTCACAATTTTTTTTCCACCAAGTTCGAAACTTATTAAATAAATAAATATAAGATTCATTCCATTTGTTTTATTTCACTAGCCTTGTTCATTATCTCTTTTGTTCATTGATTTCTACAATCGAGACGCAAAAATCTTTTACCAAAAATTTTCGACTTACGAAACTCAGATTTAAACTCGAAATTCTTCATATTCTAGATTTGCATATTATATCTTTCCCAAAACTGTGGACTTTCCAAAACATTTCAAAAATCCTCTTCCTTAGTTTATTAGGTTGGGATTATGTAATTTAAATTTCAGGCTATTGATTTGCTATTTAAAGTTTGAAAATACTTGCTAACTCGAAATTTAACAAGTCTATTGTCGTTCTTACAGACATTAGTCATACGTTGGCCAGGCGCAGGACTAAAAATCTCTAAGTACTAAATATAATTGCTTCAACACCCAGTGAAAATACTTTAAAATCTTTTTTTAAAAATGGATATGGAAAGCACATTCCCCCATGGATCACAGTTACCCGGCGGTTACGCTACTATCCCAGTAGAATCGCTTGTAACTGTAGATTTCTCATCTCTTGAATTTCGCCATGGTTGTTGCCATAGATCGCGGTCCACACGGCGGTTACGCTACTATCCCAGTAGAATCGCTTGTGACCGTAGGCATCTCGCCCCTCGAATTACGCTTTGGCATCTATATTGCAGTTTACACGGCAGTTACGCCACTATCCAAGTGGAATCGCTTGTAACTGTAGGCATCTCGACCCTCAAATTGCGCTAGTCACTCCAACTAGTGGAAAACAAATGGCCAATCCAACTAATGGAAAACAAATGGCCAATCCAACTAGTGGAAATCAAATGGCCAATCCAACTAATGGAAATCAAATGGTCAATCCAACTAATGGAATTCTACGTAGCTACGATCTTCAAATGGACACTCATCTCGAGTTCCAACAACCTTCACAAATTTTAAATGGAAGGTACTTTTCCATATCCTCAATTTGGAAAACATAATATCACACATACATATATAATATTTCATTTCACAATTCGTACATATCATACTCATGTACTTACATAAGTTTTCCACAACAAATTCTTTCCAAACTAATGGTTTTCGAATTTATCGTATTCTCATATATACATTCTGAAAACCTTAATATCTCATACCCATAACAAATAGAGGATTCACAAATTTTCCATTTCATTATCCATTTAAAATTTTCCTCTAAGTCGATTTGAAAATTTAAGGTTATCTCAAACCTAATTCACATTCATAATCCAATTTATTATCGACTTCACACTCGATTTGGATTTCATGTTACATCGTCAATTCTCAACACATAATTGATGTCTATCGATATATAACCTCTGAGCTCGTACGTCTCGGAGAAGGGTGTTAAGCTAAGAGAATAAATTCTCCGCCACCAACAGATATATATTTAATGGAGATCAATTGCTATGTCGTCAATTCACAATGTTAGACATACAATCCAAATCGACCATTCAAAATTCAAAGTTGAACTAATTGTTCGTATTTTCCAAAAATAATATCTTTATAAGATATATTTTTCACGCTTCAACCATTGGAAAACAAATTTCAAATCATTTTTCACCTTTCAATCTTTGAAAACAAATTTCAAAGCAATTTCCTTAAACGAAAACATTTCCAAATATTAATCCATTTTAAACTAGAAATGGTTCATTTAAATCAATCAAATAAATCCTTACCGATTTATTTTAAACTTACGTTCCAAATCCGTAAATTTATTTCCACATTTCAAAAATAAATCAATATTTATTTTTAACAAAATTTCCCTTTCTTTTATAAATTCCATAGTGAATTTACATTTCCAAAATATCTATGAATATACGATTTTCAAATCGATTTCACATATTCATTTCCAAATATCTTTAAAAGATAAAATCTCAAAACTTTTCATCTCATATTGGAAAATATTCCCATACTTATTTAATAAAAAGTAATTCACAAATCCATTTATTTTCAATGCTTTCAAAATATTCAATATACTTATCATAATTGAGTATATATGTTATTCTTAAAGGAAATCACTCTTTAAACACATTAACTTGAGTCAAAACGAATGTTGCGTAAAACATCGTTACGACGACCCAAATCATTAGTATAGAAATTCGAATTTAAGATAGATATATAAATCCCAATACTAGATAAAACTTTTCCTTTCAGAAATCATTTACTATAACGACAATGTTATAGTCCACCATTTCCCTTTATTTCGCTCGAAAACGTCTATTTCAACAATGAATGTTGAAATCTATGCTTTCGATCCTTAACACATTTCAAAACAACTTCAAATGGATTTACTCCATTTCATAATATTATTTCCCTAAAGCATATTCGTTTTATTTAATAATATATTCACTGTCCAAAATCGTAAATATACTTCGTTAACCAATTTCAATATTTTACGCATTTAATTCAGAATTATTAAGGCTATCGATTTATAATCTTCTTTATTAATTCAATTCAATTTATATAACTTAGTTATATACCAAAAGTCCATATTATAAGTTAAACACTTATAATCCATTTATTTACTTAATCGTTCTTCACAACGTTTGAAATCAATTTTTCAAAAGAATTCAGAATCAAATCCCCAAGTTATAGTTCAATAATTCTCTTGGTTATAATTGTGACAGCCCTAGTTAATCAAGCATGTAGAAAGTTTAGGTCATTTGAATTTTATTTTAATAAAAAAAATATGGATACAATTTTCAAAAAAAAAAATATACTTGTGTAAAAATGAGAATGTATGTAGTGGTGCATGTGCACACTGTTGCAGTGTACAAACTGGAGCAAGTAATTCAGTAAGAATCTTGCAAGCAAAAAAAAAAAATATAAATAAATGTATAAATTAGTGCATGACCATTAAGTATGAATGCACCATAGTTGAATGAAATGCATGAACAACCTGGGAAAGATTTTAGCTCTAACTTCCATAGCATAAGTGCAAACACAGTAGCTTGTGTGGGTAGAGAATATATATAAATACATTGGAATACACATGCATGTACCCAGTATTTAGCAGAAACACACACCTAGCTGGCCATTCAAATAAACTTATATGCATGAATAACATCCAGAAAATACAAGGAATGCCTGAGCCAAAGAATTCATGCATATAATGTGTAAAGGAATTTTGCCAAAAAAGGTTAAGACAGGGAAAAGGAAAATGGCAGGGAGAGGGTAAACTGTTGGGTGAGATTAGAAAATAATGATGGAATTTCTGATGAAAATAAATTACCTAACTAACCTTAAAACCCTAACAACTCCACTATATACCACATCATTTCCTACGGGTGCACATTGGAAGACTAGAAATCAAAATACAGTAAAGGAAGTAAGCAACAGATTAAGGAAAATAATGGCAAACCTGAATCAAGACCTAGGAAGACGAAACATGGTGAGTAAACCCTCACTTGGCAAGGCATTAAGACCTATGAAAGGCAGCCATTAAATCTTTAGTTTATCTTAATTTTTCTATGATGTTTTATATGCATTTTAGTTGATAATTTTCTGTTGTTTCTGGATTTTGTGTTTTGCAGTGCCTTGTTGTTATTGAAAATTATGCTTGGTTATACATGACAATTTAATGATAGGATGAAAATAACTGACTTACTTGTGGAATTTTAAGTTTGAGAAAATGTTTTTGGTTTAAGCATAAACTAGTAAGAAAAGTAGGGTGCAAGGCAGTAAGGGGAAGGGGGTCCTCTGGCTTATGACTTGCATTTGAAGGGATGATTGAGATACAGTGGAATTTCCACATGCTAAATCTTGATCCATCATTGGGTACCCTCTGGAAATAAGGTTAATAAGAAAATACATTATAATGCATGGGATGACTGCAAGAACCTTATTGTTGGAGAACCCTAGTAGCATTCCACTTTGGAAATGCTCTGAGTTATGCTTCAACCAAAAGTATGTCTCTGAAGGAAATTGACTTGAAATGACTTTCAAATGTGAGTGATGGTTGAATATATGGGTTACTGAATGTTTGATGGATGTATAAAAACTGCTAGTATGCATTGATTAGGAATACAACAGTGTGGGGCATGACACTACATAGGTAATAGGGGGTTATAGGAAAGAATTTAGTAATTAAACTCAGGGCATGGGTCACCTCTATCAGGTTGGATATGAGGGAAGTGGGTATGAATGGTGGTTGGCTTGCATCAAGGATGGGGTGTGAGTTTGCACATGGCATGTTTATGCCCAAATAGATTGAAGTGCACTGGAAATCAAACAGCAGTTCCAGGCAGTGTGCACCAGTGCAACTATGAATGTGATACTGGACTCTTAAAAAGTGTTATGAATTTACAAGCAAAGGAGAATATGCTAGGAGTATGGTGGGTACTGGTATGCAGACCCAGTTTTGATGCTTTAGCTAAATGATAGGAGTTTTGCTTGATCATGGTTGTGAAATGCCTGTGTGATTTGCATGATGGCTGCTATGAATTCTTGAAATAAGAATTTCTGCTAAGAAATTGGTCTAAACACATATACATGCATTTATGAGTTCATTCACTTCACTGTAAGGATACAAAAATGGGTGCATGAGGAAGTGGTTTAACAATCTGAGTAAAAACATCTAACTTCTGAAATAAAGGTGATGTGGAACCAATTTCATAAATCTTATGCATTGTCAATTGAATTTACTCATACCAGATTTCAATCTGACCTGTTTGTTGCTTGCATCAAATGGGTGTTTCACTTGCATTGTGGAGCAGACCATGAGATGGTTGCAGGGAAAAAGGATGCTAAATAATAAGATGTAGACATATGATTCTAGAAGAAATTGCAAACTAACTAAGCTAGGATTTTGTAGGAGAATGGCTCTTCTGTTTTATTTTCAGTTGAAAAGTTTTATGTAATGATGTTTAAATTGTGCTAGAAAAACTTGGTTATGATGTAAAGGATGACTGGGAAAAAGTATGTTGTAATGAAAATTATTTCCAGTGAAAGAAAAATATGATGAAGGCCTTTAGCTTTATGCTGGAAACTGTGAGCATACCAAATTCTTAGGAATCAAGTAAGGAATTGGTAGTGGATCTGAAGCATATGTGAACTAGTATACTTATGTATTAGTTTGTTTAGAGAACTAGAACCTGTTCACTTAGTCACTGCAGGTATCATGAGGTAAGGAAAAACCATAGGCAGAAAGGAAAGAAAAATAGGAGATGTAAACTCAGAATTAAAAATGTATTTGATAATTATTTGTACAAGTGAAACATGTAGATTACAACTAATTAATTTCTGAGTCTTACCTAAACAAATCAGTCCACTTAAGGACTAAGGGGAAGCAAATTGCAGCTATGCATGATTATGTGCCCGCAGGTGCACAGGAACATGCACAACCCCAGTTTAGTCATTGGGAAAGAACCTTTGGTAAGTTGAAATGCTACGAGTTAGTTTACATATTCCATTTAATACACCAATAATAAACACAAGAAAACAAGTAGGAATTAGTCAAATGAATGGCGCAGAGATTCAAATGGAAGGGATTTTCTTGATTATTTTTGTTGTGAATAACTCAGTTTGATTTTGTTTAAAAATGGGCTGAGTTACTCAAAAAAAAAAATATATAAATAAAATATACTCTGGTATATAAACTATGTGAATATTCAAATAGTTTTTACAAAGAAGTATATCAATATTTTTATATTGATTAGAGTGGATCTTGGGAAATAAATAAATAAATAAATAAATAAATAAAACAATAAGAAAATAGTTGGTCAGAAAAGAAGGCAACCCTGAATTAGCCCAAACTAAATTGTGTCATTCAAAAAAATAAATAAATAAATATGACGAGTAGGAAGGGGTTGTCTCAATAACCAAATTGACATGCCCTTTTATTTCCCAATTACTTCGGAGATATTCAAAATATTCGATTTAAACCAATTTATCAATTCACTTAACTCAAATTTCGCTTTCCGTAAATCTCAACAATTCGATAACGATTTTTCCGAACAATCGAAACTCAAATCTAAGGAGACCTCACCGAATAGAAACTATCGCAAACCTAAATTTAGAGAGGGGAATTTTCAAAAAGATTTGGATTTTAAAATACCTTTTATTTTTAAAGAAAACAATTTTATACTTCTTTAGATTTGAAAAACGCTTTCTCTAAAGTGATTCTAGTAACTATTCATATTAAACGCCATAAACTAAGATTTGTGTAAACCAAAGCTCTGATACCACTTTTGTAACGATCCCCCGTTCTGACCGCCTCCGGTCGGTAATTAAACCAACTAGAAACGTTCAAAATGACGGATTGTTATTTAGTTTATAGAGTTTAAACAGAATCAGCCACAGAATCACAGAATAATAATAATATTTCACACAAATGAGCTTTTCTTTTATATATAAATATCAGAGTTATACAATGAATTTCATTCATACAGCGGAATATAATCTTTTAAGTACAAAAATCCTGAAAAGAAACTAAAGTGAAGCGGTATCCCCTCTCTCTCTAACTTCGCTGCCTGAAAATCTTCAAGCTGTAAAAATACTCGGTCTGACCCGAGTATTACATTAAAAAGAAAATAATACACGGATCAGTCTAATTCAAACTCAGTTATTAGTGCATAGAGGCAATAATAATTACATAAAAATTAGACAACAGCCAAAATAAATTCACCTATCCGATCCTTTTAACAAAGAAATCGGATAACGGTAAATATAACACTTAACAGTGTTAAACAATAAATCAGTAGATTCAATTTTTTCAACGAAGATAGATGAAGGGATTATTAATGATGATAATTTAGAAAAACATCAGAATTGCCTAAACGGCAATTAACAACAAAATCATCAATTTAAACCCAATCAATTTAAAAATTTGAAATATCATTTAAAACATCAATATCGATTGGCTGCAGTACACGCACGCGTGTACGGCCTCGCTATATTTTAAAACGTTAAAACTGTGTGGCTGCAGTACACGCACGCGTGTACGGCCTCGCCACTATGACATGTGAAACATGCAACAGATCAGGAAATGCATAATGAAAGTTCTCACCCGAACACAAGGTCAAACCCGTGTTGTGAAACTGGATTCAACACAGGTGCAATTTAAAAATGTACAAGTGATCAAGAGATCTAAAACGAGTCTCGACCAAAAATCAGTGACTCAAGTCAACTACACAATGCAAATGAATATGGTCAGAACACAAATGCAAGTGAAGTCAAAGACATAAGCATCACTGATACACAGGAATGAATCAAGACTGTAACCAGACCAACATGTAAGCCAGACCAAGCTGTTGTATTCAAGTAACCATGTGTGCACAATGTCAAATGCACAATATCATAGAAACAACTCCAAAGTGCATCAGAGTGGAGACAGTACAGGTCGAAACAAAGGAGCTCGAGCACAAGACTCATAAATAACCCAAATACCAGACTTCACGCAATTAACCAAAAGAGATCAATGTATGCAATGAGCTACAGACCAGATTATAGGGCAATATGGTCAGAGCCTCGACAACAAATATGCAGCAATTCAATGATCAAACTTAGGTCGAAACAAATAAGCAACCCAGTGTCAACAATATTTGGAGTAAATGCAAGAACAACTAAAGACAGTAACTAGAAATGCAGATGAATGTCAAATGCAAAACTCAACAGTGAACTGGTCGAGAGATGATACTAGGAACAATGCTCTACCTCTAGAAGTGCAAATGCAACCCCGACCAGATTATAATGAATACTCAAGTCACAAATGCAGACAACATTGAATATATTGACATTGAATGCACCAGTCTTATGTACATTAGGTCAGAGACCAAAGAATGGCCATACACAAAACAAAACATCGGTACGCAAGACCACTGCAACAAAAATCCACCATGAATGAAACCAAGTTGTGCACGTGTATAGAAACCAAACTACATAGCAAAGATATGAATATCATGCACCAGAACTAAGCCAACCTGGAACTGGAGGCTAACTAAATGAAGATGTACTGACTCGATGGCTCACAACACCTAAAATGCACAAGCCAGGCTACTGCATAGCGCAGTAGTAGAATCAGTGCAACAACAAGTGACAAAATGAACTGTGATCAGAAGCAGTGTGAATATAATCAGACCTAAGGTATAACAACAGTGATAATGCAGTGCAAATGAAGTTCAATTGAACCGGCTATGTAATATAAAAATGGAGTACTGCAAATTTAAAATGAAAATGCACATGAACTATGCAGAAGGCCCAAGGAACAGCAACCAAAATCAAAGCAAACAGTTCAAGTTGAAGGGACAGATTAAAGTCAAGGCCAAATGTTACAAAAATACAACTTGATTATCAAAATGTATACATTATGAAGCAACCCGGTAAGGTGGCCGTAATCTACAATTTACAGAGATTTAACTGTATCAGGTTTTTTTTTTAATGGTTGTGCTATAGCATATACAAGAAAACATGGACAGAGCAGCAAACAATCAACTTGAACATGAACTAGTCCTTAAGGCTAAGCACAAGTGCACAAGCACAGTCCAATATGCATGGATACAATACATGCACAGTACAACTCAATACCCACAAACACATGTTGAGTACAAATATTTAAATATGGAATGTTGAGATTTCACAAAGGCAATGGATCAGCAAAATAATAACTTAAGTATAACAGTGCCTTATCTATATATTTAAAACTTTGTTTTAGAAAACTCGGGGAAGATCTGGGTTTAAAGTTGAAAAACTGAATTTTTTTTGCAAAGTTTCAAAATCAGATCTTAAAGTATGAACTAGATCAGGTTGTATACTAGTTGTAATGTTTAAGTTTTATAAAATTATTGATGCCAGAATCGACATGATAACCAAACTCAAAGCCAATGATACCTGACCCAAAAATGTGTACAGGAATGCTACAGACAATCACATATAGACAGTCTCGATCAAAGACGAAATTTGTTTTCTAGGAATCATTTTAGAACGACCAAGAATTCAAACCAACAAATGCAACCCAAAGTCAGTTTTGTATTAAAGTTCAAGTCAAAAACCACGAACAATTAAAAAAAATTAGAGGCAAGCAAGAGATTCACAAATAATATCAAGTTAATGACAAACAGAGGAATTCAAAGCAACATATAATATGAATCACTAACAAAAATATGTACGATTATGAACAAGTCATAAATCATCCCAAACATTCGTACTAAAATCAAAATCAAATGACCGATGTTACAGGAATCGAAATCCTGGTGGCTATAAACGAAAATCAGCATTGTCAAATAAATTCACTTGTAGTAGTTTCAATCCAAAGCCAAAAGCCAATTAAGTATTCAAACCCGAGTGAATAGAAATATCAGAGAAATCAACATTCAAACGAAATAACACCAACAAAATCAGAGAAATTATGGAGCTCGAATTAAATGTGAGTGAAAGTTTCACTCACCTGGTTTTCGAATTTAAACAAATAGAAGCGGCCGAAGTATCTCGAGGCGATCAAGCAGTTGAGTTGAATCGAGCACTACAGTCGCGATTTACTGATTTTCGAGAACCCTAATTTGGAAAAGGGAAACGACAAGAGGAGGCCGCCATTATTTTTCTTCCATTTCGATTGCAAAGTTATGGTTTTTTTTTTTTGAAGGAAAATATGACAGAGAGGATATGTTTTAAGGGTTTCGAATGAAAACAAAATAAAAGAAGGTCGCGTGATGGCCGAGCGTACAGGGTATAGAGTGGCTAAAATCAGAGAGAGGGTGGCTGCATTTATTATACTTGTCTTACTTCCCAAGCCTACATACTTATCCTAATCTTGTTTGTACATGAATATAATGTTGTCTTCTTTAGCAAGCCTTCATAAATATTTATGTTTCTTTTGTTTAGTCTAATTGCTTTGCAATACAAATGAAGTTCTTGTTAACATGATATTAGAATTTATCTAACATATTTACCTTATATTTTAAAATGTAAGATATTTTCATTGTCATTCCTTCGTTATCTAGATATTAACTTAAAACAATTTATAAAAGAAACTATCTCTTTATAAATAAACAACATAATTAATTTGAATTTGGAAAAAACTCAAATCGATTAACCAATAAATCTCACAATTTTAAATCAAGAATTAAATCAGTTATCAATTTAAAATAAATTAAAATTCGAAATCGTTAAAATTTAGTCGCCAAACTCATAGTTATATTGGGAATTTAATTTAAATCATCATTTAAATATTTAAAATTAATTAAATATTTTCAATTTAAATTGTTCAAAATTCAGGGTCGTTACAGCATTTGTTTATAATTCAATGTATTTAATTTTCAAAGATATTGAAAGTTAAAATCCCATATTTCAAAACACTATAAAAAAATAAATATTTGATAGTTCAAAGGTATGATAGTTTAAAATAAGATTTATCAAAGGTCCAATACACTTTCTTTTATACTTGTACTTAATGTAATTTGTATCTATTAAAAAGTAAGAAAGAGTTTAAAAACATAAGCATATATATTAACAAAACATAAGTAATTAATATAATAAAGGGGTTTTAACATTTGTGGCTTAAGGGCCATGCATAATTACAAGTGGCATACTTCATTTCTTTTAAACTAAATTTTAGATAATATGTTTGAGAAGACCAGGCTGTTTTCTGTTCAAAAGGCATTCTTCTTCATTTTATCCCAAAACAAAAATCTGAATACAAACTTGAAATTCATAATGCAAACCATCCTAAAACTTGTAGTCTTCAAATTTCTTCAACCTGAAATCATGTATAAACCTGAGACCACTTTGCAACACTCAACAGAACTGCATGCAACAGCAGTTTCAATTCAAAGTCCTATAGTCTTCATTCTGTTTTAAATCAAACCAAGTCTGCATTTTTCTGGAAACAAACATGCATGCAGGTAAATCTGGAGTCAATCAAAGTTTTAAAAGCTTACAAGTTCCAGAGGCCATGGTTTTCAAGTTTTCAAAAGCTAGCATTTCATTATTCAAAGCTTTTCAAATTTTTAAAGGAAATCAAGGCAGCAAGTTTACAAGTCCCCTGTTTTTAAAAGCTCTGCCTCTTTAATATATGTGAGTAAACTCCTACCCTTAAATGCTAAATTCTGTTTGAAAATTTTGTGCTTGTGAGTAATTTTTTTTAACTTTAAAATCTTAAATAGGTTGCATGCTAGTTTATTGAAATAGAATAGCTATTTTCTTATGTTATAGATAGCTGTTGAAATGAATGTAAGTAATGTGCATGTTGTTTCTTTTTCAATGGCCTGTGCTGTTTCTTTTTGATGTTCCAGGAAATCCCAATTTTTATTTAAGTACTTACACTTAATTTGTTTCCTAATTTGAATGAAAATTATAGAGAAAAGTTATTATTTTCTTATGTTAATATAAAAAAAATTCAAGAAAGAAAATATGGGTACTGACCCTGGAAACAGAAGATAACATTATGTATGTTTATTTTTATCAAAACCAATTATATTGAATATTGAAATCCAGTTTCGTAAACTAAAAGTAGTTACTGGAACTTTATTTTTAAATCAAGTATTAGAATTTTTAGAGTTTAGTTTCAGTAGAAGTTAGTACTTGAACTAAGAATGAAATTTAGCAAGTTCTTGTGATCCATGACTTGTGAAACTTTGGGATTCTTCTGAGTGATAGAGGAAGTATTGGAGATGCTCAGAAAAATCATGAATGGGTTTAAAATTGGCTAGATTGGATGCATTTTTGAGATTCAGTATTAAACCGTAGTTTTGATGGGTTTAATGAAATGGGTCAGTTTGATCTTGATGGTTGATCGAGTGCTATGATTTTTGGGAAATGTGAAGTTGGTTTGTAGATGGGTTCGAGGCCGGAGTGGGTGGACCTCAGGTGGTCGGAACGGTGAGGATTGGCCGTTGACAGGTTTTGGAAGGGGTACTTGGTTTTATTTTCGGGTTTTGTATTGGGTATCATCTTCAATTTCTGGTGATGGTAGCTCGAGTTGATGGTTGTGATAGGATGCTAGGATGGTTTATGGAGTGTCGCGATCAATTCTGATTATCAAGGATGGCGGTGGTCACAGTGCATATGCACGGTGATGTAGTGGCTGATGAGTTTTGGGATTTTGTTGTTTGTGGTACAGTTTTTCTGGGTTTTCTCGAAGTTATAGGGAGAAGGAATCGAAGTAGTTAGGTAGGAAACTCGAAGTCATTAGTTTAAGTCTCGGGTTGGAGAGTTATTACAGGTTTTGATAAACCTGAACCTGTTTTGTTTAAAGTATTGTTTTAAAAATCTGAACAATTCAACTGTAAAGGAAGTTTAAACTTGGTTTCTAATTCAAGCTTAAATTATAGAGTTCAGATCTAAATCTTAAGTCTTTGTTTTAAAAAAAAATATAATATAAAGTTTTAAAAATTTAACTTGTTAAATTACCTTATAAAGGTAAGTAGTTGAAATTTAAGCTGAAGTTTTTTTTTTTAAAAAAAATAAAAAAATGCGTGAGCAAGATTTTAAGTTAAAGTTAAAAATTGGAATTCGAAGAATTAAAATAATTATTTTAGTTTTAAAATAAAGAAGTTTTAAATTTGAAGGTTTTGAACAAATTTGTATGTAAAGTTTAAATTTAAATTATTAAGTTTAAAAATGAAATTAGTTTCAAACCTATGAATTTCTTATATTTGATAAACACTTGTTTGTCTCGCAAATCTTTAAAGTTTTAAAATTGTTTAAACTTTGATTAAGTTTAAGTTTATTCATTTTGAATCTTGTATTTGAAATGAAATTTAAAAGTAGTTCAAAAGTACTTTGTTTAAATAAATTGTTTTTTTAAAACAAAATTAAGGAATGTTTTAACTTAAAATTAAGTTAAGAATTAATGTTTTGAAATTAATTATATTTAATAAGGTAATTAAGGAATAATTTATTTATTTAATTAATTGATTAAGATTTAATGAATATTGATTAAGAGTTAATCAATTTGGAATTAAAGATTATTAATTAGTTTTTTAACTAATGATTAAAGAATTATTAATTAAGTAATTAAGCTAATCAAGGTTAATTAATTAAATAATTAGACTTTAATTAATGGATAATTAAAGATAATTTAAATTGTAATTAATCTAAGTTAATTACTTAATGAAAATAATTAGAAAATGGTTAATGAAGGTCACTAACCAGGATTATTTAATAATTAATTAAAGTGGTTAATTTTTAATAATTAATTAGACTATTAATTTAAATGATAATCAAGTGTGGAATGAGTTTAATTACTTAATGGAAGTAATTAAGAAATTAATTACTTAATGTAATTAATGGAGTTTAATGTAGCTGGTTTAAATTAATTAATTAAGTTTAATTAATTTTAATCACTTGACAATTTGATAATAATTACTTAACGTAATTGATGAAGTATAATTACTTATTGAAGTAATTAATGATAAGTACTGGTAGTAGTTAGTGGAAGGTGGAATTGTGAAAGTAATTTGGAATAAGTTCTTTTGTATAATTAATCAAGGGATTAATTAGAGATAATTAAGGAGAATTAATTTATTTGATGAAGTAATTAAGGGTGGTTAATTACTGATATTATTAATTAAGGGTGATTTATAATTATGGTTAGAAATTAATTAATGAAGTAATCAAAAGTTAATTACTGTATTTGGTTAAGAATAAATTAATCTATGAAATTAATTATGGGACAAATAGAACGATATTGGAAGCCTTTGATTAATTGTTATCCCTAATATGTGATTCATGATGCTATGTGATAAGATATATTTGATTTAAACTGTGATGATGTGGTTTCTATTGATGATGAATTATTGTGACACCCTGTATTTAAAATTGAATTGTATTTCACTTGAATAATGTAAGTTAAGATGACACTATGTTCGAAGAGACCGGAGTCGGGTATTAGCAAATACCCGAAACCACTTTGATTCCTTGTAGATTTATATGTGAAACCATTAGGCTGGTTTGAGATAATTTAAGTAAATTGGACCTTTTAATCTAAGTTTTGACACTTAGAAACTGATGTGTGGAATATGAGATGTCTATAACAACTTGTGGAGTTGTAAATCGATACAAGTTACCCCAGGCTTATATAAGTTGCATGCTTTTGTATTCATGTTAGATGAGTTTACTCACGCTGGTTTCCAGCCTGACCCGGGTGTTATTTTGATGTAATGCTCGGGTCAGACCGAGTATTACAGACATGCAGGTAAAGACGTTCTGGAGCTTAGGAGGCGAGCTGGATGGCATGGACGAATAGAGAGTATCCACTGTGATATATTATTGTATTATTAGGACACGTTGTTTAAAACTGTCCAGTGAATAGTAATGGTCGTAACACTGATGTATAAATATAAGTGTAATTGATACAATTTTTCTTTTGTAAACTGTTATTATGTGATATTATATTTTGATCCGCTGCGAATGTGAGGTTTTTCTGTGTCTTGTTCCTGTTTCTTCTTCTTTCTCTTTTCTTCTTTTCTCTAACTATCTGGAATTTTCGAGATCGAAAATTTCGGGTCATTACATTTGGTATCAGAGCTGAAGGTTAAGCGAGAACCTTGGCTCTGTTGGGGGTTACTCATTAAGGATATGGTAAGTGGTACCCTATAATGAGTTGAGTGTATGAATATGAGAGAGCGTACTTGTTATTTTCTCATATAAAGGTTTTTAAATGATTTCAAAAGTAAATGAATCTTATATAAGAAATAAATTATCTATTATATTAAGAAAATTGGTTGTAGTATTAATTAAACTAAGTTAATAGTAAGAATTAAGTGGTAATAGAATTACAACCAAATTGAAATTAAATTAAAGACAAGTTTGAAATGGATTCAAACTAGAATTAAATCTTGAAAATTGGGAAAGGGTTCAGGATAATCAATTAATTTAAGTAATTAATTAAACTTTATATAATGAGATTAATTAATGGATAATAATTGGAATTGATAAATAAGAGGGAGTTACTTAATGAAGTGACTAGAGGTAAATAATTTAAAGGACAATTACTTAATGAAGGTAATTAAGAAATAAGCTAATTACCAAATGTGGTTAATTGAAATTAATTAATGACATAATTAATTAATGCAATTGAATGAAATGGTCCTATTTCAAACAAGAGTTGTTTGAAAATTTTAAAGAGAATTAGTTTTGGAATAAAACCAATGGTGGTTTAAATTTTAATTTTTTGGCTTGGTGAGCCAGGAAGAGAATATGTATATGTGTGGATATAATTAAATATCAAAAATGGTTTGAGATAAACTCTAAGTGTTGAGTTTTAAATTTGGAATCAGATGTGATACCCAAAGTGATTAGTTTTTGAACTTATAAGTGGGAAAGTATTTTGAAAATTTGAAATGGGGAATTCAAATTTGAAAAAGGTTAAACGAGATTGATTGAATTTAACTCGGAGGAAGTTAAATAAGTTTGAATGAACAATCTGATTTGGAAATTTCAAGATGAAATTGAGATTTAACTTGGAAAGTTAAATGGTTAATCTGAATTGGGAGTTTGTGTGATCTCAAAATGGGTTTGAGATCTGGAAATTGTAAATTGATGGATGTTTTAAGATGAGTTAGATGATATCATCCTTTCGTTGTTAAAAATCTTTAAGTTGTGAATTGGAGTTGTTTAAATGAATAAGAGATGGAGTATGGTAATCCATTGTTGAGATGAAAGGTAAATTGATTTAAAGGGATTAAATCAACATTTGAAGTATTAACTCGAATTTATATAATTCAAAATGGTTTAAATTTGAAATTGGAATAACTTGGGATTGTAATTAAAGTTGAATATGTTTAAAATCAAATGGAATTTGATTTAAACTGAAAAGGAATTGAGAATCAATTCAACTTGAATTGAGGTTGAATCAATTTCAACGGAAATTGAAGTTAACTAATTGGAATTGGGTCAATTTAAATGGTAAAGGTAATTTAAATTGAATTGATGAGAATGGAGATTGGGAAGTGAACAGTTTTAGACTCTGGACTATTTTTAGTATAAGTTGTTTTAATATAAACATATTTTTCCAAGCTATTCATTATATATACAACCTTTCTTTTAAAAAGCCAAACTATCTTAACTTGTTCTACAATTATTTTTGAAAATGTTTTCCAACTGTTTTATAAACTAATTACTATATTTCAACCGTTTTATAAACTAATTACTGTTTTCAACTACTAATTTCTATTTTATGTATTTTGCAATTATTTAAAAATTTCTATGACTATTTATCTATTTTCAATTATTTTACAATTACTGAACTATTTTACATCTATTTTACAAAATAGAAATTATTTTCCAACTACTTATCTATTTTAAATTTTTCAAGCTATTTTCTAAATAAATTGGTCGGAGTTTAAACTGTTATTGGTTAAATACCCAATCGAGATAAGAATAGAGGTGATAATCCAAATGGATTGAAGTAATTCTGAGTAAGTGAATGAAAGTCAAAGTGAACATGAATAGAAAGAGAATTAATTTGGCTAATAACCAATAAAGATAAATACGTAGGGTGTACGTATGTTATTCTATTCGCGTAGTAATTTGATCCAGATTCGAGCACAGAATTTCGAGATAGTTATATCGATCCGTGTGGGATTTTTCACTTGATTTTTGACGGCGAGCGTGGATAAGGATTATTGATTGGTTCTAGATGTTCTCTATCATAGTTAGTCTATGCAAGAAGAATGACGGTTTCTGATCAAGAAACCAGATCTGAGTCCGCACTAGAAAGTCGAGTGGACGATACTAGTTCGGAAGAGAAATTGTGTGATCGAGTGAGCGAACAGATTGGTATAGCGTACGGATGATATGTGTACATCGTACGGATTTGAATGAGAATGCTATTGAAAGGAGTAATCAAATTTGAATGATGATTTTGAGTAAACAAAGTAAATATCTTTGTTATATAAGATAAAACTCCCCTTGATGAATCTTTTGCCGGAAGAAAATGGTTTTTGAAAGTGTTTCAAGTATAAAAGTAGTTTTATACAAGTTTAAAATGATCCAAAGTTTTGAAAATTATATATATATATATATATATATATATATATATATAAAGGATCATATGAGGATTTTGGAAAAAGTTTTGGGAATCTTTGGATTTGGAAAGGCTTTTGATTTTTGGGTAAAATCAATATGAGAATTTGGAAAGCCTAGTTTGAGAATTATCGATTTTGGAATAATCGATTTTGTGTAAAGGAGCTTTGTATGAGATCATACTAGGTGTATGATTTAATGATACTATATGTATAGTACCAAATGTTTTGATGATGGCTCTGGGGAAAAAAGCGCTCCCTTGAAATGGACTTCTCAGGAGTACCACCGGGTGGTGCTGCCTTGAGCCCCAAGGGGGGTTCTAAAGTTGATCCTGTGAGGAGTCCGGACTAAACTAGTTCTTGAGTTGTGGAGTAGTGAAAGTCGATGGCGCTGATGCCTATAGGGGCATTTGGGTTATGCTGTGACGATAGTGTAACTCGATATCGCTGCGATCTACTGTGGGGACCATAGCGAAAATCGTGTGGAGGATGAGTGTCAACGGTCTACACTTGATTTTGCCGGGAAGGCAACGCATCATCGGTAGACTGCGATCTATGGTCAAGTGGGAGAAGTTTCATTTTTGGCAGCGAAATTAGAGGGTGCTGATGCCTACAGTTATATGGTTTTTAGCAGTGATATATACATAATCCCAGTTGTAGCTGCGATCTGCAGCGGGTTCCATGGTGTAATCGTGGGGCGCGGAGGCCTACAGTTATCAGTGGATTTTGTCGGGACGGCAACGTAATCATCGGGTTAACTGCGACCATGGATGGGGGTGATGATTTCCAGAGCATTCTCACCAAAGATATTTCCTCGATTTCAAAATATTTTAGATGTTTTCAATAAAATTATTTTTCAAAGTATTTTCACTGGATGTTGAAAACGGGCCTGCCAAATACTTGTAGATTTTTAGTCTTACGCCTGATCAACGTATGACCGAATTTCTATGAGAATGAAGATGGACTTATTGAGACATCGAGTTATAAAAGTATTTTTATAAACTATTACTGTAATACTATATAGATTTTAAGAGTGTTTAAAAATGATTAAAGAATATTTTAACTGGTTTTAAAATATTTAATAAATTCTGGCTTCGTTCCTTTTCGAGGAAGAAAAGACTCAAAGGGGGGAGGAATGTGATAACCCCGATTTTGAATAACAGTTAATTGGATAATTAACTGATTTTTAACTATTGAGATACTGATTTTAGTTATAAAAAAACATTGTAATTAATAATATCTGGATAAATATAAATGAATTTGAGTTGTAGTAAATTAATAAAAATATATAAATAGATACTTGCAAACTTTATGATATTAAAATTGTAAGTGTACGCATATATAAGTATGTAAGTGTGTGTATATACGTTTTGTGAACAGAAAGCATTTGTTTATAATTCAATGTATTGAATTTTCAAAGATATTTAAAGCTAAAATCCCATATTTCAAAACACTATAAAAAAATAAATATTTGATAGTTCAAAGGTATGATAGTTTAAAATAAGATTTATCAAAGGTACAATACACTTTCTTTTATACTTGTACTAATGTAATTTGTATATATTAAAAAGTAAGAAAGAGTTTAAAACCATAAACATATATATTAACAAAACGTAAGTAATTAATATAATAAAGGGGTTTTAACATTTGTGGCTTAAGGGCCATGCATAATTACAAGTGGCATACTTCATTTCTTTTAAACTAAATTTTAGATAATATGTTTGAGAAGATCAGGCTGTTTTCTGTTCAAAAGGCATTCTTCTTCATTTTATCCCAAAACAAAAATCTGAATACAAACCTGAAATTCATAATGCAAACCATCCTAAAACCAGTAGTCTTCAAATTTCTTCAACCTGAAATCATGAATAAACCTGAGACCACTTTGCAACACTCAACAGAACTGCATGCAACAGCAGTTTCAATTCAAAGTCCTACAGTCTTCATTCTGTCTTAAATCAAACCAAGTCTGCATTTTTCTGGAAACAAACATGCATGCAAGTAAATCTGGAGTAAATCAAAGTTTTAAAAGCTAACAAAATTCCAGTGGCCATGGTTTTCAAGTTTTCAAAAGCTAGCATTTCATTATTCAAAGCTTTTTAAATTTTTAAAGGAAATCAAGGCAGCAAGTTTACAAGTCCCTTGTTTTTCAATGCTCTGCCTCTTTAATATATGTGAGTAAACTGCTACCCTTAAATGCTAAATTCTGTTTGAAAATTTTGTGCTTGTGAGTAATTTTTTTAACTTTAAAATCTATAATAGGTTGCATGCTAGTTTATTGAAATAGATTAGCTATTTTCTTATGTTATAGATAGCTGTTGATATGAATGTAAGTAATGTGCATGTTGTTTCTTTTTCAATGGCCTGTGCTGTTTCTTTTTGATGTTCCAGGAAATCCCAATTTTTATTTAAGTACTTACACTTAATTTGTCTCCTAATTTGAATGAAAATTATAGAGAAAAGTTATTATTTTCTTAAGTTAATATAAAAAAAAAATTCAAGAAAGAAAATATGGGTACTGACCCTGGAAACAGAAGATAACATTATGTATGTTTATTTTTATCAAAACCAATTATATTGAATATTGAAATCCAGTTACGTAAACTAAAAGTAGTTACTGGAACTTGATTTTTAAATCAAGTATTAGAATTTTTAGAGTTTAGTTTCAGTAGAAGTTAGTACTTGAACTAAGAATGAAATTTAGCAAGTTCTTGTGATCCATGACTTGTGAAACTTTGGGATTCTTCTGAGTGATAGAGGAAGTATAGGAGATGCTCAGAAAAATCATGAATGGGTTTAAAATTGGCTAGATTGGATGCGGTTTTGAGATTCAGTATTAAACCCTAGTTTTGATGGGTTTAATGAAATGGGTCAGTTTGATCTTGATGGTTGATCGAGTGCTGTGATTTTTGGGATATAGGAAGTTGGTTTGTAGATGGGTTCGAGGCCGGAGTGGGTGGACCTCAGGTGGTCGGAACGGTGAGGATTGGCCGTTGACAGGTTTTGGAAGGGGTACGTGGTTTTATTTTCGGGTTTTGATATTGGGTATCATCTTCAATTTCTGGTGATGGTAGCTCGAGTTGATGGTTGTGATAGGATGCTAGGACGGTTTATGGCGTGTCGCGATCAATTCTGATGATCAAGGATGGCGGTGGTCACCGTGCATATGCATGGTGATGTAGTGGCTGATGAGTTTTGTGGTTTTGTTGTTTGCAGTAGAGTTTTTCTGGGTTTTCTCAAAGTTATAGGGAGATGGACTCGAAGTAGTTAGGTAGGAAACTCGAAGTCATTAGTTTAAGTCTCGGGTTGGAGAGTTATTACAGGTTTTGATAAACCTGAACCTGTTTTGTTCAAAGTATTGTTTTAAAAATTTGAGCGATTCAACTGTAAAGGAAGTTTAAACTTGGTTTCTAATTCAAGCTAAAATTATAGAGCTCAGATCTAAATCTTAAGTCTCTGTTTTAAAAAAATATATAATATAAAGTTTTAAAAATTTAACTTGTTAAATTACCTTATAAAGGTAAGTAGTTGAAATTTAAGATGAAGTTTTTTTTTTTAAAAAAAAAAAATGTGTGAGCAAGATTTTAAGTTAAAGTTAAAAATTAGAATTCAAAGATTTAAAATAATTATTTTAGTTTTAAAATAAAGAAGTTTTAAATTTGAAGGTTTTAAACAAATTTGTATGTAAAGTTTAAATTTAAATTATTAAGTTTAAAAATGAAATTAGTTTCAAACCTATGAATTTCTTATATTTGATAAACACTTGTTTGTCTCGCAAATCTTTAAAGTTTTAAAATTGTTTAAACTTTGATTAAGTTTAAGTTTATTCATTTTGAATCTTGTATTTGAAATGAAATTTAAAAGTAGTTCAAAAGTACTTTGTTTAAATAAATTGTTTTTTTAAAACAAAATTAAGGAATGTTTTAACTTAAAATTAAGTTAAGAATTAATGTTTTGAAATTAATTATATTTAATAAGGTAATTAAGGAATAATTAATTTATTTAATTAATTGATTAAGATTTAATGAATATTGATTAAGAGTTAATCAATTTGGAATTAAAGATTATTAATTAGATTTTTAACTAATGATTAAAGAATTATTAATTAAGTAATTAATCTAATCAAGGTTAATTAATTAAATAATTAGACTTTAATTAATGGATAATTAAAGATAATTTAAATTGTAATTAATCTAAGTTAATTACTTAATGAAAATAATCAGAAAATGGTTAATGAATGTCATTAACAGGATTATTTAATAATTAATTAAAGTGGTTAATTTTTAATAATTAACTAGACTATTAATTTAAATGATAATCAAGTGTGGTATAAGTTTAATTACTTAATGGAAGTAATTAAGAAATTAATTACTTAATGTAATTAATGGAGTTTAATGTAGTTGGTTTAAATTAATTAATTAAGTTTAATTAATTTTAATCACTTAATAATTTGATAATAATTACTTAATGTAATTGATGAAGTATAATTACTTATTGAAGTAATTAATGATAAGTACTGGTAGTAATTAGTGGAAGGTGGAATTGTGAAAGTAATTTGGAATAAGTTATTTCGTATAATTAATCAAGGGATTAATTAGAGATAATTAAGGAGAATTAATTATTTGATAAAGTAATTAAGGGTGGTTAATTACTGATATTATTAATTAAGGGTGATTAATAATTATGGTTAGAAATTAATTAATGAAGTAATCAAAAGTTAATTACTGTATTTGGTTAAGAATAAATTAATCTGTGAAATTAATTAAGGGATAAATAGAACGATATTGGAAGCCTTAGATTAATTGTTATCCCTAATATGTGATTCATGATGCTATGTGATAGGATATATTTGATTTAAACTGTGATGATGTGGTTTCTATTGATGATGAATTATTGTGACACCCTGTATTTAAAATTGAATTGTATTTCACTTGAATAATGTAAGTTAAGATGACACTGGGTCGAAGAGACCGGAGTCGGGTATTAGCAAATACCCGAAACCACTTCGATTCCTTGTAGATTTATATGTGAAACCATTAGGCTGGTTTGAGATAATTTAAGTAAATTGGACCTTTTAATCTAAGTTTTGACACTTAGAAACTGATGTGTGGAATATGAGATGTATATAACAACTTGTGGAGTTGTAAATCGATACAAGTTACCCCGGGCTTATATAAGTTGCATGCTTTTGTATTCATGTTAGATGAGTTTACTCACGCTGGTTTCCAGCCTGACCCGGGTGTTATTTTGATGTAATGCTCGGGTCAGACCGAGTATTACAGACATGCAGGTAAAGACGTTCTAGAGCTTAGGAGGCGAGCTGGATGGCATGGACGAATAGAGAGTATCCACTGTGATATATTATTATATTATTAGGATACGTTGTTTAAAACTGTCCAGTGAATAGTAATGGTTGTAACACTGATGTATAAATATAAGTGTAATTGATACAGTTTTTCTTTTGTAAACTGTTATTATGTGATATTATATTTTAATCCGCTGCGAATGTGAGGTTTTTCTGTGTCTTGTTCATGTTTCTTCTTCTTTCTCTTTTCTTCTTTTCTCTAACTATCTGGAATTTTCAGGATCGAAAATTTCGGGTCGTTACAGACACATACACAGAGACCAGAAAGCACGAAAGCTTGTCTATGGATTCAAGTGAGGGGAGTGCCAATGTGGTTGTCTCGTACATATCAAACAAATAATATATTGAAGCATGAATTTCAACACAAAATATAACCTTGAACAACTTGAAATATGAACATAACAAAGAACTAGACAACTTGCTCATGCTTTCAATCATCATATGCTCGGCCATATGGTTATAATGCATGGCCACGGTGGTGTGAATGAGTCAAGTATGGGTCCAACATGGCTCGGCCTAGCTTGGGTATGAAGGAGTAATGGTTGCTTATGGGACGAAACAAAGGTCAAGGAAAAAGTGAATTTTGTGCACATTCACAAGCTCGGCCATGGCTCCAAGTGGCTTGGCCATGCCTGACGGATGTCAAGAGATGGTGTGGCAGTGGCCTAGGGTCAGGTAGAGGCTGGAGAAAGTGGTGCAAGTGGTGGCCGAGAGGGGTATGTGGAGTATGTGGCATGTAGGAGGTCGGCTATGTAGTTCTCAAGTGGTGCATGCATTTTTTGTAAAATTTTTGATCAAGGATGGCCACGGCCTGACTGGTCAGTGGAGTTTAATGGGTTTGCAGCCGAGTATGGTGGGGGTGGAGGAGCTATTTTGATGGAGGAGCTTGAGGCCAAGCATTATAGGTGAAAGCGTGACATGAAAATACATAAAACAATGAAAAGAAAGTAAGAAAAAAAAAGTGAAAAACCATTACCAATTTTTGTTTCAGAAATGTTGGCCGAAAGTTAGAGATGAGAAAATTTTGTTCTTGCATGAGAAATGGAAAAAATTTCAGCTGAAGAAAGTGATATGGTCAGCCAAATTGAATGCAAGTGTTAATTGAAATGAAAAGGCACTGGCATGTGATAAGTCAATGGTATATGAAAAGGTTCAAAACTATTCATATTTCATTTTCTTTTCATTATTTTAAACCAAACAAAATGTGTGTACATAACATAGAAAAAAACAAAACAAAATGAAAATGAAATAAATAAATTAATTTATAAATATATAGAAAAATATAAGAAAATAGTTATTTATATGAAAACTAGTATTAAAAATTGAAAATAAAATATAACTAGTTTTTAGAAAAATAACTACAATACTTTAAAGTATTTTAAAAAAAAAATATACCTAACATGTCATATAACACATATTATAACATGATATGAAAAATTAAAATAATATTTATATAAATTAAAACTAACAATTTTGTTAAATAAATCAATTTTCACACAATATTGAAAAAAACATAACTTTCACAATATAAATCGGATTTCAACGAAACGAAAAGTAGTATTATTGAAATTAAATTTCTTTCCATGATGAATTATAAAATTCAAGAATTCAAATGTTTAAATTTTAAATTTAAAAGTCAAAGTTTGACCAAATTGACCAATATCCACTTTTTTGGAAAATATTCTATTTATCCATGTTTGGAATTATAATCACATAAAATCAAAATTTATTTTTAAAATAACAAAATTTATTCATTTTAATAAATATAATAAAGTTTTTAAAGCAAACATTTCAATTAAAATAAATAAAATATACAATTAAAATAATCACAAATACATGGTTGTTACACAATACTAATTGATATGCCCAACTACACTATTATCATCAAGTAATATATAATAATCATCAATTTCAAACCCATGATCGTACCAATTTTCCCTAAACCCGAAATTAGGGACTTTAGCTCAATTAAGATGAAATTAGAGAAAATGGTTATTTCGGCGAGCTTTGGAGGCCTTAGGCGAGGTTGACAAGAGGAGGTGGCGGTCGACCGGGGCCATCTATGATTGAAAGGGTTTCTCCTTTCTTTTTTGTGAGTGTGGATTTTGGTGGGAAGGATGAAAATAATGAGAAAGTTGTGCATTTATTACTTGTATACTCGACATTTTGTTAGCTTGCGATGGCAGGTGAATTTTGTATTTTGTATTTTTCCCTTATTCATTTTACGTTTTAAAAAATATTTAAAATATTAATTTAATTCGTAGAAAATTTAAAAGATATTTTAGCACAACCATTCAGTGTAAGGACTGTTCTGATCTGTTAAATTAGTGTTTTCAATGATTCAATTTTGCGTAATTCAAATATTTAACATCATTGAAAATATAATTCGTACAACCAATTTATTCGACTTTTAGTCGATCCATTAAGCAAATATGATAAAGTTGATTTAGTGTAAAAAATTTACAAATTAAAATATATTTTTAAAGTGCTGAGTATTTAATTATTAATTTTCAACCGTATTAGCATGATAATTATATAAAATAAAATAATCGACAGAAAATTAAATTTATTGGATCTTATGTTGATCTAAAGTATAGTTGATCGATTTCCAAAATCCGATGAAAAAATAAGCAATTGTAGGCTATCGATCTTGAGTTTTGAAGATGCAGCCTTTCATCTATATTTGGACTAAAAATCGACCGTTTGAAGGCTAGACGACCTTTGAACGAGACAAATTCGATACATCGTATAATAGTGGTTTGGAAAAAATTTAACCTCGAAACGGGTCAATTTATAGGACCATATGTGATGGACAACATATGCTCAGACACTATCATCCATACACTACATGATACACTGCATTTAGCGGATGAAGGGGGTGACGGACATAGACGTTCTATCGTATAAGTTTTTAAGTGAAAATTCTCAATTGAGAATTCATTATAAAAGAAATAGTGCTTTTGATATATTCTATGATAAGCGCTAATATTATCGATAGGGTTGAAACCTAGATTGGCCTCAATAAGTGGAAGGATGAAGCCGTGTTAATGTATATTTCTTATACATGTACAAAACTTCATGTAGAAGCAAGCAAGGATTGCAACAACCCACACCTTAATAAACCTGATTTTCTACTAATTCGAAAACCCAAGTTCATTAGGGTAAGAATCATTGGTGTTGGTAAGCTATAATCAACATAAGTATATAAGAGAGTTATCTATAGTAACTCATAACCACATAGTTAAATACAATAAAAGATGCATACTGACTAAGGCTACTATCTAGGAAAAATTATTATTTCTTGGATATCTAATTTCCTTGTCAGCACCAAACCTGAGTAAGAAGATCTGTCCCTTGACCGTTCCCGTCTTTTACCAGTATCATATACCTCTAAACCTATCATGTGTGTTGTATTAAGGAGGGGGTCAGAACATTGTTCTCATGACTGATAAATTACATACTTTACTAAATTACATACTTTATTCGTAACACTAGTTTATACTGATTAATTCCCATTTTATTATTATGACTATTATTTATGGATTAGTCCTTTAATTCCATATATGCGTACGATATGTATAAATGTCACTGTACTTGACGCAGCGGATAACAACTTTGATCACGAGATGATGCTTCATGTCAAATAAATCGATAAAACGATGATGGAACGATACATCGATGAGTCGATGGATAGATAATACCCAAGACAAATGCCCAAATCCGTTGATCTCGCGAGATACCAGATTCTAGCTATCTTTAACACGTTGATCGCGCATGATGCCGTGTTAGAAGATCTACGATTCTTCGACGTTGATCTCGCGCACGAGATTCCATTAACCGGCTTCAAAATCGTTGATTCGAGCGCACTCGAATAACCGAAGATGGAGAAAGGAGATAAAACTCAACTTCCAATTTTAAAGAGGCACAAAACACTCAAACAAAAGTTTATTCAAAAATCAACCCCCTTTACAATGACATCACGAACGTATTTATAGAAGATTACAACTCACACAACTCAACACAGCCACAACTTTAACGACCTAACACAGGTTGTTAACGACCTAACAGACGCGACATAACAAACAACATATTTACAACATCATACGCAACTTAATATGTACAAGTTACAACATACGAATTAACATATACAACATTACACTGGAGTGACGTATCATTGGTGCGCGTCCTAAAAACATTACAACAACAAGCGACATAAGCGAGCACAGCAGCGATCTACTGGAATGGCATTTTGGAGCAACTTAGGCTTCGCGACTTAACTTCTAGCCTAGGTCGTGGATCGTAGCACGGTAGAGTTAGGTCAGCACAGTAGCGACCTACTGGAATGGCATTCTGGAGCAGCTTAGGCTTCGCGACTTAACTTCTCACCTAGGTCGTAGGTCGTAGCACGGTAGATTTAGGTCGAATGGCATGTGAAAATGCGGCATATCTCGCCTAGGTCGTAGCACGGTAGTGTTAGGTCGTAACTTGTTAATATGTCTTGAGCGACTTAAGGTATCAACTGTTACCACTGTGCATTGCATGTTAGGTGGCGACTCACTACTAGGTCGTAACTCGTTTCGTGACTCCTGGAGCGCTACTTTGTTAGGTCGAACTTCCTGGTATACTAACTCGCTTGAGTTAGGTCGCAATTCAAAGCGATTCTTGTGATGCGCTGCATCATCCTCCCCCGGTTGAAAGGAATTCGATCCCAAATTCACACTTTCCTCTTCTTCCACACGCTTATCCTCTAGATATGGAATCAAATGTTTGACATTAAAAACATCGGCCGTATGGACATGATCCGGCAACCTTAACCGATAAGCATTATCATTGATCTTCTTCAAGATTTCTACTGGACCTATCTTTCGCGCTTTCAATTTGTTGTAAGTTCCAACTGGAAAACGATCTTTCATCAATACTGCGTAAACAAAATCACCTTCTTTAAAGTCCACACTCCTTCGCTTCTTATCTGCCAGTTGCTTATACTTCTCATTTGACTTAAGTAATTGTTCATGAACAATCCTGTGACACTCCTGCACTCATTTACGAAATCACAAGCTCGTTTAACAACCCCTTTCTGACGTGAGACTGTCGATAAATCCAACGGTTCTTTTGGAATTGTTGAATATACTACTTGAAATGGACTGAATCCAGTACTTCGATTAACAGCATGATTATGTGTGAATTCTGCTTGACACTGTTGAATATGCGCTTATATGTTTTTGTTTGATGATAATAAACATATATATTCATTTAAATGTATTTGGTAATGTACTATTTTGTTTTTCATAGATTAAATAAATATTTGTTGAATAAAATAAATTACACGGAATTTGAATTTGAATTCAAACAGAATAAGTTACACAGATTTTGAATTCAAACAGAAATTTTATTCAAACAAATATTTATTACAATCTTGAATAGTACAAATTCATGCTCTCACTATACATATACATTTCTGATTACATCACGATTACATCACAAATATTTTTACATTGATAACCTCACTACATGTCACTCACACTCGTATTTTGTCTTCAACTGCATTCCAGTTTGAATCCAGCATCTGAGCAATCTGCGAAAATATTCACTAGCGCAGTAAAATTGAAAAGGAAATATTTTTGCAATATAAAATAAAATACGATTTTTGAAAAAATGTTTTGCCTCAGTTATTTGGGTTGTTCGTCATCATTCACACTTGATTTCATCACAAAGTCATGCATATAGATATTACAAGGACATGTAACCATAAGTGGCTGCAATACACACGTGTACATTCATACACGTGTGCACTGCCTCGCCAACTCGTGTGCGCAGCCAACAAGAGCAAGTGTACAACAGTGTCAAGTTGCTAACAGTTCAAAGCTTCGACAATGCACTATGCAATGTACAACAAGACTGACTAGAATACAAATGAACAGCCATCATGAGTGCAGTTGCAACATGAATGAAAAGACCAGACACAAGGGCAGTAATACAAAGCAAAGTGGCAACAAACATGAAGTGAATCAAGTTCAAGCCACAAGTGTACATGAATACAACTTGACTGCAACAGTACAGTCATGAAGACTGCAAGAACATGAACATAGAGCAACAATGAAACTGACTCAAAGCACAAAAGTGCAACAGTGAAGTGACAAATGTTCAGTGGTGAAGCAACAGAGATCAGAGACCAAGCAAAGCATAGTAACTGCATAGCAACAGCAAAAAGGGACTGCAACAAACATATATGCAGCATCAAGTCAAAGTATGCAACTACGTGACATAAGTGCAACTACAACGATGCAAGCGAAGAACCAAAGTCAGTGGCATAAGTGACCATGAAACTGACTCGAAGCAGTAGTGACAGTAAGCATGAATCAAGCTCAGTGGCAAATGCATAAACATATCAGAGTGAAACATTTGAGTTGCAAAGAACCAGACACAACAGTGCACAAGTACAAGAAACTTGAATTCAATTGCAACAACTCAATGGACCAAACTGCAAATACAGGAGGCAGTTCAATATAAACATGCTCAAGTCAGAGACTACAACATCAAAGTGCAGTGCAACATGAACCAACTCCAAGATGTATCACTAACATATACTACAGGGATGAACACATGAGAATGGACAAGGCACAAATCAAGTCCAGCTACAAGTTGCAGACTCAAAACAAACATGACACCAAGCTACAAACTCAAATGCAAACAGGAATAGAATATATACAATGCAAATGTATGCAACAGTGTGATAGATCAAGTGAGCACACTCATATGAACAAATGCAAAGAACAGTGAAGCGTGCACATAGGCCACCAGTGAAACAAAGTAATATATACATGAACAAGTGTAGCATCTGTTACAGTGAAAAAGCCCAAGTCAAGATGGAGTTACAACAATGCATCGGTGAGGAACACAACAACAATGAATACTGCAACATGACCAAATGTCAAAAGTGCATCAATCACAAATGCAATGCAAAATGGAGTGAATGCAACATGGTGAACAACTAAAGTGCAACAAGTATTGCAGTAATGAATGCATCACATATACAACATCAAAGTGCAACAGAATGGATGCAGCAGTACCAAGTGATAGTGAAGATGGCCAGAGATGAAGACAGGGGCAAACACAAGATGGCCGAAGCAGTGAAGTCAGAATTTTCGAAAATAGGATGCTAAAGTCAAGACAGAGAATTCAACAAATATATTCGTCTTTGAAAAAGTCAGCAATGAAAAAGGGGAAGTTTTAATGCCGTGTGAATCAAGAAAATCGAACGCAACACAATCAAAGCCGTGCGTATCAAGGTGAAATTAAAATCAGGAAAGTCGTGTGCATCACGAAAGTGAATTTCAGGAAAGTATCGAGTTAATTAGTGTAATCGAATTCATATAAATTCAACCCGAAGGTATCATCATCAAGTAAGTGCTTCAATTCACAATCGAACTATCAATCGCAATCCCAACCTATCATCATCGGCATCGAAAAAGAGCAAGCAATCAAACAAGCAACAAAAGAACCAACATACCAAAGAGTCGATTGCTGAAGTAAGACAGAGAAGGACCAAATAGTCATCAACGAATAGAAGAAACCGAAGCCGAACCCTAGTTTCTCAAATCAAGAGAACGAGCAAGCCGAGCAACGCAATCTCAAAGTCAACCAAATCATCAGAGAACGAGCGCGAGCAACATCAGAGGAATCGAATATTGAAAAGCCCCAATTATGGATCGTAAGCCCTAATTTCAGAACGAACAAAACAACAAGAGGCCGCCATTTTTCTTCTCAAAAGACAGTGGATCGGGTTAAAGATAAAGGGGCCGGCCTTGTTTATTTTAAAAGGGGTTTTATTTATTTAGTTACTTAGGGTTTTAAACTAAAGGGGTTTTCATATTTTATTTTGAGCAAAAATTATGCATTCAAGCTCGTATTTTAATTTTTGCTCCTGCTGTTATCTGTGAAGTTGTTTTTTTTTTCTTTTCGAGTCGAAGAATTTGTAAATCACCACCTAGGGATTAGGTAGTGTCAGACTGTCTATTTAGAATTAGTTCAGTGAGCAGGGTGTGCGAGTTTGCAAAGCTCTATAGGCGGGAGCAGTGTTTGCGAGTGAGCGAAACTCTATAGGCGGGAGCAGGGTGTGCGAGTCTAGTAGAGTGTTTGTGAGCGGGAGCAAAAGGGTCTGCGAGTCTAGTAGAGTGTTTGTAAGCGTGATACTGTTTAATTCTAATAGAAATCTGGGAATGCAACAGTAGGCAGGGGTTGCCGAAGCTGGGTAAATTTTGTGTGTGATTTACTTTTCAGCATATTTATTTCTGCAATTATATCTCTGTGTTTAATTTGAGAAAATTTGCTATAACCCTATTCACCCCCCCCTCTAGGGTTAATCTAGATCCTACAGACACAACTTCACATCCCAGCTCTTCAAATTATCCTTCACAAGACATCTTAACAAGTTTCTCAAAGATCTGTTCACCACTTCCGTTTGCCCATCCGTTTGCGGATGATAGGCGCTACTAAAATTTACCTTAGTTCCTAAAATCTTCCACAGACTCAACCAAAAATGACTTAGAAATCGAGTATCCCGGTCAGAAACAATGGTCTCAAGTAGCCCATGTAGTCGATAAACCCCTTTAAAGAACAATTGAGCAACATGGACTGCATCGGCGGTCTTTTTACAAGCTATGAAATGTGCCATCTTCGAAAATCTATCCACCACAACATATATAGAATCATTCCCTCGTTGAGTTCTTGGTAAACCCAAAACAAAGTCCATTCTAATATCAACCCATGGTCTAGTTGGCACGGGCAATGGCATATACAATCCTGCACTCGTAGCTATCTCTTTGGAAACTTGACATATGTGACATCTCTGCACAAATCTTTCAACTTCTTTCCTCATGAAAGGCCTAAACTATGATTGAGAAATCAAATGCAAGGTACGATCTCTTCCCACATGACCTTCTTCATGCAGTTATTTCACAATCTTCATTCGCAAACTGCACACTGGTATACATAACCGACTTCCTTTGAATAGAAAGCATCTACCAACGTATACCCGTCCGTCTTCCCTTTCTCAACTTCATCTACAATCTTAGCAAAGTAAGGATCCTCAACAAACAATTCTGGAAGTACGTCAAACCCCGTCACTTCAACTCTCATTTTAGTCAACAAATGATTTCTTTTATTCAATGCGTTTGCCACACGGTTTGTAACCCCCGATTTATGCTTTACAACAAATGTAAACTGTTGCAAGTATGCGATCCATGAAGCATGCCTGGCTGCAATCTTATCCTGTCCCTGCAAATGCTTCAATGCTTCATGATCAGTATACAACACAAACTCCTTATGAAACAAGTAGTGTCTCCAGTGCTTTTTGGCTTCGACAATAGCATAGAACTCCAATTCATAGGTACTGTATCTTGTCTTGGCTCCAGAAAGTTTCTTGGTAAAATAAGCAATTGGTCGTCCCTTCTGACTTAATACTCCACCAATTCCAACCTTAGACGCATCAATATAAAGCTCAAAGAGCAACTGAAAATCCGGGTATCTAAGAATCGGTGTTGTAGTCAAGAGTGTCATGATTCGTTGGAAAGCAGAATCAACCCCTTCAGTACGCACAAACTGCTTTCCTTTCGTACAATCTGTCCCTGGTGCCATCACGCTACTGAAATGTGGAATAAACCCTCAGTAGAATGATGCTAACACATGGAAACTTCTCACTTCAATTATAGTCCTGGGTTGTGGCCAATCCTTGATTGCTTCAACTTTACCTTGATCCACATGGATACCTTCCTTCGACAACACATGTCCCAAGAACAAAACATTGTGTGTCATGAACATGCACTTCTTTGTTGCCGCGTAAAATTGCTCCTGACGAAGTATCATCAACACTTCCCGCAAGTGTTGTAGATGTTCTTCTGTGCTTCCACTGTATATCAATATATCACCAAAGTACACCACCACGAATTTCCCAATAAACGATCGAAAGATCTGATTCATCACTCGCATAAAAGTACTAGGCGCATTCGAAAGACAAAATGGAATGACCAGCCACTCATGCAACCCTCCCCGTGTCTTGAATGCGGTCTTCCATTCATCCCCTGGTCGAATTCGAATCTGATGATACCCACTCTTTATATCAATTTTTGAAAAGATAGCAGCTCCGCTCATCTGATCTAACAAATCATCCAATCTTGGCATCGGAAATCTGTACCTCACTGTAATTTTGTTTAGTGCTCGACTATCTGTACACATTCCCTAAGTTCCATCCTTCTTTGGCACTAACAAGGCTGGTACTGCACAAGGACTTAAACTTTCTTGCATGTGCCCTTGTTCAAGTAACTCCTCCACCTGTCTTCTCAACTCTTCGTGCTCCTTTGGACTCATTCTATAATGTGGTCTATGCGGTAAAACACCTCTCAGAACAAGATCAATCTGATGTTGTATGTCTCTCAACGGTGGTAACTCTTTTGGTAATTCTTTAGGAAATACATCTTCAAATTCCTTCAACACTGGTTTAACTTCCTCAGGAATTTCAACCACGTCACTACTTTCACGTCCAATCAAAAGAAATACTTCAGGTCTATCCTCTACTTCTTTGACAAACTCCTTCAAAGATAACAGAGTCTTTAGTTCTTCGATTTCCTCCAACTTGCTTTTACCTTGTTGTCGCTGTTTAGGAACTAAAGTGATTCTAGTGCCATTGAACATGCAACTATAGTAGTTGGTCCTTCTATCGTGTTCCACAGCTCTATCGAATTGCCATGGTCTCCCCAACAACAAATGACATAAATCCTATCTACCACGTCACACCAAATTTCATCCTTATACTTCTTTCCGATGGAAAAAGTTACACAAGCTCGTCGACTAACTTTCACTTCCCCACCGTTCCTCAACCAAGCTAATTTGTAGGGTTTGGAATGTTTCTCCATCTTTAATGCTAACTTCTTTACAGCTTCTGTAGAGATGATGTTATCACAACTTCCAGCATCGATAACAAACTTACAACCCCTTCCCAAAATAGTGCACGTCGACTGAAAAATATTACTCCTCAACCAGCTCGTCTCCTCTTCCTGCTTTGGCGTCAAGCAAGATCTCCTCATCATTAAAGAATATCCTTCGTCTCCCACCAATAATTCTTCTTCCTCCTCAACTTGGGTGAATTGGAACATTTTATTTCTGCATCCTCATCCTCATCCTCAACAACCATCACTCGCTTCTGAGGCCATGGGCATTCATTGCTCTTATGACCAAACTCCTAACAGTTATAGAACTTGAAATTATTGTTGACCTTGGTCTTTGCAACTTCATTAACAACTGATTTACTAACAGCCTTAGAAACATTAGTATTTCTACTAGCCCCTTTGTTCTGGTTGTTAGAATTCGTAAACACACCACCTCTTCTTCTACCTTTCTTCTCCCAAGCTAGAGCCTTTTAGTGTGCTTCAGTAACGGATCTTGGATCAAACATATTAACCATATCTTGAATTTGCATTCTCAATCCTCCAACAAATCTAGCTGTCAACCGTTCCTCCATTTCCATGATATCGTTTCTAGCAATCAGTTGATAAAACTCATCTGCATAATCATTTACGGACTTTGCCCCTTGTCTCAAATTCTGTAAGCGCTGATACATAAGAGACTGATAATTATAAGGCAAGAAAGTTACCTTCATCAACTTCTTCATCTTTTCCCACGAAATAATCTTTGACTTTCCCATTCTCTCCCGTGTAAGTTTAGTTTGTTGCCACCATTCCGTAGCTCTACCCCTCAATCGTTTAGCAACGAATTGGACTCTACGATGCTCGGGTACTTCCTTGAAGTCAAAAATTTCGTCAACATTTGATAACCAATCCAGAAACGCTTCCGCTATCATTCCCCCTTTGAATTTTGGAATCTCTATTTTCATCCCCGACTTCCATCGACGATCATCTTCTACATTTCGATATTGACTTCGTACATGGTCTCGATCTCGATAATGAATACTACCTCTATCACCATCTTCATCATAATCAAATGTACTTCGATATCTATCTCGACCATCAACATCTCCACGATCATGCATGGTCCTTCTACTATGTCTTTCAGCTTCACGATATGGCTCATCTCCAAACTCACGTGGAGTTCTTCTCTCTTCATTTCTCTACTCATGGTATTCTCGTCTCATTGAAACTGATGATTCTCTTATTTCTCGACGAGATTGTGGTGACACCCTCCTCACTTCTAAAAACGATGGAGAAACCTTGTTTCCTCCATGGTTTGAGATTGGTGACCTTCTCCTTTGACTTTGATTCATGTCATTCATCAATTTCTCTAACTTCCCAATACCATCATCAAACTTTTTCATTGATACGTTGTTCCATTTGCTTAGCTTCTTCTCGTCTATACACATCTTCAACATTTTGAAATCGATTAACACGTCCCGAAGACATGATCATCAACAAACTCCAAACTAACTTTAACTCTCGGCTTGAACTTTACTCCAACTCTCGGCTTTGATCTACAAAAGTGATGCACGCCACCAACTTATAGCTCGGATCTAACTTCCTCTTGGCTCCACAGGTTCGGCTTAACTATGATTGGATAATTTTAAGCTCTGATACCAAACATGATGCAGCGGATAACAACTTTGATCACGAGATGATGCTTCGTGTCAAATAAATCGATAAAACGATGATGGAACGATACATCGATGAATCGATGGATTGATAATACCCAAGATAAATGCCCAAATCCGTTGATCTCACGAGATACCGGATTCTAGCTACCTTTAATATGTTGATCGCGCACGATACCATGTTAGAAGATCTACGATTCTTCGACGTTGATCTCGCGCATGAGATTCCTTGAACCGGCTTCAAAATCGTTGACTCGAGCGCACTCGAATAACCGAAGATGGAGAAAGGAGAAAACACTCAACTTCCAGTTTTAAAGAGGCACAAAGCACACAAACTTAAGTTTATTCAAAAATCAACCCCCTTTACAATGACATCATACACGTATTTATAGAAGATTACAACTCACACAACTCAACACAGCCACAGCTTCAACGACCTAACACAGGTCTTTAACGACCTAACATACGCGACATAACAACAACATATTTACAACATCATACGCGACTTAATATGTACAAGTTACAACATACGAATTAACATATACAACATTACACTGGAGCGACTTATCATTGGTGCGCGTCCTAAAAACATTACAACAACAAGCAACATAAGCGAGCACAGCAGCGACATGCTGGAATGGCATTTTGGAGCGACTTAGGATTCGCGACTTAACTTCTCGCCTAAGTCGTGGGTCGTAGCACGGTAGAGTTAGGTCAGCACAGCAGCGACCTACTGGAATGCCATTCTGGAGCGACTTAGGCTTCACGACTTAACTTCTCGCCTAGGTCGTAGGTCATAGCACGATAGAGTTAGGTCGAATGGCATGTGAAAATGCAGCATATCTCGCCTAGGTCGTAGCACGGTAGCGTTAGGTCGTAACTCGTTAATATGTCTTGAGCGAATTAAGGTATCAACTGTTACCACTGTGCGTTGCATGTTAGGTCACGACTCATTACTAGGTTGTAACTCGTTGGTTCTAGATCGTGGCTCCTGGAGCGCTACTTTGTTAGGTTGGACTTCCTGGTATACTAACTCGCTTGAGTTAGGTCGCAATTCGAAGCGATTCTTGTGATGCGCTGCATTAGTACTTCCCTAAGGAAACTGCGTAACGTGACTGATGGTTGTCCAACCTTAATTACGGACGCTAATGACTCCTAAATACAGCTTCATAATTTAATTAACCATATTACCAAAGCATCTCAAAGACTTATCTCTAACTGTAGGTAGTGGCTCTACATGCCTAACTCCATGACTACAAAGTAAGTGCATGCAATTATGGAGCACATTGTGTTCAATAACCCCATCTCACATCCAATCATATGCTAACGATGCTAAGGAAGGAACTACCTAGTTATTTAATACATTTAAGTTAGGAAATAGGTAGGACCCTCTAACCATTTAGCACCTAACCCTAGGTGAACCCTTTTTAGTACTCTTTAACAGAAATCATACAAAATCTCTTCTATGCTACTTACTACTTCTTTGATAGGGAGGAGGCAAACTGACGCAACGGATATTAACAAAACGACATAGATCGATGAAAGTAGCAAACAGTGGATTGAAGATACTGAAATGCCCAAATTCGTTGATCACAAAGATACCGAATTCTAGATATCTTCGACACGTTGATCGCGCACGATACCGTGAATGAAGATCTATAATTCTTCAAACGTTGATTAAGCGCACTTGATACCGTGAATTGGCTTCAACAATCGTTGAATCGAGCGCACTCGATTAACCGAAAGTGGAGATAGGAGATTACACTCAACTACCAATTTAAGATGAAAGCACACAACAATCAACAAGAATTTATTCAAAAATCAACAGCCACTGAAATGTACAACACACTCCCTATTTATAGCATTTCACAATCTAACCCTTAAGTCGTTGCCGACTTAACTCCTCTTAAGTCGTTGCCGACCTAACTGACTCACGACTCAACTACAATACAACACATGTATACAACACAGCGGCTCAACCGCATTACGACGCAACATCACAAACGAATTAAAGACACACGACTTAAAGTAATACCGACTCATCAACACTTAGGTTTAAGAAAATACGACTTGCGACTCAACTATATGATGTACACATAGCGACTCATCATAGGCCATGTACGACCCACTGAAGATAACCCGGTAGCGACTTAGCCTTCATGCGCTTCATCTTCCTTCAGTCACGTTCTTTAGGTCGTTGCCGACCTAAGTCTTCTTTCTTAGGTCGTTGCCGACCCAAAACCTCTGAACCACCTGAAACCGAAGCTTCCTCCTTCGGCTTAAGACCTTTCCCCCCTGATTGACTCGTGGACGACTTAAGACTTAAAATCGAAGCTTCCTTGACTCATGAACGGCCTTCCTTAACTCGTGAACGACTTAAGCCTTCCTCCTTAAGTTGTGTACAACTTATTCCCTGAGCTGTATCATCCTTAAGTCGTGTACGACTTATCCCCTGAGCTGCATCATCCTCCCCAGGTTGAGAAAAATTCGTCCTCGAATTTGTAAATTCTTCAACATCGGGATGTCCATCTCCATAATATGGTACAAGATGCTTAACATTGAACACGTCAGAAGTGTACACATCCTTCGCAGCTTCAACTTGTAAGCATTTTCATTGATTCGTTTCACAACTTCTACAAGACCAATTTTTCTAGCTTTCAACTTGTTATAAGCGCCTACTGGGAAACGATCCTTGGTTAACACAGCGTAAACCAAATCACCTTCGTTAAATTCAATACTTTGTCGTTTCAAATCTGCAAATCTCTTATATTTCTCATTCGACTTCTCCAATCGTTCCTGAACGATTTTATGACATTGCGTCAACCCATCAACAAAGTCTACAGCTCGTTTAACCGTCCCCTTTGGTTGTGGCACTACCGCTAAATCCATCGGTCCCGTGGGCAGATTTGAATGTACAATCTGAAATGGACTGTAACCTGCGCTTCTATTGACTTTATGATTATGTGCAAACTCTACTTGGCATAACTTCATGTCCCAACTCTTCAGATTATCCTTCACAAGACATCGCAACAAATTTCCCAACGATCTGTTAACAACTTCTGTCTGTCCATCTGTTTGCGGATGATAAGCGCTACTAAAATTCAGCTTCGTTCCGACCAACTTCCACAAACTCAACCAAAAATGGCTTAGAAAACTAGTATCTCTATCCATAACAATAGATTCAGGTAAACCATGAAGTCTATATATCTCTTTGAAGAACAACTGTGCGACATGAACAACATCCTCCGTCTTCTTACATGCAATAAAATGTACCATCTTCGAGAAACGATCCACCACAACATATATAGAGTCATTCCCCCTTTGAGTTCTAGGCAATCCCAACACGAAATCCATGCTAATGTCTACCCATGGTTTTGTTGGAACAGGTAACGGCATATACAATCCCGCATTTGTAGCTGTCCCTTTCGAAACCTGACAAACATGACATTTACGCACAAACCGTTCAATTTCCCTTCTCAATGTCGGCCAATAATAAGACTGGGAAATCAACTGCAATGTTCGATCTCTACCCATATGTCCTTCTTCATGTAGCTCTTTTATAATCTTCATTCTCAAACTACCTTCTGGTATGCACAATTGATTTCCTTTGAACAAGAACCCATCTACCATCACGAATTCATCAGTACTCCCATCCTTGACTTTTTCAACAAATTTCATAAAGTAAGGATCTTTTCTAAGCAACTCTAGCAATAGATCAAACCCTATCACTTCAACTTTCATGGTTGTCAATAAATGGCTCCTCCTACTCAAAGCATCAGCGACACGATTCGTTACCCCAGATTTGTGCTTCACAACAAAAGTAAACTGCTGCAAATAGGCAATCCATGATGCATGTCTCGATGAAATCTTATCCTGCCCTTGCAAATGCTTCAAAGCCTCATGATCAGTGTAAAGAACAAACTCTTTCTGAAATAGATGATGTCTCCAGTGCTTCACAGCTTGAACAATTGCATAAAATTCAACATCATAAGTGCTATATCTCAACTTAGCTCCAGATAACTTCTCACTGAAATAAGCAATCGGTCTTCCTTTCTGACTCAAAACTCCACCAACCCCAACCTTCAACGCATCAGTATGTAACTCAAACAACAACTGAAAATCCGGTAAAACTAGAATTGGTGCTGTCGTTAATAGTGTCTTGATTTTCTCAAAAGCAACCCCTGCTTCCTCTGACCACTCAAACTTCTTTCCTTTCATGCAATCGGTTACAGGTGCCATCACACTACTAAAATGCAGAATGAATCTTCGATAGAAAGATACCAATCAATGAAAACTCCTCTTCAGTAATTGTCTTTGGCTGTGGCCAACTCCTAACAGCTTCTACTTTACTTTCATCGACTCGAATCGATAGAACATATCCCAGAAATAAAACATTGTCTGTCATAAACACGCACTTCTTCATTGCAACATAAAATTTCCCCTGCCGTAGAATCAACATTACTTCACGCAAATGCTGGACATGCTTTTCCATACTTCCACTGTAGATCAAAATATCATCAAAGTAAACTACCACAAACTTCCCAATGTATGGTCTGAAAATCTGGTTCATCACTCTCATAAAAGTACTCAGTGCATTTGATAAACCAAATGGCATAACCAACCATTCGTACAAACCTTCCCAGGTTTTGAAAGCAGTCTTCCACTCATCACCTGGTCTAATACGAATTTGATGGTATCCACTCTTCAAATCAATCTTTGAAAACACAACAGCTCCACTCAACTGATCTATTAAATCATCAAACCTCGGCATAGGAAATCTGTACCTCACAGTGATCTTGTTTAGAGCCCGACTGTCCGTACACATTCTCCACGAACCATCCTTCTTTGGTACCAACAAAGCTGGCACTGCACAAGGACTCAAGCTCTCCTGAACACGTCCCTGTTCTAACAGCTCTTCCACCTGCCTTCGCAACTCCTCATGTTCCTTTGGACTCATTCTATAATGTGGCATGTGTGGTAATACTGCCAATGGCACAAGATCAATCTGATGTTGAATATCCCTCAGCGGTGGTAACTCCGTTGGTAACTCCTCAGGAAACACATCCTCAAATTCTTTCAACACTGGCTTCGCTTCTTCTGGAATTTCAACCTTTTCACTGCTCTCACGACCTATCAGCAAGTACACTTCAGGTTCCTCTTCGACTTCCTTAACAAACTCCTTTAAAGATAATAGCGTTTTCAGCTCCTCAATCTCTTCAGATTTACTCTCTTCCTGTTGTTTCTTCTTTGGAACTAAAATAATCTTAACACCTTGAAACATAAAGCTGTAGCTATTGGTCCGACCGTCATGTTGTACCGCTCGATCATACTACCATGGTCTTCCCAAAAGCAAGTGACAAACATCCATTTCAACCACATCACACCAGATCTCGTCTTTATATTTCTTCCCAATAGAAAATGGAACTCGAACTCGCCTGTCCACCTTTACTTCTCCTACTTTTCTCAACCACGCTAACTTGTAAGGATTAGGATGTTTCTCCGTCTTCAACTTCAGCTTCCTCACAGCTTCAGTAGAAATAATATTGTCACAACTTCCAGCGTCAATCACAAATTTACAAACCCTTCCCAGAATAGTGCATGTTGACTGAAAGATGTTACTCCTCAACCAACTAGCTTCTTCTTCTTGCTTCGGTAGATTACATCCTTCATCTCCTGACGCAATATCCTGTTCATCCTCCTCAACTGGACTAGAATAACCTTCATCAACATCCTCACCTTCAACTTCAACAATCATAGTTCGCTTCTTCGGCTTCGGACATTCATTGCTCTTGTGACCCACTTCCTGGCAATTGTAACATTTGAAACTGTTGTTGACCTTTGCCTTCGCAACTTCATTCACAACTGGTTTACTAATAGCTTTCGAAACATTAGAACTCCCACTAGCACCCATCACTTGATTGTTGGAATTAGGAAACACACCACCTCCACGCCTTCCCTGCTTCTCCCAAGCCAACGCTTTCTGATGTGCTTCTGCTACAGATCTTGGATCAAACATATTCACCATATCCTGGATCTGTATCCTCAACCCTCCAACAAATCTAGCAGTCAGCTGTTCTTCCGTCTCCATAATATCATTTCGAGCAATCAGTTGATAAAATTCATCAGCATAATCATTAACAGTCTTCATCCCCTGCCTCAGATTCTGCAACCTCTGATACATAAGTGATTGATAATTGTAAGGCAAGAATGTAGTCTTCATTAACTTCTTCATCTTCTCCGATGATTCAATCTTCGACTTCCCCATTCTCTCCCGTGTAAGTTTAGTCTGCTGCCACCATGCTAAAGCTCTTCCCCTCAACCTAGTAGCAACCAACTTCACCCTTCTATGCTTAGGAACCTCCTTGAAATCAAAGATCTCTTCAACATTAGACAACCAATCAAGAAATTCTTCTGCTACCATTCCACCCTTGAATTATGGAATTTCCATCTTCATACCTGATTCCCATCGACGATCATCATCTACATCTCGATATGAATTTCGAATTTGGTCTCGATCTCGATAATGAATGCTAGCTCTATCACCCTCTTCATCAAAATCAAATGTACGTCTATATCGATCTCGACTATCAACATCCCTTCGATCACACATGTCTCTTCTACTATGTCTCTCTTCATCTCTATATGGCTCATTTTCAAACTCTCGTGGAGTTCTCCTCTCTTCATGTCCATAGTCATGGTGATCTCTCCTTGATGAAATTGATGTTTCTCTTCTCTCTCTAAAAGACAGCGGTGATACCCTTCTCGCTTCCGTAACCGATGGCGAAATTCGGTTTCCTCCATGGTTCGAGATTGGTGATCTCCTCCTATGATTTTGATTCAAATCATTCACCAACTTCTCTAACTTTCCAATGCCTTCATCAAATTTCTCATTAATGCGTTGTTCCGTTTGCTCGGCTTCTTCTCTTCTATACAACGCTTCAACATTCTAATGACGATTAGCTCTCCTTGGTGGCATGATTGAATCAACACAAACACTTCAACAAATCAAACTCAAACTTGAAAAATAAGTTACGGCTTAAACACTTAACTCGGCAATAGCAACGATCTAAGGTTAGGTCGGATCGGCTTCTAACAAGGCTTAGCTCAACTTAAGCACTTCAAACTTCTTCAAACTTTGGCGCGCAAAATCTCATGGCCAAATTCAAACAACTCAAACTCTTCTCCAAAAATTCAAACACTTTCCGGACCTTGATCCAAAATGAAATGGACCGAAAGCTCCTAACTTGTTGCAACTTCAAGATGAATACGATGAACACCAAACTTCAAACTCCTTGGCTCCAAGACTCAGCTTAGCTATGATTGGCTAAGTCTAGCTCTGATACCAAAACTGACGCAGCGGATATTAACAAAACGATATAGATCGATGAAAGTAGCAAACGGTGGATTGAAGATACTGAAATGCCCAAATTCGTTGATCACAAAGATACCGAATTATAGCTATCTTCGACACGTTGATCGCGCACGATACCGTGAATGAAGATCTACAATTCTTCAAACGTTGATCAAGCGCACTTGATACCGTGAATTGGCTTCAACAATCGTTGAATCGAGCGCACTCGATTAATCGAAAGTGGAGATAGGAGATTACACTCAACTACCAATTTAAGATGAAAGCACACAGCAATCAACAAGAATTTATTCAAAAATCAACAACCACTGAAATGTACAACACACTCCCTATTTATAGCATTTCACAATCTGACCCTTAAGTCGTTGCCGACTTAACTCCTCTTAAGTCGTTGCCGACCTAACTGACTCACGACTCAACTACAACACAACACATGTATACAACACAGCGGCTCAACCGCATTACGACTCAACATCACAAACGACTTAAAGACACACGACTTAAAGTAATACCGACTCATCAACACTTAGGATTAAGAAAATACGACTTACGACTCAACTATATGACGTACACATAGCAACTCATCATAGGTCGTGCACGACCTACTGAAGATAACCCGGTAGCGACTTAGCCTTCATGCACTTCATCTTCCTTCAGTCGCATTCTTTAGGTCGTTGCCGACCTAAGTCTTCTTTCTTAGGTCGTTGCCAACCCAAAACCTCTGAACCACCTAAAACCGAAGCTTCCTCCTTCGGCTTAAGACCTTTCCGCCCTGATTGACTTGTGAACGACTTAAGACTTAAAATAGAAGCTTCCTTAACTCGTGAACGGCCTTCCTTAACTCGTGAACGACTTAAGCCATCCTCCTTAAGTCGTGTACAACTTATTCCCTGAGTTGTATCATCCTTAAGACATGTACGACTTATCCCCTGAGCTGCATCACAAACCCCAACACAACCATTTAATACCTCTGTCTTGAAGTGGACCGCTCCTAAAAGTTTTCCACTAACGCATATAACTAATGATCCCGACCATCTAATACACACCTATAAGATTATCATGACCATTTAATACTTCTTAAATACGAAGAGGTAAACGTCAAACTAGCTATTTAATGTCTCAACCCCGAAGCAGGTCCATCCTACACAAAAAAAGAAATCCCAAACTTATCTACAACATATACAACAAATAGTTGCTTAATTTGAGACGTCTCACATCAGTAATACATGTACACAATTACTGGTAGCCCCTTGCGGAGGCCAGACTCACATTGTGTAACTCTACTGACCTCGCATCCCAACCCATAGTAAATTAAGTCATTTATAATTATTTTAAATATTGAACTAGACCCTCTAATTCACACCCATTGCAAAGTATTATGGAGGTCATATATTTTTCAACTATGGAAATTATTACACCTCCTAAGTTTATTTATTAGTATTCATTTATTTACTTTCTATGAACTTCCATTTTTACTTTATATGCTTACTATCTTTAACTCCTTATTTCATTAATGTTATTAAATGCCTTTTATGATTTCATTTACTTTCAATGGATGTCATTTATAAATGGCTTTTGTATTCAAATTGGACAATTATTAATATAAGTAAATTGTAAGTCACAAAATTTATATAATGCTCTCTAAATATTAGGCATTGTATTACTCATGGCTTCTAGAGACACCTAGAGGTTACATACTAATAATTATTGGATACCTATGGAATGATTCAATCAAAAAATTTCTATTAGCTAATATAACTGAGGTCAAATAGAAAACATCAACATGACTGATTTACATAGTTCTTTCGACTTGAAAATACTGTGGATCTTCGACATGAAAACTCTACTTTGATTATACTCAAATCATGACATGATGTTCCATTGAGTGGCTATAGGTGGGTCGATGTAAGTATTGAAAGTGAAGCAATACTCAAGAAAGGATTCGTCTCCTCGGTTATACGGGATTAGTATAATGGCCAACTCAAGTCAATTCAAAGTCAAAGTCATTGGGCAGAGCATTTCAGCTAATATTAATCGTTGTTATTGAATCAATGACTTTAAGTTTGGACCATATAGTAGAACATGAAAGATGTTGGAATTTTGGCCATTCCCAAATTCAATAAGTCCAAAGTGGTATAGTTTTAATGAAGATAATTAGTTAAATAAATGTCACAATATGGTACACTTAATTGACTGAAATTGGATTTTACTGAAACGAGGTAAGCGATGAATTTAGTCAAAATTTCACAACATCTACTAGTGACATATGAACGTTAACATTCGAATAGTTCGATGTTAATCGACGACCAAAATTACACCTGACGCGTCTGAACAAATGATTTAGTTAGGTTATAATTATAATAAATTAATTAATATTTATGAAATTTTGATTAAGAAATTTTAAACGTGATTTGAGGAATAAATATTACTGTATATATTTATAAGTTATAAATATATTAATCAATATACGTTATTGATAAACAATTAAATCAAATTTAGTTAATAACATTTATTTGGACCAAAATAGGATATTAGCCCATAATGTATAACGATACATATATCAATAACATACGTGACAGAGGTGGGTAAAAGATGGGTAGGAGGATCTTCGATGGAGGCTCTGATTTTGGGAGAACATGTAAAAGATTTGATCCACCTTTCTCTCTATTCTGCAACGACCCGCCTTTTTGACCATCAAAAGTCGGCACCAAATACAACTACGATATCCCATCGTCGAACATCCAATCGTCAGAAAGGTAGATTGTTAGGGTAAAAAGAAAAAGAAAAGGAATAGAAGAAAGCAGAATCTCTCATTGAAACAACAAACATATAATATAACTATGATGACCCAGAATTTTGGGCAATAGCAATTTAATAATCTTTGTTAACAAGTATTTAAATTGATTTAATAATCTTTATTAATAATTAAATTTTCTTAATAATTTTCTTTTACAATAATTTAAAATGGTAAGTTTATTCTTTTAAAAGCAAATGAATTAGTTTAATAATCTTCTTTTATAAATATCTAAAATTGATCTTTTAATGCGATTGAAAATTGTATTCTATTTATATATATATATATATATATATATATGTATATATATATTGTGAATAGGAGATTTTGGTTTTGAATTTAATAAATGTTTTAAAATTAAAATATATATGTATATATATTGGGATGTGGAAGCTTGTTTTAAAAAATCCAATATTTGATTTTCAAAAGTTAATTTAAAATTCAAATTGAACACTTTTAACACTAGTATTTATTTATAATTATCAATTCAAGTATATTAGCTCAAGTTTGAAATAGAATTGTAACGACCCGGGATTTTGGCAATAATATTTTAATAAATATTTAATCTAATTAAATAAAATGTAAATTTATCATTTTAAAAAGATAGGACTTTTGGAAATATTTGCCGTTTATTTATATACATTTGTATTTTGAAAGGAAATTTTGATTTGAAAATTTAAAATAAAATCACTTAAAAATATTTACAATAAAATTTACCTTATATAATTGAATTAAAATGTTCTACCTTATTAATGTTTGGTACAAAAATATATATATATATATATATATATATATATATAATGTATAAAATAAAATCAAATTCTATTCAATATAAAATATAAATATAAAATATAAGTAAAACTATGAATATAATTTAAATGTTGATAGTTAAAATACAAAATAGAAATATAAATAAAAGAAAGAATTAAGTGATTTGGTGTGCATACAAAATAAATTTAAAACTGTAAGAACAAAGTATAAAATAAAATCAGACATAGTGTATGTGTATGAATTGTGAAAGCAAGAAAATAATAAAACAAAATATCTTCATACACAAAACCAAATGTCTGCCTGCAAGTGTATAAGCACATATAAAATATATATATATAATAATAATAATAATGTGTAAACAAATTAGGACACCATGGCATTAAATGCCATCATCTCTGCCAAAAAATTAAGTCAATTCAAAATTTTACAAAACTTTACATTTCAGAAATAAAAATCTGATCAATCAAAACAGAAGAAGACTAAACTAGATACTACCTTCCCATATTGCAAACTATTTTCTCTTATAAATATACATCTAAGCTATTTTAGTTCGTTCAGTAACACCTTAAGAAAACCAGCGAAAATATAACCAGCATCTTCATTTTTTCAAAGCTAAAAACATCACTCAATTCAAACAAAAACAGACAGAAACTTAAGACAGATTCAAAATCTGCAGCTTTCAAAAAAACAAACTGTTCTCTGTTCACAGTATTTTTAGGTGAGTAAACATCAATTTTAAAGCTTTAAGTTTAATTAAAAACAGTTCAGGATTCATTGATAATATGGTTTGCATATGTTTTAGTTTGAATATAATTCTGTGTTGATCATAGGTTGCTCTGTACTTCTCTGTTATTTGTTACAGGTTGAATATTTTTTCAAACTCAAATTATTCTCATCAAATCATTGTAAAGCTTTAATTTTTCAGAAAAACAAGATGTTTAAACTTCAATCAGGATTTTTAAATCTGTTTTAAAAACATATTAGTAAACTAAACTATGCAATCATGTTTTACAGGCAACAAGAACTGTTTTGATAAATTTGATTGTTGTAAAATATTAATTCAAGTTCAAAACTTGAATCTTCAATGCAAAATAGCATTTTTAATGCAAAAATGGAAATTTTTAGTTTAGAATTGTACGAGTAGTTCATAGTTGAACAAAAATTGTATTTTTACCAATTGCTGATGATTGATCCAATAATTGTTGTTGAAATTTGGTTTGAAGCAATTATGAACATTATTGATTTCGAGAAAATTATCATAAATTTTTTCCATTCCATATATTGATGGTTCGAGATCATTTTAGGGTTTAAGGTTCATTTTTGCTATGGTTAAGAAACAAGGCGTGTTCGTCTTTTATACGTGATCGAGTTTCACGAGACTCTGGAGAATGGTAGCTTAGTGTGTTGTCGTGGTGTGGACGAAGTTTGGGCGTCTCAGGTGGCTTGAGCGACGGTGGCGAGGTGGTTATGTTGTATGGATTGAGCTTCAGGCTTCGAGCAGAATGCTTAAATTCGATTCGAAATTTTTGGAGGCGAATCGTGTTTTGATTTCGAGTTTATGGGAGTTTTACGACTTGCCTGAGGTGATGGAGTTCACCGGAGCTATGGTGCGTCGCCGCGCACGTGTACGGTGTGGATTGTGTCAGTGTCGTTGTTGGTGGATATTCTCGAGTTATTACTCGAGTATAGTGGTCGCTTGCTTCGGGTAGACATCAAGTACGTGAGAGTTTGCTGATACTTTAATTTAAACTTAAGTTTAAACTACAACTTACTGGAAATAAATGTTACATCCCGGGAATTTCAAGCAAATAAATGTGATAATCTCCTTTATAATTATTTTAATTGATTTAAAATTGATTATTTTCAAAACAATAATAATAATGTGTTATTTTTTTATATATATATATAAATGGATTTTTAATAGAGTTGAATTTGTGATTGTTTAAATATATATTTGAGTAGATTTAAAAATTTGATTTTTAAGTTTGGATTTGAATTTGAATTTGAAATTCAAAGGATAGATATTTGTGAATATTTTGAATTCAAAAATATATGTATACTATTTTGATTAGTATACAATTTGTTTTATATTATCTTCTTTAAAGCATATTTTATTCATAAATGTATTTATTATTTAGGAAGATGAGTATAAAGGCTTTATAAAAAACATTTAAAATTAATAATAAAAATGAACAATTACAAATGTAAGTGAAAGAGTGTATCTAGTTACAAGCGTAGATGAATTATAAATTGATAAGGACAAGTGTCCTCCTTAATTTTTCTTTTTCTTTAATTTGATAAAGCAAGCAAAACTTAACTTAAGATTTAATTCCTTAAAACAAATGCTAAAACCAGAAACTTCAGTCTGCAAAATTCAGTTCAGTTTTTAAAAGAAAGATTACATCTTCAAACAAATGAAATTTTCAAATCTTGAGACAGATTATCAAAACTAGAGAAGTAAGAAATATAATCGAAGACCTGAGTAAACTCTAAGATCAGCAAGCTCGGTTCAGTTATTTCAAATGAAAGAAAGAAACATAGGCCGGATCATCTCGACAGCATCAACTGCAATACAAATCAAAGATGAAACTTATTTTCCAGATTTTCACTTTCTGATTTCAAAACTGCAGGGCTTCTCCGTTTCATAAACAACAAGTGAGTAATCTTATCTTTAAGCCTGATCTGCCTATTTGTATGAATGCATGAAATAAACCTTGAAATATGTTGAGTAGTTTGTTTGCCTGTTTGTTTAGGATGAAAACATATATATATATATATATATATATATATATATATATATATATATATATATGTACAATAATATTGCATGCTTGTCTGTTAACAACCTGTATCAACTCTGTTTAGCAATACATTATGAGTAAACATCTTTCTTAAATATTTAAGAATAAAACCTTGAAGAATGTGAATATACCGAAAAACATGATACAAGAAATCTTTTGTATGGTAGTAAACATGATTTCCAGTTATTTGTATGAGGATGTTTGTATAAAGGTCTGAAAGATGATGTTTGCTCTGTGTTAAATTTTTTTCAAATCCAAGTTTCTCTTCCCTTAATTATTTTAGGGATGAATTTCTAAACAAAACTCGTTTGAAATGATGAGATAATTAATCCAAAATAATTTCTGATGAAAATCAAGAGTAGTTTTTAAATAAAGGATAAAGAACATGAGTACTGTAAATTTTATCACATTTTCGACTGAAATGATTTCCAGTTTCAAGATTGTCATTGTTTTTATTTTCAAAACTTAGGATTTTTAAAAACAAATTCACGATTTTTAGGTTTATAATTTAAGAGAAATAGTGAGACGAACGACATCGGGGTTTTTAATAATTCCTGGTGATCGCTGCGATTTGATGTATCGGGGTTGGGGTCACGGGAGGTATGAATGGTGGCGAGCACAGGAAAAATGCTCGTAGATTTTCTCGAAGGCCATGGTGGTCGTACTGGTGTGAACTAGGTTTAGTGTAGTGTTATGCTAGATGGGATTTTCAGGCCATTTTTGACGTGGGTGAAGAATCGGGAGGGCACGCGATGGTGGGGTTAGATGCTGGATTGTGTGACGAAGTTTCAATGTGGTGGTCAGGTGACCTCGAGCTCGGAGGTGTCGGGGATGAGAAGTTTTCTGGCCATGGAAGGTTCCAGGTTGGGACATGAATACCTCGTTTCCGATTCGATGATATTTTGTTCGATCTAGATGTTGTTGAGAGTTCGCATGGATTTACGAGATTTCTGAGTGTCGCCGTGCCGATCACCGAAGGTCGGCGTCACCGGTGTACGTGTACCGCGTGCATATGGTGTCTGGGTCGATGGGTTCCAGCGAAGACTCGGGTGGATTCTCGTACTGTGGAGAAAGGACTCGAAGTGATAAGGGAAGGTGTGTGACTCTGGGCAGGCGCGGGATATTTTGTGTTTGTCTCAGGTTTACTCGTTTTTTTGGGTCTTGTGATGACCCGGAATTTTTAAGCCTTTCAAATCGGAATATTTAATTGATTTTGAATATTCAATAGAGTAATTTTAATTTGAATTACGAATATCATGATTTATTTGATAATTAAATTATTGAATTAAATAAGTTGAAATTGAATAAGATATGAAATCTTAGATTTTAAGCCTATTAAAATAATTTGGAGGCTTATAAAATTTGTATTGATAACACTGAGGATAATAGTAGTGTTGAGATTGAATCTAACTGTGATTTGTTCAGTTTTGAAATTTTATCGTTTAAATTGAATTTAAAAATAGCCTTCCAAGGCACAGTCTCAGAATTCAACGAAACCAGTCCCATTGGATCCGTAATATTGAATTATTATCGGATTTCAAATTTCGTATTAATCGGAGTCAGTATGTGAGTGAACGATATATAAACGCGTTGAAAATTTAGTTGTTAATAATCTAATTTTATTTAATAAATCAAGCTTCTTGTGTACGCCTAGTTTTTCCTTTATCTTCCCGTGTACTTCAACACTCGTCATTTTTATCAAAGCCCTTCTTCATGTTAACAAAAAGAAAAAAAAAATAATAAAAATGAAGACAGTTTGTTTATAAAAATTTCAATGGCCGAAGTTCTCGTCTTCAAACGAAAAATTTCCCAAACCCAAAAACAAAATCGCGTGCCCTTCCCCATCATCCATGGCCGCGCGATTCTTTCCAAAGCTCGATTTTGCAAATCTAATCGTGTGTCCTCCCTCTTTAGATTTCTTTAGCAAGAATCGATATTACCTCGATTCGAGGAGGTAAGAGGAGGGAATCGATTCAACTTTCATCGCCTTGTCGAGCTCGAGGGTTGCGGTTGCTCATTGAATTCACGATGGTAGCAGTTTGTCGAGCGAGTCATGCCTGGAACAGCAAGCTAGGGCACACGAGAAGTCGCGACATCTGCGATTCATAGGGCGAGTGAGTGTGCGCGTTCTTGTGGGGGTGGCGGTGATGCGATCGAGGAGGGCCGTTTGGTGATGGTGTCGAGGTGGGCGGCTCCGGGTGTTCGGCAGTGGTGAGGGCTCGGTTGAGAATTTATGTCGCGTTCGTGGGTTGGGATTCTCGTCCGTAGGTCATCGAGGAGAGGTTTGATTTTCTTTATTTTCTGATAATTTATTTAAATTTGGTTATTATTATTACTTAATATGATTTTAGTTCGGGAGAAAAAAAGAAGATAGAAAGATAAGAATAAACAAATAAATATTACTAGTTATGTTTTTTCACAGATGTAAATATGGTTGTTTATAAACAGTAAAGGAGAAAAATTAGTTAATTATTTGCTTAAACTAAATCAGTAGTTTAATTACAATTAATAAACGATAATTGATTGTTCGAGTATTAATTAAATCTGTTACAAAGAACACTAATTAATTTCAATAGAATATATACGTTGGAAAGGGATTCCATGTCCATTTAAAATTTAATAAATATATGTAGTTGTGAACATAGAAATTAGTTTATGCTAGAAAGTTTGGAAGAAGCAAGAATTTAAAATTTGTTATAGAGTATATATAAAAGTAAGGTTTGAAATGGGAAGCTTTAAATTTTTAAGAAGTTTCAATCGAACCAGATTTACAAAATTGTGTATAGTATGTTAACGAAAATAAGTAAGAAAACGTATAGAATGGTAATATAAATTATTTTTATAGGTATAGTTTCAAAGATAATAATTTGGAAATTATATATATATATATATATAAAAAAAAGGGAAGAGAATTTGTGTTGAATTTAAGCTACTAGTTAAAAATTTAATAAAGTAAGACTTGTAATAAATTGTTTGGTTAATTCACTGGCCAATAAATCTTGAATTGTTTATTCAAGGTCAAATTCGTAAGGGAACGAGTCGAGATTGGATCGGATTGCGAAACAGAAAGAAGCAAAGGTGAGTTAATCTCACTCAGTATAATTTAAATTTAAATGATTAAATTTAAATAATTGCTTGATTGGTTGAATTGATTGATGTGCTTTAGTCTGGTATAGTTTGGAATGGATATTATGTTGTGCTAACATCTGTGGATGCAGGGAAGCAGGTTGGAGGGATCCAACTGGACCCCTCATATTTATTTAATTATTTAATATGCTCTGTTCTGAATATTTGATATCCTGAAATGAATTATGTGGGAATATTGAATGCTATGGTTTGATTGTTTTAATCGGGCAATAATAAATTACTAAATATATAATTTGAGATTGGAAATGAAATAAAAGAAGTGAAAGGGTAAGTAAAATAGTTATATCAAAGTTGAATAAATTTATGAATGAACTGGAAAGGAAATAAAGTGACCTTAAAACTCTAATAAATAAATCTAGTGTATGGAAAGGAAAATTTGAATAAAGGAGCGTTCATAGAACTTAAATCTCAATGTTATTGTTTAAAGGAATAAAATAATTATTTTAAATTGAGGATTTAAATTATTTAAGTAAAATAAAGAAGGAATTGGGAATAACCTGAAATTTGTATATTCCAGCTAAAGGATTTAAAAATCAAACTGAAAATAATAATAAAGTCCATAATTAATTGAATGTCGAAATGAACTGATAAGTAAAGAAATTTATTTCAAAGGAAATAAATGGTGAATCAATTTGGAAAATTGATTTAAGTGTTTGAAGTTGGAATTCTCCCTGAATAACCAAGTACGTTTTTAAAGTAAATTTTTAAATGTAAGTTAAAAGATTAAAAGTTGTTTTTAAAAAGCAAGATTTGGAAAATTTCTTATTTCTAATATTTACATTCTAAAGTAAGCATTTTCTCTTAATCTATTATAGTAGTAATTATTTAAAGAATGACTTAATATTATGTTCTTAAAAGTATAAATATAGTTTTATATTTATTAAGTAAACTTATTATATAATATGTATTTTTACAAATTATTAAGTAGTTTTAATTTAAATGTTTTAAAAGCATATATATTTCAAAGTAAAGTGTTTTAATTATTTTAAAAATCTATTTTTGGTGCTTGGTGATTTCAGGGGAGATAGAAAATATTTGGGAAAGTTGATTCTGGGAAGAAAGATGATTTTTGGAAACTGTTTTCAAAGGATTGAGAATAGAAATATATCATGGGAAGATAATTTGAAGGTAATAAGTTGGAAAATTATTTATTTTTGAATGGATGGTTGAATGGATGTTTGTGAATAATAATTGATAGTTAAATAACCGACTATCAATATTGGACAAATACGTTGATCGTTTCGAAGAGACCGGGATCGAGATTTATTTCTCGAAAACCACTTCGATCCGGTTTGTATGTTTCGTGCGAAAAACGTGTACGGAGTCGAAGATGGAGCAGTGAAGTGCAAGGGCTAGTCGCTACTAATCCTGAGGATATTTCCAAAATGGATGTAGTAGGAGTAGTGCCTTCGGTTCCGTTCGAACCCGGAACGGACTTGTATGGATGAATGCTTGCGAAACATCGTCAGGTGGACGATGGGCATTCTAAGTGAAACGTTCTAAAGGTAACGCTTAGCCTCAAGCCTCATCAAATGGGAATGACTGAAAATCAGGGGATATGCAGCAAGGTTAGGTGGGTCATGGCCAAGCAGGACAAGATAATTCCCCTGTCTAGATGTCCCTTATATATATTTTGGCTTAGTGGGTGGTTGGTCGCGCCAACCACGGGGTTTATCTTGTTCGGGACTGTTCAGTAAGGAATGGTTCCGGCCTTGTGTTGCAGGGGATGAAGGGAGTAGTCCTCGGTACGGTGATCTAGGCCCCGTACTGTGACAGGTGGTACCCCAGTGCCTAGTCATTGTTGGAAATCCATTTTCCCTACGAGCCTTGTACGAGTTTTGTTTGTATTACCCACTTTTGTGGCTAGTAGCTGGAATTTAATAGATGTAACAATTTCGGCTATTTTATAAGTATTTGTATATAGACCCTATTATAATATCAGAGGATTTCTATAAAAATTGTTTTAGCTATCGTAAGGTAAAAACCCGACATGTTTATTTGTGGCGTGGTCTTACGAGATGCTTTTGTTTTCAAAGGATATTTGAAACTTTAATAATCAATTGGGTGTGATTTTCTCACGCTGGTATTCCAGACTGACTCGGGTGTTATTTAACTATAATGCTCGGGTCAGACCGAGTATTATAGGATACAGGAGATGCTGTGGAGCTCAGGAGACGAGCTGGATGACGACACGTACTCTCGTACTTATTTATATATATTCCGCTGTATTGAGTTGCTGTGTATTCATTGTATGATATTGATGTGATCAGTGATTTATGTACTCTGATGATGTGATATATAAACAGAAATATTTGATGTTGAGTAAAGATTATATATTGTCTATTATATTTTATTCCGCTGCGATGGTTAGATTCTGATGTTGATTTTGTTTTCTCTTCTTCTACCTCTTCTTCTTTAACCCAAATGGTTCGTATTTCTGTACAACTTGAGTTGATTATTGTAGAATAGCGTTGACTCAAGGGGTACGGATTTGCGGGTCGTTACAGTTGGTATCAGAGCTTAGGTTGGTGATAACCTTGGCTCTGGTGGGAATTACTCATTAAAAATAGAGTCTGTAGTACTCTATAATGAGTTTGAGTGTATTAATAGATATGAGTGCGTACTTGTTAGTGAATATAAAATTTGTTTTATATTGTGTTGATTTATCGGTTGAGTGTTTATGGATTCTGGTCGATGTGTGGGACGCCATGTCATCGATAGGGATTTCTAAACTCTTGAACAATGTAAACCGACACAATATTGTTTTAACTAGGGTAAATGAAATAATTTTACCCAAATTTATTTTATGTATATAAAAGAAAATGATTTTATTAATTATTATAGCTATACATGGATGTTTGGATGATAGAAGTGATAAATATTAAATTATTATCATTGTAAGATGATTGAATAAAGTTTGAAATAATAATTAAGGAATAGATTAACTTAAAAAAAAATGTAATTTATGAATTTGATTCATAATGGAATAAGGAATGGAATTCATAATTAAAAACTAAGAAACCAATTCATATTAAATGAATTTGTAAATGTAAACTATAATGTAAATTATAGTGTAATTAATTATTAAAGCAAGATAAAATTTCAAAGAAAAGTTTGAATTTAAAATCTAAAGAGTTTGGAATTTGGAAATTTAAGTTTCTTGGGATTGGATAATGATTCTCAAAAGTTGGGAGGATAATATATATTGAGAAATAGTTTTGAATCGGATTTGAAATCTAGAGTGATTTGGAATTTAAAAAAAAAAAAAAAAAATTGGATGGATTTTTGAAAGAGAATAAAAGCATTGAACTCTTTTGGTCGCTAGAAAGTAACTTCGGTGATGACTGCAGCATCATCGATGTTCATTTTCAAGTTTCCAGAAGTGAAATTGCTACCAAATTGTTTTGAATTGAAATTGTTTGCAAAACTGGTTGAGTTTGAAATTCAAAGAGATAAATTGAATCTATCAAACAAATTTTGGATATAGAAGGTTTTAAAGGGAATTTTGAAATGTTGAAGGTTGTTTAACTTTGGAATGTGTTGAAAAACAAAATTTCAACGATGTAAGTGAAACTGAGAACTGGAATTCAAAATTGAATTGTGTGGAGTTATGTGGAATGGGAAAATTAGTCAGGATGGACTAAAAATAATAAATGTTTGGATATAACATTTATGATTTAAAAATGAATTGGTGAATGAATAAATGATCAAATAATGTACTTATAAAGAAAATTTGATATTAATAAGTAGGAATTGAAAATTTTAATTCAGTTAATAAATTTAACTTAAGTGAATGAAAATGAAGGAAATATAAGCTTTGAATAATGGAATTTTAATTTAAAAGGCAAAAATGAAATTAACTGGATTTAAATTAATTTAAATAGGCTGAAATAATATCCAGTTGTATTCGAAGTAAATTGAAATCAAATTGAGTTAAATAAATCTGAATCCAATTAAATTAAATTGGAATAAGAATTCAATTGAATTATTTGATGGAATTAGATTCACCCCTAAGCAAATGGAAATTGAATAAGGATTAGGATTGAAATCCATAAAATCAGAATAACTTATAGGAGAATTAAAATGCATAGAAATAAAATATGCTTGAGCTATGAATAAATTGAAGGCTTGAGTTAAAAATAAAGGTGAATATATTCAAGCTTATGATGAATGGAATTGTATAAAATAGTAAGTTGTGGCTTGTAAATTGGAAATGGAATACAAAGCCCAAAATTAATATTTGATAAATGGGAAAATGAAAAGAAATTCAAACTTGAATTATAAAGCGATATTTGGAATAAAAATTCAAGTGTTGGATTATAAATAAGGAAAGAACAAATTTGTTAATAAATTTGTTAATAAAATTGAATTGTGAGTTTAATAAAATTAGAACTTGAGTTATTAATTAAATTTAGACTTGAAGTGTTAACAAATTAAATATAATTGGAAATGTAACAAATCAAAATGAAATTAGATTGAAATAATAATGGTTTGTATTGAGAATAAAATCCAACTAAGTGAAAATATAATTGGAGATGGCTTTGCAATAAATTGAATGAGTTAAATCTGGAAAGTTAAATTTTGTAATAACTAACCAAAGGAAATTATGGATTTAAAATGAGATTGGATTGAAATAAAATCAAGTTAAATTGAAAAGAGAACTTGTTTGCAAAATGAGAATGAGCTTAAGTATAAAATTTGAATAAATTAAAGGAAATTGACTTAAGCTAAATGAATGAAGAAGAGTTGAATTGAATTCAACTTAAAATTTAGTGTAATGATATTGGATTGGTTTTAAATCAAGTAAAACTAAATTTCCATAGAAATAAAATTTGGCGAGTTGCCGATTTTTTTTTAAAAGGAATGAAATTCTTAAATAAAATAAAATTGTAAACCATTTAACTTGGAGTCAATGAGAAAAATAGAATGGTTTTAAATGAAATGCAAATGAATAGATCATGAATGAAATTGAAATGGTTATAAAATGAAATAGCTTGGATTGTCTTCGAGCTAAATAAAATAGTTTGGAATAAACAAATATGGAATAATTTGTGAATGAATGGATTGTTAATGAAATTTAAATGGAATGCGTCGAGCTAATAAATGATTGTGAATGGATTAAAATATAAAAAAGAAATTTAATTGGAATTGGAGATGGAATCTAAGTTGTTAATGGTTTTGGATGGACTAGTTTGGTTAATAATATTGAAATGCATTGAAACTGAGAATATATGGATTGTGAATAAATCCGAAATGGAATTGAATTAAGTGTAAGTTGAGTTGGAGTCAATTTAAATTGATTATAAAACTCAAGCGCTTATTTATTCACATAAATCTTGTCAAATTGCAGAGAATAAATTGTTATTGAATGTAAATGGAAGTTATTAAAAGACCTTGGATGAATAGGAATAAAATAAATTGATTTTTGAGATCAATTGAATTAAATATGAGTTCAGTTTGCTTAAAATATATTAAATGTAAGCTATAGTGTTTTAAACCATTCAAATTGGTGAAGTTGTATACGAGTGGATTGAAAACCATTCAAATTGAATGAAAATGGTTTATATATTAATTGAAACAGTTGAATAGCATGGAAACTGTATAAGTTGCTTACTAGACAATGTTTAGTGTGACTTTCTTTTAGAATCCATATGTTTTAACTATTGCAAGTAAGTGAAATATGTTAAACTTCTTATATTTGGCACTTACATGTTTAAATTGAGTAAGTACAGGTACCTGGAAGCCGTGTGGCTGGATTTGGTTATGCTATTTGCTAGAAATTAATAAGCCGCTTGCTTAAAATGCTAAATAAGGTACGCCTACGCAATTAAAATAGGAAATATGAACTGTTTTTGGTTTTTCCGACCGTGTGGGTCGATGTATATATATTCATCTCTTTTGTCAAATTGCAAAAGCTCCTCCGTACAAAGGAGACTCTGCCAAAATTTTCCAGAAATTTTGGGAGTTAGAAAATTTTTGGAAATTTTGGAAAATTTTGTAAACGACAAAACGAATTTAAATGGGAAACTAAAATAAGTGGGTAAATGAAGCTAATTAAAATTTAAAGTTTAGAATTGAAATAAATTGAATTCGTATGGAAATGAAAGAGTCAATTTGTATAGAAATAGAGATAAACTAAAGTGTTTAGGTTAACTTAAGAAAGGAATGATCAATTCTTAGTTGGAAATTGGATATTGCAGATATATTCTAAATTGATATTTGGATGGATAGTGACATTTGGTAAGAAAGTTAATATGATGGTTTGTGAATATTGAGGTTAGATATTAGTGTTAAGCAGAATATGCAGGTATATTAAAAGGGAAAAGAAGTGTGGATTTGATTTCAAGAGATAAATTTGAAATGCTCGACAAAGAGGTACGTATTCAATTTGGTATGGAATTTGATTTGGATTTGGATTTGGATTGAGCCACTTGGCCTTTTTATTTTCTTTTTGGATTTGGGAGGCCGTAGAGCCATTTTTGTAGTTGTACCGAGTCAGCCGCGCAAAGGAAACGCTGGCAAAATTTTTCGGGAATTTAGGGAGTTAGAAAAATTTTGATATTCGAAATTTGGTTTTAAATTGAAACTTGAATGGTTAAACAAATGGTATAGTCTGAAACTAGAGAAAGGTTTGGGAAGATAATAAGAATGATAATGGATCTTTTATAAAAGATAGTTGGTAAGATGTTGAACTGTTAGAAACTGTTTGGTTTTGAAAAAAAAATTAGTAACGGGTATTGGATCATCCTTCCTAACTAGTAATTTCGGGGACGAAATTCTTTTAAGGGGGGAGGAATGTGATGACCCGGAATTTTTAAGCCTTTCAAATCGGAATATTTAATTGATTTTGAATATTCAATAGAGTAATTTTAATTTGAATTACGAATATCATGATTTATTTGATAATTAAATTATTGAATTAAATAAGTTGAAATTGAATAAGATATGAAATCTTAGATTTTAAGCCTATTAAAATAATTTGGAGGCTTATAAAATTTGTATTGATAACACTGAGGATAATAGTAGTGTTGAGATTGAATCTAACTGTGATTTGTTCAGTTTTGAAATTTTATCGTTTAAATTGAATTTAAAAATAGCCTTCCGAGGCACAGTCTCAGAATTCGACGAAACCGGTCCCATTGGATCCGTAATATTGAATTATTATCGGATTTCAAATTTCGTATTAATCGGAGTCAGTATGTGAGTGAACGATATATAAACGCGTTGAAAATTTAGTTGTTAATAATCTAATTTTATTTAATAAATCAAGCTTCTTGTGTACGCCTAGTTTTTCCTTTATCTTCCCGTGTACTTCAACACTCGTCATTTTTATCAAAGCCCTTCTTCATGTTAACAAAAAGAAAAAAAAAATAATAAAAATGAAGACAGTTTGTTTATAAAAATTTCAATGGCCGAAGTTCTCGTCTTCAAACGAAAAATTTCCCAAACCCAAAAACAAAATCGCGTGCCCTTCCCCATCATCCATGGCCGCGCGATTCTTTCCAAAGCTCGATTTTGCAAATCTAATCGTGTGTCCTCCCTCTTTAGATTTCTTTAGCAAGAATCGATATTACCTCGATTCGAGGAGGTAAGAGGAGGGAATCGATTCAACTTTCATCGCCTTGTCGAGCTCGAGGGTTGCGGTAGCTCAGTGAATTCACGATGGTAGCAGTTTGTCGAGCGAGTCATGCCTGGAACAGCAAGCTAGGGCACACGAGAAGTCGCGACATCTGCGATTCGTAGGGCGAGTGAGTGTGCGCGTTCTTGTGGGGGTGGCGGTGATGCGATCGAGGAGGGCCGTTTGGTGATGGTGTCGAGGTGGGCGGCTCCGGGTGTTCGGCAGTGGTGAGGGCTCGGTTGAGAATTTATGTCGCGTTCGTGGGTTGGGATTCTCGTCCGTAGGTCATCGAGGAGAGGTTTGATTTTCTTTATTTTCTGATAATTTATTTAAATTTGGTTATTATTATTACTTAATATGATTTTAGTTCGGGAGAAAAAAAGAAGATAGAAAGATAAGAATAAACAAATAAATATTACTAGTTATGTTTTTTCACAGATGTAAATATGGTTGTTTATAAACAGTAAAGGAGAAAAATTAGTTAATTATTTGCTTAAACTAAATCAGTAGTTTAATTACAATTAATAAACGATAATTGATTGTTCGAGTATTAATTAAATCTGTTACAAAGAACACTAATTAATTTCAATAGAATATATACGTTGGAAAGGGATTCCATGTCCATTTAAAATTTAATAAATATATGTAGTTGTGAACATAGAAATTAGTTTATGCTAGAAAGTTTGGAAGAAGCAAGAATTTAAAATTTGTTATAGAGTATATATAAAAGTAAGGTTTGAAATGGGAAGCTTTAAATTTTTAAGAAGTTTGAATCGAACCAGATTTACAAAATTGTGTATAGTATGTTAACGAAAATAAGTAAGAAAACGTATAGAATGGTAATATAAATTATTTTTATAGGTATAGTTTCAAAGATAATAATTTGGAAATTATATATATATATATATATATAAAAAAGGGAAGAGAATTTGTGTTGAATTTAAGCTACTAGTTAAAAATTTAATAAAGTAAGACTTGTAATAAATTGTTTGGTTAATTCACTGGCCAATAAATCTTGAATTGTTTATTCAAGGTCAAATTCGTAAGGGAACGAGTCGAGATTGGATCGGATTGCGAAACAGAAAGAAGCAAAGGTGAGTTAATCTCACTCAGTATAATTTAAATTTAAATGATTAAATTTAAATAATTGCTTGATTGGTTGAATTGATTGATGTGCTTTAGTCTGGTATAGTTTGGAATGGATATTATGTTGTGCTAACATCTGTGGATGCAGGGAAGCAGGTTGGAGGGATCCAACTGGACCCCTCATATTTATTTAATTATTTAATATGCTCTGTTCTGAATATTTGATATCCTGAAATGAATTATGTGGGAATATTGAATGCTATGGTTTGATTGTTTTAATCGGGCAATAATAAATTACTAAATATATAATTTGAGATTGGAAATGAAATAAAAGAAGTGAAAGGGTAAGTAAAATAGTTATATCAAAGTTGAATAAATTTATGAATGAACTGGAAAGGAAATAAAGTGACCTTAAAACTCTAATAAATAAATCTAGTGTATGGAAAGGAAAATTTGAATAAAGGAGCGTTCATAGAACTTAAATCTCAATGTTATTGTTTAAAGGAATAAAATAATTATTTTAAATTGAGGATTTAAATTATTTAAGTAAAATAAAGAAGGAATTGGGAATAACCTGAAATTTGTATATTCCAGCTAAAGGATTTAAAAATCAAACTGAAAATAATAATAAAGTCCATAATTAATTGAATGTCGAAATGAACTGATAAGTAAAGAAATTTATTTCAAAGGAAATAAATGGTGAATCAATTTGGAAAATTGATTTAAGTGTTTGAAGTTGGAATTCTCCCTGAATAACCAAGTACGTTTTTAAAGTAAATTTTTAAATGTAAGTTAAAAGATTAAAAGTTGTTTTTAAAAAGCAAGATTTGGAAAATTTCTTATTTCTAATATTTACATTCTAAAGTAAGCATTTTCTCTTAATCTATTATAGTAGTAATTATTTAAAGAATGACTTAATATTATGTTCTTAAAAGTATAAATATAGTTTTATATTTATTAAGTAAACTTATTATATAATATGTATTTTTACAAATTATTAAGTAGTTTTAATTTAAATGTTTTAAAAGCATATATATATCAAAGTAAAGTGTTTTAATTATTTTAAAAATCTATTTTTGGTGCTTGGTGATTTCAGGGGAGATAGAAAATATTTGGGAAAGTTGATTCTGGGAAGAAAGATGATTTTTGGAAACTGTTTTCAAAGGATTGAGAATAGAAATATATCATGGGAAGATAATTTGAAGGTAATAAGTTGGAAAATTATTTATTTTTGAATGGATGGTTGAATGGATGTTTGTGAATAATAATTGATAGTTAAATAACCGACTATCAATATTGGACAAATACGTTGATCGTTTCGAAGAAACCGGGATCGAGATTTATTTCTCGAAAACCACTTCGATCCGGTTTGTACGTTTCGTGCAAAAAACGTGTACGGAGTCGAAGATGGAGCAGTGAAGTGCAAGGGCTAGTCGCTACTAATCCTGAGGATATTTCCAAAATGGATGTAGTAGGAGTAGTGCCTTCGGTTCCGTTCGAACCCGGAACGGACTTGTATGGATGAATGCTTGCGAAACATCGTCAGGTGGACGATGGGCATTCTAAGTGAAACGTTCTAAAGGTAACGCTTAGCCTCAAGCCTCATCAAATGGGAATGACTGAAAATCAGGGGATATGCAGCAAGGTTAGGTGGGTCATGGCCAAGCAGGACAAGATAATTCCCCTGTCTAGATGTCCCTTATATATATTTTGGCTTAGTGGGTGGTTGGTCGCGCCAACCACGGGGTTTATCTTGTTCGGGACTGTTCAGTAAGGAATGGTTCCGGCCTTGTGTTGCAGGGGATGAAGGGAGTAGTCCTCGGTACGGTGATCTAGGCCCCGTACTGTGACAGGTGGTACCCCAGTGCCTAGTCATTGTTGGAAATCCATTTTCCCTACGAGCCTTGTACGAGTTTTGTTTGTATTACCCACTTTTGTGGCTAGTAGCTGGAATTTAATAGATGTAACAATTTCGGCTATTTTATAAGTATTTGTATATAGACCCTATTATAATATCAGAGGATTTCTATAAAAATTGTTTTAGCTATCGTAAGGTAAAAATCCGACATGTTTATTTGTGGCGTGGTCTTACGAGATGCTTTTGTTTTCAAAGGATTTTTGAAACTTTAATAATCAATTGGGTGTGATTTTCTCACGCTGGTATTCCAGACTGACTCGGGTGTTATTTAACTATAATGCTCGGGTCAGACCGAGTATTATAGGATACAGGAGATGATGTGGAGCTCAGGAGACGAGCTGGATGACGACACGTATTCTCGTACTTATTTATATATATTCCGCTGTATTGAGTTGCTGTGTATTCATTGTATGATATTGATGTGATCAGTGATTTATGTACTCTGATGATGTAATATATAAACAGAAATATTTGATGTTGAGTAAAGATTATATATTGTCTATTATATTTTATTCCGCTGCGATGGTTAGATTCTGATGTTGATTTTGTTTTCTCTTCTTCTACCTCTTCTTCTTTAACCCAAATGGTTCGTATTTCTGTACAACTTGAGTTGATTATTGTAGAATAGTGTTGACTCAAGGGGTACGGATTTGCGGGTCGTTACAGGTCTTGTTGTTATAGCCTGGTTTTGGGTTTTGTTTTAATGAAGTAAGGTACAAGCCAACCATGTTCTCAAAGGCATATGGAGTAAGTGTGATACTAATTTTAGAGTATAGTTTCAAATCAAATTTTAAATAATTGAAGGAATAAATTTCTCAATGTAATTAATTAAATAAATGAGATTAGTAAAGTTAAGTAATTAGTTTGTTAAACTAATTTAAGATAATCATTTGATAAGTATAACTACTTAGTAATGGGTGGTTGTTGGTTAAGATTAATTGAAGAATTGAAGTAATTATAGAAAAAATTACTTAATGAATGAACGTAAGTAAGGGTAATTAAATCACTGGATGAGATTAATCGAGGGTGATTTATGAATAATTAATAAAAAAATTGTAAAAAGAAGTAATTAAGAAATCATTAATTAATGGCGGTAATTAAGGATTGATTAATTAAAGTCTAAGTAACCAATGAAGTGATTATATTAATTAATTAATGCAATTAACAAAGAATTTGTGTAGTTAATTCATTTTATTAACTAATGAAGTAATTAAAGGTTAATTACAGTAAGTGGATAAGTGTAATTAATTTGAGAAAGGTTAACTACTTAGTATAATTGAAGAATAATTAATCAGGATGATTAACTCAGATGGATACTTAGTGTATGATTAATTAATTGGTTTGTAACTAGTTAATGAATAAGTAAGCAAGATTCTTAGTGATGAAAGAAAATTAATTTAATTTATTAATTTAAGGTAATGTGATTAATTAGTCTTGCTTTAGAATGCCGGATTGATTAGATGTCTTAAATTGATCGCTTTCTCTAATATAAATGTTTTATGATATGGTAAGATTGGGTTGTATGTTAATTTTTTTGTGTGAATGTGACATCCTATATTTAAAATTAGATTGTATTTCATCTGAGTAACTTGGGTTAAAATGATATGGGATTCGAAGAGACTGGGGTCGGGTATCTATAAATACCTCAAATCACTTCGATTCGTTATAAATTGATATGTGAAATCAATAGGCTGAAATGAAATGATTTAAGTGAATTGGACCATATAATCTAAGTTCTGGCACTTAGAAATTGATGTGAGAAATAAGTGATGTCTATAACATCCTGTGAAGAGTAAATTGATATAAGTTACCCCGAGTTTATATAAGTTGTATGCTTTGTATTCTATGTTAGATGGGTTTTCTCACGCTGGTTTCCAGCCTGACCCGGGTGTTACTTTGATGTAATGCTCGCGTCAGAAAGAGTATTACAGATTTTTAAGTAAGGACGTTGTGGAGCTCAAGAGGCAAGCTAGATGGCAGGAATGTATGGAGCATATACCGCTATATATAGTATAGTTGTCTTGGACATGTTGTTTTAAAATGTCCGGTGTATTGAGATGGTTGCAACTCTGACATATAAAAATATAATTGTACTGATGATGTTCTTCTTTGTAAAACCATTATTTATGTTATATTATATTTTGATCTGCTGCGAATGTGAGGTTTCTGTGACTTGTCTCTGTTTCTTCTTCTTTCTCTTTTCATCTTTTCCTAACTATCTGGAAGTTTCGGGATCGAAATTTCTAGGTCGTTACATTTGGTATCAGAGCCGAAGGTTAAGCGAAAACCTTGTCTTTGGTGGGTTTACTCATTTAAAATAGGGTCAGTGGTACCCTAAAATGAGTTGGATGTGTGTGTATATATATGAGAGCGTACTTGTTATTTTCTTATATAAAGGTTTTAAATAATTTTATATAAGAATATAGTTTGATATATAAAGCAATATATCTTTCTAATAAATATTAAGGAATTGGATGTTAAATATTGTAATTAAATTAAGTGGTAATAGAATTACAACCAAATTGAAATTAAATAAAGTTAAGTTTGAAATGGTTTCAAACTGAAATTTAATCTTGAAGTTGGGGAGGAATTTCTAAATAAGATGAATTAGAATTGGTTACAAACTGGAGAAATAGAATGGTTATTATGTTTAAAAATGGGATGATTGTTTTCAAATAAACAATAAAATATTTTAAGGAAGTAACCATTTAAAAAGAGAATAACTTGTAAATTTGAAAGGATGTAAATTAAAGTGGGTCCCAACTGTGAAGTTCTGAATTCTAAATCTAAACATTTGAAATTGATTTCGAAATGTTAAAGGAAATAATATTATTCGAACTATTTTGAATGTAATCTTATTTTAGAATAAGAAGTTGTTTGTAAACTTTAAAAGAATTTGTTTTGAATTAAAACCAAGGGTGGTTTAAATTTTAAAATTCGGCTTGGTGGGCCAAGAAGGAAATATGTATATATGTGAGGAATATACATAATATCAAAGATGGTTTGAAATAAACTCTAAATATTGAATTTTAAATTTGGAATGAGATGTGAAAACCCAAAGTGATAAGTTTTTGAACTTATCGATGGGAAAGAATTTTGAATTTTGAACGAGAATTCAAATTGTGTGAATTTGACGGAATTAAGTAAATTGAATGTAACTTAGGGGAAGTAAAATAAGTTTGAATGGACAACCTGATTTGGAAATTTCATTATGAAATTAGGATTTAACTTGGGAAGTTAAATGGTTAATTTGAATTGGGAATTTATGTGATCTCAAAATGTGTTTTGAGATCTGGATGTTGGAAATGGATGGATGTTTTAAAATAATTGGATTATATTTAATAATCTTTAAACTGTGAATTGGATTTGTTTAAAGAAATGGGATGTGGCAATATATCCATTATTAAGGTAATATGGAATCATTTTGGACTTAAGATTTGAATGTTTAAAATAAAACTTCAAAAGTTTGATTTCAAAATTTAAATATGATGATAGATTGAATTTCAAAGATGTAGTTGTTTAAAAAGGATTTGAATTATTTGAACTTTGAAATAAGTTAAAAATGGAATTTGAATTCAGAATTAAATGGATTAAAGATATAAGTTGATTTGATTTTTATATAATTTAGGATTTTTTAAATTTGGAATTTGAATTGAATTAGTTCAAATTGAATTTGATTTGAATTAATTGGATTTGTGATTAAAAATGAATAAGTTTAAAAATTCAAATGGAAATTTGAATTGGATAATTCGAACAGTAATTGATGTTGAATGAATTCAAATTCAAATAGGAAGTTGATTTGAATTTGGGATGAGAATGGAAGTTAACTTAATTTAAATTAAAATTGAAAGATAAAATTTATTGGAATTGGGATCAATTAAAATTGGAATTGAATCAATTTAAATGGAAGTGGAAATTTAAATTGATTTGATTGGAAATGGAGGTTGGGAATTGAACAGTTTGACTCTGGACTATTTTCAAAATAAATTGTTTTAGTACAAATCTATTTTTCCAAACTATTTACTACACAACTTTTCTTTTTAAACGTAAAACTATCTTATATTTGTTTTACAACTATTTTTGAAACTATTTAACAATTTTTCAACTGTTTATAAACTAATTACTGTTTTTCAACTACTTTATAACTAATTACTATTTTATAGCTATTTTGCAATTATCTAGAATTTCTATAATTATTTAACTATTTTCCAACTGTTTTACAATTACTTAACTATTTTACAGAAATTTTACAAACAAATAATTATTTTTCAAACTACTTATCTGTTTTTAACTTTTCAAATTTATTTTCTAAATCTAAGCTAGACAGAGTCCGAACTGTTTATGATTGAATATCCATTTGAGATAAGGATTAAAGTAATAATCCTATGGAATGGAAACAATTGTAAATAGGTAGATAGAAATTAAAGGAAATGTGAATAGAAAGAGAAGTTGATTTAGTTAATAATCAATGAAGATAAATAAGTAGGATGTACGTATATTATTCTATTTGCATAATGATTTGATCCAGATTCGAGCATATAATTTCGAAATAGTTTATCGATCCGAGTTGTGATTTTTCACTCGATTTTTGATGGCAAACATGGATATGGATTGTTGATTGGTTCTGGATATTCTCTATCATAGTTATGGCTATGCAAGGAGAATGACGGTTTCTGATCAAGAAACTAGATCTGAGTCCGCACTAGGAAGTCGGGTGGACGATACTAGTTCGGAAGTTAAATTGTGTGATCGAGTGAGCGATCAGACTGGTATAGCGTACGAATGATATGTGTACATCGTACGGATTTGAATGAAATTGATATTGGGAATTTTTGGATAAGTAATGCGAAATGGGTTTTGAATGAAAATATATTTGGAAAAAATATATGATAAAATAAAATAGAAATAGGATATTTCTATGGTAAAAATTTACTTTATGGTAGTGAGTAAATTTGGTAAGTGGCTTTATAAAAGAGTGATCAAATTTGAATATTTGATTTTGAATAAACAAAGTTGTATATCTTTGTTATAAAAGATAAATATCCCCTTGTTGAATCTATTGCCAGAAGGAAAGGATTTTTTGAAAGTGTTTGAAGTATAAAAGGAGTTTTGTACAAGTTTGAAATAATCCAAAGTTTTAAAAAAATTATATATATCTATATATAGATATAAAGGATCTTATGAGGATTTTAGAAAAAGATTTTGGGAACCTTTGGATTTGGAAAGGCTTTTGATTTTTGGGTAAAATCAGTAATGAAATTTGTAAAGCCTAGTTTGACAATTATCGATTTTGGAGGTAATCGATTTTGTGTGAAGGAGCTTTGTATGAGATCATACTAGGTATATGATTGGAAAGATACTATATGTGTATAGTATAAAGTGTTTTGATGATGGCTCTGGGGAAAAAGGCGCTCCCTTGAAATGAACTTCTCAGGAGTGCCACCGGGTGGTGCTGCCTTGAACCTTAGGGGGGTTCTAAAGTTGATCTTGTGAGGAGTCTGGACAAAACTAGTTCCTAAGGATTATGAGTAGTGTGTAACATAGCGAAAGTCGTGTGTACCGCTGAGAGCCAACAGTCTGCGTTTGATTTTGTATCGGTAGACTGCGACCTATGGTAACATAGCGAAAGTCGTGTGTTTCGCTAGGGCCAACAGTCTGCGTTTGATTTTATATCAGTAGACTGCGACCTATGTAGGAGTGGGGAAGTTTCATTTTGACAGCGAAAATCGTGTGTGTCGTTGAGAGCCAACAGTTACATGGACTTTTGCTGCGATGGCAACGTAACCCTGGAATGTAACTGCGATCTGTTGTGGGTTCTATGGCGTAATCGAGGGGCGCGGAGTGCCTACAGTTACATGGAATTTTGCTGCGAGGGCAACATAACCCAGGATGTAAATGAGACCATGGATGGGGGTGATGATTTCCAGAGCATTCTCACCAAGAATACTTCCTCTATTTTCAAAAGTATTTTCTATATTTTCAATAAAATTATTTTTCAAATATTTTCCACTGGGTGTTGAAAGTGGGTCTGCTAAGTACTTATAAATTTTCAGTCGTACACCTGATCAACATATAACCGAATCTCTATGAGGACAAGGATGGACTTGTTGAAACATCGAGTTATAAAAAGTATTTTCATAAAAACTATTTTATAATATTATGTTATTTTTTTAAAAAAGTGTTTTAAAAATGATCAAGAATAATTTTTCTTATAAATAGTATTTTAATAAAAATTCCGGTTTCGTTCCTTTTCGGGGATGAAAAGATTCAAAAAGGGGGAGGAATGTGTTATCCCGGGAATTTCAAGCAAATAAATGTGATAATCTCCTTTATAATTATTTGAAATGATTTAAAATTGATTATTTTCAAAACAATAATAATAATGTGTTAATTTTTATGTATATGTAAATGGATTTTTAATAGAGTTGAATTTGTGATTGTTTAAATATATATTTGAGTAGAGTTAAAAATTTGATTTTTAAGTTTGGATTTGAATTTGAATTTGAAATTCAAAGGATAGATATTTGTGAATATTTTGAATTCAAACATATATGTATAATATTTTTATTAGTATGCAATGTGTTTTATGTTATCTTCTTTAAAGGATATTTTATTTATAAATGTATTTATTATTTAGGAAGATGAATACAAAGGCTTTATAAAAAACATTTAAAAAAAATAAAAAAAATGAACAATTACAAATGTAAGTGAAAGAGTGTATCTAGTTACAAGTGTAGATGAATTATAAATTGATAAGGACAAGTGTGCTTAATTTTTCTTTTTCTTTAATTTGATAAAACAAGCAAAACTTAACTTAAGATTTCATTCCTTAAAACAAATGCTAAAACCAGGAACTTCAATCTGCAAAATTCATTTCAGTTTTTAAAAGAAAGATTCCATCTTCAAACAAATGAAATTTTCAGATCATCAAACAGATTATCAAAACCAGAGAAGTAAGAAATATAATCATAGACCTGAGTAAACTCTAAGATCGGCAAGCTCAGTTTAGTTATTTCAAAAGAAAAAAAAACATAGGCCGGATCATCTCGACAACATCAACTGCTATACAGATCAAAGATCAAACCTATTTTCCAGATTTTCACTTTCTGATTTCAAAACTGCAGGGCTTCTTTATTCATATTCAAGTGATTAACCTTATCTTTAAGCCTGATCTGCCTATTTGTATGAATGCATGAAATAAACCTTGAAATATGTTGAGTAGTTTGGTTGCCTGTTAGTTTAGGATGAAAACTTATATATATATATATATATATATATATATATATATATATATATATATATATATATATTTGTATGTATGTATATGTGTGTGTGTGTATATATATATATATATGTATGTATGTATATGTATATATGCATGTATAACAATATTGCATGCTTGTCTGTTAGCAACCTGTATCAACTCTGTTTAGCAATATGTTAGGAGTAAACATCTTTCTTAAATATTTAAGAATAAAACCCTGAAGCATGTGAATATACCGAAAAATCTGATATGTGAAATTTTTTGTATGGTAGTAAACGTGATTTCCAGTTATTTGTATGAGGATGTTTGTATAATGGTTTGAAAGATGATGTTTGCTCCGTGTTAAATTTTTTTCAAATCCAAATTTCTCTTCCCTTAATTGTTTTTAGGGATGAATTTCTAAACAAAACTCATTTAAAATGATAAGATAATTAATCCAAAATAATTTCTGGTGAAAATCAATAGTAGTTTTTAAAATAAAGGATAAAGAACAGGAGTACTATAAATTTTATCACATTTTCGACTGAAATGATTTCCAGTTTCAAGATTATCATTGTTTTTACTTTCGAAACTTAGGATTTTTAAAGACAAATTCTCGATTTTTAGATTTATAATTTAAGAGAAATAGTGAGATGAACGACATCGGGATTTTTAGTAATTCCTTGTGATCGCAGCGATTTGATGATCGGGGTTAGGGTCACAGGAGGTATGAATGGTGGCGAGCATAAGAAAAATGCTCGTAGATTTTCTCAAAGGCCATGGTGGTCGTACTGGTGTGAACTAGGGTTTAGTGTAGTGTTTTGCTAGATGGGATTGTCCGGCCATTTCCGACGTCGGTGAAGAATCCGGGGGGGGGGGGGCACGCGATGGTGGGTTTGGATGCTGGATTGTGTGACTAAGTTTTAGTGTGGTCGTCAGGTGACCTCGAGATCGAAGGTGTCGGGGAGGAGAAGTTTTCTGGCCATGGAAGGTTTCAGGTTGGCACAAGAATTGCTCGTTTTCGATTCGAGGAGATTTTGTTCGATTTGGGTGTTGTTGAGAGTTCGCGTGGGTTAAGGATATTTCTGTGTGTCGCCGTGCCGATCACCGAAGGTCGACTTCACTGGTGTACGTGCACCGCGTGCACATGGTGTCTGGGTCGATGGGTTCCAGCGAAGACTCGGGTGGATTCTCGTACAAGTGGAGAAAGGACTCGAAGTGATGAGGGAAGGTGTGTGACTCGAGGCAGGCATGGGATATTTTGTGTTTGTCTTAGGTTTACTCGTGTTTTTGGGTCTTGTTGTTATAGCCTGGTTTCGGGTTTTGTTTTAATGAAGTAAGGTACAAGCCAGAGGTTAACCATGTCCTCAAAGGCATATGGAGTATGTGTGAACCTAATTTTAGAGTATAGTATCAAATCAAATTTTAAATAATTGAAGGAATAAATTTCTCAATGTAATTAATTAAATAAATGAGATTAGTAAAGGTAAGTATTAATTTGTTAATTTAATTTAAGATAATCATTTGATAAGTATAACTACTTAGTAATGGGTGGTTGGTTGTTGGTTGAGATTAATTGAAGAATGGAAATAATTATGGAACAAATTACTTAATGAATGAACGTAAGTAAGGGTAATTAAATCACTGGACGAGATTAATCAAGGGTGATTTATGAATATTTAATAAAAGTTTTTTTAAAAAAAGAAGTAATTACGAAATCATTAATTAATGGCAGTAACTAAGGATTGATTAATTTAAGTCTAAGTAACCGATAAAGTGATTATATTAATTAATTAATGTAATTAATAAAGAATTTGTGCAGTTAATTAAGTTTATTAATTAATGAAGTGATTAATGGTTAACAGTAAGTGGATAAGTGTAATTAATTTGAGAAAGTTAACTACTTAGTATAATTGAAGAATAATTAATCAGGGATGATTAACTCAGATGGATACTTAGCGTATGATTAATTAATTGGTTTGTAACTAGTTAATGAATAAGTAAGCAAGATTCTTAGTGATGGAAGAAAATTAATTTGATTGATTAATTTAAGGTCATGTGATTAATTAGTCTTGCTTGTGAATGACCGGATTAATTAGATGTCTTAAATTGATCGCTTTCTCTAATATAAATGCTTTATGATACGGTAAGATTGGGTTGTATGATAAATTTCTGTGTGAGTGTGACATCCTATATTTAAATTTAGATTATATTTCATCTGAGTAACTTGGGTTAAAATGATATGGGATTCGAAGAGACTGGGGTCGGGTAATGATAAATACCCGAAACCACTTCGATTCGTTGTAAATTGATATGTGAAATCAATAGGCTGAAATGAAATGATTTAAGTGAATTGGACCATATAATCTAAGTTATGGCAATTAGAAATTTATGTGAGAAATAAGTGATGTCTATAACATCTTATGAAGAGTAAATGGATATAAGTTACCTCGGGTTTATATAAGTTGTATGCTTTGTATTCTATGTTAGATGGGTTTACTCACGCTGGTTTCCAGCCTGACCCGGGTGTTACTTTGATGTAATGCTCGGGTCTGACCGAGTATTACGGATTTTTAGGTAAGGACGTTGTGGAGCTCATGAAGCAAGCTAGATGGCAGGAACATATGGAGCATATACCGGTGTGTATAGTATAGTTGTCTTGGACATGTTGTTTTAAACTGTCCGGTGTATTTAGATGGTTGTAACTTTGATATATAAAAATATATTTGTACTGATGATGCTGTTCTTTGTAAAACCATTATTTATGTTATCTTATATTTTGATCCGCTGCGAATGTGAGGTTTCTGTGACTTGTCTCTGTTTCTTCTTCTTTCTCTTTTCATCTTTTCCTAACTATCTGAAAGTTTCGAGATCGAAATTTCTGGGTCGTTACAATAAAAAGGAAAGAGAAGAAGAAGGAATACGAAAGGGAAAGAAGAATGACTCGGGGAAATTGTTGGGAAACGCATGTGTTTCTCGAGTGAAACGGGGGAAGATTTTGGGTTGTTTTTTTTCAAACTGCAATATTACAAAATAAAAATAAAGTTAAGTAAATTGTTTTTTTGAACAAGTTTAAGCATTGTCGACTAAATAAATGTTCAAAGAACTTAAGTTAAGACTTTAATACAAGTTTTAATTATTTTAGTTAATACTTTATAATGTTTTAAACTCTTAATTAATATTTTAATTAAGTAATTAATTTAAGTTAAGTATAAAAGTATTAACATTAAAGTTTGTAGTTAGTAATAATTTGATTTTCAAAGTTTAAAGAAGATTTCATTTAAAGGTTAATTAAGATGAATAATTAATATTGATTAATTGTTTTGAAAAGCAACTAAGAATAATTAAATTATAATTGTAATTAGAGATTGGTTAATTAATGATTAAGTGATAAATAAATTTGTAATTAACTACTTAAAGTTAATTAGTGTATGATTAGTAGTTAACAAATTAATTAATTTAATGAAGAATTAATAATTGATTAATTAAGGAATTAGTGGTTAATAAATGGGTAATTAAGTTTTATTAATTAATAATTAGGTTATTAATTAATAATTAAGAGTAATTAGTTAAGCAATTAAGATTTAATAATTGATTAAAAAATGATAATTAATTAAATGATTTGAAATGGAATAGTTAATTAATTTATGATTGATTAAACAGGATTAAGTGATTAATTCGAAAGTAATTAATTTAAATTTCATTAATTACAATAAGAATTAAAGATGTTTACTTATAAATTTTGTATAAGTAGGATATCTGATTTGTGATATCTATTTGGTGATGTTCTATGATACTGTGTGATATGCCTCGATATATCTATGATGATTGTATATGATTTATTCGTGATAAATACTATGTGAATTCAAAGTGTGGAATTAAGCTGTTTAAACTATTAAACAACTTGACCTTTAAAATAGCGTTTGGATTTCGATGAGACCGGGATCGGGTGTCATTTATGATTATCCGAAAACCACATCGATCCAAGTAAAACCCTAGTTCACAAATTCCCAAGTGAAGACCGAGATGGTGTTTCAAAATGCAACTGTTATTGTCGTTAACTCTGAGGGTGATTCCAAAATGAGTGTAACGAGATAATGCCTTCAGTTTCCTTCGAACCCAGAACGAACTTTTATGGATTGAATGCTTTCAGAACATCGTCAGGCAGACGATGAGCATTCTAAGAGATATGTACTTTAAAGGTAATCGTAACCTCATGCCTCATCAACCAGGAATGGCTAAAACAGGTGATGTGCAGCAAGGTTAGGTGGGTAGGACCCAAGAAGGATGAGATATACCCCTGTCTAGATGTCCCTTTTTATATCGATTGTGTGGACGGTTGCCAGCTACAACCGCGGAGTTATCTTGTTCGGGACTGTTCAGTAAGGAATGGTTCCGGCCTTGTGTTGTAGGTGGTCGGGAGTGATCCTCGCTACGGTGATCTAGGCCCCGTACTGTGACGGGCGGTACCCCAGTAGCCCTGCCGTTGTTTGGAATCCAACTTCCAATAAGAGCCATACGTTTTGATTATGCCCAACTATGTTGGAATGTGAGATGTAAGCATTTCAGCTATATCTGTATTTTACTTGAAAACCCTAGACACTATTATAATATCACTGGATTTCCTATTAAATTGTTTTGGTTAGCGTAAGGTAAAAACTTACCCGTATTTATGTATGGGGAGTCTTACATGATACCTTTATTTTCAATTTTTTTTTAAAGTTAAACAATTTTGAACCGTTTACTCATACCAGACCCATGTCTGACACGGAGTTTATTTATGTTATTCATAAACTCTTGGGTACTCAAATTTTTATGAGTAGTAAAGTGATAGGTTTGGAGTATGGTTTTCTTGAGCAGCTTGGAGCAGAAGTCCAGACGTATATATCTATCTATCTAGTTCCGCTGTGTTAGTTGATGTATGTTGTATTTTGGGATGTATGCAGTGACAAATGTATGTATGATTATCATGTGAATGCTATTGTATAACTATGATATATGTAAAACTATGTAAGAGTTATGTGATGTATTATATTTTGTTCCGTTTCCACTGTGAGATTCTGATGTTGTTATTCTTTCTTTCTATTCTTTTCTATTTCTATCCCTTTCTTTTCTTATTGATGATACTTCTTTCTATGAGTAGAAAGCCGGGTCATCACAGTTGGTACCGGAGCATAAGTTGAGATAATACATAGGCTCTGCAGTAATATTTATCGTGAGAGTGCGTATTTGAATTTTTATATAATTATATACCTATCTAAATTTGTTGAGTTGCCTGTTCAGGTGGCCAACACGAGTTCTAGAAGAAGAGGCAAAGGTAGGGGCAGTACCTCGACTGATAATGGACGAAGTCAAACTGCTAGTGAGGCTGTAGGTCCAGTACCGCCTCAGGTTAGTTTTGCTGCTTTATGCAAGGACTTCATCAACCTTGGAGGTAAACTATTTAAAGGGTCGGATACCAAAATGTAACGCCCCACTCCGAGACCCACTCTAGTAAAGAGTATTACGGAGTAATACCGTCTACTAGAACGGAGAATAGAGTATAATGAAAGCGACCATGTGTAATCAAGCTATAACTAACTACTGAATACGTCGAATAGGTGGTATTCCTTTCTCAAGTGGTTCGACATATCCAATAGATATATATAACGAAATTACAAATGGCTAAGGAAAATAGGTTCAGAACGAACATAATACTAAATGATAACATCATCATCATAGAACAGTCACATAACAGTCACAGAACATAGGTACAATATATCGTCAATATAGATCCAAGTATCAAAAGGTGGGTACAAAGCCACCGCTCACACATGTGAGTCAAAAATATGTACATAAGAGTCTGAAATAAAAGAGTTGCGGAATAGTGGACAAATAAAAGCACTATCTATCAGCATAGTAGATAATGTCCAAGCGGAAGCACATAAGCTAAGTCCAGAGACCTAACCTGAAACAACTCGGTACCCGAGCGAAAACACTCGGGTCAGGCTAGCTAAATAATCAGTAATAACTAAGATATATATAATAATGCAGTACATAAATAAAAAAATACTTCTCCAAAGAGAAGAGTAATATGGACTACATGAATATAATGACGATCCCTAATCATCAATAAACAGTAAAAATCTCCAAAGAGAATACAAACACCAAAGTGTTAAATAAATAAAATCGCCTCATATCATCGGCGTAGCCAAAGCTATATAAAGTTGCCCATAGGAAATTATCCCAAGAGTGACCAGAGTCAGTAATCAATGCCCAAGCAAAGATCGATGCTCCAATGAGCAATAGGGATATACTGAAAAGTCAATGATATCAAACACTGAAAAGCAGTGTCCAGAGACACTGTGAATCCACAAGGTAATCGCACTTACATCGTATGGTTCCATAGAACCAACACCGAATGGCAATACTCGAATGGATATAAAATCATTAGATAATACAAATATTGCACGTGCACCGACCAGAGTCGTTGTTGCCAAGTACTGTAGAATTATGATCGATCACTCGCACAGATGCGGAACGCGCGAGACGGCGAGATCCTTCCCAGAAGGATAAAGGCCCAGAGGCGCACGCCGAAAAATTAACTGCTCCATAGAGCAGGTGTCCAGAGACGGTTGCCCAGAGGCGTGGTGTAAGGACCCGTAAATTTTCGATAATTAGAATAGCTAATTTAAAAGATTTCGTGATTTAATGTTAGAAAAAAAAATTGTAATTCGTTTGGAATAATAATAACTGGAATGAATTGCAACAATAATTATCCAAGTAATGAAAAAAGAATGCTACTTAGTGAATGCCTTTGAAATCAATAGTTGAATAGGATAATAAATGTTGAAATTCATTGGGTATAATAGAGTAATTGATTGATAAGTAAAATCTATTTAAAATCAAATATTGAATATTGAACCGGTAAATTGTTTAAATTAAATATTTAAAACTTATTGAATAATTAGATGACTGTAAAATGAAAATAGTGTTCTAAAGTGTGAATTGGTTTTAAAAGTTGAATCTTATAAGTTCAATTTCAATATTTCAAAAGATGATGAATTATTGGATAAGCGAAATTGTTTAAATTAATATTTGGGATTTATTGAATAATTTAATAATGGGAATTGAATAACCGTCTAATGGAAATAGTTGTTCTAAAATTTTAATTCGTTTCAAAAGTTAAATTTTTAAGTTCGTTTTGAATATCTCAAAAGATAGTGATTTAAGAATAATCAAATTGTTTAAATTTAATATTACAAATGTTTGAATAATTAAATTCCGAATTTGATATAATTAATTTGATATTGAAATTTAATATATGGAAATAGAGTGAATAACTGAAATTTGCTTTAATATGATTCAAATTGGGTTCCAAAGTGAACGTAAGTTATATTTGGATTTTAATAGAGTTAATAAGATTTTAAAATGGGAATTTATTGGATAAATTGAATAACGGGTTTAATATGATTAAAAATGATTTGTAAAATTTTATTTTATCATATTGGAGTTATAGTGATGTTATAGAACTTTTAAAACTGAATTTAAAATTTATTTGTGAAAATTGAATATTTTAATATTTAATTATCGACTGAAAAATAGTTATTTTTCAAACGTTCTCGGATTTCGACGAAACTAGTTTCATCGGATCCGTAACGTAACATTATTGTAAGATTTCAAATTTCGTGTCAATCGGATTTATCGTTTGTCCGGGGCGAGCCAAAACGCATAAAAATTCGTTTAATCGGTTTAATTTAAATTTGATCGTTTATTTCCGTAACTCGCTCATACGATCGAATTAGCTTCCGAAACCTTTTCCATTGCGTCCGGAATTGGGGTATAACATTATGAACGCCTAGCGGCATGCCCTGATAGGGGTTCTAGATGTCGAGTTGCGCAGATCGAGGTATTTTGAAATTTAAATAAATATTTTAATTAGTCAAATCTCCTTTTCAACTGCTATCCCATCTTTTCACTGTACCTTTGACCCATTCAAACACGCAAAAGCCTCTCCTTTCCTTTTAATAACTGCACGCGAGCTTCAGGCAGAGAGATAACATAAATCCAACTTCAAAAAAATTCTTTCTCCTCAAATACTTGATTAAAAATCACGAAACCTTCTCTAAAAATCCTATTTCATCGTTTGCTTCGATCCTATATGCTTTTGGCCTGGTGCGACTTGGAGTTTGGGAGTGCGACAGTGAAGGCGTGAGGGGTTTTGAAGCTAGGGTTAAGCTTCACTTTGTTTTCATTCACCGATTCGAGAAATAAAGCTCGTATTTGGATTCTCCTCGTCGAATAGCATCTAGACGCACGTTTTGGTGGAGCTCGTTGGTGTCTTGGGGCGTGCGACCTACGCGTGGTCGAGAGGGGGATGCACGTGTCGCATTTCACTGGGGGTGGCCGATCTTGCTATTTTGTGGTCGAGATGAAGGAGGCTTCGAAGAGAGGTAGTTTGGCGAAGACGACATGTCGAACGGAGTACCGGAGGTCCGTATCAGTGAAGGATGGTGCACGACAATGGTGGGTTTGTGCACAGGTTGGCTACAGGCTTCATTTGGGGAAGATGGAGTTAGTGGGCTGGGCTTTATTTTCTTTGGGTATGAATTCATTTAAATATAACATAAATTGTTTTATAAATTCAAATGTCGATAACTTATAAAATGTATAACTCTCACATATGAGGTCAGTTTGAGACGAGACTTTTTGCATTGCGATCGTGATGACGAGAGCTTCGAAATGAAATTGGTTTGGATGAATTTGAAGATAGTTGAAATTTGGGCTAAAATTGGAAGTCGTCCGGTTTAGTTCCAAACCGGAACGTTTCGGCGACAACGGGAAATCAAGGTGAGTGTTTTATAATGCTCACAACGTACTAAATATCTTTATGCTAGTTATATCGACATTATGAAGTGTTATGATTTTTATTTGTCGTTGTTTGATAGAATTTAATTGTCATATAGATTGTCATTTGAATTAACCGTTGAAATTAAATTGACAGTTAAATTTAAATTGAAATTGAAATTGAATTGCGATTAAATTACCTGACATTGATAACTATGAAACTGCCATTAATTGTATTGTCTATTGGATGATGTATTTTGATGGATGTTATTGGTTGATATTTAAATGTTAGTATGTTTATTTGCTTATATATACTGTTATGCATACATATGACACTATGATTGGTTTAAGTGATATATATATTCATCCCTGACATTTAATTGAAATAACTAACTACTTGGCCATAGGATAGAAAATTATATACGGACACCGAATTGGCTAAATTAATAATTTTTGAAATCGTCGATTTGAAATTTATTTAAATGTTTGATTTAAAAGTTATAAATAGAAATCAATTTATAGAAATCGAATTTATCGAAAAATTGAGTTTGGAATGTTAAAATAAATTTTGGTTAAAAGAAATTGTTAAATAATTTAAGTTGAGACTTTGAAATTAAAAATCGGGATATGATTGAATTTCAAAATTGATTTGTTTGAAGATTTAACCTTAAATTTGAGCTTTGAATATTACTAAGTAAAAGTGACTTAAAAATGATATTTTGAAATCGAGCTTGGAACTGAATCATAGTTGATATTTGGATTTAAACTTGAATATTGAAGGAAAATTTTGTTAAGCGTTATAAATTGATATTTTGAAAAGTCAAGCTCTAAATCGATATAAATTGAAATTGAATAAATTAAAGGTGAATGAAAAATTGAATTAATTGAAAGTGAATATAAAAATTGAAATTGAATTAATTGAAAGTGAATATAAAAATCGAAATTGAATTAATCGAAAGTGAATATAAAATTGAAATTGAATTAATTGAAAGAGAATATAAAATTGAAATTTGAAGTCAAAGCGGACGTTGATTGAATCGAAATCGAAATCGAATCGGTAGAAGGGAAATTGAAATTGTTTGAATTGGGAAGTTATAATTGAAATGGTTTGGTTTTGAAGCTGTTTTATTTTGTTTTCCAAATTACTTTGTTATATAAACCATTTTGAATACTTAAACTATTTTAATCTGTTTTAAATCTACTTAACCCAATTTAAATTATTTTAAAACTAAATTTATCTATTTCAAATCCATTCTAAGATTTTAAAGTATTTTAACTATTTTAATTATTTAAAACTACTTTTAAACTACTTAAAACTATTTTCTAAAATTCTAACCTGGTCAATAAGGTGAAGTGTTTATATTTAAATTTTGAATTTAAATATGAATTGAGTTAAATGAAGTTGCAACCTAAATTGAAATTCAAAATGATTTTGAAATCGAAATAAGCTATTAAGACGAAAAATGATTTTTGAAACGGAATCTGACATTTTAATAGATACGATGATATTTGAAATGGATTTGATTTTTGAAGCGAATATGATATTTTGATATCAATTATGAATCGATTTGAAATGTAAAAGAGCCAACGGTGTAATAATACGTAGTTATTAAAGATACCGGGATCAGATATGGACATACTCTCTGTCAATACCGAACACCACTTTAATAACTATTATACGCGGAGTGTTGATCCAGATGAAGTGGATGGTTTGGTGAACGCGTTGACTGAAGAAAGAGAACGATATTGGATGACCCCTGACATGACTAAAACAGGAGCCGCGCCGGGCCATTGAGGTTCGCCACCTCTAGCGGACACACTTCTTCGATACCATATCTATTACATTTGTGATTCGATTTGGGTGCACCCCTTGATTTGGGAGTGTTGTTTCGCGGTGTTGGGGTGGCTGCTGGCTATGCTCAACATCAGTCCGAATCACGCAACTACTAGTATCCTAGTTGGTATCGCCTCATGTACCTTGTTATACTGATTATCCTATTCGCGACCACTACGTTTTGTTTTGTGTTATACCTATGGGGTACCCTCTGATAACCACCAGTTTACGGTGGGGCTTACGATGCTGTATAGACTATGGCATTATAAAAACGTGTTAAGGGGGATTATGGTAACGCCTTAACGCTATTTTGATACTTTATATTACTGATAGACATTATCTACTTAGCGTATATTACTACATAGTAGATAGTTTAACGGATCCTTAAGAGATGGAAAATCCCGTAACATCTCTTGAGTTATTGCACGCACGTTGACACTAGATAAGAGATGTCAAACCCCGTAAACATCTCTGACGCCGTTACACTCATATTTATTTACGATTGATTTAACTTTCATAAGGATATTTAGTCCTGACTCGAGTGTTTTGTCTTTCCATTACGCTCGGGTTAGTCCTGAGTCTTTTTAGATTTTTGAAGAACTATTCTGGAGGATGAAGACGAAGATTTGTTTTACTATTACTATTATTACCCTTGCATCATGCTATCTGCTGCATTATTTTAAATTGTTCTGTTGTATATGTATAACTCTGATAAATGTTGTATAAATAATTGTCAAATTATAGTAAACAGCTTCATGAACTGTTTATTTGACTATTATATTTTATCATTCCGCTGCGAGATTCTGTGTTTTTTCTTTTCCTTTATTTCTCTTTCTTTTCTTTTCTTATTTACCCCAATAACTATCTGCCCTTTTGAATGGTTTGGAATCGACATGTGTATTCGATCGTCGGTTTAAACTGTCCAAAAAGGCGGGTCGTTACAGTTGGTATCAGAGCTTTGGTTTAGCGATAACCTTAGCTCTGTGGGGTCTGACTCTTTATAAGTAGGGTAATAATACCCTATGATGAGTCGCTGAGTGAATATATATATATATATATGAGAGAGCGTATTTGTTAGTGATATAAAATGTTTTATATTGTGTCGGTTGATTTGTTGAGTGGCTTATGGATTCTGGTTAATACGAGTAATTAATGTTATCGATAGGTATCTCTAAACACTTAAACAGAACAATTCGGCATAGTATTGTTTTAAATTGGGTAAATGAAATAATTTTTCCCTAATTATATTTTGTATATAAAGAAAAAATTTCAAAAATTTATTGTGACTTATCTAGCTTACCTGGTTGTTAGGAATTAAAATATTAGTTATTATCATAAATTGGATATTGTAATTTAATAAATAAGATGAATTACAAGATGAACAATAATAAAACAACTTGTAGAATGTTTTAAGGAAAAAAATCCTATAAGATATTTTATAAAGGTGACTTATAAATTTAAAATAGATTTAAATTGGAAAATATTGAATTTAAGGCCCGGAGGTTTTGAAAAATTATTCTCAAAGTTTTGAAGAAATATATAGTAATATTAATTGGAAATTGTTTATGGAAATATTTTGAAAGGATTTTTAAAGAAAGGAATGAAGTTAGTACTCCTCTCTTATGTCGCTGGAAAATAATTTCGGTGATGACTGCACAGCATCATCGACGTTCATTTTCGAGTCTCAAAGTGGGGGAGACTTCTAAGAAGCTTCGCTTATCTTCAAAATTATTTTGGGTAAATGGGTTTTGGTTTAAACTCCAAAGGTATGATTTAATATATTAAAGATATAAGTGTATATATTTATTTCAAATGATTTGAAAGAACCGAGCATTTAAATTTCTAAGTTATGTTAATTAGTAATTTTCAAATTATTTGAATGAAATGTGAATAACAGAATTTATAAAATAAGAGGATTAAGATATCTAAGCAATTGATTGGGACAACTTTAAAGTTGAAAGGTAAAGTGGATTTAAACAAATTAAATTTGTGAACATTCTAATTAAGTAAAAATGAAATTCTATAAATTTGTATAATACCAAATTTACATTCTGATAACATATAACAAGACTTACCAAATGTTAAAAGTTAAAATGATGTTTGGATATGTAATGAGATATTGTACAAATAAACAGAACCTGAAAATAATTGAAGCATACAAGTAAGGAAAACTCAAAAGGAATTAAAATGTATACAAATGGAAAATTTGGTTATGAAAAAAAAAAATTATATATACTTAAATATAACATGAAATGATGAATGGATAAATGGAACAAGTAAGTGAACTTAAAAAAGAAGACAAATGAATTGTATAATATCTTTGTAAATTGGTTATAGAAAAATAATTATAAGTTGCTTAAAAAAAAAGATTTTGAATTTGTAACCTTTAAGATAACTATAAACTAACAAAAGTCATTTATGAGAGGTTAGACTTTTATAGGATGATTAATAAACTAAAGTGATGATTAATACCACAAATGAATTCGTTATTAACTGAAATTATGAAAATAAAATAAATGTAAACAAAGGAATTTCTTATAGTAAGAATCAATTGGGAAATGAAATTGGATTTAATTAAATTATATAGAATGTTTAAAATGAACTTGAGTAAGTAAATTCTATGATATGATGTTTAAGAAAAGATAATGCTAAAGAACATGCTATGTAAAGAAATGAATATGCTAACTGAATAATGGATTGTGAATAATTAATTGTAAATAAAATGAAAGTAAATAAAATAATTTAATGTAGATAAATTGGATAGAAATCTATTGGAAGGTAATAAGTGAGATTGCACGTATATTATTTTATTTGCATAACGATTTGATCCAAATTCGAGCACAAAATTTCGAGATGATTTATATCGATTCAAGTTAGGATTTTTCACTCGATTTTCGATGGCGAACCCTAGATATGGATTTTTAGTTTGATTCTGGAATTCCCTATCCTAGTATATGGCTATGCAAGGAGAGTAACGGTTTCCAATCAAGGAACCAAATCTGAGTCCGCACTAGAGGGTCGTGTGAACGATACTAGTTTGGAAGTGAAATTGTGTGATCGAATAAGCGATTAGATTGATATTGCTCACGGATGATATATGTACGGCTTGCGGACTTAATTAAAGTTAATATTGGAAATATATGATGCCAAATATAAAATGATTCTTTTAAAATTATATAACATGATATATATATAAAAGAGTTAAACCAAATTGAATGTAAAATTAAAATTTGGTTATGTTGGGTATGATTTGGTCGTTATATGATTGTTAGTTGATTGTATATAATTCATTAACTGATTAATGAAATTGAAAACTATAAATCATTGAAATCAAATTGAAAGTTAAATGAATTTAAATAGAATTTAATTTGATTCAAATTGGTAGTGAACTAATGTAAATATAAATTAGTGAATGTTAACTAATTGAATTGAGAATGAATGTTAGTAAAATCCAACGTTAATGAATCAACTATGATTAAAATTGAATTCCAAGTCAATAAATATTAATGAGAAGTGAATTTATATTGATTGGTTATGGATTTGGTGGATGATACTTGATTGATGGTTGCATTTGTTGTTTTGTTGCATTTGCTATGTTGGCACATGTAGTTGTTGTGTTGCTATATGATGTATATTGATACTATTTTTCATATAAGCATGATTCTCATTGTTTGTTGAGTGTTTATTAGGTGCGGATTGCACTTGCTTTGCGTTTGGAGCTCGCTCTCGCGCTATATTAGTCGTATATGCTCGCTAATAAAATATAAGGTACATGTTTATTTTGTCATTGGATTTGGTGATTTTTGATGATCCACTTGGCTTTTGATTTTCTTTTGTTGGTTTGGGGCCCGTAGAGGCGTTTTGTAGCTGTACCCATCGATCCGCGCAAAGGAGACTCTGCCGAAATTTTCCGTAAAATCCGGGTGTTAGAAAAATTTTCAAGTATTAAAATTTTATAACTTGTTTTGATAACTAACTTTTAAAGTTAGAAAGCCGTTTGGAATGACTTAGTAAAAGTGTAGTAATGACTTTATAAATAGAATTTCATCGTTTATAAGTTGGTAACTTTGAATAAAATAAATCTAATGTTGAATTCTATACGTAGTTCATTTTCCCTTCTTTTTCCTTTTCGGGGACGAAAAGTTTTGAGTGGGGGGGAGTGTAACGACCCGTAAATTTTCGATAATTAAAATAGCTAATTTAAAAGATTTCGTGATTTAATGTTAGAAAAAAAAAATTGTAATTCGTTTGGAATAATAATAACTGGAATGAATTGCAACAATAATTATCCAAGTAATGAAAAAAGAATGCTACTTAGTGAATGCCTTTGAAATCAATAGTTGAATAGGATAATAAATGTTGAAATTCATTGGGTATAATAGAGTAATTGATTGATAAGTAAAATCTATTTAAAATCAAATATTGAATATTGAACAGGTAAATTGTTTAAATTAAATATTTAAAACTTATTGAATAATTGGATGACTGTAAAATGAAAATAGTGTTCTAAATTGTGAATTGGTTTTAAAAGTTGAATCTTATAAGTTCAATTTCAATATTTCAAAAGTTGATGAATTATTGGATAAGCGAAATTGTTTAAATTAATATTTGGGATTTATTGAATAATTTAATAATGGGAATTGAATAACCGTATAATCGAAATAGTTGTTCTAAAATTTTAATTCGTTTCAAAAGTTAAATTTTTAAGTTCGTTTTGAATATCTCAAAAGATAGCGTTTTAAGAATAATCAAATTGTTTAAATTTAATATTACAAATGTTTGAATAATTAAATTCTGAATTTGATATGATTATGATATTGAAATTTAATATATGGAAATAGAGTGAATAACTGAAATTTGCTTTAATATGATTCAAATTGGGTTCCAAAGTGAATGTAAGTTATATTTGGATTTTAATAGAGTTAATAAGATTTTAAAATGGGAATTTATTGGATAAATTGAATAACGGGTTTAATATGATTAAAAATGATTTGTAAAATTTTATTTTATCATATTGGAGTTATAGTGATGTTATAGAACTTTTAAAACTGAATTTAAAATTTATTTGTGAAAATTGAATATTTTAATATTTAATTATCAACTGAAAAATAGTCATTTTTCAAACGGTCTCGGATTTCGACGAAACCTGTTTCATCGGATCCGTAACGTAATATTATTGTAAGATTTCAAATTTCGTGTCAATCGGATTTATCGTTTGTCCGGGGCGAGGCAAAATGCATAGAAATTCGTTTAATCGGTTTAATTTAAATTTGATCGTTTATTTCCGTAACTCGCGCATACGATCGAATTAGCTTCCGAAACCTTTTCCATTACGTCCGGAATTAGGGTATAACATTATGAACTCCTAGCGGCATGCCCTGATAGGGGTTCGAGATGTCGAGTTGCGCAGATCGAGGTATTTTGAAATTTAAATAAATATTTTAATTAGTCAAATCTCCTTTTCAGCTGCTATCCCATCTTTTCACTGTACCTTGTCCCATTCAAACACGCAAAAGCCTCTCCTTTCCTTTTAATAACTGCACGCGAGCTTCAGGCAGAGAGATAACATAAATCCAACTTCAAAAAAATTCTTTCTCCTCAAATACTCGATTAAAAATCGCGAAACCTTCTCTAAAAATCCTATTTCATCGTTTGCTCCGATCCTATATGCTTTTGTCCTGGTGCGACTTGGAGTTTGGGTGTGCGACAGTGAAGGCGTGAGGGGTTTTGAAGCTAGGGTTAAGCTTCACTTTGTTTTCATTCACCGATTCGAGAAATAAAGCTCGTATTTGGATTCTCCTCGTCGAATAGCATCTAGACGCACGTTTTGGTGGAGCTCGGTGGTGTCTTAGGGCGTGCGACCTGCGCGTGGTCGAGAGGGGGATGCACGTGTCGCATTTCACTGGGGGTGGCCGATCTTGCTATTTTGTGGTCGAGATGATGGAGGCTTCGAAGAGAGGTAGTTTGGCGAAGACGGCACGTCGAACGGAGTACCGGAGCTCCGTATCAGTGAAGGATGGTGCACGACAATGGTGGGTTTGTGCACAGGTTGGTTACAGGCTTCATTTGTGGAAGATGGAGTTAGTGGGCTGGGCTTTATTTTCTTTGGGTATGAATTCATTTAAATATAATATAAATTGTTTTATAAATTCAAATGTCGATAACTTAGAAAATGTATAACTCTCACATACGAGGTCCGTTTGAAACGAGACTTTTTGTGTTGCGATCGTGATGACGAGAGCTTCGAAATGAAATTGGTTTGGATGAATTTGAAGATAGTTGAAATTTGGGCTAAAATTGGAAGTCGTCCGGTTTAGTTCCAAACCGGAACGTTTCGGCGACAACGGGAAATCAAGGTGAGTGTTTTATAATGCTCACAACGTACTAAATATCTTTATGCTAGTTATATTGACATTATGAAGTGTTATGATTTTTATTTGTCGTTGTTTGATAGAATTTAATTGACATATAGATTGTCATTTGAATTGACCGTTGAAATTAAATTGATAGTTAAATTTAAATTGAAATTGAAATTGAATTGCGATTAAATTACCTGACATTGATAACTATGAAACTCCATGAATTGTATTGTCTATTGGATGATGTATTTTGATGGATGTTTTTGCTTGATATTTAAATGTTAGGATGTTTATTTGCTTATATATACTGTTATGCATACATATGACACTGTGATTGGTTTAAGTGATATATATATTCATCCCTGACATTTAATTGAAATAACTAACTACTTGGCCATAGGATAGAAAATTATATACGGACACCGAATTGGCTAAATTAATAATTTTTGAAATCGTCGATTTGAAATTTATTTAAATGTTTGATTTAAAAGTTATAAATAGAAATCAATTTATAGAAATCGAATTTATCGAAAAATTGAGTTTGGAATGTTGAAATAATTTAAGTTGAGACTTTGAAATTAAAAATCGGGATATGATTGAATTTCGAAATTGATTTGTTTGAAGATTTAACCTTAAATTTGAGCTTTGAATATTACTAAGTAAAAGTGACTTAAAAATGATATTTTGAAATCGAGCTTGGAATTGAATCATATTTGAAATTTGGATTTAAACTTGAATATTGAAGGAAAATTTTGTTAAGCGTTATAAATTGATATTTCTAAAAGTCAAGCTCTAAATCGATATAAATTGAAATTGAATAAATTAAAGGTGAATGAAAAATTGAATTAATTGAAAGTGAATATAAAAATTGAAATTGAATTAATTGAAAGTGAATATAAAAATCGAAATTGAATTAATCGAAAGTTAATATAAAATTGAAATTGAATTAATTGAAAGTGAATATAAAACTGAAATTTGAAGTCAAAGCGGACGTTGATTGAATCGAAATCGAAATCGAATCGGTAGAAGGGAAATTGAAATTGTTTGAATTGGGAAGTTATAATTGAAATGGTTTGGTTTTGAAGCTGTTTTATTTTGTTTTCTAAATTACTCGGTTATATAAACCATTTTGAATACTTAAACTACTTTAATCTGTTTTAAATCTACTTAACCCAATTTAAATTATTTTAAAACTAAATTTATCTATTTCAAATCCATTCTAAGATTTTAAAGTATTTTAACTATTTTAATTATTTAAAACTACTTTTGAACTACTTAAAACTATTTTCTAAAATTCTAACCTGGTCAATAAGGTGAAGTGTTTATATTTAAATTTTGAATTTAAATATGAATTGAGTTAAATGAAGTTGCAACCTAAATTGAAATTCAAAATGATTTTGAAATCGAAATAAGCTATTAAGACGAAAAATGATTTTTGAAACGGAATCTGACACTTTAATAGATACGATGATATTTGAAATGGATTTGGTTTTTGAAGCGAATATGATATTTTGATATCAATTATGAATCGATTTGAAATGTAAAAGAGACAACGGTGTAATAATACGTAGTTATTAAAGCGACCGGGATCGGATATGGACATACTCTCTGTCAATACCGAACACCACTTTAATAACTATTATACGCGGAGTGTTGATCCAGAATGAAGTGGATGGTTTGATGAACGCGTTGACTGAAGAAAGAGAACGATATTGGATGACCCGTGACATGACTAAAAAGGAGCCGCGCCGGGCCATTGAGGTTCGCCACCTCTAGCGGACACACTTCTTCGATACCATATCTGTTACATTTGTGATTCGATTTGGGTGCACCCCTTGATTTGGGAGTGTTGTTTCGCGGTGTTGGGGTAGCCACTGGCTATGCTCAACATCAGTCCGGATCACGCAACTACTAGTATCCTAATTGGTATCGCCTCATGTACCTTGTCATACTGATTATCCTATTCGCGACCACTACGTTTTGTTTTGTGTTATACCTATGGGGTACCCTCTGATAACCACTAGTTTACGGTGGGGCTTACGGTGCTGTATAGACTATGGCATTATAAAAACGTGTTAAGGGTGATTATGGTAACGCCTTAACGCTATTTTGATACTTTATATTACTGATAGAGATTATCTACTTAGCGTATATTACTACATAGTAGATAGTTTAACGGATCCTTAAGAGATGGAAAATCCCGTAACATCTCTTGAGTTATTGCACGCACGTTGACACTGGATAGGAGATGTCAAACCCCGTAAACATCTCTGACGCTGTTACACACATATTTATTTACAATTGATTTAACTTTCATAAGGATATTTAGTCCTGACACGAGTGTTTTGTCTTTCCATTACGCTCGGGTCAGTCCTGAGTTTTTCAGATTTTTGAAGATCTATTCTTGAGGATCAAGACGAAGATTTGTTTTACTCTTACTATTATTACCCTTGCATCATGTTATCTGCTGCATTATTTTAAATTGTTCTGTTGTATATGTATAACTCTGATAAATGTTGTATAAATAATTGTCAAAGTATAGTAAACAGCTTTATGAACTGTTTATTTGACTATTATATTTTATCGTTCCGCTGCGAGATTCTGTGTTGTTTCTTTTTCTTTATTTCTCTTTCTTTTCTTTTCTTATTTACCCCAATAACTATCTGCCCTTTTGAATGGTTTGGAATCGACATGTGTATTTGTTCGTCGGTTTAAACTGTCCAAAAAGGCGGGTCGTTACACGTGGTGACCCAGAGGTCCAGTACTGGCCGCCCAGAGGCTAATGTGTCACTAACTTCTTGGAGAGGAAACCGTAAAGTGTTAACAATGAGTCCCATACCCCACGTACGCACTAAACGGTTTACTAACCAATAGCAAGCTCACACTCCAAACAATAAAAAGTCCACCTCGTATCATCGGTAAACTAGACCCAAAGGTTAAAACGATCAACCGAATAGGTCGGGGATTAACCGGAAAGAAAATACACACGGTTCCATAGGCCGGAGATTTCCTAACCGTTTAAGCACCTTTGCACTTCGCTCGACGTGCTAAAAGTGAGTGTGAAATTTTTATTATAGAAAATAATGGTGTAAAACGGATTTGTAATTGATTTCGAAATCACTTTTAAAACAGTCTTTTGAAAAGTCTCCTATTATGGAGTAATTAATTTAATAATTAAAAATAATATTATATAATAATTTTCAAAAGCCATTTTGGAGTGAAAAATCCTTTTAAATCCTTTTTATAAAGCCCGTGTATGAAATCCAGGGACAAATCTCAAAGAAATCAACGAAAACCAGAAAATCATCAAAAATATTCTAAGTGTTTGAAACCATTCAAAAACTGCTGCAAACCCAAGTTCGGCAATTTATTTGGACTAGCAGACCGCGTCCAAATGGCATGAAAATTGGTAGGCATGTAGTCCGACATCACTACTTTAAGATGCAAAAGGAATTTCTGGATTCCGAGTTGAGACGAAGTGGCGGCGACGTCTCAAATTTGAACCCAGAAAAAGATTCACACTGTTTTCCAACAGCGACCAGAGTCTAACTTTGGCACGAAAATCGAAGTATTAACGAACTCCAATGTTGCCCAAATTTTCAGGAGATGGAGTTCGGAACTCCACCTTTCCAACGAGCCCAAAGACATCAAATTCCGACTTTCGATGCGAGCATGGCGGCATCGCGAAGTGGAGATCAAAATTTGGAAACTGAGTTTTATTGTTATTTTATTTTTTATTTTATTTTTTTGGACGCGGGCTTCGTCCCGCGTCAGCCTGCCCCAGCCCAGGCTGGCTGGGGAGGCAGTTCAGACCCCCAGCCCGATTGGGCCGGGGCACAACACAAGTTCCCCAGCCTAATTGGGCTGGGCGGAACAGAAGACCCCCAACCCAATTGAGCCGGGCGGAACACCCCCCCAAGCCCACGGGCTGGAGGGGAAACAAATGGCCCCCCAGCCCGCTGGGGCTGGGGGGAATGTGGGTCGCCCCAGCCCACGCGGCCTGGGGATTTGGGCCCCGCCCCAGCCCACGCGGGCTGGGGATCTGCGGGCCACCTAAGCCCACGCGGGCTGCGGATTTGGGCCCCGCCCCAGCCCCAAGTGGGCTGGGGACCTGCGGCCCGCCCAGCCCCAAGCGGGCTGGGACTGTGGCCGGCCCCAGCCCGGGTGGGCTGGGGACTTTGGTCCACTTCTGGGTAGCCCTACTGGGTTAGCCTGCTGCACCTGGGCAGCAGCCTAGGTGCACTCAGAATTGGGTTTTCAGCCTGTTTCAGGCTGAAGCAATTTCCAGCCAGCTAATTATGCAGTTTTTGGAGATCTATGGGTGTTTTTTTCAAGTTTTAGCATCAAAATTTTCACCAAAATTATACTAGCAATAATTACTAATACATTGTAATTACCTTAATGAAGCAAAGTATCAAATGGTTTGAGTGCACAATATCAAGCAAGCCAAACTCCTCAACCCCAAAGCAAAGATCAAGAGGCTTCAAGGACCCAAAATCAACAAAAAATAAAATAATGATTACAACAAGATGGTAGAGATAAATAGGGATTAAGATGGATTAGAGAATAGGGGAGATTGCATTACCTTTCAAAGATTAAACTAGTTTAATTATGAAGAGAAGGAGATGGAGTTTCTAAAGGGAGGCCATTAATTATGTTTAGATCTAGGTTTAGGAATTTATGAAGAGGAGGGTTAGGCTTTATGGGAGGGGTTTGAGATATTAAATAGGAGTGGGTTGGTTAATGGGTCATGGTAAGAGGTTTTAAAACCCATTAATACTTAGTTTATTTTCCTAAGGTTATCATGTGAACCAAAATTCTAAGAGCATCCTAGTTTTAATTAAAACCATATAATTGCTCATTTGGCCCATTAACCTATAATCACATAAAAAATTCCCCATTTCAACCCAAAAATATTTTAATTTGCGAACCAATTGCAAATTTAAATTCCCAAAAATTTGTTTAGCTCCCTTTTTAACTTAAAATCATAATTTTAATTCATTATTCGGTAATTGCAATCTCAGGGTTGTTACAGAATGCTATTGTATAACTATGATATGTGTAAAACTATGTAAGAGTTATGTGATGTATTATATTTTGTTCCGTTTCCACTATGAGATTCTGATGTTGTTATTCTTTCTTTCTATTCCTTTCTATTTCTATCCCTTTCTTTTCTTATTGATGATACTTCTTTCTGTGAGTAGAAAGCCGGGTCATCACAGTTGGTATCGGAGCATAAGTTGAGATAATACATAGGCTCTGCAGTAATATTTATCGTGAAAGTGCGTATTTGAATTTTTTACATAATTATATACCTATCTAAATTTGTTGAGTTTCCTGTTCAGGTGGCCAACACGAGTTCTGGAAGAAGAGGCAAAGGTAGGGGCAATACCTCGACTGATAATGGACGAAGTCAAACTGCTAGTGAGGCTGTAGGTCCAGTACCGCCTCAGGTTAGTTTTGCTGCTTTATGCAAGGACTTCATCAACCTTGGAGGTAAACCATTTAAAGGGTCGGAGACTATAATTAAGATCCCAGCTTGGCTACGCTCTTATGAGCACATCTTTAAGTGTATAAAGTTGTCTGATGAGCGGAAAAGGGAAATGGCTTCATGGCAATTGCAGGGAGGTGCAGCAGCCTGGTGGGATGCAATGGTAGGAAATATTTCCGAGGAAGACATTTCTTGGGGAAGATTTAAAGAGTTGTTTGAGGAGAAATTCATGCCAACAGCAGGGAAAACTCGTCTGTATCAGGATTTTCCGAATTTGAAGCAGGGAAGCATGACTATAGCGGAGTATGAGAACACATTCAATGAACTTTCTTGCTACGGACTAGGACTCATTGATACTCCACTCAAAAAGGACGAAATGTTTGTGCAAGGATTAAGGCTGGAATTTCATGAAAAGATGACGGCGCATTTGAAAGATCTTTTGTTGAGTTAGTTGATATGGCTCTGAGATATGAGGATTTGATGAATAAAAGTTCGGTGGCACCAGTAGCAACATCGGGGGGGAATTCTTCTAATCCGAATAAGAGGTAGTTCAATCCCATTTAGAGGAAGCGGAGCAAGAAGAAGACTTGAAGTAATAGCGGACCTCGCAAATGCTATATATGTCAACAAGAAGGTCACTTGGCGAATAAGTGTCCTCGGAAAGGATTTCATCAGCAATAGCAGTTGCATCAGAGTGGACCGGGTTCGGCTTTGGTTCAGAGATCTCTATGCTTCAATTGCCACCAACCAGGTCATATGATCAAGAATTGCCCGCTTCTTTATAAAGCTCAGCAGAATAAGGTATTTGCTTTGGAAGGTGCATCGTCTACTTCATCTAAAGGCAATAGAGTTTTGGAAGGTACATTACTTTTAGATGGCAAGTATATTAAAGTTTTATTTGATTCAGGTGCTTGTTTTAGTTTTATTTCTCTGAAATCTGTAGAAAAGTTCTTTCTTAACCCTAGTACTATTGACTGTCCCATCTTTGTATCTAATCCTATAGGAGGAGTAGCCAGATTAGATATGTTCTGTAAGGATTTGAAGATTTCCTATCTATCCCATAGTTTTGCTTGTGACCCTTATGTGTTGAATTTTAAGGGGTTTGACCTTATATTGGGAATGGATTGGCTCGATAAGTATAAGGCTGTTCTGAATTGTAATGAGAGAACGGTTTCTTTGGAAACCGATCCGGATAGAATTGCTAGAGTGTCGTGTGATAATTCTAGAATTAACTTGAGCAGTCTTTTCATGGAGTTGAGACTTCTTAAGAGAAGGTTGAAGATATCGATGTGGTCTAAGATTTCCCTGATGTATTCGAGGAAGTCAAGTGTTTGCCTCCACATCGAGAGATAGAGTTTCGCATTGCTTTGATTCCAGGAATAGTGCGAGTTATCCAGCCTAGTTGGAGGAGGGCTCCTAAAGAGAGGAGAGGAGTTAGTTAAGCAGACTCAGGATCTTTTGGAGAAGGGATTGATTAGGACCAGTTTTTCTTGTTGGGGTTCTGCTGCGGTATTTGTCACTAAATTGGATATATCACTAAGGTTCTATGTTGTTATAGATGATTGAACAAGGTGACCATTCGAAATAAATATCCTTTTCCTCGTATTGATGATCACTTTGACCAGTTGCATGGAGCTTCTATCTTTTCTCAATGATTTAGCTTCAGGTTTCCATTAGTTAAGGGTAGCTGAGGACAGTATTCCCTTAACTGCATTCAAGGGGACTAAATTGTTTCTATGAATGTTTGGTTATGCCTTTCGGGTTAACCAAAGCTCCTGCTTACTTTGTTGATCTGATGAAACGAGTCTTTCGGGATGTATTGAATAAGTTTGTTCTGGTGTTCATTGATGATATCCTGGTCTATATTAAGTCTGAAGAAGAGCAAAAGCAACATTTGAGGATAGTGTTGGAGACTCTAAGGAGACATGTTTTAAAGGTGATGTTCTCTAAGTGCCATTTCTGGAAATCAGAAGTCGAATTTTTAGGGCACATTTTTTCTGGTGAAGGTATCTCTGTAGATCCAGTGAAGGTGGAGACTATTCTGGAATGGAAGCAACCGAAGTCGCCGACAGAAGTTCGCAGTTTTCTAGGATTAGCTGGCTACTACATGAAGTTTATCAAGGACTATTCCAAGATTTCTACACATCTGACTAATTTGACATGGAAAGGGGCTAAATTCAAATGGACACCCCAGTGTGAAGAAGCTTTCCAAGAGTTGAATACAAGGCTAACCAGTGCACAAGTGCTAGCTGTCCCAGATGGAAAAAGCAAATTTGAAGTATATATAGATGCTTGTATAGTTGGATTGAGAGCAGTGTTGATGCAGAATGGAAGAGTAATTGCGTATGCGAGTCGGCAATTAAAGCCACATGAAAAGAACTATGCTACGCACGATCTTGAGTTGTTAACCATTGTTTTTGCTTTGAAGATCTGCGGAAACTATCTCTTGGGAGAGAAGTTTGAGTTATTCAGGGATCACAAACCATTGAAATATCTTTTCTCTAAAAAGGATCTTCATTTGAGGCAGCAGTGTGGGTCGAGTTTCTGGCATCATATGATTTGGATATCTGTATACTCCGGGAAAGGCGAATGTTGTGGCTGATGCTCTGAGCAGGAATGCAGTTCTGTCTCTTTTGGAAGTTATTCCATCTCTCCAGGAAAGAATCAGAAGTAAGCAAATGGAGGATACATCTTTTGAGGAACTGATTCTTGGAACTAAGGATGCTCGTTATTCGGATTTCAAGGTGGACGTTTAAGGTGTTTTAAGGATTAATGGTCGTTTGTGTGTGCCTAATATAGATGGATTGAGGCAAGAAGTCTTAGCTGAGCGTCATCGCTCAAGACTAAATATCCACCCAGGAATCTCTATGATGTATAAAGATATGAGAAGAGTTTTCTGGTGGCCGAGCATGAAGAGGGATGTAGCTGCTTTCGTTAATAGTTGTGCTATGTATCAGCAAGTTAAAGGAGATCAACAGAAGTCGACTGGTTTGTTGCAGCCTTTGGAAAGCCCAAAATGGAAATGGGAGATGATTTCGATGGATTTCATCGACGGTTTGTCAAGAACCAAGAAAGGAAACGATGGAATATGGGTTATTGTGGATCGGTTAACTAAGAGCGCCCATTTTATACTAGTTAAGGCAACTCGTACTGTAGTTTCTCTAGGAGAGATTTTCTTGAGGGAGATAGTTAGATTGCATGGTGTTCTTGTTAGCATAGTAAGTGATCGTGATCCTATCTTTACCAGCAAATTATGGAAGGCTCTGCAATCAGCTCAGGGAACAAGTTTGAGATTAAGCGTAGCCTATCATCCTCAGACAGATGGACAGACGGAGAGGCTAGACCGAATTCTAGAGGATATGCTGTGAGCTTGTGTTTTGGATTTTGGTGGATCTTGGGAAGACCATCTTCATCTGATAGAATTCTCCTATAATAACAGTTACCAAGCGAGTATTAAGATGGCTTCTTATGAGGCTTTATATGGAAGACCGTGTAGATCCCTATCCTGTTGGATAGAATCGAAAGATCGTCTTGTGCTTGGACCAGATCTGATTCGTGAAGCTTCTGCTAAAGTTGAGCTTATCAAGAAAAGGATGAAAGATGCTTAGGACCGTTAGAAGAAGTGCGCGGATAAGAGGCGAAGACAATTAGAATTTGAAATTGGTGATTTAGTTTTTGTCGAAGCTTCCCCATCAAAGGAGCTATTAGATTCGGGAAGATGGGAAAACTTGCCCCGATATATATTGTCCATTTCGGGTTATTGGAAAGGATTGGTGCTGTAGCTTACAGAATTGGATTGCCAGAACGGATGTCTGGAATTCGTAATGTATTCCATGTATTCCATGTATCCCATCTAAGGAAATTTGTTTATGATCCATCATTAGTTGTAGAACCAGTAGTCCAGGAAGATTTGGAGATCGAGCCAAATTTTGACTGTGGTCAGGAATCCAGTTCGGATTGTTGATCAAGACGAGAGGAAACTCAGAAGCAAGGTAGTGAAGCTCGCCAAAGTACAGTGGAGCGAGGATCCCAGAGATTGCACGTGGGAAACTCTGGAGAATATTAGGAAAGCCTATCCGGATCTGTGTCCAGATAGTTAGGGATGTTTGTTAGGATAAATTGTTTGGTCGCTTGCTAATGTATGAATTATATGTGTGTTTGAATGGTTGATATAACAAAATTTGAATTATCTTTTGTTTTAAATTTTAGGGACGAATTTCTTTTAAGGGGGGACAAATGTAACGACCCGGGATTTTGGCAATAATATTTTAATAAATATTTAATCTAATTAAATAAAATATAAGCTTATCATTTAAAAAGGATAAGACTTTAGGAAATATTTGCCATTTATTATATACATTTGTATTTTGAAAGGAAATTTTGATTTAGAAATTTAAAATAAAATCACTTAAAAATATTTACAATAAAATTTATCTTATATAATTGAATTAAAATGTTCTACATTATTAACATTTGGTATAAAAATATATATAGATAATATTGTTTAAAATAAAATCAAATTCTAATCAATATAAAATATAAGTATAAAATATAAGTAAAACATATGAATATAATTTAAATGTTGATAGTTAAAATACAAAATAGAAATCTAAATAAAAGCAAGAATTAAGTGATTTGGTGAGCATACAACATAAGTTTAAAATTGTAAGAACAAAGTATAAAATAAAATCAGACATAGTGTATGTGTATGAATTATGAAAGCAAGAAAATAATAAAACAAAATATCTTCATACACAAAACCAAATGCCTACCTGCAAGTGTATATGTACATATAAAATAAAAAATATAATAATAGTATGTAAGCAAATTGGGAAACCATGGCATTAAATGCCATCATCTCAGCCAACAAATTAAGTCAATTCAAAATTTTACAAATCTTTATATTTCAGAAATAAAAATCTGATCAATCAAAAACAAAAGAAGACTAAACTAGATACTACCTTCCCATATTACAAACTGTTTTCTCTTATAAATATACGTCTAAGCTATTTTAGTCCGTTCAGTGATACCTTAAGAAAACCAGGGAAAATATAATCAGCATTTTATTTTTTCAAAACTAAAAACATCACTCAAGTCAAACAAAAACAGACAAGAACTCAAGGAAGATTCAAAACCTGCATCTTTCAAAACAACAAATTGTTCTCTGTTCACAGTATTTTCAGTTGAGTAAACTTCAATTTTAAAGCTTTAAGTTTAATTAAAAACAGTTCGGGATTCATTAGTAATATGGTTTGCATATGTTTTAGTTTGAATATAATTCTGTGTTGATCATAGGTTGCTCTGTACTTCTCTGTTATTTGTTACAGGCTGAATATTTTTTTCAAACTCAAATTATTCTCATCAAATCATTGTAAAGCTTTAATTTTTCAACAAAACATGGTGTTTAAACTTCAATCAGGATTTTTAAATCTGTTTTAAAAACATGTTAGTAAAGTATACTCTGGAATCATGTTTTATATGCAACAAGAGCTATTTTGATAAATTTAATTGTTATAAAATATTAATTCAAGTTCATAACTTGAATCTTCAATGCAAAATAGGATTTTTAAAGCAAAAATGGAAATTTTTGGTTTATAATGGTACGAGTAGTTCATAGTTGACCAAAAATTACATTTTTACCAATTACTGATGATTGATCCAATAATTGCTGTTGAAATTTGGTTTGAAGCAAGTACGAACATCATTGGTTTGGAGAAAATTATCAGAAATTTTTTCCATTGCGTATATTGATGGGTCGAAATCATTTCAGGGTTTAAGGTTCATTTTTGTTGTGGTTATGAAACAAGGCGTGTTCGTCTTTTATACGTGATCGAGTATTACGGGACTCTGGATAATAGTAGCTTAGCGTGGTATCGTGGTGTGGACGAAGTTTGGGCATCTCATGTGGCTTGAGAGATGGTGACGAGGTGGTTATGTTGTTTGGGTTGAGCTACAGGCTTCGAGAAGAATGCTTAAATTCGATTCGAAATTTATGGAGGCGAATCGTGTTTTTATTTCAAGTTTATGGGTGTTTTGCGACTTGCTTGAGGTGATGGAGTACGCCGGAGCTATGGTGCGTCGCAGTGCACGTGTACGGTATGGATTGCGTCAGCGTCGTTGTTGGTGGGTAATCTCGAGTTATTACTCGAGTATAGTGGTCGCTTGCTTTGGGTAGACGTCGAGTACGTGAGAGTTTGCTGATACTTTAATTTAAACTTAAGTTTAAACTTCAACTTACTGGAAATAAAAAGGAAAGAGAAAAAAACGGAGTACGAGAGGGAGAGAAGAATGACTCGGGGAAATTGTTGGGAAATGCGTGTGTTTCTCGAGTGAAACAGTGGAAGATCTCTGGTTTTTTTTTTCAAACTGCAATATTATAAAATAAAAATAATGTTAAGTAAATTGTTTTTTTCAACAAGTTTAAGCATTGTCGACTGAATAAATGTTTAAAAAACTTAAGTTAAGACTTTTATAAAAGTTTTAATTGTTTTAGTTAATACTTTATAATGTTTTAAACTCTTAATTAATATTTTAAATAAGTAATTAATTTAAGTTAAGTATAAAAGTATTAACATTAAAGTTTTGTAGTTAGTAATAATTTGAATTTCAAAGTTTAAATAAGATTTCATTTAAAGGTTAATTAAGATGAATAATTAATATTGATTACTCGTTTCGAAAAGCAATTAAGAATAATTAAATTATAATTGTAATTAGAGATTGGTTAATTAATGATTCGGTGATAAATAAATTTGGAATTAACTACTTAAAGTTAATCAATATATGATAGGAAGTTAAAAAATTAAGTAATTTAATTAAGAATTAATAATTGATTAATTAAGAAAGTAGTGGTTAATAAATGGGTAATTAAGTTTTATTGATTAATAATTAGGTTATTGATTAATAATTAAGAGTAATTAATTAAGTAATTAAGATTTAATAATTGATTAAGAAATGATTAATTAATTAAATTATTTGAAATGGGATAGCTAATTAATTTATGATTGATTAAACAGGATTAAGTGATTAACTCTCAAGTATTAATTTTAATTGCATTAGTTACAATAAGAATTAAAGATGTTTACTTATGAATGTTGTATAAGTAGGATATCTGATTTGTTATATCTATTTGGGGATATTCTGTGATACTCTGTGATATGCCTGATATATCTATGATGATTGTGTATGATTTATCTATGATAAATACTGTGTATGATTTATCTGTGATAAATACTGTGTGAATTCAAAGCGTTGAATTAAATTGTTTAAGCTGTTAAACAAATTGACCTTTAAAATGGCGTTTGGATTTCGATGAGACCGGGATCGGGTGTCATTTATGATTATCCGAAAACCACATCAATCCAAGTTAAACGTTAGGTCGTAAATTCCCAAGTTAAGATCGAGATGGTATTTCAAAATGTAAGGGTAATTGTCGTTGACTCTAAGGCTGATTCCAAAATGAGGGTAACGAGAAAATGCCTTCGGTTTTGTTCGAACCCAGAACGAACTTGTATGGATTGAAAGCTTTCAGAACATCGTCAGGTGGACGATGAGCATTCTAAGAGATATGTTCTGTAAAGGTAATCGTAGCCTCAAGCCTCATCAACCGAGAATGGCTAAAACATGGGATGTGCAGCAAGGTTTGGTGGGTAGCACCCAAGAAGGACGAGATATACCCCTGTCTAGATGTCCATTTTATTTCAGATGTGTGGGCAGTTGCTAGCTACAACCGTGGGATTGCCTTGTTCGGGACTGTTCAGTAAGGAATGGTTCCGGCCTTGTGTTGTAGGGGGCTGGGAGTGATCTTCGGTACGTTGATATAGGCCCCGCACTGCGACAGGCGGTACCCCAGTAGCCCGCTATTGTATGGAATCCAATTTCCAATAAGAGCCGTATGTTTTGATTGTGTCCAACTATGTTGGAATGTGAGATGTAAATATTTCAGCTACTTCTATAATTTACTTGGAAACCCTAGACACTATTATAATATAACTGGATTTTGTATTAAATTGTTTTGGTTAGCGTAAGGTAACCCGTATTTATGTGTGGGGAGTCTTACGTGATACCTTTATTTTCAAATGTTTTTCAATGTTAAACAACTTTAAACCGTTTACTCATACCAAAACCATGTCTAACCCGGAGTTTATTTCTGTTTTTCATGAACTCTTGCGTACTCAAATTTTTATGAGTAGTCAAGTGATAGGTTTGGTGTGTGCTTTCTTGAGGAGCTTGAAGTAGAAGTCCAGACGTATATATCTATCTAGTTCCGCTGTGTTAGTTGATGTATGTTGTATTTTGGGATGTATGTAGTGACAGATGTATGTATGACTGTCATGTGAATGATATTGTATAACTCTGATATATGTAAAACTATGTAGTAGTTATGTGATATATTATATTTTGTTCCGTTTCGCTGTGAGATTCTGATGTTGTTATTTCTTTCTATTCTTTTCTATTTCTATCCCTTTCTTTTCTTATTAATGATACGCCTTTCTGTGAGTAGAAAGCCGGGTCGTCACAAGAATTTAATTAAAGATTTGAATCCTTTCTTTTTAAAATTTAGCATGTGTAAATGTGATTTGTTTGTTAATAAAAAAAGAAAATATAATACATAAGTTATAAGAAAAACATAAATAAAAGATGTATACTCTTTCTTTTAAAAATTTCACTTGTATAAAAATAATTTTTAATATGTAAAAATATTTAAAAACATAAACATGTTTATATATAAAAAAACATAAGTAATTAACAAATTTTATATTTAATTAAGAATTTGAAACACTTGTAAACATTTAAAATTAGCTTTTAAACATTTGTATCATATGTAAAGCATGCAATGACATTTGTATCAATTGAATAACAAGTGGAAATAATATCTTTCATGTGGAAATTTATATAAATATTTTTATAGAATTCAGGCTGTTCATTTTTCCTCTCTTCTAATTTTTTTTATCTTCTTCTATTTTCAAAACTAAATAAGAAATCAAAATCAAAACTAGAAACCAAAAATTAAAGCTAAAAGCAATAATATTTCAAACCTGAACGAAGCAATGCAAGGATTAAAGCTTCAACAATGAAGATTTCCACTCAAATTCAAAGGTCAACTTAGAATCAAATGCAAAAGTTCTAGATCAAAACCTGGAAAAGAAAAACCGTTCTCTATTGTTTATAACCTGGTGAGTAAACATTTTGTTTTAAACTTAAAATCGGAATGTATGTTGTGATATATGAGAAAATTTGTGAAGTAATGTTATAATTATGTTGTATGAATGAAATATGTTGCTTATACACACACACAAATATATATATACACACACACACAAATACATATACATACATACATACATATATGTATGTATATGTATCTGTGCATGCTGATGTAACGACCCGGATATTTTAACGATTTTCTTTGATTTAATTAACCGGTTTTGTGTGAAATTTATTTTTATAAATAAAATAAAATTTTAAATTAAGAATTTGATATTTGAAATGCATGTAGTTAAACATAGCAACCGGTAAATTTTCGTCCGAAACTATGAAAGTTTATTTCACGCGTAAATTTACTTCAATTTAATCAGTTAAAAAACGATGAAAATAAAAAATTTTCGAAACCTAAATATTTTTACATAGAAAAATTCTAAATCGTCTTCTGAGTAAGACTTCATTTTTCGTTTTTCAAAATTCAGACTTCTTTAGCTCCATCGATCTTATTTTCCTGCGTTTTTGTTGTATTTCCTACTAGTAGAAAATTCGAATTTTTATAATTCGATCGTACCACTGATATTTGTATACCATTTTGATCTCTCATCGGACGGATCTCAACAGTGCGTTCATTTGTGTATTTCGAAATCCGGTATGCATCAAAACCGTTAAATAGTTAATCATAATGGTCCATTGTTTTGTTCTCTTGTGATTGTTTACTTTTCCATCGTTCCTGAACCAATAGCCACAGCTTTTATTTCTTCTTGGTATTCAAGTAGGACGTTTGGTTGCCCCACTTCATTTTAGTATTTGGTCCATTTTTCCATATTTTGTGTTTCGAAACTTTTATTGTTTACTGTGTACTTCTGTGAAACACTACTTCTCTTCTTCTTGCGCAAGTTCCCTCACTATCTCTTTGCCTTATTCAAAATGGAACAGAAAGAAGAAAAAAAATGAAAAACAAGTTATGAAAGCTTCTTCACTCCTTTTGCAAGCCAAGCACATAACTCAAATCTCCACATTCATCAACCTCCGCCTTAAATTCGCCTCCTCCTCCGTGTCCAACCTCCGCCCGCCACACCTGCCACATTAACCCATAGCAAATCCTCCCTGCCATTCACGCAAGTCAAGCCCGCATTCGCCAATCATCCACCACTTCGACCGGAACCCGAATACCATCACCATAGCTGTTCACATCGGCAGCCGCTCTGGCCGTGCTTTCTCCACCTCGCTTCTCCCACGAGCCGCATGCTACCGAGGTACCTTGGGCCGACATCACTACACAACGGCCGCGCCTAGTTCTGCTACCACCCCGCGCCTACTTGCCTAAGCTCGTCGCAAGCAAGCCTCGAGCCGTGCTTCACCACTTCCCCTTCACAACCCCTACAACCGAGCAACCAAAGTTTTAGCATGACCCCTCCTCTTTGCTATCTAATTTCAAAATTTCCATAGAAGGTATCATATTATTATATATTATTATGCATGTGTATATGTACCGTGTGTTGCGTGTGTATGCCTATTGTGGGTTGCATGTGTATATAATTACATTCTACGGTTTCAGCATATGTGTTAAAACGTGTAACTTATGTTCAAAATCTCTGGTTCACACTGTATATAGAAAGCATGTTACAATATCTTGTTTAATTATGTGTTTATACAGTTAGTCTATATATATATATATATATATTGTTCAGACTTTAGAAATTTTGCAGCAAATTTTATATTAAATATATTTTCGGCTGCATGTATATATTACTGTCTACTATATATAAGTTTTAAGCTCTGGTATTTCTTTGGTTACTCTTTTATGTATGTTTATATATATTTACAAAAGAAAATATAAAATATAAAATACATTACGTGTTTACTATATATGCCAAACAGGGCTATACGAAATGTTCATTGATACATAATATAATATGTTTAAAAGCCTGGACAATGTGTCGTTTTATAATAAATGTTGTACCATATCCTATCAAACTTTAGTATATTCTATTATAGTTTTATATAAGATGTACATACTCTGTTATGATGTTTCTTTTGGTGTTGATGGTCGCCTTCTTTTGTTTGTTTTAAGTACTATTCTATATATTATATTATTGATCGTTGATGTTTCATTGAGTCGTGCAATGCTCACATATGTATATATTAGTTTATAAGATAGTGCGCATGAGTGGAAAGATGAGTACAACTTTTGTATTTTGACTTTGCAGATTTTTTTTTCCACACGTATTAAGCTTATTTAGAAATGTTTATAATAATAATACATTGCTTCATTTGAAAATTTTGTTGCCTGTGAACGCAATATATTCTTGGGTCGAAATCAGTGCATTTGAAATTGATGACAAGAGTAATATAGATATAAATTCACTTTTACCATTTGTCTTCAATCGATCCAACTTTAACTCGGCTTCATCAAATTCTTTTATCAGCTTTGACCGTTGAATTCGGGCCGATTTTGCTTCGAATCGATTCGTCATTCAAATTTCAGTGCCCGCAATCAGTGTGCATATCCGTGTCATCTTCTGTATTCTCTAGCCTCGAAAGGTGAGCAGTCACTCACGATTAATGTTCTTTTATTTATTAAATTTGATTTCAATTGAAATGACAATTGAAATATGCAGCTGTTATTTATTGCACTGTTATTTATGTATCAGTTCACCTTTGACATCTGACACCATTATCTGTTATTTATGCAATGATAATATAGTTTGGCTGATAAATTGATTGATTGTTTTACGTTTATATTGGATGCTAATTTGTTAATGTTAAGTGATAAATAGTATGAAAATTTGAAATTGATATAGGATATTTAACAAAATTTAAAACTGATTTATATGTTAAATTTGATTAGTTAAATATGACCCCTTTAATGTTAAATTAATTGACACGTACGGTTTGGTTAATTACACCTTGAACCATTGAATGTATGTTGTTTAAATTGATGAAGTATGAAATTGTACATAGATGTCAAGTGTAGAACCACATAAAAGAATAGTATAATAATCTTTAATCCACATGAAATGATAATTTAGATTCTAGAAATAATTATATTAATCTGCACAAACAATAATGTGAATTAATACGATTATTTCGGGATTATTTAAATTAATTATAGGATTGTTATTAATGTTGTTATTGCTTGTTTATTTACTTTGACACCGTCCCAGTTATCACACTGCAAGTTCCCTTTGCTATGCTTTGATTTTTGAATTGAAATAGAATCGGGTTGAAATGATAAATACCCAAATGAACTTGACTTAGGATAGAGAATTTAATAAACCGACTGGTCAATAATTTGATTTTAAAAAAAAATTAAAGATTTTATCTGAATAAAATAATAAGGGTTTTAAATGAAGTTGAAATTTGAATTATAGTGAAATTTAAATATTGATATTTAATAATCGGAAACAAAATATTAACATAGTTGCTGTTGAGAGAATGTTGTTTTAAAATAAATTATTTGACAATAAATTTGGAATTATTCATTGAATTAAATTTGAAATTATTTAATAATTAAGTTTGAAATTATTAGATGATTAAGTTTGAAATTAGTAAGTTTGAAATTATTCAATTAAGATTTGAAATTATTTAACTAAGATTTGAAATTATTTAATAATTAAATAAAATTTAATTATTTGATAATTAAATAAAAATTTGAATTCTTTAATAAGTGAAATTGAACTTCTTGAATATGTGAAATCCAGTTTCTTATTTATTTGAGTTTTGAAATTTGTAACCAAGTAGATGAATAAATGGAATTGAATTTCTTTAACAAGAGATAAAAATGTGATTTATTGAAATTAATGAAAGACATGGAATTTTAAAGAATTTGATTTGACGAATTAAATTTAATTAAATTTGTAGGTTTTGGGATAATGGTATTGAACTTAAGTAATTGATTTAATGAATTAAAATTAAATAGAAATTGTTTTGAATGATAAATTAACTGAACGAATATCGAATGAAATCGACAAATGAATTCAAATTGATTGAATGAAAAATTAAATTAATTTAAATGATTTCGGAATGAAAACTTATATACGAACTTGAATATTTGAACTGTTTAAATATAAATTGAAATTGAATTATAAGATTTTAAAATAGTAATGGAAGTTTTGAACGTAAATTATGGAAATTGATTTAAGAAGACAAATGAAATGTTGAATTTCAAATTCTAATTGAAGTTTAATATGATTTGATTTTGAAATATATTAAACGACCAATCGGTGTAATAATTACGAAAGTTATTAAAGAGACCGGAATTGCTTATGGACATACTCTCTGTCTGAACCGAAAACGACTTTAATAACATATGTGGAGTGTGATCCAGAATGAAGTGGTTGGAATGATGTACGTGATGACTGAAGAAAGAGAACGATAATGGATAGCCTTGATACTTGTGTCAAATTGGAAATGACTAAAACAGGAGCCGTGCCGGGCCAAATGGGGTTAGCCACCTCGAGCGAACACACTTCTTCATGAACTACTCATTATTTGTTATTGAATGGTGCACCCGCGTACTTTTAGGAGTGTTATTTCGCGGTGTTGCGATTGTTTCGGCGATGCATTTTCACTAGTCCGGATCAGGCAAACGGCAGTTTCACTACCTTGGGTATTGCCTCATGTGCCTTGTCATACTTGTATACCTATATACGCAACCACGACGAATTTTGTTTTTTGTTATACCTATGGAGTACTCCCTGATATCCCACTAGTTTACGGTGGAGTTTACAGTGCTGTATAGACTATAACGCTTATATAAAATGTGTTAAGGGGATAATGGCAATGCCTTAACACCATTTTGATATTTTATATTACTAATAGGCATTATCTATCTAGCGTACATTATTACATAGTAGGCAGTTTAACGGATCCTTAGAGGATGGTTATTCCAACGTCCTTTGAGTCATTTGTATTTCAGTTGTTATTTCACTTGAGTTTGATTTATTGATATAAGAATGTTAATCCTGACTCGAGTGTTTTGTGTTTTTCTTTACGCTCGGGTCAGACTGAGGGTACCAGTATTCGAGACTCACCTTTGGAGTTGGAGCTTCGCTTGGAGATCCAGCTATCTATCCAGCTTTCAGATATTCAGTTGATTCTAGAAATGTATTCTGATATGTATTCGACTATTGTATTCGAGACTTCTGTTGTAACTTATTTAACTCTATTATTTATATAGTAGCTTCATGAACCACTATCTTTTGTTTCCGCTGCATTTATTACTCTGTGTCTGTGATCTGTGATTATTTATTTACTTTATATGCTCAGTTTTGCCAAATTTAAATTAACAATTCGGTATTGTGAATTATTCAAGTCAGACATGTGCGGATGCGAATAGTCCAAAATAGCGGATCGTTATCAGAGCTTTGGTAGCTCTAGGAAAAACTAAACATATAGGGTAAATGTATCTACAGAATCACTCTCATTCATGTTTCAATCTCTTCCTCTTGACTTAATTCCGTCGAATTTTTGGAACGTTCCCTGCGGTTCCAAAACTCGTTCGTGTTCCTCACTATTCGTTTTCTTTCAATTGTGGAGTATTCCACAACTCCACTTCGAATAATCTTTATAATGAATCGGCGGTCTCGCCAATCTTCGAATTATTTGTGAATGGGTGAAATTCCTTTATAATAGACATTGATTTACCGGAGATTTCTGTATCCTCGGTTTACGATGCTATCTATCTCCTGCTATGCCTGAATTCGATCTCTTGAGATCGAATGTAGATTTTCCTTGAAATTCTGTATCGATCTTATTCTTGAAGTTACAGTCGACCCGGTTAAGGTTGAATTTAATAAGCTTATCCATCTCCTGATTCTTTTAATTGAATTATCTTATCTTCTGTTTTGAACTTATTATCAAATCAAAATTCTCTTTGATTTGATTTCCATCAAATTTAAATCTCTATACTTATTTTGAAATTCATCCTTGTATCATCGAGCGAGGAAGTGTATTTGTAAACTAATATTTAAAATGTTTTATATATTGTGTTGTTTGAGTTGTTGATGTTGATTTGGGTTTCCGATCGATTCGCTTGATCAATGCTATCGATAGCATTTCCATAACACTTGAGCAAAGCAAGCTGACACAATATTGTTTCAAGTTTAGTAAATAAAATAATATTGAATGATTTTATTATATATAAGTATAAATTTTTCTGAAATTAAAATGTTAATGAATCTGTCGTCTGAAATGCTAAAATTTAATTTTCATTTATTGTTTCATAAACCATTGACTATTTTTATAACATAAATAAATGAATTTTATGTAACTAAATTGTTAGTAAATTGATGGTTGAAAAGATAACATTTGATTATCATTTATTGTTTCGTAGACCATTGGCTTTTGTCCTATATATATAAACAATTGAAATATAGAACGTGGTTTAAATTTTAATTAGGAATTAAAATTGATTTAAATTAAAATTTAGAATTTGAGAATTTAATTTTTGAAAATTCCAAACTTCGGTTTTTAAAAGTTCTTAAATGTATAATATTTAAAGTATTTTCGAATAGAAATTGTTTTCAAAGAATTTTAAATGATTAAATTAGAGATCTCCTATTTTGTCGCTGGAAAATAATTTCGGTGATGACGCCCTCATCATCGACATTCATTTTCGAGTTTCAAAGTGGAAAGACTATTCTGTAGCTTTGCCACGGTTTGTTGAGAAAAATAATCTGATTTGAATTTCTAAACTTGACATGACTTATAATATATATGAAAATTTTAAATTTGTTTTGATATGCTATATATGAATGTATATATATATATATATTCATTTTATCTCTAAATTATTGAAGTTAATCAGAAATTAATTCTTAAATTTGGGTAAAGGATGATTTTCAATTATAAATGAAACCAAACTCTTTTATATAAATACTTAACTTGAAATAAAAAGGCGATTTAATGTCGTTTGCATGTTGGAATGTAAGAGGGTTTCATAACCCCAATAGAATGAAAGAAATGAGAAGACTCATTGATAAGTTTAAAATAAGTTGTTTTGGTGTCTTGGAAAATAAGTTGTTGTTTTCAGAATTAATAGATTTGGAAAGAGGCTTGGCAGAAGGATGGAAAGTTATAAGTAATGTTTCATGCTATTATAAATGCAGAATATTTGTCCTTATTGACGGGAACTCTTGGGATTTCAATTTCATTAGCATGAGCGATCAATATATCACTATTGAATTGATCAATAAATTAAAATTCAAATGTAATTTAACTTTTGTCTATGCTCATAACTATGTTCATCTTAGGAAAAGATTGTGGAAGAATTTACAAGAAGATGCAATTATTGTCTATAGACCATGGTTGGTCTTTGGGGACTTTAATTGTATTCGAAGTCCCTCAGAAAGAAAGGGAGGTAACCCAATGCCATTTGGAAACTTATTTGAACTGGATGATATGGCGAATAACACAGGCCTTAAGGAGATCAACATTAAAGGTTATGAATTTTCTTAGTGGTCTGGTCCTAGCCGAAACATATTTTAAAAAATCGACAGGGTTTTCGCTAACCTAGACTGGATCAATTTATATCAAGATTTTATGACCAAATATTTGCCTGCTTCTGTGAGTGACCACAATGCAGTTCTTGTTTCTCTTTTGCCCAAGCCCAGAGTCAAAAATAGACCTTTCAGATTTATGAATCACTGGCCTTTATGTTATCTATACTTCCCCTTGGTTGATAAACTATGGTTTGCTCATCAGAAAGATCGACCTCTATTTCAAATCTTATACATACTCAAGAACATTAAGAAAGAGCTCAAGATTTGGAGTGCTAAAATTCGAAATACCAAACAAGAGGTTAATGTCCAGAGAGAAAATTGTTCTAGACTTCAAATACTTCTGGAAAAATCAAAAGATCTTAATCTAGCTTTGGAATTTCAAAACGCCAAAATTAAATTGGAAATGGCATTAAAAAAAGAATTTCTGGACACCAAACAAAAGGCCAAATTGATTGGTTGATGATGGGTGATGAGGCTTCTGCCTTCTTTTATGCTAAAATGTCTAGCAATGAAAGCAGAAAGTACTTGACTAACTTCATAGTTGATGACAAGGAGGTTATGGAAGATCAATTTGCTGAATCGGCCATTAATTTCTATAAACAAGTTTTCAACCTTCCGTTAAGTAACCTGTTTCCACAAGTCACCTGTAAATCGATAATTTCCGAATATGGTGCGAATTTCCTGAATGATGGTTTATCTATGGAAGAAATTAAATTTGCTTTGTGGGATATTAAAGATAATACCTCACCAGGCCCAGACGTTTTTAATTCAAAGTTTTTCAAAATACATTGGAATCTCTCGAAAGACTTAATTTTCAAAGCATTGAATGATATTTTCCATAAGGGTATAATTATAAAAGAGTGGAACCACACTTTCTTGCATTTGATTCCTAAAAAAACTCGTTCCTTCAGAATTCAAGACTATAGACCCATTGCTTGTTGCAATACTTTATACAAGGTTTTCACTAAGATCCTCTGCAACAGATTGGCTCTTTTCTTAGATAAGTTGGTGTCCCCTAATCAGACAGCTTTCATAAAAGGTAGATCAATAGGGGACGGTATCTTGTTTGCTCACGAAATTATTAGGGGTCTTGGAAGAAAGGAAAACAAATACATGTGTATTAAAGTAGATTTGAAAAAGGCATATGACTCGATTAATAGAGCCTTTGATATACACATGTTAATAAGTTTAGGTTTCCCAGATAAATGGGTGAAAATCATTGAAAACATCATAACCTCGCCCATGTTTTCCATCGTCATAAATGGGGAACCGCATGGTTATTTCAAGAGTTCAAATGGCCTTAGACAAGGTGACCCACTTTCCCCTATACTATTTTCATTGGTTATGGAATTCTTCACGTTACTGATGGATGGTAAAGTCAGGGATGGCCTTATTTCCCCAATCACAGACTTTAACAACAAGTTTACTCACCTCATTTACGCCGATGACATTATAATTTTTACTAAAGCAAGTGTACAAAATGCTATTGCTATTAGTGATGTTTTTCAAACCATGAAAAAACTTACCGGATTGGAACTAAGTTGTGAAAAATCCAATGTTTTCTTTGGAAAAGGGGTTGTCAATTGTACTGATATTAGCTCTATTCTTAAAATCCAACAATCTGATCTCCCAATAAGGTACCTGGGCATCCCCTTGTCTACTACTAATATGAGAGATAGGGATTGTTCTTCATTGATAGAGAAGATCAAGTTAAGATTTGCCGGATAGGAAACTAGAATGCTCAGCCTAGCTAGGAGACTGGAACTTATCAAATCTACTATTTACCCTATTATTCAATTCTGGATGCAATGCTTTTGTCTCCCAAATACTACGGTACTTAAAATAAAGCATCTGACTCTTAATTTTCTTTGGAAAAGCCGTAGCAGTAAGATCCCCTGGGATATTTTGTGAAAGCAAAAAGAAGAAGGAGGAATGGGTCTGAGAGATCTAGAAGAGATGAATCAAGCGTTATACATTAAATTGATATGGAAAATCATCAATGTAGAAGCAATCTGGGGAGGTCTCATACAATGCACATACATTGGTAATAAAAGATTTTGGGAAATCAATCAGAGAACGGACGATTCGGGAGTGTGGAAATACATTTTGAAAAACAGATACGTAGCTTTGAAATGCCTTACTCTTAATATTTCTGACGGTAAAACTACTTCTCTCTGGTACGACCCTTGGCTGAATGGAAGCTCTATAATGGAACGTATTGGAATAGACATAGCTTTTAGAATGAGAACGGAAAATTTATCTCTTAACAGGATTGTTAAAAATGGTGAGTGGAAGTGGGATGCGTTTAGTTTTTTATTTCAAATCCATGCGAAATTGTAGGTGTCAAGATTCATAGGGATAGAGAGCGGAACTTCTGGTCATGGAAGTGTTCTAAGAACGGTCAATACCAGTTTAAAAAAGTTTGGAACTCGGTTAGAACTAGTTTTGAAATCAAAAATTGGTCGACACTGGTCTGGAATAAAATTCACGTTCCAAAAATGGCGGTATGCCTGTTCAAAGCTATTAACGACTATTTATTAACTAAAGAGAGATTACTACAGAAACAGATTTTAGTGGACCCCTCATGTATTTTTTGTAATAATTCCATTGAAAATATAGACCATCTATTTTTTCAATGTAATTTTACAGAAAAAGTTTGGTACTGGAATTGTAAAAAAAAATCTAACTCCCGAAAAGTCTGTTCTCTTTCATTCTGAAGGAAGATTTGCAAAAAATCGTTTCTATCTCAAGAACAAAAAATCTTAATTCAGACTTGTTCCAACTTTCCATTTCTGTTTGTATTTGGCACTTATGGAAAGAAAGAAATGACAGGATTTTCCATAACAGATACAATGATACTTCACAGATGTGCTCAAAAATATACCAGACAATGAATATCAGAATGGCAAAATCTAAACATTTTGAGAACATTAATAACAAGTCTGATATAATTGCAAAGAATTGGGGATATACCTCCCAAAGCTGAATTGGGGTTTCACCGGCTTGATCATATGTATCGTTCCCTTCCTCTGCTATCTACAAATTCCTCTGTGTCTCGATTCAGGTTATCTGTTCCTGTATTATCTTTACATTTACCTCACTTCCACTCATTTAAATTACATTTTAATTTACAATTAACAATATTTTTGAACTAGTTTGTAAGTTATGAGATTGCGGAACATCAACAGACTGATTTCTTCCGTTGCCCTCCTGTCTGACGTCCTGACCTAATTACCAAATGGGTTAATGACCACAATAAAAGCATATAATTTTCATTCTATGGAAGACAGTGACTTATCTGGCTCAGATATACTAGATCTAAGGGAAGTGACTTCTGGATCTAGTTGGTTTAAAGACAACAATGTTTCCTCGCCTCCTAGTTACAGCCTCGAGTCCTAAATCAAACAGACTTGCTGATAGATTCTCTTTAAAGCTAAAAGACTTCAACTTTACGGGTTTAAGACTCATACCTGTCTTTGTTCTTTTCGTGGAGGAACCGGTACAAGGAAATGAAGCTTTCTGTTTCGTTACTTGGTTAGATTTGGTACAGTAGACGAAACCGTCTAGAGCTTTGATTTTTTCTCCGTTGCCGCCATTTACGATTCTTTAATTTACTTTCGTTCGAGAGGAGTAAATGAAGTAGAAGATGAGCATTGTCTTGCCTTTTTCTCATTCCGAGTAGTCTCGAACATTCCAGTGGGTCTCGGGTGTACTAGTTGGGTAATCCAATTAATAAGAGTATTGGGCCCTTTATGAATATGTTAAGCCTGTTGTTTCAAGGCTTTATGTTTTTCCTATTGGACATTGTACATTCATTTTGATATCTAATAGAAAGTTTGAACCCTTATTAAAAAAAAAATACTTAAAATAACTGAATTGTAAATTTCATTCGGATAATACTCAATTGCATTATATATATAACTTACCTAAATTTTCAAAAGTTAACTATGTAATTAAATATTATACAGTATAAAATGATGTCAATGGAATTTATAAATAAATTGAATGGTTATAATAAACGTAAATATACTTAATATATGTGATAAGATAGAATAAATGTTATTCACTTAAATTTTAGTTATAAAATGTTTATGGAGATAAATAGAATAATAAGAAAAATAAATAATAGGTGTGATTAATAAAAGAAAAATTTTGTTTCGAAAGTTAATGAATTGAATTAAATCAACTTAAGAGAGTACCTTGGATTAGTTGAATTTAAATTCAATTTCATTTGAAAGAAACCTTTGTACTTAACGTTAATAAATGTAAAATCAAATCAATTTAATGAAAATCTTGAAAAAAACAAATTGTTCAATATAAATTTATTTAAATTGAAATTTATATGGTTTAAATTAATTGAATATTATGTAATTCAAGTCTATTTTCTTTTGATTGTTTCAATTCTCCTACCTACTTCATTTCCGAGGACGAAAAGTTTTGAGGGGGGGAGAGTGTAACGACCCAGATATTTAACGATTTTAATTAATTTAATTAAACGGTTTTGTGTGAATTTTTTTATTAAAAAAATATAAATAAAATAAAATTTTAAAATTAGACTTTTATATTTGAAATGCGTCTAGTTAAACATAGCAACCGGTAAATTTTCGTCCTTAAATATGAAAGTTTATTTCGCGCGTAAATTTACTTCAATTTAATCGGTTAAAAAGCGATAAAAGTAAAATGTTTTCGAAACCTAAATATTTTTATATAGAAAAATTCTATATCATCTTCTGAGCAAGACGTCATTTTTTGTTTTTTAAGATTCGGACTTCTTCAGCTTCGTCGATCTTATTTTCCTGCGTTTTTGTTGCATTTTCTGCTAGTAGAAAATTCGAATTTTTATAATTCGATCGTACCACTGATATTTGTATACCGTTTTGATCATCTCGTCGGACGGATCTCAACAGTGTGTGCTTTTGTGTATTTCGAAATCCGGTACACGTCAAAACCGTAAAAAAGTTAAACGTAACGGTCCGTTGTTTTGTTCTTTATTGATCGTTTACTTTTCCACCGTTCCTAATAAAATAGCCACAGCTTTTATTTCTTCTTGATAGACGTTTGGTTGCCCCACTTCATTTTAATATTTGCTTCATTTTTTCATATTTTGTATTATGAAACTTTTATTGTTTACTGTGTACTTCTGTGAAACACTACTTCACTTCTTCTTGCGCAAATTCCCTCACTCTCTCTTTTCCTTATTCAAAATGGAACAGAAAGAAGAAAAAAACGAGAAACAAGTTACGTGAGCTTCTTCCCTCCTTTTGCTAGCCAAGCGCATAACTCACATCTCCATCTTCATCAACCTCCGCCTTAAATTCGCCTTCTCCTCCGTGTCCAACCTCCGCCTGTCACACCTCCCACATCAACCCACAACAAAGCCTCCCTGCCATTCTCCAAAGTCAAGCCCGCACTCGTCGATCATCCACCACTTCCACCGAAACCCGAATACCATCACCATAGCCGTTCACATCAGCAGCCGCTCTGGCCGTGCTTTCTCTACCTAGCTTCTCCCACGAGCCGCATGCTACCGAGGTACCTTGGGCCGACGTCGCTACACAACAACCATGCCTAGTTCTGTCACCACCCCGCGCCTACTTGCTTAAGCTCGTCGCAAGCAAGCCTCGAGCTGTGCTTCACCCCTGCCCCTTTACAACCCCTCCAATCGAGTAACCGAAGCTGTAGCATGACCCCTCCTCTTTGCTATCTCATTCCAAAATTTCCATAGAAGGTATCATATTATTATATATTATTATGCGTGTGTATATGTACTGTGTGTTGCGCGTGTATGTGTATTATGGGTTGCGTGTGTATATATTTACATTTTACGATTTCAGTGTATGTGTTAAAACGTGTAACTTATGTTCAAAATCTCTGGTTCACACTGTATATTGAAAGCATTTTGTTTGATTTAAGTACTATTCTATATATTACATTGATCGTTGATGTTTCATTGAGTTGTACAGTGCTCACATATGTATATATTAGTTTATAAGATAGTGCGCATGAGTGGAAAGATGAGTACAACTTTTGTATTTTGACTTTGCAGATTTTTTTTCACACGTATTAAGCTTATATAGAAATGTTTATAATAATAATACATTGCTTCATTTGAAAATTTTGTTGCCTATGAACGCAATATGTTCTTGGGTCGAAATCTATGCATTTGAAATTGATGACAAGAGTAATATAGATATAATCAAGTGTATTGTGAGATTATCGGGATGAACGGGAATGCAGTATCAATGATTTTTTGACAATAGGCGATGTAATAGTCATCGGAATTTGAGCTGCAGGTAGCTGGAGGAATGGTGATTTGGAGAAAAATGGAGAAGTATTTTAGCAGTGGCCGTAGTGATCGGAGTTAGGCGAAGTAGGGTTTTCCCGGACGTTACGATAACCGATATATTCGTGGCAATTATGGAAATGGTGGCGCATTGGTCCTGATCGCGAGGTGAGGAAGTTGTTCGTCGGAGTATGGCATAACTTCTGGAGGGTCGGTAGACGATCTAATGGTCGGAGGTGGCTGCTAGAGGAATCTTTGGCCAATTGGGTCTTGGTTCGGTTTCGATCAAAATGCTCGATCTCGATTCGTGAGTGACATCACGTTCTGGGTGATCGTGTTGGGTTGTCAAGATTAACGTTGACTTGTCGACGGCCGGAGCGTTGATCCTTGGTGATCGGAGTCGATGTACACGTGAACGTGTACGTTCGTGTGTATGGGGAGTTAATTTGGCAAGATGCGTTTCGACTTGGTGTTGTGCTCATGCAAATTGATGTGCGGCTCGAAGAAGGTGAGTTTGGCAGATTACTCGAGGCTGGCTTGGGTTTTTAGTGTGTTTGACACGAGTTTGGCCTGAGATGGTTTTCTGGTTTAATCTAAAGTAAAAGTTTTGTAAAATAAATCAAGTTTTAAAATTTTAAAACAAGGTAAGTCAAGTTTTTAAGTTATGGATATTATTTTAGTTTCAAAAGAAATGTTTAACAATTTTTAAAAAATATATTTAAGTAGATAAGTTTTGAAAGATATGAAAATTAAGTTTTCAAAACAACTATGTATTAAAATTTATTGAACAACTTTGAAAAGATTTAAAAGATTAAATTAGATGTTTAAATTGTTTTTAATTATAATTGTTTTCTAAATGTTTTATTTTTAAATAAGATTTAATGATTTAATTAAGTAAACCAGTTATAATAAAGAATTTATCTTTATGTAATTAAGATTTTGATTAATTTAAGGTAATTAATTTATGAAGATAATAAAGGTTAATCAATTATTATTAATGATTAAAGAATAGCTTATTAATGTAAAAAAATTATTGATAAGTAAGAGTTTAATTAAGATAAGTGATTTTCTTAATTAATTAAGGTCTTTTAAATATAAGGAGTTAAGTAATTATTTAATTAATTTTGAATAATTAGTTAAAATAATTAACTAAAGAAATTAATTAGTCGGTTAATTAAAGATAATCATTTAATTATGAGTTAATTAAGTATAATTACTTAATGAAGTAATTAGTGGGTAACTACTGAATGTAATTAATTAAACAGAAATTACTTAGTGAAGTAATTAGAGGATAATTAATTAATGGAAGTAATTGAGGATTAATTACTTTGTGTAATTAATTTAGCCAATTAATTAATGTGATTGATTTAAGTTAATTAATTTGATTAATTAAAAGTGTGATTAATTAATGAAAGCTATTAGTTAAGGATTATTAATTAATGTAATTAATTAATAATTAATTAATGGAAGTAATTAAAGATTAATTAATCAGTATAATTAATCAAAGGATTAATATAATTAATTAAGGAATTAATTAGTTGAGTAATTACAGGATAGTTAATTACTGTTTATGATTAATTAAGGTTGATTAATTAAGTGATTAATTAAAGTATAATTAATTAATGTTATTAATTAAGAATCAATGCAATTAATTATAGTTAATTAATTAATGGAAGTAAATGGAGGGTCATTAATTAATGTAATTAATGGAAGTAATTAAAGGTTAATTACTGTAAATGGTTAAGAATAATTAATTTGTGCAATTAATTAAAGACTATTTACTTAATGTAATTAAAGAATAATTAATCATGGAAGATTAATTAAGGAAGATAATCAAGAGATGATTAATTAAATTGTAATTAATTAATGTTAAGTAAGTAGGATTAAGGTAATACTAGTGATTTAAAAAGTTAGTAATTAATTTAATTAGACATTAATTAAATTGATTAAGAGTGAATCAAACCTGCTTATGGATGATTGAATGATATTGGATGATTTGGATGTGATATCTCTGATATGTGATGTGTGCTGCTTTGTGAGATGTTTGGTTGATATGGGTTATCTATATGTGATCATGTGAATCATCTATCTGTATATGTTATTCTGAATATAAGTTAAATATTAAAACCCTTTAAACAACTTAGACTTTAAAACACTGTTTTGGATTTCGGTGATACTGGGATCGGATTTCCAAATTTGGATATCCGAGAACCACATCGATCCAAATTAAATGTTAGGTCATGAATCTCAAGTGGAGTTCAAGATGAAGACTCGAAGTGTAAGAACTATTCGTCATTAAATCTCTAAGGGCGATTCCAAGATGTGTTTGACAGAGATAGTACTTTCAGGTTTGACATGGAGCTATGGTTGCTAACTCTGAGGATGATTCCAAAATGTGTGTATCGAGATAGTGCCTTTGGTTTCGTTCGAACCCGAAACGAACTTATATGAATTGAATGCTTTCAGAACATCGTCATTGGAGAATGATGAGCATTCTAAGTTGTGTTCTATAAAGGTAATGTAGCCTCAAGCCTCATCAACCAAGAATGGCTAAAACAGGGGAGGTGCAGCAAGGCTAAGTGGCAGCACCCAAGTAGGACGAGATTTTCCCCAATCTAGAGGTCCCTTTTTATTCGGCTTAGTGTGCAGTTGGTCGCGCCAACCATGGGGTGGTCTTGTTCGAGACTATCCAGTAAGGGATGATATCGGCCTTATGTTGAAGGGGATTTAGGGTGGATCCTCGATACAGTGATCTAGGCCACGTACTGTGACGGGTGGTACCCCAGTAGCCCTGCCATTGATGGAAACCTATTCTTCCTACGTGACCTTTACAGTGTTGATTGTATAACCCACTTTATGGCTAGTATGCTGGAATTTAATCATGTAACAATTTCAGCTATTTCTTATTTACTAGAAAACCCTAGACCCTATAATAATATCACTGATTTTCAATCAAATGTTTGGTTATCGTATGGTAAAAACTTTTTTATGCTTATGTGCGGGATGTCTTACGAGATACCTTTTGTGTCCAAAGGTTTTCAAAGTTAAGAAATTTCAACCCCTTTACTCACACCAGACCCATGTCTAATCCAAGTGTTTATTTTCTGTTTTATCAAACTCTTGGGTACTCAAATTTTTACGAGTAGCCAAGGAAATTTAGGATAGCTTTGACGAATTCTGGAGGAGATTTGGAGCAGGAGGCTTCAGCGTGTAGATACATTATGGTTCCGCTGCGCTAGTGTTTGTGTTTGTATCTCAGTGATGTACTTGAGTTGTATAATAGATAGGTGTTTATAACTGTCTAATATGAGATGTATAATTTGTGTAACTCTGATGTATATGATACTATGTAATATCTTATGTGATATATTATATTTCATTCATTCTGCCGTGAGTATTTAATGTTGTTAAGTTTTTTCTTTCCTATCTTTTCTTCTTATATCATTGTGTGTCTTTCTAGGCTGAGAAAGGCGGGTCGTGATAGTTGGTATCAGAGCGCTTGGTTGAGTGAATACATTGGCTTTGAAGTGATTTCTTTCTTGAGAGAGCATACTTGTGGTTTTATATATATATATATATATATATATATATATATATATGTGTGTGTGTGTGTGTGTGTGTGTGTGTGCGTGTGTGACGACCCACATTTCGGAAGGTTTAAATCGACAATAATCCACACATACCCGACTTAAACAATCCGGAACGTAGATAATCAATAGGGTTAAATAAGAAAAATAAGAAGAGAAGAAGAAACCAAAACACAAAATCTCATAGCGGAAATGATAAAATATAATAATCGAATAAACAATTCATAAAGCTGTGTACTATACATTTGATTATAATCTATACACATTTATCAGAGTTATAAATATAAAACAAGGAGAAATAATCAATGCAGTAACATAGCATGATACATGGTATAATAATAGTAATATAACAAAACTCTGTCTTTGTCCTCCAAAGAATAGTCTTCAATACACTGGAAAAACTCAGGACTGACCCGAGCGCAATGAAAAGACAAAACACTCGAGTCAGGACTAAAATACTCTTATGTAAGTCAAATTCATTATGCCAGGATATGAGTGCAATAATTTAAGAGATGTTACGAGATTTTCCATCTCCTAAGGAGCCGTTAAACTATTTATATATAATAGTATACGCTATAGTAGAGAATGTCTATCAGTAAAATAAATATCAAAATAGCGTTAAGGCTTTACATTGATCCATCTTAACACATTTATACAGTTTTAAACCAATGTCATAATTGGCTCATATAGGGATAAATATGACAAGGCACGTTAGACAATGCCCAAGGGAGGATTCTACCAGTTTACCCTTTCTGGCTGGTCGTAACCCATCTGTGGCCGACCGCGACAATCAGTCTAAACGATAAATAAGGTGCACCCATCGAATCCCAAACCACAATACTAATACGAGGGATCAAAGTCGCTAGAGGTAGCTAACCTCAATGGCCAGACATAGGCTCCTATTTTAGTCATTTTAATTATGACACAAAGGTCAAGGCTATCCATCATCGCTCCCTTACTTCATTCCAGTAAACGTCACCAGTTCAACCACTACATTCCGGATATCATCCACCGCGTACATGGTTCATGAAGGGCGGAAAGTAGAGCCCAAAGAAGCAAGGCTACCGGGTAAGAGAGTTAATGAATCTCGAAAACGTAAGATAACTTTACCAACACCTTCTCTACCTTGCTCTGGTAGTTCGATACTCGGATGTGGAATATACTTGCATAAAACAACAATCAATCATTCTGGCACTCCTTCAGCAAGGGGAAAGATGTTGTAAGATTTTTGGTATTGAGAAGGCATTCCGTCTTTTCTGTGACAAGCGAACCACCCGGACCTGACTGGACTTATGCGTGACGGATCCAGGCGTGGGTGCCTCTACGTGGGCTTCGGTAACCAAATATGAATCATTATTTCATTTAATATTTCATTTAGGGGAAAAAAAAGAAAATTTCCTTTTTTTGTTGGACTCGTTGAAAGATGGTAGAGTAAGGGGTGGCCTCAAAGCGGAATTGATCGGCGGTGGTGGTTTGTCGAAGCTCCAGTGGGTAGCCACTCCCTTCTCAGGAAACCGTACTTGAGACACTCGCATCATACGGCTCCGTACCGAGCTTCCATCATCGGCCCTTGTCATTAGACCAGTTGATTCAAGTCCCTATTTTTTTCTCGGGTACCCGACAAAAAAATAGAGCTTTTATTCTTAATTTGAACAATTTCCCGATCAAATTAAATGTCAAAAATTAGGAAGCCCCCTCATTAGAAGAGTAGGTTCGGCATACGACAACTGCTTCAAAAGATGAATCAATGATGAGAAAAAGCAACGGCTTCGGCGGTCGTCCCTCCCGGTTGTCCCCGCTCACTTCACTCGCCTACTGAGATCCCAAGTCTCCAAGTGGGCCCTCTTGGCCACCAACTACCACAATACAATAACTACTCTGGCTTGCTTGTTTTGGTTACCAGTTGTGGTGTTTTTAAACTAGATAAATGAGAGATCCGGTTGGGCTTGGTAGCGATGGGAGATTAGTCACTGTAAGACTTGCTGGCTTGTTCCTTCAGAAGGTGGCTAAGACGTGTGGCCACCTTGAATTAGTCAAAATACGCATATTTTTTGAGTTTTCATGTCAAAGTGGTTTCAATATTTGCAGAGAGTATGCCAATAAGAGGCCTCTGTCTCTTTAACAACCAATCGTCATTTTATACACCGGTTGGTACTTTTACATTTCGAAAAAAATTCGTATATCAAAATATCTGTAACATCCCGAAATTTTCGATCTCGAAAATTCCAGATAGTTATGAAAAAGAAGAAAGAGATAGAAGAATAAGAAGAACAGAAACACCAACATCTCACATTCGCAGCGCATAAAATATAATAACATTTTACAAAAGAATTCTGTATTTGTCAAATTCCACTTTAATACATCAGAGTTACACATATATACAGACACTGGATATAAACAATCATCGTGTCTTAGATATACAACAATATAATATAGCGGAAACACTCCTCGGTCTTGCCATCCTGCCCGCCTCCTGAGCTCCAGAACAACCTTACCTGAAAATCTGTAATACTCGGTCTGACCCGAGGATTACATCAAAGTAACACCCGGGTCAGGCTGGAAACCAGCATGAGTAAACCCATCTAACATGGAATACAAAGCGTACAACTTAAATAAAACCCGAGGTAACTCGTATTAATTTTCAAATTCACAATTTGTTATAGACATCACTTATTTCACACATCAATTTTCTAAGTACCAAAATTTAGATTGAATAGTCCAATTCACTTAAATCATTTCATTCCAGCCTATTGACTTCATTTATCAATCTATAAAAATTCGAAGTGGTTTCAGATATTTTCCAATACCCGACCCCTGTCCCTACGAGTCTCATTCAAGGCATCCAATACTATTTAATCATCCATAAGCAAACTTGATCACTTCCAAATTTATTTAATTAATTCTAATTGAATTACTAACCTCGATCACTTAGATTCATTCATTTAACATTAATTAATTTCAAATCAATTAATTAGTCATCCCTTAATTATCCATCTTAATTAATCATCCTAGATTAATCATCCTTCAATTACATTCAAGTAATTGTCTTTAATCAATTTCACAAACTAATTATTCTTAATTAAAATCAATAATTAATTTTTAATTACTTCACAAATTAATTAACTATATTAATTATATTAATCCTTAATTACTTATTAATCAATTTCTCATAAATCACTTAGTATTGATTAATTAATCTTAATTAATCAATCTTCAATTACGTCATTGATTATATAAATTAATGATTTCCCATTTACATTTCAATTTATCATGATCTAATTTAATTACATTAAATAATTAATCATTAATTAAACCACAAATATTAATCACTCTTGATTTATCTCATCCTGTAATTATCTACCTTTTTATTTACTTCATTAAATAAATTAATTACTCCCTAATATATTATCTTAATTAATCTCTTAATTAATTACACAAGTAATTATGTAATTATTTATTAATTACTTCCCTATGTAATTATATTTTATTAATTACATTAAGTAATGGCCTATCAAACCACCCAATTTATTTCCCAAATTTATCTTTCATAGTATATAAATAAAATGCATCATCAATTATGAAAATAATTTCTATATTGTGAGGAATCCAGTTGGATCCCTCCAACCTATTTCCCTGCATCAACAGGTGTTAGCACAATACCAATTCCACTTCGAGGTGGAATATCACGGTTTATGGGATTTATATAATATCATATGCAATTATGCGGCGCATAAGGTCTCATCCGCTATATAATGCGGGAAATCAATCACCCAATATATACTATATACTACTGTATATAATATAGAACATCAATTCAATTCAACCATTCAACCAATCATTTAAATTTATCCATTTAAATTTAAATAAAAACCCAGTTGAGTGAGATTAACTCACCTTTGCTTTTTAATTTGTCATCCTATCCATCTCGACTTGTTTCATCAAATTTTAGACCTTGTATAAACATTGTATGATTTCATTAATATTTGAACTAATTGAACAAATAATTTCCATTTGATAGATTGAATCAACTAATTACTAAATTTAAAAATAAATTTCCTTTAATACATTATTTTTAGTACTAAAATAATTAAATTAGTTTTATAAAATCAACTAATCACCCTAAGCACATATTTTAAAATAAACTACTAAGTTTAAAATATGCATATGTCTATTCTTAAAATTTCTATATCTTCCAAACTTATATGTATATATATATCAGTTTTACATCTACACATTGATTTAAATCTAAACTGTAAACATGTGTATTTCCTTCTTCTTCTTTTTTCTGTTGTAATAAATCTTCTCTGCTTTACTATATAAATATTTGATCCCACATTAAATAAAAATGTATACATATTCATTTACTGAAATAAACTAAGATAAAATAAATTAAATTAAAATGCCTTACTCCGAACACCCCACGGTAATCCCTACAATCGCCGCCACAAATTGATTCATCTATAATGAACCCAGCCCCGCATTGTGACTACGCGGTCTCTAACCAGGAGAAGTTCATGCATCATTGATCCACTCAATGCCATCGAACGCGCCTCCTTGCTTTTCCCCTTTGCTCGCTCAGCCATCTAAGTCCACGCGCAACCCAGGGTTCGTCGAACTAGATTTCTCGATGATCCAACTTGCCGCCATCACGACCCACTCGGCAGCTCAAACTAAGCCCAACAACAGCCACGACGAACGAATGAGACAACCCATCATCAGCCCGAGCTTCAGGCGAGCCGCTACTATCGAAACCTTAGTTCAACCCAGACGATGGGATGGTTCGAAGCTCCAACTAGAACTAGAGACGATGAGATCGACCTCGAGAATGAATTGAGAGGAAATGGAAAGGATTCGTTCGAAGAATTTTTTGTGAAACCATTATTTACTTTTTTTTCGAATTCGATTTTCCCTTTTAGAAAATGATTCGGCTGCGCTATTTTGAAAAGGTGAAAGAAAAAAAAAGTGAAAAAAGAAGTTAGCTTGTTCAAGAGCCTTTGCGTGTTTGATAGAAAAAGGGACAGGATTGGACGACTAGGCTTGCATAGGTATAGGATAGGATGGATGATGGGAAAGAATTTCTGCTAATGGTTGGCTAGTGCATGCGAATATGTATATTCAATTTAAATTCAAATTCAAATCATCTCGATTTACACGCTCCAAAATTCCGAACCCCTATCGAGGCATGCCACCAGGCATTTATAATGTTACATCCCTATTCCGAACGCAATAGAAATGGTTTCGAGCCCTAATTCGATCGTATGGAGAAGATAGCTTTTTGGACCCAGTTATTCTATTAAATTTCGATTTAATTTTCAGCGCGTTTACTTATCGTACACCCAAACGATCATTCCAAACATTACGAAATTTGAAATCCGATAATAATACAATATTACAGATCCAGTGGAACTAGTTTCGTCAAAATCCAAGACTGCGCCTTAGAAGGCTATTTTTAAACGTCAATTTAAACGATATATTTTCAAAACTGAACAAATCAGTGTTAAATTCAATTTTAAATTTTTTTACTATCTTCAGTATTATCAATATAAATTTTACTAACCCTTAAATATTTTTAATAGGCTTAAAACCCCAGATTCAACATTTAACCTAATTTCCAGTAATTAATTCCAATAATTTAGTTGCTAAATAATAATAATATTTGAATTCAAGTTAAAAATTTACTTTGAGATATTTAAAATCAACTAAATATTCCAATTTCAAATGCTCAAAAATTTCGGGTCGTCACATTCCTCCCCCCTTAAAAGAATTTCGTCCTCCAAATTGCTAGTTAGGGAGAATGGTCCAACACCCGTTTACTTTTTTCACAAAACCAACAGTTCGACATCCTACTAACCATCTTTTATAAAAGACCCATTATCATTCTTACTAACTTTCCAAACTCTCCCACGGTTTTCAAACAATACCTTTTTGCTCAATCATTCAAATTCCAATTTAAAACCAAATTTTAAATTATCAAAATTTCTCAGAATTTCTGTAATGCCCTAAATTTCCGAAAAATTTCGCCAGCGTCTCCTTTATGTGGCTACCTCGGTACAACTAAAAAATTCCTCTACGGCCTCCAAAATTCCAAAAGAAAACAAAAAGCCAAGTGGCTGGATCAAAAACCCAATCAAATTTCATACGGAAATATAAATACATATCTTTTTGTTGAGCAATTCAAATTTAACTTCTGAAATCAAAACCAAATTTCCTTTTCCTTTATAATACCTGCATATCCTACTTAGTAATAATACCCAATCAAAGCCTTAAAAATCGTTTTATACATTTCCTTACAGAAGTTTTCATATCTACCTCTATTCAAATTAGTTTTTCCCGTTTCCATATGAATTTAATTTATCTTCAACTCTGAATATTGAATTTAATCTTCCATTTATAACTGATTCATATCATTATTTTAAATTAGTTTCATCCACTAATTTATTTCAATTTCAAATTTGAAATTGTTTTGTTGCTAACAAAAATTTTCCAAAAATTTTCAAAAATTTTCTAACTCCCAGAATTTTCGAAATTTTTTGGCAGAGTCTCCTTTGTACGGAGGAGCTTTTGCAATTTGACAAGAGATATAAATATATACATCGACCCACACGGTCGAAAAAACAAAAGCAGTTCATATTTCCTATTTTTATTGTGTAGGCGTGTGACGACCTGGAATTTTAGAGTATTTAAAATCAGAATAATTGATTTTAAATATTCAATAGGGTAATTTTAACTTAAATTACGAATATCACAATTTATTTGATAATTAAATTATTGAATTAAATAATTTGAAGTTGGATAAAACATTGAATCTGGAATTCTAAACCTATTAAAAATAATTTGAAAGTTTGTAGAATTTATACCGATAATACTGAAGCTAAAAGAAATTGTAAAATTGAAATTAACAGTGGTTTGTTCAGTTTTAAAATTTATACTGTTTAAATTGAATTTAAAAATAGCCTTCCGAGGCGCAGTTTCGGAATTCGACGAAACTAGTTCCGTTGGGTACGTAATATTAAATTATTATCGGATTTCAAATTTCGTATTGATCGGAGTTAGTGTGTGTGTGTGTACGATATACAAACGCGCTGAAAATTTAATTGATAATAATCAATTCGAATTTGAATTAAAAATAAGTGAACACTGTAGCAAGGCGTCTTCAACACACTTCCTTTGCCTTCTCGAACACACCATCAATTATCCTGCTTCTTTTTGAACACGAGACCATTATCCTTTCAGTTCACATATGCTCGGAAAAAAAAGAATAATCAAAATGGCCGACACTTCGAGTTAAAAAACTGATATGGCTTCTTTTGGTTCGAATCATATCCACTCCCACTCCTACTCATATCTGCTGAAATTTATCACTGCTATCGAATCGCCATCCTCCTCCTCTCGGTAGCTTCCCCAGTTGCGTCTCCCTTCTTCTCAAATCAACCGCATCGTCCAATTTTTTTGTTTTTCCATTCGAAATCGAAGCTTTCCCTCTTCAATACGATTCTGAAAATCAACTCGAGAATTGAGGCTTTCGCGTGTCTTCAAACAGCGAGCGATGTCGCGATTTTTGGGAAGCGTGTTTGAGGGCAAGGCAATGCGGTTGAGGTCGTGTTCGATTCAAATCATGGAAAGGGGTTTAGGGTAGTGCTTCAGCATCGAAGACGAGGCAAGCGAGCACTTGGAGGTGTCACGATAGACTTCGCAACTCGAGGTGCAGAAGTTTGAGCTAGGGTTTTGAGGGGAGGCATGTCACCGAAGTTGATCTCTCCGAGGTGTAGTTCACGTGAGGTGTTTCTTTTTGATTTAGTTTGCGTTCTGGTAGGATTTTAAAATTGGCAGTAAAATACAAAATAATTTGTTTTAATTGTTAATCAGTTATATATGTAACAGCCAGTTATGTTAGCTTTTCTATTTGGAACTAAACGAGTTTGATATATATATATATATATATATATGGACTAAAGAGAAAAATTATATATATACTCTAACTCACTAATCAATTTCAATTTATATATTATGATTTATATTATGATGGTTTAACCAGTTTTCTTAATTCATTGAGTTATTTTAACTCAAACATAAAATAACTACGAAGAAAAAATTAGCTTAAGTAAAGGTATATAAGAGTTTTAAATGCCGAGGAATTTTGTAAAAGCTGGACCTTTGAATCTATAAATTTTAATAAAAATAGTGTATTGTGGAGAAATAAATTTATTTATTTGTTAGGTTGCTAGAATAATCAGTAAAAAGGAAATTAGTTTAAATTTTTAATTATTTGTTTGAAATAAAATATATTAGTTGAAAATAAAATATATTAGCTTGAATTAAATTTCTTAAAAACGGAAACTAATTGATCGATTAGTCCAAATATTAATAAAGCCCTAATATGTTTATTCAAGGTCAAAAAAATCGAGAAACCAAGGAAATATTGGAATGGGTTGCAAATAAAATTAAAGGTGAGTTAATCTTACTCAGTTAAATTTAAAAGATTAAATTTAAATTTAAAAGATTAAATTTAAATAATTGTCTGAATGGTTGAAATTGATTGATGTGTTATAGTGTGGTATATTCTGGAATTGGCATATTATTATGCTAGCATCTGTGGATGCAGGGAAAACAGGTTGGATGGATCCAACTGGATCCCTCAACATTTATTATTTAATATTCTCTAATGTGATTACTTGATATTCTATGATGAATATATTGGAATATTGAATATTATGATTTGATTGGATATGTTTGGGTATAATGAATTACCGAAAATATATAAATTTGATTTTGGAAAGAAAATAAAAGGAAGTAAAGTTGTAAACGAGGTAATCTTAGAAAATTTAATAAATTAAGAATGAATTGAAAAAAAACTGAAATATGTTAAATACTAATAAATAACTTCGAGTATGAAAAGAAACGGGTTTGAATAAACAGTAATTAATGAATTGTAAAATTATGTGATATTAAATTAAATGAATAAAGAATTATTTTAAACCTTAAAGTTTTAAATTTATTTAAAGGTATAAGAGGTAAATTGAGAAATCTAAATTGGCATTTCAATTAAAAGTATTTTAAGTCATAATTAAGGAATAAAATCTGAAATTAAAGGATTTTTGAATAAATGAAGTAAATTGGAAATCAATTTGGAAATTGATTTAAGTGTTTGAAATTGGATATTTGGAAGAATAAATTCAAGGTAGGAATTTATTAAAGGAATGAGAAATATTGTTTAGAAGTAAATAGTAATTTATTTTTAAAGGTTGTGAAGAGAAGTATATTTCTCTGGATAGCCAAGTACGTTTTCAAAGTAAGTTTTTAAATAAAATAAAGGTTTGAATGTGGTTTTACAATGTATGATCTTGGAAATTTATTACTTCTAAATGTTTAAATTCTAAAGTAAATATTTATTCAAATCTATTACCGTAGTAATAATTTGTAAAGAGGGACTTGGTAATTCTGTCTTAAAGGTTGTTAACGCTGAAATTTGAACGCTAACACCCCGGTGAGTAGATAGCAGTTATGAAAGCACCACCCGTTGGTACGGGAACAAGATACAAGTAAAGAAATTGCAGAAAAGCAGTAAAAGACAACAGTTTTATAGTGGTTCGGCCTAAAATCGAGCCTACGTCCACTTTGATCTCTTTATTGCTGAACAAATACAACTTATACAACTTTCTTCAATTACAATCCACTCTAGACTGTTAGTACAAACTTTTACGGAGAATTATCTTTCAAACCCATGATGGATGATGTGGATTCTCTCTCGTGAATTTGATGTAATGTCTTCGATGTTTGGAGTGCTTGAAGTGTTGTTTGAATCGAGAAAATGGCAGAGTTTTGGCGCTTCGAGAATGAACCAAAAGTCCCTTTAATGTTGGAGGTAGGTTGGTATTTATAGGCAAAGATCTTGGACCTAAGCTAAGTCGTAACCGGTTCTGAATTGCCCCCGACCCAGCTAAGTCGTGGCCGACTTATGGGAGCACCACTATGATCTAGCTGAGTTGATCTTTCTTCGCTTAATTTGCACAAGTCCAAAGTCGTCACCGGGTCAAGCCAGGTTGTAGGTCGTTCCCTCTCTCTGATGCATGGCCTCCGACTTAAATGGGAAGTGCATGCTCAAATAGGTCGTTGCCGATTTAATGAATTGTCGAGCTAAACGTGAACTAACTCCCTTGCCCAGGTCGCGCACATCCTAGCACAGACCATGAGTCGGTCACGACACAAGTGTAAGTCGTGAACTTGTTCCACTTAGTTAGGTCGGTAACCATGTTAAGTCCTTAAGTCGGATCGAATTAGGTCGGCAACTTCATTAGGCAGTTAGGTCGGCACCATGTTAAGTCCTTAAGTCGGATCGAATTAGGTCGGCAACTTCATTAGGCAGTTAGGTCGGCACCATGTTAAGTCGGATCCTTTGTTATTTCTTGAGTCGTTAGGCCAGTTCCTTCTGAAGCACTAGGTCGGCATCTATGTGAAGGCATTGGGTCGGCATGCTCCTTAACCAGTTAAGTCGGTATCGATTTAAGTCGGCCACCTTGTTAATCAGTTAGGTCGGCTATCCCTTTAAGTCCTGAGTCGGCGCCATCTCCACATACTGGACCACTGAGTCGTAACCGAGGCAGGGTTAACATTTGCCCCTCGAAGTATACGCCTTGGGATTAAGTCGTGTGCTTCGATACCTTTTAACTCGGTCACTCTTAGGTCGGTAAGCCGTGAACGACTTATCAGCTAACTCGTGTATGATGACCCGTATCATTTCACTTCAGAATATAAGCCGGCCTCCTTCAACCTTCTTCGTCACTTATTCATTCACTCAATTTCGATTCTGCCATTGAAATTCTCCTGAGTTCTTTAAGGCGATTCCATCCTACCTGATCACCAGTAATTCCTACTATTCATTGCGTAAGTGATTCTACTCCTCCCTTGATTGTAGATTACCTTCGGTTCTCAAACTTTATCGCTTGAATTCGAACGGCCTCCTTGCATGATGCTTCATCACGAATTTTATCATATTTGCCGTTGATGAAACTCAGGTTGCTCGATTAAAAGTTCGATGAAATAATGAAAGTGGCTCGTCGTCTTAGGCTAATCGTTTGAGATTACCATGCGACAAATTTGTGATAACTTCGAACTGATCTAGTGGACGGTCCGGCAGCAGGTAATGGTATGAATGGAATAGGGGTTTTTGCTGGTGGAGGAGCGGTTAGCGGGCTAATGGGTTGAGTGGAGTGAGGTATTGGTTTAGACGCGACCCAGTGATTTTAGGTGACTCATCTTTTGGCCGATTCAAATCATAAATCATGACCGTGCTAGTGCTTGAGTGAGACCCACCGACCTACCATTCTGCCGACCTAAGCTTTAAACCGTGGCCGAGATAATGCCAGAAAGAAGCTTACCGATCTAAACTTTAAAGCTTGAATCGTGACCGAGCTAACACTTGAGAAATTCCTGCCTTTTGAACCAGAGCTTGCGACCTAGGGGAACGAGTTGCCAAGTCAAACTATTTAGACCTTGACCCGCTACCGACTTAGCTTTATCTTGCCAAAGAATTTTAAACCGTAGCCGAGTTAGTACTTGAGCTTCAGACATGTTATCATTTAGGAGCATGGGCCTACTTTGAGCATTTGCCTTGAGCTAAAGAACTAAATTGTCTGAATTTTTGAACTTTAAACTTGCCTGAATCTCCTTGTATTATGCCGCATTAATTTATAAGCTGCTAACCTGCTAAAAATAACAAACAAAGAGAACCAAGGCGAAAATACTGCCATTGACTGCCCACGTCAGATGTCAGATTAGTCAAGACAAAACAAACAACTTAATTATATTGCATGAAATGTTTGCGAATCAATCAATTAGGGTTAAGCATTAGTGCAAAGTATCAACAATCTGAACTGATTTGTCTGCACCAACATCTTACTTGCATATTTAGGCTTAAAACAATAATCCCTGAATTTCATAACTAACAAATGTTTGCTAGTTTTTATTCCAGTTATATTTGTTTACCGCTTGATTGATTCTACACAACACTTCACACACTTTAGGAAACGTGCACCTTCATGTTTGAATACCCAGTTGTTTATGTAGAATGACTTCCCATCGAGAAGAAGAAGTGGTAACTCAAGAAGAAGAAACTTTCCCGACAACAGTTCCGATAGAGAATCCTCCGGAAAGAACTTCGACTATTCTGTCTTTGAGAACATTTATTCAGCTGCGCACTCAATTTGGCTTTGCTGAAAATGATGTCCTATTCCCTGGGTCAAATGATACTGCTGATAATCCTCCCTATGGTTTCGTTGCAGTCAACCGCCACATGTGCTTAAGTGGGGCGATTCCTCCTTTTAATGACTTCCTTCGAACTCTTCTTCTCCGGTTGACAATCTCTCCATTTCAACTTCATCCTAATGGTTATGCCATCTTGATGGGGTTGTGTGTTTTGTTTAGAAGAACTCTTGATCGCCTACCGAGTTTTGAAGAAATTCGTTATCTGTGCTCGTTTACAAAGAGTAAAGATCATCCTTCACTCATTATTGTGAGAAGTGCTAGAAACCGCAAGCTCCTTTCCGATCTCACTGAAAGTGTTCATGGATTTTTGAACCAGTTTTTCTTTGCTCGCTGTCCTCCAGGGTTTTATGCCATCTGGAGAATAGGAAGTAAGACAAGTGTTTCCATTTTTTCGTTTTTGAAACTTTTTTCGAGATTCGAACTTTCAGTTGCTAACTTCATTCTTTGCTCTTTTCAGCACTTCCTCTCCCTTCTAGAGATCCGATTCATAAACAAGTTTTTGAGAGGTTGAGTGCCGTGGCTGCGGAAGAAAGGAGCATAAAATTTCTGCTGAAGGATGAATTTTTACACCAATACGGGCTTCTACACGCTTCTCGTTCTACGCATGCTCATGAAGTTCCAACAGAAGTTCCCGATTCTCCGATGAAAACTCCTGACGCCCCGGTTACTGTCGAACAACTCACATCAAAAGAGTCTAATATTGAAGCTTCATTGGTGAAGTGTTCCAATCCTACCGACATTATGGGGTCATCTAGTAAGACGGTGCTTGCCCCGATCGAGGAAGAAGAAGAACCTTCACGGCCTCTCGGGGAATTAGCTGATGTAGGAATTGAGAAAACAAGTCCCACCAAGCATGATGGTGACGATGTTTATGAGGGGTTGAGCGACATAATAGTGACTTCGCAGGAGCTTTTTAGAGATGACGTATCTAAAACTATCTCTCCTGTAATTGAGGCGACGTCTCTTCTTCGACAAATACCAACACAAACATCAACTCCTCATACCCAAGCTATCATCACCTCTGCACCAAAGAGTGGTTTGTAGCTTAATGCGTGTAGCTTGCACATCACACAACACTTAGGATTTTTCAGCACATTTATGCACTTATCTTCTTATACTTTAAAGATTTCTGAAGCTTATCTTTTCTTATTTCAGATTCTTCAATGACACGCGGCGGATCATATTATCAGGATTTCCAACGCTACGGGGGGCGTGGTCAATATGATTATCGGCGTTACTTTCCCTCCTATAGAGAGTCTGACGAAGAGAGGGCTGCTCGAAAGGCTCGTGAAAGGAGGGATGCAGAAGAGCGTTATGACAGAAGGGATAGGGATGAGCACCATGATTCTCTGCAGAGAAGTGATGACTCTCACAAAAGGAAATCTCACGACGACCGAGGAAAAGGTCATGTAGCTGAAGATTCAGGCAAACGAGCCCGATATGGTGAGAGACATGCTTCCACTATTCCCGAAAAGCCTACTGCCCCTGCCCCTCTTGACATTACTTCCGACTCTCCTGCTCTTGGGAAGGAGGACATCCAGACAATAATAAGCAGGCCTAAATTTCAAGTGGGACCTCGTCCAGCCACTTTACAAAGTCGTTTTCCACAATGGTGCTTAAAGGGTGTGAGATTCGACCTAGACTTGGTCCCCATCGACAAGTCTGCTATGTTGCGCAATCTTGATGCAGTCAAGCTCGATATCGAGAGGATGTCAAACTGGCAGAAGCTTGTTGATGAGCTTCAAAGAGTTAACCGTGCCAACTTAGAGGCCATGCTCACCATGGAAAATGATAAGGCTGAGTGGCAAAAGGTCCTTGAGCAGCACGACACCGAAATGAGGAGCATTACTTCCTACAACGAGGAGCTCGAAGCAAAGGTTGAGAAGTTGAAAGATGAGCTTGCTGCTTCCTCTACTTCATACTCTCAAAAAGAAGAAGTGCTTCTCAGACAAGTTAGAGATGCTCATGCCAGTCAGAGGGATGCCGACGACAGGCTCGAGGCACAAAAAAGAATCAGTGAAGGCTATGTCTCTGATATTGCTGAGCTTCGAAAGAAAAACAACTCCCAGGAGGCGGAGATACAAATGCTTAAGCTTCAGCTTGCCAAAACTGAAAGGGAGCGCGATGAGGCTGTCGCCGGCAAAATCGCAGCCGAAGAATCTCATGAGGCGACCAAAAACAGCTTCGGCTCAACATTATTCGACTTCTACTTGCATAGCGTCTTGGGGCGTGGAAGCCTCGCCTTTCTTGGTCCCAAGTATGAGATCACTTTAGCTGAAGTGTGGGAGGCCGCCCTCGATATGCTTGGTGCTGAAGGTGCTGGTTATGACGAGTCAGCCCTGGAAAGGCATTATTTTGATGAAGACGCTCGCGCTGCTCTCGCCAGGGGAAAGGAACAACTTGCCAAACTAAGAACCGAAGTGACGGAAGGGGACCAGCTGGGGAAAACCACTTCAACTACTCTAGTCCAGCCACCTTCTTCGTCTGAAGTCGACATTATTGGTTCCAGTTCCCATCTCGCATCTCCCACCAAAGTTACCGCTGATATTACAAGCACACAAGGCGGAGACGAGGGTGAAGAGAGCGCTGATGCGCAAGCTTATGAAGTCGATATCAGGAAACCAGCTTCTCCAGGTAACTTCACTGTTAATCTCGCTACTGTCAATTCTGCTCAAGCGGGTTACTCGTTTATTTCGCATGAGTTTCACGAGCTCCTTGACTATTTTCTCAACCTTGACGAGCCTTCATCTCCTCTCTTTACTGACTTTAACCTTTTTTCTTCTGTAGAGAAAGTACCAAGCACTGCTCAAACTTCTACTCCTCCGGTCATCCTTCCTTCATCTCTTCAGGCGGTGCCTCCTTCTGCCTCGCAACCTGGATCGCGGGAGGAACAAATAGAGGCTCTTCACGGCTTGGATGATCCCATCGCTTCGCAAGAGCAGAAAGATGAGAGACCTGAGGGAGGTGACATATCCCCGGAACGGACTCCTTCTGACGACATTGTTCTATCAAAACTTGTCACTCCGGGGAGTGAGTCTTCCTCACAAAGGAGAGAGAAGCGTGGGACATCAAAGAGGAGGGGGAAGAAAATCACCGCCACTGAAGAGGAGCCGGAAGTTGAACCGGTTACACCTACCTCTCCTACTTCCCTTATACCCACTGGCCGACCTGGAAAGCTGGTCATTCGACCGGGTAAAGGGTCCAAAGGAGGGAAGAAGAAGTGAAGATTTTAGCTTTTTGTCTTTTATATGAACTGGCCGAGAGTTGTGCGGGTATCGGCCCCCGCTTTTATTTTGAAAACCTGTATCTGCATTATAGTTGAATAAAATGATTCTTCGTTTGTACAAACTTCTGTTTGAATTTGAGAATGCATTTACTATTTATTTTTGCACAAGTTTATTTATATGATATTGCAGCGGGCTTATGGTATGTTGTTTGAGTATTACTTTACTGATGCAGCTATACTACTATACCATGTTGCCCCCATACCTTAAGCTTGCTGCAATATTTTATACTTCGAGGGGACTTGCACTCTTATTTGTTAAAGAATAATTATTTTATTCTTTAAAGAAAATTTTTATAGAGTACAACTCCCTTCGTATAAGTTTTTACGCTTTGTCGTTCGAAGAAATCACTTTTTTCTTTTGCTTATGTGCATATTTTACCAAGTGAATTCCTCTATGTGGTAAAGCGGACCTCTGAAGGGTACTTTAACTTCTTTTCTTTTTCTTTTTTTTTACGATCATTTTCCATAGTAGGCAAATTACTTTTCCTTTGAAAGTTAAAGTACGCTTTTGATGAGGATTTTTTTTATATATATATAGAAAGTTGTACCTCTGAGGAGGGATTTTTTCACGTTTCAACACTTGGAAGTTTTATTTCAATCTCGATGAAACGTGTACCTCCAAAGAGTTATGCCTTAGAAATCCTTTTGACGTTTCAACACTTGGAAGTTTTATTTCAATCTCGGTGAAACGTGGGTTTCCGAAGAGGTCTTTCTTCTTAATTGTGTCCCCGGGAGGGGGTTGTACCTCTGAGGAGGGATTTCTCACGTTCCAACACTTGGAAGTTTTATTTCAATCTTGGTGAAACGTGTACCCCCAAAGAGTTTGCCTTTGAAGAAAGCCTTTTCACGTTTCAACACTTGGAAGTTTTATTTCAATCTTGGCGAAACGTGGGCTTTCAGGAAGGTCTTTATCTTGTTTCTGCATTTCAACTTTGGTGAAGTGAAATTCCGAAGAGCGGTCACAACACTTCAACTCCTGGTGAAATGGGCCTCCGAAGAGGGCTTTTATTTTGTTTGCATTTCAACTCTGGTGAAGTGAAATTCCGAAGAGCGGTTATAACACTTCAACTCCTGGTGAAATGGGCCTCCGAAGAGGGCTTTTATTTTGTTTGCATTTCAACTCTGGTGAAGTGAAATTCCGAAGAGCGGTTATAACACTTCAACTCCTGGTGAAATGGGCCTCCGAAGAGGGCTTTTATTTTGTTTGCATTTCAACTCTGGTGAAGTGAAATTCCGAAGAGCGGTTATAACACTTCAACTCCTGGTGAAATGTGCCTCAGAGAGGGTTTTCATCGCCTGGAAGTTACTCTTTCATGGTTGGAGGGTCATGACTCCTCCAATCTTTTTTGTTGAGTAGAGAACTTTCTTTTTTGTGGCGTATGACCCATTAGAGGTCTTTTATCCTCCGAAGAGTTGCGCCTCCGAAGAGGACTTGTGCCGCTGATGGTAGCTTTGGTTGTTCCTCTGTTCACTTGCTTATGCCTTTTCAGCGATCCTCTTTTTTTTTTCTTTTCAAGTTTTCATTCCCCTTTTCTCACAAGTGGCTTGTTTAATCCAAGGAAGTGTACTTCATTGCCAGGCAAGTTCGTGAGAACGGGCACTAGCTTCCTAATTGGATGTTTGTTTGTTCAAACAATCTCAATTTATCAGCAAGGGCTCGTTTCTATCGAAATCATTAGCCGTTCAATTGAAGTATTTCCTATCTAGGATTTGAATTCGGGGTCTTTGTGACTTGAAATTTGTTTGTTGAATGATGGTGAGAATCGCTCGATCTTATTATGCGCAAGTTTTATTTCCATTGTCTGCAAAAATTTAAATCGACATTTCAGCAATACATTTTATGTATTTTTATATCGAAAACAAAGCAAACATATAATGATAATAAGGAACACAAGATTTATAGTGGTTCGGCCATGAAATTGGGCCTACATCCACTTTATATTCTTTCATTATTTACTTGCATCAGTTTCACAATTGCTTTCAATTACAAGAATCATACATTCATAATTCTTTTTACAATGTTTCAACAAAATTTTCAAGTAAAGTATGGACGCAAATGGTTGCTGTTCCATGCCCTTGGAATTTGATCTCCATCAACAGTGGTGAGCTTGAATGTGCCGTCAAGAAGCTTCTGACCTATTACATATGGTCCTTCCCAATTTGGCCCAAACACACCTGTCGCGGTCATAATTCTTTTCAGGACTAGATCTCCAATTTCAAAGCTGCGTTGACGAACTTTGGAATTGAAATGTCTGGCTATCCTTTGCTGATGAGCTGCAACTCTGAGGTTAGCTTCATCTCTTTTTTCATCAAGGAGATCCAGCGCTTCAAGTTGCAGCTTTTCATTTTCTGCTTGATTGAAATGGATTCTTCTGTGTGAAGGGACCTCTGTTTCGACCGGGATCATTGCTTCCGATCCGTATGCTAACGAAAAAGGAGTATGCCCAGTTGCAGTTTTGTGAGTAGTTCTGTATGCCCATGGTGCAAATGGTAGTTTATCGACCCAACCACCTTTTGCTCTTTCGAGTTGCTTTTTGATGGTTGATTTGATGATCTTGTTCACTGCTTCCACTTGCCCGTTTGCCTGCGGATGAGCTACTGCCGAAAAGCTTTTCTGGATTTTGAATCGCTTGCAAAAATCCTGGAATTCCTCGCTTTCAAACTGAGTACCATTGTCTGTGATTATTTTCTGAGGCACACCGTATCTGCAAATGATATTCTTGGTCACAAAGCTTATCATTTTCTTTGAAGTGATCGTAGCTAATGGTTCAGCTTCAGCCCACTTAGTAAAATAATCAACTGCAACAATAGCATATTTAATCCCTGATTTAGCAGTTGGTAGCGGCCCAATGTCACGACCCGACTTTCACTCCCAGAAAATCGCGTCATGAATTAAGAAAGAAAGGGATAGAAGAAGAAAAGAAAGAAGAGAAGAAAGAAACAACACAAGAATCTCAACAGCGGAAACGAATAAATTATATTAATAACAAAGTATTACATAGTATACATCAATTATCAGAGTACACAGACATATACAACACATACTAGACAGTTATAAACACCTGTCTAGTTATTACAACTCAATACAAACAGAACACTCAGAGACCAAACACAGCGGAACTATATAACTATACGCAGAAGCCTCCTGCTCCATATGCTCCTCCACAATTCGTCAAAGCTAATCCTGAATCCTAACCTGAATTCTCTTGACTACTCATAAAAATTTGAGTACCCAAGAGTTAAAGAAAAACAGAAATAACTCCGGGTCAGACATGGGTCTGGTGTGAGTAACAGGTTAAAGTTGCTTAACTTTGAAAAACCTTTGAAAGAAAAGGTATCACGTAAGACTTCCCACACATAAACATGGAAAAGTTTTTACCTTACGCTAACCAAAACATTTGATAGGAAATCTGATGATATTATAATAGTGTCTAGGGTTTTCAAATAAAATACAGAAATAGCTGAAATGCTTACATCTCACATTCCAACATAGTTGGGCACAACTAATACGTACGGCACTTATTGGATTTTGGATTCCATCAATGGCATGGCTACTGGGGTACCGCCCGTCACAGTACGTGGCCTAGATCACCGTACCGAGGAGCCACCCTAACTCCCCTGCAACACAAAGCCGGACCCGTTCCTTACTGAACAGTTCCAAATAAGACAACCCCGACGGTTCTCATGATCAACCGTCCCACACAGCCGAAATATAAAGGGACCTCTAGACAGGGGTAAATCTTACTCTCAAGTGGGGGCTACCCACGAAGCTTTGCTGCACCTCCCCTGTTTTAGCCATTCCCGGTTGATGAGGCTTGAGGTTACGATTACCTTTATAGAACACAACACTTAGAATGCTCATCGTCCACCTGACGATGTTCTGAAAGCATTCAATCCATACAAGTTCGTTCCGGGTTCGAACGAAACCGAAGGCATTATCTCGTTACACTCGTATTGGAATCACCCTCAGAGTTAACGACAATAACCCTTGCACTCTGATTCACCATCTCGAATCTATAAGACCTATTCCGTCAAACTCATTACGGAATCACCCACAGAGTTATACTGACGTATAGCCCTTACACCTCGAGTCTTCACTCGCTCCACTTGGATTAACGACCTAACGTTATTTGGAATCGATGTGGTTTTCGGATGTCCAAATATGGAAACCCGATCCCGGTCTCATCGAAAACCAAAGCGTGTCTTTTAGGGTCCAAGTTGTTTTAAGTTTAAAACATTTCAATTCATTATCTAAATATATACAGATAGATAATTCACAACACAACAGATAATCAATATTATCATTATCAACAGATAATCATATCATAAACAGATAATCTATATTATCATCCAAGAGCAACCAATGCATCCATATCACATACACCATTCGTCTCACAACTGAGATTACAAACTATACCAAACAATCAATACCATTCATCAAACATAAGCAAATGATCTACTGATCTCACTTTCTATAATTAATTTAAAATGAATTAAATTAATTACTCAATCTCTAATTAATTTAAAATGAATTAAATTAATTACTTCATCATCAAAATTCTGCTTAACTTAACCATTAATTGATTTCAAATCAATTTATAAATAATCATCTCATTATTCTTTCCAATTAATCATTACTGATTAACTATCTCTAATTACAATAAATAGTTAGCATTTAATATTAATCACACAAGTTAATTATATTAAACCCTACAACGTATTAATCACCCTTGATTAATAATCATTCAGTAATTAACTACATTAATTACTCAATCCAATAATTAATTAATCTTAATTAATTATCTAAATTAATCCCCTTGATTAATTTCAAGGTAATTTAAATCCAAATTACTTCTATATCAAATATCTTTAATTACATCCTGTAATTATTAATTAATTACTTCCTTAAGTAATTACAAATTCTTAAATTACATAAGTAATTATCAACAATTCAACAAATGTTTAAATTAATTAAACTTAATTAATTAATCTAAACAAATCACATTAACCTTAATTAATTGCATTAAGTAATTAATTCACTAATTACTTTCACTAAGTAATTAAACCTAAACAATTGATTATTAATTAATTAATCTAATTAATTATTAAAATTTAATCACATTAATTAACTGTTAATGACTTCATTAACATTTCTTAATTACTTAATTAAGAGATTAACTCAAATTAATCATCATTAGTTATTAAGTAATTAATATTTAATTACTATTTAATTAATCCTAATTATTAATTAACTAAGTGTTAATTAAAATCTTAATTATCATTAATCACTTGATTAAATAAATCTTAATCATAAATTAAAATTTAATTAACCATCCTTAATTATAGATAAATTAAACTTCATTAATTAATCCCAAATTAAATTAATTATCATTAATTATTTAATTAAACATCCACATTTATTAATTAATTAAATAATTAATATTCATCTTAATTACCTTAATAATTAAATGGATCCAATCATTAAACATTTATTTATCTTTTAGATAAACATTCTTTATTTAAATTAAGCATTTAAAAACCAAATGTTTTTAAATTTACATTAAATTCAATTTAACATTTCTTTTAACTTTAAGACTCAAACTTATTTAAAATAAGATTTTAAACAATACAACTAAATCTTATATGTTTACAAGAACATATACTTTGTTAATAAGATTAAAAAGAATTTAAATTTCAATTCAAATTAAATTCAAACCAATTTAAAAATTACTTTAAAATTTCAAAATTGGAATATAACTTTCAAACTTATTTTAGATTCAACTCTTTAAAACTCTATCTACAATTTACAACTCTAATTCAAATGTAAGTCATTTGAAACAATTTAAATTTAAATTTTTATTTAAAAACTGAAATTTAAAAATAGATTTAAAAACTCAGAATTTGAATTCATTTTGAATTTCTAGTTTACATACTTAATCCTTCCAATACAAATGCCAAAACACACAAGCAATCACACTTGAGAGTTTAAATTCAAATTTGAATTTGAAAACATAAATGGTTTCAAATTCTTAGACAAATCCAAATTTGAATTCATATTCAAATTTTCAGCCTTAAACCCAATTTAAAATCTCCACTTTCAAATTTAACTTACCTTTACATATAAAATCAGAAACAGTTTTTTTGTTTTAAAAAAAAAAACTTAAACTTCTGAAATTTCCAGAATTTTAAATAATTTCAAAGAACAGATTTTAAAATTATTTAATACCATACTTAAATTCAGTTTCAAATCCTAAGTCATAATTGTAGTTTGCAAATTATTTCAAACTTTATAAAACTGAAACAGTTTCCTGTTTCTTTATATATTTTTTTTTTTTATTTTAAACCAATTTGAATTCTGCCCTTACATTATTTCAAAATAGAATTCAAACTGTTTGAATTCATTTTCAGATTTAAGTTAAATCCTAAGTTCAATCTCCATATTTAAATTTAAAACCTTGCTTTAAAAATTCTTAGAACAGACAGCTCTACTTGTTAAAGCCTGAAACAAAATGGTATACTCGAGCAAGCTAAAATTCTACTTCGAGTCAGTTACCCTTCTCCTTCGAGTTATCTCCCACTTTCCTCGAGACAAACCCGAGGCAAAACCCTGCAAACCCACAACATCAAAACCTGCACAACAGACCAACCCACCACCATCACAAACCTGTCAACACCATCACTGTGCACCACCTACCCATCTCAGGCCATCTCTGATCATCTTCTCTGGCCATACCCCTACGACACAATCCCCAACAAAACACTCCAACACTCAAGAATCCAGAATTCTACTTGAATTTAAATTCAAGTTTTTAAACCCAAAACCTGAAACATTAACTTCTGCAGTGCCAACCTGACATCACTAAACACTTCCACCTCCAGCCACCATCATCACACACCATACTCCGGCGATGACTCCTTCAACACATCATCAATACACACCCTAAAGATCTTTGAACTCGATCAACTCTTGAGTTCATACTCGAGCAATTACAGCAACTCAGTGGAACAGGGTTCATAACAGAAACCTTCCAAATTTCAACACCAAACCCAACTTCAAGTCAATTTAATAATTTCCCACAATCCTTAATAGACACACTATCTTCAGAAAACAAATTAACTAGCTCTCATGCAAAGATCAACTGAACATGATCAAAAATGTAAAATACTGTGCCTTTGAAGACTGCACTATATTTACCACACAAATAATTTGGAATTTTTGTTTTTAAAATTCTTGAATTCATTTATGATTCTATTTACAAACTTGAAACCTTAATTCCTGATACCTATATTTTTTTTTCAAGTTACAGAATTTAATTGTGTTTTATATTTCAGACAACACAGAAAACTAAACAACTTATATAATAATTTTTTTTTTTATGCTTACTTTATTTTGAAATAAGCAAGTTTCAATCAAGATTGAGACTTAACAGCAAACAAATCAAAAGAAATAGGATTTTCTATTAACTAGAACTTAAACTATAGCAATCAGAACCATGGAATCAAACATGCATTGCATTCATATATGCACAGGCAATAAAAAAAAAGAAAACATGTACAAACATTTAACTTATTAGAAAAACAAGCATGCAAACCTACTTAATTTATTTTAGATTAAGTGTTACTCACCTGTATGCCAAAATGCAGAGCACTGATTCAATTTGCAGAGCACATCCAGATTTTAGCATGCAGTAGCTTGAATCCCTTTTAAAACTTGAATATTGTTTTTTTTTTAAAACAAATTGTTGTTGCTTTTTAAAACATGCAGGCTTCTTGAATTCTTTGGAATGCAGACCCCTTCTCTTGCTTTTAATCTTTGATTAAAAATGATATTTCCAGATTCTACAGATTTGATGTATGCAGGCCTCTGAAATGCAGAGCTTCAACTTGATGTAATTTGCATGTTCCAGAGTTCGAAAATGAATGCATTCTTGCAGGTTTCCTTAATGAGGATTTGAAATGCAGAGCTTTTTCATGTTGATGCAGGTTTGAGAGATTTGCTTGATTATGAAGAGGAATTTCAGATTTGGAAATGAATGCAGATTGTATATTGGAATGCAAACTTCTGATTATAGATGTGAGAATGAAGTTTTGGTTATCTTGATTAAGGAATGAAACAAAAATGCATAAGAATGAAAAACAAGTTGATAAGAATGTATTTTCAGATTTAAATGAATTTAAAAGAAAAATTAAAATAACATAGACACTTGTCATTTAAAAATAGAGATAAGTTTACACATGTTAGTTTAAGTCTTAATATATGTACACTTGTCTTCATAAATTAATAAATATGTTTAATTAAAGTTAATAAGCATTAAGCCTTGTTAATTAATCCTTATACATAATTATGAATTAAATAATTCTCTAAAGAAACAAGCAAAGTATTATAAATAAAATAATATACAAATTAATCATTTGAAAAAAAGATACTTTTAAAACAAATTTACAAAAGAGTTTGTAACATAATTTAATATACAACTTGAATTAAAATGAATTTTAAACTAATTAAAACATTTATCTCATATTTAAAAACATATAGTTATTTAATTAAATATATTTGAAAAGCTTAAATCCAAAATAAATCACAATTTCTATTTTCAAAACATATTAAAATTATACTATACTAATTTAACTAAAACAACTTATCTATTTAAAATATATACATAAATACATATACATTTATAAATAGGAAATAGATTTATTAACTCATTAAAAATAATTTCACAAATTAAATATTTAAATAAAGAAGATTATTGAAATCAAATCAAATTTATTAACAAAATTTATCAATTCAATATAAATTTAAACCCAGATTATTAAATTTATATTGTCCAAAATTCCGGGATATTACAATCCTTCCCCCTTAAAAGAATTTCGTCCCCGAAATTTAAAACAAAGGCAATTTAATAATCTATCTACAGCTTTTATTTTAAAACACAGCATATGTTAAACATATGCCAACAACCAAAGCAACCAATTCACACAATCAGAACAGATCTAATTATCCAAAAGAATTTTGGATAAAACCTTCACGAGTTTCCCCGGTATATATATATCGGGATACTCGCTCTATCGAATCCAATCAATCAATACTACTAAGCTATAGAGCTCCTAACAACAATTCTATACAGAATATCAGACTACAAACGAGTCTGACTCAACAAACAAACCATCTTAAACTACTGGTTCTACAACCAGAAATATCAAACATATACTCCCTCAGAGATATGTGAAACATACTGAATTCCAGTTATCCAAACTGGCAATTCAACACTAGAAAACCAAACACTGATCTAACCCAAAAACACAGAAGAAACCAAAACACTTCAGAGCGAGCTTCCCAAACTTACAGCTCCTTGGGTCAGAGAAAAAAACTTAACCAAAATCAAATCTCCAATTCCAGAATCCAAATTCCTCTGTCTCTTATCCATAAAATTCTTCGGACGATCCTGGGCTATCAACATCCATCCTAATCAGCTCAACTCTTGCTGATTCCAAAAGAAACAGACTGAATCAAAACAATCCAATGATCTCCTCAAGATCACTCAAAAACCAAGAACACAAACCCTGCTTCTCAACAACAGAAGACAGAACAAACTTCTTCTTATCCGGAAAAGAAAACAGAAACATCTCCAAACTGCTTCCGCTGCGCAACTCTGATCCGAAACAAAAGAAAATGCTGACGAAAAGCACAAGCACAGACTAAACAACCCAGCATAGAAATATGGTTCCATATATCCATAAGAAAACTCAGATGTTCCTCCCAAACCTGAGTCGTTTCACCAACTTCTACCTCAAGGAACCGTCCATCTACAAACTGAACCACCAGCTCCAATCCTGGTAAGAAAACTCGATCTCCAGATGCAGACAAACTCTGATTTCCAGAAGACATCCAGACAATCTCCAACAAACACAAGAGAACATACTATCGCAAGTCACTTTTGCGATCAACTCAGCCTAAATCCAAGGTAACTGCTCTCTCTCAACCAAACAGAACAGCTTATGCTGACTTAGCCAACTTACCAGAGAAAAGATCCACTCTGATGCTTCTAAACTCCACTTAAAAAAAACTTCTCAGCCAAAGACTCCCAATTAACACAGAATACTCAGCTAAACTCAGCCACACCACCGATCAGACTCACTTCTTAACTTGTTCCAAAGAAAAATCTTCGGAACTATCCATAGTCACTGCATCTCATCACGCAGCTACTACTTCCTAAGATATCAAGATATCATCACTTACTTGCTTCTGTCCAACCGACAGATCAAAACTCAATTCTGCACTTCAAAGATGAACTCCAAACCTTAACAGGTTACCTTCAGAGATCGATGAAGTCCTTAAACCAAACAAAACTCACTCGAGACAGTATTAGGTCTACAGTCTCGACAAATACACTTCCAACCTCATCCATCAAACAACAACCAATGGTAGTCGTGTTACACACACTTCTACCTCATCTACCTTTATAACTTACATTGGAAAAAAACCCGAACAGGTAATCCAACAAATAGGTAGAAATATATATATATATATATATTAAAAATACAAATACGCTCTCTCAAGATAGACACCATTCCAGAGCCTAGGTATTCACTCAACCTAATGCTCCCTAAAGAAAGACACACTTCAGAGCCTAGGTATTCACTCAACCTACAGCTCTGATACCAAAATGTCACGACCCGACTTTCACTCCCAGAAAATCGCGTCATGAATTAAGAAAGAAAGGGATAGAAGAAGAAAAGAAAGAAGAGAAGAAAGAAACAACACAAGAATCTCAACAGCGGAAACGAATAAATTATATTAATAACAAAGTATTACATAGTATACATCAATTATCAGAGTACACAGACATATACAACACATACTAGACAGTTATAAACACCTGTCTAGTTATTACAACTCAATACAAACAGAACACTCAGAGACCAAACACAGCGGAACTATATAACTATACGCAGAAGCCTCCTGCTCCATATGCTCCTCCACAATTCGTCAAAGCTAATCCTGAATCCTAACCTGAATTCTCTTGACTACTCATAAAAATTTGAGTACCCAAGAGTTAAAGAAAAACAGAAATAACTCCGGGTCAGACATGGGTCTGGTGTGAGTAACAGGTTAAAGTTGCTTAACTTTGAAAAACCTTTGAAAGAAAAGGTATCACGTAAGACTTCCCACACATAAACATGGAAAAGTTTTTACCTTACGCTAACCAAAACATTTGATAGGAAATCTGATGATATTATAATAGTGTCTAGGGTTTTCAAATAAAATACAGAAATAGCTGAAATGCTTACATCTCACATTCCAACATAGTTGGGCACAACTAATACGTACGGCACTTATTGGATTTTGGATTCCATCAATGGCAGGGCTACTGGGGTACCGCCCGTCACAGTACGTGGCCTAGATCACCGTACCGAGGAGCCACCCTAACTCCCCTGCAACACAAAGCCGGACCCGTTCCTTACTGAACAGTTCCAAATAAGACAACCCCGACGGTTGTCATGATCAACCGTCCCACACAGCCGAAATATAAAGGGACCTCTAGACAGGGGTAAATCTTACTCTCAAGTGGGGGCTACCCACGAAGCTTTGCTGCACCTCCCCTGTTTTAGCCATTCCCGGTTGATGAGGCTTGAGGTTACGATTACCTTTATAGAACACAACACTTAGAATGCTCATCGTCCACCTGACGATGTTCTGAAAGCATTCAATCCATACAAGTTCGTTCCGGGTTCGAATGAAACCGAAGGCATTATCTCGTTACACTCGTATTGGAATCACCCTCAGAGTTAACGACAATAACCCTTGCACTCTGATTCACCATCTCGAATCTATAAGACCTATTCCGTCAAACTCATTACGGAATCACCCACAGAGTTATACTGACGTATAGCCCTTACACCTCGAGTCTTCACTCGCTCCACTTGGATTAACGACCTAACGTTATTTGGAATCGATGTGGTTTTCGGATGTCCAAATATGGAAACCCGATCCCGGTCTCATCGAAAACCAAAGCGTGTCTTTTAGGGTCCAAGTTGTTTTAAGTTTAAAACATTTCAATTCATTATCTAAATATATACAGATAGATAATTCACAACACAACAGATAATCAATATTATCATTATCAACAGATAATCATATCATAAACAGATAATCTATATTATCATCCAAGAGCAACCAATGCATCCATATCACATACACCATTCGTCTCACAACTGAGATTACAAACTATACCAAACAATCAATACCATTCATCAAACATAAGCAAATGATCTACTGATCTCACTTTCTATAATTAATTTAAAATGAATTAAATTAATTACTCAATCTCTAATTAATTTAAAATGAATTAAATTAATTACTTCATCATCAAAATTCTGCTTAACTTAACCATTAATTGATTTCAAATCAATTTATAAATAATCATCTCATTATTCTTTCCAATTAATCATTACTGATTAACTATCTCTAATTACAATAAATAGTTAGCATTTAATATTAATCACACAAGTTAATTATATTAAACCCTACAACATATTAATCACCCTTGATTAATAATCATTCAGTAATTAACTACATTAATTACTCAATCCAATAATTAATTAATCTTAATTAATTATCTAAATTAATCCCCTTGATTAATTTCAAGGTAATTTAAATCCAAATTACTTCTATATCAAATATCTTTAATTACATCCTGTAATTATTAATTAATTACTTCCTTAAGTAATTACAAATTCTTAAATTACATAAGTAATTATCAACAATTCAACAAATGTTTAAATTAATTAAACTTAATTAATTAATCTAAACAAATCACATTAACCTTAATTAATTGCATTAAGTAATTAATTCACTAATTACTTTCATTAAGTAATTAAACCTAAACAATTGATTATTAATTAATTAATCTAATTAATTATTAAAATTTAATCACATTAATTAACTGTTAATGACTTCATTAACATTTCTTAATTACTTAATTAAGAGATTAACTCAAATTAATCATCATTAGTTATTAAGTAATTAATATTTAATTACTATTTAATTAATCCTAATTATTAATTAACTAAGTGTTAATTAAAATCTTAATTATCATTAATCACTTGATTAAATAAATCTTAATCATAAATTAAAATTTAATTAACCATCCTTAATTATAGATAAATTAAACTTAATTAATTAATCCCAAATTAAATTAATTATCATTAATTATTTAATTAAACATCCACATTTATTAATTAATTAAATAATTAATATTCATCTTAATTACCTTAATAATTAAATGGATCCAATCATTAAACATTTATTTATCTTTTAGATAAACATTCTTTATTTAAATTAAGCATTTAAAAACCAAATGTTTTTAAATTTACATTAAATTCAATTTAACATTTCTTTTAACTTTAAGACTCAAACTTATTTAAAATAAGATTTTAAACAATACAACTAAATCTTATATGTTTACAAGAACATATACTTTGTTAATAAGATTAAAAAGAATTTAAATTTCAATTCAAATTAAATTCAAACCAATTTAAAAATTACTTTAAAATTTCAAAATTGGAATATAACTTTCAAACTTATTTTAGATTCAACTCTTTAAAACTCTATCTACAATTTACAACTCTAATTCAAATGTAAGTCATTTGAAACAATTTAAATTTAAATTTTTATTTAAAAACTGAAATTTAAAAATAGATTTAAAAACTCAGAATTTGAATTCATTTTGAATTTCTAGTTTACATACTTAATCCTTCCAATACAAATGCCAAAACACACAAGCAATCACACTTGAGAGTTTAAATTCAAATTTGAATTTGAAAACATAAATGGTTTCAAATTCTTAGACAAATCCAAATTTGAATTCATATTCAAATTTTCAGCCTTAAACCCAATTTAAAATCTCCACTTTCAAATTTAACTTACCTTTACATATAAAATCAGAAATAGTTTTTTTGTTTTAAAAAAAAAAACTTAAACTTCTGAAATTTCCAGAATTTTAAATAATTTCAAAGAACAGATTTTAAAATTATTTAATACCATACTTAAATTCAGTTTCAAATCCTAAGTCATAATTGTAGTTTGCAAATTATTTCAAACTTTATAAAACTGAAACAGTTTCCTGTTTCTTTATATATATATTTTTTTTATTTTAAACCAATTTGAATTCTGCCCTTACATTATTTCAAAATAGAATTCAAACTGTTTGAATTCATTTTCAGATTTAAGTTAAATCCTAAGTTCAATCTCCATATTTAAATTTAAAACCTTGCTTTAAAAATTCTTAGAACAGACAGCTCTACTTGTTAAAGCCTGAAACAAAATGGTATACTCGAGCAAGCTAAAATTCTACTTCGAGTCAGTTACCCTTCTCCTTCGAGTTATCTCCCACTTTCCTCGAGACAAACCCGAGGCAAAACCCTGCAAACCCACAACATCAAAACCTGCACAACAGACCAACCCACCACCATCACAAACCTGTCAACACCATCACTGTGCACCACCTACCCATCTCAGGCCATCTCTGATCATCTTCTCTGGCCATACCCCTACGACACAATCCCCAACAAAACACTCCAACACTCAAGAATCCAGAATTCTACTTGAATTTAAATTCAAGTTTTTAAACCCAAAACCTGAAACATTAACTTCTGCAGTGCCAACCTGACATCACTAAACACTTCCACCTCCAGCCACCATCATCACACACCATACTCCGGCGATGACTCCTTCAACACATCATCAATACACACCCTAAAGATCTTTGAACTCGATCAACTCTTGAGTTCATACTCGAGCAATTACAGCAACTCAGTGGAACAGGGTTCATAACAGAAACCTTCCAAATTTCAACACCAAACCCAACTTCAAGTCAATTTAATAATTTCCCACAATCCTTAATAGACACACTATCTTCAGAAAACAAATTAACTAGCTCTCATGGAAAGATCAACTGAACATGATCAAAAATGTAAAATACTGTGCCTTTGAAGACTGCACTATATTTACCACACAAATAATTTGGAATTTTTGTTTTTAAAATTCTTGAATTCATTTATGATTCTATTTACAAACTTGAAACCTTAATTCCTGATACCTATATTTTTTTTTCAAGTTACAGAATTTAATTGTGTTTTATATTTCAGACAACACAGAAAACTAAACAACTTATATAATAATTTTTTTTTTTATGCTTACTTTATTTTGAAATAAGCAAGTTTCAATCAAGATTGAGACTTAACAGCAAACAAATCAAAAGAAATAGGATTTTCTATTAACTAGAACTTAAACTATAGCAATCAGAACCATGGAATCAAACATGCATTGCATTCATATATGCACAGGCAATAAAAAAAAAGAAAACATGTACAAACATTTAACTTATTAGAAAAACAAGCATGCAAACCTACTTAATTTATTTTAGATTAAGTGTTACTCACCTGTATGCCAAAATGCAGAGCACTGATTCAATTTGCAGAGCACATCCAGATTTTAGCATGCAGTAGCTTGAATCCCTTTTAAAACTTGAATATTGTTTTTTTTTTAAAACAAATTGTTGTTGCTTTTTAAAACATGCAGGCTTCTTGAATTCTTTGGAATGCAGACCCCTTCTCTTGCTTTTAATCTTTGATTAAAAATGATATTTCCAGATTCTACAGATTTGATGTATGCAGGCCTCTGAAATGCAGAGCTTCAACTTGATGTAATTTGCATGTTCCAGAGTTCGAAAATGAATGCATTCTTGCAGGTTTCCTTAATGAGGATTTGAAATGCAGAGCTTTTTCATGTTGATGCAGGTTTGAGAGATTTGCTTGATTATGAAGAGGAATTTCAGATTTGGAAATGAATGCAGATTGTATATTGGAATGCAAACTTCTGATTATAGATGTGAGAATGAAGTTTTGGTTATCTTGATTAAGGAATGAAACAAAAATGCATAAGAATGAAAAACAAGTTGATAAGAATGTATTTTCAGATTTAAATGAATTTAAAAGAAAAATTAAAATAACATAGACACTTGTCATTTAAAAATAGAGATAAGTTTACACATGTTAGTTTAAGTCTTAATATATGTACACTTGTCTTCATAAATTAATAAATATGTTTAATTAAAGTTAATAAGCATTAAGCCTTGTTAATTAATCCTTATACATAATTATGAATTAAATAATTCTCTAAAGAAACAAGCAAAGTATTATAAATAAAATAATATACAAATTAATCATTTGAAAAAAGATACTTTTAAAACAAATTTATAAAAGAGTTTGTAACATAATTTAATATACAACTTGAATTAAAATGAATTTTAAACTAATTAAAACATTTATCTCATATTTAAAAACATATAGTTATTTAATTAAATATATTTGAAAAGCTTAAATCCAAAATAAATCACAATTTCTATTTTCAAAACATATTAAAATTATACTATACTAATTTAACTAAAACAACTTATCTATTTAAAATATATACATAAATACATATACATTTATAAATAGGAAATAGATTTATTAACTCATTAAAAATAATTTCACAAATTAAATATTTAAATAAAGAAGATTATTGAAATCAAATCAAATTTATTAACAAAATTTATCAATTCAATATAAATTTAAACCCAGATTATTAAATTTATATTGTCCAAAATTCCGGGATATTACACCCAATGAGATCCATTCCCCAAATTGCAAATGGCCATGGCCGACCATCTGTGTGAGTTCGGTAGAAGGTGCTCTAGGAATTTTGGCATATCTTTGGCATTTGTCACATTTTCGGGAGTAATCTGCAGCATCCCGAGTAATTTCTGGCCAAAAATATCCGTATCGGAGAATTTTCTTTGCTAATGTTTGACCACCTGAATGATCACCGCATTCTCCTCCATGCACTTCTGCTAGGATTGTTTTGGACTCTTCCCGGGATACACATCGAAGCAATGGCATTGAGAATCCCCGTCTGTACAATCGGCCATCCTGAATCACATAGCGAGAGGCCTTCCTTAGTTGCTTTCGCCTTTCTATCGAGTTTTCTGGCAGAGAGCCTCTGAGTAGGTAATCCAGTATTGGAGTCATCCATGACTCTTGTTCTTGAGATACATCCATGATCCAGTCTATATCCATCTCGTCTATACTTGGTGCTGAGAGGACTTCTACGGGAACCAACCCCAATAGTTGAGCTTCACCAGAACTTGAATACTTTGCGAGGGAATCTGCCTTCGTATTCTCTTCCCGGGGAATATGGCTTATTGAATAATGATCGAGTTCACATAGGAGTTCCCAAGCCTTTGACAAGTAAGAGGGCAAGTTTCCACCTTTTGTTTGAAATTCCTTCTTAACTTGGCATACAATAAGCTGAGAATCACTGAAGATCTGTAATGCTCGAATGTTTAGCTCTTTAGCGATTTTCAGACCTGCAATAAGAGCTTCATATTCTGCTTCATTGTTTGTTGAAGGAAATTCCAGTCTTAGTGCATAACATAATGATCGACCTTCAGGAGTTTCAAGTACCACTCCGGCTCCTGAACAGTAGTCATTTCTTGCGCCATCAACATACATCTTCCACTGGATTGGAGAATCATTGATCGCTTTTTCCTCACCATTATCTTTCTCTGTGAATTCTGCAACGAAATCAGCTAAAGCTTGTCCGTTGATTGCTTTTCGGGGATGATAAGTGATGTCATATTGACTAAGTTCAATGTTCCATTTTAGAAGGCGACCCGAAGTTTCTGGGCGAAATAGGACTTGCTTTAGAGGTTGATCAGTGAGCACTTTGATAGGATGAGCTTGGAAATATTGCCTCAGTTTCCTCGATGCAACTAGTAGGCAATAGGCGAGTTTTTCCAACTTGGAGTAATTCAGCTCTGCCCCAGTGAGTCTTTTGCTGATATAGTAGACTGGATGTTGAATCCTTTTGTCTTCTCGTATCAGCGCTGCACTTAGAGCATGAGATGATACTGCCAAGTATATAAGAAGATCCTCACCATTACCTGGTCTAGAAAGTATCGGAGGCGTTTCCATATGACGGATCAACTCTTCAAAAGCTTTTTGGCATTCGGGCGTCCATTCAAAGTTCTTCTTTCCTTTTTTCAGGACATCGAAGAATGGGATGCATTTATCAGTAGCTTTGGAAATGAACCGACTCAGGGCGGCGATCTTTCCCTTGAGACTCTGCAATTCCTTCTTTGTTCTAGGAGCTTTAACTTCTTTCAAGGCAGTAATTTGAGCTGGACTAGCCTCAATGCCCCTAGCACTGACGATAAAACCTAAGAACTTTCCGGATTCGACCCCAAATGTACATTTCAGGGGGTTAAGCCTCATTCTGTATTTCCGGAGGACTGCGAACATTTCTGCTAAGTGTTCAATGTGATCCGCTGCTTTCCTGGACTTCACTAACATGTCGTCGACATAGACTTCCATAGTTTTGCCCAATTGCGGTTTGAACATAGCATTAACAAGTCTTTGGTAGGTTGCCGCTGCGTTTTTCAATCCGAAGGGCATAACTCTGTAGCAATAAAGTCCAACATCTGTAATAAAGCTTGTATCCTCCTGATCCGGCTCATGCATCATGATTTGGTTATAACCGGAGTAGGCATCCATGAAGGATAACAATTCATGTCCCGCAGTTCCGTCTACCAGTTGATCGATCCTGGGTAATGGGAAGCAATCTTTGGGGCAAGCCTTGTTTAGATCAGAAAAATCGATGCACACTCTCCATTTCCCATTAGCTTTCTTGACCAACACAGGATTTGAAACCCAATTCGGATATGTAGATTCTTTGATGAAGTTATTTTCCATGAGTCGATCAACTTCTTCTTTTAATGCTGCTGACCATTCTGGACCTTGGGTTCTTCTTTTCTGTTTAACTGGCGTAAACTTTGGGTCAATATTCAGAGCGTGTACCGCAACTTCCGGGGATATTCCACACATATCGGCATGAGTCCAAGCAAAGACATCCAAATTCGCCTTCAGGAAAGATATCAAGATATTCTGAATTGAAACATTAAGCTGCGAACCCACATTCAACACCTTATTTGGGTCCTTTGGGTCAACAGGTACCGGAACTGTTGTTTCCACCGGTACTACTCTATTCTCCCCTGTACTGGCTTTTCTGGGATCCATTTCTTTCCGTGCCCCGCTGTGCTCGCCAGTGCAGGGTCCGCCCTGTAATTGCTACAAGGCTGGTTCCTTGATGCGGACTGGGGTTGCCGCACCCTTTCCCATTTCTCTTTTTCTTGACTCTCGCAGCTCTGTCAAATAGCACTCTCGCGCAGCATTCTGATCCCCTTTTATAACTCCTACTCCATTGTCAGTAGGGAATTTAATAGTGAGGCACCACGGGGCTAGGATAGCTTTGAATGCTGCGAGTGTTGGACGGCCAAGAAAAGCATTATAGGCAGAAAACTCATCGACAATCACAAATGTTTGCTTTCGGACCACTTTCCTTTCTCCTTCCCCAAGTTCTACAAACAAATCGATGGTTCCTACTGGTTGCTTTGGCTCCCCAGTGAAGCCCACGATTTTCTGTGATGAGGCTTGCACATCGATCATAGGGATTTTCATCTGGTCAAATGTCTTTTTGAAGAGGATATTACATGATGCTCCGCAGTCAATGAGGACTCTTCTGACAATGGCTGGTCCTATACCAGCCGAGATGACCAAGGGATCTAAAGTAGGAGCTTCAATACCTGTAGAATCTCTGGCTCTGAAAATAATATCATCACTGAAAGTTTTCTGTTGTTTAAGGGGCGTAGTGTCTTCCAGAACAAAGACGTCTTCTTCAGCTGGAGCATATTTCAAAGCCCTGGAATATCTCTCCATCTCACCCCAACTCTTGCCAGCTGGGTGAGGTCCTCCGGAAATGACATTGATAACGGGCCTTCCAGATTCATGCCCCGTAGCTTTCTCACCTGCCCCAGGCTGATGAACAGGAGCCCGTTGCCCCTGACTCGACGATGCAGGATTGTTGCTATTCTTTTTCACGAATTACTGCAACTTGTTTTCTCTTAGCAACTCTTCAATCAGATTTTTCAGCTGGCGGCATTCATCAGTTTCATGACCTGGTTGATTGTGGAAGCGGCAGAATTTCCCACTTTGTATGGCTTTTCTCCCGGTTCTCAATGGGATAGGTTTAGGGAAAGCGACGGAATCTTTAGTGGCCAGGTAGATGTGCTCCGGTGTATGTGATAATGGAGTATATTCTGATGGCTTGAAGGACCGGGGCTTCTTCAGATTACCCTGTTTCTTTCCATTATTATTCTCCCTTTTTTGCCCCACCGATTCATTCTTGCGTGGAGCGACAGTGTTGTCTTCTGCTTTTTCCAACACTGTCTTTACTGGTAAAGGACGGCTTTCCAAGCGAATGAATTCATCTGCTTTTTTGTAGAACTTTTCGAGAGAGGTTGGCTCCTTCATATTTAACCATTTCCCAAATTCGCTTGACTTATCAATAGCCCTCATCAGATAAGTCAATATCATTCGTGGTTCAGCATTGTCCACCTCAGCCAGTGCTATATTGAAACGGTTCAAGAAAGATCTGATAGACTCACCAGGATTCTGCTCTAAACTGGACAATGACATGATATCCTTGGCCTTCGAAGCATATAGTCTAAACTGCTCCTTGAATTTTCTGGTCAAGTCTGAAAACTGATCGATAGATCGGACTGGCAACTTGGTGAACCACAGTAAAGCCACGCCTTCCAGGTATACGGGGAAATATCGGCACTTTATTTCGTCGGAGGCCCTGGCACCTGTCATGTGCCAGTCATAATTATACAAGAACTCATTTGGATCACTTGTCCCTTTGTAAGCTGGAATAGTCGGAGGGACAAACTTCCTTGGAAATTCCGCCTTCAAGATTTTTTCAGTAAACGGAGTTTTACTTGGAGCGAAACCCCATTCCTTCTCATCTTCAACCCTTTGCATACTTTCTTTCATGATCTGCCGGACCATTCCAGAAAGATATTCCTCATCATGCCGAGTTCTAGATCCACCAGCCTCAGGAACTGCCTGTTCAAAGGGACTAGCAGCCCTTTCAGGAGCATTCCTTTCGTTAACATCGTGAATGTTGCCAGCACAGTTCCTTTCATTACAAGCTGGTTGATTGTTTGCCCCAAGTAGATCGTTCAATTTATTCAGAATCATAGCGTTCTGGGCACTTTGAGCCTCTAATTGTACATTTTGGGCGTTTATCTGCTGGTTTAGCCCTAGAATCACAGCATCCAACTCCGCTTTCGTAACTCCAACAGACGGAGTGGGTTGATTAGGCACAGGGGAAGCGGAGGTTCCCTCTAGAATGTTTCCAGATCTGACAGATCTGCTTTTCCTTCCAGGAGCCATAATCTCAGATAGACTTCTGGTCTTTAAAGAAATTCTTTCTACAAATCTTTGTGAAGCAATGATGAGAGTTTTCCTGAGTTCAATTCTCAGTGAAAGCACCAAAAATGTTAACGCTGAAATTCGAATGCTAACACCCCGGTGAGTAGATAGCAGTTATGAAAGCACCACCCGTTGGTACGGGAACAAGATACAAGTAAAGAAATTGCAGAAAAGCAGTAAAAGACAACAGTTTTATAGTGGTTCGGCCTAAAATCGAGCCTGCGTCCACTTTGATCTCTTTATTGCTGAACAAATACAACTTATACAACTTTCTTCAATTACAATCCACTCTAGACTGTTCGTACAAACTTTTACGGAGAATTATCTTTCAAACCCATGATGGATGATGTGGATTCTCTCTCGTGAATTTGATGTAATGTCTTTGATGTTTGGAGTGCTTGAAGTGTTGTTTGAATCGAGAAAATGGCAGAGTTTTGGCGCTTCAAGAATGAACCAAAAGTCCCTTTAATGTTGGAGGTAGGTTGGTATTTATAGGCAAAGATCTTGGACCTAAGCTAAGTCGTAACCGGTTCTGAATTGCCCCCGACCCAGCTAAGTCGTGGCCGACTTATGGGAGCACCACTATGATCTAGCTGAGTTGATCTTTCTTCGCTGAATTTGCACAAGTCCAAAGTCGTCACCGGGTCAAGCCAGGTCGTAGGTCGTTCCCTCTCTCTGATGCATGGCCTCCGACTTAAGTGGGAAGTGCATGCTCAAATAGGTCGTTGCCGATTTAATGAATTGTCGAGCTAAACGTGAACTAACTCCCTTGCCCAGGTCGCGCACATCCTAGCACAGACCATGAGTCGGTCACGACACAAGTGTAAGTCGTGAACTTGTTCCACTTAGTTATGTCGGTAACCATGTTAAGTCCTTAAGTCGGATCGAATTAGGTCGGCAACTTCATTAGGCAGTTAGGTCGGCACCATGTTAAGTCCTTAAGTCGGATCGAATTAGGTCGGCAACTTCATTAGGCAGTTAGGTCGGCACCATGTTAAGTCCTTAAGTCGGATCGAATTAGGTCGGCAACTTCATTAGGCAGTTAGGTCGGCACCATGTTAAGTCGGATCCTTTGTTATTTCTTGAGTCGTTAGGCCAGTTCCTTCTGAAGCACTAGGTCGGCATCTATGTGAAGGCATTGGGTCGGCATGCTCCTTAACCAGTTAAGTCGGTATCGATTTAAGTCGGCCACCTTGTTAATCAGTTAGGTCGGCTATCCCTTTAAGTCCTGAGTCGGCGCCATCTCCACATACTGGACCACTGAGTCGTAACCGAGGCAGGGTTAACAAAGGTGAAACCCTAGTTTATATTTATAAGTAACCTTATTTACAAATATTCATACAGTACATATTTTTAATCAATTATTGAAGTAGTTTTAATTTAATTATTCTAAAAGAAATTCTAAAGTAAGTAATTTGTTAATCTATTATCGTAATAATTATTTTGAGAATGATTTAGTATTTTGTTTAAAGAAGAAAATCTAGTTATATTTATAAAGTAATCTTATTTTTATTTGTTTCTAAAGTATTATTTTAAATTAAGTACTACGGTAAAATTTTCTAAATTAAATATTAAACATACTTTACAATTAAAGTGTTTTGAAATTATTTTAAAATTCTAAAATCTTGTGCTTGGTGATTCTTGTGGAAATAGAAATATTTGGAATTTATTCTGAGAAAGGCAGGTAGTTTTGAAAACTGTTTTCAAAGGAATTTTGAAAAGTGGAAATATATCTTGTAAAGATATTTTGAGATTGGAAAATTATTTATTGGCTGATGGTTGTTTGTGAATATTAATTGATAGTTAAATAACCGACTATCAATATTGGCCAGATGCGTTGATCGTTTCGAAGAGACCGGGATCGAGATTTATTTCTCGAAGACCACTTCGATCCGGTTTGTACGTTTTCGTGAAAAACGATTTTGGATTCGAAGATGGAGCAGTGAAGTGCAAGGGCTAGTCGCTACTAATCTTAAGGATATTTCCAAAATGGATGTAGTAGGAATAGTGCCTTCGGTTCTGTTCGAACCCGAGACGGACTTGTATGGATAAATTCTTGCGAAACATCATTAGGTGGATGATGGGCATTCTAAGGGATATATTCTGAAAAGGTAACGCTTAGCCTCGAGCCTCATCAAATGGGAATGGCTGAAAATCAGGGGTTATGCAGCAAGGCTTCGTAGGTAGCCCCCACTGGAGGGTGAGGTCATCCCTGTCTAGATGTCCCTTTTATTTCGGCTTAGTGGGCGGTAACTGATCCCAACCGCGGGGTGATCTTGCTCGGGACTGTGCAGTAAGGGATGGTTCCGGTTTTGTGTTGCATTGGAGTTAGGGGGGCTGCTCAGTACGCTGATCTAGACCAAGTACTGTGACAGGTGGTACCCCAGTGCCTTGCCATTAGTTGAAATCCATTTTCCCCACGCGCCCGTACGGTTTTGATTGTCCCAACTATTGCTGAAACGTGAGATGCAAGCATTTCAGCTAGATTCTATTTTACTTTATATAGACACTATTATAATATTAGAGGACTTTAATAAAAATGTTTTAGCTATCGTAAGGTAAAAACCCGACATATTTATTTGTGGCGTGGTCTTACGAGATGCTTTTGTTTTCAAAGGATTTTTGAAACTTTAATAATCAATTGGGTGTGATTTTCTCACGCTGGTATTCCAGACTGACTTGGGTGTTATTTAACTGTAATGCTCGGGTCAGACGGAGTATTATAGGATACAGGATATGATGCTATGGAGCTCAGGAGACGAGCTGGATGACGATATGTACATTCGTACTTGTTTTATATATATATATATATATATATATATATATATATATATATATATATATATATATATATATATATATATATATATATATATATATATTCCGCCGTGTTGAGTGGTTGTCTATCCATTTGTATGATATTGATGTTAAGCTGCGATTGTTGTACTCTGATGATGTAATATATAAACAGAGATTTTTGATTTTCGAGTAAAGATCATTTAATTTCTATTATATTTTATTCCACTGCGATGGTTTATTCTGATGTTATTTTCTATTCTATTATTCTACCTCTACTTCATTAACCCAAATGGTTCGTATTTCTGTACAACTTGAGCTGATTTAGGTGGAATAATGTTGACTCTAGGGGTACGGATTTGCGGATTGTTACACTTGGTATCAGAGCTTAAGTTGGTGATAACCTTGGCTCTGGTGGGAATTACTCATTTAAAATAGAGTTAGTAGTACTCTATAGTGAGTTTGAGTGTATTAATAGATATGAACGCGTATTTGTTAGTGAACATAAATTGTTTTAATATTGTGTTGATTGATTTATTGAGTGGCATATGAACTTTCGTCGGCACAGTATGGACAACTGTATCGAAGGAGTTTCTAAACACTTTAAAAGAACAATTGACACGATATTGTTTTAAATGTAGGTGAATGAAATAATTTTACCCAAAAATATATCTTTGAGATAAAGAAAATTTTTTGTAAACTTTTTTAGCTAATATATGGTTGCTTGGATGTTAGAAACGATAATATTAAATTATTATCATCATTGTGTAAAAATTTAATAATTAGAAGCTCGACTATGAGTAAAATTGGAAGACCATTAAAATTAAAGCTTGGTTTGAATTAATTCGGGAATGGTTAGAAATGAGCAAGCTTGGAATGGGTCGAGCTAAATAAATGGTCGTGAATGAATTAAAATAAAAAGGAAATTTAATTGGTAAGGAAGATGAACCACCCTTGTTAATGGTTTTGAATGAATTAGTTTGGTTAATAAAATAAAATGTAAGTGAATGGATTCAACTTTAAATGCAATGAAAATGAGAATATACGGATTGTGAATAAATCCGAAATGGAATAGAATTAAGTGTAGGTTGAGTCGGAGTCAATTTAAATTGATAATAAAACTCAAGTGCTTATTTATTCACATAGATCTCGTCAAAGTGCAAAGAATAAATTGTTATTGAATGTAAATGGAAGTTATTAAAATACCATGGATAGATAGGAGTACAATAAATTGATTTTGAGAATAATTGGATTAAATATGAGTTCGGTTTGCTTTAAAATAAATTAAATGTAAGCGATTGAGTTTTAAACCATTCAAATTGAATGAAAATGGTTTGTAAATTAATTGAAACAGTTGAATTATTATGAAAATTGTGTAAATTGCTTACGGAAAATGTTTGATGTGCATTTCTTTTAGAATTCATATGTTTTAACCATCGCAACTAAGTGAAATATAGTAAAACTGCATATATTTGGCACTTACATGTTTAAATTGAGTAAGTATAGGTACCTAGAAGCCGTGTGGCTGGATTTGGTGTGTTATTTGCTAAAAATAATAAGCCGCTTGCTTAAAATGCTAAATAAGGTACGTCTACGCAATAAAAATAGGAAATATGAATTGTTTTTGGTTTTTCTGACTGGGTGGGTCGATGTATATATATTTATCTCTTTTGTCAAATTACAAAAGCTCCTCCGTACAAAGGAGACTCTGCCAAAAAATTTTAGAAATTTTGGGAGTTAGAAAATTTTGGAAACTATTGTTAACGACGAAACGGTTTCAGATTGGAAGTTGTAATAAATTAGTAAGTGAAGCTAATTGAAATGACATAAATTATTTATAAATGAAATGTGACGCCCCACCTCTATACCCACGCCAGCCAAGAACATTACGGTGAATGCTGTCGACTAGCATGGACAATAAGGCTGTTGAGGAGCGACCATCCATGTAATTTCTTTGCGCGAGCACCGATATGTCAGATAATATAACATGCATTCTATTCCAAGAGGAAATCCGACATACCAACTGTTAACTCCGCCTCGGTTTAGACTCTGCGACTCAAGGAGATGCCGACCTAAGGCTCAACAAGGGTGCCGACCTAAGGCTCAACAGGGATGCCGACCTAAGGCTCAACAAGGGTGCCGACCTAAGATTCAAAGGGTTGCCGACCTAACACTTCAATGAGGCTACTGACTCTACTGACTCAACATAGATACCGACCTAACAGTCTAGGGAGATTGCCGACTTAGCTGGTTGCCGACCTAACTGCCTTAACAGGAATGCCGACCTAAGGCCGAAAAGGGATACCGACTTAAGAGAGGTGCCGACCCAATGCTCTAGCATGTATACCAACCTAAGACTTAAGGAACGCCGACCCAAGATAGCTACCGACCTAAGTCGCGGCCGACCTATGACCAATGTTAAGTCGGTCACGACCTAAGAAAAGGAAGGTAAGTTCAATGCAGCTACTTGGCACAGTGGCCTCTTAACTCGTACACGATCCAGGACTTACCAGTTGGACCGTGACTTGCGACTTACCAAGTTAACTCGTCCACGACCTAAAGCCACTAAGTATAAGCCCGATGCCATATTACTAAGAAAGAGTAGTGTTGACTCGGAGGCGACCTAGGACTTGTGCAAGTGAACTCCTGTGAAGCCAGAAGGGGGCCAGATGGACCGGCCGCGACTCATATTAAGTCGGCTACGACTTAACTTAGATCGGCCACGACTTAGGACTTGGCAAAAATTTCAGACCAGAACTCTCTATAAATAGGCAATCACCTCCAACATTCAAAGGACTTTTGGGCACATTCTCTTCATACACCGTTACCTTGCTGCATTGAGAACTTCATCAACACTTAGAGCTTTCAAGATTAGAGGAATACATCAAAGAAATTCACGAAGAAACCACACATCTTCAATATGAATCTAAGGACTTTAATCGACATTGAAGCTTAAGACTTGTTCCAAATCACTTGTAACTTGAAGTATATTGTATTTGAGAAGAATTGTATCAGCTTGTAACGGGATTATTAATAAAAGTACTTAGAGTGGACGTAGGCTATACCCTTAAGCCGAACCACTATAAAATCGTTGTTGTTTACTGCTTTTCTGCTATTACTTGCTTGTAATTCTTTCCCGATCTATCGGGTGGTGCTTTCACAACTACACTTCACACACCGGGGTGTTAGCGTTCACATTTTAGCGTTAACATTTTTGGTGCTTTCACTGAGAATTGAACTCAGGAAAACTGTCATCATTGCTTCACAGAGATTTGAAGAAAGAATTTCCTTAAAAACCAGAAGTCTATCTGAGATTATGGCTCCTGGAAGGAAGAGTAGATCTATCAGATCTGGAAACATTCAAGAGGGAACCTCCGCTTCCCCTGTACCTAATCAACCCACTCCGTCTGTTGGAGTTACGAAAGCGGAGTTGGATGCTGTGATTCTAGGGCTAAACCAGCAGATAAACGCCCAAAATGCACAATTAGAGGCTCAAAGTGCCCAGAATGCTCTGATTCTGAATAAGTTGAACGATTTACTTGGGGCAAACAATCAACCAGCTGGTAATGAAAGGAACTATGCTGGCAACATTCATGATGTTAGTGAGAGGAATGCTCCGGAAAGGGCTACTAGTCCCTTTGAGCAGGCAGTTCCTGAGGCTGGTGGATCTTGAACTCGGCATGATGAGGAATATCTTTCTGGAATGGTTCGGCAGATCATGAAAGAAAGTATGCAAAGGGTTGAAGATGAGAAGGAATGGGGTTTCTCCCCAAGTAAAACTCCGTTTACTGAAAAAATCTTGAAGGCGGAATTTCCAAGGAAGTTTGTCCCTCCGACTATTCCAGCTTACAAAGGGACAAGTGATCCGAATGAGTTCTTGTATAAATATGATTGGCACATGACAGGTGCCAGGGCCTCTGACGAAATAAAGTGTTGATATTTCCCCGTATACCTGGAAGGTGTGGCTCTACTATGGTTCACCAAGTTGCCAGTCCGATCTATCGATCAGTTTTCAGACTTGACCAGAAAATTCAAGGAGCAGTTTAGACTATATGCTTCTAAGGCCAAGGACATTATGTCACTATCGAGTTTAGAGCAGAATCCTGGTGAGTCTATCAGATCCTTCTTGAACCGCTTTAATATAGCGCTGGCTGAGGTGGACAATGCTGAACCACGAATGATATTGACTTATCTGATGAGGGCTATTGATAAGTCAAGCGAATTTGGGAAATGGTTAAATATGAAGGAGCCAACCTCTCTCGAAAAGTTCTACAAAAAAGCAGATGAATTCATTCGCTTGGAAAGCCGTCCTTTACCAGTAAAGACAGTGTTGGAGAAAGCAGAAGACAACACTGTCGCTCCACGCAAGAATGAATCGGTGGGGCAAAAAAGGGAGAATAATAATGGGAAGAAACAGGGTAATCTGAAGAAGCCCCGATCCTTCAAGCCATCAGAATATACTCCATTATCACATACACCGGAGCACATCTACCTGGCCACTAAAGATTCCGTCAATTTCCCTAAACCTATCCCTTTGAGAACCGGGAAAAAAGCCATACAGAGTGGGAAATTCTGCCGCTTCCACAATCAACCCGGTCATGAAACTGATGAATGCCGCCAGTTGAAAAATCTGATTGAAGAGTTGCTAAGAGAAAACAAACTGCAGCAATTCGTGAAGAAAAATAGCAACAATCCTGCATCGTCAAGTCAGGGGCAACAGGTTCCTGTTCATCAGCCTAGGACAGGTGAGAAAGCTACGGGACATGAATCTGGAAGGCCCGTTATCAATGTCATTACAGGAGGGCCTCACCCAGCTGGCAAGAGCTGGGGTGAGATGGAGAGATATTCCAGGGCTTTGAAATATGCTCCAGCCGAAGAAGACGTCTTTGTTTTAGAAGACACTACGCCCCTGAAACAACAGAAAACTTTCAGCGATGATATTGTTTTCAGAGCCAGAGATTCCACAGGTATAGAAGCTCCTACCCTAGATCCCTTGGTCATCTCGGCTGGTATTGGACCGGCCATTGTCAGAAGAGTCCTCATTGACTGCGGAGCATCATGTAATATCCTCTTCAAGAAGACATTTGACCAGATGAAAATCCCTATGATTGATGTACAAGCCTCATCACAGAAGATCGCTGGCTTCACTGGGGAGCCAAAACAACCAATTGGGACCATCGATCTGCTTGTAGAACTTGGGGAAGCAGAAAGGAAAGTGGTCCGCAAGCAAACATTTGTGATTGTTGATGAGTTTTCTGCTTATAATGCTTTTCTTGGCCGTCCAACACTCGCAGCATTCAAAGCTATCCTAGCCCCGTGGTGCCTCACTATTAAATTCCCTACTGACAATGGAGTAGGAGTTATAAAAGGGGATCAAAATGCTGCGCGAGAATGCTATTTGACAGAGCTGCGAGAGTCAAGAAAAAGAGAAATGGGGAAGGATGCGGCAACCCCAGTCCGCATCAAAGAACCAGCCTTGTAGCAATTACGGGGCGGACCCTGCACTGGCGAGCACAGCGGGGCACGGAAAGAAATGGATCCCAGAAAAGCCAGTGCAGGGGAGAATAGAGTGGTACCGGTGGAAACGACAGTTCCGGTACCTATTGACCCGAAGGACCCAAATAAGGTGTTAAATGTGGGTTCACAGCTTAATGTGTCAATTCAGAATATCTTGATATCTTTCCTGAAAGCAAATCTGGATGTCTTTGCTTGGACTCATGCCGATATGTGTGGAATATCCCCAGAAGTTGCAGTACACGCTCTGAATATTGACCCAAAGTTTACGCCAGTTAAACAAAAAAGAAGAACCCAAGGTCCAGAAAGGTCAGCAGCATTAAAAGAAGAAGTTGATCGACTCATAGAAAATAACTTCATCAAAGAATCTACATATCCGAATTGGGTTTCAAATCCTGTGTTGGTCAAGAAAGCTAATGGAAAATGGAGAGTGTGCATTGATTTTTCTGATCTAAACAAGGCTTGCCCCAAAGATTGCTTCCCATTACCCAGGATCGATCAACTGGTAGACGGAACTGCGGGACATGAATTGTTATCTTTCATGGATGCCTACTCCGGTTATAACCAAATCATGATGCACGAGCCGGATCAAGAGGATACAAGCTTTATCACAGATGTTGGACTTTATTGCTACAGAGTTATGCCCTTCGGATTGAAAAATGCATGGGCAACCTACCAAAGACTTGTTAATGCTATGTTCAAACCGCAATTGGGCAAAACTATGGAAGTCTACGTCGACGACATGTTAGTGAAGTCCAGGAAAGCAGCGGATCACATTGAACACTTAGCAGAAATGTTCGCAGTCCTCCGGAAATACAGAATGAAACTTAACCCTCTGAAATGTACATTTGGGGTCGAGTCCGGAAAGTTCTTAGGTTTCATCGTCAGTGCTAGGGGCATTGAGGCTAGTCCAGCTCAAATTACTGCCTTGAAAGAAGTTAAAGCTCCTAGAACGAAGAAGGAATTGCAGAGTCTCAACGGAAAGGTCGCCGCCCTGAGTCGGTTCATTTCCAAAGCCACTGATAAATGCATCCCATTCTTTGACGCCCTGAAGAAAGGAAAGAAGAATTTTGAATGGACTTCCGAATGCCAAAAAGCCTTCGATGAGTTGATCCGTCATATGGAAACGCCTCCAATACTTTCTAGGCCAGGCAATGGTGAGGATCTTCTTATATACTTGGCAGTATCATCTCATGCTCTAAGTGCAGCGCTGATACGGGAAGACAAAAGGATTCAACATCCGGTTTACTATATCAGCAAAAGACTCACTGGGGCAGAGCTGAATTACTCCAAGTTGGAAAAACTCGCCTATTGCCTACTAGTTGCATCAAGGAAACTGAGGCAATATTCCCAAGCTCATCCTATCAAAGTACTCACTGATCAACCTCTAAAGCAAGTCCTATTTCGCCCTGAAACTTCGGGTCGCCTTCTAAAATGGAACATTGAACTCAGTCAATATGACATCACCTATCACCCCCGAAAAGCAATCAACGGACAAGCTTTAGCTGATTTCATTGCAGAATTCACAGAGAAAGATAATGGTGAGGAAGAAACGATCAATGATTCCCCAATCCAGTGGAAGATGTATGTTGATGGCGCAAGAAATGACTACTGTTCTGGAGCCGGAGTGGTACTTGAAACTCCTGAAGGTCGATCATTATGTTATGCATTAAGATTGGAATTTCCTTCAACAAACAATGAAGCAGAATATGAAGCTCTTATTGCAGGTCTGAAAATCGCTAAAGAGCTAAACATTCGAGCATTACAGATCTTCAGTGATTCTCAGCTTATTGTATGCCAAGTCAAGAAGGAATTTCAAGCAAAAGGTGGAAACCTGCCTTCCTACTTGTCAAAGGCTTGGGAACTCCTATGTGAACTTGATCACTATTCAATAAGCCACATTCCTCGGGAAGAGAATATGAAGGCAGATTCCCTCGCAAAGTATTCAAGTTCTGGTGAAGCTCAACTATTGGGATTGGTCCCTGTAGAAGTCCTTTCAGCACCGAGTATAGACGAGATGGATATAGACTGGATTATGAATGTATCTCAAGAACAAGAGTCATGGATGACTCCAATACTGGACTACCTACTCAGAGGTTCTCTGCCAGAAAATTCGATAGAAAGACGAAAGCTACTAAGGAAAGCCTCTCGCTATGTAATTCAGGATGGCCGATTGTACAGACGGGGATTCTCAATGCCATTGCTTCGATGTGTATCCCGGGAAGAGTCCAAAATAATCCTAGCTGAGGTGCATGGAGGAGAATGTGGTGATCATTCAGGTGGTCAAACATTAGCAAAGAAAATTCTCCGATACGGATATTTTTGGCCAGAAATTAATCGAGATGCTGCAGATTACTCCCGAAAATGTGAAAAATGCCAAAGATTTGCCAAAATTCCTAGAGCACCTTCTACCGAACTCACACAGATGGTCAGTCCATGGCCATTTGCAATTTGGGGAATGGATCTCATTGGGCCGCTACCAACTGCTAAATCAGGGATTAAATATGCTATTGTTGCAGTTGATTACTTTACTAAATGGGCTGAAGCTGAACCATTGGCTACTATCACTTCTAAGAAAATGATAAGCTTTTTGACCAAGAATATCATTTGCAGATACGGTGTGCCTCAGAAAATAATCACAGACAATGGTACTCAGTTTGAAAGCGAGGAATTCCAGGATTTTTGCAAACGATTCAAAATCCAGAAAAGCTTTTCGGCAGTAGCTCATCCGCAGGCAAACGGGCAAGTGGAAGCAGTGAACAAGATCATCAAATCAACCATCAAAAAGCAACTGAAAGAGCAAAAGGTGGTTGGGTCGATAAACTACCACTTGCACTATGGGCATACAGAACTACTCACAAAACTGCAACTGGGCATACTCCTTTTTCGTTAGCATACGGATCGGAAGCAATGATCCCGGTTGAAACAGAGGTCCCTTCACACAGAAGAATCCATTTCAATCAAGCAGAAAATGAGAAGCTACAACTTGAAGCGCTGGATCTCCTTGATGAAAAAAGAGATGAAGCTAACCTCAGAGTTGCAGCTCATCAGCAAAGGATAGCCAGACATTTCAATTCCAAAGTTCGTCAACGCAGCTTTGAAATTGGAGATCTAGTCCTGAAAAGAATTATGACCGCGACAGGTGTGTTTGGGCCAAATTGGGAAGGACCGTATGTAATAGGTCAGAAGCTTCTTGACGGCACATTCAAGCTCACCACTGTTGATGGAGATCAAATTCCAAGGGCATGGAACAGCAACCATTTGCGTCCATACTTTACTTGAAAATTTTGTTGAAACATTGTAAAAAGAATTATGAATGTATGATTCTTGTAATTGAAAGCAATTGTGAAACTGATGCAAGTAAATAATGAAAGAATATAAAGTGGATGTAGGCCCAATTTCATGGCCGAACCACTATAAATCTTGTGTTCCTTATTATTATTATATGTTTGCTTTGTTTTCGATATAAAAATACAGAAAATGTATTGCTCAAATGTCGATTTAAATTTTTGCAGACAATGGAAATAAAACTTGCGCATAATAAGACCGAGTGATTCTCACCATCATTCAACAAACAAATTTCAAGTCATAAAGGCCCCGAATTCAAATCCTAGATAGGAAATACTTCAATTGAACGGCTTATGATTTCGATAGAAGCGAGCCCTTGCTAATAAATTGAGATTGTTTGAACGAACAAACATCCAATTAGGAAGCTAGTGCCCGTTCTCACGAACTTGCCTGACAATGAAGTACGCTTCCTTGGATTAAACAAGCCACTTGCGAGAAAAGGGGAATGAAAACTTGAAAAGAAAAAAAAAAAGAGGATCGCTGAAAAGGCATAAGCAAGTGAACAGAGGAACAACCAAAGCTATCATCAGCAGCACAAGTCCTCTTCGGAGGCGCAACTCTTCGGAGGATAAAAGACTTCTAATGGGTCATACGCCACAAAAAAGAAAGTTCTCTACTCAACAAAAAAGATTGGAGGAGTCATGACCCTCCAACCATGAGAGAGTAACTTCCAGGCGATGAAAACCCTCTCTGAGGCACATTTCACCAGGAGTTGAAGTGTTATGACCGCTCTTCGGGATTTCACTTCACCAGAGTTGAAATGCAAAAATAAAAATAAAAGCCCTCTTCGGAGGCCCATTTCACCAGGAGTTGAAGTGTTATGACCGCTCTTCGGGATTTCACTTCACCAGAGTTGAAATGTAAACAAAATAAAAGCCCTCTTCGGAGGCACATTTCGCCAGGAGTTGAAGTGTAACAACTGCTCTTCGGAATTTCACTTCACCAAAGTTGAAATGCAAAAACAAAATAAAGACCTTCCTGAAAGCCCATGTTTCACCAAGATTGAAATAAAACTTCCAAGTGTTGAAACGTGAAAAGGCTTTCTTCAAAGGCACAACTCTTTGGAGGTACACGTTTCACCGAGATTGAAATAAAACTTCCAAGTGTTGAAACGTGAAAAATCCCTCCTCAGAGGTACAACTTTGTATAAAAAAAAAATCCTCATCAAAAGCGTACTTTAACTTTCAAAGGAAGAGTAATTTACCTACTATGGAAAATGATCGTCAAAAAAAAAAAAAAAAAAGAAGTTGAAGTACCCTTCAGAGGTCCGCTTTACCACATAGAGGAATTCACTTGGTAAAATATGCACATAAGCAAAAGAAAAAAGTGATTTCTTCGAACGACAAAGCGTAGAAACTTATACGAAGGGAGTTGTACTCTACAAAAATTTTCTTTAAAGAATAAAATAATTATTCTTTAGCAAATAAGAGTGCAAGTCCCCTCGAAGTATAAAATATTGCAGCAAGCTTAAGGTATGGGGGCAACATGGTATAATAGTATAGCTACATCAGTAAAGTAATACTCAAACAACATACCATAAGCCCGCTGCAATATCATATAAATAAACTCGTGCAAAAATGAATAATAAATGCATTCTCAAATTCAAACAGAAGTATGTACAAATAAAGAATCATTTTATTCAATTGCAGATATTGCAGATACAGGTTTCAAAATAAGAAGCAGGGGCCGGTGCCTGCACAACATCCGACCATTACACAAAAAAGGAATCAAAAAGCTCAACTCTTCATTTCTTCATGCCGCCTTTAGACCCTTTACCCGGCCGAGTGGTTAGCTTTTCGGGTCTTCCAGGTTGGTCTGAAGGCATGAGGGAAGAAGGGGAGGGAGGTACAACTGGCGCAATTTCCGGTTCCTCTTCAGTGGTGATAATTTTCTTCCCCCTCCTCTTCGATGTCCCAAGCTTCTTTCTTCTCTGCGAAGAAGACTCACTCCCCGGAGTAACAAGAGCGGACAAAACTACGTCGTCAGAAGGAGTCCGCTCCGGAGAGATCTCGCCTCCTTCGAGTCCCTCATCTTTTTGCTCCTGCGAGGCAACAGGGTCATCCAAACCATGAAGAGCCTCAATTTTCTCCTCTTGTGACCCAGGTTGTGAAGCAGAAGGAGGAGTCACCTGAAGAGATGGAGGAGGAATAACCAGAGAAGGCGAAGTCTGCACGACTTGTTGTTTCAACTGCAGAAGAAGAAAAATTGAAAATGTTAGTATCTTCCCGAAAGAAGGGAGATATGGGTTCATCGAGATTCAGGAGGTAATCGAGAAGCTCATCAAATTTTTGAGGAATAAGCAGGCAATCCACCTGAATCGGACCAATGTCGAAATTACCTGAAGATATTGGCTTTGTCAGTTCAATCTCATAATTCTGAGCCCCAATGTCCTCCAAAGCCTCTTCATCAGTAGGGGTGATTACCCCAGTTCTTGTAGGAGGCGGCAAATGAGCACTAGGGCCTGTAATGTCCACCTCGGGAGAAACTAGAGGACGTTCGGAGATGGTAGGCGGTACTTCTTTTTCAGAACGCTCTTCTTCCGCCATCCCGGCCCGCGCTCTGGCAAGCTGCTCCTTACCCTTGGCAAGAGCGGCACGGGCTTCGTCATCAAGATAATGCTCTTCAAGGGCTGACTCAGCATATCCAGCACCTTTACCACCGAGCATATCAAGTGCTGTCTCCCAAACTTCAGCCAGTGTGATTTCATACTTAGGGCCTAGAAAGGCAAGGCTTCCATGCCCCAAGACGCTGTGCAAGTAGAAATCGAATAATGTTGAGCTGATGCTGTTTTTAGTCGCCTCATGAGATTCTTCAGCTGCGATTCTGCCGGCGACAGCCTCATCACGCTCCCTTTCAGTTTTGGCAAGCTGAAGCTTAAGCATTTGTATCTTCGCCTCCTGGGAGTTGTTTTTCTTTCGGAGCTCAGCAATATCAGTAGCATAGCCTTCACTGATTCTTTTTTGTACTTCTAGCCTGTCTTCGGCATCCCTTTGGCTAGCGTGAGCGTCTCTCACTTGTTTCAGGAGCACTTCTTCTTTTTGAGAATAGGAAGTAGAGGAAGCAGCAAGCTCATGTTTCAATTCCTCGACTTTTGCTTCAAGCTCCTCATTGTAAGAAGCAATGTTCCTCATCTCGGTGTCGTGTTGCTCAACGACCTTTTGCCATTCGGCCTTATCGTTTTCCATAGTAAGCATGGCCTCTATGTTGGCACGGTTAACTCTTTGAAGCTCATCGACAAGCTTCTGCCAGTTTGACATCCTCTCGATATCGAGCTTGACGGCATCAAGATTGCGCAACATAGCAGACTTGTCGATGGGGACCAAGTCTAGGTCGAACCTCACCCCCTTAAGGCACCATTGAGGAAATCGGCTCTACAGAGTGGCTGGACCCGGCCCAACTTGAAATTTGGGCCCGCTAATTATCGTTTGAATATCTGATTTCCCAAGAGCGGGAGAGTCAGAAGGAATGTCGAGTGAGGCAGGAATAGTAACTTTCTCAGGAGTAGTAGAGGCCTGCTTTTCACTATGACGGGCTCGTTTGCTTAAGTCTTCACTCATGTGACCTTTTCCTCGATCGTCATGAGATTTTCTCTTGTGAGAGTCATCGCCTTTTTGCCAAGAATCGTGGCGCTCTTCTCTCTCCCTTCTTTCACGATGTTCTTCTTCAGTCCTCCTTTCATGAGCCTTTCGGGCAGCCCTCTCTTCATCCGACTCTCTGTAAGAAGGAAGGTAACGCCTGTAATCATACTGGCTACGCCTCCCGTAGCGCTGGAAATCGTCATAGTACGAGCCGCTGCGCCCCATAGGAGAATCTGGAATTAAAATAATAAGCTTTAGAAATCTTTAAAGTGCGAGAAGATAAGTGCATAGAAGTGATGAGAAATTCTAAGTGTGTGTGTTGTGCAAACTACGCGCATTAATCTACGAACCACTCTTTATTTGGGGAGTGGTTGTGGGTGTAATAGTTAACGTCAACTCTTGAGTCGACGACGGCTGTTGCAAAATAGAAGTAGCTTCAACTACTGAAGAAGAAATCCCGGCAGTAGTAGGGTCATCTTTGAAGATCTCTTGTGAAGTAGCGAAGAGGTCGCTCAATCCTTCGAAGGTATCGTCCCTGCTTTGCTTGACAGGACTGGATTTCTTAGCCTTTTCACCAGATTCTTGTGAATGGTGAGAGGATCCCTGAGGCTCTTCTTCCTCGATAACCGGGGCAAGTTTACCAGATGGCCCCGCAACATCGACAGAAGTGGAGCACTTCACCAGCGAAGATTCAGGAGTCTTTATCGGAGAATCGGGGACTTCCGTTGGAACTTCATGAGCATGCATAGAGCGAGAAGTGTGTAGAAGCCCATGTTGATGTAAAAATTCATCCCTCAACAGAAATTTTATGCTCCTCTCTTCTGTGGCCACGGCACTCAACCTCTCAAAAACTTGCTTGTGAATTGGGTCTCTAGAGGGGAGAGGAAGTGCTGAAAGGAACAAAGAATGAAATTAGCAACTGAAAGTTCGGATCTCGAAAAAGTTTCAAAACGGAGAAAATAGAAACACTAATCTTACTTCCTACTCTCCAGATGGCATAAAAGCCTGAGGGACAGCGGGCAAAGAAAAACTGGTTCAAAAATCCATGAACGCTTTCAGTAAGATCGGAAATGAGCTTGCGGTTTCTGGCACTTCTCACAATAATAAGGGAAGGATGATCTTTACTCTTTGCAAACGAGCACAGATAACGAATTTCTTCAAAACTCGGTAGGCGATCAAGGGTTCTTCTAAACAAAACACATAACCCCATCAAGATGGCATAGCCATTGGGATGAAGTTGAAACGGAGAGATTGTCAACCGAAGGAGAAGAGTTCGAAGGAAGTCGTTAAAAGGAGGAATCGCCCCACTTAAGCACATTTGGCGATTGACTGCAACAAAGCCATAGGGAGGATTGTCAGCAGTATCACTTGGCCCAGGGAGAAGAACATCACTTTCAGCAAAGCCAAATTGAGTGCGCAGTTGGACAAACGCTCTCGAAGTTAGAATAGTCGGGGTTCTCTCCGGAGGATTCTCTATGGGAACAGCTATCGGAAAAGTTTCTTCCTCTTGAGTTACCACTTCTTCTTCTCGGTGGGAAGTCATTCTACATAAACAACTGGGTATTCAAACATGAAGGTGCACGTTTCCTAAAGTGTGTGAAGTGTTGTGTAAAATCAATCAAGCAGTGAACAAATATAACTGGAATGAAAACTAGTAAACATTCGTTAGTTATGAAATTCAGGGACTATTGTTTTAAGCCTAAATATGCAAGTAAGATGTTGATGCAGATAAATCAGTTCAGATTATTGATACTTTGCATTAATGTTTAACTTTAACTGATTGGTTCACAAACATTTCATGCAATATAATTAAGTTGCTTGTCTTGTCTTGACTAATCTGTCATCTGACATGGGCAGTCGATGGCAGTATTTTCGCCTTGGTTTTCTTTGTTTGTTATTTTCAGCAGGTTAGCAGCTTATAAGTTAATGCGATCTGTGAAATAATACAATGAGATTCAAGCAAATTTAAAGTTGGGGCAGTTCAAAATTCAGGCAACTTAGTTTGGCAGTTCGAGTCTGAAATTCAAAGTGGATCTATGCTCTCAAAATGTCAGCACGCCCAAAGCCTAAGTGTTAACTCGGCTGCGATTCAAAAAGGGGTGTGAAATTCCCCTAAGGGTCAACTCGGCTGCGGTTTAAAGGTTGGATCAGCAGAAGTTGGCAATTTTCTCCCAAGGGTTAACTCGGCCACGACTTAGGGTTTAGACCGCTTCACTTAAGGGCCAGGTCGGCCAAAGGCTAGTTCACCCAACTCCACTAACTCGTTCCCAAATCAACATCCTACGGCCATCAACCCGTTAATCCAATAACTGTTCCATCAACCACAGCAATAACCCGTTAAGTCCCATCAATTAGTTCGAAACTGCCGCGAGTTCAACACCTTGCAACCCTAGCACAAATCAAATTCAACTAGCCTGAATCATCTTCATTATCGGTCAGTTAAAATCGAACCAAGCGGCATAAACTCCATCAGCCATGGGTGCAATGGAATTCACGATGAAGCATTATGCGAAGTGGTGGTTTAAGTGTGAGTGATGGGGTTCGTGGACCAACAATAACCTATGATTGAAGAAAATTCACTTACGCAACAATTATCGGTGGTTGATGGAGCAAAATCGCCTTTTTGAAGCTTGGAGAAATTTTTAATGGCGGGATTAAGAGAGCAGGTAATGAGAAAGAAGAAGGGGTTGCGATTTATACCTTGCAGTGAAGGGATCTGGAGCGGCACATGCGACTTAACTATTAGCTCGCGTACGACCTACCGACCTAAGAGGGGACGGGTTAAGGGCTATCGAAGCACACGACCTAACCAGTAGGCGTATACTTCGAGGGGCAATTGTTAACTCCGCCTCGGTTTAGACTCTGCGACTCAAGGAGATGCCGACCTAAGGCTCAACAAGGGTGCCGACCTAAGGCTCAACAGGGATGCCGACCTAAGGCTCAACAAGGGTGCCGACCTAAGATTCAAAGGGTTGCTGACCTAACACTTCAATGAGGCTACTGACTCTACTGACTCAACATAGATACCGACCTAACAGTCTAGGGAGATTGCCGACTTAACTGGTTGCCGACCTAACTGCCTTAACAGGAATTCCGACCTAAGGCCGAAAAGGGATACCGACTTAAGAGAGGTGCCGACCCAATGCTCTAGCATGTATATCAACCCAAGACTTAAGGAACGCCGACCCAAGATAGCTACCGACCTAAGTCGCGGCCGACCTATGACCAATGTTAAGTCGGTCACGACCTAAGCAAAGGAAGGTAAGTTCAATGCAGCTACTTGGCACAGTGGCCTCTTAACTCGTACACGATCCAGGACTTACCAGTTGGACCGTGACTTGCGACTTACCAAGTTAACTCGTCCACGACCTAAAGCCACTAAGTATAAGCCCGATGCCATATTACTAAGAAGGAGTAGTGTTGACTCGGAGGCGACCTAGGACTTGTGCAAGTGAACTCCTGTGAAGCCAGAAGGGGGCCAGATGGACCGGCCGCGACTCATATTAAGTCGGCTACGACTTAACTTAGATCGGCCACGACTTAGGACTTGGCAAAAATTTCAGACCAGAACTCTCTATAAATAGGCAATCACCTCCAACATTCAAAGGACTTTTGGGCACATTCTCTTCATACACCGTTACCTTGCTGCATTGAGAACTTCATCAACACTTAGAGCTTTCAAGATTAGAGGAATACATCAAAGAAATTCACGAAGAAACCACACATCTTCAATATGAATCTAAGGACTTTAATCGACATTGAAGCTTAAGACTTGTTCCAAATCACTTGCAACTTGAAGTATATTGTATTTGAGAAGAATTGTATCAGCTTGTAACGGGATTATTAATAAAAGTACTTAGAGTGGACGTAGGCTATACCCTTAAGCCGAACCACTATAAAATCGTTGTTGTTTACTGCTTTTCTGCTATTACTTGCTTGTAATTCTTTCCCGATCTATCGGGTGGTGCTTTCACAACTACACTTCACACACCGGGGTGTTAGCGTTCACATTTTAGCGTTAACACCAACACAAACTCAAAGCTACTACACGGTGGCTATATAAATCCTTCGGAAACAAATATAGAAATAAACATAACACAAATCAGTCACAGACAATTCATATCACAAAGGCGGAATAAGATATGAATATTACACTAGGAAGTGTACATCAGAGTAGTGGTCTAAAAAGATCCACAATATCACAAACGAATAGTTACACGAACTACACAAAAGAATAAGTATACATTAAGGAGTCTATATCTCAAATGTATACAACAAAATAACTACTAATCTAAGTAGTTAACCAAAAGCAAGAGAAATCAATCCCAAGAGAGAAGTCAAGCAGAAGCACCTGTAACATCTCGGTCTGACCCGAGTATTATTTAATAAGAAAATAATAAACGGATCAGTCTAACTATAAATATCAGATGAAACGATATAGAATAAGAGATATGACTAAACACATAATAATCACAATGCCAAGCTGTGATATATATATATATATATATATATAAATATATACTTAGTTGACAATCATCAAGAGATTAATCAATGTCACCAAATCTACAAAAGAATCAAAGAAACGTCATACTCCTAATTTCGTTCACCATACCATAAATGTTGACGATAATATCAACGTCAATCACAAAAGTCAATGACACACAAATTCCAGAAGACTACACAAGAAATCCCGAGACCACTAAAGTCAATGACACACAAATTCACCAATGCCCAAATATTGATAAAACTTATCAATGGAAATCACGAAAATTGGTGAAACACAAATTCTAGGAATCTACACAAGAAATCCAGAAATCACAAAGGGGGGAGGCCTATCACAAACGGGAGCATAAAGCTCACCAACACGTGTATCACAAACGGAACGCTAATTCCATGGTCGCTAACCATCACAAATTGAGCCGAAGCTCCACAAACAGCCCGAAGACCATGGGTTGCTACCCCATCACAAATTGAGTCGAAACTCCACAAAACGGGGTTTAGTCTCCCTCGCAGACAAAGAGACATCGCACATTGCTAGTCTAAATCACAAAGATGATCGTCATGATCAACGAGAAGTGTCAATTACACTAAGCTAGTAAATATATGAGTTTAGCTTCATGTCCCATAACCACTTGCTTAACTTAAATATTTACGAACAAACTGTAAATCTCCACTAGAAAATTGTCACAAGAGGTTCAATCGAACAAGTCCAAGAATTAACCGACAAAGTAAACGCAAGCGTTTCATACCACTTGTTTTACTAAGCCGTTTAATTAGATTTCTCATACGAGTGAGGTAAAGGTTTGTATATACTAATAGATTGGAAAACGGTTTTATAAACGAATTTGGTATTAAAAGAGTATTGAAATCGTTTGAGTAAAGAGTTTTGATATTTACTACTAGTATAGGAAACCTTTATATTTTTAAAGTGACAAATCACGAAGAAGATTGTAAGAACAATCAATCACAAAAATTCACATACGAAGACGTGAATAAAATCCAACGAAATCGATAAAGGATCCATCGAAATGGATGTTCAAAAATCCCTAAAAAGAGTCATCAAAGTCATAATAGATGATAACAACAAATAGGATTATCACGAATCGATTTAAATTAGGATTTCAATCCAAAAAGGCAAATTAGACTCAAACAGCAGTTCAGTCGACTGAACAGAGATTTTCAGTCGACTGACCCGTACATGGAAATTTTCCAGGTTCAGGAAACTTTCTGTTTCCAGTTTCATTCGACTGTGCAGAAGTTTTCAGTCGACTGAATCATGCCTGGAAACTCTCGAGTTTCAGGTTCAGTCGACTGAACAGAGTTTTTCAGTCGACTGAATCATGCCTGGGCTGTTTTTCAGCCTTATTCAAATGAAGAGCAAACTCTTCCAAAATGCAATCGGACGAACATGGGCTCTAAGGGTTTATGCCAATCGGCAACCCGGCCTTATATGCTCCTCGATGCATCACCAAAAGCATGATCAAACATCCATAAAAGGATTTTACACAAATTTGACATAAAAACCCAAAAATTGGAATATTCACAAAACCAATCCAAATCAAGAGCAAATGCACATGAAGAAGTGTTAGGAATTCATACCCAACAACCAAAGATAATTATAGTCATAGATGTGAGATAAAAATCTCACCTTTTCACAAAATCGAACAAGAAGAAGCTTGAAAGCAAATGGAGAATCAACCTTTCTTCAATCACAACCCAAATGAGCATGAATCTAAGCTCGAAAACAAGAACATTCCCGAAATTAGGTTTAGGAAATTTCTGAAATTGAATGGATAAAGAGTTGGAGAAGAAGAAGGAGATGCTTACCAAGGGGTTCTTCTTGAGTTTGGAGCAAGGAGATGGATTTGCAAGAGAAACTAGGGTTTTGGAATTTTAATTTCCAATCTCTCCCACCATTAACACTCTAAAAACTGAAATGAGAAGAGAATGAGGGTGAGTGGGGAAGAGTGGCTCAGATTTGAGCATAAGTTAACATAGGGTTGAGCCCAAAAACCAAACCCAAAGTAAAAAGTAGCAGAAATCAACTTTCTCCAAACATATCGAAGCTTATACTCAAAAAGGTCGCAAACGGCATTTTAAACTCAATGGGAGTGGTCCCGAGCCCTAATTCGACCGTATGCAAAAAGTAGTTTTTTGGACTAAAATCCGACTACCGATAAAATATTTAAATAAAATATTTAAATATAAAATCGACAAATATGCGGGATGTTACAGACTCCCCTCCTTAAAGAAATTGCGTCCTCGCAATATTACAAGAAGAAGATATATAGTAACAACCATAGAAGCATATTCAACACAAAAGAAGTTTGAAATAAGAAGTTCACCGCAAAGAGCACGAGAAAGTAAGTCCGGATGTGTACGCTCGATGTACTCTCTAGATTCCCAAGAACAATCCTTAGGATTTGAAGACCATTGAACTTTAACAAGCGGAATATCTTTATTTCGAAGTCGTTTGACTTCCGAAGCAATGATACGAATAGGATGTTGCTCATAAGTTAAATTAGGCGAAACTTCAATCTCTTCCACAACACCGGGCTCAAGAATAGAATCGGAATCTAGAAGACATTTCCGAAGTTGAGAAACGTGAAACACGTCATGCATAGCAGAAAATTGAGCCGGTAATAAAAGGCGATAAGCCATGGAACCAATACGTTCGGTGATAGGAAATGGCCCAATATATCGAGGCGCTAACTTTCCCAATCGACTGAAACGTACAACACCTTTCATAGGTGAAACACGAATGAACACAAGATCTCCCACAGAAAATTCTAAATTCCTTCTCCGGTTATCAGCATAGGATTTTTGTCTACTTTGGGCTTCTTTCATCCTATGACGAATAAGATCAATCTTTTCTGTGGAATCACGAATAAAATCTGGACCTAAAGCCAGCTTCTCACCGGCCTCAAGCCAACAAGAAGGAGATCGGCATGGCCTACCATAGAGTGCCTCGAAAGGTGCCATACCAATACTAGATTGGAAGCTATTATTATAGGAAAATTCAACAAGTGAAATATGATCTTCCCAACCTCCACCAAAATCAAGAACACAAGCACGAAGAAGATCTTCAAGAGTTTGATTCACACGCTCGGTTTGTCCATCGGACTGGGGATGATAAGCGGTGCTAAAATTAAGCTTCGTTCCCAAAGCTTTTTGAAGACTCTTCCAAAATCCACTAGTAAACAATGGATCACGATCACTAACAATAGAAGTAGGAACACCATGCAATTTGACAATTTCTTTGATAAATATCTTGGCCAAAAGAGGAACAGTTCGGTTAGACCGAACGGGAATAAAATGGGCGGATTTAGTAAGTCTATCAACAATTACCCATAAGCTATCATAACCCGATCGAGAATGGGGAAGGCCATCTATAAAATGCATGGAAATTTGATCCCACTTCCAAACTGGAATTTCTAAAGGTTGCAATAACCCTCCGGGCCTTTGATGTTCGGCCTTAACGAGTTGGCAAGTCATGCAACGTTTAACGAAGTTAGCGATGTCAAGTTTCATTCCCTCCCAATAATAAAGTCGCTTCATGTCCGCGTACATTTTACTACTACCGGGATGAATGGTAAATTTAGAACGATGTGAATCTTCTAAAATAACTTTACGAAGATCACCAATATTTGGCACGACAAGTCTACCAAATTTCCGAATGCCGCCACGAGAATTGATATCAAAGTCTTTCAAACCTTCAATATCCATTTTATCCCTAATATTTTGGCCAAGAAGAGCCAAGTTGGGATCTAGCCATTGAGCTTCAAGAATGCGGTCTAAAAGAGATGGATGAGCCACAAGGCTACTTAAAACAAACGATGAGCATAAATCGTAAACACAGTCTCGAATTTCGCAAGTGGATAAAATCTCGAGATCGTTCCATTCGGATATCATCATAGAAACAACTGCTTGTTGTTTGCGGCTAAGAGCATCGGCGACAAGATTACCCTTACCGGGAGTATAAAGAATATTAAGATCATATGGTGTAAGAAATTCGAGCCAACGCTGTTGACGCAAATTAAGTTCCCTTTGAGAGAATAAATATTTCAAAGACTTATGATCTGTGTAAAGAACAAATTTCTCTCCTAAGAGATAATGACGCTAAATCCGAAGAGCAAAAACAATAGCCGCGAGCTCTAAATCATGAGTGGCATATCTAGTCTCAGCAGGCTTTAATTGCCTAGAAGCATAAGCAATAACGCGTTCCTTTTGCATAAGAATGGCACCCAAACCAATGCGACTAGCATCGGTATAAACAACGAAATCTTGATTCCCTTCGGGAATAACAAGAATAGGAGCATCAGAAAGAAGTTCTTTTAATTTTTGAAAAGAAGCTTCACATTTGTCCGACCAAATGTATTTAACACCTTTCTTCGTTAGGCTAGTGAGAGGCACGACAATTTTAGAAAAGTCTTTAATAAAACGACGGTAATAGCCCGCCAATCCAAGAAAACTACGAATCTCTGTCACATTCTCCGGTCTCTTCCAATCTTGAATCGCTTCAATCTTTGAAGGATCCACGGAAATTCGGGATTCGAAAATGATGTGACCGAGAAACATCACACGTGATTGCCAAAAATGGCATTTAGAAAATTTTTCCTTTAATTGATTACTCCTAAGAGTTTCCAACACAATCCGAAGATGTTTTTCATGCTCCTCCTCGGTTTTAGAATAAACAAGAATATCATCGATAAAGATGAGAACAAACCGGTCGAGAAAGTCTTTAAAAACTCGATTCATTAAGTCAATGAAATAAGCCGGGGCATTTGTTAACCCAAATGGCATAACAAGCAATTCATAAGATCCATACCGAGTGCGGAACGATTTCAAAGGAATGCTATCCTCTGCAATACGAAGCTGATGAAAACCGGTAGCCAAGTCCAATTGTGAAAAGACTCTAGCACCACTAAGTTGATCGAATAGATCATCAATCCGAGGTAAAGGATATTTATTTTTGATAGTAAGATCATTAAGCTTGCGATAGTCAACGCAAAGCCTAAGTGTACCATCGGATTTCTTCACAAAAATAGCTGAAGCTCCCCAAGGCGAGGAACTAGAGCGAATAAATTGCTTCGTTTCCAATTCAGATAATTGTTTACGCATCTCCTCGTTTTCTTTATTGGACATACGATAAGGAGGACGAGTGATAGGTTGAGCTCCCGGAGTAAGATTAATTCTGAACTCAATTGCTCGTTTAGGTGGTAATCCTAAAACGGGCTCGAATATGTCGGAAAATTCACAAACGACGTGAATAAGAGAAATAATATCACCCTCATCATCATCATCATCACGAGGATTTAAAGAATATAAAGATGCAACCAAAGCAGAATCTGAATCTTTAAGAATAACAGAAACCTGATTAACAGATTGAGGATGTCGAAGATGAATAGTCCGCTCAGGACATAGGATATGAGCTTCATAACGGTTAAGCCAATCCATTCCCAAAATCATTCCAAAGCCTAAGTAACGCACGACATGCAAATCGGCTCGGAAAGATAAATCACACAAAATAATCTCGACATCTTTACACAATAAACTGATTGTTGCGGATCCACCAACCGGATTCGCAATTCTCAAAGAAGTCATTAAACACAAAACATCCAAAGAAAAAGTATCAACAAGTTCTTTTGATATAAAAGAATGGGACGCACCCGTATCAAAAAGAACTCGAATAGGATGATCACGAAACAAAATAATTCCATCTAGAATAGAATGAGAAATACCTTGGCCACGAGATGTGTTGCCAGGGGCTTGAGCAACATTTAACTTTCCCTCCATCTTGCCATGAAGCTTGGGGCATGAAGATATAACATGACCGGGAACTTTGCAGTAGCGACAAGAAAGAGACTTTGGGCACTTGTTCGCATAATGGTCCTTCGAACCACAATTATAGCATTCCCCACGACCAAAGGAAGAAATCTTTGCCACGGAGGTTGCTTGCTTCCCTTTCTTATTGGGATAAGGGCCTTTAAATTTGTTTGACCTCTTTCTGTTGTTGAAGTTTAGTTTGGAACCCACCACTTCAACATCATTCTCTCTATCCGCCTCTTCAAGACGAAGAGCGATATCAACGAGTTGGTCGAAAGAAACTTCTAACTTTAAAAGTAATGGCTTCTTGAGGCTTTTTTTTAAGCCATAAACGAATCTCTGATTCTTCTTAAGAGGGGTGTTGATGTATTCAACCCCATATTTGGAAAGCGACTCGAAGGAGGCGACGTAATCAGTCACGGAGGACTCACCTTGAACAAGGTCTATAAATCGTCGAGCCAATGTCACTTTCTCTGCTTCCGGTACAAATTTCAACTCGAAGCGTTCTCGGAATCTCTCCAAGTGAGATCCGCTTCATTAATCTCAGAAATAAGAAGCTCGTACCAATCCAATGCTCTTTCTCGGAGCATACTTGAGGCTACCTGAACTCGGTGAAGGTCAATAAGATTCATGCGCGAAAAGATGCGATCGCATGTTCTTAGCCAAGCCTGTACTTCAATAACAGTTTCGGAACCTTTGAATGACTCCCCACCCAAATTAGTGTAATCGCTACACAAGCGTGCAAATCCCGACTTTGGGTGAGTAGGTTCCGGGTTAGCTCCAGCTGCTTGAGCATTTGTTACCAAATCAAGAAGCTGTTGAGCAGTCATAAAAACTCCATCCTGGGGCGGAGTGCTAGATGGCACGGCTCTGGGGCGGCCAGGTCTAGACATTTATCTTCCTTTAGAAAGAAAGAAGAAGAAGAAAAGGTTATTCACCAAATTGAATATCAAGCAATCTTGATAGATAAAACAAGGAATCATAAAGAAAATAGGATAGAACGGTACGAAGACCCGAATAAAATCCTAAAGCACAACTCCTAAGAAAGACTTAGGACGATGATCCTTGTTATAATATTCCATATTGTTTCGAAGTTTGGCTCCGATACCAAGCTGTGACGCCCCACCTCTATACCCACGCTAGCCAAGAACATTACGGTGAATGCTGTCGACTAGCGTGGAGAATAAGGCTGTTGAGGAGCGACCATCCGTGTAATTTCTTTGCGCGAGCACCGATATGTCAGATAATATAACATGCATTCTATTTCAAGAGGAAATCCGACATACCAACACAAACTCAAAGCTACTACACGGTGGCTATATAAATCCTTCGGAAACAAATATAGAAATAAACATAACACAAATCAGTCACAGACAATTCATATCACAAAGGCGGAATAAGATATGAATATTACACTAGGAAGTGTACATCAGAGTAGTGGTCTAAAAAGATCCACAATATCACAAACGAATAGTTACACGAACTACACAAAAGAATAAGTATACATTAAGGAGTCTATATCTCAAATGTATACAGCAAAATAACTACTAATCTAAGTAGTTAACCAAAACCAAGAGAAATCAATCCCAAGAGAGAAGTCAAGCAGAAGCACCTGTAACATCTTGGTCTGACCCGAGTATTATTTAATAAGAAAATAATAAACGGATCAGTCTAACTATAAATATCAGATGAAACGATATAGAATAAGAGATATGACTAAACACATAATAATCACAATGCCAAGCTGTGATATATATATAAATATATACTTAGTTGATAATCATCAAGAGATTAATCAATGTCACCAAATCTACACAAGAATCAAAGAAACGTCATACTCCTAATTTCGTTCACCATACCATAAATATTGACGATAATATCAACGTCAATCACAAAAGTCAATGACACACAAATTCCAGAAGACTGCACAAGAAATCCAGAGACCACTAAAGTCAATGACACACAAATTCACCAATGCACAAATATTGATAAAACTTATCAATGGAAATCACGAAAATTGGTGAAACACAAATTCTAGGAATCTACACAAGAAATCTAGAAATCACAAAGGGGGGAGGCCTATCACAAACGGGAGCATAAAGCTCACCAACACGTGTATCACAAACGGAACGCTAATTCCATGGTCGCTAACCATCACAAATTGAGCCGAAGCTCCACAAACAGCCCGAAGACCATGGGTTGCTACCCCATCACAAATTGAGTCGAAACTCCACAAAACGGGGTTTAGTCTCCCTCGCAGACAAAGAGACATCGCACATTGCTAGTCTAAATCACAAAGATGATCGTCATGATCAACGAGAAGTGTCAATTACACTAAGCTAGTAAATATATGAGTTTAGCTTCATGTCCCATAACCACTTGCTTAACTTAAATATTTACGAACAAACTGTAAATCTCCACTAGAAAATTGTCACAAGAGGTTCAATCGAACAAGTCCAAGAATTAACCGACAAAGTAAACGCAAGCGTTTCATACCACTTGTTTTACTAAGCCGTTTAATTAGATTTCTCATACGAGTGAGGTAAAGGTTTGTATATACTAATAGATTGGAAAACGGTTTTATAAACGAATTTGGTATTAAAAGAGTATTGAAATCGTTTGAGTAAAGAGTTTTGATATTTACTACTAGTATAGGAAACCTTTATATTTTTAAAGTGACAAATCACGAAGAAGATTGTAAGAACAATCAATCACAAAAATTCACATACGAAGACGTGAATAAAATCCAACGAAACCGATAAAGGATCCATCGAAATGGATATTCAAAAATCCCTAAAAAGAGTCATCAAAGTCATAATAGATGATAACAACAAATAGGATTATCACGAATCGATTTAAATTAGGATTTCAATCCAAAAAGGCAAATTAGACTCAAACAGCAGTTTCAGTCGACTGAACAGAGATTTTCAGTCGACTGACCCTATACATGGAAATTTTCCAGGTTCAGGAAACTTTCTGTTTCCAGTTTCAGTCGACTGTGCAGAAGTTTTCAGTCGACTGAATCATGCCTGGAAACTCTCGGGTTTCAGGTTCAGTCGACTGAACAGAGTTTTTCAGTCGACTGAATCATGCCTGGGCTGTTTTTCAGCCTTATTCAAATGAAGAGCAAACTCTTCCAAAATGCAATCGGACGAACACTGGCTCTAAGGGTTTATGCCAATCGGCAACCCGGCCCTATATGCTCCTCGATGCATCACCAAAAGCATGATCAAACATCCATAAAAGGATTTTACACAAATTTGACTTAAAAACCCAAAAATTGGAATATTCACAAAACCAATCCAAATCAAGAGCAAATGCACATGAAGAAGTGTTAGGAATTCATACCCAACAACCAAAGATAATTATAGTCATAGATGTGAGATAAAAATCTCACCTTTTCACAAAATCGAACAAGAAGAAGCTTGAAAGCAAATGGAGAATCAACCTTTCTTCAATCACAACCCAAATGAGCTTGAATCTAAGCTCAAAAACAAGAACATTCCCGAAATTAGGTTTAGGAAATTTCTGAAATTGAATGGATAAAGAGTTGGAGAAGAAGAAGGAGATGCTTACCAAGGGGTTCTTCTTGAGTTTGGAGCAAGGAGATGGATTTGCAAGAGAAACTAGGGTTTTGGAATTTTAATTTCCAATCTCTCCCACCATTAACACTCTAAAAACTGAAATGAGAAGAGAATAAGGGTGAGTGGGGAACAGTGGCTCAGATTTGAGCATAAGTTAACATAGGGTTGAGCCCAAAAACCAAACCCAAAGTAAAAAGTAGCAGAAATCAACTTTCTCCAAACATATCGAAGCTTATACTCAAAAAGGTCGCAAACGGCATTTTAAACTCAATGGGAGTGGTCCCGAGCCCTAATTCGACCGTATGCAAAAAGTAGCTTTTGGGACTAAAATCCGACCACCGATAAAATATTTAAATAAAATATTTAAATATAAAATCGACAAATATGCGGGTTGTTACATGAAAAATAAAATTAAATGTTCAAAGTTGAAAATAAATAAAATTCATATGTCATATGGAAATCAATTTGAATAGGAATAGATATTAACTAAAGTGGTAAAGTGAAAACAAACAAAGAAGCATATAGAATGCTTATACTAAACTCAAGTAGGGAATGGAGAATTCTTAATTGGAAATTGATATTGCGAATATATTCTAAGTTGATATTTGAATGAATAGATATTGACATTTTGTAAGAAAGTCGATAAAATGTTTTTGGAATATTGTGATTGGATATAAGTGCTATGCAGGATATGCAGGTATTATAAAGGGAAAAGATAGTTGGATTTGATTTCAAAGAATAAAATTTGAAAATGCTCGACAAAAAGGTATGTATTTAAATTTGGTGTGAAATTTGATTGGGTTTTTGGATCGAGCCACTTGGCCTTTTGTTTTCTTTTTTTGGATTTGGGAGGCTGTAGGGCCATTTTGTAGTTGTATCGAGCTAGCCGCGCAAAGGAGACGCTGGCGAAATTTTTAGGGAATTTAGGGAGTTTGAAAAATTTTAAGAAAATTTTGATAATTCAAAATTTAGTTTGAATTATAATTTGAATAGTTGAACAAGTAAGTTATTTGAAAACTATAGAAGGTTTTGGGGAAGTTTGGAAAGTTAATGAATAAATAATGGGTCTTTTATAAAAAGATAGTTGGTAAGATGTTGAATTGTTAGAAACCGTTTGGTTTTGGGGAAAAAGTAAACCGGTATTGGACCATTCTTCCTAACTAGTAATTTCGAAGACGAAATTTTTTTAAGGGGGGAGGAATGTGACGACCCGGAATTTTCGAGTATTTAAAATCAGAATATTTAATTGATTTTAAATATTCAATAGGGTAATTTTAACTTAAATTACGAATAACACAATTTATTTGATAATTAAATTATTGAATTAAATAATTTGAAGTTGGATAAAATATTGAATCTGGAATTCTAAGCCTATTAAAAATAATTTGAAAGTTTGTCGAATTTATACTGATAATACTGAAGGTAATAGAAATTGTAAAATTGAAATTAACAGTGGTTTGTTCAGTTTTAAAATTTATACTGTTTAAATTGAATTTAAAAATAGCCTTCCGAGGCGCAGTCGCGAAATTCGACGAAACTAGTTCCATTGGGTCCGTAATATTGAATTATTATCGGAATTCAAATTTCGTATTGATCGGAGTTAGTGTGTGTGTGTATGATATATAAACGCGCTGAAAATTTAATTGATAATAATCGATTCGAATTTGAATTAAAAATAAGTGAACACTGTAGCAAGGCGTCTTCAACACGCTTCCTTTGCCTTCTCGAACACACCATCAATTATCCTGCTTCTTTTTGAACACGAGACCATTATCCTTTCAGTTCACAGATGCTCGAAAAAAAAAGAATAATCAAAATGGCCGACACTTCGAGTTAAAAAACTGATATGGCTTCTTTTGGTTCGAATCATACCCACTCCCACTCCTTCTCATATCTACTGAAATTTATCACCGTTATCGAATCGCCATCCTCCTCCTCTCGGTAGCTTACCCAGTCGCGTCTCCCTTCTTCTTAAATCAACCGCATCGTCCAATTTTTTTGTTTTTCCATTCGAAATCGAAGCTTGCCCTCTTCAATACGATTCAGAAAATCAATTCGAGAATTGAGGCTTTCGCGTGTCTTCAAACAGCGAGCGACGTCGCAATTTTTGGGAAGCCTGTTTGAGGGCAAGGCAATTCGATTGATATCGTGTTCGATTCAAATCGTGGAAAGGGGTTTAAGGTTGTGCTTCAGCATCGAAGACGAGGCAAGCGAGCACTTGGAGGACTCACGATAGACTTCGCAACTCGAGGTGCAGAAGTTTGAGCTAGGGTTTTGAGGGGAGGCGTGTCACCGAAGTTGATCTCTCCAAGGTGTAGTTCAGGTGAGGCGTTTCTTTTTGATTTAGTTTGCGTTCTGGTAGGATTTTAAAATTGGCAGTAAAATACAAAAAAAAAAAATTAATTGTTAATCAGTTATATATATAACAGCCAGTTATGTTAGCTTTTCTATTTGGAACTAAACGGGTTTGATATATATATATATATATATATGGACTAAAGAGAAAAATTATATATACTCTAACTCACTAATCATTTTCAATTTATATATTATGATTTATATTATGATGGTTTAACCCGTTTTATTAATTCATTGAGTTATTTTAGCTCAAACATAAAATAGTTACGAAGAAAAAATTAGCTTAAGTAAAGGTATATAAGAGTTTTAAATGCCTAGGAATTTTGTAAAAGCTGGACCTTTGAATCTATAAATTTTAATAAAAATAGTGTATTGTGGAGAAATAAATTTATTTATTTGTTAGGTTGCTAGAATAATCTGTAAAAAGGAAATTAGTTTAAATTTTTAATTATTTATTTGAAATAAAATTTATTAGTTGAAAATAAAATTTATTAGCTTGAATTAAATTTCTTAAAAACAGAAACTAATCGATCGATTACTCCAAATATTAATAAAGCCCTAATATGTTTATTCAAGGTCAAAAAAATCGAGAAACCAAGGCAATATTGAAATGGGTTGCAAATAAAAGCAAAGGTGAGTTAATCTCACTCAGTTAAATTTAAATTTAAAAGATTAAATTTAAATAATTGTTTGAATGGTTGAAATTGATTGATGTGCTATAGTATGGTATATTCTGGAATTGGCATATTATTGTGCTAACATCTGTGGATGCAGGGAAAACATGTTGGAGGGATCCAGCTGGTTCCCTCAACATTTATTATTTAATATTCTCTGATGTGATTACTTGATATTCTATGATGAATATATTGGAATATTGAATATTATGATTTGATTGGATATATTTGGGTATAATGAATTACCGAAAATATATAAATTTGATTTTGGTAAGAAAATAAAAGGAAGTAAAGTTGTAAACGAGGTAATCTTAGACAATTTAATAAATTAAGAATGAATTGAAAAAAAACGGAAATATGTTAAATACTAATAAATAACTTGTAGTATGAAAAGAAAAGGGTTTGAATAAACAGTAATTAATGAATTGTAAAATTATGTGATATTAAATTAAATGAATAAAGAATTATTTTAAAACTTAAAGTTTTAAATTTATTTAAAGGTATAAGAGGTAAATTGAGAAATCTAAATTGGTATTTCAATTATAAGTATTTTAAGTCATAATTAAGGAATAAAATCTGAAATTAAAGGATTTTTGAATAAATGAAGTAAATTGGAAATCAATTTGGAAATTGATTTAAGTGGTTGAAATTGGATATTTGGAAGAATAAATTCAAGGTGGGAATTTATTAAAGGAATGAGAAATATTGTTTAGAAGTAAATAGTAATTTATTTTTAAAGGTTGTGAAGAGAAGTATATTTCTCTGGATAGCCAAGTACGTTTTCAAAGTAAGTTTTTAAATAAAATAAAGGTTTGAATGTCGTTTTACAATGTATGTTCTTGGAAATTTATTACTTCTAAATGTTTAAATTCTAAAGTAAATATTTATTCAAATCTATTACCGTAGTAATAATTTGTAAAGAGGGACTTGGTAATTCTGTCTTAAAGGTGAAACCCTAGTTTTTATTTATAAGTAACCTTATTTACAAATATTCATATAGTACATATTTTTAATCAATTATTGAAGTAGTTTTAATTTAATTATTCTAAAAGAAATTCTAAAGTAAGTGATTTGTTAATCTATTATCGTAATAATTATTTTAAGAATGATTTAGTATTTTGTTTAAAGAAGAAAATCTAGTTATATTTATAAAGTAAACTTATTTTTATTTGTTTCTAAAGTATTATTTTAAATTAAGTACTAAGGTAAAATTTTCTAAATTAAATATTAAACATACTTTACAATTAAAGTGTTTTGAAATTATTTTAAAAATCTAAAATCTTGTGCTTGGTGATTCCAGTGGAAATAGAAATATTTGGAATTTATTCTGAGAAAGGCAGGTAGTTTTGAAAACTGTTTTCAAAGGAATTTTGAAAAGTGGAAATATACCTTGTAAAGATATTTTGAGATAAATAAATAATTTGGAAAATTATTTATTGGCTGATGGTTGTTTGTGAATATTAATTGATAGTTAAATAACCGACTATCAATATTGGCTAGATGTGTTGATCGTTCCGAAGAGACCGAGATCGAGATTTATTTCTCGAAGACCACTCCGATCCGTTTTGTACGTTTTCGTGAAAAACAATTTTGGATTCGAAGATGAAGCAGTGAAGTGCAACGGCTAGTCGCTACTAATCCTGCGGATATTTTCAAAATGTATGTAGTAGGTATAGTGCCTTCGGTTCCGTTCGAACCCGGGACGGACTTGTAGGGATGAATGCTTGCGAAACATCGTCAGGTGGACGATGGGCATTCTAAGGGATATATTCTAAAGAGGTAACGCTTATCCTCAAGCCTCATCAAATGGGAATGGCTGAAAATCAAGGGTTATGCTGCAAGGCTTCGTGGTTAGCCCCCACTGGAGGGTGAGGTCATCCCTGTCTAGATGTCCCTTTTATTTCGGCTTAGTGGGCGGTAACTGATCCCAACCGTGGGGTGATCTCGCTCGGAACTATCCAGTAAGGGATGGTTCCGGTCTTATGTTGCAGGGGAGTTAAGGTGGTTCCTCGGCACGCTGATCTAGACCAGGTACTGTGACAGGTGGTACCCTAGTGCCTAGCCATTAGTTGAAATCCATTTTCCCTACGCGCCCGTACAGTTTTGATTGTGCCCAACTATTGCTGAAACGTGAGATGCAAGCATTTCAGCTAGATTCTATTTTACTTTCTATAGACACTATTATAATATCAGAGGACTTTAATAAAAATGTTTTACCTATCGTAAGTTAAAAACCCGACATGTTTATTTGTGGCGTGGTCTTACGAGATGCTTTTGTTTTCAAAGGATTTTTGAAACTTTAATAATCAATTGGGTGTGATTTTCTCATGCTCGTATTCCAGACTGACTCGGGTGTTATTTAACTATAATGCTCGGGTCAGACCGAGTATTATAGGATACAGGATATGATGCTGTGGAGCTCAGGAGGCGAGCTGGAAGACGATACGTACATTCGTACTTGTTTTATATATGTATATTCCGCTGTGTTGAGTGGTTGTGTATCCATTTGTATGATATTGATGTTAAGATGTGATTGTTGTACTCTGATGATGTAATATATAAACAAAGATATTTGATTTTCGAGTAAAGATCATTTAATTTCTATTATATTTCATTCCGCTGCGATGGTTAGATTCTGATGTTGTTTTCTATTCCCTTCTTCTACCTCAACTTATTTAACCCAAATGGTTCGTATTTCTGTACAACCTGAGTTGATTTAGGTGGAATAATGTTGACTCTAGGGGTACGGATTTGCGGGTTGTTACAAGGCGTACCTTTATTTAGCATTTTTAAGCAAGCGGCTTATTTAATTTGCAATTTGCCCAATCCAAACCAGCCAAAGGCCTCCCTGAACCTGTACTTACTCAATTTAAATATGTAAGTATTAAATATACGAAATTTATTAGCATTACACTTATTTTCAATAGCTAAACGCATGCATTTCATAAGCAACATGCACCGAACACTTTCCATAAGCGATTATATGGTTTTAAAGCTAATTCAATTGCTTTCAACCACTTCATGTGCCAATCCATTTAATTTTAATGGCTTACACTTCCATCTCTTACATTCATTTTATTTTTAACCCAAACAAACTCATATTCAATTCAATTGATTTCAAAATCAATTTATTTAACTTATATCAACTCATATAATTTTAATTACTTTCATTTACGTTAAACGACAATTCATTCTATGCAATTCGATGATATCCATGTGAATAAATAATTACTTAAGTTTTATAACCAATTTAAATTGATTCCGATTCAATTTTATTTAATTCGATTCCATTTTAATTTATTCTCAACCATTTTATTTAGCTCGACATATTCCATGCTAGCGTACTACTAACCATTCCCAAATTAATTCAATCCAAGCTTTTATTTGATGGGCTTTCACCCTCGTTCGAAGCCAATCTTCCATAAATTTTAAACTTAATTTAATTTACTTTAATTTATTCCAACATCAAACTTAAGTTCACTTCTATTTGATTCTCATTTAATCAAATTCCATTAAATTCAGTTAGCCCATCCATTTTAGTTTTAATTTTAATTCACGTTCCCAATTTATAAAACTGATATCCAAGCACATATTTAACTCATTTATACTCGAATTGGATTTTGTTTCTAACTCAAATCATTTCTATTATAACCCAATTCCATTTTTTTACAACATCTCCACTTATTTTAATTCATTATCAATCCAAATCGAACTCTATTATAATTCGAGTTTAATTCCAAACTTCATTACTAACTTACAATCCATTTTATTTAACCGAGTTAAATTTTATTAACATACTCTATCAAATAATTTATTTAGATAAATAGCTTACTTCAACTTTTATATCAATATTCGATTTTATTAGAAAAATCACTTCATTAAATTTTCCTGAATTCAATCAATTTTTTTTCATAATTCCAGTTTGGATTTTCTTTCATTTTCCAAAATTCCAACACTTTTATTTTAAAAATTTAGAAATAGTTCTAAATTCACATAACATTATTAAAACAGCTTTTTATAAAAATACTTCTTGTAACTCGATGTCTCAACTAGTCAATCCTTGTTCTCAAAGAAATTTGGTCATACGTTGATCAGGCGTAGGACTAAAAATCTGTAAGTACTTGGTAAAACCGTTTTCAACACCCAGTGAAAATACTTGGGAAAATAATTTTACTGAAAATATAGAAAACATTTTTTTGAAAATAGAGGAAATATCTATGGTGAGAATGCTCTGGAAATCATCACCCTCATTTATGGTCGTAGTTACATCCTGGGTTACGTTGCCATCGCAGCAAAAGTCCATGTAACTGTAGGCACTCCGCGCCCCTCGACTATGCCATAGAACTCACAATAGTCGCAGTTACATTACAGGGTTACGTTGCCACCACAGCAAAAGTCCATGTAACTGTAGGCATCAGCGCCCTCGATTTTCGCTGTCAAATGTGAAACTTCTCCACTTCTACATAGGTCGTAGTCTACCGATGTAAACTCAAATGTAGACCGTTGGCTCTCAGCGGCACACACGACTTTCGCTGTGTTACCATAGGTCGTAGTCTACCGATGTAAAATCAAACGTAGACCGTTGGCTCTCAGTGGCACACACGACTTTCACTATGTTACCATAGGTCGAAGTCTACCGATGTAAAATCAATCATAGACTATTGGCTCTCAGCGGCACACACAACTTTCGCTATGGTCTGCAGTAGCATAGTGACTTCGAGTTACACTGTCATTACAGCATAACCCAAATGCCTCTGTAGGCATCAGCGTCCTCGATTTTCGCTACACATTACTCATAATCCTCAAGAACTAGTTTTTTCCGGACTCCTCACAGGATCAACTTTAGAACCCCCTTAGGGTTCAAGGCAGCACCACCAGTTGGCACTCCTGAGAAGTTCATTTCAAGGGAGCACCTTTTTCCACAGAGCCATTATCAAAACACTTTATACTATACACATATAGTATCTTCCATATCATACACCGAGTATGAATCTCATATAAATCTCCTTTTCTCAGAATCGATTATCCCAAAATCTATAATTCTCAAACTAGGCTTTTCAAATTCCAATATTGATTTTACCCAAAAATCAAAAGCCTTTCCAAATCCAAAGGTTCCCAAAACCTTTTTCCAAAATCCTCATAAGATCCTTTATATATATGTATAGTTTTTTTTAAAAAAAAAAACTTTGGATCATTTGAAACTTTTATAAAACTTCTTTTATACTTCAAACACTTTCAAAATCCTTTTCTTCCGGTAATAGATTCAACAAGGAATGATTTATCTTACATAACAAAGATATATAACTTTGTTTATTCCAAATCAAATATCCAAATTTGATTACTCTATAAAGTCACTTTTATCATAGAAATTTCCAACTTTCACTTTTATCAATTGTATATTTCACAAAATATACTTTCATTTCAAAAGAAATCATTTCACATTTCTTATTCACAAATTTTCAATATCAATTTCATTTAAACCCGTACGATGTACACATATCATCCGTACGCTATACCAATTTGACGCTCACTCGATCACATAGTTTCACTTCCGAACCAGTATCATCCACCCGACTTCCTAGTGCGGACACAAATCTGGTTTCTTGATCAAAAATTGTTATTCTCCTTACACAGACATAACTATGATAGAGAATATCCAGTACCAATCAACAATCCATATCCAGGTTCGCCGTCGAAAATCGAGTGAAAAATCCCAATTCGGATCGATAAACTATCTCGAAATTCTATGCTCGAATGTGGATCAAATCATTATGCGAATAGAATAATATACATACATCCTACGTAATTATCTTCATTGATTATCAACTAAATCAGTTTCTCTTCCTATTCACATTTCCTTTAATTTCTATCCACATAATAACAATTGTTTCAATTCCATTGGATTATCACTTTAATCCTTATCGCAAATGGATATTCAATCATAAACAGTTTGAACTCTATCCAACTTAAATTCAGAAAATAACTTAAAAATTTTAAAAATGGACAATAGCTGAAAAATAATTATTAGTTTGTAAAATAGCTTTAAAATAGTTAACTAATTGTAAAATAGTGGGAAAATAGTTAAATCGTTTCAGAAATTTTAGATAATTGCTAAATAGTTGTAAAATAATAATTAATTTGAAAAATAGTTGAAAAATAGTAATTAGTTTATAAAACAGTTGAAAATTTGTTAAATAGTTCCAAAAATAATTATAAAACAAATATAAAATAATTTGGCTTTTAAAAGAAAGGTTGTATATACTAAATAGCTTGGAAAAATAAATTTATGTTAAAACAATTTATATTGAAAATAGTCCAGAGTCAAAACTATTTACTTTCCCATCAATTCAATTTAAATTTCCACTTCCATTTAAATTGACTCAATTCCAATTTGAATAACTTCAATTTCCAATTTCAATCCTACGGAACTTTAATTACAATTCCAAATAATTCCAATTAATTTGGACTAGTATTAGTTGAACCCACTTCAACTTCAAATAATTTCAATTCAATCCAATTCAAATTGTCCATTTAAATTTTTTAAACTTATACGTCTTCAATCACAAATCCAATTAATTCAAATCACATTCAATTTGAACGAATTCAATTCAAATTTCAAATTTAAACCATCCCGAATTATATAAATTCGAGTTAAATTTTTAAATGTTGATTTAATCTTTTAAATCAAATCTACCTATCTCTTTAAACCATTTAATTCTGAATCCATTTCAAACTTATCTTCATTTAATTTTAATTTGGTTGTATTTCTATTATCACTTAGTTCTCATTGTTTCTATTCAATTCCAATGATTTAACAACCAATAAACTTAACATTAGAAAAATTATTGCTTTATATATTAATATAAGCTCATATAAAATCATTTAAAATCTTTATATAAGAAAATAACAAGCACGCGCTCATATACATACATACATACGTGTATATATATATATATATGTATATATATATATATATATATATATATATATATATATATATAGTCAACTCATTCTAGAGTACTACGGACTCTATTTAATGAGGAATCCCCACCAGAGCCAAGGTTCTCGCTTGACCTTTCAGCTCTGATACCAACTATATAGACCCGAAAATTTTGATCCCGAAATTTCCAGATAGTTATGGAAAAGAAGAAAGAGATAGAAGAGTAAGAATAACAGAAACACCAACATCTCACATTCGCTGCGGATAAAATATAATAACAAATAACAACAGTTTACAAAAGAATTCGGCATCTATCAAATTCCGCTTTAATACATCAGAGTCACGCATATATACAGACAATGGATATACACAATCACTATGTTAATGCTTAAAATTGAACGTTAAGACCCCGGTGTAAGTAGAGATTAAGTGAAAGCACCATCCGTCAATACGGAAATTAGAAGTAAGTAGAAAAGTCACAGAAAAAAGTAGTAAAGAGACAACAGTTTTATAGTGGTTCGGCTTCAAGTTAATCCTACGTCCACTTTAATCTTCTTTATTGCTGAATCAATTACAACTTTACAGCAATCTTCGATTACAACACTGCAAGGACAAATAGCTAGAACTCCGATGTAGAAGAACTCTTTGAATCCATGTCAAATGTGTTAGATTTCTTCTTGAAGTTCACTGAGATGTCTTTCGTGTTTGAAGTATCGAGTGAGTCGAGAATTCAGCAGAGTATCGGCGTTCCAGAAATGAGCCAAAAAGATCCCTTTTCAGTTGGAGTAGGTGGGGTATTTATAAGGAGTTTTCTGAATTAGGTCGTAGGTCGCGAGCAACCTTGGATAGGTCGTAGGTCGTGAACGACCTAGTGGTAGCGGTTTACGGCTTAACTAGGGTTTACTTGATCACCTCAAACAATCTAGCAAGTCATAGGTCGCGACCGACCTAGGGAGGAAGCGGCATAAGAAGTTACTTCGGTATTGTTTAGGTCGTGAGCGGCCTATGGGAGGATGGTTAGCGACCTAAGGTTGGGAGCGGCCTATAAGCAAGCGGCTTCATTCTATGATAACTCGCTAGGTCGCTGGATCTTTTAGGTCGCTAGGTCGTTTAGCTACTAGGTCGTTGGGTCGCTCTAGTCCATAGATCGTTAGGTTGCTTTAATCTAGAGGTCGTTAGGTCGCTTTAGTCCATAAGTCGTTAGGCCTCTCCATTGTGATATGTTGTTGCCCTGTGTTGATTGTTAGGTCGCTAGGTCGTTGATAAGCTTAGGTCGCTAGGTCGCGATATCTTTAAGTTGTTAAGTCGTTGAATAAAGGAGGGTTAACACTTGCCACTCGAAGTATACGCCTATGAGTTAGGTCGTGTGCTTCGATCACTCTTAACTCGTGCCACCTTAGATCTTTTAAGTCGTGAGCGACCTATGAGGGAGCTAGGTCGTTCGTGCCGATTCGTGTTCCTCTACTCCTGTATATAAGCCGCCGAGACCACCGCTTCCTTTCTTTACCTGCTCTAACACTCTAACCTTCTCCCAAAGGATTTTCAAGCTTTTAAAGAAGAAATCAATTAGTTGCCGATCATCTCTACAATCACACTACGTAAGTGAATTCTGATCATCCTCCAACCACGGTCACCGTTGAATTGTGAACTCCTCATTTTTCGACCCTAACCCGATTTCACATGCCTTATTTTGCTACGAATCACATTACGCTAGATTTTTGACCGTTACTATGCATGCCGTCGCTGTAATTCATGTGAGCACAGTAATGTATCGGGTTTATGATGGATCTGAGGCGTTTTGAATTGGTTTTGGATGATCTGGTGGTGTGGGAAGACAACGGAGTTTATTGTAGGGAGGATAACGGGCTATTGGTTAACCGGTTAGTGGGTCAGGCGATTTGTTGAAAGAAAGGAGTTCGCAAGTTAAGGAGAGTTAGGCCGTGCTTGACCTAAGAGCCTTGAGCGACTTAGGGCTTCAACAGTGTGGACATGAATCGTACGTCTTAGCCCTGTGAACGACTTAGCGGCTTAGCCATAAAACTCCAAACGACATAAGGGACAGCGACTTAACTTGCCAGGATTTCATGCGACCTAAAGTTGAACGACCTAAAGGATCAGCGACCTAATTTACCAGAATAATACACGGCTTAAAACTAGGCGACTTAAAAATCAGCGACCTAACTTAACTCGCAGCATAGCTTTAAGTTGAAGGAAGATAACTGATAAACTTTATAACTTGAGCAGAGCCACCTAGGAAGAGTAGGTGACTTAACTTCTTGCGGCATAGGTCGTAGGTCGCGTATTCATAGGTCGTAGGTTGCACGTGCATTTGAGCGACCTAGGACTTGGCCTCTTTTGCATTTCCTTGAACTCCTTTCAACTTGAATGAACATGACATTGCTGAACTGAATTCCCAACTTGAACTGCCGAGATAACATGCTTGAACTTGTTGTACTTCTTTACAGATCTCATTAACTTTAATGCTAATAACCTGAAACAACATTTGCAGAAAAATGGGACGAATATACTTCCACTGATCCCCCACATCGAATGACAGATTATTCGATAAAAGATAATCAACTTAAAGAAATTATATGAAATGCCGTGAATCGACAAAATCAAGTGAAGTATTAAAGCAAAGCCATATTAATCAATTAAAACTCATTTGTCTGCATCAATACTGCACTTGTATTTGGAATTAAAACAACAAGCCCCGAAACTTTAAAATTGACAAATGCGTATTAGTTTAATTTTGGTTATATTTGCTTGTCGTTTTGTCAGTTTTGCACAACACTTCACACATTTAGGAAACGTGCACCTTCATATTTGAATACCCAGTTCCTTGTGTAGAATGTCTTCTCAAGAAGAAATAATAGAGCAAGCTGAAGAGGTCTTCTCGATAGCCAATCCACTGGATGATCCCCCAGAAAGGACTCCAACTACTCTGAGTCAGCGGGCGTTCAACCAACTACGTATTCAGTTTGGTATTACTGAAGCAGATGCTTTACTTTCCGAACCAAACGATACTGCTGACAGGCCACCTCTCGATTTCATCGCTATCAATCGTCAGATGTGCCTATGTGGTGCTATTCCTCCTTTTAATGACTTTCTTCAGCGACTCCTTCTCCGATTGACTATCTCTCCTTTCCAATTGCATCCCAATGGACACGCCATCCTAATGGGACTTTGTGTGCTGTTCAGGAGGACACTTGACCGTCTTTCGAGTTTTGAAGAAATCTGTTACTTGTGCACATTCGCAAAGAACAAAGATCATCCCTCTATCACACTCATGAGAAGCGCCAGGAACCGTAGATTGATCGTCAATCTTCCGGAAAGCGCCCACGGGTTCTTAAATCAATTTTCTTCGTTCGTCGCCCTCCAAGATTTTACGCCATCTGGAGAGTAGGAATAAAGATTTCTCACTCCCACTTTTTCCATTTGAGCTTTTCAAAGTCCGAGTTGCTAGGTGCTAATTTCGTTCTTTTCTTTTACAGCACTTCCTCCTCCCTCTAGAGATCCTAGCCACAAGCCGACTTTTGAATGATTAAGTGTCGTGGCGATTGAGGAAAGAAGTATTAAATTTTTGCTGAAAGATGAATTCCTCCACCAATTCGGACTTCTGCACCCTTCCCGTTCTACTCAGCCTCATGAAGTCCTTGATTCTCCAGTAGAGACATCGGATGCCCCAGTTTCCGTCGGAGAACTTACACCGAAATAACGTACTGTTGAGGCTTCACTGGTGAAGTGCTCTGCTTCTATTGACGTTGCGGGGTCGTCCGGCAAACTAGCACTTGCCCCTATTATTGAGGAAGAGGAACCTCCTCACCAGTCCGGGAAGACTGTTGATGAAGGAGCTTAGGGGATGGGTCCCGTCGGGCACAATGGCGACGATATTTTTGAGGGGTTGAGCGACTTGATGATCACTTCACAGAAGCTTTTTAAAGATAATACCGCTGCTACTAAAGTTATTTCTCCAGTAGTTGAAGCGACATCTGTCTTGCAACAAACTCCGTCAGCCCAAGAGTCGACACTTGCTGCAAAATCCGTCATCACCCCCCAACCGAGGAGTGATTCGTAGTTTAACGCGCGTAGTTTGCATGTTACACACACTTAGGATTTTTTAGCACTTATATGCATTCAACTTCCTTTCTTTGTTGATTTCTGAACTTTGTCTTTTCTTCATTTTCAGATTCTCCAATGGGACGAAGTGGCTCTTATTACGATGATTTCCAGCATTATGGGAGACGCAGTTCTTATGACTCCAAGAGGTATCTTCCTGCTTCGTGGGAAACCGACGAAGAAAGAGCTGCGAGGAAAGCTCGTGAGAGGCGTGCTTACGAAGAACTCTACGGGAGGCGGGATGAACGACATGATTCTTCCCAGAAGAGGATGACAGCCACAAACGAAAATCTCGTGATGATAAAGGGAAAAGTCATGTCGTTGAAGATCCAACCAAACGGGCCAAACTTGGTGAGAAACCGACATCTAAAATTTTTGAAAAACCCGCTGCTCCCGTCTCTTTGGAAATTCCTTCCCGCTCTCCTGCTCGTCAAAGTGCCGATATTCAAACAATTAACAGTAGGCCCCCATATCAAGTTGGACAGGGTCCGGCTACTCTTCAAAGTCGGTTTCTGCACTGGTGCTTAAAGGGAGTGTGTTTCGATCTTGACTTGGTCCCAATCGATAAGCAAGCTATGTTGCGAAATCTTGATGCCGTCAAACTCGACATCGAGAGAATGTCTGGTTGGCAGAAACTTGTTGACGAGCTTCAAAGAGTAAACCGCGCAAATCTCAAAGCCATGCTGACTATGGAAAATGACAAATCCGAGTGGCAGAAAACACTCGATCAGCATGATGCCAAGATGAAGAGTATTGTCGCTTATAACGAGAAGCTTGAAGTGGAAGTTGAGAAACTTAAAGAAGAGCTCTCCACTTCTTCCACTTCCTATTCTCAAAGAGATGAAGTGCTTAAAAACCAGGTGAGAGATGCTCACGCTGCACAGAGAGACGCTGAAGATAAATTTGAAGCACAACAGCAAGTTGTAGAGAGCTATCGAGCTGACGTGGCTCAGTTGCAAGAAAAAACCAGCTCCCAGAACTTGGAAATTGAATTGCTAAAAGCTCGACTTTCCATAGCTGAAAAAGAGCGTGATGATGCTGTTGCCGGCAAAGCAGTGGCCGAAGAATCCCATATGGCAACTAAAGCCAAAATCAGCTCTACTTTGTTCGAGTTTTACATTCATAGTGTTCTGGGGCACGGTAGCCTTAGATTTTTGGGACCGAAGTACGAAATTACTTTGGCCAAAGTGTGGGAGGCTGCCCTTGATATGCTTGGAGGAGCTGGATATGCTGAAGAAGATTTAATGGCGCACTATCTAGATGATGATGCATGTGCCGCTCTTGCCAGGGGAAAGGAGCAACTTGCCAAAGAGAGATCCGAAATGACAGAAGGGGAACATTTAGGGAAGGCAACTTCAACCGACCCAGTTCAACCTTCGGTTTCGGCCGACATCGATATTGTTGGATCCAGTTCCCATTCTCCACCTCCTGCTAAAGTTGTTATTGAAAGTGCAACCGCCCGCACTAGAGATGAGACTCAAGAAAGCACAGAGGCGCAGGACTTTGAAGTTGACATAGTAAAGCCTACTTCTCCAGGTAACCTTAATGCTGATCTTACTCAAGTGGACTACTTGTTTACTTCACACGTGCTTGATGAACTTTTTGATTATTACTTAATTCTCGATACGCCACTTTCTCCTCTTTTTATGAGAGATACTGACTTTAACTTCTCTTCTACTATAGTGAAAGCGCCAAGTGTTTTTCAGCCTTCCCCTCTTCCAACTGTTTCCTCTCCGCCTCTTCAAATTACTCCCCTTCTGTTTCTCAACCGGGGTCACAAGAGGAACAGATAGAAGCTCTTAAAGTCTTGGATGACTCGGTCGCTTCTCAAGAATATAATGCCGAAGAACCTGAAGATGGCGAAAGAACCCTGGAGCAAACTATTTCTGATGAAATAAAGTTGTATGCACTTTTCACTCCGGGCAGTGAGTCTTCTTCAAGGAAGAAGGGGACGCAGGGAGTTTAAAAGAAAACGAGTGAAGCTTCTATCGGCGAAGAGAAAGCAGAAGAAAGTCTAATTGTACCCCTTCCTCTTTCTTCCCCTACTCTCACAAGCCGACCCAAAAAGTTAGTCATCCGGCCAGGCGAGGGCTCGAATGGTGGCAGGAAGAAGAAGTGATTCTCTTCTCCTATGCTTTTTGCTTTTTTTCTTGTATGTATAAAGACTTGTGTTGACCGGAGATTGTGCGGGTACCGGTTCCCGCCTTCTTTAGTTTTGAAACCTGCACATGTATAAAATTTTCATAGTATGGAATAAAATGATTCTTTTACTTGTACAAACTTCTGTCTGTATTTGAGAATGCATTTATTCTTATTTTCATACAGGTTTCTTTATTTTCTCTGTGTGATGTTGCAGTAAACCTATGGTATGTTGCTTGAGCATTGCTTTTATTTTTGTAACTATATTATATTGCCCCCATACCATGGTTTATTGCAATCTCTTTCACATTGGCAAAATTTTGGAGAACAACTCTTCTGTTTCGAGAAGACTTGTACTCTTTCTTTAGAGAACAACTTTTGCATTTGAAGGAGGCTTGCATCTGTACTTTAGAGAATAATTTTTCCATTTTAAGGAAATATTTTTCTGATTTAGTAGAATGCGCCTCGTATTGGAGAAGTCTTCTCTTTCTTTTTTTTTTTCTTTTTGTGGAGAAGTTTTTACACTTCACTTTCGGAGAAAGTCACTTTTATTTTTGACAAGTGAACTTTCCTATGCGGTAAAGTGGGCCTCCGAAAAAGGTCTTTGACCTGTTTGTGCTACCGAAGAGGGTTTTTGTTTGATTGTGCCTCTAGGAAGAGGGCTTTTTTGTGTGTGCCTCTGGGGAGAGGGCTTTTGTTTTTTCCCTATACGTCGGGAAGCGGTCCTCCGAAGAGGGCTTTTTGTTTCTGCCTCTGGGGAGAGGCTTTTGTTTTTTCCCTGTTCGTTGGGAAGCGGGCCTCCGAAGAGGGCTTTTCACATTTCGACTCGTGTGAAGTTTTATTTCAGATCACGGTGAAATGTGTGCCTCCGAAGAGGTCTTTTAGCATTTCAACTTTGGTGAAATGGGCCTCCGAAGAGGGCTTTTCACATTCCAACACTTGTGAAGTTTTATGTCAGATCTTGGTGGAATGCGTGCCTCCGAAGAGGGCTTTTCACATTTCAACTCGTGTGAAGTTTTATTTCAGATCATGGTGAAATGTGTGCCTCCGAGTAGGGCTTTTTCCTGGAAGTTTCCTTCTCATGGTTGTATGGATTCACGGGGCGGACACAAGTTACTTGGATGTTTGTTTGCACAAACGTTCTCAGCTAATTAATGAGTGCCCTGTGCCTTCCACTTGGGAAGGTGCCACCGGTCATTCCACCAATCTTTTTTGGTTGAGAAAGAGAACTTTTTTTTTGGCAAGTCCCATTAGAGGTCTTTATCCTCTGAAGAGTTGTGCCTCCGAAGAGGGCTTGTGCCTCCGAAGAGGTCATTGGTTGTTTCCTACCTGCTCGCCCATGTCTTTTCACCATTTGCTCATATCAGCGATTCCCTGTTATCATTTTTCAAGCACACGTTCCTTTCTTTTGCAAGTAGTTTATTTTATCCAAAGAAGTGTACTTCATTGTTAAATGAGTTCTCAGTGGCAAACACAGGAAGTTAAACGGATATTCGTTTGCACAAATGATCACAATTAGCTAGCAAGGGCCCATCTCCGGCAGAACCGCTAACTGTTTGCTTGAAGCACTTCTTACATAGGATTTCAGCCTGGAATTTTTGTGGCTGAACATTCATTTGTTGAGTGATGTCAGGGATCGCTTGGTCTTGTGATGGGTGAGATTTGCTTTAATTGCCTGCAATATTAAATCGACATTTTAGCAATACAATTAAAGTAATTTTCATATATCGAAATAAAATACGCATTTTGTAATAGTAGAGAACACAAGATTTATAGTGGTTCGGCCAAGAACTGTGCCTACATCCACTTTATAGTTCTTATTATTCACTTGCAATGGCTTTACAATGGCTTTCAATACAAGAATCATACATGCATAATTCTTTTACAGTATTTCAATAAAGCTTTTAAGTAAAATATGGGCGCAAGTTATTGCTGTTTCAAGCCCTTGGAATTGGATCTCCTTCGACAGTTGTCATTTTGAAAGTGCCATCAAGAAGTTTTTTGCCTATGACATACGACCCTTTCCAGTTTGGCGCAAACACTCCTGTTGCTGTCATGATCCTTTTCAAGACTAGATCTCCAATCTCAAAGCTGTGTTGGCGAACTTTGGAATTGAAGTGCCTGGCAATTCTTTGCTGATGGGCTGCAATTCTGAGCTGAGCCTCTACCCTTTTTTCATCAATGAAGTCTAATGCTTCACGTTGCAACTTTTCATTTTCAGCTTGATTGAAATGGATTTTTCTGTTTGAAGGGACTTCTGTTTCCACCGGAATCATTGCTTCTGATCAATATGCCAATGAAAATGGAGTGTGCCCCGTCCCAGTTTTATGGGTAGTTCTGTATGCCCATAGTGCTAGTGGTAGCTTATCGACCCAACCACCCTTCGCTTTTTCTAGCTGTTTTTTGATGGTTGATTTGATAATTTTGTTTACTGCCTCCACTTGCCCGTTTTCCTGCGGATGAGCCACCGTTGAGAAGCTTTTTTGGATCTTGAATCGCTTGCAAAAATCTTAGAACTCTTCACTTTCGAATTGGGTTCCATTGTCTGTGGTTATCTTTTGAGGCACACCATAGCTGATTTCGGACTTGGCGGTTGGCAAAGGCCCGATGAGATCTATTCCCCAAAAAGCAAATGGCCATGGACTGACCATCTGTGTTATCTCGGTGGACGGTGCTCTTGGGATTTTTGCAAATCTCTAGCATCGGTCACATTTCGGGCGTAGCTTGCAGCATCACGATTAATGTCTAGCCAAAAATTACCCATAACGGTGAATTTTCTTTGCTAGAGTTTGACCACCTGAATGATCTCCACATTCTCCTCCGTGTACTTCAACTAGAATTGTCTTAGCCTCTTCCTTGTTCACACATCGGAGTAATGGCATTGAGAATCCCCGCCTGTACAATCGGCCATCTTGAATTATATATCTAGAGGCTTTTCTTAGCAACTTCTGACGCTCCTTTGAATTTTCTGGAAGAGAACCATTGAGCAGATATCCCATTATCGGAGTCATCCACGATTCTTGCTCTTGAGATATAGTCATGATCCAGTCAATATCCGTCTCATCAATGCTTGGACCTGATAGGACTTCCACAGGAACTAATCCCAGTAATTGAGCTTCACCAGTGCTTAAATACTTTGCGAGAGAATCTGCCTTCATGTTCTCTTCCCGGGATATATGATTTATCGTATAATGGTCAAGATCATCGAGAAGTTCCTAGGCTCTTGACATGTAAGCAGGCAGATTCATCCTTTAGTTTGAAACTCTTTCTTGACTTGACATACAATAAGCTGTGAATCACTGAAGGTCTGCAACACTTTGACACTCAATTCTTTAGCAATCTTCAAGCCGGAAATAAGAGCTTCATATTCTGCTTCATTGTTTATCAAAGGAAATTCCAATCTCAATGCATAGCACAATGACCGCCTTTCAGGGGTTTCAAGTACAACCCCAGCTCCGGAAGAGTAATCGTTTCTTGCACCATCAACATATAATCCATCGAATTGGGGTATTATCAGTTACCTCTTCCTCACTGTCACCTTGTTTGCAAATTCTGCGATGAAATCTGCTAAAACTTGTCCATTGATTGCTCTCCGAGGATGATAAGTGATGTCGTACTGGCTTAGTTCAATATTCCACTTCAGAAGGCGACCCGAAGTCTCAGGGCGAAACAGGACTTGCTTCAGATGTTGATTAGTGAGGACTTTGATAGGATGAGCTTGGAAATATGGCCTCAATTTTCTTGATGCAATTAGTAGATAATAGGCGAGCTTTTCCAATTTTGAATAATTCATCTCTTCCCCAGTAAATCTTTTGCTGATATAATAGACCGGGCGCTGATTTTTTGCGTCTTCCCATACCAACGCTCCACTAAGAGCATGAGATTAGATTGCCAAATATACGAAAAGATCTTCTCCATCGCCGGGCTTAGAAAGTATTGGAGGCATTTCCACATGACGAATCAACTCATCGAAAGCATTCTGGCATTCAGGAGTCCAGTCAAAATTTTTCCTTCCTTTCTTCAGAGCATAAAAGAATGGAATCCATTTATCAATAGCTTTGGAAATGAATCGACTCAAGGCAGCGACTTTTCCATTAAGACTTTGCAATTCCTTTTTCGTTCTAGGAGCTTTGACTTCTTTTAAGGCATTAATCTGAGTAGGATTAGCTTCAATGCCCCTAGCACTCACAACGAAACCCAAGAACTTTTCGGACTCCACTCCAACGAACATTTCGAAGGATTAAGTTTCATTCCGTACTTTCGGAGGACTGCAAACATTTCTGCCAAGTGATCCATATGGTCTACTGCCTTCTTTGATTTCACCAGCATATCGTCAACATAAACTTCCATAGTTTTTCCAATATGTGGCTTGAACATAGCGTTGACGAGTCTTTGGTAAGTTGCCCCTGCATTCTTAAGTCTGAAGGGCATAACTCTATAGCAGCAGAGACCAATGTCGGTGATGAAGCTCGTGTCCTCCTGATCCGGCTCATGCATCATGATCTGGTTGTATCCAGAGTAAGCATCCATAAAAGATAACAATTCATGCCCCGCTGTTCCATCCACTAACTGATCTATCCTGGGTAACGGAAAGCAGCCTTTGGGGCAAGCTTTGTTTAAATATGGGAAGTCGATGCATACTATCCACCTCCCATTAGCTTTCTTAACCAGTACTGGATTTGAAACCCAATTTGGATAAGTAGACTCCCTGATGAAATCATTCTCCATGAGCCGGTCTACCTTTTCTTTCAACGCTGCTGACCTTTCCGGACCCTGGGTTCTTCTTTTCTGCTTTACCGGTGTAAACTTCGAATCAATATTCAGAGTATGTACTGCAATTTCTGGGGATATTCCACACATGTCAGCATGAGTCCAAGCGAATACGTCCAGATTTGCTTTCAAGAACGATATCAGGGAATTTTGAACCGTCACACTAAGTTGCGAACCCACATTCACCATTTTGTTCGGATCTTTCGGGTCAACCGGTACTGGTACCGTTACTTCCACTGGTATCACTCTATTCTCCCATGCACTGGCTTTTCTAGGATCCATTTATCTTTGTGTCCCGCTATGCTCGCCAGTGCAGGGTCCACCCTGTAAATGCTACAAGGTTGGTTCTTTGATGTGGACTGGGGCTGTCGCATCTTTTCCAATCTCTCTCTTCCTTGCTTCACGCAACTCTATAAGATAACATTCTCGCCCAACATTCTGATCCCCTTTAATAACACCAACTCCATTATCCGTGGGGAATTTCATAGTGAGGCACCAAGGGGCGAGAATTGCCTTAAAAGCTGCAAGAGTTGGTCGGCCTAGGAAGGCGTTGTAGGCAGAAGATTCATCAACAATTACAAAAGTCTGTTTTCGAACCACCTTTTTTTGCTCCTCTCCAAGCTCGACGAACAAGTCAATAGTTCAAATTGGCTGCTTCGGTTCCCCAGTAAACCCAACAATCTTCCGAGATGAAGCTTGAACATCAGCCATCGGAATTTTCATTTGATGGAATGTCTTTTTGAAGAGAATGTTGCAAGAAGCGCCGCAATCTAGAAGTACTCTTCTCACAATAGCCGGCCCAATGCCTGCAGAGATGACCATGGGATCCATGGTTGGGGCTTCAATGCCCATAGAGTCCCTGGCTCTGAACACAATATCATCATTAAGAGTTTTCTGCTGCTTCAAAGGCACAACATCTTTTAGCACAAAAATACTTTCTTCTGCTGGTGTGTATTTCAAGGCACGGGCATATCTTTCCATCTCGCCCCAGCTTCTGCCTGCTGGGTGAGGACCTCCCGTAATCACATTAATAACAAGCCTTTCTGATTCATGCATAGTGTTCCTCTCACCCGAGCCAGATGGATGAGCTAGAAGTTGCTGGCCCTTAGTAGATGAAGTTGGGTCATTCCTATTTCTTTTAACATATTGCTGCAACTTGTTCTCTCTCAGCAGTTCTTCAATCAAACTTTTCAGATGGCGACATTCGTTGGTATCATGACCGGGTTGATTATGAAATCGATAAAATCTCCCGCTTTGAGCAGCTTTTTTGCCAACTCTCATCTCAGGCGGTTTAGGATATTCTACCGCATATTTAGTAGCAAAAAAGATATTCTCCGGGGTGTCAGTCAAAGGAGTGAAATCTAAAGGTTTTAAGAAGCGTGGTTTCTTCACATCCTTCTGCTTCTTCCCACCATTATTCTCCCTCTTTTGACTTTCGGATTCCTTTTTGGTAGGAGCAGCAATATTATCCTTAACCTCTGCCAATGCCACTTTAACCGTTGCTTGAAGGCTTTCCAAGCGCATGAATTCATCAGCTTTCTTATAGAATTTCTTGACCGAATTCGGTTCTTTCATCTTCAACCACTTTTCAAATTCGCTTGACTTGTCGATTGCCCTCATCAAGTATGTCAAGACCATCCGAGGCTCTGCATTGTCCACTTCAGCCAAATCTATGTTGAAGCGGTTCAAGAAAGATCTAATAGGTTCCCCAGGATTCTGTTCCAGGCTTGACAGTGACATAATATCCTTTGCCTTTGAAGCATATAACCTGAATTACTCTTTAAACCTCGAGTCAAATCGGCGAACTGGTCTATGGATCGGACCGGAAGCTTTGTGAACCAGAGTAGAGCCACTCCTTCCAAGTATACCGAAAAGTACCGGCATTTGATCTCATCAGATGCTCTAGCACCAGTCATGTGCCAATCATACTTATACAGGAATTGATTAGGGTCGCTTGTTCCCTTATAAGCTGGGATGGTAGGAGGAACAAACTTCCTTGGAAATTCATCCTTTAGAGTCCTTTCTGTGAACGGAGTTTTGCTCGGAGCGAATTCACATTCCTTCTCATCTTCTTCTCTCTACATGCTCTCTTTCATGATTTGTCAAACCATGCCCGAAAGGTATTCCCCATCATTTAAAGGCTCTGCAGGACAGACTTAAGCCATTTTCTAGGAAGTTTGTCTGGACAAACGTTCCCGTAGAGTTGGCTGCGGTCTCGATCCTCCAGCTTGGGAGGTGTTTCTTTGGCGGGGCAAGTTGCTCTTTGAGGAATATTTCTTTCTTCAGGATTATGAGCATCATCAGCAAGGTTTTCTCCATTATTCACCGGTTGACGGTTAGCTCCGAGCAATGCATTTAACCTATCAAGCATTAAAGCATTTTGAGTTTCCATCTGCTGGTATAACCCAGATACTACAGCATCTAACTCCGCTCGTGTAATTCCAACACTTGGAGCTGCTTGGCTTGATGAAGAAGAAGTGGCAGTATTCTCACGAACATCACTGGATCTAGTAGATCTGCGCTTCCTTCTAGGAGCCATTATCTCCGATAGACTTCTGGTTTTGAGAGAGGTTTTTTCAACAAAATTTTGAGAATCAATGACGAAAGTAGCCTGAGTTGGATTCTCAGTGAAAGCACCAAAAATGTTAACGCTTAAAATTGAACGTTAACACCCCGGTGTAATTAGAGATTAAGTGAAAGCACCACCCGTCAATACGGGAATTAGAAGTAAGTAGAAAAGTCACAGAAAAAAGCAGTAAAGAGACAACAGTTTTATAGTGGTTCGGCTTCAAGTTAAGCCTACGTCCACTTTAATCTTCTTTATTGCTGAATCAATTACAACTTTACAACAATCTTCGATTACAACACTGCTAGGACAAATAGCTAGAACTCCAATGTAAAAGAACTCTTTGAATCCATGTCGAATGTGTTAGATTTCTTCTTGAAGTTGACTGAGATGTCTTTCGTGTTTGAAGTGTCGAGTGAGTCGAGAATTCAGCAGAGTATCGGCGTTCCATAAATGAGCCAAAAAGATCCCTTTTCAGTTGAAGTAGGTGGGGTATTTATAGGGAGTTTTCTGAATTAGGTCGCGAGCGACCTTGTATAGCTCGTAGGTCGTGAGAGACCTAGTAGGAGCGGTTTACAGCTTAACTAGGGTGTACTTGATCACCTCAAACAATCTAGCAAGTCATAGGTCGTGACCGACCTAGGGAGGAAGCGGCATACGAAGTTACTTCGGTATTGTTTAGGTCGTGAGCGACCAAGGGGAGGATGGTTAGCGACCTAAGGTTGGGTGCGGCCTATAAGCAAGCGGCTTCATTCTGTGATAACTCACTAGGTCGCTGGATCTTTTAGGTCGCTAGGTCGTTTAGCTACTAGTTCGCTGGGTCGCTTTAGTCCGTAGATCGTTAGGTCGCTTCAGTCAATAGGTCGTTAGGTCGCTTTAGTCCATAAGTCGTTATGCCTCTCCATTGTGATATGTTGTTGCCCTGTGTTGATGGTTAGGTCGCTAGGTCCTTGATAAGCTTAGGTCGCTAGGTCGCGATATCTTTAAGTCGTTAAGTCGTTGAATAAAGGAGGGTTAACACACCATGTCTCAGATATAAAACAATATAATATAGCGGAAACACTCCATACATTCTTGCGATCCAGCTCGCCTCCTGAGCTCCAGAACGTCCTTACCTGAAAATCTGTAATACTCAGTCTGGCCCGAGCATTACATCAAAGTAACACCCAGGTCAGACTGGAAACCAGCGTGAGTAAACTATCTAACATTGAATATAAAGCATACAACTTAAATAAAATCCGGGGTAACTCGTATTAATTTAAAAATTCACAATTTGTTATAGACATTACTTATTTCACACATCAATTTTCTAAGTATCAAAATTTAGATTAAATAGTCCAATTCACTTAAATCATTTCATTCCAGCCTATTGATTTCATATACCAATCTATAAAAATTCGAAGTGGTTTCGGATATTCTCCAATAACCGAACCCGGTCCCTTCGAATCTCATTCATGGCATCCAATACCATTCGATCATCCATAAGCAAACTTGATCACTTCCAAATTTATTTAATTAATTCAAATTGAATTACTAAACTCGATCACTTAGATTCCTTCATTTAAAATTAATTAATTTGAAATCAATTAATTAATCATCCCATAATTATCCATCCTAGTTTATTGCCCTGGATTAATTATCCTTCAATTGCATTCAAGTAATTATCTTTTATTAATTTCACAAATTAATTATTCTCAACTAAAATAAATAATTAATCTTTAATTACATTAATCCTTAATTACTTATTAATCAATTTCTCATAAATCACTTAGTATTGTTTAATTAATCTTAATTAATCAATCTTTAATTAAGTCATTGATTATATAAATTAATGATTTCCTATTTACATTTCAATTTATCCTAATCGAATTTAATTACATTAATTAATTAATCATTAATTAAACCACAAATATTAATCACCCTTGATTTATCTCATCCTGTAATTATCGACCTTTTGATTTACTTCATTAAATAAATTAATTACTCCTTAATTTGTTATCTTAATTAATCCCTTAATTGATTACACAAGTAATTATACCCAATTTACTTCTACTAACAAATCATCATTCAAATAATTACATCCGGCAATTATTTATTAATTACTTCCCTACGTAATTTTATATTATTAATTGCATTAAGTAATTACCTATCAAACCACCCAATTTATTCTATTTATATTTTAGAATCCCAAATTATTCTTATCCAATTATAACACATCACAATTTAATTCCCAAATTTATCTTTCATGGTATATAAATAAAATGCATCATCAATTATGAAAATAGTTTCTACATTGTGAGGAATCCAGTTGGATCCCTCCAACCTGTTTCCCTGCATCCACAGGTGTTAGCACAATACCAATTCCACCTCGAGGTGGAATATCGCGTTATATGGGATTTATAGAATATCATCCGCTATTATACGGCTCATAAGGTCTCATCCGCTATATAATGCAGGAAATCAATCACCCAATAAATACTATATACTAATATATATAATATAGCACATCAATTCAATTCAACCATTCAATCAATCATTTAAATTTAGCCATTTAAATTTAAATAAAAACCCAATTGAGTGAGATTAACTCACCTTTGCTTTTTAATTTGCCATCCTATTCATCTCGACTTGTTTCTTCAAATTATAGACCTTGTATAAACATTATATGATTTCATAAATATTTAAACTAATTGAACAATTAATTTCCATTTGATAGATTGAAGCAATTAATTACTAAATTTAAAAATAAATTTCCTTTAATACATTATATTTAGTACTAAAATAATTAAATTAGTTTTATAAAATCAACTAATCACCCTAAACACATATTTTAAAATAAAAAACTAAGTTTAAAATATGCATATGTATATTCTTAAAATTTTTATATCTTTCAAACTTATATGTATATATATCTATTTTACATCTACACATTGATTTAAATCTAAACGGTAAACATATGTATTTCCTTCTTCTTCTATTTTTCTGTTGTAATAATTCTTCTCTGTTTTACTATATGTATATTTTTAATCCCACATTAAATAAAAATTTATACATATTCATTTACTGAAATAAACTAAGATAAAATATAATAAATTAAAATACCTTACTGCGAACACCCCACGGTCATCCCAGCAATCGCTGCCACAAATTGATTCATCTATAACGAACCCAGCCCCGTATTGCGACTAGCGGTCTCGAACCAGGAGAATTTCACGCATCATCGATCCACTCAATGCCATCATACGTGCCTCCTTGCTTTTCCTCTGTGCTCACTCAGCCATCTAAGTCCACGCGCGACCCAGGGTTCGTCGAACTAGATTTCTCGATGATCCAACTTGCCGCCATCGTGACTCACTCGGCAACTCACACCAAGCACAACAACAGCCGCGATAAACGAATGAGACACCCCATCATCAGCTCGAGCTTCAGGCGAGCCGCCACTACCGAAACCCTAGTTCAATCCAGACGATGGGACGGTTCGAAGCTCCAACTCGAACTAGAGACGACGAGATCGACCTCGAGAATGAATTGAGAGGAAATGGAAAGCATTCGATCGAAGAATTTTTAGTGAAACCATTATTTACTTTTTTCTCGAATTCGATTTTCCCCTTTAGAAAATAATTCGGCTGCACTATTTTATAGAGGTGAAAGGAAAAAAAAGGGAAAAACGAAGTTAGCGTGTTCAAGAGCCTTTGCGTGTTTGAAAGAAAAAGGGACAGGATTGTACGGCTAGGCTTGCATAGGTATAGGATAGGATGGATGATGGGAAAGAATTTCTGCTAAAGGTTGGCCAGTGTATGCGAATATGTATATTCAATTTAAATTCAAATTCAAATCATCTCGATTTACACACTCCAAAATTCCGAACCCCTATCGAGGCATGCCGCCAGGCGTCTATAATGTTATACCCCTATTCTGAACGCAATGGAAATGGTTTCAAGCTCTAATTCGATCGTATGGAGAAGATAGCTTTTTGGACCTAGTTATTCTATTAAATTTCGATTTAATTTTCAGCGCGTTTACTTATCGTACGCCCATATGATCATTCCAAACATTACGAAAATTGAAATTCGATAATAATACAATATTACCGATCCAATGGAAGTAGTTTCGTCAAAATCTGAGACTGCGCCTCGGAAGGCTATTTTTAAACGTCAATTTAAACGATATATTTTCAAAACTAAACAAATCAGTGTTAAATTCAATTTTTTTACTATCTTCTGTATTATCAATATAAATTTTACAAACCCTTAAATTATTTTTAAGAGGCTTAAAACTCCATATTCAACATTTAATCCAATTTCCAGTAATTAATTCCAATAATTTAGTTGCTAAATAATAATAATAATTGAATTCAAGTTTAAAATTCACTTTCAAATATTTAAAATCAACTAAATATTCCAATTTCAAATGCTCAAAAATTCCGTGTCGTCACAATATCATATTCATTTCAAAATCAAATTTATTTCGAAATTATCATATATTCGTTTAAAAATCAATTCCATTTCGAAATCATCATATGTTCAAAATTATCAATTTTGTCCGATAAATCAATTTTACTTCCAAAATTTGATACGAATTCAATTTAGGTTGTAATCTTTACTTTAACCTAGTTCATATTTAAGTCCAAGACTTAAATATGAACAATTTACCCTTTAATTAGTTTGATCATAGAAAATAGTTCAAATAGTTTAAAATATTTAAGTATCATTTCGTATCATTTTTTCTTAGAAGTACTCCAAGTTCGAATAAAAGTCAATCTTTAAAAAAAACAAATCCATTTCTGAAATTCACGACGTATTTCGTTTATAACGTAAAAATTTAAACTTCGAATAATTAACAATCTTATTTATCAAGTTTAAAATTACAACATTTCATGCTCCAATTCAAAATAATTCAATTTCCATAAATTTGATTTTATTCTTAAAAATCAATTCATTTAAATAATTTTGAAACAACTTTTAAAATCATTTAATTTAACCAACCCAGTGTCCATCTATAATTCTCTACCCTATGGCCAAGTGGATAATTAATCCAATTTAATTTCAAGGATGGATATATATTATTCCAATCCACATAGATGTCATAGGTACATATCATTTCAACCTATTTCTTAATATGTTTCGCAATAATCCAGTTTACAGTTTTATATGCAATAAACAGTATACAAGATGATAGCGTGATATCTCAAAATAAATAAACAACCAAATATCAACCAATAACATCCATCACAACCAATCATCCAACTAGTCAATAATCATAATGATCAACCAATTTTCTATAATTTGGGAATTCTGCTAGTAGTTAAATTCTTATTCAATTTCAACTGTCGATTTTAAAATTCATCATTCAATTCAGATGTCAATTAAATATCAATTTAAACTTATCAATCAGCGATCAATAAATTTTTAGTCACTTCACGAAATAAATTTAGCTAACATAAAAGTATTTCTGTCAATTGTGAGCGCAAAACACTCACCTTTTATCTGAAATGACAATAACTTCAGCTTCAAACAAATGCCAATCCAATCTCATCTCGTAGACTATGCCGATATGATTTCGATGCAGTTCGTTTCACTTGATACCGATCTCGTATGAAAAGATGACGAATTTATTAATATTTGATATAAATAAAACCTAATTTGCAAAATTAATAAAATTAACTAAAATGAAACTTAACTTAACCTTACTATTCAAGCTTCTCTCTTCCCCCTGCGCACGCTACTAACTCGCGTTCCTCCTTTTTTTCAACCTCAATCGCCAAACCCTCAACCATCAACGCCCAAACCCTACGCTTTCTTCACCTGCGACCCCACTGACGTCAGCCTCGCCTGGTTTCGTCGTCTCTCAAGTGCCTGCCATGGCCTCCATCACGCCGTGACCCAAACCCTAATCCCCTATATGCCAGCGTCACCCCTTCAGCTTGCCACCTCCATCTTATCGCGCGCATGACCAAGTGTCGTTGCGTCCCCCCCAATCGAACGCAATTTCGATTGCGTGTTCTCTTTTTTTACGTTTATTTGTTTTTTTTACTGCTTGGAGGCTGCGAATTAGAATAAAAGGGAAAGAAAGAGGGAATACGACTGAGTAAGGGGAAACAAGGGTTTGAACGAGGCTTTTTTTTAGTTGATCTAATCTTTTTTTTTGGATCTACAATTTAAAAGGAAGGAAGCGTACAAGTAGGCATATAGGACACAGTGTTTTGAATGATTGTTAACCTTTATCATATTATATTATTTAAATATAAAATAATATCTGGCCCAATTGGTCTGCAAAATACCGAACACCAAATGAAGCCCGTCGTTCGGCGTTTCTAATGCATTAACCATATTTTGAACGCATTGGAATCAGTTTCGAAATCTAATTCGATCATATGCAGAAGATAGATTTTCAAAGTCGATTATTTTAATTAAATTCTGAAAATAAATTCAATGCGTTTGAAGCTCGCACGGCCAAACGATAAGTCTGATCGCTACGAAACTTGAAATCTTACAATAATTCACTATTACGGATCCGATGAAACTAGATTCGTCAAAATACGAGACAGTGGTTAGAATGGCTATTTTTACTCGTCAATTAAAATATAAAATTTCAAATTTCAAATTATTCACATTTAAATCAAATCTTAAATGCCAACTATCTTCGTTCATATTTTAAATAACGTTTAACTCAAATTCCGATATTAATTTCCATCATCTTAAGTCCAGAATCAAATTACTTAAATAACTTTCAAAATTAAATTTTAAACAATTTAGTTATCCGATAAACCGATATAAATAAATCATTAAATTTTATTTCTAACCATTTTATCCAATAATTACTTTAAATTTAATAATTTGAAATAGCCGAAAATACGGGTCGTTACACACTCCCCCACTCGAAACTTTTCATCCTCAAAACGGCGGTAAGTAAAGAATTTAACATACAATAATTTTTTTTAAAAATAATCACTTATAACGCATAACAATTTTATTTGCGAAACTAATACTAGCTTCAACTACGCCACTCCGATATTAGTTTTACGAAAAATATAACTCATATATATAAACAAGTTATGAACAAAAAAAATTTAAAACTCATCAAAAAAAATTTAACACCCGATTTCATGGAAAATTTCGGCAGAGTCTCCTTTGCGTGGCTCGATCGAATTTTTTTTGCAATTCAATATATAACCAATATATATCAAAAATATATCTCATCTTAATGATGAGGCATCTCGAAGGGCAAAAATATAAAATCCCCGTATGTAATCCGAGATACGTACCTTATTATTTATAATACGAGCGTGGTCGCTCGTATTAAGCAAGCAAAGCATATATAATCCACGTATATGCCCTAAACGGTTTTCTTATGTGCCTATCTCAACTCAATTTAAGATATTAGTTGTATAACATAATGGATGCTATATAAGTCTAATATACCATACAACATGGATTTTGAATCCAAACAATAAAAAAAATCACAAATACATAACATACAACAATCATATGCAATCAAAATAGTATAAACAATGGTTTTCAACAAAAGAAACCATCCAGCCATCAATATCCGTCCAATTAATCCAATTAATTAATAAACATGTGAATTTTCATTATCCAATGTCAAATTTTTTTAATTTTTTTATACCCTTCATTTTATTAACATTCATTTCATTAATATTTTAATTGATTCATTTCAATTTATTTACATTCAATCAACTTTTATTTAATTAGATTCACACTCAACTGATTTCCATTTAATTCATTTACTTCTAATTAATTTGCATGCACTTATCAACATTAATTAATTCACATTCTATTAATTCACACTTGTTGATAGTTACATTAAATTTTCTTCCTTCACTTTCATTATTTCATTTCAATAATTCAAATAATTGATTACACTTAAGTAATTCAATCCATTCCACATTCCATATATTTTAAATTGATTTTCATTCGCTTATTAATATTCATTTCATTAATCATACAATAGATTTATAATTAATTCATTTGATTTTAGTTAATTTACATTTAACAAATTTGGCTTTTAATTTATTTATTTCATTCAATATTTATTGCATTCACATTTGATTTATTTCAATCCAATATATACTTACATCCCATCGATTTGTTTCAATTATTATTTTTTATTTGTTTCATCCATATTTAATTGGTTTACATTTCATTGATTTCTTTCAATTTTATTAACATTCATTACAAATTCATTATATTCACTTTTTATGCAATTCAGTTTGTGAAATTCCAATTTGTTTCACTTTTTTGTATATACCTATTTTATATAAATTCATTTATGAATCAGTTATAAAATTTATTCCACTTAGTATATCCATCCTTAGTTATACTATCATCATTTATAAATTTATCTAAGTTTACTATAAATATTTTATACAAAAAAACATACTTTTATTATATTACTTCATATCTTAAGTCATTATTAATTCATCGGTTCACTTCATTTATTCAACGTCAAATTATTAATTTACCAAAGTAAATTTTATTTTATAACTCCATTTATATTAGTACCCCTTTTTCACAATTAATTCATTCAGCTTCTTTTAAGTCCACTTTAACTTATAATTTTTTTCAATAACTTATTCCATATTATATTAGTTTACATTCAAATTTTTATTTAAACTACTCCACTTGTATTGTGACGACCCAAACTCGATGTCAAATAAACGTGTAACAACCCGCATATTTATCGAGTTTGTATTTAAATATTTTATTTAAATATTAACTCGTTAATCGGATTTTGATCCGAAAAGCTACTTTTTGCAAACGGTCAATTAGGACTTGAGACCACTTCCATTGAGTTCGAAATGTCGTTTACAACTTTTTTAAGTATAAACATCGATAGGTTTGGAGTTAGTGAAATTTCACTAACTTTTCCCGCTTTGGACTTTGGGTTAGTTTAGCCTATTAAGCCCAAGTTCCAACCCTCTTCTCCTCACTCTTCATAAATTTCCTAACTAATCAAGCTTTGGCATTAATGGTGGAGGGAATGGGAAATTAAAATTCCAAAACTCAAATTCAATTGCAATCCATCTTTCTACTCCAAATTCAAGAAGAAGACATTGGATTCATGCTTCTTGTGCTTAGATAGAAGAAGGATTGATTCTTGCTTGCTTAAAACTTCATTTTCATTGATATTTGGTGCAAAGGTGAGATTTTTATCTCACAAATCTAGTCTATAACTATATTGGACTGTTGGGAATGATTCCCTATCACTTTTGCATGCACATTTGCACTTGGTTTGGATTGGATTGGCGAAAAACTCCAATTTTTAGCGTTTTGGTGAATTTTCTGCACTTAGGTCGTTCTGGCCATTTTTAGGTCGTTCGGAGTTAAGTCGTTCGTCCCTAGGTCGTGAGTCGTTCACGAGTTAAACTTAGGTCGTTCTGGCCATTTTTAGGTCGTTCGGAGTTAAGTCGTTCGTCCCTAGGCCGTGAGTCGTTCACGAGTTAAACTTAGGTCGTTCTGGCCAGTTTTAGGTCGTTCGGAGTTAAGTCGTTCATCCATAGGTCGTTTACGAGTTATCCCGATAGGTCGTTGGACCTTATCTCGTTAGGTCGCTCCTGGCCTAACCCTTAAGTCGTGCAACTCTTAAGTCGTGCAACTCTTAAGTCGTGCAACTCTTAAGTCGTGCAACCCTTAAGTCGTGGAACCCTTCAGCCACGCAACTCTTAAGTCGGTCACGAGTTATCCTGTTAGGTCGCGACCTCTGTTAAGTCGGCCATGTTGGGTCGTGAGTCATCGTTAGGTCGCGAACACCTCTAGGTCGCAACCACTAAGTCGCTTGACCCCTTAGACCCCTAGGTCGCAGCCGTTAGGTCGTATGACCCTTGAGTCGTTAGGTCGTTAGACCTCATTTTGTCTTCACTAGGTCGTACCGTTTTGGTCGGGGCGCTGCCCCGCACCCCGCCGGGGGCGCTGCCCCCTGGACCCCCGCGACCTGACCGGGCAGGTCGAACCCCGTAAGCGGTGGCGTTGCCCCCGCACCCCCACCTTGGGGGGTTGCCACCCCCTGGACCCCCCCTCCGTAGGGGATCTTATCTGAAAAACATTGAGCTGATTTCCTTGGATTTTATTCACATCTCCGTATGCGATTTTTGTGACTGATTGTTTCTACAATTGCTTCTGTGTTTTGTCACTTTATAATATAAAGGTTTCAATACTAGTAGTAAATATCAAAAGTCTTTTAACAAACAATTTCAACTCTATTTTTAATAACAAAGCTCTTTTCTTAAACCGTTTTCCAATCTATTAGTATATACAAACCTTTACCTCACTCGGATGAGAAATCTAATTAAACGACTTAGTAAAACAAGTGGTATGAAACGCTTGCGTTCACTTCGTCGGTTAATTCTTGGACTTGTTCGATTGAACCTCTTGTGACAATTTTATTAGTGAAGATTTACAGTTTGTTCGTAAATATTTAAGTTAAGCAAGTGGTTATGGGACATGAAGCTAAACTTCTATATTTACTAGCTTAGTGTAATTGACACTTCTCGTTGATCATGACGATCATTCTGATGATTTAGACTAGCAACTGTGCGATGTCTCTTGTTGCGAGGTTAGACTAGACACCACTTGTGTGATTCCACTCACACATACCTTTTTGCTTTTTGGTTAGTCTGGACCTTAATCTGTGTGATTCCATTCACACATGTGGGGTAGCTCCCCTTGGTCTTCGGACCGTCATGTGATAGGCCTCTTTCTCTTTTCTATGATTTCTGGACTTCTTGCATTGATTTCTAGAATTTATGTCATTGACTTGTTATGAGTACAAGTTTGGGGTATGATGCCCTTTTCGAATCTTTGAGAAGATTCTTGTGATATTGATTATCTCTTATTGATTGATCTTCTGTTGATCATTATTTACATACTTATAGTGGTATGTCATTATGGATGTTTATGTTTATGCCATATCTTTTATGTTATATCATGTCATCTGATATTTATAGCTAGACTGACCCGTTTATTATTTTCTTAAATAATACTCGGGTCAGACCGAGATGTTACAGGTGCTTCTGCTTGACTTCTTCCCAGGGATTCATCACTCTGACTTTTGGCTAACTGTTTAGATTAGCAGTTTTTGTTGTATACACTTGAGATATAGACTCGTAGTTGTATTCTTTTGTATAGCACGTGTTGCTATTCTTTTGTATTATCGTGGGACTTACTGACCACTACTCTGATGTACACTTTCATGTGTTAGTTATATATTCATATCTTCTTCCGCCTTTGTGATATGGATGTCTGTGACTGATTTGTGATATGATTATTTCTATGTTTGTTTCCGAAGATTATTTATAGCCACCGTGTGATAAGCAATTACATGGATGGTCGCTCCTCAACAGCCTCATTCTCCGTGCTAGTTGACAGCACTACTCCGGAGTGTTCTTGGCTAGCGTGGGTATAGAGGTGGGGCGTCACAAAACGACATCAAATTCGCATCGCCGGAGCTTATAACAACAATTAGATGAATATAAAACAGCGGAACAGAATCAATATCATAAATAACATCACTGTTACAACATCAACATAATATTCATACTGCAACAGAGTACATAATACATACACTACAACTCCAAATACAACATCATGATAATACAACAGTGAACATATATCCAAAAGTTCTCAAATGAGAGAGATGATTACGAGCTCCCAAAAGCTAAACACCTGTAATCTCCAAAAGCTTCCAAGATAGCTCAAAGATAAGAGCCCCAAAATGCTTCTACTCCAAAATATAGGAACCTGCTACTAGGCTGCCTGTGTGAAAATAATGGGCACCCAAAGTTTAGGAAAGAAAACAATAAACTCCGGATCAGTCATGGGACGGGTATGAGTAAACAAAACAGTTGTATTTAAATAAACAAGATTTATAAAATAATTTTCGGAATGCTTTTAAAAATGGAACTACCATAAGACCTCCCGCCACACACACAATGCAAACGCAGAATTGGATGAGATTTCTTCTTATGATAGTTAAATATGCTTGATACGAGAAAAGAAATTCTTTGATATTATTACTAGTGCATAGTGATAGAAAACATTTCAAAAGTAGAATATTAATCTTAGCCAGCATAGACATTTCGAACTATGCCTACTATAGCTACCGTCTAAACAGTGGTGACCAGCGTAAGTAAATGGCAGGTTCTACAACTAAAACCGTACAGGGTTTCGTATTGGGAATTGGATTTCCAACAAATGGTCAGGCCAAGGAACTTCCCATTGCCACATGAGAACGCCTCTGGAAGGACGTCCCCGAGAACCAAACCGGATCTCTGCCAACACAAGGCCGGGTTACCCCTAACTGGGTAACTACTGACACGAGTATGCCATCTCTCGGTCGTAACCAACCTTTAACCGGGGCCCCAGCAACAAATCACAAAATCATATATATATATCTGCGATATCCACATAAGTTAAGTATCTGGGCTCCATACCATGATACCACTTCTATCCAAAAGGAAATGCACATACCCTAAGGGGTGTTACCCCCAATAACCTTGCTGCATCTTTCCTGTTTCGACCAATTCGGGGTGTGAGGTCCGACGAAATCACGTCCACAAAAACACGCTTTATACAAAGTCATGCTTTGGGTCAACAAATGATCATAGAAATGATCACAAAGATAGACGATCAAACAAATGATCCTATCACAAATAATCAACACAATGATCATTTCACAGCAACACTCAGTATGTCACATTACCAAATTGGGAATATATCGCTGATAACCTTCAACTATATAACCTCTGAGCTCGTACGTCTCAGAGAAGGGTGTTAAGCTAAAAGAATAAATTCTCCGCCACCAACAGAAATATATTTGAAAGAAATCGGCTTTATTTCTCGATTTGTAATGTCAGACATACTATCGATACAAGTCTGTTCCGGGCTCGAACAGAACCGAAGGCACTTCCAAAGAAGTCCTTGCAATCCGGATATCCACAATCCTGATCGGATTCCCCATCACATATGGAGAACTCTATACCGGAGCAACTCGGTGCAGAGTCAATCGACAGATCATCATATCACTCTCGCAAATACCCGGTCTTCAACACCGGTCTTCGATTGCTATCCATAACATCGAATCACATATTCGAAATGGGTTATATGACACAAAGATCCTTTCTCGGTTAATTCGAATAGTGGGTGTCAAATTTTAAAACATGTGGATGTCATTCACAAATATTCACAGGTTCGATGTGGGTTTCGGATAGCCAACTGAAATCTGATTCCCTGTCGCATCGAAGTTTAAATGCCGGTTTACAGACAACAGGGTTTTCACATCAATACAGAACGAATCATAATCACAGTGCAATAACATGGCAATTACATCATATAGAATCACAAACAGAATAGAGATATCAATATAAGTTAACAACAATAGTTAATTATTTATCAATCAAAACGAATGAGATAAATTAACCAAATAATTATTTCATTGATTTTTCAATCAATGATTTATTATTCTTAATGACAATTTAATTAATCTTAATCAGCTTGATTTATTTAATTAATTATTTTAATAAACTGCCAATTAAATTAGTTAACTTAATTTATCTAATCAATAAATTCTTAATTATAAATTTATTTAAGTACCTAATGGTTTATTAAATCCATTTTAATTACAAATTGTATATCATTCTTAATTTCCTTTCAAATTAATAAAAATAATCATTTACCTTAATTATCATCTTAAATCTTCTTTATATTTTCAAAATCAATTTATTTTGCATTTGAAATTTTAAGGTAAATTAGCTTCAATTTATATCTTTAAATTAAATTGTTTAAGGTATAATAATTTTTTTTTATTAAATAATCTAACTTATGATAAATTTTAACTTAACAAAATTCATATTGATTACTCTGCAAACATATTAACATTTTCAACCAGAGAATTTGCTTGGGCTCAGCCCATTTTCGAAGTGACCTGCCCACAACAAAAAATAAATCACTGCCTAAACCATTTAGGCCGTAACCCAAACCCCATCCCCCTTTCTTCTCTCCTCTATTTTCCTTTTTGTTTGTTTTTTTTCAGCAAGTTTGATTTAAATTTTCGAACGCAAGCATCAGGTAAGAAAACTTTTCTTGCTCGCGTGCTATAACCCGAGGCAATTTCATTTCGACTCGAGCATCCCCTCGAGCTCTTCCCAGGTTCATTCGCTAGTCCCTCTTCTTCTTCCTGTTTTCTTTTTTTTTATTTTTTTTTCTGATACATCACCACCACCGTGCACGTGCACGGTGGTTCGCAACCACTCTGATGGCCATCGCGACCATCAACAAGTCATACTTCATTCCCCAAATCGATTCGAGCACCCCCACACTTGAATTTACCCCCAATATAAAATCGAGTCATCTCGATCAATCGAACCCAACAACACGTCACCAGGAAATCCACTCGTGTACCCACGTATGGCCATCAGAAGCCACTAAAATCATACTGAAGCTTCATCAAGATGTGACGCCTCGACTAGCACCGGTGATGTGGATTCCGATCACCCCTAGGTGAAGCGGCGATCCCATTTTCAACGCGAACTGGAAACAGTTCTTAAACCCTAGTTTTCATTCGAATTCAAAATTTATGCAATAGAAAATTTTTTCAACATTTTTCCCGAACTCAATGATGAACAATCTTGCTTTAATCAAAATCTTAGCATACGATTTCGATTCTATCACCAGATAATGATCAAAGTGCTATTTTTGTTCATATTCAAACTGCACGTGTAATACCAAATTAAAAATTCTCATTTTTGTTGTATAAATCATGATTTATAGTAAGAATTTAAGTTATTAACTTGGATTGGCTTTTTATAATACTTGAATTTATCACAATTTTCCTTGATTTGCCTGTAGATCAAATTAACAGTGGTATATTTCTTCACATCATATTGAACCAGTTTTTTTTTTAAAACTTGCTTACAGATTTAACTACTTGTTTGATTTAAGACTTTTATTACTTAACAATGTTCCAATGTATATAAATCAAATTCTTTAAATGAATGATCAAATGCTGTGATAATTACAGAGAAAATGAAATGCAGAGCATACAAAATCCTCTTTATAAACTGAAGCATATATATAAACAGCTTATGAATGAAATTTAAACTGTTTAAATAGATTTAAGCTTTTAAAGATTATTTTACTCACATGAACAATATAGAAACAGAGACTATTTTTGTATTTGAAGAGTTGCAGCAGTTTGTATTTCCTCTGTTTTTCTTTTCCTTCAGTAAATTTTCTTCCAAGCTTAAATAAAAAGGATGTTGGCTTTTATTTCTGTTTATTTTCTTTTCTGATCTTTGCAAAAGTTTGTTTGAACGAAATAACTAAGGCAATTGCCATGTATATAAGGAGGTAGGCAGGTTTTAAGCAAAGTACTGAAACATCATTTTGCATAGTAGTTTTATACAGGTTGTTGTACTTCACATGCTTTTCTCCTTCCTCCCAAAGGTGGCTGAGGAGTAAACATTTAATACAAGCATGTATTTGCAGTTAATGTCTTACTTGTTGTTACTTGAGTACATGGCATTAAATGAAGCATTAAATGGAAGCATGTATACAATGCTCTTTTGCCTCCTTCTATACTTACATCATAGTGTTATTTTAGATTTTCTTTTATATGTATAGTTTATATGTTTTATATTTTTATTAGCTAATGTTTTGTTTTTATTTTATATATATGTAGGTGTGTTGTTTTAGTTATTTTGCTAAATATAGGAAAAGTTGTTTTATTTTATTTTATCTTCTTTTGCTTACATATTTTACTGGTTTGTATATTTCTTTGCAAACTTGTTTTATATTCCTTCATATTCTTTTGTTATCTTATTTTATTTGTTTATTTGTTTACATTGCTTAAATGTTAGATTATTATGACGCGATTTAAATTTTTAAAATTTTATCATAACTTACATTAACAATTTTTTTTATTTCTTTTAAAAGTTTTAACAAGAAAAACACTAAACTTTATCCATCTTTCATTCCTTTATAACTTTTCAATTTTTTATTTCAGAAAGTTAAAATATATTACTAAAATTTAAATTCATAAATTTCGGGATGTTACAATATCCCCTCCTTAAGAATATTTCGTCCTCGAAATTGAAAGAGAGAGAGACGTAAACAAATAATATAAGAATTCGGAAACAAGGAAATGACTTACAGTTTTAAGTCGAGATGTCAATTCTGCATTTGGGATATGACTTCTTCATATTCTCTTCAGTCTCCCAAGTACAGTCCTTTGGATCGCCACTCCATTTAACTTTGACCAATTTCACAATTTTGTTCCTCAATCGCTTCTCATCACGATCAACAATTTTCATCGGTTCCCTTCTAACTGCCAAGTTGGGAGTGATTTCTAGATCCTGCTGAGCAGCTTCTTCAATAATATCATCTGGATCGTGCACATATTTCCGAAGATTAGAAATATGGAACACATCATGTACGCCAGACAACCAGCTGGGTAACTGCACTCTATATGCCAGAGAACCAATCCTTTCCAGAATAGGAAAAGGACCAATATAACGCGGTGCCAACTTTCCAGTTTTCCCGAATCTCAACACACCCCGCATCGGAGATACTTTCAGAAATACAGAATCTCCAACTTGAAATTCCAAATTTCTCCTTCGACGGTCATAATAGCTCTTCTGACGGATTTGGGCAGTCAATAACTTCTTTCGAATAAAATTTACCTTCTCAGTGGCTTCTTTTATCATATCCGGTCCAAGAACAAGTCTGTCACCTGATTCGATCCAGCATGTAGGTGATCGACACGGACGACCATATAAAGCTTCAAAAGGAGCCATTTCTAAACTGGCCTGATAACTATTATTATAAGAGAATTCTACCAGATGCAAATGGTCCTCCCAAGAACCACCAAAATTATGAACACAAGCACGCAGTAGGTCTTCTAAAATTCGGTTAACTCTCTCAGTATGTCCATCAGATTGCGGATGATAAGCAGTACTGAAATTTAATTTCGTTCCCAATGCGTCCTGAAATGCTTCCCAAAATCTACTAGTGAAGATCGGGTCACGATCACTCACTATACTACTGGGAATACCATGGAGGCGAACAATTTCCTTTATATAAATACCTGCCAAGCTTGCCGTAGTCCGAGTAGATTTAACTGGAATGAAATGAGCATTTTTGGTTAGACGATCCACAATAACCCAAATCGCTTCATTGCCTTTCTTGGTACAAGGCAATCCGTCGATGAAATCCATCGATACCTGATCCCACTTCCATTTCGGTACTTCTAAAGGTTGAAGTAAACCGGCCACTTTCTTTTGGTCGCTCTTTATTTGCTGACAAGTATCACAGCGACTCACATAAATAGATATGTCTCTCTTCATCGTTTTCCACCAGAATGTTCTTTTAACATCCCGATACATTTTGTTGACTCCTGGATGGATGCTGAATTTGGACTTGTGGCATTCATCCAAAATTTCACGTTTCAGTTCTGGAATGTCAGGGACACAAATTCTGCCCTTGATCCTTATAACTTCTCTATTATCTATCTCAAAACTAGTATCTTCACCCTGGCATATTCTTTTATGGATTCCTCGAAGAAACTCATCTTCTTTCTGCCGTCTTGCAATCCTTTTGAGAAGAGTAGGAGTGATAACAAGATAAGCAAGAACAGCATAACTTCTGCTCAAAGCGTATGCAACTACATTGGCCTTTCCGGGCGTATACAGAATGTCTAAGTCATATGATGCTAGAAATTCCAACCAACGTTGTTGTCGCAGATTCAGATCCTTCTGGGTGAAAAGATATTTCAAGTTTTTATGATCGGTGAATAATTCGAATTTTTCACCTAAAACAAAGAGAGTTTATTAAGTATATTTCTTTAGTCAAAATAGTTTCATAAATCATTAGGAAAGCTGAAAAGATTCTTACCCAGAAGATAATGTCGCCATATTTTCAAAGCGAAAACAACAGCCAAAAGTTCCAAATCGTGCGTTGGGTAGTTCTTCTCATGCGGACGTAATTGTCTACTTGCGTAGGCAACCACCTTTCCATTTTGCATTAATACTGCACCTACCCCTTCACCACATGCATCAGTATAGACAAATAAGCCTTGGTTCCCGTTAACAATAGTGAGAACAGGAGCAGTGGTCAATCTCTTTTTCAACTCTTGAAAAACTTCCTCACATCTTGAAGTCCAAATGAACTTTGCATTCTTCATTGTTAACTTAGTCAGCGGACTAGCTAACTTAGAAAAATCTTGAACGAATTTCCGATAATAGCCTGCTAAACCCAAAAAGCTTCGAACTTCTCTTGGAGTAGTGGGTTGTTTCCAATCAAGAATAGCGGAAATTTTGCTAGGATCTACTGAAATTCCTTCTTCATTAACAATATGGCCAAGGAATTTTACTTCATTGACCCAGAAGTGGCATTTGGAAAATTTTGCATATAGAACATTTCTCCTCAAAATTTCTAAGACAATTCTAAGATGCTCGGCATGCTCATCTTCAGTTTTGGAGAAAATTAAGATATCATCAATGAATACAAGCACAAATTTATTCAAAACTTCCCGAAACACACGAGTCATGAGATCTACGAAGTATGCTGGAGCATTGGTTAGCCCGAAAGGCATAACTAACCATTAATAGAACATATTAGGACCTCTGAAAGCAGTCAGATGTACACAATCTTCGGCGATTCGTAGTTGATGGAATCCTTGGGCTAGATTCATCTTTGAAAAGAAACGAGCGCCATGCAACTGATCAAATAAATGATCAATATTGGGCAGTGGAAATTTATTCTTGAGAGTTTGTTTATTTAGATCACGGTAATCTACACACAATCTCAAAGATCCGTCTGATTTAGCAACAAATACGACGGCTGAACCCCATTCAGAAACACTGGGTCGAATTAATCCTTTTGCTAGTAGCTCATTAGTTTGATGAACCAATTCAATCTTTTCCCTGGGTGCCATCCTGCGACTTGTGTGAACAACAGGATGAGTATTAGGTACAAGATCGATTCGGAATTCTATTTCTCGATGAGGAGGTAAAGATTTCACTTCTTCAAATACGTCGGAAAAATTCCGAACAATAGGTATAGACTGCAAAGTGGATTCAAGATTTCCCAAAGTATATATCAATCTGTCGCTCCTTGGACTTGGATTCTCACAAGAGATTTCAATAAAATTTCCAAGGCTTGTTTTGATTAAAACTGTCCGATTACTATACTCCAATCTAGCATCGTATCTCGATAACCAGTTCATACCGAGTAAGATTTCAAATTCGTCAAATTCGAGGACATAAAGGTTGATAGGAAATTTATAGCTAGCATATGAAATATGAACTCTCTTACAATATGAACTAAGATTTGCGGGACCTACAACCGGATTTTTCACGCAAATAAGATCGTTGGCAAATTTAGTTTCAAGTCCTAATTCATTTACGGTTTGTTGGGAGATAAAGCTATGTGAAGCTCCTGTATCAAATAAAACTCTAACAGTTCTATTATTAATAGTAAGGTTACCTTCCAAAACACTTTTCCCTTTGTCAGCTTTTGAAGATGAGGGGTCCTCCTTTATCGTGTAAACTTTTGCCACCTGCGCTGGCTTCATCACTGGGCAATCTTTAACTAAATATCCCGGTTTATGACAATTGTAACATTCTCTAGCTGGTTTCTTCGGTTTTGGGCATTCATTTGAATAGTGGCCTTTCTCTTTGCAGTTGTAACAAGTGACATTTTCTGTTGCTCTTCCTTGAGTGTTCCTCTTCTTCTCATTGCCTTGCCAAGGTTTCTTGCCACCGAATTTTTGCTTTTTATAATTCTGACCACCTGAATTACCTTTCTCCATAGTTGCTTCTTGTATATCAAGAATAGCGTACCTGTACCCCATATCTACCGAATCTGAAAAAGATTCTTTAACATGACCTGTCATTCTTCCATGATATTTCTGGTTCATTCCCCGGATAAACCTTTCGTTTTTCTTCAGAGGTGTATTTAGCAATTCCAGGCCAAACCGAGATAGTTCACTGAATTTATTCAAGTATTCTTCAAACGACAGACTTCCTTGTTTCAAATCCAGAAATTCCTGATACATTCTGGAAACTCCCGCCGATGGCATGTAACGTTTCTCAAACACTTCCTTGAAACGATCCCAAGTAAATTCTTCCTCGGGTTCATCTACAATGATGGTTTCCCACCAAGCTGAAGCTTCTCCTTGGAGTTGCCAAGAAGCTATAAGTCTTTTCTGCTCATCCTGCAATTTTAGCCCTTTAAAAATCTTTTCACACGATCTTATCCAAGCTTGAGCGTCAATAATTGACTCCTTGCCAATAAATGGTTTGCCACCATGCTTTTCAAATTTCTTATATAATTCAGCCAAGTCCGGCTGCTGCTGAATTTCTATTACTGCTTCTGCGGCTGCGGGAATTTGATTTGGTGCTGCAGCATTGCCTTGACCCCTAATTCTTCCTCTGCGTCCAATCATTTTCACTATCTGAGATTAGTAAGAAAATTGATTTAGATATATAGGCGAAATATCTTAAGGAATATCAGCAGTAAAAAGAAACAGACTAAGAAATTTCAAAGCTTCAATTTTGATTATACTCATTCTAGGGTATACTTCACCCTATCTCTAATGAGCCATCTAATGTGTTATACTCCGTAGCTAAAGTTCTTACTCAACCAACAGCTCTGATACCACTTTGTGACGACCCAAACTCGATGTCAAATAAACGACATCAAATTCCATCGCCGGAGCTTATAACAACAATTAGATGAATATAAAACAGCGGAACAGAATCAATATCATAAATAACATCACTGTTACAACATCAACATAATATTCATACTGCAACAGAGTACATAATACATACACTACAACTCCAAATACAACATCATGATAATACAACAGTGAACATATATCCAAAAGTTCTCAAATGAGAGAGATGATTACGAGCTCCCAAAAGCTAAACACCTGTAATCTCCAAAAGCTTCCAAGATAGCTCTAAGATAAGAGCCCCAAAATGCTGCTACTCCAAAATATAGGAACCTGCTACTAGGCTACCCGTGTGAAAATAATGGGCACCTAGAGTTTAGGAAAGAAAACAATAAACTCCGGATCAGTCATGGGACTGGTATGAGTAAACAAAACAGTTGTATTTAAATAAACAAGATTTATAAAAGAATTTTCGGAATGCTTTTAAAAATGGAACTACCATAAGACCTCCCGCCACACACACAATGCAAACGCAGAATTGGAGGAGATTTCTTCTTATGATAGTTAAATATGCTTGATACGAGAAAAGAAATTCTTTGATATTATTACTAGTGCATAGTGATAGAAAACATTTCAAAAGTAGAATATTAATCTTAGCCAGCATAGACATTTCGAACTATGCCTACTATAGCTACCATCTAAACAGTGGTGACCACCATAAGTAAATGGCAGGTTCTACAACTAAAACCGTACAGGGTTTCGTATTGGGAATTGGATTTCCAACAAATGGTCAGGCCAAGGAACTTCCCATTGCCACATGAGAATGCCTCTGGAAGGACGTCCCCGAGAACCAAGCCGGATCTCTGCCAACACAAGGCCGGGTTACCCCTAACTGGGTAACTACTGACACGAGTATGCCATCTCCCGGTCGTAACCAACCTTTAACCGGGGCCCCAGCAACAAATCACAAAATCATATATATATATCTGCGATATCCACATAAGTTAAGTATCTGGGCTCCATACCATGATACCACTTCTATCCAAAAGGAAATGCACATACCCTAAGGGGTGCTACCCCCAATAACCTTGCTGCATCTTTCCTGTTTCGACCATTTCGGGGTGTGAGGTCCGACGAAGTCACGTCCACAAAAACACGCTTTATACAAAGTCATGCTTTGGGTCAACAAATGATCATAGAAATGATCACAAAGATAGACGATCAAATAAATGATCCTATCACAAATAATCAACACAATGATCATTTCACAGCAACACTCAGTATGTCACATTACCAAATTGGGAATATATCGCTGATAACCTTCAACTATATAACCTCTGAGCTCGTACGTCTCAGAGAAGGGTGTTAAGCTAAAAGAATAAATTCTCCGCCACCAACAGAAATATATTTGAAAGAAATCGGCTTTATTTCTTGATTTGTAATGTCGGACATACTATCCATACAAGTCTGTTCCGGGCTCGAACAAAACCGAAGGCACTTCCAAAGAAGTCCTTGCAATCCGGATATCCACAATCCTGATCGGATTCCCATCACATATGGAGAACTCTATTGTGACGCCCCACCTCAATACCCACGCTAGCCTAGAACACTCCGGAGTAGTGTTGTCAACTAGCATGGAGAATAAGGCTGTTGAGGAGCGACCATCCATGTAATTGCTTATCACACGGTGGCTATAAATAATCTTCGGAAACAAACATAGAAATAATCATATCACAAATCAGTCACAGATATCCATATCACAAAGGCGGAAGAAGATATGAATATATAACTAACACATGAAAGTGTACATCAGAGTAGTGGTCAGTAAGTCCCACGATAATACAAAAGAATAGCAACACGTGCTATACAAAAGAATACAACTACGAGTCTATATCTCAAGTGTATACAACAAAAACTGCTAATCTAAACAGTTAGCCAAAAGTCAGAGTGATGAATCCCTGGGAAGAAGTCAAGCAGAAGCACCTGTAACATCTCGGTCTGACCCGAGTATTATTTAAGAAAATAATAAACGGGTCAGTCTAGCTATAAATATCAGATGACATGATATAACATAAAAGATATGGCATAAACATAAACATCCATAACGACATACCACTATAAGTATGTAAATAATGATCAACAGAAGATCAATCAATAAGAGATAATCAATATCACAAGAATCTTCTCAAAGATTCGGAAAGGGCATCATACCCCAAACTTGTACTCATAACAAGTCAATGACATAAATTCTAGAAATCAATGCAAGAAGTCCAGAAATCATAGAAAAGAGAAAGAGGCCTATCACATGACGGTCCGAAGACCAAGGGGAGCTACCCCGCATGTGTGAATGGAATCACACAGATTGAGGTCAAGACTAACCAAAAAGCAGAAAGGTATGTGTGAATGGAATCACACAAGTGGTGTCTAGTCTAACCTTGCAATGAAAGAGACATCGCGCAATTGCTAGTCTAATTCATAAAACGATCATCAAGATCAACGAGAAGTGTCAATTACACTAAGCTAGTAAATATAGAAGTTTAGCTTCATGTCCCATAACCACTTGCTTAACTTAAATATTTACGAACAAATTGTAAATCTTCACTAATAAAATTGTCACAAGAGGTTCAATCGAACAAGTCCAAGAATTAACCGACGAAGTGAACGCAAGCGTTTCATACTACTTGTTTTACTAAGTCGTTTAATTAGATTTCTCATCCGAGTGAGGTAAAGGCTTGTATATACTAATAGATTGGAAAACGGTTTAAGAAAAGAGCTTTGTTATTAAAAATAGAGTTGAAATTGTTTGTTAAAAGAGTTTTGATATTTACTACTAGTATTGAAACCTTTATATTATAAAGTGACAAAACACAGAAGCAATTGTAGAAACAATCAGTCACAAAGGTCACATTCGAAGATGTGAATAAAATCCAAGGAAATCAGCTCAATGTTTTTCAGATAAGATCCCCTACGGAGGGGTGGTCCAGGGGGGTGGCAACCCCCCAAGGTGGGGTGCGGGGGCAACGCCACCGCTTACGGGGTTCGACCTGCCCGGTCAGGTCGCGGGGGTCCAGGGGGCAGCGCCCCGACAAAACGGTACGACCTAAGTGAAGGCAAGAGGCCTACAACCTAACACAATGGCTGAGCGACCTAACTAAGTGCGCGACCTGGTGGGTAAGGAGGTCGAGCGACCTAAAGTTCTTTGCGCCCTAACGAGGTAGAGGGGACACGCGACTTAAAGGTACGCGACCTAAGAAAGCACGCGACCTATCGGCAACAAGGATCGAGCGACCTAACGGCAACATGGGTCGAGCGACCTAACTTTGCCGCGACCTATAAATACCACGACCTAAGGCCACAACGACCTAAGAAATAAAGGGGAGCGACCCAAAAGAGGAAGGGTTTAACGACCTAAGCAGTGAAGAGGCCAAGCGACCTAGCGTGGTCAACGACCTAAAAGGGTTCGCGTCCTAAGAAAGTGCGCGACCTAAAGCACACGCGACTTACGACCTAAGGAAAGCAGGCGACCTAACTCCACACACAAGGCCTAACGACCTAAGAGTTAAATGACCTACGACCTAAGGAAAGCAGGCGACCTAACTCCACACACAAGGCCTAACGACCTAAGAGTTAAACGACCTACGGCCTAAAGAAAGCAGGCGACCTAACTCCACACACAAGGCCTAACGACCTAAGAGTTAAACGACCTACGACCTAAGGAAAGCAGGCGACCTAACTCCACACACAAGGCCTAACGACCTAAGAGTTAAACGACCTACGACCTACGCCACCAACTCACGAGCGACCTAAGTACTAGGTCGTGAACGACCTAACTCCGAACACACGAAAAGTGGTCAGAACGATCTAGGAGCTATCTCGTACGCGACCTACGACCTAAGACCCACACGACCTAACTCCGAACGTCCTAAAAATGGCCAGAACGACCTAAATGCAGAAATTTCGCCAAAACGCCAAAAATCGGAGTTTTTCGCCAATCCAATCCAAACCAAAAGCAAATATTCATGCTAAAGTGATAGGGAATCATTCCCAACAACCCAAGATAGTTATAGACAAGAATGTGAGTTAAAAATCTCACCTTTGCACCAAATATCAATGAAAATGAAGTTTTAAGCAAGCAAGAATCAATCCTTCTTCTATCTAAGCAAAAGAAGCTTGAATCCAATGTCTTCTTCTTGAATTTGGAGTAGAAAGATGGATTGCAATTGAATTTGAGTTTTGGAATTTTAATTTCCCATTCCCTCCACCATTAATGCCAAAGCTTGATTAGTTAGGAAATTTATGAAGAGTTAGGAGAAGGGGGTTGGAACTTGGGCTTAATAGGCTAAACTAACCCAAAGTCCAAAGCGGGAAAAGTTAGTAAAATTTCACTAACTCCAAACCTATCGATGTTTACACTTAGAAAATTTGTAAACGAAATTTCGAACTCAATGGAAGTGGTCTCGAGTCCTAATTTGACCGTTTGCAAAAAGTAGCTTTTCGGACCAAAATCCGATTAACGAGTTAATATTTAAATAAAATATTTAAATACAAACTCGATAAATATGCGGGTTGTTACAGACTCCCCTCCTTAAAGAAATTGCGTCCTCGCAATATATATAAGATGGAATTAAAAAGTAACAACAATAAAAGCATATTAACACAAGAGGAATTTTGAAATAAGAAGTTCACCTCAAGGAGCAGGAGTAAGCAAGTCCAGATGTGTACGCTCGATGAATTCTCTGGATTCCCAAGAACAATCCTTAGGATTTGAGGACCATTGAACCTTCACAAGCGGAACATCTTTATTTCGAAGTCGTTTAACCTCAGAAGCTATAATTCGAATAGGATGCTGCTCATAAATTAAATTCGGCGAAACTTCAATTTCTTCCACACCAGCAGGCTCAAGAATAGAATCGGAATCCCGAAGGCATTTCCGTAATTGAGAAACGTGAAATACATCATGCATAGCAGAAAACTGAGCCGGCAATGCAAGGCGATAAGCCATGGAACCAATACGTTCAGTGATAGGAAATGGACCAATATATCGAGGCGCTAACTTCCCCGATCGACTGAAACGTACAACACCCTTCATAGGTGAAACACGAATAAAAACAGGATCCCCAACAGAAAATTCTAATTTCCTTCTTCGATTATCGGCATAGGATTTTTGTCTACTCTAGGCTTCTTTCATCCTATGTCGAATAAGTTCAATCTTTTCCGTGGAATCACGAATAAAGTCTGGACCTAAAACCAGCTTCTCACCGGCCTCAAGCCAACAAGAAGGAGATCGGCATGGCCTTCCGTAGAGTGCCTCGAAAGGTGCCATACCAATACTAGATTGGAAGCTATTATTATAGGAAAATTCAACAAGTGAAATATGATCTTCCCAACTTCCACCAAAATCAAGCACACAAGCACGAAGAAGATCTTCAAGAGTTTGATTCACACGCTCGGTTTGTCCATCGGACTAGGGGTGATAAGCGGTGCTAAAATTAAGCTTCGTTCCTAAAGCTTTTTGAAGACTCTTCCAAAATCCACTAGTAAACAATGGATCACGATCGCTAACAATAGAAGTAGGAACTCCATGCAATTTTACAATTTCCTTGACAAATAGTTTGGCCAAAAGAGGAACGGTTCGGTTAGACCGAACCGGAATAAAATGGGCGGATTTAGTAAGTCAATCAACAATCACCCATAAGCTATCATGACCCGAACGAGAACGGGGAAGGCCATCTATAAAGTCCATGGAAATTTGATCCCACTTCCAAATCGGAATTTCTAAAGGTTGCAATAACCCACCAGGCCTTTGATGTTCGGCCTTGACAAGTTGGCAAGTCATGCAACACTTAACAAAGTTAGCAATATCAGATTTCATTCCCTCCCAATAATAAAGTCGCTTCACATCAGCGTACATTTTACTACTACCGGGATGAATGGTGAATTTAGAACAATGGGAATCTTCTAAAATATCTTTACGAAGATCTCCAATATTTGGTACGATAAGTCTACCAAATTTTCAAATGCCGCCACGAGAATCAATATCATAGTCTTTCAAACCTTCAATATCAATTTTATCCTGAACATTTTTGCCAAGAAGAGCCAATTCAGAATCTAGCCCTTGAGCTTCAAGAATGCGGTCTAAAAGAGAAGGATGAGCCTCAAGGCTACATAAAACAAGCGATGAGCATAAATCGGATACGCGCTCTCGAATCTCACAAGTGGATAAGATCTCGAGATCGTTCCATTCGGATATCATCATAGAAACAACTGCTTGTTGCTTACGGCTAAGAGCATCGGCGACTCGATTACCCTTACCGGGGGTATAAAGAATATCAAGATCATAAGGTGCAAGGAACTCGAGCCAACGCTGTTGACGTAAATTAAGTTCTTTTTGAGAAAATAAATATTTCAAAGACTTATGATCCGTGTAAAGAATAAATTTCTCTCCCAATAGATAATGACGCCACATTCGAAGGGCGAAAACAATAGCCGCGAGCTCTAGATCATGTATGGCATATCTAGTCTCGGCCGGCTTCAATTGCCTAGAAGCATAAGCAACAACACGTTCTTTTTGCATAAGAACGGCACCCAAACCAACGTGACTAGCATCGGTATAAACAACAAAATCTTGATTCCCCTCGGGAATAACAAGAATAGGAGCATCGGAAAGGAGTTCTTTCAATTTCTGAAAAGAGGCTTCACATTTGTCCGACCAAATGTATTTAACTCCCTTCTTAGTCAAGCCAGTAAGAGGCACGGCAATCTTAGAAAAGTCTTTAATAAAACGACGGTAATAGCCCGCCAATCCGAGAAAACTACGAATCTCTGTCACACTCTCCGGTCTCTTCCAATCTTGAATCGCTTCAATCTTTGAAGGATCCACGGATATCTCGGATTCGGAAATAATATGACCGAGAAACTTCACACGAGATTGCCAAAAGTGGCATTTAGAAAATTTCGCCTTTAATTGATTACTCCTAAGTGTTTCCAATACAATCCGAAGATGTTTCTCATGTTCCTCCTCAGTTTTTGAATACACAAGAATATCATCAATGAATATGAGAACAAACCGATCGAGGAAATCTTTGAAAACTCGATTCATGAGGTCAACGAAATAAGCTGGAGCATTCGTTAACCCAAATGGCATAACAAGCCATTCATAAGATCCATATCGAGTACAGAATGATGTCAAAGGAATGCTATCCTCAGCGATACGAAGCTGATGGAAACCGATAGCCAAGTCCAATTGTGAAAAGACCTTAGCACCACTAAGCTGATCGAATAGATCATCAATCCGAGGTAAAGGATATTTATTTTTAATAGTAAGATCGTTAAGCTTGCGGTAATCAACGCAGAGCCTCAGAGTACCATCGGATTTCTTTACGAAAATAGCCGAAGCTCCCCAAGGCGAGGAACTAGAGCGAATACATTGCCTCGTCTCCAACTCAGATAATTGTTTACGCATCTCCTCATTTTCCTTATTGGACATGCGATAAGGAGGACGAGTAATAGGTTGAGCTCCAGAAACAAGATTAATTCTGAACTCAATTGCTCGTTTAGGTGGTAAACCGCAAACGGGCTCGAATATGTCGGAAAATTCACGAACAACATGAATACGAGAAATAATATCATCTTCATCATCATCATCGTTATCACGAGGATTTAAAGAATATAAAGATGCCACCAAACATGATTCTGAATCTTTAAGATTAACAGAAATCTGTTTAACAGATTGTGGATGTCGGAGATGTATAGTCCGCTCAGGACATAGGATATGGGCTTGATAACGGTTAAGCCAATCCATTCCCAAAATTATTCCAAAGCCTAAGTAACGCATGACATGCAAATCGGCTAGGAAAGAAAAATCGCAAAAAATAATCTCCACATCTTTACAAAGCAAACTAAGAGTTGCGGATCCACCAACAGGATTCGCAATTTTTAAAGATGTCATCAATGCAGTAACACTTAAGGAAAAAGTGTCTACCAGTTCCTTTGATATAAAAGAATGGGATGCACCCGTATCAAAGAGAACTCTAATAGGTTGATCATGAAATAAAATAATACCATCAAGAATGGAATGAGAAATACCTTGGCCACGAGATGTGTTGCCAGGGGCTTGAGCCACATTTAACTTTCCCTCATTCCTGCTTTTACGTTTGAGGCATTGATGTATAAAGTGATCTGGGCTCTTACAATAGCGACAAGATTTGGGCTTAGAGCACTTATTCGCATAATGATCCCCAGACCCACAGTTGAAGCAACTCGCACCACTAGGAGAAGGAGACTTTGCCGCAGGGGTTGCCTGCTTACTCTTTTTGTTGGGATAAGGACCCTTGAATTTTTTTGGCCTCTTCTTGTTGTTGAAGTTTGGTTTAGCGCCTTCCACTTCAACATCACTCTCTTTATCAGCCCCTTCAAGACGAAGAGCGATATCGACGAGTTGATCAAATGCGACTTCTAGTTTCAGGAGCAGTGGCTTCTTAAGACTCTTATTTAAGCCATAAACGAACCTCTGGTTCTTCTTCAATGGGGTGTTGATGTATTCAACCCCATATCTGGAAAGCGACTCGAAGGCTGCGACGTAATCAGTCACAGAGGATTGACCTTGAACAAGGTCTATAAAACGTCGAGCCAAGGTTACTTTCCCAGCTTCTGGTACAAACTTTAACTCGAAGCGTCCCTGAAATTGCTCCCAGGTGAGATCCGCTTCATTAATTTCTGAAATAAGGAGTTCATACCAGTCCAATGCTCTCTCTTGGAGCATGCTGGAAGCCACCTGAACGCGGTGGAGATCGATAAGGTTCATGCGAGAAAAGATTCGATCGAATGATTTTAACCAAGCCTGGACCTCGATGATATTTTCCGAACCTTTGAAGGGCTTCCCACCCAAGTTGGTGTAATCGCTGCACAAGCGTGCAAATCCCGACTTTGGGTGAGTAGGTTCCGGGTTAGCTCCAGCTGCTTGAGCATTAGTTACTAAATCAAGAAGCTGTTGAGCAGTCATAAAAACTCCATCCGGTGGTGGAGCACTAGATGATCCAGCTCTGGGACGACCTGGTCTAGACATTCTTTTCCTTAAGAAAGAAAGAAGAGAAAGAAAATAGTTACTCACCAAATGAATATCAAACATTCTTGACAGGTGAAATAAGGAATCATAAAAGAAATAGGATGAATCGGTTTGAAAACCCGAACAAAATCCTAAAGCAAGACTCCTAAGGTGGACTTAGGACGATGATCCTTGTCAAGTTATTCTACATTGTTCCGAAGTTTGGCTCTGATACCAAGCTGTGACGCCCCACCTCAATACCCACGCTAGCCAAGAACAATCCAGAGTAGTGTTGTCAACTAGCATGGAGAATAAGGCTGTTGAGGAGCGACCATCCATGTAATTGCTTATCACACGGTGGCTATAAATAATCTTCGGAAACAAACATAGAAATAATCATATCACAAATCAGTCACAGATATCCATATCACAAAGGCGGAAGAAGATATGAATATATAACTAACACATGAAAGTGTACATCAGAGTAGGGGTCAGTAAGATCCACAATAATACAAAAGAATAGCAACACGTGCTATACAAAAGAATACAACTATGAGTCTATATCTCAAGTGTATACAACAAAAACTGCTAATCTAAACAGTTAGCCAAAAGTCAGAGTGATGAATCCCTAGGAAGAAGTCAAGCAGAAGCACCTGTAATATCTCGGTCTGACCCGAGTATTATTTAAGAAAATAATAAATGGGTCAGTCTAGCTATAAATATCAGATGACATGATATAACATAAAAGATATGGCATAAACATAAACATCCATAACGACATACCACTATAAGTATGTAAATAATGATCAACAGAAGATCAATCAATAAGAGATAATCAATATCACAAGAATCTTCTCAAAGATTCGGAAAGGGCATCATACCCCAAACTTGTACTCATAACAAGTCAATGACATAAATTCTAGAAATCAATGCAAGAAGTCCAGAAATCATAGAAAAGAGAAAGAGGCCTATCACATGACGGTCCGAAGACCAAGGGGAGCTACCCCGCATGTGTGAATGGAATCACACAGATTGAGGCCAAGACTAACCAAAAAGCAGAAAGGTATGTGTGAATGGAATCACACAAGTGGTGTCTAGTCTAACCTTGCAATGAAAGAGACATCGCGCAATTGCTAGTCTAATTCATAAAGCGATCATCAAGATCAACGAGAAGTGTCAATTACACTAAGCTAGTAAATATAGAAGTTTAGCTTCATGTCCCATAACCACTTGCTTAACTTAAATATTTACGAACAAACTATAAATCTTCACTAATAAAATTGTCACAAGAGGTTCAATCGAACAAGTCCAAGAATTAACCGACGAAGTGAACGCAAGCCTTTCATACCACTTGTTTTACTAAGTCGTTTAATTAGATTTCTCATCCGAGTGAGGTAAAGGCTTGTATATACTAATAGATTGGAAAACGGATTAAGAAAAGAGCTTTGTTATTAAAAATAGAGTTGAAATTGTTTGTTAAAAGAGTTTTGATATTTACTACTAGTATTGAAACCTTTATATTATAAAGTGACAAAACACAGAAGCAATTGTAGAAACAATCAGTCACAAAGGTCACATTCGAAGATGTGAATAAAATCCAAGGAAATCAGCTCAATGTTTTTCATATAAGATCCCCTACGAAGGGGGGGTCCAGGGGGGGTGGCAACCCCCAAGGTGGGGGTGCGGGGGCAACGCCACCGCTTACGGGCTTCGACCTGCCCGGTCAGGTCGCGGGGGTCCAGGGGGCAGCGCCCCGACAAAACGGTACGACCTAAGTGAAGGCAAGAGGCCTACAACCTAACACAATGGCTGAGCGACCTAACTAAGTGCGCGACCTGGTGGGTAAGGAGGTCGAGCGACCTAAAGTTCTTTGCGACCTAACGAGGTAGAGGGGACACGCGACTTAAAGGTACGCGACCTAAGAAAGCACGCGACCTATCGGCAACAAGGATCGAGCGACCTAATGGCAACATGGGTCGAGCGACCTAACTTTGCCGCGACCTATAAATATCACGACCTAAGGCCACAACGACCTAAGAAATAAAGGGGAGCGACCCAAAAGAGGAAGGGTTTAACGACCTAAGCAGTGAAGAGGCCAAGCGACCTAGCGTGGTCAATGACCTAAAAGGGTTCGCGTCCTAAGAAAGTGTGCGACCTAAAGCACACGCGACTTACGACCTAAGGAAAGCAGGCGACCTAACTCCACACACAAGGCCTAACGATCTAAGAGTTAAACGACCTACGACCTAAGGAAAGCAGGCGACCTAACTCCACACACAAGGCCTAACGACCTAAGAGTTAAACGACCTACGACCTAAGGAAAGCAGGCGACCTAACTCCACACACAAGGCCAAACGACCTAAGAGTTAAACGACCTACGACCTACGCCACCAACTCACGAGCGACCTAAGTACTAGGTCGTGAACGACCTAACTCCGAACACACGAAAAGTGGTCAGAACGATCTAGGAGCTATCTCGTACGCGACCTACGACCTAAGACCCACACGACCTAACTCCGAACGTCCTAAAAATGGCCAGAACGACCTAAATGCAGAAATTTCGCCAAAACGCCAAAAATCGGAGTTTTTCGCCAATCCAATCCAAACCAAAAGCAAATATTCATGCTAAAGTGATAGGGAATCATTCCCAACAACCCAAGATAGTTATAGACAAGAATGTGAGTTAAAAATCTCACCTTTGCACCAAATATCAATGAAAATGAAGTTTTAAGCAAGCAAGAATCAATCCTTCTTCTATCTAAGCACAAGAAGCTTGAATCCAATGTCTTCTTCTTGAATTTGGAGTAGAAAGATGGATTGCAATTGAATTTGAGTTTTGGAATTTTAATTTCCCATTCCCTCCACCATTAATGCCAAAGCTTGATTAGTTAGGAAATTTATGAAGAGTTAGGAGAAGGGGGTTGGAACTTGGGCTTAATAGGCTAAACTAACCCAAAGTCCAAAGCGGGAAAAGTTAGTAAAATTTCACTAACTCCAAACCTATCGATGTTTACACTTAGAAAAGTTGTAAACGACATTTCGAACTCAATGGAAGTGGTCTCGAGTCCTAATTTGACCGTTTGCACAAAGTAGCTTTTCGGACCAAAATCCGATTAACGAGTTAATATTTAAATAAAATATTTAAATACAAACTCGATAAATATGCGGGTTGTTACATCTATACAGGAGCAACTCGGTGCAGAGTCAATCGACAGATCATCCTATCGCTCTCGCAAATACCCGGTCTTCAACACCGGTCTTCGATTGCTATCCATAACGTCGAATCACATATTCGAAATGGGTTATATGACACAAAGATCCTTTCCCGGTTAATTCGAATAGTGGGTGTCAAATTTTAAAACAAGTGGATGTCATTCACAAATATTCACAGGTTCGATGTGGGTTTCGGATAACCAACTGAAATCCGATTCCCTGTCGCATCGAAGTTTAAATGCCGGTTTACAGACAACAGGGTTTTCACATCAATACAGAACGAATCATAATCACAGTGCAATAACATGGCAATTACATCATACAGAATCACAAACAGAATAGAGATATCAATATAAGTTAACAACAATAGTTAATTATTTATCAATCAAAACGAATGAGATAAATTAACCAAATAATTATTTCATTGATTTTTCAATCAATGATTTATTATTCTTAATGACAATTTAATTAATCTTAATCAGCTTGTTTTATTTAATTAATTATTTTAATAAACTGCCAATTAAATTAGTTAACTTAATTTATCTAATCAATAAATTCTTAATTATAAATTTATTTAAGTACCTAATGGTTTATTAAATCCATTTAATTACAAATTGTATATCATTCTTAATTTCCTTTCAAATTAATAAAAATAATCATTTACCTTAATTATCATCTTAAATCTTCTTTATATTTTCAAAATCAATTTATTTTGCATTTGAAATTTTAAGGTAAATTAGCTTCAATTTATATCTTTAAATTAAATTGTTTAAGGTATAATAATTTTTTATTTTTTTTATTAAATAATCTAACTTATGATAAATTTTAACTTAACAAAATTCATATTGATTACTCTGCAAACATATTAACATTTTCAACCTGAGAATTTGCTTGGGCTCAGCCCATTTTCGAAGTGACCTTCCCACAACAAAAAATAAATCACTGCCTAAACCATTTGGGCCGTAACCCAAACCCCATTCCCCTTTCTTCTCTCCTCTGTTTTCCTTTTTGTTTGTTTTTTTTCAGCAAGTTTGATTTAAATTTTCGAACGCAAGCATCAGGTAAGAAAACTTTTCTTGCTCGCGTGCTATAACCCGAGGCAATTTCATTTCGACTCGAGCATCCCCTCGAGCTCTTCCCAGGTTCATTCGCTAGTCCCTCTTCTTCTTCCTGTTTTTTTTTTTTTGATACATCACCACCACCGTGCACGTGCATGGTGGTTCGCAACCACTCTGATGGCCATCGCGACCATCAACAAGTCATACTTCATTCCCCAAATCGATTCGAGCACCCCCACACTTGAATTTACCCCCAATATAAAATCGAGTCATCTCGATCAATCGAACCCAACAACACGTCACCAGGAAATCCACTCGTGTACCCACGTATGGCCATCAGAAGCCACTAAAATCATACTGAAGCTTCATCGAGATGTGACGCCTCGACTAGCACCGGCGACGTGGATTCCGATCACCCCTAGGTGGAGCGGCGATCCCATTTTCAACGCGAACTGGAAACAGTTCTTAAACCCTAGTTTTCATTCGAATTCAAAATTTATGCAATAGAAAATTTTTTCAACATTTTTCCCGAACTCAATGATGAACAATCTTGCTTTAACCAAAATCTTAGCATACGATTTCGATTCTATCACCAGATAATGATCAAAGTGCTATTTTTGTTCATATTCAAACTGCACGTGTAATACCAAATTAAAAATTCTCATTTTTGTTGTATAAATCATGATTTATAGTAAGAATTTAAGTTATTAACTTGGATTGGCTTTTTATAATACTTGAATTTATCACAATTTTCCTTGATTTGCCTGTAGATCAAATTAACAGTGGTATATTTCTTCACATCATATTGAACCAGTTTTTTTTTTTAAAACTTGCTTACAGATTTAACTGCTTGTTTGATTTAAGACTTTTATTACTTAACAATGTTCCAATGTATATAAATCAAATTCTTTGAATGAATGATCAAATGCTGTGATAATTACAGAGAAAATGAAATGCAGAGCATACAAAATCCTCTTTATAAACTGAAGCATATATATAAACAGCTTATGAATGGAATTTAAACTGTTTAAATAGATTTAAGCTTTTAAAGATTATTTTACTCACATGAACATTATAGAAACAGAGACTATTTTTGTATTTGAAGAGTTGCAGCAGTTTGTATTTCCTCTGTTTTTCTTTTCCTTCAGTAAATTTTCTTCCAAGCTTAAATAAAAAGGATGTTGGCTTTTATTTCTGTTTATTTTCTTTTCTGATCTTTGCAAAAGTTTGTTTGAAAGAAATAACTAAGGCAATTGCCATGTATATAAGGAGGTAGGCAGGTTTTAAGCAAAGTACTGAAACATCATTTTGCATAGTAGTTTTATACAGGTTGTTGTACTTCGCATGCTTTTCTCCTTCCTCCCAAAGGTGGCTGAGGAGTAAACATTTAATACAAGCATGTATTTGCAGTTAAGGTCTTACTTGTTGTTACTTGAGTACATGGCATTAAATGAAGCATTAAATGGAAGCATGTATACAATGCTCTTTTGCCTCCTTCTGTACTTACAGCATAGTGTTATTTTAGATTTTCTTTTATATGTATAGTTTATATGTTTTATATTTTTATTAGCTAATGTTTTGTTTTTATTTTATATATATATAGGTGTGTTGTTTTAGTTATTTTGCTAAATATAGGAAAAGTTGTTTTATTTTATTTTATCTTCTTTTGCTTACATATTTTACCGGTTTGTATATTTCTTTGCAAACTTGTTTTATATTCCTTCATATTCTTTTGTTATCTTATTTTATTTGTTTATTTGTTTACATTGCTTAAATGTTAGATTATTATGACGCGATTTAAATTTTTAAAATTTTATCATAACTTACATTAACAATTTTTTTTATTTCTTTTAAAATGTTTAACAAAAAAACACTAAACTTTATCCATCTTTCATTCCTTTATAACTTTTCAATTTTTTATTTCAGAAAGTTAAAATATATTACTAAAATTTAAATTCATAAATTTCGGGATGTTACATGTATTTTAATTTTTTTGAATTTAAATAAAATTCATTTAACCATATTAATTTTACTTACACTTATTTATTTTATTCAATTTTTACATGCTTAAATTACATTTTATTTAGAAATTTAAGTTCATATTCATTTGATTAATTCATCTTATAGCCTAAATGAAATTGATTCACTTTACTAATTTATCTACACTTAATATCTAATTCAATTTTTTTATTAAGAAAACTTCATTTCAATTTTAATCCATTTCTCATTTTATTTATTCTTATTCAAGTCAAATTTTCTCAGCATTCCCATTTTACAAACTTAAAATTTGTTTCTAGCTTAAAATTCTCAAATCTATAAGTTATACAATTTATTCTTTGAAAATCCCGTTTTATTATTTTATCTACTTCATATCAAATGCATTTCATTTTTTTTTGAGCTTCTTGGGTTAAATGTATTTTGTTTACTTCATTTCACTAACTCCATTTATTTCTACATTGCTAAGCTAATTATTTTATTTGTTTCCCAAATCGAAATTTTACTTTCTTCCATTGTTTAACCAAAATTTTAACCATTTTATGTTTGATTTCTTTTCCTATTCAAATTTACAAGTTATAACTTATTTCTTATATACTATTTTCAATTATAAGTACAAACTATTTTCATATATTTATCAAATCATATTTAGAATATTTTCACAATCAAAACTTGTTTAATCGAAAATAAATTTCTTTTGGTAGCAATTCTCACTCAGAAACTCGAAAATGAACACTGGCGATGCTGTAGTCATCCCCAGAATTATTTTCCAGCCAGCAAGCGGCTTTAATGCTTTTATTTCGTTCAAAAATATTTTAAAAATATTTTTCTAGTCTAAACACTTTCAAATAATACTATTTATTAATTTTTAAGGCTTTGTAAAATAATTTTTGGAAACAAAGGAATTTAAATTCAAAATTCTCAATTTTTAAATCATTTCTATGTATAAGCTGTATTATAAATATACTTATACAAATTTTCTTTGCCTATTTTCAAATATTCCATTTATTTACAAATTTTTCATTTTAATCGATTCTTATTTTAATTTTATTTCAATTCAATTTAGCTATCAATGCTTCATAAAATAAAATTCATTAGTATTCATTTTATTTTTAATTCAGTCAACAATCGGTGATAATTAAATATTATCGTTTCGTTGAAAATCACTATATATATATATGTATGTATGTGTGTGTGTGTGTGTGTGTGTACAACATAATTTTGGTAAAATATTTTATTTACCCGATTTTAAAACAACATTATGTCGACTTGCCTCGTTTAAGTGTTTAGAAACACTTATCGATGATATGGCGTCCCGCAAATTGATCGGAATTTATAAACAACTCAATGGATAAGTAAACACAATATAAAATATTTTATATCACTAACAAGTACGCACTCTCATATATATACTCAAATTGACTCATTCTAGGGTATTACTACCTATCTCTAATGAGTCAAACCCCACAAAGCCAAGGTTGTCGCTAAACCTTCGCTTTGATACCGACTATAACGACCCACATTTCGGAAGGTTTAAATTGACAATAATTCACACATGTCCGACTTAAATAACCTGTAACTTAGATAATCAATGGGATTAAATAAGAAAAATAAGAAGAGAAGAAGAAACCAAAACACAGAATCTCACAGCGGAAACGATAAAATATAATAATCAAATAAACAATTCATAAAGTTGTGTACTATACATTTGATTATAATTTATACACATTTATCAGAGTTCTAAATATAAAACAGGGAGAAATAATCAATGCAGTAACATAGCATGATGCACAGTATAATAATAATAGTAATATACCAAAACTCCGTCTTTGTCCTTCGAAGAATAGTCTTCAATACACTGGAAAAACTCAGGACTGACCCGAGCGCAATGAAAAGGCAAAACACTCGAGTCAGGAATAAAATACTCTTATGTAAGTCAAATTCAATATCACAGGATATGAGTGCAATAACTTAAGAGATGTTACAGGATTTTCCATCTCCTAAGGATCCGTTAAACTATTTATATATAATAGTATACACTATAATAGATAATGTCTATCAGTGAAATAAATATCAAAATAGCATTTAGGCTTTACATTGATCCACCTTAACACAGTTTAAAAGTTTTGAACCAAAGTCGTAATGGGCTCATATAGGGATAAATATGAGAAGGCAAGTGAGGCAATGCCCAAGGTAGGATTCTACCGGTTTAGTCTTTCTTTCTTGTCGTAACCCATCCGTGGCCGACCGCGACAATCTATCCAAACGATAAATAAGGTGCACCCATCGAGTCTGAAACTACAATACTAATACGAGGGATCAACGTCGCTAGAGGTAGCTAACCTCAATGGTCAGACATAGGCTCCTGTTTTAGTCATTTTAATTATGACACGAAGGTCAAGCCTATCCATCATCGTTCTCTTACTTCATTCCAGTAAACGTCGCCAATTCAATACTACATTTTGGATATCATCCACCACGTACATGTTTGTCAAAGTGGTTCCAATATTAACAGGGAGTATGCCAATAAGTGTCCTCGGTCTCTTTAACAACCAATCGTCATTTTATACACCTATTGGTACTTTTACATTTCGGAAATAATTCGTATATCAAAATATCGTATTTGTTTCAAAATCAAATTCATTTCGAAATCATCATATATTCGATTAAAAATCGAATCCATTTCGAAATATCATATATTCAAAATTTTCAATTTTGTTCGATAAATCAATTTCACTTCCAAAATTCGATTCTAATTCAATTTAGGTTATAATCTTCACTTTAACCTAGTTTGTATTTAAATCCAATTCTTAAATATAAACAATTTACCCTTTACCTAGTTAAAATTTAGAAAATAGTTTAAATAGCTTAAAATAGTTAAAGAGTTAAAATAGTTTAATAGAAATAATTTGGATATAAAAATAGATTATATAATAAAACGGTTTGCAAAATAAAAATAGTTTGAATATTTAAAGAATATAGATTTTAAATCATTTATACTAAATTATTTAATTTAAAAAAATCCCAAAGTCAAATCGGTCAACTTTCCAATTTCTTACCCAAATCAATTCCAAATTCTATTTCAATTTTATCAATTCAATTTCGATTTCAACTCGAATAAATTTTGATTCTGCCCAAATTACATTCAATTTCCATTTCCATCTCCAAATTAATTTAAATCTCAATTTTAAATTGATTTCCAACCCCAATTCCAAATTTGATTAAAATTCCAAGTTCATATTAATTTTCAATTTCAATTCCAAATAATTTAAATTCCAGTTTCAAATTAATTTCCAATTCCAATTCCAAATTTGATTTCAAAATATTGATTTAAACACTTAAATCAAATTTACTTTCAATACAAAATTTTAAATCCAAATGTTGAATTATAATTCAATTCCAAACTCAAATTTGAAATATCGTTTCATATCATTTTTTCTTAGAAATATTCAAAGTTGGAATAAAAGTCAATCTTTAAAAAAACAAATCCATTTCTAAAATTCACCATGTATTTCGTTTATAACTTCAAAATGTAAACTTCGAATAATTAAAAATCTCATTTATTAAGTTTAAAATTCCAACATTTCAAGCTCCAATTCAAAATAATTCAATTTCCATAAATTTGATTTTATTCTTAAAAATCAATTCATTTAAATAATTTCAAAACAACTTTTAAAATCATTTAATTTAACTAGCCCAGTGTCCGTATATAATTCTCTATCCTATGGCCAAGTGGATAATTATTTCAATTTAATTTCAAGGATGGATATATATTATTTCAATCCAAATATATGTCTTAGGCATATATCATTTCAACCTATTTCTTAATATGTTCGCAATAATTCTATTTACAGTTTTATGTGCAATAAACAATGCACAGGATGATAGCATGATATATCAAAATAAATAAAGAACCAAATATCAACCAATAACATCCATCACTACCAATCATCCAACTAGTCAATAATCATAATGATCAATCAATTATCTATACTTCGGGAATTTTTTCTATTAGTTAAATTCTTGTTCAATTTCAACTGTCGGTTTTAAACTAATCATTTAATTCAGATGCTAATTAAATATCAATTAAACTTATCAATCAGCGATCAATAAAATTCAGTCGCTTCACGAAATAAATTTCGCTAACATAAAAGTATTTCAGTCAACTATGGGCGTTAGACACTCACCTTTTATCTGAACTGAAAATAACTTTAACTTCAAACGAATACCAATCCAATCTCATCTCGTAAACTATGGCGATACGATTTCGATGTAAACCGTTTCACTTGATACTGATCTCGTATGAAAAGATTACGAATTTATTAATATTTGATATAAATAAAACCTAGTTTGCGAAATTAATAAAATTAACTAAGATGTAACTTAACTTAACCTTACCATTCAGGCTTCTCTCTTCCCCTGCGCACGCGACTAGCTCGCATTCCTCCCTTTTTTTATTCAACTGCAATCGCCAAAGCCTCAATCCATCAACCTCCAAACCCAATGCCTTCTTCGCTTGAGACCCCAACGATGTCAGCCTCGCCTGGCTTCTTCGCCTCTCCCAGTGCCGACCCCCGCCTCCATCACGCCGTGACTCAAACCCTAATCCCCTATGTGCCAGCGTCACTCCTTCAGCTCGCCGTCTCCATCTCATCGCGTGCATGACCAAGTGTCACTGCGCCCCCCAAATCGAATGCGATATCAATCGCGCGCTTCGCTTTTTTTTTACGTTCGTTTGTATTTTAATTTTACGGCTTGAAGGCTGCGATTTAGAAGAAAAGGGAAAGGAAGAGGGATATGCGGCTGAGTAAGGGGAAACACGGGTTCAAACGAGGCTTGTTTGGTTGATCTAGTCTTGTTTGTTTTTTTTTTGAATCTGCGATTTAAAAGGAAGGAAGCGTACAAGTAGGCATATAGGACGCAGTGTTTTGAACGATTCTTAACCTTTATCATATTATATTATTTAAATATATAAAAACATCTGGCCCAATTGGTCCGCAAAATACCGAACACCAAATGAAGCCCGCCGTTCGACTTTTTTAATGCATTAACCCTATTTCGAACGCAATGGAATCAGTTTTGAAATCTAATTTGATCGTATGCAGAAGATAGCTTTTCAAAGTCGATTATTTTAATTAAATTCTGAAAATAAATTCCGCATGTTTCAAGCTCGCACGGCTAAACGACAAGCTCAATCGCTACGAAACTTGAAATCTTACAATAATTCACTATTACAGATCCGATGAAACTGGTTTTGTCGAAATCCGAGACAGTGGCTAGAATGACTATTTTTACTCATCAATTAAAATATAAAATTTCAAATTTCAAATTATTCACATTTAAATCAAATCTTAAATGTTAACTGTCTTCATTCATATTTTGAATAACATTTAAATCAAATTTTGATATTAATTTCCATCATCTTAAATCCAGAATCAAATTATCTAAATAACTTCCAAAATTAAAATTAAACAATTTTATTATCCCATAAACCAATATAAATAAATCATTAAATTTTATTTCTAACCATTTTAACCAATAATTACATTAACTTTAATAATTTAAAATAGCCGAAAATACGGGTGGTTAAAATCTACCTGATTTGTTGGGATATCTGTTCGTGTTTTCCAACCTGAGTTCTTTGGTTGAGGGTAGTGGTGTATACAACACGACTACCAATGAAAGAAGTCTGAGTGTAGAGGTTGGAAGTATATCTACCGAGGCTGTAGACCCAATACCGCCTCGAGTAAGCTTCGCAACTTGGTGTAAGGATTTCATTGTTCTCGGAGGAAGCCTTTTCAATGTTCAGAGTCCATCTTTGAAGTGTAAGGATGGTTGCGCTCGTATGAGCGGATTTTCAAGAGTTTGGATCTGTCGGATGTGCAGAGGCGAGTGATGGTATCTTAGCATCTTCAGGAAGGAGCAGCTGCGTGGTAAGACGTAGTGTCCATGGATTTTCTTGAAGGTGATTTCTCATGGAGCGAATTAAGGAAGTAATCGAGGAACATTCTTTACCTGCCACAAGGAAAACTCGACTGGATAGGATTTATCTGGTCTCAAGCATGGAGTTTTATTTGTATTGGAGCATGTGACTAAGGTTTATAAGTTGCTTCGCTACGGCATGGTCTCATTTTCACCACTTAAGGAGAGCGAGATGTTGATGCTTGGTTTGGAGCCTGAGTTTCTTTAGTGGATGTCTGCCCATCTCGAAGGATCTTTTATGAAGTTTATTGATGGCTTTGAGGTTCAAGGAGCCTATGGATGAAGAAGTTTTTGGTTAGCTGTGGTAGCAGTATAGCTAGGAGATGTTTTTTGTGCTATCAGAAAGGTCGTCTGGTTAAGTAGTATCATCGAGGTGGAGTTTGGAAATAGTAGTGTGGACCCGTTCCTTCGATGACTCAGAAATCTTTGTGGTTTTACTATCAGCAGTCCGGGTAGATGGTGATGGCTTGTCCATTTCTTTTGGAAGTTCAATAGAGCAAGATATTTTTTTTGATAGTGCGCCATTAGTTTTTCTCGTAGATAAGGCATTCTTGAAGGACTAACCTTGTTTTGGATGGATTGCTCAAGCTTAATGCTGTTCTAGTTGGTGAAGAGAGAACAGTTTCTTTGGAATCCAAACTAGGTAGGATAGCAAAAGTGACTTGCGATTAGTTTAGGGGTTCATCTTGGGTAATTTTTGCTTGAGATTGAGACTTCTCATGAGGAGGTAGGTGCTATCGAATAGTCAAAGATTTTTCCAGATGGTTTCGTGGAAGTCAGAAGTTTCTCTACATCTAGAGTCTGAGTTCCATATCGACCTGGTTTCAGGTGAGACACTAATGGTTCAACCAAGTTGTAGGATGGTTCCTAGAGAGAGTGGGAATCTGGTGAAGCAGCTCAGGAATATTTGAAATTGGATCGATCAGATCTAGTCTTTTAGTGTGGATTCTAATGTAAAGTTGTGTAACCGAGTCAGACGAGTCACTAAAATTTTATGGATTTGATGAACATAGTTTCCGGGATATGTTGGATAAGTTTGTGCTCATGTTCATCAATAGCATTCTCATCTATTCCAGAATCAGAGTGGTTCAGCGGAAGTGAGGTAGCAGTTGTTCTAGAGTGGAAGCAACCAAAGACCACTATGGAAGTCTGTAGTATTCTTGGATTAACAGGTTTCTACAGGAAGTTTTTATGGATCTCCTAAGTGTATTGAAATTTCGATTGAAGTCACTTAAAATTTTCATGATCTCGATATTAATATCTCTATCCACCTATGCTACCTCAAAATTCAAATCCCTTTAAGGGAATAAATAATTTTTGAACCTATGATCTATAAACAACTCGAATCATTCCCATAAAAGATTACGCCTCCAAGATGTAAGAGAGAAAATAGTAGATGCCAACTGAAGATCGCGAGTCATATAATTTCTCTCATGTCTTTTCAGCTGTCGATTAGCATAACAAACAACTCTACCCACCTGCATCAAAATAATGCTTAGGCTTGTACCACAAGCATTGGTATATACCATAAATGCTTTTGAACCATCAGGAAGTACTAAAATAGGTGCACTAGTCAACAATTCATTGCACTTAATAAAGCATGTTTGCACCGCGAGTTCCCACGAGAAAACTAAATTATGTTAGGAAGGCTTGTCAGTAATGTAGAAATTTTTGTCAAGTCCTTAATAAACTTTCTACAACAGCCAGCGAAACCAAGAATTTTTTTAGCTCCATAGCACATTTCGGTACATACCAATCCTATATTGAAACTTTACGAGAATCAGCTAATAGTCCACAATCAAAACAACATGTCCAAGGAAGCAAACCTCCTTGCGCCATATGATATTAGGAAATTTTTGCCTTCAACTTATGTCTATGGAGAGTAATAAGCACTTTTCTCAAATTCAACTTGTAGTCTTCCATGCTTTTCAACTAAATAAGTATATCATCAAAAAATACCAAAAGAACTTATTTCGCGGCCCTCTAAAAACACGATTTGTGAGGTCAACGAAATTTGGTGGTGCATTGATAAAAAATGGAATTACCAGCCACTCATAAAGTCCGTCGGATGTACACAAAGCGATTTTATGAATTGTGTCCTTAGTCATATGAAACTGATGGAATCTGGTAGGCAAGCTAAGAAGTGAAAATATTTATACTCCAACTGACTGATCAGATAGTTCATCAATTCGTAAAATTATTCAATGATTCTTCCGTGTCCACATGTTCAGTTTCTGATAATCGATGCAAACACTTAAAAAGCTATCAGCTTTGGAGTAGAGACAACATGTTCTCCCCACTCTAAAATATCGCTCCAAATAAATCCCTTCTCCAACAATTTATTAACCTTTTTACCAAGTTCGTGTATTTCTTCAAAAGTTATATACCTAAGGAGTATGACAATCGGTTTGGTAGCCTTTACCGAATAAATTCAAATTCAATCTCCCTATGCAGAGGAAGACCAAAAATTTCGATAAAGATATCTGGGAAGTCGCGAACTATAGATAGGAAAGTTAACTCTCATCATGTGATAGGTCTAGGTAATACATGTAACTCAACATTACATAACTTTTGATATTATGGTAAATTTCCAGGCTATGCCTCCTACAAGTACCCAAATGAACTGCCTTTTATTCTAATCCTCCATTACTACATACATAGCCATCCCATCCATCCTAGAATTAAAACAATCTCAAAAAAATTCAATACAAAACCTTCAGCACCAAATTCGACATCCAAATATATAACTTCAAAACATTGCAAATCATGGATAGATGGATCGATCCCCTAACGGAATTCGATACTATAATAGGGTTTGTAATAATCATAGTCTTTTGGTGCAATTCATCCATTAGGTTACTTGAAATAAATGAGTGAGATACTCAAAATGCGAATAATTAAAATCTAAAGACTTAATACACTGTCCATGATGATTTTCTTTCATTTTTCAATATCTAGGTCCGCGCTAGAGCTAGGAACAACATTAAGTGCATAAGTTGGAACCAACCATGTAGAAATCATAGGCAAGGTCGAACACTTCCTCTTTATCTGTTCAAACTGGTTGTAGTTATAACATTTGATCTTTGCAATTTTAATTTTGCAATCCTTAGACATATGCCCCTTGACATTGCACTTCTTATACTTGAATCCTAGTTTATTTATCTTGCCTTGGGCCCTACTCCACCCTTGCATCTAATCTGCTAAACCGGCTCCCTTTCTACCTTCTTATGTTTTTCCTTAATAATTGAATTCAGTAGTATCATCTCAACCAAGATGTTAAAAGTAGCTCCAGTAGGTACATGGCTCAAAGCAATATCCTTCAATGATGGAATCAACTCCTTAGCAAAATTTGTTGCCTTCCTTACTTGTGTATCGATGAGGTCTAAGTCATAATTCTCCATTTGATAGAACTCGTTAACATAAATATTGATAATATGGTTTCCTTACTCTAGTTGAATAAACTTCTCTAGCTCGATTTCCCATGGTCCTTCGATATAAACTTAACTTCAAAGAACCTCTTGAAATCAATCCAAGTAATCCCTGTCTCTTTTGTTTAAATAACAATATCCCATTATTATAAGGCCTCCCCTTTTAAATCTCATGAATCCAACTGCCTTTTCATTGCATCCTTTACACCCATCATAGCAAATATCAAATCAACGTTTTCTAGCTATGCCCGTGCCTTAACAAATGTTCAGTCCTGAAGTAATTCTTTCCACCCAGACTTTGAAAATAACGACACTATTAGGGAAAATCCATAGTAGGCAGAGGAGTGGACACAACCTTGAGTGCCTAAGTTGTGGGTCCTCTATTGAATAACCTTAGTCTGGCCTCTTGCTTGGATATATCGACGGAGCCATACTAGAACGTTTACACACAGAACCTCAACTCCCTCACCAGAACTATTTTCAATTTGATTGCTCAATTATACTTATTAGTAAATATGAATTATTAGTAACTCCCTCAGGTAATAGTAATCATTACAGCAATTTTATGGGTTTGTATATGTTACAATTATATATATTCATAATAACTTTTATAATTTATAAGTATGCTCCCTCAATACACGCATAATCTCTAAGGAATCCTGAACCTAAGATCTTATAACATGTGTAATAACCCGCACCATTAGACATGCTAATTCGAAGTCCAAAAGGGACGTTTGAATTGATATTGTGCCAAGTAGTATGAATCTTTAAGTTATACTTTTAAATCTTACAGTAGAAGGAAGAGAATATAAATAATAAAATTAACCTAATTCAACATTCTCAAACAACAGTGGTTCATACAAGGAATGTCAAATAAAGATTCTAAATAGAAATATAATGTACGCATAATAGACAAGTGAAATAAGATACATGATAAAGATAGTACTAATAATAGGTCCAAGGCCCACAATCACCTTCTCCATAAATCTTATTGTCAAATCACCATCTGTTACCTTGTCATCATGAAGATGGAAAGATAGCAGGGAACATACAAGGTGTAGTGGGTGAGTAATATCACTAGTAGTATGGTATATATATGTACTTAAATTAGCACAATCTAAACTTCCTAAGGGTATTTATTTTTGATTTAACAAAGTGTCCAGCCTATAGTGTATAGGTTAACAACCTAAAATACATCTAAATCTAACTCTGATCTACAAAGATTTCCAATAAAAGGTTGGAAATCTAGAAACATAGTAAACATGGAATATATCGAGTGTACAGTCCCAATAGTGAATTGTGTAACTATACATTGAGTAAACATTCTCAATGGCAAACCATTTAAGTTGCATTTACATTGAATATACATCACAATGCCTAGGTGCACACACTAAGCATACTGTCTCGATGATAACTTTCCGCTAAAGCATTGAGTTACCACCTTGTTGGTCTCATGTCCTACGCTTTATATCATTTGACCTGCAGCAAAAAGGATCAACAACAATTCATGTAACACCGCATATCTTGGAATGCGATAATATTGGGTGAATAATTATCTTATTAAATGGCATATGGGGTAGTAATTAAATAAGAATTTTTTGATTAATAAAAATACTAAGTGATTTAAGGAGAAGAATTAGAGGAATTAATAACAATAGGCCAGAATGAGATTTTAACCCAAAGCCCAAATTGCTAACCCCTAACCCTCTCACTATTCAAACGTTCTCTCCATCACTCAGAAATAAACTCAAGATAAGTCTAAGTAAGGCCGGCCATATTTTAAGAGGAAGAAGAAGAAAAATTCAAAGCGAAAAACGAAAATCCTCATTTCTAAGAAGAAGTAAAGCTTTAATAAAGTTAAATCAAACAAAAAGGTAAGTGATCCTTAAATATTTAAACCTTGTTTAGGATAGGATTGTATCTAAGTATAATGTTTCTAACGAGAATGAACAAATTTAGCAATGTTGGATAATCTTTGTTCATGTTTGGGAATTTAACGATGATGATTTTTGATATGTTTTATAAAAACATGAATCAAACCTTCTGAAATAATTTGAAATTTGTATAAGATATATAGAACAATAATATGGAGAAGTTTTTTAATTTTGTAATTTTTTGAGATTATATAAATTTTAAAATTGAGAATGTTACATCCCAGAATTTTTGACAATATCAATTTAATAATCTGTATTAAATATTAAATTGATATTGATAATTTGGTTTATAATAATTCAAATTGATTTAATAATTTTCCTTTAATAAATATTTAATTGGTAGATTTTGTCTTTTTCAGCTAATAAAGTGGTTTTTATTTATAATATAAAATATGGTTTATATTGTAAATAGATTAGCTGTAACGACCCGTAATTTTCGTTAATTAAATTTGTCATTTAGATAAGATTTACGTAAATTCAATTTAAAGAAATAAAGATTTTATAATTAATAATGAAGCAAATGCTAAGAATGAAATGAAACCATGGAAATATAAGGCTAAGTATTTACAGTTGAAACAAAAAGACGAATAAATTAAAGTGATGTAAATTGTTATACTAGGCTAAGAGTTGCATATAAGAGAACAAAGGTAAGTAGTGAATTTAGTTAATGAATTAATAATATTAAATAGTAAATTGAATTAAATCAATGTCCGGTAGAAAATGAAATATTGTTTGGAATGAAAGCTTATAAATTGTAAGCATTTAATTTACAAATGAAATTAGTGTATTAATTTAGTTGTAACTGAATGTAAATTAATGAAATTATGTAATAATTGATAAATGATGGCATTCATGAATGAAATAATATTTGTAAGTAATAAAGGAATAATTGAAATAAACATTTACCAATGAAATAGTATATTGATTTATATAGACTTAATAAAAGAGTTGGACTGAATCAATCTATTTAGTTGAAACTAATTAATTGGTATGAAAATTATAAATGGGTTTATAGTAAGAAATTATACTACCGTGAATCGGAATTAAGATGAAATTGAAAAATTCAAGTATGTGATGCAAATATATCATATATAGCAGTGGAATAAAAAAATTAGTGTTATTATAACCTAGTTGGTAAGTAACAAACTTATAACTGAATTTAAAAGAAAATAGGTGACAATGAATATAGGTTGTTCATTTATTCGACGTGTTAAATAAATTTTGGTATTCAATCGCAATATATGTACAAATAATTTATTAAAACTGTTGTAAGGTCAAAATTTATTGGATATAATAAATTGGTGGATAGATTTCATTAAAGGTAATTTATTTAGTATGCTAATGTAAATTAGAATAATTAGAGGTACGTAAATGATGATTAATACAATGTTTGGAAGTTGTAATTTATAGGATATTAAGAACTAGGAATTGAATTTTTGAATTATTTGCAATACAAATAAAGAAAATGTTACGTTATTGCTAACTGAGGGAATCGTTAATTAATTGAATAAAAGTTAAATCAGTGGAATCAATGGAGATTAATTTACGTTAGTTATTTAGTGTAGTGGCTAAATTTGGTAATCCATTTGCAATCAATGACAATACTGTTGATATAAGCTAATAAGTTAAATGTCAATGCAATACCAGTTAATGGATTGATTGTGGTTACGAAATTGGAATTAGATAAACGCAGTAACTAATTCAGCGCAAATAAAATTTATGGAACAAATGTTAAGATCTAAACTGATAATAATTAATAATTCAAGGTAATGTAAATTCGATTTATAATATGACTATTGGTAAATGAAAAGATTGTAAATCTAGATTTGTTTATTTATTTGAATTTTATGAAATTGAAGGTTTATATTGATTAATCTTTAATAAATTTATAGTTAAAAATTGTTAAATCATTGTAAATGTTTGAGAATTATAAAGTGAAAAAGATTTCAAATTTCAGAATCTTAACGCGAAATTTGATTTAATCAATTTATTTTAAATTTATTTAATTAATGGAAAAATAGCCATTTTTGCCACTGACTTGGATTTCGACGAAACAAGTTTCATCGGATCCGTAATAGTGAATTATAATAGTGTTTCAAGTTTCGTAGCGATCGGGCTTGTCGTTTGATCGTACATACTCGAAACGCCTTGAAATTTATGCAATTGAAATCAATTGAAATCGATTTGAAAATATTGATTTTAACATAACTTCTTCATACGACATAATTTGAACCTGAAACCTTTTCCATTACGTTTAAAATATTTTTAAACATATATTTTGATATATTGGTTGACCCAATTTTGTTCCGGAGTAGAAACGGGCTTTTGGGGCCATTTAGCGTTCAGCGCGTATACCAATTTGATCCATCTATTATTTTTCAGCCTTGTCTATATATAACCCGTTATAAACCGTAGCCACTCCTTATTTTCATTTGTCTATACGTACATCTCCTTTTCAACTCCTCATTCCAATGGCAAAAAAAACCTAATTCCCAAATTCGAAAAAAAAAAATCGATTTCCAAAAAAAAAAAAAAAATCAGATCTACAGCTACTTCGAATCACGCTTCGAGTTTCAGAGGCAAAAATGTTGTGTCTACTTCAGGTCAGGAAGAAAATGACTCGGGTCGGTCCGGGTCGTTTTGGAAAAAACTCCAAGCAAGCACCGGAGATTTGAGGCGGCGCACCGAAGTCGAACCCGAAGTCGACACAGGACCAAAATTTTCCAATTTTCTAATTTTCATAAGTTTTGCGTACGAGCTCTGATTCACGCGCGGTTTTTTTGCTGGGGGAATTCCAGACATTTTGGCGTTGGTTTGGGCGGATTTGGAGACTGTCAAGTTTTTGGGTTTAAATTGAATTTAGATTCAATTTAGATTCAAAAGGTGTGTTTTGACCCACTCACAACTTCTAAGTTTTCTTATGTTTATTAAATTAATTTAAGATACGAGTAGAAATTTATTTATGACTGTTTTGCATTTTTTTTCATCATCTCAGTTAAATCGCATTTATTTAACTTAACTGTTAATTAATATTATTATTGCATATAAATTGACAGTTAAAATTTATTTATTTTGCATATAAACTGCTAGTTAAACAGTTATTTATTTATTTATTTTGAATATAAACTGTTCATTGACACCTGTTATATTTTATATGCTCTATTGATGTTTGTTTAAACTAATGATGATTGAAATAAAATTGGTTGATGATTGATATGTGATGAACGGATGGTATGTTCTATATTATATAAACTGCAAGGTATTATGCATTCTCATTTCATTCGGGATTGCGGTTTGAAATGATATACAACCGCATTTTTTCATTTTTAAATTTGCGGAATGAAATGATAAATATCCGTATCACTTGACCATAGGATAGAAAATTATACACAGGCACCGCGGTATATATATAAAATTATTTTTGAAATGATTTCTATGGTTTGGATAGGATGCGGTTTAATAAATATTAATTTTGATCTTATATAAAATCTTATTTTATATATACATATATAGTTAAATTATTGAATTTAAGCTATGTATGAAATTATTAAATGGAAATAAATAAGTTGAAAAATGGATTTTGATAATTTATATTTATGATTAAGTACAGGTTTAAGATATTGTATATTTATACAGTTTTAAATAGTTCAAATCAATTAAGATTGGAAATTAAATTGGAAATTTATTTGGAATTGGGCTTATTTAAAAATTAAACTCCACAAGTTGGTGTAAACTTATTAATCTTGGAAATTTTAAAGGTATGATATTTATAACTGGATTTTTATTCAAGATAAATCAAATGAATAATTCTAGTATAAATAAATGGAAGGAAATATTTAGTGTTAGTAAATTGAGTTTTATTTTAAATGGTTGTGGATCTATTATATAAATGTTTCAAAACGAAATAATAGGACAATGAATTGTTGAATAGAAATTCCCAATCTTAGTTTTGAAATTTATTAAATACCCAAAGTTTGAAAATATTGAAATCGAAGTGTTTTGATTCAAACTGAAAATGAATCTAAAGGTTATGGGTTTAGACTGAATTTAAAGTAAATAAAATTGTAAAGGCGTGAAAATTATTTACTTTATAAAGAAATTTTATATTCGACCATTTTATTTTATATACTGTTGAATATCCAAACCATTTAAGTTTTGAAAGTTATGGTTTTAAAGCTATGAATTTCGAAGTATTATGTTTTGAAAGTTATAATTCAAATGTTTGGGTTTCAGATATTATAAATTTTAAAGCAGTATGATTTTGGAAAGATACATGTGAAGTAAAGATGATATTATACTGATTTGGGTTTATAAATGATATCAAATTTATTTGGTTTTTAAAACGAAAAATGGTACCGTATTATATGGTTTTTAAATGGGTATATATTTTGTTTTTGAAAGTAAAACTATTTTGATAAGACCGCGGTGTTATAATAACGTTTGGTTGTTGAAGAGACCGGGATCTGAAGTTGTCATACTCTTTGCCAACTCCGAAAACCGCTTTAACAAACGTGTACGCGGTGGAGATTCCAGAATGAAGTAGGATGGTGGCGGCGTTTACTTTAAGGTAAATACGTGGACCCGACTCTCGTGAGTTGGCATAAGGTGGCTAAAATAGGAGCGATTCTCAGGCCAAGGGGGTTAGCGCCTTTATCGGACACTTCTCTTCGATACTGTACTCTGACTGTGGATTGATTCGATGGCCATCCTTATTTTTCTTGATTTTGGGGGAGTTTGTTCAAGGTGGGCGGTAGCTGCTGTAACAACCTGCATATTTATCGATTTTATATTTAAATACTTTATTTAAATATTTTATCAATACTCGGAATTTAGTCCGAAAAGCTACTTTTTGCATACGGTCGAATTAGGACTCGGGACCACTCCCATTGAGTTTAAAATGCCGTTTGCGACCTTTTTGAGTATAAGCTTCGATATGTTTGGAGAAAGTTGATTTTTGCTACTTTTCACTTTGGGTTTGCGTTTGGGTTCAGCCCTATGTTTGGACTTATACAAAAAGAAAAAAAAACTGAGCCACTCCTCCCCATTCACCCTCATTATCTTCTCTTTTCAGTTATAAGGCAATAATGGTGGGAGAGATTGGAAATTAAAACTCCAAAACCCTAGTTCCTCTTGCAACCTCAAATTCCAAGCTACAAATTCAAGAGAACCCATTGGTAAGCATTCTCTTCTTCTTCTCCAACTTATTCTCTACCAATTTCAGAAATTCCTAAACCTAATTTTGGGAATGTTCTTGTTTTGAGCATAGATTCAAGCTCATTTGGGTTGTGTTGAAGAGAGGTTGATTCTCCATTTTCTTTCAAGCTTCTTCTTGTTTGATTTTGTAAAAAGGTGAGATTTTTATCTCATATCTTTGTCTATAATTATCTTCGATTGTTAGGTATGAATTCCTAACGTTTATTTGTGTGCAATTGATTTTGGTTTGGATCGATTTCGTGTATATTCCAATTTTTGGTGTTTTGGTCTAATTTATGAAAATCCTATTATGGATATTTGGACATTGATATTTGAGGCGTATCGAAGAGCCGTTTAGGCTGGGTTGTCGTTCGACGTAATTCCTTAGTCATCGCCATTTGCTCGTTCGATCGTTTTCGATATTCGTTTGGCCATTTTTGGCCTAGGTTCAGGGAATGCCCTGAACCCCAGATTCAAACGTCTGAAACAGAATATTCAGACGTCTGAATATTGTCTGGGAAGATTTCTATTCCCAGATTCAGACGTCTGAATATAGGGTTTCAGAAGTCTGAATGGGTTCTATTTCAACCAGAAAGGAAATAGGCTAAAATATGCCTATTTCAGACGTCTGAACACTTGGTTCAGACGTCTGAATTGTGTTCTGGAAATCTTTATATTTCCAGATTTAGACGTCTGAACCACTTGTTTCAGACGTCTGAAACTGCTGTGTTTTGCCAATTTTTCCTATTTGCCTATTCGCTTGAGAATTCCAATTTAAATCGATTCGTGATGATCCTATTTGTTGTTATCATTTGTTATGCCTTTGATGACTCCTATTTAGGGAGTTTTGAATATCCATTTCGATGGATTCTTTATCGGTTTCTTTGGATTTTATTCACGTCTTCGAATGTGAATTTTAGTGATTGATTGTTCTTACAATCATCTTTGTGGTTTGTCACTTTAAAAATATAAAGGTTTTCTATACTAGTAGTAAATATCAAAACTCTTTCCTCAAACAATTTCAATACTATTTTAATACCAAATTCGTTTATAAAACCGTTTTCCAATCTATTAGTATATACAAACCTTTACCTCACTCGTATGAGAAATCTAATTAAACGACTTAGTAAAACAAGTGGTATGAAACGCTTGCGTTCACTTTGTTGGTTAATTCTTGGACTTGTTCGATTGAAACTCTTGTGACAAATTTATAGTGAAGATCTACAGTTTGTTCGTAAATATTTAAGTTAAGCAAGTGGTTATGGGACATGAAGCTAAACTCATATATTTACTAGCTTAGTGTAATTGACACTTCTCGTTGATCATAACGATCATCTTTGTGATTTAGACTAGCAATGTGCGATGTCTCTTTGTCTGCGAGTGAGACTAAACACCGTTTTGTGGAGTTTCGACTCAAATTGGTGGGGTAGCAACCCATGGTCTTCGGGCCGTTTGTGGAGCTTCGGCTCAATTTGTGATGGTTAGCAACCATGGAAATAGCGTTCCGTTTGTGATACACGTGTTGGTGAGCTTTATGCTCCCGTTTGTGATAGGCCTCCCCCTCTTTGTGATTTCTGGATTTCTTGAGATGATTTCTAGAATTTGTGCTTCACCAATTTTCGTGATTTCCATTGATAAGTTTTATCAATATTTGTGCATTGGTGAATTTGTGTGTCACTGAAATTTGTGATTGGCATTGATATAATTGTCAATATTTATGGTTTGGTGAACGAAATGAGGAGTATGACATTTCTTTGATTCTTGTGTAGATTTGGTGATATTGATTAATCTCTCATTGATTTTCAATTACTTATATATATCACAGCTTGGCATTGTGCCTATTATGTGTTTAGTCATATCTCTTATTCTATATCGTTTCATTTGATATTTATAGTTAGACTGATCCGTTTATTATTTTCTCATTAAATAATACTCGGGTCAGACCGAGATGTTACGGGTGCTTCTGCGTGACTTCTCCCCTGGGATTGATTTCTCTGACTTTTGGTTAACTAATTAGATTAGTAGTTTTTGGTTTGCATGCATTTGAGAGATAGACTCCATAATGTATACTTATTCTTTTGTATAGCACGTGTTGTTATTCCTTTGTATTATTGTGGATCTTTCTGACCACTACTCTGATGTACACTTTTATGTGTAATGTTCATATCTTATTCCGCCTTTGTGATATGAATTATCTATGACTGATTTATGTTATGTTTATTTCTATATTTGTTTCCGAAGATATTATAGCCACTGTGTAGTAGCTTTGAGTTTGTGTCGGCATGTCGGATTTCCAAGAATTGCTTTATACTATCTGACATATCGATGCTCGCACAAAGCAATTACACGGATGGTCGCTCCTCAACAGCCTTATTCTCCATGCTAGTTGACAGCATTCACCGTAATGTTCTTGGCTAGCATGGGTATAGAGGTGGGGCGTCACAGCTTGGTATCAGAGCCAAACTTCGGAACAATATGGAATATTATAACAAGGATCGTTGTCCTAAGTCTTTCTTAGGAGTCGTGCTTTAGGATTTTATTCGGGTCCACTTACCGTCCTATCCTATTTTCTTTTATGATTCCTTGTTTTATCTATCAAGATTGCTTGATATTCAATTTGGTGAATAACCTTTTTCTTCTTCTTCTTTCTTTCTAAAGGAAGAGAAATGTCTAGACCAGGCCGCCCCAGAGCCGTGCCATCTAGTACTCCACCCCAGGATGGAGTTTTTATGACTGCTCAACAGCTTCTTGATTTGGTAACTAATGCTCAAGCAGCTGGAGCTAACCCGAAACCTACTCACCCAAAGTCGGGATTTGCACGCTTGTGTAGAGATTACACTAATTTGGGTGGGGAGCCATTCAAAGGTTCTGAGACTATTATTGAAGTACAGGCTTGGCTAAGGTCATGCGATCGAATCTTTTCTCGCATGAATCCTATTGACCTTCACCGAGTTCAGGTGGCCTCTAGTATGCTCCGAGAAAGAGCATTGGACTGGTATGATCTTCTTATTTCTGAGATTAATGAAGCGGATCTCACCTGGGAGCAATTCCGGGAACGCTTCGAGTTCAAATTCGTACCAGAAGCTGAGAAGGTGACTTTGGCTCGCCGTTTTATAGACCTTGTTCAAGGTGAATCTTCCGTGGCAGATTATGTCGCATCTTTTGAATCTCTCTCCAAATATGGGGTTGAATACATCAACACCCCATTAAAGAAAAATCAGAGGTTCGTCTATGGCTTGAACAAAAATCTCAAGAAGCCATTACTTCTAAAATTAGAAGTTTCTTTCGACCAACTCATTGATATCGCTCTTCGTCTTGAAGAGGCGGATAAGGAAAATGATGTTGAAGTGTTGGGTTCCAAACAAAACTTCAACAACAAGAAAAGGCCAAACAAATTCAAAGGCCCTTATCCCAATAAGAAAGGGAAGCAAGCAACCTCTGTGGCGAAGACTTCTTCCTTTGGTCGTGGGGAATGCTATAATTGTGGTTCGAAGGACCATTATGCGAACAAGTGCCCAAAGTCTCTCTTGTCGCTACTGCAAAGTTCCCGGTCATGTTATATCTTCATGCCCCAAGCTTCAAGGCAAGAAGGAGGGAAAGTTAAATGTTGCTCAAGCCCCTGGCAACACATCTCGTGGCCAAGGTATTTCTCATTCTATTCTGGATGGAATTATTTTATTTCGTGATCATCCTATTCGAGTTCTTTTTGATACGGGTGCGTCCCATTCTTTTGTATCAAAAGAACTTGTTGATACTTTTTCTTTGGATGTTTTGTTTTTAGTGACTTCTTTGAGAATTGCGAATCCGGTTGGTGGATCCACAACAATCAGTTTATTGTGTAAAGATGTCGAGATTATTTTTTGTGATTTTCCTTTCCTAGCCGATTTGCATGTCATGCGTTATTTAGGCTTTGGAATGATTTTGGGAATGGATTGGCTTAATCGTTATGAAGCTCACATCCTATGTCCTGAGCAGACTATTTATCTTCGACATCCACTATCTGTTAATCAGGTTTCTGTTATTCTTAAAGATTCGGATTCCGCTTTGGTTGCATCTTTATATTATTTAAATCCTCGTGATGACGATGATGATGATGAGGGTGATATTATTTCTCTTATTCATGTCGTTTGTGAATTTTCCAACATATTCGAGCCCATTTTAGGATTACCACCTAAGCGAGCAATTGAGAGTAGAATTAATCTTATTCCGGGAGCTCAACCTATCACTCTTCCTCCTTATCGTATGTCCAATAAAGAAAACGAGGAGATGCGTAAACAATTATCCGAATTGGAGACGAAGCAATTTATTCGCTCTAGTTCCTCGCCTTGGGGAGCTTCAGCTATTTTTGTGAAGAAATCTGATGGAACACTTAGGCTTTGCGTTGACTACCGCAAGCTTAATGGTCTTACTATCAAAAATAAATATCCTTTACCTCGGATGGATGATCTATTCGATCAACTTAGTGGTGCTAGAGTCTTTTCACAATTAGACTTAGCTACTGGATTTCATCAGCTTCGTATTGCAGAGGATAGTATTCCTTTGACATCGTTCCGTACTCGTTATGGATCTTATGAATGGCTCGTTATGCCATTTGGTCTAACGAATGCTCCGGCTTATTTCGTTGACCTTATGAATAGAGTGTTGAAAGACTTCCTCGACCGGTTTGTTCTCATCTTTATCGATGATATTCTTGTGTATTCTAAAACCGAGGAGGAGCATGAAAAACATCTTCGGATTGTGTTGGAAACTCTTAGGAGTAATCAATTAAGGGCAAAATTTTCTAAATGCCACTTTTGGCAATCTCGTGTGAAGTTTCTCGGTCACATTATTTCCGAATCCGGAATTTTCGTAGATCCTTCAAAGATTGAGGCGATTCAAGATTGGAAGAGACCGGAGAGTGTGACAGAGATTCGTAGTTTTCTCGGATTGGCGGGCTATTACCGCCGTTTTATCAAAGACTTTTCTAAAATTGCCGTGCCTCTCACTGGCTTAACCAAGAAAGGTGTTAAATACATTTGGTCGGACAAATGTGAGACTTCTTTTCAGAAACTAAAGGAACTTCTTTCTGATGCTCCTATTCTTGTTATTCCCGAGGGGAATCAAGATTTCGTTGTTTATACCGATGCTAGTCGCGTTGGTTTGGGTGCCGTTCTTATGCAAAGAGAACGTGTTATTGCTTATGCTTCTAGGCAATTGAAGCCTGCTGAGACTTGATATGCCACTCATGATTTAGAGCTCGCGGCTATTGTTTTCGCCCTTCGTATTTGGCGTCATTATCTTTTAGGACAGAAATTTGCTCTTTATACCGATCATAAGTCCTTGAATTATTTATTCTCTCAAAAGGAACATAATTTGCATCAACAGCGTTGGCTCGAATTTCTTGCACCATATGATCTTGACATCCTTTATACTCCCGGAAAGGGAAATCGTGTTGCCGATGCACTTAGTCGCAAGCAACAAGCGGTTGTTTCTATAATGATATCTGAATGGAATGATCTCGTGATATTATCCTCTTGTGAGATTCGAGACCGTGTCTCTAATTTATGTTCATCACTTGGGTTATGTAGCCTTGAGGCTCATCCTTCTCTTTTAGACCGCATTCTTGAAGCTCAAAGGCTAGATCCTGAAATCCAAATGTGACGACCACCCATGACTCCCGCACTAAAACATGGAAATGGTGCACTGAAAGGTGTACCAGGCAGCCATGGATGATGGTCGGGGTAAGATAAAACAGAAAACTCTATCGTACAACTCACAGCGCATGGATAAAATACAATAGAGAAATATAAATATAGTGAAGCTCCATAGAACAGAATATCATCATATAAGCATCATAGAAGTTTGATACAAACATCTAAACAATCCATACATCAAGCCTCACTACATAACACTCAAGACATATACAAGCAGCGGAACATCCAGTACATATAGTAAGGAAACAATATGCAAAAGCCTCCAGCTCGTCTACGTCATCAACAGCGTTGGCCACTATGAACAGCACCTGTCACCTACTACCTAGTCTGTCCATCCCAACATGGATGAACAGCCCAAGGTAATAATAGTTAAACATAAAACCTTGAGTCAGACAAAAGTCTTAGCGAGCAGAAATCAACTATCAAACATACCAAAAGAGCATAAAGGGTACAAAGGAATAGGAACCCAACCATCCCACTCCACCTCTTTCTACAGTGATAGCCCCCAGACACACTAAGAAGAAACAAACATAGCAAAGAAGACAATTAAAGTAAAGCAATTATCACTCGAGTCAAGGTCGATGTTTTCCAAGTACAAACCCCCTAGGCCTAAACCAAGATCAAATAAGCACCCACAAAACATCGCTCTTGAGACCGAGTGACGATACAACCAAACATCCATGACTCTGGCTATCACTGTTATCATTGCCTCGAAACCACCGTTAATTGAATGACCGCCACATTCTTTCAGTCGTAAGTCAAGGGCAAATGGTAACCCCGGTTCTAGACATAACTCTGCACGTCGTCGTGACCCGTGCCTAGGACTTACCTAATCTGCCCAGAGTACTCGACTACCTGCCTGTAGTCTTTTGGGTGTCCCGACCACCTACCTGTAGTCGTTTTGGGCGCCCCATGTACTCTTGTTTTGAGTTTACTAGAACCTTCAACAACGATGAAATCCAAGCCTCCTAGTCATCCTCCTCGACGACTATTCTCATACTAGCCCAAGCTACCTCTCGAGCAATCCATTATCAACCAACTCGAACCGTCCCTCGAGTTATCAACATGCTTGGAATGATCCTGTCTGGATTATGCCAAGGATACATCACGTCATGCTTCGCCTCATCTCATCGTAGCAAAGCTCTATCACAACATCGTCATCAAATCCGTCCATATGAGCTTCATCATCCGCTACATATGCCACGAGCAGCTTTTCTCATCCCTTAGCCTCTCCCTTAGCTTTTGAATCACCTTCGACCATACTTATCTAGATTCAACCATAAATCAACTAACTCTAAACAATCAATCAAGACAATCATTAATCCAAGTAATGAAGAAATCAAACATGATCTAAATAAACGATTATGACAATAATGGCAATTTCGTAATTAAAGGGTCCAAAATCTAACAAGCATGAATTATAGGCCAATGTCTCTACAACTTGATGAATGAACTTGCATAAGTTAACATGTAGTAAAATAGGTGTCAAATCATCATGAACAATAGATCTACATGCAGACTTTAGGAAAATGCAAGAAATCACTATTTTGACACACAAACGAGCCACCGATCCAATATACTCCTTTGGGTCCGTGTGAGAGATAACTACCACTCACCAAACACCTAAACACCTCAAAAGATAACAACTTCCGATCTGGACAGCGAAGAACTAAGCTTGATCCGGCAAAATCTCGCTTCAATCGATGAAATCTCTCTTTGAAGAATGGAGATCTCTAACTTTGGCTCTTGGATCTTCGATTTGATCTTCAATCTAGATGGATGTAAGCACTAGATTAGAGTGGAGAAAAGAAGTGAAGAAATGTTGTAGTCGAGCTCTCAAAATGGCAGCACTTCGTCGCTTCAAAATCCGGTGCCAAAAAGTGAAGATATGGACGTGTATTTATAGGCTGAAACGTCCCTTAAGTCGTCCGCTCTTAGGTCGTCCACGACCTAACAATCCCCCATGACTTACGACCTAAGACTTCCCACGACTTACGTCCTAACGACTCAAGCCTCTACACGGCTCAATGACCTAACACGCACAAGACTTAACCTATGCGCGACTCAACACAGACACGACCCAACACACAACAGCTTAACGACCTAATATAAGCGCGACCTATCTATATGCGACATAGCGACATAAGCTTCCTCGCGACCTAATGATAACACGGGCCACCCTAACACTCAGGCGACTTAACACTCGTGCGGCCTAACTGGTATGCGACTTAACGCTACACAGGGTCACACGATCTAACAGATCCAACGGCCCTAAAACACATGCGACCTAACTCGTACGCGAGTTGCGACCTATCCCTCAACACAGCTACGCGACCTAACTACCTAACACTGCCTCCGACCTAGCGACTTACCAACGTCGCCACTTACCGACCTAACACCTCCTTAGGTCGCCTACTATTAGGTCGCTACCTCTACTAAGTCGCTCACTCCTAAGCCGATAATCCACTAACTCGCTAACCTCTATTGGTCGCTCGGCCGACCTAAACTATAACACGTCCTAACCTCCAAATGACCTAACTACACCAACTTGTTCCATAGGTCGCTCACGAGCTAACACACACACTCTTAGGTCGCTCACTACTAGGTCGCTAACTCGTTCTATATTCTTATGCCGCTCTAACTCGTTAATACTTAAGTCGCTGACCCCTTAAGTCGCTCTTCTACCTTAGGCCGCTCAAATGACCTAACTCCCTTTCGACCTAACCTCTTAAGTCGCCTAAACCATTAAGTCGCCAACTTCTATAGGTCGCTCCACCGACCTAAGCACTACACGACTCAAACTCCAAACGACTTAAGCTTTGGTCGACTCATACTCTAAACGACTTAACAATATCCACGACTTAATGTCGACAGTTTTACAATCTTTCGATCCGTAAAAATGCGGGTCGTTACATGGCTCTTCTTGGCCAAAATATTAGGGATAAAATTGATATTGAAGGATTGAAAGAATTTGATATCGATTCTCGTGGCGGCATTCGAAAATTTGGTAGACTTATCGTACCAAATATTGTTGATCTTCGTAAGGATATTTTACAAGATTCTCATCGTTCTAAATTCACCATTCATCCCGGTAGTAGTAAAATGTACGCAGATATGAAGCGAATTTATTATTGGGAGGGAATGAAACTTGACATCGCTAACTTCGTTAAGCGTTGCATGATTTGCCAACTCGTTAAGGCCGAACATCAAACGCCCGGTGGGTTATTGCAACCTTTAGAAATTCCAATTTGGAAGTGGGACCAAATTTCCATGGATTTTATAGATGGCCTTCCCCGTTCTCGATCGGGTCATGATAGCTTATGGGTGATCGTTGATAGACTTACTAAATCCGCCCATTTTATTCCCGTTCGGTCTAACCGAACCGTTCCTCTTTTGGCCAAGCTCTTTATCAAAGATTGTTAAATTGCATGGAGTTCCTACTTCTATTGTTAGTGATCGTGATCCATTGTTTACTAGTGGATTTTGGAAGAGTCTTCAAAAAGCTTTGGGAACGAAGCTTAATTTTAGCACCGCTTATCATCCTCAGTCCGATGGACAAACTGAGCGTGTGAATCAAACTCTTGAAGATCTTCTTCGTGCATGTGTGCTTGATTTTGGGGGAAGTTGGAAAGATCATATTTCACTTGTTGAATTTTCCTATAATAATAGCTTCTAATCTAGTATTGGTATGGCACCTTTTGAGGCACTCTACGGAAGGCCATGCCGATCTCCTTCTTGTTGGTTTGAGACCGGTGAGAAGCTGGTTTTAGGTCCAGATTTTATTCGTGATTCCACAGAAATGATTGATCTTATTCGTCATAGGATGAAAGAAGCCCAGAGTAGAAAAAAATCCTATGCCGATAACCGGAGAAGGAAGTTAGAATTTTCTGTGGGAGACCTTGTGTTCATTCGTGTTTCACCTATGAAAGGTGTTGTACGTTTCAGTCGATCGGGAAAATTGGCGCCTCGGTATATTGGGCCATTTCCTATCACTGAACGTATTGGTTCCATGGCTTATCGCCTTTTATTACCGGCTCAATTTTCTGCTATCCATGACGTGTTTCACGTTTCTCAACTTCGGAAATGTCTTAGAGATTCCGATTCTATTCTTGAGCCCGGTGTTGTGGAAGAGATTGAAGTTTCGCCTAATTTAACTTATGAGCAGCATCCTGTTCGAATTGTTGCTTCGGAGGTCAAACGCCTTCGAAATAAAGATGCTCCGCTTGTTAAAGTTCAATGGTCTTCAAATCCTAAGGATTGTTCTTGGGAATCTAGAGAGTACATCAAGCGAACACATCCGGACTTACTTTCTCATGCTCTTTGAGGTGAACTTCTTATTTCAAATTTTTTTTTGTGTTGAATATGCTTTTATGGTTGTTACTACATATCTTCTTCTTAAATATTGCGAGGACACAATTTCTTTAAGGAGGGGAGTCTGTAACAACCCGCATATTTATCAATTTTATATTTAAATATTTTATTTAAATATTTTATCAATACTCGCAATTTAGTTCGAAAACCTCCTTTTTCCATAAGGTCGAATTAGGACTCGGGACCACTCCCATTGAGTTTAAAATGTCGTTTGCGTCCTTTTTGAGTATAAGCTTCGATATGTTTGGAGAAAGTTGATTTTTGCTACTTTTCACTTTGGGTTTGGGTTTGGGTTCAGCCCTATGTTTGGACTTATACAAAAAGAAAAAAAACTGAGCCACTCCTCCCCATTCACCCTCATTATCTTCTCTTTTCAGTTCTAAGGCAATAATGGTGGGAGAGATTGGAAATCAAAACTCCAAAACCCTAGTTCCTCTTGCAACCTCAAATTCCTAGCTCCAAATTCAAGAGAACCCATTGGTAAGCATTCTCTTCTTCTTCTCCAACTTATTCTCTTACCAATTTCAGAAATTCCTAAACCTAATTTTGGGAATGTTCTTGTTTTGAGCATTGATTCAAGCTCATTTGGGTTGTGTTGAAGAGAGGTTGATTCTCCATTTGCTTTCAAGCTTCTTCTTGTTTGATTTTGTAAAAAGGTGAGATTTTTATCTCACATCTTTGTTTATAATTATCTTCGATTGTTAGGTATGAATTCCTAATGTTTATTCGTGTGCAATTGATTTTGGTTTGGATTGATTTCGTGTATATTCCAATTTTTGGTGTTTTGTTCTAATTTATGAAAACCCTATTATGGATATTTGGACATTGATATTTGAGGCGTATCGAAGAGCCGTTTAGGCTGGGTTGTCGTTCAACGTAATTTCTTAGTCATCGCCATTTGCTCGTTCGATCATTTCCGATATTCGTTTGGCCATTTTTGGCCTAGGTTCAGGGAATGCCCTGAACCCCAGATTCAGACGTCTGAAACGGAATATTCAGACGTCTGAATATTGTCTGGGAAGATTTCTATTCCCAGATTCAGACGTCTGAATATAGGGTTTCAGACGTCTGAATTGGTTCTATTTCAATCAGAAAGGAAATAAGCTAAAATATGCCTATTTCAGATGTCTGAAACACTTGGTTCAGACGTTTGAATTGTGTTCTGGAAATCTTTATATTTCCAGATTAAGACGTCTAAACCACTTGTTTCAGACGTCTGAAACTGCTGTGTTTTGCCAATTTTGCCTATTTGCCTATTCGCTTGAGAATTCCAATTTAAATCGATTCGTGATAATCCTATTTGTTGTTATCATTTCTTATGCCTTTGATGACTCCTATTTAGGGATTTTTGAATATCCATTTCGATGGATTCTTTATCGGTTTCTTTGGATTTTATTCACGTCTTCGAATGTGAATTTTACTGATTGATTGTTCTTACAATCTTCTTTGTGGTTTGTCACTTTAAAATTATAAAGGTTTTCTATACTAGTAGTAAATATCAAAACTCTTTCTTCAAACGATTTCAATAGTATTTTAATACCAAATTCGTTTATAAAACCGTTTTCCAATCTATTAGTATATACAAACCTTTACCTCACTCGTATGAGAAATCTAATTAAACGACTTAGTAAAACAAGTGGTATGAAACGCTTGCGTTCACTTTGTTGGTTAATTCTTGGACTTGTTCGATTAAAACTCTTGTGACAATTTTATAGTGGAGATCTACAGTTTGTTCGTAAATATTTAAGTTAAGCAAGTGGTTATGGGACATGAAGCTAAACTCATATATTTACTAGCTTAGTGTAATTGACACTTCTCTTTGATCATGATGATCATCTTTGTGATTTAGACTAGCAATGTGCGATGTCTCTTTGTCTGCGAGGGAGACTATACCCCGTTTTGTTGAGTTTCGACTCAAATTGGTGGGGTAGCAACCCATGGTCTTCGGGCCGTTTGTGGAGCTTCGGCTCAATTTGTGATGGTTAGCAACCATTGAATTAGCGTTCCGTTTGTGATACACGTGTTGGCGAGCTTTATGCCCCCGTTTGTGATAGCCTCCCCCTCTTTGTGATTTCTGGATTTCTTGAGATGATTTCTAGAATTTGTGCTTCACCAATTTTCGTGATTTCCATTGATAAGTTTTATCAATATTTGTGCATTGGTGAATTTGTGTGTCACTGAAATTTGTGATTGGCATTGATATAATTGTCAATATTTATGGTTTGGTGAACGAAATGAGGAGTATGACATTTCTTTGATTCTTGTGTAGATTTGGTGATATTGATTAATCTCTCGTTGATTTTCAATTACTTATATATATCACAACTTGGCATTATGCCTATTATGTGTTTAGTCATATCTCTTATTCTATATCGTTTCATCTGATATTTATAGTTAGACTGATCCGTTTATTATTTTCTTATTAAATAATACTCGGGTCAGACCGAGATGTTACAGGTGCTTCTGCGTGACTTCTCCCCTGGGATTGATTTCTCTTACTTTTGGTTAACTACTTAGATTAGTAGTTTTTGGTTTGTATGCATTTGAGAGATAGACTCCATAATGTATACTTATTCTTTTGTATAGCACGTGTTGCTATTCCTTTGTATTATTGTGGATCTTTCTGACCACTACTCTGATGAACACTTTTATGTGTAATGTTCATATCTTATTCCGCCTTTGTGATATGAATTATCTGTGACTGATTTATGTTATGTTTATTTCTATATTTGTTTCCGAAGATATTATAGCCACTGTGTAGTAGCTTTGAGTTTGTGTCGGCATGTCGAATTTCCAAGAATTGCGTTATACTATCTGACATATCGATGCTCGCACAAAGCAATTACACGGATGGTCACTCCTCAACAGCCTTATTCTCCGTGCTAGTTGACAGCATTCACCGTAATGTTCTTGGCTAGCGTGGGTATATAGGTGGGGCGTCACAGCTGCGGCTGTGCGTTACCACCAGCCCGGATAGCAATTGGTATATCTACCCTGGCATTGCCTAGCTGTGTCGTGTCACCTACCCTAGCACGCCTTATACGATTTTGTTTTGTACCATACCTATGGAGTGCCCACTGACGGCGCCCAGTACGTGGGAGATTACGGTACTGTATAGACTATGGGAACATATTTTGTGTTAAGGGCTATATGGGTAACCCCTTAACGCTATTTAAAAGTAAGTTTATTTTACAATTAGACACTATTATAATAGCGCAATATACAACATAGTAAATAGTTTAATGGATCCTTAGGAGATGTAAATCCCGTGCATCTATTGAGTTAACGCACTCATATTAATCTCTGTTAATTTAACTTACATAAGATCTTTTAGTTCTGACTCGAGTGTTTTGTCTTTTCAATTCGCTCGGGTCAGTCCGAGCGTTTCAGGATTTGAAGATTTTTCTGGAGGAAGAAGACGAAGATTTCATTACTATTATTATTATATATTATATGGTTCTACTACACTATATTCCGTTGCATTAATATTATTGGTATGTGAACTCTGATATTTATTGCATAAAGAAGAATCAAAAAATTGTAAACAGTTTTATGAACTGTATATTTATTATTATATTTTATCCTTCTGCTGTGAGATTCTGTTTTGTTTTATTCTTTCTCTTTTTTCTTATTTACCCCATAACAATCCGCTCTTCCGTATGGTTTGAATTGGAACGTGTGTTGATTTAAAGCATGTGAAAAGACGGGATGTTACATCTGGTATCAGAGCTTTGGTTTAGCGGTAAACCTTAGCTTTGTGGGGTCTGACTCTTTATCAACAGGGTGGAAACACCCTATGGGAGTCGCAGAATGTATATATATGAGAGAGCGTATTTGTTAGTATTATAAAAGGGTTTTAATATTGTGTTAGTCTGTTCCGTTTTGTATTTATAAATTCCGGTTGATGCATGGGACGCTGTGACATTGATAGGGATTTCTAAACACTTAATAGGACAGACCGACATAATATTTGTTTTAATATAGGTGAATGAAATAATTTTGCCTATTGTATTTTCTATATATAAAATAAAGTTTTTTTTAAATAAGATATATATTTGGTTGCAATATATTGGTTTTTAGGTAATAAAATTTATAAATAATAGGTGAAATTAGACGGAAAATAAAATTGGAAATTTAGAACTTAAGTTCCGGGGTTTTGGAAATTCTTTCAATTGATTTTGGAATATAATAATAATACTATTAGAAGTATTTTTTAATATAAATATTTCAATATAATTTGAAAGAATTGTTTAAAAAGAAATTTTGAAAAGAAATAAGTTATGTACTCCCCTCTCTATCGCTGGAAAATAATTTTGATGATGAGTGCACGCATCATCGACTTTCATTTTCGAGTTTCGAAGAGGGAAGGCCACTATGGTAGTTTTACTATGGATTTATTTTGATAAACAAAAGTGAATTTTTAATTTTTTTTAAATATAATTGGGTTTATAAGTTGTAAGTATATATATTTAACTATTAGTTTAAAAATAATTTGAAATTTAACCCGGTATTTAGTTCTTAAGTTCCCACAAATAAATAGTTTCAATTATTCTAGTGAAATGGAATCTAAGTAATTAATAATTGAAACCCTAAATGAAATAAGGGGTTTAATGCTAGGTTATTAATGGTATTAAATGAAATTTAAAATTGTAACCTATGAAATAAAGGATTATTATTGAACAGTAAATTTATTAAAGAAATAAGAGAAACTTGTATGATTTTAATTACATTCTTAAAAACATATATATAACTTACCAAATATTTAAAAGTTGAAATGTTTAATAAGAAAATGTAATGGAAATTATACGAGTAAAAGTATGTAATGAAGGTGTTCAATAAATCGCTTCTATTCATAAGTGGTGATGATATCGGGATAAGTTAAGTTATAATTGAAATTTTACTATTAGTAAATATAATAAAAGGTAAGTAATAAAAATAGATGATTATAAACTTAAGTAAACAAAATGGAAATGCTAAGAAATTGAATGGGACATGAATACTATTGATAAATGAATGTAAATAAAAGAGGTCATGCTATAATAAATGAATGAAAAATTATAACGAAATAAAAGGAACTGGCATGACCTGAGTCAATGGAATTGAATAATTGTAAGTAATAAGTAAAAATAAATGAAGCAAACATTTAATGAGTAAATATAAATTTAAAAGATAAATCACTGTATAAATAAAAAGAAAATCAAACAACAAAGGTATGAAAGGAAATTAATAATAAGTTAAGTTGATTGTTGTTTGGATTTGTTGTTGTTTAGTTGATGGTTGTTTGGGCAAGGATACTTTAAAATTGGATTAGGATAAATGAATAATCTATTTATTTTATCTAAGACTGTTGAGTAAATGATGCGCTAGTAGTTTATTCTTTATTCCGTACAATTTAAAAGTTTTGAACTCGAACAACTATTTGTTTGTTTGATTGAATGGTTGCTTTGTATTGGTTGTGTATGCTGTTTGTTGAAATTGATGGTTGTTGTATTGATTTGTTGTTATTGATTGAAACCATTTAAATATTTCACATTATATAAATTGTTAACCTTTGGATTTTATAAGTGAAATGCAGGTTATGGAAGCAATTGCTACTGCTTTTGTTTCCTTACATTATGCGTAAATTGCCCGACAAATAGGTACGTTTCGGATTACATTATATAGCGCTATTTTATATATTTTCCCGCGTTGGGATATTATATTTTGGATATTATATGTGATATTTTGATATATTTGACATTATATTTTCTCCCGAGCCTCCCCATACAAAGGAGACTCTGCCAAAAATTTTCCGTAAATTTTGGACTTAGAAAATATTTTGAAAATATTTTCCAAACTTTATTAGTTTGAGTGTAATTTTTTTTTTAATGATTATAAATTAGTATATTTTATCTAAATTAATTTTGTAAATTTATTTGTTTATAAATTTAATATTTAATATGATATTGATTTCTCAATTCTTCTTTTCCCTTCTTTTTCCTTTTCGGGGATGAAAAGTTTTGAGTGGGGGAGAGTGTAATGACCCATAATTTTCATTAATTAAATTTGTCATTTTAATAAGATTTACGTAAATTTAATTTAAATAAATAAAGATTTTATAATTAATAATGAAGCAAATGCTAAGAATGAAATGAAACCATGGAAATATAAGGCTAAGTATTTACAGTTGAAACAAAATGACGAACAAACTGAAGTGATGTAAATTGTTATACTAGGCTAAGAGTTGCATATAAGAGAACAAAGGTAAGTAGTGAATCTAGTTAATGAATTAATAATATTAAATAGTAAATTGAATTAAATCAATGTCCGTTAGAAATTGAAATATTATTTGGAATTGAAGCTTATAAATTGTAAGCATTTAATTTACAAATGAAATCAGTGTATTAATTTAGTTGTAACTGAATGTAAATTAATGAAATTATGTAATAATTTATAAATGATGGCATTCATGAATGAAATAAGATTTGTAAGTAATAAAGGAATAATTGAAATAAACATTTAGCAATGAAATAGTATATTGATTTATATAGACTTAATAAAAGAGTTGAATTGACTCAATCTATTTAGTTGAAACTAATTAATTGGTATGCAAATTATAAATGGGTTTATAGTAAGAAAATATACTACCGTGAATTGGAATTAAGATGAAATTGAAAAATTCAAGTATGTGATGCAAATATATCATATATAGCAGTGGAATAAAAAAATTAGTGTTATTATAACCTAGTTCGTAAGTAACAAACTTATAACTGAATTTAAAAGAAAATAGGTGAGAATGAATATAGATTGTTCATTTATTTGATGTGTTAAATAAATTTTGGTATTCAATCGCAATAAATATAAATAATTTATTAAAACTTTTGTAAGGTCAAAATTTATTGCATGTAATAAATTGGGGGATAGATTTCATTAAAGGTAATTTATTTATTATGCTAATGCAAAATTAAAATAATTAGAGGTACGTAAATGATGATTAATACCATGTTTGGAAGTTGTAATTTAGAGGATATTAAGAATTTGGAATTGAATTTTGAATTATTTGCAATACAAATAAAGAAAATGTTACGTTATTGCTAACTGAGGGAATCATTAATTAATTGAATAAAAGTTGTCTCGGTGGAATCAATGGAGATTAACTTACGTTAGTTATTTAGGGTAGTGACTAAATTTGGTAATCCATTTGCAATTACTGACAATACTGTTGATATAAGCTAATAAGTTAAATGTCAATGCAATACCAGTTAATGGATTGATTGTGGTTACGAAATTGGAATTAGATAAATTTAGTAACTAATTCAGGGCAAATAAAATTTATGGTACAAATGTTAAGATCTAAACTGATAATAATTAATAATTCAAGGTAATGTAAATTCCATTTATAATATGACTATTGGTAAATGAAAAGATTGTAAATCAAGATTTGTTTATTTATTTGAATTTTCCGAAATTGAAGGTTTATATTGATTAATCTTTAATAAATTTACATTTAAAAATTGTTAAATCATTGTAAATGTTTGAGAATTATAAAGTGACAAATATTTCAAATTTCAGAATTTTAATGCGAAATTGATTTAATTAATTTATTTTAAATTTATTTAATTAATGGAAAAATGGCCATTTTGGCCACTGACTCGGATTTCGACGAAACAAGTTTCATCGGATCCGTAACGGTGAATTATAATAGTATTTGATGTTTCGTAGCGATCGGACTTGTCGTTTGATCGTACGGACTCGAAATGCCTTGAAATTTATGCAATTGAAATCAACTGAAATCGATTTGAAAATATTGATTTTAACATAACTTCTTCATACGACATAATTTGAACCTCAAACCTTTTCCATTGCATTTAAAATATTTTTAAACATATATTTTGATATATAGGTTGACCCAATTTCATTCCGGAGTTGAAACGGGCTTTTCGGGCCATTTAGCGTTCGGCGCGTATACCAAACTGATCCATCTATTATTTTTCAGCCTTGTCTATATATAACCCGTTATAAACCCTAGCCACTCCTTATTTTCATTTGTCTATATATACATCTCCTTCTCAACTCCTCATTCCAATGGCAGAAAAAAACCTAATTCCCAAATTCCAAAAATTAATTTCAATTTCAAAAAAAAAAAAAATCAGATCTGCAGCCACTTCGAGTTTCAGAGGCAAAATAGCTGTATCTACTTCGGGTCAGGAAGAAAATGACTCTGGTCGCTTCGGGTCGTTTTGGCAAAAACTCCAAGCAAGCACCGGGGATTTGAGGCGGCGCACCAAGTCGAACCCGAAGTCGACACAGGATCAGAATTTTTCAATTTTCAAATATTCATAAGTTTTGCGTACGAGCTCGGATTCACGCGCGGTTTTTTTGCTGGGATTGTATCGGAATTCAAGTCATTTTGGCGTTGGTTTGGGCGGATTTGGAGACTGTCAAATTTTTGGGTTTAAACTGAATTTAGATTCAATTTAAATTCAAAAGGTGAGTGGTTTAACCCACTCACAACTTCTAAGTTTTCTTATGTTTGTAAAATTGATTTAAGATATGAGTAGAAATTTATTTATGACTGTTTTGCATTTTTTTCATCCTCTCAGTGAAATCGCATTTATTTAATTTAACTGTTAATTAATTTTATTATTGCATATAATTTGACGATTAAAATTTATTTATTTTGCATACAAACTGCTAGTTAAACAGTTATTTATTTATTTATTTGGAATATAAACTGTTCATTGATACCTTTTATATTTTATATGCTTTATTGATGTTTGTTTAAATTGATGATGATTAAAATAAAATTGGTTGATGATTGATATTGGGTGAATGGATGGTGTGTTCTATATTATATAAACTGCAAGGTATTATGCATTCTCATTTCATTCGAGATTGCGGTTTGAAATGATATACAACCGCATTTTTTTTATTTTTAAATTTGCGGACTGAAATGATAAATATCCGTATCGCTTGACCATAGGATAGAAAATTATATACAGGCACCGCGGTATATATATAAAATTATTTTTGAAATGATTTCTATGGTTTGGATAGGATGCAGTTTAATAAATATTAATTTCGATCTAATATAAAATCTTATTTTATATATACATATATAGTTAAATTATTAAATTTAAGCTATGTATGAATTTATTAAATGGAAATAAATAAGTTGAAAAATAGAGTTTGATAATTTATATTTATGATTAAGTACAGGTTTAAGATATTGTATATATATATATATATAGAGTTTTAAATAGTTCAAACCAATTAAGATTGGAGATTAAATTGGAAATTTATTTGGAATTGGGCTTATTTAAAAATTAAACTCCACAAGTTGGTGTAAACTTATTAATCTTGGAAATTTTAAAGGTATGATATTTATAACTGGATTTTTATTCAAGATAAATTAAATGAATAATTCTAGTATAAATAAATGGAAGGCAATATTTAGTGTTAATAAATTGGGTTTTATTTTAAATGGTTATGGATCTATTATGTAAACGTTTCAAAACTAAATAATTGGATAATGAATTGTTGAATAGAAATTCCCAACCTTAGTTTTGAAATTTATTAAATACTCAAAGTTTAAAAATATTGAAATCGAAGTGTTTTTATTCAAACTGGAAGTGAATCTAAAGGTTATGGGTTTAGACTGAATTTAAAGTAAATAAAATTGTAAAGGCGTGGAAATTATTTACTTTATAAAGAAATTTTAAATTCAACTGTTTTATTTTATATACTGTTGAATATCCAAACCATTTAAGTTTTGAAAGTTATGGTTTTAAAGCTATGAATTTCAAAGTATTATGTTTTGAAAGTTATAATTCAAATGTTTGGGTTTCAGATATTATAAATTTTGAAGCAGTATGATTTTGGAAAAGATATATGTGAAATAAAGATGATATTATACTAATTTGGGTTTATAAATGATATCAAATTTATTTGGTTTTTAAAACGAAAAATGGTACCGTATTATATGGTTTTGAAACGGGTATATATTGTGGTTTTGAAAGCAGAACTATTTTGATAAGACCGCGGCGTTACAATAACGTTTGGTTGTTTAAGAGACTGGGATCGAAAGTTTTCATACTCTCTGCCAACTCCGAAAACCACTTTAACAACCGTGTGCGCGGTGGAGATTCCAGAATGAAGTAGGATGGTGGCGGCGTTTCCTTTAAGGTAAATACGCGGACCCGACTCCCATGAGTTGGCATAAGGTGGCTAAAACATAAGCGATTCTCGGGCCAAGGGCGTTAGCACCCTCTATCAGACACTTCTCTTCGATATTATACTCTGACCGTGGATTGATTCGATGGCCATCTTTATTTTTCTTAATTTTGGGGGAGTTTGTTCGAGGTGGGCTGTAGCTGCGGGTATGCGTTACCACCAGCCCGGATAGCAATTGGTATATCTACCCTGGCATTGCCTAGTTGTGTCGTGTCACCTACCCTAGCGCGCCTTATACGATTTTTTTATGTACCATACCTGTGGAGTGCCCTCTGACGACGCCCAGTACGGGGAAGATTACGGTACTATATAGACTATGGGAATATATTTTGTGTTAAGGGCGATATGGGTAACCCCTTAACGCTATTTAAAAGTAAGTCTATTTTACAATTAGACACTATTATAATAGCGCAATATACTTCATAGTAAATAGTTTAACGGATCCTTAGGAGATGTAAATCCCAAGCATCTCTTGAGTTACCGCACTCATATTAATTTATCATAATTTAACTTACATAAGATCTTTTAGTTCTGACTCAAGTGTTTTGTCTTTTCAATTCGCTCGGGTCAGTCCGAGCGTTTCAGGATTTGAAGATTTTTCTGGAGGAAGAAGACGAAGATTTCATTGCTATTATTATTATACATTATATGGTTCCACTACACAATATTCCTCTGCATTGATATTATTGGTATGTGAACTCTGATATTTATTGTATAAAGAAGAATCAAATAATTGTAAACAGTTTTATGAACTGTATATTTATTATTATATTTTATACTTCCGCTGTGAGATTCTGTTTTGTTTTATTCTTTCTCGTTTTTCTTATTTACCCCATAACAATCCGCCCTTCCGTATGGTTTGAATTGGCACATGTCTCGATTTAAAGCGTGTGAAAAGGCGGGATGTTACATCATCTTTGTTTTAAATTTAATAAATAAAGCATATTTTCTAATTCTAATATTTTTAGTAATTTGAGAATTTGTTTTTATTTAATATAATGCTTTTCAAAGTTATTAGATAAATAATCTTGGTTCAAATTTGATAAATGAATCTTAATTTAAAATTCTAATATATATTAATAATTTGGAAATTTTGATTTAATTTAATATTAAGTTTTCAAAACTACTTAATAAATAAGTTTATGATTTTAAATTGTTAAAACAAATGTTTAAAATGATTTTGGCTCAAGTTTTAAATTTAAATGAATTAACAAAAAGATTTGTTTTGTTTTCTTTTTAAAATATAGCTTAATAAAATAAGTAATTTATTAATAAAGAAATATTTTTTTTTAAAATTATTTTAATTTGATAATGAGTCATTTCTAAAAATAATATTAATAATGTATTGTCTTTACAAATAGATTTTGAATAAAAATAGCATTTGTTATTTCAGATTTAGTTTGTATATATAACTTGATTTTTAAATATTAGATTTTAGAATTTGATTTAAATTTTGAATATAATGTTTTAAAATTCAATGCATAGATTTTTAATTGTTTTGATTTTTATATGCATGAGCTTTTATTTATAAGTATAATTTGTTTTTATTTCTTTTAAAAAAATCCTATACATATTTAATACTAATTAACTAATTATTAGGCTTATATTAACATTTACATTAAATACAAATTACTATTATAAAGATAAGTGTTGTTTTCCTAAGCATCATTTAACAAATGTTAAAAGATAAACATCCTAAATTGACAAATGTTGAAATTTATAAAAGTGTCATTTTCAATTTTGTATTTTCCTTTATTTTTATTTGTAACATACGCGATTTTTCGTTGCCGAAAAACCGAATAGTTAGGGTTTTAAGAAAAAGAAGGAGGTAGAAGAAGATAAGAAGAAGAGATAGTGGAGAGGAAAGAAGACAGTAAATAGAACGGAACAGAAAACAGCAGAACAATATCAGAATCTCACAATTCGCAGCGGAACAACATATAATAGATAAATGAATAATCTTTAAACAAAGAACTATATCAGTTATTACATTACATTACATTACATCATATCATCAGAGTGTACAACATCAAACAATGCAGCGGAAAAAGAACTACTATATAAACTAGTAATACGCCATGCCATCCAGCTTGCCTCCAACAATTCCTGAACTCCAGAATATCCTGATAAACCTAACTCTTGACTGCCCGTGTGGAAATTGGTGGGCACCCAAAGTTTAGGAAGGATAACAATAAACTCCGAGTCAGTCATGTGACTGGTGCGAGAACTCAAAACAGTTTATTTTTCTTTAAAATAAAAATAGAGGAATATTTTTAAAGTCAATTCGCAATGCTTTTAAAAATGAGACTACCATAAGACCTCCCGCCACACACACAATGCAACCGCAGACTTGGAGGAGATTTCTCCTTATGATAGTCAAAGATGCTTGATACGCATTAAAAAGAAACATTTGATATTATTACTAGTGCATAGTGTATAAAGCGATTTCGAAAGTAGAATATAAATCTTAGCCAGCATAGGTACCATTATATTATGCCTACTATAGCTACCTCCTGAGGAAGCAGGTTCTACAACTAAAACCGTACAAGTCTCGTATTGTTTCTTTGGATTTCCAACGAATGGTTAGGCCAAGGAATTTCCCATTGCCACATGGAAACGCCTCTGGAAGGACGTCCCGAGAACCTAACCGGATCTCTGCCAACACAAGGCCGGGTTACCTTTCAAACTAGGTAACAACTGACACGAGTATGCCATCCCCCGGTCCTTTGGGACCTTTAACCGAGCGCTCGTCACCATCATCACACAATCATAACAAAGTGTTTTCAACATGAGTAAGTATCTGGGCTCCATACCATGATACCACCCTTTTCCAGAACGAGATGCACATACCCTAAAGGGAGCTACCCCTCATAACCTTGCCGCATCTTTCCTGTTTTGACCATTCCGGGGTGTGAGGCTCGACGAAGTCACGTCCACAAAAACACGCTTTATACAAAGTCATGCTTTGGGTCAACAAATGATCATAGAAAGGATCACGAAGATAGACGATCAAACAAATGATCCTATCACAAATAATCAACACAATGATCATTTTACAGCAACACTCAGTATGTCACATTACCAAATTGGGAGTATATTGCTGATAACCTACAACTACATAACCTCTGAGCTCGTACGTCTCAAAGAAGGGTGTTAAGCTAAGAGAATAAATTCTCCGCCACCAACAGAAATATATTTGAAAGAAATCGGCTTTATATCTCAATTTGTAATGTCAGACATACTATCCATACAAGTCTGTTCCGGGCTCGAACAGAACCGAAGGCCCTTACAAAGAAGTCCTTGCAATCCGGATAATCTCTAATCACGTCCGAATTTCTCATCACATATTGAGATCTCAATACAGGGGATCAGCCAGTATAGAGACAATCAACAAGAAACCCTTTCTTTTTCGAAAATATCCGGTCTTCAACACCGATCTTCAAATGCAATTCATAACGACGTATCACATATTCGGAATGGGTTATACGACCCCAAGGTCCTTTCCCGGTTAACCCGAATAGTAAGCGCTTATTTTAAAAAAAATAAGTGTGGCATTCAAATTCAAGCAAATCACAACAAATACATATTTAAAGGTAAATATTGATAGTCGGTTATTGAACTATCAATAGATATGCCAACATCACCAGATTCCAAATAATTTTCCAAATTATTTATTTCCCAAAAATATCTTTATAAGATATATATATTTTCCATTCTTTAAAAATAAATCAATATTTATTTTTAAACCCATTTTCCAAATTCCATTTATAAATTCCATATTGAATTTATATTTCCAAAAATATTCATGAATATACGATTTCCATTCGATTTCTAATATTCATTTTCAATTTATCTTCAAAAAGATAAATTCCAAACATTCACTTAATATTGGAAAAGCATTTCCATACTTATTTATTTATAAGTAATTCACAAGTGTTTTTATTTTCTATACTTGGAAAATATTCAATATACTTTAATCGAAATTAAGTATATATTTCATTCTTTAAGGAAATCATTCTCTTAAACATATTTTTTTGTGCCAAAACGAATGTTGCGTAAAACATCGTTACGACAACCCAAAATCACTAGTATAGGGATTCGAAATTAAAATAGATATATAAATCCCAATACTATACAAAACATTTCCTTTCGGAAATCATCTATTATAACAACAGTGTTATAATCTACTATTTACTCTATTTCTCGAAAACGTCTATTTCAACAACGAATGTTGAAATCTATGGTTTCGAATCTTAATACATTTAAAACATCTTTAGATCGTTTTAATTCTATTTAAAACATCACATCCAAAACATTTTCTTTAATATATTATTCACTATTCAAAAACATGAATATACTTGTTAACCAAATTCATCATTTCTATTCATTTTGTTTTACAGGATTATTCACTGTCTAAAACGTGAATATAACTCCATTAATAAATTACAACAATTTACTTATCAAAATAAGTAGTTTGCGGATTTATAAAACAATGTTTATAAATTCCATTTCTATTTAGTTTATAACTACTTTCTTTATAAATCACCTTTATCAATCTATTCAATTTCATATCTCGATGATATACCAAAAGGTCATATTATAAGTTAAATACTTATAATTTATTTATTTGCAAAAACGTTCTTTTAAACTTTCCAAATTTATAAATCTTATAACTTATAAGATTCATTTATTTATCCAAAATTTATTCTTTTAGTAACTTTACAAATTTTATAAACCTACTGTTTATAAAATTCCATTTATAACTTCACCGTTATAATTCTATAAATTTCATTCATTTATGAAATTCATTCACGATTCATTCTAACACTTATAAAAGCTCATTTTACACTTCTAATATTTTTAATTTATAAATATCAATTTATAAATCTTTTAATATAAAATAATTTATATTACTATTTTAAAACGTCTTTAAACTCATTTATAATTTCACCATTTTGATTTATAAAATAATCAAATTTCATAAATCCTATTTTTAAACTTTTTATAATAAATTCAGAAATCCTACTTTTAACTATTTTATAAAATCATTAATCTCATATTTTCAAAAATCAACTTTTAACTGAATTTCTCAAAAATCATAATTTTTATAATATTAAAATTATAACGTTTGTTTATTTAAGATGAATCAATTCCAAAAATATTTTATAAACGTATACTTTCAAAAATCACTTTAGAATCGTTATTTTTAAACTTCAAAATTGGATTCGATGATGCAACACATCAAATAGTCAATCACGACTTTCAAACATCATATATCATCCATGATAAACAATCAAATATCACAATATCTAAATCAAATAAATATTTGTGAGGAATCCAGTTGGATCCCTCCAACCTGTTTCCCTGCATCCACAGACATTAGCACAATACCCATTCCACTTCGAGGTGGAATAACACAGTATATGGGATTTATAAAATATTATCCACTTACTAACGGCGCAATAGGGTCTCATCCGCTATACAAGGCGGGAAATCAATCAACTGCAATATATACATATGCCAATATATATATTGCTATATATATATAGATATATCCTACTATATCTAATATCACAACCAATATAGCAATCAATAATAACTGCAAATCCAACTTATAAATTTATTTGAGTGAGATGTTCTCACCTTTGCTTTTATTAGCAATCCCTTTTTCCATCTTGACTCGATTTTTCTTGATTTATACCTTGTATAAATATTTACACAATTTATTAATATTCGAACAGATCGAATAATAAATTTTCATTTTTTTTTATTGTTTTAATTATTCAATGGTTTTGTTCTAAACCAATTCCTTTAATAATTTTATTCAACTACTATTTAATTTTAAAACTAAATTTTCTTCTTTAATAAATTTATTTTAACTAATTATTTTACTTTAAATTAATATCTTTAAATCAACTTCTTTTAATAAAATTATTTTCCTTTCAACCAAATTTCTGTTAAATAAATTTATTTAGCTAAACATTTTACTTTCAAACTAACTTTCCTTTTTAATAAATTATTTTAACTAAAATAATTTATATATTTCAAAAATCTAATTTTTTAACGATTTCTTAACATTTAAACAAACTTCTATTTGATATTTAAATTAACAAATGATTTTCTTTTAAACTAATTTTCTTCTTTTAATAAATTTATTTTAACTAAAAATTTAAATTTGAAACAAAATTTACTTTAGAAAATTATTTTCAAAATAAACTAGTAAATTTATAATGTATTCATTTTATCTTCAAATAAGTCATACAGTGTTTTTAAAATCTAATTTTATATATTCATACATATATAATGCATATATTCATTCATTTATTTTTATTTTCACTTTGAAACTATATCACATATATATCTAACTAAAACTAAAATAGGTTTACATCTTACTGTAAAACAAATTTTCTATTTATTTACACACATTTATTTTTCATTAAATTCGAAATAAAATCAATAGCATTACCTAATTGCATTTCACGAAGAAGCCGATCCAATCGATCGCGACTGCCCCATGCTCGAACTTCGCTGCCTCATTCGAAATCCCCAAGCCCTAGCTTCACGCTTCCTCACTGCATCGCCGCCGTTGCCGCTTTCTCCACGTGCGAGCACGCGCGCGTGTGCCTCGACTTCATCCTCCGGACATCAATCGATCGAGCCACCATCGCAAGTCGCCCACCGCCTCCACAACATCTTGCACGTGCCTCGAATTCGACGCACGAACTGCATCGCTACCATCACCGTCGCCGTCACCACCGTCACCCTACCTCGCGGCCTAGCGCGCGCCCTCACCTTAAGCTCGCGATCGATTTAGGGCTTTGATTTTGAACGAAGATGGAAAGAGGAACAAATTGATTTTCTTACAGGCTTCGGCCATTTGAACGAAGCTTTTTTTTTTAATTGAAGAGGAAGAGATCTGAGGAGAAAGGAGGAAAACTTCGGCCTTGATTTCGATTTTTTTGAATGACGACGGTTCCGCCATTTTTTTCTTCGATTGATTTTGAACTGAGGAACTAAGAGGATGGGTTGCGCAATTTTTTAAGAAGAGAGGGAGGGAGACAGGAGTACATGCTTGCACGTCTCTCTGCGTGAATTTAGGCGAAAATTTAGGCATGATGTTAGGGAAGAACGTGCTAATATCTGACTAATTATATTTTTAAATTTAAATTTAAATTGAATTCGATTCAATTTCAACGCGTTTACTCACCGTGTGCTCACATACCAACTCCGAAAAATACGAAATTTGAAATCCAAGAATAATTCAATATTACGGACCCAATGGAACTGGTTTCGTCGAATTCCGAGACTGTGCCTCGGATGGCTATTTTTAAATATCGATTCAAACAATTTAATTTCAAAACTGAACAATTCACTTCCAAATTAAATTCTGAAGCTCCTATAATCTTCAATATTATCAATATGAATTTTGCAAGCCTTTGAAATATTTTTATTCAACTTAAAATTGAAGATTCAAATTATTATTCAACTTTCAATGGATTAAATTCTAAAATTTAATTGCCAAATTCATTCTGATAATTTGAAATTCAAGTCAAACCATCATTCAAATATTTAAAATTAATTAAATATTCTCAAATTAAGTTGTTAAAAATTCAGGGTCATTACAATCTTCCCCCCTTAAAAGAATTTCGTCCTGAAATTACAAGTTAAGAAGAATGCCCTTATCCCCTCTATTATTTTTCACAATCCAAATAGTTTTATCAACTTTCTAAAACAAATCTTTTTACTAGAGATTCATTATCATTTCAACTAGCTTTCCAACTTCAATTATAAGTTTCAATCAACATTGTTTTCCTAACAATTCAAATTTAAATTTAAATTCAAATTTCAAACTTTCAAAATTTCTCAAAATTTTCCTAACACCCTAAGTTTTCGAAAAATTTCGCCAGCGTCTCCTTTGCGCGGCTAGCTCGGTACGACTACAAAATGGCACCACGGCCCCTCAGAATCAAAAAAGAAAAGAGAAAGCCAAGTGGCTGGAGAAGAAAATCATCAAATTTCGTACTGAAATTCAAATACGTACCTTTTTGTCGAGCCATTCAATTTTTATCTTCGAAATCAAAATCTCAATTCCTTTATAATACCTGTATATCCTGCTAGTCATAATATCCAATTCCAACATTCAAACTATTTTGCCAATTCCATTACAAAATTTTCAACATATGCTTTTTATACATTTTTACTTCACTATTGAAGTTACATATTCATTTTCATTCAATTTTACATTTCATATTTAATTCACAATTTTAATTCTATTTGAATTCAATTCACAATTTAAATTCCATTCGAATTCAATTCTCAATTCTAAATATTGAATTCTAACGATTAACTTTCATTTACCAATTCATATTACTACTTTAAATTAGTTTCATTCACTAATTCATTTCATTTTTCAATTTCGATATTCAATTCATCTCGAATTTTACTTAATTACTAACAAAGGGAATTTCAATTTATTTCCTTTACTTACTTAAATTTATATACCAATTCAAATTTATCTTCAAATTTAGCTCACGACTAAACTTTAATTTTAACCAATTCAAATTCCAATTCATTAGTCCATGAATTAATAATTTATCAAGTTAGTTTACTTTAATTCAATCCATTTTATTTCTTATTTAATTCCATATACTAATGATAATAATTTAATATTATTAACAACCATATACTATAATAATTTATAGAAAATCATTTCTTTTCTATACAAAAATAGTTTTGGGCAAAATTATCTTATTTACCCGATTCAAAAACAATTTTATATTCACTAACAAATACGCGCTCATATCTATTATTACACTCAAACTCATTCTAGAGTACTACTGACTCTATCTCTAATGAGTAACACCCAACAGAACCATGGTTGTCGCTTAACCATAAGCTCCGATACCAAATGTAACATACGCGATTTTTCGTTGCCGAAAAACCGAATAGTTAGGGTTTTAAGAAAAAGAAGGAGGTAGAAGAAGATAAGAAGAAGAGATAATAGAGAGGAAAGAAGACAGAAAATAGAACGGAACAGAAAACAGCAGAACAATATCAGAATCTCACAATTCGCAGCAGAACAACATATAATAGATAAATGAATAATCTTTAAACAAAGAACTATATCAGTTATTACATTACATTACATTACATCATATCATCAGAGTGTACAACATCAAACAATGCAGCGGAAAAAGAACTACTATATAAACTAGTAATACGGCATGCCATCCAGCTTGCCTCCAACAATTCCTGAATTCCAGAATATCCTGATAAACCTAACTCTTGACTGCCCGTGTGGAAATTGGTGGGCACCCAGAGTTTAGGAAGGAAAACAATAAACTCCGAGTCAGTCATGTGACTGGTGCGAGAACTCAAAACAGTTTAGTTTTCTTTAAAATAAAAATAGAGGAATATTTTGAAAGTCAATTCGCAATGCTTTTAAAAATGAGACTACCATAAGACCTCCCACCACACACACAATGCAAACGCGGACTTGGAGGAGATTTCTCCTTATAATAGTCAAAGATGCTTGATACGCATTAAAAAGAAACATTTGATATTATTACTAGTGCATAGTGTATAAAGCGATTTCGAAAGTAGAATATAAATCTTGGCCAGCATAGGTACCATTATATTATGCCTACTATAGCTACCTCCTGAGGAAGCAGGTTCTACAACTAAAACCGTACAAGTCTCGTATTATTTCTTTGGATTTCCAACGAATGGTTAGGCCAAGGAATTTCCCATTGCCACATGGAAACACCTCTGGAAGGACGTCCCGAGAACCTAACCGGATCTCTGCCAACACAAGGCCAGGTTACCTTTCAAACTAGGTAACAACTGATACGAGTATGCCATCCCCCGGTCCTTTCGGACCTTTAACCGAGCGCTCGTCACCATCATCACACAATCATAACAACGTTTTTTCAACATGAGTAAGTATCTGGGCTCCATACCATGATACCACCCTTTTCCAGAAGGAAATGTACATACCCTAAAGGGAGCTACCCCTCATAACCTTGCCGCATCTTTCCTGTTTTGACCATTCCGGGGTGTGAGGCTCGACGAAGTCACGTCCACAAAAACACACTTTATACTAAGTCATGCTTTGGGTCAACAAATGATCATAGAAATGATCACCAAGATAGACGATCAAACAAATGATCCTATCACAAATAATCAACACAATGATCATTTCACACAACACTCAGTATGTCACATTACCAAATTGGGAGTATATTGCTGATAACCTTCAACTACATAACCTCTGAGCTCGTACGTCTCAGAGAAGGGTGTTAAGCTAAGAGAATAAAATCTCCGCCACCAACAGAAATATATTTGAAAGAAATCGGCTTTATATCTCAATTTGTAATGTCAGACATACTATCCGTACAAGTCTGTTCCGGGCTCGAACAGAACCGAAGGCACTTACAAAGAAGTCCTTGCAATCTAGATAATCTCTAATCACGTCCGAATTTCCCATCACATATGGAGATCTCAATACCGGGGATCAGCCAGTGCAGAGACAATCAACAAGAAACCCTTTCGTTTTCGAAAATATCCGGTCTTCAACACTGATCTTCAAATGCAATTCATAACGACGTATCACATATTCGGAATGGGTTATACGACCCCAAGGACCTTTCCCGGTTAACCCGAATAGTGAGCGCTTATTTTTAAAAAAATAAGTGTGGCATTCAAATTCAAGCAAATCACAACAAATACCTATTTAAAGGTAAATATTGGTAGTCGGTTATTGAACTATCAATAGATATGCCAACATCACCAGATTCCAAATAATTTTCCAAATTATTTATTTCCCAAAAATATCTTTATAAGATATATATATTTTCCATTCTTTAAAAATAAATCAATATTTATTTTTAAACCCATTTTCCAAATTCCATTTGTAAATTCCATATTGAATTTATATTTCCAAAAATATTCATGAATATACGATTTCCATTTGATTTCTAATATTCATTTTCAATTTATCTTCAAAAAGATAAATTCCAAATATTCACTTAATATTGGAAAAGCATTTCCATACTTATTTATTTATAAGTAATTCACAAGTCTTTTTATTTTCTATACTTGGAAAATATTCAATATACTTTGATCGAAATTAAGTATATATTTCATTCTTTAAGGAAATCATTCTCTTAAACATATTTTTTTGGGCCAAAACGAATGTTGCGTAAAACATCATTACGACAACCCAAAATCACTACTATAGGGATTCTAAATTAAAATAGATATATAAATCCCAATACTATACAAAACATTTCCTTTCGGAAATCATCTATTATAACAACAGTGTTATAATCTACTATTTCCTCTATTTCTCGAAAACGACTATTTCAACAATGAATGTTGAAATCTATGGTTTCGAATCTTAATACATTTAAAACATCTTTTGATCTTTTTAATTCTATTTAAAACATCACATCCAAAACATTTTCTTTAATATATTATTCACTATTCAAAAACATGAATATACTTGTTAACCAAATTCATCATTTCTATTCATTTTGTTTTACAGGATTATTCACTGTCTAAAACGTGAATATAACTCCATTAATAAATTACAACAATTTACTTATCAAAATAAGTAGTTTGCGGATTTATAAAACAATGTTTATAAATTTCATTTCTATTTAGTTTATAACTACTTTCTTTATAAATCTCCTTTATCAATCTATTCAATTTCATATCTCGATGATATACCAAAAGGTCATATTATAAGTTAAATACTTATAATTTATTTATTTGCAAAAACGTTCTTTTAAACTTTCCAAATTTGTAAATCTTATAACTTATAAGATTCATTTATTTATCCAAAATTTATTCTTTTAGCAACTTTACAAATTTTATAAAGCTACTGTTTATAAAATTCCATTTATAACTTCACCGTTATAATTCTATAAATTTCGTTCATTTATGAAATTCATTCACGATTCATTCTAACACTTATAAAAGCTCATTTTACACTTCTAATATTTTTAATTTATAAATATCAATTTATAAATCTTTTAATATAAAAAAATTTATATTACTATTTTAAAACGTCTTTAAACTCATTTATAATTTCACCATTTTGATTTATAAAATAATCAAATTTCATAAATCCTATTTTTAAACTTTTTATAATAAATTCAGAAATCCTACTTTTAACTATTTTATAAAATCATTAATCTCATATTTTCAAAAATCAACTTTTAACTGAATTTCTCAAAAATCATAATTTTTATAATATTAAAATTATAACGTTTGTTTATTTAAGATGAATCAATTCCAAAAATATTTTATAAATGTATACTTTCAAAAATCACTTTAGAAATCCCATAAAAATCAAAATCGTTATTTTTAAACTTCAAAATTGGATTCGATGATGCAACACATCAAATAGTCAATCACGACTTTCAAACATCATATATCATCCATGATAAACAATCAAATATCACAATATCTAAATCAAATAAATATTTGTGAGGAATCCAGTTGGATCCCTCCAACCTGTTTCCCTGCATCCACAGACATTAGCACAATACCCATTCCACTTCGAGGTGGAATATCGCGGTATATGGGATTTATAAAATATTATCCGCTTACTAACGGCGCAAAAGGGTCTCATCCGCTATACAAGGCGGGAAATCAATCAACTGCAATATATACATATGCCAATATATATATATATTGCTATATATATATATAGATATATCCTACTATATCTAATATCACAACCAATATAGCAATCAATAATAACTGCAAATCCAACTTATAAATTTATTTGAGTGAGAAGTTCTCACCTTTGTTTTTATTAGCAATCCCTTTTTCCATCTTGACTCGATTTTTCTTGATTTATACCTTGTATAAATATTTACACAATTTATTAATATTCGAATAGATCGAATAATAAATTTTCATTTTTTTGATTGTTTTAATTATTCAATGGTTTTGTTCTAAACCAATTCCTTTAATAATTTTATTCAACTACTATTTAATTTTAAAACTAAATTTTCTTCTTTAATAAATTTATTTTAACTAATTATTTTACTTTAAATTAATATCTTTAAATCAACTTCTTTTAATAAAATTATTTTACTTTCAACCAAATTTCTGTTAAATAAATTTATTTAACTAAACATTTTACTTTCAAACTAACTTTCCTTTTTAATAAATTATTTTAACTAAAATAATTTATATATTTCAAAAATCTAATTTTTTAACAACTTCTTAACATTTAAACAAACTTCTATTTGATATTTAAATTAACAAATGATTTTCTTTTAAACTAATTTTCTTCTTTTAATAAATTTATTTTAACTAAAAATTTAAATTTGAAACAAAATTTACTTTACGAAATTATTTTCAAAATAAACTAGTAAATTTATAATGTATACATTTTATCTTCAAATAAGTTATATAGTGTTTTTAAAATCTAATTTTATATATTCATACATATATAATGTATATATTCATTCATTTATTTTTATTTTCACTTTGAAACTATATCACATATATATATCTAACTAAAACTAAAATAGGTTTACATCTTACTGTAAAAAAAAATTTCTATTTATTTACACACATTTATTTTTCATTAAATTCGAAATAAAATCAATAGCATTAACTAATTGCATTTCACGAAGAAGCCGATCCAATCGATCGCGACTGCCCCATGCTCGAACTTCGCTGCCTCATTCGAAATCCCCAAGCCCTAGCTTCACGCGTCCTCACTGCATCGCCGCCGTTGCCGCTTTCTCCACGCGCGAGCACGCGCGCGTGTGCCTCAACTTCATCCTCCAGACATCAATCGATGGAGCCACCATCGCAAGTTGCCCACCGCCTCCACAACATCTTGCGCGCGCCTCGAAATCGACGCACGAACTGCATCGCCACCATCGCCGTCGCCACCGACATCCCACCTCGCGGCCTAGCGCGCGCGCCCTCACCTTAAGCTCGCGATCGATTTAGGGCTTTGATTTTGAACGAAGATGGAAAGAGGAATGAATTGATTTTCTTACAGGCTTCGGCCATTTGAACGAAGCTTTTTTTTTTAATTGAAGAGGAAGAGATCTGAGGAGAAAGGGGGAAAACTTCGGCCTTGATTTTGATTTTTTTGAATGACGAGGGTTCCGCCATTTTTTTCTTCGATTGATTTTGAACTGAGGAACTAAGAGGATGGGTTGCGCGATTTTTCAAAAAGAGAGGGAGGGAGACAGGAGTACATGCTTGCACGTCTCTCTGCGTGAATTTAGGAGAAAATTTAGGCATGATGTTAGGGAAGAACGTGCTGATATCTGACTAATTATATTTTTAAATTTAAATTTAAATTGAATTCGATTCAATTTCAACGCGTTTACTCACCGTGTGCTCACATACCAACTCCGAAAAATACGAAATTTGAAATCCGAGAATAATTCAATATTACGGACCCAATGGAACTGGTTTCGTCGAATTCCGAGACTATGCCTCGGACGGCTATTTTTAAATATCGATTCAAACGATTTAATTTCAAAACTGAACAATTCACTTCCAAATTAAATTCTGAAGCTCCTATAATCTTCAATATTATCAATATGAATTTTACAAGCCTTTGAAATATTTTTATTCAACTTAAAATTGAAGATTCAAATTATTATTCAACTTTCAATGGATTAAATTCTAAAATTTAATTGCCAAATTCATTCTGATAATTTGAAATTCAAGTCAAACCATCATTCAAATATTTAAAATTAATTAAATATTCTCAAATTAAATTGTTAAAAATTCTGGGTCGTTACAATCTTCCCCCCTTAAAAGAATTTCGTCCCGAAATTACAAGTTAAGAAGAATGCCCTTATCCCCTCTATTATTTTTCACAATCCAAATAGTTTTATGAACTTTCTAAAACAAATCTTTTTACTAGAGATTCATTATCATTTCAACTAGCTTTCCAACTTCAATTATAAGTTTCAATCAACATTGTTTTCCTAGTTCCTCTTTTTTAAAAATCCCTTACCACTTAATCTAATTTATGATAGGATCTGATTTATAAACCACTGTTGTTGCTTATCATAGATTAAGGTTTAAATTAAATTTAATTAAAATAGAGTATGTTTGCCTCTGGAAATTTTGAAACATCAGAGTTTGTTGATATAAATCAAAAATTCAAACTGTGTAATTTCTTAATTTAGTATTATAAATCGAAATAACTAATTCATGATTTTCAAAATTAAAATCTGGAGTTTTAGAAATAAGATGAATGTACAGTTCTTGTTTGAACTAAAAATGATCTTTGGGGTTTCTCTGGTGATTCATGTATCTGGAGGGTATGGGTTTCTGCATGATGATGGAGAGGTGATCAGAGAAGTTGGGAAAAATGCTAGTCGGTGTTGAAAATCATTGTGGAAGTTGTAGTAGTGAGGGATTTGCTGGAACCCTAGTTTTTAACCAAAAATGAAGAATCGATCACCACGACAGATTGGGTTGAACGAGTGTAGTAAGGCTTTGAAGGACGATAGTTTGGTCGTAGTCAAGGTCAGGGCCGGAAATGTAGTCCTTCTAGTGATCGGAGGATAAACGACGAAGGATTTCTAGGTTTTGGGGTTGTTGAGGATCAGTTTGTTCCAGGTTTGGAAATTGGTGCTCGATTTTGATTTCGAGAGTGGAATTTCGATTTGTCGATCGTGGAGGGTTGTTGTGTTGATTTTTGGTGAGTAACAATTAGCGCTGATGATCTATGGTGGCCGGAGTCACCGTGCATATGCATGGTGTAGAGATTGTCACGATGAAGTTTTGCACTCGAGTAAAACTCGGTTTGACTCGACGTTGTTAGGTAGTTGGCTCGGGGAGGATGGGCTTTGGACTCGAAGCAAATTGGGGTTGTCTCGGTTTAAAGAATATCACAAGTTTTAACAAAACCTACACCCTGTTTGTTTAAAAAAATTTAAACGTGAAGTTTATAAATGTACAGAAACGTTTAAACCTAGTTTTAAATCCAAATTTGAAATTTTAGGATTCAAGTTTAAACTTAAAATCTTAGTTTTAAGATAAAAATAAAAATAAAGTTTTAAAACTTGAAATTGTTAAACTACTTTAAATGGTTGAGTAGTTTAAATTTTAAAAATGAAGTTTTAAAAATATGAGTAAGTTTTAAAGTAAAGTTTAGATCTGGAAATCAAAGATTAAATATGAATTTCAGTTTTAAATTTGAAAGATTTAAAATTTGAAATATTTAAAAAACTTTGTATGTTAAGTGAAAATTGAAAATTATTTGAACTTAAAAATGAATTTGGTGTAAACTTTTACAAATTTTATTTTATAAGAGAAGTACTTCTTTGCCATATAATTTAAAAAGGTTTAAATTGCTTAAACTTTGTTAAGTTTAATTATATTCATTTTAAATCTTGTATTTGAAATGAAATTTAAAAGTAAGTTCAAAAGTAAATTTGTTTTCAAATAAATTTGTTTTGAAATTTATTAAATTAATGGAGTAATTAAGGAATATTTAATTAATTTAATTAAATAATGATTAGGGATTAATAAATAATTGATTAAGGATTAATCAATTTGTAATTAAAGATCATTAATTAGCTTATTAACTAATGATTAAAGATGTATTAATCAAACAATTAAGTTATAATCAAGGTTAATTAATCAAATAATTAAGGATTAATTAAGTTATAGTTAACACTTAATTAATTAAATAATTATAGGTTAATTAATGGATAATTAAAGATAATTTAATTTGTGATTAACAATGGTTAATCTAAGAAAATTACTTAAGGAAGTAATTAAAGAACGATTAATGAAGGTCGTTAACTAGGATTATTTAATAATTAATTAATGTGACTAATTTTAATAATTAATTAGATTAATTAATTTAATAATAATCATTTGTGAATTATTTAAGTGTAATTACTTAATGGAGGTAATGAAGGAATTAATTACTTAATGTATTTAATTTAGTTTAATGTGATCGTTTAAATTGATTGATTAAGTTTAATTAATTTAAACACTGAATGATTTGAAAATAATTACTTAATGTAATTAATGGATTGTAATTACTTAGTGAAGTAACTAATGGTAATTACTATATGTAATTAATTGAAGATGATTCAAATATGGAAGTAATTGGATCAAACTACTTCGTAATTAATCAAGGGATTGATTAAGATAATTATCTAAGAATACTTAATTCATTTAATGAAGTAATTAATGTTAGTTAATTACTGGATGAAATTAATCAGGAGTGATTAAAAATTATGGTTTAATTAAAATTAATTACTTAAGGTAATTAATTTAAATAAAGTAATCAATTAAAATATAATTAGGAAACATTAATTTATACAATTAATGATGTAATTAAGGTTGATTAATTAAGATTAATTAATAAATAATAAGTGATTAAAGGTAATTAATTAATGTAATTAATTAAGAATTAATGTCGGCCCCAAAGTTTTCAAATAAATTTCTCTCCCACGACTACTGCTCCTGTATCTGTCCCCTTTCCTCTCCTTTCAACTTCGAGCCCAACGTCCTGTCCTTTCTTAGACACTGTACCTCCCCCTGTCCATCCTCCTACCCCCCCTCCCCCGACCCTCCTCGGCCATCACCTGTCCAACCGCCTGACACCCATGTCCCGCATTTCCCTTCTGCTAATTGCCTCCCCGTTACCCCTCTGTCTCCCCAGGGTAAACGAGAATGGACTTCCCTGTTCAAGCGTAAGCCTAGAAATGCTGGGAAGTACATCCCCGTTGATCTTGTTCCAGTCTGTGAAAATGGTGCTTTAGTTCCTTCTTGTGAGATTATTGACGCAGGTGCTAAAATATGGAATGACATGTGTTAACTCCGCCTCGGTTTAGACTCTACGACTCAAGGAGATGCCGACCTAAGGCTCAACAGGGGTGCCGACCTAACGTCTAATGGTTATGCCGACCTAACTGCCTTATCAGGGAGACCGACTTAAGATTCAAAGGGTTACCGACCTAGTAGGATTGAGAGGCATACCGACTTAAGAAATACCGAGTTAAGGCTAAAACAGTTGCCGACCTAACGTGGGTACTGGCCTAAGACTCAGAGGATGCCGACTTAATAAGAAGGCCGACCTAAGGTCTAAAAAAGATACCGACTCAGTAACTTGACCGAGTTACCGATCTAATGCCTTACCAAGCTGGCGACCTAGAATAATTGCCGACCCAAGTCACAACCGATCCAGCTCCCCAGTTATCTCGATTTCGATCCAGGACTTATCATTTGGACCGTGACTTGCGACTTACCAAGTTAACTCGTCCACGACCTAATATAAGCCCGATGCCATGTTACTGAGAAGAGGTGGTGTTGACTCGGAGGTAACCTTAGACCGGTCACGACTCACCTTAAGTCGGCTACGGCTTAACTTGAGTCGGCCACGGTTTAGGACTTGGCAAAAATTTCAGACCAGAACTCTCTATAAATAGGCAACCACCTCCAACATTCAAAGGACTTTTGGCACATTCTCTTCATACACCGTTACCTTGCTGCATTGAGAACTTCATCAACACTTAGAGCTTTCAAGATTAGAGGAATACATCAAAGAACTTCACGAAGAAACCACACATCTTCAACATGAATTTAAGGACTTTAATCGACATTGAAGCTTAAGACTTGTTCCAAATCATTTGTAACTTGAAGTATATTGTACTTGAGAAGAATTGTATCAGCTTGTAACCGGATTATTAATAAAAGTACTTAGAGTGGACGTAGGCTATACCCTTAAGCCGAACCACTATAAAATTGTTGTTGTTTACTGCTTTTCCGCTATTACTTGCTTGTAATTCTTTCCCGATCTATCGGGTGGTGCTTTCACAACTACACTTCACACACCGGGGTGTTAGCGTTCACATTTTAGCGTTAACATTTTTGGTGCTTTCACTGAGAATTGAACTCAGGAAAACTATCATCATTGCTTCACAGAGATTTGTAGAAAGAATTTCCTTAAAAACCAGAAGTCTATCTGAGATTATGGCTCCTGGAAGGAAAAGTAGATCTGTCAGATCTGGAAACATTCAAGAGGGAACCTCCGCTTCCCCTGTACCTAATCAACCCACTCTGTCAGTTGGAGTTACGAAAGCGGAGTTGGATGCCGTGATTCTAGGGCTAAACCAGCAGATAAACGCCAAAAATGCACAATTAGAGGCTCAGAGTGCCCAAAATGCTCTAATTCTGAATAAGTTGAATGATTTGCTCGGGGCAAACAATCAACCGACTGGTAATGAAAGGAATTATGCTGGAAACATTCATAATGCTAACGAAAGGAATGCTCCTGAAAGGGCTGCTAGTCCCTTTGAGCAAACGCTTCCTGAGGTTGGTGGATCTGGAACTCGACATGATGAGGAGTATCTTTCTGGAATGGTCCGGCAAATCATGAGAGAAAGTATGCAAAGGGTTGAAGATGAGAAAGAATGGGGTTTCGCCCCAAGTAAAACTCCATTTACTGAGAAAATCTTAAAGGCGGAGTTTCCAAGGAAGTTTGTCCCTCCAACTATCCCAGCTTACAAAGGGACAAGTGATCCGAATGAATTCTTGTATAAATATGATTGGCACATGACAGGTGCCAGAGCCTCTGACGAAATAGAGTGTCGATATTTCCCCGTATACCTGGAAGGTGTGGCTCTACTATGGTTCACCAAGTTGCCAGTCCGATCTATCGATCAGTTTTCAGACTTGACCAGAAAATTCAAGGAGCAGTTTAGACTATATGCTTCGAAGGCCAAGGACATCATGTCACTGTCGAGTTTAGAGCAGAATCCTGGTGAGTCTATCAGATCTTTCTTGAACCGCTTTAATATAGCGCTGGCTGAGGTGGACAATGCTGAACCACGAATGATATTGACTTATCTGATGAGGGCTATTGATAAGTCAAGCGAATTTGGGAAGTGGTTAAATATGAAGGAGCCAACCTCTCTCGAAAAGTTCTACAAAAAAGCAGATGAATTCATTCGCTTGGAAAGCCGTCCTTTACCAGTAAAGACAGTGTTGGAGAAAGCAGAAGACAACACTGTCGCTCCACGCAAGAATGAATCGGTGGGGCAAAAAAGGGAGAATAATAATGGGAAGAAAAAGGGTAATCTGAAGAAGCCCCGATCCTTCAAGCCATCACAATATACTCCATTATCACATACGCCGGAGCACATCTACCTTGCCACTAAAGATTCCGTCGATTTCCCTAAACCTATCCCTTTGAGAACCGGGAAAAAAGCCATACAGAGTGGGAAATTCTGCCGCTTCCACAATCAACCCGGTCATGAGACTGATGAATGCCGCCAGTTGAAAAATCTGATTGAAGAGTTGCTAAGAGAAAACAAACTGCAGCAATTTGTGAAGAAGAATAGCAACAATCCTGCATCGTCAAGTCAGGGGCGACAGGTTCCTGTTCATCAGCCTAGGACAGGTGAGAAAGCTACGGGACATGAATCTGGAAGGCCCGTTATCAATGTCATTACAGGAGGGCCTCACCCAGCTGGCAAGAGCTGGGGTGAGATGGAGAGATATTCCAGGGCTTTGAAATATGCTCCAGCCGAAGAAGACGTCTTTGTTTTAGAAGACACTACGCCCCTGAAACAACAGAAAACTTTCAGCGATGATATTGTTTTCAGAGCCAGAGATTCCACAGGTATAGAAGCTCCTACCCTAGATCCCTTGGTCATCTCGGCTGGTATTGGACCGGCCATTGTCAGAAGAGTCCTCATTGACTGCGGAGCATCATGTAATATCCTCTTCAAGAAGACATTGGACCAGATGAAAATCCCTATGATCGATGTACAAGCCTCATCACAGAAGATCGCTGGCTTCACTGGGGAGCCAAAGCAACCAATTGGGACCATCGATCTGCTTGTAGAACTTGGGGAAGCAAAAAGGAAAGTGGTCCGCAAGCAAACATTTGTGATTGTCGATGAGTTTTCTGCTTATAATGCTTTTCTTGGCCGTCCAACACTCGCAGCATTCAAAGCTATCCTAGCCCCGTGGTGCCTCACTATTAAATTCCCTACTGACAATGGAGTAGGAGTTATAAAAGGGGATCAAAATGCTGCACGAGAGTGCTATTTGACAGAACTGCGAGAGTCAAGAAAAAGAGAAATGGGAAAGGATGCGGCAACCCCAGTCCGCATCAAGGAACCAGCCTTGTAGCAATTACGGGGCGGACCCTGCACTGGCGAGCACAGCGGGGCACGGAAAGAAATGGATCCCAGAAAAGCCAGTGCAGGGGAGAATAGAGTGGTACCGGTGGAAACGACAGTTCCGGTACCTGTTGACCCGAAGGACCCAAATAAGGTATTGAATGTGGGTTCACAGCTTAATGTGTCAATTCAGAATATCTTGATATCTTTCCTGAAAGAAAATCTGGATGTCTTTGCTTGGACTCATGCCGATATGTGTGGAATATCTCCAGAAGTTGCAGTACACGCTCTGAATATTGACCCAAAGTTTACGCCAGTTAAACAGAAAAGAAGAACCCAAGGTCCAGAAAGGTCAGCAGCATTAAAAGAAGAAGTTGATCGACTCATGGAAAATAACTTCATCAAAGAATCTACATATCCGAATTGGGTTTCAAATCCTGTGCTGGTCAAGAAAGCTAATGGAAAATGGAGAGTGTGCATCGATTTTTCTGATCTAAACAAGACTTGCCCCAAAGATTGCTTCCCTTTACCCAGGATCGACCAACTGGTAGATGGAACAGCGGGGCATGAGTTGTTGTCTTTCATGGATGCCTACTCCGGATACAACCAGATCATGATGCATGAACCTGATCAGGAGGACACGAGCTTTATCACCGATGTTGGTCTTTATTTCTACAGAGTTATGCCCTTCGGATTGAAAAATGCAGGGGCAACCTACCAAAGACTTGTTAATGCTATGTTCAAACTGCAATTGGGCAAAACTATGGAAGTCTACGTCGACGACATGTTAGTGAAGTCTAAGAAAGCAGCGGATCACATTGAACACTTAGCAGAAATGTTCGCAGTCCTCCGGAAATACAGAATGAAGCTTAACCCTCTGAAATGTACATTTGGGGTCGAGTCCGGAAAGTTCTTAGGTTTCATTGTTAGTGCTAGGGGCATTGAGGCTAGTCCAGCTCAAATTACTGCCTTAAAAGAAGTTAAAGCTCCTAGAACGAAGAAGGAATTGCAGAGTCTCAACGGAAAGGTCGCCGCCCTGAGTCGGTTCATTTCCAAAGCCACTGATAAATGCATCCCATTCTTTGACGCCCTGAAGAAAGGAAAGAAGAATTTTGAATGGACTTCCGAATGCCAAAAAGCCTTCGATGAGTTGATCCGTCATATGGAAATGCCTCCAATACTTTCTAGGCCAGGCAATGGTGAGGATCTTCTTATATACTTGGCAGTATCATCTCATGCTCTAAGTGCAGCGCTGATACGGGAAGACAAAAGGATTCAACATCCGGTTTACTATATCAGCAAAAGACTCACTGGGGCAGAGCTGAATTACTCCAAGTTGGAAAAACTCGCCTATTGCCTACTAGTTGCATCAAGGAAACTGAGGCAATATTTCCAAGCTCATCCTATCAGAGTACTCATTGATCAACCTCTAAAGCAAGTCCTATTTCGCCCTGAAACTTCGGGTCGCCTTCTAAAATGGAACATTGAACTCAGTCAATATGACATAACTTATCACCCCGAAAAGCAATCAACGGACAAGCTTTAGCTGATTTCATTGCAGAATTCACAGAGAAAGATAATGGTGAGGAAGAAACGATCAATGATTCCCCAATCCAGTGGAAGATGTATGTTGATGGTGCAAGAAATGATTACTGTTCTGGAGCCGGAGTCGTACTTGAGACTCCTGAAGGTCGATCATTATGTTACGCACTAAGATTGGAATTTCCTTCAACAAACAATGAAGCAGAATATGAAGCTCTTATTGCAGGTCTGAAAATCGCTAAAGAGCTAAACATTCGAGCATTACAGATCTTCAGTGATTCTCAGCTTATTGTATGCCAAGTCAAGAAGGAGTTTCAAACAAAAGGTGGAAACTTGCCTTCCTACTTGTCAAAAGCTTGGGAACTTCTATGTAAACTCGATCATTATTCAATAAGCCATATTCCCCGGGAAGAGAATACGAAGGCAGATTCCCTCGCAAAGTATTCAAGTTCTGGTGAAGCTCAACTATTGGGATTGGTTCCCGTAGAAGTCCTCTCAGCACCAAGTATAGACGAGATGGATATAGACTGGATTATGAATGTATCTCAAGAACAAGAATCGTGGATGACTCCAATATTAGATTACCTACTCAACGGCTCTCTGCCAGAAAATGCGAGAGAGAGACAAAAGCTACTAAGGAAAACCTCTCGCTATGTAATTCAGGATGGCCGATTGTACAGACGGGGATTCTTAATGCCTTTACTTCGATGTGTATCCAGGGAAGAGTCCAAAACAATCCTAGCTGAGGTACATGGAGGCGAATGTGGTGATCATTCAGGTGGCCAAACATTAGCAAAGAAAATTCTCCGATACGGATATTTTTGGCCAGAAATTAATCGAGATGCTGCAGATTACTCCCGAAAATGTGACAGATGCCAAAGATTTGCCAAAATTCCTAGAGCACCTTCTACCGAACTCACACAGATGGTCAGTCCGTGGCCGTTTGCGATTTGGGGAATGGATCTCATTGGGCCGCTACCAACTGCCAAATCAGGGATTAAATATGCTATTGTTGCAGTTGATTACTTTACTAAATGGGCTGAAGCTGAACCATTGGCTACTATCACTTCTAAGAAAATGATAAGCTTTGTGACCAAGAATATCATTTGCAGATACGGTGTGCCTCAGAAAATAATCACAGACAATGGTACTCAGTTTGAAAGCGAGGAATTCCAGGATTTTTGCAAACGATTCAAAATCCAGAAAAGCTTTTCGGCAGTAGCTCATCCGCAGGCAAACGGGCAAGTGGAAGCAGTGAACAAGATCATCAAATCAACCATCAAAAAGCAACTCGAAAGAGCAAAAGGTGGTTGGGTCGATAAACTACCACTTGCACTATGGGCATACAGAACTACTCACAAAACTGCGACTGGGCATACTCCTTTTTCGTTAGCATACGGATCGGAAGCAATGATCACGGTTGAAACAGAGGTCCCTTCACACAGAAGAATCCATTTCAATCAAGCAGAAAATGAAAAGCTACAACTTGAAGCGCTGGATCTCCTTGATGAAAAAAGAGATGAAGCTAACCTCAGAGTTGCAGCTCATCAGCAAAGGATAGCCAGACATTTCAATTCCAAAGTTCGTCAACGCAGCTTTGAAATTGGAGATCTAGTCCTGAAAAGAATTATGACCGCGACAGGTGTGTTTGGGCCCAATTGGGAAGGACCATATGTGATAGGTCAGAAGCTTCTTGACGGCACATTCAAACTCACTACTGTTGAAGGAGTTCAAATTCCAAGAGCATGGAACAGCAATCACTTGCGTCCATATTTTACTTGAAAGTTTTGTTGAAATAATGTAAAAGAGTTGTGAATGTATGATTCTTGTAATTGAAAGCAATTGTAAAACTGATGCAAGTAAATAATGAAAGAATATAAAGTGGATGTAGGCCCAATTTCATGGCCGAACCACTATAAATCTTGTGTTCCTTATTATTATTACATGTTTGCTTTATTCTCGATATAAAAGGTACGTAGAATGTATTGCTGAAATGTCGATTTGAATTTTTGCAGACAATGGAAGTGAAACTTGCACATAAAAAGACCAAGTGATTCTCGCCAAATTTCAAGTCACAAGAGCCCCGAATTCAAATCCTAGATAGGAAGTTCTTCAATTGAACGGCCTATGATTTCGACAAAAACGGGTCTTTGCTAATAAATTGAGATCGTTTGAACAAACAAACATCCAATTAAAAAGCTAGTGCTCGTTCTCACGAAATTGCCTGACAATGAAGCACACTTCCTTGGATTAAACAAGTTACTTGTAAAAAAAAAAGGAAAAAAGAAAAAAAAAAAACGAGGCAGAGGATCATTGAAAAGGCATAAGCAAGTGAACAGAGGAACAACCAAAGCCATCATCGGCAGCACAAGTCCTCTTCGGAGGCACAACTCTTCGGAGGATAAAGACCTCTAATGGGTCATACGCCACAAAAAAGAAAGTTCTCTACTCAACAAAAAAGATTGGAGGAGTCATGACCCTCCAACCATGAGAGAGTAACTTCCAGGCGATGAAAACCCTCTCTGAGGCACATTTCACCAGGAGTTGAAGTGTTATGACCGCTCTTCGGAATTACACTTCACCAAAGTTGAAATGCAAACAAAATAAAAGCCCTCTTCGGAGTCCCATTTCACCAGGAGTTGAAGTGTTATGACCGCTCTTCGGAATTACACTTCACCAAAGTTGAAATGCAAACAAAATAAAAGCCCTCTTCGGAGGCCCATTTCACCAGGAGTTGAAGTGTTATGACCGCTCTTCGGAATTACACTTCACCAAAGTTGAAATGCAAACAAAATAAAAGCCCTCTTCGGAGGCCCATTTCACCAGGAGTTGAAGTGTAACAACCGCTCTTCGGAATTTCACTTCACCAAAGTTGAAATGCAAAACAAGATAAAGACCTTCCTGGAAGCCCGTGTTTCACCGAGGTTGAAATAAAACTTCCAAGTGTCGAAACGTGAAAAGGCTTTCCTCGAAGGCACAACTCTTTGGAGGTACACGTTTCACCAAGATTGAAATAAAACTTCCAAGTGTTGAAACGTGAGAAATCCCTCCTCAGAGGTACAACCCCCTCCCGGGGACACAATTAAAAAGAAAGCCCTCTTCAGAAGCCCACGTTTCACCGAGATTGAAATAAAACTTCCAAGTGTTGAAACGTAAAAAAAAAATCTCTCCTCAGAGGCACAAATTTTCATTAAAAAAGAAGATAGTTAAAGTACATTCAGAGGTCCGCTTTACCACATAGAAGAATTCACTTGGCAAAATATATACATACGCAAAAGGAAAAAGTGATTTCTTCGAAGGACAAAGCGTAGAAACTTATATGAAGGAAGTTGCACTCTACGAAAATTCTCTTCGAGAATGAAGTAATTATTCTTTAAAAAACGAGAGTGCAAGTCCCCTCAAAGTATACGATATTGCAGTAAGCTCATGGTATAGGGGCAACATGGTATAGTTACATACAAAGCGGTATAACTATGTCGGTAAAGTACGCTCAAACAACATACCACAAGTTCACCGCAACATCGTATAAATAAACTTGTGCAAAAATGAATAATAAATGCATTCCCAAATTCAAACAAAAGTCTGTACAAATAAAGAATCATTTTATTCAATTGCAGATATTGCAGATACAGGTTTCAAAATAAAAAGCAGGGGCCGGTGCCTGCACAACATCCAACCATTACACAAAAAAGAATCAAAAAGCTCAACTCTTCATTTCTTCTTGCCGCCTTTAGACCCTTTACCCGGCCGAGTGGTTAGCTTTTCGGGTCTTTCAGGTTGGTCTGAAGGCATAAGGGAAGAAGGGGAGGGAGGTGCAACTGGCGCAATTTCCGGTTCCTCTTCAGTGGTGATAATTTTCTTCCCCCTCCTCTTCGATGTCCCATGCTTCTTTCTTCTCTTCGAAGAAGACTCACTCCCCGGAGTAACGAGAGCGGAAAAAACTACGTCGTCAGAAGGAGTCTGCTCCGGAGAGATCTCGCCTCCTTCGAGTCCCTCATCTTTTTGCTCCTGCGAAGCAATAGGGTCATCCAAGCCATGAAGAGCCTCAATTTTCTCCTCTTGTGACCCAGGTTGTGAAGCAGAAGGAGGAGTCACCTGAAGAGATGGAGGAGGGATAACCAGAGAAGGCGAAGTCTGCACGGCACTTGTTGTTTCAACTACAGAAGAAGAAAATTTGAAAATATTAGTATCTTCCCGAAAGAAGGGAGATATGGGTTCATCGAGATTCAAGAGGTAATCGAGAAGCTCATCAAATTTTTGAGGAATAAGCAGGTAATCCACCTGAATCGGACCAATGTCGAAATTACCTGAAGATGTTGGCTTCGTCAGTTCAATCTCATAATTCTGAGCCCCAATGTCCTCCAAAGCCTCTTCATCAGTAGGGGTAATTACCCCGGTTCTTGCAGGAGGCGGCGAATGAGCACTAGAGCCTGTAATGTCCACCTCGGGAGAAACTAGAGGACGTTCAGAGGTAGTAGGCGGTACTTCTTTTTCAGAACGCTCCTCTTCCGCCATCCTGGCCCGCGCTCTGGCAAGCTGCTCCTTTCCCTTGGCAAGAGCGGCACGGGCTTCATCATCAAGATAATGCTCTTCAAGGGCTGACTCAGCATATCCAGCACCTTTACCACCGAGCATATCAAGTGCTGCCTCCCAAACTTCAGCCAGTGTGATTTCATACTTGGGGCCTAGAAAGGCAAGACTGCCACGTCCCAAAATGCTGTGCAGATAAAAATCGAATAATGTGGAGCTAATGTCAGCTTTGGTTGCTTGATGGGCCTCTTCGGCCGCAAGTTTACCAGCAACAGCCTCGTCGCGCTCCTTTTCGGCCATAGCAAGTCGAGTTTTTAACAACTCTATCTCCAAGCTTTGAGAGCCGGTCTGTTCTCACAGTTGTACAGTTTCAGCACGATATTCTTCTATGACCTTTTCCTTGTGTGCAAGCTTATCTTCGACTGCTCTTTGACTGGCATGCGCATCTCGTACTTGTTGCTGAAGCATGCTCTCCTTTTGTGAATGGAAAGTAGATGAAGTAGCTAATTCTTCCTTAAGTTTTTCTACTTCCGCTTCCAGCTTTTCATTGTAGGAAGCAATACTTCTCATTTCGGCGTCATGCTGTTCGAGAGTCTTCTGCCACTCAGCCTTATCATTCTCCATTGTTAGCATGGCCTCGAGATTGGCTCGGTTAACCCTTTGAAGTTCATCGACGAGTTTTTGCCAGTTCGACATTCTTTCGATATCGGTCCTGACGGTATCAAGATTTCGCAGCATAGCCGGTTTGTCGAGAGGAACCAAGTCGAGATCAAATCGAACCCCTCTCAGGCACCACTGAGGAAATCGACTTTGAAGAGTGGGAGGACCTTGCTCGACTTGGTATGCGGGCCGGTTGATGATTGCTTGAATGTCGGAGCGAGCGGGAGCAGGAGATTGAGCAGGGACATGTTCAGAAGCTGAAGGAGTTGTTTCTTCAGTAAGTCTAGCCCGCTTGCTAGAAGAATCGTCTATGTGACTCTTTCCTCTCTCATCATGAGCTTTTCTCTTTTGGGTATCATCATCTCTGTGGGGAAGATCATGTCTTTCTTGTTCCTTTCGGCGACGTTCTTCATATGCTCGTCTCTCGTCGGCTTTCCTGATGGCCCTCTCTTCATCCGACTCTCTGTAAGAAGGAAGGTAACGCCTGTAATCATACTGGCTACGCCTCCCGTAGCGCTGGAAATCATCATAGTACGAGCCGCTGCGCCCCATAGGAGAATCTGGAATTAAAAAAATAAGCTTTAGAAATCTTTAAAGTACAAGAAGATAAGTGCATATAAGTGATGAGAAATTCTAAGTGTGTGTGATGTGCAAACTACGCGCATTAATCTACGAACCACTCTTTATTTGAGGAGTGGTTGTGGGTGTAATAGTTAACGTCAACTCTTGAGTCGACGGCGACTGTTGCAAAATAGAAGTAGCTTCAACTACTGAAGAAGAAATCCCGGCAGTAGTAGGGTCATCTTTGAAGATCTCTTGTGAAGTAGCGAAGAGGTCGCTCAATCCTTCGAAGGTATCGTCCCTGCTTTGCTTGACAGGACTGGATTTCTTAGCCTTTTCACCAGAATCTTGTGAATGATGGGAAGATCCCAGAGGCTCTTCTTCTTCGATAACCGGGGCAAGTTTATCAGATGGCCCCGCAACATCAACAGAAGTGGAGCACTTCACTAGCGAAGACTCAGGAGTCTTTATCGGAGAATCGGGGACTTACGTTGGAATTTCATGAGCATGCATAGAACGAGAAGCGTGTAGAAGCCCATATTGATGTAAAAATTCATCTCTCAACAGAAATTTTATGCTCCTCTCTTCTGCGGCCACGGCACTCAACCTCTCAAAAACTTGCTTATGAATTGGATCTCTAGAAGGGAGAGGAAGTGCTGAAAGGAACAAAGAATGAAATTAGCAACTGAAATTTCAGATCTCGAAAAAGTTTCAAAACGGAAAAAATAGAAGCACTAATCTTACTTCCTACTCTCCAGATGGCGTAAAACCCTGAGGGACAGCGGGCAAAGAAAAACTGGTTCAAAAATCCATGAACGCTTTCAGTAAGATCGGAAATGAGCTTGCGGTTTCTAGCACTTCTCACAATAATGAGGGAAGGATGATCTTTACTCTTTGCAAACGAGCACAGATAACGAATTTCTTCAAAACTCGGTAGGCGATCAAGAGTTCTTCTAAACAAAACACATAACCCCGTCAAGATGGCATAGCCATTGGGATGAAGTTGAAACAGAGAGATTGTCAACCGAAGGAGAAGAGTTCGAAGGAAGTCGTTAAAAGGAGGAATCGCCCCACTTAAGCACATTTGGCGATTGACTGCAACAAAACCATGGGGAGGATTGTCAGCAGTACCACTTGGCCCAGGGAGAAGAACATCACTTTCAGCAAAGCCAAATTGAGTGCGCAGCTGGATAAACGCTCTCGAAGTTAGAATAGTCGAGGTTCTCTCCGGAGGATTCTCTATGGGAACAGCTATCGGAAAAGTTTCTTCCTCTTGAGTTACCACTTCTTCTTCTCGGTGGGAAGTCATTCTACGTAAACAACTGGGTATTCAAACATGAAGGTGCACGTTTCCTAAAGTGTGTGAAGTGTTCTGTAAAATCAATCAAGCAGTGAACAAATATAACTGGAATGAAAACTAGCAAGCATTTGTTAGTTATGAAATTCAAGGACTATTGTTTTAAGCCTAAATATGCAAGTAAGGTGTTGATGCAGATAAATCAGTTCAGATTATTGATACTTTGCATTAATGTTTAACTTTAATTGATTGATTCACAAACATTTCATGCAATATAATTAAGTTGCTTGTCTTGTCTTGACTAATCTATCATCTGACATGGGCAGTCAATGACAGTATTTTCGCCTTGGTTTTCTTTGTTTGTTATTTTCAGCAGGTTAGCAGCTTATAAGTTAATGCGATCTGTGAAATAATACAATGAGATTCAAGCAAATTTAAAAGTTGGGGCAGTTCAAAATTTAGGCAACTTAGTTTGACAGTTCAAGTCAGAAACTCAAAGTGGATCTGTGCTCTCAAAAAGTCAGCATGCCCAAAGCTTAAGTGTTAACTCGGCAGCGGTTTAAGAGCCAACTCGGTCACGGTTTAAGGGATTAACTCGGCCGCGACTTAGGGGTTAATTCGGCCGCGGTTCAAGGTTAAATCAGTAGAAGGTTAAATCGGCAGATTTCCCCCAAGGGTCAACTCGGCCGCGACTTAGAGTTTAGACCACTTCACTTAAGGGCTAGGTCGGCCGAAGACTAGTTCATCCAATTTCACTGACTCGTTCCCGAATCAACATCCCACGGCCATCGACCCGATAACCCAATAACTGTTCCATCAACCACAATCTTCGTTTCATTCAAGCTATCGGATCGTCCCACCAAGTAGTTCGAAACTGCCGCGAGTTCAACACCTTACAACCCTAGCACGAATCAAATCCAACTAGCTTGAATCATCTTCATCATCGGTCAGTTAAAATCGAACCAAACAACATAAACTCCATCGGCCATGGGTGCAATGGAATTCATGATGAAGCATTATGCGAGGTGGTGGTTTAGGTGTGAATAATGGAGTTCGTGGACCAACAATAACCTATGATTGAGGAAAATTCACTTACGTAATAATTATCGGTGGTTGATGGAGCAAAATCGCCCTTTTTAAGCTTGGAGAAATTTTTTAATGGCGGGATCGAGAGAGCAAGTAATGAGAGAGAAGAAGGGGTTGTGATTTATATCATGCAATGAAGGGATCTGGAGCGGCGCATGCGACTTAACTATTAGCTCGCGTACGACCTACCGACCTAAGAGGGGACGGGTTAAGGACTATCGAAGCACACGACCTAACCAGTAGGCGTATACTTCGAGGGGCAATTGTTAACTCCGCCTCGGTTTAGACTCTACGACTCAAGGAGATGCCGACCTAAGGCTCAACAGGGGTGCCGACCTAACGCCTAATGGTTATGCCGACCTAACTGCCTTATCAGGGAGACCGACTTAATATTCAAAGGGTTACCGACCTAGTAGGATTGAGAGGCATACCGACTTAAGAAATACCGAGTTAAGGCTAAAACAGTTGCCGACCTAACGTGGGTACTGGCCTAAGACTCAGAGGATGCCGACTTAATAAGAAGGCCGACCTAAGGTCTAAAAAAGATACCGACTCAGTAACTTGACCGAGTTACCGATCTAATGCCTTACCAAGCTGGCGACCTAGAATAGTTGCCGACCCAAGTCACAACCGATCCAGCTCCCCAGTTATCTCGATTTCGATCCAGGACTTATCATTTGGACCGTGACTTGCGACTTACCAAGTTAACTCGTCCACGACCTAATATAAGCCCGATGCCATGTTACTGAGAAGAGGTGGTGTTGACTCGGAGGTAACCTTAGACCGGTCACGACTCACCTTAAGTCGGCTACGGCTTAACTTGAGTCGGCCACGGTTTAGGACTTGGCAAAAATTTCAGACCAGAACTCTCTATAAATAGGCAACCACCTCCAACATTCAAAGGACTTTTGGCACATTCTCTTCATACACCGTTACCTTGCTGCATTGAGAACTTCATCAACACTTAGAGCTTTCAAGATTAGAGGAATACATCAAAGAACTTCACGAAGAAACCACACATCTTCAACATGAATTTAAGGACTTTAATCGACATTGAAGCTTAAGACTTGTTCCAAATCATTTGTAACTTGAAGTATATTGTACTTGAGAAGAATTGTATCAGCTTGTAACGGGATTATTAATAAAAGTACTTAGAGTGGACGTAGGCTATACCCTTAAGCCGAACCACTATAAAATTGTTGTTGTTTACTGCTTTTCCGCTATTACTTGCTTGTAATTCTTTCCCGATCTATCGGGTGGTGCTTTCACAACTACACTTCACACACCGGGGTGTTAGCGTTCACATTTTAGCGTTAACAACATGATTGTGGGCTTCTTCCTAGATCAACCGTTACCTTACACTGTTGTAATCAATAAACTCAAGAAAATTTGGAAGCTGAAAGGGTCTGTTATAGTGAAATCTGATGGTACCATTTTTTTATTCTCCTTCACTTGTGTTGTAGATAGAAATAAAATCCTTCAAAGTGACCCAATCATCATAAATAATAAGTTGTTTATTATAAAACCTTATGATGCTGCAATTAGTAATGTCAGTGGATTTGTGACTGTAGTTCCCGTTTGGGTGCATCTGTACAATCTTCCAATATATGCTTGGTCTCCATTGGGAATTAATTGGGTGAGTTGCCACTTGGTAAAATTGTTGTGTATGGATGAAATGACTGAAAGGCAGGAAAGATTGAGTTATGCTAAATGTTTGATTGAGGTAAGGCAGGATAGGGAATTAGTAAATGATTTTATGGTTAAGTTGGTAGTAGGAGGGTATCAAAAAATATACGTTGAATATCTTTGGAAGCCGGATATATGTGTCAAATGCAAAGTATTTGGCCAAACCATGAATAAATGTGATAAATTGGTTCCAGATGTGGTGACAACTAATGATGTTAGTAAAGAGATATCAATTCAGAACAGTGAGAACGGTAAACAACATGAACATGTTCATAAAGTTCAAGGTAAAACTGGTAATGCACGGTCGAAAGTGAGAAGAAATAATAAGTTTTATGCATTCAAGGCAAGGGAAACTCCTATAGGAAGTAACCAGAAGGAGCAGGATGAGTGCGTGATCCAAAAAGTTAGTGTTGTTGAAGAGCACAACTCAGTGGATAAAATTAGTGATCAAGGAAATATACATCTTGAAGAGGGTGAGATTGAAGAGCATGGTGATAAAGTTCAGACAGTGGAGGAAAAGATAAACAAAGATGATGATATAGCTAGTCTGTTGTTGAAAGTGAGTTAAAGATGAGTGGCAACTTATGTCAACCAGTTGTCACTAACTTGGGAAACAAAAGTGCAAGTGAAGAGAATAAAATGGTAGTGAATGAGAATGTCATATTTAATTCGTTTGTTAGCAATGAATATAATACTCTTTCGATGATCAATGATGATAATGAAACAATAGTTGTAAATGATGAGACGGGTATGTGTAACAAGATAGCGGAAGCTATTATTGAGGCTAATCTTAGATGTAGTAATATGGAGAACTGTATGTATGGTAAGGAAGTCGAGATAAATACTCTGTATGCTGTATGTGATGACCAGCAAACTCTGGAAGCAGATGATGTTTATGTAACCGTTGAAATAAAGGCAACTGCCAAAAGAAAACAAGAGAAATGCACTGTAAGTAGTGATAACGCCCCAGATAATTCAATTCAGAAGAAAGGAAAAAAAAAGCAAGAAGGTGTTATCAAATAATACAGGTAAAGAAGTTGAGCAGAGTTCTGAACCCTTGCATGCAGATGCAAGCACGCCCCATGCACAATTTATCCCCACTCGTGAATCATCCTATGGAATTAAAATCAACTCACGAACTCGCCCATACTCTAATAACATTCCTCCCCATGCTTATAAACCTCCCCCACCTGCTCATGTTCCCCATGTTCCCCCTCCTGCTCCAACATCGCCCGCTACATCAACTACCTCCCCCAGTCAAGATGCTAACTTTCCCAATGAAAATAGCTCAATGAAAAATGCTATTACACCACTGTCCGCTTCGGTTCCTAACTACTTGTCCTCTAAACAAGAGGTGACTAGGAAAATGAAATCTGAAATGCTAAATGTCCTCGAGTATCCTCAATGATGCCAGCCATTGGTTCCTGGAACATTAGAGGAGGCCACCATGTAATTAAACTCAATCAGTGTAAAAAGCTTATCTCCGATCACAAGCTATGCATTCTGGCTATTCTTGAAACCAAACTGAACCATGAGTTAACTCTTAAGGCAGCTAATTATATCAACCCTACGTGGAAGCTGCTCCATAACCTTGCCGAGGCTACGTATGGTAGAATAATGATCTTATTTAACCCTGATCATGTCATTCTCTCCTCCATCCTTTCCACTCCTCAGATGTTACATTGTCGTGCCATCTCTTTTTATGACCATTCCACTTTTTACCTTACATTTGTTTATGGCTATAATTCTGCGACCTCCAGACTGTCCCTCCATAATGATATCCCCTTCCTAACACAATCATCCCATCCGTGGATTTTACTGGGTGATTTTAATTGTTGTTTCTCCCTTTCTAATAGAATCGGAGGAAACCCTCTTTCACTTAATGAAATAAAGCCCCTTGCCACCACTATGTATAATGCTGATATCATACCAATCAAATCGACAGGCATGCGGTTTTCCTGGAACAATAAAAGTAAATGGGGTTGTAGAACTTTTTCCCGAATAGACCACGCATTTTGTAATCATGTCTCCTACAATAAATGGCCCCTCCTGTATAATCACCTACCCCCTCCCCTTCTATCTGATCACTCCCCCCAAATAATACATTTCCGTGAAGCAGACAGGAGAGGAAAAATAAGTTTTAAATTTTTTAATATATAGGCGCTCGAACCTGAATTCAAAAATATTGCTATTAATGCTTGGAGTCCTCCTAAGCACGGTAATCATATGTTTGTTTTGCAGGAAAAAATAAAGCAAATCAAGGGAGCTTTAAAAGAATGGTCTGCCATAAAGTTCGGTCAGGGAAGCAAACAAAGTTCTCAGATTAAAACCAAACTCGAGGAGGCCCAAAAAGCTATGATGCTGGATGTCAACAACACTGCCCTCTCTCAGATTGAAAGTGACCTTACTGTACAGTTCTACGACGCTCTTGAAAAAGAAAAAGAAATGATAAAGCAGAAGGCCAGAATTGAGTGGCAGGAAAAGGGTGATAGGAATAGTGCGTTCTTTCATGCATCCTTGAGGAAGAAACATATTAACGAAACTTTTGTGTTTCTGATGGATTCGCATGGCAATGAACAAACTACGCCTGATGGAATTGAAGCAGTTTTTATTGAACATTTCCCTGGTCTGTATGGTAATAAGATCAATTTCCTTCCTAACATTGATTCTATTCCATCTGATATTCTCCCTAGAATTAGTGCAGATGATTATAATTTACTGTGTGAAGAGGTGACTAATGATGAAATTCAGCATGCCATGTTCTCTTTGAATAAAAACTCATGCGGTGGCCCCGATGGATTGAACGCATTCTTTTATACAACTTGCTGGCCCTTTGTGTCCACTGATGTATGCAATGCAATCAAGCTATTTTTCAAAAAGGCTAAAATCATTAAATCCTTTAATTACACGAATATAGCTCTTATCCCGAAAGTGGCTAATGCCCATGATGTGTGTGCCTTCTGTCCGATATCATGCTGCAATACTGTTTATAAATGCATCTCTAAGATAATAGCTTCCAGGCTAAAAAAACGCTCCCATCTATTATTTCAAGCAATCAAGCAGCCTTCCTGCCGGGTAGAAATATTCTTGATAATATATTGATGTCCCATGAACTCCTTAATGGTTATACGCATAAAAATTCTCCCCCGAAGTCTATGTTGAAGTTAGACATTATGAAAGCGTTTGATATGCTACAATGGGATAGTGTTGTTCGTATCTTGGGTTATATAAACTTCCCACCTCATTTTATTGCCTGGACCTATGAATGTATGTCTACCCCAAAATTTTCTATCATCATCAATGGAACGTGTGCAGGCTTTTTTGGAAGCAAGCAAGGTATTAGGCAAGGTGATCCGATCTCGGGATATATTTTCATCGCTGTTATGGAGCTCTTAACTCAGCTGCTGATCAGTCAGATAGGACAAGGCAGATTTAAATTACATCACAAATGCAAAGACCCCCAGATTGCGTCTCTGATGTTTGCAGATGATTTGGTTATCTTTTGTAACCCTGATTTGGATACAATAAGGACCGTATTCCATACTATTGACCAATTCTACGACATGACAGGTCTGCAAATTAACTTAACTAAATCATATATCAAATTAGCTGGAGTTAGTCTGGAGGCAGTTTTGCAGATTGAAAGAATTTCCGGGCTGTCGAGCAATCCACATTCCATTTCTTATTTGGGCCTCCCTCTCGCTACCTCTAAAATAACTATGAATCTATGCATTCCTTTATATGATAGAATAATCTCCAAATTGGATTGTTGGTCCTCAAGAAAACTCAGTCAAGCGGGTAGAGTTACTCTAATTAAGGCTGTTATCTGTGCTATGACGGTGTACTAGGCGAGAACGTTTGTGTTGCCGGCCAAGTTAATTAAGATGATTCGTTCTGCATTCATGAAATTTATGTGGACTGGATCGACAGTTGGTAGGTATGTCGCTCCAATATGTTTTTCCAAAACTGAACAACCAATTAAAAATGGGGGGCTAGGCATTCTTAATATGTCGATATGGAATAACGCAGCCTTCGCCAAGCATGTGGATACGTTCCTAAACTCTGACGTTAACTTGTGGGCGGCTTGGTCCAGAAAGCATGTCACTAAAGGCAAATGTTTGTGGTCCATGAACAGATCGCAAAGAATGAGCTGGACATTGAATTGTATCTTTAAACTTAAGGAATCCTTCTTACCTTTAATTCAATACAGCAGCTCCCCCTAGTTTAATGCATCCTTTTGGGATGACCCGTGGCTGGATCAAGGCTTTATTCTTCGTAGGCAGCGGTCGCACAATGAGATCCTTCAATCCGGTGTTGCCCTGCAAGCAAAAGTTAAAGATGTTATAAATTTGAATAATACATCTAATCAGCGAATAGATTGTTTATGGAACAAAATTCGACTATTCAATACTTCTATATATACTGATGTGCTGGTGATGTGGAACCGCAAAAGGATGAGCTGTAGAATTGCTAAAATATATCAATTTTTATCACATAATGCTGACAGGCCTCGGTATACTTGGTATAGAAAGATATGGCATTGGGATAACAATGAAAGGAAAAACATGTTGCTATGGAAAGTGTTAAACCGTGGTATTCTCACACGCGCAAAACCAAGTAGCATGGGTTTTCCTGTTCCTATTCAATGCTTGTTTTGCCTTGACCTCCTGGAGACGGTGGAGCATATAATCTTCGAATGTGACAGGATTAAAGCACTTTGGACGGAAGTCATGATCAAAATAGGGCGTACGGATGTGAGACAGTCAAATATTGCTGAATGGAATGCTATATTTGCTGCCACTGGTACCAACAGTTCAAGTAAGAGAGTTTTCACCTGTATACTAAAATGTTTCATACATGCTGTCTGGACTGAGAGGAATTCCCATGTCTTCAACCCTGGTAAAGCTAAGAACAATCAAGTTATGCATGCATGGATAATGAAAGTGATCAGTGATGGAATAAAGACGCTTCGATTCTCCTTCGATCCGGGAATCTTGGATGCCTTCTCGTGACCTTATATGTATTCGCCTTTTCTTTGTGTTTTTGTGTTTTGATTTTGTTTTTTCCGGCGGTTGTTGAACTATGTCTCCTTGTTGTCTTTCTTGTAAGCGTTTGGTTATGTTTGTAGTTGTTTCCTTAGTGCTTCAATAAAATGGTAGGGGACCATCCAACCCCATCGGCCTTGCCAAAAAATTAAGAATTAATGTAATTAATTATAGTAAATTAATTAATTGAGGTAATTAAAGGTTAATTGTTGTTTTTGGTTAAGGATAATTAATGTGTGAAAGAATAATCACACGAATGTAATTAAAGAATACTTAATCAAGGGTGATTAATTAAGGTGATTAATTTAAATGATTAATTAATTGATTTGTAATTAATTAATGGTTAGATAAGCAAGATTTATAAGGATGAAGCAATTAATTTAATTTATTTTAAATTAATTAAAGATGAAGTAATTAATTTAATTCACTTTAAATTAATTAGAGATGGAAGTAATTAATTTAATTCATTTTAAATTAATTATATTTTTATTAAGTAAATCATTGCTTATGTATGAATGGATGATGTTGATTACTTGAATGCTTTATGATCTCAGAAATGAGATAAGTAATGCTGTGTGGTATGAATGCTTAGGTTGCATTGTGATAATATGGATTATCTATTTTGGTGATAGTATGGATTATCTGTTTATAATGATAATGTGGATTACCTATTTATTATAATAATGTTGATTATCTATTGTGATTTGTGAGTTATCTATTTGTGTTTATATAGATAATTGAATTGTTTTAAACTTTAAAACAACTTGGCCTTAAAAGACACGTTTTGGATTTCGATTAGACTGGGATCGGGTTTCCATAATTGGATATCCAAAAACCACATCGATCCAAAATAACGATAGGTCGTGAATCTCAAGTGAAGATGAAGATTCAGAGTGCAAGGAATATCGTCGTTAACTCTGAGTGTGATTCCAAAATGAGTGTATCGAGATAATGCCTTCGGTTTCGTTCGAACCCAGAACGAACTTGTATGGATTGAATGCTTTCAGAACATCGTCAGGAGGACGATGAGCTCTAAGGGATGTGTTCTATAAAGGTAATCGTAGCCTCAAGCCTCATCAACCGGGAATGGCTAAAACAGGGGAGGGGAAGCAAGGCTAAGTGGGTCATGCCCAAGTAGGACGAGATTTCCCCCCGTCTAAAGGTACCTTTATTTCGGCTGTGTGGACGGTTGTGAGCTCCAACTGTCGGGGTTGTCTTGTTAGGGACTGTCCAGTAAGGGAAGGTTCCGGCCTTGTGTTGCAAGGGATTGGAAGTGATCCTTGGTACGTTGATCTAGGCCATGTACTGTGACGGGCGGTACCCCTGTAGCCCTACCATTGTATGGAATCCAAAATCCAATAAGTTCCCTCATTTTTGATTGTATTACCTACTTTTGTGGCTAGTAGCTGGAATTTAATAATGTAACAATTTTCGCTATTTCATATTTACTTGAAAGCCCTAGACCTATTATAATATCACTGGATTTCCTATCAAATGTTTTGGTTAGCGTAAGGTAAACACTTTTCCATGTTTATGTGTAGGAAGTCTTACGTGATACCTTTCCTTTCAAAAGGTTTTTAAATGTTAAGCAACCTTAACCTACTACTCACACTAGACCCATGTCTGACCCGAAGTTTATCTTCCGTTTTCTTAAACTCTTGGGTACTCCAATTTTTACGAGTAGCCATGGAAATCCGGTTAGCTATGACGAATTCTGGAGGAGCAATGGAGCACGAGGCTTCTACATGTAGATATATAGTATTCCGCTGTGTAGGTTTCTCTGAGTAGTTCCTTGTATTGCATTGACTTGTATAACTAGACAGGTGTTTATAACTGTCTAGTATGTGATGTGTAATCTGTGTAACTCTGATGATTGTTGTACACTATGTAATATTTATGTTATTAATATAATTTATTTGTTCCGCTGTTGAGGTTCTGATGTTGTTTCTTCTTTCTCTACTTTCTTTTCTCTTTTATATCCCTTTCTTTAGTCAAGATGATGCGATTTTCTGTGGTGAGAAAGTCGGGCCTTCAAATTTGGTAGTAGAGCATTAGGTTGAGTGAATACCTAGGCTCTGTAGTGGTGTCTATCTTGAGAGAGCGTATTTGTAATTTTTAAATATATTTATTTATTTCTACCTATCTGTTGGGTTACCTATTCAGGTTTTCCAATATAAGTTATAAGGGTAGATGGGGTAGTGGTGTGTGTAACACGACTATCATTGGTTGGAGTTTGAATGTTTGAGGTTGGAAGTGTATATGTCAAGACTGTAGACCTAATACCGTCTCAAGTAAGTTTTTTAGTGGTGTTCGGATTTCATCAATCTCTGAAGGAAACCTGTTAAGCTTTGGAGTCCATTTTTGAAGTAAAGTTGGATGAGTAGAGTTTGGATCCGTTGGTTGGACAGAAGCGAGTGATGGAATTTTGATACCTTAAGAAGTAGTAGTTGCGTGATGAGATGCAGTGACTATGGATGCTCCCGAAGATATTTCTTTGGAACAAGTTTAAGGAAGTGAGTCTGCTTCGATGTTGTGGCTGAGTTCAGCATGGTGTTTCTGTTTGGTTTGAGGTCCGAGTTTCTCGAGAGCTTTGGATTAGGAGGTCTTTAGCATCTGTGTCAGCAGTGCAGCTTGAAGTGTTCTGTGTCGGCAGGAGATCTTCTGGCTGAGCAGTTTTTCTGAATAAGGAGTTCAGAAGCATCAGAGTAGATCCATTTCTTTGGTGGATTGGCTAGTTAAGTGTAAGCTATTCTGTTTGGTAAAGGGAGAACAGTTTTCCTTGGATTTGGTTTGGATTGATCACAAAAGTGACTTGCGATTGTTTGAGTGATCTCTTGGGTTATCAGAGTTTTTTCCGGACATCTTAAAGGAAGTCAGAGGTTTGTCCGCATCTGGAGATTGAGTTTCCTTTTCGACTGGAATTCCAGGAGTGCTACCAATGGTTCAGCTTAATAGAAGGATGGTTCCTAGAGTTTGAGTTGGTGTAGCAGCTCAGGGTTTTCGAGGAACTTCTGAGTTTTCTTATGGATCTTATGAACCATGTTCCTGGGATGTGTTGTCTTGTTTGTGCTCGTGATCTTCTTCAGCATTCATATCTACGTCAGATCAGAGTTGTGCAGCAGAAGCAGTTTGGGAGTGTTCTATTTGTCTTTTCCGGATAGGAGAAGTTGTTGTCTTCTGATATTTGAGGAATAGAGTTTGTGTTCCTAGATCTTGGTTGATCTTGAGGAGATCATTTTGTTGAGTTGATTGGTCTAGTTTATTTCTAGAGGCATCAGCGAAGGTTGAGTTGATCAGTAAGGTTATAGGTAGCCCACGATCGTTCGAAGAGTTTTGTGGATAAGTGATGGAAGAATTTGGATTTTCGGAGACGGAGATTTTATTTTGGATAAGTTTTCTCAGATCCAAGGAGCTATAAATTTTGGTAAGTCTGGGGAGCTAGCTCTGAAGTATTTTGGATCTTTTCTGTGTTCTTGTAAGATTAAGTGAATGATCTATAGGATTGAATTTCCAGTTTGGATAACTGGGATTTGATGAGTTTCACATACCTCTGAGGGAGTACGTGTTTTATCTATCTCTGCTTTTGGAACCAGCAGTTCGGGAGTTTTGATTGTTGAGTCAGACTCGTCTGTAGTCTGATATCTTGTTTAGTGTTGTAGAATAGAAGCTCTGTAGCTTAGTAGTATTGATTGTTTGGATTTTGTAGAGCGAGTATCCCGATATTTATACTTGGGGAAACTCGAGGAAATTCTATCCAGAATTTTATCTAGATAGTTAAATTTGTTCGATTGGATGAATTGGTTGTTATGGTTGTTAGCATATGTTTGATATATGCTTGTTTTTTAAAATTAAATCTTTAATGAGATTATTAAATTACCTTTGTTTTAAATTTCGGGGATGAAATTCTTTTAAGGGGGAAGGATTGTAACATCCCTGAATTTTTGACAATATCAATTTAATAATCTGTATTAAATATTAAATTGATATTGATAATTTTGTTAATAATAATTCAAATTGATTTAATAATTTTCCTTTAATAAATATTTAATTGGTATATTTTATCTTTTTCAGCTAATAAATTGGTTTCTATTTATAATATAAGAATATGGTTTATGTTGTAAATAGATTAGCTTTGTTTTAAATTTAATAAATAAAGCATATTTTCTAATTCTAATATTTTTAGTAATTTGAGAATTTGTTTTTATTTAATATAAAGCTTTCCAAAGTTAATAAATAAATAGTCTTGGTTTAAATTTAATAAATGAATCTTAATTTAAAATTCTAACATATATATATATTAATAATATGGAAATTTTGATTTAATTTAATATTAAGTTTTTCAAAACTACTTAATAAATAAGTTTACGATTTTAAATTGTTAAGACAAATGTTTAAAATGATTTTTGCTTGAGTTTTAAATTTAAATGAATTAACAAAAAGATTTGTTTTCTTTTCTTTTTAAAATGTAGCTTAATAAAATAGGTATTTTATTGATAAAGAAATAATTTCATTTATAATTATTTTAATTTGATAATGAGTCATTTCTAAAAATAATATTAATAATGTATTGTCTTTACAAATAGATTTTGAATAAAAATAGCATTTGTTATTTCAAATTTAGTTTGTATATATAACTTGATTTTTAAATATTAGATTTTAGAATTTCATTTAAATTTTGAATATATAGTTTTAAAATTCAAAGTATAGATTTTCAATTGTTTTGATTCTTGTATGCATGAGCTTTTATTTATAAGTATAATTTGTTTTTATTTCTTTTAAAAAAAATTCTATACATATTTAATACTAATTAACTAATTAATTAGGCATAACTCTTATATTAACATTTAAATTAAATACAAACTACTATTATAAAGACAAGTGTTGTTTTCCTAAGCATCATTTAATAAATGTTAAATGATAAACATCCTTTATTGACAAAGGTTGAAATTTATACAAGTATCATTTTCAATTTTGTATTTTCCTTTATTTCTATTAAATAATATTTTCATCTTATAAAAAGGCCTCTTCTCTTCAATTTCTATTTTTTTTCTATCTTCATAGTTCAAAAGTTAAGAAAACACAAATATGAAAATCATGAAAACCATTTTCAGATTCAAGATCAAGCTATAAATCACTTTCCTGCAAATCAAAACTCCTCATTTCTTAATTCTAAAATCACTCACCTGTAAATTCTAAAGCCCGTTCAAAAGCAAATCTGCATTTTTTCTACAATACTAGTAATTGGCTCTACATGCCACCTGAAAAACAAAAGCAAATTCAAAAGCATTTTTATATGGAAGCACGCAAGCAGCTTTTAAAATCAAAGAGGCAAAAACATTTAGTCTTCAGCAAATTCAAAGTTTCTTTTTCAAATCTGGGAAGCTCTATTCTGCATCTTCAAACAAAATTGGTGAGTAACTTTTTTAAAATTTAAAATTTAAAAATTGGCTGCATTCTTGTATGCTGAGATGAATAACTATTGCATGTTATTATAAGTAAATGATAATGTAAATATTTATGTGTATGCACGCTGTTATGGGCTCTGCTATATTCCCAGTTCCACTTTTTCATTTAAAAATCCCTTACCACTTAATTTAATTTGTGATAGGATCTGATTTATAAACCAATGTTGTTGCTTATCATAGACTAAGGTTTAAAATTGAATATAATTAAAATAGAGTATTGATCATCGCTGATGATCTATGGTGGCCGGAGTCACCGTGCATATGCACCGTGAAGAGATTGTCCGATGAAGTTTGGTGGTGATGTTTTGCACACGAGTAAAACTCAGTTTGACTCGAAGTTGTTGGGTAATTGGCTCGGGGAGGATGGGCTTTGGACTCGAAGCAAATTGGGGTTGTCTCGGTTTAAAGAATGTCACAGGTTTTAACAAAACCTCTACCTTGTTTCTTTAAAAAAAATTAAACCTGAAGTTTATAAATGTACAGAAAAGTTTAAGCCTAGTTTTAAATCCAAATTTGAAATTTTAGAATTCAAGTTTAAATTTAAAATATCAGTTTTAACATAAAAATAAAAATAAAGTTTTAAAACTTGAAGTTATTAAACTGCTTTAATTGGTTGAGTAGTTTAAATTTTAAAAATGAAGTTTTAAAAGTATGAATAAGTTTTAAAGTAAAGTTTAGATCTGGGAATCAAAGATTAAATATGAATTTTAGTTTTTGAAATTAAAAGAAGATTTAAATTTGAAAGATTTAAACATCTTTGTATGTTACGTGAAAATTTAAAATTATTTGAACTTAAAAATGGATTTGGTGTAAACTTTTATAAATTTTCTTTTATAAGACAAGTATTCTTTGCCATATAATTTAAAAAGGTTTAAATTGTTTAAACTTTGTTAAGTTAAGATATATTCATTTTAAATCTTGTATTTGAAGTGAAATTTAAAAGTAAGTTCAGAAGTAAATTTGTTTTCAAATAAATTTGTTAATGACAATTTAAACATAATTCAGAAATGTTTTATCTTAAAATTTAATTAAGATTTAATGTTTTGAAATTTATTAAATTAATAGAGTAATTAAGGGATAATTAGTTAATTTAATTAATTAATGATTAGGGATTAATAAATAATCGATTAAGGGTTAATCAATTTGTAACTAAAGATCATTAATTAGATTATTAACTAATGATTAAAGATTCATTAATTAAACAATTATGTTATAATCAAGGTTAATTAGTCAAATATTTATGAATTAATTAAGTTATAGTTAACACTTAATTAATTAAATAATTAGAGGTTAATTAATGGATAATTAAAGATAATTTAATTTGTGATTAACAATGATTAATCTAAGAAAATTACTTAAGGAAGTAATTAAAGAATGGTTAATGAAGGTCATTAACTAGAATTATTTAATAATTAATATATGTGATTAATTTTAATAATTAATTAGATTAATTAATTTAATAATAATCATTTGAGAATTATTTAAGTGTAATTACTTAATGGAGGTAATTAAGGAATTAATTACTTAATGTAATTAATTTAGTTTAATGTGATTGTTTAAATTGATTAATTAAGTTTAATTAATTTTAAACACTGAATGATTTGATAATAATTACTTAATGTAATTAATTGATTGTAATTACGTAGTGAAATAATTAATGGTAATTACTATATGTAATTAATTGAAGATGATTCAAGTATGGAAGTAATTGGATCAAATTACTTAGTAATTAATCAATTGATTGATTAAGATAATTAATTGAGAATAATTAATTCATTTAATAAAGTAATTAATGTTAGTAAATTACTGGATGTAATTAATTAGGAGTGATTAATAATTATGGTTTAATTAAAATTAATTACTTAAGGTAATTACTTTAAGTAAAGTAATTAATTAAAATATAATTAGAAATCATTAATTTATATAATTAATGATGTATATAAGGTTGATTAATTAAGATTAATTACACTAATTATAGTAAATTAATTAATTGAGGTAATTAAAGGTTAATTACTGTTTTTGGTTAAGGATAATTAGTGTGTGAAAGGATAATCATATGAATGTAATTAAAGAATAATTAATCCAAGGTGATTAATTAAGGTGATTAATTTGAATGATTAATTAATTTATTTGTAGTAAATTAATGGTTAGATAAGCAAGATTTATAAGGATGAAGTAATTAGTTTAATTTATTTTAAATTAATTAAAGATGAAGTAATTAATCTAATTCACTTTAAATTAATTAGAGATGGAAGTAATTAATTTAATTTATTTTAAATTAACTATATTGTGATTAAGTAAATCATTGCTTATGTATGGATGGATGATGTTAATTACTTGAATGCTTTGTGATCTCAGAAATGAGATAAGTAATGTTGTGTGGTATGAATGCTTTGGTTGCATTGTGATAATATGGATTATCTATTTTGGTGATAGAATGGATTATCTGTTTATAATGATAATGTGTATTACCTGTTTATTATGATAATGTTGATTACCTATTGTGATTTGTGAGTTATCTATCTGTGTGTATCTGTACTATAAAGCAAAACCTTGAGTCAAACGGTCAAAGTGAAGCCTTTTTAGAACTTCCCAAAATAGCCATATTACTTCTTTTGAATAATCGGTTACACTATGATATTAATGTAAATTCCTAAACTACGTAGTGGATACAATCAGTGGATACAATCTGCTTTCACGTTCTCATCCATAACACAAGTTGCTTTCTCTCTTAAATGTAATAACCGCAGTGTGAATTCAATGGTGGAAAATACTGAAAAGCTGCAATATTGCTCTAACATATTTCTCAAGTGTAAGATCTTCAACACAGTTTAATTATTTGATTTTTACGACTTTGTTTTCATTATCTTAGGATCGATTTCAGTTTGACGATTTTATATCTACACAATTCTATGTAAATTTGACTTCTTTAATTTCATTTTTCTCTCTTCCAATTTTCGTTTTTAGATAACTAACTACATATTTGGTTCATCTTCCTATTTCTATCACAAAAAATTCCAAATCTGGGAAGTTTTCCATTATTCTTATTGTTGCAAAGTGATTTTATTGTAATGGCTGCAACAGCACAGGCAGAGCCAGACGAATAAACATTTTTTTCCCCTATTTTTTTATTCGCTCCTCAATTTTCGTGCCAAACAGAAGTGATCTTTTTCTCCTCTTCCAAAATCATTTCACAGAAGCGGCAGCTTGAAATCGAAGATGATTCCAACTCCGATGAAAAGAGGCATAAGCTTCTTGCTTTTAAAGAGTAATAAGTTTACTTTTAGATGGTTTTGCATTTAATTGTACTCCTGATTTGTGCGTGGACTTAATCTTTAATTTGTTTTTTTATTTTCTTTCATAGAGCCGTATTGGACATTTTGAAAATGAATCGACTGTAGAATTCGTTAGGTGCTTTGGTAGGAATAACCGCAGAATTGTTTGCTTCTGAAATATTTGTAGCATGCAGTATTAAAAAACTACTTAAGTTATAAACATTACTGATGATGTACAATGATGGTACCACTGGAACAGATGTTCGATTATCATCTATTTTGAAATTGAATTACACCACAGTCCAATTGATGCTATTGATACTATACTTTTCTTTATTATGTAATTAATTATATCTTTTCATCAACTGCCTGATGCAGTTTTGAGAAGGACACCTACATTGACACCGTAATCGTTGAGGACAACCATGCAAGCATGCTGTGAAATCTATCAACAATTTCAGGCAAGTTATACTCACATATTTTATGGTTAATTTCTATGCCAAAAGGTTTGATTAATAATTTCAATTTTATTAATATTTTGATATTTTGATTTCAGTACTATATTGACATTTGATTAATAGATAAGTTTATATTTGTGTAAATGATATGATCATCTCTTTATCTACTTTCCACGTTTTAGCGGTTCCATTTTATCAAATGTTAATTTTCAATTCTTCCTATTGGTCGAGCATAAATTATGTCTTCATCAATTTCAAACACCATGCTCGAGAATAATACTTTACGTTCTCATGTGTTACAAGCATGTTTTATTAATTAATAATCCAGTTAAACTATCTTCTTCTCCTATGGTCAATCTTCTTGCTGTGGATAAGGTTTCTTTGCTGTAATCAGAGATCTCGACTTCAGATTTGTAATTTTTGTCCGTTTGCTTTCAATTTTCCATTCCTTTTCGTTGGATTTTCTCTATACATTACTTCCATTTTGCAATACATATTATGCAGTGATATATTTTGTGGATTTTTCATATTTTGTTGATGTTTATTTTCAGATTTCATTTGATTCTTGGGGAAAAACCCTATTCCTGATTTTTTGGTTTTTCATTTTTCCTGTGTTTATTGAGAACGAGCCAAGGTAGAACACAAAAAGGATTTGGGTGTTGTTTGGGTCCGTTTTCAATCCTCTTGATTCTGATGGAATTTATCGTGGCCATGTGATGATAGTGAGTCCTCTACTTTTAATTTGTTTATGGTTGTTGTACCATGTTATCATTTTAATTTAACAGGTGATGTTTATATACAAGAGATAAAGTTGTAAGATTAGAGAAAGAATGGTTTCATCCTTTGTCCACTTTATGTTCTCACAATTTTATTTCGTTAAGAAAGTTCAACATAAATAAAACAATGCACAGGGACAAGTTTTACAAATGGACAAATGGAAACAACGTAACACAAACTAAGTCCATCGTCCCACACGCATCTCCGGTTGCTGACAAACATAGATACTCACATAAGCATAAGAATAAATAAGTAAAGCAACATTAAAAAATATAATGCAAAGAACATCTTAGCTAAAGAGGTACAACCAGCAATAATGCCCACGTATTCACAATCATGTACATAACAGACATCCATTCATACAAATTTACATATTAAGATTTTGATATATTCAAATTAGTTTCATTTTTTTTTGCCAATAGTTAAACAAAGTATGATATAGAACAATTTAGATTCTCATTTCATGAACAGCAGCCAACCTGAAAAATGAAGATGTGCATACTTATTTAAAAGTCATTCACAGTTAACAGGCGCTTACAAAAAAAATTAATGGGACAAAGAACGTGCTGCCAACGCTCTAAAGTTTCATGTACTAGAATAAAACGTGTTGAGGGAAGGATGAACCCATTAGGAATACAACTGATGGAGAGAATTATATTTACAAGTTTGCGATCCTCTTACGTAAACCAAAACCTTTAATGTATTATTATTATTAGCTCTAGCCTTATTTTTGTTTTTATCGTTTGAATAGTGACAGGGCAAAACCAGCTAAAAATTGTCACTTCAAAGAGACCAAATAAAGAGAGAGAGAAAGGCAAGAGGAGATATGGTCAGTCATAGATGCAATTTTAAAGGGTATCCGTTTGTCCATTGTTATTATATGCTATACAAGTTGTTGTTTTGTTGCTATGTTTGGTCGAAATTTAATTTAATGTCTATTATAATTTGAATTATTAATAGGTAATTAGCATTTATATTTGATGAATACTTCCGCCCCTTTCAGTAGTCCAATCTCCAAGTTGCTAGATTCCTAAATGAAAAGGCTGATGGCGACTTAAACTTCGTGGTTGAGGTATCTTCATTTTTCTTCAAATTTTTACACTTTTTTCGCTTTTTGGTAGTAATCTCCACCTTAAACTTAATGATTTCTTTCATTAGCTATAGTGATTTGTTTGCCGGTTTACTACAGTATTTGTCGGTAATTATTAATTATTTTTCTTATTTCTTCTTAACCAAGCCTTCTCAATACTCTCATTGGGAATAAAGACATATATAGGAGCAGGTGATGGTTCTGTTGCAGTTGCAAGAAGGAAAGTTGCAGCATCTCGGGTGAAAACTAAAGGCAAGGGAATAGAAGACAAAACAAAGTGAGTATGTATTTCTTTTCCTTACATTCAGTAAATATGTTTTTGGATTATTTGGAGTAGGTGCAGCATGTTATAGCCTGCATAGTTCAACCTGAAAAATATGCTTGATTTCCTATACAACTTATTATCAGTTATTGTCAATGCATTTACGTAATGTTAAATTTGTATTCTTTATCTTAATATCAGTTCCTACTGACTTCTGATCTTTTCCTTTGTTTTGTTGTTTGCACCTTTTCAAATATATATTGCAGATGCCTGTTTTTCTTTACTAAGTTATTAAACCCGGTACTAATTTATGCCCTGTTTTTATGTAGCATTCACATACAAAACCTCATCCCACTTCACCACCTTGATATGTTTTTTATTTTTCTTCAACCAGATCAATACAGAGCAATTGATAATGAAGGAATGCCACATATTCAACAACCAATATCAAGACTCTGCTGTATATTCACTTCAATGTCGAATTTCCAGCATCCGGCACACTTTCAACCGATCAACGCCATATTGTGGAATCACCTGAACAAAGCAATCATGGTAGTGCAATCTAAGGAGTGCAGCAGGCAAAGTGGAATCGGATTTTGAGGCATCTTTCACAACTGAAGTTACAATTTTCTCTTCATTTGGATAGGTTTTGCTGTAGAATCCCACTTCGATTCCTGCTGCAATTGAAAAATATAACAAAAGTGCTATGATAATTGAGCAAAACATGATTTCAGGCAGACTATGACTATAATGTTATGAAAATGAACAGAGAGTGGACTGTAAAGAATTTTACTATCCTAAGTTTGTACATTCATTCATCAAGAACTCTGGATTGTAGCACATATTTGCGGCAATGCTGCTATTATTAGAAGGATTAAAGAGCAAGTTGCAAGTTAGTAGTAATCTTTTATGTATACGAGTATGGTGGCACGTCCGTAAACCTTTTATGCTATATCTACAATAATCGGACAAATAAAATTAACCTTGCACTAGGTCAAAATCTAAAAGCTAATATGCCTTAATTAATTTTTTATTAAGTAAACTTGAAAATATGATAGATTATTCGTAGGTTAATATAACTCAAAGGTGCTTCATCATTATCGGGTTTACCTATCGTCTTTCTTACAACACCTTATTTCTGTTTAGTTGTCATATATTCTTCCTTTTATTTTCTATAATTAACGAAAACATTACTGTAATCTCTCACAATATCATAACTGTAACAAAGACAAAATACGTCACTTCCTTCTTTGCACACGTCCAACGAACGTGCCACCATACTCGTATAGATAATTGAATTGTTTTAAACTTTATAACAACTTGGCCTTAAAAGACACGTTTTGAATTTCGATGAGACCGAGATCGGGTTTCCATAATTAGTTATCCGAAAACCACATCGATCCAAATTAGCGATAGGTCGTGAATCTCAAGTGAAGATAAAGATTCAGAGTGCAAGGGTTATCGTCGTTAACTCTGAGGGTGATTCCAAAATGAGTGTAATGAGATAATGCCTTCTGTTTCGTTCGAAGCGGAACGAACTTGTATGAATTGAATGCTTTCAGAACATCATCAGCTAGACGATGAGCATTCTAAGTGATGTGTTCTATAAAGGTAATCGTAGCCTCAAGCCTCATCAAACGGGAATTGCTAAAAAAGGGGAGGTGCAGCAAGGCTAAGTGCGTCATGCCCAAGTAGGATGAGATTTTCTCCCCGTCTAGAGGTACCTTTTATTTCGGCTGTGTGGATGGTTGCGAGCTCCAACTGTCGGTGTTGTCTTGTTTAGGACTGTCCAGTAAGGGATGGTTCCGGTCTTGTGTTGCAGGGGATTGGGAGTGATCCTCGGTACGTTGATCTAGGCCACGTACTGTGTCGGGCGGTACCCCTGTAGCCCTGCCATTGTATGGAATCCGAAATCCAATAAGTGCCCTCAGTTTTGATTGTATTACCTACTTTTGTGGCTAGTAGCTGGAATTTAATAATGTAACAATTTCGGCTATTTCAAATTTACTTGAAAACCATAGACCTATTATAATATCACTGGATTTCCTATCAAATGTTTTGGTTAGCGTAAGGTAAAAACTTTTCCTTGTTTATTTGTGAGAAGTCTTACGTGATACCTTTCTTTTCAAAAGATTTTTGAAAGTTAAGCAACCTTAACCTGTTACTCACACCAGACCCATGTCTGACGCGGAGTTTATCTTTGTTTTCTTAAACTCTTAGGTACTCAAATTTTTACGAGTAGCCAAGGGATTAAGGTTAGCTTTGACGAATTCTGGTGGAGCAATGGAGCAGGAGGCTTCTGCGTGTAGATATATAGTATTCCACTATGTTGGTTTCTCTGAGTAGTTCCTTGTATTATATCGAGTTGTATAACTAGACAGGTGTTTATAACTGTCTAGTATGTGATGTGTAATCTGTGTAACTTTGATAATTGTTGTATACTATGTAATATTTATGTTAGTAATATAATTTATTCGTTCCGCTGTTGAGGTTCTGATATTGTTTCTTCTTTCTCTTCTTTCTTTTCTTTTTTCCATCCCTTTCTTTCTTCAAGATGATGCAATTTTATGTGGTGAGAAAGTCGGGTCTTCATAGAGAAAATTCTTAATTTTAGGAAATTAATTATTTAAAATTTGAATTTTTTTGCCTAGAATATCTATATGCGGTAACATACGATGATTTGAATTTTTGATGAATGCATATTCTAATTTACATAAATTATTTGGCAAAAGAAAGAGCTAATAACCAACCGGTAACCATTAATTAGTTAAGAAGGCAACTAATAAAATCTAAAAGGAAAAGGGGAAAAAGCGCTTGTAAACCAATGATAGGTCGACATATAACATGGTTTGGTGTAAGGTGATTAGGTTAAGCGGCAAAAAAAGCCATTCTTAATTTAATTACAAAACAACCATTTAAGCTTGCGATAGCTTAAAAAGTTTGACATTCGATAGATGAAATAGCGGACATGCAATAGCTTGTGATCTTAGCCCTTTTCGTTACTCAGTAGCTATTCAATAACTTTAGGCCATAGCATGCAATATCCAAATAAGTTAAGGAATCAATAGCCTTATGATCTTTAGCGCTCGATAGCCAAAGAGTCAGATGTGCGATAGCTTTAAAAGTTTAACATTCAATAGCTGAAACAACTAACATGTGACAGCTCTAAAATATTAATATGCGATTGATTTACAAATTCAATATGCAATGCCATAAAATGTTAACAATCTATAGCTTTTGGTGTGATAACGGGGATCTCTGGGCATCTGTTATTGATATTAACTAGTGTGTGGCCCGTGCTACGCACACGGGTAGATAAGTAAGAATAGATGACGTAGTTTTTGAGTTATTTGTTATTGCTTGCAGTCTATATTTTATGTGATATACTGTTTGGAATTTGATACTCGCGTTGTATTTACTCATAATACTATGAATGTCAATATTTGGCATTTAGAGGTCCACTATCTATCCATAAGCTACAAGTGACCGCTAGATATAGTTTTAGGAGCTTTTTTTTGATAACTACTGGAACACAGATTTAAGTAAAGATAAAACTGTATATAATTTATTTACAACATAACTTAGTTGAAAGATCACACTAAATTGAGTAAGTGTATCTGAGTGGATAGGTTTGAGAATAATAACATTTTTCATACCTAAAGAAGTAGGTACTTATTGTCATAAACTACGTACCGATATTAATTTTTGTTTACAAATTTTCACATTAAATTTACCACGTAAAATTTATTCCAATAATTTAAATTACTAAAAAGCTTTCTAACATAATGGTTTCAGTCTTAACAAAGTATACATATATTCCATAGTTCCAAACTGTGAAAGAGGTTTTATTTTATCATTAGTATATACCAATAAATTTTACGATGTGATAGGTCTAGATAGCCATTCATTTTTTAAGACTTTGTGTGCACATATTGCCAGTGTATTACTTTCAAAAACTCACAGAGATGATACTATATTCGGTTTACAAATTCTTTTGCCATCTCCATCATATCCCTTATGAAAAAGGGACAAAAATATCATATATGGAAGAATTTCTTATTAACAAAACCAATTTTTGTCACAATTATGTGTCTGTGAACCTGATATAAATTTTAAAAAAAAAATCTTAAAGTTAAAATGAAGTGGGTAAATTTAACAATCGCTAAATACCTACTAATTGGAGCAATATTTTAACAGCATTTTGGAGCAATCAAAAGTCAAAACCAACATTTTAACAGTATATTGGAGCACATATGAGACAAAACGTTATCAAAATATGAATTTTTTTACGTAACAGTTCATTTCAATCGAAAAAATCTACTAAAAACCTAAACCCTTCAGTAATGTCATCATATTTTACCATGTCCATTTTCATTTCAAAAAACTCTATTTGTAAATACTCAATATTATCTCCATCAGGAAATTGAGACATAAAATCTTTAGAAACTGGACTGTTTAATCATATTCAGATATGCAATTTAGTTCGTTCTAGATTTCATATAAGCTTTACTCATTTTTTTTCTCTTAATTCCAATTCATATTACCTTTCTAATGGTTGTTACATACCCAGTTTGCTATTTACATAGCGACTTTGTATGTACAGTTATTTATGTGGACTAATTAATATAGTTTATAGCAGTAAGATCAATTATGTATTTTATTTACACACCAATTTTTTTTACAACTAACGAAGTTAATTTTTTGAAGGGAAAAAACTTAAAATCCTGTGACAGCCCGCAAATCCGTACCCCTTGAATCAACATTATTCTACCCTAATTGACTCAAGTGGAACAGAAATACGAACCATTGAGGTTAAAAGAAAAGAGATAGAAGAAGAAGAAACTAAACAATATCAGAATCTCACAGTCGCAGCGGAATAAAATATAATAGCAACTATATATCTTTACACAAAATGAAATCTATAACTGTTTATACAACATATCATCAGAGTAACTCATACATCAATCATCACATAACAGACATACCATACAACATAGCAGCGGATATATATATAGGTACATATAATACGTCTCGAACTCCAGTTCCTCTCCTGCTCCATAGCAACCTATCCTGAACATATAATACTCGGTCTGACCCGAGCATTATAACGAAATAACACCCGAGTCAGTCTGGAATACCAGCTGATAATAATGCACACAATTGATTATTAAAGTTTCAAAAATCCTTTTGAAAACAAAAGCATCTCGTAAGACCACGCCACAAATAAACATGTCGGGTTTTTACCTTACGATAGCTAAAACACTTTTTATAGAAATCCTCTTATATTATAATAGGGTCTACTTACAAATACTTATAAAATAGCCGAAATTGTTACATTCATTAAATTCCAGCTACTAGCCACCGAAGTGGGTAATACAAACAAAACTCGTAAAAGGCTCGTAGGGAAAATGGATTTCCAACAATGACTAGGCACTGGGGTACCACCTGTCACAGTACGTGGTCTAGATCACAGTACCGAGGACTACTCCCTTCGTCCCCTGCAACACAAGGCCGGAATCACCTATGGGCAATTCCGAATAAGATCACCCCGCGGTTGGGATCAGCAACCGCACCACTAAGCCGAAATAAAAAGGAACCTCTAGACAGGGATGACCTTACTCTCCAGTGGGGGCTACCCACGAAGCCTTGCTGCATATCCCCTGATTTTCAGTCATTCCCGGTTGATGAGGCTTGAGGCTAAACGATACCTTTAGAACGTTTCACTTAGAATGCCCATCGTCCGCTGACGATGTCACAAAAGCATTCGTCCATACAAGTCCGTCCCGGGTTCGAACGGAACCGAAGGCACTATTCCTACTACATCCATTTTGGAAATATCCTCAGGATTAGTAGCGACTAGCCCTTGCACTTCACTGCTCCATCTTCGACTCCGAAAAACGTTTATCGCACGAAAACGTACAAACTGGATCGAAGTGGTTTTCGAGAAATAAATCTCGATCCCGGTCTCTTCGAAACGATCAACGCAATTTGTCCAATATTGATAGTCGGTGATTTAACTATCAATTTATATTCATAAACATCCATAGCATCCATCACACAATAAATAATTCCCAAATTATTTATTTACCTCAAATATCTTTAAAAGATATATTACCAAATTTCCAAATCTCATTTGAAAACATTTCTCAAAATTCCTCCTTTACAAGGTAAATCATTTACCATATATTTCCATTGGAAATATCCAAGTTCAAAACAGTTTAGATTTAAAACAGTTAAAAACATTTAAATTTAAAGTATACTTTAAATAGATAAATTTACTACTAATTATTTAATCAAAATATAATTCCAAAATATTTAAAGCAAAACTGTTTAAAAGATATAGCTTAATTTAAATTAAGGTTAAGTTATACTATATATTAAAATAAAGTGGTAAAAAGATTAACTCTTATTTCAATATACTTAGGTCAAAACTAGCTTTTAAAACAAATCCATTTGTAAACATAATTATTAAAATATTTATAAAATTTTACTATTGCTAATTTATAAAAAATCACTTTAAAATAATAATTTTTAAAACATTCTTTAAGACCAGTTTAAGATTTTAAAACTTCTTTTTATAAAATCAATTTAAAACTCGAACTTGGATTTTCCTTAGGAAATCTCATTTCTACTAAATCATCACAGAAATCCTTCTCACGATTTCTGTCCATTTATTAAATTAAGTTTTAGGGTTTTATAACATAAATTTATTTCCCAAAACTTCAACTAATAACATTTAAATTAATTATCATTCCAAATTTTAAAACTTCCAATTTACATTTTAAAATAGATTTCAGATTTTAATCCCTTTTAAATCCATTATTTAACAATACCTTTATTTCTCTAAATTCAATTTATCAAATATAATTAATTTTGGATTTATAATTTATCCAGTAATATTTCTATACAAATTTATTTCAGTTTTCCATCCAAATCAGGTTTCAAATATTTATATTCTTTTAATTTCTTATTTAACCATTTCTCAATTTCTTTGAAACCCAATTTAATTTCTTTATAATTTAAACTACAATTTCTTTTATAATTAATATTCTGGGTTTATAGTTTAAACCACAATATCACAATGCAATTCAACTCCAAATTATCAATCACAATATATAAACAGGCATAATCATCAATATAAAAATATTACTACTTTGTGAGGAATCCCGTTGGATCCCTCCAACCTGTTTTCCCTGCATCCACAAACATTATCACAACAGTATATATATCAATTCAATTTGATAATAACTAACATATTCAGCTAAACATCCAAACAACCAATCAATACTAACTGTCTACTTTACTAGTATCCAGATGTGAGTGAGAATAACTCACCTTGAGTTTCGGCGAGCGTTCGAAATTTAAATTAAACCGAACGACGTTCGATTTAACCCAAATTTCTACTTGCCCGGAATGGATCCGGATCTGCTCCATCACGTAGTATTCTCTCCTGCGATTCCAACGCTTCCAGTTTCGTCCGAAACTGATAACATATGCAATAGTTATGTATTTTCTAAATTCCAATTTGAATTTAAAACAAATTTTTTTTTTTTATTACCAAACAACTACAGGCCGCACGTTCCCTTTCTCCCTCACGTTACTTCTCCTTCCAGGCAACATCAAACCCATCAACGCAATCTAGGGCTCGAGACCGCGACCACCACAGGCCGTTCCACCTCAATCGGAAGCTACTGCTTCGAAGGCCTTCGCTCCCTCTACCTTCGGTCCATGAACCACGCATCGCGGCCCCCTTCTTGGCTCGCAAATCGAGCACGAACGGCCACGAACGGCCCACGAAATCTCCCCCTCCGCTTCACAGAACTCCATCTCCACCGTTGGATCCCTTGAACTCGACGTCCTCTTCAATCTTCTAGTTGGGAGTTTATGAAATTACTGCATGGATTGAGAGATTTGGGTGGAAGAGCGATAATCGATTTCGGCCATTAACTAAAATATGCGGCGGCTACTGATGTATTCATTAGGCTAGGGTTTGATAAAACGATATATATATAATATAATTTATTATTATTTTATTAATATCATTCTCTTTTTAACAACTTGCAATCGAACACCAATCCTCACGTTCCGGCAGGCGATCCTAAGGTTTTTCCGCGTTCCGGACACAATGGAACAGGTTTCGTAAGCTAATTTGATCGTATGCACGAGATACGGAATTAAACGATCGATTTCAAATTAAACCGATTAAAACGATTTCGATGCGTTTCGAGCTGCCGGGGTCAAACGACAACTCCGATTGCTTCGAAAATTGAAATCCGATAATAACTAACTATTACGGATCCAATGAAACTGGTTTCGTCGAATTCCGAGACTGTGCCCCGGAAGGCTATTTTAACTCGTCTATTAAATTAAGCAATTTTCGAAATTATCGAAATCACTCCAAATCTCCACTTTTAAAATTTATTAACTTAACAATAATTCATATAAAATTTATAAACACATTAAAAATCGTTTTGGCTCATTCCGGACCAAAATTTGATTAATTGCATTTTTAATAATATTAAATTCATTTTAAATTCATAAAAAAAATTCCAAATAATAATCTATTAACTTTTAAATTCTTCCAAAAATCTAACAATATCATGTATAACCTATGGAACTTAAAAATGCATTTAAACATCAATTTTATAACAAATTCCCATTCAATTTCCAATTTATTCTCAGTTCTAATAATTATTATTATTATTATTACTCTAATTCAAATGGAATCACCATATTTTGAAACTATAACTCATCTTATTAACTCAACCATAGTCTTCTATTATCAAGATTCAAATTAGAATCCATATCCAACATTTAAAATGAATTAAATGTTAAATTTTAGCGACCCAAAATTCCGGGTCGTTACATTCCTCCCCCCTTATAAAAATTTCGTCCCCGAAATTTGTATAAGGTAGAACATACACTTAAACCCATTTACTTATCCCATTAGCTTAGTTAAAAGCTTATATACACTTCACAAAATCCTTTTTGTTCAATTCCCAAACCTATTTGCTTTATTAATTCTAAAGCTTTAATTTTAACTTATAACTTCATAAGTTACTTAACTTTTCCCAAAACCCAAAAAAATTTCTAACTCTCAAAATTTACGGAAAATTTTGGCAGAGTCTCCCCTGTACGGAGGAGCTTCTGCGATATCGCAGGATACACAAATATATATACATCGGCCCACACGGCCGGAAACCAAAATATATCACAATATATATATCATTTTCCAATTTTATTTGCGTAGGCGTACCTTTTAGCAAAATTAATAGCAAGTAGCTAATATATAATGCATATACGCGCTTCAAACCCTCTCGAGCGCCTCGCATTCCTGCACTTACTCAACATACTCATTAGTTACAAGATCTGTGCATTTTAATCAACATTTTCCAATATAAAAGCAATCCAACATATCTATGGCATAATCCAAACCAAGCAAATTTCAAAATTTACTAATATTAACCATCTTTTACCAACAATTCAAGATTTCAAATCATCCTTCCAATTATCTATTCAAGTCCAACAATATTTACTTTCACTTGAATGATTTATACTCAAATCAACCATATACAATTCATATTTATTTCAATATGATTAACGTATGCTTCACTAATAGAATTATATTCCAATACAATTCCTAATTTATTTACAAACCACCTTTATCTTCAGGGTAGAAGCATCTACATTCTTATGCAAAATTACTTAATAACATTTCAATGCATTCCAATTAATTCAAAACCAAGTTCGGTGTTGAATACACTAAGACAACTCATTCATATTCACTTCAATATTATGAATAGGTGCTTTAATTCATTTATATGCAACATTATTTAATTTGATTTTCAATCAAATCCTTATTTCCAATTTGAAGCACTCACATTCCTTTATTAAAATTTCGTACATTTTAGTTTCCTCCAACTAACCTCATTTTACTTCACTTGAATGATTTACATTCAAGCTTTCTATACACCATTCATATTTCTTATAACCAATTTATTTCTATTTCAAAATAATTAACATATGCCTTGTTCACACTTTTTTTTTTTTTTTTTTTTTAACTTACCCTTCCAATTTGATTTGTAATCAAATTTTATTTTAACTTACATTCCCAAATTTGATTTTAAATCAAATTTTATTTAAACTTGAAACATTTGCAATTCTTTCATGATTTATTTCCATATATATGCAAACATTGCTTATTAAAATGTTAATTCATCCCAATTGATTCCAACTCAATTCCATTTGCAACTTGAAACCAATTTACTTGCATTCATTTACCAACTCTTTGAATTGGATCCTAATCCATATCAATTTATTCAAACATCAATTCAATTGCATAATATCTCAATTCTTTCTTGCATACCAAATTTAGTTTCATTTTAATTTGACTTCACTTAATCAAATTCTAATTTATCCAAAACCAATTTAGTTGTTTAAACAACTCAATTCTAAATACATTCAAATATTCAAGTCATTCAAGCAAAACAATTGCCACTTAAGCTTATAACCCTTTAAAATTAATTCCAACTTGGATTTATATTAGTTTCATTAACCAATCCAAGTTTATATTAATATCTCTCCCTCCTGGATTATTTACAACCCATACATCCTTAATTTATCACAATAACTTATTAATATCATTTCTTGCAATTATTATCTAACAAATTTCATTCAACATTACTTAATAAGGCTCATTCTCAACCATTTTGCTTTTCTTTCAATTTGCTTAAGTTCTTTAACAATATTCTCATTATTTCCTTATAAATCAAATTTTATTTCATTTGATTCTCATTCAAATCAAATTTCCATTCATATACAAATTTAATGCTCTTTGTTTAGTTATCCTATTCATATTAAACTTATTTTATTTACAAAGAGGCCATTTAAATTATTTTACTCATTTGAATTTTATTTACAATCGAAATCATCATAAATATATTCAAATTCCATTATTCATTCACACCTCCAATATTCATTTCCATAATTGAATCCCAATTCAAATCAGGATTTCTATTTACTTTCCAAACTTGACTAAACTATCAAAATTCTCCATTACAATACAAATCCCAGTTAATTTGTAATTTAATTCAGTCAATAACATAATCCATATTAGTTTCCAATCCACTTTCTTAATTTACTCTGAATTCGTTCATAATATCACCATTTTCCAATTATTTCATTTGGCACATTTAAATTTTCTACCTTTCCTTTTTACTCCTTTAAATAGAATCTAAATTTCTTTCAATATTATTTATTACACAACTGAAATTCAATTTCAATTTCATTACCAAACAAACCTTATTCTCCCCATACATAAGTTCAAGACTTATTTTCCACTTAAGAACATTCACATTTATGTTCTCATTTTGCTTCATTAGACTTTGCATCTCATTTATGGTCAAAATTTAAATTTGCCACACCCTTCAACTCTTTCCATTAATGAATTCCAATTTCACTCCCATTCAAGAGTTTAAGTTGCTCATTTAAGTCCTCTTCCATTTAATAAATTTGCAACTTTACTTCCATTCAAGATTTTAAAGTGCTCACTTAAGTCCATTCTCATTTTATAATCTCCAATTTAAGTTACTTAATAACTTAAGAATGTGAATTCCTTAATGCAATTATAAGCAATTTACATTTCACCTTTTATATCCAATTCATTTAGATTGGATTCATTTTCAAATTCCCAAATTTAATTCTCCATATACAAGTTCAAAACTTGTTTACTAACTTAAGTTCATTCACTTCTTTATATCCCACCTTACCTTATCTCAATTCACAATTTCATTTGAGATTAAGTTTGAATTCACCATACCATTCAACTACTTCCATTTGTGATTATAATCTCACTTTCAATTTTTATAAGTTCACCAACTTATTTATTTTAAAAGCTTATATTGCTCATTTTACTCCACCATCATTTTATAATCACAATTCTAAATTCCATATGTATATATATACATCTGAATTCTTCAGGATACAAATTCCCTTAATTTATTTCTTTGCAAACTTCAAATCCACAACCTCAAATTATAAGTATTATACTTAATAGCTTATGGGTATAATCCAATACTCAATGACCCACAATCTCAAAATCAACTTACCTTTTAATTTAATCCAAATCAATTTTATTTTAAGTCCAACTTATTTACTTATCCAAGTAAAATTCAAATTTCAATTCACCTCAACATATTTTATTTACTTCAACATATGTTATTCACTTTCACTTTCTCAAATTAAATTTTAATTCCAAGATTTAAGATTTTCGTTTCTTCCTTCTTATTAAAATTACTTTACATAATAAGTTTAATAGTTAATTCATTTCACTTATCCAAGTCAAATTCAAATTCCAATTCTCAATTTTATTTAACTTATCCCAAATTAAATTCAACTTTCCATTCATTTTAATAATTTCATTTACCTCCATTTACTCAAGTCAAATTTTAATTTTATGACTAAAATTTCATTTTCCTATCTTACTTAAATCAACTTCACCATACAAGTTATGGTTGATTCATTTTACCTTCACATCTTTATTTAATTAAAATTTTCCAGAATTCAATTGCCCGGTTTTTATTTCGAAATCATTTTGAAATATATCAAATATCTGTACCCATTTGGTATATCAAATCACATCTCCATGTTTTCCAAACCAATTTGGTTGTACCCAAAACAATTTGTTCATATCCCAAAACAAATTCTCATTTTTGAAATATCCAAAACAACCGTTATCCCCAACAAATCCAAACAATACCATAACCAATTACTAGGGAAGCAATCCATCACTTTAGAAACTCGAAAATGAATTCTAATGATGTGGCCAGCATCATCAGGATTATCTTCCAGCGACTGCAGTGAGTTCAATGCTTCTTACTTTCCCAAATTTATTTCAAAACAGTTGCCATTCAAAAATATTACCCAAAACAACATTCCATTATTGCCTTCAAACATATTGGAAAACATTCCCAAACTTTTATTTTCAATACATTTAAAATCCTTTCCAAAACTTCCGGGTTTTAAATTCTGGTTTAATTCAAATTTTAATTTCACTTTCTCTTTTTACAACTTATTTAACTAATTATATTTGGTTGTAGACCATTTTAATATCTTTATTCTTTTAGCTTATTATTTCGAATTTTGATCAATTGTTAGAATCTTATTTGATTTAGTATCAACATCCAACAAACATCCTATATATAATAAGCTAGAAAATTATTTCTTTTATATCAAAATAAAATTTTGGGTAAAATTATTTCATTTACCCGTTTTAAAAACAATACTATGTCGGTTTATCTTGTTAAGAGTTTAGAAACCCCTATCGATACGGTTGTACTTCCCGCATCGACCAGAATTCATAAACACTCAACCGATAAGTCAACACAGTATAAAAACAATTTTATAAACACTAACAAGTACGCTCTCATAGCTATAAATACGCTCAGCTCATTATAGAGTACCATTGACTCTATTAAATGAGTAATCACCCCACCAAAGCCTAGGTTGTCGCCAACCTAAGCTCTGATACCAAGTGTGACAGCCCGCAAATCCGTACCCCTTGAATCAACATTATTCTACCCTAATTGACTCAAGTGGAACAGAAATACGAACCATTGAGGTTAAAAGAAAAGAGATAGAAGAAGAAGAAACTAAACAATATCAGAATCTCACAGTCGCAGCGGAATAAAATATATTAGCAACTATATATCTTTACACAAAATGAAATCTATAACTGTTTATACAACATATCATCAGAGTAACTCATACATCAATCATCACATAACAGACATACCATACAACATAGCAGCGGATATATATATAGGTACATATAATACGTCTCGAACTCCAGCTCCTCTCCTGCTCCATAGCAACCTATCCTGAACATATAATACTCGGTCTGACCCGAGCATTATAACGAAATAACACCCGAGTCAGTCTGGAATACCAGCTGATAATAATGCACACAATTGATTATTAAAGTTTCAAAAATCCTTTTGAAAACAAAAGCATCTCGTAAGACCACGCCACAAATAAACATGTCGGGTTTTTACCTTACGATAGCTAAAACACTTTTTATAGAAATCCTCTTATATTATAATAGGGTCTATTTACAAATACTTATAAAATAGCCGAAATTGTTACATTCATTAAATTCCAGCTACTAGCCACCGAAGTGGGTAATACAAACAAAACTCGTAAAAGGCTCGTAGGGAAAATGGATTTCCAACAATGACTAGGCACTGGGGTACCACCTGTCACAGTACGTGGTCTAGATCACAGTACCGAGGACTACTCCCTTCGTCCCCTGCAACACAAGGCCGGAATCACCTATGGGCAATTCCGAATAAGATCACCCCGCGGTTGGGATCAGCAACCGCACCACTAAGCCGAAATAAAAAGGAACCTCTAGACAGGGATGACCTTACTCTCCAGTGGGGGCTACCCACGAAGCCTTGCTGCATATCCCCTGATTTTCAGTCATTCCCGGTTGATGAGGCTTGAGGCTAAACGATACCTTTAGAACGTTTCACTTAGAATGCCCATCGTCCGCTGACGATGTCACAAAAGCATTCGTCCATACAAGTCCGTCCCGGGTTCGAACGGAACCGAAGGCACTATTCCTACTACATCCATTTTGGAAATATCCTCAGGATTAGTAGCGACTAGCCCTTGCACTTCACTGCTCCATCTTCGACTCCGAAAAACGTTTATCGCACGAAAACGTACAAACCGGATCGAAGTGGTTTTCGAGGAATAAATCTCGATCCCGGTCTCTTCGAAACGATCAACGCAATTTGTCCAATATTGATAGTCGGTGATTTAACTATCAATTTATATTCATAAACATCCATAGCATCCATCACACAATAAATAATTCCCAAATTATTTATTTACCTCAAATATCTTTAAAAGATATATTACCAAATTTCCAAATCTCATTTGAAAACATTTCTCAAAATTCCTCCTTTACAAGGTAAATCATTTACCATATATTTCCATTGGAAATATCCAAGTTCAAAACAGTTTAGATTTAAAACAGTTAAAAACATTTAAATTTAAAGTATACTTTAAATAGATAAATTTACTACTAATTATTTAATCAAAATATAATTCCAAAATATTTAAAGCAAAACTGTTTAAAAGATATAGCTTAATTTAAATTAAGGTTAAGTTATACTATATATTAAAATAAAGTGGTAAAAAGATTAACTCTTATTTCAATATACTTAGGTCAAAACTAGCTTTTAAAACAAATCCATTTGTAAACATAATTATTAAAATATTTATAAAATTTTACTATTGCTAATTTATAAAAAATCACTTTAAATAATAATTTTTAAAACATTCTTTAAGACCAGTTTAAGATTTTAAAACTTCTTTTTATAAAATCAATTTAAAACTCGAACTTGGATTTTCCTTAGGAAATCTCATTTCTACTAAATCATCACAGAAATCCTTCTCACGATTTCTGTCCATTTATTAAATTAAGTTTTAGGGTTTTATAACATAAATTTATTTCCCAAAACTTCAACTAATAACATTTAAATTAATTATCATTCCAAATTTTAAAACTTCCAATTTACATTTTAAAATAGATTTCAGATTTTAATCCCTTTTAAATCCATTATTTAACAATACCTTTATTTCTCTAAATTCAATTTATCAAATATAATTAATTTTGGATTTATAATTTATCTAGTAATATTTCTATACAAATTTATTTCAGTTTTCCATCCAAATCAGGTTTCAAATATTTATATTCTTTTAATTTCTTATTTAACCATTTCTCAATTTCTTTGAAACCCAATTTAATTTCTTTATAATTTAAACTACAATTTCTTTTATAATTAATATTCTGGGTTTATAGTTTAAACCACAATATCACAATGCAATTCAACTCCAAATTATCAATCACAATATATAAACAGGCATAATCATCAATATAAAAATATTACTACTTTGTGAGGAATCCCGTTGGATCCCTCCAACCTGTTTTCCCTGCATCCACAAACATTAGCACAACAGTATATATATCAATTCAATTTGATAATAACTAACATATTCAGCTAAACATCCAAACAACCAATCAATACTAACTGTCTACTTTACTAGTATCCAGATGTGAGTGAGAATAACTCACCTTGAGTTTCGGCGAGCGTTCGAAATTTAAATTAAACCGAACGACGTTCGATTTAACCCAAATTTCTACTTGCCCGGAATGGATCCGGATCTGCTCCATCACGTAGTATTATCTCCTGCGATTCCAACGCTTCCAGTTTCGTCCGAAACTGATAACATATGCAATAGTTATGTATTTTATAAATTCCAATTTGAATTTAAAACAATTTTTTTTTTTTATTACCAAACAACTACAGGCCGCACGTTCCCTTTCTCCCTCACGTTACTTCTCCTTCCAGGCAACATTAAACCCATCAACGCAATCTAGGGCTCGAGACCGCGACCACTACAGGCCGTTCCACCTCAATCGGAAGCTACTGCTTCGAAGGCCTTCGCTCCCTCTACCTTCGGTCCATGAACCACGCATCGCGACCCCCTTCTTGGCTCGCAAATCGAGCACGAACGGCCACGAACGGCCCACGAAATCTCCCCCTCCGCTTCACAGAACTCCATCTCCACCGTTGGATCCCTTGAACTCGACGTCCTCTTCAATCTTCTAGTTGGGAGTTTATGAAATTACTGCATGGATTGAGAGATTTGGGTGGAAGAGCGATAATCGATTTCGGCCATTAACTAAAATATGCGGCGGCTACTGATGTATTCATTAGGCTAGGGTTTGATAAAACGATATATATATAATATAATTTATTATTATTTTATTAATATCATTCTCTTTTTAACAACTTGCAATCGAACACCAATCCTCACGTTCCGGCAGGCGATCCTAAGGTTTTTCCGCGTTCCGGACACAATGGAACAGGTTTCGTAAGCTAATTTGATCGTATGCACGAGATACGGAATTAAACGATCGATTTCAAATTAAACCGATTAAAACGATTTCGATGCGTTTCGAGCTGCCGGGGTCAAACGACAACTCCGATTGCTTCGAAAATTGAAATCCGATAATAACTAACTATTACGGATCCAATGAAACTGGTTTCGTCGAATTCCGAGACTGTGCCCCGGAAGGCTATTTTAACTCGTCTATTAAATTAAGCAATTTTCGAAATTATCGAAATCACTCCAAATCTCCACTTTTAAAATTTATTAACTTAACAATAATTCATATAAAATTTATAAACACATTAAAAATCATTTTGGCTCATTCCGGACCAAAATCTGATTAATTGCATGTAGCGACCCGAAATTCCACTCCCGGAAAATCGCGAAGCTAATTAAGAAAGAAAGGGATAGAAGAAGAAAAGAAAGAGAAGAAAGAGAAAACAACACATCAGAATCTCACAGCGGAACGATTTAAATATAATATAGAACATATACATAGTATTATATACATCAGAGTACACAACTAAACATCTCAATATAGACAGTTATAACATTTCTGTCTAATACAATACAAGACATCAACATAGAATATACACAGCGGAAACTCTAACCATATATCTACACGCTGAAGCCTCCTGCTCCAAAGCTCCTCCAGAATTCGTCAAGAGATAACCTGAATCACTTGACTACTCATATATAATATGAGTACCCAAGAGTTTAATAAAACAGAAAATAAACACTCGGGTCAGACAGGGGTCTGGTGTGAGTAAACGGTTTAAGATTTGCTTAACTTTAGAAAAACCTTTGAAAACAAAAGGTATCACGTAAGACTTCCCACACATAAACATGGAAAAGTTTTTACCTTACGCTAACCAAAACATTTGATAAGAAAATCCAGTGATATTATAATAGTGTCTAGGGTTTTCAAATAAATAAGAAAATAGCCGAAATTGTTACATTCATTAAATTCCAGCTACTAGCCACAAAAGTGGGTAATACAAACAAAACCGTAGGGTCTCGTAGGGAAAATGGGTTTCCAACAATGGCAGGGCTACTGGGGTACCGCCCGTCACAGTACGTGGCCTAGATCACCGTACCGAGGATTACTCCCTTCATCCCCTGCAACACAAGACCGGCACCGTTCCTTACTGAACAGTCCCGAACAAGACCACCCCGTAGTTGGCTGCAGACCAACTACCCACACAGCCGAAATATAAAGGGACCTCTAGACAGGGATGTATCTTGCCCTCCAGTGGGCGCGACCCACGAAGCCTTGCTGCACCTCCCCTGTTTTAGCCATTCCCGGTTGATGAGGCTTGAGGCTGCGATTACCTTTATAGGACCAATTATCTTAGAATGCTCATCGTCCGCCTGACGATGTTCTGAAAGCATTCAATCCATACAAGTTCGTTCCGGGTTCGAACGAAACCGAAGGCACTATCTCGTTGCACTCATTTTGGAATCACCCTCAGAGTCAACGACCATAGCCCTTGCACTCTGATTCACCATCTCGAATCTATAAGCACTATTCCGTCAAACTCATTACGGAATCACCCACAGAGTTATACTGACGTATAGCCCTTACACCCCGAGTCTTCACTTGCTCCATTTGGATTAACGACCTAACGTTTAATTGGAATCGATGTGGTTTTCGGATTCCAAATATGGAAACCCGATCCCGGTCTCATCGAAACCAAACGCCATTTTAATGTCCAAGTTGTACTTAAGGGATTTAAACAATAGATATTCAGAAAATATCATTTAACATAAATGGATGTATTCACAACACAAATAGATGAGCATCTATCATCACATGCATCTATACATATCACAAAGCAGCATATATGTATCACATTCAGATATAGCATATACATATCATCATTCATCAATCAATATCATCCAACAACATCCAATATCATTAACTCATTCAATGATATATAAATCATCCAATCATTTCCCATTCATAAACAAGTTTGATTCAAACTTGATTAATTTAATTAATCCTTAAATTAAATTAATCCTTAATTAAATACTTGGATTATCTTCAATCCAATACTATTCATTAATTAATTACAAATTAATTAACTAACCATCACTTAATTATCCACTTCAATTAATCCTCCCTAATTAATTATCACTTAATTACTTAAGTAATTATTACTTAATTACCAAATTAATTAATCATCCTGATTAATTACTTCCAAATTAAATTAAGTAATTACCTCTTAATTACCTTTAAAAAATTAATCATACTTGATTAATTATTCTCTAATTATTCTGGTAATTATTCCTTAATTACCTTTAATTAATTACACTTGATTAATCATTTTTAATTAATCACATTTGATTAATTACTTTCAATTAATCACCTTTTAATTAATTACTTTTAATTACATTTAGTAATTAAAACTTAATTATAAATTAATTATTCTTAAATTATTAATTAACAATTAATTAATTATTTTCATTAATTAATGATTACTCATTAATTAAATTCTATCTTAATTAATTACTTTAACAAGTAATTAACCACCTAATTAATTACTCTTAATTCTTTAATTAATTAATCATTAATCAAATAATTTAAACCTTTAACTAATTATCAATTTAGTCTTTAATTAATAACTCAAGTGATTAACTCTTAATCACATTACTTAATTACTTTTCATAAAGTAATTAATGCTTACTTAATTACCTTTAGTAATTAATCACTTAATTACTTAATTACTACCCTAAGTAATTAGATTAATCCAAAGTGATTATCTTAATTAATCACAAGTTAATTACTTAATTAACTATTTAACTAATCATTTAAAATTAATTAAATGATTCTTAATCTTATTATATTAAAAGATACTAGATTAAGAAACCATTATCTTAATTAAATCATTTATTAACAATTAAAACTTGATAATTAAAAATAATTTAATTATCTCAATTATCTTTACAAATTTAATTATCTTTAATTAAATTAAATTCAAACTTACTAAAGATAATCTTTATTACAATTAATTATCAAATTCTAAATCATTAAACTTTATTTAAATAAAATATAATAATTTAGAAATCTATTAAATCTAAACATATTTTAAATTGAACTTTGAAAACTTTTAAACCTTTCCCACAATTATTTAATAAAGTTTAATATAAACTCTATTTTAAAATCCACTCATTTTATAACTTCCATATTGTAAGATATATAAATTTGTTTAAACATAATTTTGAAAACAACTTAGTTTTGAAATTTGTTTAACCCTTTTGTTTTTAAAACTTCATCCCTGAACAAACACAAAGACCTACTCGAGCAATCCCACTACAAACTCGCGTCAACACCGAGTGATCAAGCCAGTACCCCGAGTTCCCCCTACTGCCTTCATGCTTCGAGTTCCACACCACAAAACACGGTGTCCACTTCGAGTCTCCACCATCTTCTTCCCAAAACCCAACAGCAACTGATACATCACCACCGTGCAACGTGCACCGTCCACCCTTCCACCAGCGACCATCGTCGCAACTCCGACAAGTCATCCTCGACCCCAACTTCCTATCGCTACACCCAGAAACCCAAAATCAAACGAGAATCAAAAATTCACCACTCGAACCCATCAAATTCAAAACACAGCAGCCAAAAAAACTATCAACGCCGACCATCCCCTTCACCATAGACCACGCCTTCACCACCGTGGCTTCATCTCACTTCCCATCAACTTTCTAACCCCTCGCGATAGCCTCCAGAACACCCACGAAGTCGCGAGGTCAAGATGAACACAACGGCAAAAAACAGATGATAAACCCTAAATGATCGAATCACGGCCATCACGCTCAACAGAAAATTCATGGACCATTTTTCGTGTGCTCATAGAAGTCTACTCCATCTCCGAGTTCAACTGCGACGTCAACCTCGCCGTAGTTTGCCGTGATTTGGCAAAAGTTCCCAAATCATTAAATCCCAAATTGCTCACAAATTACTCCATTAAAAATTGTGATTCCAGCTTCTAAAATCATCATTTTCCACTTGCAATTCAATTGTGAAATCAAAACTTGAAATTGTTTTAATAAAATTTTGACCCAATTTCCATTTAACTGCAAATTTGAAGATTTTAAGCTAATCTTTCATTTTCAAAACCTATATCTATTTTTAGATAAGAAGTTGCATGATTATAAACAACTTTTGTTTACATATCATGGATCAATACGACTTCATTACTGAATTATTGATTTAGTTAAGAAGTCGAGCCTGTTAAATTACACAGAACACAAGTATGCTTACAGGCAAGACAGATACACCCCAATTCAAACATGTATTCAGATTTAAATCTAATATTCCATCAAACATTATGTTATCTAATCATAGAAACAGGTTGAGTCCAATGTTCAAACTGTTTTTAAAAGATTATTCACTCATATAATATCCAGGACAGAGAACAGATCATCATGCATTACTTATTCTTGAACAAGAAATCAACTATTTATATTTCAAACAGGCATAAATAAAAAATCAAGCAAATCATCATAATTATCTATACTTGAACAAGATGAAATTCAAGATTAGAACTGTTTTTAAAATTTCATTTACTCACCTTTGCAAAGAACAGAGAGTAGATAAGAAAACTGTTTCCCAGGCTTTTCAATTATCTTGCATGCTAATGAATTCATCTGCATGATTGTTCCAGGCTTCAATTTCCTTTTGCAGTTGATTTTTATCTTGTTTTAGCCTCTGTTTGAATCCCCAGACTTGCCAATTCATGTTTTACTGATTTCACAGATTTGCTAGTTGATTGTATTGAAAATGAGCTTGCATTGATTACAGAATTGATTTCCAGATTTTCTGTTTCTTGATTTATGATTTGAAGATTTGTATTTTGTTTGAGTTTGAGGAAAATATTTTTCAGCTGAAGAAAAACTTTTGTTTTTAACTGAAAATAAACTCTTTTCCTTGTTTTACAAATTTAAATTTTATTACACAAAAGAAAGACATTTGTCATTCCAAAATCTTAGCTAACTTACACATATGCACAATGCTTCACAAGTGTTTTTAGTATACATTAATATACTTACATGTGTTATATAAGTATTATTTATATGTTTTTTCCTTTATATGTATTTATCTTTAACAATTTATTAAAGTCTAATATACATATATTTATGTAATATAAAATGTACATACTTATATTTTAATAGATATTCATATGAAACAAGTAGTTTACATTTTTAATTCAATCATGTTTATATGTTTTGAAACATCTATTTTAATTTAAATCTTATTTAAAAGCTTAAAGTACATATTTATCCTAAATAAGGAATTAACTTTGTTATTTTAAATTTAAATCTCAATTATCAATTTAAAGTCATTTAAATCAAATTATCATTTTAAATTCAAAACTAAATATATTCAAGTTTGAAAACTCTTATTAAATTCAAATTAATAATTTTCCTATTTCAAATATATATATACAAATATATATATACACATTTCAAACAGAAACATTCTATTATTAAATTTATTAATTTCCAAATTAAATTTTAAAACAAATATCAAATCACAATATATATACATTCATATATATTATAATTTGAATACAAAGTCTTATTACATTAAAACTTCTTATTTATCAAAATAAATATTTTCAAATCAGATTATTATAAATTTTCAAAAGAATTTATCTTGCCTATTCATATTTGTAAAGAAAAATATGAATAGATATTAACAAATTATTATCATTAACCCTTAAAATAAATCTTAACTGCCAATTTATAATGTAAAATGATCAAATCAATTTAATTATAATCAAAGATTATTAAATTGATATTGCTCAAAATTCCGGGTCGTCACATTCCTCCCCCCTTAAAAGAATTTCGTCCCCGAAATTTAAAAGCAAAGATAATTTAATAACCTAGCTAAAGAATTTAAATTCCAAACAGCAATCAAACAAACAATCATACATTATCAATCATAGCAACCAATTTAAACAAACAATTTTATCTATTCAGACAAAATTCTGAATAGAACTCCTTAATATTATCTAGAGTTTCCAGGCACCTATATTGGAACACTCGCTCTATAGAATCTTAACTAACTACACTACTAAAACCAAGAACTTCCTCATCTGATTCTTCAAATCTGAACAAGATATCAGACTAAACTCAAAACCAGCTCAACTACCAAATCCCTTCTGAACTGCTGATTCTATCACTCAAAGAATCATACACATATGCCTCAAAGATATGTGAAATACCATGAATTCCAGCTATCCAAACTGGCAATTCAATCCTGTAGATCAAAATCAAATCTCTAGAGATCACAGATAAAACTCCAAATACCTTCAAAGCTAACACTCCAGTTTTACCCATTCTTATATCTCCTTTGATTGGATAAAACCCAATCAATATTCAAAATCTACTGCACATTCCAAAATCTCCTCAATTCTATCTGCACAACTCTTCAGATGCTCTGAGTCACCTCCAATATTCCTGATCAGCCTAACCCTTGCTGACTGCTCCATGAAACAACAGCACCAGCTCAAACCAAATCTCCAGGTCCTACTCAACAAATGGCTTTCAAAAAAATAATTTGCTGAAATCCAAAATACAACTCTATACCACAAACATCAATGGACTTCAAACCTATATCTCCTATCTGAATAGCCAAACAGTTGTACTTGACAATCTTGCCTTCCAAATCCAGAAAATCCTTCATACTTGAATTTCCAGTAGAAATCTCTTACTGCAACTCCCGGTTGCTCCATTCTATAATAATTCTCAACTTGCTTCCGCTGCACAACTCTGATCTAGAGCAGATAAGAATGCTATCGAAGAACAAAAGCACAATCTACCACCAAACACAGTTCATCCGACTCATAAAAATCTCAACGACCATTCCACTTGGTCAAAACATCTCAACAGAATCTCAACTTAGAATAAGATGATCAATCCAAAGAATCCTGAGCTGCCTCTCCAAACTCTTCTCGCTCCAAGAGTCATCCTACTATAAGGTTGAACCATCAATACTACTCCTGAAAATCCAAGTCGATAAGAAATCTCAATCTCCGATTCAGGTAGACCTCAGATTTCCCCAAAAACATCTAGAGAACCTCCGACTACTTCCATAGCTTCCACCTCTACTTGAGATGCCTCAATATCAAACCTAGAATACTCCAAAATTCCCAAACTAATCGCAAGTCACTTTTGCGATCCTACTCAGTTCTGGTTCCAAAGAACTGTCTCCCCAACTAGAACAGCTTCCCAAATCAAGATCAATCTTCAAGAATGGCTCACCTATCAGAAACTGATAGATCCCTTCCAACAAATATCTCGCTTTGCTGAGCCTTCCAAAGAAAAGAATAAGCCTTCACCATCTGCCTGGTCTGCTGATAGTAGAATCCCAAAGATTACTGAATCATCGAAGAAACAGATCCATACTGCTACTTCCAAACTCCACTCAAATGATACAGCTAAACCAAAAGATCATCCTTAACCAAAAGCTCCTTGAAACTCAAAATTAACATCCAATTCCTCTAAAACATCCTTGAGACGAGTAGACATCTCCTCAAGAAACTCGGCTCCAAACTAAACACCAACCACTTATCTTCTTAAGAAAACAAATGAGACCATGTCCGAAATGAGGTAACTCATCGACCTTAGTCTCCTACTTCAACAAAGATAAGATACCCTTACTTAAGATCCAGAAAATCTCTAAACATCTGAACCTTCCCTGCAGCAGACATCAATGCTCTTCCAACACCATCTAAATCTGCTTCCAAAAGAAACATCTTCAGAACCATCTGTGGATACTGCATCTCATCACACAGCTATTCCTTCTTGAAGTCACCACTTGCTTCTATTAAGCTGACAACTCAACTCTTGGAAATCCCGCTCACTTGAGACAGTATTAGGTCTACAATCTCGATAAACACATCTCCAACCACCACATATAAGCCTCAACCAATAGTGGTAGTCTTGTTCCACACACTCCTACCTTATCTACCTTTATAACCTATGTTGGAAAATCCGAACAGATAACCCAACAGATTAGGTAGTTATATAAATATATATTTATATAAAAATTACAAGTACGCTCTCTCAAGATAGACACCACTCCAGAGCCTAGGTATTCACTCAACCTAACGCTCCCCAAGAAAGACATACTTCAGAGCCTAGGTATTCACTCAGCCTAATGCTCTGATACCAGCTGTAGCGACCCGAAATTCCACTCCCGGAAAATCGCGAAGCTAATTAAGAAAGAAAGGGATAGAAGAAGAAAAGAAAGAGAAGAAAGAGAAAACAACACATCAGAATCTCACAGCGGAACGATTTAAATATAATATAGAACATATACATAGTATTATATACATCAGAGTACACAACTAAACATCTCAATATAGACAGTTATAACATTTCTGTCTAATACAATACAAGACATCAACATAGAATATACACAGCGGAAACTCTAACCATATATCTACACGCTGAAGCCTCCTGCTCCAAAGCTCCTCCAGAATTCGTCAAGAGATAACCTGAATCACTTGACTACTCATATATAATATGAGTACCCAAGAGTTTAATAAAACAGAAAATAAACACTCGGGTCAGACAGGGGTCTGGTGTGAGTAAACGGTTTAAGATTTGCTTAACTTTAGAAAAACCTTTGAAAACAAAAGGTATCACGTAAGACTTCCCACACATAAACATGGAAAAGTTTTTACCTTACGCTAACCAAAACATTTGATAAGAAAATCCAGTGATATTATAATAGTGTCTAGGGTTTTCAAATAAATAAGAAAATAGCCGAAATTGTTACATTCATTAAATTCCAGCTACTAGCCACAAAAGTGGGTAATACAAACAAAACCGTAGGGTCTCGTAGGGAAAATGGGTTTCCAACAATGGCAGGGCTACTGGGGTACCGCCCGTCACAGTACGTGGCCTAGATCACCGTACCGAGGATTACTCCCTTCATCCCCTGCAACACAAGACCGGCACCGTTCCTTACTGAACAGTCCCGAACAAGACCACCCCGTAGTTGGCTGCAGACCAACTACCCACACAGCCGAAATATAAAGGGACCTCTAGACAGGGATGTATCTTGCCCTCCAGTGGGCGCGACCCACGAAGCCTTGCTGCACCTCCCCTGTTTTAGCCATTCCCGGTTGATGAGGCTTGAGGCTGCGATTACCTTTATAGGACCAATTATCTTAGAATGCTCATCGTCCGCCTGACGATGTTCTGAAAGCATTCAATCCATACAAGTTCGTTCCGGGTTCGAACGAAACCGAAGGCACTATCTCGTTGCACTCATTTTGGAATCACCCTCAGAGTCAACGACCATAGCCCTTGCACTCTGATTCACCATCTCGAATCTATAAGCACTATTCCGTCAAACTCATTACGGAATCACCCACAGAGTTATACTGACGTATAGCCCTTACACCCCGAGTCTTCACTTGCTCCATTTGGATTAACGACCTAACGTTTAATTGGAATCGATGTGGTTTTCGGATTCCAAATATGGAAACCCGATCCCGGTCTCATCGAAACCAAACGCCATTTTAATGTCCAAGTTGTACTTAAGGGATTTAAACAATAGATATTCAGAAAATATCATTTAACATAAATGGATGTATTCACAACACAAATAGATGAGCATCTATCATCACATGCATCTATACATATCACAAAGCAGCATATATGTATCACATTCAGATATAGCATATACATATCATCATTCATCAATCAATATCATCCAACAACATCCAATATCATTAACTCATTCAATGATATATAAATCATCCAATCATTTCCCATTCATAAACAAGTTTGATTCAAACTTGATTAATTTAATTAATCCTTAAATTAAATTAATCCTTAATTAAATACTTGGATTATCTTCAATCCAATACTATTCATTAATTAATTACAAATTAATTAACTAACCATCACTTAATTATCCACTTCAATTAATCCTCCCTAATTAATTATCACTTAATTACTTAAGTAATTATTACTTAATTACCAAATTAATTAATCATCCTGATTAATTACTTCCAAATTAAATTAAGTAATTACCTCTTAATTACCTTTAAAAAATTAATCATACTTGATTAATTATTCTCTAATTATTCTGGTAATTATTCCTTAATTACCTTTAATTAATTACACTTGATTAATCATTTTTAATTAATCACATTTGATTAATTACTTTCAATTAATCACCTTTTAATTAATTACTTTTAATTACATTTAGTAATTAAAACTTAATTATAAATTAATTATTCTTAAATTATTAATTAACAATTAATTAATTATTTTCATTAATTAATGATTACTCATTAATTAAATTCTATCTTAATTAATTACTTTAACAAGTAATTAACCACCTAATTAATTACTCTTAATTCTTTAATTAATTAATCATTAATCAAATAATTTAAACCTTTAACTAATTATCAATTTAGTCTTTAATTAATAACTCAAGTGATTAACTCTTAATCACATTACTTAATTACTTTTCATAAAGTAATTAATGCTTACTTAATTACCTTTAGTAATTAATCACTTAATTACTTAATTACTACCCTAAGTAATTAGATTAATCCAAAGTGATTATCTTAATTAATCACAAGTTAATTACTTAATTAACTATTTAACTAATCATTTAAAATTAATTAAATGATTCTTAATCTTATTATATTAAAAGATACTAGATTAAGAAACCATTATCTTAATTAAATCATTTATTAACAATTAAAACTTGATAATTAAAAATAATTTAATTATCTCAATTATCTTTACAAATTTAATTATCTTTAATTAAATTAAATTCAAACTTACTAAAGATAATCTTTATTACAATTAATTATCAAATTCTAAATCATTAAACTTTATTTAAATAAAATATAATAATTTAGAAATCTATTAAATCTAAACATATTTTAAATTGAACTTTGAAAACTTTTAAACCTTTCCCACAATTATTTAATAAAGTTTAATATAAACTCTATTTTAAAATCCACTCATTTTATAACTTCCATATTGTAAGATATATAAATTTGTTTAAACATAATTTTGAAAACAACTTAGTTTTGAAATTTGTTTAACCCTTTTGTTTTTAAAACTTCATCCCTGAACAAACACAAAGACCTACTCGAGCAATCCCACTACAAACTCGCGTCAACACCGAGTGATCAAGCCAGTACCCCGAGTTCCCCCTACTGCCTTCATGCTTCGAGTTCCACACCACAAAACACGGTGTCCACTTCGAGTCTCCACCATCTTCTTCCCAAAACCCAACAGCAACTGATACATCACCACCGTGCAACGTGCACCGTCCACCCTTCCACCAGCGACCATCGTCGCAACTCCGACAAGTCATCCTCGACCCCAACTTCCTATCGCTACACCCAGAAACCCAAAATCAAACGAGAATCAAAAATTCACCACTCGAACCCATCAAATTCAAAACACAGCAGCCAAAAAAACTATCAACGCCGACCATCCCCTTCACCATAGACCACGCCTTCACCACCGTGGCTTCATCTCACTTCCCATCAACTTTCTAACCCCTCGCGATAGCCTCCAGAACACCCACGAAGTCGCGAGGTCAAGATGAACACAACGGCAAAAAACAGATGATAAACCCTAAATGATCGAATCACGGCCATCACGCTCAACAGAAAATTCATGGACCATTTTTCGTGTGCTCATAGAAGTCTACTCCATCTCCGAGTTCAACTGCGACGTCAACCTCGCCGTAGTTTGCCGTGATTTGGCAAAAGTTCCCAAATCATTAAATCCCAAATTGCTCACAAATTACTCCATTAAAAATTGTGATTCCAGCTTCTAAAATCATCATTTTCCACTTGCAATTCAATTGTGAAATCAAAACTTGAAATTGTTTTAATAAAATTTTGACCCAATTTCCATTTAACTGCAAATTTGAAGATTTTAAGCTAATCTTTCATTTTCAAAACCTATATCTATTTTTAGATAAGAAGTTGCATGATTATAAACAACTTTTGTTTACATATCATGGATCAATACGACTTCATTACTGAATTATTGATTTAGTTAAGAAGTCGAGCCTGTTAAATTACACAGAACACAAGTATGCTTATAGGCAAGACAGATACACCCCAATTCAAACATGTATTCAGATTTAAATCTAATATTCCATCAAACATTATGTTATCTAATCATAGAAACAGGTTGAGTCCAATGTTCAAACTGTTTTTAAAAGATTATTCACTCATATAATATCCAGGACAGAGAACAGATCATCATGCATTACTTATTCTTGAACAAGAAATCAACTATTTATATTTCAAACAGGCATAAATAAAAAATCAAGCAAATCATCATAATTATCTATACTTGAACAAGATGAAATTCAAGATTAGAACTGTTTTTAAAATTTCATTTACTCACCTTTGCAAAGAACAGAGAGTAGATAAGAAAACTGTTTCCCAGGCTTTTCAATTATCTTGCATGCTAATGAATTCATCTGCATGATTGTTCCAGGCTTCAATTTCCTTTTGCAGTTGATTTTTATCTTGTTTTAGCCTCTGTTTGAATCCCCAGACTTGCCAATTCATGTTTTACTGATTTCACAGATTTGCTAGTTGATTGTATTGAAAATGAGCTTGCATTGATTACAGAATTGATTTCCAGATTTTCTGTTTCTTGATTTATGATTTGAAGATTTGTATTTTGTTTGAGTTTGAGGAAAATATTTTTCAGCTGAAGAAAAACTTTTGTTTTTAACTGAAAATAAACTCTTTTCCTTGTTTTACAAATTTAAATTTTATTACACAAAAGAAAGACATTTGTCATTCCAAAATCTTAGCTAACTTACACATATGCACAATGCTTCACAAGTGTTTTTAGTATACATTAATATACTTACATGTGTTATATAAGTATTATTTATATGTTTTTTCCTTTATATGTATTTATCTTTAACAATTTATTAAAGTCTAATATACATATATTTATGTAATATAAAATGTACATACTTATATTTTAATAGATATTCATATGAAACAAGTAGTTTACATTTTTAATTCAATCATGTTTATATGTTTTGAAACATCTATTTTAATTTAAATCTTATTTAAAAGCTTAAAGTACATATTTATCCTAAATAAGGAATTAACTTTGTTATTTTAAATTTAAATCTCAATTATCAATTTAAAGTCATTTAAATCAAATTATCATTTTAAATTCAAAACTAAATATATTCAAGTTTGAAAACTCTTATTAAATTCAAATTAATAATTTTCCTATTTCAAATATATATATACAAATATATATATACACATTTCAAACAGAAACATTCTATTATTAAATTTATTAATTTCCAAATTAAATTTTAAAACAAATATCAAATCACAATATATATACATTCATATATATTATAATTTGAATACAAAGTCTTATTACATTAAAACTTCTTATTTATCAAAATAAATATTTTCAAATCAGATTATTATAAATTTTCAAAAGAATTTATCTTGCCTATTCATATTTGTAAAGAAAAATATGAATAGATATTAACAAATTATTATCATTAACCCTTAAAATAAATCTTAACTGCCAATTTATAATGTAAAATGATCAAATCAATTTAATTATAATCAAAGATTATTAAATTGATATTGCTCAAAATTCCGGGTCGTCACATTGCATTTTTAATAATATTAAATTCATTTTAAATTCATAAAAAAATTCCAAATAATAATCTATTAACTTTTAAATTCTTCCAAAAATCTAACAATATCATGTATAACCTATGGAACTTAAAAATGCATTTAAACATCAATTTTATAACAAATTCCCATTCAATTTCCAATTTATTCTCAGTTCTAATAATTATTATTATTATTATTACTCCAATTCAAATGGAATCACCATATTTTGAAACTATAACTCATCTTATTAACTCAACCATAGTCTTCTATTATCAAGATTCAAATTAGAATCCATATCCAACATTTAAAATGAATTAAATGTTAAATTTTAGCGACCCAAAATTCCGGGTCGTTACAAATCCCCATCCACATATACCATCCTAGATCATTGGTCGCGTCGCGAATAATTCTCAAAACTTCTAACGTGTTTTTTGATATCTGTATAGATATATCTGAAAAGAATCTCATTCCCACTTCCTAACATAATCATTCTTTTTCGATAAAAAAAATAAAGAGGAAAATAATAAAGAAAAAGTTTCTTACCTTTTTACCTTTGATGAAGTAGTCGAGTAGGAAATCACAACCCACATAGATTCATCTTCTACTGAACATGCCCACCAAAAGCAAAATTTCCCTTATCCTTCCTAGAAATTAGACTCTTCAGACTTGGAAAAGGATATATTAGCCGGGTCGGCAGCAAATTTGCAGCAACGTTAATAGGGAGCATGGTGGAACGTGGTAGAGTATAGATGATGGACGAAAAAAGATATTTTTAATAAAAACAAAATAAATATAAATAAAAACAAAAACAAAAACAAAATGTGTAGATTACCTGTAATGGAGATGACCGAATAAAAGAATAAATGTGTCTTCATAGATTAGGAATTGATATAGTAGATTATTACAAATATACAGTACGACATAAATAAGTGTTTAAGTGTTAGAGCCTGTGTTTGTATATGTTTGCGTGTGGGTGGAGATTGGTGTATTTGCAGCTTTGGGTTGTAAGGAAGGTGGTCTTTTGCATGTGCAGTGTTTGACTGAGAGTATACGGGTGTTAGTCCGTAAGTGTGTGTTCAATTTTTTAGGTGTGCACCACTGAGAGTATATGACACCTTTGTTGCATGTATGTGTATCTAAAATAGGATCTACTTTAGTTGACATGCATCATGAAGCATTCAGCAGGTTGCACAAACATTGAGTAGGTAAATCTGCATATTATAACAGGGACTTGTTTTTGTGATTGCTGAAGCGCGAATTTTTTTGTTGACAAAGAATATATTGGTCAGGCTTGTAGCAAATATATAGCATAATATGTGAGCGTATAAAAGAATAAAAGTGTGTTCATAGATTAAAAATTGATATAGTAGATTGTTACATATACATTATGACATAAATAAGTGTTAAGTGTTAAAGCCTGTGTTTGTATGTGTTTGCGTGTGGGTGGAGCTTGGTGTATTTGCAGCTTTGGGCAGTAAGGAATGTTATGTGGTCGAAGCTTATACACACACATTCTCAAAGAAAATAAATTCAGGGGACCTGATGCTTTTTTGAAACCACGTATAACCCAAAACTAAGTGAAAATTGAATCATATGTGGTCAAAAACTCATGTACGCATAAGTTACATATAATAAACTGTATATGGACGAAAGCAAAATAGTTGACAACTCAATAGGTGCGAAATCATTACACTCTCAAGTATCTGATAAAACTGCATATATATGTTAAAACCCAATATACAAAACATATATGCACACATTGCACGACACAATATAAATGGATTTATGTATGAAGATTTATGTATAAAATATCTTGAACACATTGTTCTATTGCGCACGTAGAGAGAATGGTCGTACATGTAACTACTGCATCTATCATAAACATGGAATAAAGAACCAAACAATTACATTGAACTGTTGATCACGTCCATAAAAGCTATTATAATAACTTAATGGGTCGTACTAACAGCTAATGTCAAAGCGTAAATATTTTTTGTACAGTCTTCCATTATTTCAGGACATATTACGCAATATTTATGCTGTAGACACTATAAAACCAAAAGAGAGGATTATTAGAAGCCAAACCAACAGCATGTGAACTCCAGAGAAAAAAAAAGGGAAATAATGTAATATTAAGAGCATGTCTAAGTAAAAAAAACTACAGAGAGAAAAGCTATTTTTTCAAAACAACATAGAACATCAATATTAATTCAAAGTTACAACCACCGAAGTCATACATGTTCCATCCAAAGAGGCTACCGTTATCCTCATCTGTGTATGAAATTATAACAATTAATGTTCTCACAATATTCAATCAGTCTAAATATTAGTATATTGCCTGTTCCAATATAATTTTTTTTGAAAAACAACGTATTGTTGGGTATTCCATTCCTTCTAGAAGTCCGATAACTCATAATAGATTCTATTTTGGCGAAATACTGCAGTTTGAATTTCCATTTTCATCCTTTCACTATTTCCAACTCCCATTTGATAGTTACTTAATGGACTTGTTGAATGTTGCATTGCTTCGAAGCTTTTTTGGGACGTGGTGCGAATGATATATTATGGTCGGCTGGTTCCATTCCTTTAAGCTGAAAAAGAAAGAATGGCATATATATGTTCTATCTAGTTACCTAAATATGGGGTAAAAGTTAATGGCGCGAAATGCTTCAACCGTTTCTTTGGTTTGCTTTTGCAATTTGAAATTCCATGGGTGAAAGTTGCATGCAAGTTGCACTTCAGTAATTCAATTAGGTGTAGTTTTGATATGATGCATAACTAACAAAATGTACAAATCAAACAAATATATCACAACCTACTTTAACTTCTTGATTCACATATTGAACTGGAAAAGATGATGTCAAGCTCTAACATTACTAATAGAGGAAAACTAAACTAAACCAAACTAAAATGCAAATGATATAACAAAGGAAACTATAGTTATTATTACAACATACTAAAACATAAAAACTAAACTTAAACTAAACTAATAAGGACCCCTAGTAATCCTCTGCAAGACAACAGTCCTAGTCCTCCTAATGTCCCTACAGCACCTATCAGCCTGCCCACCAACCTCCTCCACATTTGCCATAAATCCAACATTTTACTCATTCATCCACAGCAATCCCAACCCCTTCCTCCTCGTCCTCCTTTATTGCAAACTCAGCAGTTTGCAATAAAGCCCCTATCCTTACCTCCAACCTCTCAATCAGCACCCTCACTCTTTCCAGGTCCTTTATTGCAATAAACGTTCCAGCCTGCATGGACGTCACCGCCTCCCTCTAACTTTTCAGGGTGTTTTCATACTTTTTCCAAAGATTGTCGAACCACTTGCCCATAGACCCGAGAGGCACAGAAGTGGCTGTTGAGAAAGCGACTGTGACTGCAGGAGCTGCCACTGCTGCTGCTACCACTGAGCATATTAAAGCCACTGCGAAGGCCGACGCAAATATGATGCTCGAGATCCTTCTCCATGCTTTCAGTTTCCTCAGACGTTTGTCGAGCTTGAGCTTCCGGAGATTGAGCTTCTCAATCATCAGCTGCCGCTGGCCGTAGACTGAGTTGAATGTTTCAAAGAACCCTTTGTCGAATGGGTTGCATGTCTCTTTGAATTGCTTTAGCTCTTCCAGCGTTCTTTCATACTTTTTCTGTTCAGTGTAAATGTGTGTATACATATCATGTTAAGTTTGTTTCATTTCACGCACTAAAAAATAGAAAAGAAAAATAATACATTCTATGATTGTATATAGTTAGATATTTTGAGTTTGATTTCTTGACGATACAGATCAAAATTGAGCTTTAAAAAAGTGATCATATATGACATACATAAATTTAAAAGATAATTACTAATCAGGTAAAGAATAAAGCAAAAGGATAACAAAATTTTCAACTATTTTATTGACCTTACATTTGATTGAGTGATCTTAGGTATCACATGATATCAAATTAGTAATTTATGTCAATTTGAATTCTGAAAATAAAGTTAACTAAAAAAATAAATGCTTGTGTAATAATTGAAAAAAAAAATTGGTACAGGCACACACAGAATTATTACTTTTTTTTAACTGAAAATTTAAATTTAGTTGAATTGAATTCGAATTATGTTATATCACTTGATATATTGATTACAAATAAATATTGCTTGTATAACTAAATATCTCTTAACATAATAATATCCAAGTCAGAAAGAGAAATAAATTACTTATATCAAGAAATACAAACATAATAGCAAGACTTTTATGGAATAATTGAAAATTTTGGTTTTGAATTCTCCTGATATTAGTTATAATTTTCTGCACGTTCAAATGGGAAACTGTGATCCTCGTTTCTAATTATTAATAGCAATTAACTGCACTTTCAAAAAGATTATGTGCCACCTATGAATTAATGTTGCTATCATAAAACACATTATCATATACCAATAATGTGCAAAAGCATTGAACAAATTAAAGTAGTTGTACATGGAAACTAATTAAGTTTAATTAGTCCCACATCACCTAAAACATCTTAATTGTTAGTGTATATAAGCTAAGAGAGAAGATAGTAGGTTGTCTTGTTATGTAGAACTTGTAAAATTGTGATGTGATGAGTGGGAAGAATGGATGAAGTCAAGTTGGTTGCATTGTAGTTGAAAAATGGTATTTGTGTTTTTGAATCTTTATTGATGTAAAAGGCATTTTCCGAATTTCAAAAAGACACGGTTGAAACTAATGGATTGAATTCTCATTATTAATAGTAAAGATGTGTCTATTTGAATAAATAATATCAGATTAACCATGCACACCTACAGAATCAAGGCATACAACACAACCATTTTTGTCATGGCACAGCTTTGGACTAATATGCACATGTCCCTAACTATAAAGAATTGAAATCCTGAATCCTTTTTTGGACCTTTTGTGCCATGACATTAGTAACTCTTTATTGGTGATTAATATTCATTTAATATTTGATACGTAGTAAAATTCGTAATTAAAATCAGACTTTTAGTATCATACGACATTCATTTATTTTATTTCACATAAAAGAATTAGTAACACCCATTCACAATTAGATTTCAGTTATGCATCATTAATTCTAACGAATAAACTACATTTGCATGTAAATTAACGCACAATTCTAGCTTTTGAGCGCATTTATTTTATGTATATTCCTTGCATTATAAATTAGATACATTATTAATTATAACAGTAACACCCCAATAAGTTACATTATTAATTAGAACAAATGTATTCCCTGCATTATAAATTAGTGTCCATTTTTGTATCAGTAGATAGTTAAGATTATACCTATTTATTATCCAATGGAGCAGAAAAAGAAAAACACTGCATCAGATAATGATGCTTTTGCAAGGTCTCAGCAAACTATATATATGTGCATTACCTGTTAGCCCTGGGAGACCTAACTACGTAGATTAAGGAATTATTTAAGAACCGTTGTTTGTTGGGGTTCCATATATATGTTAACAGGCTGTTATTTTTCGATAAATATGTAAGAAGATGTATGAAAACAAAATTATTCGGCAACAAACAAATCACACAAATCGTTTTAATCATCTTCTATAATCTACTGCAGAAGACTTTTCCCTATATAGGTATATTTATAATTACATCCTTTAGACAATGTGGGCATACTGGTTCAGTTTCCAGTTAACTTGCTACTTTTTTAAACACAAAAAGCTCGATACCAAGAAATAACACAAGTACATTTTTCCTTCCTTGCACCATAATTAATTTCTTATTTAATCAATTTGATTTTAGCATCTTTGTAACTATTAAAAATTTGAATACCAGCCGATTCAAATTGTAAATACATTTTCATCTCTCTGTCTATTTTAAACAATATATATTTAATTCTTGTAGTTTATACTTGAAAGTTTCGTCAACTTCAAAGCTAATGAAATATAGCTTATACCAATTTTCATTTCTCCTTTCCAATTAAATAACAGATAATTTGAATAAAGAGATAATCATGAATCTGTGACAGTTAATCATTTAGTAATCATTTAGGCAGCTAAATGATAATTTTACCAACCAAACCGTCTCTATTAAAATATGAGAAACCGTTAATCTAGATTTCTTTCCCAAGTTGATTTTGTTTATTGGAATGTCGAATCCACTGTTGCCTTATAAATACAGGTAACAATATGTATTATTCATATAGAAAAGGTTTCCATAGCAAAAGAAAAGGGAAAAAAACAACATTATGGAGTCTTTTCTTTGCCCAAGAGGATTTGGCATATAAAGAGGAATATACTTTAGTATAGTGTTATAGTGTGGTCTGACTGTGAGCATTAATTTGATAGCTCAACGAACACACTAATTTTTGATGAAAATATAAATACCTAAGCTAATAAAAGTTTAGTTTCCGAAGAAACGTTTATTCTTACATTTTAATGAATTGACAAAGATAATGATTCCTATAAAAATGAATTGATTTTTAACTGCAGCTCCATATTGATTTTTAACTGAATGAAAAATTGCATCTTTACATTTGAATGAGAATGAAGTTGCAAACGATCACACAGTATAAACACATAATACTTACATCATCATTGTTATTCATAGCTAAAATTTACAAATTAGTTATGAACATGGATAAATTCATAGGTAGACATAATTGTCTTATAGGGTATATGCAAATTATGTATCATTTTGTCTGCAGTATTCTTTGAAGAAAAGGCATAAACAGTAAGACTGTAAGTTTGTAACTCAAAAATGAGGAAAAGACTATCATTTGTAGGTGAGGGAAATCCCATGTTCTAACTGGTAACAAAAGTAAAGAATCTTACAGCCTAAAAAAGGACAAATTTTATCATTATTAATCTTTGTTAATGTGTTTTGGTGACAAAATGTTAGTAATTGCGACCAAAAAAAGCATTGAATATAACAGCAAGTACACTGCCAAAACTGAATTAAGACAACTGAATTAAGATGAAAAGCAGACCAAATTTCGTATAGAGAAATCAGAAAATAAGTTAATTTTCAACAAATTGAAGGATTAAGGAAGTTATTATTCTCCACAAATGATATGAACTAAGCAACTGCAGATTACTCTTCATTAATAAACAGTAAATTTGCAAAACAAACCCCAAACTAACGTATACATTTAACTGAAGGATAAAAATCCGATTACCTATTCAATAAGAAGATGGGTGCTTATGAAGATGAAGGTGGAAGTTGGAGATCACAAAGAATAAATAACCGAAATCGAATTTGATAACTGCAATTGAGTTGGGGTAGAACATGGAATTGATAGCAACTGCCATTCTGTCGAAAAACTGAATCAAAACTGCAATCTGACGTTAACAGCCATATTTAGTTTTCATTGCGTCACTCAAAATTGAATCTAAAATGTAATAGATGTTTGTTTAAATCAAGATTGTTAGGTTAACAAATTAATTACATGAAAGCCTTTTATTTGAAATAGATAAAAGGGATGTAGCACAATTTCAGAGTAACAAATAATTGGATAAAGTGTTATTGTAAATCGAGCAATAAAAATAAACAAATAACTGACCTAATTGTAGTAATTCCCCAATTCGATTTCGTTGACTGACCTAATTGTACTAATTCCCCAATTCGATTTCGTTGATTTCATCAGCAATATAACATGTCTAATGTTGATCCTCAACTCGACTTCGCGATTTCACCATCAGTATAACATCTGTAATGTTGATTATTTTTGGGGTAAGATTAGTCGACAGGAAAAGAAAGAAAGAAGGAGTAGGGTTTGTAGAGCATGGATAAAGAAGGGAGGAGGAGGAAAACGAATATGGTTTTGGAATTGTAAGTAACGGTTTTAGGAAAAACGTGCCGACTGGAATTCGAAGAAGTGGATTTAGGAGAAAAACATCGGCTACCAACTGATAATGTTATGCTTCCGAAAATACCCTAAGTGAAAGAGGACACGTGTCTTCGTATAAGCGATCTGGTTTTTCTTTTCCTATATAAGTAATAGATTGGGTTAATTAATAGAAATATTGAATAGTAAATTTAATAAATGAATCTAATCGTAAATATTTATGGGTTATTTTAGATAAATAGTGTTAAATATATGTATTTATTTTGAATTGATCTTGAATTGGATTTTTTTTATGCAATTTAAAGGATTGGATTTGAATTTGAAATTTTTATAAAAAAAGAAGAAGAAAGTATATCTTAAATATATGTTATATTAATTTGATCAAAAGCATAAGTTATGTATAAATAAATGTTTATATAAATTCATATGTATATTTGCAAAAATCTAAAGCTTATTTAAATAAAATAAATATACATTATATTCATGTGAATATTACATAATTACTTATTTATAACTTAAATGAATTTATAAATAAGAAAGTATTATAAACAAGAGTGTATATGTGTAAGATAATTAGAACTTAAGGGGTTAAATTTAAAATTTTAATAAAATTTAAGTAAGTGTACAAAACAAAGTTATAAAATTTATTTAAATAAGGACTTAAACACATTTATTTAGCAAATGACATTTGCAAAGTCATGAATATAGAAAATAAACACTTGTAAGCTTATGTAACAAGTGGTAAAGTTTCTTTTGAAATTGTAAAATGAAGGGAAAAATAGCCATGCCATTTTCCCATCTTTCAACTGATCTAAAAAAAAATATATGTCAAAACCTGTCAACAAAATTCAAACAAGAAAATCAGCAAACCAGAACTTGTTGCAAAAAAAAAGAAAACTAAAACATCCAAGCAGATCAAGGTGAATCTATCTCAGTTTTGGAGCAAGATTTCAAAGTATTTCGGTTTTACAAGTTTTCAGAAGATCAGATCAACTCATTTTCAAAGAATAAGCAAATCAAAAAAATGAAAAAATTAAATTTTGCAGCAGTTTTATTTAGAGGCAAGGCTGCTTTGTTCAAGAAGATAAGGTGAGTAAAAACTGATACATCTTGATCTAGCATGCAATGATTCTTCTAAGTCTGATTCGTATTATGTTGTGCATGTCGTTTTAAAATGATTTTAAGTATGTGTATGTGGGTTAATTTTATATACATGACAGGAACATAAAAGTAAGTATCTGCCCAAACTGAAAACAGTAAAGGAAAAAAAAATTCAAATCTGGATTTTCGCTTTGTGTTTGGAAAACATGCTTGAAGTAATTGTAATGGTTTGAATATATATACATATAGGTATGTATATATATGTATATATGGGAGTAGGTATGCGTGTGCATGTCTGGAATATGGGCTTTTGCTCTGCTCCAGTTTTTCAAGGTTCAAACCTTGTTTTGAAAATCAAATTCCTATTCTTTAAATCCTTTAGAGACCTTGGTGTCCAAATAAAATGTGATTGAATTGGCAAGATTTTAATGCTAAAAATATCTTAAGTAGTAAAAATGATAGAGTTGTCTGGAAATTTAAAAATACAGTAAGTTATATTTTTGTTCAAATTTTAATTGATAAAAATTTAGGGTTTTATTCCTTGATACTGTTAGTTTACACAAATCATGAAGTTTAAGATCAATGTCAAAAATTTTAGTATGATGGATCGTGGAAAATTTCGAATTGATCGAAATTTGCAAATTGGGCAAATTCTGGAGTTGGGTGGCAATTGAATGATCGGGATTTTCGTGAAAGGTTGTTCTTGGATTGGGAATGATGGCAAAAATGGTTGAAGATTTTCTCGGGCATGGCGGAGATGAAATGAGGGTGAACTTGGGTTTACTGCCTGTTGGATTCGTCGGAATTTTTGGATTGCATTCTCCATCGTGGTAGAAGCGAGCTCGATCGCGAGTGGACTAATAGTCGCGCGAGTCTTTGACGGAGGTTAGCTTGGAGTATTGTAACCGCCAGCGGCCAGAGACACTGACATTAAGGGACGATTGATGATCTGGTTTTGGCTTTAGTTGCGGTGACTTGCTTGATTTCGTGCTTGAGGTAGCTTCCGACATCTGGGTGGATGGGGGCAACGGTGAGATCATCGCCGACATGCCTGAGGTTGTAATACCTACCGGAGCAGCGGCGACGCTTTGTACACGTGCATGGTGGTGACACAAGGAAATGGGTTGGGAAGGATGGTAGTCTCGCAGGGGAACTCGTGTGTTTTTATGTCTTGACTCGAAGTAATTTTAGACGAGAGAAAATTCGTGAGATTCTCGAAATTTTTGCAGTTTGAGCTCGGGTAAGCATTGATGCCCATTATTGTTAGTAGATTAGCATGTTTAGGATATTTTAGTTATAAGTAGAACTCAGATTTCTTTTGGCAAGGAAACCATAGTTATGAAGTGGTAATTAAAGGAGATAAAAAGAGTTTTGAAGAATAATTTAATGGAGGATGAATTACTTAGGTTAAAGATTAATTGAGATTAATCAATTACTAACTTAAGGTTTATTAATTCACAGATAAGGAATAATTAATCTATAATTAAAGATTGATTAATTCGTTATGGATTTATAAATTTGTATTGGGAGATATTGATTAATAATTAGGGTTATTAGTCAATAGTTAATAGATAATTAATCAGTTAATTAAAGATTAATTAATTGATTTATCGGGTAATTAAGGGATAAATTACCCAGTTGTAATTAATAAGATACATGTGATTTATTAATTGATATTTAATTAAAGATAGCCACTTAATAATTGATTAAGTATGATTACTTAATAAGATCGGTAGGTGTAATTACTTAGTGAAGTAATTAATGGATAAATTACTGAATGTAATTAATATAAGATAAATTACCTAGGAAAAGTAATGAAGGATTCGTTACTCGGTGTAATTAATCAAATAATTAATTAAAAAGTTAACTAATTGAGGTAAGTAATTACAGGATTGTTGATTACCGTTTATGATTGAATAGGGCTGATTAATGATGTAATTAAGGGTAAATTTCTGAAATTGTTTGAGGAAAATTAATCGAGGATGATTAATCAAGATGGATAATTAAAGAATATTAGTAAATTGATTTGTAATTAATGGTTTAAGTAAAGGTAATCAAAGTGGATGAAGATTTGTAATTAATTTAATTAGAGGTAAGTTAAATAAATTTGGAAATAATCCATCTTGCTTATGAATGATTGAATGCTGATTAAATGACTTGAATAGATTCATATCTATGATATGAAATGTTCTGTAATACGATACATTGTGTTGAACAATGATAATGTGGTTATCTATGATGAAATACTATGTAAAGTGACATCCGACATTTAAAAGTAAATTGTATTCACTTGAATAACTTGGTATCAAATGATGTTGGATTCGAAGAGACCGGAGTCGGATATTAGTTAATACACGAAACCACTTCGATTCTTTATTAATCGATGGGTGAAATCAATAAGCTGTAATGGAAGGATTTAAGTGTATTAGACCATTTAATCTATGTTTTGGTACTTCGAAATTGTTGTGTGAAATAAGTGGAGTTTAATAGCTTGTGAAGTTGTAAATCTATATATGAGTTACCCGGGTTTTAATTAGGTTGTATGTTTTGGTATTCCTTGTTAAATGAGTTTACTCACGCTGGTTTCCAACCTGAACTGGGTGTTACTTTGATGTAATGCTCGGGTCAGACCGAGTATTATAGATTTGCAGGTAAGGATGTTCTAGAGCTCAAGAGGAGAGCTAAAGTACAGAAACGTATAGAGTGTTTATCTGTTGTGATATATATTGTTATTTATATGGGATAAGTTATTTTAAACTGTCCAGTGTTGTGAAATTGTTGTAACTCTGATGTAAAATGTAAATATACTGATACAGTTCTGCTTTGTAAACTGTTATTTATTTGCTATTATATTTAGTCCGCTGCGAATGTGAGATTGTGTGTTTCTTTTCTGTTCTTCTTCTTCTATCTCTTTTCTTCCTTTCTCTAACTATCTGGAATTTTGGGGGTCGAAATTTCCGGATCGTTACATTTGGTATCAGAGCTAAAGGTTAAGCGAGAACCTTGGCTCTGGTGGGATTACTCATTAAGGATAGGGTAAGTGGTACCCTAGGATGAGTTGAGTGTATATATATGAGAGAGCATACTTGTTATTTTCTTATATAAAGGTTTTTAAATGATTTCAAAAATAAATGAATCTTATATAAGAAATAGATTATCTATTATATTAAGTAAATTGGTTGTAGTATTAATTAAACTAAAAATAATAGTAAGAATTAAGAAGTAATAGAATGCAACCAAATTGAAATTGGAATTAAATAAAGATAAGTTTGAAATGGATTCAAACTAAATTTGAAACCCTGAATTGGAGAAGTATTTCAAAATAAGATGAATTAGAATTGGTTTCAAACCAAAGAAATAGATGGTTACTGTGTTTAATAATGGAATGATTGTTCTTCAATAAACAATAAAATGTTTTATGGAAATAACCATTTGATGAGAAGATCTTGTAAATTAGAAAGGATGGAAATTGAAGTGTTTTAAAATTGTGAAGTTTTGAATTCTAAATTTAAACGTTTGAATTTATTTCAAATGTTAAAGGAGATAATATTATTCAAACTATTTTGAATATGATCTTATTTTAAAATAAGAGATGTTATTTAATATATTCAAATGAAAGGGTCCTATTTCAAACCAGGGTTGTTTGAAATTTTAAAAGGATTTGTTTAAATTAAAATCCAAAGGTGGTTTAAAATTTTAAAGTATAAATTGGTATGTAAAAGATGTTAATATGTATATATGTGGATATACATAATATCAAATATGGTTTGAAATATACTCTAAATGGTAAGTTTTGAATTTGTAATAAGATGTGATACTCAAGGTGATAAGTTTTTGAACTTAATAAGCGGAAATATCATTTATGAGAAGTTTAAATTTTGAAATGGAAGTTCAAACGAGGTAAGGTTGACTGGATTAAGTGAATTGAGTTTAACTTGGGAAAAGTTAAATATGTTGGGATGTTCAACCTGATTTGTAAATTTTAAGGTGAAATTAAGATTTAACTTGGGAAGTTAAATGGTTGATTGTAATTGAGAGTTTGTGTGATCTCAAATGGGTTTGAGATCTGGAATTTGAACTGAAATTAGTCCAAATTGAATTTGATTTGAAGTAATTGAAATTGTGATTGATGATGTATGAGTATAAAATTCAAATGGAAAGTTTGAATTGGATCAATTTAAAACGATTTGAAATTGAAGTGGTTCAGTTTGAAATTAGTCCGAATTGATTTGAATAATTTGGAATTGTAATTAAAATTGAATAATTTTAAATTCAAATGGAATTTGGATGGAATTTTGGAGGAAATCAAGAATAATTCTACTTAATTTGGAAATGGAGTTTGAAATTGGAATTAATTCAAACTGGAGTTGAAATGAATTGAAACTGGAACTAATTCAATTGAAATTTATTGGAATTAGTAGAAATTAGAGATCAAGGTTGAATAAAGTTAAATTTTGAAAGAAACCGAGGTTAATCCAACTTGAATTGGGTTGAGTCAATTTCGATGGAAATTTGAAGTTATCTAAATTGGAATTGGGTCAATTTAAATGGAAGAGGAATTTAAAATGAATTGATGAGAATGGAGATTGGGAAGTGAGCAGTTTTGACTCTGGGTAATTTTTTTAATATAAATTGTTTTTATATAAACCAATTTTTCCAAGCTATTTATTATATGTACAACCTTTTTTAAAAAGCCAAACTATCTTATACTTGTTTTACAATTATTTTTGGAACTGTTTAACAATTTTCCAACTGTTTATAAACTAATTACTATCTTACTATTATTTTGCAATTATCTTAGATTTCTATAATTATTTTAACTATTTTCTGAACTATTTTACACCTATTTTACAAACAAATAATTATTTTCCAACTACTTATCTATTTTTAAATTTCTCAAGCTATTTTCCAAATAAACTAATCGGAGTTCAAATTGTTATTGGTTAAATACCCAATTGAGATAAGAATAGAGGTGATAATCCAAATGGATTGATGCAATTGTGAGTAAGTGAATAAAAATCAAAGTGAGTGTGAATAGAAATGGAATTAATTTGGCTAATAACCAATAAGACAAATACGTAGGGTGTACGTATGTTATTTTACTCGCATAGTGATTTGATCCAGATTCGGGCATAGAATTTCGAGATAGTTATATCGATCCGAGTGGGATTTTTTTTCACTCGATTTTCGACAAAGAACCTGGATATGGATTATTGATTGGTTCTGGATATTCTCTATCATAGTTACGACTATGCAAGGAGAATGACGGTTTATGATCAAGAAATCAGATCTGAGTCCGCACTAGGAAGTCGGGTGGACGATACTAGTTCGGAAGTGAAATTGTGTGGTCGAATGAGCGATCAGATTGGTATAGCATATGGATGATATGTGTACATCGTACGGATTGGAATGAAATTGATATTGAAGTTTGTGGATAAGAAATTTGAAATAGTTTTTTATGAATTGAAAATATATTTTGTGAAATATATGAGGAAACAAAATAGAAATTGGATATTTCTATGGTGGAAATTAACTTTATGGAAGTAAGTAATATGGTTAATGATTTTATAGAGTAATCAAATTTGAATATTTGATTTGGAGTAAACAAAGTTAAATATCTTCGTTTTATAAAATGAAACTCCCCTTGTTGAATCTATTGCTAGAAGAAAAAGGGTTTTTGAAAATATTTGATGTATAAAAGGAGTTTTATACAAGTTTGAAATGATCCAAAGTTTTAAAAATATATATCTGTATATATATAAAGGATCTTATGAAGATTTTAGGAATGTTTTGGGAACCTTTGTATTTGGAAAGGCTTTTGATTTTTGGTAAAATCAATATTGGATTCGGAAAGCCAAATTTTAGAATTATCGATTTTGGGATAATCGATTTTGTGTAAAGAAGATTTGTATGAGATCATACTAGGTGTATGATTTGAAGATACTATATGTGTATAGTATAAAATGTTTTGCTGATGGCACTGGGGAAAAAGACGCTTCCTTGAAATGAACTTCTCAGGAGTACCACCGGGTGGTGCTGCCTTGAGCGCCAAGGTTGGTTCTAAAGTTGATCCTGTGAGGAGTCCGGACTAAACTAGGTCCTGGGGATCTTGAGTAGGGGTTACCATAGCGAAAGTCGCGTGTGTCGCTGAGAGCCAAGGTCTGCGTTTGATTTTATATCGGTAGACTGCGACCTATGGTTTAACATAGCGAAAGTCGTGTGTGCCGCTGAGAGCCAACAGTCTGCTTTTGATTTTATATCGGAAGACTGCAACCTATGTAGGAGTGGAGAAGTTTCATTTTGACAGCGACAATCAGAGGCCGCTGAGAGCCTGCAGTTACATGGACTTTTGCTGCGATGGCAACGTAACTTTGGATGTAACTGTGATCTGTTGTGTGAGTTCCATGGCGTAATCGAGAGGCCGCGGAGAGCCTACAGTTACATAGACTTTTGCTGTGATGGCAACGTAACCCTAGAATGTAACTATGACCATGAATGGGGGTGATGATTTCCAGAGCATTCTCACCAAAGATATATCTCTATTTTCAAAAAAACCGTTTTCTATATTTTCAATAAAATTATTTTTCATGCATTTTCACTAGGTGCTAAAAACGAGTCTGCTAAATACTTATAGAATTTCAATCGTACGCCTGATCAACATATGACCGAATTTCTTTGAGAACAAGGATGGACTGGTTGAAACATCGAGTTATAAAAAGTATTTTTATAAAACTATTTCGGCAATATATACATATATATATATATATAAAGTGTTTTAAAAATTTCTTAATAAAAAGAGTTTATAGAAAAATTTGTTCAATTTTTTTTATAATAATTATCAACTTAATAAAATTCTGGATTCGTTCCTTTCCGAGGACAAAAAGATTCAAAGGGAGGAGGAATGTGATAACTCGGATCTCTGGGCATCTGTTATTGATATTAATTGGGTTAATTAATAGAAATATTGAATTGTAAATTTAATAAATGAATCTAATCGTAAATATTTATGGGTTATTTTAGATAAATAGTGTTAAATATATGTATTTATTTTGAATTGATCTTGAATTGGATTTTTTTTATGGAATTTAAAGGATTGGATTTGAATTTGAAATTTAAAAAAAGAAAGAGAAGAAAGTATATCTTAAATATATGTTATATTAATTTGATCAAAAACATAAGTTATGTATAAATAAATGTTTATATAAATTCATATGTATATTTGCAAAAATCTAAAGCTTATTTAAATAAAATAAAAACACATTATACTCATGTGAATATTACATAACTACTTATTTATAACTTAAAATAAATTTATATATAAGAAAGTATTATAAACAAGAGTGTATATGTGTAAGATAATTAGAACTTAAGGGGTTAAGTTTAAAATTTTAATAAAATTTAAGTAAGTGTACAAAACAAAGTTATAATTTTTTTTTAAATAAGGACTTAAGCACATTTATTTAGCAAATGACATTTGCAAAGTCATGAATATAGAAAATAAACACTTGTAAGCTTATGTGACAAGTGGCAAAGTTTCTCATTTGAAATTGTAAAATGAAGGGAAAAATAGCCATGCCATTTTCTCATTTTTCAACTGATCTAAAAAAAAAATATGTCAAAACCTGTCAACAAAATTCAAACAAGAAAATCAGCAAACCAGAACTTTTTGGAAAAAAAAACTAAAACATCTAAGCAGATCATGGTAAATCCATCTCTATTTTGGAGCAACATTTCAAAATATTTCAGTTTTACAAGTTTTCAGAAGATCAGATCAACTCAGTTTCAAAGATCAAGCAAATCAAAAAAATAAAAAAATTCAAATTTTGCAGCAGTTTTATTTAGAGGCAAGGCTGCTTTGTTCAAGAAGATAAGGTGAGTAAAAACTGATACATCTTGATCTAGCATGCAATGATTCTTCTAAGTATGATTAGAATTATGCTGTGCATGTCGTTTTAAAATGATTTTAAGTATGTGTATGTGGGTTAATTTTATATACATGACAGGAACATAAAAGTAAGTCTCTGCCCAAACTGAAAACAGTGAAAGGAAAAAAAAATCAAATCTGGATTTTTGCTTTGTGTTTGGAAAACCTGCTTGAAGAAATTGTAATGGTTTGAATATATATACATATAGGTATGTATATATATGTATATATGGGAGTAGGTATGCGTGTGCATGTCTGGAATATGGGCTTTTGCTCTGTTCTAGTTTTTCAAGGTTCAAACCTTGTTTTGAAAATCAAATTCCTATTCTTTAAATCCTTAAGAGACCTTGGTGTCTAAATAAAATGTGATTGAATTGGCAAGATTTTAATGCTAAAAATATCTTAGGTAGTAAAAATGACAGAGTTGTCTGGAAATTAAAAAATACAGTAAAGTCATATTTTTGTTCAAATTTTAAGTGATAAAAATTTGGGCTTTTATTCCTTGATACTATTTGTTTACACAAATCATGAAGTTTAAGATCAAAGTCCAAATATTTAGTATGATGGATCGCGGAAAATTTCGAATTTATCGAAATTTGCAAAATGGGAAAATTCTGGAGTTTGGTGGCGGTTGAATGATCGGGGTTCTGGTGAAAGGTGGTTCTTGGATTAGGAATGATGGAAAAAATGGTTGAAGATTTTCTCGGGCATGGTGGAGACGAAACGAGGGTGAACTAGGGTTTACTGCCTGTTAGATTCGTCGGCATTTTTGGATTGCATTCTCCATCGTGGTAGATGCGAGCTCGATCGCGAATGGACTAATAGTCACGTGAGCCTTTGACGGAGGTTAGCTTGGAGTATTGTAACCGCCAGCGACCAGAGACATTGACATTGAGGGACGATTGATGATCTGGTCTTGGGTTTTGTTGCGGTGACTTGCTTGATTTCGTGCTTGAGGTAGCTTCTTACATCTGGGTGGATGGGGGTGACGGTGGGATCATCGCCGACTTGCCTGAGGTCGTAATACCTACCGGAGCAGCGGCGACGCTTTGTACACGTGCACGGTGGTGACACGAGGAACTGGGTTGGGTAGGTTGGTATTGTCTCGGATGGGAACTTGTGAGTTTTTATGCCTTGACTCGAAGTAATTAGAGACGAGAGAAAACTCGTGAGATTCTCGGAATTTTTGCAGTTTGAGCTCGGGTAAGCATTGATGCCCAGTATTATGAGTAGATTAGCATGTTTAGGATATTTTATTTACAAGCAGAACTCAGATTTCTTTTGGCAAGGAAACCATGGTTGCGAAGTGATAATTAAAGGAGATAAAAAGAGTTTTGAAGAATAATTTAATGGAGGATGAATTACTTAATGAAGTAATTATATAAATAATAGTGTTGACGGAAGTAAATCAAAAAAAAAAGATCACCTAATGTAAGGATTAATTGAGATTAATCAATTACTAACTTAAGGTTTATTAATTTACAGATAAGGAATAATTAATCTATAATTAAAGATTGATTAATTCGTTATGGATTTACAAATTTGTATTAGGAGATATTGATTAATAATTAGGGTTATTAATCAATAGTTAATGGATAATTACTCAGTTAATTAAAGATTAATTAATTGATTTATCGGGTAATTAAGGGATAAATTACCCAGTTGTAATTAATAAGATACATGTGATTTATTAATTGATAATTAATTAAGGATAGTCACTTGGTAATTGATTAAGTATGATTACTTAATAAGATTGGTAGGTGTAATTACTTAGTGAAGTAATTAATGGATTAATTGCTGAATGTAATTAATATAAGATAAATTACATAGGAAAAGTAATGAAGGATTCATTACTCGTGTAATTAATCAAAGAATTAATTAAAAAGTTAACTAATTGAGGTAAGTAACAACGGGATTGTTGATTACCGTTTATGATTGAATAGGGCTGATTAATGATGTAATTAAGGGTAAATTTCTGAAATTGTTTGAGGAAATTAATCGAGGATGATTAATCAAGATGGATAATTAAAGAATATTAGTAAACTGATTTGTAATCAATAGTTTAAGTAAAGATAGTCTAAGTGGATGAAGATTTGTAATTAATTTAATTAGAGGTAAGTTAAATAAATTTGGAAATAATCCATCTTGCTTATGAATGATTGAATGCTGATTAAATGACTTGAATAGATTTTTATCTGTGATATGAAATGTTCTGTAATATGATACATTGTGTTGAACAATGATAATGTGGTTACCTATGATGAAATACTATGTAAAGTGACATCCGGCGTTTAAAAGTAAATTGTATTCACTTGAATAACTTGGTATCAAATGATGTTGGATTCGAAGAGACCGGAGTCGGGTATTAGTTAATACCCGAAACCACTTCGATTCTGTATAAATCGATGGGTGAAATCAATAAGCTGTAATGGAAGGATTTAAGTGCATTGGACCATTTAATCTATGTTTTGGTACTTAGAAAATGTTGTGTGAAATAAGTGGAGTTTAACAGCTTGTGAAGTTGTAAATCTATATATGAGTTACCCGGGTTTTAATTAAGTTGTATGTTTTGGTATTCCTTGTTAAATGAGTTTACTCACGCTGGTTTCCAGCCTTACCCGGGTGTTACTTTGATGTAATGCTCGGGTCAGACCGAGTATTACAGATTTGCAGGTAAGGACGTTCTAGAGCTCAGGAGGAGAGCTAAAGGACAGAAACGTATAGAGTGTTTATCCATTGTGATATATATTGTTATTTATATGGGATAAGTTATTTTAAACTGTCCAGTGTTGTGAAATTGTTGTAACTCTGATGTAAAATGTAAATATACTGATACAGTTCTGCTTTGTAAACTGTTATTTATTTGCTATTATATTTAGTCCGCTGCGAATGTGAGATTGTGTTTTTCTTTTCTGTTCTTCTTCTATCTCTTTTCTTCCTTTCTCTAACTATCTGGAATTTTGGGGGTCGAAATTTCCGGATCGTTACATTTGGTATCAGAGCTAAAGGTTAAGCGAGAACCTTGGCTCTGGTGGGATTACTCATTAAGGATAGGGTAAGTGGTACCCTAGGATGAGTTGAGTGTATATATATGAGAGAGCATACTTGTTATTTTCGTATATAAAGGTTTTTAAATGATTTCAAAAATAAATGAATCTTATATAAGAAATAGATTATCTATTATATTAAGGAAATTGGTTGTAGTAGTAATTAAACTAAAAATAATAGTAAGAATTAAGAAGTAATAGAATGCAACCAAATTTAAATTGGAATTAAATAAAGATAAGTTTGAAATGGATTCAAACTAAAATTGAAACCTTGAATTGGAGAAGTATTTCAAAATAAGATGAATTAGAATTGGTTTCAAACCAAAGAAATAGATGGTTATTGTGTTTAATAATGAATGATTGTTCTTCAATAAACAATAAAATGTTTTATGGAAATAACCATTTGATGAGAATATCTTGTAAATTAGAAAGGATGGAAATTGAAGTGGATTTAAAATTGTGAAGTTTTGAATTCTAAATTTAAACATTTGAATTGATGTCAAATGTTAAAGGAGATAATATTATTCAAACTATTTTGAATATGATCTTATTTTAAAATAAGAGATGTTATTTAATATATTCAAATGAAAGGGTCCTGTTTCAAACCAGGGTTGTTTGAAATTTTAAAAGGATTTGTTTAAATTAAAATCCAAAGGTGGTTTAAAATTTTAAAGTATAAATTGGTATGTAAAAGAAGTTAATATGTATATATGTGGATATACACAATATCAAATATGATTTGAAATAAACTCTAAATGGTGAGTTTTGAATTTGGAATAAGATGTGATACTCAAGGTGATAAGTTTTTGAACTTAATAAGCGGAAAGATTATTTATGAGAAGTTTAAATTTTTAAATGGAAGTTCAAACTAGGTAAGGTTGACTGGATTAAGTGAATTGAGTTTAACTTGGGAAAAGTTAAATATGTTGGGATGTTCAACCTGATTTGTAAATTTTAAGTTGAAATTAAGATTTAACTTGGGAAGTTAAATGTTGATTGTAATTGAGAGTTTGTGTGATCTCAAATGGGTTTGAGATCTGGAATTTGAACTGAAATTAGTTCAAATTGAATTTGATTTGAAGTAATTGAAATTGTGATTGAGGATGTATGAGTATAAAATTCAAATGGAAAGTTTGAATTGGATTAATTTAAAACGATTTGAAATTGAAGTGGTTCAGTTTGAAATTAGTCCGAATTGATTTGAATAATTTGGAATTGTAATTAAAATTGAATAATTTTAAATTCAAATGGAATTTGAATTGAATTTGGGAGGAAATCAATAATAATTGTACTTGATTTGGAAATGGAGTTTGAAATTGGAATTAATTCAAACTGGAGTTGAAATGAATTAAAACTGGAACTAATTCAATTGAAATTTATTGGAATTAGTAGAAATTAGAGATCAAGGTTGAATAAAGTTAAATTTTGAAAGAAACCGAGGTTAATCCAACTTGAATTGGGGTTGAGTCAATTTCAATGGAAATTTAAAGTTATCTAAATTGGAATTGGGTCAATTTAAACGGAAGAGCAATTTAAAATGAATTGATGAGAATGGGGATTGGGAAGTGAGCAGTTTTGACTCTGGGCTATTTTTTTAATATAAATAGTTTTTATATAAACCTATTTTTCCAAGCTATTTATTATATATACAACCTTTCTTTTAAAAGCCAAACTATCTTATACTTGTTTTACAAATTTTTTGGAACTGTTTAACAATTTTCCAACTGTTTATAAACTAATTACTATCTTACTATTTTTTTGCAATTATCTAAGATTTCTATAATTATTTTAACTATTTTCTGAACTATTTTACACCTATTTTACAAACTAGTAATTATTTTCCAACTACTTATCTATTTTTTAATTTCTTAAGCTATTTTCTAAATAAACTAGTCGGAGTTCAAATTGTTATTGGTAAAATACCCAATTGAGATAAGAATAGAGGTGATAATCCAAATGGATTGAAGCAACTGTGAGTAAGTGAATGAAAATCAAAGTGAATGTGAATAGAAATGGAATTAATTTGGCTAATAACCAATAAGACAAATACGTAGGGTGTACGTATGTTATTTTACTCTCATAGTGATTTGATCCAGATTCGAGCACAGAATTTCGAGATAGTTATATCGATCCGAGTGGGATTTTTTTTAAACTCGATTTTCGACAAAGAACCTGGATATGGATTATTGATTGGTTCTGGATATTCTCTATCATAGTTATGACTATACAAGGAGAATGACGGTTTCTGATCAAGAAACCAGATCTGAGTCCGCACTAGGAAGTCGGGTGGACGATACTAGTTCGGAAGTGAAATTGTGTGGTCGAGTGAGCGATCAGATTGATATAGCATACGGATGATATGCGTACATCGTACGGATTGGAATGAAATTGATATTGAAGTTTGTGGATAAGAAATTTGAAATGGTTTTTTTTGAATTGAAAATATATTTTGTGAAATATATGAGGAAACAAAATAGAAATTGAATATTTCTATGGTAGAAATTTACTTTATGGAAGTAAGTAATACGGTTAATGATTTTATAGAGTAATCAAATTTGAATATTTGATTTGGAGTAAACAAAGTTAAATATCTTTGTTTTATAAAATGAAACTCCCCTTGTTGAATCTATTGCTTGAAGAAAAAGGGTTTTTGAAAATATTTGAAGTATAAAAGGAGTTTTATAAAAGTTTGAAATGATCCAAAGTTTTAAAAATACAAATCTGTATATATATAAAGGATCTTATGAAGATTTTAGAAAGGTTTTGGGAACCTTTGTATTTGGAAAGGCTTTTGATTTTTGGTAAAATCAATATTGGATTCGGAAAGCCTAATTTGAGAATTATCGATTTTGGGATAATCTATTTTGTGTAAAGAAGCTTTGTATGAGATCATACTAGGTGTATGATTTGTAGATACTATATGTGTATAGTATAAAATCTTTTGATGATGGCTCTGGGGAAAAAGACGCTTCCTTGAAATGAACTTCTCAGCAGTACCACCGGGTGGTGCTGCCTTGAGCCCCAAGGGTGGTTCAAAAGTTGATCCTGTGAGGAGTCCGGACTAAACTAGTTCCTAGGGATCTTGAGTAGGGGTTACCATAGCGAAAGTCGCATGTGTCGCTGAGAGCCAAGGTCTACGTTTGATTTTATATCGGTAGACTGCGAGCTATGGTATAACATAGCGAAAGTCGTGTGTGCTGCTGAGAGCCAACAGTCTGCGTTTGATTTTATATCGGCAGACTGCGACCTATGTAGGAGTGGAGAAGTTTCATTTTGACCGCGAAAATCAGAGGCCGCTGAGAGCCTGCAGTTACATGGACTTTTGCTGCGATGGCAACGTAACCCTGGATGAAACTGTGATCTGTTGTGTGAGTTCCATGGCGTAATCGAGAGGCCGCGGAGAGCCTGCAGTTACATGGAATTTTGTTGTGATGGCAACGTAAGCATGGAATGTAACTGTGACCATGAATGAGGGTGACGATTTCCAGGGCATTTTCACCAAAGATATATCCTCTATTTTCAAAAAAACCGTTTTCTATATTTTCAATAAAATTATTTTTCAAGCATTTTCACTGGGTGTCAAAAACGAGTCTGCTAAATACTTATAGAATTTCAATCGTACGCTTGATCAACGTCTGACCGAATTTCTATGAGAACAGGGATGGACTGGTGGAAACATCGAGTTATAAAAAGTATTTTTATAAAACTATTTCGGTAATATATATATATATATATATAAAGTGTTTTAAAAATTTCTTAATAAAAAGAGTTTATAGAAATTTGTACATTTTTTTTTAATAATTATCAACTTAATAAAATTCTGGATTCGTTCCTTTTCGAGGACGAAAAGATTCAAAGGGAGGAGGAATGTGATAACCCGGATCTCTGGGCATCTGTTATTGATATTAATTGGGTTAATTAATAGAAATATTGAATTGTAAATTTAATAAATGAATCTAATCGTAAATATTTATTGGTTATTTTAGATAAATAGTGTTAATATATGTATTTATTTTGAATTGATGTTGAATTGGATTTTTTTTATGGAATTTAAAGGATTGGATTTGAATTTGAAATTTAAAAAAAAAAAAGAGAAGCAAGTATGTCTTAAATATATGTTATATTAATTTGATCAAAAACATAATTATGTATAAATAAATGTTTATATAAATTCATATGTATATTTGCAAAATTCTAAAGCTTATTTAAATAAAATAAATACACATTATACTCATGTGAATATTAAATAATTACTTATTTATAACTTAAATAAATTTATAAATAAGAAAGTATTATAAACAAGAGTGTATATGTGTAAGATAATTAGAACTTAAGGGGTTAAGTTTAAAATTTTAATAAAATTTAAGTAAGTGTACAAAACAAAGTTATAAAATTTATTTAAATAAGGACTTAAACACATTTATTTAGCAAATGACATTTGCAAAGTCATGAATATAGAAAATAAACACCTGTAAGCTTATGTGACAAGTGGCAAAGTTTCTCATTTGAAATTGTAAAATGAAGGGAAAAATAGCCATGCCATTTTCTCATTTTTCAACTGATCTAAAAAAAAAATATGTCAAAACCTGTCAACAAAATTCAAACAAGAAAATCAGCAAACCAGAACTTTTTGGAAAAAAACTGAAACATTTAAGCAGATCATGGTAAATCCATCTCAGTTTTGGAGCATCATTTCAAAGTATTTCAGTTTTACAAGTTTTCAGAAGATCAGATCAACTCAGTTTCAAAGATCAAGCAAATCAAAAAAATCAAAAAAAATCAAATTTTGCAGCAGTTTTATTTAGAGGCAAGGCTGCTTTGTTCAAGAAGATAAGGTGAGTAAAAACTGATACATTTTGATCTAGCATGTAGTGATTCTTTTAAGTATGATTCGAATTATGCTGTGCATGTCGTTTTAAAATGATTTTAAGTATGTGTATGTGGGTTAATTTTATATACATGACAGGAACATAAAAGTAAGTCTCCGCCCAAACTGAAAACAGTGAAGGAAAAAAAATTTCAAATCTGGATTTTGCTTTGTGTTTGGCTTGAAGAAATTGTAATGTTTGAATATATATATACATATAGGTATGTATATATATGTATATATGGGGGTAGGTATGCGTGTGCATGTCTGGAATATGGGCTTTTGCTCTGTTCTAGTTTTTCAAGGTTCAAACCTTGTTTTGAAAATCAAATTCCTATTCTTTAAATCCTTTAGAGACCTTGGTGTCTAAATAAAATGTGATTGAATTGGCAAGATTTTAATGCTAAAAATATCTTAAGTAGTAAAAATGATAGAGTTGTCTGGAAATTTAAAAATTCAGTAAAGTCGTATTTTTGTTCAAATTTTAATTGATAAAAATTTGGGCTTTTATTCCTTGATACTATTTGTTTACACAAATCATGAAGTTTAAGATCAAAGTCAAAAAATTTAGTATGATGGATCGCGGAAAATTTCGAATTGATCGAAATTTGCAAATTAGGAAAATTCTGGTGTTTGGTGGCGTTTGAATGATCGGGGTTCTGGTGAAAGGTGGTTCTTGGATTGGGAATGATGGCAAAAATGGTTGAAGATTTTCTCGGGCATGGTGGAGACGAAACGAGGGTGAACTAGGGTTTACTGCCTGTTAGATTCGTCGGCATTTTTGGATTGCATTCTCCATCGTGGTAGATGCGAGCTCGATCGCGAATGGACTAATAGTCACGTGAGCCTTTGACGGAGGTTAGCTTGGAGTATTGTAACCGCCAGCGACCAGAGACATTGACACTGAGGGACGATTGATGATCTGGTTTTTGGTTTATTTGCGGTGACTTGCTTGATTTCGTGCTTGAGGTAGCTTCTTACATCTGGGTGGATGGGGGCGACGGTGAGATCATCGCCGACTTGCCTGAGGTCGTAATACCTACCGGAGCAGCGGCGACGCTTTGTACACGTGCACGGTGGTGACACGAGGAACTGGGTTGGGAAGGTTGGTATTGTCTTGGAGGGGAACTTGTGAGTTTTTATGCCTTGACTCGAAGTAATTAGAGACGAGAGAAAACTCATGAGATTCTCGGAATTTTTGCAGTTTGAGCTCGGGTAAGAATTGATGCCCAGTATTATGAGTAGATTAGCATGTTTAGGATATTTTATTTATAAGCAGAACTAAAATTTCTTTTGGCAAGGAAACCATGGTTACGAAGTGATAATTAAAGGAGATAAAAAGAGTTTTGAAGAATAATTTAATGGAGGATGAATTACTTAATGAAGTAATTAAATAAATAATAGTGTTGATGGAAGTAAATCAAAAAAAAATGATCACTTAATGTAAGGATTAATTGAGATTAATCAATTACTAACTTAAGGTTTATTAATTTACAGATAAGGAATAATTAATCTATAATTAAAGATTGATTAATTCGTTATGGATTTATAAATTTGTATTGGGAGATATTGATTAGTAATTAGGGTTATTAATCAATAGTTAATGGATAATTTGTCAGTTAATTAAAGATTAATTAATTGATTTATCGGGTAATTAAGGGATAAATTACCCATATGTAATTAATAAGATACATGTGATTTGTTAATTGATAATTAATTAAAGATAGTCACTTGGTAATTGATTAAGTATGATTGCTTAATAAGATTGGTAGGTGTAATTACTTAGTGAAGTAATTAATGGATAAATTGCTGAATGTAATTAATATAAGATAAATTACATAGGAAAAGTAATGAAGGATTCATTACTCGGTGTAATTAATCAAAGAATTAATTAAAAAGATAACTAATTGAGGTAAGTAATTACAGGATTGTTGATTACCATTAATGATTGAATAGGGCTGATTAATGATGTAATTAAGGGTAAATTTCTGAAATTGTTTGAGGAAAATTAATCGAGGATGATTAATCAAGATGGATAATTGAAGAATATTAGTAAATTGATTTGTAATTAATGGTTTATGTAAAGGTAATCTAAGTGGATGAAGATTTTTAATTAATTTAATTAGAGGTAAGTTAAATAAATTTGGAAATAATCCATCTTGCTTATGAATGATTGAATGCTGATTAAATGACTTGAATAGATTCATATCCGTGATATGAAATGTTCTTAATACGATACATTGTGTCGAACAATGATAATGTGGTTATCTATGATGAAATACTATGTAAAGTGACATCCGGCGTTTAAAAGTAAATTGTATTCACTTGAATAACTTGGTATCAAATGATGTTGGATTCGAAGAGACCGGAGTCGGGTATTAGTTAATACCCGAAACCACTTCGATTCTTTATAAATCGATGGGTGAAATCAATAAGCTGTAATGGAAGGATTTAAGTGTATTGGACCATTTAATCTAAGTTTTGGTACTTAGAAATTGTTGTGTGAAATAAGTGGAGTTTAACATCGTGTGAAGTTGTAAATCTATATATGAGTTACCCGGGTTTTAATTTGGTTGTATGTTTTGGTATTCCTTGTTAAATGAGTTTACTCACGCTGGTTTCCAGCCTGACCCGGATGTTACTTTGATGTAATGCTCGGGTTACACCGAGTATTACAGATTTGCAGGTAAGGACATTCTAGAGCTCAGGAGGAGAGCTAAAGGATAGAAATGTATAGAGTGCTTATCCGCTGTGATATATATTGTTATTTATATGGGATAAGTTATTTTAAACTGTCCAGTGTTGTGAAATAGTTGTAACTCTGATGTAAAATGTAAATATACTGATACAATTCTGCTTTGTAAACTGTTATTTATTTTCTATTATATTTAGTCCGCTGCGAATGTGAGATTGTGTGTTTCTTTTCTGTTCTTCTTCTTCTATCTCTTTTCTTCCTTTCTCTAACTATGTGGAATTTTCGGGATCGAAATTTTCGGATCGTTACATTTGGCATCCGATGGATATGGCATACGGTAGTTCCTTGAAATTTCATAGCATTTCGCATGTGACAGCAATTAAACATTTTAATCCGCGATAACCTAATGTCATCATGAGATAGTTATATGGAACCATCATCTATAGGACTTCCTTAACATGTGATAACCATGCAATGTTAACAAGCGATATTTAATGATGATAATAGATTCTAAGTAAATTGGTGAATTTTCCTATAAGTTTGGAAGATATCTTTCTGATGAAGTTTGAGAATTTCATATATATGAAATGACCACGGAGAATAATAAGCTAAAATGGAATAACTTATTTAGAGGGGTAAAATTGAGATTAAGCTTAAAAAACTATAGCATGATGAGTGTCAAGTAAGACGATAAAATGTAGGTGTAAGGCCTTATAGGTATATGGTGCCGTAATACCTCCTAATCGGGAGGCTACCAGAGAATACTCCATAGGTACGACGCAAATAGAAACTTGTATTAGGCGCGATAGGGTAGGTGACATGGCACAACTAGACTATGCCATGGTAGATATACCAATTACACATCTGGGCCGGTGGTAATGCGTAGCTGCTACTATCACCCACCTCGGACAAACTCCCTCTAAAATCAATGAAATCAAAAGTTGCCACCGAAACAATCCTAAGTCAGAGTATAATATCGAAGATGAGTATCCGACCAGAGGAATGACCTCATTGGCCCGAGAATCGCTCCTGTTTTAGCCACCTTATGCCAACTAATGGGAGTCGGGTCCACGTAATTACCTCAAAGGAAAACGCCGCCACCATCCTACTTCATTCTGGAATCTCCACCGCGTACACGGTTGTTAAAGTGGTTTTTCGGGGTTGGTAGAGAGTATGACAACTTCCGTTCCTGGTCTCTTCAACAACCAATCGTTATTATAACACCGTGGTTATTTCAAAATAATTTATACTTTAAAGCTAGAATATAATATCTCTTTCAAACCATATAAATATGATATCATTTATATTTTTAAAACCCAAATCAATATGATTTCATTTTTATTTTATAAATATCCCTTTCCCAAAATCATAATATTTTCGAATATATATATATACCTTGAAAGCATAGCTTTGAAACATAACTTTTAATACTTAATGGTTCAAATACTACATTACTTTATAAAATAAACATCTTCTTTAAATTTCACAATAAATTCCCAATATCAATTTGAACCTCCAAATAAACCATTTTAATTCCCAAATATTTCAAAGCTTAAATATTCTATATTTCAAAACTTTATAGTTTATATATTTCAATCTTTAAATATTCCACTATTTCAAAATGGATTCTTTGATAATTTAATATATATATCAAATTCAATTCCTATTGTTTAAACTTGAAATATTTACTTACTAAACAAATATTATTCAGGTAAAACCCTTAAACTTTAATATCAGGATATTCTTTTAATTAAATTAACTTGATAATATTATTTAAATCAATTTGATATTCATTTAAATCCTCTAATCAAAAATCAAGTTATAAGATCATACCCTTTAAATCTTAATTTATTTACATTTCAAAACAAATTTTTGAGGAAATTTTCAGATACTTTAATTCAAATCATATTCACATTTATCTTAAACCTTACTTTTATTTAAGTTATTATAAACTCTATATACAATAGTAATTCAAATATGTTTTTAACCATATTATATGGACGACATCAACTTCATTATTTAGCTTATTATAAAATACAAAACAAGTTTTTACATAGCTAAATTCAAGAATTTTTACTATATATATATATAAAAATTTAAATATTTATTAAACCGTATTCTTTCCAAAACCATAGAAAATCATTTCAAATATATATATATATATATATACACACCGCGGTGCCTGTATATAATTTTCTATCCTATGGTTAAGTGATACAGATGTTTATCATTTCGACCCGCAATTTAAAAATAAAAATGCGGTTGTATATCATTTCAAACCACAATCCCGAATGAAATGAAAATGCATAATAACTTGCAGTTATATAATATAAATATGGCATCCATTCATCCATCATATCAATCATCAAACATTCATCAATTTATCATCCAATTCAAACAATCACATTAATAAATAATAATTAATTACCGACAGTTAATTTTTCAATAATGAATTAAATAACTGTTTAATCGTAGTTTATATGCAATAATAAAATTTAACTAAAATTTTAACTGGCAGTTTTAAATGCAATGTGTTAACGCTAAAATGTGAACGCTAACACCCCGGTGTGTGAAGTGTAGTTGTGAAAGCACCACCCGATAGATCGGGAAAGAATTACAAGCAAGTAATAGCAGAAAAGCAGTAAACAACAACAATTTTATAGTGGTTCGGCTTAAGGGTATAGCCTACGTCCACTCTAAGTACTTTTATTAATAATCCCGTTACAAGCTGATACAATTCTTCTCAAGTACAATATACTTCAAGTTACAAGTGATTTGGAACAAATAGCCTAAACTTCAATGTCGATTAAAGTCCTTAAATCCATGTTGAAGATGTGTGGTTTCTTCGTGGAGTTCTTTGACGAATTCCTCTAATCTTGAAAGCTCTAAGTGTTGATGAAGTTCTCAATGCAGCAAGGTAACGGTGTATGAAGAGAATGTGCCCAAAAGTCCTTTGAATGTTGGAGGTGGTTGCCTATTTATAGAGAGTTTCGGTCTGGAATTATTGCCAAGTCCTAAGTCGTGGCCGATTTAAGTTAAGTCGTAGCCGACTTAATATGAGTCGTGGCCGGTCCATCTGGCCCCTTCATGGCTTCACAAGAGTTCACTTGCACAAGTCCTAGGTCGCCTCCGAGTCAACACCACCCCTTCTTAGTAATATGGCCTCGGGTTTGCATTTAATAGCTTTAAGTCGTTCACGACTCAAATTAGGTCGTGAGTCGTGACCGAGATAACTGGGAGCTGAATCGTGCACGAGTTAAGAGGCTGCTGTGCTGAGTAGCTGCATTGAACTCATCTTCCTTTTCTTGAGTCGTGAACGAGCTAACATTGGTCCTAAATCGGTTGTGACTTGGGTCGGCAACTATTCTAGGTCGCCAGCTTGGTAAAACATTAGATCGGTAACTCGGTCAAGTCACTGAGTCGGCATCTCTTTTAGGCCTTAGGTCGGCCTTCCTATTAAGTCGGCATCCTCTGAGTCTTAAGCCAGTACCCACGTTAGGTCGTCCACTGTTTTAGCCTTAACTCGGTATTTCTTAAGTCGGTATGCCTCTCAAACCTACTAAGTCGGTAACCCTTTGAGCCTTAAGTCAGTATCCCTGATAAGGCAGTTAGGTCGGTATCTATGTGGAGTGTTAGGTCGGCATACCCCTTAGGCCTTAGGTCGGCACCCCTGTTAGGCCTTAAGTCGGCATGCTTCTAACTGTTAGGTCGGAACCTCTTGATGCACTAGATCGGTAAGTCATGGTCGAGGCGGAGTTAACATTTGCCCCTCGAAGTATACGCCTAAATGTTAGGTCGTGTGCTTCGATAGCCCTTAACCCGTCCCCTCTTAGGTCGGTAGGTCGTATGCGACCTAACAGTTAGACCGTGTGTGTTGCTCCAAATTTTCCACTGCAGGGTATAAGTTGACCCTCTTCCTCTTTCTTCGTCACTTACTCTCTTGCCTGATTCCGCCATTAAAGTATTCTCAAGTTCCTAGAAGCGATTTCCTTCCAACTAATCACCGATAACCTCTACCATCCATTGCGTAAGTGATTCTATTCCTCTTTCGATTGTAGATTACTGTCGATTCATGAATCCTGTCGCTCGAACACGAATCGCCTCTTTGCGTGATGCTCCATCAAGAATACCATTGTTTTCGTAATTGATGAAGTTTAGGTTGCTTGAGGTGATCGTTGATACAATGAAGGTGGCTTATCGCCTCAGTCTCGATGGTCTTTGATGGCAGGACATCGGATCTGTAACAATTTCAAATTGTTTTATTGGGTGATTGGATTACGTGAATGAAGGCGGCTGTTGATGGAATGGTTATTGGGTTAACGGGTTGAATGTAGTGAGATGTTAGTCCGGAAGCGACTCAGTGAATTTGGGTAGCTTAACATTTGACCGACCTTACCCTTAGATCGTAGCCAAATTAATTCTTGGGAGAATCTGCCGATCTAATCTTCTACTGATTTAAGCTTTCAATCATAGCCGAGTTAAGCCTTCAACCCGTGACCGAGTTGACACTTAAACCGCTGCCGAGTTAACACTTAAACCGCTGCCGAGTTAACACTTAGACCGTTGTCGAGTTAACACTCAGAGAATTTCACACCACTTCTTGGACCAGAGCCTTCCTCTCTTACTATCCTCCACGACCTAAAGAACTACCGCTTTAAGGAACCAGAAACCTAACCTTAACTCGCGAGAAATTCCTTGGGTCGCAGCCGATTTAACACTTAGATGCCTAACTCGAATTCCCACTTAAAAGCATAGTTCCAATTTGAATTCTTAACTTGATCTACTGTGCTAAACAGCTTAAATTTTGGATCATTTTAACCTTGTTGCTTTACTTCATAGACCACATTGTCTTATAGGTTAACAACCTGCTGAAAACAACAATCACAAAGACCAAGGCGAATATATTGCCATTGACTGCCCACATCAAATGACAGATTAGCTGACATAAAGTAATCAATTTAAATACATTGTATGAAATGCTGTGAACCATTCAACTAAAGTGAAGTATTAATGCAAAGCATCGCTAACTTGAACTGATTTGCTTGCATCAACATTACACTTGCATATTAAAACAATGAATCTTGGACTTTATAACTGACAAATGCTTGCTAGCTTTTATTCCAATTACATTTGTTTACTGCTTGATTGATTTTACACAACACTTCACACACTTTAGGAAACGTGCACCTTCATGTTTGAACACCCAGTTATTTATGTAGAATGACTTCCCACCGAGAAGAAGAAGTGGTAACTCAAGAGGAAGAAACTTTTCCGATAGCTGTTCCCATAGAGAATCCTCCGGAGAGAACCTCGACTATTCTAACTTCGAGAGCGTTTATCCAGCTGCGCACTCAATTTGGCTTTGCTGAAAGTGATGTTCTTCTCCCTGGGCCAAGTGATACTGCTGACAATCCTCCCTATGGTTTTGTTGCAGTCAATCGCCAAATGTGCTTAAGTGGGGCGATTCCTCCTTTTAACGACTTCCTTCGAACTCTTCTCCTTCGGTTGACAATCTCTCCGTTTCAACTTCATCCCAATGGCTATGCCATCTTGACGGGGTTATGTGTTTTGTTTAGAAGAACTCTTGATCGCCTACCGAGTTTTGAAGAAATTCGTTATCTGTGCTCGTTTGCAAAGAGTAAAGATCATCCTTCCCTCATTATTGTGAGAAGTGCCAGAAACCGCAAGCTCATTTCCGATCTTACTGAAAGTGTTCATGGATTTTTGAATCAGTTTTTCTTTGCTCGCTGTCCCCCAGGGTTTTATGCCATCTGGAGAGTAGGAAGTAAGATTAGTGTTTCTATTTTTTCCGTTTTGAAACCTTTTCGAGATCCGAACTTTCAGTTGCTAATTTCATTCTTTGTTCCTTTCAGCACTTCCTCTCCCTTCTAGAGACCCAATTCATAAGCAAGTTTTTGAGAGGTTGAGTGTCGTGGCCACAGAAGAGAGGAGCATAAAATTTCTGTTGAGGGATGAATTTTTACATCAACATGGGCTTCTACACACTTCTCGCTCTATGCATGCTCATGAAGTTCCAACGGAAGTCCCCGATTCTCCAATAAAGACTCCTGAATCTTCGCTGGTGAAGTGCTCCACTTCTGTTGATGTTGCGGGGCCATCTGATAAACTTGCCCCGGTTATCGAGGAAGAAGAGCCTCAGGGATCCTCTCACCATTCACAAGAATCTGGTGAAAAGGCTAAGAAATCCAGTCCTGTCAAGCAAAGCAGGGACGATACCTTCGAAGGATTGAGTGACCTCTTCGCTACTTCACAAGAGATCTTCAAAGATGACCCTACTACTGCCGGGATTTCTTCTTCAGTAGTTGAAGCTACTTCTATTTTGCAACAGTCGCCGTCGACTCAAGAGTTGACGTTAACTATTACACCCACAACCACTCCCCAAATAAAGAGTGGTTCGTAGATTAATGCGCGTAGTTTGCACATCACACACACTTAGAATTTCTCATCACTTCTATGCACTTATCTTCTTGTACTTTAAAGATTTTTAAAGCTTATTATTTTAATTCCAGATTCTCCTATGGGGCGCAGCGGCTCGTACTATGATGATTTCCAGCGCTACGGGAGGCGTAGCCAGTATGATTACAGGCGTTACCTTCCTTCTTACAGAGAGTCGGATGAAGAGAGGGCCATCAGGAAAGCCGACGAGAGACGAGCATATGAAGAACGTCGCCGAAGGGAACAAGAAAGACATGATCTTCCCCACAGAGATGATGACACCCAAAAGAGAAAAGCTCATGATGAGAGAGGAAAGAGTCACATAGACGATTCTTCTAGCAAGCGGGCTAGACTTACTGAAGAAACAACTCCTTCAGCTTCTGAACATGTCCCTGCTCAATCTCCTGCTCCCGCTCGCTCCGACATTCAAGCAATCATCAACGGCCCGCATACCAAGTCGGGCAAGGTCCTCCCACTCTTCAAAGTCGATTTCCTCAGTGGTGCCTGAGAGGGGTTCGATTTGATCTCGACTTGGTTCCCCTCGACAAACCGGCTATGCTGCGAAATCTTGATGCTGTCAGGACCGATATCGAAAGAATGTCGAACTGGCAAAAACTCCTCGACGAACTTCAGAGGGTTAACCGAGCCAATCTCGAGGCCATGCTAACAATGGAGAATGATAAGGCTGAGTGGCAGAAGACTCTCGAACAACATGACGCCGAAATGAGAAGTATTGCTTCCTATAATGAAAAGCTGGAAGCGGAAGTAGAAAAACTTAAGGAAGAATTAGCTACTTCATCTACTTTCCATTCACAAAAGGAGAGCATGCTTCAGCAACAAGTACGAGATGCGCATGCCAGTCAAAGAGCAGTCGAAGATAAGCTTGCACACAAGGAAAAGGTCATAGAAGAATATCGTGTTGAAACTGTACAACTGCGAGAACAGACCGGCTCTCAAAGCTTGGAGATAGAGTTGTTAAAAACTCGACTTGCTATGGCCGAAAAGGAGCGCGACGAGGCTGTTGCTGGTAAACTTGCAGCCGAAGAGGCTCATCAAGCAACCAAAGCTGACATTAGCTCTACATTATTCGATTTTTACCTGCACAGCATTTTGGGACGTGGCAGCCTTGCCTTTCTAGGCCCCAAGTATGAAATCACACTGGCTGAAGTTTGGGAGGCAGCACTTGATATGCTCGGTGGTAAAGGTGCTGGATATGCTGAGTCAGCCCTTGAAGAGCATTATCTTGATGACGAAGCCCGTGCCGCTCTTGCCAAGGGTAAGGAGCAGCTTGCCAGAGCGCGGGCCGGGATGGCGGAAGAGGTGCGTTCTGAAAAAGAAGTACCGCCTACCATCTCTGAACGTCCTCTAGTTTCTCCCGAGGTGGACATTACAGGCCCTAGTGCTCATTTGCCGCCTCCTACAAGAACTGGGGTAATCACCCCTACTGATGAAGAGGCTTTGCAGGACATTGGGGCTCAGAATTATGAGATTGAACTGACGAAGCCAACATCTTCAGGTAATTCCGACATTGGTCCGATTCAGGTGGATTGCCTGCTTATTCCTCAAAAATTTAATGAGCTTCTCGATTACCTCTTGAATCTCGATGAACCCATATCTCCCTTCTTTCGGGAAGATACTAACATTTTCAATTTTTCTTCTTCTGCAGTTGAAACAACAAGTGCCATGCAGACTTCGCCTTCTCTGGTTATTCCTCCTCCATCTCTTCAGGTGACTCCTCCTTCTGCTTCACAACCTGGGTCACAAGAGGAGAAAATTGAGGCTCTTCATGGTTTGGATGACCCTGTTGCCTCGCAGGAGCAAAAAGATGAGGGACTCGAAGGAGGCGAGATCTCTCCGGAGCGGACTCCTTCTGACGACGTAGTTTTGTCCGCTCTCGTTACTCCGGGGAGTGAGTCTTCTTCGCAGAGAAGAAAGAAGCATGGGACATCGAAGAGGAGGGGGAAGAAAATTATCACCACTGAAGAGGAACCGGAAATTGCGCCAGTTGCACCTCCCTCCCCTTCTTCCCTTATGCCTTCAGACCAACCTGGAAGACCCGAAAAGCTAACCACTCGGCCGGGTAAAGGGTCTAAAGGCGGCAGGAAGAAATGAAGAGTTGAGCTTTTTGATTCCTTTTTTGTGTAATGGTCGGATGTTGTGCAGGCACCGGCCCCTTCTTTTTTATTTTGAAACCTGTATCTGCAATATCTGCAATTGAATAAAGTGATTCTTTATTTGTACAGACTTTTGTTTGAATTTGAGAATGCATTTATTATTCATTTTTGCACAAGTTTATTTATACGATGTTGCGGTGAGCTTGTGGTATGTTGTTTGAGCGTACTTTACCGACATAGTTATACCGCTTAGTATGTAACTATACCATGTTGCCCCTATACCATGAACTTACTGCAATATCGTATACTTCGAGGGGACTTGCACTCTCGTTTTCTAAAGAATAATTACTTCATTCTCGAAGAGAATTTTCGTAGAGTGCAACTTCCTTCATATAAGTTTCTACGCTTTACCCTTCGAAGAAATTGCAACTTCCTTCATATAAAAATTTGTGCCTCTGAGGAGATATTTTTTTACGTTTCAACACTTGGAAGTTTTATTTCAATCTTGGTGAAACGTGGGCGTCTGAAGAGGTCTTTCTTTTCAATTGTGTCCCCGGGAGGGGGTTGTACCTCTGAGGAGGGATTTCTCACGTTTCAACACATGGAAGTTTTATTTCAATCTTGGTGAAACGTGTACCTCCAAAGAGTTGTGCCTTCGAGGAAAGCCTTTTCACGTTTCAACACTTGGAAGTTTTATTTCAATCTCGGTGAAACGTGGACTTTCAGAAAGGTCTTTATTTTGTTTTGCATTTCAACTTTGGTGAAGTGAAATTCCGAAGAGCGGTTGTTACACTTCAACTCCTGGTGAAATGGGCCTCCGAAGAGGGCTTTTTATTTTGTTTGCATTTCAACTCTGGTGAAGTGAAATCCCGAAGAGCGGTCATAACACTTCAACTCCTGGTGAAATGTGCCCCCGAAGAGGTCTTTATTTTGTTTGCATTTCAACTCTGGTGAAGTGAAATCCCGAAGAGCGGTCATAACACTTCAACTCCTGGTGAAATGGGCCTCCGAAGAGGGCTTTTTATTTTGTTTGCATTTCAACTCTGGTGAAGTGAAATCCCGAAGAGCGGTCATAACACTTCAACTCCTGGTGAAATGGGCCTCCGAAGAGGGCTTTTTATTTTGTTTGCATTTCAACTCTGGTGAAGTGAAATCCCGAAGAGCGATCATAACACTTCAACTCCTGGTGAAATGGGCCTCCGAAGAGGGCTTTTTATTTTATTTGCATTTCAACTCTGGTGAAGTGAAATCCCGAAGAGCGGTCATAACACTTCAACTCCTGGTGAAATGTGCCCCCGAAGAGGTCTTTATTTTGTTTGCATTTCAACTCTGGTGAAGTGTAGTTCCGAAGAGCGGCTGTTACACTTCAACTCCTGGTGAAATGTGCCCCAGAGATGGTTTACATTGCCTGGAAGTTACTCTCTCATGGTTGGTGGGTCATGACTCCTCCAATCTTTTTTGTTGAGTAGAGAACTTTCTTTTTTGTGGCATATGTCCCATTAGAGGTCTTTGTCCTCCGAAAAGTTGTGCCTCCGAAGAGGAGCATTTTGCCTCTGAAGAGGGCTTTGGTCTCTGAGGAGAAGCATTTGGTCCCCGTAGAGAAGCATTTCGCCTCCGAAGAGGGCTTTGGTCTCTGAGGAGAAGCATTCGATCTCCGTAGAGAAGCATTTCGCCTCCGAAGAGGGCTTTGGTCTCTGAGGAGAAGCATTTGGTCTCCGTAGAGAAGCTTTTTGCCTCCGAAGAGGGCTTCGGTCTCTGAGGAGAAGCATTCGGTCTCCGTAGAGAAGCTTTTTGTTTCCGAAGAGGGCTTTGGTCTCTGAGGAGAAGCATTTGGTCTCCGTAGAGAAGCTTTTTGCCCCTGAAGAGGGCTTCGGTCTCTGAGGAGAAGCATTCGGTCTCCGTAGAGAAGCATTTCGCCTCCGAAGAGGGCTTTGGTCTCTGAGGAGAAGCATTCGATCCCCGTAGAGAAGCATTTTGCCTCTGAAGAGGGCTTTGGTCTCTGAGGAGAAGCATTCGATCTCCGTAGAGAAGCATTTCGCCTCCGAAGAGGGCTTTGGTCTCTGAGGAGAAGCATTTGGTCTCCGTAGAGAAGCTTTTTGTCTCCGAAGAGGGCTTCGGTCTCTGAGGAGAAGCATTCGGTCTCCGTAGAGAAGCATTTCGCCTCCGAAGAGGGCTTCGGTCTCTGAGGAGAAGCATTCGATCCCCGTAGAGAAGCTTTTTGCCTCCGAAGAGGGCTTCGGTCTCTGAGGAGAAGCATTCGGTCTCCGTAGAGAAGCATTTCGCCTCCGAAGAGGGCTTTTCACATTTCATCTCACGGGAGTATGTTGACCGGGTGTGGTGAAATGCGTGCCCCTAAGTAGGGTTATTGTCAGGAAGTTTGGAGTTTCCTTTTCTCGGTTGGATGGATTCTCGGGAGTGTGTCGACCAATAACTCCATGACTTTGTAACGAGAAAGACGCCTTTTTTTTCGGTGAAGTCCGCTTGAGGTCTTTATCCTCTGAGGAGTTATGCCTTCAAAGAGGGCTTGTGCTTCTGAAATATTCTTTTTGCTGGCTGACGCTTACTCTCGCATGTCTCTTTGTCATTGATTCATGTTGACAATCCCCATTGCTTCGCAAGTGTCACCACTTTCAGCTGTCAAGCCTCTCCCTTACCCAAAGGAGTATATTTTATAGTTAAGCAAATTGGTGGTGGCAGATATAGGTTCTTTAACTTGCTGTTTGTTTGTTCAAGCATCTGTAGTTAGCTATATATGATCTGCTTCTATCCACCTTGCTTACTTTCGTCTGAAGTTCTCCTTTTGTAGGATTTGAATATGGGAATTTTGAATGGCTCAGTGCTTGACTGCTGGATGATGTCGCGGATCACTTGGTCTTGTGACTGGTAAGCTTTGTTTTTATGGCCTGCATTATTAAATCATTTTTTTTAGTAACACGATTAACGTATTTCATATGCCGAAATAAAACAAAGCAGTTTATAGTAGTAGGGAACACAAGAATTATAGCGTTTTAGCCGAAACTGGGCCTGTATCCACTTTATAGCTTTTGCTATTTGCCTGGCTTGCAATTGCCCTTAACAAGAGAATCATATATTTATAAATTCTTTGCAATATTTCAGCAAAGTTTTCATGTAAAATATGGATGTAAATGGTTGCTGTTCCAAGTTCTTGGAATTGGTTCTCTTTTGACAGTTGTAAATTTGATTGATTATATTAGCAATTCCTTAGTGCCGTCTTTGAGTGTGCATCATCTTCTTCTGAGGTGGTGGTTTTAACTGAAGAAACATACTCTAGCCAAATCTTATTTGTTTGCTTAGAGTACTTCTTATTCAGGATTTGACCCTGGAATTCTGTTGTTTAAGGCTTGCTTTTGAATGCTACCGAGGGTTGCTTGATATTGCAATGAATCAGCTTGGCATTGATTGCCTGCAAATTTAGATCGATAATCTTAGAGATATTCTCAGAGTATTTCACATATCGAAATAAAATAAGCGACTTGTAATAATAGGGAAAGCAAGACTTATAGTTTTTATTATTTATTGGCATTGTTTTTACAACAGATTTTGATACAAGAATCATTGGATCAGCACTCTTTTACAAATTTGAAACAAAGTGTTCAAGTAAGGTATGGAAGCAATTGCTGCCCCAGGCTTTAGGGATTGAATCTTTTGGCATAAGAGGACTGGATGGCAACATCTTTCAGAATCGAAACTTCCTTTCACTTTGAAGGTCTCCTTGGAGCGTGAGCACGTCTTCCCGCCTCATCCAATTTTTCCCTGCCTGGTGAGGGCTTGTTGTGATGATACTGATGATAGGACCTTCATCTCCCTGTGCCACGGTTCTTTTATTTGAGCTACATTGTTGAGCGGGAACCAGCTGCACTTTAGAGGATGAGGAGTAGCTAATTCCATCTTTTTTCACATACTGTTGCAGTTCATTCTGCTTGATCAATTCTTCAATCTCCTTCCTTAGATGGCGACATTGGTTAGTTTCATGGCCAGGTTGATTGTGAAATTGACAGAATTTCCCATTGTCTGTCGCGCTTCTCCTCATCAGGGATGGCTTGGGGTACACAACAACATCCTTTGTTGCCAAGAAGATACTTTCCGGAGTGTCGGTCAAGGGAGTGAAGTCGGAGGGTATGAAGCATCGAGCTTTTTTCAAGAATTTTTGCCTTCTCCTTCCCCCATTCTTCTCTTTTTGTTCAATCATTTCCGGTATGTATTCTTCATTGTTACCAGGACTCAATGGGTAATCGTCAACTATTCTTTCAAAAGTTCGCCTTGACAAACGTTCGTGGATAGTTGGTTGTGGCCATGAATTCTCTGTTTGGGGGAATGTTCCAATAGTAATGCCAGTTGCTCGTTGAGGAGTATTCCATTCTTCTGAAACCTGGGCCTCTTTGGCAATGGTTTTTATATCACTTTCTAGTCGATGGACTTCTTCCTGCAAAGCGTTCATCTTATCCAGTATCCTATTGCTTTGAACTTCCATGTGTTGATATATTCCATATATCACGGCGTTTAATTCAGCCCTTGTGACTCCAATACTTGAAGCTGTTTCACTTAGCGTGGGAAGAGCAATGGCATTGCTGCAAGTACTTTCAAACCTCAAAAACTTCCGTTTCCTTTCTGAAGCCATGATTTCTGTTAGAATTTTGTTGAACAATGGTTGAAGTTTGCCCTGAGTTCAATTCTCAGTGAAAGCACCAAAAATGTTAACGCTAAAATGTGAACGGTAACACCCCGGTGTGTGAAGTGTAGTTGTGAAAGCACCACCCGATAGATCGGGAAAGAATTACAAGCAAGTAATAGCAGAAAAGCAGTAAACAACAACAATTTTATAGTGGTTCGGCTTAAGGGTATAGCCTACATCCACTCTAAGTACTTTTATTAATAATCCCGTTACAAGCTGATACAATTCTTCTCAAGTACAATATACTTCAAGTTACAAGTGATTTGGAACAAATAGCCTAAACTTCAATGTCGATTAAAGTCCTTAAATCCATGTTGAAGATGTGTGTTTTCTTCGTGGAGTTCTTTGACGAATTCCTCTAATCTTGAAAGCTCTAAGTGTTGATGAAGTTCTCAATGCAGCAAGGTAACGGTGTATGAAGAGAATGTGCCCAAAAGTCCTTTGAATGTTGGAGGTAGTTGCCTATTTATAGAGAGTTTCGGTCTGGAATTATTGCCAAGTCCTAAGTCGTGGCCGATTTAAGTTAAGTCGTAGCCGACTTAATATGAGTCGTGGCCGGTCCATCTGGCCCCTTCATGGCTTCACAAGAGTTCACTTGCACAAGTCCTAGGTCGCCTCCGAGTCAACACCACCCCTTCTTAGTAATATGGCCTCCGGTTTGCATTTAATAGCTTTAAGTCGTTCACGACTCAAATTAGGTCGTGAGTCGTGACCGAGATAACTGGGAGCTGAATCGTGCACGAGTTAAGAGGCTGCTGTGCTGAGTAGCTGCATTGAACTCATCTTCCTTTTCTTGAGTCGTGAACGAGCTAACATTGGTCCTAAATCGGTTGTGACTTGGGTCGGCAACTATTCTAGGTCGCCAGCTTGGTAAAACATTAGATCGGTAACTCGGTCAAGTCACTGAGTCGGCATCTCTTTTAGGCCTTAGGTCGGCCTTCCTATTAAGTCGGCATCCTCTGAGTCTTAAGCCAGTACCCACGTTAGGTCGTCCACTGTTTTAGCCTTAACTCGGTATTTCTTAAGTCGGTATGCCTCTCAAACCTACTAAGTCGGTAACCCTTTGAGCCTTAAGTCAGTCTCCCTGATAAGGCAGTTAGGTCGGTATCTATGTGGAGTGTTAGGTCGGCATACCCCTTAGGCCTTAGGTCGGCACCCCTGTTAGGCCTTAAGTCGGCATGCTTCTAACTGTTAGGTCGGAACCTCTTGATGCACTAGATCGGTAAGTCATGGTCGAGGCGGAGTTAACACAATGAATACATTAATTAAAAATTAACTGGAAATTTTAAATGCAATAATGAATTAAATAACGCATAAATTAAATGAATGCAATTTAACTGAGAAAATGATGAAATATATGCCAAAAAACTATAAATAAAATTTTAAACACATCACAAATCAATTTAACCAACATAAGAAATCTTAGAAGTTGTGAGTGGGTTAAAACACTCACCTTTGGGATTTAAATTGAATTCAAATCCAATTTAAACCCAAAAATTTGACCGTCTCTGAATTCGTCCAAACCAACGTTATCCAATCCAGAATTTTATTACGTTCCTAAAAAAAACTACGTGTAAATTGGTGTTGGTATGTGAAAGATATTGCGAAAATTGTTATTGAATTTTCATAATAAAAATTAAAAAAAGAGGACACATTAACTCACCCTCCACGTCATCATCTTCCCATACTCACGCAATAGTGACAAAACACGCAAGCTACAGGATACGCGACCCACTACACGCGTTTGCTTCTGCTCGACCCAGTAATGCGTGTCAAAACCGCGAACCACCGCGACCTCGCATCCGACGTCGGCCAACGTCGCACCCTCCCTAGCCGAGGCCCCCTTCGCGATGACTTCTCGCTCGCCCAAATCAGTAGCTGCTGTCCAAAGTTTCGAACCCTAATCCAATTTTTGCATGCAATCGGACCGTTAACTTTACGAATGAACGCCGCAGATTGACTCCCCTCGGTCCCCTCTACAATACCCAGAAACAATTCGACGATCTGACTAGCTTGATAGCGGCGATGATGAACGGCCGAGAATAAACGATTAATTTCTGAGAAAACGATAACTCGAATTGAAAAACGAATTCCACCAATAGATTACGCTCATTGAGAGCTTCAATATATATATTTTTTGGAATTTTTCTGAGGACTTTGAAATTTTAGGCTTTGGATTTGATTTGGGAGTGGATCTGAAGTTATGTTGTTTGCCATTGAGGAGGCGAGAGTTGAGATATGCGTACAGCCAAATGAAAATGAGGGGAATTAGGGTTTATAACCATATATTTATAGGCAAAGTTGAAATAGGATGGATCGGATAAGATAGATGTACGCGCTAAACTATACATGACCCGAAAAGCCCGTTTCGACTCCGGAACGAAATTAGGTAAACCCATATATCAAAATAGGTGTTTTAAAATATTTTAAATGCAATAGAAAAGGTTTCACGTCCAAATTCCATCTTATGGAGAAGTTATGCAAAATCCATATTTTTTCAGAATTGATTTCAATTGATTTCAAATGCATAAATTTCAAGGCGTTTCGAGTCCGTACGATCAAACGTCAAGTCCGATCGCTACGAAACTTGCAACCTTATTATAATTCGCCATTACGGATCCGTTGAAACTGGTTTCGTCGAAATTCGAGTCAGTGGCCAAAGTGGCTATTTTTATATTAGTTAAAAAAATTTACAATTAATTTATTTAATCAAATTTTAAATTCAAATTCTAAATTTTGTAAATTTTAACACCTTTATATTTCTCAAACATTTGCAATGATTTAAACAAAATATAAATGTCAAAGCAGAGAGGATAAATTTATCAATTCCAATATTAACCTCAGTTTCATTAAATTCCAAATTTATAAATTTAATCTCCAAAAATTCTATTAAATTCACTTTCATTCTATTATTCAATTCACTATCATTAAACGAATAAAATGTTGGATTTACACTATTACCATAATATTCTTAGATTCCATTTAACTTTCTATTAACGCAATAATTAGACGTTTGATTTCATTAAATTCCAATAAAACCTATTGTTATACACTAATTTCCAATATATTGACACAACTTAAATTTGCATTCTTTTCATTCAATATCAACTATCATTTGATAAGTAAAATTAACATTAGATTTGTTGACCCTCAATATTCTACGACTCAAGAACTGCACCACTCAAACAGATTACGCGACTTAACGAGTCAAGGGTTGGTCGACTTATGGGAGTCAACAACTTAAGGAAGTGGACGATCTACGACTCAAGGAATGGGCGATCTAACGGTTTAACGAGTTGAAGGACTTGGTGACTTACGACATAGAGAAGTCTGCGACTTAACGGTTTAAAAGAGAAAGGATGCTTCACGACCTAAAACATCCACGACTTAAGGTTTCTATGACTTAAGGGAGTATACAGTCTACGACTTAAGGAAGTCCATGGCTCAAGGACAGGATGACTTAACGATTCAAGAGATGGCACGACTTAAGAAGGAAATAAGTTAACGACTTAAAGCTATCCGCGACTTACGATCTAGCGTGTGTCGTAAGCAACTTAAGAAAATGAAGCCCTGCTCCTTACTTAACACGGTGGCCTCTTAACTCGTACACGATTCAGGACTTCGGTTATTATCTGAAATAAACAAGCTTACCAGTTAAGCCACAACTCACGACCTAGCTTGAGTCGTCCACGACCTAGAGCTACTGAGTACAAATCCGATGCCGCGTTACTTATACAAGAGGGTGTTGACTCGTGGGAGACTTAGGACTTATACAAGTGAACCTTTGTGAGACCATGGAGGCTAAGCCAGATAAGTCGGCCATGACCTACCATAAGTCGATCACGACTTACGACCCAAGAGGGAAATTTCCCTATAAATACCAACCTACCTCAAGCATGAGGAGGACTTTTTGGACAATCTCTTCAAGCGCCGATACTCTGCCAGTTTCTAAACCAACTTTACACTTGAAGTTTCGAAGAACACTACAAGCTACTTTGAAAGACTTTCACGCATTCGACATGGATTTGAAGACTTTCATCTACATCGAAGCTTAGGCTACTTGCTCGAAGTGTTTTGTAACTAAAGGGATTTGTACTTGAAGAGCATTGTATCGTTTTGTAACAAGATCAGTAATAAAGAAACTTAAAGTGGACGTAGGCTACTCCTTAAGCCGAACCACTATAAAATCGCTATTTCTTGCTGTGTTTTCTGTTATTTTAGCTGATATTCTGTTCCCGAACCATCGGGTGGTGCTTTCACATTCACACTTCACACGCCGAGGTGTTAGCATTCGATTTTAAGAGTTAACATTTTTGGTGCTTTCACTGAGAAACCAACTCAGGATACTTCCATCATTGCTCCACAAAGGTTTGTTGAAAGGATTTCTTTTAAAACCAGAAGTTTATGGGAAATAATGGCTCCAGGGAGAAAACGAAGTTCTGTAAGATCCGACAATGTTCAAGAGAACATTGCTACCTCTCTACCTTCAAGTCAAGCAGCTCCAACTGTTGGAGTTACGCGACCAGAATTGGACGCCGTAGTTTTGGGGTTGAATCAACAATTGAATGCTCAGAATGCACAGTTGGAAGCCCAGAATGCCCAGAATGCCCTGATCTTAATTAAGTTGAATGATCTACTTGGGGCAAACCGTCAACCGGTTAATAATGATGGAAACCCTACTGTGGGAGTTCAAGATGTTGAAGGGAACATTTCTCAAAGAGCCGCAGACCCTGCGGAAAGGACACCTCCCCAAGCTGGATGATCAGGGCCGCAGCCGACCCTCCGTGAACGGTTGTCAAGACAAAATTCAAAGAGAGTGGCTGATGTTTGCCCTCCAAAGCCTCTAAATGATGAAGAGTATTTTTCGAGAATGTTCGTCAAATCATGAAGGAAAATATGCGAAGAGATGAAGATGAGAAAGAGTGGGGTTTTGCTCCAAGAAAAACTCCATTTACTGAAAAGATCTTGAAGGCAGAGTTCCCAAGGAAATTCGTTCCCCCTACTATTCCGGCTTACAAGGGGACGAGTGATCCGAACGAGTTTCTGTATAAGTACGACTGGCATATGACGGGCGCCAGAGCGTCTGATGAAATCAAATGTCGATATTTCCCGGTATATCTGGAAGGTGCGGCTCTATTGTGGTTTACAAAGCTGCAGGTCAGGTCCATTGATTAGTTCTCTGATTTGACCAGGAAATCCAAGGAGCAATTTCGATTGTATGCTTCAAAAGCAAAGGATATAATGTCACTGTCAAGTCTAGAGCAAAATCCGGGAGAATCCATCAGATCATTTTTGAATCGTTTTAACATAGCATTGGCCGAGGTAGATAATGCTTAGCCACGCATGGTCCTAACATACTTGATGAGGGCGATTGACAAATCAAGCGAATTTGGAAAGTGGTTGAAAATGAAAAAACCAAACTCGCTCGACAAATTCTACAAGAAAGCAGATGAATTCATGCGCTTGGAGAGCCTCCAGATACTGGCTAAGGTGGTATCAGTGGAAGCCGGGAACAATGGTGCTGCTTCGAACAAGAAAGAACCTAACACTCAGAAAAGGGGAAATGATAGTGGAAAGAAACAGGGAGATGCTAAGAAATGTCGTCCTTTCAATTTCATGCCCTTGACCGATACCCTTGAGAACATCTTCTTTGCAACCAAGGATGATGTCAATTATCCGACACCGCCTAAAATGAGAGTGGGAAATAAGATGGAAAAAAGTGGAAGGTTCTGCCGGTTCCACAACCAACCCGGCCATGACACCAACGAATGCCGTCAGTTGAAAGAGGTAATTGAACAACTTTTGAAAGAGAACAAGCTTCAACAGTATGTGAAAAGGAATAGAAATGCCCCAGCCTTGTCGACTCAAGGACAACAAATTCCCACTCACCGTCCTGGCTCAAGTGAGAAGGCCGTATAGCATGAATCGGAAAGACCTGTCATCAATATAATAACTGGAGGGCCTCACCCAGCAGGCAAAAGCTGGGGCGAGATGGAAAGGTATGCCCAGGCCTTGAGGCATGAACCGGCTGAAGAGAATGTTTTTGTTTTAGAAAATGATACGCCTTTAAAGCAACAAAAGACTTCCGCAGATGATATTGTATTCAGCGCCAGAGATTCTTTGGGTATCGAGGCTCCTACCGTACATCCTTTGGTCATATCCGCTGGTATTGGGCCGGTGCTGTGAGAAGAGTTCTAGTTGATTGTGGAGCTTCATGCAACATTCTCTTCAAGAAGACCTTTGATCAAATGAAAATTCCAATGGCCGACGTTCAAGCTTTATCACTTAAGAATGCTGGGTCTACTGGGGAACCCAAACAGCCAATTGGGACCATAGATTTGTTTGTGGAACTTGGAAAAGGGCCGAGGAAGGTGGCTCGAAAGCAAACCTTTATAATTGTTGAAGAATTCTCTGCCTACAATGCCTTTTTAGGCCGACCAACTCTTGCTGCATTCAAAGCTGTTCGTGCCCCATGGTGTCTGACTATAAAATTCCCCACACATAATGGAGTTTTTGTGATTAAAGGAGACCAGGATGCGGGGCGAGAATGTTATCTTACAGAGTTGCGTGAATCAAGGAAAAGAGAAACGGGAAAAGGTGCGGCGGCTCCAGTCCGCATCAAAGAACCTGCCTTGTAGCAATTACAGGGTGGACCCTACACTGGTGAATGCAGTGGCGCACGAAGAGAGATTGATCCAAGGAAAGCTAGTGCAGGGGTGAATAGGGTAGTACCGGTAGAGGTAACGGTGCCGGTACCCGTTGACCCAAAGGACCCAAACAAAGTGCTGAATGTGGGTTCGCAACTCAACACAACAGTTTAGAATGTTCTGATTTCATTTTTGAAGGCAAATTTGGATGTATTCGCTTGGACTCATGCTGACATGTGTGGAATATCCCCAGAGATTACAGTACACACTCTGAACATTGATCCAAAGTTTACACCCGTGAAACAGAAAAGAAGAATCCAGGGCCCTGAGAGGACGGCGGCGTTAAAAGAAGAAGTGGATCGGCTCATGGAGAACGGTTTCATCAGAGAATCTACTTATCCAAATTGGGTATCAAATCCAGTGCTGGTTAAAAAAGCTAACGGAAAATGGAGAGTATGCATTGACTTTTCAGATCTGAACAAAGCCTGCCCCAAAGACTATTTCCCGCTGCCCAGGATCGATCAGTTGGTGGATAGGACGGCAGGGCATGAATTGTTATCTTTTATGGATGCATACTCCGGATATAACTAGATTATGATGCATGAGCCGGATCAAGAGGACACAAGCTTCATCACAGATGTTGGACTCTACTGCTACAAGGTCATGCCTTTCGGACTCAATAATGCAGGGGCAACTTACCAAAGGCTTGTTAATGCCATGTTTAAACCGCAGATTGGCAAGACAATGGAAGTTTATGTTGATGATATGCTAGTAAAGTCTAAGAAAGCAGTGGACCACATGGATCACTTGGCAGAGATGTTCGCAGTACTCCGAAAGTACAGAATGAAGCTTAATCCCTTGAAATGTTCATTTGGAGTGGAGTCCGGAAAGTTTTTGGGTTTCATTGTGAGCGCTAGGGGCATTGAAGCTAATCCTGCCCAGATTACTGCCCTGAGAGAGGTCAAAGCTCCTAGAACGAGGAAGGAGTTGCAAAGTCTCAATGGAAAGGTTGCTGCCTTGAGTCGGTTCATTTCAAAAGCTACTAACAAATGCATTCCATTCTTTGATGCTCTGAAGAAAGGAAGAAAAAACTTTGAGTTGACTCCTGAATGTCAGAAAGCATTTGATGAGTTGGTTCGTCATATGGAAGTGCCTCCGATGCTTTCAAAGCCTGACAATGGTGAAGATCTCTTCATGTATTTGGCAATTTCATCTCATGCTCTCAGTGCAGTGTTGGTACGGGAAGACGCAAGGATTCAACGCCCAGTCTATTATATCAACAAAAGATTCACTGGGGCAGAGATGAACTATTCAAGGTTAGAGAAGCTCGCCTACTGCTTGTTGATCGCATCAAGAAAATTGAGGCCGTATTTCCAAGCTCATCCCATCAAAGTCCTCACTGATCAACCTCTAAAGCAAGTTCTATTCCGTCCTGAGACTTCGGGCCGTCTTTTGAAATGGAATATTGAACTCAGCCAATATGAAATCACGTATCATCCTCGGAAAGCAATCAATGGACAAGCTTTAGCAGATTTCATCGCAGAATGTACGGATAAAGGTGATAGTGAGGAAGAAGCCACTGATAACATCCCAATCCAATGGAAATTGTATGTCGATGGCGCAAGGAATGATTACTGTTCCGGAGCAGGGATTGTCCTTGAAACCCCAGAAGGGCGATCGCTATGTTATGCACTGAGACTAGAATTTCCTTCGAAAAATAATGAAGCAGAATATGAAGCCCTCATCACTGGTTTAAGGATCGCTAAAGAACTAAACATCAAGGCTTACAGATCTTCAGTGATTCTCAACTTATTGTCTGCCAAGTCAAGATGGAATTTCAAGCTAAAGGAGGGAATCTACCCGCCTATTTATCAAAAGCCTGGGAGCTTCTTCAAGATTTTGACCGTTATTCAATAAACCATATACCCCGAGAAGAGAACATGAAGGCGGATTATCTCGCAAAGTATTCAAGTACTGGTGAAGCTCAACTATTGGGATTAATTCCCGTCGAAGTCTTGTCAGCTCCGAGCACAAATGAAATGGATATTGATCGGGTTATGAATGTATCCCAAGAGCAAGAATCATGGATGACTCCGATATTTTACTTAAAAACTTTGCTGAAATATTGTAAAAGAATTACGAACATATGATTCTTGTATTGAAAGCAATTGTAAAGCAAGTGAATAATGGAAAGCTATAATTGGATGTAGGCCCAGCTTTTGGCCGAACCACAATAAATCTTGTGTTCTCTACTACTATAAACTGCTTTGTTTTATTTCGACATATAAAATACGTTAATTGTGTAAACCCACATACATGGCCCGAAAAGCCCGTTTCGACTCCGGAATGAAATTGGGTAAACCCATATAGCAAAATAGGTGTTTTAAAATATTTTAAATGCAGTAGAAAATGTTTCACGTCCAAATTCCATCTTATGGAGAAGTTATGCAAAATCTATATTTTTTCAAAATTGATTTCAATTGATTTCAAATGCAAAAATTTCAAGGCGTTTCGAGTCTGTACGATCAAACGACAAGTCCGATCGCTATGAAACTTGCAACCTTACTATAATTCACCATTACGGATCCGTTGAAACTGGTTTCGTCGAAATTCGAGTCAGTGACCAAAGTGGCTATTTTTATATTAATTAAAAACTTTACAATTAATTTATTTAATCAAATTTTAAATTCAAATTCTAAATTTTGTAAATTTTAACACCTTTATATTTCTCAAACATTTGCAATGATTTAAACAAAATATAAATGTCAAAGCAGAGAGGATAAATTTATCAATTCCAATATTAACCTCAGTTTCATTAAATTCCAAATTTATAAATTTAATCTCCAAAAATTCTATTACATTCACTTTCATTCTATTATTCAATTCACTATCATTAAATGGATAAAATATTGGATTTACACTATTACCATAATATTATTACATTCCATTTAACTTTCTATTAACGCAATAATTAGATGTTTGATTTCATTTAATTCCATTAAAACCTATTATTATACACTAATTTCCATTATATTGACACAACTTAAATTTGCATTCTTTTCATTCAATATCAACTATCATTTGATAAGTAAAATTAACATTAGATTTGTTAACCCACAATTTTCTATGACTCAAGAACTGCACGACTCAAACAGATTACGCGACTTAATGAGTCAAGGGTTGGTCGACTTATGGGAGTCAACGACTTAAGGAAGTGGATGATCTACGACTCAAGGTATGGGCAACCTAACGGTTTAACGAGTTGAAGGACTTGGTGACTTATGACATTGAGAACTCTGCGACTTAACGGTTTAAAAGGGAAGGGATGCTTCACGACCTAAAACATCCACGACTTAAGGTTTCTACGACTTAAGGGAGTATACAGTCTACGACTTAAGGAAGTCCACGGCTCAAGGACAGGATGACTTAACGATTCAAGAGATGGCACGATTTAAGAAGGAAATGAGTTAACGACTTAAAGCTATCCGCGACTTACGATCTAGCGTGTGTCGTGAGCAACTTAAGCAAATGAAGCGCTGCTCTTTACTTAACATGGTGGCCTCTTAACTCGTACACGATTCAGGACTTCGGTTATTATCTGAAATAAACAAGCTTACCAGCTAAGCCACAACTCACGACCTAGCTTGAGTCGTCCACGACCTAGAGCTACTGAGTACAAATCCGATGCCGCGTTACTTATACAAGAGGGTGTTGACTCGTGGGCGACTTAGGACTAATACAAGTGAACCTTTGTGAGACCAAGGCGGGCTAAGCCAGATAAGTCGGCCACGACCTACCATAAGTCGATCACGACTTACGACCCAAGAGGGAAATTTCCCTATAAATACCAACCTACCTCAAGCATGAGGAGGACTTTTTGGACAATCTCTTCAAGCGTCGATACTCTGCCAGTTTCTAAACCAACTTTACACTTGAAGTTTCGAAGAACACTACAAGCTACTTTGAAAGACTTTCACGCATCCGACATGGATTTGAAGACTTTCATCTACATCGAAGCTTAGGCTACTTGCTCGAAGTGTTTTGTAACTAAAGAGATTTGTACTTGAAGCGCATTGTATCGTTTTGTAACAAGATCACTAATAAAGAAACTTAAAGTGGATGTAGGCTACTCCTTAAGCCGAACCACTATAAAATCGCTGTTTCTTGCTGTGTTTTCTGTTATTTTAGCTGATATTCTGTTCCCGAATCATCGGGTGGTGCTTTCACATTCACACTTCACACACCGAGGTGTTAGTCTTCGATTTTAAGCGTTAACAAGATTCATACTCATTACATAAATAACTTCAATTTCATCAAAATAAATATTACCGTAATTTTTTTAAATATTAAATCCATTTAATTGCAATAAATCATATTATCGTGATTTAAATTCAAATAAATAATTAAATGTTGTTTCCCATTCTTTTTATTCAAACAAATGTTATCCTATAAGCAAATTTAACATTTGTTTACATTTCATTACACTGGTACTTCTATATACATCTTAGATTTTGTATCAACGGCTATATTTAAAAATGTGAATCTTGTCAATTACGCGTACTAATTAAGGTTTTAAACTCAATTATCAAAGTTTCCTAAGTCCAATCCTTTTTACCAAATTTGACAATCCCTAACCATCTGTACTACATTCCTTATTAATGTAATATTTATTAGTTTTTATTTCAAATTAACGTACAACTTAATTTCACTTAATTGAGATCTGATTCCCAAATTTATATTTAACATACTAAATGAACAAATACCCTAAACAAATGGTCACCTGCTTACTTTCTTTCATTTATAAGTTTACTACTTACCCATCCAGGTATAAATCCCATATATAACACTAATTAATTTCCATTAACACTGCATTATCCAATTATCATAAATTTGTTCAATATATGCTCTAGTTTACTTGTAAATAAATTTATGTTTTCTATTAATTCTCATTCACTCTTCCGTTACTAAATTAAAAATCATTAAGTAACGTTTCCTCAATAACAGTATTAAAATTACTTAACATTTAAGAGGACTTTATTTCAAATAAATTGATTGACTAATAAATTAGGTAATATATAATAATTGTTATCATACCCTTAAGATTTACGCATATTCTCTTCTATTTGATTTATAGCCTAAAATAATATAAACAATCTGACTCCATAAATAAAATTATTTTATTACCCAAATTATACATAGTTTGAATTCAATACTTACTTCTATGTTTCTCCATATTCAATTATATTCAGGTATACTAGTTACCCTATTTCATTTATTTGGGTTTCATTAAATCTATCCAAATTTTATTCGTTTCAATATTATTCCATTAATTACAATTGCTCATTTAAATTCTGACATTCACTTTATTATAAATTACAAGATTTCCTTCTCTATCTAAACATTAATACAAAATCATATTAAATTCCAGTTTTAAATCTTCAAAAATTTCAGGTCTTTACATGATCCTTGCTTCGTTTGCAGAGGATGCCAGTAATATTTCTCCACTTCTTCAGTTTAACATGGACTTCCACGCTTCCCATATACTGAAATAAATCCACAACTTTTTTTTATCTTACTCTTCATCGGTATATATATTCATCCAAAATGTTTATGAGACAACCCTTTTTTCCTAAAAAATCTCGCCTTCAATTCAAACAGGTCCATGCAAGGGGACTTAAATATATAGGCAAGCTATATCCTTCGGTTGTTATCTGATGGGTTTATATTTTTTTTAATGCTTTACATGACCTTATTTGAGGATAGTTTTTTTTGTCATGTTGGAGTTTTATTATGATTACTATGATTCTGCAAAGATGTGTGTCCATCTAATGGGTGATTTGGCACCATACAATGAAGTGATAACTCAGGAATGCCTTAGGAATTTAGGCTCAAACTATTGCCTTAGTTTGATTCTGAAACTTTCAGAAAGGAAGAATCTGAAGGCCATATTTATCAAAACCCTAATCATCAGTTGGATCCTACTCGAAATCGTCAACAACAGCACTTAAACTTCCTTCCTCACATCCTTCATCGCTGGCATAAATTGTTTGGGACGGTCCAAATTTCGGTTACAAATTGATTGCGCTGGAAGTTTTGTTTGTAGATTGAAAGCAGCGTATATGAGTCTGGAAGCAGAATAGCTTTATCTTGGCGGCGGCTGATGTGGAAAAGCTCTAGTGCAAGATCGTGCACGAATGACTTCTAGTTGTGTGGTCCTGGGGCAGATGTGGAGGTCATAGGCTTTCTTTTGTTTTTGGGCTTTCTTTAGAACAGAGACTAACAAGCATTTTCACTATGAAGTAAATATGTCACCATAAAAAAACTCTATATTTGTGTATGTAATGGATCTTGAATCATATATTTGATTATTTAATGGAACTAGTTTGTATCACTCAAAGATGTATTGTGTATTAGACTAAGATCCATGTACTTTTTTGTTTTGAAAAGTAGTATATTACTTGTTTTCTTAAGAATATACAAACATATAAATATACACACACATAAAAAATATATTGGTTAATAGATATAAATAACTAATATGTTTGTAATTTAAGACTGATTAAATACTATATCTCTCTCTAAAATTATGTCTTCAAACAAATCTAAGACTGAAATTTTAGTCTTTACGTTTTAAGACTGAAAATGCAGTCATAAAAATTTTGAGACCCCGGAAACGGTGACTGAAACTAGTGGTCCTTAATCAGTTTTTAATGATTATGTTGATAGTGAACTAAGTAATTAAAGACTAAAATCTTAGGCCTTTAATTTAGCATTTTTTTAGTAGTGCAATGGGAAACTATAAAGTACATTTTGAGGTAGCTTGGAGGAACAATAGATAATGGGCTTGTTCTAAACTGCAAGAAGAAATATTTTAACTTGGTCGGATATTATGATTCTGATTATATCGGAGACAGAGATCGAAAAAAGTCAACCTCCGGTTACTTCTTTACACTTGGAAAGACATATATTAGTCGGAAAGCAAGGTTGCGGGCAATAGTTATCTTGTCTATTACAGAGGCAAAGTTGATAGCAACTTTTGAAACAGCTAAAGAGGCACTATACTTAAAGCGGCCGATATGTGATTTAGGCTTTGTTCGTGGGAGTATAGTAGTAAACTGCAGCAGTCAAAGCACAATATATCTGGTTATAAATATGGTGTTTAGTTCGAGAACAAAGCATATAGTGGTAAGAGAGTCTTTCCTTGTCGCTATGAATGAAGAAAAGAAGGTGCAACTTTATAAAATTCACACCGAGGATAATGCACAAACATGTTCACTTAGTCTTTGCATGTTGCAAAGTTCGAGCGTTGCTCGAACTTAATTCGCTTGCTAAAGTGTTAGGTGCCATTTGGTGGTACATGGGGGGAGTGAGTTAGTATACGAAGATGCTTGTTTTCGAGACTGATGGATCCGACATGGAGGGGGTACTTTCAACACTTTGTTGGCAGGTTGTGGCCTTTTCAGAGTTCGTTGAAAAAGTGGAATCGGTGATGGCCATGCTGAAGCACGTTGGAAAAGTATCCATGATGCCTTATCCGAGAGCTGCTTGAGTAAAAGAATGTAGATGGAGTTGGTAGGTTTGCGGAGAAATATAGTGTGAAGGTGGAGATTGTTAGATTTGATACTATATTTCCATACTTAAAGAAATTTTAAAAATATTTGAGATAATTGCTCAAACATATTGCCTCTTTTATATGCATTAAAGAGAGCAATGAATTAGCTATATAAAAGGAAGAAATATTTAAAAAAAGTATAGTAATTAAATAATTCTCTAATTAGATGATTAAAGAAGGAATCTTATCAAACGCATACAAATTGTGGGAAACTGGAAAAATAAAATGTAAATATTTCCCGTATGATTTGAACAATTGATTAGGTATTGATTTATGACCATAAATAAATTACTTCAACCTCTGGTAATAATTCCTATATAAAGGTAGAAATTAGGATGAATAGAAGCATTAGAAATGAATTATCTTCTCCTTTATATTGCTTCATATTGTTCTTATCTTCTCTTGTAATTCTTCTCTTCCAAGTGTATGTACACTAGCTCGCGATAGTGCAACTAGTATACATCTACATGTGAACTCTCTATTTGTTTTCTTGTGTGATTTTCTGATTTGCCGTTTTATTTTCAAGTTCTATTTGTGTTATCGCACTACAACACGATCTTATTGCTTTTGCGTGTATTAGGGTTGATTCGTAATCATTTGTGTAAAATTCACTCCTACAGAGATGTAGAATGAATAGGTTTTAAAAATGAAAAGTAAACTAACTTTTTAATGTTCATCAACATTATCATTCATTGAATGTTCAGTTGGTTCCATCTACTAGAGAAAAAAACTTTTCTTGGATCTATGTTTGAAAGCTTTATTTTTTTGCAATGTTTTGGAACACTGTACATGAATTTTTTCGAGGAAGATGAAGAGACTACGATTGTTTAAAGGGGAAAATAGATATTAACGGCCATAAGCATATGAACAAAATTCATAGGTGATAAAAATTTATTTGTAGCAAGAAGCATTTTTTTTATAGGTTTCAATAATAGTAGACTAAAAAGATGTAAGCTATCCAACAATTAAGCAAAAAGAATAAAATTCACTTGAAGGTAATTGGCAGTTTTTCAGGTTTGGCTGTTTGGTCTTGAAATCACTGTTGCTTTACAATTTGCATTCTCCAGTCACAATTAGTTGTAGTATAGTATTGTACATATAAATCCAATGATGCATGGCATCACTTAGTACCTTATTTCCATGTATAAATAATAACGAGTTTGTTCTTGAACCATAAAGTTGCATTACTTTTTAGCGTTACAAACTTTTTATGTCTTAATGCTTACACTTAACTCATTTAACAGGTGTATTATCATTTAGTTTGTCATAGTTCAAAATTTAATCATCATTCATAAAAAATGTATAGCTTGATTTGATGATTTGTATTAACATTTCACTTCTGAAAAAGTTATCTTTTACTTATGTATTTCAAAATTATTTTTATAGAAAAGAAAATTTCAACAGAATTTTTTTGGATATTATCTTAAAAGTGTCAATTACCAAATTTCCATTTTCTTTCTAATGGACCTTGAATTATGAGTTTATTTAAGTCAATATAATTTGTTATCTTAGCTCAGAATTATTTTTGCTAATTAACCGACTTAGAAGTTTTCTTGGTTTGGCTTTATAGCAAAAAAACTCCTCATAATTCCAAAATCAACTCGATGGAGATATACCCCGTGGCATAATTTGAAAAAATCAACTTCTTTGGTAGAATTTATATGAAAAACTGTATCAAGAGGTGACTAATATAATGAGGAGGGAATTAATTTAAAGGACAAAAATTTGTATATTTTTAACCTTAAGGACTCGATTTTGATATTTTAAACACAGTACCAAACATTCTTCTAAGAATTATTCATAAGTATAAGCATTCTTCCAAAATTATTCATAAGGACAAATTTCTTCCAAAACTGCTGCCAAACTAAAAGTTGATACCTAAAACCGCTACCGATAACTACAAACTGATACCTAAAAACTTCTATCAATGATTAAAGACGGATACCTAAAGAAAGTTGTCTTTCAGGTGGCTAAAATACTGAAGGTCTGTCCTTGAGGCTAAAACGCTGAGAAATTTTGTCCTTGACAATAATTTCCTGTATAGCTGAAACACCGCAAAATTGTAATTAGGAAGCAGGTTGTTTCTTCACTAATTATCTTGTGAGATCGATGTGTTCTGGGTGTTCTATTACCAAAAGGAAATTGTTCTTATATAGAAAGAGTTGAATCTTGACATAGTGGACTACTTTGTAATGGAAACATGGTGGATGTGGCTTGATAGGAGTTTTCAATTTGTGCAGGGAATAGTTTGGGTATATATGCAGCGTTTCCAAGGCCATTAGCCATGCAACATGAGCCAGATCTAGAAGAGAAACTGAAAAGCTTCGGGGCTAAATCCGCAATGCTTTTTAACAACAAGAATTTTACAGACAAGACAAAATAATGTTTCTAGGGCTTATGCATATGGTAGTTTCTTAGCCAAATGGACCGATTTCATCATCTACATATTAGGAATTCTTTTATAATAACATTCCAATTTGGTATGTCCAATCAAGTTGTTTTGGTACGATTGGAAGGCTTAATAGCTAACCTTGAGTTGAATAAAGTTTCTTTTAAGTATTGAACCCTATGTTAAATCTATAATATGTTTATTTCATGGTTCAGAGTTTCATTTTTTATTTCCGTTCCGGTCGTTAGTAATTTTAAAATTCCTGATTTCGTCCTAAAATTTTTGGAAGTTCAGCCTTAATTACGGTTTTTAATTTCGATACCTTTTTGTTTTAATTTGCTATGCACGCTAATAAATATTCAGTAATGTCATAAATTTATAGTACATTTTTTAGATTACATATAAAGTACACACTTTAATTAAGGAAACACTTATTAAAATAAAAACTTTAATTACTTATTAAAGATTCTATATTGTTTATTTGCTATTTTAACATTTTGATCAATTTTCTAATTTTTTATTATGATTTGACGTAAATTATTAAAAGTATAACGACCTTTTTATGAAATAACGTGATTTTTATCCATTTATTTATTATCTCATTTAATTTGTTTTCTTTTTTAATTACTATATGTTTGTTGTACTTTTTTTATTTTTTTTATTTTTTCAATATTTGAAAAGCAAATCCGTAATTTAGAACGGAACCGAAATTTTAATGGGATTATGTTTGGTTACGAGCAGAACCAGAATGGAATATTATCGGAATAACAGGAATTCCACCAAAACTTTTAACCATGGTTTATTTGTTTCGATATAGTACAACTCACGATGAATCAAACATTATAAACAATTTTGGTCTTGGATTCAACACTAAATTCAAAGCGAGGACCAACTAAGCAATTTTTCAAGTACCAACCACCGGTACCAAGAAATAAAGATAGATAGGATGGAAAAACTTACTGTTTATAAAGCTAAAGATTCATCATCTACCTATATTTTTTTGTATTAAATTTATGGTTTCCATTGGTGCAAATCCAATCACGTCCGTTTGAGATGAGAAGTAATTCCCCATTGGTAGTAAATAGTTATCTATTAAGCGGAGGAAAGAGTACTATAAAGTGACTAATGTAATGTACAAATATGAACTAATATTACACATAGTATTACTATGGAACAGGCATTGCAATGGAAAGCAGATGTGGAGCAGGAAGCATAGCAAATGACATCAGAGAAAAGAGTGGACCTAGTAGGCAACAATACCGTTTTGACATTAAGTCTAATTCCTCAGGCTACTATGAATGAAAGTGCCATGCACGTGCATAGGTGTCCAGACGATTCGACCAAGACATACGCTTATGCCATGCAGGCTTACGTGATGGATCATGGTTGGATGGATTGACCACCGTCAGGACCATCACCTAGATAAGATGAGTGAATTTTTTTGTTTGATATCTAGTTATGGCTTTTAAACTTCAAAAATTGCGATGTATTTGTAAATATACCATCGGATATGATTTCCATTTAGACTTGCTAATATGACATTAGCTTAAGTTGTATCGGATAAAAATATAAACGTGTGTGATAAATGAATATTTCTTCGATTATGTCAATTTTTTTTGTTGGTTAATATTGTTGTTAGTTGTATTATTTTGTTTAATTGAGATACATATGTTTTATTGTCTATTTGGCATTGTCATAATGAATGTTGTTTATGTTGAGTTTGAGGGTTGGAAATACAACGAAAATGCTACAAAATTGCTTCAAAAAATATATCCGAAAAGCATGGAAAAATTCAAATATCCTATTTTAAAAGTGACGTCAATATGACATGGAAATATGTCATGATGACATCGGAAAAAAGGTGTCGAAAACACCCATCGTGGGAATTTTTGTATTTCCACGCTAGTCTTTCCGACGTTAGAAAAAAACTATTTTTTGCTATACTAATCCACTTAGGATTTCTTCGTCTTCATGTCGATACTAGAGAATTTTCATTCTGATTTCCACACAAACAAAGTCCATGTCCTTCTTTCCCTTGGGATTTTTAGCATCAAATTCTTCTTCAGTTGGATCCAGGTTAAGAAGGCTCTCCTTTTTTGATTATAACTCCCAACACATTTCTACATTTCGGTCCTCCTTTGTTGTTTAGCATTACCGTGGAAGAAATTTGTATCTTTACATGATTAAAAACAAAGAATTATGAGGCAAGATCATACAATAGAATAGAATGAGCCTTATCAACAAAGCATTTACATGTTTGAAAAGACAAGAAAAAATGGAAAAATAAATTAGATACCATCCATAAAAAACACCGCAGACAATCAACCCCAAACCAGCTTAAATCTTCTGTCATAGTTCTGTTAACGAATACTTTCAGATACGGATAGTGTCGTAACTGTGTTCGAAACCATTTTCAAATATCTGCATCTGCAGATATGGACGAATATTGAATAACTATTCTATCTGCTAGCGACAGATAAATCAAGAAGCATATATGATTTTTTTTTGATAATGTTTGCTTTGTTATTTTTAGTTTTTCTTTTTCGTCCATACAAAAAGACACACGATGCATGTGTATTACCGAAAACGATCAATTTAGAAAATGAAGGTAACCTTCAAAATAGAAAACATATTTTTATTTTTTGAGTTTTGAAAAATGACACAAACACGTGAAACAATTCATTATTCCATCATCCTTCTATCCTCTTCGCCCTCCCATCCGTCTTTTTTTCATCATATCCAAATGTCCATTCATTCTTCTCATATTTGACATACATATTGAAAACCGAAAACAGAAAATTTATTTTTAAAGCAGACATTACCTTAGTTTCACATAAACTTTTTTCAATCGCATTGATTATTAAAGTGTTAAAAATAAACAAATATGATTATGATAAATAACTTTATACAGTTGGTATGCATTTAATGTGTATAATGCAAATTTAAACTCAATAAAACAATAAATAAATATTTTTCATTCTACTAAAATACACATAATTAAAATTATAATCATGAAAATACCAGACGAATAATTTTCGACTGTAGATGTCATTGTATCCGCATCCGCATCAACGTTTCTAGATATCAGATATTTATCTGCCTTTCAAATATGGATGCAGACGGATTTTTGATTTTTCAAGTATCCATTATGAGCCCTATTCTATCATCTTTTCCTGTCCTCATATGATGCACACACATCTTAACCGTTTATTTTTCTTCGTCATCTATTAATAGGGTATGATGGGTTACATGGATTTATTGTTAATGAATGTGATTTCTTGTGTCACATGAAACATGTAATAAGGGAACAAAAAATTGAACACCAAACTATGAGTACATACTCAAAAAGAAATTATCCAACTTGTCATCTCTACTGCCGTACAACATCCGATGATGCAAAAGACTTGAAGCTAGGTGCGCTAATATGCATGTAATTACTTTGGACAGAAGATTGTACAAAGCTATTTATTCTTCCAAATACCAATACTTAACAAGGCATAAATTGATGATCAATTTTTTGTACAATGATTCAATGTATTGATTCAATGTAAGCTAGACGATAGATTTAGTTGACTCTAGCTTTGAGAATTAAGTTTATATGTAGTTGTATTCTTATGAAAAATTTCATAAAAAAAATATTCAGGGCTATTTATGTTATTTCTTACTTCATTCAGTCAGCATAATCGATTTGTAACTTCTGCTACAAATGTTTAAGCAAAGCATCTTAGTATAATTTGTCTAGTGCCATTTTAAATGTGCAAATAACGACTTTGGGGAAGATGAAGATGAAGTCAACTGATTTGATTCCAATAAATGATAAATGGACCTCATTATGAAATTAGTTAGTAAATAAAAAGAGAACAAAAACTGCTCAACATTTATTATGATTTTTTCAATCAAAATCTAACCAACTTACCCATTTAGAAATCAAATCGAAGAATGTTTAGGGGATTAAACATTTTAAACATTCTAAAAAGTCGCATAAAAAAGCTGCACAGTTTTTTCTACGTATATTTAGGGAATTTAGGTATAGAATGACCTAAAGATACAGGAGGTCATACATTAATCGGTTAAGAACATAACAAGATTATATTCCCTACACATTCTCAACTTTAACTAGAACGCTTATACATGAATATGCCCATACTAGACAACGTGGTTGCAAAAGAATATGTATTATATGCAACTTTTAAATTATAAGGACAAGACCTGTCACTGGAACAATTGTAAAATTATTAATTTATATATGTATTCATATAATATTAATACAATAATCCCAATGGATATGAGTTTAGTGGCTCGATCAACTTGACCATCGAAATCTATGATCTTGGACAAACATTGTTCGACAAATTGTTCAGTATTAAAGGTCATGATGAAGTCATTTCTTAACTATTCAAGTTATACTACTTTTAACAGAGTAATTGCTCTAGCATAAAGTGTGATATCCCAGAATTTTAGACAATATCAATTTAATAATCTTTATATAAAATTAAATTGATATTGACAATATTGATTAATAAAATATGTTTTGATTTAATAATCTGAATAAATAATATTTAATTTGTGATTTTATCTTTTAAAAAGCTAAAATAAATATTTTAAATTATAATGTATATATATATATATATATATTTGTATATATATTATAGTTTATCTTTGTTTTGGGATATAATAAATAAATGAAGTTTTGTTTTTAAATTCTAATAATGTATTGAGTAATTAGGAAATTATATTTTAAATTAATATTAAGTTTTTTTTTAAAAATTCTATTTAAATTAGTAATTATATGGTTTGATAAATTTAAAATAAATGAAATTGTTTAAAATTTGTCTTAGCTTAATTTTGTTTTAAATTTAATAAAAGTTGATTTTATTTCTTTTTAAAATATTATTTGATTAAATATAAATTGAGAATATTTTATATAAGTTAAAAATATAAAATAGCATATGATTTAAATTCATCTAAATATTAAAGTGATTTATAATTCTTTAAAAATCATATAAAATTTGTAAATTGTTATTTGAAACCATATTAATAAATATTTTATTTTTCATAAATATGAAGAAGAATTAAAATAAGGAAATAGAGTCTTCATTTTTTAAATTGAATAAATAGGTTTAGATTTTGATTTCAAAGGTTTAATTGATTTGAAATTTTATTTTGAAATTCAAGTAAATAGATTCTTTAAAATATTTGTTTAAGTTTTAAAATATAAATTGTTTTATTTACATTTACTTTTAATAGGAAATTCATATATATTTACATTAACATAAAATAAATTAAGAAAACTCTTCTTAAACATTTAATTATAAATTATATATATTTACAGGGCTTATTCCATTTGGACCGAGATATTCAGCCACAAGGCCCACCAAGGAAGTCCAACTCATCTTCGTCTATAAATAGAAGGGCAGGGGCACACTGAAAAGGGACCTTTTTCCAGGAATACTGGGGAGACTCTGCCATTTTTTATATTCTCCACTTTTTATTTCAAACTTGTATTCAAGTGATTGATTTACGGATTGTATCTGTATTCAAGTAATGGAGAAAGCAATAAATATCAAACTCAAAGCGGATGTAGGCAATTACGCCGAACCACTATAAATATGGTGTTCTCGTTTTTATTGTTCTTTTGACATTGAATTACACTATTCTTCTGTTTTAACTTAATCTCTTCATTAATCTCTCTACATAACTCTACTCAAGGGTGTTACTGACCAATTTTGGTTCTAACAATTTGTTTTTATTCTTTTCTTTATTTTTATTTAAATATTTTCAGCCTTTTATAACATTTTCCACTTTCCTTTATTATTTTTTTATAGAATCAAATGCTAGTTGAATCAAAAGAAAATACTTCACTTAAAAATCTGAAACCCCTCAAACATAAAATTTGTAATTCACTTCCCAAACAAAATTACAAATCATGTTTAAACCTGTAACAAGAAGATCAACCTGCATTTTCATCTCTGAAATGACCTTCATGCATATGGTTTTGGTCAGTAAGTTCAAATGCAAGCAATTTCAAGTCTGCATCTCTTTCAAATTATAAATTTGCAAGCCTGCATACTTGATTCAGAGAATCATACCCCTGCAACAATTAAAATCAGTTGACTAACTCCTCCAAGTTTTAAAATTGGATAGCTCTGTTCTTTAAGTTATTGGTGAGTAACTTCTAAACTTCTTTAGTTAAATCTGGTTGCTTATTATTACACCTGAAATGAATTGATATGCATGAATATACAAGTGAAACTTGATATGATTATTACTGAATGTATGCTATGGTTATAAAAAATTTACTCTGTGATGCTCCTAGGTCCTGAATAAATTATAAATCCCTTATTTGTTTGATTTTGTATATATAAAAAAAAACTGTATTATCAAACAAGATTGTGATTCAACCTGGAATCATGTTTAGATTTTAAGAAAATTAATAAATAGAGTCTGTTTGCCTCTGCAAACAATAATGCAGTAAAACATTTTTTTAAAAAAATAGGGTAAAACGCCAACTGTTAAGTTTCTAATTTAGTATTGTAAACTGGATATATAAATTAAAACATGATTCTTGAAACTAATATCACAATTTTTAATTGAGAATTTTGGTAGCAGTTCTATGGTGAATTGAAAAGTTGAATTTGGACAATGCTGTTAATTTTGGGATTTTGGGAGTTTGAAATTTTTTTTTGTTTGTTGTTGAGAGTTTAAGCACTTAAGAAAATTATCAACTTAATGGGTAATGTTTGGGATTAGCTGTGATAAGTGTTTTGGGTTCTGTAACCCTAGTTCTTGACCATCTTCAAAATTTTGATTGTTCTCTCGCTCTGGTTGACCGAGTGTGAAACTGTTTTGGGAAGGTGCAACTGGGACTATGACAAGAGCGTGGATGAAGTTTCGAATTGAATAATGGTCGGAGTGGAGAGAACACACCGTTGACAGGTTTTGGGTTTGGGTTTGCATTGTGTTCCCAGGTTTGTGAAGAGGGGCTGGATTTGAGTTGCAGGTGTTTGGAAATTGTTTGATGATTGTATTGAGAAGTGAGGTTGTTTTCCGGTATATTGATGATGCCGGAGTCGATTGGAGGAGGGCAGAGCCACCGTGCATGTGCACTGTGCTCTATTTATTTTTTGGTGATCTGAATTTAGGTGATTTTGTTAGTTTAGGAAAATTGCAGAATTTGCTCGAGTAAGTACTCGAGTCATATGAGGGTTTGCCCGAAGTAAAGTATGAAATGAGTCGAAGTAGAATTGTTTGGCTCGGGTAATTTTGTTTTCAGGTTGTTCCTGAAACCTGGTCTGCTTCAGGTTTTTTTTTTTTAAAAAAAAAACTAAATTTAAAAATGAGTAAGGCAGGTATAAATTTAAACTTTAAGTAAGATTAAACTATGAATTCAAATAGATTTGAATTCCAGATTTTGAATAAATTTGCAGTAGTAAAATAAAGTATTTAATTAAATAATAATACCTGTACAGTTTTATATTAAGAGATTTTTAAAATCTGGAAATAAGATTTTAAAACAAGAATTTAAATTTAAGTTAAAAATCTGGATTTGAAATCCTAAATTCAAATATGAATTTGAATCTGAAAGTTTTCAAAAGAAAATAAGTTATAAATTCGAATGTTGTAATTAAGTTTGTATATTTTATTATTTTATAACATATGTTTTTATAAATCTGAAATGAAATTTAAAACAGGATTTTAAGTTTAAATTTTTGAATTTGAATCTGAGCATGATTTGAATTCTAGGTTGAAATAAAAAAATAAGATTTTGAATTTAAATGTTTCAAAATCACTTGAATATATTTAAAGTATAATTTAAATTTATTTAAATTGACTATGGGTCACACTATTTAGGAAACACCTTAAGTAATTCTTTAATATGAAATAAAAAAAATGTTTAATAATTGAATCTTGTTTAAATTTGATTTCATTTTATTTTTAATTTAAAATGGAATTTAGAGGAATTTAAAAGCAATTTGTTTTTAAATTACTTTGATAATAATCATTAATGAGGTTTATGATTATCATTAAATTGTTTTGAACTTAATAATTTATTATCTGATTAAGGTAATTAAGATTTTAATTAATTAATTTAATTAATTAATAATTAAGTTAATTAATTAACTAATTAAGGATTTATTTAATTAATAAAAAGATTAAGTTAGTTAATTAAATTTGATTAAAGTGTGATTTAGAAATTAATTTAAATAAGATTTGATTAATTTAATTTAGTTAATGAATTGAATTATTAATCAAGTAATTAATTATTAATCAAGTAATTAATAATTAATTAAGTTTTTAATTATCACTTGATTAATTTAAAAATTAATTAATGTGTTTCTTCAAATAAATTAAGAATTAATATTGATTAATTCAGTTAATTACTTTGGAAAGGTAATTAAAGATTTGATATGGTTAATGAAGGTCATTAACTTAGTATTATTTTATAATTAATAAATGTGATTAATTTTAATGATTAATTGTATTAATTAATTTAAAGATAATCATTTGAGAATTATTTAAGTATAATTACTCAATGAAAGTAATTAAGGGAATTAATTACTGAATTGTAATTAATTAAGTTGTTGATTAATTAAGTTAATTAATTAAGTTTAATTAATTTAATTTAATCACTGGTTGATTTGAGAAGTAATTACAAATGTAATAAAAAAATGGAAAATTACTTAGTGAAGTACTTAAGAAAATAAATTACTAGATGTAATTTAATGAAGGAGTTTTAGAAATTAATTACTTTTGTAATTAATATGTTGTATAATTAATTTAATGTAATTAATAATTAATTACTTAGGTATGTAATTAATAATTAATTACTTAGTGTAATTAATTTAGGTTGTGTTCATTGAGTTCTTTGAAATGATTAAGAAATGCAATTAATTTAATGTAATTACTAAATGTGATTGATCAGGAATGATTAATCAATAGAGATAATTGATAATTAATTTAATGGAGTTATTTTGAATAAAGTAATTTGAGATCATTAATTAATGATATAAGTAAGGATTGATTAATTATGAACAATTAATCAATGAAGGTATTAATTAATTAGGGATTAATGTAATTAACTATAATTAATTAATAAAGTAATTACAAGTTAATTACTGAATTTGGTTTGGATTAATTAATTTGTGAAATTAATTGAATGATAATTACTTGAATGTAATTAAAGAATAATTAATCAAGATGATTAATTAGGGTAATTTGTTGAGAATAATTAATTGATTGATTTATAATTAATTAAGGAATATGTAAGCAAGATTGATATGGATAAGAATTAATTTAATTCATTTTAAATTAATTAACGAAGATGTAATTAATTTAATTCATTTTAAATTAATTATAGGATGATGATTTAATAAGTCTTTGCTTATGAATGATGATTGATATTTATTACCCTGAATGGTTGAGATCTCAGTTATGAGAATGTTGTTGTGTGATTTGGATGTTTCGGTTGCATTGAGTTGATGATATGATTTATGTGTTTGAGTTGATAATATAGAATATCGGTTGTGATGATAATATTGATTATCTATTGTGATAATTATCTATCTGTGTGTATATAGTTAATATTGAATTGAATTGTTTAAAAATTTAAAACAACCTGGACCTAAAAGACACGCTTTGGATTTCGATGAGACCGGGATCCGGTTTCCTTATTTGGGATCCGAAAACCACATCGATTCCAATTAAACGTTAGGTCGTTAATCCAAATGGAGCTTTGTGAAGACTCGTGGTGTAAGGGCTATACGTCAATAAAACTCTGTGGGTTATTCCGTAATGAGTTTGACGGAATAGTACTTATAGATTCGAGATGGTGATTCAGAGTGCAAGGGTTATTGTTGTCAACTCTAAGGGTGATTCCAAAATGAGTGTAACGAGATAATGCCTTCGGTTTCGTTCGAACCCGGAACGAACTTGTATGGATTGAATGTTTTCAGAACATCGTCAGGTGGACGATGAGCATTCTAAGTGATGTGTCCTATAAAGGTAATCGTAGCCTCAAGCCTCATCAACCGGGAATGGCTAAAACAAGGGAGGTGCAGCAAGGCTTCATGGGTAGCCCCCACTGGAGAGCGAGATTGATCCTTGTCTAGAAGTCCCTTTATATTCGGTTGTGTGGGCCGTTGATTGCAACAACTGCCGAGGTTGTCTTGTTCGGAACTGTTCAGTAAGGAATGGTTCCGGCCTTGTGTTGCAGAGGAGTGGGAGTGCTCCTCGGTACGGTGATCTAGGCCACGTACTGTGACGGGCAGTAACCCAGTAGCCCTGCCATTGTATGGAATCCACAATCCAATAAGTGCCAACTGTTTTGATTGTATTACCCACTTTTGTGGCTAGTAGCTGGAATTTAATAGATGTAACAATTTCGGCTATTTCTTATTTACTTGAAAACCCTAGACACTATTGTAATATCATCGGATTTCCTATCAAATGTTTTGGTTAGCGTAAGGTAAAAACTTTTCCATGTTTATGTGTGGGAAGTCTTATGTGATACCTTTCTTTTCAAAGGTTTTTAAAGTTAAGCAACCTTAACCTGTTACTCACACCAGACCCATGTCTGTCCCGGAGTTTATCTTTGTTTTCTTAAACTCTTGGGTACTCAAATTTTTATGAGTAGCCAAGGGATTCGGGTTAGCTTTGACGAATAATGGAGGAGCAATGCAGCAGGAGGCTTCTGCGTTATAGATATATAGTTCCGCTGTGTTTTCTCTATGTTGTGTTTGTATTGAGTTGTAAATACCAGACAGGTGTTTATAACTGTCTAGTATATGTGATGTGTATGCTATGTATCTCTGATTGGTATTGTATATTATGTAAACACTTATGTTGTTAATATAATTTATTCGTTCCGCTGTTGAGATTCTTGTATTGTTTCTTCTTTCTTTTCTTTCTTTTCTTCTTCTATCCCTTTCTTTCTTAATTGATGATGCGATTTTCCGGGAGTGGAAAGTCGGGTCGTCACAGGTGGTATCAGAGTGTTAGGTTGAGTGAATACCTAGGCTCTGGAGTGGTGTCTATCTTGAGAGAGCGTATTTGTAATATATATATATATATATATATATATATATATTATTTCTACCTATCTGTTGGGTTACCTGTTCGGGTTTCCCAATGTATGTTATAAAGGTAGATCGAGGTAGAGTTGTGTGTAACACAACTACCGATTGGTTGGAGTTTGAAGGTTAGGTTGGAAGTGTATCTATCGAGACTGTAAACCTAATACCGTCTTGAGTGAGTTTTGAAGTGGTGTAAGAACTTCATTGATCTCTAAAGGTAACCTGTTAAGGTTCGGAGTTCATCTTTGAAGTTGGATGAGTAGAGTTTGGATCTGTTGGCTGAGCAAGAGCGAGTGATGATATCTTGATATTTCAGGAATAGTAGCTGCGTGATGAGATGCAGTGACTATGGATGTTTCCGAAGATAATTTCTTTGGAACAAGTTTAAGGAAGTAGGTCTGCTTCGGTGTTGTGGCCGACTTCAGCAGGATGTTTCTGGGTGGTTTAAAGTCTGAGTTTCTCGAAGAGCTTTGGATTGTGAATTCTTTGGCATTGTTGTTAGCAGTGCAGCTCGGAGTGTTCTGTGTGTCGGCAGAGTTTTCTAGCTTATCTGTTTTCTGGAGATGGAGTTCAGAAGAAGTGGAGTAGAATCCATTTCTTCGATGGGTTGGTAAGACAACATAAGATGTTCTATTTGGTAAAGAGAGAACAGTTTCTTTGGATTTTAGTTTGGGTTGATCGTAAAAGTGACTTGCGATAGTTGAGTGTTCTCTTGGGTTGTTAGAGATTTTTCTGAATATTTTCAGAGAAGTCAGATTTTGTCTTCATCTAGAGATTCAGTGGTATCGACGGTTCAACTAGTTGAAGGTTGGTTCCTTGAGATGGAGTTTGTTGAAGCAACTTAGGATTCGAGGAACTTCTGAGTATTCTCTGGGTTATTGGAGATCTTCTTGGTTATGCTATCCAGATGTGCTTGTGTTCTTCATCAGCATTCTTTTCTACTCCAGATCGGAGTTGTGCAGTGGAAGCAGTTTGGGAGTGCATCTGCTTTTCTTTTCCGGACAGGAGAAGTTTGTTTTCTTCTGATGGTTGTGAGTGGAGTTGTTCTTGATCTTGGTTGATTGAAGAGGATCATTCTGATGAATTGGATTTGGTCTAGTTTATTTCTTGAGACATCAACAAGGATTGAGCTGATCAGGTAAGAAGTAGGTAGCCCGAGATCGTCCGAAGAGTTTTGTGGATCTGAAGTCTGGTTTTGGATAAGTTTTCCCAGTTTTAGGAGCTATAAATTTTATTGAGGTTGGGTAAGCTAGCTCCGAGATGTTTTGGATTTCTTCTGTGTTCTGTTTGGATAAGTGTTTGATTGAATTGCTAGTTCGGATAACTGGAATTCGATGAGTTTCACTTATCTCTAAGGGAGTACGTGTATATCTATTTCTGTTTTTGGAATCAGCTGTTTTGGGAGATTTTGGTTGTTGAGTCAGACTTGTATGTAGTATGATTTTTTTTTTCAGTGGTAGATATAGATGAGTAGGAGTTCTTTAGCTTTGTAGTGTTAATTGTTTGGGTTTTATAGAGCTAGTATCTCGATGTTTACTGGGGAAACTCGAGGAAACTCTATCCAGAATTTTGTCTGCATAGTTAATTTCGTTTGATTGGATGAAATGATTGCTATGGTTATTAGCATATGTTTGATATATGCTTGTGTTTTAAAATTAAAAATCTAAATTGGTTATTAAATTATCTTTGTTTTAAATTTCGGGGACGAAATTCTTTTAAGGGGGAAGGAATGTGATATCCCGGAATTTTAGACAATATCAATTTAATAGTCTTTATATAAAATTAAATTGATATGGACAATATCGATTAATAAAATATGTTTTGATTTAATAATCTGAATAAATAATATTTAATTTGTGATTTTATCTTTTAAAAAGCTAAAATAAATATTTTAAATTATAATGTATATATATATATTTGTGTGTATATATATTATAATTTATCTTTGTTTTGGGATATAATAAATAAATGAAGTTTTGTTTTTAAATTCTAATAATGTATTGAGTAATTAGGAAATTATGTTTTAAATTAATATTAAGTTTTTTTTTTAAAAAATCTATTTAAATTAGTAATTATATGGTTTGATAATATTTAAAATAAACGAAATTGTTTAAAATTTGTCTTAGCTTAATTTTTGTTTTAAATTTAATAAAAGTTGATTTTATTTCTTTTTAACATATTATTTAATTAAATATAAATTGAGAATATTTTATATAAGTTTAAAATATAAAATAGCATATGATTTAAATTCATTTAAATATTAAAGTGATTTATAATTCTTTAAAAATCATATAAAATTTGTAAATTGTTATTTGAAACCATATTAATAAATATTCTATTTTTCATAAATATAAAGAAGAATTAAAATAAGGAAATAGAGTCTTCATTTTTTAAATTGAATAAATAGGTTTTAATTTTGATTTCAAAGGTTTAATTGATTTGAAATTTTATTTTGAAATTCAAGTAAGTAGATTCTTTAAAATATTTGTGTAAGTTTTAAAATATAAATTGTTTTATTTACATTTACTTTTAATAGGAAGTTCATATATATTTACATAAACATAAAATAAATTAAGAAAACTCTTCTTAAACATTTAAAAATATAACTTACTTAAGTAAAAGACAAGTGTTAAACTAATAACAAATCAAACTACATGTGTTAAATGGTGAATCAAGCAAAATGACAAGTGTCATTTGTTTTTATTATTTTCTTTATTTTTATTTAAATATTTTCAGCCTTTTATAACATTTTCCACTTTCCTTTATTATTATTTTTTTATATAGAATCAAATGCTAGTTGAATCAAAAGAAAATACTTCACTTAAAAATCTGAAACCCCTCAAACATAAAATCTGTGATTCACTTCCCAAACAAAATTACAAATCATGTTTAAACCTGTAACAAGAACATCAACCTGCATTTCCATCTCTGGAATGACCTGCATGCATATGGTTTTGGTCAGTAAATTCAAATGCAAGCAATTTCAAGTCTGCATCTCTTTCAAATTATAAATTGGCAAGCCTGCATACTTGAATCAGAGAATCATACCCCTGCAACAATTAAAATCAGTTGACTAACTCCTCCAAGTTTTAAAATTGGATAGCTCTGTTTTTCAAGTTTCTGGTGAGTAACTTCTAAACTTCTTTAATAAAATCTGGTTGCTTATTATTATACCTGAAATGAATTGATATGCATGAATATACAAGTGAAACTTGATATGATTATTACTGAATGTATGCTGTGGTTATAAAAAATTTACTCTGTGATGGTCCTAGGTCCTGTATAAATTATAAATCCCTTATTTACTTGATTTTGTATATATAAAAAAAAACTGGATTATCAAACAAGATTGTGATTCAACCTGGAATCGTCTTTAGATTTTAAGAAAATTAATAAATAGAGCCTGTTTGCCTCTACAAACAATAGTGTAGTAAAACATTTTTTTTTTAAAAATAGGGTAAAACACCAACTGTTAAGTTTCTAATTTAGTATTGTAAACTGGATATATAAATTAAAACATGATTCTTGAAACTAATATCACAATTTTTAATTGAGAATTTTGGTAGCAGTTCTGTGGCGAATTGAAAAGTTGAATCTGGACAATGCTGTTAATTTTGGGATTTTTGGAGTTTGAAATTTCTTTTTTTTTTGTTGAGAGTTTAATTATTTCAGAAAATTATCAACTTAATGGGTAATGTTTGGGATTAGCTGTGATAAGGGTTTTGGGTTCTGTAACCCTAGTTCTTGACCATCTTCAAAATTTGGATTGTTCTCTCACTCTGGTTGACCGAGTATGAAACTATTTTGGGAAGGTGTAGCAGGGACTATGACAAGAGCGTGGATGAAGTTTCGACTTGAATAATGGTCGGAGGGGAGAGAACACACCGTTGACAGGTTTGGGTTTGCATTGTGTTCCCAGGTTTGTGAAGAGGGATTGGATTTGAGTTGTAGGTGTTTGGAAATTGTTTGATGATTGTATTGAGGAATGAGGTTGTTTTCTGGTATATTGATGATGCCAGAGTCGATTGGAGGAGGGCAGAGCCACCGAACATGTGCACGGTGCTCTATTTATTTTCTGGTGATCTGAATTTAGGTGATTTTGTTAGTTTAGGAAAATAGCAGAATTTACTCGAGTAAGTACTCGAGTCATATGAGGGTTTGCCCGAAGTAAAGTATGAAATGACTCGAAGTAGAATTGTTTGGCTCGGGTACTTTTGTTTTCAGGTTGTTCCTGAAACCTGGTCTGCTTCAGGTTTTTTTTTTAAAAAAAAACTAAATTTAAAAATGAGTAAGGCAGGTATAAATTTAAACTTTAAGTAAGATTAAACTATGAATTCAAATAGATTTGAATTTCAGATTTTGAATAAATTTGCAGTAATAAAATAAAGTATTTAATTAAATAATAAAACCTGCATAGTTTTATATTAAGAGATTTTTAAAATCTGGAAATAAGATTTTAAAACAAGAATTTAAATTTAAGTTAAAAATCTGGATTTGAAATCCTGAATTCAAATTTGAATTTGAATCTGAAATTTTTCAAAAGAAAATAAGTTATAAATTCTAATGTTATAATTAAGTTTGTATATTTTATTATTTTATAACATATGTTTAATCTGAAATGAAATTTAAAACAGGATTTTAAGTATAAATTTTTGAATCTGAATCTGAGCATGATTTGAATTCTAGGTTGAAATAAAAAAATAAGATTTTGAATTTAAATGTTTCAAAATCACTTGAATATATTTAAAGTATAATTTAAATTTATTTAAATTGATTATGGGTTACACTATTTAGGAAATACCTTAAGTAATTCTTTAATATGAAATAAAAAAAATATGTTTAATAATTGAATCTTGTTTGAATTTGATTTCATTTTAATTTTAATTTAAAATGGAATTTAGAGGAATTTAAAAGAAATTTGTTTTTAAATTACTTTGATAATAATCTTTAGTGAGGTTTATGGTTATCATTAAATTGTTTTGAACTTAATAATTTATTACCTGATTAAGGTAATTAAGATTTTAATTAATTAATTTAATTAATTAATAATTAGGTTAATTAACTAACTAATTAAGGATTTATTTAATTAATAAAAAGATTAAGTAAGTTAATTAAATTTGATTAAAGTGTGATTTAGAAATTAATTTAAATAAGATTTGATTAATTTAATATAGTTAATGAATTGAATTATTAATCAAGTAATTAATATTAATTAAGTTTTTAATTATCACTTGATTAATTTAAAAATTAATTAATGTGTTTCTTCAAATAAATTAAGAATTAATATTGATTAATTCAATTAATTACTTTGGAAAGGTAATTAAAGATTTTATATGGTTAATGAAGGTCATTAACTTAGTATTATTTTATAATTAATTAATGTGATTAATTTTAATGATTAATTGTATTAATTAATTTAAAGATAATCATTTGAGAATTATCTAAGTATAATTACTCAATGAAAGTAATTAAGGGAATTAATTACTGAATTGTAATTAATTAAGCTGTTGATTAATTAAGTTAATTAATTAAGTTTAATTAATTTAATTTAATCACTGGTTGATTTGAGAAGTAATTACAAATGTAATAACAAACGGAAAATTACTTAGTGAAGTAATTAAGAAAATAAATTACTAGATGTAATTTAATGGAGCAGTTTTGGAAATTAATTACTTTGTGTAATTAATATGTAATTTATATGTTGTATAATTACTTAGGTAAGTAATTAATAATTAATTACTTAGTGTAATTAATTTAGGTTGTGTTCATTGAGTTCTTTGAAATGATTAAGAAATGTAATTAATTTAATGTAATTACTAAATGTGATTGATCCGGAATGATTAATCAATAGAGATAATTGATCATTAATTTAATGGAGTTATTTTGAATAAAGTAATTTGAGATCATTAATTAATGATATAAGTAAGGATTGATTAATTATGAACAATTAATCAATGAGGGTACTAATTAATGTAATTAATTAGGGATTAATGTAATTAATTATAATTAATTAATAAAGTAATTACAGGTTAATTACTGAATTTGGTTTGGATTAATTAATTTGTGAAATTAGCTGAACGATAATTACCTGAATGTAATTAAAGAATAATTAATCAAGATGATTAATTAGGGTAGTTTGTTGAGAATAATTAATTGATTGATTTATAATTAATTAAGGAATATGTAAGCAAGATTGATATGGATAAGAAATTAATTTAATTCATTTTAAATTAATTAAGGAATATGTAATTAATTTAATTCATTTTAAATTAATTATAGGAGGATGATTTAATAAGTCTTTGCTTACGAATGATGATTGATATTTATTACCCTTAATGGTTGAGATCTCAGTTATGAGATAAATGTTGTTGTGTGATTTGGATGTTATGGTTGCATTGAGTTGATGATATGATTTATCTGTTTGAATTGATAATATAGATTATCGCTTGTGATGATAATATTGATTATCTATTGTGATTATTATCTATCTGTGTGTATATAGATATATTGAATTGAATTGTTTAAAAATTTAAAACAACTTGGACCTAAAAGACACGCTTTGGATTACGATTAGACCGGGATCAAGTTTCCATATTTGGGATCCGAAGACCACATCGATTCCAATTAAACGTTAGGTCGTTAATCCAAATGGAGCTTTGTGAAGACTCGAGGTGTAAGGGCTATAGGTCAGTAAAACTCTAAAGGTGATTACGTAATGAGTTTGACGGAATAGTACTTATAGATTCGAGATGGTGATTCAGAGTGCAAGGGTTATTGTCGTTAACTCTGAGGGTGATTCCGAAATGAGTGTGACGAGATAATGCCTTCGGTTTCGTTCGAACCCGGAACGAACTTGTACGGATTGAATGCTTTCAGAACATCGTCAGGTGGACGATGAGCATTCTAAGTGATGTGTCCTATAAAGGTAATCGTAGCCTCAAGCCTCATCAACCGGGAATGGCTAAAACAGGGGAGGTGCAGCAAGGCTTCGTGGGTAGCCCCCACTAGAGAGCGAGATTGATCCCTGTCTAGAAGTCCCTTTATATTCGATTGTGTGGGCGGTTGATTGCAATAATTGCCGGGGTTGTCTTGTTCGGAACTGTTCGGTAAGGAATGGTTTCGGCCATGTGTTGCAGGGGAGTGGGAGTACTCCTTGGTACGATGATCTAGGCCACGTACTGTGACGGGCGGTACCCTAGTAGCCCAGCCATTGTAAGGAATCCACAATCCAATAAGCCCCAACGGTTTTGATTGTATTACCCACTTTTATGGCTAGTAGATGGAATTTAATAGATGTAACAATTTCGGCTATTTCTTATTTACTTGAAAACCCTAGACACTATTATAATATCATCGGATTTCCTATCAAATGTTTTGGTTAGCGTAAGGTAAAAACTTTTTCATGTTTATGTGTAGGAAGTCTTACGTGATACCTTTCTTTTCAAAGGTTTTTAAAGTTAAGCAACCTTAACCTGTTACTCACACCGGACCCATGTCTAACCCGGAGTTTATCTATGTTTTCTTAAAATCTTGTGTACTCAAATTTTTACGAGTAGCCAAGGGATTCAGGTTAGCTTAGACTAATAATGAGGAGCAATGGAGCAGGAGGCTTCTGCGTTATAGATATATAGTTCCGCTGTGTTTTCTCTGTGTTGTGTTTGTATTGAGTTGTAAATACCAGACAGGTGTTTATAACTGTCTAGTATATGTGATGTGTATGCTATGTATCTCTGATTGGTAATGTATATTATGTAAATACTTATGTTGTTAATATAACATATTCGTTCCGCTGTTGAGATTCTTGTATTGTTTCTTTTTTCTCTTCTTTCTTTTCTTCTTCTGTCCATTTCTTTCTTAATTGATGATGCGATTTTCCGGGAGTGGAAAGTAGGGTCGTCACATAACGTTTAGTAATACAAAATATTTAGACAGCAATACACATGTTCACAACCTGCATACTTAACTTTACTAAGTTTTGCTAAAGTATAAGAGAAAGATGAGAAATATAAATAGCGTAGGATTATCATTACTTCAAAGTAACATTTAGGCATTTATCACACTGAAAGATTAAGCAACAATATAACCCATTTTCTTTAAATTTGAAATAGTTACAAGCTCCATTCATATACTTTTCTCACTCTTCTTCAATTCAAGAATGGAGGAACCTTTTGACCTAGACAGAGGAAAATCAATGATTAGCAATTTAGTAAGATGCAGTAAAATAAAAGAATAACTAAATATGAATATCAATATCATTACCACCACAAATGGATCCAGGAGCTATTGGATTCCCACAAAATTTTGCAACATATGCTACTTTTTGCAAACTATATTCATTCCAAGATGCCGCTGGAATATTTGCGCAGCAACATGCCATGTCAGCTGACTTATAAACATTACAACATTCGGGAGATGGGTCGATTTGTGGACCACTAATCAGTACAAACTTTGCACAAAACTGAGTTAGTTTTGTTAAATCTCCATTACAAACTTCAGCACTAGCTTGATAATTTGAGAATTGCATGATCACGATTACTAAAATGATTACTGATTTTAGATTATGAACTGTCATCATGTTAAATACTTCTTTCACTATTTTATGATCGAATGAAGGGCTTTACATGGTTTATATAGGGATGTTTGCTAAAGATGTGTTAATAAATATAATATTTTGATCTTATCCTCATACCACTTTTTTCTTAAGCATATCTTTGTTCAATTCATTTGAATATTTTTTATTGTTTCAAAGAAAAAGTGATTTGATTTTTTATCCCCAAAATATATTTGTCCCTTTGGACCCATAACATCACAATGATCCACATATGGTCAATTAGTTTACAAGTACATTTACAATAATGTACCGAGTAGATATGATTCATTAGGAATATGGAAAGATAATTTCTATTGGAAACAAAATTCATGTCACAATGAATAGTAGATAAACAATCTTATTTCTTTTTAATAGTAAAATATCTTACCTTCCTACAATTTGTTTATTGTATTACTACATTTTCGAAAATTTAGAACAAAAAATTATCCTTTTCTACAGCTATTGGTTTTAAGGACTTTGAATAATAGGCTCTTATTATATACAAGGAATGACAGTCTAGTCCTCAGAATTGAAAGATGATAGAAGAAAAGTCCCTCCCGAAAAAGTTATGAAAATTAGGTCCAAAATTTTAATTTTTAGCTAATTTTCATAACTTTGGCATAACTAGTTAAAAAAACACTTATTGAAGATTCTACATTGTTCATTTGATATTTTAAAATTTTGATCAATTTTCTAATTTTATGATTTGATGTAAATTAACAAAATTATAACGACCTTTTTTATGAAATAACATGATTTTTTGTCCATTTATTTATTATATCATTTAATTTGTTTTCTTTTTTAATTACTATATGTTTGTTGTACTTTTTTAATTTTTTATAACTTTTCAATATTTGAAAAGTAAATCCGTTATTTAGAACGGAACCAAATTTTGATCGGATTACGTTTTGGTTACGAGCAGAACCAAATATCGGAATAACCGGAATTCCACCAAAACTTTTAACCCTGGTTTATTTGTTTCGGTATAGTACAACTCACGATGAATCAAACATTGTAAAAAAAAATTGGTCTTGGATTCAACATTAAAGTCGAAGCGAGGACCAACTAAGAAAATTTTGAAGTACCAACCACAAGTACCAAGGAATAAAGATAGATAGGATGGAAAAACTTACTGTCTATAAAGCTAAAGATTCATCATCTACCTATATTTCTTCGTATTAAATTTATGGTTTCCCCATTGGTAGTAAATAGTTATCTATTAAGCGGAGGGAAGAGTACAATAAAGTGATTAATGTAATGTACAAATATGAACTAATATTTCACATAGTATTGCTATGGAACTGGCATTGCTATGGAAAGCAGATGTGGAGTAGGCAGCATAGCAAATGACATCAGAGAAAAGAGTGGACCTAGTAGTCAGCAATACTGTTTTGATGTTAAGTCTAATTCCTCAACCTACTGTGAATGCAAGTGCCATGCACGTGCTTAGGTGTCTAGACGATTCGACCAAGATGTACGCTTATGCCATGCAGGCTTACGTGATTGATCATGGTTGGATGGATTGACCACCGTCAGAACCAGCATCTAGAGATGATGGGTGAAATTTTTTGTTTGATATGTAGTTATGGCTTTTTTGCTTCAAAAATTGTGATGTATTTATGTATATACCATTGGATATGATTTCCATTTAGACTTCCTAATATGACATTAGCTTAAGTTGTATCGGATAAAAATATAAATGTGTGTGGTAAATGAATGTTTCATCGATTATGTCATTGTTTTTTGTTGGTTTATATTGTTGTTAGTGGTATTATTTTGTTTTATTAAGATACATATGTTTCATTGTCTATTTGGCATTGTCATAATGAATGAATTTTATGTTGAGTTTGAGGGTTGGAAATACAACAAAAATGCTGCAAAATTGCTTCAAAAAAGATATCCGAAAAACATGGAAAAATTCAAAAATCCTATTTTAAAAATGACATCAATATGACATTGAAAATATGTCACGATGACATGGAAAAAAAGGTGTCGAAAACACCTATCGCGAGAATTTTGGCTTTTCTACACTAGTTTTTCCGACGTCAGAAAAAAACAATTTTCTGCTATACTGATCCACTTAGGATTGCTTGGTCCTCATGTCGATACTAGAGAATTTTCATTCAGATTTCAACACAAACGAAGTCCATGGCCTTCTTTCCCATGGGATTTTCAGCATCGAATTCTTCATCAGTTGGATCCAGGTTAAGAAGGCTCTCTTTTTTTGATTATAACTCCCAACACATTTCTATATTTCGGTAGCTCCTTTGTTGTTTAAAATTAACGTGGAAGAAATTTGTTATCTTTACAAGATTAAAAAACAAAAATTATGAGGCACGATCATACAATGGAATAGAATGAGCCTTATCAACAAAGCATTTACGTGTTTGAAAAAACAAGAAAATTTGGCAAAATAAATTAGACACCATTAATAAAAAAACACTGTAGACAATTAACCCCAAACCAGCTTAAATCTTCTGTCATAGTTCTGTTAACGAATACTTTCAGATACGGATAGTGTCATATCCGTGTTCGAAACCATTTTCAAAAATCTGCATCAGTAGATATGGACGAATATTGAATAATTATTCAATCTGTTAGCGACAGATAAATCAAGAAACATATATTAATTTTTTTAGATAGTGTTCGATTTTTTATTTTTAGTTTTCCTTTTTCGTCCATTCAAAAGTACACACGACGGATATGTATTACCGAAAACGATCAATTTAGAAAATGAAATTAAAATACAAAATAGAAAACATTTTTTTCATTTTTTGTGTTTTGAAAAATAACACAAACACATGAAACAATTCATTATTCCATCATCCTTCTATCCTCTTCGCCCTCCCACCCGTCTTTTTTTCATCTTATCCAAACGTCCATCCATTCTTCTCATATTCGAAATACATATTGAAAAATGAAAATTCGTTTTTAAAGCACACATTACCGTAGTTTCACATAAACTTTTTTCAATCGCATTGATTATTAAAGTGTTAAAAATAAACAAATATGGTGATGATAAATAGCTTTATACAGTTGATGTGCATTTAGTGTGTATAATGTAAATTTGAATTTAATAAAACAATAAATAAATATTTTTCATTCTACTAAAATACACATAATTAAAACCATAATCATGAAAAATACCAGATGAATAATTTTCGACCGTGGATGTCTTTGTATCCGCATCTGCATCCATGTTTCACATCGGATATTTAACTGCTTTTCTGATATTGATGCGGACAGATTTTGGATTTTTCGAGTATCCATTGTGAACCCTATTCTATCATCTTTTACATGTCCTCATACGATGCACACACATCTTAACCGTTTATTTTTCTTCGTCATCTATTCATAGGATATGATGGATTCATTGTTAATGAATGTGATTTCTTGTGTCACATGAAACATTAATAAGGAACAAAAAATTGAATTCACTCCAAACCATGAGTACATATTCGAAAAGAAATTATCCAACTTGTCATCTCTACTACCGTTCAACATCTAATGGTGCAAAAGACCTGAAGCTAGTTGCACAAATATGTATGTAATTTCCTCGGATGGAAGATTGTACCAAGCTATTTATTCTTCCAAATACCAATACTTAATAAGGCATAAATTGATGGTCATTTTTTTCTACATTGATTCAATGTATTGATTCAGTGTAAGCTAGACAATAGATTTAGCTGACTCTAGCTTTGAGAATTAAGTTTATATGTGGTTGCATTCTTATGAAAAATTTCATAAAAAAATATTCAGGGCTATTTACGTTATTTCTCACTTCATTCAGTCAGCATAATAGATTTGTAACTTTTGCTACAAATGATTGAGCAAAGCATCTTAGTATAATTTGTCTAATGCAACTTTAAATGTGTAAATAATGACTTTGGGGAAGATAAAGATAAATTCAACTGATTTGAGTCCAATAAATGATAAATGGACCCAATGATGAAATTAGTTAGTAAATAAAAAGGGAACTAAAACTTATCAACGTTGATTATGATTTTGTCAATCAAAATCTAACCAACTTACCCATTTAGAAATCAAATCGAAGAATTTTTTATTTAAGTATATTATTAATCATATTAAATGAAACTTGGTTAGTATCAACTATAAATATGTATACTACAAAATATTTCTAAGATAATACAGTGAGCTTTCAATAAATTTTCACTATAGAATACAGTAATCTGCTTTATTTAAAGATAGACTTATTGCTTAGGTATGTATAGTCAGTTTTGCAAACATTATATATGAAAATAAAAGAATTTTTTATCATGTATCGGTCTAAATCTTAGTATTCTGTAGCCCAAAAACCAAAGACTTGTTTGGTTTCATTTTATACTTTGTGTTTTCCATTTTCAACATTCATAACAAAATATGAGGATAATGGAATAAAATATAAAATTGTAGACCATCGCGACGACAGTAAAAGAACAACGGAGGAGATGTTGGGAGGATGAATTGTTTTCCATTCTTCTATCATTTCTTAAAACACAAAAAATAAAATAAATTTGTTTTCTATTTTATATTCAAACGTCATTTATCAAATTGGTTGTTTTTTAAAAAAACATCCATCGTACGAATGTTTTCCGAACGAAAATACAAAAAAAAAATATCAAACCAAACTTAACCTAATGTTTCTGAGATTCAAACTATAGTCAACCCGTGATTAATTATAGATCCTTAACCAACACAGTGAAGAATAGCATAAACCATTTTTCAAGGGCGAACCAAAAAAGGGGTATAGGGATTAAACCTTTTAAACATTCTGAAAAGTCACATAATAAAGCCACACAATTTTTGCTACATATATTTAGGTGATTTAGTTATAGAACGATCTAAAGATACAGGAGGTCGTACATTAATCGGTTAAGAGTATAACAAGATTATATTCCCAACACATTCTCAACTTTAACTAGAACGATTATGCATGAATATGCCCATACTAGAAAACGTGGTTCCAAAAGATCATGTATTATATGCAAATTTTAAATTATAAGGATAAGACCTGTCACTGGAACAATTTTAAAATTATTTATTTATATGTATATTCATATAATATTTATACAAAAATCTCGATGGATATGAGTATAGTGGCTCGATCAACTAGACCATCGAAATCTATGATCTTGGACAAACATTGTTTGACAAATTGTTCAGTAGTAAATGTTATGATGAAGCCATTTGTTAACTATTCCAGTTATGCTACTTTTGACAGAGTAATTGTTCGAGCATAACTTTTAGTAAAACAAAATATTTAGGCAGCAATACACATATTCGCAACCTGCATACTTAACTTTACTAAGTTTTGCTAAAGTATAAGTAGAAAGATGAGTAATATAAAAAGCATAGGATTATCATTACTTCAAAGTAACATTGAGGCATTTATGACACAGAAAGATTAAGCAACATTATAACCCATTTTATTCAAATTTGAAATAGTTACAAGCTTCATTCATATACTTTTCTCACTCTTCTTCAGTTCAAGAATGGAGGAACCTTTTGACCTAGACAGAGGAAAATCAATGATTAGTAATTTAGTAAGATGCAGTAAAATAAAAGAATAACTAAATATGAATATCAATATCATTACCACCACAAATGGATCCAGGTGCTATTGGATTCCCACAAAATTTTGCAACGTATGCTACTTTTTGCAAACTATATTCATTCCACGATGCCGCTGGAATATTTGCGCAGCAACATGCCATGTCAGCTAACTTATAAACATTACAACATTCGGGAGATGGGTCGATTTGTGGACCACTAATCAGTACAAACTTTGCACAAAACTGAGTCAGTTTTGTTAAATCTCCATTACAAACTTCAGCACTAGCTTGATAATTTGAGAATTGCATGATCACGATTACTAAAATGATTACTGATTTTAGATTATGAACTGTCATCATGTTAAATACTTCTTTCACTTTTTTATGATGGAATGAAGGGCTTTACATGGTTTATATAGCGATGTTTGCTAAAGAGGAGTTAATAAATATAATATTTTGATCTTATCCTCATACCACTTTTTTCTTAAGCTTATCTTTGTTCAATTCATTTGAATATTTTTTATCGTTTCAAAGAAAAAGTGATATGATTTTTTATCCCCAAAATATTTATGTCCCTTTGGACCCATAACATCACAATGATCCACATATGGTCAATTAGTTTACAAGTACATTTACAATAATGTACTGAGTAGATATGATTCATTAGGAATATGGAAAGATAATTTGTATTGGAAACAAAATTCATCTCACAATGAATATTAGATAAACAATCTTATTTATTTTTAATAGTAAAGTATCTTACCTTCCTACAATTTTTTTATTGTACTACTACATTTTCTAAAATTTAGAAGAAAAAATTATCCTTGTATACTTCTATTGGTTTTAAGGACTTTGAATGATAGGCTCTTATTATATACAAGGAATGACAGTCTAGGCCTCAGAATTGAAAGATGATAGAAGAAAAGTCCCTCCCGAAAAAGTTATGAAAAGTAGTTCCATATTCATTATTTTTAGCCAATTTTCATAACTTTGGCATAACTAGTTAAAAAAACACTTATTAAAGATTCTACATTGTTCATTTGATATTTTAAAATTTCGATCAATTTCCTAATTTTTTATTATGATTTGATGTAAATTAACAAAATTATAACGACCTTCTTTATGAAATAACATGATTTTTTGTCCGTTTATTTATTATCTCATTTAATTTGTTTTCTTTTCTAATTACTATATGTTTGTTGTACTTTGTAATTTTTTTATAACTTTTCAATATTTGCAAAGTAAATCCGTAATTTAGAACGGAACCAAAATTTTGATCGGATTACGTTTTGGTGACGAGCAGAACCAGATATCAGAATAACCGGAATTCCACCGAAACTTTTAACCCCGGTTTATTTGTTTCGGTATACTCACGATGAATAAAACATTAAAAAAAATTTGGTCTTGGATTCAACATTAAAGTCGAAGCGAGGACCAACTAAGCAATTTTTCAAGTACCAACCACAAGTACCAAGGAATAAAGATAGATAGGATGGAAAAACTTACTGTATATAAAGCTAAAGATTCATCATCTACCTATATTTTTGCGTATTAAATTTATGGTTTCCCCATTGGTAGTAAATAGTTATATATTAAGCGGAGGGAAGAGTACTATAAAGTGATTAATGTAATGTACAAATATGAACTAATATTTCACATAGTATTGCTATGGAACTGGCATTGCTATGGAAAGCTGATGTGGAGCAGGCAGCATAGCAAATGACACCAGAGAAATGTGACGACCCGACATCCTATGCCCAGAAAACCATTTCGTCTTGAAGAAAGAAAGGGGTGAGAAAATAGAAAAGATAGAGAAGAAAGAACAACATTAGAATCTCACAGCGGAACGAATAAATTATAATAATCACATAAGTATTTACATAATATACAACATCAATCAGAGTTATACAGATAATATATCACATACTAGACAGTTATAACACCTGTCTAGTTAATACAACACAACTCAAACAAATGACTCAAGGATACCAACACAGCGGAACTATATGTATAACTATAACGCTGAAGCCTCCTGCTCCATTGCTCCTCCAGAATTCGTCAAAGCTAACCTGAATCCCTTGGCTACCCATAAAAATTTGGGTACCCGAGAGTTTATGAAAAACAAAAATAAACTCCGGGTCAGACATGGGTCTGGTGTGAGTAACAGGTTAAAGTTGCTTAATTTTGAAAATCTTTTGAATACAAAAGGTATCACGTAAGACTCCCCACAAATAAACATGGGTAAGTTTTTACCTTACCTAACCAAAACATTTGATAGGAAATTCGGTGATATTAAAATAGGTCTAGGGTTTTCAAGTAAATAGAAAATAGCCTAAATTGTTACATCTACTAAATTCCAGCTACTAGCTACAAAAGTGGGTAATACAATCAAAACCGTTGACACTTATTGGATTGTGGATTCCATACAATGGCAGGGCTACTGGGGTACCGCTCGTCACAGTACGTGGCCTAAATCAACGTACCGAGGATCACTCTTGACCCCCTGCACACAAGGCCGGAACCATTCCTTACTGAACAGTCCCGAACAAGACCCCGGAAGTTGTTGCAATCAACCGCCCACACAGCCGAAAATAAAGGGACATCTAGACAGGGGAATATCCTTGTCCTGCTTGGGCATGACCCACCTAACCTTGCTGCACCTCCCCTGTTTTAGTAATTCCCGGTTGATGAGGCTTGAGGTTGCGATTACCTTTAGAGAATACATTTCTTAGAATGCTCATCGCCCACCTGACGATGTGTTGAAAGCATTCAATCCATACAAGTTCGTTCCGGGTTCGAATGAAACCGAAGGCATTATCTCGTTACACTCATTTTGGAATCACCCTCAGAGTTAACAACAATAACCCTTGCACTCAGAATCTTCATCTTCACTTCAGATTCACGACCTATCGTTAATTGGGAATCGATGTGGTTTTCGGATGTTCCAAATGTGGAAAACCGATCCCTGTCTCATCGAAATCCAAAACGTGTCTTTTAAGGCCAAGTTGTCTATTTAGTCTTAACAGTTTAATTCAATATTATCAATATACACACAGATAAATAATTCACAATATCACAGTAGATAATCACATCATCATCATAAACAGATAATTAATAACATCATCCAAACAGATAATTAAGTATTATCATATTTAAACCATACATCCACATCACGTAGATATTACTCATGTCAGATCTAAATTCATAATCATCAAATGAAGTATCAATATCCTTTATCCATAAGCAATGATTTATAACCATACCATTTGTAATTAATTTAAAATGAATTAAATTAACTACTTCTATCTCTAATTAATTTAAAGTAAATTAAATTAATTACTTCATCTATAAATCTTGCTTATACAACCATTAATTAATTATAAATCAAATTAATTAATTATTTTTGAAATATTTATCTTGATACGATACTTTTGATTAATCATCTTCTAATTATAATGAGTAATTAATCTTTATTTAATTTTCCAAATTAATTATCCTAAATCATTTATCGTAATTAACATTAATTACTTCATTTATAATTGATTACATTTATTCTTAATTAATTACATCAATTAATCACCACATTATTATTTATTTCTTAATTAATCCCTTATAAATGTCATCATTAATTATATTAATTAATGATCTATAATTATATTTAAATTACTTCAATTAAATTAATTACACTAAATAAATAATCTTTAATTAAACACAATTATTAATCACCTTGATTAATAACAACCCAGTAATTAACTACCCTTAATTACTTATTAACAAATTAATTATCCCATAATTAATTATCTCCATTAATTAATCTCTTGATTAATTTCAAAAGTATTTATCCAAATTACTTCATTAACACATCATCTTTCGCTAATTACATTCAGTAATTAACATTAATTACTTCCTTAAGTAATTATGCTCCATTGAATACACTAAGTAATTATACTTATCAATTCATCAAATGATTTTCTTAAATTAATTAAAATTAATTAATTAACTTAAATTAATCATTTTAGCAAAGTTAATTACAAGAAGTAATTAATCTCTTAATTACTTTAATCAAGTAATTTCCTTAACTACATTACAATTGATTCTCTAAATTAATTAATCTAATTAACAAATAAAATTAATCACACTAATAAATCAATTAATAATTCTAAGTTAATTTTCTTCATTAACTAATACCCTTTCTTAATTTACTTCTTAATTAATCTCTATTTACAAATTAATCTAAATTACTACTTTATAAATTAGATACATAAGTCTTCCATTAATTAACTTATTAATTAATTTACTTCAATATCTTAATTATCTCTAAGATAATTAATTCTTTTTTTTTAAAAAATGGTTTAAACAAATATTAAAGTGTATTTTAGACATTACCCCCCCCCCCCCTTTGAATTTAAATTAGAATTCCATTTTGAATTTAAGGTTTGAAAATGATTTACCATTTTAACATTAGCCCAATTTAAATATTTATTTATAAACTTTAAAAAGAAATGTGAAAAAAACATTTATTATTTATATATAAAAGCCTTAAAATTTAATTCTTAATCTTTTGATTAAAATTTAGCTTTTTACATTATATTACATTTTAACTTGCTTTTGAAAACTTGTTTTTAATTCTTGATTAAAAACGGAAATTCATTTGTTTTGTTTTCTTTTACCTTGGATTCAAAAGTTCATTTGCATCTATATTTTAAATTTTTGAATTTAAATTCCAGTTTGAATTTTTGTTTCAGATTTTATATTAATCTTTAAAAATCTGAAGCAGCCTGGTTTTCTTTAAACCTGAAAACCCAATTTGCATAATTTAAACTTTTATTACATCTCAGATTTGAGTTCAAAAATAAATTGAATTTAACTTCAAACTAGATTTTGAACTTTGTTTAAAATCTAGTTTACCAAATCTAAGTTCATTTGAGTTTGTTTACAAACTCAAAACAACTATACTACCAGGTTCTGTAGAAACAGGAACAGGACATCAATCTCGAGCCAGACCCAAAAATGCTTCGAGACTGCACCATCCCTGCTTCGAGTCACATGCTCGAGTGACTCGAGTACTTCCCCAGCCCAAAAACCCTGCACCACCCACAATGCTTCAGCACTTCGCTGGGCACGGTGCACGTGCACCATGGCCCCAGCCACCTCCGGCCATCCACACTAACCTCACCACGTCGCCAACTACCACCAGTCACGACTACGACCATCCAAATTCATCACGGCAGCACAAAACGAAAACGAGGTTGAAAATCCACCTGGAAACAAAAATTCAGGTTCCTCTCGAAACCTAGAAACTCCACCGCACTTCAAAGTCCGTCCACCGGAGAACCCCCACCTCCGGCTACAACTGCGACCATGTCCAAGCTTCAACTTCCCAAAACCCCGTAGAACTCGATGCATCAGGGGAATCGAACAGACCCAAACAACAATCCAGTCAAAAATTAGGTTTCCGCACTGAAATCGCAAGCCACCATCGCCACAGTGATTGATAGTGCCTCCTGCCATTTTTCACGGCCTCTCCGATCCCCCATCTTCCTCCCAAGCGAATCCCAACTTCTCCGATCAAGTATATTTCCCATGGCAACCCAAAATACTCGAATCAGATAAACTCAAACTGCTCTTAAATGTCCATTCTAAAAATTATAATTTTTTTTTAAAATCATATTAAAGTATAAGAATTCAGTATATATCGCTGAATTCATAAATTAAAAAGTTTGGATTTTAATTTGTCTAAAGTTTTGCTCAAGCATTTTGGTTTCCAGTGACATTAATAAGTTTTTTTAGCCTAAACTGATTTTTAAAGTTAAATTCATGTACAAACAAACCATCTTGGTTTGTATTTTCAGTCCTGGTTGTGATTAGAACAAAGATAAACATTTGTTTGAACATTCTGGCCTGGGAAAAACAATCAGAGGCATCTCAAAATTTGTACAGGATGTATGCATTCACACTTTCACATGTAAACATATCAACAATTTACGACATAATCATTTTTTCCAGTTATACATAAGCAACTAGTTTAGTTCATACAAAAGAATGTTACTCACCTAGGTTTGAAAATGAACAGAGCACCCTTTGGTCTGAAACAGGTTGAACTTTAAAACTGGAAAGTAGTTTGTTATGATTTCCAGAAAGCATGAAACTTAATCTTGCCTTTGTTGTTGATGCTCCAGTTGTAAACAAAATAAAAATTCTAATTGTATATTTTTGGGTTTATTATGATTTGAATGAACTAAATAAGGAAGACATGTATATATAAAAAAGGTTTCAAGGAATTTGGCATCTGGTTTAAGCACATGCAGGTACACTATGTTTTTGTTTGTATCAGGCCAGATCTTTTAAGTAGGAGGCTGAGTTGATTTTTAAGCAATTCGAACTGACTTAAGTTGTGCTAGCATTTAACGTTTCAGTACTTATGTTCCCTACTTAGCTAATTTTATCATTTCTTATGTACAGATATTTTTTCATAGCTTTCCACTTCTCTTCTGTAACCTGCATACTATATTTCAGCTACACACCTAGCTTATTCATTTGCCTGCATCATATTTTCTTACTTTATTTTGTTTTATACTTGATGTTTATACTTGTCTGAATCTTAATCTACAAGCTACAGACCTATTTATACAAAGTCTGGTTATCTTTTACTTTGTTTATACTTACTTTGTATTTCTTTAATTATACTTTGCTTTGCATTTTATTTACAGTCTTCATAGCTTACCTGATTTCTTTTGTACTTTATACATATATACTTGCCTGCATATGTTTTGTTGTACTTTATGTTTCCTACACACCATATTTCATATTTAGATATTTTGCTTTTACTTACAGGCAACATACTTATGACTTTGCCAGGTTTACTTTTATTATTTTACATAGATATTTATGTTTCTTTTTCTTAGCTTTGCATTTTATTTTACATGTTTTGCTTATATACTTACCTGATTTGTTCTTGCATTCAAAACTTTTACAAGTTACATACAAATGTTTTCACTTGCCTGGGAATGCTTTACATCCTATATACATAGCTGTTTTATTTTTCTTTGTTCAAATATTTTATAAAATTTATTTTATCTTAAACATTATTGAAAGAATTTATTTTATATCCCAAATCATAGCTTCCCAAAGTATGTGTGTATATGTATACATAAGTTTAAAATAATAATTCCTATTTATTTAAATCCATTGTAAAGATTTACATTATTAATAGAGCTCGTTATTAAGTCAAAATAATTTATAAAAGAAACAATTTCTTCAAAATATAAATTGCTTATTTTATAAAACTAAATTAAAAAGAACAAAACAATCTTTTTGTTTAAATTTAAACCTAGGCTAGAATTTATTTTTAAACAAATTAAATTTATCTTGAGTATTTTTAAAAATCATATTATTATTTATTCAATATTAAATTTCCAAATTATCAAAAATAATAGAATTAGAAAACATAGCTTTGTCTATTAAATTTAAAAACAAAGATTAACTATTTACAATACATATACAAATATACAAATATATATTGCAAATAGAAAACAATTAAATTAGTTTTCAAAAGATAAATTATCAGTTAAATATTTATTTAAAAGAAGATTATTAAATCAATTTAAATTTTATTAACCAATATTATCAAATCAATTTAATTTTAAATTTAGATTATTAAATTGATATTGCCCCAAATTTCCGGGATGTCACATTCCTCCTCCCTTAAAAGAATTTCGTCCCCGAAATTTAAAACAAAGGTAATTTAACAATCTAATTAAATATTTAATTTTAAAACACAAGCATATATGAATCATAAGCTAACAATCATAGCAACCAATTCATCCCAAACAAACAAATCTAACCATCCAGACAAAATTCCTGATAGAATTTTCTCGAGTTTCCCAAGTACAAATATCGGGACACTCGCTATACAGAATCCAAACAAACAATTCGATCCTGAAGACCCAACACTTATCCAAAATCAAATCTTCGACTTCGGAACCCAAATTCCTTCGTCTCTTATTCACAAAACTCTTCGGACGATCCTGGACCATCTACATCCTTACTGATCAGCTCAGAACTTGCTGATGCTCTCTAGATACAAACTGAACCAAAAACAACCCAACAAAAAGATCTTCCCAATATCAACCAAACTCAGAACACAAACTCTATTCCAAAATTGAAGGCTGATCTCACTTCTCTCGTTCAGAAAAGATAAAACAAGTGCACTCCAAGCTGGCCTCAGATCCTGAAAAATTTCCTGTAGAACTCTCCAATCCAAACATTGCAACATCCAATTGCTTCCCAACTAAACAGCTGCCACCATGCTTCCACTGTGCAACTCTGATCGAATAGATGCAAATGCTTGTGATTAACTCAAGCACAGACTGGACAACACATTCCAAAAATAAAGTTCGCATGTCCAAAAATAAAACTCCTAAGTTTCCCCCAAAACGTGAGCTACTTCCCCAAACTCAAAAATCATCCTATTACTAAGCTGATCCATCGGTACCACTTCTGGAATTCCGTCGATACCAAACTCAATCTTCAGATGCTGACCAAACTCCGACTTCCAGAAGACATCCAGAAAATATCACTGAAACACAAGAGAACACTCAAACTATCGCAAGTCACTTTTGCGATCAATCCAGCCTAATTCCAAAAATACTGCTCCCTCTTTACTAAAAAGAATAGCTTACACCTATGTGGCCAATCCATCGAAGAAATGGAACTACTCTGCTGCTTCTGAAGTTACCCAAGAAAACTGCTAAGCCATAAGACTTCCTAAACCAAAGCTCTTCGAGAAATTCGGACCTCAAAGCAAACAGAAACACCTAGCTGAACACAGCCACAACACCGAAGCAGACACACTTTCTTAACTTGTTCCAATGAAGCATCTTTGGAGACATCCATAGCCACTGTCTCTCATCACACAGCTACTACATCTTGATGTATCAAGAAATCATGGCTTGCTTCTATTCAACTGAGAGATCCAAACTCCATCTCATCCAAACTTACACTTCAAAAATGAACTCCGAACCTTAACAGGTTTCCTTCAGAGATCAATGAAATCCTTACACCACTCAAAGCTCACTCGAGACGGTATTTGGTCTACCGTCTCGACAAATACACTTCCAACCTCAAACATTCAAACTCCAACCATCGATAGTCGTGTTACGCACACCACTACCCAATCTACCTTTATAGCTCATTGGAACCTTAACAGGTAACCCAACAATAGGTAGAAATAAAAAAATATATATATCAAAATTACAAATACGCTCTCTCAGGAAAGAAATCACTCAAGAGCCAAGGTATTCACTCAACCTAGCGCTCTGATACCAACTGTGATGACCCGACATCTTATGCCCAAAAAACCATTTCGTCTTGAAGAAAGAAAGGGGTGAGAAAATAGAAAAGATAGAGAAGAAAGAGCAACATCAGAATCTCACAGCAGAACGAATAAATTATAATAATCACATAAGTATTAGATAATATACAACATCAAACAGAGTTACACAGATAATATATCACATACTAGACAGTTATAACACTTGTCTAGTTAATACAACACAACTCAAACAAATGACTCAAAGATACCAACACGGCGGAACTATATGTATAACTATAAGCTGAAGCCTCCTGCTCCATTGCTCCTCCAGAATTCGTCAAAGCTAACCTGAATCCCTTGGCTACCCGTAAAAATTTAGGTACCCGAGAGTTTATGAAAAACAAAAATAAACTCCGGGTCAAACATGGGTCTGGTGTGAGTAATAGGTTAAAGTTGCTTAATTTTGAAAATCTTTTGAAAACAAAAGGTATCACGTAAGACTCCCCACAAATAAACATGGGTAAGTTTTTACCTTACGCTAACCAAAACATTTGATAGGAAATTCTATGATATTATAATAGGTCTAGGGTTTTCAAGTAAATAGAAAATAGCCGAAATTGTTACATCTATTAAATTCCAGCTACTAGCCACAAAGTGCGCAATACAATCAAAACCGTTGGCACTTATTGGATTGTGGATTCCATACAATGGCAGGGCTACTGGGGTACTGCCCGTCATAGTACATGGCCTAGATCAACATACCGAGGATCACTCCCGACCCCCTGCAACACAAGGCCGAACCATTCCTTACTGAACAGTCCTGAACAAGATAACCCCGGCAGTTGATGCAATCAACCGCCCATACAGCCGAAAATAAAGGGACATCTAGACAGGGGAATATCCTTGTGCTGCTTGGGCATGACCCACCTAACCTTGCTGCACCTCCCCTGTTTTAGCCATTCCTGGTTGATGAGGCTTGAGGCTGCGATTACCTTTAGAGAATACATTTCTTAGAATGTTCATCGCCCACCTGATGATGTGTTGAAAGCATTCAATCCATACAAGTTCGTTCCGGGTTCGAACGAAACTAAAGGCATTATCTCGTTACACTCATTTTGGAATCACCCTCAGAATTAACGAAAATAACCCTTGCACTCTGAATCTTCATCTTCACTTCAGATTCACGACCTATCGTTAATTTGGAATCGATGTGGTTTTCGGATGTTCCAAATGTGGAAAACCGATCCCGGTCTCATCGAAATCCAAAACGTGTCTTTTAAGGCCAAGTTGTCTATTTAGTCTTAACAGTTTAATTCAATATTATCAATATACACGCAGATAGATAATTCACAATATCACAGTAGATAATCACATCATCATCATAAAAAGATAATTAATATCATCATCCAAACAGATAATTAAGTATTATCATATTTAAACCATACATCCATATTACAAAGATATTACTCATGTCAGATCTGAATTCACAATCATCAAATGAAGTATCAATATCCTTTATCCATAAGCAATGATTTATAACCATACCATTTGTAATAAATTTAAAATGAATTGAATTAACTACTTCTATCTCTAATTAATTTAAAGTAAATTAAATTAATTACTTCATCTATAAATCTTGCTTATACAACCATTAATTAATTATAAATCATATTGATTAATTATTTTCGAAATATTTATCTTGATACGATACCTTTGATTAATCATCTTCTAGTTATAATGAGTAATTAATCTTTATTTAATTTCCCAAATTAATTATCCTAAATCATTTATCGTAATTAACATTAATTACTTCATTTATAATTGATTACATTTATTCTTAATTAATTACATCAATTAATCACCACATTATTAATTATTTCTTAATTAATCCCTTATAAATTACGTCATTAATTATATTAATTAATGATCTCTAATTATATTTAAATTACTTCATTTAAATTAATTACACTAAATAAATAATCTTTAATTAAACACAATTATTAATCACCTTGATTAATAACAACCCAGTAACTAACTACCCTTAATCACTTATTAACAAATTAATTATCCCATAATTAATTATCTCCGTTAATTAATCTCTTGATTAATTTCGAAAGAATTTATCCAAATTACTTCATTAACACATCATCTTTCACTAATTACATTCAGTAATTAACATTAATTACTTCCTTAAGTAATTATGCTCCATTGAATACACAAAGTAATTATACTTATCAATTCATCAAATGATTTTCTTAAATTAATTAAAATAAATTAATTAACTTAAATTAATCATTTTATCAAAGTTAATTACAAGAAGTAATTAATCTCTTAATTACTTTTATCAAGTAATTTCCTTAACCACTTTACAATTGATTCTCTAAATTAATTAATCTAATTAAAAAATAAAATTAATCACATTAATATATCAATTAATAATTCTTAGTTAATTTTCTTCATTAACTAATACCCTCTCTTAATTTACTTCTTAATTAATCTCTATTTACAAATTAATCTAAATTACTACTTTATAAATTAGATACATAAGTCTTTCATTAATTAACTTATAAATTAATTTACTTCAATATATTAATTATCTCTAAGATAATTAATTTTTTTAAGTGGTTTAAACAAATATTAAAGTGTATTTTAGACATTACCCCCCCTTTGAATTTAAATTAGAATTCCATTTTGAATTTACGATTTCAAAATGATTTACCATTTTAACATTAGGCCAATTTAAATATTTATTTATAAACTTTAAAAAGAAAGGTAAAAAACATTTATTATTTATATATGAAAGCCTTTGAATTTATTTTTTAATCTTTTGATAAAAATTTAGCTTTTTACATTACATAACATTTTAACTTGCTTTTGAACACTTGGTTTTTAATTCTTGATTAAAAACCCAAATTCGTTTGTTTTGTTTTCTTTTACCTTGGATTCAAAAGTTCATTTGCATCCATATTTTAAATTTCTGAATTTAAATTCCAGTTTAAATTTTTATTTCAGATTTTATATTAAACTTTAAAAATCTGAATAGCCTGGTTTTCTTTAAACCTGAAAACCCCATTTACATAATTTAAACTTTTATTACATCTCAAATTTGAGTTCAAAAATAAATTGAATTTAACTTCAAACTGGATTTTGAACTTTGTTTAAAATCTGGTTTACCAAATCTAAGTTCATTTGAGTTTGTTTACAAACTCAAAACAACTCTACTACCAGGTTCTGTAGAAACAGGAACAGGACAACAATCTCGAGCCAGACCCAAAAATGCTACGAGACTGCACCATCACTGCTTCGAGTCACGTACTCGAGTGACTCGAGTACTTCCCCAGCCCAAAAACCCTGCACCACCCACAATGCTTCGGCACTTCACTGGGAACGGTGCACGTGCACCGTGGCTCCAGCCACCTTCGGCCATCCACACGAACCTCACCACGTCGCCAACTACCGCCAGTCACGACTACGACCACCCAAAATCATCACGGCAGCACAAAACGAAAATGAGGTTAAAACTCCACGTGGAAACAAAAATTCTAGTTCCTCTCAAAACCTGGAAACTCCACCGCACTTCAAACTCCGTCCACCGGAGAACCCCCACCTCCGGCTACAACTTCGACCATGTCCAAGCTTCAACTTCCCAGAACCCCGTAGAACTCGATGCACCAGGGGAATCGAACATACCCAAACAACAACCCAGTCAAAAATTAGGTTTCCCCACTGAAATCGAAAGCCACCATCGCCACAGTGATTGATAGTGCCTGTTGCCATTTCTCATGGCCTCTCTGATCCCCCATCTTCCTCCCAAGCGAATCCCAACCTCTCTGATCAAGTGTATTGCCCGAGGCACCCCTAAATACTCGAATCAGATAAACCCAAACCGCTCTTAAATGTCCATTCTAAAAATTATAAATTTTGTTTTAAAAATCATATTAAAGTATAAGAATTCAGTATATATCACTGAATTCGTAAATTAAAAGTTTGGATTTTAATTTGTCTAAAGTTTTGCTCAAGCATTTTTGTTTCCAGTGACATTAATAAGTTGTTTTAGCCTAAACAGATTTTTAAAGTCAAATTCATGTACAAACAAACCATCTTGGTTTGTATTTTCAGTCCTGGTTGTGATTAGAACAAAGATAAACATTTGTTTGAACATTCTGGCCTGGGAAAAACAATCAGAGGCATCTCAAAATTTGTACAGGATGTATGCATTCACACTTTCACATGTAAACATATAAGCAATTTACGACATAAACTTTTTTCCAGTTATACATAAGCAACTAGTTTAGTTCAAACAAAAGAATGTTACTCACCCAGGTTTGAAAATGAACAGAGCACCCTTTGGTCTGAAACAGGTTGAACTTTAAAACTGGAAAGTAGCTTGTTTTGATTTCCAGAAAACATGAAACTTAATCTTGCCTTTGTTTTTGATGCTTCAGTTGTAAACAAAATAAAAAAGCTACTTGTATATTTTTGGGTTTATTATGATTTGAACGAACTAAATAAGGAAGACATGTCTATATGAAAAAGGTTTCAGGGGAAGGTGGCATCTGGTTTAAGCACATGCAGGTACACTATGTTTTTGTTTGTATCAGGCCAGATCTTTTAATTAGGAGGCTGAGTTGATTTTTAAGCAATTTGAACTGACTTAAGTTGTGCTAGCATTTAATGTTTAAGTACTTATGTTCCCTACTTAGCTAATTTTATCATTTCTTATGTATAGATATTTTTAGTAAGCTTTCCACTTCTCTTCTCTAACATGCATACTATATTTCAGCTACACACCTAGCTTATTCATTTGCCTGCATCGTATTTTCTTACTTTATTTTTTTTATACTTGATGTTTATACTTGTCTGAATCCTAATCTACAAGCTACAAACCTATTTATACGAAGTCTGGTTATGTTTTACTTTGTTTATACTTACTTTGTATTTCTTTAATTATACTTTGTTTTGCATTTTATTTACAGTCTTCATAGCTTACCCGATTTGCTTTTGTACTTAGTACATATATACTTGCCTGCATATGTTTTGTTGTACTTTATGTTTCCTACATACGATATTTTATATTTAGATATTTTGCTTTTACTTACAGGCAATATACTTATGACTTTGCCAGGTTTACTTTTATTATTTTACATAGATATTTATGTTTCTTTTTCTTAGCTTTGCATTTTATTTTACATGTTTTGCTTATATACTTACCTGATTTGTTCTTGCATTCAAAACTTTTACAAGTTACATACAAATGTTTTCACTTGCCTGGGAATGCTTTACATCCTATATACATAGCTGTTTTTTTTTTTGCTTTGTTTAAATATTTTGTAAAATTTATTTTATCTTAAACGTTCTTGAAAGAATTTATTTTATATCCCAAATCATAGCTTCCCAAAGTATGTGTATATATGTATACATAAAATTTAAAATAATAATTCCTATTTATTAAAATCCATTGTAAAGATTTACATTATTAATAGAGCTCATTATTAAATCAAAATAATTTATAAAAGAAACAATTTCTTCAAAATATAAATTACTTATTTTATAAAGCTAAATTAGAAAGAACAAAACAATCTTTTTATTTAAATTTAAACCTAGGCTAGAATTTATTTTTAAACAAATTAAATTTATCTTGAGTATTTTAAAAATCATATTATTATTTATTCAATATTAAATTTCCAAATTGTCAAAAATAATAGAATTAGAAAACATAGCTTTGTCTATTAAATTTAAAAACAAAGATTAACTATTTACAATACATATACAAATATATAGATATATATTGTAAATAGAAAACAATTAAATTAGTTTTCAAAAGATAATTTATCAGTTAAATATTTATTTAAAAGAAGATTATTAACTCACTTTAAATATTATTAACAAATATTATCAAATCAGTTTAATTTTAAATGTAGATTATTAAATTGATATTGCCCCAAATTTCCGGGATGTCACAACAAAAGAGTGGACCTAGTAGTCAGCAATACTGTTTTGATGTTAAGTCTAATTCCTCAACCTACTGTGAATGCAAGTGCCATGCACGTGCTTAGGGTCTAGACGATTCGACCAAGATCTACGCTTATGCCATACAGGCTTACGTGATTGATCATGGTTGGATGGATTGGCCACCGTCAGAACCAACATCTAGAGAAGATGAGTGAAATTTTTTGTTTGATATCTAGTTATGGCTTTTATGCTTCAAAAATTGTGATGTATTTGTATATATACCATTGTATATGATTTCCATTTAGACTTCCTAATAAGACATTAGCTTTAGTTGTATCGGATAAAAATATAAATGTATGTGATAAATGAATGTTTCATCGGTTATGTCATTGTTTTCTGTTGGTTTATATGGTTGTTAGTGGTATTATTTTGTTTAATTGAGATACATATGTTTCATTGTCTATTTGGCATTGTCATAATGAATGAATTTTATGTTGAGTTTGAGGGTTGGAAATACAACAAAAATGCTGCAAAATTGCTTCAAAAAAGATATTAGAAAAGCATGGAAAAATTCAAAAATCCTATTTTAAAAATGACGTCAATATGACATGGAAAATATTTCACGATGACATTGGAAAAAAGGTGTCGAAAACACCAATCGCGGTAATTTTTTCTTTTCCACACTAGTTTTTCCGACGTTAGAAAAAAACAATTTTCTGCTATAATGATCCACTTAGGATTGCTTGGTCTACATGTCGATACTAGAGAATTTTCATTCAGATTTCCGCACAAACGAAGTCCATGGCCTTCTTTCCCATAGGATTTTCAGCATCAAATTCTTCTTCAGTTGGATCTAGGTTAAGAAGGCTCTCTTTTTTTGATTATAACTCCCAACACATTTCTATATTTCGGTAGCTCCTTTGTTGTTTAACATTAACTTGGAAGAAATTTGGTATCTTTACGAGATTAAAAAACAACAAATTATGAGGCAAGATCATACAATAGAATAGAATGAGCCTTATCAACAAAGCATTTACGTGTTTGAAAAAACAAGAAAAATTGGCAAAATAAATTAGATGCCATTAATAAAAAACACTGCAGACAATCAACCCCAAACCAGGTCAAATCTTTTGTCATAGTTCTGTTAACGAATACTTTCAGATGCGAATAGTATCATATCCGTGTTCGAAACCATTTTCAAATATTTGCATCAGTAGATATGGACGAATATTGAATAATTATTCAATCTGTTAGCAACAGATAAATCAAGAAACATATATGAAATTTTTTAGATAGTGTTTAATTTTTTATTTTTAGTTTTCCTTTTTCGTCCATTTAAAAGGACACATGACGGATATGTATTACCGAAAATGATCAATTTAGAAAATGAAGGTAACATACAAAATAGAAAACAATTTTTTTTTCATTTTTTGTCTTCTGAAAAATAACACAAACACGTGAAACAATTCATTATTCCATCATCCTTCTATCCTCTTCGCCCTCCCATCCGTCTTTTTGTAACAACCCGCATATTTATCGATTTTATATTTAAATATTTTATCGTTAATCGGATATTGGTCCGAAAAGCTACTTTTTGCGAACTGTCAAATTAGGACTCGAGACCACTTCCATTGAGTTCGAAATGCCATTTACAACTTTTTTTAAGTATAAACATTGATAGGTTTGGAGTTAGTGGAATTTCACTAACTTTTCCCGCATTGGACTTTGGGTTAGTTTAGCCTATTAACCCCAAGTTCCAACCCCCTTCCCCTCACTCTTCATAAATTCCGAACTAACTTGAAATTTGCATTAATGGTGAAGAGAATGGGAAATTAAAACTCCAAGCTCAAATTTAATTGCTAATCCAACATTCAACTCCAAATTCAAGTAGAAGATATTGGATTCAAGCTTTGGATTGCTTCTCCATTGGCTTCAAGCTTCATCTTCATCCATTTTAGTGAAAGAGTGAGATTTTTAGCTCACACTCTTGCTTACTACTATCTTGGACTGTTGGGAATGGTTCACTATCACTTTAACAAGCACATTTGCACTTGGTTTGGATTGGATTGGCGAAAAACTCCACTTTTTAGTGTTTTTGGTGAATTTCCAGCCTTAGGTCGTTCTGGACCCTTAGGTCGCTCGGGTTCGTGGCCTGCGCGCGTGGAAAAGTCGGCTGGACGTTAGGTCGTATGTCGCTCGCGAGTTAAGCCTCAAGCCGAAGGTCGTTCGCGAGTTAAGTCTTAGGTCGTTTGGCCTTTATAGCGTTAGGTCGCTCGCGTGTTAAAACTTTTGGTCGCGTTGGCCATAAGTCGTAGGTCTTCTCCGACCTAATATTGCCTCTGCTATTTCACTATGTCGCGTGGGCCTTAGGTAGTAGGTCGTGAGTCTCCTAGGCCGTAGGTCGCTCGGTCCTACTTCTGTCCCTAAGTCGCGATTACCTTTAGGTCGTGAACACCATTAGGTCGTAAACCTCTTTAGGTCGTCTGTCCCTTAAGCAGTTAGGTCGTTCGACCTGTGATGCGTTAGGTCGTTTGACCCGTGTTACGTTAGGTCGCGTAACCCCTTAGGTCGCTTGACCTTATTTCCTTTTAGGACGCGTGACCTTGTTTTTCTTAGGTCGTGAACCTTGTTAGGTCGCTCATCCTTTGCACGCGTACCTTCTTAGGTCGCACACCCCTTTAGGTCGTTAGACCTCATTTTTCTTTTAGGTCGTAGGCCGCTTGTCTTCACTAAGTCGAACCCCGTAGCAGGGGCGTTGCCCCCGCACCCCCACCTTGGGGGGTTTCCACCCCCCTAGACCCCCCCTCCGTAGGGGATCTTATCTGAAAAACATTCAACAGAACTTGTTGAGCTGATTTCCTTGGATTTTTATCACATCTTCGAATGTGATCTTTATTATTGATTGTTTCTACAATCGCTTCTGTGATTTGTCACTTTAAAATATAAAGGATTCAATACTAGTAGTGAATATCAAAACTCTTTCAACAAAATGATTTCAACTCTATTTTTAATAACAAAGATCTTTTCTTAACCCGTTTTCCAATCTATTAGTATATACAAACCTTTACCTCACTCGGATGAGAAATCTAATTAAACGGCTTACTAAAACAATTGGTATGAAACGCTTGCGTTTGCTTCGTCAGTTAATTCTTGTACTTGTTCGATTGAACCTCTAGTGACAATTTTATTAGTGAAGATTTACAGTATGTTCGTAAATATTTAAGTTAAGCTAGTGGTTATGGGACATGAAACTATACTTTTATATTTACTAACTTAGTGTAGTTGACACTTCTCGTTGATCATGATGATCATTGTATGATTTAGACTAGCAATTATGCGATGTCTCTTTGTTTGCAAGGTTAGACTAGACCTCATTTGTGTGATTCCGACTCACACATATCTCTTTGTCCGCAAGGTTAGTCTAGACACCATTTGTGTGATTCCACTAACACATACCTTTATGCTTTTTGGTTAGCCTAGACCTCGTCTGGGTGATTCCGACTCACCCATATGGGGTAGCTCCCCATGGTCTTCGGACCGTCATGTGATAGGCCTCTTTCCCTTTCTCTGTGATTTCTGGATTTCTTGTGTTGATTTCTGGAATTTATGTCATTGACTTGTTATGAGTACAAGTTTAGGGTATGATGCCCTCTTTGGATCTTTGAGAAGATTCTTGTGATATCGATTTATCTCTTATTGATTGATCTTCTGTTGACCATCATTTGCATACTTATAGTAGTATGTCAGTATGGATATTTTACGTTTATGCCATATCTTTTATTTTATACCATGTCATCTGATATTTATAGATAGACTGATCCGTTGATTATTTTCTTAAATAATACTCGGGTCAGACCGAGATGTTACAGGTGCTTCTACTTGACTTCTTCCCGGGATTTTCTACTCTGACTTTTGGCTAACTATTTAGATTAGCAGTTTTTTTGTTCTATACACTTGAGACATAGACTCATAGTTGTATTCTTTTGTATAGCACGCGTTGCTATTCTTTTATATTATTGTGGATCTTTTTGACCACCACTCTGATGTACACTTGCATGTGCTAGTTATATATTCATATCTTCTTCCGCCTCTGTGATATGGATGTCTGTGACTGATTTGTGTTATGCTTATTTCTATGTTTGTTTCCAAAGATTATTTATAGCCACCGTGTGATAAGCAATCACATGGATGGTCGCTCCTCAATAGCCTTATTCTCCGTGCTATTTGACCGCACTACACCGTAGTGTTCTTGGCTAGCGTGGGTATAGAGGTGGGGCGTCACAGCTTGGTATCGGAGCCAAACATCGAAACAATGTAGAATAACATAACAAGGATCATCGTCCTAAGTTTATCTTAGGAGTTATACCATAGGATTAATTCGAGTCTTCATACCGATTCATCCTATTTCCTTTATGATTCCTTGTTTTATCTATCAAGATTGCTTGATATTCTTTGGTGAATAACCTTCTTCCTTCTCTTCTTTCTTTCTTAAAGGAAGAGAATGTCTAGACCAGGCCGTCCCAGAACTGGATCATCTAGTGCTGCTCCCCAGGATGGAGTTTTTATGATTGCTCAACAGCTTCCTGATTTAGTAACAAATGCTCAAGCAGCTGGAGCTAACCCGAAACCTACTCACCCAAAGTCGGGATTTGCACGCTTGTGCAGCGGGACCAACTTGGGTGGGAAGCCCTTCAAAGGTTCGGAAACTATCATCGAGGTCCAGGCTTGGTTAAAATCATGCGATCGAATCTTTTCTCGCATAAACCTTATCGATCTCCACCGCGTTCAGGTGGCTTCCAGCATGCTCCAGGAGAGAGCATTGGACTGGTATGAACTCCTTATTTCAGAAATTAATGAAGCGGATCCCACCTGGGAGCAATTTCAGGGACGCTTCGAGTTAAAGTTTGTACCAGAAGCTGGGAAAGTAACCTTGGCTCGATGTTTTATAGACCTTGTTTAAGGTCAATCCTTTGTGACTGATTACGTCGCAGCCTTCGAGCTGCTTTCCAAATATGGGGTTGAATACATCAACACCCCATTGAAGAAGAACAAGAGGTTCGTTTATGGCTTAAATAAGAATCTTATGAAGCCACTACTCCTGAAACTAGAAGTCGCATTTGATCAACTCGTCGATATCGCTCTTCGTCTTGAAGAGGCTGATAGAGAGAGTGATGTTGAAGTGGAAGGCACTAAACCAAACTTCACCAACAAGAAGATGCCAAACAAATTCAAGGGTCCTTATCCTAACAAAAAGGGTAAGAAAGCAACTCCTGCTGCAAAGGCTCCTTCTCTTTGTGGTGCGAGATGCTTCAACTGTGGATCTGGGGATCATTTTGGGAATAAGTGCTCGAAGCCCAAATCTTGTCGCTATTGTAAGAGCCAAGATCATTACATACATCAATGCCTCAAACGTGAAGGTAAGAAGAAGGAAAGTTGAATGTGGCTCAAGCCCCTGGCAACACATCTCGTGGCCAAGGTATTTCTTACTCCATTCTTGATGGTATTATTTTATTTCATGATTAACCTATTAGAGTTCTCTTTGATACAGGTGCATCCCATTCTATTATATCAAAGGAACTGGTAGACACTTTTTCCTTAAGTGTTACTGCATTAATGACTTCTTAAAAAATTGCGAATCCTATTGGTGGATCCGCAACTCTTAGTTTGCTTTGTAAAGATGTGGAGATTATTTTATGTGATTTTTCTTTCCTAGCCGATTTGCATGTTATGCGTTACTTAGGCTTTGGAATGATATTGGGTATGGACTGGCTAAACCATTATAAAGCTCATATCTTATGTCCTGAACGGACTATTTATCTCCGACATCCGCAATCTGTAAATCTGATTTCTATTATTCTTAAAGATTCGGATTCTTCTTTGACTGCGTCTTTATATTCTTTAAATCCTCGAGACGATGATGATGATGAGGAAGATGTCATTTCTCGAATTCACGTTGTCCGTGAATTTTCCGACATATTCGAGCCCGTTTTAGTTTTACCACCTAAGCGAGCAATTGAGTTCAGAATTAATCTTACCTCTGAAGCTCGACCTATTACTCTTCCTCCTTATCGCATGTCCAATAAGGAAAATGAAGAGATGCGCAAACATTATCCGAATTGGAGACGAAGCAATTTATTCGCTCTAGTTCCTCGCCTTGGGGAGCTTCGACTATTTTCGTAAAGAAATCCGATGGTACTCTTAGGCTCTGCGTTGATTATCGCAAGCTAAACGATCTTACTATTAAAAATAAATATCCTTTACCACGGATTGATGATCTATTCGATCAGCTTAGTGGTGCTAAGGTCTTTTCACAATTAGACTTGGCTACCGGTTTCCATCAACTTCGTATCGCAGAGGATAGCATTCCTTTGACATTATTCCGTACTCGATATGGATCTTATGAATGACTTGTTATTCCATTTGGGTTAACGAATGCTTCGGCTTATTTCGTTGACCTCATGAATCGAGTTTTCAAAGACTTCCTCGATCGGTTTGTTCTCATTTTCATTGAAGATATTCTTGTTTATTCAAAAACCAAGGAGGAACATGAAAAACATCTTCGGGTGGTATTGGAAACTCTTAGGAGTAATTAGTTAAAGGAAATTTTTTCTAAATGTCACTTTTGGCAATCTCGTGTGAAGTTTCTCGGTCATATTATTTCCAAATCCGGAATTTCCATGGATCCTTCAAAGATTGAAGCGATTCAAGATTGGAAAAGACCTGAGAGTGTGACTAAAATTCGTATCTTTCTCGGATTGGCGGTTTATTACCGTCGTTTTATTAAAGACTTTTCTAAGATTGTCGTGCCTCTTACTAGCATGACTAAGAAGGGAGTTAAATACATTTGGTCGGACAAATGTGCAGCCTCTTTTCAGAAATTGAAAGAACTCCTTTCTGATGCTCCTATTCTTGTTATTCCTGAAGGGAATCAAGATTTTGTTGTTTATACTGATGCTAGTCATGTTGGTTTGGGTGTCGTTCTTATGCAAAAAGAACGTGTTATTGCTTATGCTTCTAGGCAATTAAAACCAGCCGAGACTAGATATGCCACACATGATTTATAACTCACGGCTATTGTTTTCGCCCTTCGAATTTGTCGTCATTATCTATTGGGAGAGAAATTTATCCTTTACACGGATCATAAGTCTTTGAAATATTTATTTTCTAAAAAGGACCTTAATTTGCGTCAAAAGCGTTGGCTCGAGTTCCTTGCACCTTATGATCTTGATATTCTTTATACCCCCGGTAAGAGTAATCGTGTCGCCGATGCTCTTAGCCGTAAACAACAAGAAGTTGTTTCTATGATGATATCCGAATGGAATGATCTCGAGATTTTATCCACTTGCGAGATTCGAGAGCGCGTATCCAATTTATGCTCATCACTTGTTTTATGTAGCCTTGAGGCTCATCCTTCTCTTTTAGACCGCATTCTTGAAGCTCAAGTGCTAGATCCTGAATTGGCTCTTCTTGGCCAAAATGTTAAGGATAAAATTGATATTGAAGGTTTGAAAGACTTTGATTTTGATTCTCGTGGCGGCATTCGAAAACTTGGTAGACTTATCGTACCAAATATTAGTGATCTTCGTAAAGATATTTTAGAAGATTCCCATCGTTCTCAATTCACCATTCATCCCGGTAGTAGTAAAATGTACGTTGATATGAAGCGACTTTATTATTGGGAGGGAATGAAATCTGATATTCCTAACTTTGTTAAGTGTTGCATGATCTTCCAACTTGTCAAGGCCGAACATCAAAGGCCAGATGGGTTATTGCAACCTTTAGAAATTCCAATTTGGAAGTGGGATCAAATTTCCATGGACTTTATAGATGGCCTTCCCCGTTCTCGTTCAGGTCATGATAGCTTATGGGCGATTGTTGTTAGACTTAATAAATCCGCCCATTTTATTCCGTTCGGTCTAACCGAACCGTTCCTCTTTTTTGCCAAACTTTTTATCAATGAATTTGTTAAATTGCATGGAGTTCCTACTTCTATTGTTAGCGATCGTGATCCATTGTCTACTAGTGGATTTTGGAAGAGTCTTCAAAAAGCTTTGGGAACGAAGCTTAATTTTAGCACCGCTTATCACCCCCAGTCCGATGGACAAACTGAGCGTGTGAATCAAACTCTTGAAGATCTTCTTCGAGCTTGTGTGCTTGATTTTGGTGGAAGTTGGGAAGATCATATTTCACTTGTTGAATTTTCCTATAATAATAGATTCCAATCTAGTATTGGTATGGCACCTTTCGAGGCGCTCTATGGAAGGCCATGCCGATCTCCTTCTTGTTGGCTTGAGGCCGGTGAGAAGCTGGTTTTAGGTCCAGACTTTATTCGTGATTCCGTAGAAAAGATTGAGCTTATCTGACATAGGATGAAAGAAGCCTACAGTAGACAAAAATCCTATGCCGATAATCGAAGAAGGAAATTAGAATTTTCTATTGGAGATCTAGTTTTTATTCGTGTTTCATCTATGAAAGGTGTTGTACGTTTCAGTCGTTCGGGAAAGTTAGCGCCTCGATATATTGGGCCATTTCCCATCACCGAACGTATTGGTTCCATGGCTTATCGTCTTGCATTACCGGCTCAGTTTTTTTCCATGCATGACGTGTTTCACATTTCTCAATTACGGAAATGCCTTCGGGATTCCGATTCTATCCTTGAGCCTGCTGTTGTGGAAGAAATTGAAGTTTCGTCGAATTTAACTTATGAGCGGCATCCTATTCGAATTATTGCTTCGGATGTTAAATGCCTTTGAAATAAAGATGTTCCGCTTGTGAAGGTTCAATAGTCCTCAAATCCTAAGGATTGCTCTTGGGAATCCAGAGAATTCATCGAGCGTACACATCCGGACTTGCTTACTCCTGCTCTTTGAGGTGAACTTCTTATTTCAAATTTCTTTTGTGTTAATATGCTTTTATGGTTGTTACTTTTTATTTCCATCTTATATATATTGCGATGATGTAATTTCTTTAAGGAGGGGAGTCTGTAACAACCCTCATATTTATCGGTTTTATAAGTAAATATTTTATCGTTAATCGGATATAGGTCCGAAAAGCTACTTTTTGCAAACGGTCAAATTAGGACTCGAGACCACTTCCATTGAGTTCGAAATGCCGTTTACAACTTTTTTTAAGTATAAACATTGATAGGTTTGGAGTTAGTGGAATTTCACTAACTTTTCCCGCTTTGCACTTTGGGTTAGTTTAGCCTATTAAGCCCAAGTTCCAACCCCCTTCTCCTCACTCTTCATAAATTCCTAACTAACTTGAAATTTGCATTAATGGTAAAGAGAATGGGAAATTAAAACTCCAAGCTCAAATTTAATTGCTAATCCAACATTCAACTCCAAATTCAAGTAGAAGATATTGAATTCAAGCTTTGGATTGCTTCTCCATTAGCTTCATCTTCATCCATTTTAGTGAAAAAGTGAGATTTTTATCTCACACTCTTGCTTATAACTATCTTGGACTATTGGGAATGGTTCCCTATCACTTTAACATGCAAATTTGCATTTGGTTTGGATTGCATTGGCCAAAAACTCCACTTTTTAGTGTTTTTGTGAATTTCCAGCCTTAGGTCGTTCTGGACCCTTAGGTCGCTAGGGTTCTTGGCTTGCGCGCGCGGAAAAGTCGCCTGGACGTTAGGTTGTAGGTCGCTCGCAAGTTAAGCCTTAAGCCGAAGGTCGTTCGCGAGTTAAGTCTTAGGTCGTTTGGCCTTTATAACGTTAGGTCGCTCGCGTGTTAAAACTTTAGGTCGCGCTGGCCTTAAGTCGTAGGTCGTCTCCGACCTAATATTGCCTTTGCTATTTCACTAGGTCGCGTGGGCCTTAGGTAGAAGGTCGTGAGTCTCCTAGGTCGTAGGTCGCTCGGTCCTACTTCTGTCCCTAAGTCGCGAATACCTTTAGGTCGTGAACCCCATTAGGTCGCAAACCTCTTTAGGTCGTATGTCCCTTAAGCAGTTAGGTCGTTTGACCTGTGATGCCTTAGGTCGTTTGATCCCTGTTACGTTAGGTCGCGTAATCCCTTGGGTCGCTTGACCTTGTTTCCTGTTAGGTCACGTGACCGTGTTTTTCTTAGGTCGTGAACCTTGTTAGGTCGCTCATCCTTAGCTCGCGTACCTTCTTAGGTCGCACACCCATTTAGGTTTTTAGACCTCATTTTTGTTTTAGGTCGTAGGACGCTTGTCTTTACTAGGTCGAACCCCATAGCAGGGGCGTTGCCCCCGCACCCCCACCTTGGGGGGTTGCCACCTTCCTGGACCCCCCTCCGTAGGGGATCTTATCTGAAAAACATTCAACAGAACTTGTTAAGCTGATTTCCTTGGATTTTTATCACATCTTCGAATGTGATCTTTGTGATGATTGTTTCTACAATCGCTTCTGTGATTTGTCAATTTAAAATATAGAGGTTTCAATACTAGTAGTGAATATCAAAACTCTTTCAACAAAATGATTTCAACTCTATTTTTAATAACAAAGATCTTTTCTTAACCCGTTTTCCAATCTATTAGTATATACAAACCTTTACCTCACTCGGATGAGAAATCTAATTAAATGGCTTAGTAAAACAAGTGGTATGAAACGCTTGCGTTTGCTTCGTCGGCTAATTCTTGGACTTGTTCGATTGAACCTCTAGTGACAATTTTATTAGTGAAGATTTACATTATGTTCGCAAATATTTAAGTTAAGCTAGTGGTTATGGGACATGAAACTAAACTTTTATATTTACTAACTTAGTGTAATTGATACTTCTCATTGATCATGATGATCATTTTATGATTTAGACTAGCAATTGTACGATGTCTCTTTGTTTGCAAGGTTAGACTAGACCTCATTGGTGTGATTCCGACTCACACGTATCTCTTTGTCCGCAAGGTTAGTCTAGACACCATTTGTGTGATTCCACTCACGCATACCTTTTTGTTGCGAGGTTAGGCTAGACACCATTTGTGTGATTCCACTCACACATACCTTTATGCTTTTTGGTTAGCCTAGACCTCATCTGGGTGATTTCGACTCGTCCATATGGGGTAGCTCCCCATGGTCATTGGATCGTCATGTAATAGGCCTCTTTCCCTTTTTCTGTGATTTCTGGATTTCTTGTGTTGATTTTTAGAATTTATGTCATTGACTTGTTATGAGTACAAGTTTAGGGTATGATTCCCTCTTTGGATATTTGAGAAGATTCTTGTGATATCGATTTATCTCTTTGATTGATCTTCTGTTGATCATCATTTGCATACTTATAGTAGTATGTCAGTATGGATATTTTATGTTTATGCCATATCTTTTATTTTATACCATATCATCTGATATTTATAGCTAAACTGATCCGTTTATTATTTTCTTAAATAATACTCGGGTAAGACCGAGACGTTACAGGCGCTTCTGCTTGACTTCTTCCCGGGATTTGCTACTCTGACTTTTGGCTAACTATTTAGATTAGCAGTTTTTTTGTTGTATACACTTGAGACATAGACTCATAGTTGTATTTTTTTGTATAGCACGTGTTGCTATTCTTTTGTATTATTGTGGATCTTTTTGACCACTACTCTGATGTACACTTTCATGTGCTAGTTATATATTCATATGTTCTTCCGCCTCTGTGATATGGATGTCTGTGACTGATTTGTGTTATGCTTATTTATATGTTTGTTTCCGAAGATTATTTATAGCCACCGTGTGATAAGCAATCACATGGATGGTAGCTCCTCAACGGCCTTATTCTCCGTGCTAGTTGACAGCACTACACCGTAGCGTTCTTGGCTAGCGTGAGTAAGAGGTGGGGCGTCACTTTTTTTTTCATCTTATCCAAACGTCCATCCATTCTTCTCATATTTGAAATACATACTGAAAACCGAAAATAGAAAATTCATTTTTAAAGCAGGTATTACTGTTGTTTCACATAAACTGTTTTCAATCGCATTGATTATTAAAGTGTTAAAAATAAACAAATATTATGATGATAAATAGCTTTATACAGTTGATATGCATTTAGTGTGTATAATGTAAATTTGAATTTAATAAAACAATAAATAAATATTTTTCATTCTACAAAAATACACATAATTAAAACTATAATCATGAAAATACCAGAAGAATAATTTTTGACTAAGGATGTCTTTGTTTCCGCGTCTGCATCCATGTTTCATATCGGATATTTATCTGCTTTTCTAATATGGACGCGGACAGATTTTGGATTTTTCGAGTATCCATTATGAACCCTATTATATCGTCTTTTACCTGTCCTCATACGATGCACACATCTTAACCGTTCATTTTTCTTCGTCATCTATTCATAGGATATGATGGATTCATTGTTAATGAATGTGATTTCTTGTGTCACATGAAATAGTAAGAAGGAACAAAAAATTGAACCCACTCCAAACCATGAGTACATACTCAAAAAGAAATTATCCAACTTGTCATCTCTATTGCCGTTCAACATCTGATGGTACAAAAGAACTGAAGCTAGGTGCACAAATATGTACGTAATTTCTTCGGATGGAAGGTTGTACCAAGCTATTTATTCTTCCAAATAACAATACTTAATAAGGCATAAATTTATGGTCATTTTTTTCTACGTTGATTCAACGTAAGCTAGAGAATAGATTTAGCTGACTCTAGCTTTGAGAATTAAGTTTATATGTGGTTGCATTCTTATGAAAAATTTCATAAAAAAATATTCAGTGCTATTTATGTTATTTCTCACTTCATTCAGTCAGCATAATAGATTTGTAACTTTTGCTACAAATGATTGAGCAAAGCATATTAGTATAATTTGTCTAATGCCATTTTAAATGTGTAAATAATGACTTTGGGGAAGATAAAGATGAAGTCAACTGATTTGAGTCCAATAAGTGATAAATCGACCTGATGATGAAATTAGTTAGTAAATAAGAAGAGAACTGAAACTTATCAACGTTTATTATGATTTTGTCAATCAAAATCTAATCAACTTACCCATTTAGAAATCAAATCGAAGAATATAATTTTTTACTTATGTATATTAGTAATCATATTAAATGAAACTTGGTTAGTACCAATTATAAATATGTATACTGCAAAATATTTCTAAGATAATACAGTGAGCTTTCAACAAATTTTCACTATAGAATACAGTAATCTACTTTATTTAAAGATTGACTTATTGCTTAGGTATGTATAGTCAGTTTGCAAACATTACATATGAAATAAAAGAATTTTTTTAGCATGTATCGGTCTAAATCTTAGTATTCTGTAGCCCAAAAATCAAAGACTTGTTTGGTTTCATTTTATACTTTGTTTTTTCCGTTTTCAACATTCATAACAAAATATGAGGATAATGGAATAAAATATAAAATTTTAGACCATCGCGATGACAATAAAAGAACAACTAGGAGATGTGGCGACGGTGTAGAGGATGAATTGTTTTTCATTCTTCTGTCATTTCTTAAAACACAAAAAATAAAATAAATTTGTTTTCTATTTTATATTCCAACGTCATTTTTCAAATTGGTTGTTTTTTAAAAAAACATCCATCGTACGAATGTTTTTTGAACGAAAACACAAACAAAAAATATCAAACCAAACGGAACCTAATGTTTCTGAGAATCAAACTATAGTCAACCCGTGATTAATTATAGATCCTTAACCAACATAGTGAAGAATAGCGTAAACCATTTTTCAAGGACGAACCAAAAAGGGGTATCGGGATTAAACATTTTAAACTTTCTGAAAAGTCACATAAAAAAGCCACATAATTTTTGCTACGTATATTTAGGTGATTTAGTTATAGAATGACCAAAAGACATAGGAGATCGTACATTAATCGGTTAAGAACATAACAAGATTATATTCCCAAGACATTCTCAACTTTAACAAGAAAGATTATACATGAATATGCCCATACTAGACAGCGTGGTTCCAAAAGATTATGTATTATATGAAAATTTTAAATTATAAGGATAAGACCTGTCACTGGAACAATTTTAAAATTATTTATTTATATGTACATTCATATAATATTAATACAAAAATCTCGATGGACAAGAGTATGGTGGCTCGATCAACTAGACCATCGAAATCTATGATCTTGGACAAACATTGTTTGACAAATTGTTTAGTAGTAAATGTTATGATGAAGTCATTTGTTAACTATTCCAGTTATGCTACTTTTAACAGAGTAATTGTTCGAGCATAACTTTTAGTGATTCAAAATATTTGGACAACAACACACATATTCACAACCTGCATACTTAACTTTACTAAGTTTTGCTAAATTATAAGAAGAAAGATGAGAAATATAAAAAGCATAGGATTATCGTTACTTCAAAGTAACATTGAGGCATTTATGACACTGAAAGATTAAGCAACATTATAACCCATTTTATTCAAATTTGAAATAGTTACAAGCTCCATTCATATACTTTTCTCACTCTTCTTCAGTTCAAGAATGGAGGAACCTTTTGACCTAGACAGAGGAAAATCAATGATTAGTAATTTAGTAAGATGCAGTAATATAAAAGAATAACTAAATATGAATATCAATATCATTACCACCACAAATGGATCCAGGTGCTATAGGATTCCCACAAAATTTTGCAACGTATGCTACTTTTTGCAAACTATATTCATTCCAGGATGCCGCTGGAATATTTGCGCAGCAACATGCCATGTCAGCCGACTTCTAAACATTACAACATTCGGGAGATGGGTCGATTTGTGGACCACTAATCAGTACAAACTTTGCACAAAACTGAGTCATTTTTGTTAAATCTCCATTACAAACTTCAGCAATAGCTTGATAATTTGAGAATTGCATGATCACGATTACTAAAATGATTACTGATTTTAGATTATGAACTGTCATCATGTTAAATACTTCTTTCACTTTTTTATGATGGAATGAAGGGCTTTACATGGTTTATATAGGGATGTTTGCTAAAGACGTATTAATAAATATAATAATTTGATCTTATCCTCATACCAAGTTTTTCTTAAGCATATCTTTGTTCAATTCATTTGAATATTTTTTATTGCTTCAAAGAAAAAGTGATATGATTTTTTATCCTCAAAATATTTATGTCCCTTTGGACCTATAACATCATAACGATGCACATATGGTCAATTAGTTTACAAGTACATTTACAATAATGTACTGAGTAAATATGATTCATTAGGAATATGGAAAGATAATTTCTATTGGAAACAAAATTCATCTCACAATGAATATTAGATAAACAATCTTATTTCTTTTTAATAGTGAAATATCTTACCTTCCTACAATTTGTTTATTGTATTACTACATTTTCGAAAATTTAGAAGAAAAATTATCCTTGTCTACTGCTATTGGTTTTAAGGACTTTGAATGATAGGCTCTTATTATATACAAGGAATGACAGTCTAGCCCTCAGAATTGAAAGATGATGGAAGAAAAGTCCCTCCCGAAAAAGTTATGAAAACTAGGTCCATATTTTTAGTTTTTAGCTAATTTTCATGACTTTTGCATAATTAGTTAAAAAAGCACTTATTAAAGATTCTACATTGTTCATTTGATATTTTAGAATTTTGATCAATTTTCTAATTTTTTTATTATGATTTGTTGTAAATTAACAAAATTATAACAACCTTATTATGAAATAACATGATTTTTTGTCCATTTATTTATTATCTCATTTAATTTGTTTTCTTTTTTAATTACTATATGTTTGTTGTACTTTTTTAATTTTTTTTCAACATTTGAAAAGTAAATCCGTAATTTAGAACGGTACCAAAATTTTGATCGGATTACGTTTTGGTTACGAGCAGAACCAGAACGGAATATTATCAGAATAACTAGAATTCCACCAAAACTTTTAACCTCGGTTTATTTGTTTCGGTATAGTACAACTCACGATGAATCAAACATTATAAAAAAATTTGGTCTTAGATTCAACATTAAAGTCGAAGCGAGGACCAACTAAGCAATTTTTCAAGTACCAACCACAAGTACCAAGGAATAAAGATAGATAGGATGCAAAAACTTACTGTATATAAAGCTAAAGATTCATCATCTACCTATATTTTTGCGTATTAAATTTATGGTTTACCCATTGGTAGTAAATAGTTATCTATTAAGCGGAGGAAAGAGTACTATAAAGTGATTAATGTAATGTACAAATATGAACTAATATTTCACATAGTATTACTATGGAACTGGCATTGCGATGGAAAGCAGATGTGGAGCAGGCAACATAGCAAATGAAATCAGAGAAAAGAGTGGACCTAGTAGTCAGCAATACTGTTTTGATGTTAAGTCTAATTCCTCAACCTACTGTGAATGCAAGTGCCATGCACGTGCTTAGGTGTTTAGATGATTCGACCAAGATGTACGCTTATGCCAGCAGGCTTACGAGATTGATCATGGTTGGATGGGTTGACCACCATCAGGACCAGCATCTAGAGAAGATGAGTGAAATTTTTTGTTTGATATCTAGTTATGGCTTTTTTGCTTCAAAATTTGTGATGTATTTGTATATATACCATTGGATATGATTTCCATTTACACTTCGTAATATGACATTAGCTTAAGTTGTATCGGATAAGAATTAAATGTGTGTGATAAATGAATATTTAATTGATTATGTCATTGTTTTTTGTTGGTTTATATTGTTGTTAGTGGTATTATTTTGTTTAATTGAGATACATATGTTTCATTGTCTATTTGGCATTATCATAATGAATGAATTTTATGTTGAGTTTGAGGGTTGGAAATACAACAAAAATGCTACAAAATTGCTTCAAAAAAGATATCCAAAAAGCATGGAAAAATTAAAAAATCCTATTTTAAAAATGACGTCAATATGACATGGAAAATTTGTCAACATGACATCGAAAAAAAGGTGTCGAAAACACCCATCGCGAGAATTTTTGCTTTTCTACACTAGTTTTTCCGACGTCAGAAAAAAACAATTTTCTGCTATACTGATCCACTTAAGATTGCTTGGTCTTCATGTCGATACTAGAGAATTTTCATTCAGATTTCCACACAAATGAAGTCCATGGCCTTCTTTCCCTTGGGATTTTCGGCATCAAATTTTTCTTCAGTTGGATCCAGGTTAAGAAGGCTCTCTTTTTTTGATTATAACTCCCGACACATTTCTATATTTCGGTAGCTCCTTTGTTGTTTTACATTAACGCGGAAGAAATTTGGTATCTTTACAAGATTAAAAAAAAAATTATGAGGCAAGATCATACAATAGAATAGAATGAGCCTTATCAACAAAGCATTTGCGTGTTTGAAAAAACAAGAAAATTTGGCAAAATAAATTAGACACCATTAATAAAAAACAATGTAGACAATCAACCCCAAACCAGCTCAAATCTTCTATCATAGTTCTGTTAACGAATACTTTCAGATATGGATAGTGTCATATCCGTGTTCGAAACCATTTTCAAATATCTTCATCAGTAGATATGGACGAATATTGAATAATTATTCTATCTGTTAGCGACAGATAAATCAAGAAACATATATGAAATTTTTTAGATAGTGTTTGATTTTTTATTTTTAGTTTTCCTTTTTCGTCCATTCAAAAGGACACATGACAGATGTGTATTACCGAAAACGACCAATTTAGAAAATGAAGGTAACATACAAAATATAAAACATTTTTTTCATTTTTTGTGTTTTGGAAAATAACACAAACACGTGAAACAATTCATTATTCCATCATCCTTCTATCCTCTTCGCCCTCCCATCCATCTTTTTTTCATCTTATCCAAACGTCCATCCATTCTTCTCATATTTGAAATACATATTGAAAACCGAAAATAGAAAATTTGTTTTTAAAGCCGACATTACCGTAGTTTCACATAAACTTTTTTCAATCACATTGATTATTAAAGTGTTAAAAATAAACAAATACGATGATGATAAATAGCTTTATACAGTTGATATGCATTTAGGGTGTATAGTGTAAATTTGAATTTAATAAAACAATAAATAAAATTTTTCATTCTACTAAAATACACATAATTAAATCAATAATCATGAAAATACCAGATGAATAATTTTTGATCGTGGATGTCTTTGTATCCGCATCTGCATCCATGTTTCATATCGGATATTTATTTGCTTTTCCGATATGGATGCGGACGGATTTTGGATTTTTCGAGTATCCATTATGAACCCTATTATATCGTCTTTTACCTGTACTCATACGATGCACACATATCTTAACGGTTTATTTTTCTTCGTCATCTATTCATAGGATATGATGGATTCATTGTTAATGAATGTGATTTCTTGTGTCACGTGAAACAGTAATAAGGAACAAAAAATTGAATTCACTCCAAACCACGAGTACGTACTCAAAAAGAAATTATCCAACTTGTCATCTCTACTACCGTTCAACATCTGATGGTGCAAAAGACCTGAAGCTAGGTGCACAAATATGTACGTAATTTCTTCGGATGGAAGATTGTACCAAGCTATTTATTCTTCCAAATACCAATACATAATAAGGCATAAATTGATGGTTATTTTTTTCTACATTGATTCAATGCATTGATTCAATGTAAGCTAGACAATAGATTTAGCTGACTCTAGCTATGAGAATTGAGTTTATATGTGGTTGCATTCTTATGAAAAATTTCATAAATATTCAGGGCTATTTATGTTATTTCTCACTTCATTCAGTCAGCATAATAGATTTGTAACTTTTTCTACAAATGATTGAGCAAAGCATCTTAGTATAATTTGTCTAATGCCATTTTAAATGTGTGAATAATGACTTTGGGGAAGGTAAACATGAAATCAACTGATTTGAGTCCAATAAATGATAAATGGACCTAATGATGAAATTAGTTAGTAAATAAAAAGGGAACTAAAACTTATCAACGTTTATTATGATTTTGTCAATCAAAATCTAACCAACTTACCTATTTAGAAATCAAATCGAAGAATATAATTTTTTACTTAAGTATATTAGTAATCATATTAAATGAAACTTGGTTAGTATCAACTATAAATATGTATACTACAAAATATTTCTAAGATAATACAGTGAGCTTTCACTATATTTTCGCTATAGAATACAGTAACCTGCTTTATTTAAAGATAGACTTATTGCTTAGGTATGTATAGTCAATTTACAAACATTACATATGAAAATAAAAGAATTTTTTTTAGCATGTATCGATCTAAATCTTAGTATTCTGTAGCCCAAAAACCACGGACTTGTTTGGTTTCATTTTATACTTTGTGTTTTCCATTTTCAACATTCATAACAAAATATGAGGATAATGGAATAAAATATAAAATTGTAGACCATCGCGACGACAGTAAAAGAACAACGGAGGAGATGTTGGGACGGTGTAGAGGATGAATTGTTTTCCATTCTTCTGTCATTTCTTGAAACACAGAAAATAAAATAAATTTGTTTTCTATTTTATATTCAAACGCCATTTATCAAATTGGTTGTTTTTTAGAAACACATCCATCGTACGAATGTTTTTAGAACGAAAATACAAACAAAAATTATCAAACCAAACTTAACCTAATGTTTCTAAGGATCAAACTATAGTCAACCCGTGATTAATTGTAGATCCTTAACCAACACTGTGAAGAATAGCGTAAACCATTTTTCAAGGACGAACCAAAGAAGGGGTATCGGGATTAAACCTTTCAAACTTTCTGAAAAGTCACATAAAAAAGCCACACAATTTTTGCTACGTATATTTAGGTGATTTAGTTATAGAACGACCTAAAGATACAGGAGGTCATACATTAATCAGTTAAGGACATAACAAGATTATATTCCCAACACATTCTCAACTTTAACTAGAACGATTATACATGAATATGCCCATACTAGAAAACGTGGTTCCAAAAGATTATGTATTATATGCAAATTTTAAATTATAAGGATAAGACCTGTCACTGGAAAAATTTTAAAATTATTTATTTATATGTATATTCATATAATATTAATATAAAAATCTCGATGGATATGAGTATAGTGGCTCGATCAACTAGACCATCGAAATCTACGATCTCGGACAAACATTGTTTGACAAATTGTTCAGTAGTAAATTATGATGAAGTCATTTGTTAACTATTCCAATTATGCTACTTTTAACAGAGTAATTGTTCGAGCATAACTTTTAGTAATACAAAATATTTAGACTGCAATACACATATTCACAACCTGCATAATTTACTTTACTAAGTTTTGCTAAAGTATAAGTAGAAAGATGAGAAATATAAAAAGCGTAGGATTATCATTACTTCGAAGTAACATTGATGCATTTATCACACTGAAAGATTAAGCAACAATATAACCCATTTTATTCAAATTTGAAATAGTTACAAGCTCCATTCATATACTTTTCTCACTCTTCTTCAATTCAAGAATGGAGGAACCTTTTGACCTAGACAGAGGAAAATCAATGATTAGTAATTTAGTAAGATGCAGTAAAATAAAAGAATAACTAAATATGAATATCAATATCATTACCACCACAAATGGATCCAGGTGCTATTGGATTCCCACAAAATTTTGCAACATTTGCTACTTTTTGCAAACTATATTCATTCCAAGATGCCGCTGGAATATTTGCGCAGCAACATGCCATGTCAGCTGACTTATAAACATTACAACATTCGGGAGATGGTTCGATTTGTGCACCACTAATCAGTACAAACTTTGCACAAAACTGAGTCAGTTTTGTTAAATCTCCGTTACAAACTTCAGCATTAGCTTGATAATTTGAGAATTGCATGATCACGATTACTAAAATGATTACTGATTTTAGATTATGAACTGTCATCATGTTAAATACTGCTTTCACTTTTTTATGATGGAATGAAGGGCTCTACATGGTTTATATAGGGATATTTGCTAAAGATGTATTAATAAATATAATATTTTGATCTTATCCTCATACCGCTTTTTTCTTAAGCATATCTTTGTTCAATTCATTTGAATATTTTTTATTGTTTCAAAGAAAAAATGATATGATTTTTTATCCCCGAATATTTATGTCCCTTTGGACCCATAACATCACAATGATCCACATATGGTCAATTAGTTTACAAGTACATTTACAATAATGTACTGAGTAGATATGATTCATTAGGAATATGGAAAGATAATTTCTATTGGAAACAAAATTCATCTCACAATGAATAATAGATAAACAATCTTATTTCTTTTTAATAGTAAAATATCTTACCTTCCTACAATTTGTTTGTTGTATTACTACATTTTTGAAAATTTAGAAGAAAAAATTATCCTTGTCTAAGCTATTGGTTTTAAGGACTTGGAATGGTAGGCTTTTATTATATACAAGAAATGACAGTTTAGTCCTCAGAATTGAAAGATGATAGAAGAAAACTCCCTCCCGTAAAAGTTATGAAAATTAGGTCCAAAATTTTAATTTTTATCTAATTTTCATCACTTTGGCATAACTAGTTAAAAAACACTTATTAAAGATTCTACATTGTTCATTTGATATTTTAAAATTTTGATCAATTTTCTAATTTTTTATTATGATTTGACGTAAATTAACAAAATTATAACGACCTTTTTCATGAAACAACATGATTTTTTGTCCATTTATTTATTATCTCATTCAATTTGTTTTCTTTTTTAATTACCATATGTTTGTTGTACTTTTATATTTTTTTTAACTTTTCAGTATTTGAAAAGTAAATCCGTAATTTAGAACGGAACCAAAATTTTGATCGGATTACGTTTTGGTTACGAGCAGAACCAGATATCGGAATAACCGGAATTCCACCAAAACTTTTAACTCCGGTTTATTTGTTTCGGTATAGTACAACTCACGATGAATCGAATATTATAAAAAAATTTGGTCTTGGATTCAACATTAAAGTCGAAGCGAGGACCAACTAAGCAATTTTTCAAGTAACAACCACAAGTACCAAGGAATAAAGATAGATAGGATGGAAAAACTTACTGTCTATAAATCTAAAGATTCATCATCTACCTATATTTTTGCGTGTTAAATTTATGGTTCCCCCATTGGTAGTAAATAGTTATCTATTAAGCAGACGGAAGAGTACTATAAAGTGATTAATGTAATGTACAAATATGACTAATATTTCACATAGTATTGCTATAGAACTGGCATTGCTATGGAAAGCAGATGTGGAGCAGGCAGCATAGCAAATGACATCAGAGAAAAGAGTGGACCTAGTAATCAGCAATACTGTTTTGATGTTAAGTCTAATTCCTCAACCTACTGTGAATGCAAGTGCCATGCACGTGCTTAGGTGTCTAGACGATTCGACCAAGATGTACGCTTATGCCATGTAGGCTTACGTGATTGATCATGGTTGGATGGATTGACCACCGTCAGAACCAATATCTAGAGAAGATTTCCATTTAGACTTCCTAATATGACATTAGCTTAAGTTGTATCGGATAAAAATATAAACGTGTGTGGTAAATGAATGTTTCATCGATTTTGTCATTGTTTTTCGTTGGTTTATATTGTTGTTAGTGGTATTTTTTTTATTTATTGAGATACATATGTTTCATTGTCTATTTGGCATTGTCATAATGAATGAATTTTATGTTGAGTTTGAGGGTTGGAAATACATTAAAAAATGCTGCAAAATTACTTCAAAAAAGATATCCGAAAAGCATGGAAAAATTCAAAAGTCCTATTTTAAAAATGACGTAAATATGACATGGAAAATATGTAACGATGACATCGGAAAAAAGGTGTCGAAAACACCCATCGCGGTAATTTTTGCTTTTCCACACTAGTTTTTCCGACGTAAGAAAAAAACAATTTTCTGCTATACTGATCCACTTAGGATTGCTTGGTCCTCATGTCGATACTAGAGAATTTTCATTCAGATTTCCACACAAACGAAGTCCATGGCCTTCTTTTCCATGGGATTTTCAGCGTCGAATTCTTCTTCAGTTGATCCAGGTTAAGAAGGCTCCCTTTTTTTGATTATAACTCCCAACACATTTCTATATTTCGGTAGCTCCTTTGTTGTCTAACATTAACGTGGAAGAAATTTGGTATCTTTACAAGATTAAAAAACAAAAATTATGAGGCAAGATCATACAATAGAATAGAATGAGCCTTATCAACAAAGCATTTACGTGTTTGAAAAAACAAGAAAATTTAGCAAAATAAATTAGACACCATTAATAAAAAACACTGTAGACAATGAACCCCAAACCAGCTCAAATCTTCTGTCATAGTTCTGTTAACGAATACTTTCAGATATGGATAGTGTCATATCCGTGTTCGAAACCATTTTCAAATATCTCCATCAGTAGATATGGACGAATGTTGAATAATTATTCTATCTGTTAGCGACAGATAAATCAAGAAACATATATGAATTTTTTTTAGATAGTGTTTGATTTTTTATTTTTAGTTTTCCTTTTTCGTCCATTCAAAAGGATACACGACAGATATGTATTACCGAAAATGATCAATTTCGAAAATGAAGGTAAAATACAAAATAGAAAACATCTTTTTTCATTTTTTGTGTTTTGAAAAATAACACAAACACATGAAACACTTCATTATTCCATCATCCTTCTATCCTCTTCGCCCTTCCATCCGTCTTTTTTTCATCTTATCCAAACGTCTATCCATTCTTCTCATATTTGAAATACATATTGAAAAACGAAAATAGAAAATTCGTTTTTAAAGCAGACATTACCGTAGTTTCACATAAAATTTTTTCAATCGCATTGATTATTAAAGTGTTAAAGATAAACAAATATGGTGATGATAAATAGCTTTATATAGTTGATATGCATTTAGTGTGTATAATGTAAATTTGAATTTAATAAAACAATAAATAAATATTTTTCATTCTACTAAAATACACATAATTAAAACTATAATCATGAAAATACCAGAGGAATAACATTGGACTGTGGATGTCTTTGTATCCGCATCTGCATCAATGTTTCATATCGGATATTTATCTGCTTTTCTGAAAATACACACATCTTAACCATTTATTTTTCTTCGTCATCTATTCATAGGATATGATGGATTCATTGTTAATGAATGTGATTTCTTGTGTCACATGAAACAATAATAAGGAACAAAAAATTGAATTCACTCCAAACCATGAGTACATACTCAAAAAGAAATTATCCAACTTGTCATCTCTATTGCCGTTCAACATCTGATGGTGCAAAAGACCTGAAGCTAGGTGCATAAATATGTACGTAATTTCTTCAGATGGAAGATTGTACCAAGCTATTTATTCTTCCAAATACCAATACTTAATAAGGCATAAATTGATGGTCATTTTTTTCTACATTGATTCAATGTATTGATTCAATGTAAGCTAGACAACAGATTTAGCTGACTCTAGCTTTGAGAATTAAGTTTATATGTGGTTGCATTCTTATGAAAAATTTCATAAAAAAATATTCAGGGCTATTTATGATATTTCTCACTTCATTCAGTCAGCATAATAGATTTGTAACTTTTGCTACAAATGATTGAGCAAAGCATCTTAGTATAATTTGTCTAAAGCCATTTTAAATGTGTAAATAATGACTTTTGGGAAGACAAAGATGAATTCAACTGATTTGAGTCCAATAAATGATAAATGGACCTAATGATGAAATTAGTTAGTAAATAAAAAGGGAACTAAAACTTATCAACGTTTATTATGATTTTGTCAATCAAAATCTATACAACTTACCCATTTAGAAATCAAATCGAAGATTTTTTATTTATTTAAGTATATTAGTAATCATATTAAATGAAACTTGGTTAGCATCAACTATAAATATGTATACTACAAAATATTTCTAAGAAATACAGTGAGCTTTCAATAAATTTTCACTATAGAATACAGTAATCTGCTTTTTTGAAAGATAGACTTATTGCTTAGGTATGTATAGTCAGTTTGCCAACATTACATATGAAAATAAAAGAATTTTTTTAGCATGCATCGGTCTAAATCTTAGTATTCTGTTTCCCAAAAACCAAAGACTTGTTTGGTTTCATTTTATACTTTATGTTTTCCATTTTAAACATTCATAACAAAATATGAGGATAATGGAATAAAATATAAAATTGTAGACCATCGCGACGACGGTAAAAGAACAACAGAGGAGATGTTGGGACGGTGTAGAGGATGAATTGTTTTCCATTCTTCTGTCCTTTCTTGAAACACAAAAAATAAAATAAATTTGTTTTCTATTTTATATTCAAACGTCATTTATCAAATTGGTTGTTTTTTAAAAAAACATCCATCGTACGAATGTTTTTAGAACGAAAATACAAACAAAAATAATCAAACCAAACTTAACCTAATGTTTATGGGATTCAAACTATAGTCAACCCGTGATTAATTATAGATCCTTAACCAACACAGTGAAGAATAGCATAAACCATTTTTAAAGGGCGAACCAAAAAAAGGGTATCGGGATTAAACCTTCTAAACTTTCTGAAAAGTCACATAATAAAGCCACACAATTTTTGCTACGTATATTTAGGTGATTTAGTTATAGAACGACCTAGAGATATAGGAGATCGTACGTTAACGGTTAAGAACATAACAAGATTATATTCCCAACACATTCTCAACTTTAACTAGAACGATTATACATGAATATGCCCATACTAGAAAACTTGGTTCCAAAAGATTATGTATTATATGCAAATTTTAAATTATAAGGATAAGACCTGTCACTGGGACAATTTTAAAATTATTTATTTATATGTATATTCATATAATATTAATACAAAAATCTCGATGGATATGAGTATAGTGGCTCGATCAACTAGACCATCGAAATCTATGATCTTGGACAAACATTGTCTGATAAATTGTTCAGTAGTAAATGTTATGACGAAGTCATTTGTTAACTATTCCAGTTATGCTACTTTTAATAGAGTAATTGTTTGAGCATAACTTGTAGTAATACAAAATATTTAGACAGCAATACACATATTCACAACTTGCATACTTAACTATACTAAGTTTTTCTAAAGTACAAGTAGAAAGATGAGTAATATAAAAAGCATAGGATTATCATTACTTCAAAGTAACATTGAGGCATTTATGACACTGAAAGATTAACAAACATTATAACCCATTTTATTCAAATTTGAAATAGTTACAAGCTTCATTCATATACTTTTCTCACTCTTCTTCAGTTCAAGAATGGAGGAACCTTTTGACCTAGACAGAGGAAAATCATTGATAAGTAATTTAGTAAGACACAGTAAAATAAAAGAATAACTAAATATGAATATCAATATCATTACCACCACAAATGGATCCAGGTGCTATTGGATTTCCACAAAATTTTGCAACGTATGCTACTTTTTGCAAACTATATTCATTCCAAGATGCCGCTGGAATATTTGCGCAGCAACATGCCATGTCAGCTGACTTATAAACAGTACAACATTCGGGAGATGGGTCGATTTGTGGACCACTAATCAGTACAAACTTTGCACAAAACTGAGTCATTTTTGTTAAATCTCCATTACAAACTTCAGCATTAGCTTGATAATTTGAGAATTGCATGATCACGATTACTAAAATGATTACTGATTTTAGATTATGAACTGTCATCATGTTAAATACTGCTTTCACTTTTTTATGATGGAATGAAGGGCTCTACATGGTTTATATAGGGATGTTTGCTAAAGATGTATTAATAAATATAATATTTTGATCTTATCCTCACACCACTTTTTTCTTAAGCATATCTTTGTTCAATTCATTTGAATATTTTTTATTGTTTCAAAGAAAAAATGATATGATTTTTTATCCCCAAATATTTATGTCCCTTTGGACCCATAACATCACAATGATCCACATATGGTCAATTAGTTTACAAGTACATTTACAATAATGTACTGAGTAGATATGATTCATTAGGAATATGGAAAGATAATTAATATTGGAAACAAAATTCATCTCACAATGAATAATAGATAAACAATCTTATTTCTTTTTAATAGTAAAATATCTTACCTTCCTACAATTTGTTTGTTGTATTACTACATTTTCGAAAATTTAGAAGAAAAAATTATCCTTGTCTACAGCTATTGGTTTTAAGGACTTGGAATGGTAGGCTCTTATTATATACAAGGAATGACAGTCTAGACCTCAGAATTGAAAGATGATAGAAGAAAAGTCCCTCTCGAAAAAGTTATGAAAATTAGGTCCATATTTTTAATTTTTAGCTAATTTTCATAACTTTGGCATAACTAGTTAAAAAAACACTTAATAAAGATTCTATATTGTTCATTTGATATTTTAAGATTTCGATCAATTTCCTAATTTTTTATTATGATTTGACGTAAATTAACAAAATTATAACGACCTTTTTTATGAAATAACATGATTTTTTGTCCGTTTATTTATTGTCTCATTTAATTTGTTTTCTTTTTTAATTACTATATGTTTGTTGTACTTTTTAATTTTTTTATAACTTTTCAATATTTAAAAAGTAAATCCGTAATTTAGAACGGAACCAAAATTTTGATTGGATTACGTTTTGGTTACGAGCAGAACCAAATATCGGAATAACCGGAATTCCACCATAACTTTTAACCCCGGTTTATTTGTTTCGGTATAGTACAAATCATGATGTATCAAACATTAAAAAAAATTTGGTCTTAAGTCGAAGCGAGGACCAACTAAGCAATTTTTCAAGTACCAACCACAAGTACCAAGGAATAAAGATAGATAGGATGGAAAAACTTACTATCTATAAAGCTAAAGATTCATCATCTACCTATATTTTTGCGTATTAAATTTATGGTTTCCCCACTGGTAGTAAATAGTTTTCTATTAAGCGGAGGGAAGAGTACTATAAAGTGATTAATGTAATGTACAAATATGAACTAATATTTCACATAGTATTGCTATGGAACTGGCATTGCTATGGAAAGCAGATGTGGAGCAGGCAGCATAGCAAATGACATCAGAGAAATGTGATGACCCGACATCCTATGCCCAGAAAACCGTTTCGTCTTGAGGAAAGAAAGGGGTGAGAAAATAGAAAAGATAGAGAAGAAAGAACAACATCAGAATCTCACAGCAGAACGAATAATTTATAATAATCACATAAGTATTTACATAATATACAACATCAATCAGAGTTATACAGATAATATATCACATACTAGACAGTTATAACACCTGTCTAGTTAATACAACACAACTCAAACAAATGACTCAAAGATACCAACACAACGGAACTATATGTATAACTATAACGCTGATGCCTCCTGCTCCATTGCTCCTCCAGAATTCGTCAAAGCTAACCTGAATCCCTTGGCTAACCGTAAAAATTTGGGTACCCGAGAGTTTATGAAAAACAAAAATAAACTCCGGGTCAGACATTGGTCTGGTGTGAGTAACAGGTTAAAGTTGCTTAATTTTGAAATTTTTTTGAAAACAAAAGGTATCACGTAAGACTCCCCATAAATAAACATGGGTAAGTTTATACCTTACGCTAACCAAAACATTTGATAGGAAATTCTATGATATTTTAATAGGTCTAGGGTTTTCAAGTAAATAGAAAATAGCCGAAATTGTTACATCTATTAAATTCCAGCTACTAGCCACAAAAGTGGGTAATACAATCAAAACCGTTGGCACTTATTGGATTGTGGATTCCATACAATGGCAGGGCTACTGGGGTACCGCCCGTCACAGTACGTGGCCTAGATCAACGTACCGAGGGTCACTCCCGACCCCCTGCAACACAAGGCCGGAACCATTCCTTACTGAACAGTCCCGAACAAGATAACCCCGGCAGTTGTTGCAATCAACCGCCCACACAGCCAAAAATAAAGGGACATCTAGACAAGGGAATATCCTTGTTCTGCTCGGGCATGACCCAACTAACCTTGCTTCACCTTCCCTGTTTTAGCCATTCCCGGTTGATGAGGCTTGAGGCTGCGATTACCTTTAGAGAATACATTTCTTTGAATGCTCATCGCCCACCTGACGATGTGTTGAAAGCATTCAATCCATACAAGTTCGTTCCAGGTTCGAACGAAACCGAAGGCATTATCTCATTACACTCATTTTCGAATCACCCTCAGAGTTAACGACAATAACTCTTGCACTCTGAATCTTCATCTTCACTTCAGATTCACGACCTATCATTAATTTCGAATCGATGTGGTTTCTGGATGTTCCAAATGTGGAAAACCAATCCCGGTCTCATCAAAATCCAAAACGTGTCTTTTAATGCCAAGTTGTCTATTTAGTCTTAATAGTTTAATTCAATATTATCAATATACACACAGATAGATAATTCACAATATCACAGTGGATAATCACATCATCATCATAAACAGATAATTAATATCATCATCCAAACAGATAATTAAGTATTATCATATTTAAACCATACATCCATATCACATAGATATTACTCATGTCAGATCTGAATTCACAATCATCAAATGAAGTATCAATATCCTTTATCCATAAGCATTGATTTATAACCATACCATTTGTAATTAATTTAAAATGAATTAAATTAACTACTTCTATCTCTAGTTAATTTAAAGTAAATTAAATTAATTACTTCATCTATAAATCTTGCTTATACAACCATTAATTAATTATAAATCAAATTAATTAATTATTTTCGAAATATTTATCTTGATACGATACCTTTGATTAATCATCTTCTAATTATAATGAGTAATTAGTCTTTATTTAATTTCCTAAATTAATTATCCTAAATCATTTATCGTAATTAACATTAATTACTTCATTTATAATTGATTACATTTATTCTTAATTAATTACATCAATTAATCACCACATTATTAATTATTTCTTAATTAATCCCTTATAAATTACATCATTAATTATATTAATTAATGATCTCTAATTACATTTAAATTACTTCATTTAAATTAATTACACTAAATAAATAATCTTTAATTAAACACAATTATTAATCACCTTGATTAATAACAACCCAGCAATTAACTACCCTTAATTACTTATTAACAAATTAATTATCCCATAATTAATTATCTCCATTAATTAATCTCTTGATTAATTTCAAAAGTATTTATCCAAATTACTTCATTAACACATCATCTTTCACTAATTACATTCAGTAATTATACTTCCTTAAGTAATTATGCTCCATTGAATACACTATGTAATTATACTTATCAATTCATCAAATGATTTTCTTAAATTAATTAAAATAAAGTAATTAACTTAAATTAATCATTTTATCAAAGTTAATTACAAGAAGTAATTAATCTCTTAATTACTTTTATCAAGTAATTTCCTTAACCACTTTACAATTGATTCTCTAAATTAATTAATCTAATTAAAAAATAAAATTAATCACATTAATAAATCAATTAATAATTCTTAGTTAATTTTCTTCATTAACTAATACCCTCTCTTAATTTACTTCTTAATTAATCTCTATTTACAAATTAATCAAAATTACTACTTTATAAATTAGATACATAAGTCTTCCATTGATTAACTTATCAATTAATTTACTTCAATATCTTAATTATCTCTAAGATAATTAATTCCTTTTTTGTTAAAATGGTTTAAACAAATATTAAAGTGTATTTTAGACATTACCCCCCCTTTGAATTTAAATTAGAATTCCATTTTGAATTTAAGATTTCAAAATGATTTACCATTTTAACATTAGCCCAATTTAAATATTTATTTATAAACTTTAAAAGAAATGTAAAAAACATTTATTATTTATATATGAAAGCCTTAAAATTTACTTCTTAATCTTTTGATAAAAATTTAGCTTTTTACATTACATTACATTTTAACATGCTTTTGAAAACTTGGTTTTTAATTCTTGATTAAAAACCCAAATTCATTTGTTTTGTTTTCTTTTACCTTGGATTCAAAAGTTCATTTGCATCCATATTTTAAATTTTTGAATTTAAATTCCAGTTTAAATTTTTATTTCAGTTTTATATTAAACTTTAAAAATCTGAAATAGCCTAGTTTTCTTTAAACCTGAAAACCCCATTTACATAATTTATACTTTTATTACATCTCAAATTTCAGTTCAAAAATAAATTGAATTTAACTTCAAACTGGATTTTGAACTTTGTTTAAAATCTGGTTTACCAAATCTAAGTTCATTTGAGTTTGTTTACAAACTCAAAACAACTCTACTACCAGGTTCTGTAGAAACAGAAACAGGACAACAATCTCGAGCCAGACCGAAAAATGCTTCGACACTGCACCATCCCTGCTTCGAGTCACGTACTCGAGTGACACGAGTACTTCCCCAGCCCAAAAACCCTGCACCACCCACAATGCTTCAGCACTTCACTGGGCACGGTGCGCGTGCACCGTGGCCCCAGCCACCTCCAGCCATCCACACGAACCTCACCACGTCGCCAACTACCACCAGTCACGACTACGACCACCCAAAATCAACACGGCAGCACAAAACGAAAACGAGGTCGAAACTCCACCTGGAAACAAAAATTCAGGTTCCTCTCGAAACCTGGAAACTCCACCGCACTTCAAACCTTGTCCACCGGAGAACCCCCACCTCTGGCTACAACTTCGACCATGTCCAAGCTTCAACTTCCCAGAACCCCGTAGAACTCGATGCACCAGGGGAATCGAACAGACCCAAACAACAACACAGTCAAAAATTAGGTTTCCCCACTGAAATCGAAAGCCACCATCACCACAGTGATTGATAGTGCCTCCTGCCATTTTTCATGGCCTCTCCGATCCTCCATCTTCCTCCCAAGCGAATCTCAACCTCTCCGATCAAGTGTATTGCCCGAGGCAACCCAAAATACTCGAATCAGATAAACTCAAACTGCTCTTAAATGTCCATTCTAAAAATTATAAATTTTGTTTTAAAAATCAAATTAAAGTATAAGAATTCAGTATATATCGCTGAATTCATAAATTAAAAAGTTTGGATTTTAATTTGTCTAAAGTTTTGCTCAAGCATTTTGGTTTCCAGTGACATTAATAAGTTGTTTTAGCGTAAACTGATTTTTAAAGTTAAATTCATGTACAAACAAATGATCTTGGTTTGTATTTTCAGTCCTGGTTGTGATTAGAACAAAGATAAACATTTGTTTGAACATTCTGGCCTGGGAAAAACAATCAGAGGCATATCAAAATTTGTACAGGATGTATGCATTCACACTTTCACATGTAAACATATCAACAATTTACGACATAAACATTTTTTCCAGTTATACATAAGCAACTAGTTTAGTTCAAACAAAAGAATGTTACTCACCTAGGTTTGAAAATGAACAGAGCACCATTTGGTCTGAAACAGGTTGAACTTTAAAAATGGAAAGTAGTTTGTTTTGATTTCCAGAAAACATGAAACTTAATCTTGCCTTTGTTGTTGATGCTTCAGTTGTAAACAAAATAAAAATTCTAATTGTATATTTTTGGGTTTATTATGATTTGAACGAACTAAATAAGGAAGACATGTATATATAAAAAAGGTTTCAAGGAAGGCGGCATCTGGTTTAAGCACATGCAGGTACACTATGTTTTTGTTTGTATCAGGCCAGATCTTTTAATTAGGAGGCTGAGTTGATTTTTCAGCAATTCGAACTGACTTAAATTGTGCAAGCATTTAATGTCTAAGTACTTATGTTCCCTACTTAGCTAATTTTATCATTTCTTATGTATATATATTTTTACTTAGATTTCTACTTCTCTTCTCTAACCTGCATACAATATTTCAGCTACACACCTAGCTTATTCATTTGCCTGTATCTTATTTTCTTACTTTATTTTGTTTTATACTTGATGTTTATACTTGTCTAAATCTTAATCTACAAGCTACAGACCTATTTATACAAAGTCCTGTTATGTTTTACTTTGTTTATACTTACTTTGTATTTCTTTAATTATACTTTGCTTTGCATTTTTTTACAGTCTTCATAGCTTACCTGATTTGCTTTTGTACTTTATACATATATACTTGCCTGCATATGTTTTGTTGTACTTTATGTTTCCTACATACCATATTTTATATTTAGATATTTTACTTTTACTTACAGGCAACATACTTATGACTTTGCCAGGTTTACTTTTATTATTTTACATAGATATTTATGTTTCTTTTTCTTAGCTTTGCATTTTATTTTACATGTTTTGCTTATATACTTACCTGATTTGTTCTTGCATTCAAAAATTTTACAAGTTACATACAAATGTTTTCACTTGCTTGGGAATGCTTTACATCCTATATACATAGCTGTTTTATTTTGCTTTGTTTAAATATTTTATAAAATTTATTTTATCTTAAACATTCTTCAAAGAATTTATTTTATATCCCAAATCATAGCTTCGCAAAGTATGTGTATATATGTATACATAAGTTTAAAATAATAATTCCTATTTATTTAAATCCATTGTAAAGATTTACATTATTAATAGAGCTCATTATTAAATCAAAATAATTTATAAAAGAAACAATTTCTTCAAAATATAAATTACTTATTTTATAAAGCTAAATTAGAAAGAACAAAACAATCTTTTTATTTAAATTTAAACCTAGGCTAGAATTTATTTTTAAACAAATTAAATTTATCTTGAGTATTTTTAAAAATCATATTATTATTTATTCAATATTAAATTTCCAGATTATCAAAAATAGTAGAATTAGAAAACATAGCTTTGTCTATTAAATTTAAAAACAAAGATTAACTATTTACAATACATATACAAATATACAGATATATATTGTAAATAGAAAACAATTAAATTAGTTTTCAAAAGATAAATTATCAGTTAAATATTTATTTAAAAGAAGATTATTAAATCAATTTAAATATTATTAACAAATATTATCAAATCAATTTAATTTTAAATGTAGATTATTAAATTGATATTGCCCCAAATTTCCGTGATGTCACATTCCTCCTCACTTAAAAGAATTTCGTCCCCGAAATTTAAAACAAAGGTAATTTAATAATTTAATTAAATATTTAATTTTAAAACACAAGCATATATAAATCATAAGCTAACAATAATAGCAACCAATTCATCCCAAACAAACAAATCTAACTATCCAGACAAAATTCCTGATAGAATTTTCTCGAGTTTCCCAAGTACAAATATCGGGATACTCGCTCTACAGAATCCAAACAAACAATTCAATCCTGAACACCCAACACTTATCCAAAATCAAATCTCCGACTTCGGAACCCAAATTCCTTCGTCTCTTATTCATAAAACTCTTCAGACGATCTTGGACCGTCTACATCCTTACTGATCAGCTCAACCCTTGCTAATGCTCTCTAGTAACAAACTGAACCAAAAACAACCCAACAAAAAGATCTTCCCAATATCAACCAAACTCAGAACACAAACTCTATTCCAAAATTAGAAGGCCGATCTCACTTTTCTCATTCAGAAAAGATAAAACAAGTGCACTCCAAACTGGCCTCAGATCCTGAAAAATTTCCTGTAGAACTCCCCAACCCAAACATTGCAACATCCAATTGCTTCCCAACTAAACAACTGCCACCATGCTTCCACTGCGCAACTCTGACAAAATAGATGCAAATGCTTATGATGAACTCAAGCACAGACTGGACAACACATTCTAAAAATAAAGTCCACATATCCAAAAATAAATCTCCAAAGTTTCCCCAAAAACCTGAGGTACTTCCCCAGACTCAAAAATCTTCCTATTACTAAGCTGATCCATCGGTACCACTTCTGGAATTCCGTCGATACCAAACTCAATCTTTTCAGAACTCCGACTTCCAGAAGACATCCAGAAAAATATCTCTGAAACACAAGAGAACACTCAAACTATCGCAAGTCACTTTTGCGATCAATCCAGCCTAATTCCAAAAATACTGCTCCCTCTTTACTTAACAGAATAGCTTACACCTATGTGGCCAATACATCGAAGAAATGGAACTACTCTGCTGCTTCTAAAGTTACCCAAGAAAACTGCTAAGCCAGAAGACTTCCTAAACCAAAGCTCTTCGAGAAATTCGGACCTCAAAGCAAATAGAAACACCTAGCTGAACACAGCCACAACACCGAAGCAGACACACTTCCTTAACTTGTTCCAAAGAAGCATCTTCGTAGACAACCATAGTCACTGTGTCTCATCACACAACTACTACACCTTGATGTATCAAGATATCATGGCTTGCTTCTGTTCAACTGACAGATCCAAACTCCACCTCATCCAAACTTACACTTCAAAAATGAACTCCGAACCTTAACAGGTTTCCTTCAGAGATCAATGAAATCCTCACACCACTCAAAGCCCACTCGAGACGGTATTAGGTCTACCTTCTCGACAAATACACTTCCAACCTCAAACATTCAAACTCCAACCATCGATAGTCGTGTTACGCACACCACTAACCAATCTACCTTTATATCTCATTGGAAAACCAGAAAAGGTAACCCAACAATAGGTAGAAATAAATATATATATATATATATATATATTATATATATCAAAATTACAAATAGCTCTCTCAGGAAAGAAATCACTCAAGAGCCTAGGTATTCACTCAACCTAGCGCTTTGATACCAACTGTGACGACCTGACATACTATGCCCAGAAAACCGTTTCGTCTAGAAGAAAGAAAGGTGTGAGAAAATAGAAAAGATAGAGAAGAAAGAACAACATCATAATCTCACAGCGGAACAAATAAATTATAATAATCACATAAGTATTTACATAATATACAACATCAATCAGTGTTATATAGATAATATATCACATACTAGACAGTTATAACACCTGTCTAGTTAATACAACACAACTCAAACAAATGAATCAAAGATACCAACATAGCGAAACTATATGTATAACTATAACGCTGAAGCCTCCTGCTCCATTGCTCCTCTAGAATTCGTCAAAGCTAACCTGAATCCCTTGGCTACCCGTAAAAATTTGGATACCCGAGAGTTTATGAAAAAAAAAAATAAACTCTGGGTCAGACATGGGTCTGGTGTGAGTAACAAGTTAAAGTTGCTTAATTTTGAAAATCTTTTGAAAACATAAGGTATCACGTAAGACTCCCCACAAATAAACATGGGTAAGTTTTTACCTTACGCTAACCAAAACATTTGATAGCAAATTCTATGATATTATAATAGGTCTAGGGTTTTCAAGTAAATAGAAAAAAGCCGAAATTGTTACATCTATTAAATTCAAAATACTAGCCACAAAAGTGGGTAGTACAATCAAAACCGTTGGCACTTATTGGATTGTGGATTCCATACAATGGCAGGGCTACTGGGGTACCGCCCGTCAATGTACGTGGCCTAGATCAACGCACCGAGGATCACTCCCGACCCCCTGTAACACAAGGCCGGAACCATTCCTTACTGAACAGTCCCGAACAAGATAACTCCGGCAGTTGTTGCAATCAACCGCCCACACAGCCGAAAATAAAGGGACATCTAGACAGGGGAATATCCTTTTCCTGCTTGGGCATGAACCACCTAACCTTGCTGCACCTTCCCTGTTTTAGCCATTCCCGGTTGTTGAAGCTTGAGGCTACGATTACCTTTAGAGAATACATTTCTTAGAATGCTTATCTCCCACCTGACGATGTGTTGAAAGCATCAATCCATACAAGTTCGTTCCGGGTTCGAACGAAACCGAAGGCATTATCTCGTTACACTTATTTTGGAATCACCCTCAGAGTCAATGACAATAACCCTTGCACTCTGAATCTTCATCTTCACTTCAGATTCACGACCTATCGTTAATTTGGAATCGATGTGGTTTTCGGATGTTCCAAATGTGGAAAACCGATCCCGGTCTCATTGAAATCCAAAACGTGTCTTTTAAGGCCAAGTTGTCTATTTAGTCTTAATAGTTTAATTCAGTATTATCAATATACACACAGATAGATAATTCACAATATCACAGTAGATAATCACATCATCATCATAAACAGATAATTAATATCATCATCCAAACAGATAATTGAGTATTATCATATTTAAACCATACATCCATATCACATAGATATTACTCATGTCAAATCTGAATTCACAATCATCAAATGAAGTATCAATATCCTTTATCCATAAGCAATGATTTATAACCATACCATTTGTAATTAATTTAAAATGAATTAAATTAACTACTTCTATCTCTAATTAATTTAAAGTAAATTAAATTATTTACTTCATCTATAAATCTTGCTTATACAACCATTAATTAATTATAAATCAAATTAATTAATTATTTTTGAAATATTTATCTTGATACGATACCTTTGATTAATCATCTTCTAATTATAATGAGTAATTAATCTTTATTTAATTTCCCAAATTAATTATCCTAAATCATTTATCGTAATTAACATTAATTACTTCATTTATAATTGATTGCATTATTCTTAATTAATTCATCAAATAATCACCACATTATTAATTATTTCTTAATTAATCCCTTATAAATTACATCATTAATTATATTAATTAATGATCTCTGATTATATTCAAATTACTGCATTTAAATTAATTACACTAAATAAATAATCTTTAATTAAACACAATTATTAATCACCTTGATTAATAACAACCCTGTAACTAACTACCCTGAATTACTTGTTAACAGATTAATTATCCCATAATTAATTATCTCCATTAATTAATCTCTTGATTAATTTCAAAATTATTTATCTAAATTACTTCATTAACACATCATCTTTCACTAATTACATTCAGTAATTAACATTAATTACTTCCTTAAGTAATTATGCTCCATTGAATACACTAAGTAATTATACTTATCAATTCATCAAATGATTTTCTTAAATTAATTAAAATAAATTAATTAACTTAAATTAATCATTTTATCAAAGTTAATTACAAGAAGTAATTAATCTCTTAATTACTTTTATCAAGTAATTTCCTTAACCACTTTAAAATTATTCTCTAAATTAATTAATCTAATTAACAAATAAAATTAATCACATTAATAAATCAATTAATAATTCTTAGTTAATTTTCTTCATTAACTAATACCCTTTCTTAATTTACTTCTTAATTAATCTCTATTTACAAATTAATCTAAATTACTACTTTATAAATTAGATACATAAGTCTTCCATTAATTAACTTATTAATTAATTTACTTTAATATCTTAATTATCTCTAGGATAATTAATTATTTTTTTTAAAAAAATGGTTTAAACAAATATTAAAGTGTATTTTAGACATTACCCCCCCTGAATTTAAATTAGAATTCCATTTTGAATTTAAGATTTCAAAATGATTTACCATTTTAACATTAGCCCAATTTAAATATTTATTTATAAACTTTAGAAAGAAATGTAAAAAACATTTATTATTTATATATGAAAGCCTTCAAATTTACTTCTTAATCTTTTGATTAAAATTTAGCTTTTCACATTACATTACGTTTTAACTTGCTTTTGAAAACTTAGTTTTTAATTCTTGATTAAAAACCCAAATTCATTTGTTTTGTTTTCTTTTACCATGGATTCAAAAGTTCATTTGCATCCATATTTTAAATTTTTGAATTTAAATTCCAGTTTAAATTTTTATTTCAGATTTTATATTAAACTTTAAAAATCTGAAACAGCCTGGTTTTCTTTAAACCTGAAAACCCCATTTACATAATTTAAACTTTTATTACATCTCAGATTTGAGTTCAAAAATAAATTGAATTTAACTTCAAACTGGATTTTGAACTTTGTTTAAAATCTAGTTTACCAAATCTAAGTGCATTTGAGTTTGTTTACAAACTCAAAACAACTCTACTACCAGGTTCTGTAGAAACAGGAACAGGACAACAATCTCGAGCCAGACCAAAAAATGCTTCGAGACTGCACCGTCCCTGCTTTGAGTCACGTACTCGAGTGACTCGAGTACTTCCCCAGCCCAAAAACCCTGCACCACCCACAATGCTTCAGCACTTCACTGGGCACGGTGCACGTGCACCGTGGCCCCAGGCCCCTCCGGCCATCCGCACGAACCTCACCACGTCGCCAACTACCACCAGTCACGACTACAACTACACAAAATCATCACGGCAGCACAAAACGAAAATGAGGTCGAAACTCCACCTGGAAACAAAAATTTAGGTTCCTCTAGAAACCTGGAAACCCCACCGCACTTCAAACTCCGTCCACCGGAAAACCCCCACCTCCGGCTACAACTTCGACCATGTCCAAGCTTCAACTTCCCAGAACCCCATAGAACTCGATGCACCAGGGGAATCGAACAGACCCAAACAACAACCCAGTCAAAAATTAGGTTTCCCCAATGAAATCGAAAGCCATCATCGCCATAGTGATTGATAGTGCCTCCTGCAATTTTTCGTAGCCTCTCCGATCCCCCATCTTCCTCCCAAGCGAATCCCAACCTCTCCGATCAAGTGTATTGCTCGAGGCAACCCAAAATACTCGAATCAGATAAACTCAAACTGCTCTTAAATGTCCATTCTAAAAATTATAAATTTTGTTTTAAAAATCAAATTAAAGTATAAGAATTCAGTATATATCGTTGAATTCGTAAATTAAAAAGTTTGGATTTTAATTTGTCTAATGTTTTGCTCAAGCATTTTGGTTTCCAGTGACATTAATAAGTTGTTTTAGCCTAAATAGATTTTTAAAGTTAAATTCATGTAAAAACAAACCATCTTTGTTTGTATTTTCAGTCTTGGTTGTGATTAGAACAAAGATAAACATTTGTTTGAACATTCTGGCCTGGGAAAAACAATCAGAGGCATCTCAAAATTTGTACAGGATGTATGCATTCACACTTTCACATGTGAACATATCAGCAATTTACGACATAAACATGTTTTCCAGTTATACATAAGCAACTAGTTTAGTTCAAACAAAAGAATGTTACTCACCTAGGTTTGAAAATGAACAGAGCACCCTTTGGTCTGAAACAGGTTGAACTTTAAAACTGGAAAGTATTTTGTTTTGATTTCCAGAAAACATGAAACTTAATCTTGCCTTTGTTGTTGATGCTTCAGTTGTAAACAAAATAAAAATGCTACTTGTATATTTTTGGGTTTATTATGATTTGAACGAACTAAATAAGGAAGACATGTATATATAAAAAAGGTTTCAGGGGAAGGTGGCATCTGGTTTAAGCACATGCAGGTACACTATGTTTTTGTTTTTATCAGGCCAGAACTTTTAGTTAGGAGGCTGAGTTGATTTTTAAGCAATTCGAACTGACTTAAGTTGTGCTAGCATTTAATGTTTAAGTACTTATGTTCCCTACTTAGCTAATTTTATCATTTCTTATGTATAGATATTTTTACTTAGCTTTCCAATTCTCTTCTCTAAACTGCATACTATATTTCAGCTACACACCTAGCTTATTCATTTGCCTGCATCATATTTTCTAACTTTATTTTGTTTTATACTTGATGTTTATACTTGTCTGAATCTTAATCTACAAGCTACAGACCTATTTATACAAAGTTTGGTTATGTTTTACTTTGTTTATACTTACTTTGTATTTCTTTAATTATACTTTGCTTTGCATTTTATTTACAGTCTTCATAGCTTACCTGATTTGCTTTTGTACTTTATACATATATACTTGCCTGCATATGTTTTGTTGTACTTTATGTTTCCTACATACCATATTTTATATTTAGATATTTTGCTTTTACTTATAGGCAACATACTTATGACTTTGCCAGGTTTACTTTTATTATTTTACATCGATATTTATGTTTCGTTTTCTTAGCTTTGCATTTTATTTTACATGTTTTGCATATATACTTACCTGATTTGTTCTTGCATTCAAAACTTTTACAAGTTACATACAAATGTTTTCACTTGCCTGGGAATGCTTTACATCCTATATACATAGCTGTTTTATTTTGCTTTGTTTAAATATTTTATAAAATTTATTTTATCTTAAACATTCTTGAAAGAATTTATTTTATATCCCAAATCATAGCTTCCCAAAGTATGTGTATATATGTATACATAAGTTTAAAATAATAATTCCTATTTATTTAAATCCATTGTTAAGATTTACATTATTAATAGAGCTCATTATTAAATCAAAATAATTTAGAAAGGAAAAAATTTCTTCAAAATATAAATTACTTATTTTATAAAGCTAAATTAAAAAGAATAAAGCAATCTTTTTATTTAAATTTAAACCTAGGCTAGAAATTATTTTTAAACAAATTAAATTTATCTTGAGTATTTTTAAAAATCATATTATTATTTATTCAATATTAAATTTCCCAATTATCAAAAATAATAGAATTAGAAAACATAGCTTTGTCTATTAAATTTAAAAACAAAGATTATCTATTTACAATACATATACAAATATACAGATGTATATTGTAAATAGAAAACAATTAAATTAGTTTTCAAAAGATAAATTATCAGTTAAATATTTATTTAAAAGAAGATTATTAAATCAATTTAAATATTATTAACAAATATTATCAAATCAATTTAATTTTAAATGTAGATTATTAAATTGATATTGCCCCAAATTTCCGGGATGTCACAAGAAAAGAGTGGACCTAGTAGTCAGCAATACTGTTTCGATGTTAAGTCTAATTCCTCAACCTACTGTGAATGCAAGTGCCATGCACGTGCTTAGGGTCTAAACGATTCGACCAAGATCTACGCTTATGCCATACAGGCTTACGTGATTTATCATGGTTGGATGGATTGGCCACTGTCAGAACCAGCATCTAGAGAAGATGAGTGAATTTTTTTGTTTGATATCTAGTTATGGCTTTTTTGCTTCAAAAATTGTGATGTATTTGTATATATACCATTGGATATGATTTCCATTTAGACTTCCTAATATGACATTAGCTTTAGTTGTATCGGATAAAAATATAAATGTGTGTGATAAATGAATGTTTCATTGGTTATGTCAATTTTTTTTTGTTGGTTTATGTTGTTGTTAGTGGTATTATTTTGTTTAATTGAGATACATATGTTTCATTGTCTATTTGGCATTGTCATAATGAATGAATTTTATGTTGAGTTTGAGGGTTGGAAATACAACTAAAATGCTGCAAAATAGCTTCAAAAAAGATATCCGAAAAGCATGGAAAAATTGAAAAATCCTATTTTAAAAATGGCGTCAATATGACGTGGAAAATATGTTACGATGACATCGGAAAAAAGGTGTCGAAAACACCAATCGCGGTATTTCCACACTAGTTTTTTCGACGTTAGAAAAAAACAATTTTCTGCTATACTGATCCACTTAGGATTGCTTGGTCTTCATGTCGACACTAGAGAATTTTCATCCAGATTTCCACACAAACGAAGTCCATGGCCTTCTATCCCATGGGATTTTCAGCATCAAATTCTTCTTCAGTTGGATCTAGGTTTCGAAGGCTCTTTTTTTTTATTATAACTCCCTACACGTTTCTATATTTCGATAGCTTCTTTGTTGTTTAACATTAACGTAGAAGAAATTTTGTATCTTTACAAGATTAAAAAACAATAAATTATGAGGCAAGATCATACAATAGAATAGAATGAGCCTTATCAACAAAGCATTTAAATGTTTGAAAAAACAAGAAAAATTGGCAAAATAAATTAGACGCCATTAATAAAAAACACTGTAGACAATCAACCCCAAACCAGCTCAAATCTTCTGTCATAGTTCTGTTAACGAATACTTTCAGATGCGGATAGTGTCACATCCGTGTTCGAAACCATTTTCAAATATCTACATTAGTAGATATGGACGAATATTGAATAATTATTCTATCTGTTAGCGACAGATAAATCAAGAAACATATATGAATTTTTTTAGATAGTGTTTGATTTTTTATTTTTAGTTTTCCTTTTTCGTCCATTCAAAAGGACACACGACGGATATGTATTACCGAAAATGATCAATTTAGAAAATGAAGGTGACATACAAAATAGAAAACATTTTTTTTTTCATTTTTTGTGTTTTGAAAAATAACACAAACACGTGAAACAATTCATTATTCCATCATCCTTCTATCCTCTTCGCCCTCCCATCCGTCTTTTTTTCATCTTATCCAAACGTCCATCCATTCTTCTCATACTTGAAATACATATTGAAAACCGAAAATAGAAAATTCATTTTTAAAGAAGACATTACTGTTGTTTCACATAAACTTTTTTTTTTTTTTTTTTTTTTGAAATGGTACTTTATATACAACAAATCATTAGGACAACATATCCCATGTCAATAAACATTCGAAAGCAAGTTTCGAACTTGTGACCTATTGCACCAAAGCCAAATCAATTAACCACTTGGACAATGGTGCTTGTCATTCACATAAACTTTTTTTCAGTCGCATTGATTATTAAAGTGTTAAAAATAAACAAATATGATGATGATGAATAGCTTTATACAGTTGATATGCATTTAGTGTGTATAATGTTAATTTGAATTTAATAAAACAATAAATAAATATTTTTCATTCTACTAAAATACACATAATTAGAACTATAATCATGAGAATACCAGGAGAATAATTTTCGACTGTGGATGTCTTTGTATCCGCATCTGCATCCATGTTTCATATCGGATATTTATCTGCTTTTCTAATATGGACGCGGACAGATTTTGGATTTTTCGAGTATCCATTATGAACCCTATTCTATCGTCTTTTACCTGTCCTCATACGATGCATACATCTTAACCGTTTATTTTTCTTCGTCGTCTATTCATAGCATATGATGGATTCATTGTTAATGAATGTGATTTCTTGTGTCACATGAAATAGTAATAAGGAACAAAAAATTGAATCCACTCCAAACCATGAGTACATAATCAAAAAGAAATTATCCAACTTGTCATCTCTACTGCCGTTCAACATCTGATGGTGCAAAAGACCTAAAGCTAGGTGCACAAATATGTACATAATTTCTTTGGATGGAAGATTGTACCAAGCTATTTATTCTTCCAAATACCAATACTTAATAAGGCATAAATTTATGGTCATTTTTTTCTACATTGATTCAATGTATTGATTCATGTAAGCTAGACAATAGATTTAGCCGACTCTAGCTTTGAGAATTAAGTTAATACGTGGTTGCATTCTTATGAAAAATTTCATTAAAAAATATTCAGTGCTATTTATGTTATTTCTCACTTCATTCAGTCAGCATAATAGATTTGTAACTTTTGCTACAAATGATTGAGCAAAGCATCTTAGTATAATTTGTCTAATGCCATTTTAAATATGTAAATAATGACTTTGGGGGAAGATAAAGATGAAGTCAACCGATTTGAGTCCAATAAATGATAAATGGACCTGATGATGAAATTGGTTAGTAAATAAAAAGAGAACTAAACTTATCAACGTTTATTATGATTTTGTCAATCAAAATCTAACCAACTTACCCATTTAGAAATCAAATCGAAGAATATAATTTTTTACTTAAGTATATTAGTAATCATATTAAATGAAACTTGGTTAGTACCGACTATAAATATGTATAATACAAAATATTTCTAAGATAATACAGTGAGCTTTCAACAAATTTTCACTGTAGAATACAGTAATCTGCTTTATTTAAAGATTGACTTATTGCTTAGGTATGTATAGTCAGTTTGCAAACATTACATATGAAAATAAAAGAATTTTATTAGCATGTATAGGTCTAAATCTTAGTATTCTATAGCCCAAAAATCAAAGACTTGTTTGGTTTCATTTTATACTTTGTGTTTTCCGTTTTCAACATTCATAACAAAATATGAGGATAATGGAATAAAATATAAAATTTTAGACCATCGCGACGATAGTAAAAGAACAACGTAGGAGATGTTGGGACGGTGTAGAGGATGAATTGTTTTCCATTCTTTTGTCATTTCTTAAAACACAAAAAATAAAATAAATTTGTTTACTATTTTATATTCAAACGTCGTTTTTCAAATTGGTTGTTTTTTCAAAAAACATCCATTGTACGAATGTTTTTTGAACGAAAACACAAACAAAAAATATCAAACCAAACGGAACCTAATGTTTCTGAGAATCAAACTATAGTCAACCCGTGATTAATTATAGATCCTTAACCAACACAGTGAAGAATAGCGTAAACCATTTTTCAAGCACGAACCAAAAAGCGGTATCGGGATTAAACATTTTAAACTTTCTGAAAAGTCACATAAAAAAGCCATATAATTTTTGCTACGTATATTTAGGTGATTTAGTTATAGAATGACCTAAAGATATAGGAGGTCGTACGTTAATCGGTTAAGAACATAACAAGATTATATTCCCAAGACATTCTCAACTTTAACTAGAAAGATTATACATGAATATGCCCATACTAGACAACGTGGTTCCAAAAGATTATGTATTATATGCAAATTTTAAATTATAAGGATAAGACCTGTCACTGGAACAATTTTAAAATTATTTATTTATATGTATATTCATATAATATTAATACAAAAATCTCGATGGACATGAGTATGGTGGCTCGATCAACTAGACCATCGAAATCTATGATCTTGGACAAACATTGTTTGACAAATTGTTCAGTAGTAAATGTTATGATGAAGCCATTTGTTAACTATTCCAGTTATGCTACTTTTAACTGGGTAATTGTTCGAGCATAACTTTTAGTGATACAAAATATTTGGACAACAACACGCATATTCACAACCTGCATACTTAACTTTACTAAGTTTTGCTAAACTACAAGTAGAAAGATGAGAAATATGAAAAGCATAGGATTATCGTTACTTCAAAGTAACATTGAGGCATTTATGACACTGAAAGATTAAGCAACATTATAACCCATTTTATTCAAATTTGAAATTGTTACAAGCTCCATTCATATACTTTTCTCACTCTTCTTCAATTCAAGAATGGAGGAACCTTTTGACCTAGACAAAGGAAAATCAATGATTAGTAATTTAGTAAGATGCAGTAAAATAAAAGAATAACTAAATATGAATATCAATATCATTACCACCACAAATGGATCCAGGTGCTATTGGATTCCCACAAAATTTTGCAACGTATGCTACCTTTTGCAAACTATATTCATTCCAAGATGCCGCTGGAATATTTGCACAGCAACAAGCCATGTCAGCTGACTTATAAACATTACAACATTCGGGAGATGGGTCGATTTGTGGACCACTAATCATTACAAACTTTGCACAAAACTGAGTCATTTTTGTTAAATCTCCATTACAAACTTCAGCATTAGCTTGATAATTTGAGAATTGCATGATCACGATGACTAAAATGATTACTGATTTTAGATTATGAACTGTCATCATGTAAAATACTTCTTTCACTTTTTTATGATGGAATAAGGGCTTTACATGGTTTATATAGGGATGTTTGCTAAAGATGTATTAATAAACATAATATTTTGATCATATCCTCATACCACTTTTTTCTTAAGCATATCTTTGTTCAATTCATTTGAATATTTTTTATTGTTCCAAAGAAAAAGTGATTTGATTTTTTATCCCCAAAATATTTATGTCCCTTTGGACCCATAACATCACAATGATCCACATATGGTCGATTAGTTTACAAGTACATTTACAATAATGTACTGAGTCAATATGATTCATTAGGAATATGGAAAGATAATTTCTATTGGAAACAAAATTCATCTCACAATGAATATTAGATAAACAATCTTATTTCTTTTTAATAGTAAAATATCTTACCTTCCTAGAATTTGTTTATTGTATTACTACATTTTCAAAAATTTAGAAGAAAAAATTATCCTTGTCTACTGCTGTTTGCGTGAAAAATGGCCGCAAACACCCAAAGTCGTGAAAGCACCAGTGTATGAATATAATTCAGCGATATTCAAACACAAATTACAGATCTCAGCAAATAACCCAAATATGTTTGCACAAAAGATGATCAAACAACTCCAAGTCGTATGAATTAGTTGATTTTATGTTGTTTGTATTGATTTAGGTGGTGTATGCAAATACGTAAAAAGTAGGGGCTAAACTGTAAAAGACACACAGATTTATAGTGGTTCGGCCAAAGTGTGCCTACGTCCACTTTATATGTTATTCTCCTTTTCCAATCCGATTACAAGTACAAAGCTTGTAGTACAAGTGTATGAAAGTTGTTTGAAAGTTCCTTCCAGGTTTGAGCTCTCAAACTTGTCTGCCATTGTTGTACCCCTGCCCCTCTATTTATAGAGTGAGGCTGGGGGTAGGGGTCTTGGATGTTTATAGCTGCTGGTGGGCCCGGGCTGAAGCAATCTGGACTGGCAATTGTCTGGTTCGGTGAGGCTTCATTCGGTTTGGAATGGGTGGTGTTGGACCGGTGAAGGAGTGGAATGGAGGTCCATTCGGCATTGAGGTAGGTGGCTGGTCCGGTAGTGGAGTGGATCCGGTAGTGGTATTGGTCCGGTGGTGATCTTGGTTCGGCTGTAGAGGGATAAGGCATGTTGGTTCGGTATTGGAGGGCTTGGGCCGAATGAAGCTTGGGGCCGAATGAAGCTTGGGGCCGAATGATTTTGGGGCCGAATGAAGCTTGGGGCCGAATGTTCCTGGGGCCGAATGAGCCTCTGCACTGAGAATGTTGGATGGACTTCTAGGCTAGTGTTGAGCCTTGCTTCCAATCGATTTTCAATCAAGGCATCCATTATTCCTTGCTAATTTGTCGATATTCCAGTTTTGACCAAAAAATGGGATAACACTTTGCCCCCCAAAACATGCCTTGTGATAACAAGGTGTGTTTTGAATAGTTCCGAATCCAATATCCAAGGTCCATAGCCATATCGGTAGAGTAGATCATCCTTGACTGCTCCGAGTCGATATCCAATTCCAAATCCAATAACCAAAGCTTGAGCAAATTCCATGTCCATCCGAACTCGACAGCCGAGCCTCAAATCATCCTTATCCAATAGCCAATAACCGAATCCAGGACCTCTCTGGGTCGATATCCAAACCCATAACCTCTCCGGGCTCTTGCCAAGCGCAATCCACACCTGACGGCCATGATCCCGTGCCCCTGGATGTTGAGCTAACCTCTCCGGGTTCTTGCCATGCGTAATCCACACTTGACGATTTTGATCCAGTGTCCCTGGACTTTGAGCTAACCTCTCCGGGTTCTTGCCATGCCTAATCCACACATGACGACCTTGGTCCAGTGTCCCTGGATGTTGTACAATGCCATGGCTTAAGTCCTAAGCCGAATCCTGGTCTCTCCGGACCCTTGCCGAGCATAGTCCATACTCGACGACCTGAAAATAACGATTGATAATATAGGGCCTAAGTCCTAGGCCGAATCCTGGTCACTCCGGACCCTTGCCGAGCATAGTCCATACTCGACGACCTGAATGAGTCAATTTACCACGTTCGGGCAAAGCGACTCACCCCTTGCCAGGCATAATCCATACCCGACGACCGTTTATCAAAAGTCAGATAAAAATCCAATTAAAATCCAACTCAAAATCCAAGTCCAAAATCCAAATCGAGAATCCAAATCCAAAATCCAAATCCAGAATCCAAATCCAAAATCCAAATCCAAAATCCAAATCCAAAACCATAAAAACAGAAATCCAAACTAACATCCAAAACCGAAAACAATTGTCCAAAGGAAAATCCAAATCAAAAAGCAAGGAAAACCAGGAGCTCAATCCAAGCTCCAAAACCGAAAACCAAAAAGAAAAGCATTGTCCAATCCAAAAGAAAAAGATAAATTTCACAAACCATAGCGTCGCAGTTTATCATCATTCAGAGCATGCCTAGGGGCTATCTCCGTCCCCGTACATGTGTAAATGACTTGGTTGCTTGCCAATAGTTTGCTACTTATTTCATATTAACCTGGTTAAGGGACGATCAACCGACCATCATTCCTGGGCCTCCCACCATCGTAGCTTGAGGTAGGCGGTGGTTGCTCCTGCCTCGCCGTTGCACTCCGCGGTCCAACATATTGTGGCAGTTGTCCATTCCTTACATGTTCCTCAATTATGTCCTTTAAGTGCCTGCAGCTGTTGGTGTCGTGTCCATCCAAATCATGAAAGAGACAGTGCCTTCCTGATGTCCTTTCCCGTTCTGTTGGTTCTCTCCTAGCCGGCCTCCGGTAGTGAAGGCGATTTCGAGTATCCAGGTATATCCGTTCCAGTGTTTCGTTCAATCCTGTGTATGTGGAAAACTTTGGATCCTTCCATTGCTTCCTAGCATTTCCAGAATCATCGTCCAACTTCCTTTTTCCTTTGTTTTTATCCAAACCATTGCTGGATGGTCCTCCCCCCTCAACCGCGTTAACCTTTTTCAGCTTTAAATCCGTACTCGCATCTTCTTGTCGAAGGAACCTTTCTGCCTCATGAAAAAATTCGTCGAGATTCCGTGGGGGATCTCGTATCAGAGATACCTTGAAATCCGAGTTCTCCCTGACTCCTGATACTGCTGCCATTAAAACCATCGATGGATCGGGCCGATCCACCGAAGTAACTGCGGCACTGAATCGAGTTAGAAAAGCTCTAAGCGATTCATCCATCCTTTGCCTTACCGACGTCAACGTCATCACATTCTTCGGTCTCTTGACATGAACCCGAAACTGTCCCAAAAACCTTTCCACCAATTCCCTCCAAGTCCTGATAGATCCTTCTTCCAGCTGCCTGAACCACATCGCAGCTAAGTCCGTCAAGTACAAAGGGAAGCATCGGGCCATCACCTCCTCTGATGCCCCCAGCACCTCCATGTGTCTGGTGTATCTCATCAAGTGATCCGTAGGGTCTTCCTTGCCATTGTATGCCTCCACGCTAGGTAGCTTGAACTTAGGTGGATTCTGAGCCATCCTTATTTCCCGGGTGAACGGACTCCTGTTTACTCCTTCCAAGTCTCCGTTGGTCAAACCACCTCGCACAGTCTTCCTGATTATATCTACCAATCCACCGTTGTCTGTCGGGGGTTGCCCCCGAGGGAACTCCGGTACATACTCTTCGTGTGGCTCGTTAGCAGCAACGTTGGTTCTAGCCTGTTGAACTCCTTCCAAAGGTTCTCCTGTGTTGAATCCTGTGGGCCTGCCCCCAAGCCCTTGTCGATTGCCGCCTGGCTCCGTATCCTGTCCTTCATTGGGTTCCATAACCCTAGCTTCTTGTCCTGCATCCACAGCCGTTGTAGCTGTTCCTAGGTTCTGCATCCCTGCAACTCTCATTTGCTCCAAGAAAGTTTGCATCATTTCCTGTTGACTTTTCAGCAACCTCTCTTGCAGTGAATTTGTTATGGCTTCCATTTCATCCCGGGTTATATAGATCGAAGCCGGTCCTTCCTCACCTCCGGAGGATGCTTGTTGACTTCCTCCTTGTTGGCTTCTCTCAGCCCTTAGCCTTCTACTGTTTTGCCTAGTCATTGTCTTCCAAATCTAAACCTCTATCCGATGTAGCGGGAGCTGGTTCCCTCTCAGTGAAAGCACCAAAATGTTTGCGTGAAAAATGGCCGCAAACACCCAAAGTCGTGAAAGCACCAGTGTATGAATATAATTCAGCGATATTCAAACACAAATTACAGATCTCAGCAAATAACCCAAATATGTTTGCACAAAAGATGATCAAACAACTCCAAGTCGTATGAATTAGTTGATTTTATGTTGTTTGTATTGATTTAGGTGGTGTATGCAAATACGTAAAAAGTAGGGGCTAAACTGTAAAAGACACACAGATTTATAGTGGTTCGGCCAAAGTGTGCCTACGTCCACTTTATATGTTATTCTCCTTTTCCAATCCGATTACAAGTACAAAGCTTGTAGTACAAGTGTATGAAAGTTGTTTGAAAGTTCCTTCCAGGTTTGAGCTCTCAAACTTGTCTGCCATTGTTGTACCCCTGCCCCTCTATTTATAGAGTGAGGCTGGGGGTAGGGGTCTTGGATGTTTATAGCTGCTGGTGGGCCCGGGCTGAAGCAATCTGGACTGGCAATTGTCTGGTTCGGTGAGGCTTCATTCGGTTTGGAATGGGTGGTGTTGGACCGGTGAAGGAGTGGAATGGAGGTCCATTCGGCATTGAGGTAGGTGGCTGGTCCGGTAGTGGAGTGGATCCGGTAGTGGTATTGGTCCGGTGGTGATCTTGGTTCGGCTGTAGAGGGATAAGGCATGTTGGTTCGGTATTGGAGGGCTTGGGCCGAATGAAGCTTGGGGCCGAATGAAGCTTGGGGCCGAATGATTTTGGGGCCGAATGAAGCTTGGGGCCGAATGTTCCTGGGGCCGAATGAGCCTCTGCACTGAGAATGTTGGATGGACTTCTAGGCTAGTGTTGAGCCTTGCTTCCAATCGATTTTCAATCAAGGCATCCATTATTCCTTGCTAATTTGTCGATATTCCAGTTTTGACCAAAAAATGGGATAACAACTGCTATTGGTTTTAAGGACTTTGAATGTGGGCACTTATTATATACAAGGAACGACAGTCTAGTCCTCAGAATTGAAAGATGATGGAAGAAAAGTCCCTCCTGAAAAAGTTTTGAAAATTAGGTCCATATTTTTTGTTTTTAGCTACTTTTCATAACTTTTGCATAACTAGTTAAAAAACACTTATTAAAGATTCTACATTGTTCATTTGATATTTTAAAATTTTGATCAATTTTCTAATTTTCTATTATGATTTGATGTAAATTAACAAAATTATAACGACCTTTTTTTATTAAATAACATGATTTTTTGTCCATTTATTTATTATCTCATTTAATTTGTTTTCTTTTTTAATTACTATATGTTTGTTGTACTTTTTTAATTTTTTATAACTTTTCAATATTTAAAAAGTAAATCCGTAATTTAGAACAGAACCAAAATTTATTTCGGATTACGTTTTGGTTACGAGCAGAACCAGAACGGAATATTATCGGAATAACCGGAATCCCACCAAAACTTTTAACCCCGGTTTATTTGTTTCGGTATAGTACAACTCACGATGAATCAAACATTATAAAAAAATTTGGTCTTGGATTCAACATTAAAGTCGAAGCGAGGACCAACTAAGCAATTTTTCAATAACCAACCACAAGTACCGAGGAATAAAGATAAATAGGATGGAAAAACTTACTGTCTATAAAGCTAAAGATTCATCATCTACCTATATTTTTTCGTATTAAATTTATGGTTTCCCCATTGGTAGTAAATAGTTATTTATTAAGCAGAGGGAAGAGTACTATAAAGTGATTAATGTAATGTACAAATATGAACTAATATTTCACATAGTATTGCTATGGACTGGCATTGCTATGGAAAGCAGATGTGGAGCGGGAAACATAGCAAATAACATCAGAGAAAAGAGTGGACCTAGTAGTCAGCAATACTATTTTGATGTTAAGTTTATTCCTCAACCTACTGTGAATGCAAGTTCCATGCACATGCTTGGTGTCTAGACGATTCGACCAAGATGTACGCTTATGCCATGCAGGCTTACGTGATTGATCATGGTTGGATGGATTAACCACCGTCAAGACCAGCATCTAGAGAAGATGAGTGAAATTTTTTGTTTGATATCTAGTTATGGCTTTTTTGCTTCAAAAATTGTGATGTATTTGTATATATACCATTGGATATGATTTCCATTTAGACTTCCTAATATGACATTAGCTTAAATTGTATCGGATAGAAATACAAACGTGTGTGATAAATGAATGTTTCATCGATTATTTCATTGTTTTTTGTTGGTTTATATTGTTGTTAGTGGTATTATTTTGTTTACTTGAGATACATATGTTTCATTGTCTATTTGGCATTGTCATAATGAATGAATTTTATGTTGAGTTTGAGGGTTGGAAATACAACAAAAATGCTGCAAAATTGCTTCAAAAAAGATATCCGAAATGCATGGAAAAATTCAAAAATCCTATTTTAAAAATGATGTCAATATGACATGGAAAATATGTCACGATGACATCGGCAAAAACGTGTCGAAAACACACATCATGGGAATTTTTGCTTTTCCACACTAGTTTTTCCGACGTCGGAAAAAAAACAATTTTCTGCTATACTGATCCACTTAGGGTTGCTTGGTCTTCATGTCGTTACTAGAGAATTTTCATTCAGATTTCCACACAAACGAAGTCCATGGCCTTCTTTCCCTTAGGATTTTCCGCATCAAATTCTTCTTCAGTTGGTTCCAGGTTAAGAAGGCTTTTTTTTTATAAATCCCAACACATTTCTATATTTCGGTAGCTCCTTTGTTGTTTAACATTAACGTGGAAGAAATTTGGTATCTTTACAAGATTAAAAAACAACAAATTATGAGGCAAGATCATACAATAGAATCGAATGAGCCTTATCAACAAAGCATTTACGTGTTTGAAAAAACAAGAAAAATTGGCAAAATAAATTAGACACCATTAATAAAAAACACTATAGACAATCAACCGCAAACCAACTCAAATCTTCTGTCATAGTTCTGTTAACAAATACTTTCAGATATGGATAGTGTCATATCCGTGTTCGAAACCATTTTCAAATATCTACATCAGTAGATATGGACGAATATTGAATAATTATTCTATCTGTTAGCGACATATAAATCAAGAAACATATATGAAAATTTTTAGATAGTGTTTGATTTTTTTATTTTTAGTTTTCCTTTTTCGTCCATTAAGAAGGACACACGACCGATGTGTATCACCGAAAACGATCAATTTAGAAAATAAAGGTAACACACAAAATAGAAAACATTTTTTTCATTTTTTGTGTTTTGAAAAATAACACAAACATGTGAAACAATTCATTATTCCATCATCCTTCTATCCTCTTCGCCCTCCCATCCGTCTTTTTTCATCTTATCCGAACATCCATCCATTCTTCTCATATTTGAAATACATATTGAAAACCAAAAATAGAAAATTCGTTTTTAAACCAGACATTACCGTAGTTTCACATAAACTTTTTTCAAACGCATTGATCATTAAAGTGTTAAAAATAAACAAATATGATGATGATAAATAGCTTTACACAGTTGATATGCATTTAGTGTGTATAATGTAAATTTGAATTTAATAAAACAATAAATAAATATTTTTCATTCTACTAAAAGACACATAATTAAAACTATAATCATGAAAATACCAAATGAATAATCTTCGAGCGTGGATGTCTTTGTATCCGCATCTGCATCCATGTTTCATATTGAATATTTATATGCTTTTTTGATATGGATGCGGACGGATTTTGGATTTTTCGAGTATCCATTATGAACCCTATTGTACCGTCTTTTACTTGTCCTCATACGATGCACACACATCTTAACCGTTTATTTTTCTTCGTCGTCTATTCATAGGATATGATGGATTCATTGTTAATGAATGTGATTTCTTGTGTCACATGAAACAGTAATAAGGAATGAAAAATTGAATTCACTCCAAACCATGAGTACGTACTCAAAAAGAAATTATCAAACTTGTCATCTCTACTTCCGTTCAACATCTGATGGTGCAAAAGACCTAAACTAGGTGCACAAATATATATATGTAATTTCTTCGGATGGAAGATTGTTCGAAGCTATTTATTCTTCTAAACTTAATAAGGCATAAATTGATGGTCATTTTTTCTACATTGATTCAATGTATTGGTTCAATGTAAGCTAGACAATAGATTTAGCTGACTCTAGCTTTGAGAATTAAGTTTATATGTGGTTGCATTCTTATGAAAAATTTCATAAAAAAATATTCAGGGCTATTTATGTTATTTCTCACTTCATTTAGTCAGCATAATAGAATTGCAACTTTTGCTACAAATGATTGAGCCGCCAAGCATCATAGTACAATTTGTCTAATGCCATTATAAATGTGTAAATAATGACTTTGGGGAAGATAAAGATGAAGTCAACTGATTTGAGTCCAATAAATGATAAATGGACCCAATGATGAAATTAGTTAGTAAATAAAAAGAGAACTAAAACTTATCAACATTTATTGTGATTTTGTCAATCAAAATCTAACCAACTTACCCATTTAGAAATCAAATCGAAGAATATAATTTTTTACTTAAGTATACTAGCAATCATATTAAATGAAACTTGGTTAGTATCAACTATAAATATGTATACTACAAAATATTTCTAAGATAATACAGTGAGCTTTCAATAAATTTTCACTATAGAATACAGTAATCTGCTTTATTTAAAGATTGACATATTGCTTAGGTATGTATAGTCAGTTTGCAAACATTACATATGAAAATAAAAGAATTTTTTTTAGCATGTATTGGTCTAAATCTTAGTATTCTATAGCCTAAAAACCAAAGAATTATTTGGTTTCATTTTATACTTTGTGTTTTCCATTTTCAACATTCATAACAAAATATGAGGATAATGGAATAAAATATAAAATTTTAGACCATCGTGACGACAGTAAAAGAACAACGGAGGAGATGTTGGGACGGTGTAGAGGATGAATTGTTTTCCATTCTTCTGTCATTTCTTAAAACACAAAAAATAAAATAAATTTGTTTTCTATTTATATTCAAACGTCATTTTTCAAATTGGTTGTTTTCTAAAAAAACATCCATCGTACGAATGTTTTTTGAACGAAAACACAAACAAAAAATATCAAACCAAACGGAAGATCAAACTATAGTCAACCCGTGATTAATTATAGATCCTTAACCAACACTGTGAAGAATAGCATAAACCATTTTTCAAGGACGAACCAAAAAAGGGGTATCGAGATTAAACCTTTTAAACTTTCTGAAAAGTTACATAAAAAAGCCACACAATTTTTGCTACGTATATTTAGGTGAGTTAGATATAGAATGACCTAAAGATACAGGAGGTCGTACATTAATCGGTTAAGAACATGACAAGATTATATTCCCAGCACATTCTCAACTTTAACTAGAACGATTATACATGAATATGCCCATACTAGAAAACGTGGTTCCAAAAGATTATGTATTATATGCAAATTTTAAATTATAAGGATAAGACCTGTCACTGGAACAATTTTAAAATTATTTATTTATATGTATATTCATATAATATTAATACAAAAATCTCGATGGACATGAGTATAGTGGATCGATCAACTAGACCATCAAAATCTATGATCTCGGACAAACATTGTTTGACAAATTGTTCATTAGTAAATGTTATGATGATGTCGTTTGTTAACTATTCCAGTTATGCTACTTTTAACTGGGTAATTGTTCGAGCATAACTTTTAGTGATACAAAATATTTGGACAACAACACGCATATTCACAACCTGCATACTTAACTTTACTAAGTTTTGCTAAACTACAAGTAGAAAGATGAGAAATATGAAAAGCATACGATTATCGTTACTTCAAAGTGACATTGAGGCATTTATGACACTGAAAGATTAAGCAACATTATAACCCATTTTATTCAAATTTGAAATTGTTACAAGCTCCATTCATATACTTTTCTCACTCTTCTTCAATTCAAGAATGGAGGAACCTTTTGACCTAGACAGAGGAAAATCAATGATTAGTAATTTAGTAAGATGCAGTAAAATAAAAGAATAACTAAATATGAATATCAATATCATTACCACCACAAATGGATCCAGGTGCTATTGGATTCCCACAGAATTTTGCAACATATGCTACTTTTTGCAAACTATATTCATTCCAGGATGCCGCTGGAATATTTGCGCAGCAACATGCCATGTCAGCTGACTTATAAATATTACAACATTCGGGAGATGGGTCGATTTGTGGACCACTAATCAGTACAAACTTTGCACAAAACTGAATCATTTTTGTTAAATCTCCATTACAAACTTCAGCAATAGCTTGATAATTTGAGAATTGCATGATCACGATTACTAAAATGATTACTGATTTTAGATTATGAACTGTCATCATGTTAAATACTTCTTTCACTTTTTTATGAAGGAATGAAGGGCTTTACATGGTTTATATAGGGATGTTTGCTAAAGACGTATTAATAAATATAATATTTTGATCTCATCCTCATACCACTTTTTTCTTAAGCATATCTTTGTTCAATTCATTTGAATATTTTTTATTGTTTCAAAGAAAAAGTGATATGATTTTTTATCCCCGAAATATTTATATCCCTTTGGACCTATAACATCATAATGATCCACATATGGTCAATTAGTTTACAAGTACATTTACAATAATGTACTGAGCAAATATGATTCATTAGGAATATGGAAAGATAATTTCTAATGGAAACAAAATTCATGTCACAATGAATACTAGATATGTACAAATGTAATTAATGTAATGTACAAATGTGTCATATCCGTGTTCGAAACCATTTTCAAATATCTGCATCGGTAGATATGGACGAAAATTGAATAATTATTATATCTGTTAGCGAAAGATAAATCAAGAAACATATATGAAAATTTTAGATAGTGTTTGATTTTTTATTTTTAGTTTTCCTTTTTCGTCCATTCAAAAGGACACACGACGGATGTGTAGTACCAAAAACGATCAATTTAGAAAATGAGTGTAACATACAAAAGAGAAAACATTTTTTTCATTTTTTGTGTTTTGAAAAAGAACATAAACACGTGAAACAATTCATTATTCCGTCATCCTTCTATCTTCTTCGCCCTCTCATCCGCCTTTTTTTCATCTTATCCAAATGCCCATCCATTCTTCTCGTATTTGAAATACCTATTGAAAATCGAAAATAGAAAATTCGTTTTTAAAGCAAACATTACCGTAGTTTCACATAAACTTTTTTCAATCGCATTGATTTTTAAAGTGTTAAAAATAAACAAATATGATGATGATAAATAGCTCTATGCAGTTGATATCCATTTAGTGTGCATAATGTAAATTTGAATTTAATAAAACAATAAATAAATATTTTTCATTCTACTAAAATACACATAATTAAAACTATAATCATGAAAATACCAGATAAATAATTTTCGACTGTGGATGTCTTTTATCCGCATATGCATCCATGTTTCATATCGGATATTTATCGGCTTTTTTGACATGGATGCGGACGGATTTTGGATTTTTCGAGTATCCATTATGAACCCTATTCTATCAGCTTTTACCTGTCCTCATACGATGCACACACATCTTAATCGTTTATTTTTCTTCGTCATCTATTCACAAGATATGATGGATTCATTGTTAATGAATGTGATTTCTTGTGTCACGTGAAACGGTAATAAGGAACAAAAAATTGAATTCACTCCAAACCATGAGTACATACTCAAAAAGAAATTATCCAACTTGTCATCTCTACTGCCGTTCAACATCTGATGGTGCAAAAGACCTGAAGCTAGGTGCATAAATATGTACGTAATTTCTTCGGATGGAAGATTGTACGAAGCTGCTTATTCTTCCAAATACCAATACTTAATAAGGCATAAATTGATGGACATTTTTTTGTACATTGATTCAATGTATTGATTCAATGTAAGCTGGACAATAGATTTAGTTGACTCTAGCTTTGAGAATTAAGTTTATATGTGGTTGCATTCTTATGAAAAATTTCATAAAAAAATATTCAGGGCTATTTATGTTATTTCTCACTTCATTCAGTCAGCATAATAGATTTGTAACTTTTGCTACAAACGATTTAGCAAAGCATCTTAGTATAATTTGTCTAATGCCATTTTAAATGTGTAAATTATGACTTCGGGGAAGATGAAGTCAACTAATTTGAGTCCAATAAATGATAAATGGACCTAATGATGAAATTAGTTAGTAAATAAAAAGAGAACTAAAACTTATCAACATTTATTATGATTCTGCCAATCAAATCTAACCAACTTACCCATTTATAAATCAAATCGAAGAATATAATTTTTTACTTAAGTATATTAGTAATCATATTAAATGAAACTTGATTAGTATCAACGATAAATATGTATACTACAAAATATTTCTAAGATAATACAGTGAGCTTTCAATAAATTTTCACTATAGAATACGGTGAAGAATAGCGTAAACCGTTTTTCAAGGACGAACCAAAAAAGGGATATCAGGATCAAACCTTTTAAACTTTCTGAAAAGTTGCATAAAAAAGCCACGCAATTTTTGCTACGTATATTTAGGTGATTTAGTTATAGAATGACCTAAAGATACAGGAGGTCGTACATTAATCGGTTAAGAACATAACAAGATTATATTCCCAACACTTTCTCAACTTTAACTAGAACGATTATACATAAATATGCCCATACTAGACAACGTGGTTCCAAATGATTATGTATTATATGCAAATTTTAAATTATAAGGATAAGTCTTGTCACTGGAACGATTTTAAAATTATTTATTTATATGTATATTCATATAATATTAATAAAAAAAATCTCGATGGACATGAGTATAATGGATCGATCAACTAGACCATCGAAATCGATGATCTTAGACAAATGTTGTTTGACAAATTGTTCAGTAGTAAATGTCATGATGAAGACAAGCACCTTTGTCCAAGTGGTTAATTGATTCGGCTTTGGTGCAGGATGTCACAAGTTCGAAACTTGCTTTCGAACGTTTATTTGACATGGGATATGTTGTCCCAATGATTTGTTGTATATAAAGTACCAGCTCAAAATTAAAAAAAAATGTTGTGATGAAGTCATTCTTAAGTACTCCAATTATGCTACTTTTAACAGAGTAATTGTTCGAGCATAACTTTTAGTATTACAAAATATTTAGATAACAATACACATATTCACAACCTGCATACTTAACTTTACTATGTTTTGCTAAAGTATAAGTAGAAAGATGAGAAATATAGAAAGCATAGGATTATCATTACTTCAAAGTAACAGTGAGGCATTTATGACACTGAAAGATTAAGCAACATTATAACCCATTTTATTCAAATTTGAAATAGTTACAAGCTCCATTCATATACTTTTCTCACTCTTCTTCAATTCAAGAATGAAGGAACCTTTTGACCTAGATAGAGGAAAATCAATGATTAGTAATTTAGTAAGATGCAGTAAAATAAAAGAATAACTAAATATGAATATCAATATCATTACCACCACAAATGCATCCAGGTGCTATTGGATTCCCACAAAATTTTGCAACGTATGCTACTTTTTGCAAACTATATTCATTCCAAGATGCAGCTGGAATATTTGCGCAGCAACATGCCATGTCAGCTGACTTATAAACATTACAACATTCGGGAGATGGGTCGATTTGTGGACCACTAATCAGTACAAACTTTGCACAAAACTGAATCATTTTTGTTAAATCTCCATTACAAACTTCAGCAATAGCTTGATAATTTGAGAATTGCATGATCACGATTACTAAAATGATTACTGATTTTAGATTATGAACTGTCATCATGTTAAATACTTCTTTCACTTTTTTATGATGGAATGAAGGGCATTACATGGTTTATATAGGGATGTTTGCTAAAGATGTGTTAATAAATATAATATTTTGATCTTATCCTCATACCACTTTTTTCTTAAGCATATTTTTGTTCAATTTATTTGATTATTTTTTATTATTTCAAAGAAAAAGTGATATGATTTTTTATCCCCAAAATATTTATGTCCCTTTGGACCCATAACATCACAATGATCCACATATGGTCAATTAGTTTACAAGTACATTTACAATAATGTACTGAGTAGATATGATTCATTAGGAATATGGAAAGATAATTTGTATTGGAAACAAAATTCATCTCACAATGAATATTAGATAAACAATCTTATTTCTTTTTAATAGTAAAATATCTTACCTTCCTACAATTTGTTTATTGTATTACTACATTTTCTAAAATTTAGAAGAAAAAATTATCCTTGTCCACTGCTATTGGTTTTAAGGACTTTGAATGATAGGCTCTTATTATATACAAGGAATGACAGTCTAGTCCTCAGAATTGAAAGATGATAGAAGAAAAGTCCCTTCCGAAAAAGTTATGAAAATTAGGTCCATATTTTTAATTTTTAGCTAATTTTCATCACTTTGGCATAACTAGTTAAAAAAACACTTATTAAAGATTCTACATTGTTCATTTGATATTTTAAAATTTCGATCAATTTCCTAATTTTTTATTATGATTTGATGTAAATTAACAAAATTATAACGACCTTTTTTATGAAGTAACATGTTTTTTTGTCCGTTTATTTATTATCTCATTTAATTTGTTTTCTTTTTTAATTACTATATGTTTGTTGTACTTTTTTAATTTTTTATAACTTTTCAATATTTGAAAAGTAAATTCGTAATTTAGAACAGAACCAAAATTTTGATCGGATTACGTTTTAATTACGAGCAGAACCAGAACGGAATATTATCGGAATAACCGGAATTCCACCAAAACATTTAACTCGGTTTATTTGTTTTGGTATAGTACAAATCACGATGAATCAAACATTATTAAAAAAATTGGTTTTGGATTCAACATTAAAGTCGAAGCGAGGACCAACTAAGCAATTTTTCAAGCACCAACCACAAGTACCAAGGAATAAGGTTAGATATGATGTAAAAACTTACTGTCTATAAAGCTAAACATTCATCATCTACCTATATTTTTGCGTATTAAATTTATGGTTTCCCCATTGGTAGTAAATAGTTATCTATTAAGCGGAGGGAAGAGTACTATAAAGTGATTAATGTAATATACAAATATGAACTAATGTTTCACATAGTATTGTTATGGAACTGTGTAACAACCCGCATATTTGTCGATTTTATATTTAAATATTTTATCAATACTCGGAATTTAGTCTGAAAAGCTACTTTTTGCATACGGTCGAATTAGGACTCGGGACCACTCCGATTGAGTTTAAAATGCCGTTTGCAACCTTTTTGAGTATAAGCTTCGTATGTTTGGAGAAAGATGATTTTTGCTACTTTTCACTTTGGGTTTAGGTTTGGGTTCAGCCCTATGTTTAGACTTATACTCAAAACTGAGCCACTCCTCCCCATTCACCCTCATTATCTTCTCTTTTCAGTTCTAAGGCAATAATGTTGGGAGAGATTGGAAATTAAAACTCCAAAACCTTAGTTCCTCTTGCAACCTCAAATTCCTAGCTCCAAATTCAAGAGAACCCATTGGTAAGCATTCTCTTCTTCTTCTCCAACGTATTCTCTTACCAATTTCAGAAATTCCTAAACCTAATTTTGGGAATGTTCTTGTTTTGAGCATAGATTCAAGCTCATTTGGGTTGTGTTGAAGAGAGGTTGATTCTCCATTTGCTTTCAAGCTTCTTCTTGTTTGATTTTGTAAAAAGGTGAGATTTTTATCTCACATCTTTGTCTATAATTATCTTCGATTGTTAGGTATGAATTCCTAACGTTTATTCGTGTGCAATTGATTTTGGTTTGGATCGATTTCGTGTATATTCCAATTTTTGGTGTTTTGGTCTAATTTATGAAAATCCTTTTATGGATATTTAGACATTGATATTTAAGGCGTATCGAAGAGCCGTTTAGGCTGGGTTGTCGTTAGACGTAATTCCTTAGTCATCGCCATTTGCTCGTTCGATCGTTTTCAATATTCGTTTGGCCATTTTTGGCCTAGGTTCAGGGAATGCCCTGAACCCCAGGTTCAGACGTCTTAAACGTAATATTCAGACGTCTGAATATGATTCTGGGAAGATTTCTATTCCCAGTTTTAGACGTCTGAATATATGGTTTCAGACTTCTGAATTGGTTCTATTTCAAACAGAAAGAAAATAGGCTAAAATATGCCTATTTCAGACGTCTGAAACACTTGATTCAGACGTCTGAATTGTGTTCTGGAAATCTTTATATTTCCAGATTCAGACGTCTGAACCACTTGTTTCAGACGTATGAAACTGCAGTGTTTTGCCTGCTTGCCTATTGGCTTGAGGATTCCAATTTAAATCGATTCGTGATGATCCTATTTGTTGTTATCATTTATTATGAATTTGATGACTCCTTTTTATGGATTTTTGAATATCCATTTCGATGGATTCTTTATCGGTTTCTTTGGATTTTATTCACGTCTTCGAATGTGAATTTTAGTGATTGATTGTTCTTACAATCTTCTTTGTGTTTTGTCACTTTAAAATATAAAGGTTTTGTATACTAGTAGTAAATATCAAAACTCTTTCCTCAAACGATTTCAATACTATTTTAATACCAAATTCGTTTATAAAACCATTTTCCAATCTATTAGTATATATAAACCTTTACCTCACTCGTATGAGAAATCTAATTAAACGACTTAGTAAAACAAGTGGTATGAAACGCTTGCGTTCACTTTGTCGGTTAATTCTTGGACTTGTTCGATTGAATCCCTTGTGACAATTTTATAGTGGATATCTACAGTTTGTTCGTAAATATTTAAGTTAAGCAAGTGGTTATGGGACATGAAGCTAAACTCATATATTTACCAGCTTAGTGTAATTGACACTTCTCGTTGATCATGACGATCATCTTTGTGATTTAGACTAGCAATGTGCGATGTCTCTTTGTCTTCGAGGGAGACTAAACCCCGTTTTGTGGAGTTTCGACTCAAATTGGTGGGGTAGCGACCCATGGTCTTTGGGCCGTTTGTGGAGCTTCGGCTCAATTTGTGATGGTTAGCAACCATGGAATTAGCATTCCGTTTGTGATACACGTGTTGGCGAGCTTTATGCTCCCGTCTGTGACAGGCCTCCCCCTCTTTGTGATTTCTGGATTTCTTGAGATGATTTCTAGAATTTGTGTTTCACCAATTTTCGTGATTTCCATCGATAAGCTTTATCGATATTTGTGTATTGGTGAATTTGTGCGTCATTGACTTTTGTGATTTGTGGATTTCGTGTGTTGAATTCTGGAATTTTTGTGTCATTGACTTTTGTGATTGACATTGATATTATCGTTAATATTTATGGTTTGGTGAACTAAATTAGGAGTATGACGTTTCTGTGATTCTTGTGTAGATTTTGTGACATTGAATAATCCCTTGATGATTTTCAACTGCTTATATATATCACAGCTTGGCATTGTGATTATTATGTGCTTGGTCATATCTCTTATTCTATATCGTTTCATCTGATATTTATAGTTAGACTGATCCGTTTATTATTTTCTTATTAAATAATACTCGGGTCAGACCGAGATGTTACAGGTGCTTCTGCTTGACTTCTCTCCAGGGATCCATTACTCTGACCTTTTGCTTACTACTTAGATTAGTAGTTTTTGTTGTATACTCTTGAGATATTGACTCATAGATGTATTCTTTTGTATAGCACGTGTTGCTATTCTTTTGTATTATTGTGGATCTTTTTGACCACTACTCTGATGTACACTTTTATGTGTAATATTCATATCTTATTCCACTTTTGTGATATGAATTCTCTGTGACTGATTTGTGTTATATTTATTTCTATATTTGTTTCTGAAGATATTACAACCACTGCGTAGTAGCTTTGAGTTTGTGTCAGTATGTCGGATTTCCCACTTGATAAAGAAATGCATGTTATACTATCTGACATATCGATGCTCGTGCAAAGCAATTACACGGATGTTCGCTCCTCAATAGCCTTATTCTCCGTGCTAGTCGACAGCATTCACCGTAATGTTCTCGGCTAGCGTGGGTATAGAGGTGGGGCGTCACAGCTTGGTATCAGAGCAGACTTCGAAACAATATGGAATATTATAACAAGGATCATCGTCCTATGTCTTTCTTAGGAGTCGTTCTTTAGGATTTTATTCGAGTCTTCGTACCGATTCATCCTATTTTCTTTTATGATTCCTTGTTTTATCTATCAAGATTGCTTGATATTCATTAGTGAATAATCTTCTTCTTGTTCTTCTTTCTTTCTAAAGAAAGAGAAATATCTAGACCAGGCCGTCCCAGAGTTGGACCATCTGGTGTTCCACCCCAAGGTGGAGTTTTTATGACTGCTCAACAGCTTCTTGATTTAGTGACGAATGCTCAAGCAGCTGGAGCTAACCCGGAACCTACTCACCCAAAGTCGGGATTTGCACGCTTGTGCAGCGATTACACTAATTTGGGTGGGGAGCCATTCAAAGGTTCCGAAACTGTTATTGAAGTACAGGCTTGGCTAAGGTCATGCGATCGAATATTTTCTCGCATGAATCTTATTGACCTTCACCGTGTTCAGGTGGCCTCTAGTATGCTCCGAGAAAGAGCATCGGACTGGTACGAGCTTCTTATTTCTGAGATTAATGAAGCGGATCTCACCTGGGGGCAATTCCGAGAACGCTTCGATTTGAAATTTGTACCAGAAGCTGAGAAAGTGACATTGGCTCGACGATTTATAGACCTTGTTCAAGGTGAGTCCTCCGTGACTGATTACGTCGCCTCCTTCGAGTCGCTTTCCGAATATAGGGTTGAATACATCAACACCCCTTTAAAGAAGAACCAGAGGTTTGTCTATGGCTTAAACAAAAATCTTAAGAAGCCATTACTTCTAAAATTAGAAGTTTCTTTCGACCAACTTGTTGATATCGCTCTTCGTCTTGAAGAGGCGGATAGGGAGAACGATGTTGAAGTGGTGGGTTCCAAACCAAGCTTCAACAACAACAAGAGGCCAAACAAATTCAAAGGCCCCTATCCTAATAAGAAAGGGAAGCAAGAAACCTCCGTGGCAAAGACTTCTTCCTTTGGTCGTGGGGAATGCTATAATTGTGGTTCGAAGGACCATTACGCGAACAAGTGTCCAAAGTCTCTCTCTTGTCGCTACTGCAAAGGTCCCGGTCATGTTATATCCTCATGCCCCAAGCTTCAGGGCAGGAAAGAGGGAAAGCTTAATGTTGCTCAAGCCCCTGGCAACACATCTCGTGGCCAAGGTATTTCTCATTCTATTCTGGATGGAATTATTTTATTTCGTGATCATCCTATTCGAGTTCTTTTTGATACGGGTGCGTCCTATTCTTTTATATCAAAAGAACTTGTTGATACTTTTTCTTTGGATGTTTTGTGTTTAATGACTTCTTTGAGAATTGCGAATCCGGTTGGTGGATCCGCGACAATCAGTTTATTGTTTAGTGATGTCGAGATTATTTTGTGTGATTTTTCTTTTCGAACCGATTTGCATGTCATACGTTATTTAGGCTTTGGAATGATTTTGGGAATGGATTGGCTTAACCGTTTTGAAGCCCATATCCTATGTCCTGAGCGGACTATTCATCTTCGACATCCTAAATCTGTTAAGCAGATTTCTATTAATCTTAAAGATTCAGATTCCAGCTTGCTTGCATCTTTGTATTCTTTAAATCCTCATGATGACGATGATGATGATGAGGGTGATATTATTTCTCTTATTCACGTCGTTTGTGAATTTTCCGACATATTCGAGCCCGTTTTAGGATTACCACCTAAGCGAGCAATTGAGTTCAGAAATAATCTTATTCCTGGAGGCCAACCTATCACTCGCCCTCCGTATCGTATGTCCAATAAAGAAAACGAGGAGATGCGTAAACAATTATCTGAATTGGAGACGAAGCAATTTATTCGCTCTAGTTCCTCGCCTTGGGGAGCTTCAGCTATTTTTGTGAAAAAATCCGATGGAACACTTAGGCTTTGCGTTGACTACCGCAAGCTTAATGATCTTACTATCAAAAATAAATATCCTTTACCTCGGATTGATGATGTATTCGATCAGCTTAGTAGTGCTAGAGTCTTTTCATAATTGGACTTGGCTACCGGTTTTCATCAGCTTTGTATTGCAGAGGATAGCATTCCTTTGACATCGTTCCGTACTCGGTATGGATCTTATGAATGGCTTGTTATGCCATTTGGTCTAACGAATGCTCCGACCTATTTCGTTGACCTTATGAATAGAGTTTTTAAAGACTTTCTCGACCGATTTGTTCTCATCTTTATCGATGAAATTCTTGTGTATTCAAAAAACGAAGAGGAACATGAAAAGCATCTTCGGATTGTGTTGGAAACTCTTAGGAGTAATCAACTGAAAGCAAAATTTTCTAAATGCCATTTTTGGCAATCTCGTGTGAAGTTTCTCGGTCATATTATTTCCGAATCCAGAATTTCCGTGGATCCTTCAAAGATTGAAGCGATTCAAGATTGGAAGAGACCGGAGAGTGTGACGGAGATTCGTAGTTTTCTTGGATTGGCGGGTTATTAGCACCGTTTTATCAAAGACTTTTCTAAAATTGTCGTACCTCTCGCTACCTTAACGGAGAAAGGTGTTAAATACATTTGGTCGGACAAATGTGAAACTTCTTTTCAGAAACTAAAGGAACTTCTTTCTGATGCTCCTATTCTTGTTATTCCCGAGGGGAATCAAGATTTCATTGTTTATACCGATGCTAGTCGCGTTGGTTTGGGTGCCGTTCTTATGCAAAGAGAACGTGTTATTGCTTATGCTTCTAGGCAATTGAAGCCTGCTGAGACTAGATATGCCACTCATGATTTAGAGCTCGCGGCTATTGTTTTCGCCCTTCGTACTTGGCGTCATTATCTTTTAGGAGAGAAATTTGTTCTTTATACAGATCATAAGTCTTTGAAGTATTTGTTCTCTCAGAAGGAACTTAATTTGCATCAACAGCGTTGGCTCGAATTTCTTGCACCATATGATCTTGACATCCTTTATACTCCCGGAAAGGGAAATCGTGTTGCCGATGCACTTAGTCGCAAGCAACAAGCGGTTGTTTCTATGATGATATCCGAATGGAATGATCTCGAGATATTATCCTTTTGTGAGATTCGACACCGTGTCTCTGATTTATGTTCATCACTTGTGTTATGTAGCCTTGAGGCTCATCCTTCTCTTGTAGACCGCATTCTTGAAGCTCAAAGGCTAGATCCCGAAATGGCTCTTCTTGGCCAAAATATTAGGGATAAAATTGATATTGAAGGATTGAAAGAATTTGATATCGATTCTCGTGGCGGCATTCGAAAATTTGGTAGACTTATCGTACCAAATATTGTTGATCTTCGTAAGGATATTTTAGAAGATTCTCATCGTTCTAAATTCACCATTCATCCCGGTAGTAGTAAAATGTTCACAGATATGAAGCGACTTTACTATTGGGAGGGAATGAAACTTGACATCGCTAACTTTGTTAAGCGTTGCATGACTTGCCAACTCGTTAAGGCCGAACATCAAAGGCCCGGTGGGTTATTGCAACCTTTAGAAATTCCAATTTGGAAGTGGGACCAAATTTCCATGGATTTTATAGATGGCCTTTCCCGTTCTCGATCGGGTCATGATAGCTTATGGGTGATCGTTGATAGACTTACTAAATCCGCCCATTTTATTCCCGTTCGGTCTAACCGAACCGTTCCACTTTTGGCCAAGCTCTTTATCAAAGAGATTGTTAAATTGCATGGAGTTCCTACTTCTATTGTTAGTGATCGTGATCCATTGTTTACTAGTTGATTTTGGAAGAGTCTTCAAAAAGCTTTGGGAACGAAGATTAATTTTAGCACCGCTTATCATCCTCGGTCCGATGGACAAACCGAGCGTGTGAATCAAACACTTGAAGATCTTCTTCGTGCTTGTGTGCTTGATTTTGGGGGTAGTTGGGAAGATTATATTTCCCTTGTTGAATTCTCCTATAATAATAGCTTCCAATCTAGTATTGGTATGGCACCTTTCGAGGCACTCTATGGAAGGCCATGCCGATCTCCTTCTTGTTGGCTTGAGGCCGGTGAGAAGCTGGTTTTAGGTCCATATTTTATTCGTGATTCCACAGAAAAGATTGATCTTATTCGTCATAGGATGAAAGAAGCCCAGAGTAGACAAAAATCCTATGCCGATTACCGGAGAAGGAAGTTAGAATTTTTTGTGGGAGATCTTGTGTTCATTCGTGTTTCACCTATGAAAGGTGTTGTACGTTTCAGTCGATCGGGAAAATTGGCGCCTCGATATATTGGGCCATTTCCTATCACTGAACGTATTGGTTCCATGGCTTATCGCCTTTTATTACCAGCTCAATTTTCTGCTATTCATGACGTGTTTCACGTTTCCCAATTACGGAAATGCCTTCGAGATTCCGATTCTATTCTTGAGCCCGGTGTTGTGTAAGAGATTGAAGTTTCGCCTAATTTAACTTATGAGAAACATCCTATTCGTATCATTGCTTCGAAGGTCAAATGACTTCGAAATAAAGATGTTCCGCTTGTTAAAGTTCAATGGTCTTCAAATCCTAAGGATTGTTCTTGGGAATCTAGAGAGTACATCGAGCGAACACATCCGGACTTACTTTCTCGTGCTCTTTGAGGTGAACTTCTTATTTCAAATTTCTTTTGTGTTGAATATGCGTTTATGGTAGTTACTATATATCTTCTTCTTAAATATTGCAAGGACACAATTTCTTTAAGGAGGGGAGTCTGTAACAACCCGCATATTTGTCGATTTTATATTTAAATATTTTATTTAAATATTTTATCACTACTCGGAATTTAGTCCGAAAAGATACTTTTTTCATACGGTCGAATTAGGACTCGGGACCACTCCCATTGATTTTAAAATGCCGTTTGCGACCTTTTTGCGTATAAGCTTCGATATGTTTGGAGAAAGATGATTTTTGCTACTTTTCACTTTAGGTTTGGGTTTGGGTTCAGCCCTATGTTTAGACTTATACTCAAAACTGAGCCACTCCTCCCCATTCACCCTCATCATCTTCTCTTTTCAGTTCTAAGGAAATAATGGTGGGAGAGATTGGAAATTATGACTCCAAAACCCTAGTTCCTCTTGCAACCTCAAATTCCTAGCTCCACATTCAAGAGAACCCATTGGTAAGCATTCTCTTCTTCTTCTCCAACTTATTCTCTTATCAATTTCAGAAATTCCTAAACACAATTTTGGGAATGTTCTTGTTTTGAGCATAGATTCAAGCTCATTTGGGTTGTGCTGAAGAGAAGTTGATTCTCCATTTGCTTTCAAGCTTCTTCTTGTTTGATTTTGTAAAAAGGTGAGATTTTTATCTCACATCTTTGTCTATAATTATCTTCGATTGTTAGGTATGAATTCCTAACGTTTATTCGTGTGCAATTGATTTTGGTTTGGATCGATTTCGTGTATATTCCAATTTTTGGTGTTTTGGTCTAATTTATGAAAATCCTTTTATGGATATTTAGACATTGATATTTGAGGCGTATCGAAGAGCCGTTTAGGCTGGGTTGTCGTTAGACGTAATTCCTTAGTTTATCGCCATTTGCTCGTTCGATCGTTTTCAATATTCGTTTGGCCACTTTTGGCCTAGGTTCAGGGAATGCCCTGAACCCCAGGTTCAGACGTCTGAAACGTAATATTCAGACGTTTGAATATGATTCTGGGAAGATCTCTATTCCCAGTTTCAAAAGTCTTAATATATGGTTTCAGACGTCTGAATTGGTTCTATTTCAAACAGAAAGAAAATAGGCTAAAATATGCCTATTTAAGACGTCTGAAACACTTGATTCATACGTCTGAATTGTGTTCTGGAAATCTTTATATTTCCAGATTCAGACATCTGAACCACTTGTTTCAGACGTCTGAAACTGCAGTGTTTTGCCTGCTTGCCTATTCTCTTGAGAATTCCAATTTAAATCGATTCGTGATGATCCTATTTGTTGTTATCATTTATTATGACTTCGATGACTCCTTTTTAGGGATTTTTGAATATCCATTTCGATGGATTCTTTATCGGTTTCTTTGGATTTTATTCACGTCTTCGAATGTGAATTTTAGTGATTGATTGTTCTTATAATCTTCTTTGTGTTTTGTCACTTTAAAAATATAATGGTTTTCTATACTAGTAGTAAATATCAAAACTCTTTCCTCAAATGATTTCAATACTATTTTAATACCAAATTCGTTTATAAAACCATTTTCCAATCTATTAGTATATATAAACCTTTACCTCACTCGTATGAGAAATCTAATTAAACGACTTAGTAAAATAAGTGGTATGAAACGCTTGCGTTCACTTTGTCGGTTAATTCTTGAACTTGTTCGATTGAATCCCTTGTGACAATTTTATAGTGGAGATCTACAGTTTGTTCGTAAATATTTAAGTTAAGCATGTGGTTGTAGGGCATGAAGCTAAACTGATATATTTACTAGCTTAGTGTAATTGACACTTCTCGTTGATCATGACGATCATCTTTGTGATTTAGACTAGCAATGTGTGATGTCTCTTTGTCTGCGAGGGAGACTAAACCCCGTTTTGTGGAGTTTCGACTCAAATTTGTGGGGTAGCAACCCATGGTCTTCGGGCCGTTTGTGGAGCTTCGGCTCAATTTGTGATGGTTAGCAACCATGGAATTAGCGTTCCGTTTGTGATACACGTGTTGGCGAGCTTTATGCTCCCGTTTGTGACAGGCCTCCCCCTCTTTGTGATTTTTGGTTTTCTTGAGATGATTTCTAGAATTTGTGTTTCACCAATTTTCATGATTTCCATCAATAAGCATTATCGATATTTGTGTATTGGTGAATTTGTGCGTCATTGACTTTTGTGATTTCTGGATTTCGTGTGTTGAATTCTGGAATTTGTATGTCATTGACTTTTGTGATTGACATTGGTATTATCGTCAATATTTATGGTTTGGTGAACTAAATTAGGATTATGACGTTTCTGTGATTCTTGTGTAGATTTTGTGACATTGAATAATCCCTTGATGATTTTCAACTGCTTATATATATCACAGCTTGGCATTGTGATTATTATGTGCTTAGTCATAACTCTTATTCTATATCGTTTCATCTGATATTTATAGTTAGACTGATCCGTTTATTATTTTCTTATTAAATAATACTCGGTTCAGATCGAGATGTTACAGGTGCTTCTGCTTGACTTCTCTCCAGGGATCCATTACTCTGACCTTTTGCTTACTACTTAGATTAGTAGTTTTTGTTGTATACTCTTGAGATATTGACTCATAGATGTATTCTTTTGTATAGCACGTGCTGCTATTCTTTTGTATTATTGTGGATCTTTTTGACCACTACTCTGATGTACACTTTTATGTGTAATATTCATATCTTATTCCGCCTTTGTGATATGAATTCTCTGTGACTGATTTGTGTTATATTTATTTCTATATTTGTTTCTGAAGATATTACAGCCACTGTGTAGTAGCTTTGAGTTTGTGTCGGTATGTCGGATTTCCCGCTTGATAAAGAAATGCATGTTATACTATCTGACATATCGATGCTCGCGCAAAGCAATTACACGGATGGTCGCTCCTCAACAGCCTTATTCTCCGTGCTAGTTGACAGCATTCACCGTAATGTTCTTGGCTAGCGCGGGTATAGAGGTGGGGCGTCACAAACTGGCATTGCTATGGAAAGCAGATGTGGAGCAGGCAGCACAGCAAATGATATCAGAGAAATGAGTTGACCTAGTAGTCAGCAATAATGTTTTGATGTTAAGTCTAATTCCTCAACCTACTGCGAATGCAGTGCCATGCACGTGCTTAGGTGTCTAGACGATTCGACCAAGATGTACGCTTATGCCATGCAGGCTTACGTGATTGATCATGGTTGGATGGATTGACCACCGTCAGGACCAGCATCTAAAAAAGATGAGTGAAGTTTTTTGTTTGATATCTAGTTATGGATTTTTTGCTACAAAAATTGCGATGTATTTGTATATACCATTGGATATGATTTCCATTTAGACTTCCTAATATGACATTAGCTTAAGTTGTATCGGATAAAAATATAAATGTGTGGGATAAATAAATGTTTCATCGATTATGTCATTGTTTTTTGTTGGTTTATATTGTTGTTAGCGGTATAATTTCGTTTAGTTGAGATACATATGTTTCATTGTATATTTGGCATTGTCATATGAATGAATTTTATGTTGAGTTTGAGGGTTGGAAGTACTACAAAAATGCTGCAAAATTATTTCAAAAAAGATATCCCAAAAGCATGGAAAAATTAAAAAATCCTATTTTAAAAATGACGTCAATATGACATGGAAAATATGTCACGATGACATCGGAAAAAAGGTGTCGAAAACACCCATCGTCGGAATTTTTGCTTTTCCACACTAGTTTTTACGACGTCAGAAAAAAAACAATTTTCTGCTATACTGATTCACTTAGGATTGCTTGGTCTTCATGTTGATACTAGAGAATTTTCATTCATATTTCCACACAAACGAAGTCCATGGCCTTCTTTCCCTTGGGATTTTCAGCATAAAATTCTTCTTCAGTAGGATCCAGGTTAAGAAAGCACTCTTTTTTTTATTACAACTCCCAACACATTTCTATATTTCGGTAGCTCCTTCGTTGTTTAACATTAACGTGGAAGAAATTTGGTATCTTTACAAGATTAAAAAATAACAAATTATAAGGCAAGATCATACAATAGAATAGAATGAGCCTTATTAACAAAGCATTTACGTGTTTGTAAATACAAGAAAAATTGCCAAAATAAATTAGGCCACATTAATAAAAAACACTATAGATAATCAACCCCAAACCAGCTCAAATCTTCTGTCATAGTTCTGTTAACAAATACTTTCAGATACGGATAGTGTCATATCCTTGTTCGAAAACATTTTCAAATATCTGCATCAGTAGATACGGATGAATATTGAATAATTATTCTATCTGTTAGCGACAGATAAATCAAGATACATATATGAAAATTTTTAGATAGTGTTTGATTTTTAATTTTTAATTTACCCTTTTCGTCCATTCAAAAGGACACACGACGGATGTGTATTACCGAAAACTATCAATTTAGAAAATGGAGGTAACATACAAAATAGAAATTTTTTTTTTCATTTTTTGTGTTTTGAAAAATAACACAAACACGTGAAACAATTCATTATTCCATCATCCTTCTATCCTCTTCGCCCTCTCATCCGTCTTTTTTTTCATCTTATCCAAACGTCCATCCATTCTTCTCATATTTGAAATACATATTGCAAACCGAAAATAGAAAATTCGTTTTTAAAGCAGACATTACCGTAGTTTCACATAAACTTTTTTCAATCGCATTGATTATTAAAGTGTTAAAAATAAACAAATATGATGATGATAAATAGCTTTATACAGTTGATATGCATTTAGTGTGTATAATGTAAATTTGAATTTAATAAAACAATAAATAATTTTTTTTCATTCTACTAAAATACACATAATTAAAACTATAATCATGAAAATACCAGATGAATAATTTTCGACCGTGGATGTCTTAGTATCCGCATCTGCATCCATGTTTCATATCGGATATTTATCTGCTTTTCTGATATTGATGCGGACGGATTTTGGATTTTTCGAGTATCCATTGTGAACCCTATTCTATCATCTTTTACCTGTCCTCATACGATGCACACACATCTTAACCGTTTATTTTTCTTCGTCATCTATTCATAGGATATGATGGATTCATTGTTAATGAATGTGATTTCTTGTGTCACATGAAACATTAATAAGGAACAAAAAATTGAATTCACTCCAAACCATGAGTACATATTCGAAAAGAAATTATCCAACTTGTCATCTCTACTACCGTTCAACATCTGATGGTGCAAAAGACCTGAAGCTAGTTGCACAAATATGTATGTAATTTCCTCGGATGGAAGATTGTACCGAGCTATTTATTCTTCCAAATACCAATACTTAATAAGGCATAAATTGATGGTCATTTTTTTCTACATTGATTCAATGTATTGATTCAGTGTAAGCTAGACAATAGATTTAGCTGACTCTAGCTTTGAGAATTAAGTTTATATGTGGTTGCATTCTTATGAAAAATTTCATAAAAAAATATTCAGGGCTATTTACGTTATTTCTCACTTCATTCAGTCAGCATAATAGATTTCTTACTTTTGCTACAAATGATTTAGCAAAGCATCTTAGTTTAATTTGTCGAATGCCATTTTAAATGTGTAAATAATGACTTTGGGGAAGATAAAGATGAAGTCAACTGATTTGAGTCCAATAAATGATAAATGGACCTGATGATGAAATTAGTTAGTAAATAAAAAGAGGACTAAAACTTATCAACGTTTATTATGATTTTGTCAATCAAAATCTAACCAACTTACCCATTTAGAAATCAAATCGAAGAATATAATTTTTTACTTAAGTATATTAGTAATCATATTAAATGAAACTTGGTTAGTATAAACTATAAATATGTATGCTACAAAATATTTCTAAGATAATACAGTGAGCTTTCAATAAATTTTCGCTATAGAATATAGTAATCTACTTTATTTAAAGATAGACTTATTGCTTAGGTATGTATAGTCAGTTTGCAAACGTTACATTTGAAAATAAAAGAATTTTTTTTAGCATGTATCGGTCTAAATCTTAGTATTCTGTAGCCCAAAAACAAAGACTTGTTTGGTTTCATTTTATACTTTGTGTTTTCCGTTTTCAACATTCATAACAAAAATGAGGATAATGGAATAAAATATAAAATTTTAGACAATCGCGATGACAGAAAAGAACAATGGAGGAGATGTTGGGATGGTGTAGAGGATGAATTGTTTTCCATTCTTCTGTCATTTCTTAAAACACAAAAATAAAATAAATTTGTTTTCTATTTTATATTCAAACGTCATTTTTCAAATTGGTTGTTTTTTTAAAAAACATCGATCGTACGAATGTTTTTTGAACGAAAACACAAACAAATAATGTCAAACCAAACGGAGCCTAATGTTTCTGAGAATCAAACTACAGTCAACCCGTGATTATTATAGATCCTTAACCAACACAGTGAAGAATAGCGTAAACCATTTTTCAAGGACGAACCAAAAAAGGGGTATCAGGATTAAACCTTTTAAACCTTCTGAAAAGTCACATAAAAAAGCCACACAATTTTTGCTACATATATTTAGGTGATTTAGTTATAGAATGACCTAAAGAGGTCGTACATTAATCGGTTAAGAACATAACAAGATTATATTCCCAACACATTCTCAACTTTTACTAGAATGATTATACATGAATATGCCCATACTAGACAACGTGTTTCCAAAAGATTATGTATTATATGCAAATTTTAAATTATAAGGACAAGACCTGTCACTGGAACAATTTTAAAATTATTTATTTATATGTATATTCATATAATATTAATACAAAAATCTCGATGGACTTGAGTATAGTGGCTCGATCAACTAGACCATCGAAATCTATGATCTTTGACAAACATTGTTTGACAAATTGTTCCGTAGTAAATGTTATGATGAAGTCATTTCTTAACTGTTCCAGTTATGCTACTTTTAACAAAGTAATTGTTCGAGCATAACTTTTAGTAATACAAAATATTTAGACAGTAATACACATATTCACAACTTGTATACTTAACTTTACTAAGTTTTGCTAAAGTATAAGTAGAAAGATGAGAAATAAAAAAAGCATAGGATTATCATTACTTCAAAGTAATAGTGAGGCATTTATGACACTGAAATATTAAGCAACATTATAACCCATTTTATTCAAATTTGAAATATATACAAGCTCCATTTATATACTTTTCTCACTCTTCTTCAATTCAAGAATGGAGGGACCTTTTGACCTAGACAGAGGAAAATCAATGATTAGTAATTTAGTAAGATGTAGTAAAATAAAAGAATGACTAAATATGAATATCAATATCATTATCACCACAAATGGATCCAGGTGCTATTGGATTCCCACAAAATTTTGCAACGTATGCTACTTTTTGCAAACTATATTCATTCCAAGATGCCACTGGAATATTTGTGCAGCAACATGCCATGTCAGCTGACTTATAAACATTACAACATTCGGGAGATGGGTCGATTTGTGGACCACTAATCGGTACAAACTTTGCACAAAACTGAGTCAGATTTGTTAAATCTCCGTTACAAACTTCAGCACCAGCTTGATAATTTGAGAATTGCATGATCACGTTCACCAAAATGATTACTGATTTTAGATTACGAACTGTCATCATGTTAAATATTTCTTTCACTTTTTTATGTTGGAATGAAGGGCTTTACATGGTTTATATAGGGATGTTTGCTAAAGAAGTATTAATAAATATAATATTTTGATCTTATCCTCATACCACTTTTTTCTTAAGCATATCTTTGTTCAATTAATTTGAATATTTTTTATTGTTTCAAAGAAAAAGTGATGTGATTTTTTATCCCCAAAATATTTATGTCCCTTTGGACCCATAACATCACAGTGAATATGATTCATTAGGAATATGGAAAGATAATTTCTATTGGAAACAAAATTCATCTCACAATTAATATTAGACAAACAATCTTATTTCTTTTTAATAATAAAATATCTTACCTTCCTAAATTTGTTTATTGTATTACTACATTTTCGAAAATTTAGAAGAAAAAATTATCCTTGTCAACTGCTATTGGTTTTAAGGACTTTGAACGATAGGCTCTTATTATATATAAGGAATGACAGTCTAGTCCTCCGAATTGAAAGGTGATGGAAGAAAAGTCCCTCCCGAAAAAGTTATGAAAATTAGGTCCATATTTTTAGATTTTAGCTAATTTTCATAACTTTTGCATAACTAGTTAAAAAAAAACTTATTAAAGGTTCTACATTGTTCATTTGATATTTTAAAATTTTGATCAAATTTTTAATTTTTTATTATGATTTGATGTAAATCAACAAAATTTATAACGACCTTTTTTATGAAATAACATGATTTTTTGTCCATTTATTTATTATCTCATTAGTTTGTTTTCTTTTTTAATTACTATATGTTTGTTGTACTTTTTAATTTTTTATAACTTTTCAATATTTGAAAAGCAAATCCGTAATTTAGAAAGGAACTAAAATTTTGATCGGATTACGTTTTGGTTACGAGTAGAACCAGAACGGAATATTATCGGAATAACCGGAATTCCACCAAAACTTTAACCCCGTTTATTTGTTTCGGTATAGTACAACTCATGATGAATCAAACATTATAAAAAAATTGTTCTTGGATTAAACATTTAAGTCAAAGCGAGGACCAACTAAGCAATTTTTCAAGTACCAACCACAAGTACCAAGGAATAAAGATAGATAGGATGGAAAAACTTACTGTCTATAAAGCTAAAGATTCATCATCTACCTATATTTTTGCGTAACAAATTTATGGTTTCTCCATTGGTAGTAAATAGTTATTTATTAAGCGGAGGGAAGAGTACTATAAAGTGATTAATGTAATGTACAAATATGAACTAATATTTCACATAGCATTGCTATGGAACTGGCATTGCTATGGAACTGGCATTGCTATGGAAAGCAAATGTGGAGCAGGCAACATAGCAAATGACATCAGAGAAAAGAGTGGACCTAGTAGTCAGCAATACTGTTTTGATGTTAAGTCTAATTCCTCAACCTACTGTGAATGCAAGCACCATGCACGTGCTTAGGTGTCTAGACGATTCGACCAAGATGTACGCATATGCCATGCAGGCTTACGTGATTGATCATGGTTGGATGGATTGACCACCGTCAGGACCAGCATCTAGAGAAGATGAGTGAAATTTTTTGTTTGACATCTAGTTATGGCTTTTTTACTTCAAAAATTGTGATGTATTTGTATATATACCATTGGATATGTTTTCCATTTAGACTTCCTAATATGACATTAGCTTAAGTTGTATCGGATAAAAATATAAATGTGTTGATAAATGAATGTTTCATTGATTATGTCATTGTTTTTTGTTGGTTTATATTACTGTTAGTGGTATTATTTTGTTTAATTGAGATACATATGTTTCATTGTCTGTTTGGCATTGTCATAATGAATGAATTTTATGTTGAGTTTGAGTGTTGGAAATACAACAAAAATGCTAAAAAATTGCTTCAAAAATGATATCCGAAAAGCATGGAAAAATTCAAAAATCCTATTTTAAAAATGACGTCAATATGACATGGAAAATATCTCACGATGACATCGGAAAAAAGGTGTCGAAAACACTCATCGCTGGAATTTTCGCTTTTCCACACTAGTTTTTCCGACGTCAGAAAGAAACAATTTTCTACTATACTGATCCACTTAGGATTGCTTGGCCTTCATGTCGATACTAGAGAATTTTTATTCAGATTTCCACACAAATGAAATCCATGGCCTTCTTTCCCTTGAGATTTTCAGCAAAAAATTCTTCTTCTGTTGGATCCAGTTTAAGAAGGCTTTTTTTTTATTATAACTCCCAACACATTTCTATATTTCGGTAGCTCCTTTGTTGTTAACATTAACGTGGAAGAAATTTGGTATCTTTACAAGATTAAAAAACAACAAATTATGAGGCAAGTGTTCGTCGACGGAAATTCTATTGGATTAGAAAACCGTCGAACGAATTTAGAAATAAAATTTATACCGCAAGCGCACGGTGTACGAATGTAGCACGCGGCGAATACGGGTTGATTCGCAGGGAAATGATGATTTTAAAATTCTATTCAATCAAATTATACAAAAGTCGAAGAGGATTTGTTAGCTAGAAATTATGTGGCTAACACTAGAAAATGTGATTCAAAATTTATTAGACTAAAGAACAATTTAGAGGCAAATCCACTCTCAAATTTTTGTAAATCAACAAACACATAATTTATGATCTCTAACTTTGATATTATGTGAAATAATCATTGCATTTATCATAAGTATGGTTTGTTTATGCTATTAGTTAACATAACTCAAACCATCAAACTATAATACAACAATTATACCACTTACAATTCTCATGAAAAAGAAGCCAAAGCAAAAACTATTTTAAGTATGATCTATTTTCTATTGTAACTAGTAACATAGATCATCAAATTTCATTTTTACTTTCATTTCATAATCAAAAATTAATTAGCAAATGTTGATGTAAATTGTGTTTATGTTGAATGAGAATAACTTATTTGCATAAGCAATATAAGCTATCAAACCCACTTGTATAAAATTACATCAAAATTCACATTCATGAAGCATAAACAAAGAGATCATACATCATAAAAATGTTGAAATTACATAAAGTTAGAGAGCTTCATCACCCCTAAATTGAAGGGGTTTAGCTACTCATTTGTGGAATTGAAGCAACACAAACAAATTTCAACATTAAAAAGAAAAGAGAATAGAAAATAAGCAAAGAAAGCAAAAGAGATTAGCTACTTACTACTTGCATAAATGTAAATCTAAGTTATGAACATAAAGGAAAAGAGAGCATAGAAATAAACATTAATAATAAAACAAAGAAAAGCATGTAGAAAAGAGAGAAGAAAGAGGCTTGGAAGCCATTTTTATTTCATAGAACATTGAGCTTACACTTTGATTTCTTAATTTCCTTAGTAAAATGAAAGAGTAGATGATAGTTTCATATACATAAGAGGGCTATATATACATGCATAAAACCCTAATTCTATTTTTAGGGCTACCTAAAATGCCCTTTAGGAAGTGTGGCCAACAAGTAACCATTAACCACTAATTAATCCATCATTTGTTTTGCATGAAGCTTTAACCTCCACTTAGTTGTCCATTAGCTCCAAATTGTAGTTTATGTAAGTGGGTGGGGTCCTCCATGTTCATGGCTTGAATTATTTCCCTCTTCTTTCCTTTGTATTCATTTGTGCATGCATATATCTTCATATAAGCCTCTTCCATATGCATCCAAATTCCTATAAAAATTATCAAAAAATGTCCAAGTAAAAATTCTTATATTGACACATGCACAAAATGACCGTTTTTCCCTGAATGAAGATGAAAATATAATGGTTGGAAATAATTGAATTTTGGTTTTAAACTTGTTAAAATGCCCAAATATGATGGTTATTTAAATAAAAAGAGATAAAATATGGATGTAAATATATGCACAATTACGTGCATATCAAATACCCCCACACTTATCTTTTTATTCGTCCTCGATTAAAGGAAAACTAAGATAAATCTGTTTTCGTAGGGAGCACGATTGCATTGAGCGTATGCAACAAGCCGTTAAACCTCTGGGTGTCCCCAGTAGGACGAATGTTGTCTCGTGAGGGTTTTTAGCAGATACTACCCACAAAATCCAAATGCAGGATGAAAATATTTACAAAATGCAAGATTTATTTACAAAGAGATGAATGCGAGTTTTTGAAAATATTTACAAATGAAGGATTTATTTTTTAAATTAACACGAATAAGTTAAATACAAGTTTTGGTCATTGTCTTGAAAATTTTACTCATCAAAATTTCCAATGAAAATCAAGTTGTCATAACAGATAGACCATAGTTTGGCTAGTTGTTTCGGTTGATAACACAATGTAATTACGAAATGGATCCTTAGTTGATTATCAATGTTTATTAAAGTGGTATTGTCATTTCTTTTCAATAAAAGTTAAATCAAACAAGTTAAAATAGTGTTAGGATTTCAATTGCTTGCTCTCTCATTATTTACAAGAAAAATTACACACCTAGCTTTGGTAAACTGAGGCCAGATATAGCATCCATGCACTGCCTTTCGGGCTTATGTGAGGGGAGTACTGAGCATGGCGAGTGCACACACTTTCGTGCATACACCTATCGACCGTAGGTGGTTTTTATTAAGTCTGTTTTTCTTGGGTATGTATTCCATACATACATAACCGTGAGGACTTTTAAATGAGTATGAAAGCACATAATCAAAGATTCCAAGTAATTCACTCATGCATAACCGTGAGGACTTTTAAATGAGAGTGAATACTTTAGATGTTATTATTTTGTAATTTTTTATACATTTTTTTTTATGAGAGAGAGAGAGAGTTTTGCAAAACCATCTTAGCACCATTTAACTTAGAAAACAAAAATGTTATATCCTTACTTTAAATTTACCACTTTTTAAACAAAGAGTTTCAATTAGAACATACTTCATAATTAACATAGATGAACCTTCCTATATACTAGTAAAACCATTGTTATTTGTAATCAAACTTTATTTTTATTTTTTGTTAAGACAAATAAATTTTCAAAAATTTCAATTTATTAACCAAAACTTATACTTGTCCCATAGTGTTTCTTCAAAAATAAATCAAAACGGTAAAAAGGAAATGTTTTTTGAGATTTAGGAGTTTTGAGACTTTCATTTTTTTGAAGAAAATGAAAATTCAAAAATTCCATGAAAAACTAAAGAAAATATGAAAATGAGACTCCCCCCCCATACTTAATTTTGACTGTGTCCCCACAGTCGATGCATGATATAATGAGTGTATCGGGGGAAAATATGTACATATTTACAAAATGGGTTAACATTCTTACTAAACGTAGCTTGGCTCATGAAGGATCATGAGCTCCTCCTCTTGGTTAGCGGGAAATTCCAAGAAGGGTTTTAACCGATGACAGTTGACTTTGAAAATCGATCCATCCTTTGGGTTTTCTATTTCTATGGCACCATGTGGAAAAACAGTTTGTACCACAAATGGTCCAGTCCACCTTGATTTAAGTTTCCAAGAGAGTAAATGAAATCTTGAGTCACATAAAAGAACTTTCTGGTTAGGCGAAATTTTTTTCCTTAGGATTGACTTGTCATGAAAAACTTTGGTTCTTTCTTTGTAAATTTTCTCATTTTCATACGCGTCATTCCTAAGTTCTTCTAGTTCGTTGAGTTGTATTTTTCGATTTTCGCCAGCTTTTTCATGATCCAAGTTTAAGTTTTTTATTGCCCACAATGCTTTGTGTTCAATTTCAACAGGTAAATTGCAAGCTTTACCGTAAACTAAATGAAATGGGGACATCCCAAGGTTAGTTTTAAAAGCAGTACGGTAAGCACAAAGGGCGTCGGTCTATTTCTGAGACCAATCTTTTCGATTTTTATTGACAGTTTTCTCCAACATTTGTTTTATTTGTCGATTTGAAACTTCAACTTGGCCACAAGTCTGAGGATGATACGGAGTGGATAACTTGTGGGTTATCGAGTATTTTTTCATCAAAGTTTCAAAAGAATGGTTGCAAAAATGGGTTCCGTTATCACTGATTATTGTGCGAGGTGTGCCGAACCTCAAAAAGATGTTTTCGTTGAGAAATTTCACAACAATTCTATGGTCATTGGTTTTGCAAGGAACGGTTTCGACCCATTTTGAAACGTAATCGACAGCGAGAAGGATATACAAGTTTCCAAAAGAATTTGGAAATGGTCCCATATAGTCGATACCCCATACATCAAAGATTTCGATCGTAAGAATGAGGTTTAAAGGCATCATATCTCGTCGAGAAATTCGTCCAAGCATTTGACATCGATCACAAGTTTTACAAAATTCAAACGAGTCTTTGAAAAGAGAAGGCCAATAGAAACCACACTGAAGCACTTTTTCCACAGTTTTTCGAGGACCGAAATGTACACTGCATGCTTGATCGTGGCAAAATGAAAGAACACTCCGTATCTCATCATCCGGAATGCAACGTCGGATGATTTGGTCGGGACAATATTTGAACAAGTATGGATGTCCCAATAGAAATATTTCACTTGGGACGCGAATTTACATTTGTCCTGTTTGGACCAAGATGAGGGAGTTTATTTAGTGACTAAGTAGTTCACTATATCAGCGTACCATGGATCGATAGAAATCGAAAGAAGTTGTTCATCGGGGAAATTTTCATTGATCGGCAAGGAAGATGGTGCGTTCGGAAGACGAGATAAGTGATCGGCTATGTAACGACCCGAAATTTTCGATCCCGAAAATTCCAGATAGTTATGAAAAAGAAGAAAGAGATAGAAGAAGAAGAACAGAAAACACCAAACATCTCACATTCGCAGCGGATAAGATATAATAAGAAATAATAACAGTTTACAAAAGAATACTATATTTGTCGATTACATTTAATATACATCACAGTTTTCACATTATATACAGTCATTGAATATACAATTATCATGTCATATGATATACAATAATTGTAATAGGGCGAAAGTACCCTATACGTTCTTGCCATCCAGCTCGACTCCTGAGTTCCAGAACGTACCTACCTGAAAATCTGTAATACTTGGTCTGACCCGAGCATTACACAAAAGTAACACCCGGGTCAGGCTGGAAACCAGCGTGAGTAAACTCATAAAATTTGACACACTAAATTCAAACCATCAACAAAACCGGGTTACTCGTACCTCCCTACGAGTTCATTACTTGTTATGCCCATCTCTTATTTCCACACCCAATTCCTAAGTACCCTTATTTAGTTTTATAGTCTAGTCATTTAAATTATTTCATTCCAACCTGTTGATTTCACAAGCCAACCCATAAAGAATCATTGCGAGTTACACTCGAAGTGGGTTCAGGTATTACTGATACCCGATCTCGGTTTCTTCGAATACAATATTATATTACCTCAGTCATTCAAATAAATACGATTCAACTTAAAATACAGGGTGTCACTGCTTTACTCCAATACCATTTAATCATCCATAAGCAAATTAAATCATCCATACCAGCTCTAATCAAATTAATTAACTATTATCGAATTAAATCAATTACTTCTAATTGATTACAAACCAATTAATTGATCATCCAATAATCATTCATTTAATTAATCCGCCTTGACTAATCACACTTAGGAATGATAATACTTCTACTAAGTGATTATTCTTTATATTAGCTACACAAAGTAATTATCCCAAATCACTCCCGTTCTTCGATGAATTATACCCCGTAATTACCCATCTTAATTATTTCACTAAGTAATTATTCTTCATTACTACATGGAGTAATTTAGCTCATCATCCTGTGATTATCTTAAATTAATTAAACTTAATTGATTAACTTATACCAATCATATCAGACTTAATTAATTACCGTAATCAATTAATCCCTTAATTACTTATTTATTAAACCATAATTCATAAATGAATTTGTTAATGACTCTTTGATTACCTTTAATAAATTTAATCATATTATCTTAATTATTTTCACGACAAGCATTTCTCTATCTATGACTAAATTGTCATTTATCAACCTTTGAATCATTTTACTTTAAAAATTACCTTAAAAATTACATTGTAATTTCCATTTTTAAATTTAAGATTTGGAATTAATTAACACTGTTATCCCGCTTTTTGGCAAAGCCGTGATACCAAAGGATTGGTCGAAAACGGGAAACAGTTCATCTCAGAGATTGGTTATACTTCACTTAGCTATGGATATCGATGGATTTTGCCCGAGTCCGGATCAAGCCACAATTGATAGGACACGACAAGAAAGGTTGTAGGAGCCATCATTTCAAGTTTCAAGTCAATCCGAGTTCGTATGCTCAAGATATGATGGATTCAGTGTGAAGAGAAATAGTCATTGTCTGGTTCGAAACCATGAAGTTCGAACCCATCCTTTTCGAACCCATCCTGTTCGAAACCATCTACGCCCTCTCCTTCGAACCCACCTAGTTCGAACCCATCCACGTTCGAAGCCATGAAGTTCGAACCCAAGCCACGTTCGAACCCATCAGCTAGCACCTACCTCGACTCCATCGCCTTCAAATCCACCACAGTGGCCTACCTTCGAATCCATGACTTCACTCGGCCTCGCATCCTCACTTCGAACCAATCGAGTGACCCAGTTCGAACCGATCAAGTTCGAACCCATAAGGATTCCTGGATTCGAATCAGTCACGTTCGAAACCAGGAATACTTCCTATTTCGAATCCACCGAGTCAATCGGTTTGGATGACGTGTTCGCCGTAGTTCACGGAGTCGAAGCGGTCCATTCGGAGATAAGTTAGGATCGATTCGAGGAATGCGCGCCACGTCACTGCAAGCCCACGTGCACTGATGGATTCGAAATGATGGGTTCGAAATCATGGGTTCGAACGACCCAGCCAACCGAAAATGCTAATTTCGAACCGAGCATATCTCCTTAACCACAAATCCAAATGCAACCAAATTTTCACAGTAGTTTCCATATGAGGTAAAGATTGTTCCTGCCAAGTTTCAGCTCGATTGGACCATTTCTAGATGGGTTCGAAATCACTTCGAACCGATGTCAGATCGAGACGAAACTTGGTGGGGTCGGTCGCGTGGGCCCACTCACGTGCCAGAAGGAGTCTCACGAAGTTTCAGCAAGATCTGGGCCTCCAACGCCTATAAATAGCACCCTGAAGCCTTCAGAAAGGGGATCTTCGGAGAACTTCTGCCATTGAACGCCAAGACTCTGCCGGATTCAAGTTTAACTATCAGAATCGTTGTTGTATTCAGATTTCAAAGCAATTGTCAGCTGTAATCCATTGTAATCGATTGAATCGAGCAAAGCAATAAAGAGAAACCCTTCAAAGTGGACGTAGGCACGAACGCCGAACCACTATAAATCCTGTGTTTGTGATTGTTGCTTGTGAATTACTGTGATTTGTTACCTAGAGCTGAATTCTATATTGATTGTTGCTGAGTTCTGTGTTGATTATTATCAAGTTGAGTACGTAAACGGGTGCTTTCGTGATATTGGGTGTTTGTGACCAATTTTGGCGCAAACATTTTGGTGCTTTCACTGAGAAACTAATTCAGGAAGAAGTTGAATTTGAAAATTCAGGAGTTCAGATCTAGGAATTATGGCAAGACAATCGAGTAGGAGGCCAAGGCCTGAGAGAAGCGAACCACAAGGAAGCCAAGAGGCTTCCTCAGGAGCAAATCAACCATCGGTATACATTACTAGGGACGAGATGGAAACTATGATGAAGAGGCAAGTGGAAATGATCCAGAGTTTATTCCAACAGATAGGACAGCTTGGAGCACAAAATAGGGAAGCCAATGGAGTCTAGAACGGAGCGGGACCGTCCGGCATAGCACCAGAGCTAGGGGGCACACATATGGAGAATGTTGACCCAATCTTGGAAAGAGAAAGAGAAGGATCTGCGCAACCTAGGAGTAGTAGAGGAGTGAACGCTCAGTCAAGGGGGCAGATCTCGGAGTTACCTCGTGAACTCGAGGGGCAGATTGGAAGTAGTGAACAAGGATTACATCTCGGAGACAATGACCGATTAGCAGAGATAGTTAGGAGAGCTTTGAGAGGCGGTATGGTGAACAAAGATTTGGAAGATGTTAATAGAAGTCCTTTTACTTCAGCAATCAGGCAAGCTAGGAACCCACCTGATTTCAAACTACCATCATTGGATATGTATGACGGGAGAACGGACCCCACGGTCCATCTGACAAAATATATGAGGCATATGGAAGTGCTGGGGGCATCGGAGGAGGTTATGGCCCGGTGTTTTCCATTGTACTTGACAGATATCGCTGCACTATGGTTTAGACAGCTGGAGAACGGATCCATCGGAACATGGAATGGTTTAGTGGAGAGATTTATGAGGCAATTCAGGGTCCATATTACAAGACCCAAGAACGTGATGACTCTGGCAACCCTAAAGCAAAAAGCCGGAGAGACCTTGAGAAGTTATTTAGCACGATTTAACGCAGCAGCAGCTTCAGTGGATAGAGCGGATCCGTCCATGGTGGTAATGGCAGCTGTGTCCAGAATAGCTGACGGCACAGATTTCAAGAATTCATTGACCAAAGATCCACCCATTGATCTAGAGGAATTCTATCATGAAGCAGAAAAGTTTTTACGATTAGAAGATGCGAATGCCGAGAGAGAAGAAGGAGATGGGATAGAAGTTTTTGCATTTAGAGACGAAAAGCCTCTTAAAAAAGATTCGGATAAAGGTAAAAGAAAGATTGAGAATGACAGAGACAGATCAAAGCGGCAACGGAGGGAGCTGCGATTCACCACCTACGCTGAGTTGAACGAGAGCCTGGAACGAATTTATCAGGACACCAAAGAACAGATTCCGTATCGTAGGCCGATGCGAAGGGATCCTACCTCTGACGAAAGGAAATCAGATAAGTTCTGTGTATTCCATGAATTAAATGGTCATAACACTAACGATTGTAGGCACCTGAAGGATGAGGTGGAAGGGCATATCAGGAACGGTATGCTCCTTCAATATGTAAGGAGGCGAGCTCCTGCGGCGGAACCAGAGCGACCACCGTCCACATCAGCTAGAGGCGACCCCGAATCAAGGCACCGTTTGGTTATCAATTGAGTAAGATAACGATGAACAAGTTGTAAGCTTCCACTAACGCAATTAAATCATTTACACATGTGCGAGATCGCGAACGATCTCCAGGCATGCTCTGAATGATCGTTGACTGTTTCGTAGTGGGAACTTACGCTTCGACATCCATGCTTTGCTTTCATACCATTTTGATTTGAACATTTAGACCCTGTTTGTTTGCTGCTTGTTTGGACATTGTTTTTGAAACTCATCCGTGTAATAGATATTTGATTCTAATGACTCTCGAATGACCAAGCTACTTACGCATGTATGGGGTCGCGAACGATCCTTAGGTATGCTATGAGACAGCGATGAACCGCCCCTACGAACGATCCAGGGACTCACTCGAACGTGACCCCGGCATCGATAACACCAAGCCCTCCCGGGCACACAATCCGCCTCGAACGGCACCCGACTTCGAATAGTCATAACTCGCCTTAACTCAATGGCTTGATCGCGAACAGTCGTCACTTGAGGTCCGACAATCGACCGCGAACGGTCACGAATTCGCCTCGAACGGCACACGATCGCGAACGATCACATCCTGCCTCGAACGCCATCGATCGCGAACGGTCATGGCTCACTGATTATGAAATCCGACCTCGAACGGTCACCATTCGCCTTGAACGGCACTTGGTCGCGAACGATCATCATTTGCCACGAACGGCAGTCGACCGCGAACGGTCCTATCTCATCATTCGCCGCGAACGGCATCGACCGCGAACGGTCCTATTCCATCTTGTGCCACGAACGGCACGGACCGCGAACGGTCCCGATTCACTTCAAGCAGCATACGATCCCGAACGATCGAAGCATGAATTTATACGCTCGACCGCGCACGGTCGCACTTCGCCTCGAATGACTCGATCACGAACGATCGTCATTTGAAGTTGAGCGCTTGACCATGAACGGCCGCACTTCATCCCAAATGGCTCGATCCCGAACGATCGTCATTTGAGGACATATGAAACTATTGAGTTCTTTGCAGGTTGATAATCGGATACGAACATCCAACTCAAGGCATTACAAAACACACCTTCCTACAGCAAGGCATGTTTTGGGGGGCAAAGTGTTATCCCGCTTTTTGGCAAAGCCGTGATACCAAAGGATTGGTCGAAAACGGGAAACAGTTCATCTCAGAGATTGGTTATACTTCACTTAGCTATGGATATCGATGGATTTTGACCGAGTCCGGATCAGGCCACAATTGATAGGACACGACAAGAAAGGTTGTAGGAGCCATCATTTCAAGTTTCAAGTCAATCCGAGTTCGTATGCTCAAGATATGATGGATTCAGTGTGAAGAGAAATAGTCATTGTCTGGTTCGAAACCATGAAGTTCGAACCCATCCTTTTCGAACCCATCCTGTTCGAAACCATCTACGCCCTCTCCTTCGAACCCACCTAGTTCGAACCCATCCACGTTCGAAGCCATGAAGTTCGAACCTAAGCCACGTTCGAACCCATCAGCTAGCACCTACCTCGACTCCATCGCCTTCGAATCCACCACAGTGGCCTACCTTCGAATCCATGACTTCACTCGGCCTCGCATCCTCACTTCGAACCCATCGAGTGACCCAGTTCGAACCGATCAAGTTCGAACCCATAAGGATTCCTGGATTCGAATCAGTCACGTTCGAAACCAGGAATACTTCCTATTTCGAATCCACCGAGTCAATCGGTTTGGATGACGTGTTCGCCGTAGTTCACGGAGTCGAAGCGGTCCATTCGGAGATAAGTTAGGATCGATTCGAGGAATGCGCGCCACGTCACTGCAAGCCCACGTGCACTGATGGATTCGAAATGATGGGTTCGAAATCATGGGTTCGAACGACCCAGCCAACCGAAAATGCTAATTTCGAACCGAGCATATCTCCTTAACCACAAATCCAAATGCAACCAAATTTTCACAGTAGTTTCCATATGAGGTAAAGATTGTTCCTGCCAAGTTTCAGCTCGATTGGACCATTTCTAGATGGGTTCGAAATCACTTCGAACCGATGTCAGATCGAGACGAAACTTGGTGGGGTCGGTCGCGTGGGCCCACTCACGTGCCAGAAGGAGTCTCACGAAGTTTCAGCAAGATCTGGGCCTCCAACGCCTATAAATAGCACCCTGAAGCCTTCAGAAAGGGGATCTTCGGAGAACTTCTGCCATTGAACGCCAAGACTCTGCCGGATTCAAGTTTAACTATCAGAATCGTTGTTGTATTCAGATTTCAAAGCAATTGTCAGCTGTAATCCATTGTAATCGATTGAATCGAGCAAAGCAATAAAGAGAAACCCTTCAAAGTGGACGTAGGCACGAACGCCGAACCACTATAAATCCTGTGTTTGTGATTGTTGCTTGTGAATTACTGTGATTTGTTACCTAGAGCTGAATTCTATATTGATTGTTGCTGAGTTCTGTGTTGATTATTATCAAGTTGAGTACGTAAACGGGTGCTTTCGTGATATTGGGTGTTTGTGACCAATTTTGGCGCAAACAAACACATAAAATTTTAACAAAGTTTTTTAAAAAAACAACTTAAGCCTTCTAAATCACATGTTAGAGTCACAATTATTTATAAAAGAAATTTACAAAAGTTTATAAACCAAACTCCTCTTAAATTCAAATCCTTTATAAAATATACTTTAACATTTCAAATTTGTTTAGGACATTTAATTTTTTTTTTTAAAACTAAGATACAAATTAGATTATGAATCCAGATTCAAAACTTGATTCAAACTTAATTTAAATATCTACCTTTCATTTTAAATTCATTTTTAAATTTAAATCTAACAGGTTTTAAAGCCTGTCACAAAACCACTTCCCAAACCAGACATCAAACTGTTTCGAGCAAAACTTAACTAACCTTCGAGCCAAACCCGAGTAGAAACTTTGGGTCCACCTTCCTTTCTTTCCTATTCCCCTTTCCTTGTTTCTTCTCAGTGATTCTACGCTTTATAATTTTACTTCGGCCCATCTTCTTTTCGGCCCATTTCCCCTACGTCCCTTTCTTTTCATTTTATTCTTCCCAGTGATTATTTCTCCTTCCCCTCTATTCTTACTTCCTACTTGTGCACATGTCGATCGTGCACTTGCACACGACATCGGTCGACCTTCCCATGCCAACGACTCCTCCTACAGTTCACCCATGACCCCTTCGTCCTCCTGGCCCCCTTGAAGTCTTATCAAAACCCCTAGTTCAAAATCGAACTGCTCAACCAGGGAAGTCGAAACTACGATCAACCAAGACATCACGTTCCACCACTACGAGTCTCTATCACTTCCCATACTTCGACAGGAAACTCGCCACCATCCTCACTACTACTTCCCTTAACCATGTGCAACTCGATGCACCTAAGAAACCACAGTGGCCATTTTCTCGAACTTGACAAAACTAGGGTTTAAAACTTCCATGACTTGCCGCCGTCGCCATGGTGATCCGGAGCTCCAACCCATAATTTTCCCAACCTTCCCAATCACTCCACTATCTCCAGTGGGAACCAAAACCTTCCTGATCAACTAGATCAAACAAGATTTCCCAAAATCAAATTTTCAAACATTCCCATACTGCTAACTCTATGCAATATTAAAAATCTTAATTTTAGTTTTAAAATTCATTACTTTCAAGGTGAGTTGGAATCATAATCCTGGAAACATAAATTACGATGTTTGAAATTTATCATATTTGAAACTTTATCTGTAATCCATAAATTTCCCGTGAAGATTTGCTATGTTTAACTTTAATCTATTTTTAAGGTTTGAATCTTGTTTAAATTTACATCTTTTGGTAAGAAATTATTGTCCAAAAATGTATTAGGGAAATGGAAATGATTTTTAAACTAATCAATGGCTTGTAAACCTGGAAAATCTTCGCTTGTTTGATTTTTAGGTATGCACAACCCATTCCAGTATCTTCATTCATACATACTTGTCACAGAATCTTAAGACAATCATTAAAACACATGCATTACTTGTCAACCATATGTCAAATGCATAATTTTTTTTTGAGGTGTTTTTATGTTTACGGTTTTAACAGAAGCCTAAAAAAACTCAGATGTTTAAAAATCAACAATGGAAATACACAAAGCTTACATGCATACAAATCTGCAAAGAAATCATCACCTTGATTCACATGCATCATATATTTGGTTACTTAAGCTTTAAAAATTTAAAAATTTACTGACAGGCATTTCACTAAAAACAGAGGAGACTGGGTTAAGTTACTCACTTGCTTGTTTTAATTTGAATCATTAGAGTTGATCTTTGAACTGCATCTATTAGATCAAGTTGATTTAAATCCTCTTGCTTTGATGTTTGAATTCAGTTGCTCGTTGATTTATTTAACTTGAAGGATTTGAACTATTGTTGCCTTCTAGCCCCTGATTTCTTGCTTTAGTTTTTGTTTCCCAGTTTAAATTTCAAGCTTTCACCATTCTTGTTCATAGTATGCTAAGTTTTTTTTTTGAACGAACTAAAATGAGAAGATACATATAGAAAATAATTTTACAGGGGTAGCTTCTGGTACAAGCTTCCCTTGTGTTCTAAAACTTTGGTCAAAGATTTTTTCTGAGAATGAAATGATATGTACATATTTGATATGATTTTTGTTTATTCTTGTTTGTACAAATGTTAGCCTGATTTGCAACAAAAATGTGAGCTGATACTTTATGCTGATTTGATTAAATAGATGCTTGCTTTAAAGGCCATGTTCCCTAATATCTCTACATCGTATGCATACAAATATAAATATATTTATCTTATTTTGTTTTATTTGCACAAAGATATTTTGTATATGATGAATAGCTTGTCTTCTTTTGCATATATGGTTTACACAGCAAACTTGCTATTATTTCCTTGCTTAATTCATATACATGTTTTCGTCTGATTACATTTATACATTTGTGCTTACACAATTTCAACTTATGATGGAATTTAAATGGATTTTAAATAATTAATGATAGAATTTGATTCTATTTCAAACATTATTATCTATATATATTTTTTTGTGCCAAATGTTAACGAGGTAAAACATTTTAATTCAATTTATATAAGATAACTTTTATTATAAATATTATTAAGAGATGTAATTTAAATTTACAAATCAAATTTCTTTTCCAAAATACAAATCTATATAAATAAATGGCAAATATTTCCAAAAGATTTATCCATTTAACATGATGAGTTTACATTTTATTTATTAAATCAAATATTTATTAAAATAATGTTGCCAAAATACCGGGTCATCACATTCCTCCCCCCTTTGAATCTTTTCGTCCTCGAAAAGGAACGAAGCCAGATTTATTAAAATGCTTAAAATCATATAAATATTCTTTGATCATTTTTGAATTACTTTAAAAATGTATATAATATTTCTAAAATAGTTTTTAATAATACCTTTTATAACTCGATGTTTTGACAAGTCCATCCTTGTTCTCATAGAAATTCGGTCATACGTTGATCAGGCGTACGACTGAAAACCTATAAGTACTTGGCAAACTCGTTTTCAGCACCCAATGAAAATACTTGGAAAATAATTTTATTGAAAATATAGAAAATAGTTTTTTTTTATTGGAAATCTAGAAAACAGTTTTGAAAATAAAGGAAATATCTTTGTTGAGAGTGCTCTGGAAATCATCACTCCCATCCATGGTCATAGTCACATACCAGGGTTACGTTGCAGTCGCAGCAAAAGTCCAGGTAACTGCAGGCTCTCCGCGGCCTCTCGATTACGCCATAGATCCCACACAACAGATCATAGTTACATCGACGGTTACGTTGCAGCCACAACAAAAGTCCATGTAACTGTAGGCTCTCCGCGGCCTCTGATCCCGCTATCAAAATGAAACTTCTCCACTCCTACATAGGTCGCAGTCTACCGGGATAAACTCAAACGCAGACTGTTGGCTCTCAGCGGCACACACGACTTCTGCTATGTTATACCATAGGTCGCAGTCTACCGATATAGAATCAAACGTAAACTGTTGGTTCTCCGCGGCACACACGACTTGCGCTATGGTATACACCACTCATAATCCTCAGGAACTAGTTTTCTCCGGACTCCTCACAGGATCAACTTTAGAACCCCCTTGGGCTCAAGGCAGCACCACCCAGTGGCACTCCTGAGAAGTTCATTTCAAGGGAGCGCCTTTTTCCCCAGAGCCATCATCAAAATATTTTATACTATACACATATAGTATCTTCAAATCATACACCTAGTATGATATCATACGAAGCTCCTTTACACAAAATCGATTATCCCAAAATCGATAATTCTCAAAATAGGCTTTCCAACACTCAATATTGATTTTTCCCAAAAATCAAAAGCCTTTCCCAAAATCCTCATAAGATCCTTATATATATATATAAATTTTTAAAACTTTAGATCCTTACTTTCTTGTATAAAACCTTTTTATACTCCAAACACTCTCAAAAACCATAGAAATATCCAATTTCCATCTTTATTCATTTCATATTTCTCAAAATATTCTTTCAGTTCAAAAGAACCATTTCACATTCCTTATTCACCTTTACATTAATCCCCATTTGGATTATTACTTCAATTCTCATCTCAGTTGGGTATTTTTCCAATAACAGTTTGAACTCCGACCAGTTTACTTTTAGAAAATAGCTGTAAACTAGTTAACTAATAGTAAGTTAGTTGGAAAATAGTTAAATAATTTCAGGAAATTTAGATAATTGTAAAATAGTTGTAAAATAGTAATTAATTTGTAACATAGTTGAAAAATAATAATTAGTTTAGAAAATAGTTGAAAAATAGTTAAATAGCTTCACAAAAAAAATCGTAAAACACGTATATAAAATAATTTGGCTTTAAGAAAGAAGGGTTTTATATATTTAATAGCTTAGAAAAATAAGTTTATATCAAAACAATTTATATTGAAAATAGACAAGAGCTAACTGTTCACTTCCCCAACAATTCAATTTAAATCTCCATTTAAATTGACCCAATTCCAATTCAAATAACTCCAAATTCCATTGGACTTGATTAATTCTCAATTCAAATTAAATCCATCCTGATTTCCTTCCCAATTTAAATCAAATTTCATTTGATTTTAAACTTGTTCACTTTAATTATAATCCCATGTTATTCTAATCACTTTAGGCTAATATCCACTAAATTTCATTTATTTCAATTCAACCCAAATTTTCCGTTTGAAAGACTTATACACCTTCATTCTCACGTCCAATTAATTTAAGTCAGATTAAATTTTTGGACTAATTCAATTCCAAACCCAAATTTTAAACCATCTCGAATTATATACATTTGAGTTAAATAGTTAAATTTATGAGTCCAATTCTCAATATTCCATTTTAATTTATCTTTACTTATGTATTTTCAAGGTTCAAATAAGAGTTCAATGCAATTTTATTTTAAAATTTAATTCATTACTAAAATTTATCTTCCCGTTTGAAGTCAGTTCTTAACCAATTCTAATTTATAGATTCAATTTATTTAAATTTTTAGTTCAAAGTAATTCCATATCCTTAATTTCAAGTCAAAGTCAAATTTTCCTTTTACCTTAACAATAGATACATTACCACATTCCATTTCTCATTTACTAAACAAATCCGATCCACAATTTAAAGGTTTGTAACAACAATAGGATGGTATCATCCAATGTATTTTAAAACATCCCTTTATTTCTCAATTTCCCAGATCTCAGACCCATTTTGAGATCACACAAACCCCCAATTTTAAATTAACCATTTAACTCACCAAGTTAAATTCCAATTTCATCTTGAAATTTCCTATTCAAGTAGTTCATTCAAACTTATTTAACTTCTTCCAATTTAAATTTCAATTTGCTTAACCCAATCTACCTTACTCAATTCGAATTTCCACTTTAAATTTCAAAATTCATTCCCTCATATAAGTTCAAAACTTACATCACTCTGGGGTTTTACATCACTCTTCAGGGAAAATTAAAACTCAACACCTTAGAGTTTATTTCAAATTATCTTTGATACCATGTATATCCATACATATATACATATTTATTTCTTGGCCATCCCTGCCATATTTTAAAATTTAAACCACCTTTGGTTTTTAAATTCAAATCAATTTCCAATATTTCAGTATCACCTTAGATTTCAACCATATCCAAAATTCTTTTGCAAATTTAGTTATCCCTTTGAATTCCCAAAACCAAACCCAATTCACAAGCAATTCCAATTTAAAACGATTTGGTAGCAATTTCTCTTCCAGAACTCGAAAATGAACATCGATGATGCTGCAGTCGTCACCGACGTTATTTTCCAGTGACCGAAAGATTCCAATGCTTTTATCTCTTTAAAAACATTTCCAAATATTTTTAAATTTCAAATCTCCCAGATTCCAAATTCAACACAAAAATATTTTTAAAATAATACTATTATTTCTCCAAAATCTTTGGAAACCACTTTCAAATCCAAAGGAATTTTAAATTTTCCCATAAATTTCAAATTCCCAATCCATCCAATTCATATTTAAACATTACTCTGGAATTTTCATCATACTTTATTTTCAAATATTCTCTGAAATTCTATTTCAAATTATAATCTCATTTATGTATGAAGTTTATTTCCATTTATAAATTACATTTTCAATCTATATTTCAAATTCCATTTTGTTATATAGGTTTATTCTTCAACTTGGTTATAAATTTCAATTTGGTCGTATTTTATTTTACTTCTTAACTTAATTTCAATAATTTAACAACCAATTTCCTTAATATTTATTAGAAGGAAATATTGCTTTATATATATCAAAATGTATTTTTACAAAAAATCATTTAAAACATTTATAAGAAAATAACAAGTACGCGCTCATATATATATACACTCAACTCATTCTAGAGTACTTCGAACTCTAGTTAATGAGAAATCCCCACCAGAGCCAAGGTTCTCGCTTAACCTTCAGCTCTGATACCAAATGTAACGACCCGAAATTTTCGATCCCGAAAATTCCAAATAGTTATGAAAAAGAAGAAAGAGATAGAAGAAGAAGAACAGAAAACACCAAACATCTCACATTCGCAGCGGATAAGATATAATAAGAAATAATAACAGTTTACAAAAGGATACTATATCTGTCGATTACATTTAATATACATCAGAGTTTTCACATTATATTAAGTCATTGAATATACAATTATCATGTCATATGATATACAATAATTATAATAGGGCGAAAGTACCCATACGTTCTTGCCATCCAGCTCGACTCCTGAGTTCCAGAACGTACCTACCTGAAAATCTGTAATACTCGGTTTGACCCTAGCATTACACAAAAGTAACACCCGGGTCAGGCTGGAAACCAGCGTGAGTAAACTCATAAAATTTGACACACTAAATTCAAACCATCAACAAAACCGGGTAACTCGTACCTCCCTACGAGTTCATTACTTGTTATGCCCATCTCTTATTTCCACACCCAATTCCTAAGTACCCTTATTTAGTTTTATAGTCTAGTCATTTAAATTATTTCATTCCAACCTGTTGATTTCACAAGCCAACCCATAAAGAATCATTGCGAGTTACACTCGAAGTGGGTTCAGGTATTACTGATACCCGATCTCGGTTTCTTCGAATACAATATTATATTACCTCAGTCATTCAAATAAATACGATTCAACTTAAAATACAAGGTGTCACTGCTTTACTCCAATACCATTTAATCATCCATAAGCAAATTAAATCATCCATACCATCTCTAATCAAATTAATTAACTATTATCGAATTAAATCAATTACTTCTAATTGATTACAAACCAATTAATTGATCATCCAATAATCATTCATTTAATTAATCCGCCTTGATTAATCACACTTAGGAATGATAATACTTCTACTAAGTGATTATTCTTTATATTAGCTACACAAAGTAATTATCCCAAATCACTCCCGTTCTTCGATGAATTATACCCCGTAATTACCCATCTTAATTATTTCACTAAGTAATTATTCTTCATTACTACATGGAGTAATTTAGCACATCATCCCGTGATTATCTTAAATTAATTAAACTTAATTGATTAACTTAAACCAATCATATCAGACTTAATTAATTACCGTAATCAATTAATCCCTTAATTACTTATTTATTAAACCATAATTCATAAATGAATTTGTTAATGACTCTTTGATTACCTTTAATAAATTTAATCATATTATCTTAATTACTTTCACGACAAGCATTTCTCTATCTATGACTAAATTGTCATTTATCAACCTTTGAATCATTTTACTTTAAAAATTACCTTAAAAATTACATTGTAATTTCCATTTTTAAATTTAAGATTTGGAATTAATTAACACATAAAATTTTAACAAAGTTTTTTAAAAAAACAACTTAAGCCTTCTAAATCACATGTTAGAGTCACAATTATTTATAAAAGAAATTTACAAAAGTTTATAAACCAAACTTCTCTTAAATTCAAATCCTTTATAAAATATACTTTAACATTTCAAATTTGTTTAGGACATTTAATTTTTTTTTTTTAAACTAAGATACAAATTAGATTATGAATCCAGATTCAAAACTTGATTCAAACTTAGTTTAAATATCTACCTTTCATTTTAAATTCAGTTTTAAATTTAAATCTAACAGGTTTTAAAGCCTGTCACAAAACCACTTCCCAAACCACACATCAAACTGTTTCGAGCAAAACTTAACTAACCTTCGAGCCTAACCCGAGTAGAAACTTCGGGTCCAACTTCCTTTCTTTCCTATTCCCCTTTCCTTGTTTCTTCTCAGTGATTCTACGCTTAATAATTTTACTTCGGCCCATCTTCTTTTCGGCCCGTTTCCCCTACGTCCCTTTCTTTTCTTTTTATTCTTCCCAGTGATTATTTCTCCTTCCCCTCTGTTCTTACTTCCTACTTGTGCACATGTCGATCGTGCACTTGCACACGACTCCGGCCAACCTGCCCATGCCGCCGACTCCTCCTATAGTTCACCGATGACCCCTTCGTCCTCCTGGCCGCCTTGAAGTCTTATCAAAACCCCTAGTTCAAAATCGAACTGCTCAACCAGGTAAGTCGAAACTACGATCAACCAAGACATCACGTTCCACCACTACGAGTCTCTATCACTTCCCATACTTCGACAGGAAACTCGCCACCATCCTCACTAGTACTTCCCTTAACCATGTGCAACTCGATGCACCTAAGAAACCACAGTGGCCATTTTCTCGAACTTGACAAAACTAGGGTTTAAAACTTCCATGACTTACCGCCGCCGCCATGGTGATCCAGAGCTCCAACCCATAATTTTCCCAACCTTCCCGATCACTCCACTATCTCCAGTGGGAACCAAAACCTTCCTGATCAACTAGATCAAACAAGATTTCCCAAAATCAAATTTTCAAACATTCCCATACTGCTAACTCTATGCAATATTAAAAATTTTAATTTTAGTTTTAAAATTCATTACTTTCAAGGTGAGTTGGAATCATAATCCTGGAAACATAAATTACGATGTTTGAAATTTATCATATTTGAAACTTTATCTGTAGTCCATAAATTTCCCGTGAAGATTTGCTATGTTTAACTTTAATCTATTTTTAAGGTTTGAATCTTGTTTAAATTTACATCTTTTGGTAAGAAATTATTGTCCAAAAATGTATTAGGGAAATGGAAATGATTTTTAAACTAATCAAAGGCTTGTAAACCTGGAAAATCTTCGCTTGTTTGATTTTTAGATATGCACAACCCAATCCAGTATCTTCATTCATACATACTTGTCACAGAATCTTAAGACAATCATTAAAACACATGCATTACTTGTCAACCATATGTCAAATGCATAATTTTTTTTTGAGGTGTTTTTATGTTTACGGTTTTAACAGAAGCCTAAAAAAAACTCAGATGTTTAAAAATCAACAATGGAAATACACAAAGCTTACATGCATACAAATCTGCAAAGAAATCATCACCTTGATTCACATGCATCATATATTTGGTTACTTAAGCTTTAAAAATTTAAAAATTTACTGACAGGCATTTCACTAAAAACAGAGGAGACTGGGTTAAGTTACTCACTTGCTTGTTTTAATTTGAATCATTAGAGTTGATCTTTGAACTGCATCTATTGGATCAAGTTGATTTAAATCCTCTTGCTTTGATGTTTGAATTCAGTTGCTCGTTGATTTATTTAACTAGAAGGATTTGAACTGTTGTTGCCTTCTAGCCCCTGATTTCTTGCTTTAGATTTTGTTTCCCAGTTTAAATTTCCAGCTTTCACCATTCTTGTTCATAGTATGCTAAGTTTTTTTTTTTGAACGAACTAAAATGAGAAGATACATATAGAAAACAATTTTACAGGGGTAGCTTCTGGTACAAGCTTCCCTTGTGTTCTAAAACTTTGGTCAAAGATTTTTTCTGAGAATGAAATGATATGTACATATTTGATATGATTTTTGTTTATTCTTGTTTGTACAAATGTTAGCCTGATTTGCAACAAAAATATGAGCTGATATTTTATGCTGATTTGATTAAATATATGCTTGCTTTAAAGGCCATGTTCCCTAATATCTCTACATCATATGCATACAAATATAAATGTATTTATCTCATTTTCTTTTATTTGCACAAAGATATTTTGTATATGATGAATAGCTTGTCTTCTTTTGCATATATGGTTTACACAGCAAACTTGCTATTATTTCCTTGCTTAATTCATATACATGTTTTCGTCTGATTACATTTATACATTTGTGCTTACATAATTTCAACTTATGATGGAATTTAAATGGATTTTAAATAAATAATGATAGAATTTGATTCTATTTCAAACATTACTATCTATTTATATTTTTTTATACCAAATTTTAACGAGGTAAAACATTTTAATTCAATTTATATAAGATAACTTTTATTATAAATATTATTAAGAGATGTAATTTAAATTTACATATCAAATTTCTTTTTCAAAATACAAATCTATATAAATAAATGGAAAATATTTCCAAAAGATTTATCCATTTAACATGATGAGTTTACATTTTATTTACTTAAATCAAATATTTATTAAAATAATGTTGCCAAAATACCGGGTCATCACAGGCTATGACATTATCGGATCCTTTTTTGTCTTTGATTGTAAGGTCAAATTCTTGAAGTAAAAGGATACAACAGATCAAACTGGATTTAGAATCCTTTTTAGCGAAGAGATATCGAAGCACAGAATGGTCAGTGTAGACCGTAATGTGTAAACCTATCAAGTATGGTCGAAACTTTTCAAGCGCAAAAACGACAGCTAGAAGCTCCTTTACGGTTGTTGTGTAGTTGAGTTGAGTGTCGTTCAAGGTCATACTCGCGTAGTAAATGACATGAAGGATCTTGTTGATGCGTTGTCCAAAGACAGCACCAACGGCAAAGTTCGAAGCATCACACATTTTTTCGAAAGGAAGATCCCAATTGTGTGCGCAAATGATTGGGGCAGAAATGAGTTCGCTCTTAAGACGTTCAAAAGAAGAGATACAATCAGAGTTAAAATCGAAAGGAACGTCTTTTCCAAGAAGGACCGTCAAAGGACGGGCCATTTTGCTAATGTCTTTCACAAAACGACGGTAAAAGCCAGCGTGTCCTAGAAATGATCAAATGTCCTTAACAGATTTGGGAATGGGTAGATTTGCAATGACATCGATTTTTTCTTTGTCTACCTCAATGCCTCTATTTGAGATGATATGTCCAAGGACTATGCCTTGTTTGACCATAAAGTGGCATTTTTCCCAATTCAAAGTCAAATGTTTTTCTTTACATCGATTCAGAACCAACTCGAGGTGATGTAAACACTGGGAAAAAGAATCACCAAAGATAGAGAAAACGTCCATAAAAACTTCTAAAAAGCGTTCAATCATGTCGGAAAAGATGCCAACCATGCATCGTTGGAAAGTCGAGGAGCGTTACATAGTCCGAATGGCATACGTCGATCAGAAAAGGTACCGAATGGACATGTGAAAGTTGTTTTCTCTTGATCTTCGGGAGCGATTGGAATTTGGTTATAACCAGAATAACCATCAAGGAAGCAGTAAAATTCATGGTCGGCTAAACGTTCGAGCATTTGGTCGATGAAAGGAAGGGGGAAGTGATCCTTACGTGTTGCGACATTTAGTTTTCGATAGTCAATGCAAACACGCCAACCTGTTTGAGTACGAGTTGGAATAAGCTCTTTTGATTCGTTCTTGACAACGGTTAGGCCAGACTTTTTCGGTACAATGTGAATTGGGCTAACCTATGAACTATCGGAGATTGGGTAAATGATTCCGTTATCAAGAAGTTTAAGAATTTCATCACACACCGCATCTTTCATTTTTGGATTAAGCCTTCGCTGTGCGTCACGAGTAGGCTTGGCATCGTCGATTAAATGGATGCGATGTTGAACAAGAGTGGGACTAGTTTCCTTTATATCGGAATCGACCATCCAATTGCTTCTCTGTTTTTCGAAAGAATAGAGAGTAACGAGGTTTCTTGATCAAGAGAGAAAGTTGCGGAAATTATGACGGGTAACGTTTCGTCTTCACCTAAGTATCATACTTAAGGTGATCGGGAAGTGGTTTGAGGTCCAACTTCGGGAGTTTTTTGATCAAAGAGTTGGATCGAGCTTCGGACTCATCTTGAAGCGATTCAAAGGGAAGAGTGTATTCAATCTCGTTGGGAATTTTGGGAAACAACTTTTCGTACTCGGCTTCGCGTTCGTTGTTAATGTCAAGTGTCTCATTTTCAAAGTTTTCATGAATGACACTAACTTCCAACGTTTCGTTATGAGGTTCATTCGATTGGCTTTCAAGATTGAAAATGTTAAGATCCAAACTCATGTTTCCAAAAGAGATTTTCATTGATCCGTTACGACAATTGATTAAGGAATTTGAGGTGGCTAAGAATGGTCGGCCTAAAATCAACGGAATTTGAATCGAGGGATTCGTCACGGGTTGTGTTTCGAGAACGATAAAGTCAACGGGGAATATAAATTGCCCTACTCGAATGAGCACGTCTTCGATTTCTCCCACGGGCTTCTTAATGGAATGATCGGCAAATTGAAGCGTAACTTTCATGGGTTTGAGCTCACCTAAGCCTAATTGTTCGTACACGGAGTATGGAATCAAGTTGACACTCGCGCCTAAGTCTATCAAACATTTGTTAATCGTCTTGTCTCCAATTGTACACGAAATCGTAGGGCAGCCAGGATCTTTGTATTTAACGGGCATGGATTGGGACAAGACTTCACTCAAACTAGCGGCTAAGAAGACTTTTTGGGGCACTTGAGTGTGTCGCATTTGGGTGCACAAGTCCTTAAGAAATTTCACGTAAGTGGGGACTTGCTGAATGATGTCAAGAAGCGGGATGTTCACTTTACTTGTTTAAAATTTTCCAACATCTTTTCCATTTGGTCCGAGTGTTTCTTTGGTCGAAGACGATGTGGAAATGGAACACGATACTCGATAGGCGGGTCTACTCGAGTAGAAGAAGAAGAATTTTGATTGCCATTCGATTCGACGTTTGGCTCCACGTTCTGTTCTGAGTCATTCGTTGTTTTAGAAGTGTCGAGAAAAGTTTTCGGTAAATCATTTGGATTAACGACTTGATTATCGATTTGTTTACCAGAACGGAGAGTTGTGATAGCATTCAACTGGGTGACGTTGCTATCTTGAACAACATGGGCTTGATTTGAAATTGCGTTTTGATTTCTGGGATTTGGAAGGGGCTGGTTGGGAATGTTCCTCGTTCACGTTCACTTAAAGATGTGGCTAATTGACTTATTTGCATTTCGAGTTTTGCAATTGATTGGTTTGTGTTTTGCATATATGAAGTCAATGAATTTTGCAAATTGTTGTTTGATTGAAGGCTTTGAGTAGTTGCCTTAGCCAACGTTTCAAGAGTTTTCTCGAGTGAAGTTAAACGTTTATCGTCTTGGGGAGGATGAGCAGAATTTGTTTGAAAATTTGATTGTTGTGATTGATTATGGGATGAACCCGCAAAGTTTGGTTGAAAATTGTTGCGCTGAAAGGGAGGATTCGAAACATTATTCGAAAATGCTTGAAAATTGGGACGAATCGTATTCGTGTTGGGATTGTTTTGGCTCCACGCAAAATTCGGATGGTTTCTCCAACTAGGGTTGTAAATTGGAGAAAACGGGTCGTTTTTGGCTTTATTGAAAGCATTGATTTGTTTGATAGAGTTGGGACACTGATCGGCTATATGATTAGGATCATTGAATTTATAACACATCGGTTGGGAAGCTTGGTTCATTTGATTCGATGAGAAAACGTTATCGAATTTTTTAATCATTGCGTCGATCTTAGCTTCCAAAGCAACAGAAGATCCTATTGAGTGTGCACTTGATCGTGAGTAGATTGATTTTCGTTCGAGCGTTCCCATTGGGACGACTTTTCAGCGAGGTTTTCAAGAAATTGCCAAGCATCATCATGACGTTGGGCAAGAAAATTGCCTTGGCACATTGATTCGAGCATCGTTCGTGAGCTGTTTTCTAGTCCATCGTATAAGATTTGGCAAATCGTCCATTTTTCAAAGTTATGGTGTGGACATTTTATCAAAAGCTCTTTGAATCTTTCAAAATATTTTCCAAATGATTCACCCTTGAATTGATGACGTTTCGAATTCTACTTGTTTTTTCCAAGGGGTAGAACTTTTTTAAGAAAGAATTTACAAATTCTTTCCATGTTTTAATTGAGTTCGAAGGTAAGCTGTACAACCATTTTTCAGCGTAATCTGTAAGAGCAAATGGGATTAATTGAAGTTTGATTCCATCGTCAGAAAGTTGTTGGAGTTTAATGGTTGCACAAACTTGTTCGAATTTAGTCAAAAAGATGTATGGATCATTGTGCTCGAAATTGCCAAATTTCGAAAGTGTAGCAATATGGTTCGAGTGAATTTCGAAATGGTTACCCGTATGGGCGGGTAACGTGATGCAAGATGGAATAGAAACTCTATCGGGAAAGATTCTATCCATAAGAGTTCGAGGGGCGTTTTCGTTCGCCATTTCAGGAGGATCGTCTGTTCGAGTTAAACGGTTTGTAGAAGGGTTGCGAGTCCAACGATTTGTTGTTATGTCACGAGTCCAAGTACTCATGCACAAGTGAAAGTCGAGAAGAGAAAGGAGTTAGAATTGAGTTTAGGGAGTGAAATAAGATTTGAAAATGTGTTTTTTTTTTAATTTTTTTTACAAGGGAGAAAACTATTTAACAAGTGAGATTTATTTTCAAAAGAAAAGTTTGATTTTTATGTTGTTTTTGGTTTTTCAAAAATTTTTTTATATGTTTTTGGTTTTGTATTTTTTTTTTGAATTTTCAAATATTTACCAAAAAGATTTTTTTTAAGAAAATGGAAACTAATTTTTGTTTTTCAAATTTTTTTTCTTTTTGAAAAGATTATATATTTTTTTTGGATTTTTTTTTTTTGATTGAATATTTTCAAAGGAAAGAAAGAAAAGGATTTTTTTTTGAATGAAAAATCAAGTTAAAATTTACAATTTTTTTTTGGGTTTTGGATTTTTTAATTTTTTTTTTCAAATATGCAAGAACTAATGCAACTGAATGAATGCAAAGGACTTAATTACAATTTTCTATCCTTAGTAGCTCCTAACCCAAAATTGTATAATCACACTTTGTCTTAAATCAACAAAAACATTTCTCAGCCAGGTAACGGACAGGAGTTATCGATGCACCACAAATCACCGTCGCAATGCAGCCGAAGGTTTAAGTACCTTCAAAGGAACAACCAGTATAATATTTATGTATCACCGTATTTTTTAACTGGTTATTACTCTGCCGTAGCCTAGAAACCAAGAAATAAAATCGTTCAAATAAAACAATTGTGAAGATACAATTAAGCCCTAAGTGAGCTCGTGACACCCTTAGGTCCAATGTCTAACCTTTATTATTAGTCACATTCTATGATGAAATGCGTTTGTGGGCTAAGGAAAGGGTGATGAAATCCCTCACCTTATATGAATTGGGGTATTGCCCTTAGAAAAGAAAACCAAGATGAGATGAATGCAAAGCAGAAATTAAACGTGAAATTACAATGCAACTAAAATGAAGTTTGTTTTTGTTTTTGGATTTTGAATTTTTTTTATATACAAATGCAAATGCAAGCAACCAACAATGCAATAAAAAAACTAGGATAAATGTGCACGATACCAGAGCGTGTAGATTATTTAGCAATATATATTTTTTTAGCGGCGATTTTTCTTAGCAAAGCAAAGCAGTTTATTTGTTGGCAAGCATTTTTCCCTTTTGAATTTTTGCTTTGGCAACCGAAAATGAAGAACAAGATATATCTACAATTTTTTTTTATATATCGAACGAAATAAAACAAAGGAAAATAAAAAACAAAACAAAAGATTTTCAAACAAAGTAAAAAGAAACTTAACTAAACAAAACCAAATTATTTCTCTCTAAACCACTCACAATACAAAACTAAAAAGAAAAGAAAAAAGAAATAAATTGCTTTCACAACTTCACCAAACTAAATTAAAGTAAACAAAAAAAAAAGAAAAAAAAAATGCAAACTAAACTAAAAACAAAAACTGTGATGTCCCAAAAATTTAGGCAATATTTATTTAATAATTTCCATTAATAATTATTTTAAAATATGTAATATCGATTTAATGATCTAATTTAATAAGATTTATCTCTAATAATTGTTTAATTTGATAAATATTATCTTTTCAAAATCTATTATGGTAATAATTTTATTATTTTCAAAGTTAAAAATATTTAAATCATAAAATTTATATTTCTAAGCTAATTAAAAAGATATTTCCATTTATAATGTATATAAATGTGTATACATTGTAATAGGGAGCTTGATTTCAATTTAAGTTAATAAGAAATGTTTTCAAATTTATATATATATGTATGTATGTATGTATTTATGTATATTGTAAATTGGAAATTTGATTGGATTTAATATCGAATCTTTTCAACAGCTTATTTTAAAAATATATCAATGAACTAAGCATGGTTTATAATTAATAAAAATAATTTGTATATGGAAACATTGGAGGCTATTTGAAATAAACATGAGAACATGTTAAAATAGATAAGGAGTTGACTTAATAATGAAATTCAACACTTGTAAATTTTAATTAAAATTTTAATAAGGAAATAAACACAAATTTTCTTATTTTTACGTTTGTAAAACATTTAAACTATGCAAATAACACTTGGAGTCATTTTAATAATCTAAGTAACATGTGGCATTGTTTTAACCAAATTTTGAAAACATTTATTAAAAAATCGATAAGAGAAATCTTGGCAAAACCAATTTAGTTCAAACCCTTTTTCCTCTTCTAAAAAAGAACGTGGGTTTAAGCTAAGTTGTATTGGTTTAGGATAATTATATAAGGAATATTATGTAATTAATTTCCAAATTCGAATTATTAAAATTAAGTGAATGTTTGAGACAATATGTTTTAAAACCTTAATTAATCTAGATCTCTAGTAATTTGGTATAAATTAATTTCAATCTTTTAATTAAATAAGTTTTATATGATTCAGTTAAGTAATTAAGAATATAAGTGTGTGTGTGTGTGTTTGTGTGTGTGTATAACATGAACCAATTAACAAATGTTGGAATATTGACCTATAGTTTAACAAGTTTGATAATGTTATCATGAAGATTTACAAATGTCACTTTGTTTTAACTTTTTAGGAAATTTATATAATAGAAAACAAAATTTTTGTAAACTAATACATCTACTCTTTCTTTTACCTTCATGTTGAAAGACAAAGCCGGTAAAAATAAATTTCAAACCAGAGAAAAACTCTTTTCAACAATCAACTATATTTAGTCTGAAAACCAAGATTAAGAATCTCAGTTTCTAGCCATGGACCATCTCAAGGGATTTCAGTTTAGGAATCAAATGTTGAAACTTAGAACCTGGAAGGTCTAAAACCAAATCCAAGCTCAAGTATCAATTCCAGATCTCCAAAGTAGGGTTCTGTTCTTCTGTTGCAGGTGAGTAAACGGTTTTATTTTATGGGTTTAAAACTGCTTTTATTCTCAATGCATGCAATAAATTGTTGAAGTAATATATGATGAGTGTGAGAATGATGTTTTAATATGAATATATGTGTATATATTTGTCAAAGCATGTCTGTTTTATGAATAGGAGAGTTTATGTTTGATGATAGCAGACTGAATTAAATTTCAAACAAAATTTACCTTTCCTAATCAATATTAAGCTATGATATTTGAAGGTAAAGTGTGGGAATGAAGTAACTGCAATTTTTTTTTAAAAAAATACTGTAAAAATGTTTACATGCAATCAGATATATGTAAATAAGTGGGTAATTGACTGTGCATGTTTAAAGAGCAGAGGTATGAATCTCTATTTTAGGTTAACAAGCAATCATGCCTGTTCAACAAACCCATTCCTCTGATTTAATACTAGCTGGGAGATCTGATCAAAGTTGTTATTTAAAACTTATTTCGAGCTTTAAAAATAAATTTTGAGCGAAGATAAATTTAGGTTTTTTGCAAGTTGGAAATTACAGGCAAATCTCAAAGTATGTTAAAATTCGAACATGGGAAATTCTAATTACAGGTATGATATCTGTAACGTCTTTGGAAATAATGAATTTTGAAAGCTAAATTAAGATTTTTAAATAAGTATCGATCAAGGAATGGGGGAATGAACGAAATTGGGTATTGTTCATTTTCTGGCGATAGAAATTAAAGGGGAAGATGTGATCGTTGATGGTGGCAGCGTGAAGGCCAGGAAGTCTGGGAATAATGGTCTCAGATTTTTTTTAGTTCGTCTTGGCGTTGGTAAATCTCCGGTGTAGGGTTTTGGCACTGATTTTGGTCAAGGTGGAAGTGAGGCTTCTGAGTCGCCGTAATGGCATTAGGGAAGGCCGAACGTGTAGAATAGGAGAGAGGGAACTCGAGTGAGACTCCAGGGGTGGTGGCGTGAATTACGGTGGTCGGATTTGGGTGTTGTCAGGTGGAATGGGTAGTGTGTTTTCTGCCTTAAGGGTTCGAATGTGATCGATTTTGGTTTACAAGGAGACTCGTGATTCTGGGTGTTCGTGCAAGGCGAGGAGGTCGGCGTCCACTTGCGGAGGGTAGTGATGGTGGTGGGAGCAACGTTAATCGACCGTGCATGTGCACTAATTTATGTTCATGTCAGTGAATGGTCTTCGAATCAGGAAGATGATGATGGTACGGGTAGAACTCGAGGATTTGGTGTGTTGTTCTCGAAGTAGATGAGGAGGGAAGATTTTAAGCTCGCGTGTTTTTGGTTTTCAGGGAAAACGTGAGTGTTTGCTCAATTTTGCGTTGAGCAAGCTTAAGAAATTTGTTTCAGGAAGTTTTTTTTTTAAGTTTTAAATAAAAGTAAACCCTTCATACTTAGAGAACTAGATGGTTTTCAAGAACAAATGTTTTAACAGGGTGCTTAAGTCTTAAAAACAAAGAAGTTTTATTTTGTTAATAATTCAAGTTTTTAAAACAAAGATAAACAAGTCTTTAAATATGTAATAGATGCGTTTTTTTTTTAAAAAAAGAGATAAAAGATAGATTTTCATTTAAAACAAACCCAATTTTAAATTTAAAAATTATTTATATTAAGGAAATTACTCAATGAAGAAATTAAAGTAATTAATTACTTGGTGTAATTAATTTAATGTGGTTAATATTAATTAATTAATTAAGTTTAATTAATTAAAAGTAACCAATTGATGTTGAGTTAAGTATAATTACTTATGGTAATTAATGAGGTATAATTACTTAGTGAAATAATTAGTGGATAATTACCGGATGTAATTAATTTAAGGAAATTACTTGATGGGTAGTAATTAAAGGATAATTACTTGATGGAAAGAATTAAGTAATGATTACTCAATGTAATTGAAGAATTAATTTATATAATTATTAAGGAGTTGGTTTAATTGATGAAGTAATTAAGGAAAGTTAATTTCTGCTTGTGATTAATCAAGATTGATTAATAAATGTAATTACGTTAAAAGTTAATTATTATATGAAATTTAAGAATAATTAACTAGTGAAAGTAATTAGAGGGTCATTAATTAATGTAATTAATGGATGTGATCAATCTTGCTTAAATGATGATGGGTGTTTAGAATTGGTTGTAATCTCTGATATGAATTGCTTTGTGATATAATATGTTGGATGGACGATGATAATGTGATTATAAATCAATTATGAATTGCTGTGTAAAGGTATTATTCGACAATTAAAGTTGAATTGTATTTAATTGCATAATTTAAGTTAGATGATATTGGTTTCGAAGAGACCGGAGTCGGGTATTAGTAAATACCCGAAACCACTTCGATCCTTTATAGATTGATATGTGAAATCAATAAGCTGGTTTGGAATGATTTAAGTAAATTGGACCATTTAATCTATGTTTGATACTTAGAAAATGATGTGTGAAATAAGAGATGTCTATAATGACTTGTGAAATTGTAAATTGATATAAGTTACCCAGGCTTTAAATAAGTTCTATGCATTGGTATTTCATGTTAGACGAGTTTACTCACGCTGGTTTCCAGCCTGACGCGGGTGTTACTTTGATATAATGCTCGGGTCAGACCGAGTATTACAGATTTTCAGGTAGGTACGTTCTGGAGCTCAGGAGGCGTACTGGATGGCAAGAGCGTATCGAATATTTCCGCTGTAAAGTATAATATTGTTGGGTATCTGTGACATGAAAATTGAGTATATTCAATGTATGTGTATTTGTGACTCTGATTATATTAAAGTGTAACTCGACAGATATAATATTCTTATTTAAACTGATATTATTTATTATTATATTTTGATCCGCTACGAATGTGAGGTTTTCTGTGTTTTGATGTTTCTGTTTCTTCTTCTTCTTCTTTCTCTTTCGTTTTTTCACTAACTATCTGGGAATTTCGGGATCGAAATTCCGGGTCATTACATTTGGTATCAGAGCTGAAGGTTAAGCGAGAAGCTTGGCTCTGGTCGTATTACTCATTAATATTAGGGTAAGTGGTACCCTAGAATGAGTTTTGTGTGCGTGTGTGTATGAGAGAGCGTACTTGTTATTTTCTTATATAAAGATTTTAAATGATTTTATATAAAAATATGTTTTGATATATAAAGTAACATATCTTTCTAATAAATATTAAGGTAATTGGATGTTGAATATTGGAATTAAATTAAGTGGTAATAAAAATACAACCAAATTTAAATTAAATTAAAGATAAGTTTGAAATGGATTCAAACTGAAATTAAAATCTTAAGTTTGGGAAAGAGTTTCAGAATAAGATAATAATAAATTGGTTTTCAGGTATGATAATCTGGGATATTATCATAAATAATTGTTGTGTTTAATAATAAAATGTGTATTAATGAGTAAGCAAAAATGAAATGTTTGAAGAGGGTAACCTTTAAATAAGTATGACATGTAAATTAAAGTGGGTTTCAAATTGTTAAGTTCGGAATTCTAAATTTAAACATTTGAATTCGTTTCAAAATTTTAAAGGAAATAATATTATTCAAACTATTTTGAATGTAATCTTAATTTAGAATAAGAAGTTGTTTGTAAACTTTAAAAGAATTTGTTTTGAATTAAAAATAAAGGTGGTCTAAATTTTTAAAATTTGGCTTAGTGGGCCAAGAAGTAAATATGTATATATGTGTGAATATACATAATATCAAAGTTGGTTTGAAATAAACTCTAAATATTGAGTTTTAAATTTGAAATGAGATGTGAAAACCCAAAGTGATAAGTTTTTTAACTTATCGATGGAAAAGAATTTTGAAATTTGAAATGGAGAATTCAAATTTGAGTAAGGTTAAACGGGATTGATTGAATTTAACTCAGAGGAAGCTAAATAAGTTTGAATGAACAATCTGATTTGGAAATTTCAAGATGAAACTGAGATTTTACTTGGAAAGTTAAATGGTTGATTTGAATTAGGGAGTTTGAGTGATCTCAAATTGGGTTTGAGATCTGGATATTGAAAATTGATGGATGTTTTAAAATGAATTGGATGATATCATCCTATTGTTATTAATAAAATTTAAACTATGAATTGGATTTGTTTAAAGAAATGGATCTAGTAATATATCCATTATTAAGGTAAAATGGAATCATTTTGGACTTAAGATTTTAATGTTTAAGATAAAACTTCAAAGGATTGGTTTAAATTTGAAATTTGAATTGAGTTGGTTCAAATTGAATTTGATTTGAATTAATTTAATTTGTGACTGAAGATGTATAAGTATAAAATTCAAATGGAAAATTTAAATTTGATTAATTTGAAACGATTTGAAATTGAAATGGGTTCAATTTAAAATTAGTCCGAATTGATTTGAATAAATTAGAATTGTAATAAAAGTTGAATAGTTTTAAATTCAAATGGAATTTGAATTGAATTTGGGAGGAAATCAAGAATAATTCAACTTGATTTGGAAATGGAATTTGAAATTGGGATTATTTCAAACTGGAGTTGAAATGAATTGAAATTACAACTAGTTAAATTGAAATTTATTTGAATTGGTAGAATTTGAGATCAAGGTTGAATAAAGTTAAATTTGGAAAGAAACTGTGGTTAATTCAACTTGAATTGGGGTTGAATCAATTTCAATGGAAATTGAAGATATTTAAATTGGAATTGGGTCAATTTAAATGGAAAAGGGAATTTAAATTAAATTGATGAGAATGGATATTGGGAAATGAGCAGTTTTGACTCTAGACCATTTCTAATATAAATTGTTTTAATATAAACCTATTTTTCTAAGCTATTCATTATATATACAGCCTTCCTTTTAAAAGCCAAACTATCTTATACTTGTTTTACCGTTATTTTTGAAACTATTTAACAATTTTCCAACTGTTTTATAAACTAATTACTGTATTTCAACTATTTTACAAAACTAATTACTACCTTACTATTATTTTGCAATTATCTAAAATTTCTATAATTATTTTAACCATTTTCTAGCTATTTTATACCTATTTTAAAAACTAGTAATTTTTTTCAAATAACTTATCTATTTTTAAATTTTTCATGCTATTTTCTAAATAAACTGGTCGGAGTTCAAACTAATATTGGTTAAATACCCAATCGAGATAAGAATAGAGGCGATAATCCAAATGGATTGAAGCAATTGTGAGTAAAAGAATGAAAATCAAAGTGAATGTGAATAGAAATGAAATTAATCTGGCTAATAACCGATAAAGATAAATAAGTAGGGTGTACGTATGTTATTCTATTCGCATAGTGATTTGATCCAGATTCGAGCACAGAATTTCGAGATAGTTATATCGATCCGAGTGGGATTTTTCACTCGATATTCGACGGCGAACCTAGATATGGATTGTTGATTGGTTCTGGATATTCTCTGTCATAGTGATGACTATGCAAGGAAAATGACGGTTTCTGACCAAGAAACCAGATCTGAGTCCGCACTAGGAAGTCGGGTGGACGATACTAGTTCGGAAGTGAAATTGCGTGGTCAAGGGAGCGATCAGATTGGTATAGCGTACGGATGATATGTGTACATCGTAAGGATTTGAATGAAAATAATATTGAAAAGAGTAATCAAATTTGAATATTTGATTTTGAGTAAACAAAGTTTAATATCATTGTTTTGTAAAATGAAATTTCCCTTGTTGAATCTTTTGCCAGAAGAACGGGTTTTTGAAAATGTTTGAAGTATAAAAGGAGTTTTATACAAGTTTGAAATGATCCAAAGTTTTAAAAATTATGTTTATATATATATATATAAAGGATCATATGAGGATTATGGAAAGTGGATTTGAGAACCTTTGGTTTTGGAAAGGCTTTTGATTTTTGGGTAAAATGAATATTGAATTTGGAAAGCCTAGTTTGAGATTTATCGATTTTTGGATAATCGATTTTGGTGTAAAGGAGCTTTGTATGAATCATACTAGGTGTATGATTTGAAAATACTATGTGTATATAGTATAAAATGTTTTGATGATGGCTCTGGGGAAAAAGGCGCTCCCTTGAAATGGACTTCTCAAGAGTAGCACTAGGTGGTGCTGCCTTGAGCCCCAGGGGGGGTTCTAAAGTTGATCCTGTGAGGAGTCCGGACTAAACTAGTTCCTGGGGATTATGAGTAGGATATACCATAGCGAAAGTCGTGTGTGCCGCTGAGAGCCAACGGTCTGCGTTTGATTTTATATCGGCAGACTGCGACCTATGTAGGAGTGGAGAAGTTTCATTTTGACAGCGAAAATCAGGGGCCGCTGGGAGCCTGCAGTTACATGGACTTTTACTGCGATAGCAACGTAACCCTGGATGTAACTGTGATCTGTTGTGTGGGTTCCATGGTGTAATCTTGAGGCCGCGGAGAGCCTGTAGTTACATTGACTTTTGCTGCGACGGCAATGTAACCCTGGATGTAACTGTGACCATGGATGGGGGTGATGATTTCCAGAGCATTCTCACTAAAGATATATCCTCTATTTCTAAAAAACTATTTTCTATTTTTTAATAAAATTATTTTTTCAAGTATTTTCACTGGGTGTTGAAAACGGGTCTGCTAAGTACTCATAGATTTTCAGTCATACGCCTGATCAACGTATGACCGAATTTCTATGAGAACAAGGATGGACTGGTTGAAACATCGAGTTATAAAATGATATTTTCTATAAAAATTATTTTGAAAATATTATATAGATTTCTAAAGTATTTTTAAAAAAAAATAATGATCAAAAAGTGATGTATCATATTTTAAGTATTGAATAAATTCTGATTTCGTACCTTTTCGAGGACGAAATGATTCAAAGGGGGAAGGAATGTGATGTCCCAAAAATTTAGGCAATATTTATTTAATAATTTCCATTAATAATTATTTTAAAATATACAATATCGATTTAATAATCTAATTTAACAAGATTTATCTCTAATAATTGTTTAATTTGATAAATATTATCTTTTCAAAACCTATTATGGTAATAATTGTATTCTTTTCAAAGTTAAAAATATTTAAATGATAAAATTTATCTTTCTAAGCTAATTAAAAAGATATTTTCATTTATAATGTATATATATGTGTATACATTGTAAATAGGGAGTTTGATTTCAATTTAAGTTAATAAGAAATGTTTTCAAATTTGTGTGTGTATATATATATATATGTATGTATGTATGTATGTATGTATGTATGTATGTATATTGTAAATTGGAAACTTGATTGGATTTAATATCGAATCTTTTCAATAGCTTATTTCAAAAATATATCAATGAACTAAGCATGGTTTATAATTAATAAAAATAATTTGTATATGGAAACATTGGAGGCTATTTGAAATAAACATGAGAACATGTTAAAATAGATAAGGAGTTGATTTAATAATGAAATTCAACACTTGTAAATTTCAATTAAAATTTTAATAAGGAAATAAACACAAATTTTCTTGTTTTTACGTTTGTAAAACATTTAATTTATGCAAATAACACTTGGAGTCATTTTAATAATTTAAGTAACATGTGGCATTGTTTTAACCAAATTTTGGAAATATTTATTAAAAAATCGATAAGAGAAATCTTGGCAAACGAATTTAGTTCAAACCCTTTTTCCTCTTCTGAAAAAAATGTGGGTTTAAGTTAAGTTGTTTTGGTTTAGGGTAATTATATAAGGAATATTATGTAATTAATTTCCAAATTCAAATTATTAAAATTAAGTGAATGTTTGAGACAATATGTTTTAAAACCTTAATTAATCTAGGTCTCCAGGAATTTTGTATAAATTAATTTCAATCTTTTAATTAAATAAGTTTTATATGATTTAGTTAAGTAATTAAGAATATGAGTGTATATATGTATATATAACATGAACCAATTAGCAAATGTTGGAATATTAACCTATAGTTTAACAAGTGTAATAATGTTATCATGAAGATTTACAAATGTCACTTTGTTTTTACTTTTGAGGAAATTTATGTAATAGAAAACAAAATTTTTGTAAACTAATACATCTACTCTTTCTTTTACCTTCATGTTGAAAGACAAAGCCTGTAAAAATAAATTTCAAACCAGAGAAAAACTCTTTTCAACAATCAACTATATTTAGTCTGAAAACCAAGATTAAGAATCTCAGTGTCTAACCCTAGACCATCTCAAGGGATTTCAGTTTAGGAATCAAATGTTGAAACTTAGAAACTGTAATGTCAAAAATCAAATCCAAGCTCAAGTACCAATTCCAGATCTCCAAAGTAGGGTTCTGTTCTTCGGTTACAGGTGAGTAAACGGTTTTATTTTACGGGTTTTAAACTGTTTTAAATCTCAATGCATGCAATAAATTGTTGAAGTAATATATGATGAGTGTGAGCATGATGTTTTAATATGAATATATGTGTATATATTTGTAAAAGCATGTCTATTTTATGAATAGGAGAGTTTCTATTTGATGATAGCAGACTGAATCAAGTTTCAAAACAAAATTTACCTTTCCCAATCAATATTAAGCTATGATATTTGAAGGTAAAGTGTGAGAATGAATGTAACTGCATTTTTTTAAAAAAAATACTGTAAAAATGTTTACAAGCAATCAGATATATGTAAATAAGTGGGTAATTGACTGTGCATGTTTAAAGAACAGAGGTATGAATCTCTATTTCAGGCTAACAAGCAATTAGGCAGGTTCAAAATCAAACCCATTCCTCTGATTTAATACAAGCTGGGAGATCTGATCAAAGTTGTTATTTAAAACTTGTTTCAAGCTTTAAAATTTTGAGCGAAGATAAATTTAAGTTTTTCTGCAAGTTGGAAATTACAGGCAAATCTCAAAGTATGTTAAAATCGAACATGGGAAATTCTAATTACAGGTATGCTATCTGTAACGTCTTTGGAAATAATGAATTTTGAAAGCTAAATTAAGATTTTTAAATAAGTATCGATCAAGGAATGGGGGAATGAATGAAATTGGGTATTGTTCATTTTCTGGCGATAGAAATTAAAGAGGAAGATATGATCGTTGCTGGTGGTAGCTTGAAGGCCAGGAAGTCTGGGAATAATGGTCTCAGATTTTTTTTTATTCGTCGTGGCGTTGGCAAATCTCCGATGTAGGGTTTTGGCACTGATTTTGGTCAAGGTGGAAGTGAGGCTTCTGAGTCGCCGTCATGGCATTAGGGAAGGCCAGACGTGGAGAATAGGAGAGAGGGAACTCGAGTGAGACTCCAGGGGTGGTGGCGTGAATTACGGTGGTCGGATTTGGGTGATGTCAGGTGGAATGGGTGGTGTGTTTTCTGCCTTAAGGGTTCGAATGTGATCGATTTTGGTTTACAAGGAGACTCGTGATTCTGGGTGTTCGTGCAAGGCGAGGAGGTCGGCGTCGACTTGCGGAGGGTAGTGATGGTGGTCGGAGCAACGTTAATCGACCGTGCATGTGCACGAAATTATGTTCATGTTAGTGAATGGTCTTCGAATCAAGAAGATGATGATGGTATGGGTAGAACTCAAGGATTTGGTGTGTTATTCTCGAAGTAGATGAGGAGGGAAGATTTTAGGCTCGCGTGTTTTTGGTTTTCAGGGAAAACATGAGTGTTTGCTCAATTTTGCGTTGAGAAAGCTTAAGAAATTTGTTTCAGGAAGTTTTTTTTTAAGTTTTAAATAAAAGTAAACCCGTCATACTTAGAGAAATAGATGGTTTTCAAGAACAGATGTTTTAACAGGGTGCTTAAGTCTTAAAAACAAAGAAGTTTGATTTTGTTCATAATTCAAGTTTTTAACACGAAGATAAACAAGTCTTTAAATATGTAATAAATGTGTTTTTTTTTAAAAAAAGAGATAAAAGGTAGATTTTCATTTAAAACAAACCCAATTTTTAATTTAAAGATTATTTATATTAAGGAAATTACTCAATGAAGAAATTAAAGTAATTAATTACTTTGTGTAATTAATTTAATGTGGTTAATTTAAATTAATTAATTAAGTTTAATTAATTAAAAGTAAACAATTGATGTTGAGTTAAGTATAATTACTTATGATAAGTAATGAGGTATAATTACTTAGTGAAATAATTAGTGGATAATTACCGGATGTAATTAATTTAAGGAAATTACTTGATGGGTAGTAATTAAAGGATAATTACTTCATGGAAAGAATTAAGTAATGATTACTCAATGTAATTGAAGAATTAATTTATATAATTATTAAGGAGTTGGTTTAATTGATGGAGTAATTAAGGAAAGTTAATTTCTTCTTGTGATTAATCAAGATTGATTAATAAATGTAATTACATTAAAAGTTAATTATTATACGAAATTTAAGAATAATTAACTAGTGAAAGTAATTAGAGGGTCATTAATTAATGTAATCAATGGATGTGATCAATCTTGCTTAAATGATGATGGGTGTTTAGAATTGGTTGTAATCTCTAATATGAATTGCTTTGTGATATAATATGTTGGATGGACAATGATAATGTGATTATAAATCAATTATAAATTGCTGTGTAAAGGTATTATTCGACAATTAAAGTTGAATTGTATTTAATTGCATAATTTAAGCTAGATGATATTGGTTTCGAAGAGACTGGAGTTGGGTATTAGTAAATACCCGAAACCACTTCGATCCATTATAGATTGATATGTGAAATCAATAAGCTGGTTTGGAATGATTTAAGTAAATTGGACCATTTAATCTAAGTTTGATACTTAGAACATGATGTGTGAAATAAGAGATGTCTATAATGACTTGTGAAGTTGTAAATTGATATAAGTTACCCGGGCTTTAAATAAGTTCTATGGATTGGTATTTCATGTTAGATGAGTTTACTCACGCTGGTTTCCAGCCTGACCCGGTTGTTACTTTGATGTAATGCTCGGGTCAGACCGAGTATTATAGATTTTCAGGTAGCTACGTTCTGGAGCTCAGGAGGCATACTGGATGGCAAGAGCGTATCGAATATTTCCGTTGTAAAGTATAATATTGTTGGGTATCTGTGACATGAAAATTGAGTATATTCAATGTCTATGTATTTGTGACTCTGCTTGTATTAAAGTGTAATTCGACAGATATAATATTCTTATTTAAACTGATGTTATTTATTATTATATTTTGATCCGCTGCGAATGTGAGGTTTTCTGTGTTTTGATGTTTCTGTTTCTTCTTCATCTTATTTCTCTTTCTTCTTTTCACTAACTATCTGGGAATTTCGGGATCGAAATTCCGGGTCGTTACAAAAACAAAAATGAATAGATCCTAGCCGGCCCAAAAAAAATGCACCCGGTCTACTTAAACTTGGAAAAAAGAAGAAGCAACTTTTGCTAAATATGGGACCAGAAAGAGATTTCTTTCCACGACCAACTTCAATAAATGAAATCGAAATTGCAGAAATCGAAAGCAACGACAGGAACTTGCGATTAAACTCAAGCAACTCGCGAAATCGAATTCGTGTGTTTAGATGATTGGCGATTGGAGGCTATTTGCGGGCCATTTTCAGGTTTGTGGTCGATTGTTGTGGTCGATTGTTGGGTGAATTCAAGGGATTTCTCGATTGTGATTTGGTGTTAAGATTGAAGTCGAGGCAGTTGGTGTTGTTCGTGACTCTGAAGCAAGGTGTTGGCGAATTGGGGAGTCACGATGGAGCGCGGAGATTGGAAGCTTGTAATTGGGTGAAGGCGAAGATTGTTGGTGGTGTTTTGGGAATGAGATTATGGTCACAAGGCAGTGTTTGGTCAGGAATTGGAATATGTTTTTGGATGGCGCGGAGGTGGTCATGGGTGTAGGAGGCGATTTCTGATGGTTGATGTTGTTGTTGTACTTGACTGGGTGAATTTGGGAGATGTTATGTCGAAGGCAAGGTGCTCAGATGACAGTTTTCTTTTTAAACTGGAGTGAAGTGATGACTGGCAAGATGAAGTGGAAGTTTGAATGGCACGTGTGGATTCGGGCAGTATGATGATCGTTTGGGATGTAGTGCACTGTCTGTTATTAGTGAAGAATGCAGTAAGGGTGTATGTGCCTGCAGTTGCGTGGTGTGGTGTTCACAGTTGAGGCCGTGATGTATTGCAGGTAAGTGATGGTAGACAAGGTTGTTATGTAAAAACAATGGGGAAGTTGCAGATTGTAAGGTGAGTTGAGGATGGCGATGTCAGAGGGGTTGCAAGGTGAAGCAGTGATCTGTATGTGGGATGATGTATTGACTGTAGCAGGGGAGTATTTTGGTGTGAAGAATGTATGCAGGGTTGTACGGGGTGAAGTTCAGTGGTTAGACATTGAAAGTGGTGTGTGAATGTTTGGGAGTGAACTGCTTGGTGGCACAGAGGAGTAGTGTTCATGGTAGAGGACAGGGGTGTATATGTAAGCTTGCAGTGGTGATGGTGGGTGATTTGCTTGGTAGTTGAGTTTGATATCAGAAGTGAAGCTGTTGTATTGAATGATTGTGGTGGTGTTGCTCTGGGCAGTAGTAAATGACAGTGGGGATGTTGTTTGATGTTTGAAGTGTGTGATGAAGACTGGGTAGAAGTATGGAACAGGGTAGTTGTTGAAGTGGTAGAAGGCAGTGATGTTTGAAGGCAAGGTTGTTGGGCAGAGGAGTGAAATGAATTGTGCAACTGAACAAAGAAGGAAGAGAATCAGTAACAAAATGGTTGTACAGAGAAGAGAATGCAAAATTTTAAATAGACAGTGCAAATGCAAAGAGAAATTGAAAAAAGAAAATTGTAAATGCAAACTTGTAATGGAAAGAAAATGGAATAATTTTTTTTTAAACCGTGTGTGTTGATTTTTTTTCCTTTTAATATGAAATGCAATGAACAAAACAACTTGAAAACACAACAACCATGCAAACAAAAATCAAACAACACATACACAACACAATTTTTTTTTAACACACAAAAGAAAATCAAACCAAAATAATTCGAAGAATAGAAAATCGAAATCAAAGCAACTCCCCTGCAACGACGCCAAAAACTTGTTCGTCGACGGAAATTCTATCGGATTAGAAAACCGTCGAACGAATTTAGAAATAAAATTTATACCGTAAGCGCACGGTGTACGAATGTAGCACGTGGCGAATACGGGTCCATCTGCAAGGAATTGATGATTTTAAAATTCTATTCAATCAAATTATACCAAAGTCGAAGAGGATTTGTTAACTAGAAATTATGAGGCTAACACTAGAAAATGTGATTCAAAATTATTAGACTAAAGAACAATTTAGTGGCAAATCCACTCTCAAATTTTTGTAAATTAACAAACACATAATTTATGATCTCTAACTTTGATATTAAGTGAAATAATCATTGCATTTATCATAAGTATGGTTTGTTTATGTTATTAGTTAACATAACTCAAACCATCAAACTATAATACAACAATTATACCACTTACAATTCTCATGAAAAAGAAGCCAAAGCAAAAACTATTTTAAGTATGATCTATTTACTATTGTAACTAGTAACATAGATCATCAAATTTCATTTTACTTTCATTTCATAATCAAAAATTAATTAGCAAATGTTGATGTAAATTGTGTTTATGTTGAGTAAGAATAGCTCATTTGCATAAGCAATATAAGCTATCAAACCCACTTGTATAAACTTACATCAAAATTCATATTCATGAAGCATAAACAAAGAGATCATACATCATAAAAATGTTGAAATTACATAAAGTTAGAGAGCTTCATCACCCCTAAATTGAAGGGGTTTAGCTACTCATTTGTGGCATTGAAGCAACACAAACAAATTTCAACATTAAAAAGAAAAGAGAATAGAAAATAAGCAAATAAAGCAAAAGAGATTAGCTACTTACTACTTGCATAAATATAAATCTATGTTATGAACATAAAGGAAAAGAGAGCATAGAAATAAACATTAATAATAAAACAAGAAAAGCATGTAGAAAAGAGAGAAGAAAGAGGCTTGGAAGCCATTTTTATTTCATAGAACATTGAGCTTACACTTTGTTATCTTAATTTCCTAAGTAAAATGAAAGAGTAGATGATAGTTTCATATACATAAGAGGGCTATATATACATGGATAAAACCCTAATTCTATTTTTAGGGGGCTACCTAAAATGCCCTTTACGAAGTGTGGCCAACAAGTAAACATTAACCACTAATTAATCCATCATTTGTTTTGCATGAAGCTTTAACGTCCACTTAGTTGTCCATTAGCTCCAAATTGTACTTTTAAGTAAGTGGGTGGGGTCCTCCATGTTCATGGCTTGAATTATTTCCCTCTTCTTTCCTTTGTATTCATTTGTGCATATATATATCTTCATATAAGCCTCTTCCATATGCATCCAAATTCCTATAAATATTATCAAAAAATGTGCAAGTAAAATTCTTATATTGACACATGCACAAAATGACCGTTTTGCCCCTGAATGAAGATGAAAATATGATGGTTGGAAACAATTGAATTTTGGTTTTAAACATGTTAAAATGCCCAAATATGATGATTATTCAAATAAAAAGAGATAAAATATGGATGTAAATATATGCACAATTACGTGCATATCTGCATGATCATACAACAGAATAGAATGAGCCTTATCAACAAAGCATTTACGTGTTTGAAAAAACAAGAAAAAATTGCAAAATAAATTAGACACCATTCATAAAAAACACTGTAGACAATCAACCCCAAACCAGCTCAAATCTTCTGTCATAGTTCTGTTAACGAATACTTTTAGATACGGATACAGTCATATCCGTGTTCGAAACCATTTTCAAATATCTGCATCAATAGATATGGACGAATATTGAATAATTATTTTATCTTTTAGTGGCAGATAAATCAAGAAACATATATGAAATTTTTTATATAGTGTTTGATTTTTTATTTTTAGTTTTTCTTTTTCGTCCATTCAAAAGGACGCACGACGGATGTGTATTACCGAAAACGATCAATTTAGAAAATAAAGGTAACATACAAAATAGAAAACATTTTTTTTCATTTTTTGTGTTTTGAAAAATAACACAAACACGTGAAACAATTCATTATTCCATCATCCTTCTATCCTCTTTGCCCTCCCATCCGTCTTTTTTTCATCTTATCCAAACGTCCGTCCATTCTTCTCATATTTGAAATACATATTAAAAACCGAAAATAGAAAATTCGTTTTTAAAGCAGACATTAACTGAGACGACCCGACCTTTTACCACCAGAAAGTCGTATCATCCTTAAGAAAGAAAGGGATAGAAAAGAGAAGAGAAAGAAGAGAAAGAAGAAACAACACAAGAATCTCAACAGCGGAACGAATAAATTATATTAGTAGCATAAGTATAACATAGTATACATCAAATATCAGAGTTACACAGACACATACAACACATACTAGACAGTTATAAACACCTGTCTAGTTATTACAACTCAATCACAATACAGAAACACTCAGAGGTACCAACACAGCGGAACTATATAACTATACGCAGAAGCCTCCTGCTCCATATGCTCCTCCACAATTCGTCAAAGCTAACTTGAATCCTAACTTGAATTCCCTTGGCTACTCGTAAAAATTTGAGTACCGAAGAGTTAAAGAAAAACAGAAATAACTCCGGGTCAGACATGGGTTTGGTGTGAGTAACAGGTTAAAGTTGCTTAATTTTCAAAACCTTTTGAAAGAAAAGTATCACGTAAGACTTCCCACACATAAACATGGAAAAGTTTTTACCTTACGCTAACCAAAACATTTGATAGGAAATCTGATGATATTATAATAGGGTCTAGGGTTTTCAAATAAATAAGAAATAGCCGAAATTGTTACATTATTAAATTCCGACTACTAGCCACAAAAGTGGGTAATACAATCAAAACGGTTGGCACTTATTGGATTTTGGATTTCATACAATAGCAGTGCTACTGGGGTACCGCCCGTCACAGTACGTGGCCTAGATCACCGTACCGAGGATTTCTCCCAATCCCCTGCAACACAAAGCCGGACCCATTCCTTACTGAACAGTTCCGAATAAGACAACCCCGACGGTTGTCATGATCAACCGTCCACACAGCCGAAATATAAAGGGACCTCTAGACAAGGGTAAATCTTACTCTCAAGTGGGGGCAACCCACGAAGCCTTGCTGCACCTCCCATGTTTTAGCCATTCCCGGTTGATGAGGCTTGAGGCTACGATTACCTTTATAGGACACATCACTTAGAATGCTCATCGTCCGTCTGACGATGTTCTGAAAGCATTCAATCCATACAAGTTCGTTTTGGGTTCGGACGAAACCGAAGGCATTATCTCGTTACACTCACTTTGGAATCACCCTCAAAGTTAACGACAATAACCCTTGCACTCTGAATCACCATCTCGAATCTATAAGTACTATTCCGTCAAACTCATTACGGAATCACCCACAGAGTTATACTGACGTATAGCCCTTACACCTCGAGTCTTCACTCGCTCCACTTGGATTATCGACCTAACGTTTAATTTGGGATCGTTGTGGTTTTCGGATCCCATATATGGAAACCCAATCCTGGTCTCATCGAAATCCACAGCGTGTCTTTTAGGTCTAAGTTATTTTAAGTTTAAAACAATTCAATTCATTATCTAAATTTACACAGATAGATAATTCACAACACAATAGATAATCAACCTTATCATTATCAACAGATAATTCATACCATAATCAGATAATCCACATTATCATCCAAAAGCAACCAATGCGTCCATATCACATACACTACTCATCTCATAACCGAGATTACAAACCATACCAAGCAACCAATACCATTCATCGAACATAAGCAATGATATAAAGATCAAACTTTCTATAATTAATTTAAAATGAATTAAATTAATTACCTAAACTCTAATTAATTTAAAATGAATTAAATTAATTACTTCATCATTAAAATTCTGCTTAACTTAACCATCCATTGATTTCAAATCAATTTATAAATCATCATCTCAATATTTCAATTAATATTGATTAACTATCTCTAATTACAATAAGTAATTAGCTTATAAGTTAACCACACAAGTTAATTACTTAAACCCTTTGCAAACAATTAACTTGTAATTACTATATTAATTGATTAACTAAAATTAATTAAATTAATTATTTATTCATTATTAATTATACCTTAATTAATCAATTCCAAATTACATCATTAACTAATTAATTAATGATTTCTGACAACAATTAGTAAATCCCTAAATATAAATTAATTACATAAGTAATTAATCTGAAATTAATCCACATATAAATATTAATCACCTGTGATTAATAACCATTCAGTAATTAATTACTTTAATTACTCATCCCATAATTAATTATTCTTAATTAACTATCTAAATTAATCCCCTTGATTAATTTCAAAGTGATTTAAATCCAAATTACTTCTAAAATAAATATCTTTAATCACATCCTGTAATTATTAATTAATTACTTCCTTAAGTAATTACAAATTCATAAATTACATAAAGTAATTATCAAAAAAAATCAACAAATGTTTAAATTAATTTAACTTAATTAATCTAAACTAATCACATTAATCAAATTAATTACACCATGTAATTAATTCATTCATTACTTTCATTAAGTAATTAAACTTAAACAATTACATAAATGATTATTATAAATTAATTAATCTAATTAATTATCTAAATTAATCACATTAATTAATTATAATATAATCTTAAGTTAATTATATTTCTTAATTACTTAATTAAGAAACTAACTTATATTAATCATTATTAATTATCAATTAATTAGTACTTAATTACTACTTAATTAATCACTAATTATTAATTAATTAAGTATTAATTAAAATCTAGGTCAATAATTAAAATTTAATTAACCATCCTTAATTATAGGTTAATTAACCTTAATTAATTAATCTCGAATCTAATTAATTAACTTAAAAATCATTAATTACTTAATTAAACATCCACATAATTAATTAATTAAATAATTAATTTTCATCTTGATTACCTTAATAATTAAATGAATCCAAACATTTAATTTTATTTATCTTTTAGATAAACATTTCTTATTTAATTATACATTTAAAAACAAAATGTTTTTAAATTGGTTTAAATTCTAATTAACTTATTTTTAAACTTAAGGCTCAAATTTATCTTAAATAAGATTTTAAAACAATTCAAAACTTTTTATCATATATGTTAAAACATCTACCTTATCAATAAGTTAAAACAATTTAAATTACAAATTCAATTTAAATTCAAATCAGTTTAAAATTTTCTTTTAGGTTTCAAAATTGGAATACAACTCTTAAATTCATTCTAGATTTAACTTAAATCTACACCTTCAATTTAAATGCAAATCATCATTTTGAAGCAAATCTAAATTTAAGCCCTTATTTGAAATCTGCAAATTTAAATTAAAAATCCAGATCTAAAACTAGAATTTAAACTCATTTTAAATTTCAACTTTAAAAATTTAACCTTTCAATTCAAATGTTAAACACATATGCATCTACACTTGTGAGTTTGGAATCAAATTTAAATTTTAAAAACATAATTGAATTTAATTTTAGACAATCTAATTTTAAATTCTTATTAAAATTTCAGATTTTAAAAATCTAGTTTAAACTTAAATTTTCAATATGAACTTAATATTTTAAAACAGAAAACAGTTTCTGTTTTCATTTAAAACCAAACTTAAATTTTTAAAAATTTAAATTACTTTTAAAAACCAGAATTCAAACTTATCTTAATTCATATTTAAATTCAAGTTTTAAATCCTAAGTTGAGATTTTAGTTCATATTTAAAACTTGCTTTTAATCTTCAAAACTGCAAACAGGTTTCTGATTTTAGATTTAAAACCCAATCTAAAATTTAAAAACTCAATAATTTCAAAGACCAAAATTTAAATTATTTGAATTTATATCTAAATTCAGGTTTACAAACTTGGTTTCAAATTTTTAGTTTGCTTTTCAAATCTCCACTTCAATTTTATAAAATCTGGAAAAAAAACAGTTTCCCTGGTTTTGTTTTAAAACCTGCAACACCACTCACTCGAGTCTTCTCTGCCTTTACTTCGAGTCAACAACTTCCTTGCTCCGAGTCTCCCTTCAAAATACCCGAGACCATCACGAGACAAAAACCCTACAACCAAAACATCATCAATATGCACACCACTGCACTGTGCACCCAACCACCAACTCCGGCCATCATGGCCATCATCAACGGACATCCCCCATCAACCAGTGACCCCACTTCAACCTTCAACCCTCAGAATCCCAGAATTCAACTTGAATTTGAATCCAAGTTTTAGAACAGAACCTGGAAACACAAGATCCCAAACCAATCAAACCTGTCAATATCCAATTCTCCCATCTCCGATCACCATTACACACCATACTCTAGCGATGTCTTCATCAAAACAACATCTAAAAATACCCAGAAAAACAAAGAACTCGATCCATTTAAGAAGCCACAACACTCAGTTCCTTGAACCTAGTAAAAACTAGTGTTCTACACTTTAAATCCCAATTACAACCCCAAAATAAAATTTCAATCCACTATAGTAATTTTCCTACAATCTTTTATAGCTAAACTATCCCCAGAATCAAATTCACCCAATTCCAATGAACGCTTCAACTGTACTTGACCAATATGAAAAATACAGTGTTTTTGAAACTGCACTATATGTACAGCACTATAAATTGAAATTTTTGTTTTAAAATTTTTGAATTCACTAAATGATTCTATTAATAAACCTAAAACATTAAATTATAACATTTGAATTTTACTCTAGGCAAATTTGTTCTGTGTAACTTGATTTTTCAGGTTATAGACAATCATACTTAATTTATATAAAATTTGAACTTACACCATTCTAAAACAAACATGATATGTTCAAAAATCTAAGTCCTAATCAGGAAACAAGTCAAAAGAAGAATTCAGGAATCAAACATGAGTTTGAAATTTTGAAAAACACACATGCACAGTCATCATCTTGTTTACAGATACATACTTGCAGGTAAAATATTCATGGCAATTTCATATATATTCATTTGTAATTTATAAAACATGCACAACTTTACCTATTTAATAAGTTTATAAATGAGTTACTCACCTGTATTTGCAAAATGCAGAGCACTGTCCAGATTTTTAATGAAATGTTGATGCCATCTTAATGGTTGCAGATGCAAATTCCCCAGGTTCTACATGCAGGCAGCCTATTTCAAGGCTTTAGAAAAAATGCAGGTCTACAAACTTGATTGGAAATGCAGAATCTTGCATTTCAGATGAATGCATGTTTTAGTTTGTTGCATGCAGGTCCTTTTTGTTTCCAGATTGATGAAACAAAATGCAAACATCTTGCTTGCTTAAAGTTGTTGTATGCAGGTTTGAAAATGGGGATGGGATTTGAGAAAAAATACTGGTGTTAGCTTGAAATTGTTGCATGCATGTTTTATTTTGGAGGATGCAAATTTGTATTTTGGGGAGTTGAATGCAATGCATTTGAATAGGTTTTTGAGGATGAAAATGTTATAGAACTTTGATTTTCAGATTTCTTTGTTTTAGAATGAAAAATGAAAAAGAGGAGAAGAAATGAGTAAATGCTATGTTTTATAGCTAGTTTATGATGAATTAAAATTAAAGAAAAATAAATATTGAAACATGACACTTGTCTTAAGTGTTAACATTTGTTAAATTCCTTATTCAAACATATAACACATGTTTACACATGTTCAAACATACATACACATGTCTTGTAAATATTTTTGTTATTTAAATTAAGATTAATGAATGTTTAAACTTAGTTAATTATTTAGTTCTTAGACTTACTTATGTATATATTTAATTTCTAAACAACAAAGCAAAGTATTATTATAAATAGAACAATATACAATTAAATCATTTATCAAAGATACCTTTAAATAATTAAAATAGATTTATAAAAGAGGTTACAATAACTTACATGAATACATGTTCACATTTTAAATTGTATTTTAAATTTCAAATTAAATTTACAAATCAAAATTATCAATTAATAATTTAAAAAGAATAACACAAATATATTGTAACATATTTTAATATAAAAACTTAAGTTAAATTGAAATTTTAAACCAATAAAATATTTATCTTACATATTTAAAATCATATAGTTATTTAATTAAATATTTTTGAAAAGCATAAATTAAAAATAAATCACAATTCATAATTTTCAAAATATTAAAATTATGCTATACTAATTTAATTAAAAACAACTTGTCTATTTAAAATATATATATAAATACATATACATTATAAAATAGAAAACAATTTATTAACTCATTAAAAATAATTTCACAAATTAAATATTTAAATGAAGAAGATTATTAAATCAAATCAAATTTATTAACAAAAATTATCAATTCAATATAAATTTAAACACAGATTATCAAATTTATATTGTCCAAAATTCCGGGATATTACAATCCTTCCCCCTTAAAAGAATTTCGTCCTCGAAATTTAAAACAAAGGTAATTTAATAATCTATTTACAGATTTTATTTTAAAACCAGCATATGTTAATCATATGCCAACAACCAAAGCAACCAATTCATACAATCAGAACAAATCTAATTATCCAAAAGAATTTTGGAGAAGACTTTCACGAGTTTCCCCGGTATATACATATATATCAGGATACTCGCTCTATAGAATACAAACAATCAAAACTACTAAGCTATAGAGCTCCTAATCAACAACTCTAAACAGAATATCAGACTACAAATGAGTCTAACTCACAAGCAACCCATCCTGAACTACTGGTTCTACAACCAGAAATATCAAACACGTACTCCCTCGGAGATAGGTGAAACATACTTGTGACGACCGCCCATGACTCATGTACTAAACAAGGAGATAATGCGCTGTAAAGTGTGCTAGGCAGCCATGGATGATCATCAAGGTAAGGTGAAAACAGCGGAGTCTATCGTATTACTCACAGCGCATGGGTAAAATAAAATAGAATATATATATATATATATATATATATATATATATATATTCTATTTTATTTTACCCATATAGTGAAGCTCCACAAAACAGAATCTCATCAAATAAGCCTCATAGTAGTTTGATAAAAAAATCTGAATAATCAATACATCAAGCCTCACTACATATCACTCAGAGAATATACAAGCAGCGGAACATCTAGTATATATAGTAATAAAACAGTATGCAAGCCTCCAGCTCGTCTTTGTCATCAGCATCGATGGTCACTAAGAACAGCACCTGTCACCAGCTACCTAGTCTGCCCATCCCAAAATGGACGAACAGCCCAAGGTAATAAGAGTTGAACATAAAACCTTGAGTCAGACAACAGTCTTAGTGAGTGGTAAATTAACTAACAACATACCAAAAGAGCATAAAGATAAAAAGAATAGGAACCCAACCCTCCCACTCCACCTCTTTCTACAGTGATAGCCCCCAGACACACTAAGCAGAAGTAAACATGGCAAATCAGACATTTAAAGCAAAGCAATTATCACTCGAGTCAAGGTCGATGTTTCCCAAGTACAAACCCCCAAGGCCTAAACCAACATTAGATAAGCACCCGGAAAACATCGCTCTTGAGACCGAATGACGATACAACCAAAACATCCAAACATCCATGACTCTGGCTATTACTGTTATCATTGCTTCGATACCACCGTTAAATTGAATGACCGGCTCATTCTTTCAGCCATCCGTCAAGGGCTAATGGTAACCCCGGTTCCAGACAAAACTCTGCACGTCGTCGCAGCCCGTGCCTAGGACTATCGAATCTGCCTAGAGTACTCGACCACCAACTGCAGTCTTTTGGGACTATCAAATCTTCCCAGCATACTCTTGCTTTGAGTCTGCTAGAACCTTCAATAACGATGAAATCTCAACCTTCTAGTCATCCTCCTCGACGACTATTCTCATACTAGCTCAAGCGCCTCTCGAGCCAACCATTATCCACAAACTCGAACCATCCCTTGAGTTATCAACATGCTTGGAATGATCCCGTCTGGATTATACCAAGACTACTTTACATCATGCCTTGCTTTATTTCATCATAGGAAAGTCCCATCTCAACATCATCATCAAATCTGCCCATATGAGCTTTATCATCCGCCACATATGTCATGAGCAGTGTTTTCCTATTCAAGAGCCTTTCCCTTAGCTTTTGAATCATCTTCGACCAACTTGTCCAACTCCAACTACTAATAAACTAATTTATAAAAATCAATCAAATCAATCATTATCCAAGTAATTAAGCGTTCAAACATGATCTAAAAGCAATTATAACTAAAATGGAAATCTTGTAAATAAAGAGTCTAAATCTAACAAGCATAATCATGAATAATATCTCTACAACTTGATGGATGAACTTGCATAGGTTAACATGTATTATAATGGATGTCAAATCTTCATGAACCAAGGATCTATACTTAGGTTTACAAAAATGCATGAAATCACTATTTTTAACACAAAATCAAGCCACCAATCCAATATACTCCTTTAGGTCCGTGTGAGAGATAACCACCACTCACCGAATCACCTCAACACCTTAAAAGCAACACACTCCAAATCTGAACGGCGAAGGATCTAGCTCGATCCGCCAAAATTCCGCTTCAAATGATGAAATCCCTCTTCGATGGATGGAGATCTTCAAACTAGGCTCTTGGATCTTCGATTTGATCTTCAATTTGGATGGACGGAAGCACAAGATAAAAGAGTAGAAAAGAAGTGAAGAAGCGTAGCACTCGAGCTCTCAAAATGGCAGCACTTCGTCGCTTCAAAATCCGGATCCCAAAAAGTGAGGCAAACCCCTTGTATTTATAGGTCGAACCTTAGGTCACTCGCACGCTATTAGGTCGCTCACGACCTAACTAGGGCCGACCTACGACCTAACGACTCAAGCCTATGTGCGACTTAAAACATGCACGGCCTAGCTACACACACATCCTAATGACTTAAGTACCCACGCGACCTAACATAGGTCGGTCACGACTTAACCCTCAATGTTTCAACACTCCTGCGACCTAACACCATCACGACTAAGCGACTTAACAAATGTCGCCACCTAACTACTACAGCGACCTAACACAAACGACTTAACGATCTAACCCTCCAACGCTGCAGCCTAACACCAACGCGACTTAGCGACTCATCCAAGGTCGCTCACTACCTTAGGTCGTTAAAACGCTCGACCTCTTAAGTCCCTAACTCCTATACCGTTAATTCTATTAGGTCGTTCCACTCCCCTAAGTTGCTCCACCGACCTAAACTACCACATGGCCTAAGCTATTAGGTCGCCTAAACCCTTAAGTCGCTCGCTTATGCTACTAACTTCCTTAGGTCGCAAACTCCTTAGGTCGCTCCCATCTCTTGAGTCGCTCATCCGACCTAGCCTTTGAACGACTTAAGTTTGAATGACTTAACAACACTAACGACCTAATGACAACGGTTTTACGATTTTCGATACCTAAAAATACGGGTCGTTACATTCCCTCCCCCTTAGGAATTTCACCCCCGAAATTCCAAACAAACAAGAACAACCAAAAACTATTCTGCATGCCTAGCATCCATAGCAACCAATCAAACCAAGCATCCAATTACTAGCCTACCATGTAGAATTCTAAGACTAGAACAAGTTACAATGTCATGAGATGACACGACACCTTATGGTCATACCTTGAAGAGTTCGGGATGAGCTGCCTTCATCCTCTCTTCCTCCTCCCATATACAGTCGTCATCACCATCACTCCATTGTACCTTGAGCAACTTGACTACCTTCCTCCTAAGCTGTTTCGTGTCAGTTCCCACAACACGAATCGGCTTACGAGGTCTCTTATCAACTGGCTTAATCTCAAAATCTTCACAGCTATCAGCAGAAACCACTGTATTCGAGTCGTGCACATACTTCCGTAGATACGATACATGAAAAACATTGTGCACACCCGACATCTTTTCCGGTAACTCCAATTATTTGTGAGCTTTCCAATTCGCTCGATGATCGGGAATGGTCCAACAAATCTCGGAGTCAATTTCCCTTTCTTCCCGAATCGAATAACATTCCATAGGGGAGAAATCTTCACAAAAACTATATCAGCTATTTCGAACTCCAAATCCTTACGACGCTTATCGGCATAACTTTCCTGACGGTCTTGGGCTGCCTTCATTCATTGCCGAATGATCTCTATGCAATCCGAAGTTTGTTGAATCATTTCTGGCCCAGGTATCAACTTTTCTCCCGTTTCCAACCAACATGTCGGAGAGTTACACGGTCTTCCATACAATGCTTCATACGGCGCCATACCAATGCTGGACTGGTAACTGTTATTATACGAAAATTCCACCAAATGAAGATGATCTGCGCATGATCCTCCGAAGTCCAAAACACATGCTTTGAGGAGATCTTTCAAAACTCGGTTGACTCTCTCGGTCTGACCATCTGTTTGGGGGTGATAAGCTGTACTCAAACACAACTCGGTTCCCAAAACTTCCTGGAAGCTCTTCCAAAATCTACTAGTGAACAATGGGTCTCGATCGCTCACTATACTTTTCAGAATACCATGGAATCGAACTATCCACTTAACATACAGCTCAGCCAACTTCGATGCAGTCCTAGTTGATCGAACAGGAATAAATCTTGCACTCTTAGTCAAACGATCTATGATGACCCAAATCCCTTCATTTCCCGCTCTTGTTCTAGGTAACCCATCGATAAAATCCATCGATATTTGCTCCCACTTCCATGTAGGAACTTCTAATGGCTGAAGCAATCCGCTGGGCTTTTTCTGCTCGGCTTTTACCAACTGGCAGTTCATACACTTGGAAATAAATTTTCCAACATCCTTCTTCATACCTTCCCAGTAATAGGTTCTTTTCATATCCCGATACATCTTATTTCCACCTGGATGAGTTGTCAGCTTCGAGTGATGACTCTCCTTTAAAACTTCATTTCTCAATTCATCTATATCGGGAACAACTAGTCATCCTTGCTTCCGAAGCCAACCCTCTCGATCGACCTCGAATCCTTTATCCTTCTCTGGGTCCAACGCCGATTCCAAATCACGGATAATCTTGACAAGCTTATCGTCTCGCTTTTGGCTCTCGCCAATCCTTTCTACAAGAGTAGGTCTTATCGATAAGTTTGCCAACATCTCAGGTTCCAATTCACATCTGGGCCTGAAGTCAAATCCAGCCAAATACTAGAGATTCTTCCATTCCGAAAACATGGCCCCCAATCCTGCATGTCTTTGACTTAATGCATTTTCCACTGCGTTACCCTTTCCCGGAGTATAGGCAATACAAAAATCATATGACGCCAAAAACTCTAGCCATCGTTGCTGTCGAATATTCAAATCCTTTTGGGAGAAAAGATACTTCAACGACTTATGATCTGTAAACAACTCGAATCAAACTCCCAATAGGTAATGTCTCCACATCTTCAGAGCAAATACAATCGCCGCCAACTCCAAATCATAAGTCGGATAATTCCTTTCATGCGGCTTCAGTTGTCGACTTGCATATGCAACAACTTTACCCTTCTGCATCAGCACTTCTCTAAGTCCAGTACCACATGCATTGGTGTAAACCACCATCTCATCATTTCCACTTGGAATAGTCAAAACAGGAGCACTTGTTAGTTGCTCTTTCAGGATTCCGAAAGCTTGCTCACACTTAGAATCCCATCTGAATACTTGGTTCTTTTTCGTCAATCCTGTTAATGGTGCAGCTACCTTGGAAAAGTCTTTGATAAATCGACGATAGTATCCTGCTAATCCAAGAAAAATTCTCACATCAGATGCATTCTTAGGTCTAACCCAATCCTGGATTGCTGCCACCTTGGTGGGATCAATCGTTATTCCACTTCCAGAGATAATATGGCCTAAGAACCTGACTTCGCTCTTCCACAAGTGACACTTCGAAAACTTAGCCTTCAGTTGATGTTTCCGCAAGATTTCCAAAACAATACATAAATGCGTCTTGTGCTCTTCTTCATTACTGGAATAAATCAAAATATCATCCACGAACACAAGTACGAACTTGTTCAACTGATCCCTGAACACCCTATTCATAAGATCCACAAAATATGCTAGTGCATTGTTCAATCCAAATGACATTACCAGCCACTCAAAGAAACCAAACGGTGTCCTGAACGCAGTCTTCGGCACACTATCCTTTGCCACTCTTAATTGGTGAAATCCCGTTGCCAAATCCATCTGAGAAAACACCTTGGCTTCGTGAAGCTGATCAAACAAGTCATCTATTCTCGGCAATGGATACTTGTTCTTCTTAGTCACTTTATTCAGCTCACGATAATCCACACACAACCTCAACGATCCATCTGCTTTGGTTGCAAACACAACTGGTGCACCCCATTCGGACACACTACGCTGAATGAATCCTTTCTGTAGAAGATCATCAACTTGCACCTTCAACTCTTGCTGTTCCCTAGATGCCATCCGCCTAAGAGGCATCACAACAGGCCTGGATCCTTCAACTAGATCGATGCAAAACTCGATATCTCTATGCGGCGGTAACCCTTTGACCTCATCAAAGACGTCCTCAAATCCATTTGCGATTGGCATCGATGACAGTCCATCCCGTGGAACAACCAGCGAATACATGAAGCTCATGAAGACACATTCCTCATGCTTACATCGTATCACAACCTTTCGTCCTTCCATATTCTCGACTGTCACCTCCAGCCTTTTACAATCAACCTTTGCCGCATACTTCCTAAGCCAGTCCATACCCAAATTAATTCCAAACCCCTCAAAGTTTAGAACAAAACAATCACAAACAAAAGAGCAATCATGACTCGATACAACCAGACCACGGCATATCATACACAAACAAGACGAACCCCCAACTGGATTAGTCACAACCAATGGTCTATCAACAATATCCGGTTCCAAATCCAACCGGCCTACAAGTTCATTACGAACAAAAGAATGCGACGCCCCAGTATCGAACAACACTCTAACTGGAACACCAAAAATGGAAAGAGTACCTTGTATCACCACACTCTTTCCTTTCTCTTCCGTGGTAGGGGCTTTTGATGATGATGGCAAAGCCCCCAAAGCATAAGCTTGTACAACCTACCTGTCCTTCCTCGGTTCTGGACAATTCTTCTTAATATGCCCCAGCTTGTCACAGTTGTCGCACTTCACCGAAACCTTTGGATTCTTACAATCTTTGGAGAAATGGCCCTTCTGCTGATAGTTGTAGCAGGTCACTTCGCCCTTCGGCTTCTTCTGGCTATCCTTACCCTTCTGCTGCTGCTGCTTCCTCTTCTTGTTTCCACCTTGCTGTGGTCTAAACTCCTCCTTGGTCACAGCGACAACAGATCCTTCTTTAGGAAATAGATTCTTGTGCCTGAGAGCTTTCTCCACAAGCTTCTCAAATGGATCGTCCAAATGATCCACCAACTGCCTCCCTAGATAAATGTCTAAGCCTGTCACAAACTTCTCGTTCTTCTGATATGGAGATTCAATATACGACCGGGCATACTTGGACAAGGCTTCAAACTCAGAAACATACTCAAGAACTGGTCTTCTACCTTGCTTGAGCTCCACAAACTTCTTGAATAGAACAGATTTCTGAGCTGTAGAAATGAACTTAGCTTCAAATCTGGCTTGGAATTGCACCCAAGTAATTTCTTCCTCCGGAGTATCAATGTTGATAGAGTTCCACCAATCAGAAGCTCTTCCCTAAAGCTGTCTTGATGCGAGCTTCCTTTTGGTTACATCCTCAATTCCCAAGTCACCAAAGATTCTTCTACAAGCATCTATCCACCTGTGGACTTCAATGGTTGACTCTGTTCCCAAGAAAACCTTTCCTCCAAGAGCAGTATAGTCTTTACACAACTTAGCAAAATCCACCGGCTTTGGAGCTTGAACTTGAACTCCAACACCTACTGCTGGCCCCAGAGCTGGCATCCTTCTCATGATCGAAGTCATCATAGCCTTGAACATAGCAGCATAATCAGCAGCCCCCTCAGCAGCACGACCTTACCTAGCAGCTGCTCTCCCTCTTCGACTCATTCTTAATATCTATAAAAAAATGATTAGCGCACCTTGAGAAACAACTGCATAAGAGGTTCAAATCCTTCTAAGCCACTGTATTATATATAGTAATCATCCATCAAAATACAATTTCATCTCTCATACGTAGTTACATCAGCGAGCGTTGGCTAAAATCAATTAACTAAAGCTCTGATACCAAATGTGACGACCGCCCATGATTCCTGCACTAAACAAGGAGATTATGTGCTGTAAAGTGTGCCAGGCAGCCATGGATGATCATCAAGGTAAGGTGAAAACAGCGGAGTCTATCGTATTACTCACAGCGCATGAGTAAAATACAATAGAATATATATATATATATATATATATATATATATATATATATATATATATATATAGTGAATCTCCACAAAACAGAATCTCATCAAATAAGCCTCATAGTAGTTTGATACAAAAATCTGAATAGTCAATACATCAAGCCTCACCACATATCACTCAGTGAATATACAAGCAGCGGAACATCCAATATATATAGTAAGAAAATAATATGCAAGCCTCCAGCTCGTCTTCGTCATCAGCATAGTTGGTCACTAAGAACAGCACGTGTCACCTGCTACCAAGTCTGCCCATCCCAAAAATGGATGAACATCCCAAGGTAATAAGAGTTGAACATAAAACCTTGAGTCACACAACAGTCTTAATGAGCGGTAAATTAACTAACAACATACAAAAAGAGCATAAAGGTAAAAAGAATAGGAACCCAACCCTCCCACTCCACCACTTTCTACAGTGATAGCCCCCAGACACACTAAGCAGAAGTAAACATAGCAAATCAGACATTTAAAGTAAAGCAATTATCACTCGAGTCAAGGTCGATGTTTCCCAAGTACAAACTCCCAAGGCCTAAACCAAGATCAGATAAGCACCCGGAAAACATCGCTCTTGGGACCGAATGACGATACAACCAAAACATCCAAACATCCATGACTCTGGCTATCACTGTTATTATTACTTCGATACCACCGTTATTTGAATGGCCGGCACATTCTTTCAGCCGTCCGTCAAGGGCTAATGGTAACCCCGGTTCTAAACAAAACTCCGCACGTCGTCGCAGCCCGTGCCTAGGACTATCAAATCTGCCCAGAGTACTCGACCACCAACTGCAGTCTTTTGGGACTATCGAATCTGCCCAGCATACTCTTGCTTTGAGTCTGCTAGAACCTTCAATAACGATGAAATCTCAACCTTTTAGTCATCCTCCTCGACGACTATTCTCATACTAGCTCAAGCGCCTCTCGAGCCAACCATTATCCACAAACTCGAACCATCCCTCGAGTTATCAACATGCTTGGAATGATCCCGTCTGGATTGTACCAATACTACTTTACATCATACCTTGCTTTATTTCATCATAGCAAAGTCCCATCTCAACATCATCATCAAATCTGTCTATATGAGCTTTATCATCCGCCACATATGTCATGAGCGGCGTTTTCCTATTCAAGAGCCTTTCCCTTAGCTTTTGAATCATCTTCGACCAACTTGTCCAAATCCAACCACTAATCAACTAATTTATAACAATCAATCAAATCAATCATTAATCCAAGTAACTAAGCATTCAAACATGATCTAAAAGCAATTATAACTAAAATGGAAATCTTGTAAATAAAGAGTCAAAATCTAACAAGCATAATCATGAATAATATCTCTACAACTTGATGGATGAACTTGCATAGGTTAACATGTATTATGATGGATGTCAAATCTTCATGAACCATGGATCTATACTTAGGTTTACAAAAATGCATGAAATCGCTATTTTTAACACAAAATCAAGCCACCAATCCAATATACTCCTTTGGGTCCGTGTGAGAGATAACCACCACTCACCGAATCACCTAAACACCTTAAAAGCAACACACTCCAAATCTGGACGGCGAAGGATCTAGCTCGATCCGCCAAAATTCCCCTTCAAATGATGAAATCCCTCTTCGATGGATGGAGATCTTTAAACTAGGCTCTTGGATCTTCGATTTGATCTTCAATTTGGATGGTTGGAAGCACAAGATAAAAGAGTAGAAAAGAAGTGAAGAAGCGTAGCACTCGAGCTCTCAAAATGGCAGCACTTCGTCGCTTCAAAATCCGGATCCCAAAAAGTGAGGCAAACCCCTTGTATTAATAGGCCGAACCTTAGGTCACTCGCACGCTATTAGGTTGCTCACGACCTAACTAGGGCCGACCTACGACCTAACGACTCAAGCCTACGTGCGACTTAAAGCATACACGGCCTAGCTACACACACATCCTAACGACTTAAGTACACACGCGACCTAACATAGGTCGGTCACGACTTAACCCTCAACGTTTCAACACTCCTACGACCTAACACCATCACGAGTAAGCGACTTAACAAATGTCGTGACCTAACTACTACAACGACCTAACAAAACGACTTAACGATCTTACCCTCCAATGCTGCAGCCTAACACCAAAGCGACTTAGCGACTCATCCAAGGTCTCTCACTACCTTAGGTCGTTAAACCGCTCCACCTCTTAAGTCGCTAACTCCTATACCGTTAATTCTATTAGGTCATTCCACTCCTCTAAGTCGCTCCACCGACCTAAACTATCACTACCTAAGCTATTAGTTCGCCTAAACCCTTAAGTCGCTCGCTTAAGCTTCTAACTTCCTTAGGTCGCAAACTCCCTAGGTCGCTCCCATCTCTTGAGTCGCTCATCCGACCTAGCCTCCACACGACTTAGGTTTGAACGACTTAACAACACTAACGACCTAATGACAACGATTTTATGATTTTCGATACCTAAAAATACGGGTCGTTACAATACTGAATCCCAATTATCCTAACTGGCAATTCATCTCTAGAAAACCAAACACTACGGAGCTAGCTTCAGACCCTCCAAACCTTATAGCTCCATGGATCAGAGAATAACTTATCTCAAACAAATACCCGATTTCAGAATCCAAATTTCTCTATCTCTTATCCATGAAAACTCTTCGGACAATCCTGGGCTACCAACATCCATCCTGATCAGCTTAACTCTATGCTAATTCTATTAAAAACAGACTGAATCATAACAATCCAATGATCTCCTCAAGATCACTCAAAAACCAAGAACACACACTCAACTTCTCAACAACAGAAGACAGAACAAACTTCTTCTTATCCGAAAAAGGAAACAAAACAGAAACACCCCCAAACTGCTTCCGTTGCACAACTCTGATCCGAAACAGAAGAAAATACTGACGAACAGCATAAGCACAGATTAGACAACCCAGCACAGAAATATGGTTCCATATATCCATAAAGAAAAACTCAGATGTTCCTCCTAAACCTTAGTTGTTTCACCCACTTCTATCTCAGGGAACCATCCATCTACTAACTGAACCATCTGTAACAATCTTGGAAAGAAAACTCGATCTCCAAATGCAGACAAACTCTGACTTCCAGAAGACGTTCGGATAATCTCCAACAATCCAAAGAACATACCACCGCAAGTCACTTTTGCGATCAACTCAGCCTAAATCCAAAGAAACTGCTCTCTCTTTACCAAACAGAACAGCTTATGCTGGCTTAGCCAACTTACTAGAGAAATGGATCTACTCTACTGCTTTTGAATTCCACTTCAGAAAAACTATCCAGCCAGAAGACTTCCTACCAACTCAGAACACTCTGCTAAACTCAGCCACATCACCGAGCAGACTCACTTCTTACTCTTATTCCAAAGAAACATCTTCGGAAATATCTATAGTCACTGCATCTCATCATGCAGCTACTAATTCTTGAGATATAAAGACACCTTTACTTGCTTGCTTCTGCCCTAACGACAGATCAAAACTCAATTCTGCACTTCAAAGATGAACTCCGGACCTTAACAGGTTACCTTCAGAGATCGATGAAGTCTTTTATCACAACAGAACTCACTCGAGACTGTATTAGGTCTACAGTCTCGACAAATACACTTCCAACCTCATCTACCTTTATAACTTATATTGGAAAATCCTGAACGGGTAATCCAACAAATAGGTAGAAATATAAATATATATATTAAAAATACAAATACGCTCTCTCAAGATAGACACCACTACAGAGCCTAGGTATTCACTCAACCTAATGCTCTAATACCAAGTGAGACGACCCAACTTTTTACCACCAGAAAGTCGTATCATCCTTAAGAAAGAAAGGGATAGAAAAGAGAAAAGAAAGAAGAGAAAGAAGAAACAACACAAGAATCTCAACAGCGGAACGGGTAAATTATATTAGTGACATAAGTATAACATAGTATACATCAAATATCAGAGTTACAAGACATATACAACACATACTAGACAGTTATAAACACCAGTCTAGTTATTACAAGTCAATCACAATACAGAAACACTCAGAGATACCAACACAGCGGAACTATATAACTATACGCAGAAGCCTCCTACTCCATATGCTCCTCCACAATTCGTCAAAGCTAACATGAATCCTAACCTGAATTCCCTTGGCTAAAAAATTTGAGTACCCAAGAGTTAAAGAAAAACAGAAATAACTCCGGGTCAAACATGGGTCTGGTGTGAGTAACAGTTTAAAGTTGCTTAATTTTCAAAACCTTTTGAAAGAAAAGTATCACGTAAGACTTCCAACATATAAACATGGAAAAGTTTTTACCTTACGCTAACCAAAACATTTGATAGGAAATCTGATGATATTATAATAGGTTCTAGGGTTTTCAAATAAATAAGAAATAGCCGAAATTGTTACATTATTAAATTCCAGCTACTAGCCACAAAAGTGGGTAATACAATCAAAACGGTTGGCACTTATTGGATTTTGGATTCCATACAATGGCAGGGCTACTGGGTACAACCGTCACAGTACGTGGCCTAGATCACCGTACCGAGGATTACTCCCAATCCCCTGCAACACAAAGCCGGACCCATTCCTTACTGAACAGTTCCTACTAAGACTACCCCGACGGTTGTCATGATCAATCGTCCATACAGCCGAAATATAAAGGACCTCTAGACAGGGCTAAATCTTACTCTCAAGTGGGGGCTACCCACGAAGACTTGCTGCACCTCCCCTGTTTTAGCCATTCCCGGTTGATGAGGCTTGAGGCTACGATTACCTTTATAGGACACATCACTTAGAATGCTCATCGTCCGCCTGACGATGTTCTAAAAGCATTCAGTCCATACAAGTTCGTTCCGGGTTCGAACGAAACCGAAGGCATTATCTCGTTACACTCATTTTATCACCCTCAGATTTAACGACAATAACCCTTGCACTCTGAATCACCATCTCGAATCTATAAGTACTATTTCGTCAAACTCATTACGGAATCACCCATAGAGTTATACTGACGTATAGCCCTTGCACCTCGAGTCTTCACTCGCTCTACTTGGATTATCGACCTAACGTTTAATTTGGGATCGATGTGGTTTTCGGATCCCAAATATGGAAACCCGATTCCGGTCTCATCGAAATCCACAGCGTGTCTTTTAGGTCCAAGTTGTGTTAAGTTTAAAACAATTCAATTCATTATCTAAATATACACAGATAGATAATTCACAACACAATAGATAATCAACCTTATCATTATCAACAGATAATTCATACCATAATCAGATAATCCACATTATCATCCAAAAGCAACCAATGCATCCATATCACATACACTACTCATCTCATAACTGAGATTACAAACCATACCAGGCAACCAATACCATTCATCGAACATAAGCAATGATCTAAAGATCACACTTTCTATAATTAATTTGAAATGAATTAAATTAATTACCTAAACTCTAATTAATTTAAAATGAATTAAATTAATTACTTCATCATTAAAATTATGCTTAACTTAACCATCCATTGATTTCAAATCAATTTATAAATCATCATCTTAATATTTCAATTAATATTGATTAACTATCTCTAATTACAATAAGTAATTAGCTTATAAGTTAATCACCCAAGTTAATTACTTAAACCCTTTGCAAACAATTAACTTGTAATTACTAAATTAATTGATTAACTAAAATTAATTACATTAATTACTTATTCGTTATTAATTATACCATAATTAATCAATTCCAAATTACATCATTAACTAATTAATTAATGATTTCTGACTACAATTAATAAATCTCTAAATATATATTAATTACATAAGTAATTAATCTAAAATTAATCCACATATAAATATTAATCACCTATGATTAATAACCATTCAGTAATTAATTACTTTAATTACTCATCCCATAATTAATTATTCTTAATTAACTATCTAAATTAATCCCCTTGATTAATTTCAAAGTGATTTAAATCCAAATTACTTCTAAAATAAATATCTTTAATTACATCCTGTAATTATTAATCAGTTACTTCCTTAAGTAATTACAAATTCATAAATTACATAAAGTAATTATCAAAAAGAATCAACAAATGTTTAAATTAATTTAACTTAATTAATCTAAACTAATCACATTAATCAAATTAATTACACCAAGTAATTAATTCATTAGTTACTTTCATTAAGTAATTAAACTTAAACAATTACATAAATGATTATTATAAATTAATTAATCTAATTAATTATCTAAATTAATCACATTAATTAATTGTAATATAATCTTAAGTTAATTATATTTGTTAATTACTTAATTAATAAATTAATTTATATTAATCATTATTAATTATCAATTAATTAATACTAATTACAACTTAATTAATCACTAATTATTAATTAATTAAGTATTAATTAAAATCTTAATCATTAACTAAAATTTAATTAACCATCCTTAATTATAGATTAATTAACCTTAATTAATTAATCTCGAATCTAATTAATTAACTTAAAAATCATTAATTACTTAGCTAAACATCCACATAATTAATTAATTAATTAATTAATTTTCATCTTAATTACCTTAATAATTAAATGAATCCAATCATTTAATTCTATTTATCTTTTAGATAAACATTTCTTATTTAATTATACATTTAAAAACAAAATGTTTTTAAATTTACTTTAAATTCTAATTAACTTCATTTTAAACTTAAGACTCAAATTTATCTTAAATAAGATTTTAAAACAATTTAAAACTTTTTATCATATATGTTAAAACATCTACCTTATCAATAAGTTAAAACATTTTAAATTACAAATTCAATTTAAATTCAAATCAATTTAAAATTTTCTTTTAAGTTTCAAAATTGGAATACGACTCTTAAATTCATTCTAGATTTAACTTAAATCTACACCTTAAATTTAAATGCAAATCATCATTTTGAAGCAAATCTAAATTTAAGCCTTATTTGAAATCTGCAAATTTAAATTAAAAATCCAGATTTAAAACTTGAATTTAAACTCATTTTAAATTTCTACTTTAAAAATTTAACCTTTCAATTCAAATGCTAAACACATATGCATCTACACTTGTGAGTTTGGAATCAAATTTAAATTTTAAAAACATAATTGAATTTAATTTCAAACAATCTAATTTTAAATTCTTATTAAAATTTTAGGTTTTAAAAATCTAGTTTAAACTTAAATTTTCAATTTGAACTTAATATTTTAAAACAGAAAACAGTTTCTGTTTTCATTTAAAACCAAACTTAAATTTTTAAAAATTTAAATTATTTTTAAAAACCAGAATTCAAACTTATCTTAATTCATATTTAAATTCAGGTTTAAATCCTAAGTTGAGATTTTAGTTCATATTTAAAACTTGCTTTGAATCTTCAAAACTACAAACAGGTTTCTGATTTTAGATTTAAAACCCAATCTAAAATTTAAAAACTCAATAATTCAAAGACCAAAATTTAAATTATTTGAATTTATATCTAAATTCAGGTTTTCAAACTTGGTTTCAAATTTTTAGTTTGCTTTTCAAATCTCCACTTCAATTTTATGAAATCTGGAAAAAAAACTGTTTCCCTGGTTTTGTTTTAAAACCTGCAACACCACTCACTCGAGTCTTCTCTGCCTTTACTTCGAGTCAACAACTTCTCTGCTCCGCGTCTCCCTTCAAAATACCCGAGACCATCACGAGACAAAAACCCTGCAACCAAAATATCATCAATATGCACACCACTGCACTGTGCACCCAACCACCGACTCCGGCCATCACTGGCCATCATCAACGGACATCCCCCATCGACTAGTGACCCCACTTCAACCTTCAACCCTCAGAATCCCAGAATTCAACTTGAATTTGAATCCAAGTTTTAAAAAAGAAACTGGAAACACAAGATCCCAACCCAATCAAACCTGTCAATATCCAATTCTCCCATCTCCGATCACCTTTACACACCATACTCCGGCGATGTCTTCATCAAAACAACATATAACAATACCCAGAAAATCAAAGAACTCGATCCATTTAAGAAGCCACAGCACTCAATTCCTTGAACCCAATAAAAACTAGGGTTCTACACTTTAAATCCCAATTACAACCCTAAAATAAAATTTCAATCCACTATAGTAATTTTCCTACAATCTTTGGTAGCTAAACTATCCCCAGAATCAAATTCACCCAATTCCAATGAAAGCTTCAACTGTACTTGACCAATATGTAAAATACAGTGTTTTTGAGACTGCACTATATGTACAGCACTATAAATTGAAATTTTTGTTTTAAAATTTTTGAATTCACTTAATGATTCTACTAATAAACCTGAAACATTAAATTATAACATTTGAATTTTAGTCTAGGCAAATTTGTTCTGTGTAACTTGATTTTTCAGGTTACAGACAATCATACTTAATATATATAAAATTTGAACTTCACCATTCTAAAACAAACATGATTTGTTCAAAAATCTAAGTCTTAATCAGCAAACAAGTCAAAGGAAGAATTCAGGAATCAAACATGAGTTTGAAATTTTGAAAAACACACATGCACAGTCATCATCTTGTTTACAGATACATACTTGCAGGTAAAATATTCATGGCAATTTCATATATGTTCATTTGTAATTTACAAAACATGCACAACTTTACCTATTTAATAAGTTTATAAATGAGTTACTCACCTGTATTAGCAAAACGCAGAGCACTGTCCAGATTTTTAATGAAATGTTGATGCTATCTTGATGGTTGCAGATGCAAATTCCCCAGGTTCTACATGCAGGCAGCCTATTTCCAGGCTTTAGAAAAAATGCAGGTCTACAAACTTGATTGGAAATGCAGAATCTTGCATTTCAGATGAATGCATGTTTTAGTTTGTTGCATGCAGGTCCTTTTTGTTTCCAGATTGAAGAAACAAAATGCAAACATCTTGCTTGCTTAAAGTTGTTGTATGCAGGTTTGAAAATGGGGATGGGATTTGAGAAATACTGGTGTTAGCTTGAAATTGTTGAATGCATGTTTTATTTTGGAGGATGCAAATTTGTATTTTGAGGAGTTGAATGCAATGCATTTGAATAGGTTTTTGAGGATGAAAATGTTATAGAACTTTGATTTTCAGATTTCTTTGTTTTAGAATGAAAAATGCAAAAGAGGAGAAGAAATGAGTAAATGCAATGTTTTATAGCTAGTTTATGATGAATTAAAATTAAAGAAAAATAAATATTGAAACATGACACTTGCCTTAAGTGTTAACATTTGTTAAATTCCTTATTCAAACATCTAACACATGTTTACATATGTTCTAACATACATACACATGTCTTGTAAATGTTTTTGTTATTTAAATTAAGATTAATGAATGTTTAAACTTAGTTAATTATTTAGTTCTTAGACTTAGTTATGTATATATTTAATTTCTAAAGAACAAAGAAAAGTATTATTATAAATAGAACAATATACAATTAAATCATTTATCAAAGATACCTTTAAATAATTAAAATAGATTTATAAAAGAGGTTACAATAACTTACATGAATACATGTTCATATTTTAAATTGTATTTTAAATTTCAAATTAAATTTAAAAATCAAAATTATCAATTAATAATTTAAAAAGAATAACACAAATATATTGTAACATATTTTAATATACAAACGTAAGTTAAAATGAAATTTTAAACCAATAAAATATTTATCTTACATATTTAAAATCATATAGTTATTTAATTAAATATTTTTGAAAGCTTAAATTAAAAATAAATCACAATACATAATTTTCAAAACATTAAAATTATGCTATACTAATTTAATTAAAAACAACTTGTCTATTTAAAATGTATATAAATACATATACATTATAAAATAGAAAACAATTTATTAACTCATTAAAAATAATTTCACAAATTAAATATTTAAATAAAGAAGATTATTAAATCAAATCAAATTTATTAACAAAAAATATCAATTCAATATAAATTTAAACACAGATTATCAAATTTATATTGTCCAAAATTCCGGGATATTACATTACCGTAGTTTCACACAAACTTTTTTCAATCGCATTGATTATTAAATTGTTAAAAATAAACGAATATGATGATGATAAATAGCTTTATACAGTTGATATGCATTTAGTGTGATAATGTAAATTTGAATTTAATAAAACAATAAGTAAATATTTTTCATTCTACTAAAATACACATAATTAAAACTTTAATCATGAAAATACCAGAAGAATAATTTTCGAGTGTGGATGTCTTCGTATCCGCATCTGCATCCATGTTCCATATCGTATATTATCTGCTTTTCTGATATGGATGCGGACGGATTTTGGATTTTTCGAGTATCCATTGTGAACCCTATTCTATCGTCTTTTACCTGTCCTCATACGATGCACACACATGTTAATCGTTTATTTTTCTTCGTCATCTATTCATAGGATATGATGGATTCATTGTTAATGAATGTGATTTCTTGTGTCACATGAAACAGTAATAAGGCACAAAAAATTGAATTCTCTCCAAACCATGAGTACATACTCAAAAAGAAATTATCCAACTTGTCATCTCTACTACCTTTCAACATCTGATGGTGCAAAAGACCTGAAGCGAGGTGCACTAATATGTACGTAATTTCTTCGGATGGAATATTGTACCAAGCTATTTATTCTTCCAAATACCAATAGTTAATAAGGCATAAATTGATTGTCAATTTTTTCTACATTGATTCAATGTATTGATTCAATGTAAGCTAGACAATAGATGTAGCTGACTCTAGCTTTGAGAATTAAGTTTATATGTGGTTGCATTCTTATGAAAAAATTCATAAAAAAATATTCAAGTCTATTTATGTTATTTCTCACTTCATTCAGTTAGCATAATAGATTTGTAACTTTTGCTACAAATGATTGAGCAAAGCATCTTAGTATAATTTGTCTAATGCCATTTTAAATGTGTAAATAATGACTTTGGGGAAGATAAAGATGAAGTCAACTGATTTGAGTCCAATAAATGATAAATGGACCTAATGATGAAATTAGTTAGTAAATAAAAAGAGAAATAAAACTTATCAACATTTATTATGATTTTGTCAATCAAAATCTAACCAACTTACCCATTTAGAAATCAAATCGAAGAATATAATTTTTTACTTAAGTATATTAGTAATCATATTAAATGATACTTGGTTAGTATCAATTATAAATATGTATACTATAAAATATTTCTAAGATAATACAGTGAGCTTTCAATAAATTTTCACTATAGAATACAGTAATCTGCTTTATTTTAAGATAGACTTATTGCTTAGGTATGTATAGTCAGTTTGCAAACATTACATATGAAAATAAAAGAATTTCTTTTAGCATGTATCGGTCTAAATCTTAGTATTCTGTAGCCCAAAAACCAAAGACTTGTTTGGTATTATTTTATACTTTGTGTTTTCCATTTTCAACATTCATAACAAAATATGAGGATAATGGAATAAAATATAAAATTTTAGACCATCGCGACGACAGTAAAAGAATAACGGGGGAGATGTTAGGACGATGTAGGGGATGAATTGTTTTCCATTCTTCTGTCATTTCTTAAAACACAAAAAATAAAATAATTTTTTTTTCTATTTTATATTCAAACGTCATTTCTCAAATTGGTTGTTTTTTTAAAAAACATCCATCGTACAAATGTTTTTTGAACGAAAACATAAAAAAATATATCAAACCAAACGAAACCTAATGTTTCTGAGAATCAAACTATAGTCAACCCGTGATTAATTATAGATCCTTAACCAACACAGTGAAAAATAGCGTAAACCATTTTTCAAGGACGAACCAAAAAAGGGGTATCGGGATTAAACCTTTTAAACTTTCTGAGAAGTCACATAAAAAAGCCACACAATTTTTGCTACGTAGATTTAGGTGATTTAGTTATAGAATGACCTAAAGATACAGGAGGTCGTACATTAATCGGTTAAGAACATAATAAGATTATATTCCCAACACATTCTCAACTTTAACTTGAACGATTATACATGAATATGCCCATACTAGACAATGTGTTTCCAAAAGATTATGCATAATATGCAAATTTTAAATTATAAGGACAAGACCTGTCACTGGAACAATTTTAAAATTATTTATTTATATGTATATTCATATAATATTAATACAAAAATCTCGATGGACATGAGTATAGTGGCTCGATCAACTAGACCATCGAAATCTATGATCTTGGACAAACATTGTTTGACAAATTGTTCAGTAGTAAATGTTATGATGAAGTCATTTCTTAACTATTCCAGTTATGCTACTTTTAACAGAGTAATTGTTCGAGCATAACTTTTAGTAATACAAAATATTTAGACAGCAATACACATATTCACAACGTGCATACTTAACTTTACTAAGTTTTGCTAAAGTATAAGTAGAAAGATGAGAAAAGTAAAAAGCATAGGATTATCATTACTTCAAAGTAACATTGAGGCATTTATGACACTGAATGATTAAGCAACATTATAACCCATTTTATTCAAATTTTAAATAGTTACAAGCTCCATTCATATACTTTTCTCACTCTTCTTCAATTCAAGAATGGAGGAACCTTTTGACCTAGACAGAGGAAAATCAATGATTAGTAATTTAGTAAGATGTAGTAAAATAAAAGAATAACTAAATATGAATATCAATATCATTACCACCACAAATGGATCCAGGTGTTATTGGATTCCCACAAAATTTTGCAACATATGCTACTTTTTGCAAACTATATTCATTCCAGGATGCCGCTGGATTATTTGCGCAGCAACATGCCATGTCAGCTGACTTATAAACATTACAACATTCGGGAGATGGGTCGATTTGTGGACCACTAATCAGTACAAACTTTGCACAAAACTGAGTCATTTTTGTTAAATCTCCATTACAGACTTCAGCATTAGCTTGATAATTTGGGATTTGCATGATCATGATTACTAAAATGATTACTGATTTTAGATTATGAACTGTTATTTTAAATACTTCTTTCACTTTTTTATGATGGAATGAAGGGCTTTACATGGTTTATATAGGGATGTTTGCTAAAGAATTATGAATAAATATAATATTTTGATCTTATCCTCATACCACTTTTTTCTCAAGCATATCTTTGTTCAATTCATTTAAATATTTTTTATTGTTTCAAAGAAAAGGTGGTGTGATTTTTATCCCTTTTGTGACGCCCCACTCCTAGAGCCTCGTTAACAAAGAGTATTACATAGGTAATACTGTCGGCTAACGCGGACAATGGAGTATAATGGAAGCGACCATATGTAATCTTACCTTAACTATTCACTAAATACGTCGAAAAGTAGTCACATTGAAATTCGACCTATTCAATAAATATTTAAAGCAAAACTACAATGGCTAAAGGATCTATCAGAAGAAAATATAACAACTCAAATGTAATTCACATCACAGAACAAACGATCATCATATACACATAAACGGATACACAACAGAGTATACAAAATAATACATGTCAAGTGGTAAAGGAGATCACAATATACAGACGAGACAAAAAGAGTATAAATAACAGAGTTACAACAGATAAGGACCACAAAAGACGCTACAACAAAATGAAGCTAGCGAATAGTCCATGCGGAAGCAAAATAGGCTAAGTCCAAAAGCACCTAACCTGAAACAACTCGGTCTGACCCGAGTATAAATTACACGGATCAGTCTAGCTAAACAAATCAGTTAAATAAACTGAACAACAATAAACCTGCAAGGCTACAAAGCATAATAGATATCTCTAAAAGAGATAACACAATCATCTAACGAAAGATGAATCATATAGATCAAGCCTGATATCATCAGCATCATATAGAAACAAAGGATAAGAATATCCCAAAGCAAGCCATAAGGCAAACAACAAATACGGATAAATACGAGTTCCACAAGGTAGACGCTATATCTCGTGTGGCTCCAAAGAACCCATACAGAAAAGCAATACCTAGGGAATATACATATAAATGAAACATCATGAGCGGTGGTGAGTAAACCACTCCGTTATCTCTTGAGCGGTGGTGAAGAAACCACTCCAATATCTCTTGAGCGGTGGTGAAGAAACCACTCCATTATCTCTTGAGCGGTGGTGAAGAAACCACTCCATTTTCTCTTGAGTGGCGGTGAAGAAACCACTCCGAAAGCAATACTAAAGATAACCGACAACCCCAAATATTTTTGCGAGTCGGGGCAAAGGACCAACTCCAAAGGTGATATTTAAAGGAAACAAGCCAGAGGAGACAGTCCGAAGACATTATCCCAACGGCAGCATGTGTCACAAACTCCCAGAGAGGAATCCGAAAAGTGGTAACGTGAGTCCCATAACCACCCGTTCGCACTAAACGGTTTACTATCCGTTAGTTTATTTCACACTCAAAGCAGTACAAATTTACCTCATATCATTGAGAAAACAAACCCGAAGGCCAAAATGATCAATCGAATAGGTCGGGCATTAATCAGAAGGATAAACGCACAGATTCATGGTCCGTGTTTTGCCTAACCATTTAATCACCCTTCTACTTCGCTCGAAGTGCGAAAGTGTGTGTTTTAAATAGAATTTATGAATTGGAGAAACGAGCCTTTAAATGCGATTTGAGAGATTATTTTATAAAAACCCGTGGATGGAGTCAAGAGTAAGTTATCAAAGTCAAAGATCCTATAACAAACACTAAAAAGCAACTTGAATCGATAGAATCCGAAAAAAATCAATCAAATATGCAAAATAAGGAAAACAGGCAAAACCAAGCAGGTCGGTCGACCGGACTGCAGGGCTCGGTCGGCCGGCCAGATGTAGAAACCCAATTATGGCTCGGGGCAGCAGGTCGGTCGACCGAAGCCTGCACTCGGTCGGCCGAACCTGGTGATTTTGCACTCCCTGCCCTACTTCAATGAAATGCAAATTCTTTCCAATTCCAAAACAATGGCACATGCATACTTGTTAGGAATTCATACCAACACCCATGATATCAAGAGAAGTAGATGTGAGTTCAAAACTCGCCTTTTTACACAAAACAAAGAAGATGAAGGAGCACAAATGCAAGGAATCAACCAATTACACTCCACTTCAACACTACAAGCTTCAATCTAGAATCAAAGCAAGTATTTCCTAAGTTAGGGTAAGGAAAATTACTGAAATTGAAGAGGAGAAGAGAGGAGAAGATGGAGATGAACTTACCTATGGATTCCCTATGAATTTGGAGCAAGAAATCAAGATACAAAGGGGAACTAGGGCTTGCTAATTTCTAATTCCTCTTCCTTTCCCCCATTTTCTGTTCTAAGCTTAAGTTTTAAGAAATGAATAAGTGAATGAGAGGAGTGGCTAAGCTAGAGGATTAGTTAAGCTAGTAGGCTGAACCCAACCCAATAGAAAAAGTAACCAAAATTCACAAACTCCAAACATATCAAAGATTATACTCAAAAAGATCGCAAACGCCATTTTGGAACCAATGGAGGTAGTTTCGAGTTCCAATTCGGCCATTTGCAGAAAGTAACATTTCGGACCAAAATCCGACTAACGACGCTATATTTAAATTTAACATTTAAATATAAAATCGTTAAATATGCGGGTTGTTACAGATCTCCCCTCCTTACAAAATTCCGTCCCCGCAATTCCTAGAGACGATATTTGTAACAACTACATACAATTAATCAATCAAAAGAAAAGAAAATAAGTTTGAGATGAAAAGACATACTCACCGTTTTAAAGCAAGGAAAGAAAACTCGGATAAGATCGCTCAATAAATTCTCTGGTTTCCAAAGTACAGTCATTGGGATTAGCGGACCATTGAACTTTAACGAGCGGCACGTCCTTGTTCCGAAGGTGTCGCACCTCCGTGTCAAGCACGCGAATAGGTTGCTGTACAATAGATAAGCCCGGTGAGACCTCAAGCTCTTGCAAATCAGGAGAAGTAATAACAGAACCCGACTCCCGGAGACACTTCCGAAGTTGCGAGACGTGAAACACGTCATGAATGCCAGATAAATGAGCTGGAAGTGAAACTCTATAAGCCACAGGGCCAATACGTTCAGTAAGAGAAAACAGTCCTATATAACGAGGAGCCAATTTTCCAGTCGTACTGAAACGCATAACCCCCTTCAAAGAAGAAACACGAATAAAAACAAGATCGCCGATCGAGAACTCGAGAGGCTTCCTACGGTTGTCCGCGTAGGATTTCTGGCGACTCTGTGCCTCTTTCATTCTCAACCGAATAAGATCAATCTTCTCAGAAGAATCACGAACAAAATCTGGACCAAGAATAAGCTTCTCACCAGATTCTAACCAACAAGGAGGTGACCGACATGGCCTTCCGTATAAGGCTTCGAAAGGAGCCATACCGATACTAGACTGAAAACTATTGTTGTAGGAGAATTCTACAAGAGGTAGGTGATCCTCCCAACTACCACCGAAATCAAAGGTACAAATACGGAGAAGATCTTCCAAAATACGATTCACCCGTTCAGTCTGTCCGTCAGACTGCGGATGATAAGCTGTAGAAAAATTAAGCCTTGTTCCCAAAGCTTGCTGAAGACTCTTCCAAAAATGACTCGTGAATAAAGGATCACGATCACTCACAATAGAACTAGGAACACCGTGAAGTCTCACGATTTCCTTGACATACAACTTAGCCAAATGCGAAGCAGTCCTATTAGACTTAATAGGGACAAAATGAGCAGACTTGGAAAGGCGATCAACAATAACCCAAATGCTAGAATGGCCCGATCTCGAATGAGGTAGGCCGTCAATGAAATCCATAGATATCTGATCCCATTTCCATAATGGAATCTCAAGAGGCTGAAGAAGACCAGAAGGACGCTGATGCTCGGCTTTAAAACGCTGACAAGTTATGCAATTGCTCACATAACTCGCCACATCGCTCTTCATCCCTTCCCAATAATAAAGACGACGCATATCGGCATACATCTTGCTACTACCCGGATGAATGGTATACTTAGAACGGTGGCAATCATCAAGCATGTCATGCCTAAGTGCAAAATAAGAAGGCACAAAAAGATGGTTCTTCTTACGAAGACACCCATGAGAATCCATGCTAAGATCTTGCAACACCTCATCACAAGATCCAGACTCACAAAGCTGAATAAGATGCAACAAATCAGGGTCACGCCGTTGGGCATCGGCAATACGATCCAATAAAATAGGTCGAGCTCCCAAACTAAATAATAGAATTGGAGAATTAGAAGATGAACCTCGATCACGAATTGCACAAAAAGATAGAGTCTCAAGAATATTCCATTCGGCGAGCATCATAGAAATAACAGCCGAATGTTTGCGACTAAGCGCATCTGCAACACGATTACCCTTACCAGGGGTATACTGGATATCAAAGTCATAAGAAGCAAGAAACTCGAGCCAACGCTGTTGTCTCATATTGAGTTCCTTCTGAGTGAACAAATACTTCAAAGATTTATGATCGGTATAGAGAATGAAGCGCTCGCCCAATAAATAATGTCGCCAAATCTTCAAGGCAAAGACAATGGCGGCTAACTCAAGATCATAAGTGGCATAGCGAACTTCATTCGGACGCAGTTGCCTAGAAGCATAAGCAACTACCCGATCCTTCTGCATAAGAACAGCACCGAGGCCACTACCACAAGCATCGGTGTAGACAACAAGATCATGATTCCCTTCGGGAACCACTAGAATAGGAGCATTAGTGAGAAGTTCCTTCAATGTCTGAAAGGAAGCTTCACACTTGTCGGACCAATCAAAACGAATGCCTTTCCGAGTAAGGCAAGTGAGAGGAAGCACAACACGGGAAAAATCCTTAATGAACCGACGGTAACAACCCGCCAATCCAAGGAAACTACGAATCTCATGAATATTTTCAGGCCTCTTCCAATTCTGGATGGCTTCGATCTTTGAGGGATCGACAGAAATGCCATCGGAAGATACAACATGGCCTAAAAACTTAACATTATTCTCCCAAAAGTGGCACTTGGAGAATTTGGCTCTAAGCTGATGACGACGAAGAGTACTCAAGACAATTCTCAAGTGATTAGCATGCTCAGCTTCAGACTTAGAATAAATAAGGATATCATCAATGAAGACAAGCACGAACTTATCGAGATATTCCCGGAATACCCGATTCATGAGATCAACAAAGAAAGCAGGAGCGTTCGTCAAACCGAACGGCATAACGAGCCACTCAAAAGAACCATAACGAGTGCGGAAAGCGGTAAGAGGTATGCTATCCTCCGCGACTCGTAACTGATGGAAACCTGTGGCAAGGTCAAGCTGAGAAAAGACCTTAGCACCACTCAATAGATCGAACATGTCATCGATCCTAGGCAAAGGATACCTATTTCTAATGGTCAACTCGTTAAGCTTGCGATAGTCAATGCAAAGCCTAAGAGTTCCATCAGATTTCTTCACAAAGACGACCACGGATCCCCACGGAGAAAAACTAGATTGAATCAATTGCTTGGATTCAAGCTCTAAAAGCTGCTTCTTGAGTTTCTCATTTTCCTTTGTAGACTTCCTCGTGGGAGGACGACTAACTGGCTGCGCGCCTGGAATGAGATCAATGCGGAACTCAATTGCCCGTTTGGGTGGCAAACCCGATACAGGCTCAAAAACATCAGAAAAGTCACAAGCAATAGGAATACGAGATACATCATCACCATCTCGCGAATCAAGAGAATACAAAGCCATCTCGGAATTATCCACATCCCGAAGAACAAGAGATAACTGAGAAGGCGAATCAGGATGACAAAGATATAAAATTCTCTCGGAACAAATAATCTTGGCATCGTACCTCACTAGCCAGTCCATACCAAAAATCATATCAAAATCCAAATGAGAAACAACGTGCAGATTCGCACGGAAAGAAAAGCCACATAAAACAATCTCAATATCATCACAAAACAAGCTAAGGGTCGCGGATCCCCCAATAGGATTCGCAATCCTTAAAGAAGTAACCATACAAGAAACATCCAAAGATAAATCATCAACGAGCTTCTTCGATACGAAAGAATGTGAAGCACCCGTATCGAAAAGAACTCGTATACTATGATCATGAAATAGAATAAAACCTTCCAAAATAGATGGAGATATACCTTTGTATTGAGAAGGACCTCCAGAAGCATTCGCTACATTTAACTTGCCAGATGAAGAATTATTCGGAGCAATGGGACAAGTGGAACTACGATGACCTTCCCTCTTGCAGTAATGGCAGAAGAGAGGCTTTGGACAAGCTCGAATAATATGATCCGGAGAACCACAATTGAAACACTTTCGAACGAAAGGTGTTCCGGAAGACTGAGGCTGAGAACTAGGACCACCAGTCTTCTTCTTCTTAGAAGAAAAAGGCTTCTTCTGAATTGGAAACGGCCTCTTGTTGGGGTTCTTAGAAACCTCAACATATACATCACTATCACCCTCCTTCTCGATGGTCTCGAGGTGAAGTGCCGAATCAACCAATTCCTCGAAAGAAAGCTTAAGCTGGAGCAACAAAGACTTCCTAAGATATTTCTTAAGACCAGAAACAAACTTCAAATTCTTCTTGTAAGAAGTGCTGATGAATTCAAGACCATACTGAGATAAAGCCTCGAACGATACGACATACTCAGAAACAGAAGATTTCCCTTGCTTCAACTCAAGGAAGCGACGGGTCAATAATTTTTTTTCAGATTCAGGAACGAACTTGAGTTCAAATCGTCCCCGAAACTGTGTCCAAGAAAGAGTAGACTCATCAATCTCGGCTACAAGAAGCTTATACCAATCAAGAGCACGCTCTTGTAATAAGCTAGAAGTCACAAGAACTCGATCATGGTCAGAAAGATCCATGCGAGAGAAGATACGCTCGCATGTGCGAAGCCAAGCTTGGACTTCAAGAACAGACTCGGAGCCCTTAAACGGTTTTCCTCCAAGATGAGCAAAATCACTGCACTGACGTGCAAAAGCAGACTTGCGAGGTGGAGACACTCGAGGAGGAACGGGAGGCTGAGTGCTCCTAAACAACTCCATAAACTGATCGACAAACATATAAACGCCATCCGGATGTGAGCCATTGGACTGCCCAACACCTGAACGTCGACCTCTGCCTCTTCCAGACATAAGCTGAAAGTCAAGATAAGGAAAGGATTACTCACAAGGTAGATATTGCAATATGGAATACTACGGAATTAAATGCATTCCTAGACGTATTCCCAAACTCTATCTAACCTTGATTGAATAAAGAGACACGATGATTCAAAGATTTGTATCACTTATACACTTTGATGTACCATAATATGTGCATCTATTCTGTGTTTATCATATTTTATTCTGAACTCAGCTCTGATACCATGCTGTGACGCCCTAGTCCTAGAGCCTCATTAACAAAGAGTATTACATAGGTAATACTGTCGGCTAACGCGGACAATGGAGTATAATGGAAGCGACCATGTGTAATCTTACCTTAACTATTCACTAAATACGTCGAAAAGAAGTCACATTAAAATTCGACCTATTCAATAAATATTTAAAGCAAAACTACAATGGCTAAAGGATCTATCAGAAGAAAATATAACAACTCAAATGAAACTCACATCATAGAACAGTCGATCATCATATACACATAAACGGATACACAACAGAGTATACAAAATAATACATGTCAAGTGGTACAGGAGATCACAATATACAGACGAGACAAAAAGAGTATAAATAACAGAGTTACAACAGATAAGGACCACAAAAGATGCTACAACAAAATGAAGCTAGCGAATAGTCCATGCGGAAGCAAAATAGGCTAAGTCCAAAAGCACCTAACCTGAAACAACTCGGTCTGACCCGAGTATAAATTACACGGATCAGTCTAGCTAAACAAATCAGTTAAATAAACTGAACAACAATAAACCTGCAAGGTTACAAAGCAAAATAGATATCTCTAAAAGAGATAACACAATCATATAACGAAAGATGAATCATATAGATCAAGCATCATATCATCGGCATCATATAGAAACAAAGGATAAGAATATCGCAAAGCAAGCCATAAGGCAAACAACAAATACCAATAAATATGAGTTCCACAAGGTAGACGCTATATCTCGTGTTGCTCCAAAGAACCCATACAGAAAAGCAATACCTAGGGAATATACATATAAATGAAACATCATGAGCGGTGGTGAGTAAACCACTCCGTTATCTCTTGAGCGGTGGTGAAGAAACCACTCCAATATCTCTTGAGCGGTGGTGAAGAAACCACTCCATTAACTCTTGAGCGGTGGTGAAGAAACCACTCCATTTTCTCTTGAGCGGTGGTGAAGAAACCACTCCGAAAGCAATACTAAAGATAATCGACAACCCCAAATATTTTTGCGAGTCGGGGTAAAGGACCAACTCCAAAGGTGATATTTAAAGGAAACAAGCCAGAGGAGACAGTCCGAAGACATTATCCCAACGGCAGCATGTGTCACAAACTCCCAGAGAGGAATCCGAAAAGTGGTAACGTGAGTGCCATAACCACCCGTTCGCACTAAACGGTTTACTATCTGTTAGTTTATTTCACACTCAAAGCAGTACAAATTTACCTCATATCATCGATAAACCAAACCCGAAGGCCAAAACGATCAATCGAATAGGTCGGGCATTAATCAGAAGGATAAACGCACAGATTCATGGTCCGTGTTTTGCCCAACCATTTAATCACCCTTCCACTTCGCTCGAAGTGCGAAAGTGTGTGTTTTAAATAGAATTTATGAATTGGAGAAACGAGCCTTCAAATGCGATTTGAGAGATTATTTTATAAAAACCCGTGGATGGAGTCAAGAGTAAGTTATCAAAGTCAAAGATGCTATAACAAACACTAAAAAGTAACTTGAATCGATAGAATCCGAAAAAAATCAATCAAATATGCAAAATAAGGAAAACAGGCAAAACCAAGCAGGTCGGTCGACCGGACTGCAGGGCTCGGTCGGCTGGCCAGATGCAGAAACCCAATTATGGCTCGGGGCAGCAGGTCGGTCGACCGAAGCCTGCACTCGGTCGGCCGAACCTGGTGATTTTGCACTCCCTGCCCTACTTCAATGAAATGCAAATTCTTTCCAATTCCAAAACAATGGCACATGCATACTTTTTAGGAATTCATACCAACACCCATGATATCAAGAGAAGTAGATGTGAGTTCAAAACTCGCCTTTTTACACAAAAAAAAGAAGATGAAGGAGCACAAATGCAAGGAATCAACCAACTACACTCCACTTCAACACTACAAGCTTCAATCTAGAATCAAAGCAAGTATTTCCTAAGTTAGGGTTAGGAAAATTACTGAAATTGAAGAGGAGAAGAGATGGAGAAGATGGAGATGAACTTACCTATGGATTTCCTATGAATTTGGAGCAAGAAATCAAGATACAAAGGAGAACTAGGGCTTGCTAATTTCTAATTCCTCTTCCTTTCCCCCATTTTCAGTTCTAAGGTTAAGTTTTAAGAAATGAATAAGTGAATGAGAGGAGTGGCTAAGCTAGAGGATTAGTTAAGCTAGTGGGCTGAACCCAACCCAATAGAAAAAGTAACCAAAATTCACAAACTCCAAACATATCAAAGATTATACTCAAAAAGATCGCAAACGCCATTTTGGAACCAATGGAGGTAGTTTCGAGTTCCAATTCGGCCATTTGCAGAAAGTAACATTTCGGACCAAAATCCAACTAACGACGCTATATTTAAATTTAACATTTAAATATGCGGGTTGTTACACCTTTAATGTCCCTTTGGACCCATAACATCACAATGATCCACATGTGGTCAATTAGTCTACAAGTACATTTACCATAATGTACTGAGTAAATATGATTCATTAGGAATATGGAAAGATAATTTCTATTGGAAACAAAATTCATCTCACAATGAATATTAGATAAACAATCTTATTTCTTTTTAATAGTAAAATATCTTACCTTCCTACAATTTTTTTATTGTATTACTACATTTTCGAAAATTTAGAAGAAAAAATTATCCTTGTCTACTACTATTGGTTTTAAGGACTTTGAATGATAGGCTCTTATTATATACAAAGAATGACAGTCTAGTCCTCAGAATTGAAAGATGATGGAAGAAAGGTCCCTCCCGAAAAAGTTATGAAAATTAGGTCCATATTTTTAGTTTTTAGCTAATTTTCATAACTTTTGCATAACTAGTTAAAAAAATTATTAAAGATTCTACATTGTTCATATGATATTTTAAAATTTTGATCAATTTTCTAATTTTTTATTATGATTTGATGTAAATTAACAAAATTATAATGATCTTTTTTATGAAATAACATGATTTTTTGTCCATTTATTTATTATCTCATTTAGTTTGTTTTCCTTTTTAATTACTATATGTTTGTTGTACTTTTTTAATTTTTTATAACTTTTTAATATTTGAAAAGTAAATCCGTAATTTAGAACGGAACCAAAATTTTGATCGGATTACGTTTTGGTTACGAGCAGAACCAGAATGGAATATTATCGGAATAACCGGAATTCCACCAAAACTTTTAACCATAGTTTATTTGTTTCGGTATAGTACAACTCACGATGAATCAAACATTATAAACAATTTAGGTTTTGGATTCAATATTAAAGTCGAAGCGAGGACCAACTAAGCAATTTTTCAAGTACCAACCACCAGTACCAAGGAATAAAGATAGATAGGATGGAAAAACTTACTATCTATAAAGCTAAAGATTCATCATCCACCTATATTTTTGTGTATTAAATGTATGGTTTCCATTGATGCAAATCAAATCACGTCAGTTTGAGATGAGAAGTAATTCCCCAATGGTAGCAAATAGTTATCTATTAAGCGGAGGAAAGAGTACTATAAAGTGACTAATGTAATGTACAAATATGAACTAATATTACACATAGATTTGCTATGGAACTGGCATTTCCATGGAAAGCAGATGTAGAGAAGGTAGCATAGCAAATGACATCAAAGAAAAGAGTGGACCTAGTAGTCAGCAATACTGTTTTTATGTTAAGTCTAATTCCTCAACCTACTGTGAATGCAAGTGCAATGCACGTACTTAGGTGTCTAGACGATTCGACCAAGACGTATGCTTATGCCATGCAGGCTTACCTGATTGATCATGGTAGGATGAATTGACCACCGTGAGGACCAGCACCTAGAGAAGATGAGTGAAATTTTTTGTTTGATATCTAGTTGTGGCTTTTTTACTCTAAAAATTGTGATGTATTTGTATATATACCATTGGATATGATTTCCATTTTGACTTGCTAATTTGACATTAGCTTAAGTTGTATCGGATAAAAATATAAATGTGTGTGATAAATGAACGTTTCATCGATTATGTCATTGTTTTTTGTTGCTTTATGTTGTTGTTAGTGGTATTATTTTGTTTAATTGAGATACGTATGTTTCATTGTCTATTTGGCATTGTCATAATGAATGTATTTTATGTTGAGTTTGAGGGTTGGAAATACAAAAAAAATGCTGCAAAATTGCTTCAAAAAAGATATCCAAAAAGCACGAAAAAATTCAAAAATCCTATTTGAAAAGTGAAGTCAATATGACATGGAAAATATGTCACGATGATATCCGAAAAAAGGTGTCGAAAACACCCATCGTGGGAATTTTTGCTTTTCCACGCCAGTTTTTCCGACGTCAGAAAAAAACAATTTTCTGCTATACCGATCCACTTAGGATTGCTTGGTCTTCATGTCAATACTAGAGAATTTTCATTCAGATTTCCACACAAACGAAGTCCATGGCCTTCTTTCCCATGGGATTTTCAGCATCAAATTCTTCTTCAGTTGGATCCAGGTTAAGAAGGCTCTCCTTTTTTGATTATAACTCCCAACACATTTCTATTTTTCGGTAGCTCCTTTGTTGTTTAACATTACCATGGAAGAAATTTTTGTTATCCCGCTTTTTGGCAAAGCCGTGATACCAAAAGATCAATCGAAAACAAAAGGCAGTCCATCTCAAAGATTGGTTATACTTTGCTTCACTATGGATATCGCTGAATTTTTTCCGAGCCCGGATAAGGCTACAATTGATAGGACAAGACAACCGAGATCATAAGAACCAGTATTCCAAATTTCAACTCAATCCGAGTTCATATGCTCGTCTTATGATCGATTCAATCTAGAGGAAACGGCCCAGCATTCGTATCCATCACCATGGTTGATTTCGTATCCATCAAGAATGAATCCGGTTTGAATCGATCGATTTCGTATCGATCATGGGTCCAGCGGTTTCGTATCCATCGAAGAGCACCGGTTTGTATCGACGAACTTAGCTATGTTCGAATCCATCGAGTTCGTATCGATGAACTTCGTACCCATCATATAGCCGCGCTTCGAATCAGTCAGCACTTCCTTATTCGAACCCATGGCATCTCCCTACTTCGTATCCATCGGCAGATAGAGCATTTCGCGTCCATCAACTGAGGCAACGGTCACTACTTCGTATCCATCGTGGAAACCTCTATTCGAACCCATCATGGGTAGGGCACTTCATATCCGTCAGATTGTCCTATTTCGAATCCATCAAGTTATCCTACTTCGTATCCATTGAAAGGTTCCAGTTCGCATCGATTGTTTTCGTGTCCATCAAGGAAAGACTTGTTCGTAACCATTGAACATCAGTAGTTCAAATCCACTAGTGAGGCCTTATTTGAATCCATCGAGTCAATAGACCAGGGTGACGTGTGATCCCTCGAGATGAACGAGGCAAGATTTATGGAGTCGATGCGGTCAACTCAGAGTGAAGACCGGATCGAGTATGCGTGCCACATCATCACAAGACCACGTGAGTTGATGGAGTCGAAGGCATCGATTCGAAATGGTTGATTCGAACTAATCAGCCACCGAGAAACCCCATTTTGTATCGACCATATCTCATGATCCACTAATCCAAATGCCACGAAATTTTCACATGAGCTTGCGTACATGCTGAGGAATGTCTCCATAAATTTTAGCTCGATTGGACATCATCTTGATCGATACGAAATGACTTCGTATCGATCGTCGATCGAGTCGAAACTTCCTGAGGTTGGTCGCGTGGGCCCACTCACGTGCCAGAAAAATCTCCCGAGATTTGAGCGAAGTCTCAGCCTCCTACGCCTATAAATAGAGCCCAGAGCCTACAGAAAAAGGAACTTTTGACTCTCAAGCGCCCAGACTCTGCCGGATCGAGATCTCCATCATCCTATACCATATTCTCGCTATCAATTTCGAATTTCCAATTGTAACTTGTTGTGATTGCTGTAACAACTTGTAATCATTGAAAGAGAATCAATAAAACTACAAAAATCTTCATAGTGGACTTAGGTGCCGAACCACTCTAAATTGCTTGTCTGCGCATTTACTTTCCTGTTGATTGGAGTTTTTGTTAGATAATACTCATTTTCAGTTTATATTCTTCATTATTATCTCTTCAAAAACTTTAGAAGATTGTTGTGACCAATTTTGGTGCAAACACTTTGGTGCTTTCACCGAGAAAACTCAAATTTTCTCCTGCTCTTTGGATCTGTCGTCGATACCAGATTGAATAAATCTAAGAGAGAGATTCGGATTACTAATTCAAGTCCAGATTTCTTCCATACTATTCAAATTTGCATAATGTTTAGGAAAGGAATTCAACCCTCAAGATGGTTAGCACAAGGACCACCTCTAATGCTATCAATCAAGAGGAACATGATAGATAGAATACTACGCCATTACCTCCCTCTAACCAAGACACTACCGGACACTCGGAACCATCAGGTCCGGTTACCCAACAAGAGTTTCAACTGCTGCTCCAAGAGTTGACCCAGAGTCGGCAACAACTAACAGAACAACTACGTGCTAACGACGAGCTGACCAATCAGCTGAATCGCCAGAAGCAAAGGATATCTAGGAGAGACCATGCTTCTCACTCCTCCAGCGAAAGTTCTTCATCTTCTGATTATCATCATCAATCTCCACGACCCCGACTGGATAGGAGTCATATGCAAGCTGCTGGATATCAACCGGTAATAACCGATGGACAGTTAAGAGTCGGTCCATCAGCCAGTTTCCAAATCGGGCCCTCCCCCCGAGGAGGTGCCGCTCCTCACTACACCACAGAATATCGCGCCACTAACGTCGCGGTTGAACCAGGATTCGATGCCCAAAATCAGTCGAACCTGGACCATAATCAGCATGGACGTACTCCAGAACCGTACGTCCCAGAGGACTATGAGCCAAGAAGGCAAGGCGTGGACCTTCGACAGCATCCGGTCCAAACCCATAATACGGAATGCCACCATACTCCAGCATGAGCCGCACAGAACATACAAATGACGGATATTCCGACTATGACAAGTCAGATGATCCGTGAGAGCCAGGGTCTCACGAACGACGATTGGGGAATCTCTAGAAGTCACACTCCTTTTACAGACGATATTCTTACTGCTGAACCCCCACGACGATTCAGGATGTCGACTCTACCCATGTACGACGGCAACTCCGTCCGAACCAACATATTCTGAATTATGAATGGTCGATGAGCACTGCCAGAGCTGACGATGCAGTGAAGTGTTGTAGTTTCCCCATCTCCTTGGAGGGCATCGCTACCATATGGTTCACTCGACTGCCACCTCGATCCAACTCCTCCTTCGACCAGTTAGCCACAAAATTTGTTGAGCAATTCCACATGCACGTCGCAAGGCCAAAAGATGTCAACACTCTGTCTAGCGTAACCCAAGCTCCTGGAGAGACGCTCAGACACTACTTAGAGAGTTTCCATACTGCATGTGCGGAGATCAGCAATCCGAACGATAACTCCATCCTTATGGCGTTGACTAAGGGGATCGACCCTGATTCTGAGTTTGGCAACTGGTTGGCTGGAAAACCGCCTGCATCACTGGACCGTTTCCACACCAAGGAGGCTCAATTCCTAAGAAGGGAAGATGCGAAACAGTCTAGGAAGCAGACTGATGCAGGGCCAAGCACGGAAGGGATCCAGAGCAATATCGCAATCAAACAGTCCAGTGAGAGCTTCGGGAAAGTTCAGTTGAACATTAAAAACAAACAAGCACGGCGGAGAGAGAGCGTGAATCAAAATAAAAAACGAGATCAAAATCATGTCCCACAGCGCAAGAATCCTATGTTTGACAGTTATACTCCAATGAATACATCACTGGAGAACTTGTATTTACAAACCTGTAATACAATTCAATGCAAAAAACCTGCGCCAAAACCGTCGTCAGAAAGACAAATCCAGATGGGAAAATTTTGCAGGTTCCATGAAAGCTACGGGCACAATACAATGAATGTCGCCACTTACAAGATCTCGTAGAAAAATTGATTAGAGAAAGGAAGCTGGAACAGTTTGTTCGGGCTCCGCAGCCTGGAGAAGCGGGCCCATCAAATCAAAATAATGAACCCGATCGACCGAGATAGGAGGACTCTACCTGTCCCCGTGGGAGATCAGTGATAAACGCCATCAGTGGCGGACCCATTTTTTCTGGAGCCTGGAACGACGACGACCTTCATCACTGTTACACATGACAGGCTTATTCAGTCTACGAATACTTTGCAATTTCCTTTACATTCTGAAGTTTGAATTTGTAATAAGGCACTGACTTTGCCATGTTTTTCCGTTCCAGCAATAAATTATTATCTCTTCAAGTTAGACCTGTGATTCAACAAATATAATATTCAACAATCACGACGCACGAAGAGCTAAGTTCCATCGAACAATGGAATTTATTCAAATAGCGAGTGACTGTGATATGACCGGCCACTCACTAAGTGAAACATCAACTCGGGGGCAAGCCATCACGTCAAAGGCTGAACTGGATCGACACACGACAGTCCTACAGCTAACTCCTAATTCCCAAAGTGTGAATTGGAGTATTCTCATCAACTCTAGGATCCTAGAGTGCGAATCGGAGTATAAACACCAACTCTAAGTCCCACGGCATGAATTGGAGTATAAACATCAACTCTAGGTTCCCAGAGTGCGAACCGTAGTATAAACACCAACTCCAAGTTCCCAGAGCGTGAATTGGAGTATAAACATCAAATCCATCTTTCCCAGGGTGTGAACGGACTCTAAGTTCCTAAAGCGTGAATTGGAGTATAACAATCAAATCCATCGTTCCCACAGTGTGAACGGACTACAAACTCCTAGAGTGCGAGTTGGAGTATAAACATATAAATGCAGTTCTGAAGAGGGTGGACCCGTCCGCCTAAGGACTTCGGCTGTATCCTAACCAATTGTGAGGAGGATGGACCCGTCCGTCTTACGTCCTCGCTTGTTACCTCGGGGTGGATGTGATCCGACCATCCACGATCCCGATAAATCCATCGTTCCTAGAGTGTGAGCGAATTCCCTAAAAGCTCAAACAGATGTGACTGACCATCTGACGGCTAACTCCGAATTCCTAGAGCGTGAATTGGAGTATAAACATCAATTCCAGGTTCCTGGAGTGAGAACCAACACATCAATGCTAACTCCAAATTCCCATAGCGTGAATTGGAGTATAAACATCAATTCCAGGTTCCGGAGTGCGAACCAAAGCACAAATGCTAACTCCACATTCCCATAGCGTGAATTGGAGTATAAACATCAATTCCAGGTTCCCGGAGTGCGAACCAAAACATAAATGCTAACTCCACATTCGCAGAGCGCGAATTGGAGTATAAACATTAATTCCAGGTTCCCGGAGTGCGAACCAACACATCAATGCTAATTCCTAATTCCCAAAGCATGAATTGGAGTATAAACATGAACTTTAGGGTCCCAGAGTGCGAACCGAAACATTAATGCAAACTCCAAGTTCCCAGAGCGTGAAATGGAGGATAAACATCAATTCCAGGTTCCCGGAGTGCGAATCCAAACATACATGTTATCTCCAAATTCCCAGAGTGTGAATTAGAGTACAAATACCAAGTCAAAGTTCTTGGAGTGCGAACTGTATTACAAACATCGATAACTCTCAAGTTTCCAGAGTGCGAACCAGATTATTTATCACAAATTATCCTAAGTCCCCGGAGTGTGGACATGTTCTCAAGATTTGCAATAGGTGCGATCAACAATCGAAATACAAATGCTGTTCCCCGGACTTGGGGGCAAAAGCTTAACTGTTAACCACTAACCGAAGCAATACAATGTCCAAAGTTCAACTCATTCATTAATCACGACATGTGATTAAGATTTTCAGACTTGGCGAATAAAACGAACTCTACTTGACGGTCACAACACCACAAGTACACTGGACTGAAAGCCAAATACTGAAAATACTTAAGCCCAAAAGAAATGAGAGTTGAAGCAAAGAAACTAAATTTTATTTGAACTAACTGTATGTGAAGATTCATGTACAAGTTATTCCAAAATTCCTACTTGCAGGGGGCCAAGCCTGCACCTATACATAGCCTATGGAAGGAAAATAAAAGCAACTTCCTTGCTGCCTAAAAATGCACCAGAGGGAGATCGTCTACTTTTTCTTCTTCGGTTTTCTCTCAACGCGGAACCACTAGAACCACTAACAGTCTTCCGCTTCGACCGCGTACCCTTTGGCGGATCTTCCTCTTATGAAGGCATGATATCGATATATTCCTCCGAACTTGAAATTGAAGGAATATTTTCTTCGGGAGGAGTCGGATCCAGAAACGGGGGCGGAATGGGCACGCTGGTTCCGACAAGCGTGTCCCCAGAAGATATCACCTCAAGAGGAGTGTGGTCGACCGCCGTCGTAACACTCTTAGAATTACCACCATGTGATGCCGCTTCCATCTTTGCATTGATTTGAGCCAGTATCTCAGCCTCACGAGCAGCATGAGATTCACGATAGGCAGTGGTGGACTGTGACGAAGCAATGGAAGCAGGTGGGAACGCGCCAAGAACAAATGGCATGTCAGCAAAAGGTTCACCGTGTTGGCTCAAGAGTTTATTCATCATCTGTTCGTCGAAAGTAATTGGACCCCCCGTGTCATCTCGGTCGGCGCGAATGTCGTCGTGGTGATCACTTCAGTAATAACGACATCCTGTTTTTGATGTGACCCTTGGACTGTAGGAGGCGCTGTCGTTGTAACCTCACTCACTGGACAAGAAAGAGAAGTTGTCAGAACGCGCTTCAACACAAATACTTCAGTTCAGGCACACAGTAGATTTTTGCAGAGTACCTTCCTCAACTTTACTCGTAGCTGACTGAACAGCTTCTGAAGAATGCTCCCTTGTGGGAGATAAGCGTGGCTGCTCAGTGTCGTAGCCTGGGACCAACTACGGCTCAATCGATGGCATCGGCTTGGATCCAAATGAAGTAATCATCTCAGAACTTGTAGTTGGGTGTGCAACGCCAGAACCCTCACCAACCTCTAATTGTTGGGTACCAAGTCTCTCTCTAGCATGAGTGATCATAAAATCATGGAGAACCTTCTTCTCATCATCATTCAATAACCTGTTCTCTAACTCGAACTCATATGGAAATTTAAATACATACCTTTTTATCGAGCAATTCAAATTTAACTTCTAAAATCAAAACCAAATTTCCTTTTCCTTTATAATACCTGCATATCCTACTTAGCAATAATACCCAATCATAGCCTTAAAAATCATTTTATACATTTCCTTACAGAAGTTTTCATATCTACCTCTATTCAAATTAGTTTTTCCCATTTCCATATGAATTTAATTTATCTTTAACTCTGAATATTGAATTTAATCTTCCATTTATAACTGACTCATATCATTATTTTAAATTAGTTTCATCCACTAAGTTATTTCAATTTCAAATTTGAAATTGTTTTGTTGCTAACAAAAATTTTCCAAAAATTTTCAAAAATGTTCTAACTCCTAGAATTTTCGAAATTTTTTGGCAGAGTCTCCTTTGTACGGAGGAGCTTTTGCAATTTGACAAGAGATAGAAATATATACATCGACCCACATGGTCGAAAAAACAAAAGCAGTTCATATTTCCTATTTTCATTGTGTAGGCGTGCGACGACCCGGAATTTTAGAGTATCTAAAATCAGAATATTTAATTGATTTTAAATATTCAATAGGGTAATTTTAACTTCAATTACGAATATCACAATTTATTTGATAATTAAATTATTGAATTGAATAATTTGAAGTTGGATAAAATTTTGAATCTGGAATTCTAAGCCTATTAAAAATAATTTGAAAGTTTGTAGAATTTATACTGATAATACTGAAGGTAATAGAAATTGTAAAATTGAAATTAACAGTGGTTTGTTCAGGTTTAAAATTTACACTGTTTAAATTGAATTTAAAAATAGCCTTCCAAGGCGCAGTTTCGGAATTCGACGAAACTAGTTCCATTGGGTCCGTAATATTGAATTATTATCGGATTTCAAATTTCGTATTGATCGGAGTTAGTGTGTGTGTACGATATATAAACGCGCTGAAAATTTAATTGATAATAATCGATTCGAATTTGAAATAAAAATAAGTGAACACTGTAGCAAGGCGTCTTCAACACGCATCCTTTGCCTTCTCGAACACACCATCAATTATCCTACTTCTTTTTGAACACGAGACCATTATCCTTTCAGTTCATAGATGCTCGAAATAAAAAAGAATAATCAAAATGGCCGACACTTCGAGTAAAAGAAACTGAGATGGCTTCTATTGGTTCGAATCATATCCACTCCCACTCCTTCTCATATCTGCTGAAATTTATCACTGTTATCGAATCGCCATCCTCCTCCTCTCGGCAGCTTCCCCAGTCGCGTCTCCCTTCTTCTTAAATCAACCGCATCATCCAATTTTTTTGTTTTTCCATTCGAAATCGAAGCTTGCCCTCTTCAATACGATTCAGAAAATCAATTCGAGAATTGAGGCTTTCGCGTGTCTTCAAACAGCGAGCGACGTCGCGATTTTTGGGAAGCGTGTTTGAGGGCAAGGCAATTCGATTGAGGTCGTGTTCGATTCAAATCATGGAAAGGGGTTTAGGGTAGTGCTTCAGCATCGAAGACGAGGCAAGCGAGCACTTGGAGGAGTCACGATGGACTTCGCAACTCGTGGTGCAGAAGTTTGAGCTAGGGTTTTGAGGGGAGACGTGTCACCGAAGTTGTTCTCTCCGAGGTGTAGTTCAGGTGAGGCGTTTCTTTTTGATTTAGTTTGCGTTCTGCTAGGATTTTAAAATTGGCAGTAAAATACAAAACAATTTATTTTAATTGTTAATCAGTTATATATATAACAGCCAGTTATGTTAGCTTTTCTATTTGGAACTAAACGAGTTTGATATATATATATATATATATATATATATATATATATATATATATATGGGCTAAAGAGAAAAATTATATATATACTCTAACTCACTAATCAATTTCAATTTATATATTATGACTTATATTATGATGGCCTAACCCGTTTTATTAATTCAATGAGTTATTTTAACTCAAACATAAAATAGTTACGAAGAAAAAATTAGGTTAAGTAAAGGTATATAAGAGTTTTAAATGCCGAGGAATTTTGTAAAAGCTGGACCTTTGAATCTATAAATTTTAATAAAAATAGTGTATTGTGGAGAAATAAATTTATTTATTTGTTAGGTTGCTAGAATAATCTGTAAAAAGGAAATTAGTTTAAATTTTCAATTATTTGTTTGAAATAAAATATATTAGCTTGAATTAAATTTCTTAAAAATGGAAACTAATTGATCGATTGGTCCAAATAATAATAAAGCCCTAATATGTTTATTCAAGGTCAAAAAAATCTAGAAACCAAGGCAATATTGGAATGGGTTGTAAATAAAATTAAAGGTGTGTTAATCTCACTCAGTTAGATTTAAATTTAAAAATTAAATTTAAATAATTGTTCGAATGGTTGAAATTGATTGATGTGTTACAGTATGGAATATGCTGGAATTGGCATATTATTGTGCTAACATCCATGGATGTTGGGAAAACAGGTTGGAGGGATCCAACTGGATCCCTCAACATTTATTATTTAATATTCTCTGATGTGATTACTTGATATTCTATGACGAATATATTGGAATATTGAATATTATGATTTGATTGGATATATTTGGGTATAATGAATTACCGAAAATATATAAATTTGATTTTGGAAAGAAAATAAAAGGAAGTAAAGTTGTAAACGAGGTAATCTTAGAAAATTTAATAAATTAAGAATGAATTGAAAAAAACTGAAATATGTTAAATACTAATAAATAACTTCGAGTATGAAAAGAAACGGGTTTGAATAAACAGTAATTAATGAATTGTAAATTTATGTGATACTAAATTAGATGAATAAAGAATTATTTTAAAACTTAAAGTTTTAAATTTATTTTGAAGGTATAAGAGGTAAATTGAGAAATCTAAATTGGTATTTCAATTAAAAGTATTTTAAGTCATAATTAAGGAATAAAATCTTAAATTAAAGGATTTTTGAATAAATGAAGTAAATTGGGAATCAATTTGGAAATTGATTTAAGTGTTTGAAATTGGATATTTGGAAGAATAAATTCAAGGTGGGAATTTATTAAAGGAATGAGAAATATTGTTTAAAAGTAAATAGTGATTTATTTTTAAAGGTTGTGAAGAGAAGTATATTTCTCTGGATAGCCAAGTACGTTTTCAAAGTAAGTTTTTGAATAAAATAAAGGTTTGAATGTTGTTTTACAAAGTATGTCCTTGGAAATTTATTATTTATAAATGTTTAAATTCTAAACTAAATATTCATTCAAATCTATTACCATAGTAATAATTTATAAAGAGGAACTTGGTAATTCTGTCTTAAAGGTGAAACCCTAATTTATATTTATAAGTAACCTTATTTACAAATATTCATATAGTATATATTTTTGATCAATTATTGAAGTAGTTTTAATTTAATTATTCTAAAAGAAATTCTAAAGTAAGTAATTTGTTAATCTATTATCGTAATAATTATTTTAAGAATGATTTAGTATTTTGTTTAAAGAAGAAAATCTAGTTATATTTATAAAGTAAACTTATTTTTATTTGTTTCTAAAGTTTTATTTTAAATTAAGTACTAAGGTAAAATTTTCTAAATTAAATATTAAACATACTTTACAAGTAAGTGTTTTGATTTTCAAAATCTAAAATCTTGTGCTTGGTGATTCTAGTGGAAATAGAAATATTTGGAATTTATTCTGAGAAAGGCAGGTAGTTTTGAAAACTGTTTTTAAAGGAATTTTGAAAAGTGGAAATATATTTTTTAAACATATTTTGAGATAAATAAATAATTGGAAAATTATTTATTGGCTGATGGTTGTTTGTGAATATTAATTGAAGTTAAATAACCGACTATCAATATAGGCCAGATGCGTTGATCGTTTCGAAGAGACCGGGATCGGGATTTATTTCTCGAAGACCACTTCGATCCGGTTTGTATGTTTTCGTGAAAAACAATTTTGGATTCGAAGATGGAGCAGTGAAGTGCAAGGGCTAGTCACTACTAATCCTGAGGATATTTCCAAAATGGATGTAGTAGGAATAGTGCCTTCGGTTCCGCTCGAACCCGGAACGGACTTGTATGGATGAATTCTTGCGAAACATCGTCAGGTGGACGATGGGCATTCTAAGGGATATATTCTAAAAAGGTAACGCTTAGCCTCAAGCCTCTTCAAATGGGAACGGCTGAAAATCAGGGGTTATGCAGCAAGGCTTCGTGGGTAGCCCCCACTAGAGGGTGAGGTCATCCCTGTCTAGATGTCCCTTTTATTTCGGCTTAGTGGGCGGTAACTGATCCCAACCGTGGGGTGATCTTTCTCGGGACTGTCCAGTAAGGGATGGTTTCGTTCTTGTGTTGCAGGGGAGTTAGGGTGGCTCCTCGGTACGCTGATCTAGACTAGGTACTGTGACAGGTGGTACCCTAGTGCCTAGCCATTAGTTGAAATCCATTTTCCCCACGCGCCCGTACGGTTTTGATTGTGCCCAGCTATTGCTGAAACGTGAGATGCAAGCATTTCAGCTAGATTCTATTTTACTTTCTATAGACACTATTATAATATCAGAGGACTTTAATAAAAATGTTTTAGCTATCGTAAGGTAAAAACCCGACATGTTTATTTGTGGCGTGGTCTTACGAGATGCTTTTGTTTTCAAAGGATTTTTGAAACTTTAATAATCAATTGGGTGTGATTTTCTCACGCTGGTATTCCAGACTGACTTGGGTGTTTTTTAACTGTAATGCTCGGGTCAGACCGAGTATTATAGGATACAGGATATGATGCTGTGGAGCACAGGAGACGAGCTGGATGACGATATGTACATTCGTACTTGTTTTATATGTATATTCCGCTGTGTTGAGTGGTTGTCTAACCATTTGTATGATATTGATGTTAAGCTGTGATTGTTGTATTCTGATGATGTAATATATAAACGGAGATTTTTGATTTTCGAGTAAAGATCATTTAATTTCTATTATATTTTATTCCGCTGCGATGGTTAGATTCTGATGTTGTTTTCTATTCTCTAATTCTACCTCTACTTCTTTAACCCAAATGGTTTGTATTTCTGTACAACCTGAGTTGATTTAGGTGGAATAATGTTGACTCTAGGGGTATGGATTTGCGGGTTGTTACACTTGGTATCAGAGCTTAGGTTGGTGATAACCTTGGCTCTGGTGGGAATTACTCATTTAAAATAGATTCAGTAGTACTCTATAATGAGTTTGAGTGTATTAATAGATATGAGCGCGTATTTGTTAGTGAATATAAATTGTTTTAATATTGTGTTGATTGATTTATTGAGTGGCATATGAACTTTCGTCGGCACAGTCTGGACAACTGTATCGAAGGGGTTTCTAAACACTTTAAAAGAACAATTGACACGATATTGTTTTAAATGTGAGTGAACGCAATAATTTTACCCAAAAATATATCTTTGATATAAAGAAAATTTTTTGTAAACTTTTTTAGCTAATATATGGTTGCTTGGATGTTAGAAATGATAATATTAAATTATTATCATCATTGTGTAAAAATTTAATAATTAGAAGCTCGACTATGAGTAAAATTGGAAGACCATTAAAATTAAAGCTTAGTTTGAACTAATTCGGGAATGGTTAGAAATGAGCAAGCTTGGAATGGGTCGAGCTAAATAAATGGTCGTGAATGAATTAAAATAAAAAGAAATTTAATTGGTAAGGAAGATGAACCACCCTTGTTAATGGTTTTGAATGAACTAGTTTGGTTAATAAAATAAAATGTAAGTGAATGGATTCAACTTTAAATGCAATGAAAATGAGAATATATGGATTGTGAATAAATTCGAAATGGAATAGAATTAAGTGTAGGTTGAGTTAGAGTCAATTTAAATTGATAATAAGGCTCAAGTGCTTATTTATTCACATAGATCTCGTCAAAGTGCAAAGAATAAATTGTTATTGAATGTAAATGGAAGTTATTAAAATACCATGGATAGATAGGAGTAAAATAAATTGATTTTGAGAATAATTGGATTAAATATGAGTTCGGTTTGCTTAAAAATAAATTAAATGTAAGCGATTGAGTTTTAAACCATTCAAATTGAATGAAAATGGTTTGTAAATTAATTGAAACAGTTGAATTAGTATGAAAATTATGTAAATTGCTTATGGAAAATGTCTGATGTGCATTTCTTTTAGAATTCATATGTTTTAACCATTGCAACTAAGTGAAATATAGTTAAACTGCATATATTTGGCAATTACATGTTTAAATTGAGTAAGTATAGGTACCTAGAAGCCGTGTGGCTGGATTTGGTGTGCTATTTGCTAAAAATAATAAGTCGCTTGCTTAAAATGCTAAATAAGGTACGTCTACGCAATAAAAATAGGAAATATGAACTGTTTTTGGTTTTTCCGATCGGGTGGGTCGATGTATATATATTTATCTCTTTTGTCAAATTGCAAAAGCTCCTCCGTACAAAGGAGACTCTGCCAAAAATTTTCAGAAATTTTGGGAGTTAGAAAATTTTTGAAAATTTTGGAAACTATTGTTAACACGAAACGATTTCAAATTGGAAGTTGTAATAAATTAGTAAGTGAAGCTAATTGAAATGACATAAATTAGTTATAAATGAAAAATAAAATTAAATGTTCAAAGTTGAAAATAAATAAAATTCATATGTAATATGGAAATGAATTTGAATAGGAATAGATATTAACTAAAATGGTAAAGTGAAAACAAACAAAGAAGCATATAGAATGCTTATACTAAACTCAAGTAGGGAATGGAGAATTCTTAATTGGAAATTGATATTGCAAACATATTCTAAGTTGATATTTGAATGAATAGATATTGACATTTTGTAAGAAAGTCGATAAAATGTTTTTGGAATATTGTGATTGGATATCAGTGCTATGCAGGATATGCAGGTATTATAAAGGGAAAAGAAAGTTGGATTTGATTTCAAAGAATAAAATTTGAAAATGCTCGACAAAAAGGTATGTATTTAAATTTGGTGTGAAATTTGATTGGGTTTTTGGATCGAGCCACTTGGCCTTTTGTTTTCTTTTTTTGGATTTGAGAGGCCGTAGGGCCATTTTATAGTTGTATCAAGCTAGCCGCGCAAAGGAGACGCTAGCGAAATTTTTAGGGAATTTAGGGAGTTAGAAAAATTTTGAGAAAATTTTGATAATTCAAAATTTAGTTTGAATTATAATTTGAATAGTTAAACAAGTAAGATATTTGAAAACTATAGAAGGTTTTGGGGAAGTTTGGAAAGTTAATAAAAATAATAATGGGTCTTTTATAAAAAGATAGTTGGTAAGATGTTGAATTGTTAGAAACCGTTTGGTTTTGGGGAAAAAGTAAACCGGTATTGGAACATTCTTCCTAACTAGTAATTTCGAAGACGAAATTCTTTTAAGGGGGGAGGAATGTGACGACCCGGAATTTTCGAGTATTTAAAATCAGAATATTTAATTGATTTTAAATATTCAATAGGGTAATTTTAACTTAAATTACGAATATCACAATTTATTTGATAATTAAATTATTGAATTAAATAATTTGAAGTTGGATAAAATATTGAATCTGGAATTCTAAGCCTATTAAAAATAATTTGAAAGTTTGTAGAATTTATACTGATAATACTGAAGGTAATAGAAATTGTAAAATTGAAATTAACAGTGGTTTGTTCAGTTTTAAAATTTATACTTTTTAAATTGAATTTAAAAATAGCCTTCCGAGGCGCAGTCACGAAATTCGACGAAACTAGTTCCATTGGGTCCGTAATATTGAATTATTATCGGATTTCAAATTTCGTGTTGATCGGAGTTAGTGTGTGTGTGTACGATATATAAACGCGCTGAAAATTTGATTGATAATAATCGATTCGAATTTGAATTAAAAATAAGTGAACACTGTAGCGAGGCGTCTTCAACACGCTTCCTTTGCCTTCTCGAACACACCATCCCTTATCCTGCTTCTTTTTGAACACGAGACCATTATCCTTTCAGTTCATAGATGCTCGAAACAAAAAGAATCAAAATGGCTTCTAATTCGAGTAAAAGTAACTGAGATGGCTTCTTTTGGTTCGAATCATATCCACTCCCACTCCTTCTCATATCTGCTGAAATCTATCACTGCTATCGAATCGCCATCCTCCTCCTCTCAGCAGCTTCCCCAGTCGCGTCTCCCTTCTTAAATCAACCGCATCATCCAATTTTTTTGTTTTTCCATTCGAAATCGAAGCTTGCCCTCTTCAATACGATTTAGAAAATCAATTCGAGAATTGAGGCTTTCGCGTGTCTTCAAACAACGAGCGACGTCACGATTTTTGGGAAGCGTGTTTGGGGGCAAGGCAATTCGATTGAGGTCGTGTTCGATTCAAATCATGGAAAGGGGTTTAGGGTAGTGATTCAGCATCGAAGACGAGGCAAGCGAGCGCTTGGAGGAGTCACGATGGACTTTGCAACTCGAGGTACAGAAGTTTGAGCTAGGGTTTTGAGGGGAGGCGTGCCACCGAAGTTGATCTCTCCAGGGTGTAGTTCAGGTGAGGCTTTTCTTTTTGATTTAGTTTGCATTCTGGTAGGATTTTAAAATTGGCGGTAAAATACAAAACAATTTGTTTAATTGTTAATCAGTTATATATATAACAGCCAGTTATGTTAGCTTTTCTATTTGGAACTAAACGGTTTGATATATATATATATATATATATATATATATATATATATATATATATATATATGTATGTATGTATATATATGGACTAAAGAGAAAAATTATATATACTCTAACTCACTAATCAATTTCAATTTATATATTGCGATTTATATTATGATGGTTTAACCCGTTTTATTAATTCATTGAGTTATTTTAACTCAAACATAAAATAGTTACGAAGAAAAAATTAGCTTAAGTAAAGGTATATAAGAGTTTTAAATGCCGAGGAATTTTGTAAAAGCTAGACCTTTGAATCTATAAATTTTAATAAAAATAGTGTATTGTGGAGAAATAAATTTATTTATTTGTTAGGTTGCTAGAATAATCTGTAAAAAGGAAATTAGTTTAAATTTTTAATTATTTGTTTGAAATAAAATTTATTAGTTGAAAATAAAATTTATTAGCTTGAATTAAATTTCTTAAAAACGGAAACTAATCGATCGATTAGTCCAAATATTAATAAAGCCCTAATATGTTTATTCAAGGTCAAAAAAATCGAGAAACCAAGGCAATATTGGAATGGGCTGCAAATAAAAGCAAAGGTGAGTAATCTCACTCAGTTAAATTTAAATTTAAATTTAAAAGATTAAATTTAAATAATTGTTTGAATGGTTGAAATTGATTGATGTGCTATAGTATGGTATATTCTAGAATTGGCATATTATTGTGCTAACATCTGTGGATGCAGGGAAAACAGGTTGGAGGGATCCAACTAGATCCCTCAACATTTATTATTTAATATTCTCTAATGTGATTACTTGATATTCTACGATGAATATATTGGAATATTGAATATTATGATTTGATTGGATATATTTAGGTATAATGAATTACCGAAAATATATAAATTTGATTTTGGAAAGAAAATAAAAGGAAGTAAAGTTGTAAACGAGGTAATCTTAGAAAATTTAATAAATTAAGAATGAATTGAAAAAAGACGGAAATATGTTAAATACTAATAAATAACTTCGAGTATGAAAAGAAAAGGGTTTGAATAAACAGTAATTAATGAATTGTAAAATTATGTGATATTAAATTGAATGAATAAAGAATTATTTTAAAACTTAAAGTTTTAAATTTATTTAAAGGTATAAGGGGTAAATTGAGAAATTTAAATTGGTATTTCAATTAAAAGTATTTTAAGTCATAATTAAGGAATAAAATTTGAAATTAAAGGATTTTTGAATAAATGAAGTAAATTGGAAATCAATTTGGAAATTGATTTAAGTGTTTGAAATTGGATATTTGGAAGAATAAATTCAAGGTGGGAATTTATTAAAGGAATGAGAAATATTGTTTAGAAGTAAATAGTGATTTATTTTTAAAGGTTGTGAAGAGAAGTATATTTCTCTGGATAGTCAAGTACGTTTTCAAAGTAAGTTTTTAAATAAAATAAAGGTTTGAATGTCGTTTTACAAAGTATGTTCTTGGAAATTTATTATTTCTAAATGTTTAAATTCTAAAGTAAATATTTATTCAAATCTATTACCGTAGTAATAATTTGTAAAGAGGGACTTGGTAATTCTGTCTTAAAGGTGAAACCCTAGTTTATATTTATAAGTAACCTTATTTACAAATATTCATATAGTACATATTTTTAATCAATTATTGATGTAGTTTTAATTTAATTATTCTAAAAGAAATTCTAAAGTAAGTAATTTGTCAATCTATTATCGCAATAATTATTTTAAGAATGATTTAGTATTTTGTTTAAAGAAGAAAATCTAGTTATATTTATAAAGTAAACTTATTTTTATTTGTTTCTAAGGTATTATTTTAAATTAAGTACTAAGGTAAAGTTTTCTAAATTAAATATTAAACATACTTTACAATTAAAGTGTTTTGAAATTATTTTAAAAATCTAAAATCTTGTGCTTGGTGATTCCAGTGTAAATAGAAATATTTGGAATTTATTCTGAGAAAGGCAGGTTGTTTTGAAAACTGTTTTCAAAGGAATTTTGAAAAGTGGAAATATACCTTGGAAATATTAGAAATATTTGGAATTTATTCTGAGATTGGCCAGATGCGTTGATCGTTCCGAAGAGACCGGGATCGAGATTTATTTCTCGAAGACCACTCCGATCTGGTTTGTACGTTTTCGTGAAAAACGATTTTGGATTCGAAGATGGAACAGTGAAGTGCAAGGGCTAGTCGCTACTAATCCTGAGGATATTTCCAAAATGGATGTAGTAGGTATAGTGCCTTCGGTTCCGTTCGAACCCGGGACGGACTTGTATGGATGAATGCTTGCGAAACATCGTCAAGTGGACGATGGGCATTCTAAGGGAAATATTCTAAAAAGGTAATGCTTAGCCTCAAGCCTCATCAAATGGGAATGGCTGAAAATCAGGGGTTATGCAGCAGGCTTCGTGGGTAGCCCCCACTGGAGGGTGAGGTCATCCCTCTCTAGATGTCCCTTTTATTTCGGCTTATTGGGCGGTTGCTGATCCCAACCACGGGGTGATCTTGCTCGGGACTGTCCAGTAAGGGATGGTTCCGGTCATGTGTTGCAGGGGAGTAAGGGTGGTTCCTCGGTACACTGATCTAGAGCAGGTACTGTGACAGGTGGAACCCCAGTGCCTAGCCATTAGTTGGAATCCATTTTCCCTACGCGCCCGTACGGTTTTGATTGTGCCCAACTATTGCTGAAACGTGAGATGCAAGCATTTCAGCTAGATTCTATTTTACTTTCTATAGACACTATTATAATATCAGAGGACTTTAATAAAAATGTTTTAGCTATCGCAAGGTAAAAACCCGACATGTTCATTTGTGGCGTAGTCTTACGAGATGCTTTTGTTTTCAAAGGATTTTTGAAACTTTAATAATCAATTGGGTGTGATTTTCTCACGCTGGTATTCCAGACTGACTCGGGTATTATTTAACTATAGTGCTTGGGTCAGACCGAGTATTATAGGATACAGGATATGATGCTGTGGAGCTCAGGAGACAAGCTGGATGGCGATACGTACATTCGTACTTGTTTTATATATGTATATTCCGCTGTGTTGAGTGGTTGTGTATCCATTTGTATGATATTGATGTTAAGCTGTGATTGTTGTACTCTGATGATGTAATATATAAACAAAGATATTTGATTTTCGAGTAAAGATCATTTAATTTCTATTATATTTTATTCCGCTGCGATGGTTAGATTATGATGTTGTTTTCTATTCCCTTCTTCTACCTCAACTTCTTTAACCCAAATGGTTCATATTTCTGTACAAGCTGAGTTGATTTAGGTGCAATAATATTGACTCTAGGGGTATGGATTTGCGGGAGGTTACAAGGCGTACCTTTATTTAGCATTTTTAAGCAAGCGGCTTATTTAATTTGCAATTTGCACAATCCAAACTAGCCAAAGGCCTCCCTGAACCTGTACTTACTCAATTTAAATATGTAAGTATTAAATATGCGAAATTTATTAGCATTACACTTATTTTCAATAGCTAAACGCATCCATTTCATAAGCAACATGCACCAAACACTTTCCATAAGCGATTATATGATTTTAAAGCTAATTCAATTGCTTTCAACCAATTCATGTGCCAATCCATTCAATTTTAATGGTTTACACTTCCATCTCTTACATTCAATTTATTTTTAACCCAAACAAACTCATATTCAATTCAATTGATTTCAAAATCAATTTATTTAACTTATATCAACTCATATAATTTTAATTACTTTCATTTACATTAAACGATAATTCATTCTATGCAATTCGATGATATCCATGTGAATAAATAATTACTTAAGTTTTATAACCAATTTAAATTGATTCCGACTCAATTTTATTTAATTCAGTTCCATTTTAATTTATTCTCAACCATTTTATTTAGCTCGACACATTTCATGCGCGTATACTACTAACCATTCCCAAATTAATTCAATCCAAGCTTTTATTTAATGGGCTTTCACCCTTGTTCGAAGCCAAGCTTCCATAAATTTTAAACTTAATTTAATTTACTTTAATTTATTCCAACATCAAACTTAAGTTCACTTTTATTTGATTCTCATTTAATCAAATTCCATTAAATTCAGTTAGCCCATCCATTTTAATTTTAATTTTAATTCACGTTCTTAATTTATAAAATTGATATCCAAGCACATATTTAACTCATTTATGCTCGAATTGGATTTTTTTGTAACTCAAATCATTTCTATTATAACCCAATTCCTTTTTTTACAACATCTCCACTTATTTTAATTCATTATCAATCCAAATCGAACTCTATTATAATTCGAGTTTATTTCCAAACTTCAGTATTAACTTACAATCCATTTTATTTAACCGAGTTAAATTTTATTAACATACTTTATCAATTTATTTAGCTAAATAGCTTACTCCAACTTTTATATCAATATTCGATTTTATTACAAAAATCACTTCATTAAATTTTCCTGAATTCAATCAATTTTTTTTCATAATTCCAGTTTGGATTTTCTTTCATTTTCCAAAATTCCAACACTTTTATTTTAAAAATTTAGAAATACTTTTAAATTCACATAATATTATTAAAATAGCTTTTGATAAACATACCTCTTATAATTCGATGTCTCAACTAGTCAATCCTTGTTCTCAAAGAAATTCGGTCGTACGTTGATCAGGCGTAAGACTAAAAATCTATAAGTACTTTGTAAAACCGTTTTCAACACCCAGTAATAATACTTGGGAAAATAATTTTACTGAAAATATAGAAAACATTTTTTTGAAAATAGAGGAAATATCTTTGGTGAGAATGCTCTGGAAATCATCACCCCCATTCATGGTCGTAGTTATATCCTGGGTTACGTTGCCATCGCAGCAAAAGTCCATGTAACTGTAGGCACTCCGCGCCCCTCGATTATGCCATGGAACTCACAATAGTCGCAGTTACATTACAGGGTTATGTTGCCACCACAGCAAAAGTCCATGTAACTGTAGGCATCAGCGCCCTCGATTTTCGCTGTCAAAAATGAAACTTCTCCACTTCTACATAGGTCGTAGTCTACCGATGTAAAATTAAACGTAGACCGTTGGCTTTCAGCGGCACACACGACTTTCTCTATGTTACCATAGGTCGCAGTCAACCGATGTAAAATCAAATATAGACCGTTGGCTCTCAGTGGCACACACGACTTTCGCTATGTTACCATAGGTCGCAGTCTACTGATGTAAAATCAATCATAGACTATTGGCTCTCAGCGGCGCACACAACTTTCGCTATGGTCTGCAGTAGCGTAGTGACTTCGAGTTACACTGTCATTACAGCATAACCCAAATGCCTCTGTAGGCATCAGCGCCCTCGATTTTCGCTACACATTACTCATAATCCTCAGGAACTAGTTTTTTTCGGACTCCTCACAGGATCAACTTTAGAACCCCACCTTAGGGTTCAAGGCAGCACCACCCGTTGGCACTTCTGAGAAGTTCATTTCAAGGGAGCACCTTTTTCCACAGAGCCATTACCAAAACACTTTATACTATACACATATAGTATCTTCCATATCATACACCTAGTATGAATCTCATATTAATCTCCTTTTCTCAGAATCGATTATCCCAAATAATTCTCAAACTAGGCTTTCCAAATTCCAATATTGATTTTACCCAAAAATCAAAAGCCTTTACAAATTCAAAGGTTCCCAAAACCGTTTTCCAAAATCCTCATAAGATCCTTTATAAATATGTATAGTTTTTTTAAAAAACTTTGGATCATTTCAAACTTTTATAAAACTTCTTTTATACTTCAAACACTTTCAAAATCCTTTTCTTCCGGCAATAGATTCAACAAGGAAAGATTTATCTTACATAACAAAGATATATAACTTTGTTTATTCCAAATCAAATATCCAAATTTGATTACTCTATAAAGTCACTTTTATCATAGAAATTTCCAACTTTCACTTTTATCAATTGTATATTTCACAAAATATACTTTCATTTCAAAAGAAATCATTTCACATTTCTTATTCAGCAATTTTCAATATCAATTTCATTTAAACCCGTACGATGTACACATATCATCCGTACGCTACACCAATTTGACGCTCACTCGATCACACAGTTTCACTTCCTAGTATCGTCCACCCGACTTCCTAGTGCGGACACAAATCTGGTTTCTTGATCAGAAATCGTTATTCTCCTTACATAGCCATAACTATGATAGAGAATATCCAGTACCAATCAACAATCCATATCCAGGTTCGCCGTCGAAAATCGAGTGAAAAATCCCAACTCGGATCGATAAACTATCTCGAAATTCTATGATCGAATCTGGATCAAATCACTATGCGAGTAGAATAATATACGTACATCCTACGTAATTATCTTCATTGATTATCAACTAAATCAGTTTCTCTTCCTATTCACATTTCCTTTAATTTGAATCCACATAATCACAATTGTTTCAATTTCATTGGATTATCACTTTAATCCTTATCGGAAATGGATATTCAGTCATAAACAGTTTGAACTCTGTCCAACTTAAATTCAGAAAATAACTTGAAAATTTAAAAAATAGACAGGTAGCTGAAAAATAATTATTAGTTTGTAAAATAGCTTCAAAATAATTAACTAATTGTAAAATATTGGGAAAATAGTTAAATCGTTTCAGAAATTTTAGATAATTGCTAAATAGTTGTAAAATAATAATTAATTTGAAAATAGTTGAAAAATAGTAATTAGTTTATAAAAAAGTTGAAAAATTGTTAAATAGTTCCAAAAATAATTATAAAACAAATATAAAATAATTTGGCTTTAAAAAGAAAGGTTGTATATATTAAATAGCTTGGAAAAATAAATTTATGTTAAAACAATTTATATTGAAAATAGTCCAGAGTCAAAACTATTCACTTTCCCATCAATTCGATTTAAATTTCCACTTCCATTTAAATTGACTCAATTCCAATTTGAATAACTTCAATTTCCTTTGAAATTGATTCAACCCCAATTCAAGTTGAATCAATCTTGATTTCTTTCCCAATTCAAATCAAATTCCAATTTTAATCCTATGGAACTTTAATTACAATTCCAAGTTATTCCAATTAATTTGGACTAGTATCAGTTGAACCCACTTCAACTTCAAATAATTTCAATTCAATCCAATTCAAATTGTGCATTTAAAATTTTTAAACTTATACGTCTTCAATCACAAATCTAATTAATTCAAATCACATTCAATTTGAACGAATTCAATTCAAATTTCAAATTTAAACCATCCCGAATTATATAAATTCGAGTTAAATTTTTAAATGTTGATTTAATCCTTTAAATCAAATCAACCTATCTCTTTAAACCATTTAATTCTGAATCCATTTCAAACTTATCTTCATTTAATTTTAATTTGGTTGTATTTCTATTATCACTTAGTTCTCATTGTTTCTATTCGATTTCAATGATTTAACAACCAATAAACATAACATTAGAAAAATTATTGCTTTATATGTTAATATAAGCTCATATAAAATCATTTAAAATCTTTATATAAGAAAATAACAAGTACGCGCTCATATATATATATATATATATATAGTCCACTCATTCTAGAGTTCTACGGACTCTATTTAGTGAGGAATCCCCACCAGAGCCAAGGTTCTCGCTTGACCTTTCAGCTCTGATACCAACTATATAGACCCGAAAATTTTGATCCCGAAATTTCCAGATAGTTATGAAAAAGAAGAAAGAGATAGAAGAGTAAGAATAACAGAAACACCAACATCTCACATTCGCAGCGGATAAAATATAATAACAAATAACAACAGTTTACAAAAGAATTCGGCATGTGTCAAATTCCGCTTTAATACATCAAAGTTACACATATATATAGACAATGGATATACACAATCACCATGTTAACGCTTAAAATTGAACGTTAACACCCCGGTGTAAGTAGAGATTAAGTAAAAGCACCATCCGTCAATACGGGAATTAGAAGTAAGCAGAAAAGTCACAGAAAAAGGCAGTAAAGAGACAACAGTTTTATAGTGGTTCGGCTTCAAGTTAAGCCTACATCCACTTTAATCTTCTTTATTTCTGAATCAATTACAACTTTACAACAATCTTCGATTACAACACTGCAAGGACAAATAGCTAGATCTCCGATGTAGAAGAACTCTTTGAATCCATGACAAATGTGTTAGATTTCTTCTTGAAGTTCACTGAGATGTCTTTTGTGTTTGAAGTATCGAGTGAGTCGAGAATTCAGCAGAGCATCGGCGTTCAAGAAATGAGTCAAAAAGATCCCTTTTCAGTTGGAGTAGGTGGGGTATTTATAGGGAGTTTTCTGAATTAGGTCGTAGGTCGCGAGCGACCTTGGATAGGTCGTAGGTCGTGAGCGACCTAGTGGGAGCGGTTTACGGCTTAACTAGGGTGTACTTGATCACCTCAAACAATCTAGCAAGTCATAGGTCGTGACCGACCTAGGGAGGAAGCGGCATAGGAAGTTACTTTGGTATTGTTTAGGTCGTGAGCGGCCCAGGGGAGGATGGTTAACGACCTAAGGTTGGGAGCGGCCTATAAGTAAGCGGCTTCATTCTGTGATAACTCGCTAGGTCGCTGGATTTTTAGGTCGCTAGGTCGTTTAGCTACTAGGTCGCTGGGTCGCTTTAGTCCATAGATCGTTAGGTCACTTTAGTCTATAGGTCGTTAGGTCGCTTTAGTCCATAAGTCGTTAGGCCTCTCCATTGTGATATGTTGTTGCCCTGTGTTGATTGTTAGGTCGCTAGGTCGTTGATAAGCTTAGGTCGCTAGGTCGTTGATAGGCTTAGGTCGCTAGATCGTTGAATAAAGGAGGGTTAACACTTGCCACTCGAAGTATATGCCTATGAGTTAGGTCGTGTGCTTCGATCTCTCTTAACTCGTGCTACCTTAGATCTTTTAAGCCGTGAGCGACCTATGAGGGAGTTAGGTCGTTCGTGCCGATTCGTGTTCCTCTGCTCCTGTATATAAGCCGTTGAGACCACCTCTTCCTTTCTTTACCTGCTCTAACACTCTAACCTGCTCCCAAAGGATTTTCAAGCTTTTAAAGAAGAAATCAATCAGTTGCCGATCATCCCTACAATCACACTACGTAAGTGAATTCTGATCATCCTCCAACCACGATCACCGTTGAATTGTGAACTCCTCATTTTTCGACCCTAACCCGATTTCACATGCCTTATTTTGCTACGAATCACATTATGATAGATTTTTGACCGTTACTAGGCATGCCGTCGCTGTAATTCATGTGAGCACAGCAATGTATCAGGTTTATGATGGATCTGAGGCGTTTTGAATTGGTTTTGGATGATCTGGTGGTGTGGGGAGACAGCGGAGTTTACTGTAGAGAGGATAACGGGCTATTGGTTAACTGGTTAGTGGGTCAGGCGATTTGTTGAAAAAAAGGAGTTCGCGAGTTAAGGAGAGTTAGCCGTGCTTGACCTAAGAGCCTTGAACGACTTAGACTTCAGCAGTGTGGACACGAATCGCACGTCTTAGCTCTATGAATGACTTAGCGGCTTAACCATAAAACTCCAAACGACATAAGGGACAGCGACTTAACTTGCCAGGATTTCATGCGACCTAAAGTTGAACGACCTAAAGGTTCAGCGGCCTAATTTACCAGAATAACACACGGCTTAAAACTAGGCGACTTAAAAATCAGCGACCTAACATAACTCGCAGCATAGCTTTAAGTTGAAGGAAGATAACTGATAAACTTTATAACTTGAGCAGAGCGACCTAGGGAGAGTAGTTGACTTAACTTCTTGCGGCATAGGTCGTAGGTTGCGTATGCATAGGTCGTAGGTCGCGTGTGCATTTGAGCGACCTAGGACTTAGCCTTTTTTGCATTGCCTTGAACTCCTTTCAACTTGAATGAACATGACATTGCTGAACTGAATTCCCAACTTGAACTGCCGAGATAACATGCTTGAACTTGTTGTACTTCTTTACAGATCTCATTAACTTTAATGCTAATAATCTGAAACAACATTTGCAGAAAAATGGGACGAATATACTGCCACTAATCCACCACATCGAATGACAGATTATTCGATAAAAGATAGTCAACTTAAAGAAATTATATGAAATGCCGTGAATCGACAAAATCAAGTGAAGTATTAAAGCAAAGCCATATTAATCAATTAAAACTCATTTATCTGCATCAACACTGCACTTGTATTTGGACTTAAAACAACAAGCCCTGAAACTTTAAAATTGACAAACGCATATTAGTTTAATTTCAGTTATATTTGCTTGTCGTTTTGTTAGTTTTGCACAACACTTCACACATTTAGGAAACGTGCACCTTCATATTTGAATACCCAGTTCCTTGTGTAGAATGTATTCTCAAGAAGAAATAACAAAGCAAGCTGAAGTGGTCTTCCCGATAGCCAATCCACTGGATGATCCCCCAGAAAGGACTTCAACTACTCTGAGTCAGCGGGCGTTCAACCAACTACGTATTCAGTTTGGTATTGCTGAAGCAGATGCTTTACTTTCCGGACCAAACGATACTGCTGACTGGCCACCTCTCGGTTTCATCGCTGTCAATCGTCAGATGTGCCTATGTGGTGCTATTCCTTCTTCTAATGACTTTCTTCAGTGACTCCTTCTCCGATTGACTATCTCTCCTTTCCAATTGCATCCCAATGGACACGCCATCCTAATGGGACTTTGTGTGCTGTTCAGGAGGACACTTGACCGTCTTTTGAGTTTTGAATAAATCTGTTACTTTTGCACATTCGCAAAGAACAAAGATCATCCCCCTATCACACTCATGAGAAGCGCCAGGAACCGTAGATTGATCGTCGATCTTCCGAAAAGCGCCCACGGGTTCTTAAATTAATTCTTCTTCGTTCGTCGCCCTCCAAGATGTCACGCCATCTGGAGAGTAGGATGTAAGATTGCTCACTCCCACTTTTTCCATTTGAGCTTTTCAAAGTCCGGGTTGCTAGGTGCTTATTTCGTTCTTTTCTTTTACAGCACTTCCTCCTCCCTCTAGAGATCCTAGCCACAAGCCGACTTTTGAAAGATTAAGTGCCGTGGCGATTGAGGAAAGAAGTATTAAATTTTTGCAAAAAGATGAATTTCTCCACCAATTCAGACTTCTACACCCTTCCCGTTCTACTCAGCCTCATGAAGTCCCTGATTCTCCAGTAGAGACATCGGATGCCCCAGTTTCCGTCAGAGAACTTACACCAAAAGAACATATTATTGAGGCTTCACTGGTGAAGTGCTCTGCTTCTAATGACGTTGCGGGGTCGTCCGGCAAACTTGCACTTGCCCCTGTAATTGAGGAAGAGGAACCTCCTCACCAGTTCGGGAAAACTGTTGATGATGGAGCTGAGGGGATGGGTCCCGTCGGGCACAATGGCGACGATATTTTTGAGGGGTTGAGCGACTTGATGATCACTTCACAGGAGCTTTTTAAAGATGATACCGTTGCTATAAAGTTATTTCTCCAGTAGTTGAAGCGACATCTGTCTTTGCAACAAATTCCGTCAGCCCAAGAGTCGACACTTGCTGCAAAATCCGTCATCACCCCCTAACCGAGGAGTGGTTTGTAGTTTGACGCACGTAGTTTGCACGTTACACACACTTAGGATTTTTTAGCACTTATATGTGTTCAACTTCCATGCTTTGTAGATTTCTGAACTTTGTCTTTTCTTCATTTTCAGATTCTCCAATGGGACGAAGTGGATCTTACTACGATGATTTCCAGCGTTATGGGAGAGGCGGTTCTTATGACTCCAAGAGGTATCTTCCTGCTTCCTGGGAAACCGACGAAGAAAGAGCTGCGAGGAAAGCTTGTGAGAGGCGTGCTTACGAAGAACGCTACGGGAGACGGGATGAATGACATGATTCTTCCCAGAGAGAGGATGACTGCCACAAACAAAAATCTCATGATGATAAAGGGAAAAGTCATGTCGTTGAAGATCCGAGCAAACGGGCCAAACTTGGTGAGAAACCGACATCTAAAATTTCTGAAAAACCCGCTGCTCCCGTCTCTTTGGAAATTCCTTCCAGCTCTCCTGCCCGTCAAAGAGCTGATATTCAAACAATTATCAGTAGGCCCCTATATCAATTGGGCAGGGTCCGGCTACTCTTCAAATTCGGTTTCTGCACTGGTGCTTAAAGGGAGTGCGTTTCGATCTTGACTTGTCCCAATCGATAAGCAAGCCATGTTGTTAAATTTTGATGCCGTCAAACTCGATATCGAGAGAATGTCTGGTTGGCAGAAACTTGTTGACGAGCTTCAAAGAGTAAACCGTGCAAATCTCGAAGCCATGCTGACTATGGAAAATGACAAATCCGAGTGGCAGAAAACACTCGATCAGCATGATGCCGAGATGAAGAGTATTGCCGCTTATAATGAGAAGCTTGAAGCGGAAGTTGTGAAACTTAAAGAAGAGCTCGCCACTTCTTCCACTTCCTATTCTCAAAGAGAAGAAGTGCTTCAAAAACAGGTGAGAGATGCTCACGCTGCACAGAGAGACGCTGAAGATAAATTTGAAGCACAACAGCAAGTTGTAGAGAGCTATCGAGCTGACGTGGCTCAGTTGCAAGAAAAAACCAGCTACCAGAACTTGGAAATTGAATTGCTAAAAGCTCGACTTTTCATAGCTGAAAAAGAGCGCGATGAAGCTGTTGCCGGCAAAGCAGTGGCCGAAGAATCCCATATGGCAACTAAAGCCAAAATCAGCTCTACTTTGTTCGAGTTTTACATTCATAGTGTTCTAGGGCACGGTAGCCTTAAATTTTTGGGACCAAAGTACGAAATTACTTTGGCCAAAGTGTAGGACGCTGCACTTGATATGCTTGGAGGAGCTAGATATGCTGAAGAAGATTTAATGGCGCACTATCTAGATGATGATGCATGTGCCCCTTTTGCCGGGGGAAAGGAGCAACTCGCCAAAGAGAGAGCCGAAATGACAGAAGGGGAACATTTAGGGAAGGCAACTTTAAACGACCCAGTTCAAGCTTCGGTTTCGGCCGACATCGATATTGTTGGCTCCAGTTCCCATTCTCTACCTCCTGCTAAAGCTGTTATTGAAAGTGCAACCGCCCACTCTAGAGATGAGACTCAAGAAAGCACTGAGGCGCAGGACCTTGAAGTTGACATAGTAAAGCATACTTCTCCAGGTAACCTTAATGCTGATCTTGCTCAAGTGGACTACTTGTTTACTTCACACGTGCTTGATGAACTTTCTGATTATTACTTAAATCTCGACGCGCCACTTTCTCCTCTTTTTATGAGAGATACTGACTTTAACTTCTCTTCTCCTATAGTGAAAGCGCCAAGTGTTGTTCAGCCTTCCCCTCTTCCAACTGTTTCCTCTCCGCCTCTTCAGATTACTCCCCTTCTATTTCTCAATTGGGGTGACAAGAGGAGTAGATAGAAGCTCTTCAAGGCTTGGATGACCTGGTCGCTTCTCAAGAACATAATGCCGAAGAACCTGAAGATGGCGAAAGAACCCCGGAGCAAACTATTTCTAATGACATAAAGTTGTCTGCACTTTTCACTCCAGGCAGTGAGTCTTCTTCAAGGAAGAAGGGGAAGCATGGAGTCTCAAAGAAAATGAGAGAAGCTTCTACCGGCGAAGAGAAAGCAGAAGAAAGTCCAATTGTACCCCTTCCTCTTTCTTCCCTACTCTCACAAGCCGACCCAAAAAGTTAGTCATCCGGCCAGGCGAGGGCTCGAATGGTGGCAGGAAGAAGAAGTGATTCTCTTCTCCTATGCTTTTTGCTTTTTTGCTTCTATGTATAAAGACTTGTGTTGACCGGAGATTCTGCGGGTACCGGTCCCCGCCTTCCTTTGTTTTGAAACCTGCACATGTATAAAATTTTCATAGTATGGAATAAAATGATTCTTTTACTTGTACAAACTTCTGTCTGTATTTGAGAATGCATTTATTCTTCTTTTTCATACAGGTTTCTTTATTTTCTCCGTGTGATGTTGCAGTAAACCTATGGTATGTTGCTCGAGCATTGCTTTTATTTTTGTAACTATATTATATTGCCCCTATATCATGGTTTATTGTAATCTCTTTCACATTGGCAAAATTTTGTAGAACAACTCTTCTGTTTCAAGAAGACTTCTACTCTTTCTTTAGAGAACAACTTTTCCATTTGAAGGAGGCTTGCATCTGTATTTAGAGAATAATTTTTCCATTTAAAGGAAACATTTTTCTGATTTAGTAGAATGCGCCTCGTATTGGAGAAGTCTTCTCTTTCTTTTTTTTTGTTTTTTTTTTTTGTGGAGAAGTTTTTACACTTCATTTTCGGAGAAAGTCACTTTTATTTTTGACAAGTGAACTTTCCTATGCGGTAAAGTAGGCCTCCGAAAAAGGGCTTTGACCTGTTTGTGCCTCCGAAGAGGGCTTTTGCTTGATTGTGCCTCTGGGAAGAGGGCTTTTTTGTGTGTGCCTCTGGGAGAGGGCTTTTGTTTTTTCCCTATACGTGGGAAGCGGTCCTCCGAAGAGGGCTTTTTGTTTCTGCCTCTGGGGAGAGGCTTTTGTTTTTTCCCTGTTCTTTGGGAAGCAGGCCTCCGAAGAGGGCTTTTCACATTTAGACTCATGTGAAGTTTTATTTCAAATCATGGTGAAATGTGTGCCTCCGAAGAGGTCTTTTAGCATTTCAACTCTAGTGAAATAGGCCTCCGAAGAGGGTTTTCATAATCCAACACTTGTGAAGTTTTATTTCAGATCTCGGTGGAATGCGTGCCTCCGAAGAGGTCTTTTCACATTTCAACTCGCGTGAAGTTTTATTTCAGATCATGGTGAAATGTGTGCCTCCGAGTAGGGCTTTTGCCTGGAAGTTTCCTTCTCATGGTTGGATGGATTCACGGGGCGGACACAAGTTACTTGGATGTTTGTTTGCACAAACGTTCTCAGCTAATTAACGAGTGCCCTGTGCCATTCACTTGGGAAGGTGCCACCGGTCATTCCACCAATCTTTTTTGGTTAAGAAAGAGAACTTTTTTTTGGCAAGTCCCATTAGAGGTCTTTATCCTCCGAAGAGTTGTGCCTCCGAAGAGGGCTTGTGCCTCCGAAGAGGTCATTGGCTGTTTCCTGCCTGCTCGCCCATGACTTTTCGCCATTTGCTCATATCAGCGATTCCCTGTTATAATTTTTCAAGCACACATTCCTTTCTTTTGCAAGTAGTTTATTTTATCCAAAGAAGTGTAGTTCATTGTTAAATGAGTTCGCAGGGGCAAACACAGGCAGTTAATCGGATATTCGTTTGCACAAATGATCACAATTAGCTAGCAAGGGCCCATCTTCGGCAGAACCGCTAACTGTTTGCTTGAAGCACTTCTTATATAGGATTTCAGCCTGGAATTTTTGTGGCTGAACATTCATTTATTGAGTGATGTCAGGGATCGCTTGGTCTTGTTATGGGTGAGCTTTGTTTTAATGGCCTGCAACATTAAATCGACATTTTAGCAATACAATTAAAATAATTTTCATATATTGAAATAAAACACGCATTTTGTAATAGTAGAGAACACAAGATTTATAGTGGTTCGGCCAAGAACTGGGCCTACATCCACTTTATAGTTCTTATTATTCACTTGCACTGGCTCTGCAATGGCTTTCAATACAAGAATCATACATGCATAATTCTTTTATAGTATTTCAATAAAGCTTTGAAGTAAAATATGGGCACAAGTGATTGCTGTTCCAAGCCCTTGGAATTGGATCTCCTTCGTCAGTTGTCATTTTGAAAGTGCCATCAAGAAGTTTTTTGCCTATGACATACGGCCCTTTCCAGTTTGGCGCAAACACTCCTGTTGCTGTCATGATCCTTTTCAAGACTAGAACTCCAATCTCAAAGCTGCGTTGGCGAACTTTGGAATTGAAGTGCCTGGCAATTCTTTGCTGATGGGCTGTAATTCTGAGCTGAGCCTCTTCCCTTTTTTCATCAAGGAAGTCTAATGCTTCAAGTTGCAGCTTTTCATTTTCAGCTTGATTGAAATGGATTCTTCTGTGCGAAGGGGCTTCTGTTTCCACTGGAATCATTGCTTCTGATCCATATGCCAATGAAAATGGAGTGTGCCCCGTCGCAGTTTTATGGGTAGTTCTGTATGCCCATAGTACTAGTGGTAGCTTATCGACCCAACCACCCTTCGCTTTTTCTAGCTGTTTTTAGATGGTTGATTTGAAAATTTTGTTTACTGCCTCCACTTGCCCGTTTGCCTGCAGATGAGCCACCGCTGAGAAGCTTTTTTGGATCTTGAATCGCTTGCAAAAATCTTGGAACTCTTCACTTTCGAATTGGGTTCCATTGTCTATGGTTATCTTTTGAGGCACACCATACCCGATTCCGGACTTGGCGGTTGGCAAAGGCCCGATGAGATCTATTCCCCAAATAGCAAATGGCCATGGACTGACCATCATCGTTATCTCGGTGGATGGTGCTCTTGGGATTTTTGCAAATCTGTAGCATCGGTAACATTTCGGGCGTAGCTTGCAGCATCACGATTAATGTCTGGCCAAAAATACCCATAACGGTGAATTTTCTTTGCTAGAGTTTGACCACCTGAATGATCTCCACACTCTCCTCCGTGTACTTCAACTAGAAATGTTTTAGCCTCTTCCTTGGTCACACATCGGAGTAATGGCATTGAGAATCCCCGCCTGTACAATCGGCCATCTTGAATTATATATCTAGAGGCTTTTCTTAGCAACTTCTGACGCTCCTTTGAATTTTATGGAAGAGAACCATTGAGCAGATATCCCATTATCGGAGTCATCCACGATTCTTGCTCTTGAGACATAGTCATGATCCAGTCAATATCCATCTCATCAGTGCTTGGAGCTGATAGGACTTCCACAGGAACTAATCCCAATAATTGAGCTTCACCAGTGCTTGCGTACTTTGCGAGAGAATCTGCCTTCATGTTCTCTTCCCGGGGAATATGATTTATCGTATAATGGTCAAGATCGTCGAGAAGTTCCCAGGCTCTTGACATGTAAGCAAGCAGATTCCTCCTTTAGTTTGAAACTCTTTCTTGACTTGACATACAATAAGCTGTGAATCACTGACGGTCTGCAACACTTTGACATTCAGTTCTTTAGCAATCTTCAAGCCGGCAATAAGAGCTTCATATTCTGCTTCATTGTTTGTCGAAGGAAATTCCAATCTCAATGCATAGCACAATGACCGCCCTTCAGGGGTTTCAAGTACAACCCCAGCTCCGAAACAGTAATCGTTTCTTACACCATCAATATATAATCCATCGAATTGGGGTATTATCAGTTACCTCTTCCTCACTGTCACCTTTGTCTGTACATTCTGCGATGAAATCTACTAAAGCTTGTCCATTGATTGCTCTCCAAGGATGATAAGTGATGTTGTACTGGCTGAGTTCAATATTCCACTTCAGAAGGCGACCCGAAGTCTCAGGGCGAAACAGGACTTGCTTCAGATGTTGATTAGTGAGGAATTTGATAGGATGAGCTTGGAAATATGGCCTCAATTTTCTTGATGCGATTAGTAGACAATATGCGAGCTTTTCCAATTTTGAATAATTCATCTCTGCCCCAGTAAATCTTTTGCTGATATAATAGACCGGGCGCTGAATTTTTGCGTCTTCCCATACCAATGCTGCACTGAGAGCATGAGATTAGATTGCCAAATATACGAAAAAATCTTCGCCATCGCCGGGCTTAGAAAGTATTGGACGCGTTTCCATATGATGAATCAACTCATCAAAAGCATTCTAGCATTCAGGAGTCCAGTCAAATTTTTTCCTTCCTTTCTTTAGAGCATCAAAGAATGGAATGCATTTATCAATAGCTTTGGAAATGAATCGACTCAAGGCAGCGACTTTTCCATTAAGACTTTGCAATTCCTTTTTCGTTCTAGGAGCTTTGACTTCTTTTAAGGTAGTAATCTGAGTAGGATTAGCTTCAATGCCCCTAGCACTCACAATGAAACCCAAGAACTTTCTGGACTCCACCTCAACCAACATTTCAAAGGATTAAGTTTCATTCCGTACTTTCGGAGGACTGCAAACATTTCTGCCAAGTGATCCATATGGTCTACTGCCTTCTTTGATTTCACCAGCATATCGTCAACATAAACTTCCATAGTTTTTCCAATATGTGGCTTAAACATAGCATTGACGAGTCTTTGGTAAGTTGCCCCTGCATTCTTAAGTCCGAAGGGCATAACTCTATGGCAGCAGAGACCAATGTCGGTGATGAAGCTCGTGTCCTTCTGATCCGGCTTATGCATCATGATCTGGTTGTATCCGGAGTAAGCATCCATAAAAGATAACAATTCATGCCCCGCTGTTCCATCCACCAATTGATCTATCCTGGGTAACGGAAAGCAGCCTTTGGGGCAGGCTTTGTTTAAATATGAGAAGTCGATGCATACTGTCCACCTCCCATTAGCTTTCTTAACCAGTGCTGGATTTGAAACCCAATTTGGATAAGTACACTCCCTGATGAAATCATTCTCTAAGAGCCGATCTACCTCTTCTTTCAACACTGCTGACCTTCCAGGACCCTGGGTTCTTCTTTTCTGGTTTGTCGGCGTAAACTTCGGATCAATATTCAGAGTATGTACTGCAATTTTTGGGGATATTCCACACATGTCAGCATGAGTCTAAGCGAATACGTCCAGATTTGCTTTCAAGAATGATATCAGGGAATTTTGAACCGTCACACTAAGTTGCGAACCCACATTCACCACTTTGTTCGGATCTTTCGGGTCAACAGGTACTGGTACCGTTACTTCCACTGGTACCACTCTATTCTCCCCTGCACTGGCTTTTCTAGGATCCATTTCTCTTTGTGCCCCGCTATGCTCGCCAGTGCAGGGTCCACCCTGTAATTGCTACAAGATTGGTTCTTTGACGTGGACTAGGGCTGCCGCATCTTTTCCCATCTCTCTCTTCCTTGATTCACGCAACTCTATAAGATAACATTCTCGCCCAGCATTCCGATCCCCTTTAATAACACCAACTCCATTATCCGTGGGGAATTTCATAGTGAGGCACCACGGGGCGAGAATTGCCTTAAAAGCCGCAAGAGTTGGTCAGCCTAGGAAGGCGTTGTACGTAGAAGATTCATCAACAATTACAAAAGTCTGTTTTTCAACCACCTTTTTCTGCTCCTCTCCAAGCTCGACGAACAAGTCAATAGTTCAAATTGGCTGCTTCGGTTCCCCAGTAAACCCAACAATCTTCTGAGATGAAGCTTGAACATCAGCCATCAGAATTTTCATTTGATGGAATATCTTTTTGAAGAGAATGTTGCAAGAAGCGCCGCAATCTACAAGTACTCTTCTCACAATAGCCAGCCCAATGCCTGCAGAGATGACCACGGGATCCATGGTTGGGGCTTCAATGCCCATAGAGTCCATGGCTCCGAACACAATATCATCATTAAGAGTTTTCTGCTGCTTCAAAGGCGCAGCATCTTCTAGCACAAAAACACTTTCTTCTGCTGGTGTGTATTTCAAGGCACGTGCATATCTTTCCATCTCGCCCCAGCTTCTGCCTGCTGGGTGAGGACCTCCCGTAATCACATTAATAATAGGCCTTTCTGATTCATGCATAGTGTTCCTCTCACCCGAGCCAGATGGATGAGCTGGAAGTTGCTGGCCCTTAGTAGATGAAGTTGGGTCATTCCTATTTCTTTTAACATATTGCTGCAACTTGTTCTCTCTCAACAGTTCTTCAATCACACTTTTCAGATGGCGACATTCGTTGGTATCATGACCGGGTTGATTATGAAATTGATAAAATCTCCCGCTTTGAGCAGCTTTTTTGCCAACTCTCATCTCAGGCGGTTTAGGATATTCTACCGCATATTTAGTAGCAAAAAAGATATTCTCCGGGGTGTCAGTCAAAGGAGTGAAATCTAAAGGTTTTAAGAAGCGTGGTTTCTTCACATCCTTCTGCTTCTTCCCACCATTATTCTCCCTTTTTGACTTCCGGATTCCTTTTTGGTAGGAGTAGCAGTATTATCCTTAACGTCTATCAATTCCACTTTAACCGGTGCTTAAAGGCTTTCCAAACGCATGAATTCATCAGCTTTCTAATAGAATTTTTCGAGCGAATTCGGTTCTTTCATCTTCAGCCACTTCCCAAATTCGCTTGACTTGTCGATTGCCCTCATCAAGTATGTCAAGACCATCCGTGGCTCTGCATTGTCCACTTCAGCCAAAGCTATGTTGAAGCCGTTCAAGAAAGATCTAATAGGTTCCCCAGGATTCTGTTCCAGGCTTGACAGTGACATAATATCCTTTGCCTTTGAAGCATATAACCCGAATTACTCTTTAAACTTCCGAGTCGAATCGGCGAACTGGTCTATGGATCGGACCGGAAGCTTTGTGAACCAGAGTAGAGCCACTCCTTCCAAGTATACCGGAAAGTACCGACATTTGATCTCATAAGATGCTCTAGCACCAGTCATGTGCCAATCATACTTATACAGGAATTGATTAGGGTCGCTTGTTCCCTTATAAGCTGGGATGGTAGGAGGAATAAACTTCCTTGGGAATTCCGCCTTTAGAGTCCTTTTTGTGAATGGAGTTTTGCTCGGAGAGATTCCGCATTCCTTCTCATCTTCTTCTCTCTACATGCTCTCTTTCATGATTTGTCAAACCATGCCCGTAAGGTATTCCTCATCATTTAAAGGCTCTGCAGGACAGACTTCAGCCATTTTCTAGGAAGTTTGTCTGGACAAACGTTCGCGGAGAGTTGGCCGCGGTCTCGATCCTCCAGCTTGGGAGGTGTTTCTTTGGCGGGGCAAGCTGCTCTTTGAGGAATATTTCTTTCTTCAGGATTATGAGCATCATCAGGAAGGTTTTCTCCATTATTCATCGGTTGATGGTTGGCTCCGAGCAATGCATTTAACCTATCAAGAATTAAAGCATTCTGAGTTTCCATCTGTTGGTATAACCCAGATACTACAGCATCTAACTTCGCTCCTGTAATTCCAACACTTGGTGCTGCTTGGCATGATGAAGAAGAAGTGGCAGTGTTCTCATGAACATCACTGGGTCTAGTAGATCTGCGCTTTCTTCCAGGAGCCATTATCTCTGATAGACTTCTGGTTTTGAGAGAGGTTTTTTCAACAAACTTTTGAGAAGCAATGACGAAAGTAGCCTGAGTTGGGTTCTTAGTAAAAGCACCAAAAATTTTAAAGCTTAAAATTGAACGTTAACACCCATGGGTGAGTAGAGATTAAGTGAAAGCATCACCCGTCAATACGGGAATTAGAAATAAGTACAAAAGTCACAGAAAAAAGCAGTAAAGAGACAACGGTTTTATAGTGGTTCGGCTTCAAGTTAAGCCTATGTCCACTTTAATCTTCTTTATTGCTGAATCAATTACAACTTTACAACAATCTTCGATTACAACACTGCTAGGACAAATAGCTAGAACTCCGATGTAGAAGAACTCTTTGAATCCATGTCGAATGTGTTAGATTTCTTCTTGAAGTTTACTGAGATGTCTTTCGTGTTTGAAGTGTCGAGTGAGTCGAGAATTCAGCAGAGTATCGGCGTTCCATAAATAAGCCAAAATGATCCCTTTTCAGTTGGAGTAGTTGGGGTATTTATAGGGAGTTTTCTGAATTAGATCGCAGGTCGCGAGCGACCTTGGATAGGTCGTAGGTCGTGAGCGACCTAGTAGGAGTGGTTTACGGCTTAACTAGGGTGTACTTGATCACCTCAAACAATCTAGCAAGTCATAGGTCGTGACCGACCTAGGGAGCAAGCGGCATACGAAGTTACTTCGGTATTGTTTAGGCCGTGAGCGACCAAGGGGAGGATGGTTAGCGACCTAAGGTTGGGAGCGGCCTATAAGCAAGCGGCTTCATTCTGTGATAACTCGCTAGGTCGCTGGATCTTTTAGGTCGCAAGGTCGTTTAGCTACTAGGTCGCTGGGTCGCTTTAGTCCATAAATCGTTAGGTCGCTTCAGTCCATAGGTCGTCAGGTCGCTTTAGTCCATAAGTCCTTAGGCCTCTCCATTGTGATATGTTGTTTCCCTGTGTTGATGGTTAGGTCGCTAGGACGTTGATAAGCTTAGGTCGCTAGGTCGCGATATCTTTAAGTCGTTAAGTCATTGAATAAAGGAGGGTTAACACACCATGTCTCTGATATAAAACAATATAATATAGAGGAAACACTCCATACGTTCTTGCGATCCAGCTCGCCTCCTAAGCTTCAGAACGTCCTTACCTGAAAATCTGTAATACTCGGTCTGACCCGAGCATTACATCAAAGTAACACCCAGGTCAGGCTGGAAACCAGCGTGAGTAAACCATCTAACATTGAATATAAAGCATACAACTTAAATAAAACCTGGGGTAACTCGTATTAATTTACAAATTCACAATTTGTTATAGACATTACTTATTTCACCCATCAATTTTCTAAGTATCAAAATTTAGATTAAATAGTCCAATTCACTTAAATCATTTCATTCCAGCCTATTGATTTCATATATCAATCTATAAAAATTCGAAGTGGTTTCGGATATTCTCCAATAACCGACCCCGGTCCCTTCGAGTCTCATTCATGGCATCCAATCCATAAGCAAACTTGATCACTTCCAAATTTATTTAATTAATTCAAATTGAATTACTAACCTCGATCACATAGATTCCTTCATTTAAAATTAATTAATTTGAAATTAATTAATTAATCATCCCATAATTATCCATCCTAGTTTGTTGCCCTGGATTAATTATCCTTCACTTACATTCAAGTAATTATCTTTAATTAATTTCACAAATTAATTATTATCAACTAAATAAATAATTATTCTTTAATTACATTAATCCTTAATTACTTATTAATCAATTTCTCATAAATCACTTAGCACTAATTAATTAATCTTAATTAATCAATCTTTAATTACGTCATTGATTATATAAATTAATGATTTCCTATTTACATTTCAATTTATGCTAATCGAATTTAATTACATTAAATAATTAATCATTAATTAAACCATAAATATTAATCACCCTTGATTTATCTCATCCTGTAATTATCGACCTTTTGATTTACTTCATTAAATAAATTAATCACTCCTTAATTTATTATCTTAATTAATCCCTTAACTGATTACACAAGTAATTATACCCAATTTACTTCTACTAACAAATCATCATTCAAATAATTACATCCAGCAATTATTTATTAATTACTTCCCTACGTAATTTTATTTTATTAATTACATTAAGTAATTACCTATCAAACCACCCAGTTTATTCTATTTATATTTTAGAACCCCACATTATACTTATCCAATCATAACACAGCACAATTTAATTCCCAAATTTATCTTTCATGTATATAAATAAAATGCATCATCAATTATGAAAATAATTTCTATATTGTGAGGAATCTAGTTGGATCCCTCCAAACTGTTTCCCTACATCCACAGGTGTTAGCACAATACCAATTCCACTTTGAGGTGGAATATCGCGGTATATGGGATTTATAGAATATCATCCGCTATTATACGGCTCATAAGGTCTCATCCGCTATATAATGTAGGAAATCAATCACCCAATATATACTATATACTAATATATATAATATAGCACATCAATTCAATTCAACCATTCAATCAATCATTTAAATTTAACCATTTAAATTTAAATAAAAACCCAATTGAGTGAGATTAACTCACATTTGCTTTTTAATTTGCCATCCTATTCATCTCGACTTGTTTCTTCAAATTATAGACCTTGTATAAACATTATATGATTTCATTATTATTTAAACTAATTCAACAATTAGTTTCCATTTGATAGATTGAAGCAATTAATTACTAAATTTAAAAATAAATTTCCTTTAATACATTATATTTAGTACTAAAATAATTAAATTAGTTTTATAAAATCTACTAATCACCCTAAACACATATTTTAAAATAAACAACTAAGTTTAAAATATGCATATTTATAGTCTTAAATTTTTTATATCTTTCCAACTTATATGTATATATATCTATTTTACATCTACACATTGATTTAAACCTAAATGGTAAACATATTTATTTCCTTCTTCTTCTTTTTTTCTGTTGTAATAATTCTTCTCTGTTTTACTATATGTATATTTTTAATCCCACATTAAATAAAAATTTATACGTATTCATTTACTGAAATAAACTAAGATAAAATAAAATAAATTAAAATACCATACTGCGAACACCCCACGGTCATCCCAGCAATCGCCACCACAAATTGATTCATTTATAACGAACCCAGCCCCGTATTGCGACTACGTGGTCTCGAACCAGGAGAAGTTCACGCATCATCGATCCACTCAATGCAAACATACGTGCCTCCTTGCTTTTCCCCTGTGCTCACTCAGCCATCTAAGTCCACGCGCGACCCAGGGTTCGTCGAACTAGATTTCTCGAAGATCCAACTTGCCGCCATCGTGACTCACTCGGCAACTCACACCAAGCCCAACAACAGCCACGACAAACGAATGAGACAACCCATCATCAGCTCGAGCTTCAGGCGAGCCGCCGCTACCGAAACCCTAGTTCAACCCAGACGATGGGACGGTTCGAATCTCCAACTCGAACTAGAGACGACGAGATCGACCTCGAGAATGAATTGAGAGGAAATGGAAAGGATTCGATCGAAAAATTTTAGTGAAACCATTATTTACTTTTTTCCTCGAATTCGATTTTCCCCTTTAGAAAATAATTCGGCTGCACTATTTTAAAAAGGTGAAAGGAAAAAAAGGGAAAAAAGAAGTTAGCGTGTTCAAGTGCCTTTGCGTGTTTGAGAGAAAAAGGGACAGGATTATACGGCTAGGCTTGCATAGGTATAGGATAAGATGGCTGATGGGAAAAAATTTCTGCTAAAGGTTAGCTAGTGTATGCGAATATGTATATTCAATTAAAATTCAAATTCAAATCATCTCGATTTACAAGCTCCAAAATTCCGAACCCCTATCGAGGCATGCCGCCAGGCGTCTCTAATGTTATACCCCTATTCTGAACGCAATGGAAATGGTTTCAAGCTCTAATTCGATCGTATGGAGAAGACAGCTTTTTGGACCTAGTTATTCTATTAAATTTCGATTTAGTTTTCAGCGCGTTTACTTATCGTACGCCCAAATGATCATTCCAAACATTACGAAAATTGAAATTCTATAATAATACAATATTACGGATCCAATGGAACTAGTTTCGTCAAAATCCGAGACTGCGCCTCGGAAGGCTATTTTTAAACGTCAATTTAAACGATGTATTTTCAAAACTAAAAAAATCAGTGTTAAATTCAATTTTAATTTTTTTTACTATCTTATGTATTATCAATATAAATTTTACAAACCCTTAAATTATTTTTGAGATGCTTAAAACTCTATATTCAACATTTAATCCAATTTCCAGTAATTAATTCCAATAATTTAATTGCTAAATAATAATAATAATTGAATTCAAGTTAAAAATTCACTTTCAAATATTTAAAATCAACTAAATATTCCAATTTCAAATGCTCCAAAATTCCGTGTCGTCACAATATCATATTCATTTCAAAATCAAATTCATTTCGAAATTATCATATATTCGTTCAAAAATCAATTCCATTTCGAAATCATCATATGTTCAAAATTATCAATTTTGTCCGATAAACCAATTTTACTTCCAAAATTTGATACGAATTCAATTTAGGTTGTAATCTTTACTTTAACCTAGTTCATATTTAAGTCCAAGACTTAAATATGAACAATTTACCCTTTAATTAGTTTGATTATAGAAAATAGTTTAAATAGTTTAAAATATTTAAATAGTTAAAATAGTTTAATAGAAATAATTTGAATATAAAAATAGTTTATGTAATAAAATGGTTTACAAAATAAAAATAGTTTTAATATTTAAAGAATATAGATTGTAAATCATTTATACTAAAATATTCATTTTAAAAAAAACCCAAAGTCAAACCGGCCAACTTTCCAATTTCCTACTCGAATCAATTCCAAATTCTATTTCGATTTAATCGATTCAATTCCGATTTCAACTCAAATAATTTTCGATTCCACATAAATTTCTTTCAATTCACAAATTTCTTTCAATTTCCATCTCCATCTCTAAATTAATTTAAATCTCAATTTCAAATAGATTTCCAATCCTTCCAAATTTGATTAAAATTCCAAGTTCAAATTAACTTTCAATTTCAATTCCAAACTAATTTAAATTACAATTTCAAATTAATTCCCGATTCTAATTCCAAATTTGATTTCAAAATGTCGATTCAATTTACTTTCAATTCCAAATTTTAAATCCAAATGTTCAATTACAATTAAATTCCAAACTCAAATTTGAAATATCATTTCGTATCATTTTTTCTTAGAAGTACTCCAAGTTCGAATAAAAGTCAATCTTCAAAAAAACAAATCCATTTCTGAAATTCACAACGTATTTCGTTTATAACGTAAAAATTTAAACTTCGAATAATTAAGAATCTTATTTATCAAGTTTAAAATTCCAACATTTCATGCTCCAATTCAAAATAATTCAATTTCCATAAATTTGATTTTATTCTTAAAAATCAATTCATTTAAATAATTTTGAAACAACTTTTAAAATAATTTAATTTAACCAACCCGGTGTCCATCTATAATTCTCTACCCTATGGCCAAGTGGATAATTAATTCAATTTAATTCCAAGGATGGATATATATTATTCCAATCCACATAGATGTCATAGGTACATATCATTTCAACCTATTTCTTAATATGTTTCGCAATAATCCAGTTTACAGTTTTATATGCAATAAACAGTATACAAGATGATAGCGTGATATATCAAAATAAATAAACAACCAAATATCAACCAATAACATCCATCACAACCAATCATCCAACTAGTCAATAATCATAATGATCAACCAATTATCTATAATTTGGGAATTCTACTAGTAGTTAAATTCTTATTCAATTTCAACTGTCGATTTTTAAATTCATCATTCAATTCAGATGTCAATTAAATATCAATTTAAACTTATCAATCAGCGATCAATAAATTTTTAGTCACTTCACGAAATAAATTTAGCTAACATAAAAGTATTTCTGTCAATTGTGAGCGTAAAACACTCACCTTTTATCTGAACTGACAATAACTTCAGCTTCAAACAAATGCCAATCCAATCTCATCTTGTAGACTATGCCGATATGATTTCGATGCAGTTCGTTTCACTTGATACCGATCTCGTACGAAAAGATTACGTATTTATTAATATTTGATATAAATAAAACCTAATTTGCAAAATTAATAAAATGAACTAAAATGAAACTTAACTTAACCTTACTATTCAAGCTTCTCTCTTCCCTCTACGCACGCTACTAACTCGCGTTCCTCCTTTTTTTCGACCTCAATCTCCAAACCGTCAACCATCAACGCCAAAACCCTACGCTTTCTTCGCCTGCGACCCCACTGTTGTCAGCCTCGCCTGGCTTCGTCGTCTCTCAAGTGCCTACCCCGGCCTCCGTCACGCCGTGACCCAAACCCTAATCCCCTATATGCCAGCGTCACCCCTTCAGCTTGCCACCTCCATCTTATCGCGTGCATGACCAAGTGTCGTTGCGTCCCCCCAATCGAACGCTATTTCGATTGGTGTTCTCTTTTTTTGCTTTTATTTGTTTTTTTTTACCGCTTGAAGGCTGCGAATTAGAATAAAAGGGAAAGCAAGAGGGATAAACGGCTGAGTAAGGGAAACAAGGGTTTGAACGAGGCTTTTTTTTAGTTGATCTAATCTTGTTTTTTTTGGATCTACAATTTAAAAGGAAGGAAGCGTACAAGTAGGCATATAGGACACAGTGTATTGAATGATTGTTAACCTTTATCATATTATATTATTTAAATATAAAAAAATATCTGGCCCAATTGGTCTGCAAAATAACGAACACCAAATGAAGCCCGCCGTTCGGCGTTTCTAATGCATTAACCATATTCCGAACGTAGTGGAATCAGTTTCGAAATCTAATTCGATCATATGCAGAAGATAGATTTTCAAAGTCGATTATTTTAATTAAACTTTGAAAATAAATTCAATGCGTTTGAAGCTCGCACGGGCCAAACGACAAGTCTGATCGCTACGAAACTTGAAATCTTACAATAATTCACTATTGTGGATCTGATGAAACTAGATTCGCCAAAATACGAGATAGTGGTAAGAATGGCTATTTTTACTCGTCAATTAAAATATAAAATTTCAAATTTCAAATTATTCACATTTAAATCAAATCTTAAATGCCAACTGTCTTCGTTCATATTTTAAGTAACGTTTAACTCAAATTCCGATATTAATTTCCATCATCTTAAATCCAGAATCAAATTACTTAAATAACTTTCAAAATTAAATTTTAAACAATTTAGTTATCCGATAAACCGATATAAATAAATCATTAAATTTTATTTCTAACCATTTTATCCAATAATTACTTTAAATTTAATAATTTAAAATAGCCGATGGGTCGTTACACACTCCCCCACTCAAAACTTTTCGTCCTCAAAAAGGCGGTAAGTAAAGAATTTAATATACAATATTTTTTTTTAAAATAATCACTTATAACACCTAATAATTTTATTTGCGAAACTAATACTATGCTTCAACTATGCCACTCCGATATTATTTTTACGGAAAATATAACTCATATATATAAACAAGTTATAAACAAAAAAAAAATTAAAACTCATCAAAAAAAATTTAACACCCGATTTCATGTAAAATTTCGGCAGAGTCTCCTTTTCGTGGCTCGATCGAAATTTTTTTGCAATTCAATATATAACCAATATATATCAAATATACATCTCATCTTAACGATGAGGCATCTCGAAGGGCAAAAATAAAAAATCCCCGTATGTAATCCGAGATACGTACCTTATTATTTATAATACGAGCGAGATCGCTCGTATTAAACAAGCAAAGCATATAATAATCCACGTATATGCCCTAAACGGTCTTCTTATGTGCCTATCTCAACTCAATTTAAGATATTAGTTGTATAACATAATGGATGCTATATAAGTCTAAAATAACCATACAACATGGATTTTGAATCCAAACAATACAAATAATCACAAATACATAACATACAACAATCATATGCAATCAAAACAGTATAAACAACGGTTTTCAACAAAAGAAACCATTCAGCCATCAATATCCGTCCAATTAATCCAATTAATTAATAAACATGTGAATTTTCATTATCCAATGTCAAATTTTTTTAATTTTTTTATACCCTTCATTTTATTAACATTCATTTCATTAATATTTTAATCGATTCATTTCAATTTATTTACATTCAATCAACTTTTATTTAATTAGATTCACACTCAACTGATTTTCTATTAAATTTATTACTTCTAATTAATTTGCATGCACTTATCAACATTAATTAATTCACATTCTATTAATTTACACTTGTTGATAGTTACGTTAAATTTTCTTCCTTCACTTTCATTATTTCATTTCAATAATTCAAATAATTGATTACACTTAAGTAATTCAATCCATACCACATTCCATATATTTTAAATTGATTTTCATTCGCTTATTAATATTCATTTCATTAATCATACAATAGATCTATAATTAATTCATTCGATTTTAATTAATTTACATTTAACAAATTTGGCTTTTAATTTATTTATTTCATTCAATATTTATTGCATTCACATTTGATTTATTTCAATCCAATATATATTTACATTCCATCGATTTGTTTCAATTATTATTTTTTATTTGTTTCATCCATTTTTAATTGGTTTACATTTCATTGATTTCTTTCAATTTTATTAACATTCATTACAAATTCATTATATTCACTTTTTATGCAATTCAGTTTGTGAAATTCCAATTTGTTTCACTTTTTTATATATGCCTATTTTATATAAATTCAATTATAAATCAGTTATAAAATTTATTACACTTAGTATATCCATCCTTAGTTATAGTATCATCATTTATAAATTTATCTAAGTTTACTATAAATATTTTATACAAAAAAACTTACTTTTATTATATTACTTCATATCTTAAGTCATTATTAATTCATCGGCTCACTTCATTTATTCAACATCAAATTATTAATTTACCAAAGTAAATTTTATTTTATAACTCCATTCATATTAGTACCCCTTTTTCACAATTAATTCATTCAGCTTCTTTTAAGTCCACTTTAACTTATAATTTTTTTCGATAACTTATTCCATATTATATTAGTTTACATTCAAATTTCTATTTAAACTACTTCACTTGTATTTTAATTTTTTTGAATTTAAATAAAATTCATTTAACCATATTAATTTTACTTACACTTATTTATTTTGTTCAATTTTTACATGCTTAAATTACATTTTATTTAGAAATTTAAGTTCATATTCATTTGATTAATTCATCTTATAGCCTAAATGAAATTGATTCACTTTACTAATTTATCTACACTTAATATCTAATTCAACTTTTTTATTAAGTAAACTTCATTTCAATTTTAATCCATTTCTCATTTTATTTAATCTTATTCAAGTCAAATTTTCTCAGCATTCCCATTTTACAAACTCAAAATTTGTTTCTAGCTTAAAATTCTCAAATCTATAAGTTATACAATTTATTCTTTGAAAATCCCGTTTCATTATTTTATCTACTTCATATCAAATGCATTTCAATTTTTTTGAGCTTCTTGGGTTAAATGTATTTTGTTTACTTCATTTCACTAACTCCATTTAGTTCTACATTGCTAAGCTAATTATTTTATTTGTTTCCTAAATCGAAATTTTACCTTCTTCCATTGTTTAACCAAAATTTTAACCATTTTATGTTTGATTTCTTTTCCTATTCAAATTTACAAGTTATAAACTTATTTCTTATATACTATTTTCAATTATAAGTACAAACTATTTTCATATATTTATCAAATCATATTTATAATATTTTCGCAATCAAAACTTGTTTCATCGAAAATAAATTTCTTTTGGTAGCAATTCTCACTCAGAAACTCGAAAATGAACACTGGCGATGCTGCAGTCATCCCCAGAATTATTTTCCAGCCAGCAAGCGAATTTAATGCTTTTATTTCCTTCAAAAATATTTTTCCAGTCTAAACTCTTTCAAATAATACTGTTTATTAATTTTTAAGGTTTTGTAAAATAATTTTTGGAAACAAAGGATTTTAAATTCAAAATTCTCAATTTTTTAAATCATTTCTATATATAAGCTGTATTATAAATATACCTATACAAATTTTCTTTGCCTATTTTCAAAATATTCCATTTATTTACAAATTTTTCATTTTAATCGATTCTTATTTTAATTTTATTTCAATTCAATTTAGCTATCAATGCTTCATAAAATAAAATTCACTAGTATTCATTTTATTTCTAATTCAGTCAATAAACAATGATAATTAAATATTATCGTTTCGTTGAAAATCACTTTATATATAGATGTATGTATGTATGTATGTATGTGCGTATGTGTACAACATAATTTTGGTAAAAATATTTTATTTACCCGATTTAAAACAACATTATGTCGACTTGCCTCGTTTAAGTGTTTAGAAACACTTATCGATGACATGGCGTCCTGCAAATTGATCGAAATTTATAAACAACTCAACGGATAAGTAAACACAATATAAAATATTTTATAACACTAACAAGTACGCACTCTCATATATATACTCAAATTGACTCATTCTAGGGTATTACTACCTATCTCTAATGAGTCAAACCCCACAAAGCCAAGGTTGTCGCTAAACCTTCGCTCTGATACCGACTATGATGACCCACATTTCGGAAGGTTTAAATCGACAATAATTCACACATGTCCGACTTAAACAATCCGTAACGTAGATAATCAATGGGATTAAATAAGAAAAATAAGAAGAGAAGAAGAAACCAAAACACAGAATCTCACAGCGAAAACGATAAAATATAATAATCAAATAAACAATTCATAAAGTTGTGTACTATACATTTGATTATAATCTATACACATTTATCAGAGTTATAAATATAAAACAGGGAGAAATAAACAATGCAGTAACATAGCATGATGCACGGTATAATAATAATAGTAATATACCAAATCTCCGTCTTTGTCCTCCAAAGAATAGTCTTCAATACACTGGAAAAACTCAGGACTGACCCGAGCGCAATGAAAAGGCAAAACACTTGAGTTAGGACTAAAATACTCTTATGTAAGTCAAATTCATTATCACAGGATATGAGTGCAATAACTTAAGAGATGTTACAGGATTTTCCATCTCCTAAGGATCCGTTAAACTATTTATATATAATAGTATACGCTATAATAGATAATGTCTATCAGTAAAATAAATATCAAAATAGCATTTAGGCTTTACATTGATCCACCTTAACACATTTTTAAAGTTTTGAACCAAAGTCGTAATGGGCTCATATAGGGATAAATATGAGAAGGCAAGTGAGGCAATGCCCAAGGTAGGATTCTACCAGTTTACTCTTTCTGTCTGGTCGTAACCCATCTGTGGCTGACCGCGAAAATCTACCCAAACGATAAATAAGGTGCATCCATCGAGTCCGAAACTACAATACTAATACGAGGGATCAACGTTGCTAGAGGTAGCTAACCTCAATGGTCAGACATAGGCTCTTGTTTTAGTCATTTTAATTATGACACGAAGGTCAAGCCTATCCATCATCGTTCTCCTACTTCATTCCAGCAAACGTCGTCAATTCAACCACTACATTTTGGATATCATCCACCACGTACATGGTTGTCAAAGTGGTTCCAATATTAACAGGGAGTATGCCAATAAGAGGCCTCGGTCTCTTTAACAACCAATCGTCATTTTACACGCCTGTTGGTACTTTTACATTTCGAAAATAATTCGTATATCAAAATATCATATTCGTTTCAAAATCAAATTCATTTCGAAATCATCATATATTCGATTAAAAATCAAATCCATTTCGAAATATCATATATTCAAAATTTTCAATTTTGTTCGATAAATCAATTTCACTTCCAAAATTCGATTCAAATTCAATTTAGGTTATAATCTTCACTTTAACCTAGTTTGTATTTAAATCCAAGTCTTAAATATAAACAATTTAACCTTTAACTAGTTAAATTTTAGAAAATAGTTTAAATAGCTTAAAATAGTTAAAGAGTTAAAATAGTTTAATAGAAATAATTTGGATATAAAAATAGATTACATAATAAAACGGTTTGCAAGATAAAAAGAGTTTGAATATTTAAAGAATATAGATTTTAAATCATTTATACTAAAATATTCAATTTAAAAAAATCCCAAAGTCAAATCGGTCAACCTTCCAATTTCCTACCCAAATCAATTCCAAATTCTATTTCAATTTAATCAATTCAATTTTGATTTCAACTCGAATAAATTTTGATTCTACCCAAATTTCATTCAATTTCCATTCCATCTCCAAATTAATTTAAATCTCAATTTTAAATTGATTTCCAACCCCAATTCCAAATTTGATTAAATTTCCAAGTTCAAATTGATTTTCAATTTCAATTCTAAATAATTTAAATTCCAATTTCAAATTAATTTCCAATTCCAATTCCAAATTTGATTTCAAAATATCGACTTAAACACTTAAATCAAATTTACTTTCAATACAAAATTTTAAATCCAAATGTTTAATTATAATTCAATTCCAAACTAAAATTTGAAATATCATTTCATATCATTTTTTCTTAGAAATATTCAAAGTTGGAGTAAAAGTCAATCTTTAAAAAAACAAATCCATTTCTAAAATTCACCACACATTTCGTTTATAACTTCAAAATGTAAACTTCGAATAATTAAAAATCTCATTTATCAAGTTTAAAATTCCAACATTTCAAGCTCCAATTCAAAATAATTCAATTTCCATAAATTTGATTTTATTCTTAAAAATCAATTCATTTAAATAATTTCGAAACAACTTTTAAAATCATTTAATTTGACCAGCCCAGTGTCCGTATATAATTCTCTACCCTATGGCCAAGTGGATAATTATTTCAATTTAATTTCAATGATGGATATATATTATTTCAATCCAAATATATGTCATAGGCATATATCATTTCAACCTATTTCTTAATATGTTCGCAATAATTCTATTTACAGTTTTATGTGCAATAAACAATACACAGGATGATAGCATGATATGTAAAAATAATTAAACAACCAAATATCAACCAATAACATCCATCGCTACCAATCATCCAACTTGTCAATAATCATAATGGTCAATCAACTATCTATACTTCGGGAATTTTTGCTATTGGTTAAATTCTTGTTCAATTTCAACTGTCGGTTTTAAACTCATCATTTAATTCATATGCCAATTAAATATCAATTAAACTTATCAATTAGCAATCAATAAAATTCAGTCACTTCACGTAATAAATTTTGCTAACATAAAAGTATTTCAGTCAACTATGGGCGTAAAACACTCACCTTTATCTGAACTGAAAATAACTTTAACTTCAAACGAATACCAATCCAATCTCATCTCGTAAATTATGGCGATACGATTTCGATGCAATCTGTTCCACTTGATACTGATCTCGTACGAAAAGATTATGAATTTATTAATATTTGATATAAATAAAACCTAGTTCGCGAAATTAATAAAATTAACTAAAATGTAACTTAACTTAACCTTACCATTCAGGCTTCTCTCTTCCCCCGCCCACGCGACTAACTCGGGTTCCTCCCTTTTTTTATTCAATTGCAATCGCCAAAGCCTCAATCCATCAACCTCCAAACCCAATGCTTTCTTCGCCTGAGACCCCAACGATGCCAGCCTCGCCTGGCTTCGTCGCCTCTCCCAGTGTCGACCCCCGCCTCCATCACGCCGTGACTCAAACCCTAATCCCTTATGTGCCAACGTCACTCCTTCAGCTGGCCGTCTCCATCTCATCGCGTGTATGACCAAGTGTCACTGCGCCCCCCCCCCCCCCCAAATTGAATGCGATATCAATCGTGCGCTTCTCCTTTTTTTTACATTCGTTTGTTTTTTAATTTTACGGCTTGAAGGCTGCGATTTAGAAGAAAAGGGAAAGTAAGAGGGATATGCGGCTGAGTAAGGGGAAACACGGGTTCAAACGAGGTTTTTTAGGTTATCTAGTCTTGTTTGTTTTTTTTGGATCTGCGATTTAAAAGGAAGGAAGCGTACAAGTAGGAATATAGGATGCAGTTTTTTCAACGATTCTTAACCTTTATCATATTATATTATTTAAATATATAAAAACATCTAGCCCAATTGGTCCGAAAAATACCGAACACCAAATGAAGCCCGCCGTTCGACGTTTTTAATGCATTAACCCTATTTCGGACGCAATGGAATCGGTTTTGAAATCTAATTTGATCGTATGCAGAGGATAGCTTTTCAAAGTCGATTATTTTAATTAAATTCTGAAATTAAATTCCGCATATTTCAAGCTCGCAGGGCTAAACGACAAGTTCAATCGCTACGAAACTTGAAATCTTACAATAATTCACTATTACAGATCCGATGAAACTGGTTTTGTCGAAATCCGAGACAGTGGCTAGAATGACTATTTTTACTCATCAATTAAAATATAAAATTTCAAATTTCAAATTATTCACATGTAAATCAAATCTTAAATGTTAACTGTCTTCGTTCATATTTTGAATAACATTTAAATCAAATTTTGATATTAATTTCCATCATCTTAAATCCAGAATCAAATTATTTAAATAACTTCCAAAATTAAAATTTAAACAATTTTATTATCCGATAAACCAATATAAATAAATCATTAAATTTTATTTTTAACCATTTTAACCAATAATTACATTAACTTTAATAATTTAAAATAGACGAAAATACGGGTGGTTACAATCTACCTGATTCGTTGGGATATCTGTTAGTGTTTTCCAACATGAGTTCTTTGGTTGAGGGTAGTGGTGTATACAACACGACTACCAATGGAAGAAGTCTGAGTGTAGAGGTTGGAAGTATATCTGCCGAGATGTAGACCCAATACCGCCTCAAGTAAGCTTCGCAGCTTGGTGTAAGGATTTCATTGATCTCGGAGGAAGCCTTTTCAATGTTCAGTGTCCATCTTTGAAATGTAAGTATGGTTGCGCTCGTGTGAGCGGATTTTCAAGAGTTTGGATCGGTTCGATGTGCAGAGGCGAGTGATGGTATCTTGGCATCTTCAGGAAGGAGCAGCTGTGTGGTAAGACGTTGTGTCCATGGATGTTCTTCAAGGTGATTTCTCATGGAGCGAATTAAGGAAGTAATCGACGAACATTCTTTACCTGCCACAAGGAAAACTCGACTGGATAGGATTTATCTGGATCTCAAGCATGGTGTTTTATTTGTATTGGAGCATGTGACTAAGGTCTATAAGTTGCTTCGCTACGGCATGGTCTCATTGTCACCACTTAAGGAGTGCGAGATGTTGATGCTTGGTTTGGAGCCTGAGTTTCTTTAGTGGATGCCTGCCCATCTCGAGGGATCTTTTATGAAGTTTGTTGATGGCTTTGAGGTTCAAGGAGACCATGGATGAAGAAGTTTTTGGTTAGTTGTGGTAGTAGTATAGCTAGGAGATGTTTTTTGTGCTATCAGAAAGGTCGTCTGGCTAAGTAGTATCATCGAGGTGGAGTTTGGAAGCAGTAGTGTGGACCCGTTCCTTCGATGACTCAGAAATCTTTGTGCTTTTTAGCAGTCCAGGAAGATGGTGAAGGCTTGTCCATTTCTTTTGGAAGTTCAATAGAGCAAGATATTTGTTTTGATAGTGGGCCATTAGTTTTTCTTGTAGATAAGGCATTCTTGAAGGATTAACCTTGTTTTGGATGGATTGGTCAAGCTTAATGCTGTTCTAATTGGTGAAGAGAGAACAGTTTCTTTGGAATCCAAACTAGGTAGGATAGCAAAAGTGACTTGCGATTAGTTTAGGGGTTCATCTTGGGTAATTTTTGCTTGAAATTGAGACTTCTCATGAGGAGGTAGGTGCTATCGAATAGTCAAAGATTTTTCCAGATGGCTTCGTGGAAGTCAGAAGTTTGTCTACATCTAGAGTCTGAGTTCCATATCGACCTGGTTTCAGGTGAGACACTAATGGTTCAACCAAGTTGTAGGATGGTTCCTAGAGAGAGTGGGAATCTGGTGAAGCAGCTCAGGAATATTTGAAATTTTATCGATCAGATCTAGTCTTTTAGTTTGGATTCTACTGTAAGGTTGTGTAACCGAGTCAGACGAGTCACTAAAATTTTGTGGATTTGATGAACATAGTTTCTGGGATATGTTGGATAAGTTTGTGCTCATGTTCATCAACAGCATTCTCATCTATTCCAGAATCAGAGTGGTGCAGCGGAAGTGAGGTAGCAGTTGTTCTAGAGTGGAAGCAACCAAAGACCCCTATGGGAGTCTGTAGTATTCTTGGATTAACAGGTTTTTACAGGAAGTTTTTATGGATCTCCTAAGTGTATTGAAATTTCGATTGAAGTCACTTGAAATTTTCATGATCTCGATATTAAGATCTCTATCCACCTATGCTACCTCAAAATTCAAATCCTTTTAAGGGAATAAATAATTTTTGAACCTATGATCTATAAACAACTCGAATCATTCCCATAAAAGATTACGCCTCCAAGATGTAAGAGAAAAAAAAGTAGATGCCAACTGAAGATCGCGAGTCATATAATTTCTCTCATGTCTTTTCAGTTGTCGATTAGCATAACAAACAACTCTACCCACCTGCATCAAAATAATGCTTAGGCCCGTACCACAAGCATTGGTATATACCATAAATGCTTTTGAGCCATCAGGAAGTACTAAAATAGGTGTACTAGTCAATAATTCATTACACTTAATAAAGCATGTTTGCACCGCGAGTTCCACGAGAAAAATAAATTATGTTAGGAAGGCTTGTCGGTAATGTAGAAATTTTTGTCAAGTCCTTAATAAACTTTCTATAACAGCCAGCCAAAAGAATTTTTTTAGCTCCATAGCACATTTCGGTACATACCAATCCTATATTGAAATTTTACGAGAATCAGCTAATAGTCCACACTCAAAACAACATGTCCAAGAAAGCAAACCTCCTTGCGCCATATGATATTAGGAAATTTTTGCCTTCAACTTATGTCTATGGAGAGTAATAAGCACTTTTCTCAAATTCTACTTGTAGTCTTCCATGCTTTTCAAATAAATAAGTATATCATCAAAAAATACCAAAAGAACTTATTTAGCGCCCTCTAAAAACACGATTTGTGAGGTCGACGAAATTTGGTGGTGCATTGATAAAAAATGGAATTACCAACCACTCATAAAGTCCGTCGGATGTACACAAAGCAATTTTATGAATTGTGTCCTTAGTCATATGAAACTGATGGAATCTGGTAGGCAAGCTAAGAAGTGAAAATATTTATACTCCAACTGACTGATCAAATAGTTCATCAATTCGTAAAAATATTCAATGATTCTTCCGTGTCCACATGTTCAGTTTCTGATAATCGATGCAAACTCTTAAAAAGCTATCAGCTTTGGAGTAGAGACAACATGTTCTCCCCACTCTAAAATACCACTCCAAATAAATCCCTTCTCCAACAATTTATTAACCTTTTTACCAAGTTCGTGTATTTCTTCAAAAGCTATATACCTAAGGAGTAAGACAATCGGTTAGGTAGCCTTTACCGAATAAATTCAAAATTCAATCTCCCTATGCAGAGGAAGACCAAAAATTTCGATATAGACATCTGGGAAGCCGCGAACTATAGATAGGAAAGCTAACTCTCATCATGTGATAGGTCTATGTAATACATGTAACTCAACATTACATAACTTTTGATATTGTGGTAAATTTCTAGGCTATGCCTCCTACAAGTAACCAAATGAACCGCCTTTTTATCCTAATCCTCCATTACTACATACATAGCCATCCCATCCATCCTAGTATTAAAGCAATCTCAAAAAAATTCAATACAAAACCTTCGGCACCAAATTCAACATCCAAATATATAACTTCAAAACTTTGCAAATCATGGATAGATGGATTGATCCCCTAACGAAATTCGATACTATAATAGGGTTTGTAATTATCATAGTCTTTTGGTGCAATTCATCCGTTAGGTTACTTGAAATAAATGAGTGAGATACTCAAAATGCGAATAATTAAAGTCCAAAGACTTAACACACTGTCCATGATGATTTTCTTTCATTTTTCAATATCTAGGTCCGCGCTAGATCTAGGAACAACATTAAGTGCATAAGTTGGAACCAACCACGTAGAAATCATAGGCAAGGTCGAACACTTCCTCTTTATATGTTCAAACTGGTTGTAGTTATAACATTTGATCTTTGCAATTTTAATTTTGCAATCCTTAGACATATGCCCCTTGACATTTCACTTCTTATACTTGAATCCTAGTTTATTTATCTTGCATTGGGCCCTACTCCACCCTTGCATCTAATCTGCTAAACCGGCTCCCTTTCTACCTTCTTAGGTTTTTCATTAATAACTGAATTCAGTAGTATCATCTCAACCAAGATCTTAAAAGTAGCTCCAGTAGGTACATGGCTCAAAGCAATATCCTTCAATGATGGAATCAACTCCTTAGCAAAATTTGTCGCCTTCTTTACTTGTGTATCGATGAGGTCTAAGTCATAATTCTCCATTTGATGGAACTCGTTAACATACATATTGATAATACGGTGTAACGACCCGGAATTTTGGCAATATAAATTTAATAATCTGTGTTAATAATTTAATTGGTTTGGTAATTTTCTTTATAATTTTAATTTAAACTGATAAATTTATTCCTTTTATGGTTAATAAATATTTAATCTGATAATTGTAATTTATATCTTTCTAACAATTTAAATTTGATAAGAATTGTTTTTCAAAAGATAATCAAATTTTTATTCTATTTATAATATATGCATTTGATATATATATATATATATATATATATATATATATTATGAATAGGATATCTTTTGTTTTAAACAAAGTTGAATTTTCAAATTTGTAACATATATGTATGTATATGTTATAGTTGATATTGTTTTGAAATTGAATTTTAATCCATTAATAATTTATATATGAATGAATAGTAATTTTAAGCTTTGTTTTAATTTATGTTTTCAAAAGTTAATTCAAAGATTGATTCATTTAAAATATAAGATAATTAGTTTGTTTTTAAATAAGATAATTTAAAAAGATTTAAATAAAGTGTTGTTTTGTTTTCTTTTAAAATACTTATTATGAAATGATTATAAATATATAAAGTTATAAATAAAATCTTTCTAAAATAATCTCAAAAATTTAGAATAATTTGTAAACATAAGTAGTATGTAAATAAATTACAAAATTCACATTCACATAAATATAAAATATAATTATCTTTGTAATAAGGTTTTAAATGCAATTATGCAGGAATTTAACACATGTAAAGCTATTAAACAAATTAAATGACATTTGTTCAAATTTACAACAAGTGGCATTATTTTCATGATAAATAAATGCTTTTAGAAAAAAGGAAATCAGTTTTTCACAAACACTTTTCTCTTCTTCTTCAAATTCCTATTTTCTATCTTCAGTTGAACATTATTGCAACCTGAAAACTTTTTTAAAAAAAAAATCTGTAATTTCAAAATCTTGCAATCTGAAACAACCTGCTATTCAATTCAGTGTGCAACCAAAATGAGTTCAACCTGCAAGTTTAAACAACAAATTAAATGCATGCAAAGGTTTTCTTCAGCAACAACAAGAAATCAAAAGCATTTTTTTTCAAATTAAAAAGATTTGAAGCCTGGAATTAAAACTGCTGATTCTTTGCATTTTTGAAAATCAGGAGAGTAAATACTTTTTAAAAACAGTTGATCTTATTTTACTGCCTTGCATGTGTTGTGATTGACTTGTATTAAAATTTTATAGCTTAAATTTATATGGATTAGTACCTGTATGTTGTGAGAGTTTGTTGTTTGCTTGCAGGTGTGTTTACTGTAAAAGATCTGTTAAAAGAAAATTTTAACTCCTCTGTTATTTCAAAGCCAAATATCTAAGTAAACTTCAAATTGAAATACAGTAAGGTGATGCTGAGTTAATATCTTCAAATATGGAAGTTAGATTCAATATGAGTTAAGTGTTAAAGGTAAATTTGCATATGAAACAGTTAAGAAAACTGCAGGAAGTAGGATATGCAGTAAAATCAAATAAATATATCATGTAAATCATGATCGAATTTTGATGAATAAAATTTATATCCTAAATCTATAATGCATAATATGAATTTTAAAACAGAAATCAGAATTTCTAACTTACAGTTGAAAATGAATTTTGGATTTTTCTAAATTTGGGGGTTTTGTCAAATTCGTGTGACTGAGTGATTTATAGGCTTTGAAATTTTAATCCAAGATGTGTTAATCAATACTTAACACTAGAAAAATACCGATCAAATTTATTATGTAACACAGATTTTAGAGACTTGATTAGTAGGGTTTAGCATTGTTCTTTTGTTTCTCTGGGTAGCCGAAGATTTGTGATGTGGATATGGTATCGGGATGGACTGCGACTTGGAAATAGAGGCGTGCAGGTTGTGGTGATGCTGTGAGATGATTGTTGGGGTTTTCTGGTGGAGGCGACATCGGAGATGTTGGATTTTGGGTTTGAGTCATCAGCAGTATTTCGAGCTCGAGTTCGAAATTTCGACTCGTGTATTGAAGGGTGGATCTGGGTTCACCTAAGGGCTCGCGAGAGAGTTTGTGACTGTGGAGAATTGTCGCGATGGTCAATGGAGCCCGGCAGTGGAGGTGCATGTGCACCATGCTTTGTGTGCACAGTTTTGGGTTGTTGGAGTTTTCGTGTTGGAGAAGATGATGGAATCTCGGGTGGGAACTCGCGTGTGACTCGGGAGTAACTCGAAGTCAGGGTGGTTTGGATTTGCTTCGGGGTTAACTCGGGTTGATGGGTGGTTTGCTTCGGGTTTTCCTTTGGGTGTTGTCTGATAATAGTTTTATAAAGGAATAAAATGAAAACTTTAAACTTGTTGTTTAAAAATTTAATGTTAATCAAATTTATAAAATATAAGTTGAAATTATATAATTTATTTCAATTTAAATTTATTTAAAGGGATTTCATATTGAAAGTAATTTAAAGTACATTTTGGATTTCAATTTAAAAAGGGTATTTTGAATTTAAATATTAAATCAAAGTTAAGTTTAAAATGCTAAGTAATGATTCAATCTTAAGATTTCAAATTTATATTTGAAATAAATAAGATTAATTCAAATGTTTTAAAGTATTGAAAATTTTGAAATTTGTTTCTAAGTTTCCTATTTTTAAATAAGATTATCATTATGATTTTGAAAACCAAATAGGATAACTGGTTTAAGATGTTAAAATTTGATTTAATTCATTACAAGATAAATAAGGTTAATTTATCTTGTTTTGAATATTAAATTTGATTGTTAATAAGAAAAGTTTAATTAAGATTAATGTTCCCTTAATTAATTAAGGGTTTTAAATCTAGGAAGTTAATTAATTAATTGTTCAATTAATTTTAAATAATTAGTTAATTATTTATTAAATTTTAAATAATTAGTTAATTATTTATTTAATTTTTAATAATCACTTAATTATGAATTAATTAAGTGTAATTACTTAATAAAGTAATTAATGATTAATAATTGAATGTAATTAAGGAAGTTAAATAATTATGGAAGTAATTAATGATAATTACTCATAGAGTAATTAGTTGAAGTAATTATTGGTTAATCACTTAATGATATCAATTAAAGAATTGATAAATATAATTGTTGAAATTAATTAATTATGAAGTGATTAATTAATTAAAGAATTAATAATTATTTAATGATGAAGATAATTGTTAGTTTAGTAATTAATTAAGGAAGTAATTAATATTTATTAATAAAATTAATTTGTGATAATTACTTATGTAGGTGATTAAGAGTTAATTACTTAATTGTTTTAGTTAATTAATTAATGTGATTAATTAATGAATGTGATTTGTTTAAGATTAATTACTAAAGGTAATTAATTAAAATTGTAATTAATTATTAATATTTTTGATTAATAATTACTTAATGAAGTAATTAAGAATTAGATTAATTAATCAAGGGTTAAGATAATTAATTAAGAAGTTAATTAATTTAGTTAAGTAATTACAAATTGTTAATTACTACTTATGATTAATTAGTTGATTAATTATAAGTTAATTATTTAATTAATTAAAATTAATTAATAAGGATCATTAATTAATATTAATCAAGGTTGATTAATATAAGTAATTAATTTAAGTGTGATTAATTAATTGAAATTAATTAAGAATTAATGTAATTAATTATAGTTAATTAATTAATTAATGATCATTAATCGTTGTAATTAATGATAGTAATTAAAGATTAATTACTAAATTTGGGTAGGCTAATTACTTGAATGTAATTAAACATAATCAATCAAGGAAGATTAATTAAAGAAGATCATTAGAGATGATTAATTTATTTATTTGAAATAAATAAATGAAGAAGGTTTTAACTGATTAAGAAACAATCAATTCTGATTTGGATGTTTGATTAATATGGGTTGATTGATTAATATTGGTTAATTGATTGATATTAGATGATCAATATTTGGAGAAATGATTTGGATAATTGGTTGATATTAGATGTTTGATATTGGTTTAATATTGAATGATTTGGATATATCTGTTATGTGATATGCTGCTTTGTGAGATGAATGTTGTTATGAATTATCTCTTGTGATAATATGATTCATTTATCTGTTTACACATCATCCTGAATATGAATTTAATTTGTTTAAACCCTTAAGTATAACTTGGACATTAAAATGGCGTTTGGTTTCGGTGAGACCGGGATCGGATTTCCATATTTGAGATCCGAAAACCACATCGATTCCAATTAAACGTTAGGTCGTGTATCCAAGTGGAGCAAGTGAAGACTCGAGGTGTAAGGGCCATACGTCAGTATAACTCAGTGGGTGATTCCGTAATGAGTTTGACGGGATAGTGCTTATAGATTCGAGATGGTGATTTATAGTGCAAGGGCTATGGTCGTTGACTCTGAGGGTGATTCCAATAATGAGTGCAACGAGATAGTGCCTTCGGTTTCGTTCGAACCCGGAACGAACTTGTATGGATTGAATGCTTTCAGAACATCTTCAGGTGGACGATGAGCATTCTAAGATAAATGTGTTCTATAAAGGTAATCGTAACCTCAAGCCTCATCAACCGGGAATGGCTAAAATAGGGGAGGTGTAGCAAGGCTTCGTGGGTAGCTCCCACTGGAGAGCAAGATTTTCCCCTGTCTAGAAGTCCCTTTTTATTCGGCTGTGTGGGCTGTTGGGTCGTGGCCAACTGCGGGGTTGTTTTGTTCGGGACTGTCCAGTAAGGGATGGTTCCGGCCTTGTGTTGCAGGGGAGTAGTAGTACTCCTCGGTACGTTGATCTAGGCCACGTACTGTGACGGGCGGTACCCCAGTAGCCCTGCCATTGATGGAAACCCATTCTTCCTACGAGACCCTAGACACTACTATAATATCACTGGATTTCCTATCAAATGTTTTGGTTAGCGTAAGGTAAAAACTTTTCCATGTTTATGTGTGGAAAGTCTTACGTGATACCTTTTCTTTTCAAAAGGCTTTCTAAAGTTAAGCAATTTTAACCCGTTTACTCACACCAGACCCCTGTCTGATCGGAGTGTTTATTTTCTGTTTTATGAAACTCTTGGGTGCTCATATTATGTATGAGTAGTCAAGTGGATCAGGTTAGCTTGACGAATTCTGGAGGAGTAATGGAGCAGGAGGCTTCGACGTGTAGTTATATATTGGTTCCGCTGTGTTTGTTTGGTATCTGTTTCTTGTATACTTGATTTGTATAGTTAGACAGAAGTTTATAACTGTCTATTATCTGTTGTTTAAGTTGGGTACTCTGATGTAATGAGATACTATGTAATATTTTATGTTATATATTATATTTTATTCGTTCCGCTGTGAGTTCTCTGATGTTGTTCTATTTCTTATTTCTTTTTCTTTTCTTCTTCTATCCCTTTCTTTCTTCAAGATGATGCGATTTTCTGGGAGTAGAAAGTCGGGTCATCGCATTTGGTATCAGAGCATTAGGCTCTGAGGTGTATCTTTCCTTAGGGAGCGTTAGGCTGAGTGAATACCTAGGCTCTATAGTAGTGTCTTTCTTGAGAGAGCATACTTGTAATTTTTATATATATCTATATATATCTTTAATAATAGTTGTAATAGCTTTGGTGTCGCACTTTTTTGGTATCAACGTGAACTACCAAAAATGCCCCTCTATATGTTATCTAATCTTAGTTATTTAAAAATAGAATCTAATACTAAATTTCTTTTGCAAATTCAAATGCCCATAAAAGTAGGATCTAATAACTAAACAAGCTTTAAAATTCAAAACGCCTTTAAAAATATGATCTAAAATTAAACCTCCTTTTGCAGATTCAAAATATTTCTTTACAAAATATCACTTGAAAATAAAAAATATTTTTTTAACTGATTTAAACATATACAATTTATAAGAAAAACAATCCGTGCCATTACACTCGTATATATATATATATATATATATATATATATATATATATATATATATATATATATATATCTACCTAATAGGTTGGGTTATCTGTGCGGATTTTCCAACATAAGTTTTAGAGGTAGATGGATGGAGTAGTGGTGTGTGTGTGTGTAACACGACTACCACTGATGGAAGAGGTTCCATTTGTTTGAGTGTGGAAGTATTTATTGAGACTGTAGACCTAATACCGTCTCGAGTAAGATTTATAGTTTGGAGTAGGGATTTCTCTGATATCCGAAGGAATCTTTTTAAAGATTCAGAGTTTGTCTTTGGAGTGTAAGTTTGGATTTCGCTAGGGTGAGCGAACTTTCCTTGGGTTTGATCTGTCGGAAGTGCCTAAGTAAGTGATGATATCTTGGTAACTGCGTGATGAGATGCAGTAACCTTGGATTTTTCTGAAGGTGTTTTCTTTTGAAGCATTTTTAGTAGTAGTTGAGGAGTAGTCTTTACCTGCCTCAGGAAAGATTCGTCTGTGCAGAAGCTATCTGGATCTTTAGTAAGGAGTTTGGCTGTTTTGGGATATGAGACTAAGGTCTATGAGTTGTTTCTTTTCAGGCATGGTCTCATTGTTATTCCTTAAGGTAAGCGAGTTGTGGATGCTTGGTTTGGAGTCCGAGTTTCTCTTGGGATGTCTGCCATCTCGGAGGTCCATTGTGTGGTTTGTTGATGGTTTTGGTTTTGGAGAAGCCTTTGGATTAGAGTCTTTGGTTAGCTATGGTAGCAGTGCAACTCGAAGTGTTCGGTGTGCTGACGAGGAGACCTTTTGGTTTTGCTGTATCATCGAGGTAGAGTTTGGAAGCAGCAGTGTAGTTTGTTTCTCCAATGGTTCAGGAATCTTGTGATTCTCTTCCAGCAGTCCGGGCTGAAGGTGGTGATGTTTTCTTGAAAGGTTAACCGTTGTTTGGAAAAGTTTAAAGCTGTTATAATTGGTAAAGTGAGGACAGTTTCTTTGGAATCCGAACTAGGTAGGATCGCAAAAGTGACATGCGATTAGTTTGGAATTTATCTTGGGTGATCTGTGTTGAGGTTGAGAATTCTCATGTGGAAGTAGGAGCTGCTGAGGTAATCAGAAGTTTGTCTGCATCTGGAGTTGGGTTCCATATTGTTTTAATTCCATGAGCAATTTTGGTAGTTAGCCTGATAGTTGGGTGGTTCTGGGAGAAAGGAGAGTTGGTATAGCAACTCAGATATTTCTGGAATTGGAATTGGACTGATCTAGCTTTTGGAATAGGATTCTGTTATAATGATGTGTGACTGAGTCAGATGAGTCACTTACATTTTGATGGATTTGATGAACAAAGTTTTTTCGAATATAGTGGATAAGTTTGTATTCGTGTTCATCAGCAGTATTCTTATCTATTTTAGAATCAGAGTTGTGCAGGGGAAGCAAGGTAGCTGCTGTGCAAGGAAGGAAGCGAGTTCTGTTGCTATTGCTTGAGGAGTAGAGCTGGTGTTTTGGATTTGGAAGGATTTTGGAAGACTTTTCTGTTGAATGAGATCTAAAAGCTGCTTGCTTTGGTCTAGTTGTTTCTGGAAGTATCAGCATATGTGGAGCTGATCGGAAGAAATTAGCAGCCTTAGATTGTCTGTGAGTTATTCAGATAAGAAACAAGGAGATTTGGAATTCGAAGTTAGAGACTTCATTGTTGTTCAAATTCTCTGGTTAAGAGAGCAGATATTGGATAAGATTGGTTGGTTAGTACTGAGGCATTTGAAGATTTCTTATCTGTGTTTTTGATCGGATGAGACTGAATTGCCAGTTTGGATAGCTGGAAATCATTGTGTAACACGTGTCTCTGAGGGAGTTCGTGTATGATTCATCGATTGGTTGTTGAATCTGTAGTACAATTGGAGTTGGGTGTTGAGCTGGATTTGAGAGTAATCTTACGTTCTATTCAGATTGTTTGATCTAGAGATGAGGAGAGCTCTGGATTTTGGTTGTGTAGTTAGTTGAGCTTTTGTAGAACGAGTCTCCCGGTGATTTATCTTGGGAAACTCGAGATAGTATTAGAAATTTATTCTGATTTGTGTCAGAATAATTAGTTAGGTTTGTTTGTTTATTTGATTGTTATGGATGTTAGTAACTGGTTGTTAGGAATGCTTTGCTAATTTAAATTAAAATCTGTACTAGATTATTAAATTACCTTTGTTTTTAAATTTCGGGGACGAAATTCTTTTAAGGGGGGAGGATTGTAACGACCCGGAATTTTGGCAATATAAATTTAATAATCTGTGTTCATAATTTAATGGGTTTGGTAATTTTCTTTATAATTTTAATTTAAACTGATAAATTTATTCCTTTTATGGTTAATAAATATTTAATCTGATAATTGTAACTTATATCTTTTTGACAATTTAAATTTGATATGAATTGTTTTTCAAAAGCTAATCAAGTTTTTATTATATTTATAATATATACATTTGATATATATATTATGAATAGGATATCTTTTGTTTTAAATAAAGTTGAATTTTCAAATTTGTAACATATATGTATGTATATGTTATAGTTGATATTGTTTTGAAATTGAATTTTAATCCATTAATAATTTATATATGAATGAATAGTAATTTTAAGCTTTGTTTTAATTTATGTTTTCAAAAGTTAATTCAAAGATTGATTCATTTAAAATATAAGATAATTAGTTTGTTTTTAAATAAGATAATTTAAAAAGGATTAAAATAAAGTGTTGTTTTGTTTTCTTTTAAAATACTTATTATGAAATGATTATAAATATATAAAGTTATAAATAAAATCTTTTTAAAATAATCTCTAAAATTTAGAATAATTTGTAAACATAAGTAGTATGTAAATAAATTACAAAATTCACATTCACATAAATATAAAATATAATTATCTTTGTAATAAGGTTTTAAATGCAATTATGCATGAATTTAAAACATGTAAAGCTATTAAACAAATTAAATGACATTTGTTCAAATTTAAAACAAGTGGCATTATTTTCATGATAACTAAATGCTTTTAGAAAAAAGAAAATCAGTTTTTCACAAACACTTTTCTCTTCTTCTTCAAATTCCTATTTTATATCTTCAGTTGAACATTTATGGCAACCTGAAAACTTTTTTTTTTTTAAAAATCTGTAATTTCAAAATCTTGCAATCTGAAACAACCTGTTATTCAATTCAATCTGCAACCAAAATGAGTTCAACCTGCAAGTTTAAACAACAAATTAAATGCATGCAAAGGTTTTCTTCAGCAACAGCAAGAAATCAAAAGCATTTTTTTTTCAAATTAAAAAGATTTGAAGCCTGGAATTAAAACTGCTGATTCTCTGCATTTTTGAAAATCAGGTGAGTAAATACTGGAAGAAGGTTAATTAGTAAATATGGATAGGCTAATTACTTGAATGTAATTAAAGATAATTAATCAAGGAAGATTAATTAAAGAAGATCATTAGAGATGATTAATTTATTTATTTGAAATAAATAAATGAAGAAGGTTTTAATTGATTAAGAAACAATCAATTCTGATTTGGATGTTTGATTAATATGGGTTGATTGATTAATATTGGTCAAATTGATTGATATTAGATGATCAATATTTGGAGAAATGATTTGGGATAATTGGTTGATATTAGATGTTTGATATTGGTTTAATATTGAATGATTTGGATATATCTGTTATGTGATATGCTGCTTTGTGAGATAAATATTGTTCTGAATTATCTCTTGTGATAATATGATTCATTTATCTGTTTACACATCATCCTGAATATGAGTTTAATTTGTTTAAACCCTTAAGTACAACTTGGACATTTAAATGGCGTTTGGTTTCGGTGAGACCGGGATCGGATTTCCATATTTGGGATCCGAAAACCACATCGATTCCAATTAAACGTTAGGTCGTGTATCCAAGTGAAGCAAGTGAAGACTCGAGGTGTAAGGGCTATACGTCAGTATAACTCTGTGGGTAATTCCGTAATGAGTTTGACGGGATAGTTCTTATAGATTCGAGATGGTGATTTAGAGTGCAAGGGCTATGGTCATTGACTCTGAGGGTGATTCCAATAATGAGTGCAACGAGATAGTGCCTTCGGTTTCGTTCCAACCCATAACGAACTTGTATGGATTGAATGCTTTCAGAAGATCGTCAGGTGGATGATGAGCATTCTAAGATAAATGTGTTCAATAAAGGTAATCGTAACCTCAAGCCTCATCAACCGGGAATGGCTAAAATAGGGGAGGTGCAGCAAGGCTTCGTGGGTAGCTCCCACTGGAGAGCAAGATTTTCCCCTGTCTAGAAGTCCCTTTTTATTCGGCTGTGTGGGCAGTTAGGTCGCGGCCAACTGCGGGGTTGTCTTGTTCGGGACTGTCCAGTAAGGGATGGTTCCGGCCTTGTGTTGCAGGGGAGTGGGAGTACTCCTCGGTACGTTGATCTAGGCCATGTACTGTGACGGGCGGTACCCCAGTAGCCCTGCCATTGATGGAAACCCATTCTTCCTACGATACCCTACGGTTTTGATTGTATTACCCACTTTTGTGGCTAGTAGCTGGAATTTAATAGGTGTGACAATTTAGGCTATTTCTTATTTACTTGAAACCCTAGACACTACTATAATATCACTGGATTTCCTATCAAATGTTTTGGTTAGCGTAAGGTAAAAACTTTTCCATGTTTATGTGTGGGAAGTCTTACGTGATACCTTTTCTTTTCAAAAGGTTTTCTAAAGTTAGGCAATTTTAACCCGTTTACTCACACCAGACCCCAGTCTGACCCGAGTGTTTATTTTCGGTTTTATTAAACTCTTGGGTAATCATATTACGTATGAGTAGTCAAGTGGATCTGGTTAGCTTGACGAATTCTGGAGGAGTAATGGAGCAGGGGGCTTCGACGTGTAGTTATATATTGGTTCCGCTGTGTTTGTTTGGTATCTGTTTCTTGTATACTTGAGTTGTATAGTTAGACAGAAGTTTATAACTGTCTATTATCTGTTGTTTAAGTTGTGTACTCTGATGTAATGAGATACTATGTAATATTTTATGTTATATATTATATTTTATTCGTTCCGCTGTGAGTTCTCTGATGTTGTTCTGTTTCTTCTTTCTTTTTCTTTTCTTCTTCTATCCCTTTCTTTCTTCAAGATGATGCGATTTTCTGGGAGTAGAAAGTCGGGTCGTCGCATACGGTTTCCTTACTCTAATTGAATAAACTTCTCTAGCTCTATTTCCCATGGTCCTTCGATATAAACTTAACTTCAAAGCACCTCTTGAAATCAATCCAAGTAATCCCTGTCTCTTTTGTTTAAATAACAATATCCCATTATTATAAGGCCTCCCCTTTTAAATCGCATGAATCCAACTGCCTTTTCATTGCATCCTTTACACCCATCATAGCAAATATCCAATCAACGTTTTCTAGCTATGCCCGTGCCTTAACAAATGTTCATTCCCGAAGTAATTCTTTCCACCCGGACTTTGAAAATAACGACACTATTAGGGAAAATCCATAGTAGGCAGAGGAGTGGACACAACCTTGAGTGCCTAAGTTGTGGGTCCTCTATTGAATAACCTTAGTCTGGCCTCTTGCTTGGATATATCGATGGAGCCATACTAGAATGTTTACACTTAGAAACTCAACTCCATCACCAAAATTATTTTCAATTTGATTGCTCAATTATACTTATTAGTAAATATGAATTATTATTAACTCCCTTAGGTAATAGTAATCATTACAGCAATTTTATGGGTTTGTATATGTTACAATTATATATATTCATAATAACTTTTAAAATTTATAAGTATGCTCCCTCAATACACGCATAATCTCTGAGGAGTCCTGAACCTAAGATCTTATAACATGTGTAATAACCCGCACCATTAGACATGCTAATTAAAAGTCCAAAAGGGACGTTTGAATTGATGTTGTGCCAAGTAGTATGAATCTTTAAGTTATACTTTTAAATCTTACAGTAGAAGGAAGAGAATATAAATAATAAAATTAACCTAATTCAACATTCTCAAACAACAATGGTTCATACAAGGAATGTCAAATAAAGAATCTAAATAGAAATATAATGTATGCATAATAGACAAGTGAAATAAGATACATGATAAAGATAGTACAAATAATAGGTCCAAGGCCCACAATCACCTTCTCCACGCATCTTATTGTCAAATCACCATCTGTTACCTTATCATCATGAAGATGGAAAGATAGCAGGGAACATACAAGGTGTAGTGGGTGAGTAATATCACTAGTAGTATGGTATATATATGTACTTAAATTAGCACAATCTAAACTTCCTAAGGGTATTTATTTTTTATTTAACAAAGTATCCAGCCTATAGGTTATAGGTTAACAACCTAAAATACATCTAAATCTAACTCTGATCTACAAAGATTTTCAATCAAAGCTTGGAATCTAGATTGGAAATCTTGAAACAAAGCAAACATGGAATATATCGAGTGTACAGTCTCAATAGTGAATTGTGTAACTATACATTGAGTAAACATTCTCAATGGCAAACCATTTAAGTTGCATTTACATTGAATATACATCACAATGCCTAGGTGCACACACTAAGCATACTGTCTCGATGATAACTTTCCACTAAAGCATTGAGTTACCACCTTTTTGGTCTCATGTCCTACGCTTTATATCATTTGACCTGCAGCAAAAGGATCAACAACAATTCATGTAACACCGCATATCTTGGAATGCGATAATATTGGGTGAATAAATATCTTATTAAATGGCATATGGGGTAGTAATTAAATAAGAATTTTTTGATTAATAAAAATACTAAGTGATTTAAGGAGAAGAATTAGAGGAATTAATAAGAATAGGACAGAATGAGATTTCAACCCGAAGCCCAAATTACTAACCCCTAACCCTCTCACTATTCAAACGTTCTCTCCATCACTCAGAAATAAACTCAAGATAAGTCTAAGTAAGGCCGGCCATATTTTAAGAGGAAGAAGAAGAAAAATTCAAAGCGAAAAACAAAAATCCTCATCTCTAAGAAGAAGTAAAGCTTTAATAAAGTTAAATCAAACAAAAAGGTAAGTGATCCTTAAATCTTTAAACCTTGTTTAGGATAGGATTGTATCTAAGTATAATGTTTCTAACGAGAATGAACAAATTTAGTAATGTTGGATAATCATTGTTCATGTTTGGGAATTTAACGATGATGATTTTTGATATGTTTTACGAAAAACATGAATCAAACCTTCTGTAAATAATTTGAAATTTGTATAAGATATATAGAACAATAATATGGTTTTTTAATTCTGTAATTTTTTGAGATTATATAAATTTTAAAGTTGAGAATGTTACATCCTGGAATTTTTGACAATATCAATTTAATAATCTGTATTAAATATTAAATTGATATTGATAATTTTGTTAATAATAATTCAAATTGATTTAATAATTTCCCTTTAATAAATATTTAATTGGTAGATTTTATCTTTTTCAGCTAATAAATTGGTTTCTATTTATAATATAAAAATATGGTTTATATTGTAAATAGATTAGCTAATGACCCGTAATTTTCGTTAATTAAATTTGCCATTTAGATAAGATTTACATAAATTTAATTTAAAGAAATAAAGATTTTATAATTAATAATGAAGCAAATGCTAAGAATGAAATGAAACCATGGAAATATAAGGCTAAGTATTTACAGTTGAAACAAAATGACGAATAAATTAAAGTGATGTAAATTGTTATACTAGGCTAAGGTTGCATATAAGAGAACAAAGGTAAGTAGTGAATTTAGTTAATGAATTAATAATATTAAAAAGTAAATTGAATTAAATCAATGTCCGGTAGAAATTGAAATATTGTTTGGAATGAAAGCTTATAAATTGTAAGCATTTAATTTACAAATGAAATCAGTGTATTAATTTAGTTGTAACTGAATGTAAATTAATGAAATTATGTAATAATTGCTAAATGATGGAATTCATGAATGAAATAAGATTTGTAAGTAATAAAGGAATAATTGAAATAAACATTTACCAATGAAATAGTATATTGATTTATATAGACTTAATAAAAGAGTTGAACTGAATCAATCTATTTAGTTGAACCTAATTAATTGGTATGCAAATTATAAATGGGTTTATAGTCAGAAATTATACTACCGTGAATCGGAATTAAGATGAAATTGAAAAATTCAAGTATGTGATGCAAATATATCATATATAGCAGTGGAATAAAAAAATTAGTGTTATTATAACCTAGTTGGTAAGTAACAAACTTATAACTGAATTTAAAAGAAAATAGGTGACAATGAATATAGGTTATTCACTTATTTGATGTGTTAAATAAATTTTGGTATTCAATTGCAATATATATATAAATAATTTATTAAAACTGTTGTAAGGTCAAAATTTATTGCATATAATAAATTGGGGGATAGATTTCATTAAAGGTAATTTATTTATTATGCTAATGTAAATTAAAATAATTAGAGGTACATAAATGATGATTAATACCATGTTTGGAAGTTGTAATTTAGAGGATATTAAGAATTAGGAATTGAATTTTGAATTATTTGCAATACAAATAAAGAAAATGTTACGTTATTGCTAATTGAGGGAATCTTTAATTAATTGAATAAAAGTTAAATCAGTGGAACCAATGGAGATTAATTTACGTTAGTTATTTAGGGTAGTTACTAAATTTGGTAATCCATTTGCAATTAATGACAATACTGTTGATATAAGCTAATAAGTTAAATGTTAATGCAATACCAGTTAATGGATTGATTGTGGTTACGAAATTGGAATTAGATAAATGCAGTAACTAATTCAGGGCAAATAAAATTTATGGAACAAATGTTAAGATCTAAACTGATAATAATTAATAATTGAAGGTAATGTAAATTCCATTTATATTATGACTATTGGTAAATGAAAAGATTGTAAATCAAGATTTGTTTATTTATTTGAATTTTATGAAATTGAAGGTTTATATTGATTAATCTTTAATAAATTTATAGTTAAAAATTGTTTAATCATTGTAAATGTTTGAGAATTATAAAGTGACAAAGATTTCACATTTCAGAATCTTAACGCGAAATTTGATTTAATTAATTTATTTTAAATTTATTTAATTAATGGAAAAATAGCCATTTTGGCCATTGACTCAAATTTCGACGAAACAAGTTTCATCGGATCCGTAACAGTGAATTATAATAGTGTTACAAGTTTCGTAGTGATCGGACTTGTCGTTTGATCGTACGGACTCGAAACGCCTTGAAATTTATGCAATTGAAATCAAATGAAATCGATTTGAAAATATTGATTTTAACATAACTTCTTCATACGACATAATTTGAACCTGAAACCTTTTCCATTGCGTTTAATATATTTTTAAACATATATTTTGATATATAGGTTGACCCAAATTCGTTCCGGAGTAGAAACGGGCTTTTGGGGCCATTTAGCGTTCAGCGCGTATACCAATCTGATCCATCTATTATTTTTCAGCCTTGTCTATATATAACCCATTATAAACCCTAGCCACTCCTTATTTTCATTTGTCTGTACGTACATCTCCTTCTCAACTCCTCATTCCAATGGCAGAAAAAAAAACCTAATTCCCAAATTCCAAAAATTAATTTCAATTTCAAAAAAAAAAAAAATTCAGATCTACAGCCACTTCGAGTCACGCTTCGAGTTTCAGAGGCAAAAACGCTGTGTCTACTTCGGGTCAGGAAGAAAATGACTCGAGTTCGCTCCGGGTCGTTTTGGAAAAAACTCCAAGCAAGCACCGGGGATTTGAGGTGGCGCACCGAAGTCGAACCCGAAGTCGACACAGGACCAAAATTTTTCAATTTTCAAATTTTCATAAGTTTTGCGTACGAGCTCGGATTCACGCGCGGTTTTTTTTTGCTGGGATTGTATTGGAATTCCAGACATTTTGGCGTTGGTTTGGGTGGATTTGGAGATTGTCAAACTTTTGGGTTTAAATTGAATTTAGATTCGATTTAAATTCAAAAGGTGTGTTTTGACCCACTCACAACTTCTAAGTTTTCTTATGTTTATTAAATTGATTTAAGATATGAGTAGAAATTTATTTATGACTGTTTTGCATATTTTTTTCATCATCTCAGTTAAATCGCATTTATTTAATTTAACTGTTAATTAATTTTATTATTGCATATAAATTGACAGTTAAAATTTATTTATTTTGCATATAAACTGCTAGTTAAACAGTTATTTATTTATTTTGAATATAAACTTTTCATTGATACCTGTTATATTTTATATGCTCTATTGATGTTTGTTTAAACTGATGATGATTGAAATAAAATTTGTTAATGATTGATATGTGGTGAATGGATGGTATGTTCTATATTATATAAAATGCAAGGTATTATGCATTCTCATTTCATTCGGGATTGCAGTTTGAAATGATATACAACCGCATTTTTTATTTTTAAATTTGCGGACTGAAATGATAAATATCCGTATCACTTGACCATAGGATAGAAAATTATATACAGGCACCGCGGTATATATATAAAATTATTTTTGAAATGATTTCTATGGTTTGGATAGGATGCGGCTTAATAAATATTAATTTTGATCTTATATAAATCATATTTTATATATACATATATAGTTAAATTATTGAATTTAAGCTATGTATGAATTTATTAAATGGAAATAAATAAGTTGAAAAATGGAGTTTGATAATTTATATTTATGATTAAGTACAGGTTTAAGATATTGTATATATATATAGAGTTTTAAATAGTTCAAATCAACTAAGATTGGAAATTAAATTGGAAATTTATTTGGAATTGGGCTTATTTGAAAATTAAACTCCACAAGTTGGTGTAAACTTATTAATCTTGGAAATTTTAAAGGTATGATATTTATAACTGGATGTTTATTCAAGATAAATTAAATGAATAATTCTAGTATAAATAAACGGAAGGAAATATAGTGTTAATAAATTGGGTTTTATTTTAAATGTTTGTGGATCTATTATGAAAACGTTTCAAAACTAAATAATAGGACAATGAATTGTTGAATAGAAATTCCCAACCGTAGTCTTGAAATTTATCAAATACTCAAAGTTTGAAAATATTGAAATCGAAGTGTTTTTATTCAAACTGAAAGTGAATCTAAAGGTTATGGGTTTAGACTGAATTTAAAGTAAATAAAATTGTAAAGGCGTGGAAATTATTTACTTTATAAAGAAATTTTAAATTCAATCGTTTTATTTTATATACTGTTGAATATCAAACCATTTAAGTTTTGAAAGTTATGGTTTTAAAGCTATGAATTTCGAAGTATTATGTTTTGAAAGTTGTAATTCAAATGTTTGGGTTTCAGATATTATAAATTTTAAAGCAGTATGATTTTGGAAAAGATATATGTGAAATAAAGATGATATTATACTGATTTGGGTTTATAAATGATATCAAATTTATTTGGTTTTTAAAACGAAAAATGGTACCGTATTATATGGTTTTTAAATGGGTATATATTTTGGTTTTGAAAGTAAAACTATTTTGATAAGACTGCGGTGTTATAATAACGTTTGGTTGTTGAAGAGACCGGGATCGGAAGTTGTCATACTCTCTGCCAACTCCGAAAACCACTTTAACAACTGTGTACGCGGTAGAGATTCCAGAATGAAGTACGATGGCGACGGCGTTTCCTTTAAGGTAAATACGTGGACCCGACTCTCGTGAGTTGGCATAAGGTGGCTAAAACAGGAGTGATTCTCGGGCCAAGGGGGTTAGCACCCTTTGTCGGAGACTTCTCTTCGATACTATACTCTGACTGTGGATTGATTTAATGGCCATCCTTATTTTTCTTGATTTTGGGGGAGTTTGTTTGAGGTGGGCGGTAGCTGCCGCTATGCGTTACCAACAGCCCGGATAGAAATTGGTATATCTACCCTGGCATTGCCTAGCTGTGGCGTGTCACCTACCCAAGCGCGCCTTATACGATTTTGTTATGTACCATACCTATGGAGTGCCCGCTGACGACGCCCAGTATGTGGAAGATTACGGTACTGTATAGACTATGAGAATATATTTTGTGTTAAGGGCTATATGGGTAACCCCTTAACGCTATTTAAAAGTAAGTTTATTTTACAATTAGGCACTATTATAATAGCGCAATATACTACATAGTAAATAGTTTAACGGATCCTCAGGAGATGTAAATCCCGTGCATCTCTTGAGTTACCGCACTCATATTAATTTCTGTTAATTTAACTTACATAAGATCTTTTAGTTCTGACTCGAGTGTTTTGTCTTTTCAATTCGCTCGGGTCAGTCCGAACGTTTCAGGATTTGAAGATTTTTCTGGAGGAAGAAGACGAAGATTTCATTACTATTACTATTATATATTATATGGTTCCACTACACTATATTCCGTTGCATTAATATTATTGGTATGTGAACTCTGATATTTATTGCATAAAGAAGAATCAAATAATTGTAAACAGTTTTATGAACTGTATATTTATTATTATATTTTATCCTTCCGCTGTGAGATTCTGTTTTGTTTTATTCTTTCTTGTTTTTCTTATTTACCCCATAACAATCCGCCCTTCCGTATGGTTTGAATTGGCACATGTGTCGATTTAAAGCATGTGAAAAGACGGGATGTTACATCTGGTATCACAGCTATGGTTTAGCGGTAAACCTTAGCTTTGTGGGGTCTGACTCTTTATCAATAGGGTAGAAATACCCTATGGGAGTCGCTGATTGTATATATATGAGAGAGCGTACTTGTTAGTGTTATAAAAGGGTTTTAATATTGTGTTAATTTGTTCCTTTTTGTATTTATAAATTCCGGTTGATGCATGGGACGCTGTGACATTAATAGGGATTTCTAAACACTTAATAGGACAGAACGACATAATATTTTTTTTAATATAGGTGAATGAAATAATTTTTCCTGTTATATTTTCTATATATAAAATAAAGTTTTTTTTAAATAAGATATATATTTGGTTGCAATATATTGGTTGTTAGGTAATAAAATTTATAAATAATAGGTGAAATTAGACGGAAAATAAAATTGGAAATTTAGAACTTAAGTTTCGGGGTTTTGGAAATTCTTTCAATTGATTTTGGAATATAATAATAATACTATTAGAAGTATTTTTTAATATAAATATTTCAATATAATTTGAAAGAATTGTTTAAAAAGAAATTTTGAAAATAAATAAGTTATGTACTCCCCTCTCTGTCGCTGTAAAATAATTTTGGTGATGAGTGCACGCATCATCGACTTTCATTTTCGAGTTTCGAAGAGGGAAGACCACTGTGGTAGTTTTACTACGGATTTATTTTGATAAACAAAAAAGAATTTTTAATTTGTTTTAAATATAATTAGGTTTATAAGTTGTAAGTATATATATTTACCTATTATTTTAAAAATAATTCAAAATTTAACTCGGTATTTAGTTCTTAAGTTTCCACAAATAAATAGTTTCAATTATTCTAGTGAAATGGAATCTAAGTAATTAATAATTGAAACCCTAAATGAAATAAGGGGTTTAATGCTAGGTTATTAATGGTATTAAATGAAATTTAAAATTATAACCTATGAAATAAAGGATTATTATTGAACAGTAAATTTATTAAAGAAATAAGAGAAACTTGTATGATTTTAATTACATTCTTAAAAACATATATATAACTTACCAAATATTTAAAAGTTGAAATGTTTAATAAGAAAATGTAATGGAAATTATACAAGTAAAAGTATGTAATGAAGGTGTTCAATAAATCGCTTCTATTCATAAGAGGTGATAATATCGGGATAAGTTAAGTTATAATTGAAATTTTACTATTAGTAAATATAGTAAAAGGTAAGTATTACAAATAGATGATTATAAACTTAAGTAAACAAAATAGAAATGCTAAGAAATTGAATGGGACATGAATACTATTGATAAATGAATGTAAATAAAAGAGGTCATGCTATAATAAATGAATGAATAATTATAACGAAATAAAAGGAACTGGCATGGCCTGAGTTAATGGAATTGAATAATTGTAAGTAATAAGTAAAAATAAATGAAGAAAACATTTAATGAGTAAATATAAATTTAAAAGATACATCACTGTATAAATAAAAAGAAAATCAAACAACAAAGGTATGAAAGGAAATTAATAATAAGTTAAGTTGATTGTTGTTTGGATTTGTTGTTGTTTAGTTGATGGTTGTTTGGGCAAGGATACTTTAAAATTGGATTAGGATAAATGAATAATCTATTTAGTTTTATCTAATACTGTTGAGTAAATTATGTGCTAGTAGTTTATTCTTCATTCCGTACAATTTAAAAGTTTTGAACCCGAACAACTATTTGTTTGTTTGATTGAAAGGTTGCTTTGTATTGGTTGTGTATGCTGTTTTTTTAAATTGATGGTTGTTGTATTGATTTGTTGTTAGTGATTGAAACCATTTAAATATTTCACTTTATATAAATTATTAACCCTTTGGATTTTATAAGTGAAATGCAGGTTATGGAAGCAATTGCTACTGCTTTTGGTTCCATAAATTAAGCGTAAATTGCCCGACAAGTAGGTACGTTTCGGATTACATTATATAGCGCTATTTTATATATTTTCCCGTGTTGGGATATTATATTTTGGATATTATATGTGATATTTTGATATATTTGACATTATATTTTCTCCCGAGCCTCCCCATACAAAGGAGACTCTGCCAAAAAAATTTCGTAAATTTTGGACTTAGAAAATATTTTGAAAAAGTTTTCCAAACTTTATTAGTTTGAGTATAAAAAAAATTAATGATTATAAATTATTATATTTTATCTAAATTAATTTTGTAAATTTATTTGTCATAAATTTAATATTTAATATGATATTGATTTCTTAATTCTTCTTTTCCCTTTTTTTTCCTTTTCGGGGATGAAAAGTTTTGCGTGGGGGAGAGTGTAACGACCCGTGATTTTCGTTAATTAAATTTGTCATTGTAATAAGTTTTATGTAAATTTAATTTAAAGAAATAAAGATTTTATAATTAATAATGAAGCAAATGCTAAGAATGAAATGAAACCATGGAAATATAAGGCTAAGTATTTAAAGTTGAAACAAAATGACGAATAAATTGAAGTGATGTAAATTGTTATACTAGGCTAAGAGTTGCATATAAGAGAACAAAGGTAAGTAGTGAATCTAGTTAATGAATTAATAATATTAAATAGTAAATTGAATTAAATCAATGTCCGCTAGAAATTGAAATATTGTTTGGAATAGAAGCTTATAAATTGTAAGCATTTAATTTACAAATGAAATCAGTGTATTAATTTAGTTGTAACTGAATGTAAATTAATGAAATTATGTAATAATTGATAAATGATGGCATTCATGAATGAAATAAGATTTGTAAGTAATAAAGGAATAATTGAAATAAACATTTAGTAATGAAATAGTATATTGATTTATATAAACTTAATAAAAGAGTTGAATTGAATCAATCTATTTAGTTGAAACTAATTAATTGGTATGCAAATTATAAATGGGTTTATAGTAAGAAATTATACTACCGTGAATTGGAATTAAGATGAAATTGAAAAATTCAAGTATGCGATGCAAATATATCATATATAGCAGTGGAATAAAAAAATTGGTGTTAGTATAACCTAGTTCATAAGTAACAAACTTATAACTTAATTTAAAAGAAAATAGGTGAGAATAAATATAGATTGTTCATTTATTTGTTGTGTTAAATAAGTTTTGGTATTCAATCGCAATAAATATAAATAATTTATTAAAACTTTTGTAAGGTCAAAATTTATTGCATATAATAAATTGGGGGATAGATTTCAGTAAAGGTAATTTATTTATTATGCTAATGTAAATTAAAATAATTAGAGGTATGTAAATGATGATTAATACCATGTTTGGAAGTTGTAATCTAGAGGATATTAAGAATTAGGAATTGAATTTTGAATTATTTGCAATACAAATAAAGAAAATGTTACGTTATTGCTAACTAAGGGAATCATTAATTAATTGAATAAAAGTTATCTCAGTGGAATCAATGGAGATTAATTTATGTTAGTTATTTAGGGTAGTGACTAAATTTGGTAATCTATTTGCAATTAATGACAATACTTTTGATATAAGCTAATAAGTTAAATGTCAATGCAATACCAGTTAATGGATTGATTGTGGTTACGAAATTGGAATTAGATAAATGCAGTAACTAATTCAGGGCAAATAAAATTTATGGAACAAATGTTAAGATCTAAACTGATAATAATTAATAATTGAAGGAAATGTAAATTCCATTTATAATATGACTATTGGTAAATGAAAAGATTGTAAATCAAGATTTGTTTATTTATTTGAATTTTATGAAATTGAAGGTTTATATTGATTAATCTTTAATAAATTTACATTTAAAAATTGTTAAATCATTGTAAATGTTTGAGAATTATAAAGTGACAAAGATTTCAAATTTCAGAATTGTAACGCGAAATTTGATTTAATTAATTTATTTTAAATTTATTTAATTAATGGAAAAATAGCCGTTTTGGCCACTGACTCGGATTTCGACGAAACAAGTTTCACCGGATCCGTAACGGTGAATTAAAATAGTGTTTCATGTTTCGTAGCGATCGGACTTGTCGTTTGATCGTACGGACTCGAAATGCCTCGAAATTTATGCAATTGAAATCAATTGAAATCGATTTGAAAATATTGATTTTAACATAACTTCTTCATACGACATAATTTGAACCTAAAACCTTTTCCATTGCATTTAAAATATTTTTAAACATATATTTTGATATATAGGTTGACCCAATTTCGTTCCGGAGTTGAAACGGGCTTTTCGGGCCATTTAGCGTTCGGTGCGTATACCAATCTGATCCATCTATTATTTTTCAGCCTTGTCTATATATAACCCGTTATAAACCCTAGCCACTCCTTATTTTCATTTGTCTATACGTACATCTCCTTCTTAACTCCTCATTCCAATGGTAGAAAAAAACCTAATTCCCAAATTCCAAAAATTAATTTCAATTTCGAAAAAAAAAAAAATCAGATCTGCAGCCACTTCGAGTTTCAGAGGCAAAAAAGCTGTATCTACTTCGGGTCAGGAAGAAAATGACTCTGGTCGCTCCGGGTCATTTTGGCAAAAACTCCTAGCAAGCACCGGGGATTTGAGGCGGCGCACCAAGTCGAACTCGAAGTCGACATAAGATCAGAATTTTTCAATTTTCAAATTTTCATAAGTTTTGCGTGCGCGCTCGAATTCACGCGCGGTTTTTTTGCTGGGATTGTATCGGAATTCCAGACATTTTGGCATTGGTTTGGGCGGATTTGGAGACTGTCAAAATTTTGGGTTTAAACTGAATTTAGATTCAATTTAAATTCAAAAGGTGAGTGTTTTAACCCACTCACAATTTCTAAGTTTTTTTATGTTTGTTAAATTGATTTAAGATATGAGTAGAAATTTATTTATGACTGTTTTGCATTTTTTTTTCATCATCTTAGTTAAATCGCATTTATTTAATTTAACCATTAATTAATTTTATTATTGCATATAAATTGACAGTTAAAATTTATTTATTTTGCATATAAACTGCTAGTTAAGTAGTTATTTATTTATTTATTTTGAATATAAACTGTTCATTGATACCTGTTATATTTTATATGCTCTATTGATGTTTGTTTAAATTGATGATGATTGAAATAAAATTGGTTGATGATTGATATTGGGTGAACGGATGTTGTGTTCGATATTATATAAACTGCAAGGTATTATGCATTCTCATTTCATTCGGGATTGCGGTTTGAAATGATATACAACCGCATTTTTTTTATTTTTAAATTTGCGGACTGAAATGATAAATATCCGTATCGCTTGACCATAGGATAGAAAATTATATACAGGCACCGCGGTATATATATAAAATTATTTTTGAAATGATTTCTATGGTTTGGATAGGATGCGGTTTAATAAATATTAATTTTGATCTAATATAAAGTCTTATTTTATATATACATATATAGTTAAATTGTTGAATTTAAGTTATGTATGAATTTATTAAATGGAAATAAATAAGTTGAAAAATGGAGTTTGATAATTTATATTTATGATTAAGTACAGGTTTAAGATATATAGAGAGAGTTTCAAATAGTTCAAATCAATTAAGATTGGAGATTAAATATAATTGGAATTGGGCTTATTTAAAAATTAAACTCCACAAGTTGGTGTAAACTTATTAATCTTGGAAATTTTGAAGGTGTTATATTTATAACTGGATTTTTATTCAAGATAAATTAAATGAATAATTCCAGTATAAATAAATGGAAGGAAATATTTAGTGTTAATAAATTGGATTTTATTTTAAATGGTTATGGATCTATTATGTAAACGTTTCAAAACTATATAATAGGACAATGAATTGTTGAATAGAAATTCCCAACCTTAGTTTTGAAATTTATTAAATATTCAAAGTTTGAAAATATTGAAATCGGTTTTTATTCATACTGAAAGTGAATCTAAAGGTTATGGGTTTAGACTGAATTTAAAGTAAATAAAATTGTAAAGGCGTGGAAATTATTTACTTTATAAAGAAATTTTAAATTCAACTGTTTTATTTTATATACCGTTGAATATCCAAACCATTTAAGTTTTGAAAGTTATGGTTTTAAAGCTATGAATTTCGAAGTATTATGTTTTGAATGTTATAATTCAAAAGTTTTTGTTTCAGATATTATAAATTTTAAAGCAGTATGATTTTGGAAAAGATATATGTGAAATAAAGATGATATTATACTGATTTGGGTTTATAAATGATAGCAGATTTATTTGGTTTTTAAAACGAAAAATGGTACCGTATTATATGGTCTTGAAATGGGTATATATTGTGGTTTTGAAAGTAAAACTATTTTGATATGACCGCGGCGTTATAATAACGTTTGGTTGTTTAAGAGACTTGGATCGGAAGTTGTCATACTCTCTACCAACTCCGAAAACCACTTTAACAATCGTGTACGCGGTGGAGATTCCAGAATGAAGTAGGATGGTGGCGGCGTTTCCTTTAAGGTAAATACGCGGACCCGACTCCCGTGAGTTGGCATAAGGTGGCCAAAATAGGAACGATTCTCGGGCCAAGGGCGTTAGCGCCCTTTATCGGACACTTCTCTTCGATACTATACTCTGACTGTGGATTGATTCGATGGCCATCCTTATTTTTCTTGATTTGGGGGAGTTTGTTCGAGGTGGGCTGTAGCTGCGGCTATGCTTTACCACCATCCCTGATAGCAATTGGTATATCTACCCTGGCATTTCCTAGTTGTGCCGTGTCACCTACCCTAGCGCGCCTTATACGATTTTGTTTTGTACCATACCTATGGAGTGCCCTCTAACGACGCCCAGTACGGGGAAGATTACGGTACTATATAGACTATGGGAATATATTTTGTGTTAAGTGCTATATGGGTAACCCTTTAGCGCTATTTAAAATTAAGTTTATTTTACAATTAGACACTATTATAATAGCGCAATATAGTACGTAGTAAATAGTTTAACGGATCCTTAGGAGATGTAAATCCCAAGCATCTCTTGAGTTACCACACTCATATTAATTTCTCATCATTTAACTTACATAAGATCTTTTAGTTCTGACTCAAGTGTTTTGTCTTTTCAATTTGCTCGGGCCAGTCCGATCGTTTCAAGATTTGAAGATTTTTCTGGAGGAAGAAGACGAAGATTTCATTACTATTATTATTATATATTATATGGTTCCACTACACTATATTCCTCTACATTAATATTATTAGTATGTGAACTCTGATATTTATTGTATAAAGAAGAATCAAATAATTGTAAACAGTTTTATGAACTGTATATTTATTATTATATTTTATCATTCCGCTGTGAGATTCTGTTATGTTTTATTCTTTCTCGTTTTTCTTATTTACCCCATAACAATCCGCCCTTCCGTATGGTTTGAATTGGCACGTGTGTCGATTTAAAGCGTGTGAAAAGGCGGGACGTTACATCAGCTTTGTTTTAAATTTAATAAATAAAGCATATTTTCTAATTCTAATATTTTTAGTAATTTGAAAATTTGTTTTTATTTAATATAATGCTTTTCAAAGTTATTAGATAAATAATCTTGGTTCAAATTTGATAAATGAATCTTAATTTAAAATTCTAATATATATTAATAATTTGGAAATTTTGATTTAATTTAATATTAATTTTTCAAAACTACTTAATAAATAAGTTTATGATTTTGAATTGTTAAGACAAATGTTTAAAATGATTTTGGCTTAAGTTTTAAATTTAAATGAATTAACAAAAAGATTTATTTTGTTTTCTTTTTAAAATATAGCTTAATAAAATAAGTAATTGATTAATAAAGAAATATATTTTTTAAAATTATTTTAATTTGATAATGAGTCATTTCTAAAAATAATATTAATAATGTATTGTCTTTACAAATAGATTTTGAATAAAAATAGCATTTGTTATTTCAGATTTAGTTTGTATATATAACTTGATTTTTAAATATTAGATTTTAGAATTTGATTTAAATTTTGAATATAAAGTTTTAAAATTCAATGCATAGATTTTTAATTGTTTTGATTTTTATATGCATGAGCTTTTATTTATAAGTATAATTTGTTTTTATTTCTTTTAAAAAAAATTCTATATATATTTAATACTAATTAACTAATTAATTAGGCTTATATTAACATTTAAATTAAATACAAATTACTATTATAAAGATAAGTGTTGTTTTCCTAAGCATCATTTAACAAATATTAAAAGATAAACATCCTAAATTGACAAATGTTGAAATTTATACAAGTGTCATTTTCAATTTTGTATTTTCCTTTATTTTTATTAAATTATATTTTCTTCGTATAAAAAAGCCTCTTGTCTTCAATTTTTTTTTCTATCTTCATAGTTCAAAAGTTAAGAAAACACAAATCTGAAAAACATGAAAACCATTTTCAGATTCAAGATCAAGCTAGAAATCACTTTCCTGCATATCAAAACTCATCATTTCTCAAATCTAAAATCACTTCCCAGTAAATTCTAAAGCCTGTTCAAAAGCAAGTCTGCATTTTTTCTGCAATACTGGTAATTGGCACTGCATGCTACCTGAAAAACAAAAGCAAATTCAAAAGCATTTTTATATGGAAGCATGCAAGCTACTTTTAAAATCAAAGAGGCAAAAACATTTAGTCTTCAGGAAATTCAAAGTTTCTTTTTCCAATCTGGGAAGCTCTGTTCTGCATCTTCAAACAAAATTAGTGAGTAACTTTTTAAAAATTTAAAATTTAAAAATTGGTTGCATGCTTGTATGCTGAGGTGAATAACTATTGCATGTTATTATAAGTAAATGTTGATGTAAATATTTGTGTGTATGCATGCTGTAATGTGCTCTGCTATGTTCCCAGTTCCTCTTTTTCATTTAAAAATCCCTTACCACTTAATTTAATTTGTCATAGGATCTGATTTATAAACCACTGTTGTTGCTTACCATAGATTAAGGTTTAAAATTTAATTTAATTAAAATAGAGTCTGTTTGCCTCTGTAAATTTTGAAACATCGGAGTATCTTGATATAAATCAAAAATTCAAAACGTGTAATTTCTTAATTTAGTATTATAAATCGAAATAACTAATTCATGATTTTTAAAATTAAAATCTGGATTTTTAGAAATAAGATGAATGTACAGTTCTTGTTTGAACTAAAAATGAACTTTGGGGTTTCTCTGGTGATTCATGTATCTGAAGGGTATGGGTTTCTGCATGATGATGGAGAGGCGATCAGAGAAGCTGGGAAAAATGCTAGTTGGTGTTGAAAATCATTGTGGAAGTTGCAGTAGTGAGGGATTTGCTGGAACACTAGTTTTTTACCAAAAATGAAGAATCGATCACCACGACAGATTGGGTTGAACGAGTGTAGTAAGGCTTTAAAGGACGATAGTTTGGTCGCAGTCGAGTTCAGGGCCAACGGCGAAGGATTTCCATGTTTTGGGGTTGTTGAGGATCAGTTTGTTCCAGGTTTGGAAATTGGTGCTCGATTTTGATTTCGAGAGTGGAATTTCGATTTGTCGATCGTGGAGGGTTGCTGTGTTTATTTTTGGTGAGTAGCGATCAGCGCTGATGATCGTTGGTGGCCGGAGTCACCGTGCATATGCATGGTGAAGAGATTGTCACGATGAAGTTTTTCGCTCGACTAAAACTCGGTTTGACTCGAAGTTGTTAGGTAGTTGGCTCGGGGAGGATGGGCTTTGGACTCGAAGCAAATTGAGGTTGTCTCGGTTTAAAGAATGTCACAGGTTTTAACAAAACCTGTACCCTGTTTATTTAAAAAAATTTAAACCTGAAGTTTATAAATGTACAGAAACGTTTAAACCTAGTTTTAAATACAAATTTGAAATTTTAGAATTCAAGTTTAAATTTAAAATCTTAGTTTTAAAATAAAATAAAAATAAAGTTTTAAAACTTGAAATTGTTAAACTGCTTTAAATGGTTGAGTAGTTTAAATTTTAAAAATGAAGTTTTAAAAATATGAGTAAGTTTTAAAGTAAAGTTTAGATCTGGAAATCAAAGATTAAATATGAATTTCAGTTTTAAATTTGAAAGATTTAAACAACTTTGTATGTTAAGTGAAAATTTAAAATTATTTGAACTTAAAAATGAATTTGGTGTAAACTTTTACAAATTTTCTTTTATAAGATAAGTACTTCTTTGCCATATAATTTAAAAAGGTTTAAATTGTTTAAACTTCGTTAAGTTAAATTATATTCATTTTAAATCTTGTATTTGAAATGAAATTTAAAAGTAAGTTCAAAAGTAAATTTGTTTTCAAATAAATTTGTTTTGAAATTTATTAAATTAATGGAGTAATTAACGAATAATTAGTTAATTTAATTAAATAATGATTAAGGATTAATAAATAATTGATTAAGGGTTAATCAATTTGTAATTAAAGATCATTAATTAGCTTATTAACTAATGATTAAAGACGTATTAATCAAACAATTAAGTTATAATCAAGGTTAATTAATCAAATAATTAAGGATTAATTAAGTTATAGTTAACACTTAATTAATTAAATAATTAGAGGTTAATTAATGGATAATTAAAGATAATTTAATTTGTGATTAACAATGGATAATCTAAGAAAATTACTTAAGGAAGTAATTAAAGAACGATTAATGAAGGTCATTAACTAGGATTATTTAATAATTAATTAATGTGATTAATTTTAATAACTAATTAGATTAATTAATTAAATAATAATCATTTGTGAATTATTTAAGTGTAATTACTTAATGGAGGTAATTAAGGAATTAATTACTTAAGGTATTTAATTTAGTTTAATCTGATTGTTTAAATTGATTTATGAAGTTTAATTAATTTAAACACTGAATGATTTGAAAATAATTACTTAATGTAATTAATGGATTGTACTTACTTAGTGAAGTAACTAATGGTAATTACTGTATGTAATTAATTGAAGATGATTCAAGTATGGAAGTAATTGGATCAAATTACTTCGTAATTAATCAAGGGATTGATTAAGATAATTATCTAATAATACTTAATTCATTTAATGAAGTAATAAATGTTAGTTAATTACTGGATGAAATTAATCAGGAGTGATTAAAAATTATGGTTTAATTAAAATTAATTACTTAAGGTAATTAATTTAAATAAAGTAATCAATTAAAATATAATTAGGAAACATTAATTTATATAATTAATGATGTAATTAAGGTTTATTAATTAAGATTAATTAATAAATAATAAGTGATTAAAGGTAATTAATTAATGTAATTAATTAAGAATTAATGTCGGCACCAAAGTTTTCAAATAAATTTCTCTCCCATGACTGCTGCTCCCGCACCTGCCCCCTTCCCACTCCTTTCAACTTCGAGCCCAACGTCCTGTCCTTCCTTAGACACTGTACCTCCCCTTGTCCATCCTCCTGCCCCCCCTCCCTCGACCCTCCTCAGCCATCACCTGTCCAACCGCCTAACACCTATGTCCCGCATTTCCCTTCTGCTAATTGCCTCCCCGTTACCCCTCTGTCTCCCCAGGGTGAACGAGAATGGACTTCCCTGTTCAAGCGTAAGCCTAGAAATGCTGGGAAGTACATCTCCGTTGATCTTGTTCCAGTCTATGAAAATGGTGCCTTAGTTCCTTCCTGTGAGATTATTGACGCAGGTGCTAAAATACGGAATGACATGATTGTGGGCTTCTTCCTGGATCAACCATTATCTTACACTGCTGTAATCAATAAACTCAAGAAAATTTGGAAGCTGAAAGGGTTTGTTACAGTGAAATCTGATGGTACCATTTTTTTATTCTCCTTCACTTGTGTTGAAGATAGAAATAAAATCCTTCAAAGTGATCCAATCATCATAAATAATAAGCTGTTTATTATAAAACCTTATGATGCTGCAATTAGTAATGTCAGTGGATCTGTGACTGCAGTTCCCGTTTGGGTGCATCTGTACAATCTTCCAATATATGCTTGGTCCCCGTTGGGAATTAATTGGGTGAGTTGCCACTTAGGAAAATTGTTGTGTATGGATGAAATGACTGAAAGGCAGGAAAGATTGAGTTATGCTAAATGTTTGATTGAGGTAAGGCCGGATAGGGAATTAGTAAATGATTTTATGGTTAAGTTGGTAGAAGGAGGGTATCAAAAAATATACGTTGAATATCTTTGGAAGCCGGATATATGTGTCAAATGCAAAGTATTTGGCCATATCACGAATAAATGTGATAAATTGGTCCAGATGTGGTGACAACTAATGATGTTAGTAAAGAGATATCAATTCAGAACAGAGAGAACAATAAACAACATGAACAAGTTCATAAAGTTCAAGGTAAAACTGGTAATGCATGGTCGAAAGTGAGAAGAAATAATAAGTTTTATGCATTCAAGGCAAAGAAAACTCCCATAGGAAGTAACCAGAAGGAGCAGGATGAGTGCGTGATCCAAAAAGTTAGTGTTGTTGAAGAGCACAACTCAGTGGATAACATTAGTGATCAAGGAAATGTACATCTTGAAGAGGGTGAGATTGAAGAGCATGGTGATAAAGTTCAGACAGTGGAGGAAAAGATAAACAAAGATGATGATATAGCTAGTCTGTTGTTGAAAGTGAGTTAAAGATGAGTGGCAACTTATGTCAACCAGTTGTCACTAACTTGGGAAACAAAAGTGTAATTGAAGAGAATAAAATGGTAGTGAATGAGAATGTCATATTTAATTCGTTTGTTAGCAATAAATATAATACTCTTTCGATGATCAATGATGATAATGAAATAATAGTTGTAAATGATGAGACGGGTATGTGTAACAAGACAGCTGAAGCTATTATTGAGGCTAATCTTAGATGTAGTAATATGGAGAACTGTACGTATGGTAAGGAAGTCGAGATAAATACTCTGTATGCTTTATGTGATGACCAGCAAACTCTGGAAGTAGATGATGTTTATGTAACCGCTGAAATAAAGGTAACTTCCAAAAGAAAACAAGATAAATGCACGGTAAGTAGTGATAACGCCCCAGATAATTCAATTCAGAAGAAAGGAAAAAAAAAGCAAGATGGTGTTATCAAATAATACACGTAAAGAAGTTGAGCAGAGTTCTGAACCCTTGCATGCAGATGCAAGCACGCCCCATGCACAATATATCCCCACTCGTGAATCATCCTCTGGAATTAAAATCAACTCACGAACTCGCGCACTCTAATATCATTCCTCCCCATGCTTATAAACCTCCCCCACCTGCTCATGTTCCCCATGTTCCCCCTCCTGCTCCAACATCGCCCGCTACATCAACTACCTCCCCCGGTCAAGATGCTAACTTTCCAAATGAAAATAGCTCAATGAAAAATGCTATTACACCACTGTCCGCTTCAATTCCTAACTACTTGTCCTCTAAACAAGCGGTGACTAGGAAAATGAAATCTGAAATGCTAAATGCCCTCGAGTATCCTCAATGATGCCAACCATTGGTGCCTGGAACATTAGAGGAGGCCACCATGTAATTAAACTCGATCAATGTAAAAAGCTTATCTCTGATCACAAGCTATGAACTCTGGCTATTCTTGAAACCAAACTGAACAATGAGTTAACTCTTAAGGCAGCTAATTATATCAACCCTACGTGGAAGCTGCTCCATAACCTTGCCGAGGCTACGTATTGTAGAATAATGATCTTATTTAACCCTGATCATGTCATTCTCTCCCCCATCCTTTCCACTTCTCAGATGTTACATTGTCATGCCATCTCTTTTTATGACCATTCCTCTTTTTACTTTACATTTGTTTATGGCCATAATTCTGCGACCTCCAGACTGTCCCTCCATAATGATATCCCCTTCCTAAGACAATCATCCCATCCGTGGATTTTACTGGGTGATTTTAATTGTTATTTCACCCTTTCTGATAGAATCGGAGGAAACCCACTTTCACTTAATGAAATAAAGCCCCTTGCCACCACTATGTATAATGCTGATATCATACCAATCAAATCGACGGGCATGCAGTTTTCCTGGAACAATAAAAGGAAATGGGGTTGTAGAACTTTTTCTAGAATAGACCACTCATTTTGTAATCATGTCTCCAACAATAAATGGCCCCTCCTATATAATCACCTACCCCTCCCCTTCTATCTGATCACTCTCCCCAAATAATACATTTCCGTGAAGCAGATAGGAGAGGAAAAATAAGCTTTAAATTTTTTAATATATGGGCGCTCGAACCTGAATTCAAAAATATTGCTATTAATGCTTGGAGTCCTCCTAAGCATGGTAATCATATGTTTGTTTTGCAGGAAAAAATAAAGAAAATCAAGGGAGCTTTAAAAGAATGGTCTGCCATAAAGTTCGGTCAGGGAAGCGAACAAAGTTCTCAGATTAAAACCAAACTCAAGGAGGCCCAAAAAGCTATGATGTTGGATGTCAACAACACTGACCTCTCTCAGATTGAAAGTGACCTTACTATACAGTTCTACGATGCTCTTGAAAAAGAAAAAGAAATGATAAAGCAGAAGGCCGGAATTGAGTGACAGGAAAAGGGTGATAGAAGTAGTGCGTTCTTTCATGCAACCTTGAGGAAGAAACATATTAACGAAACTTTTGTGTTAGTGATGGATTCGCATGGCAATGAACAAACTATGCCTGATGGAATTGAAGCGGCTTTTATTGAACATTTCTCTGGTCTGTATGGTAATAAGATCAATTTCCTTCCTAACATTGGTTCTGTTAACGCTTAAATTGTAACGTCAACACCCTAGTGTATAAGATGTGATTGTGAAAGCACCACCCACTTGTATGGGAATCAGAAATAAGCAGAAAGTATGTAGAAAAACAGTAAGAGACGCAGTATTTATAGTGGTTCGGCTTAGGATCAAGCCTACGTCCACTTTGAAGCTCTTTATTGTTTATTTAGATACAGTTTTTTTTACAATCAACTCCGATTACAACACACTTAGACAAATATCTCAAACCCCGATGTAGAAGAATCCTTTGAATGCATGATGAATGAGTTATTTTTCTTCACGAGATTTGTTGAAATGTCTTTGGTGATTGGAGTGATAGAAATGTTGCTTGAGTGTTGCTTGAAGTCGAGACAATAGCAGAGTAATGGCCCGTAGGAAGTCAGTCCCCAAAAGTCCTTTGAACGTTGGAAGTGGCTACGTATTTATAGGCAAACTTCCTAGGCTGAAATCGCAGAGTCATGAGTCGTGACCGACTCATGATGAGTCGTGACCGACTCATGATGAGTCGTGAGTCGTCTGCGAGTCACCTCTTTGCAGCATGATCTTGAACTTGCCTCTGAGTCTTGTGTTGTGTGTCGGCTTATGCTTGACCCGTGGCTGAGTCATATTAAGTCATGGCCGACTCATTGGACCAAGCCTCTGAGTCGCTTCCGAGTCATCTCCCGCTAGCATAGGTTGTTCGGCAATGGACTATGGCTCAATGGTTTTAGGTCGTAGACAAGCCATGATCAGTTGTGAGTCGCTCCTTTGAGTGACCTTATAGGATGAGTCGTGGGCCAGTTGAGTCGCTGGGTCGGTAATGAGTCGGCAACTTACTGAGTCGGCTATCAAATGAGTCGGTGTCCCTCATGAGTCATTGAGTCGTCATTAAATTTAGGTCGGCAACAAGCTAAGGCTACTGAGTCGGTAATCATCTTGAGTCGTGAGTCGCTCAGTCCTTTAACTCGCGCGGCCTACCGATCCATTGAGTCGCTACGTGCCTTGAGCATATGAGTTGATCCAATCCTTCAGTCATAAACCCACTGAGTCGTTAGGTACTTCATGCTGATGAGTCGTGGATAGCTCTGAGTCATTCACTCATATGAGTCGCTCCCTGTTGAGTCGGTAACTTCTATGAGTCGTGAGGTTTCTTGAGTCGGCAGCTCAATGTGTCGGTCTGTATCATTGAGTCGCCACCAGTTGAGTCGGGGATTCTTTGAATCGGTCCTTTCCTTAAGTCGTAAGACACCTTAAGTCGTAGGTCGCTTCAAACCTTAACCCGTTGACGCTTCTAACTCGTAGGCCTTTTAACCCGTATGTTGGAACGGGGTTAACATTTGCCCCTCGAAGCACACGCTTAAATCGTAAGTCGTGTGCTTCGACTCATCATAACCCGTGCCGATTCGAGTTCCAATATTTCCAGGTATAAAAGTGCTTGAGTCGTTTCTCCTCTTTCTCACTTCTCATTACTTATCCCAGAGCCGCATCTGCCATTAGAGACCTTTCAATCTTCCGAAGGCGAATCCAAGTTAGCCGATCATCAGTCCATCCTTTCCACTACATTGCGTAAGTGATTTCGAACTTCAATCCAACAACGACCATTGCTAAGGCACAAATTTCCGTTTCCTATTCCCAAATCACCGCCGCATGTCTCACTTGGGCTTTGAGTTGAGTTGTGAACGACTCTGATCATTGTTGGCTGTGTTGTTGTTGTGATCCTCTAGATTATAGCATCGCACTTGATTCGTGGCAGCTTCATGACAGTTTTGGATCGGTGTTTGATGAACTGGTGGGATAAGTGAGTAATAGGCTTAGTTGAGGGGATGACGGATCGGTGTTATTTAGGCGATGGCGGGTATCGGGTTGGAGAGGAGTTAACTGGTTCAGGAGTTTGGGAGAGATGAGGGAGGCTTTAACGGGTTAACCGGGTTAATGGATCCTTGGCTTCACGGGTTAACTTAAGAGATGGTGTGGCAGTGTGTGAGTGGAGAACCGACCTTAGGGGCCTTTGCAGAGTTACTCATGCACGACTTAATGCCTTAACCGTGTTAATTCATATGACTCAGGTCTTAGGTCGTATGAACGACTTAACCCTTTAGGTCCTTTTGACGACTTATCCTTTTAAACCGTGCACGACTCAAACCATAAGCCGTGAACGACTCAGCAACTTCCATGCGACTCAGTAGCCTTTACCATTGACTTTAATCCGACCTAGCAAGTTTTACGACTTAAACCATGAGTCGTAACCGAGTTAGAACTTAGAGGATTTCTTGTTGCTTTGGACTGGAGCCCCCCTTCTGTTCCTTGACTTACGACTCATAGAACTGCCGACTTATAACATCAGCGGTTTAGAATTGAAGCAACCTAACTTAACTTGCCTCACTTTCCTTAGGTCGTAGCCGAGTCATCCAAATAACCAATGACTTAGCTTAACCCATACAAAGAATCATTGTGCCGTTGACGACTTAACACTTGTAAATTTTGTTTGAACTTTGAACTGTTGAACTTTGCTGCTTTCTTTTACAGGTCACTCTTGCAAGCTAATAACCTGTCTAACACAATGTTTACAGAAAATTGGGACGAATATACTGCCATTGACTGCCCACATCAAATGACAGATTAGCTTATAGATAATTAACTTGAATGAACTGCATATATGAAGTGCCTTTAATATATCTATTTCAAACAAAATATCAAAGCAATGCTGAAGTAGTCAATTGAAATCGACTTGCTTGCACTAATATTATGTTTGAACTTTTAAGTTAACAAGTTCTGAAATGTTTACCATCGATCAAGCATCGATTAGTGTAATCCTAGTTATATATACTTGTCACTTTTCTAGTCTTGCACAACACTTCACACTTTTTAGGAAACGCGCACCTTCGCATTTGAACATCCAGTTGCTTGTGTAGAATGACTTCTCATCAAGAAGAGCCGATGAGTCAGACTGAAGATACCTTTCCGGTAGCTATTCCTGTGGATAACCCTCCAGAGAGAATACCAACAACTCTGAATCAACGGACGTTTAATCAATTGTGCGTCCAGTTTGGCATCGATGATGCTGACGCCTTACTACCGGGGCCAAATGATACTGCCGATAGGCCACCTCTTGGTTTTGTTGCTGTCAATCGCCAAATGTGCTTAAATGGCGCTATTCCTCCTTTTAACGACTTTCTTCAACAGTTCTTGCTTCGGCTGTCTATCTCTCCATTCCAATTACACCCCAATGGCTATGCTATTCTGATGGGGTTATGTGTTCTATTTAGGAGAACCTTGGATCGACTACCAAGCTTCGGGGAGATCTGTTATTTCTGCTCATTTACAAAAATTAAAGACCATCCCTCCATTGTGGTTATAAGAAGCGCTCGAAACCGCAAACTTATTACTGATCTCTCCGAAAGCGCTCACGGATTTTTGAATCAGTTTTTCTTCGTTCGTTGCCCTCCAGGGTTTTATGCCATCTGGAGAGTAGGAAGTAAGATTTCCTGTCTATATTCTTTCCGCTTTGAAGCCATTTTTGAGATCCGAACTTTTAGTTGCTAACTTCATTCTTTGTTCCTGTTTTAGCGCTTCCACCCCCTACCAGGGACCCAAGTTTTAAGCAAATTTTAGAAAGATTAAATGCTGTGCCGGCAGAAGAAAGGAGCATAAAGTTTCTGCTAAGCGATGAATTTTTACACCAATACGGACTTCTCCATCCCTCTCGCTTTACTCAGCCTCATGAAGCCCCGACTGAAGTTCCCGATTCTCCGACGAAAACTCTCGACGCCTCGGTCTCCACTAAAGATCGTGTGCAGGGAGAAACTTCTACTGGAACTCCATTAGTGAAGTGCTCTACTCCACGAGACGACACGGGGCCATCCGAAAAGTCCGCGCTTCCCCCCATTACTGAAGAAGAAGAGGAGCAACCTTCCCAAACTATGAAAAATGCCGATAAAGGAACTGATGGAGGGAACCAGGCTAGGCATGACGATGATGATTTCTTTGGGGATTTAAGTGACTTATTTATCTCTTCCCAAGAGCTCTCTAAAGATGATCCTGCTCGTGGTAAAGTTTTACCTCCAACAATTGAAGTGACATCTGCCCTCCAACTGACTCCAACTTCTTTATTCCAAGAATTGCCACCGATAGCGAAACCTATTACATCCCCCCAACTGAGAAGTGGTTCGTTAGCCCAATGCGAGTAGTTTGCACTTCACACACCACTTAAGAATTTTCCAGCACACTTATGCACTTATCTTCTTATGCTTTAAAGATTTCTGAAGCTTATCTTTTCTTATTTCAGATTCTCCAATGACACGCGGTGGATCATACTATCAAGATTTTCAACGCTATGGTGGGCGTGGACAGTATAATTATGGGCGCTACTTCTCTTCCTATAGGGAGTCTGATGAAGAGAGGGCTGCTCGAAAAGCTCGGGAAAGGAGGGATAGGGATGAGCATCGCGACTCCCCGCAGAGAGGTGACGATTCCTATAAAAGGAAATCACACGATGACCGGGGAAAAGGTCATGTAGTAGAAGATTCGAGCAAACGAGCTCGACATGGTGAGAGACATGCTTCCACCACTCCCGACAAGCCTACTGCCCCTGCCCCTCTTGATATTTCTTCCGACTCTCCTGCTCTCGGAAAGGAGGACATCCAGACAATAATAAGCAGGCCTAAATTTCAAGTGGGGCCTGGCCCAGCCACCTTACAAAGTCGCTTTCCACAATGGTGCTTAAAAGGCGTGAGATTCGATCTTGACCTGGTTCCAATCGACAAGCCCGCCATGCTGCGAAATCTTGACGCTGTTAAACTTGACATCGAGAGGATGTCAAACTGGCAGAAGCTTGTTGATGAGCTTCAACGAGTTAACCGCGCCAACTTAGAGGCCATGCTCACCATGGAAAATGATAAGGCTGAGTGGCAAAAGGTCCTTGAGCAGCATGATACCGAGATGAGAAGCATTACTTCCTACAACGAGGAGCTTGAAGCAAAGGTCGAGAAGTTGAGAGATGAGCTTGCTGCTTCCTCTACCTCATATTCTCAAAAAGAAGAAGTGCTTCTCAGACAGGTAAGAGATGCTCATGCCAGCCAACGGGATGCTGAGGATAGGCTCGAAGCTCAGAAAAGAATTAATGAGGGCTATATTACTGATGTTGCGGAGCTCCAAATGAAAAACAAATCCCAGGAAGCGGAGATACAAATGCTCAAACTTCAGCTTTCTAAAACGGAGAGGGAGCGCGATGAGGCCGTCGCCGGCAGAATCGCAGCTGAGGAATCTCACGAGGAGACTAAGAATAGCTTTGGTTCGACACTATTCGACTTCTACTTACATAGCGTCTTGGGGCGTGGAAGCCTTGCTTTTCTAGGTCCCAAGTACGAGATCACTTTAGCCGAAGTGTGGGAGGCTGCCCTCGATATGCTTGGTGCCGAGGGTGCTGGTTATGATGAGTCAGCCTTGGAAAGGCATTATTTTGATGAGGACGCTCGCACTGCTCTCGCCAGGGGAAAGGAACAACTAAGAACCGAAGCGACAGAAGGGGGGCAGGTTGAAGGAACTACCTCAACTACCCCGGTTCAGCCACCTTCTTTGTCCGAAATCAACATCATTGGTTCCAGTTCCCATTTTGCTTCTCCTACCAAAATTACTACTGAGATTACAAGTGTACATGGTGGAGATGAGGGCGATGAGAGCGCTGACGCGCAAGCATATGAAGTTGATATCAGGAGATCAGCTTCACCAGGTAACCTCACTGTTAATCCCGCCACTGTCAATTCTGTTCAAGCGGGTTATTCATTTGCTTCACATGAGTTTCATGAACTCCTTGGTTATCTTCTCAATCTCGATGAGCCTTCATCTCCTCTCTCTACTAACTTTATTGGTGAGCCTTCATCTCCTCTTTTTACTGACTTTAACCTCTTTTCTTCTGTAGAGAAAGCACCAAGTACTGCTCAAACTTCTACTCCTCCGGTTATCCTTCCTCCATCTCTTCAGGTGGCGCCTCCTACTGCCTCGCAACCCAGATCACAGGAAGAACAAATAGAGGCTCTTCACGGCTTGGATGATCCCGTCGCTTCGCAAGAGCAGAAAGATGAGAGACTTGAAGGAGGTGATATATCCCCGGAGCGAACTCCTTCTGACGACGTTGTTCTATCTAAACTTGTCACTCCGGGGAGTGAGTCTTCCTCGCAAAGGAGAAAGAAGCGTGGGACATCCAAGAGGAGGGGGAAGAAAATCATCGCCACTGAAGAGGAGCCGGAAGTTGAACCGATTGCGCCTTCCTCTCCTACTTCCCTTATGCCCACCGATCGTCCTGAAAAACTGATCATCCGGCCGGGTAAAGGGTCTAAAGGCAGCAAAAGAAGTGAAGATCTTTAGTTTCTAGTTTTTTTGTGTTTTGCATGTACTGGCTGAGAATTGTGCGGGTACCGGCCCCCGCTTTTCTTTATTTTGAAACCTGTACCTGCACTATAGTTGAATAAAATGATTCTTCGTTTGTACAAACTTTTGTTTGAGTTTGAGAATACATTTATTATTCATTTTGGCATGAGTTTATTTATATGATATTGCAGCGAGCTTATGGCATGTCACTTGAGTGTTACCTTTTGCTGGTTTGGCTATACCATTTTTATGTGTAATTATACCATATTGCCCCCATTCCATAAGTTTGCTGCAATATTCTATACTTCGAGGGGACTTGCACTCTTATTTGCTAAAGAATAATTATTTTACTCTTTAAAGAAAATTTTTGTAGAGTACGACCCCCCTTCGCTTAAGTTTCTGCATTTTGCCCTTTGAAGAAATCACTCCTTTCTTTTGCCTAAGTACATTTTTTACCAAGTGAATTCTTTTATGCGGCAAAGCGGACCTCTGAAGGGTACTTTAACTCCCTCTTTTCCCCTTTTTTTTTTTTTGAGGAAGATCATTCTCTATAATAGGTAAAATACTCTTCCTTTGGAAGTTAAAGTATGCCCTTGACGAGGATTTTTTATATATAGAAAGTTGTACCTCTGAGGAGGGATTTTTACGTTTCAACACTTGGAAGTTTTATTTCAATCTCGGCGAAACGTGTACCTCCAAAGAGTTTTGCCTTAGAAAGCCTTTCCACGTTTCAACACTTGGAAGTTTTATTTCAATCTCGGTGAAACGCGGGCTTCCGAAGAGGTCTTTCTTCTTGATCGTGCCTCCGTAGAGGTTTTTCATTTTGTTTGCATTTCAACTTTGGTGAAGTGAAACTCCGAAGAGTAACTACTCCGACTCTTGGTGAAATGTGCCCCCGAAGAGGTCTTTATCCTCTGAAGGGTTGTGCCGTTGAGTAGGGCTTTAGTTTAAGCTTCAAACATGGGAAGCGTGCCTCATTGGAGGGCTTTAGTTTACACTTCAGACTTGGGAAGTGTGCCTCATTGGAGGTCTTTAGTTCGCACTTCAAACTTGGGAAGTGTGCCTCATTGGAGGACTTTAGTTTACACTTCAAACTTGGGAAGTGTGCCTCATTGGAGGACTTTAGTTTACACTTCAAACTTGGGAAGTGTGCCTCATTGGAGGACTTTAGTTTGCGCTTCAAACATGGGAAGCGTGCCCCATTGGGGGACTTTAGTTTGCGCTTCAAACATGGGAAGCGTGCCCCATTGGGGGACTTTAGTTTGCGCTTCAAACATGGGAAGCGTGCCCCATTGGGGGACTTTAGTTTGCGCTTCAAACATGGGAAGCGTGCCCCATTGGGGGACTTTAGTTTGCGCTTCAAACATGGGAAGCGTGCCCCATTGGGGGACTTTAATTTGCACTTCAAACTTGGGAAGTGTGCCTCATTGGAGGACTTTAGTTTACACTTCAAACTTGGGAAGTGTGCCTCATTGGAGGACTTTAGTTTGCGCTTCAAACATGGGAAGCGTGCCCCATTGGGGGACTTTAATTTGCACTTCAAACTTGGGAAGTGTGCCCCATTGGGGGACTTGTGCCTCCGAAGAGGGCTTGTGTGTTTTCTGTCTGCTTGCCCATGCCTCTTCACCATCTGCTCCTTAGCGATTCCTCGTTATCTTTTCCACAGCCATGTTCTTTTCTTTGCCAGTTATTTGTCTTTTTTTTTTTTTTTTCAGAGGAATGCTTCTCATTGTTAAGTGAATCCATAGGGTAGACCCAAACTACCTGACTAGATGTCTGTTTGCACAAACGAACTTTGTCGGTTGGTGAGGGCCTGAACTCTTCGCGTTGGGAAGGTGCCCTTTTGGTTGTATCAACTGTTCGTGAGGAACATTTCTTATGCAGGAATTCAATTTGGAACCTTTTCTGGCTTGACATTTATTTGCTCATTGACTTATAGGAATCGCTTTGCTTTGCGAAGTGCTGACTAGGTAAGCTTTGCTTTGATTGCCTGCAATATTAAATCGATATTTTAGCAATATATTCAAGATATTTGGCATATCGAAATGAAACAGGTCTTTTATAGTAATAGAAAACACAAGATTTATAGTTCCTATGTTTCATTTGCAATGCTTTTACAATGACTTTTAATATGAGAATGATAAATCCATCATTCTTTTACAATTTGTAACAAAGCCTTAAAGTAAAACATGGATGCAAATCATTGCTGTCCCAAGCTTCCTGGGATCGAATCTCCGGTGTAAGAACAAGAGCATTCTCTCTCTTCGGGGTTTTTCTTAGAGCACGAGCGTATCCTTCCATCCCATCATGATTCCTGCCCGTCGGGTGAGAGTCTCCCCTGATTGGATGAGGATGGGTCATTCCTGTCTCTTTTGACATATTGCTGGAGTTTATTCTGTCTCAATAGTTCTTCAATTAAATTCCTTAAATGACGACATTCGTTGGTGTTATGACCAGGTTGGTTGTGAAACTGACAGAACCTCCCATTACGCATAGCATTTTTCCCAACCTTCAACTCAGGTGGCTTAGGATAATCAAAAGTATCCTTAGTTGCGAGAAAGATGTTTTCCAGAGTATCAGCTAAGGGGGTAAAGTCTGAAGGTTTAAAGCGGCGAGCTTTCTTCAAGTCTCTCTGCTCTTTTCCACCATCATTCTTCCTTTTCTGACCTCTAGATTCTCTTTTATCAGAAGTAACACTGACATTCAAGATTTTGGCCTCGATTGCTCTTGATGTCGCAGGGAAGCTTTCCAAACGCATAAATTCATCAGCCTTCTTATAGAATTTCTCAAGTGAGTTTGGCTCCTTCATTTTTAGCCATTTACCGAATTCACTCGATTTATCGATAGCCCGCATTAGATAAGTCAAAACCATCCTTGGCTCTGCGTTCTCGACTTCAGCTAGGGCTATATTGAAACGATTTAAGAATGATCTGGTAGATTCTCCGGGGTTTTGTTCTAGACTCGAGAGGGACATTATATCCTTGGCTTTTGTAGCATATAGCCTGAACTGATCCTTGAACTTCCGTGTTAAGTCAGAGAATTGATCCACGGATCTAACTGGCAGCTTTGTGAACCAAAGTAAGGCCACTCCCTCCAAGTATACCGGAAAGTAACGGCACTTGATCTCATCAGTTGCACTTGCCCCAGTCATATGCCAATCATACTTGTACAGGAAATGGTTAGGGTCGCTTGCCCCTCGATAAGCCGGGATGGTAGGAGGTACAAACTTCTTGGGAAACTCTGCCTTCAAGATTTTTTCGGTGAAAGGTGTCTTACTCGGGGCAAATCCCCAATCATTTTCATCCTCTTGCCTTTGCATGCTTTCTTTCATAATTGAGCGAACCATCCCTGATAGGTACTCCTCATCGTTCAAAGGTCTTGCCGGGCAGACGTCTGCGTCCGCTGTTCTTTCGGAAGTTTGCCTGGGCAAATATTCGCGAAAAATTGGTTGCGGCCTTGAACCTTCAGCTTGGGAAGGTCCCCTTGCGGTGGTGTTGTCCGCTTTTTGAGGAATACCTTTCTCTTGGGGGTCACGGGCATCTTCAGCATAGATTGTTTCATTATCCTGTCGTTGGTGATTTGCCTCAAGTAGGGCGTTTAACCTATCCATAATCAAGGCATTCTGGGCATTCTGGGCTTCCAACTGCGCATTTTGAGCATTCAATTGCTGATTCAATCCCAAAACTATGGCGTCCAATTCTGCTCGTGTAATTCCAACACTCGGAGCTGCTTCATTTGGAGCAAGAGAAGTGGTAGTATTTTCATGGGCATCACCGGATCTATCAGATCTAAGCTGTCTTCCAGTAGCCATTATCTCGGATAAACTTCTAGTCCTTAGAGAGATTCTTCCAACAAACTTTCACGAAGCAACGGTGAAGGTATTCCTGAGTTCAACTCTCAATGAAAGCACCAAAATGTTAACGCTTAAATTGTAACGTCAACACCCTAGTGTATAAGATGTGATTGTGAAAGCACCACCCACTTGTATGGGAATCAGAAATAAGCAGAAAGTATGTAGAAAAACAGTAAGAGACGCAGTATTTATAGTGGTTCGGCTTAGGATCAAGCCTACGTCCACTTTGAAGCTCTTTATTGTTTATTTAGATACAGTTTTTTTTACAATCAACTCCGATTACAACACACTTAGACAAATATCTCAAACCCCGATGTAGAAGAATCCTTTGAATGCATGATGAATGAGTTATTTTTCTTCACGAGATTTGTTGAAATGTCTTTGGTGATTGGAGTGATAGAAATGTTGCTTGAGTGTTGCTTGAAGTCGAGACAATAGCAGAGTAATGGCCCGTAGGAAGTCAGTCCCCAAAAGTCCTTTGAACGTTGGAAGTGGCTACGTATTTATAGGCAAACTTCCTAGGCTGAAATCGCAGAGTCATGAGTCGTGACCGACTCATGATGAGTCGTGACCGACTCATGATGAGTCGTGAGTCGTCTGCGAGTCACCTCTTTGCAGCATGATCTTGAACTTGCCTCTGAGTCTTGTGTTGTGTGTCGGCTTATGCTTGACCCGTGGCTGAGTCATATTAAGTCATGGCCGACTCATTGGACCAAGCCTCTGAGTCGCTTCCGAGTCATCTCCCGCTAGCATAGGTTGTTCGGCAATGGACTATGGCTCAATGGTTTTAGGTCGTAGACAAGCCATGATCAGTTGTGAGTCGCTCCTTTGAGTGACCTTATAGGATGAGTCGTGGGCCAGTTGAGTCGCTGGGTCGGTAATGAGTCGGCAACTTACTGAGTCGGCTATCAAATGAGTCGGTGTCCCTCATGAGTCATTGAGTCGTCATTAAATTTAGGTCGGCAACAAGCTAAGGCTACTGAGTCGGTAATCATCTTGAGTCGTGAGTCGCTCAGTCCTTTAACTCGCGCGGCCTACCGATCCATTGAGTCGCTACGTGCCTTGAGCATATGAGTTGATCCAATCCTTCAGTCATAAACCCACTGAGTCGTTAGGTACTTCATGCTGATGAGTCGTGGATAGCTCTGAGTCATTCACTCATATGAGTCGCTCCCTGTTGAGTCGGTAACTTCTATGAGTCGTGAGGTTTCTTGAGTCGGCAGCTCAATGTGTCGGTCTGTATCATTGAGTCGCCACCAGTTGAGTCGGGGATTCTTTGAATCGGTCCTTTCCTTAAGTCGTAAGACACCTTAAGTCGTAGGTCGCTTCAAACCTTAACCCGTTGACGCTTCTAACTCGTAGGCCTTTTAACCCGTATGTTGGAACGGGGTTAACAGGTTCTATTCCATCTGACATTCTTCCTTGAATTAGTGCAGATGATTATAATTTACTGTGTGAAGAGGTGACTTGTAATATCCCAGAATTTTGGATAATATAAATTTGATAATCTGTGTTTAAATTTGAATTGAATTGATAATTTTTGTTAATAAATTTGATATTGATATATTTAATTTGTGAAATTATTTTTAATATGTTAATAAATTGTTTTCTATTTAATAATGTATATGTATTATATATTTTAAATAAATAAGTTACAAACTCTTGTGTAAATTTATTTTAATTGTTTAAAAATTTCTTTTTCAAATACTAATTTGTATATTGTTTTCATAATACTTTGTCTTGTTCTTTAAAAATAATTAACTAAGTTTAAACATTCATTAAGCTTAATTTTTTCTTTAACATTTAATTAAGATAATAAATCATTTAAAAGAGACATGTGTAAGTATATAAAACACTAATCTAACATGTGTTGAGAGAATAAGCACGAGATTTACAAGTGTCAAATTTATATCCTTTATTTTTCTTTGTTTTTGATAAATCATAAAACATTTTATTTACTCATTTTTTTTCCTCTTCTCATTTTTCATTTTTGAACAAAGAAATCTGAAACTCTTCTTCATAATCAAGTAAAACACTTGCATTCAACTCCTCAAATCTGCATCACAAAGGCCTGTATTTCAATTTCTAAATCAAATATGAGACCTGCATTTTTTCAAAACAATCTGGAAATTTATGCAAAACAGAAACTGCGTGCTACAATATAAAAAATGCATTCAATCTGGAAATTAAGCAAGATGTCTGCATACATGAATTCTCAAATCTGGAAGCAAAGTTAGAAGCCTGCATGTTTTAAAAAGCAACAGCATTTTGTTTTAAAAAGCAACATTCAAGTTTAAAAGGCAATCAAGCTACTGCATGCTAAAATCTGGAAAGTGCTCTGCATTTTGGCATATACAGGTGAGTAACTTATTTTAATTTTATTTAAATAGTAAGGTTGTGCATGCTTATAAATTAGAAATGAACCTATATAAAATTGCTATGAATAGTTTACCTATGATATATGTATTGTTGAGCATTTATATTTGAATGTGATGCATGTCTGTTTCATCAGGGTACTGACCGTATACCCATTTAATAATTTTCTTCTGATTTGGCTGTAGTTATGAATTAATATTTGAATGAAATATGTTTGGTTCATGATAAAGTAAAGTTATAACATTTTATATAGGTTAAATAAATTTGAATTGCCTGAAACTTTATAACAGAGCAAACATTAGTATAAGAGGAAGGAAAAAAAATTCAAACATTTTGATTTATTATTTCAGATTTATAAATTGAAACAATAAGTAAATGCATGAATTTTAAATCAAAAATTACTATTTATAGTACTCTAAACAAAGAACAGCTTTCAATTTATAGTATTATACATATTTGATAAACACAGTGGATATTGGCATTTGTTTTGATAGAATTTACTTCTGAAGATGGTGTATCTATCTAAGATTGTGGGAAAATTATTTAATTGAGTTGAAATTGGGTTTTGATGTTGTATTTTGGGATTTTTGGTTATGAACCCTAGTTTACTGGGTTTAAAGAAATTTGGTGCTGCAGTTTCAATAGTGAATCGAGTTCAAGGGTCTTTTGGGTAATGATAGACGATGTGTTGATGAAGTTATTGCCGGAGTTTGGACGATGATGGTGACAGGAGAAGTGGAGAAATTGGCGATGACAGGTTTTAAGTGTTGGGGGTTTGGTCTGTTCCAGGTTTGGATGATGTTTTTTTTTTTGGTTGTAGAGTTTTTGTCTCAGGGTGGTCTCGGGTTATTTGAAGGAAAACTCAAAGCAGGGAGGCTTTAAACTCGAAGTAATGGTGGGATTGCCCCGAGTTACTTATGATTCAGGTTTAGATAGATAAAACATAAAACTGTTTACAGTTTTTTTTAAAATAGAAGTAAAAGTTTTAAAAGTAAACTTGAATCTGAACCAAGTTTAAGATTTAAACTGGTTTTAAACAAGAATTCAGTTAGTTTAAATCATAGGTTTTGAATTTTTGAAAATTTTATCTGGTCTTATCATAATCTGGAAAACTGTTGCAGTTTTTAAATTTTAAAAGTTAAAATGGAAACTTAAATTTTACTTAGGATTAAACTTGAATTTAAAGATGAATTCAAATAGTTTGAATTCTTATTTTGGAATAATTTAAATGCAGAAATTCAAGTTTGTTTGAGAAAATAAATAATAAAAGAAGAAGAACAGGAAACCTGTTTCAAGTTTTATAAAATTTGAAATAAATTGCAAACTACAATTTTAACTTAGGATTTTAAAAAAACTGAATTTAACTATGAATTTAAATAGGTTTGAATTCCGGTTTCTTTGAAATAATTTAAATTCAAAAATTTCAAAGTTTGGTTTTTAAATAAAACAGAGAACAGTTTTCTGTTTTTATATGTAAAGGAAAGTTTAAATGCAGGTGGAGATTTAAACTGAGTTTTTATCTGAAATTTGAATGTGAATTCAAATTTGATTTTCTGAAATTTAAAATTTATTTATGTTTTTTAATTTAAATTTGGTTTCAAACTCACAAGTGTAAATGCATATGTGATTTGCATTTGAATTGGAAGGATAAATATTTAAATTAGAAATTCAAAGTGAATTCAAATCTGAGTTTTCAAATCTGGAATAAAATTTAAACTTCAGTTTTTAAATAAAGGTTTAAATTTAAATTGCTTTTAAATAAATAAATGATATGCATTTGAATTGAAGTTGTAGATTGTAGGAAGAGTTTTAAAGAGTTAAAACTACAGTGAGTTTGGAAGTTGTTTTTTCAATTTAGAAAATTTAAAGTAAATTTTTTTAAATTGATTTGAATTTGATTTGAATTGAAATTTAAATCCTTTTAAAGCTTATTAATAAAGTAGATGATACTTTTAAACATATAAGATTAAGTTTTGTATTGTTTTAAAATCTTATTTTAAAATAAATTTGAGTCTTAAGTTTAAAATGAAAAGTTAAATGGGATTTAAAGTAAATTTTAAAAACATTTTGTTTTCAAATGCTTGATTAAATAGGAATGTTTATCTAAAAGATAAATAAAAATTTAATGATTGGAATCATTTAATTAATAAGGTAATTAAGATGAAAATTAATTAATTAATTAATTAATAATGTGGATGTTTAATTAAGTAATTAATTTTTTTTAGTTAATTAATTAGATTTGAGATTAATTAATTAAGGTTGATTAATCTATAATTAAGGATGATTAATTAAATTTTAATTTATGATTAAGATTTATTTAATCAAGTGATTTGAGATAATTTAGATTTTAATTAACACTTAATTAATTAATAATTAAATATTAATTAAATGATAATTATATATATTAATTAATTAATAATCAATGATGATTAATGTTAACGTAAAAATCTGACGCTAACACCCCTGTGTAAAATGAAGTTGAGTGAAAGCACCACCCGTGAACACGGGAACTAATGAACAAGTAGAGAAATCACAGAAAAAGCAAAAAAGACAACAATTTTTATAGTGGTTCGGCTTAGGGGAAGCCTACGTCCACTTTAACTCTCTTTGTTACCGAATTTGATTACAACTTTACAACAATCTTCAATTACAACACACTTTAGACCAGTAAATCAAACTTTGATGGAGAATAATCTTCCGAATTCATGTTGAATGTAGATTTTCTCTTGAAGATCGTAGTAGATTCCTTGGTGTTTGGAGTACTTGAAGTGTTGAATGAGTTGAGAATTCAGCAAAGTATCGATGCTTGAAGTGATCGGCCAAAAGTCCTCTGCCAGTTGGAGTTAGGGTTGTATTTATAGGGAATACTCTGGGCAGAATTTTATCACCAAGTGCTAGGTCGCACACGACCTAAGGTAGGTCGTAGGTCATAGGTCGGCGATGACCTAAGAGATGGGATCTGACTTATCTTGAGTGCATTTAGTTCTCTTCTGAGCAAATTGATAGGTCGCGTGTGACCTATCATAGGTCGTGAGTCAACTGAGATTTAGGTCGCTGAGACCACTTCGCTCTTAGGTCGGTAGGCTTAGGTCGCATATGCTTGAACTCGTTAGGTCGCTCTATCCTTTAGGTCGCTCTGGCCTTTAGGTCGTTAGATCGCTTGAGTCTTTAACTCGTTAGGTCGCTCTATCCTTTAGGTCGCTCTGGCCTTTAGGTCGTTAGAACGCTTGAGTCTTTAGGTCGTTAGATCGCTTGAGTCTTTAGGTCGTTAGCTCGCTTGAGTCTTTAGGTCGTTAGGTCGCTTGAGTCTTTAGGTCGTTAGGTCGCTTGAGTCTTTAGATCGTTAGGTCGCTTGAGTCTTTAGGTCGTTAGGTCGCTTGAGTCTTTAGGTCGTTAGGTCGCTTGAGTCTTTAGGTCGTTAGGTCGCTTGAGACCCTAAGCACTAGGTCGCTAAATACCTTAGGTCGCTGTTGTAGTTAGGTCGTTAGCGCCCTTAGGTCGTTAACTCGCGTAAGTCTTAGGTCGCTTCAGAAATAGGAGTTAACACTTGCCCCTCGAAGTACAGGCCTATGCCACAGGTCGTGTGCTTCGATCTGTCCGAGTTAGGTCGTGAGCGACCTAAGACTTGTATTAGGTCGCGTGCCTATTCGTCTTCCCCTTTTTGTCCCATATAAATTTGCTAGGTCGTGAACTCCTCCTCGCTCTACTGCTCCAATCTCCCACTGCCGTTGACGAATTTTCAAGCTTCCAAAAGCAAATTCAACTCGTTCAGTCATCGATTCATCTTTACCATTATATCTCGTAAGTGAATCTGATCTCCATCCCACCATAATCACCATTGAATTATGAATCCCCATTTTCCGATCATAGTTCAATTCCTCGTGTCGTGCTTCGTTTTGAGTGACTGTTATAGTCGACTGTTGATTGTCATTTAACTGATTTAGGAAGGCACGGAGATGCGTTGAATCTACGATGGATCGGGGATGTTTTGCGTTGTTTTTGAAGTGATCAGGTGGTATGAAGGGATGGTGAATTTCAAGAGGAGGACGATGAATTTCTATGTGCAGTTGGTAATGGGTTATCGGGTTGCAGTTTGACAATATGGATTGCGTGAGGAGGAAGCTAGCGATTTAGCAGATCTGAGCGACTTAAAACCTCCGCGACCTAAGAAACCTGGCCGACCTAACAAATTCTCACGACCTAAGGATCCTTCGAATCTGCGACTTAACTTTTAGCTCGCGCTGGGATTTAAACGACCTAGGACTTAACAAATTTGCACATGAATTCCAAGCAGGATGAATTAACAAATGAGCGACCTAATCTTTTTTGCGACATAGGCTGTAGGTTGCGGCCAAGTTAGGACTAATGAATTGCCTTAAACCTTTTAACTTACACAGTGCGACCTAAAGAAACTCTGACCTATGCTAGGTCGCTGGACGACCTAAGACTTTGTCAAATTCTGAGAAGACTTGGCTGAATTGTTTGAAATCGAATTTTGTTGTACTTCTTTGCAGATTATTTTAACTTTTAAAGCTGTCAACCTGTTAAATACAAAATTTGCAGAAAAATGGGACGAATATACTGTCATTGACCGCCCACGTCGAATGACAGATTAGTCGACAAAGAATAATCAACTTAAATGAACTGTGTGAACGAAATGCTGCAAACTAAAGAATTCAAGTGAAGTATTAAAGCAAAACTAAAATATTCAATTAAAGCTGATTCCTTTGCATTAACACTACACTTGATTTTATGTTAACAAGTCGTGAAATCTCATAATTGACGAATTGTCAACTAGCTCATTTTCAGCTATGTTTGCTTTCTGTTTTTGTTAGTTCTGCACAACATTTCACACTTTTTAGGAAATGTGCACCTTCTTATTTGAACGTCTAGTTCCTTGTATAGAATGTCTTCTCAACAAGGAGAAACAGAATCGGCTGAAGAGACTTTCCCAATTGCTACTCCATTGGTTAATCCTGCAGAGAGAATTTCAACCACACTAACATACAAAGTTTTCCGCCAACTGTGCGCTTTGTTTGGCATTGCTGAAGCAGATGCCATTCTTCCTGAGAGAAGCGATACTGTCGATATACCACCTTCTGGTTTTGTAGCAGTTAATCGTCAAATGTGCACAAGTGGAGCTATCCCTCCTTTTAACGACTTTCTTCAACGGCTTCTTCTCCGACTAGCTATCTCCCCCTTTCAGCTGCACCCCAATGGCTATGCTATTCTGATGGGGTTATGTGTGCTATTCGGAAGGACGCTGGATCGCCTTCCGAGTTTCGATGAAGTTTGCTATTTGTGCACATTTGCCAAGAATAAAGACCATCCTTCCATCATTCTTGTGAGAAGCGCTAGGAACCGTAAACTAATAATCGGCCTTCCCGAAAGTGCTCACGGTTTTCTAAGCCAATTTTTCTTCGTTCGCTGTCCTCCGGGATTCTATGCTACCTGGAGAGTAGGAAGTAAGAGCATTTATCTTTGTTCCTGATGTTTTTCTCTGAGCTTTTCATAGCCTGAGTTGTCAAATGTTAACTTCGCCTTTTACTTTTCAGCGCTTCCTCCTCCTTCTAGGGATTCTAGTCATAAACCAACTTTTGAGAGGCTTATGGCCGTGCCAGTTGAGGAGAGAAGCATTCAATTACTGTTGAAAGACGATTTTTTGCATCAATACGGACTTTTGCATACCTCTCGCTCTACACACCCTCATGAAGTCCCAGACTCCCCAACCCAAGAACTGGATGCCCCAGTTTTTACCGATGCATCCATACCGAAAGAACCTGCCTCTGAGGCTTCTCCAGTGAAGTGCTCCACTTCTGTTGATGTCGCGGGGTCATCTGGCAAACTTGCCCCGGTCACTGAAGAAAAAGAGCTTCAGGAATCTCCTCCACATTCGAAGAAGTCTGGTGACGAAGAAGCTGGGAAAACAAGCCCTGTCAAACAGAGTGGAGATGACAGTTTCGAAGGGTTGAGCGACTTGTTTGTCACTTCACAGGAGCTCTTTAAAGACGACCCCATCACCACCAGGGCTTCTTCTTCAGTAGTTGAGGTGACTTCTACTCTGCAACAGACTCCGTCGACTTAAGAGTTGACGTTAACTACTACTCCTACGATTAGTCCGCAATCAAAGAGCGGTTCGTAGTTTGATGCGCGTAGCTTGCACATCACACACACTTAGAATCTTTCGGCACTTTTATACTCCCAACTCTCTGTACTTTGAAGATTCTAAAGTTACACTTCTTTTCTCTGAAAACTTTTAAGACTTGTCACTTCTTTTTTATTTCAGATTCTCCGATGGGACGTAGGAGCTCCTACTATGATGACTTTCAGCGCTACAGGAGGCGTAGTCAATATGATTATAGGCGCTGCCTTCACACCCACAGAGAAACCGATGAAGAGAGAGCCGCTCGAAAGGCTCAGGAGAGAAGGGCTCTAGAAGAACGTTACGAGAGGAAAGAAAGGGAGGAGCACCATGAATCTTCCCATAAAGGTGACGATTCCCACAAGAGAAAATCCCATGATGACCGGGGAAAAGTCATATGGTTGAGGACCCAAGTAAGCGTGCTCGACACGGTGAGAAGCATACTTCTTCAACTCCAGAAAAGGTCACTGCCCCCGTCTCACTTGACATTCCTTCTGGCTCTCCGGATCTCGGGAAGACAGACATTCAAACAATAATTAGCAGGCCTAAATTCCAAGTTAGACCGGGCCCAGCCACTTTGCAAAGCCGGTTTCCACAGTGGTGCCTGAAGGGAGTGCGGTTCGATCTTGACTTGGTTCCTATCGACAAGCCTGCTATGCTGCGGAATCTCGATGCCGTCAAGCTTGATATTGAAAGGATGTCGAACTGGCAAAAGCTTGTAGGCGAGCTTCAAAGGGTCAATCGTGCGAATATAGAGGCCATGCTTACTATGGAGAATGATAAGGCCGAATGGCAGAAGGTTCTCGAGCAGCACGATACTGAAATGAGGAGCATCACTACTTACAATGAAGAGCTTGAAGCAAAAGTTGAGGAACTTAAACAAGAGCTTGCTACTTCCTCTACTTCCTACACTCAAAAAGAAGAAGTGCTTCTAAAACAAGTGAGAGATGCTGATGCCGGCCAAAGAGACGCCGAAGACAGGCTCGAAGTGCAAAAAAGAATCAGTGAGGACTATATTGCTGATATTGCAGAGCTTCGGAAGAAAACCAGCTCCCAAGAGGCGGAGATTCAAATGCTAAAGCTTCAACTCTCCAAGACTGAAAGAGAGCGTGATGAGGCCGTTGCCGGTAAAATTACAGCTGAAGAATCTCATGAAGCAACGAAGACCAACATCAGCTCGACACTGTTTGACTTTAACCTCCACAGCATCTTGGGGCATGGTAGTCTCGCCTTCTTAGGCCCCAAATATGAAGTTACACTGGCTGAAGTTTGGGAGGCTGCACTTGATATGCTTGGCGGTAAAGGCGCTGGCTATGCCGAATCAGCTCTTAAGGAGCATTACTTTGATGACGATGCCCGCGCCGCTCTCGCCAGGGGAAGAGAACAACTTGCAAAATTAAGGACCGAAATGGCGGTAGGGGAACATTCGGGAAAAACTATCTCGACTGCTCCAGTTCGGCCTTCTCCTTCGGCCGAAATCGACATTATCGGTTCCAATTCTCATTCTCCATCTCCTACTAAAGTTACCACCGAGATCACAAGCATACAGGGTGGAGATGAAGGCGACGAGAGTGCCGAGGCATAGGCTTATGAGGTTGATGTCAGGAAACCGACTTTTCCAGGTAACTCTACAGTTAATCTTGCCTAAGTAGACTGCTCAACTGTTTCTTACGAGCTTGATGAGCTCTTTGACTATTTCCTGAACCTCAGCGAGCCTTTATCTCCTCTTTTTACTAACTTGAACTTTTTTTCTTCTATAGAGAAAACGTCGAGCATTGTTCAAACTTCCCCTCCTCCAATTATTCCTCCTCCATCTCTTCAGGTCACTCCTCCTTCTGCCTCACAACCAGGATCACAAGAGGAGCAAATAAAAGCTCTCCAAGATTTGGATGATCCCATTGCTTCACAAGAACACAAGGGAGAAGAAACTGAAGGGAGTGAGAAGACTCCATAAGCAACTGGTACCGATGATGAACCATTAACTACACTTTTCTCTCCAGAAAGTGGGTCTTCTTCCAGGAAGAGGGGGAAGCGTGGAGTCTCTAAGAAAAAGAAGGAGGCTTCCGCTAGCGAGACACAAGCGGGAGAAGAACCTATTGTATCCCTTTCTCCTTCCTCTCCTACTCTGACAAGCCGGCCTAAGAAGTTAATCATTCGGCTAGGCGTAGGTTCAAAAGGTGGAAGGAAGAAGAGATGATGGCTTTGGTCCTGCGCTTTTTATATCGCTTTTTTGCTTTTTGCATGCACTGGCCGGTGATTGTGCGGGTACCGGCCCCCGCTTTTTCTTTTTCTTTTTACTTTGAAACCTGTACCTGTACAAAATTTTAACAGTGTTGAATAAAATGATTCTTTTTCTTTGTACAAACTTCTTCCTGTATCTGAGAATGCATTTATTATTCATTGTCATACAAGTTTCTTTACATGATATTGCAGCGAGCTTGTGGTATGTTGTTCGAGCGTAATTTTACCAATATATTTATACCATGTTGCCCCTATACCATAAGCTTGTTGCAATATTTTATATTTTGAGGGGACTTGTACTTTTATTTTCTGGAGAATAATTATTCCATTCTTGGACGAATATTATTTCGTTAAAAATAGAGTACAACTCCCTCTATATAAGTTTTTACGCTTCATCCTTCGAAGATATCACTTTTTCTTTTGTGCATATACACATTTTACCAAGTGAATTCTTCTATGTGGTAAAGCGGGCCTCTGAAGGGTACTTTAACTTCTTTTGAAGGAAGAGTACTTTCCAGGATAGGTGAATCATTCTTCCTTTGAGAGTTAAAGTGTGCCTTTGAAGAGGGCTTCTCTTTTTTTTTTTTACGCCAGAGCAAAGGGCTTTTTGATTTTTGCTTCTTTGAAAAGTTGCACCTCTGAGGAGGGCTTTGTCACGTTTCAACACTTGGAAGTTTTATTTCAATCTCGGTGAAACGTGTGCCTCCGAAGAGTTGTGCCTCCGAGGAGGGCTTTCTCACGTTTCAACACCAGGAAGTTTTATTTCAATCTTGGTGAAACGTGTGCCTCCGAAGAGGTCTTTCTGTTTGATTGTGCCTCCGGGAGGAGGTCTTTTCATTCCTGCCTCTGGGAAGAGGTCTTTTGGTTTTGTTGTGCCTCTGGGAAGAGGTCTTTCTTGTTTCTGCCCCTTGGGAGAGGCTTTTATTTTTCCTTGTTCGCTGAGAAGAGGGCCTCCGAAGAGGGCTTTTCATACTTCATTTCACGGGAGTGTGTCGACCGATGATGAAATGTGTGCCTCTGAGTAGGGTTACTGCCTGGAATTTGGAGTTTCTTTCTCTCGGTTGGACGGATTCACGGGAGTGTATCGACCGATCATTCCGTAACTTTGTATCGAGAAAGATCTCTCTTTTTCTGGTTGGCCCGCTCGAGGTCTTTTAGCATTTCAACTGTGGTGAAATGGGCCTCCGGAGAGGGCTTTTCACGTTTCAACACCTGGAAGTTTTATTTCAATCTCGGTGAAACGTGTGCCTCTGAGTAGGGCTTTTGCCTGGAAGTTTGGAGTTTCTTTCTTTCGGTTGGACGGATTCACGGGAGTGTATCGACCGATCATTCCGCAACTTTGTATCGAGAAAGATCTCTCTTTTTTTGGCTAGGCCCGCTCGATGTCTTTATCCTCCGAAGAGTTGTGCCTCCGAAGAGGGCTTATGCCTCTGAAGAGGTCTTTTGCTGATTAATGCTTGCCCGCCCATGTCTCTTTGCCATCGATTCATGTTGGCGATCCCCGTTGTCTTTTACAAGTGTTTTCACTTTTTAGTTGCCAATAATTTCCCTTATCCGAAGAAATATACTTCATAGTTAAGTGAGTTGGTGGTGGTAGATACAGTCTATTTAACTGGCTGTTTGTTTGTTCAAACATTTGCAGTTATTTAGAAATGGTCCACTTCCATCCACATTGCCAACTTTTGTTTGAAGCACTTCTTTTCTAGGATTTGAGTATGGAAATTTTGAATGGTTTAGTGTTTGTTTGCTGAATGATGTCGGGAATTTCTTAGTCTTGCGATGGGTAAGCTTTGCTTTTATGATCTGCATTATTAAATCAACATTTTAATGACACAATTATTGTATTTTATATGTCGAAATAAAACAAAGCAGTTTATAATAGTAGAGAACACAAGATTTATAGTGGTTCGGCCAAAAACTGGGCCTACATCCACTTTATAGCTTTTCATTATTCACTTGCTTTACAATTGCTTTCAATACAAGAATCATATATTTGCAATTCTTTTACAATATTTCAGCAAAGCTTTCAAGTAAAATAGGGACGCAAATGATTGCTGTTCCAAGCTCTTGGGATTGGTTCTCCTTCGACAGTCGTGAGTTTGAATGTTCCATCAAGAAGCTTTGCGCCAATAACATATGGTCCTTCCCAGTTTGGCCCAAACACACCTATGGCTGTCATAATTCTCTTCAGGACTAAGTCTCCAACTTCAAAGCTGCGCTGACGAACTTTGGAATTGAAGTGCCTGGCTATTCTTTGCTGGTGAGCTGCAATTCTAAGCCTTGCCTCTTCTCTTCTTTCATCAAGAAGGTCAAGTGCTTCCAGTTGCAATTTTTCATTCTCACTTTGATCAAAATGGATCCTTCTGTGTGAGGGGACTTCAGTTTCCACCGGAATCATTGCTTCTGATCCGTATGCCAATGAAAATGGAGTATGCCCAGTCGCGGTTTTGTGAGTGGTCTTGTATGCCCATAGTGCAAGCGGTAACTTATCGACCCAACCACCTTTTGCTTTTTCCAGCTGCTTTTTGATGGTTGATTTGATGATTTTGTTTACTGCTTCCACTTGCCCGTTTGCCTACGGATGAGCCACTGCTGAGAAGATTTTTCGGATCTTGAATCGTTTGCAAAAATCTTGGAACTCCTCACTTTCAAACTGAGTACCATTGTATGTGATTATCTTCTGAGGCACACCATACCTGCAAATGATATTTTTAGTCACAAAACTTATCATTTTCTTAGAGGTAATAGAGGCCAAGGGTTCGGCATCAGCCCATTTAGTAAAATAATCAACAACAACGATAGCATATTTAATCCCTGATTTGGCAGTCGGCAAAGGCCCAATGAGATCTATTCCCCAGATGGCAAACGGCCATGGACTGACCATTTGCGTTAGCTCAGTGGCAGGTGCTCTAGGAATTTTAGAGAATCTCTGGCATTTATCAACCTTTCGGGAATAGTCAGCAGCATCCTGAATAATTTCTGGCCAAAAGTATCCATAACGGAGGATTTTCTTTGCTAAAGTTTGACCACCTGTATGATCCCCACATTCCCCTCCGTGTACTTCAGTTAGAATTGTCTTAGCTTCTTCCTTTGTTACACATCGGAGTAATGGCATTGAAAATCCTCATCTGTACAAACGACCATCTTGAACTATATATCTGGAGGCTTTCCTCATTAGCTTTTGTCTCTCTTTTGAATTTTCTGGCAGAGAACCATTGAGTAGATATTCAAGTATTAGAGTCATCCATGATTTTTGCTCTTGGGATACATTCATAATCCAATCAACATCCATTTCATCTGTGCTTGGAGCTGACAAGACTTCGACGGGAACTAAAACCAATAGTTGAGCTTCACTAGTACTTAAATACTTCGCAAGAGAATCCGCCTTCATATTTTGTTCTTGGGGGATATGGTTTATTGAATAACGGTCAAAATCTTGAAGGAGCTCCCAGGCTTTTGATAAATAGGCTGGCAAATTCCCTCCTTTAGCTTGAAATTCCTTCTTGACTTGACAAACAATAAGTTGAGAATCACTGAAGATATGTAATGCCTTGATGTTTAGTTCTTTAGCGATCTTTAAACCAGCGATGAGAGCTTCATATTCGGCTTCATTATTTGTTTAAGGGAATTCTAGTCTCAGTGCATAACATAGTGATCGCCCTTCTGGGGTTTCAATGACAACCCCTGCCCCGGACTAGTAATCATTCCTTGCGCCATCGACATATAATTTCCATTGGATTGGGATGCTATCAATAACTTCCTTCTCACTATCACCTTTATCCTTACATTCTACGATGAAATCTTCTAAAGCTTGTCCATTGATTGCTTTACGGGGATGATAAGTGACGTCATACTGGCTGAGTTCGATATTCCATTTCAAAAGATGGCCCGAAGTCTCAGGGCGGAATAGGACTTGCTTTAGAGGCTGATCGGTGAGGACTTTGATGGGATGAGCTTGGAAATACGGCCTCAATTTTCTTGATGCAATCAACAAACAATAGGCGAGCTTCTCCAACCTTGAATAAATCATCTCTGCTCCAGTGAATCTTTTGCTGATATAATAGACTGGGCGTTGAATCCTTGCGTCTTCCCATACCAACACTACACTAAGAGCATGAGACGAAATTGCCAAATATACGAAGAGATCTTCACCACTATCAGGCTTTGAAAGTATAGGAGGCACTTCCATATGACGAATCAACTCATCAAATGCTTTCTGACATTCAGGAGTCCATTCGAAGTTTTTCTTTCCTTTCTTCAGAGCATCGAAGAATGGAATGCATTTGTCAATGGCTTTGGAAATGAACCGACTCAGAGCAGCAACCTTCCCATTGAGACTTTGCAATTCCTTCTTCGTTCTAGGAGCCTTGACCTCTCTCAGGGCGGTGATTTGAGTTGGATTGGCTTCAATGCCCCTAGCGCTCACAATGAAACCCAAAAACTTTCCGGACTCCACTCCAAACATTTCAGGGGATTAAGCTTCATTCTATACTTTCGGAGTACTGCAAACATTTTTTCCAAGTGATCCATGTGGTCCACTGCTTTCTTAGACTTTACTAGCATATCATCAACATAAACTTCCATTGTCTTGCCAATTTGTGGTTTAAACATGGCGTTAACAAGCCTCTGGTAAGTTGCCCCTGCATTCTTGAGTCCGAAAGGCATGACCTTGTAGCAGTAGAGTCCAACATCTATGATGAAGCTTGTATCCTCTTGATCCGGCTCATGCATCATAATTTGGTTATATCCGGAGTATGCATCCATAAAAGATAGCAATTCATGCCCTGCCGTCCCATCCACCAACTGATCGATCCTGGGCAGCGGGAAACAGTCTTTGGGGCAGGCTTTGTTCAGATCTGAAAAATCAATGCACACTCTCCACTTTCCGTTAGCTTTCTTAACCAGTCCTGGATTTGAGACCCAATTTGGATAAGTAGCTTCTCTAATGAACCCGTTCTCCATGAGCCGATCCACTTCTTCTTTTAATGCTGCCGTTCTCTCAGGACCCTGAGTCCTTCTCTTTTGTTTCACAGGTGTAAACTTTGGATCAATGTTCAGAGTATGTACTGCAATCTCTGGGGATATTCCGCACATGTCAGCATGGGTCCAAGCGAATACATCCAAATTAGCCTTAAAAAATGAAATCAGAACATTCTGAACTGTCCGATTGAGTTGTAAACCCACATTAAGCACTTTGTTTGGGTCCTTTGGGTCTACGGGCACCGGTACTGTTACCTCTACTAGTACCACTCTATTCTCCCCTGCACTGGCTTTCCTTTGATCCATCTCTCTTCGTGCCCCACTACATTCACCAGTGCAGGGTTCACCCTGTAATTGCTACAAGGTTGGTTCTTTGATGCGGACTGGAATCACCACACCTTTTCCCATCTCTCTCTTCCTGGATTCTCGCAGTTCTGCAAAATAACATTCTCGCCCCGCATCTTGGTCTCCCATAATCACACCAACTACGTTATCTGTGGGGAATTTTAGAGTCAAGCACCATGGGGCAAGAACAGCTTTGAATGCAGCAAGAGTTGGTCGGCCTAAAAAGGCGTTGTAGGCAGAGAATTCTTCAACAATTATAAAGGTTTGCTTTCGAGCCACTTTTCTCAGTCCCTTTCCGAGTTCCACGAACAAATCTATGGTCCCAATCGGCTGTTTGGTTTCTCCAGTGAACCCAACGATCTTAAGTGATGAAGCTTGAACGTCGGCCATCGAGATTTTCATTTGATCGAAGGTCTTCTTGAAGAGGATGTTGTATGAAGCTCCACAATCAACTAGAACTCTTCTCACTATTGCCGGCCCAATACCAGCGGATATGACCAAAGGATCTATGGTCGGGGCCTCAATACCCAAAGAATCTCTGGCACTAAACACGATATCATCCGTGGAAGTCTTTTATTGCTTTAAAGGCGCATCATTCTCTAAGACAAAAACATTCTCTTCAGCTGGTACATGCCTCAAGGCCCGGGCATACCTTTCCATCTCTCCCCGGTTTCCTCCTGCTGGGTGAGGTCCTCCGGTTAATATACTGATAACAGGACTTTCCGATTCCTGCTCTACGGCCTTCTCACTTGAGGCAGGACGGTGAGCGGGAACTTGTTGTCCTTGAGTTGAGGAAGCTGGGGAATTTCTGTTCCTTTTCAGATACTGCTGGAGTTTGTTTTCCTTCAAGAGTTGTTCAATTACCTCTTTCAACTGACGGCACTCGTTGGTGTCGTGGCCGGGCTGGTTGTGGAACCGACAGAACCTTCCACTTTTTTCCATCTTAATCGCTACTCTCATTTTAGGTGGTGCCGGATAATTGATATCATCTTTGGTCGCGAAGAAGATGTTTTCAGGGGTATCGGTCAAGGGTGTGAAATTGAAAGAACGGCCTCTCTTAGAGTCTCCCTGTTTCTTCCCCCCATCATTTCCCCTTTTCTGAGTGTTAGGTTCTTTCTTATTTGAAGTAGTGCCATTGTTCCCGGCTTCCGCTGATACTACCTTAGCTGGTGTTTGGAGGCTCTCCAAGCGCATGAATTCATCTGCTTTCTTGTAGAATTTGTCAAGTGAGTTTGGTTCTTTCATTTCCAACCATTTTCCAAATTCGCTTGACTTATCAATTGCCCTCATCAAGTATGTCAAGACCATGCGTGGCTCAGCATTATCCACCTCATCCCAATGCTATGTTAAAGCGATTCAAAAATGATCTGATGGATTCTCCCTGATTTTGCTCTAGACTTGATAGCGACATTATATCCTTTGCTTTAGAAGCATACAACCGAAATTTCCCCTTGAACTTCCTGGTCAAATCGGAGAATTGATCGATGGACCTCACCGGCAGCTTCGTAAACCATAATAGAGCTACGCCTTCTAGATAAACCGGGAAGTATCGGCATTTAATTTCATCAGACACCTTGGCACCAGTCATATGCCAGTCGTACTTATACAAAAACTCGTTAGGATCACTCGTCCCCTTGTAAGCCGGAATAGTAGGAGGAACGAATTTCCTTGGGAACTCCGCCTTCAAGATCTTTTCAGTAAATGCAGTTTTGCTTGGATCAAAACCCCACTCTTTCTCATCTTCATCTCTTCGCATACTTTCTTTCATGATTTGACGAACCATACCCAAAAAATACTCTTCGTCATTTAGAGGATCTAGAGGGCACACATAAGCCACTCTTTCTGAATTCTGCCTTGACAACCGTTCACGGAGAGTCGGCTGTGGCCCTGATCCTCCAGCTTGAAGAGGAGTTCTTTCTGCAGGGTCTGCGGCTCTTTGAGAAATGTTTCCTTCAACATTCTGAACTCCCGCAGTAGGGTTCCCATCATTATTAGCTGGTTGACGATTTGCCCCAAGTAGATCATTCAACTTACTCAAGATCAGGGCATTCTAGGCTTCCAACTGCGCATTCTGAGCATTCAATTGCTGATTCAATCCCAAAACTACGGCGTCCAGTTCTTCCCTTGTAACTCCAACAGTTGGAGCTGCTTGACTTGAAGGAGGAGAGGTAGCGGTGTACTCTTGAACATTATCGGATCTTACAGAACTTCGTTTTCTTCCAGGAGCCATTATTTCCAACAAACTTCTAGTTTTCAAAGAAATTCTTTCAACAATCCTTTGCGGAGCAATGGTGGAAATTTCCCGAGTTGGGTTCTCAGTGAAAGCACCAAAAATGTTAACGTAAAAATCTGACGCTAACACCCCGGTGTAAAATGAAGTTGAGTGAAAGCACCACCCGTGAACACGGGAACTAATGAACAAGTAGAGAAATCATAGAATAAGAGAAAAAGACAACAGTTTTTATAGTGGTTCGGCTTCGGGGAAGCCTACGTCCACTTTAACTTTCTTTATTACTGAATTTGATTACAACTTTACAACAATCTTCAATTACAAAACACTTTAGACCAGTAAATCAAACTTTGATGGAGAATAATCTTCCGAATTCATGTTGAATGATGTAGATTTTCTCTTGAAGATCATAGTAGAGTCCTTGGTGTTTGGACTACTTGAAGTGTTGAATGAGTTGAGAATTCAGCAAAGTGTCGATGCTTGAAGTGATCGGCCAAAAGTCCTCTGCTAGTTGGAGTTAGGGTTGTATTTATAGGGAATACTCTGGGCAGAATTTTGTCACCAAGTGCTAGGTCGCACATGACCTAAGGTAGGTCGTAGGTCATATGTCGGCGACGACCTAAGATATGGGATCTGACTTATCTTGAGTGCATTCAGTTCTCTTCTGAGTAAATTGATAGGTCGCGTGCGACCTATCATAGGTCGTGAGTCAACTGAGATTTAGGTCGCTGAGACCACTTCGCTCTTAGGTCGGTAGGCTTAGGTCGCATATGCTTGAACTCGTTAGGTCGCTCTATCCTTTAGGTCGCTCTGGCCTTTAGGTCGTTAGATCGCTTGAGTCTTTAACTCGTTAGGTCGCTCTATCCTTTAGGTCGCTCTGGCCTTTAGGTCGTTAGATCGCTTGAGTCTTTAGATCGTTAGGTCGCTTGAGTCTTTAGGTCGTTAGGCCGCTTGAGTCTTTAGGTCGTTAGGCCGCTTGAGTCTTTAGGTCGTTAGGTCGCTGGAGACCCTAAGCACCAGGTCGCTAAATACCTTAGGTCGCTGCTGTAGTTAGGTCGCTACCGCCCTTAGGTTGTTAACTCGCGTAAGTCTTAGGTCGCTTCAGAAATAGGAGTTAACAATTAATTTAAGTTGATTCTTAATTAAGTAATTAAGAGATATTAATGAAGTCATTAACTTAAGATTATTTAACAATTAATTAATGTGATTAATTTTGATAATTAATTAGATTAATTAATTAATAATAATCAATTGTTTAATTACTTATGAAAGTAATTAATGAATTAATTACTTAGTGTAATTAATTTAATGAATGGGATTAGTTTAGATTAATTAAGTTAAATTAATTTAAACACTTGTTGATTGTTTGAAGAATTACTTTATGTAATGTATGAATTTGTAATTACTTAAGGAAGTAATTAATTAATAATTACAGGATGTAATTAAGGATATTTGATATATAAGTAATTGGATTTAAATTAATCAAGGGGATGAATTTAGATAATTAATTAAGAATAATTAATTATGGAATGAGTAATTAAAGTAGTTAATTACTGAATGGTTATTAATCATGGGTGATTAATATTTATATGTGGATTAATTTCAGATTAATTACTTATGTAATTAATTTATAATTTATTAAATGTAATTAGAATCATTAATTAATTAGTTAATGATGTAATTTGGAATTGATTAATCAAGGTATAATTAATAATGGATAAATGATTAAGTAATTAACTTGTGTGATTAACTTATAAGCTAATTACTTATTGTAATTAGAGATAGTTAATCAATATTAATTGAAATATTGAGATGGTGATTTATAAATTGATTTGAAATCAATGAATGGATAAGTTAAGCAGAATTTTAATGATGAAGTAATTAATTTAATTCATTTTAAATTAATTAGAGATTGAGTAATTAATTTAATTCATTTTAAATTAATTACAGGAAGAATGATCATTAGGTCATTGCTTATGTTGATGATTGATATTGGTTGCTTGGAATGGTTTGTAATCTCAATTATGAGATGAGTAGTGTATGTGATATGGATGCATTGGTTGCTTTTGGATGATAATATGGATTATCTGATTTTGATATAAATTATCTATTGATAATGATAAGGTTGATTATCTATTATGTTGTGAATTATCTATCTGTGTATATTTAGATAATGAATTGAATTGTTTTAAACTTAAAACAACTTGGACCTAAAAGATACGCTTTGGATTTCGATGAGACCGGGATCGGATTTCCATATTTGGACATCCGAAAACCACATCGATTCCAATTAAACGTTATGTCATTAATCCAAGTGAAGCGAGTGAAGACTCGAGGTGTAAGGGCTATACGTCAGTATAACTCTGTGGGTGATTCCGTAATGAGTTTGACGGAATAGTACTTATAGATTCGAGATGGTGATTCAGAGTGCAAGGGTTATTGTCGTTAACTCTGAGGGTGATTCCAAAATGGGTGTAACGAGATAATGCCTTCGGTTTCGTTCAAACCCGGAACGAACTTGTATGGATTGAATGCTTTCAGAACATCGTCAGGTGGACGATGAGCATTCTAAGTGATATGTCCTATAAAGGTAATCGTAGCCTCAAGCCTCATCGACCAGGAATGGCTAAAACAGGGGAGGTGCAGCAAAGCTTCGTGGGTCACACCCACTGGAGAGTAAGATTTACCCCTATCTAGAGGTCCCTTTATATTTCGGTTGTGTGGACGGTTGATCATGACAATCGTCGAGGTTGTCTTATTTGGAACTGTTCAGTAAGGAACGGGTCCGGCTTTGTGTTGCAGGGGATTGGGAGTAATCCTCGGTACGGTGATCTAGGTCACGTACTGTGACTGGCGGTACCCCAGTAGCCCAGCCATTGTATGGAATCCAAAATCCAATAAGTGCCAATGGTTTTGATTGTATTACCCACTTTTGTGGCTAGTAGCTGGAATTTAATAAATGTAACAATTTCGGCTATTTCTTGTTTATTTGAAAACCCTGGACACTATTATAATATCATCGGATTTCCTATCAAATGTTTTGGTTAGCGTAAGGTAAAAACTTTTCCATGTTTATGTGTGGGAAGTCTTACGTGATACCTTTTCTTTTCAAAGGTTTTTCCAAAGTTAATCAACTTTAACCTGTTACTCACACCAGACCCATGTCTGACCCGGAGTTATTTCTGTTTTTTTTCTTTAACTCTTGGGTACTCAAATTTTTTATGAGTAGTCAAGGGAATTCAGGTTAAGATTCTTGTTAGCTTTGACGAATTTGGAGGAGCATATGGAGCAGGAGGCTTCTGCGTATAGTTATATAGTTTTCCGCTGTGTTGGTATCTCTGAGTGTTTCTATTTTGTGATTGAGTTGTAATAACTAGACAGGTGTTTATAACTGTCTAGTATGTGTTGTATATGTCTGTGTAACTCTGATATTTGATGTATACTATGTAATACTTATGTTATTAATATAATTTATTCATTCCGCTGTTGAGATTCTTGTGTTGTTTCTTCTTTCCCTTCTTTCTTTCTCTTTTCTATCCCTTTCTTTCTTCTTAACGATGCGACTTCCTGGTATTTGGAAGCCGGGTCGTTACATTGTGGTATTAGAGCATTAGGTTGAGTGAATACGTAGGCTCTGTAGTGGTGTCTATCTTGAGAGAGCGTATTTGTATTTTTATTATGTATATATATATAATTGGTTCCACCTATTTGTTGGATTACCCGATCAGGTTTTTCCAATATAAGTTATAAAGGTAGATGAGGTAGAAGTGTGTGTAACACGACTACCATTGGTTGGGGTTCGATGGATGAGGTTGGAAGTGTATTTATCGAGACTGTAAACCTAATACCGTCTCGAGTGAGTTCTGTAGTGATGAAAGACTTCATCGATCTCTGAAGGTAACCTGTAAAGGTTCGGAGTTCATCTTTGAAGTGCAGAATTGAGTTTTGATCTGTCATTAGGGCAGAAGCAAGCAAGTGATGATATCTTGATATCTCATGAAGTAGTAGCTGCGTGATGAGATGCAGTGACTATGGATATTTCCGAAGATGTTTCTTTGGAACGAGAGTAAGAAGTGAGTCTGCCGGTAATGTGGCTGAGTTTGGCTAAGTATTCTGAATTGATAGGGAGTCTTCTGGCTGGATTGTTTTTCTGAAGTGGAGTTCAGAAGCAGTAGAGTAGATCCGTTTCTCTGGTAAGTTGGCTAAGTCAGCATAAGCTGTTCTGTTTGGTTAAGAGAGAGCAGTTTCTTTGGATTTAGGCTGAGTTGATCGCAAAAGTGACTTGCGATAGTATGTTCTCTTGTGTTTGTTGGAGATTGTCTGGATTTCTTCCAGGAAGTCAGAGTTTGTCCGCATCTGGAGATCGAGTTTTCTTTCCAGAAATGGAACCGGTGGTTCAGTTAGTAGATGGATGGTTCCTTGAGATAGAAATTGGTGAAGCAACTCAGGTTTAGGAGGAACATATGAGTTTTCTTATGGATCCGTGGAACCATATTTCTGTGCTGGGTTGTTTAGTCTGTGCTTGTGCTCTTCTTCAGCATTTTCTTCTGTTTCGGATCAGAGTTATGCAGCGGAAGCAGTTTGGGATTGTTTCTTTTCTGGATAAGGAGAAGTTTGTTCTGTCTTCTGTTGTTGAGAAGCAGGTTGTGTGTTCTTGGTTTTTGAGTGATCTTGAGGAGATCTTTTTGATTCAGTCTGTTTCTTTTGGAATTAGCAAGAGTTAAGCTGATTAGGAGTGATGTTGGTAGCCCAGGATCGTCCGAAGAGTTTTTATGGATAAGCGACAGAGAAATTTGGATTCTGGAATCAGAGATTTGATTTGGTTAAGTTTTTCCCTGATCCAGGGAGCTATAAGTTTGGGAAGCTGGCTCCGTAGTGTTTTGGTTTCTTCTGTGATTGGTAAGATCAGTGTTTGGTTTTCTAGAGATGAATTGCCAGCTTGGATAACTGGGATTCAGTGTGTTTCACGTATCTCTGAAGGAGTACGTGTTTGATATTTCTGATTGTAGAACCAGCAGTTTAGGATAGTTTATTTGTTAAGTCAGACTCGTTTGTAGTCTGATATTCTGTATAGAATTATTATTAGGAACTCTATAGCTTAGTAGGATTGATTGTTTGTATTTTATAGAGCAAGTATCCCGATATATATATATACCGGGGAAACTAGTGAAAGTTTATCCAAAATTCTTTTGGATCATTAGATTTGTTCTGATTGTGTGAACTGGTTGCTTTGGTTGTTGGCATATGATTAGCATGTGCTGTGTTTTAACATAAAATCTGTAAATGGATTATTAAATTAACTTTGTTTTAAATTTCGGGGACGAAATTCTTTTAAGGGGGAAGGATTGTAATATCCCGGAATTTTGGACAATATAAATTTGATAATCTGTGTTTAAATTTGAATTGAATTGATAATTTTTGTTAATAAATTTGATATTGATATATTTAATTTGTGAAATTAGTTTTAATAAGTTAATAAATTGTTTTCTATTTAATAATGTTTATGTATTTATAAATTTTAAATAAATAAGTTACAAACTCTTGTGTAAATTTATTTTAATTGTTTAAAAATTTCTTTTTCAAATAGTAATTTGTATATTGTTTTCATAATACTTTGTCTTGTTCTTTAAAAATAATTAACTAAGTTTAAACATTCATTAAGCTTAATTTTTTCTTTAACATTTAATTAAGATAATAAATCATTTAAAAGAGACATGTGTAAGTATATAAAACACTAATCTAACATGTGTTGAGAGAATAAGCATGAGATTTACAAGAGTCAAATTTATATCCTTTATTTTTCTTTGTTTTTAATAAATCATAAAACATTTTATTTACTCATTTTTTTTCCTCTTATCATTTTTCATTTCTGAACAAAGAAATCTGAAACTCCTCTTCATAATCAAGTAAAACACTTGCATTCAACTCCTCAAATCTGCATCACAAAGGCCTGTATTTCAATTTCTAAATCAAATATGAGGCCTGCATGTTTTCAAAACAATCTGGAAATTTATGCAAAACAGAAACTGCATGCTACAATCTAAAAAATGCATTCAATCTGGAAATTAAGCAAGATGTCTGCATACATGAATTCTCAAATCTGGAAGCAAAGTTGGAAGCCTACATGTTTTAAAAAGCAACAACATTTTGTCTTAAAAAGCAACATTCAAGTTTAAAAGGCATTCAAGCTACTGCATGCTAAAATCTGGACAGTGCTCTGCATTTTGGCATATACAGGTGAGTAACTCATTTTAATTTTATTTAAATAGTAAGGTTGTGCATGCTTATAAATTAGAAATGAACCTATACAAAATTGCTATAAATAGTTTACCTGTGATATATGTATTGTTGAGCATTTATATTTGAATGTGATGCATGTCTGTTTCATCAGGGTATTGACTGTATACCCATTTAATAATTTTCTTCTGATTTGGCTGTAGTTATGAATTAATATTTGAATGAAATATGTTTGGTTCATGATAAAGTAAAGTTATAACATTTTATATAGGTTAAATAAATTTGAATTGCCTGAAACCTGATAACAGAGCAAACATTAGTATAAGAGGAAGGAAAAAAATTCAAACATTTTGATTTATTATTTCTGATTTATAAATTGAAACAATAAGTGAATGCATGAATTTTAAATCAAAAATTACTATTTATAGTGCTATAAACAAAGAACAGCTTTCAATTTACAGTATTATACATATTTGATAAACACAGTGGATGTTGGCATTTGTTTTGATAGAATTTACTTCTGAAGATGGTGTATCTATCAAAGATTGTGGGAAAATTATTTAATTGAGTTGAAATTGGGTTTTGATGTTGTAATTTGGGATTTTTGGTTATGAACCCTAGTTTAATGGGTTTAAAGAAATTTGGTGCTGCAGTTTCAATAGTGAATCGAGTTCAAGTGTCTTTTGGGTAATGATAGATGATGTGTTGATGAAGTTATTGCCGGAGTTTGGACGATGATGGTGACCGGAGAAGTGGGGAAATTGGCGTTGACAGGTTTTAAGTGTTAGGGGGGTTGGTCTGTTCCAGGTTTGGATGATGTTTTTTTTTTGTTGCAGAGTTTTTGTCTCAGGGTGGTCTCGGGTTATTTGAAGGAAAACTCGAAGCAGGGAGGCTTTAAACTCGAAGTAATGGTGGGATTGCCCCGAGTTACTTATATTTCAGGTTTAGATAGATAAAACATAAAACTATCTACAGTTTTTTTTAAAATAGAAGTAAAAGTTTTAAAAGTAAACTTGAATCTAAACCAAGTTTAAGATTTAAACTGGTTTTAAACAAGAATTCAGTTAGTTTAAATCTTAGGTTTTGAATTTTTGAAAATTTTATTTGGTTTTAGCATAATCTGGAAAACTGTTGTAGTTTTTAAATTTTAAAAGTTAAAATTTAAAATGGAAACTTAAATTTTACTTAGGATTAAACTTGAATCTAAAGATGAATTCAAATAGTTTGAATTCTTATTTTGGAATAATTTAAATGCAGAAATTCAAGTTTGTTTGAGAAAATAAATAATAAAAGAAGAAGAACACGAAACCTGTTTCAAGTTTTATAAAATTTGAAATAAATTGCAAACTATAATTTTAATTTAGGATTTTAAAAAAACTGAATTTAACTATGAATTTAAATAGGTTTGAATTCAGGGTCTTTGAAATAAATTAAATTCAAAAATTTCAAAGTTTGGATTTTAAATAAAACAGAGAACAGTTTTCTGTTTTTACATGTAAAGGTAAGTTTAAATTTGCAGGTGGAGATTTAAACTGAGTTTTTATCTGAAATTTGAATGTGAATTCAAATTTGATTTTCTGAAATTTAAAATTCATTTAAGTTTTTTTAATTTAAATTTGGTTTCAAACTCACAAGTGTAAATGCATATGTGATTTGCATTTGAATTGGAAGGATAAATATTTAAATTAGAAATTCAAAGTGAATTCAAATCTGAGTTTTCAAATCTGGAATAAAATTTAAACTTCAGTTTTAAATAAAGGTTTAAATTTAAATTGCTTTTAAATAAATAAATGATATGCATTTGAATTGAAGTTGTAGATTGTAGGAAGAGTTTTAAAGAGTTAAAACTAAAATGAGTTTGGAAGTTGTTTTTTCAATTTAGAAATTTTAAAGTAATTTTTTTAAATTGATTTGAATTTGATTTGAATTGAAATTTAAATCCTTTTAAAACTTGTTAATAAATTAGATGATACTTTTAAACATATAAGCTTAAGTTTTGTATTGTTTTAAAATCTTATTTAAAATAAATTTTGAGTCTTAAGTTTAAAATGAAAAGTTAAATAGGATTTAAAGTAAATTTTAAAAACATTTTGTTTTTAAATGCTTGATTAAATAGGAATGTTTATCTAAAAGATAAATAAAAATTTAATGATTGGAATCATTTAATTAATAAGGTAATTAAGATGAAAATTAATTATTTAATTATTTAATAATGTGGATGTGTAATTAAGTAATTAATGATTTTTTTTTAGTGAATTAATTAATTTGAGATTAATTAATTAAGGTTGATTAATCTATAATTAAGGATGATTAATTAAATTTTAATTTATGATTAAGATTTATTTAATCAAGTGATTAGAGATAATTTAGATTTTAATTAACACTTAATTAATTACCAATTAAAGATTAATTAAATGATAATTATATATATTAATTAATTGATAATTAATGATGATTAATTTAAGTTGATTCTTAATTAAGTAATTAAGAGATGTTAATGAAGTCATTAACTTAAGATTATTTAACAATTAATTAATGTGATTAATTTTGATAATTAATTAGATTAATTAATTAATAATAATCAATTGTTTAATTACTTGTGAAAGTAATTAATGAATTAATTACTTAGTGTAATTAATTTATTGAATGAGATTAATTTAGATTAATTAAGTTAAATTAATTTAAACATTTGTTGATTGTTTGAAGAATTACTTTATGTAATGTATGAATTTGTAATTACTTAAGGAAGTAATTAATTAATAATTACAGGATGCAATTAGGGATATTTGATATAGAAGTAATTGGATTTAAATTAATCAAGGGGATGAATTTAGATAATTAATTAAGAATAATTAATTATGGAATGAGTAATTAAAGTAGTTAATTACTGAATGGTTATTAATCATGGGTGATTAATATTTATATGTGGATTAATTTCAGATTAATTACTTATGTAATTAATTTATAATTTATTAAATGTAATTAGAATCATTAATTAATTAGTTAATGATGTAATTTGGAATTGATTAATCAAGGTATAATTAATAATGGATAAATGATTAATGATTAATTAAGTAATTAACTTGTGTGATTAACTTATAAGCTAATTACTTATTGTAATTAGAGATAGTTAATCAATATTAATTGAAATATTGAGATGGTGATTTATAAATTGATTTGAAATCAATGAATGGATAAGTTAAGCAGAATTTTAATGATGAAGTAATTAATTTAATTCATTTTAAATTAATTATTAGAGATTGAGTAATTAATTTAATTCATTTTAAATTAATTATAGGAAGAATGATCATTAGGTCATTGCTTATGTTGATGATTGATATTGGTTGCTTGGAATGGTTTGTAATCTCAATTACGAGATGAGTAATGTATGTGATATGGATGCATTGGTTGCTTTTGGATGATAATATGGATTATCTGATTTTGATATAAACTATCTATTGATAATGATAAGGTTGATTATCTATTATGTTGTGAATTATCTATCTGTGTATATTTAGATAATGAATTGAATTGTTTTAAACTTAAAACAACTTGGACCTAAAAGATACGCTTTGGATTTCGATGAGACCAGGATCGGGTTTCCATATTTGGACATCCGAAAACCACATCGATTCCAATTAAACGTTAGGTCTTTAATCCAAGTGGAGTGAGTGAAGATTCGAGGTGTAAGGGCTATACGTCAGTATAACTCTGTGGGTGATTCCGTAATGAGTTTGACGGAATAGTACTTATAGATTCGAGATGGTGATTCAGAGTGCAAGGGTTATTGTCGTTAACTCTGAGGGTAATTCCAAAATGAGTGTAATGAGATAATGCCTTCGGTTTCATTCGAACCCGGAACGAACTTGTATGGATTGAATGCTTTCAGAACATCGTCAGGTGGACGATGAGCATTCTAAGTGATATGTCCTATAAAGGTAATCGTAGCCTCAAGCCTAATCAACCGGGAATGGCTAAAACAGGGGAGGTGCAGCAAAGCTTCGTGGGTCGCACCCACTGGAGAGTAAGATTTACCCCTGTCTATAGGTCCCTTTATATTTCGGCTGTGTGGACGGTTGATCATGACAATCGTCGGGGTTGTCGTATTTGGAACTGTTCGGTAAGGAATGGGTCCGGCTTTGTGTTGTAGGGGATTGGGAGTAATCCTCGGTACGGTGATCTAGGCCATGTACTGTGACGGGCGGTACCCCAGTAGCCCGGCCATTGTATGGAATCCAAAATCCAATAAGTGCCAACGGTTTTGATTGTATTACCCACTTTTGTGGCTAGTAGCTGGAATTTAATAAATGTAACAATTTCGGCTATTTCTTATTTATTTGAAAACCCTAGACACTATTATAATATCGTCGGATTTCCTATCAAATGTTTTGGTTAGCATGAGGTAAAAACTTTTCCATGTTTATGTGTGGGAAGTCTTACGTGATACCTTTTCTTTTCAAAGGTTTTTCCAAAGTTAATCAACTTTAACCTGTTACTCACACCAGACCCATGTATGACCCGGAGTTATTTCTGTTTTTTTCTTTAACTCTTGGGTACTCAAATTTTTTATGAGTAGTCAAGGGAATTCAGGTTAGGATTCAGGTTAGCTTTGATGAATTGTGGAGGAGCATATGGAGCAGGAGGCTTTTGCGTATAGTTATATAGTTTTCCGCTGTGTTGGTATCTCTAAGTGTTTCTGTTTTGTGATTGAGTTGTAATAGCTAGACAGGTGTTTATAACTGTCTAGTATGTGTTGTATATGTCTGTGTAACTCTGATATTTGATGTATACTATGTAATACTTATGTTATTAATATAATTTATTCGTTCCGCTGTTGAGATTCTTGTGTTGTTTCTTCTTTCCCTTCTTTCTTTCTCTTTTCTATCCCTTTCTTTCTTCTTAACGATGCGACTTCCTGGTATTTGGAAGCCGGGTCGTTACATGACTAATGATGAAATTCAGCATGCCATGTTCTCTTTGAATAAAAACTCATGCGGTGGCCCCGATGGATTGAACGCATTCTTTTATACAACTTGCTGGCCCTTTGTGTCCACTGATGTATGGAACGCAAACAAGCTATTTTTCAAAAAGGCTAAAATCATTAAATCCTTTAATTACACGAATATAGCTCTTATCCCAAAAGTGGCTAATGCACATGATGTGTGTGCCTTTTGTCCGATATCATGCTGCAATACTGTTTATAAATGCATCTCTAAGATAATAGCTACCAGGCTAAAAAAATGCTCCCATCTATTATTTCAAGCAATCAAGCAGCCTTCCTGACGGGTAGAAATATTCTTGATAATATATTGATGTCCCATGAACTCCTTAATGGTTATACGCATAAAAATTCTCCCCCGAAGTCTATGTTGAAGTTAGACATTATGAAAGCATTTGATATGCTACAATGGGATAGTGTTGTTCGTATCTTGGGTTATATGAACTTCCCAACTCATTTTATTGCCTGGACCTATGAATGTATGTCTACCCCAAAATTTTCTATCATCATCAATGGAACGTGTGCAGGCTTTTCTATAAGCAAGCAAGGTATTAGGCAAGGTGATCTGATCTCGGGATATATTTTAATCGCTGTTATGGAGCTCTTAACTTAGCTGCTGATCGGTCAGATAGGACAAGGCAGATTTAAATTACATCACAAATGCAAAGACCCCCAGATTGCGTCTCTGATGTTTGCAGATGATTTGGTTATCTTTTGTAACCCTAATTTGGATACAATAAGGACCTTATTCCATACTCTTGACCAATTCTACAACATGATAGGTCTGCAAATTAACTTAACTAAATCAGATATCAAATTAGCTGGAGTTAGTCCGGAGGCAGTTTTGCAGATTGAAAGAATTTCCGGGCTGTCGAGCAATCCACATTCCATTTCTTATTTGGGCCTCCCTCTCGCTACCTCTAAAATAACTATGAATCTATGCATTCCTTTATATGATAGAATAATCTCCAAATTGGATTGTTGGTCCTCAAGAAAACTCAGTCAAGCGGGTAGAGTTACTCTAATTAAGGCTGTTATCTATGCTATGACGGTGTACTGGGCGAGAACGTTTGTGTTGCCGGCCAAGTTAATTAAGATGATTCGTTCTGCATTCATGAAATTTATGTGGACTGGAACGACAGTTGGTAGGTATGTCGCTCCAATATATTTTTCCAAAACTGAACAACCAATTAAAAATGGGGGGCACGTCATTCTTAATATGTCGATATGGAATAACGCAGCCTTCGCCAAGCATGTGGATACGTTCCTAAACTCTGACGTTAACTCGTGGGCGGCTTGGTCCAGAAAGCATGTCACTAAAGACAAATGTTCGTGGTCCATGAATAGACCGCAAAGAATGAGCTGGACTTGGAATTGTATCTTTAAACTTAAGGAATCCTTCTTACCTTTAATTCAATACAACAGTTCCCCCCAGTTTAATGCATCCTTTTGGGATGACCCATGGCTGGATCAAGGCTTTATTCTTCGTAGGCAGCTGTCGCACAATGAGATCCTTCAATCCGGTGTTGCCCTGCAAGCAAAAGTTAAATATGTTATAAATTTTCCTAATACATCTAATCAGCGAATAGATTGTTTATGGAACAAAATTCGACTATTCAATACTTCTATATATACTGATGTGCTGGTGATGTGGAACCGCAAAAGGATGAGCTGTAGAATTGCTGAAATATATCAATTTTTATCACATAATGCTGACAGGCCCCGGTGTACTTGGTATAGAATGATATGGCACTGGGATAACAATGCAAAGCAAAACATGTTGCTATGGAAAGTGTTGAACCATGGTATTCTCACAAGCGCGAAACTGAATAGCATGGGTTTTCCTGTTCCTATTCAATGCTTGTTCTGCCTTGACCTCCCGGAGACGGTGGAGCATATATTCTTCGAATGTGACAGGATTAAAGCACTTTGGACGGAAGTCATGATCAAAGTAGGGCGTACGGATGTGAGACAGTCAAATATTGCTGAATGGAATGCTATATTTGCTGCCACTGGTACCAACAGTTCATGTAAGAGAGTTTTCACCTGTATACTAAAATGTTTCATACACGCTGTCTGGACTGAGAGGAATGCCCATGTCTTCAACCCTGGTAAAGCTAGGAATAATCAAGTTCTGCATGCATGGATAATGAAAGTGATCAGTGATGGAATAAAGACGCTTCGATTCTCCTTCGATCCGGGAATCTTGGATGCCTTCTCGTGACCTTATATGTATTTTCCTTTTCTTTGTGTTTTTGTGTTTTGATTTTGTTTTTCTGGCGGTTGTTGCACTATGTCTCCTTGTTGTCTTTCTTGCAAGCGTTTGCTTATGTTTGTAGTTGTTTCCTTAGTGCTTCAATAAAATGGTAGGGGACCATCCAACCCCATCGGCCTTGCCAAAAAATTAAGAATTAATGTAATTAACTATAGTAAATTAATTAATTGAGGTAATTAAAGGTTAATTACTGTTTTTGGTTAAGGATAATTAATGTGTGAAAGAATAATCACATGAATGTAATTAAAGAATAATTAATCAAGGGTGATTAATTAAGGTGGTTAATTTGAATGATTAATTAACTGATTTGTAATTAATTAATGGTTAGATAAGCAAGATTTATAAGGATGAATTAATTAATTTAATTTATTTTAAATTAATTAAAGATGAAGTAATTAATTTAATTCACTTTAAATTAATTGGAGATGGAAGTAATTAATTTAATTCATTTTAAATTAATTATATTGTTATTAAGTACATCATTGCTTATGTATGAATGGATGATGTTAATTACTTGAATGCTTTGTGATCTCAGAAATGAGATAAGTAATGTTGTGTCGTATAAATGCTTTGGTTGCATTGTGATAATATGGATTATCTATTTTGGTGATAGTATGGATTATCTGTTTATAATGATAATGTGGGTTACCTATTTATTATAGTAATGTTGATTATCTATTGTGATTTGTGAGTTATCTATTTGTGTGTATATAGATAATCGAATTGTTTTAAACTTTAAAACAACTTGGCCTTAAAAGACACGTTTTGGATTTCGATTAGATCAGGATCGGGTTTCCATAATTGGATATCCGAAAACCACATCGATCCAAAATAACGATAGGTCGCGAATCTCAAGTGAAGATGAAGATTCAGAGTGCAAGGGTTATCGTCGTTAACTCTGAGGGTGATTCCAAAATGAGTGTAACGAGATAATTCCTTCGGTTTCGTTCGAACCCAGAACGAACTTATATGGATTGAATGCTTTCAGAACATCGTCAGGTGGACGATGAGCTCTAAGGGATGTGTTCTATAAAGGTAATCGTAGCCTCAAGCCTCATCAACCGGGAATGGCTAAAACAGGGGAGGTGCAGCAAAGCTAAGTGGGTCATGCCCAAGTAGGAGGAGATATCGCCCCGTCTTAAGGTACCTTTATTTTGGCTGTGTGGACGGTTGTGAGCTCCAACTGTCGGGGTTGTCTTGTTCGGGACTGTCCAGTAAGGGATGGTTCCGGCCTTGTGTTGCAGGGGATTGGAAGTGATCCTTGGTACGTTTATCTAGGCCATGTACTGTGACAGACGGTACCCCTGTAGCCCTACCATTGTATGGAATCCAAAATCCAATAAGTGCCCTCATTTTTGATTGTATTACCTACTTTTGTGGCTAGTAGCTGGAACTTAATAATGTAACAATTTCGGCTATTTCATATTTACTTGAAAACCCTAGACCTATTACAATATCACTGGATTTCCTATCAAATGTTTTGGTTAGCGTAAGGTAAAAGCTTTTCCATGTTTATGTATGGGAAGTCTTACGTGATACCTTTCTTTTCAAAAGGTTTTTAAATGCTAAGCAACCTTAACATACTACTCACACTAGACCCATGTCTGACCCGGATTTATCTTTCATTTTCTTAAACTCTTGGGTACTCTAATTTTTACGAGTAGCCATGGGATTCCGGTTAGCTTTGATGAATTCTAGAGGAGCAATTGTAATGACCCAACTTCCATACTCTAGCAAGTTACATCGCTATGAAGAAAGAAAGGGATAGAAAAGAGAAAAGAAAGGAAAGAAAGAACAGACAACATCAGAATCTCACAGCGGAATCGAATAAATTATAATATATCACATAATACTTTACATAGTATCATATACATCAGAGTTAAACAGCTAATACAACACAATTAGACAGTTATAAACATCCGTCTAGCAATTACAATCCAATTATATCAGAGAAAACAGATACAACTCAAACACAGCGGAACCACTAAATATATCTACACGTTGAAGCCTCCTGCTCCATTATCTCCTCCAGAACTTGTCAAAGCAATCCTGAAACACTTGACTACTCATACGTAATATGAGTACCCAAGAGTTTAATAAAACAGAAAATAAACACTCAGGTCAGACAGGGGTCTGGTGTGAGTAAACGGGGATAAAAGTTGCTTAACTTTAGAAAATCCTTTTGAAAAGAAAAGGTATCATGTAAGACTTCCCACACATAAACATGGAAAAGTTTTTACCTTATGCTAACCAAAACATTTGATAGGAAATCCAGTGATATTATAATAGTGTCTAGGGTTTTCAAGTAAGTAAGAAATAGCCGAAATTGTTACATCTATTAAATTCCAGCTACTAGCCACAAAAGAGTGTAATACAAACAAAACCGTAGGATCTCGTAGGGAAAATGGGTTTTCATCAATGGCAAGGCTACTGGGGTACCGCCCGTCACAGTACGTGGCCTAGATCACCGTACCGAGGAGTACTCCCACTCCCCTGCAACACAAAACCGGACCCGTTCCTTACTGAACAGTTCCGAACAAGACCACCCCGCAGATTGGTCGTCACCAACTGCCACACAGCCGAATATAAAGGGACCTCTAGACAGGGATAAATCTTGCTCTCAAGTGGGTGCAACCCACGAAGCCTTGCTGCACCTCCCCTGATTTAGCCATTCCCGGTTGATGAGGCTTGAGGTTACGATTACCTTTATAGAACATATAAATATTAGAATGCTCATCGTCCACCTGACGATGTTCTGAAAGCATTCAATCCATACAAGTTCGTTCCGGGTTTGAACGAAACCGAAGGCATTATCTCGTTACACTCGTATTGGAATCACCCTCAGAGTTAACGACGATAACCCTTGCACTCTGGCTCACCATCTCGAATCTATAAGCACTGTTCCGCCAAACTCATTACGGAATCACCCACAGAGTTATACTGACGTATAGCCCTTACACCACGAGTCTTAACTTGCTCCACTTGGATTAACGACCTAACGTTTAATTGGAATCGATGTGGTTTTTGGATATCCAAATATGGAAACCCGATCCTGGTCTCACCGAAACCAAACGCCATTTTAATGTCCAAGTTGTACTTAAGGGTTTTAAACAATTAACTTATTTCATTATTATCTATTCACACAGATAGATAAACTACATCTATCAATAGATAATCTCATTCATATTATAACAGATAATCTGTTTTATTATCACAAACAGATAATCATCACAACCAAATAATCCATCACAAACCAACATACTTAAACCAATCATCCATATCATATAGACACAACTAATCTCATTACTGAGATCACAACCATTCAACCAATAATATCCATAAGCAATGATTTAATCATCAATTATTTAAAATGAATTAATTACAATCATCTCTAATTAATTTAAAATAAATTAAATTAATTACTCATATTTAAATCATGCTTAACATCTATTAATTAATTAATCCCAGTTAATTAATTATCCACTAAGTATTTAACTTGAGTAAATATCTTGGATTTATCATTCACTAATTATAGTAAGTAATTAGTCCTTAATTAATTAACCTTAATCATAAGTAATTAATATTTAATTACTCATTTATTAATTAATTATAACTTAATTAAACAATCCTTAATTACATCATTAATTATAATAATTAATGATCTCTAATATTTAAATAAATTACTTAATTAAAATTAATTATATTTAGTAATTAATCTAATTATTAATCACCTTGATTAATATTAAATTTAGTAATTAATTATCTTTAATTACTCATTAACAAATTAATTAACCAATAATTAATCATTAATTAATTCCTTAATTAATTACAAAAGTAATTATCTAAATTGCTAATTACATTCCAGTAATTATCATTATTACTTCTCTAAGTAATCTTGCTCCACTAATTACATTAAGTAATTACTCTCTAAAATCATCAAATGATTTATTAAAATTAATTAAACTAAATTAATTAACTTAAATAAATCACATATCAAAATTAATTACAATAAGTAATTAATTCCTTAATTACTTTAACTATTAATTATATTTAACAAATTTCAATTAATTAGATTCAATTAATTAATCTAGTTAATTATCTAAATTAATTACATTAATTAATTACTAAATTATCCTTAGATAATGATTGTTATTAATTAATACATTTCAATAATTACATACTTAAGGAAATCTGAATTAGATTAATTATTAATGAGTCATTTCTAATTAAACTAAATCTAAACCATTATTTAAAAATCAAATAATTAAGTAAATTCCTTAATTATCTTAAACATTTTAAAAATGATTAAATTACTTATCAAATGACTCATTTAAATTCAAAATGTATTAAAACAATACATTTCTAAAAATTAAATTCAAATTCCAAGTTATTAAAAGATTCAAATGTTTAATTACTTAAACATAAATCCAAATTAGAATAATTATAAACCTTAAAATAAAAATGAATGTTTAAACAACATTCATTACTTAAATATAAAGAAAGATTTAAAACAAATTTATTTGATTAAAATAAATTAAGCTTTGAAAATTAATTGATTATTTCAATTCAAATATAAATTAACACTTCATATTTTAATTCAATACTAATGGAAACTAAATTCTTTCAAGTTTTAAAACTTATTTGAAATCAAATTTCATTTTCAAATTCTATTTTTGAAAACATTTGAATATGTTCATCATTCTTCTTTAAATTTTACAACCTGTTTGAAATCAAACTGGTTTCCAAAGAAACCTAAAAAAATAGTTTTTAACTTGATTTCAAAACACATTTAAATTTTTCTTAAACCGTTTTAATTTATTTAAAATTTAAAACTTACAAAAAAACTGTTTTGGAACAAAAATCTGGTTTTAAACCAAACCTGAAACTGTTTTATACTTGATTTAAAACCAAATTAAATCTTCTTTAATTATAAGATTTCATCATTTTTAACATACTTGAATTCCAATCTTAATTTGAATTCAGTTTCAAGTTATACTGAAATCAAACTCCTACACTAAATTGAATTCCATTCAACCTTTTTAAAAAAAACTGCAAAAGTCTCTCTGGTATAAAACTGTTTTTAAAACTTGATTGAAAACAGAATTTAAAACTTGATTAAATTTAAAAATTTCATTTTTAATACCTTGAACTCAAAACTCCATTTGAATTCAGACTTAACTTATATTTAAATCAAATTAAGATCTTTAAATTATGAATTTTATTCAAATTCTTAAAAACTGCAAAGCTACAGGTTTATAAACCTGTAACCCCTTTGACCCGAGAAACTCCCTCACTACTTCGAGTTTCATACCAACCTGCTTCGAGATAGTTTCACAAAACCCCGAGTTCTACGTCGCGTCAAAACCCCGCACACCCCTTCACCTGAGTTACCACTGCAACCAAGACCAACCAGTCAACATTTTGCAACCAAATCACCGATCACCAGACCACTTACAACTCCGGCTATAGCTCCATCTACAACCCTTCTGCAACCTCCCAAATTCCCCTCTTACTCGATGCAATATAGAGCTTATGCAAATGCTAAGAACTGCACACTTAAAATCCGGTTTTTGAAAACCTGGAAACCTCAATTCAGTCACTATTTCCTCTGAAACAACTTCTGATCATTTATCACCACCTCACGGACATAAACTACTGACCATCTTCCCCTACCAACCCCTCTGCATTCCACCTCCAAAAAGACCCAGAGCCTCCATGATTCACTTGAAACTCAAACAAACAAACAAAAAAAACCCAATCTGTTTAACACAGAAATGCTCACTCTCTTGTGAAATTAAAATGTAATATTTGTTTCCAAATCCATGAATTCAATCATGCATTTTGGTTACAACTGTTTAATGTTTAAAAAGTTTGTTATTTTGTTTTATTTCAAAATATTTACTGCAAAGTTGTTTTTCAGAGGGTAGCATACTTCTGTTCTAACCTTTTTTTAACTAAATCTTAATTTATAAAACCTATATTTATACTAAACCACATATTTGCTCACACATAACTTTTCTAGCTGGAACAATTCAAATGATAAAGCTTTTCCATAAAGAATATCCTAATCTACAACCAACACTATATGCAGTTTTTTTCAACAAATCAAAAACATGTGAACATATCCAATCCCATACACACAGAACATTCATGAATAAACAATCATCACATCATTTTATTTCTTTCACTTCATATGCTCAGATGTCACAAATTTGGGGCATGTGAGTTTACTCATTTCCTTTTAGAACAAAACGGAACAGTTTTGTTTAAAACAGTTTAATTTCTGTAAATAAAGGAAAACATAAGTTCTTTAATTTATGTTTGATTTTGATTTCTAAAGAAAACTTTTTTAAAAGATAAGAAGCTTACTCACCTTAAATTGAAGATGCAGAACAAACTTAAGTGCATATTTTCAATTTCCAGAGAAGCAGATCACAATTTCCTGGATCTGTTGAAACTTCATGATGAAATCTAGCTTTGCAAGTTGAAGTTTGCTTGTTGTTGATGATGCATGCAGACCCATGCTAATAGCTCAGATTTTATATTGCAGATGATATATGAAGAAAGAGATTGTAGACTTGGTTTAAAATGTTGCAGATTTGAGGTTGTGTGGTTTGCAGAAATTTGAAGTTGTTTGTAGAAATGGTTTGCAGATTTGAGGTTATATGTTTTGCAGATTTGAAGAAATTGATTGAAGATTGGTTTTAGATTTACTGAAATTTTATTTTCAGGTTTTCAATTTTGAAGAGAATGTGTTTTAATCCAAATGCATTTGCTATGTTATGTTTCTTTATCAATATAATTTAAACAATGAGATTTAAAACAAATGCCACTTGTACTTATTATTATCTCAAACTTTTACAAGTGTCTACTTTTTAGTTAAATGACTAACACATATGCATGTTAATATTTAAAAGCCATTTCCAAATTTATAAATGTATTTAAATTATCTTAAACTATTTCTAATTTCTTCTAGCAAGTTACAAATGTTTATTAACACTAGCCTTTAAATAAACACATATAAACTTTTTATAAAACTATATACTTACGTTTTAATGTTTACTTGATTATTTTTAAAGTAATTTTCTTTATAAACTAAATTTCAAAAGAAAAGCAATTTTAAAATAAAACAAAACAAATTTTTATTATAAAACAAAATTTTAAACTAAACAAATTCTTACTTACATTTTATGAGAATTATAAGAAAGATTTTTAAAACAGACTTTAGAAAAGTATACAATACGAATTTAAATTAATTTACAAATTTACATTAATATATAATAATTAGAAAATATCTTTTATTTAACATAAATTAAAATTAAAACCAAATCCTCTATTCACAATGTATAAACATTTATACATTATAAATAAAATATTTTTAAATCAATTTAGAAAGATAAATTTATCATTTAAATAATTTTAACATTTGAAAACAATATCATTAAACAAACAAAATAATTATAAATTTTCAAAAGAAAATTCCAGTTTAAATTAAATTATTAAATCAATATTTCACACTTTAAAATCATTATCAAGGAAATTATTAAATATTTATTGCCTAAATTTCTGGAACATCACATTCCTCCCCCCTTAAAAGAATTTCGTCCCCGAAATTTAAAAGCCAAGGTAATTTAATACTCCCATATAGATTTTAAATTTTAAAAGAGCAATCCTATACTATCAACCAAATACTAGCAACCAATTCAAACAAACAATTCCAATTATCCAGACAAAATTCTGTATAGAATTCCCTAGAGTTTCCCAGGTACAAACATCGGGACACTCGTCCTACAGAATCTAAACTAGCTACACCACTCAGATCTAGAGCTCCTATATATCTAGATCTACTAATCTAAAAAGAATACAGGACTACAGACATGTCCTGATCAACTTCCAAATCTCTTAGAATTACTGATTCTAAAACCAGAGATAAACCATAAACGTACTCCCTCAAAGATACGTGAAAACAAAACAAATTCCAGCTATCCGAACTGGAAATTCGATCCTGCAGACCAAACACTTAACTCTTAAGAGAAAACAGAAAGATCCAATACTCATATCCACAAATCTCTCCTGACGATCCTGGGCTGCCTCCAACCTCTACATCAATCCAATCTACCACACAAATTCTACTACAAAAAATATCAGAAGACTTCCAACCTACTACTCCTATTCTGGAAAACAAACAGATACAAAACAATCAAGTCTCCAGATCCAAAATAAATTTCCTGTAGAAATCCTCTGATCCAAGACAAAACTCAAATTCCCAAAGAATCGATGTTGCTTCTATTCTGGAATAGCTGCCACCATGCTTCCACTGCGCACTCTACTTCATGAATGTTGTTGATGAACAAAAGTATAAACTTGATCAACTTATCCCGGAAACATTGTTCATCAAATTCCATAAAATCTCAGTGACCTATCCGATTCGGTCACAACACACAGCAAAAATTCAACCAGAAAACTGGATCCAATAAATCCTGCCAACTTAAACAGATCTCACTCAAAGAATCTCCTACAATGCTGAACCACCAGTAAAGCTCCAAGAATCAAGTTGAAACAGAACTCAAACTCTTGATGTGGATGCAAATCTCAACTCCTTCAAAGATGTCCAGAAAATACCACTTCGATAACTCAAACATTCATTAGAGATGTTTTAAATCCAAACAAAGAACATTTAGAGAACTTCCGAACCATCGTAAGTCACTTTTGCGATTCCACTCAGTTCGGATCCCAAGAAATCGTTCTCACTTCAACATACAGAACAGCTAAAATCTTCAAAAGAAGAAACTAGTGGTCCACCTCCAACCACAAACATCACACCCAACTGAGTTCCAGAAGAAATGGACAAGCTCTCCATCTGCCCGGATTACTGACAGAAGAATCACAGAGATTTCTGAGCCATCGAAGAACAGGCCACTCACAGCTGCTACTGCTGCCAAAACTTCCTTATCCAAAAGCTCATCGAATCTCAAAGCTACACCAAACTCTTCACAATAGAGCCTTCCAGATAGACAGATATCTCTTAGGAAACTCGCTCCCAAACCAAGCTCAAAACATTCTGCCAAACTGAGTCTCAGACTCAAATACAGACAGAACTCCTCCCTGAGGTTGCCAAACAATTCTGGCTTCAGCACTCCCAACTAATCCAAACTCAAGAGAATCCACTCACACGAGTGCAATCCAGCTTACAATCCAAAAATATACTCCGAATCTTAAAATGATTTCCTTCAGAGATTGGTGATATCCTTCACACCAAACTGCCAAGCTACTCAAGATGCCCAACACTGCCCTAGCAGATCACTTCCAACTTCAAACACTCGAACTCCAACCATTGGTAGTTGTGTTACACACACCACTACCCTATCTACCTTTATTACTTATATTGGAAAACCTAAATATTGTGTGTGTGTATATATATATATATATATATATATATATATATATATATATATATGTTCGAAATTACAAATACGCTCTCTCAAGAAGGACACCACTCCAGAGTCTAGGCATTCGCTCAACCTAGAGAGCTCTGATACCACGTTGTAACGACCCAACTTCCAAACTCCAGGAAGTTGCATCGTTAAGAAGAAAGAAAGGGATAAAAAAGAGAAAAAAAAGGAAAGAAAGAACAGACAACATCAGAATCTCATAGCGGAATTGAATAAATTATAATATATCACATAATACTTTACATTGTATCATATACATCAGAGTTAAACAGCTAATACAACACAACTAGACAGTTATAAACATCCGTCTAGCAATTACAATCCAAGTATATCAGAGAAAACAGATACAACTCAAACACAGCGGAACCACTAAATATATCTACACGCCGAAGCCTCCTGCTCCATTATCTCCTCCAGAACTTGTCAAAGCAATCCTGAAACACTTGACTACTCATACGTAATATGAGTAACCAAGAATTTAATAAAACAAAAAATAAACACTCAGGTCAGACAGGGGTCTGGTGTGAGTAAACGGGGATAAAAGTTGCTTAACTTTAGAAAATACTTTTGAAAACAAAAGGTATGACGTTAGACTTCCCACACATAAACATGGAAAAGTTTTTACCTTACGCTATCCAAAATATTTGATAGGAAATCCAGTGATATTATAATAGTGTCTAGGGTTTTCAAGTAAATAAGAAATAGCCGAAATTGTTACATCTATAAAATTCCAGCTACTAGCCACAAAAGTGGGTAATACAAACAAAACCGTAGGGTCTCGTAGGGAAAATGGGTTTCCATCAATGGCAGGGCTACTGGGGTACCGCCAGTCACAGTATGTGGCCTAGATCACCGTAGCGAGGAGTACTCCCACTCCTCTGCAACACAAAGCCGGACCCGTTCCTTACTGAACAGTTCCGAGCAAGACCACCCCGTAGATTGGTCGTCACCAACTGCCACACGGCCGAATATAAAGGGACCTCTAGACAGGGATAAATCTTGCTCTCAAGTGGGTGCGACCCACGAAGCCTTGCTGCACCTCCCCTGTTTTAGCCATTCCCGGTTGATGAGGCTTGAGGTTGCGATTACCTTTATAGAACATATAAATCTTAGAATGCTCATCGTCCACCTGACGATGTTCTGAAAGCATTCAATCCATACAAGTTTGTTCCGGTTTTGAACGAAACCGAAGGCATTATCTCGTTACACTCGTATTGGAATCACCCTTAGAGTTAACGACGATAACCCTTGCACTCTAGCTCACCATCTCGAATCTATAAGAAATATTCTGTCAAACTCATTACGGAATCACCCGTAGAGTTATACTGACGTATAGCCCTTACACCTCGAGTCTTCACTTGCTCCACTTGGATTAACGACCTAATGTTTAATTGGAATCGATGTGGTTTTCGGATATCCAAATATTGAAACTCGATCCCGGTCTCACCGAAACCAAACGACATTTTAATGTCCAAGTTGTACTTAAGGGTTTTAAACAATTAACTTATTTCATTATTATCTATTCACACAGATAGATAAACTACATCTATCAATAGATAATCTCATTCATATCATAACAGATAATCTGTTTTATTATCACAAACAGATAATCATCAAAACCAAATAATCCATCACAAACCAACATACTTAAACCAATCATCCATATCATACAAATACAACTAATCTCATTACTGAGATCACACACATTCAACCAATAATATCCATAAGCAATGATTCAATCATCAATTATTTAAAATGAATTAATTACAATCATCACTAATTAATTTAAAATAAATTAAATTAATTACTCATATTTAAATCCTGCTTAACATCTATTAATTAATTAATCCCAGTTAATTAATTATCCACTAAGTATTTAACTTGATTAAATATCTTGGATTTATCATTCACTAATTACAATAAGTATTTAGTCTTTAATTAATTAACCTTAATCATAAGTAATTAATATTTAATTACTCATTTATTAATTAATTATAACTTAATCAAACAATCCCTAATTACATCATTAATTATAATAATTAATGATCTCTAATATTTAAATAAATTACTTAATTAAAATTAATTATATTTAGTAATTAATCTAATTATTAATCACCTTGATTAATATTAAATTTAGTAATTAATTATCTTTAATTACTCATTAACAAATTAATTAACCAATAATTAATTATTAATTAATTCCTTAATTAATTACAAAAGTAATTATCCAAATTACTAATTACATTCCAGTAATTATCATTATTACTTCTCTAAGTAATCTTGCTCCACTAATTACATTAAGTAATTACTCTCTAAAATCATCAAATGATTTATTAAAATTAATTAAACTAAATTAATTAACTTAAATAACTCACATATCGAAATTAATTACAATAAGTAATTAATTACTTAATTACTTTAACTATTAATTATATTTAACAAATTTCAATTAATTAGATTCAATTAATTAATCTAGTTAATTATCTAAATTAATTACTGTAACGACCCGTATTTTACGTGTCGATAAATCGTAAAATGGTTATATTAGATCGTTAGTATTGTTTGAGTCAACCTGAGTTAGTTCGTGTTGTGGTGTTTAAGTCGTAGGAAGCTTGGGTCGTGTGGCCGAGTTAAGGTAGTGATCGACCTATAGTGCCTGACCGACTTAAGGAAGTTGCCGAGTTATAGAAGTTAACTTGTGTAGAGGCTTAGGTCGTGGTGTAGCTAAGGTCGTATGGTGGCTTAGGCAAGTGGCTTAAGATATGGAGCGACATAAGTTGGGACAGGTTAGCGACCTAGTAGTGTAGTGAGTGTTAGCTCGTGCAGATTTTGGCTCGTATGATGTTTAGGTCGAGGGGAGCAACTTATAGGATTAGCGACCTATAGGATGGGAGCGACCTAAGGCAGATATCCGACCTATAGGAATGAGTGACTTAGGGTTAACGACCTAACAGTTAGCCGAGTTAACAAGATAAGTGATAGGTCGTATATGAGTTATGGTTTCTGACCGACCTAAGTATCGACCGAGTTAAGGAGAAGCGACCCAGTAGTTAGCCGACCTAAGAGTTAAACGACCTATAAGAATGGACTGACTTAAGGGTGTTTACGACCTAAGGAAGTTGGTCGTGTTAGTTAGGTCGTAGACGACCTAAGTTAGGACGGCAGGGTTTTTAGGTCGCGTGAGTTTAGGTCTGCACATGCTAAGTCGTTAGCGACTTAGTGATGAGTCGTAGCTCGTGTTGCTGTTAGGTCGGGGAGGTGGCTAGACCGTTAGGTCGAGTTTCCATTGAGTCATAGGTCGTTGGGAATGGTAGGTCGGCAATAGTTAGGTCGCTGGGTAGTTATGTGGTGCAGTTAGGTCGATTAGACGACCTAAGGTAGGTTGCATAGATTGTTAGGTCGCGCGCTTATGTTTTTAGGTAGCGTGCATACTGTGGGTCTTAGGTCATAGTATGTTAGGTCGAGACTTTTTAGGTCGGCAACGACCTAATAGCGAGCCTACGAGTTAAGATCTGGGCGACCTAAGGGTGATTTCAGCCTATAAATAGAGGGGTTTGGCTCACTTTTTGGCACCGGTTTTTGAAGCGACGAAGTGCTGCCATTTTGAGAGCTCGACTACAACATTTCTTCATCTTCTTTTCTCCATTCCAATCTAGTTCTAACATCCATCCAAGATCGAAGATCCAAGAGCCAAAGTTGAAGATCTTCATCTAACCAAGCTAGATTTCATCGTTTCAAGCGGGATTTCGACGAATCAAGCTTGAATCCTTGCTGTCCAGATCTGAAGTTGCTAGTTTATGAAGTGTTTGGGTGATTTGGTGAGTGGTGGTTATCTCTCACGCGGACCCAAAGGAGTATATTGGTTTGGTGGTTTGTTGGAGTGTTGTAAATAGTGATTTTATGCATTTTTCCTTAGATCCAAGTGTAGATCCATTACTTATGAAGATGTTTGCTCATGCAAGTTCATTTATCAAGTTGTAGAGACAAAACCCATGATTTATATTTGTTAGATCTATGCTAAAAACCCTTGATTCATGTATGTTAGATCCATGCTCATTTATTTACGAAATTGCCATTTTAGTTATAAATGCCTATTTAGATCTTGATTGACTACTTATTTGTTTGGATTAATGTTTGCCTTGTTTGATTGTTGTGAATGAGTTATCTAGTTGATAGATTTGGACAAGTATGGTCAAAGACGATTCAAAAGCTACGGAAGAGGCTCTTGAATGGTGAAAGTTGCTTAAGGCATATGTAGTGGATGTTGAAGCTCACATGTATGGATTGGATGATATTGAGATGGAATTTTGCCATGATGCGATGAGGCAAACCATGATGTTAAGATGAGCCTTTGCTATGATGAAGATGAGGCGAGGCATGAGGTGATGTAACCTTGGTATAATCAAGAAGGATTACTCCAAGCATGTTGATAACTTGAAGGGTAGTTCGAGTTGATTGATAATGGATGGCTCAAGAGGTAGTTTGGGCTAGAATGAGAATAGTCATCAAGGAGGATGACTAGAAGGCTTGGATTTCATCGTTGTAGAAGGTTCTAGCAGACTCAAAGCAAGAGTACAAGGGTTGCCCTAAAGACTACAGGTAGGTGGTCTGGACACCCTAAAGACTACAGGTAGGTGGTCGAGTACTCTGGGTAGTTGCGAAAATTCCTAGGCACGGGTCATGATGACGTGCGGAGTTATGTCTAGAACCGGGGTTACCATTAACCCTTGATAGATGGCTCAGGAAGGAGTCGGTCATTCAATTAACGGTGATTTCGAAGCAAGGTTAACAGTGATAGCCAGAGTCATGGATATTTGATTGTACCATCATTCGGCCTCAAGAGCGGTGTTTTCTGGGTGCTTATCTGATCTTGGTTTAGGCCTTGGGGGTTTGTATTTGGAAAACATCGACCTTGACTCGAGTGGTTATTGCTTTACCTTAATTGTCTGCTATGTTATGCTTGCTTCTCCTTAGTGTGAGTCTGGGGGGCTATCACTGTAGAAAGAGGTGGAGTAGGATGGTTTGGTTCCTATTCCTTTATCCTTTATGCTCTTTTGGTATGTTTGATAGTTGATTAACTGCTCACTAAGACTTTGTCTGACTCAAGGTTTTATGTCTCCTCTTATTACCTTGGGCTGTTCATCCATGTTGGGATGGGCAGACTAGGTAGCAGGTGACAGGTGCTGTTCATGGAGGTCTACGCTGATGACGACAAAGACAAGCAGGAGGCTTTTGCATATTATTTCTTATTATATGTACTGGGTGTTCCGCTGCTGTATTTGTTTGAGTGTTTTGTAGTGAGGCTTTGATGTATGGATGATTCATATGTTTGTATAAAACTACTATGATGCTTATATGATGGTGTTTTGTTCTATGGAGCTTCACTATATTATACTTCTCTATTGTATTTTATCCATGCGCTGTGAGTTGTACGATAGATTCTGCGATGTTTATTCTACCTTGACGGTCACCCATGGCTGCCTGGCACACCTTCAGCGCACCATTCCCTTGTTTCCGTGCGGGAGTCATGGGCGGTCGTCACATTTGGTATCAGAGCCAGGTTAATCGATTTTAGCCAACGCTCGCTGACGTAACTACGTATGAGAGACGTAATTGTATTTTGATGAATGATTACTATATATATAATATAGTAGTTTAGAAGGATTTGAACTCTTTATGCAGTTGTTTCTCAAGGTGTTCTAAGTCATTCCTTTTTGTAGATATTAAGGATGAGTCGAAGGGGGAGACCAGCTGCTAGGGAAGGCCGTGCTGCTAGGGAAGCTGTCGATTTTGCTTCTATGTTTGAGGCCATGATGACTTCGATCATGAGAAGGATACCAGCCTCGGGGCCATCAGTAGATGTTGGAGTTCAAGTTCAAGCTCCAAGACCAGTGGATTTTGCTAAGCTTTGCAAGGACTATACTTCTCTTGGAGGAAAGGTTTTCTTGGGAACGGAATCAACCATTGAGGTGCAGAGATGGATAGATGCTTGTAGAAGGATCTTTGGAGATTTGGGGATTGAGGATGCAACTAAGAGGAAGCTTGCATCAAGACAGCTTCAAGGGAGAGCTTCTGATTGGTGGAACTCTATCACCATTGATACTCCAGAGGAAGAGATTACTTGGGAGCAATTCCAAGTCAGATTTGAAGCTAAGTTCATCTCTACGGCTCAGAAATCTGTCTTGTTTAAAAAGTTTGTGGAGCTCAAACAAGGTGGAAGACCCGTTCTTGAGTATGTTTCTGAGTTTGAAGCTTTGTCCAAGTATGCCAGATCGTATATTGATTCTCCCTATCAGAAGAATGAGAAGTTTGTGACCGGTTTGGATGCTTATCTTGGAAGACAGTTGGTGGATCATCTGGATGATCCGTTTGAGAAGCTTGTGGAGAAAGCTCTCAGGCATGAGAATTTGTTTCCTAGGGAGAGTTCTGTTGTTGCTGTAACCAAGGAAGGATTTAAGCCACAGAAGGGTGGAAACAAGAAGAGGAAGCAACAGCAACAGAAGGGTAAGGATGGCCAGAAGAAGCCGAAGGGCGAAATGACCTGCTACAACTGTCAGCAGAAGGGTCATCTCTTCAGAGATTGCAAGAATCCCAAGGTGCCGGGAAAGTGTTATAACTGTGATAAGCTGGGACATATCAAGAAGAATTGTCCGGAGCCGAGGAAGGATAGGCAGATTGTGCAAGCTTATGCTATGGGAGCTGTGCCGTCGTCTTCAAAAGCTCCTACTGTTGAAGAGAAGGGGAAGAGTGTGGTGGTTCAAGGTACTCTTTCCATTTGTGGTATTCCAGTTAGAGTGTTGTTTGATACTGGAGCGTCACATTCTTTTGTTTGTGATGATTTGGTAGGCCGGTTAGGTTTGAAACCGGATATTATTGATAGGCCATTGGTTGTGACTAATCCAGTTGGGGGTTCGTCTTGTTTGTGTATGATATGTCGTGGTCTAGTTGTGTCGAGTCATGATTGCTCGTTTGTTTGTGATTGCTTTGTTCTGAACTTTGCGGGGTTCGGAATTATTTTGGGTATGGACTGGCTTAGGAGGTATGTGGCAAGGATTGATTGTGAGAGGCTGGAGGTGACAGTCGGGAATGTGGAAGGGCGAAAGGTTGTGATACGATGTAAGCATGAGGAAGGCGTCTTCATGAGCTTCATGTATTCGCTGGTTGTTCCACGGGATGGACTGTCATCGGTGCCCATTGTGAATGGATTTGAGGATGTCTTTGACGAAGTCAAAGGGTTACCGCCGCATAGGGAGATCGAGTTTCGTATCGATCTAGTTGAGGGAGCCAGACCTGTTGTGATGCCTCTTAGGCGGATGGCGACTAAGGAGCAGCTAGAGTTGAAGGTGCAAGTTGATGACCTTTTGCACAAAGGATTCATTCGGCGTAGTGTGTCCGAATGGGGTGCACCAGTTGTGTTCGCAACCAAAGCGGATGGATCGTTAAGGTTGTGTGTGGATTATCGTGAGCTGAACAAGGTGACTAAGAAGAACAAGTATCCATTGCCGAGAATAGATGACTTGTTTGATCAGCTTCACGAGGCTAAGGTGTTTTCTCAGATGGATTTGGCGTCGGGATTTCACCAGTTGAGAGTGGCGAAGGATAGTGTGCCGAAGACTGCTTTTAGGACACCATCCGGATTTTATGAGTGGCTGGTAATGCCGTTTGGATTGACCAACGCACCAGCATATTTTGTGGATCTTATGAATAGAGTGTTCAGAGATCAGTTGAATAAGTTCGTGCTTGTGTTCGTGGATGATATTCTGATTTATTCCAGAACTGAGGAGGAACACAAGACACACTTGAGGATTGTTTTGGAAATCTTGCGGAAACATCAGCTGAAGGCTAAGTTTTCAAAGTGTCACTTCTGGAAGGGTGAAGTGAGGTTCTTAGGCCATGTTATCTCTGGAAACGGAATCGCGGTTGATCCCGCTAAGGTGGCAGCAATCTAGGATTGGGTTAGACCTAAGAATGCATCTGATGTGAGAAGTTTTCTTAGATTAGCAGGATATTATCGTCGGTTTATCAAAGACTTTTCCAAGATAGCTGCACCGTTAACAGGATTGACGAAAAAGAACCAAGTGTTCAGATGGGATGATAGGTGTGGGCAAGCTTTCGTAATCCTGAAAGAGCGACTGACGAGTGCTCCTGTTTTGACTATTCCAAGTGGGAATGATGAGATGGTGGTTTACACCGATGCATGCGGTACTGGACTTGGAGCAGTACTAATGCAGAAGAATAAAGTTGTTGCATATGCAAGTCGACAACTGAAGCCGCATGAAAGGAATTATCCGACTCATGATTTGGAGTTAGCGGCGATTGTATTTGCTTTGAAGATGTGGAGACATTATCTTTTGGGAGTTAGATTCGAGTTGTTTACAGATCATAAGTCGTTGAAGTATCTGTTCTCCCAAAAGGATTTGAATCTTCGACAGCAACGATGGCTAGAGTTCTTGGCGTCATATGATTTTGGTATAGCCTATACTCCGGGAAAAGGTAACGCAGTGGCAGATGCGTTGAGTCGAAGACATGCAGGATTGGGAGCCATGTTTTCGGAATGGAAGAGTCTCGAGTATTTGGCTGAGTTTGACTTCAGGCCTAGATGTGAATTGGAACCTGAAATGTTGGCAAACTTATCGATAAGACCTAATCTTGTGGAAAGGATTGGCGAGAGCCAAAAGCGAGACGATAAGCTTGTCAAGATTATCCGTGACTTGGAATCTGGATTGGAACTAGAGAAGGATAAAGGATTCGAGGTCGATCGAGAGGGTTGGCTTCGGAAGCAAGGACGACTAGTTGTTCCCGATATAGATGAATTGAGAAATGAAGTTCTGAAGGAAAATCATCACTCAAAGTTGACAATTCATCCAGGAGGAAATAAGATGTATCGGGATATGAAGAGAACCTATTACTTGGAAGGTATGAAGAAGGACGTTGGAAATTTTATTTCCAGGTGTATGAACTGCCAGTTGGTGAAAGCTGAGCAGAAGAAGCCCAGTGGATTACTTCAACCATTAGAGGTTCCTACATGGAAGTGGGAGCAAGTGTCGATGGATTTTATCGATGGTCTACCCAGAACCAGGGCAGGGAATGAAGGGATTTGGGTCATCATAGATCGTTTGACTAAGAGTGCAAGGTTCATTCCTGTTCGATCGACTAGGACTGCATCGAAGTTGGCTGAGTTGTATGTTAAGTGGATAGTTCGATTCCATGGTATTCCGAAGAGTATAGTGAGCGATCGAGACCCATTGTTCACTAGTGAATTTTGGAAGAGCTTTCAGGAAGTTTTGGGAACTGAGTTGCGTTTGAGTACAGCTTATCATCCCCAAACAGATGGTCAGACTGAGAGAGTCAACCGAGTTTTGGAAGATCTCCTTAGAGCATGTGTTTTGGATTTCGGAGGATCATGGGAAGATCACCTTCATTTGGTGGAATTTGCATATAACAACAGTTATCAGTCGAGTATTGGTATGGCACCATATGAGGCATTATATGGAAGACCGTGTAACTCTCCGACATGTTGGTTGGAAACTGGAGAAAAGTTGATACTTGGGCCAGAGATGATTCGACAGACTTCGGATTGTATAGAGATCATTCGGCAACGAATGAAGGCAGCCCAAGATCGTCAGAAAAGTTATGCCGATAATCGTCGTAAGGATTTGGAATTCGACGTAGGCGATATGGTTTTTGTGAAGATTTCTCCACTGAAGAATGTTATTAGATTCGGGAAGAAAGGAAAGTTAACTCCGAGATTTGTTGGACCATTCCCGATTATCGAACGAATTGGAAAGCTCGCTTATAGATTGGAGTTACCGGAGAAGATGGCGGGTGTGCACAATGTCTTTCATGTATCTTATCTACGGAAGTATGTGCACGACTCGAATACAGTGATTTCTGCTGATAGCTGTGAAGATTTGGAGGTTGATCCAGTGGTTACGAGACCTCGTAAGCCGCTTCGTGTTGTTGAAATCGACACGAAACAACTTAGGAGGAAGACGATTACGTTGCTCAAGATACAATGGAGTGATGATGTTAACGACTGTACATGGGAGGAGGAAGAGAGGATGAAGGCAGCTCATCCTGAACTCTCCGAGGTATGGCCCTATGGTGTCGTGACATCTCTTGAATTTGTAACTTGTTCTAGTCTTAGAATTCTGCATGCTAGGTTAGTAATTGGATGCATGGTTTGTTGATTGCTATGGATGGTAGGCATGCAGAATAATTTTGATTGCTCTTGTTTGTTTGGAATTTCGGGGGCGAAATTCCTAAGGGGGAGGGAATGTAACGACCCGTATTTTACGTGTCGATAAATCGTAAAATGGTTATATTAGGTCGTTAGTATTGTTTGAGTCAACCTGAGTTAGTTCGTGTTGTGGTGTTTAAGTCGTAGGAAGCTTGGGTCGTGTGGCCGAGTTAAGGTAGTGACCGACCTATAGTGCCTGACCGACTTAAGGAAGTTGCCGAGTTATAGAAGTTAACTTGTGTAGAGGCTTAGGTCGTGATGTAGCTTAGGTCGTATGGTGGCTTAGGCAAGCGGCTTAAGATATGGAGCGACATAAGTTGGGACAGGTTAGCGACCTAGTAGTGTAGTGAGTGTTAGCTCGTGCAGATTTTGGCTCGTATGATGTTTAGGTCGAGGGGAGCGACTTATAGGATTAGCGACCTATAGGATGGGAGCGACCTAAGGCAGATATCCGACCTATAGGAATGAGTGACTTAGGATTAACGACCTAACAGTTAGCCGAGTTAACAAGATAAGTGATAGGTCGTATATGAGTTATGGTTTCTGACCGACCTAAGTATCGACCGAGTTAAGGAGAAGCGACCCAGTAGTTAGCCGACCTAAGAGTTAAACGACCTATAAGAATGGACTGACTTAAGGGTGTTTAGGACCTAAGGAAGTTGGTCGTGTTAGTTAGGTCGTAGACGACCTAAGTTAGGACGGCAGGGTTTTTAGGTCGCGTGAGTTTAGGTCTGCACATGCTAAGTCGTTAGCGACTTAGTGATGAGTCGTAGCTCGTGTTGCTGTTAGGTCGGGGAGGTGGCTAGACCGTTAGGTCGAGTTTCCATTGAGTCATAGGTCATTGGGAATGGTAGGTCGGCAATAGTTAGGTCGCTGGGTAGTTATGTGGTGTAGTTAGGTCGATTAGACAACCTAAGGTAGGTTGCATAGATTGTTAGGTCGCGCGCTTATGTTTTTAGGTAGCGTGCATACTGTGTGTCTTAGGTCGTAGTATAGTTAGGTCGAGACTTTTTAGGTCGGCAACGACCTAATAGCGAGCCTACGAGTTAAGATCTGGTCGACCTAAGGGTGATTTCAGCCTATAAATAGAGGGGTTTGGCTCACTTTTTGGCACCGGTTTTTGAAGCGACGAAGTGCTGCCATTTTGAGAGCTCGACTACAACATTTCTTCTTCTTTTCTCCATTCCAATCTAGTTCTAACATCCATCCAAGATCGAAGATCCAAGAGCCAAAGTTGAAGATCTTCATCTAACCAAGCTAGATTTCATCGTTTCAAGCGGGATTTCGACGAATCAAGCTTGAATCCTTGCTGTCCAGATCTGAAGTTGCTAGTTTTTGAAGTGTTTGGGTGATTTGGTGAGTGGTGGTTATCTCTCACGCGGACCCAAAGGAGTATATTGGTTTGGTGGTTTGTTGGAGTGTTGTAGATAGTGATTTTATGCATTTTTCCTTAGATCCAAGTGTAGATCCATTACTTATGAAGATGTTTTCTCATGCAAGTTCATTTATCAAGTTGTAGAGACAAAACCCATGATTTATATTTGTTAGATCTATGCTAAAAACCCTTGATTCATGTATGTTAGATCCATGCTCATTTATTTACAAAATTGCCATTTTAGTTATAAATGCCTATTTAGATCTTGATTGACTACTTATTTGTTTGGATTAATGTTTGCCTTGTTTGATTGTTGTGAATGAGTTATCTAGTTGATAGATTTGGACAAGTATGGTCAAAGACGATTCAAAAGCTATGGAAGAGGCTCTTGAATGGTGAAAGTTGCTTAAGGCATATGTAGTGGATGTTGAAGCTCACATGTATGGATTGGATGATATTGAGATGGAATTTTGCCATGATGCGATGAGGCAAACCATGATGTTAAGATGAGCCTTTGCTATGATGAAGATGAGGCGAGGCATGAGGTGATGTAACCTTGGTATAATCAAGAAGGATTACTCCAAGCATGTTGATAACTTGAAGGGTAGTTCGAGTTGATTGATAATGGATGGCTCAAGAGGTAGTTTGGGCTAGAATGAGAATAGTCGTCAAGGAGGATGAATAGAAGGCTTGGATTTCATCGTTGTTGAAGGTTTTAGCAGACTCAAAGCAAGAGTACAAGGGTTGCCCTAAAGACTACAGGTAGGTGGTCTGGACACCCTAAAGACTACAGGTAGGTGGTCGAGTACTCTGGGTAGTTGCGAAAATTCCTAGGCACGGGTCATGATGACGTGCGGAGTTATGTCTAGAACCGGGGTTACCATTAACCCTTGATAGATGGCTCAGGAAGGAGTCGGTCATTCAATTAACGGTGATTTCGAAGCAAGGTTAACAGTGATAGCCAGAGTCATGGATATTTGATTGTACCATCATTCGGCCTCAAGAGCGGTGTTTTCTGGGTGCTTATCTGATCTTGGTTTAGGCCTTGGGGGTTTGTATTTGGAAAACATCGACCTTGACTCGAGTGGTTATTGCTTTACCTTAATTGTCTGCTATGTTATGCTTGCTTCTCCTTAGTGTGAGTCTGGGGGGCTATCACTGTAGAAAGAGGTGGAGTAGGATGGTTTGGTTCCTATTCCTTTATCCTTTATGCTCTTTTGGTATGTTTGATAGTTGATTTACTGCTCACTAAGACTTTGTCTGACTCAAGGTTTTATGTCTCCTCTTATTACCTTGGGCTGTTCATCCATGTTGGGATGGGCAGACTAGGTAGCAGGTGACAGGTGCTGTTCATGGAGGTCTACGCTGATGACGACAAAGACGAGCAGGAGGCTTTTGCATATTATTTCTTATTATATGTACTGGGTGTTCCGCTGCTGTATTTTTTTGAGTGTTTTGTAGTGAGGCTTTGATGTATGGATGATTCATATGTTTGTATAAAACTACTATGATGCTTATATGATGGTGTTTTGTTCTATGGAGCTTCACTATATTATACTTCTCTATTGTATTTTATCCATGCGCTGTGAGTTGTACGATAGATTCTGCGATGTTTATTCTACCTTGACGGTCACCCATTGCTGCCTGGCACACCTTCAGCGCACCATTCCCTTGTTTCCGTGCGGGAGTCATGGGCGGTCGTCACAATTACATTAATTAATTACTAAATTATCCTTAGATAATGATTCTTATTAATTAATACATTTCAATAAGTACATACTTAAGGAAATTTGAATTAGATTAATTATTAATGAGTCATTTCTAATTATATTTAATCTAAACCATTATTTAAAAATCAAATAATTAAGTAAAATCCTTAATTATCTTAAATATTTTCAAAATGATTAAATTACTTATCAAATGACTCATTTAAATTCAAAATGTATTAAAACAATACATTTCTAAAAATTAAATTCAAATTCCAATTTATTAAAATATTCAAATGCTTAATTATTTAAACATAAATCAAAATTAGAATAATTATAAACCTTACAATAAAAATGAATGTTTAAACAACATTCATCACTTAAATATAAAGAAAGATTTAAAACAAATTTATTTGATTAAAATAAATTAAGCTTTGAAAATTAATTGATTATTTCAATTCAAATTTAAATTAACACTTCATATTTTAATTCAATACTAATGGAAACTAAATTCTTTCAAGTTTTAAAACTTATTTGAAATCAAATTTCATTTTTAAATTCTATTTTTGAAAACATTTGAATATGTTCATCATTCTTCTTTAAATTTTACAACCTGTTTGAAATCAAACTGGTTTCCAAAGAAACCGAAAAAAACAGTTTTTAACTTGATTTCAAAAAACATTTAAATTTTGCTTAAACCGTTTAAATTTATTCAAAATTTAAAACTTACAAAAAAACTGTTTTGGAACAAAAATCTGGTTTTTAACCAAACCTGAAACTGTTTTATACTTGATTTAAAACCAAATTAAATCTTGTTTATTTATAAGATTTCATCATTTTTAAAATACTCGAATTCCAAACTTAATTTGAATTCAGTTTCAAGTTATACTGAAATCAAACTCCTGCACTAAATTGAATTCCATTCAACCTTTTTAAAAAAAACTGCAAAAGTCTCTCTGGTATAAAACTGTTTTTAAAACTTGATTGAAAACAGAATTTAAAACTTGATTAAATTTAAAATTTTCATTTTTAATACCTTGAACTCAAAACTCCATTTGAATTCAGACTTAACTTATATTTAAATCAAATTAAGATCTTCAAATTATGAATTTTATTCAAATTCTTAAAAACTGCAAAGCTACAGGTTTATAAACCTGTAACCCCTCTGACCCGAGAAACTCCCTCACTACTTCGAGTTTCATACCAACCTGCTTCGAGATAATTTCACAAAACCCCGAGTTCTACTTCGGGTCAAAATCCTACACACCCCAATAATTCACCTGAGTTACCACTGCAACCAAGACCAACCTGTCAACATCTTGCAAACAGATCACCGATCACCAGACCACTTACAACTCCGGCTATAGCTCCATCTACAACCCTTCTGCAACCTACCAAATTCCCCTCCTACTCGATGCAACATAGAGCTTATGCAAATGCTAAGAACTGCACACTTAAAATCAGGTTTTTGAAAACCTAGAAACCTCAATTCAATCACTATCTCCTCTAAAACAACTTCTGATCATTTATCACCACCTCATTGACATAAACTACTGACCTTCTTTCCCTACCAACCCCTCTGCATTCCACCTCCCGAAAGACCTAGAGCCTCCATGATTCATTTGAAACTCAAACAAAAAAAAAACCAATATGTTTAACACGGAAATGCTCACTCTCTTGTGAAATTAAAATGTAATATTTGTTTCCAAATTCATGAATTCAATCATGCATTCTGGTTACATCTGTTTAATGTTTAAAAAGTTTGTTATTTTGTTTTATTTCAAAATATTTACTGCAGAGTTGTTTTTCAGAGGGTAGCATACTTCAGGTCTAACCTTTTTTTTAACTAAATCTTAATTTATAAAACCTATATTTGTAAAAAACCACATATTTGTTTACACATAACTTTTCTAGCTGGAACAATTCAAATGATAAAGCTTTTCCATAAAGAATATCCTAATTTATAACCAACACTATACGCAGTTTTTTTCAAGAAATCAAAAACATGTGAACATATCCAATCCCATACGCACAGAAAATTCATGAATAAACAATCACCACATCATTTTATTTCTTTCACTTCATATGCTCAGATGTCACAAATTTGGTGCATGTGAGTCTACTCATTTCCTTTTAGAACAAAACAGAACGGTTTTGTTTAAAACAGTTTAACTTCTGTAAATAAAGGAAAACATAAGTTCTTTAATTTATGTTTGATTTTGATTTCTAAAGAAAACTGTTTTTAAAAGATAAGAAGCTTACTCACCTTAAATTGAAGATGCAGAACAAACTTAAGTGCAGATTTTCAATTTCCAGAGAAGTAGATCACAATTTCCTGGATCTGTTGAAACTTCATGATGAAATCTGGCTTTGCAAGTTGAAGTTTGCTTGTTTTTGATGATGCATTGTAATGACCCATAATACTTACACAACTATGATATTGTGATTTAAACAAGTATAAAATATTGAAATATATTTGTGCACACATTTGGTATGACTTAGGGGTAAATTTGTGATTTCCCAACTGTTAAAACCCTAGCCGTGAGTGAATTATAAAAAGAAAGACGTGGCCACTGTTTCATTCGACTCTCTCATTTCAAAACAAAAAATAAAATGGCCGAAGCCCTAGAAATCAGATTTGGGGAAAAATCATCTTGCTGTATCGAATGGCGTTGGATTCGTGAGAAAAAGGGGGAAAGCTATGGCAATATCTAGGGGATTGACATCTCATATAGCTACGTGAGTGTTCTTAATCTTGATTTGGCAATAAGTCCTATCTCAGGCAGCCGTAGTTATATTTCTGCAAATAAATTTGTGTGTATGGATGCTTTGCGTGTATTGAAGCTTGTTAATGATTGTTTGATCCTTGGTTGCTTGCATATCCATATATTGATGAAGATCAAGTCTGATTATGTTCATATCTGAACCTGAGATGATATCTATTCACTATTATGTCACGATACACTGATTTAACACTATGTATTACTGCCGAATGAATTATTTAAGTGCACTCATACCAGACGTATCATGTCTGACCCTGTTGATTGTCTCGACAATCTCCTGGGGTGTCTCATTCAACGAGGCAGTTCGGGATGATGTTTTTACAGGTTGCTATGCACATTTTGATGAGATGATGACTTAAGACATGGGGTTAAAATGATTTATCACTGCATGTAGATGATATGAAGAAAGTATTTTAGTATTTCATTGTCATTTTATATGTATTGCTGAACTAAAATATGTATATTTTACTATGAACAGTGAACCATCATGTGTTAGATTGATATGTGTATAAATCTGGAAAACTGTTTTGTCTTATAAGTAATTGCAAGTTTGAAACTGAAACTCTGGGATCGTTCAGATTTTATATATTTTCTGAAATCTGTATTTGGAGAATAACTTGTGTCAAGGCAGTATACACAAGTGTTTACATTTATGTATATGTGCAGACCTATAGATCTGCTGAGTTTTGTGATTTAAAGGATTTTTATGGATTTTGTTCAAGTTTCCTTTCAGAAGTTTTGGGGAAAATCTTTATAAACTTATTTTGATGGATTATTTCTATATTTATGCATAAGCATATATGGATCTGGAGTTTGATTTTAGTATGTAATTATCATATCTGAGAATATATATATATATATATATTTGTTTTTGGCAAGTTGAATGCCTTGAGTATGAAAAGCAAAGATGAGATTTATATATTTCTCTATGTTATGGTTTTCTGAGATCAAGTTACTTATGGTTTTAAATGGGAGATTATATGGATCTGAATCCACACTTTTGAGATATGATCTTTAATCTGAGCATCTGAGTTTTGATAGATATGTTTTCTTTGATATAAGATGTTTATTCTGGAAAAATGAAGTTTATGGGAGATTTGGATTTATATAAGAATTTGAAATAATTTCTGAAATGAGTTTGAGAACTTACAGCCTCATGTGCTTTATATATCTGAAATGTGTTTAGTTGTTTTAACTGCATGACTTACAAGTCTGAACTATATTTATATGTTTTGGCATATCTGATGCTGTAGATCTTTGAAGAAGAAAAAATGGATTTTAACGATTTCAAATGCATTATGATTTTTGAAATGAAATTTCTATGTTAAGTGGCTGTTGCTATTTGAATCTGAATATAACATATAGCTAATACATGTTCATGTAATAGATTCTTGAATTGTATTGTGGACTTGCCATATAAATTAATATACGTGCATGCCCTTACTTTATATTTCTGAAATGAATGAGCTCAGTTTTGAATAGTTTTGCAAAAGAAAGTTAATTAGCAGACAGTTTTGATTCTCTTATGCTATATTCATAAGATTTCTGGAAATGGATTACAAGTCCATGTATTATCTTGAGACTTTTATAAAAGGAACTTGTAAGCTTCCAATTGTTTATGTTAAAAATATTTGTATGATGCAGAATGGCTTTTGTCCTTGCATCAGTGATATGTTTTCAGTTTTAAAGAAAGATAGTTGATGTAAATTCATCTTTTATGTCTGAATATAACTTGCATGAATGAGAAAGAGGAAAACTCGATGACCTCATTTTTGTATAGTTGGATTGGTAATCCTTTGTCTATACGTATATTTATTGGTACTTTGTTGGTGCCAAGGCTTCATTGACTCTCGGATGTTTCCCGCATTGTTACTGTGTGATTTTAGGTCTCAATTTTAAATTGCCTATTCATTAATACCATTGCTTGAGCTTGTGTGTTGGCGAGGCCGTGCACACCTGTATTTATATGTGTGTGTACGTGCAGCCACACCTAAAATTGTGCTATAGCAAGAGTTGAATTAAATAAAGAATATGTATGACTTTTATGATATAATCCAGAATTCTGATATTTCCAGTCTGCTTGTGTATCTTTTGTGTCATATTGCAAATAATTTTCATAAAGAGGGAAATAGATTTATCTTTATGTTAAAATGCTATGTGTGAATGCTTTAGCTAATTTTCTTAAACTCTGATTTAATAGCTAAAGAGATTGGTATATCTTCATATATACTAATCTATGTTTTAAGAATACACCAATATTTCTATATTGGTAATAGTGGATCCTGGTTTTGGTTTTGAAGATAGATGACCCTGTGTTTTCATTTAGCATATTTCTTTATGCCAAAAAAAAAATTAGTCCATGATTTGGCCACTAGAAAGGTAGGGTCATCACATTTGGTATCAGAGCTATGTAGGTAGATAACATAGCAAAAATTTAATTTGTGTGAACTTGTTTGTATTGACTGCTTGGGTTGCATTGTTTGAAATGATTGCTTTGGATGATCTATTTGGATTACATCAATGTTAATGATGTATATTAAAAATTTAAGTGAGCATTAATCTATTTTATGCAATGGCATTAAGACCTCTGGTAGGCAGCCTAAAGTATTATAAAAATTATTTAAATCTCTGAAGTGGTTTATTATGAATGAAATGGATGAGATGAATGTTTATTTGTGCATTTATGTTTGGAGTCTTATATGTCAGTTTTCCAAGCTAAAATGTTTTGAGCATTTTTAATTTCTATTCTTATTATTTTCAAGTATGGATTTAAATTATTTAGGACATAGGCAGCAAGAAAGAAATCTAGCTCATCTTTATTTTCTAAATAATAAGGCAGGAGGATTTATGAGTTTTTGATGAATTTTCTTAACAAACACCTCTGTCCATATTTTTACAATAATATAGTAGAATCATGATGCTTAAATTATTTTGGAAAGCCCACAAACCTGTTGTAAATCTCTGTAGTAAGAAAATTAAATGGATAACAAAGGATTGTACTAGGAAGTATTTTTGTTTTTCTGAAACATGAATGGGTTGGAGATTTTATGAGTAAACTCATAAACAGATTCTTAATGAATAAAGCAGAAACTGGAGGGGGAACTTATTAAATTAATAGACCCTATGAATAAATGAAAGAAAATTAAATTGGTCATTTGGGGTTAGTCAATGATCTGCTTGCTTCAGGTGGGAGGAAGTATATGCATGCTGCAAGTGCACCCTGAGGCCTTTGTGTGTTGGAATAAATAAAACAATCTGGGTGATTCCTTCACAATGCATACTTTTGTTCATTTGACAGGGGGATTTAGACCATAGAATAAAATGGGGTATGAGATTTAAATCTCTGGGTTATAAATATCTGGACAGGGATATAAATTAAACATGTTTAATATGATGACCTGATTGAAATACTGGGAGAAATTAGGACAACAAAACCTGGGTTTATTTATGTAAAAATGAAGTTATGAATGATGCATGGCTTACTGAACATTTGTTGAATTGATGCATTGCTTATTGATTACTTGTTGAGTGATTTCTGATGGCAAGTAATTAGTTGATGTTCTTATAGATGTCTGGTTTTCTTTTTGGAACTGAGGAAAAAAAATGGATACCATTATTAAGTGGTTGTTTGCTGTTTGTATTGATTGAGTATTGTTTGTATAAACTTAATTCATGCGTAAGTTTATGATATTTTGCTTTGATTGCCAAGAATGGGGTCTGTTTTGAATTAAAAATTCATATAAATAAAGACAGATTATATAAGGGTATTGATCCCTATTTTGATTTGCATATAGATGATATGCTTTGCATGAAGATGGTGTGTATGGCCACGGATGAATGAGCATTACATTTAAAATGACTTCAATATGAATCATGAGTAGGAATGTATTTGTAAGCAACATATAACCTGATGACAAAACATATGAACTGTTACTGAATTAATATTTGTTTGGTTCTGGTTGAGTAAGCTTGGTGTATAAATATGTTTGAGACATTAGAATTGCTTTGAAAAGCAGAAAGTAAAATCTGTATTGATTCTAGAATTTACTAAACCAATTTGCCAATAGGGTTTAGTTTAAAACTGAATGTGATCAATATTATGATGAATGCAATGGCACTGTTTCATGCTCTCACTTGTACACTGCCATATTTGTGCATATTCACTTCATTCTGTGTGCACCCCTGAGTTGCACTGTATGCATCGACTTGGTCCAAACACTGTTGCATCTGAAATCTGTTGTCGCACTTGAGACTTTAGACTTGATTTTGCTGTTTGCATGCAGTGGTAGTTCCATATATATATATGTCCATGTACTTGAAACTACTTGATGCTGCACACTTGTGCTTTGTCTTGATCAATTCTGCTGTTGTCATTTTGTGTTGTTGTCTTGCATTTGCCAAGTCCATGTGTAAGTTCCCATACATCCATCTGAGTTTGCTGTTTCTAGATGCACTGAGTTGCTTGAATATGTCGCTTTCTTATTTATGTTCTGTTTGTATGACAGTTGCAATTACCCTTGTGCTTGTTCATTTGATGATGAAACATGTTGATTGAAATTTGCTTGTGCACTCGAGTTGGCAAGGCAGTGCACGCGTGTATATTTATACACGTGTGTATTGCAGCCACTCCGCAAAATTTAATGAATATTTGGGATGCTAGAACGAGTAAGGGCGAATTGTGAGGACACAATTCCAAAAAGGTGGGGTATTTGTAATGACCCACAATATTTACACAACTATGATATTGTGATTTAAACAAGTATAAAATATTGAAATAAATTTGTGCACACATTTGGTATGACTTAGGGGTAAATTTGTGATTTCCCAACTATTAAAACCCTAGCCGTGAGTAAATTATAAAAAGAAAGACGTGGCCACTGTTTCGTTCGACTCTCACGTTTCAAAACAAAAACTAAAATGGCTGAAGCCCTAGAAATCAGATTGGGGTACAAATCATCTTGCTGTATCGAATGGCGTTGGATTCGTGAGAAAAAGGAGGAAAGCTATGGCAATATCTAGGGGATTGACATCTCATATAGCTACGTGAGTGTTCTTAATCTTGATTTGGCAATAAGTCCTATCTCTGGCAGCAGTAGTTATATATCTGCAAATAAATTTGTGTGTATGGATGCTTTGCGTGTATTGAAGCTTGTTAATGATTGTTTGATCCTTGGTTGCTTGCATATCAATATATTGATGAAGATCAAGTCTGATTATGTTCATATCTGAACCTGAGATGATATCTATTCACTATTATGTCACGATACACTGATTTAACACTATATATTACTGTCGAATGAATTGTTTAAGTGCACTCATACCAGACGTATCATGTCTGACCCTGTTGATTGTCTCGACAATCTCCTGGGGTGTCTCATTCAAAGAGGCAGTTCGGGATGATGTTTTTATAGGTTGCTATGCACATTTTGATGAGATGATGACTTAAGGGATGGAGTTAAAATGATTTATCACTGCATGTAGATGATATGAAGAAAGTATTTAAATATTTCATTGTCATTTTATATGTATTGCTGAACTGAAATATGTATATTCTACTATGAACAGTGAACCATCATGTGTTAGATTGATATGTATATAAATTTGGAAAACTGTTTTGTCTTATAAGTAATTGCAAGTTTGAAACTGAAACACTGGGATCGTTCAGTTTTTATATATTTTCTGAAATCTGTATTTGGAGAATAACTTGTGTCAAGGCAGTATACACAAGTGTTTACACTTGTGTATATGTGCAGACCTATAGATCTGCTGAGTTTTGTGATTTAAAGGATTTTTATGGATTTTTTTCGAGTTTCCTTTCAGAAGTTTTGGGGAAAATCTTTATAAACTTATTTTGATGGATTATTTCTATATTTATGCATAAGCATATATGGATCAGGAGTTTGATTTTAGTATATAATTATCATATCTGAGAATATATATATATTTATTTGTTTTTGGCAAGATGAATGCCTTGAGTATGAAAAGCAAAGATGAGATTTATATATTTCTCTATGTTATGGTTTTCTGAGATCAAGTCACTTATGGTTTTAAATGGGAGATTATATGGATCTGAATCCACACTTTTGAGATATGATCTCTAATCTGAGCATCTGAGTTTTGATAGATATGTTTTCTTTGATATAAGATGTTTATTCTGGAAAAATGAAGTTTATGGGAGATTTGGATTTATATAAGAATTTGAAATAATTTCTGAAATGAGTTTGAGAACTTACAGCCTCATGTGCTTTATATATCTGAAATGTGTTTATTTGTTTTAACAGCATGACTTACAAGTCTGAACTATATTTATATGTTTTGGCATATCTGATGCCGTAGATCTTTGAAGAAAAAAAATGGATTTTAATGCTTTCAAATGCATTATGATTTTTGAAATGAAATTTCTATGTTAAGTGGCTGTTGCTATTTGAATCTGAATATAACATATAGCTAATACATGTTCATGTAATAGATTCTTGAATCGTATTGTGGACTTGCCATATAAATTAATATACGTGCATGCCCTTACTTTATATTTCTGAAATGAATGAGCTCAGTTTTGAATAGTTTTGCAAAAGAAAGTTAATTAGCAGACTGTTTTGATTCACTTATGCTATATTCATAAGATTTCTGGAAATGGATTACAAGTCCATGTATTATCTTGAGACTTTTATAAAAGGAACTTGTAAGCTTCCAATTGTTTATGTTAAAAATATTTGTATGATGCAGAAAGGCTTTTGTCCTTGCATCAGTGATATGTTTTCAGTTTTAAAGAAAGATAGTTGATGTAAATTCATCTTTTATGTCTGAATATAACTTGCATGAATGAGAAAGAGGAAAACTCGATGACCTTATTTTTGTATAGTTGGATTGGTAATCCTTTGTCTATACGTATATTTATTGGTACTTTGTTGGTGCCAAGGCTTCATTGACTCTCGGATGTTTCCCGCATTGTTACTGTGTGATTTTAGGGCTCAATTTTAAATTTCCTATTCATTAATACCATTGCTTGAGCTTGTGTGTTGGCGAGGCCGTGCACACCTGTATTTATATGTGTGTGTACATGCAGTCACACCTAAAATTGTGCTATAGCAAGAGTTGAATTAAATAAAGAATATCTATGACTTTTATGATATAATCTGGAATTCTGATATTTCCAGTCTACTTGTGTATCTTTTGTGTCATATTGCAAATAATTTTCATAAAGAGGGAAATGGATTTATCTTTATATTAAAATGCTATGCGTGAATGCTTTAGCTAATTTTCTTAAACTCTGATTTAATAGCTAAAGAGATTGGTATATCTTCATATATACTAATCTATGTTTTAAGAATACACCAATATTTCTATATTGGTAATAGTGGATCCTGGTTTTGGTTTTGAAGATAGATGACCCTGTGTTTTCATTTAGCATATTTCTTTATGCAAAAAAAAAATTAGTCCATGATTTGGCCACTAGAAAAGTAGGGTCATCACATGCATGCAGACCCATACTAAAAGCTCAGATTTTATATTGCAGATGATATATGAAGAAAGATATTGTAGACTTGGTTTAAAATGTTGCGGATTTGAGGTTGTATGGTTTGCAGAAATTTGAAGTTGTTTGTAGAAATGGTTTGCAGATTTGAGGTTATATGTTTTGCAGATTTGAAGAAATTGATTGAAGATTGGTTTTAGATTTACTGAAATTTTATTTTAAGGTTTTCAATTTTGAAGAGAATGTGTTTTAATCCAAATGCATTTGCTATGTTATGTTTCTTTATCAATATAATTTAAACAATGAGATTTAAAACAAATGCCACTTGTACTTATTATTATCTCAAACTTTTACAAGTGTATACTTTTTAGTTAAATGACTAACACATATGCATGTTAATATTTAAAAGCCATTTCTAAATTTATAAATGTATTTAAATTATCTTAAACTATTTCTAATTTGTTTTGGCAAGTTACAAATGTTTATTAACACTAGCCTTTAAATAAATACATATAAACTTTTTATAAAACTATATACTTACATTTTAATGTTTACTTGATTATTTTTAAAATAATTTTCTTTATAAACTAAATTTCAAAAGAAAAGCAATTTAAAAAAAAACAAAACAAATTTTTATTATAAATTTTTTTTTTAAACTAAACAAATTCTTACTTAAATTTTATGAAAATTATAAGAAAGATTTTTAAACAGACTTTAGAAAAGTATACAATAGTAATTTAAATTAATTTACAAATTTACATTAATATATAATAATTAGAAAATATCTTTTATTTAACATAAATTAAAATTAAAACCAAATCCTCTATTCACAATGTATAAACATTTATACATTATAAATAAACTATTTTTAAATCAATTTAGAAAGATAAATTTATCATTTAAATATTTTTAACATTTGAAAACAATATCATTAAACAAACCAAATAATTATAAATTTTCAAAAGAAAATTCCAGTTTAAATTAAATTATTAAATCAATATTTCACACTTTAAAATGATTATCAAGGAAATTATTAAATATTTATTGCCTAAATTTCCGGGACATCACAGCAATGGAGCAGGAGGCTTCTACATGTAGATATATAGTATTCCGCTGTGTTGGTTTCTCTCAGTAGTTCCTTGTATTGTATTGAGTTGTATAACTAGACAGTGTTTATAACTGTCCAGCATGTGATGTGTAATCTGTGTAACTCTGATAATTGTTGTATACTATGTAATATTTATGTTATTAATATAATTTATTCGTTCCGCTGTTGAGGTTCTGATGTTGTTTCTTCTTTCTCTACTTTCTTTTCTCTTTTCTATCCCTTTCTTTATTCAAGATGATGCGATTTTCTGTGGTGAGAAAGTCGGGTCTTCAAATTTGGTATTAGAGCATTAGGTTGAGTGAATAACTAGGCTCTGTAGTGGTGTCTATCTTGAGAGAGCATATTTGTAATTTTTAAATATATTTATTTATTTCTACCTATCTGTTAGGTTACGTATTCAGGTTTTCCAATATAAGTTATAAGGGTAGATGGGGTAGTGTTGTGTGTAACACGACTACCATTGGTTGGAGTTTGAATGTTTGAGGTTGGAAGTGTATATGTCGAGACTATAGACCTAATACCGTCTCAAGTAAGTTTTTTAGTGGTGTTCGGATTTCATCAATCTCTGAAGGAAACCTGTTAAAGTTTGGAGTCTATTTTTGAAGTAAAGTTGGATGAGTAGAGTTTGGATTTGTCGGTTGGACAGAAGCGAGTGATGGAATTTTGATACCTTAGGAAGTAGTAGTTGCATGATGAGATGCAGTGACTATGGATGCTCCGGAAGATATTTCTTTGGAACAAGTTTAAGGAAGTGAGTCTTCTTCGATGTTGTGGCTGAGTTCAGCAAGGTGTTTCTGTTTGGTTTGAGGTCCGAGTTTCTCGAGAGCTTTGGATTTGGAGGTCTTTAGCATCTGTGTCAGCAGTGCAGCTTGAAGTGTTCTGTGTCGGCAAGAGATCTTCTGGCTGAGCAGTTTTTCTGAATAAGGAGTTCAGAAGCAGCAGAGTAGATCCATTTCTTTGGTGGATTGGCTAGTTAAGTGTAAGCTGTTCTGTTTGGTAAAGGGAGAACAGTTTTCCTTGGATTTGGTTTGGATTGATCGCAAAAGTGACTTGCGATTGTTTGAGTGATCTCTTGGGTTATCAGAGTTTTGTCCGGATATCTTAAAGGAAGTCAGAGGTTTGTCCGCATTTGGAGATTGAGTTTCCTTTTCGAATGGAACTCCAGGAGTGGTACCAGTGGTTCAGCTTAATAGAAGGATGGTTCCTAGAGTTTGAGTTGGTGTAGCAGCTCAGGGTTTTCGAGGAACTTCTGAGTTTTCTTATGGATCTTATGAACCATGTTCCTGGGATGTGTTGTCTTGTTTGTGCTCGTGATCTTCTTCAACATTCTTATCTACTTCGGATCAGAGTTGTGCTGCGGAAGCAGTTTGGGAGTGTTCTGTTTGTCTTTTCCGGATAGGAGAAGTTGTTGTCTTCTGATATTTGAGGAATAGAGTTTGTGTTCCTAGATCTTGGTTGATCTTGAGGAGATTATTTTGTTGAGTTGATTGGTCTAGTTTGTTTCTAGAGGCATCAGTGAAGGTTGAGCTGATCAGTAAGGTAATAGGTAGCCCACGATCGTTCGAAGAGTTTTGTGGATAAGTGACGGAAGATTTGGATTTTCGGAGCCGGAGATTTGATTTTGGATAAGTTTTCTCGGATCCAAGGAGCTATAAATTTTGGTAAGTCTGGGGAGCTAGCTCTGAAGTATTTTGGATCTTTTCTGTGTTCTTGTAAGATTAAGTGATTGATCTACAGGATTGAATTTCCAGTTTGGATAACTGGGATTCGATGAGTTTCACGTACCTCTGAGGGAGTATGTGTTTTATCTATCTCTGGTTTTGGAACCAGCAGTTCGGGAGTTTTGATTGTTGAGTCAGACTCGTCTGTAGTCTGATATCTTTTTTAGTGTTGTAGAATAGAAGCTCTGTAGCTTATTAGTATTGATTGTTTGGATTTTGTAGAGCGAGTATCTTGATATTTATACTTGGGGAAACTCGAGGAAATTCTATCCAGAATTTTATCTAGATTGTTAAATTTGTTTGATTGGATGAATTGGTTGCTGTGGTTGTTAGCATATGTCTGATATATGCTTGTGTTTTAAAATTAAATCTTTAATGAGATTATTAAATTACCTTTGTTTTAAATTTCGGGGATGAAATTCTTTTAAGGGGGAAGGATTGTAACATCCCTGAATTTTTGACAATATCAATTTAATAATCTGTATTAAATATTAAATTGATATTGATAATTTTGTTAATAATAATTCAAATTGATTTAATAATTTTCCTTTAATAAATATTAAATTGGTATATTTTATCTTTTTCAGCTAATAAATTGGTTTCTATTTATAATTTAAAAATATGGTTTATGTTGTAAATAGATTAGCTTTGTTTTAAATTTAATAAATAAAGCATATTTTCTAATTCTAATATTTTTAGTAATTTGAGAATTTTTTTTATTTAATATAAAGCTTTTCAAAGTTAATAAATAAATAGTCTTGGTTTAAATTTAATAAATGAAGCTTAATTTAAAATTCTAATATATATATTAATAATATGGAAATTTTGATTTAATTTAATATTAAGTTTTTCAAAACTACTTAATAAATAAGTTTACGATTTTAAATTGTTAAGACAAATGTTTAAAATGATTTTGGCTTAAGTTTTAAATTTAAATGAATTAACAAAAAGTTTGTTTTCTTTTCTTTTTAAAATACAGCATAATAAAATAGGTATTTTATTAATAAAGAAATAATTTCATTTATAATTATTTTAATTTGATAAGAGTCATTTCTAAAAATAATATTAATAATGTATTGTCTTTACAAATAGATTTTGAATAAAAATAGCATTTGTTATTTCAAATTTAGTTTGTATATATAACTTGATTTTTAAATATTAGATTTTAGAATTTGATTTAAATTTTGAATATAAAGTTTTAAAATTCAAAGTATAGATTTTTAATTGTTTTGATTTTTGCATGCATGAGCTTTTATTTATAAGTATAATTTGTTTTATTTCTTTTAAAAAAATTTCTATACATATTTAATACTAATTAACTAATTAATTAGGCATAACTCTTATATTAACATTTAAATTAAATACAAACTACTATTATAAAGACAAGTGTTGTTTTCCTAAGAATCATTTAATAAATGTTAAAAGATAAACATCCTAAATTGACAAAGGTTGAAATTTATACAAGTGCCATTTTCAATTTTGTATTTTCCTTTATTTCTATCAAATAATATTTTCATCTTATAAAAAGGCCTCTTCTCTTCAATTTCTATTTTTTTCTATCTTCATAGTTCAAAAGTTAAGAAAACACAAATATGAAAATCATGAAAACCATTTTCAAATTCAAGATCAAGCTATAAATCACTTTCCTGCAAATCAAAACTCCTCATTTCTCAATTCCAAAATCACTACCCTGTAAATTCTAAATACCGTTCAAAAGCAAATCTGCATTTTTCTGCAATACTGGTAATTGGCTCTACATGCCACCTGAAAAACAAAAGCAAATTCAAAGGCATTTTTATATGGAAGCATGCAAGCAGCTTTTAAAATCAAAGAGGCAAAAACATTTAGTCTTCAGCAAATTCAAAGTTTCTTTTTCAAATCTAGGAAGCTCTATTCTGCATCTTCAAACAAAATTGGCGATTAACTTTTTAAAAATTTAAAATTTAAAAATTGGCTGCATGCTTGTATGCTGAGATGAATAACTATTGCATGTTATTATAAGTAAATGATGATGTAAATATTTATGTGTATGCATGCTGTTATGTGCTCTGCTATGTTCCCAGTCCCACTTTTTCATTTAAAAATCCCTTACCACTTAATTTAATTTGTGATAGGATCTGATTTATAAACCAATGTTGTTGCTTATCATAGACTAAGGTTTAAAATTGAATTTAATTAGAATAGAGTCTGTTTGCCTGTGGAAATTTTGAAACATTAGAGTATGTTGATATAAATCAAAAATTCTAACTGTGTAATTTCTTAATTTAGTATTATAAATCGAAAACATTAACTAGTTCATGATTTTTAACATTAAAATCTGGATTTTTAGAAATAAGATGAATGTACAGTCCTTGTTTGAACTAAAAATGAACTTTGGGTTTCTTTGTTGATTCATGTATCTAGAGGGTATGGGTTTCCGCATGATGAAGGATAGGTGATCAAAGAAGCTGGGAAAAATGCTAGTTGGCGTTGAAAATCATTGTGGAAGTTGCAGTAGTGAGAGATTTGCTGGAACCCTAGTTTTTAACCAAATGTAAATAATCGTTCACCACGACAGATTGGGTTGATCGAGTGCGGTGAGGCTTTGAAGGACGATAGTTTGGTCGTAGTCGAGGTCAGGGCCGGAAATGTAGTCTTTCTGGTGATCGAAGGATGAACGGCAAAGGATTTCCAGGTTTTAGGGTTGTTGAGGATCAGTTTGTTCCAGGTTTGGAAATTGGTGCTCAATTTTGATTTCGAAAGTGGAATTTCGATTTGTTGATCGTAGAGGGTTGATGTGTTGATTTTTGGTGAGTAGCGATCATCGCTGATGATCTATGGTGGCCGGGGTCACCGTGCATATGCACGGTGAAGAGATTGTCTGATGAAGTTTGGTGGTTATTTTTTGCACTCAAGTAAAACTCGATTTGACTCGAAGTTGTTGAGTAATTGGCTCGGGGAGGATGGGCTTTGGACTCAAAGCAAATTGAGGTTGTCTCGGTTTAAAGAATGTCACAGGTTTTAACAAAACCTCTACCTTGTTTCTTTAAAAAAAATTAAACCTGAAGTTTATAAATGTACAGAAAAGTTTAAACCTAGTTTTTAATACAAATTTGAAATTTTAGAATTCAAGTTAAAATTTAAAATATCAGTTTTAAAATAAAAATAAAAATAAAGTTTTAAAACTTGAAGTTATTAAACTACTTTAATTGGTTGAGTAGTTTAAATTTTAAAAATGAAGTTTTAAAAGTATGGGTAAGTTTTAAAGTAAAGTTTAGATCTAGGAATCAAAGATTAAATATGAATTTTAGTTTTTGAAATTAAAAGAAGATTTAAATTTGAAAGATTTAAACAACTTTGTATGTTACGTTAAAATTTAATATTATTTGAACTTAAAAATGAATTTGGTGTAAACTTTTATAAATTTTCTTTCATAAGACAAGTACTTCTTTGTCATATAATTTAAAAAGGTTTAAATTGTTTAAACTTTGTTAAGTTAAAATATATTCATTTTAAATCTTGTATTTGAAGTGAAATTTAAAAGTATGTTCAGAAGTAATTTGTTTTCAAATAAATTTGTTAATGACAATTTAAACATAATTAAGAAATGTTTTATCTTAAAATTTAATTAAGATTTAATGTTTTGAAATTTATTAAATTAATAGAGTAATTAAGGAATAATTAGTTAATTTAATTAATTAATGATTAGGGATTAATAAATAATTGATTAAGGTTTAATCAATTTGTAACTAAAGATCATTAATTAGATTATTAACTAATGATTAAAAATTTATTAATTAAACAATTATGTTATAATTAAGGTTAATTAACAAAATAATCATGAATTAATTAAGTTATAGTTAACACATAATTAATTAAATAATTAGAGGTTAATTAATGGATAATTAAAGATAATTTAATTTGTGATTAACAATGATTAATCTAAGAAAATTACTTAAGGAAGTAATTAAAGAATGGTTAATGAAGGTCATTAACTAGGATTATTTAATAATTAATATATGTGATTAATTTAATAATTAATTAGATTAATTAATTTAATAATAATCATTTGAGAATTATTTAAGTGTAATTACTTAATGGAGGTAATTAAGGAATTAATTACTTAATGTAATTAATTTAGTTTAATGTGATTGTTTAAATTGATTAATTAAGTTTAATTAATTTTAAACACTGAATGATTTGATAATAACTACTTAATGTAATTAATGGATTGTAATTACTGTATTTAATTAATTGAAGATGATTCAAGTATGGAAGAAATTGGATCAAATCACTTAGTAATTAATCAATGGGTTGATTAAGATAATTAATTAAGAAAAATTAATTCATTTAATAAATTAATTAATGTTAGTAAATTACTGGATGTAATTAATTAGGAGTGATTAATAATTATGGTTTAATTAAAATTAATTACTTAAGGTAATTACTTTAAGTAAAATAGTTAATTAAAATATAATTAGAAATCGTTAATTTATATAATTAATGATGTAATTAAGGTTGATTAATTAAGATTAATTAATAAATAATAAGTGATTAAAGGTAATTAATTAATGTAATTAATTATAGTAAATTAATTAATTGGGGTAATTAAAGGTTAATTACTGTTTTGGGTTAAGTATAATTAATGTGTGAAAGGATGAACATATGAATGTAATTAAAGAATAATTAATCAAGGGTGATTAATTTGAATGATTAATTAATTTATTTGTAATAAATTAATGATTAGACAAGCAAGATTTATAAGGATGAAGTAATTAACTTAATTTATTTTAAATTAATTAAAGATGAATTAATTAATCTAATTCACTTTAAATTAATTAGAGATGGAAGTAATTAATTTAATTCATTTTAAATTAATTATATTGTGATTAAGTAAATCATTGCTTATGTATGAATGGATGATGTTGATTACTTGAATGCTTTGTGATCTCAGAAATGAGATAAGTTATGTTGTGTGGTATGAATGCTTTGGTTGCATTGTGGTAATATGGATTATCTATTTTGGTGATAGAATGGATTATCTGTTTATAATGATAATGTGTATTACTTGTTTATTATGATAATGTTGATTACTTGTTGTGATTTTTGAGTTATCTATCTGTGTGTATCTATACTATAAAGCAAAACCTTGAGTCAAACGGTCAAAGTGAAGCCTTTTTAGAACTTCCCAAAATAGCCATATTACTTCTTTTGGATAATCGGTTACACTAGGATATTAATGTAAATTCGTAAACTACGTAGTGGATACAATCAGTGGATACAATCTGCTTTGACGTTCTCATCCATAACACAAGTTTCTTTCTCTCTTAAATGTAATAACCGCAGTGTGAATTCAATGGTGGAAAATACTGGAAAAGCTGCAATATTGCTCTAACATATTTCTCAAGTGTAAGATCTTCAACACACTTTAATTATTTGATTTCTACGGCTTTGTTTTCATTATCTTAGGATCGATTTCAGTTTGACAATTTTATATCTACACAATTCTATGTAAATTTGACTTCTTTAATTTCATTTTTCTCTCTTCCAATTTTCGTTTTTAGATAAATAACTACAGATTTGGTTCATCTTCCTATTTCTATCACAAAAAATTCCAAATCTGGGAAGTTTTCCGTTATTCTTATTGTTGCAAAGTGATTTTACTGCAATGGCTGCAACAGCACAGGAAGAGCCAGCCGAATAAACATTTTTTCCCCCATTTTTTTATTCGCTCCTCAATTTTCATGCCAAACAGAAGTGATCATTTTCACCTCTCCCAAAATCATTTCACAGAAGCGGCAGCTTGAAATCGAAGATGAGTCCAACTCCGATGAAAAGAGGCATAAGCTTCTTGCTTTTAAAGAGTAATAAGTTTACTTTTAGAGGGTTTTGCATTTAATTGTACTCCTGATTTGTGCGTGGACTTAATCTTTAATTTGTTTTTTTATTTTCTTTCATAGAGCCGTATTGGACATTTTGAAAATGAATCAACTGTAGAATTCGTTAGGTGCTTTGATAGGAATAGCCGCAGAATTGTTTTCTTCTGAAATATTTGTAGCATGCAGTATTGAAAAACTACTTAAGTTATAAAAATTACTGATGACGCACAATGATGGTACCACTGGAACAGATGTTCGATTATCATCTATTTTGAAATTGAATTATACCACAGTCCATTTGATGCTATTGATACTATACTTTTCTTTATTATATAATTAATTATATCTTTTCATCAACTGCCTGATGCAGTTTTGAGAAGGACACCTACATTGACACTGTAATCGTTGAGGACAACCATGCAAGCATGCTGTGAAATCTATCAAAAATTTTAGGCAAGTTATACTCACATATTTTATGGTTAATTTCTATGCCCAAAGGTTTGATTAATAATTTCAATTTTATTATTATTTAGATATTTTGATTTCAGTACTATATTGACATTTGATTAATAGATAAGTTTATATTTGTGTAAATGATATGATCATCTCTTTATCTACTTTCCACATTTTAGCAGTTCCATTTTATCAACTGTTAATTTTCAATTCTTCCTATTGGTCGAGCATAAATTATGCCTTCATCTATTTCAAACACCATGCTCGAGAATAATACTTTACGTTCTCATGTGTTACAAGCATGTTTTATTAATTAATAATCCACTTAAACTATCTTCTTCTCCTATGATCAATCTTCTTGCTGTGAATTAGGTTTCTTTGCTATAATCAGAGATCTCGACTTCAGATTTGTAATTTTGTCCGTTTGCTTTCAATTTTCAGTTCCTTTTCGTTGGATTTTCTCTATATATTACTTCCATTTTGCAATACATATTATGCAGTGATATATTTTGTGGATTTTTCATATTTTGTTGATGTTCATTTTCAGATTTCATTTGATGCTTGGGGAAAAACCCTATTCCTGATTTTTTGGTTTTTCGCTTTGCCTGTGTTTATTGAGAACGAGCCAAGGCAGAACACAAAAAGGATTTGGGTGTTGTTTGGGTCCGTTTTCAATCCTCTTGATTCTGATGGAATTTATCGTGGCCATGTGATGATAGTGAGTCCTCTACTTTTAATTTGTTTATGGTTGTTGTACTGTGTTATCATTTTAATTTAACAGGTGATGTTTATATTCAAGCGATAAAGTTGTAAGATTAGAGAAAGAATGGTTTCATCCTGTGTCCACTTTATGTTCTCACAATTTTATTTCGTTAAGAAAGGTCAACATAAATAAAATAATGCACAGGGACAAGTTTTACAAATGGACAAATGGAAACAACGTAACACAAACTAAGTCCATCGTCCCACATGCATCTTCGGTTGCAGACAAACATAGATACTCACATAAGCATAAGAATAAATAAGTAAAGCAACATTAAAATAATATAATGCAAAGAACATCTTAGCTAAAGAGGTACAACCAGCAATAATGCCCACGTATTCACAATCATGTACATAACAGACATCCATTCATACAAATTTACATATTAACATTTTGATATATTCAAATTAGTTTCATTTTTTTTGCCAATGGTTAAACAAAGTATGATATAGAACAATTTAGATTCTCATTTCATAAACAGCAGCCAACCGGAAAAATGAAGATGTGCATACTTATTTAAAAGTCATTCACAGTTAACAGGCGCTTACAAAAAAATTAACGGGACATAGAACGTGCTGCCAACGCTCTAAAGTTTCATGTACTAGAATAAAACGTGTTGAGAGAAGGATGAACCCATTAGGAATACAACCGAAGGAGAGAATTATATTTATAGGTTTGCGATCCTTTTACGTAAACCAAAACCTTTAACGTATTATTATTATTAGGCTCTAGCCTTATTTTTGTTTTTATCGTTTGAATAGTGACAGGGAAAAACCAGCTAAAAATTGTCACTTCAAAGAGACCAAATAAAGAGAGTGAAAAAGGCAAGAGGAGATATGGTCAGTCATAGATGCAATTTTAAAGGGTATCAGTTTGTCCATTGTTATTATATGCTATACAAGTTGTTGTTTTGTTGCTATGTTTGATCGAAATTTAATTTAATGTCTATTATAATTTGAATTATTAATAGGTAATTAGCATTTATATTTGATGAATACTTCCGCCCCTCTCAGTAGTCCAATCTCTAAGTTGCTAGATTCCTAAATGAAAAGGTTGATGGCGACTTAAACTTCGTGGTTGAGGTATCTTCATTTTTCTTTAAATTTTTACACTTTTTTCGCTTTTTGGTAGTAATCTCCACCTTAAACTTAATGATTTCTTTCATTAGCTATAGGGATTTGTTTGCCGGTTTACTACAGTATTTGTCGGTAATTATTAATTATTTTTCTTATTTCTTCTTAACCAAGCCTTCTCATTACTCTCATTGGGAATAAAGACATATATAGGAGCAGTTGATGGTTCTGTTGAAGTTGGAAGAAGGAAAGTTGCAGCAGCTCGGATGAAAACTAAAGGCAAGGGATTAGAAGACAAAACAAAGTGATTAGGTATTTCTTTTCCTTACATTCAGTAAATATGTTTTTGGATTATTTGGAGTAGATGCAGCATGTTATAGCCTGCATAGTTCAACCTGAAAAATATGCTTGATTTCCTATACAACTTATTATCAGTTATTGTCAATGCATTTACGTAATGTTAAATTTGTATTCTTTATCTTAATATCAGTTCCTACTGACTTCTGATCTTTTTCTTTGTTTTGTTGTTTCCACCTTTTCAAATATATATTGCAGATGCCTGTTTTTCTTTACTAAGTTATTAAACCCGGTACTAATTTATGCCCTATTTTTATGTAGCATTCACATACAAAACCTCATCCCACTTCACCACCTTGATATGTTTTTTATTTTTCTTCAACCAGATCAACACAGAGCAATTGATAATGAAGGAATGCCACATACTCAACAACCAATATCAAGACTCTGCTGTATATTCACTTCAATGTCGAATTTCCAGCATCCGTCACACTTTCAACCGATCAACGCTATATTGTGGAATCACCTGAACAAAGCAATCATGGTAGGTCAATCTAAGGAGTGCAGCAGGCAAAGTGGAATCAGATTTTGAGGATTCTTTCACAACTGAAGTTACAATTTTCTCTTCATTTGGACAGGTTTTGCTGTAGAATCCCACTTCGATTCCTGCTGCAAATGAAAAATATAACAAAAGTGCTATGATAATTGAGCGAAACATGATTTCAGGCAGACTATGACTATAATGTTAAGAAAATGAACAGAGAGTGGAATGTAAAGAATTTTACTATCCTAAGTTTGTACATTCATTCATCAAGAACTCTGGATTGTAGCACATATTTGCGGCAATGCTGCTATTATTAGAAGGATTAAAGTGCAAGTTGCAAGTTAGTAGCAATCTTTTATATATACGAGTATGGTGGCACGTCCGTAAACCTTTTATGCTATATCTACAATAATCGGACAAATAAAATTAACCTTGCACTAGGTCAAAATCTAAAAGCTAATATGCCTTAATTAATTTCTTATTAAGTAAACTTGAAAATATGATAGATTATTCGTAGGTTAATATAGCTCAAAGGTGTTTCATCATTATCGGGTTTACCTATCGTCTTTCTTACAACACCTTATTTCTATTTAGTTGTCATATATTCTTCCTTTTATTTTCCACAATTAATGAAAACATTACTGTAATCTCTCACAATATCATAATTGTAACAAAGACAAAATACGTCACTTCCTTCTTTGCACACGTCCAACGGACATGCCACCATACTCGTATAGATAATTGAATTGTTTTAAACTTTAAAACAACTTGGCCTTAAAAGACACGTTTTGGATTTTGATGAGACCGAGATCGGGTTTTCATAATTGGTTATCCGAAAACCACATCGATCTAAATTAACGATAGGTCGTGAATCTCAAGTGAAGATAAAGATTCAGAGTGCAAGGGTTATCGTCGTTAACTCTGAGGGTGATTCCAAAATGAGTGTAACGAGATAATGCCTTCGATTTCGTTCGAACCTGGAACAAACTTATATGAATTGAATGCTTTCAGAACATCGTCAGTTAGACGATGAGCATTCTAAGTGATGTGTTCTATAAAGGTAATCGTAGCCTCAAGCCTCATCAAACGGGAATTGCTAAAAAAGGGGAGGTGCAGCAAGGCTAAGTGCGTCATGCCCAAGTAGGACGAGATTTTCTCCCCGTCTAGAGGTACCTTTTATTTCGGCTGTGTGGACGGTTGCGAGCTCCAACTGTTGGGGTTGTCTTGTGACGCAGCGGATAATTCGAAATAAACTTCAATCGATGAAATGTAGCAATCGGTGAGTTGAAGATACCAAAATGCCCAAGTTCGTTGATCCAAAGATACCGAACTCTAGCTATCTCAAACACGTTGATAGCGCACTATACCGTGTTCAAAGATCTACGATTCTTCGCACGTTGATCTAGCGCACTAGATTCCGTGAATCGGCTTCAACAAACGTGGATTCGAGCGCACTCGAATGACGTAAGTGGAGATAGGAGATTACACTCAACTACCAATTGGTATGAAAGCACAAAGCTAACAAAAGAGAAATTTTATTCAAAATCAACAACCCAAAAATTACAACACACGCGTATTTATAGGAGTTACAATCCAGTCCTTAAGTCGTATATGACCTATGACCTCCTTAGGTCGTTGCCGACCTATCAACAGTACACACGACTCATCATTTAAGTCGCACACGACTTAGTACATTACACACTTACAAGCAACATATCTCACGACCTATACTAAGTCGTTGCCGACTTATCAGATCACAGTTACATCACCTGTTCACAATTACAGACGACTCATCATAAGACGACTTAAGAAATAACGACCTAAAGACAGTACATGTTCAACGACTTAAGACAATACGACTCATATTTCTGCTACAGACGACTTACGACCTAAGTAAGGTCGTTAACGACCTAAGACAATAGCATAGCTTGCTTCTGGAAAAGTTAGATCGAGAAAGAGTTAGGTCGCCAAGTTTTTAGGTCGTGACTCGCTAGCTCGTCTCCCTTCACCACGTTAGGTCGTATACGACCTAATACGCCTTCATTAACTCGCAGCTTCTCCTCCTTAGGTCGGGGCCGACCTAAAATATGTTCTGGTTCCTTTAACCCGTTGTCTCTTATCTCGTTAAGTCGTAAACGACCTAGAGTGTCCCAGTTAGGTCGTGGCCGATTCACAATACCTTCAATAGGTCGTCGCTCCTCTTCACGTGTTCCGTTAGGTCGTAGGTTACTGCTGTTAGGTCGTGAACGACCTAAATTTTCTCTCTTAGGTCGTGCACGACCTAGGACTTGTGAATTTCTCGAATTTTCAGATTGCTCTGCATCATCCTCCCATGGTTGAGAAAAATTCGACCTCGAATTTGTACATTCTTCTTCATCTGATTGTTTATCCCCGTAATAAGGAACAAGATGTTTAACATTGAACACGTCAGACGTGTAAACCTCTTCTGGCAGCTTCAACTTATAAGCATTTTCATTAATTTTCTTCACAATTTCAATTGGACCAATTTTTCGCGCCTTCAACTTGTTGTAAGCACCCGCCGGAAAACGATCCTTTGTCAATACAGCATAAACCAAATCACCTTCCTTAAATTCAACATTTCGACGTTTCAAATCTGCAAACTTCTTATATTTCTCATTCGATTTCTCCAATCGTTCCTGAACGGTTCTATGACATTCAGTCAGCTCATCAACAAAATCAGTAGCTCGTTTAACTGTTCTCTTTGACTGTGGTACAGCTGCTAAATCCAATGGCCCCCTGGGTAAATTTGAATAAATAATCTGAAACGGACTGAATCCTGTGCTTCGATTTACTGCATGATTATGAGCAAATTCTGCCTGGCATAGTTTCATGTCCCAACTTCTCAAATTATCCTGTACAAGACATCGCAACAAATTTCCCAATGACCTGTTAACAACTTCTGTCTGCCCATCGGTTTGTGGATGATAAGCACTGCTAAACTTCAGTTTCGTTCCCACCACCTTCCACAAACTCAACCAAAAGTGACTCAGAAAACGAGTATCTCGGTCAGAAACAATAGATTCTGGTAAACCATGAAGTCGATAAATCTCCTTGAAAAATAGCTGTGCGACTCGAACTGCATCTGCTGTCTTCTTGCAAGCAACAAAATGTGCCATCTTTGAAAACCTGTCCACCACAACAAATATCGAATCATTTCCCCTTTGAGTTCTCGGCAAACCCAAAACGAAATCCATGCTGATATCAACCCATGGCTTAGATGGTACTGGTAACGGCATATACAACCCTGCATTCGTTGCTGTCCCTTTTGAAACTTGGCAAATATGACATCGCTCCACGAATCTTTCAACCTCTTTCCTCATCGACGGCCAAAAGTAAGACTGCGAAATCAACTGTAAAGTACGATCACGGCCAACATGTCCTTCCTCGTGCAATTCCTTCACAATCTTCATCCTCAAACTACAGTCCGGAATACATAAACGATTTCCTTTAAACAGAAAACCATCAACTAACATGAATTCATCGGTACTCCCATCCTTCACTTTTTCAACATATTTCACAAAGTAAGGATCTTCTTCAATCATCTCTGGCAACATTTCAAACCCCGTCACTTCCACCTTCATTGTCGTCAGTAAATGACTCCTCCTACTTAAAGCATCAGCTACTCGATTCGTCACCCCAGATTTGTGCTTAACGACAAAAGTAAACTGCTGTAAATATGCAATCCACGATGCATGTCTTGCTGAAATTTTATCCTGTCCCTGTAAATGCTTCAATGCTTCATGATCAGTGTAAAGAACAAATTCCTTCTGAAATAAGTAATGTCTCCAATGCTTAACAGCCTGAACAACAGCATGAAATTCAACGTCATATGTACTGTATCTCATCTTTGCCCCTGACAACTTTTCGCTGAAATAAGCAACTGGCTTCCCATTCTGGCTCAGAACTCCTCCAATACCAACCTTCGAAGCATCAGTATGCAATTCAAACAATAACTGAAAATTAGGTAGAACAAGAATTGGTGCAGACGTCAACAATTCCTTGATCCTTTCAAAGGCAACCCCCGCTTCCTCTGACCACACAAACTGTTTACCCTTCATGCAATCAGTCACTGGAGCCATCACGCTACTGAAGTGTGGTATGAACCTTCGGTAGAATGACGCTAGCCCATGAAAACTTCTCACTTCTGTAATTGTCTTTGGCTGTGGCCAATTCTTGACTGCTTCAACTTTGCTCTGGTCAACTTGAATACCTTTCCCTGAAACAACATAACCCAGGAATAAAACAGTAGGTGTCATAAACACACATTTCTTTGTAGCAGCATAAAATTGTTCTTCACGAAGAATAAGCAACACTTCTCTCAAATGTAGAACATGTTCCTCCGTACTCCTGCTATAAATCAAAATATCATCGAAATAAACCACGACGAACTTCCCAATGAATGGTCGAAAGATTTGATTCATCACCCGCATGAATGTACTTGGTGCATTTGACAAACCAAACGGCATAACCAACCATTCGTACAACCCCTCTCTTGTTTTGAAAGCTGTCTTCCATTCATCTCCAGGTCTGATTCGAATCTGATGATAACCACTCTTCAAATCAATTTTCGAGAATATAGTTGCCCCACTCAACTGATCCAACAAATCATCCAACCTCGGCATAGGAAATCTGTAACGAACAGTGATCTTATTCAAAGCTCTACTATCAGTGCACATTCTCCAAGTTCCGTCCTTCTTTGGTACTAACAATGCAGGTACAGCACACGGACTCAAACTTTCCTGAATACGACCCTGTTCAAGTAATTCTTCCACCTGCCTTCGTAACTCCTCATGTTCCTTCGGACTCATTCTGTAATGTGGTCGGTGTGGTAACACTGCTCCGGGAACAAGATCAATCTGATGTTGAATGTCTCTAAGTGGTGGTAACTCCTTTGGCAACTCCTCTGGAAAGACATCTTCAAACTCTTCCAAAACAGGCTTCACTTCTTCAGGAATCTCAACTTCTTCGCTACTCTCTCTCCCAATCAACAAAAACACTTCCGGTTCTTCCTCCACTTCTTTAACAAACTCCTTCAAAGTCAACAGAGTTTTTAATTCTTCAATCTCTTCTAGCTTGCTCTCCTTCTGCTGTTGCTTCTTAGGAACCAAAGTGATTTTAGTACCCTCGAACATGAAACTGTAACTGTTGGCACGACCGTCATGCTGAACTGCTCTATCAAACTGCCATGGTCTGCCCAACAATAAGTGACAAACATCCATATCTACGACATCACACAAAATCTCATCCTTGTACTTCTTCCCAATCGAAAAATTCACACAAGCTCTTCGACATACTTTCACTTCACCTCCCTTCCTTAACCATGCTAGCTTGTACGGTTTCGGATGTTTCTCGGTCTTCAAGTTCAACTTTCTAACTGCCTCTGAAGAAATAATATTATCACAACTTCCCGCATCAATAACGAACTTGCAGACTTTCCCCAGAATAGTGCATGTCGACTGGAAAATATTGCTTCTCAACCAACTACATTCCTCTTCTTGTTTTGGTGTCAAACAGCTTCTCCTCAACATAAGATTACAACCTTCATCACCCGACACTTCTTCTTCCTCCTCAACATAAGGTACATTTGAATACTCTGCCTCCCCACCATCATCTGCCTCAACCTCTGCAACCATGGTTCTCTTCTTTGGCTTCGGACACTCATTGCTTTTATGCCCCAACTCCTGACAATTATAACATTTGAAAACAGTACTAGCCTTCGCCTTCTCAACCTCCTTCACCACTGGCTTCGTAATAGATTTAGGAACATTAGAACTACCACTGGCCCCCTTCACCGGATTATTAGAATTAGTAAACACACCTCCTCCACGCCTTCCTTGTTTCTCCCAAGCCAACGCTCTTTGATGTGCTTCTGCAACGGATCTAGGATCGAACATATTAACCATATCCTGGATCTGCATTCTCAGTCCCCCAATGAATCTAGCAGTCAGCTGTTCTTCTGTCTCCATGATATCATTCCTGGCAATGAGTTGGTAGAATTCATCAGCATAATCACTAACAGACTTTGTCCCCTGCCTCAGATTCTGCAACCTTTGGTACATAAGTGACTGGTAGTTGTAAGGTAAGAAAGTAGATCTCATCAACTTTTTCATCTTCTCCCAAGATTCTATCTTTGACTTCCCCATTCGTTCTCGAGTAAGTTTAGTTTGCTGCCACCATGCCAATGCTCTTCCCCTCAGCCTTGTAGCAACTAACTTCACCCTTCTATTCTCCGGCACCTCCTTGAAATCAAAGATTTCCTCCACATTAGACAACCAATCTAAGAACTCCTCAGCAACCATTCCGCCTTTAAATTCTGGAATTTCCATTTTCATACCCGACTCCCAACGACGGTCATCCTCCACATCACGGTAAGAATTTCGAACTTGGTCTCGATCTCGATAATGAATACTTGCTCTATCACCCTCTTCAACAAAATCAAAGGTACGCCTACATCGATCTCGACTAACATCATCCCTTCTCTCATGCATGCTTCTTTGACTATGTCTCTCCTCATCTCTATATGCTTCATGGTCAAATTCACGTTGACTTCTTCTCTCTTCATGTGCATAGTCATGATGATCTCTTCGTGATGAAATTGATGTTTCTCTTCTATCTCTACAAGAATGTGGCGATACCCTCCTCGCTTCCGTAACCGATGGCGAAACTCGGTTTCCTCCATGGTTCGAGTTTGGTGATCTCCTTCTTTGATTCAAATCATTCATCAATCTCTCCAATTTACCAATGCCCTCATCAAATTTTTCATTAATACGTTGTTCCATAAGCTCGGCTTCTTCTCTACGATACAAAGCTTCAACGTTTTGATGACGATTAGCTCTCCTTGGTGGCATGGTTAAAATTTTCACAAACTTCAACAAATTGAACACAATACTTCAAAATTTCACACGATAAGGCAATCTAGGCTCAACTGTCTCGGCAATGCTTGTCTCGGCCTTGACTCTTCACAACTTTGCTTGGCTCGGTCAAGACTTGCCTCGGCTCACTCCAAAACCTTCAAAACTTTGGCGCGCAAATCACCAATTCAAAATCCAAACAAAATCCAACTCCTCGATCCAAAATGAAATGGATCAAACTCTCCAAACTTGATGCAACTTCAATATGAACACAATGAACAACTCCAAACTTCAAAAACTTCAAAAACTTGGCTCCAAGAATCAAACTTAGCTATGATTGGCTAAGTATGGCTCTGATACCAAACTGACGCAGCGGATAATTCGAAATAAACTTCAATCGATGAAATGTAGCAATCGGTGAGTTGAAGATACCAAAATGCCCAAGTTCGTTGATCCAAAGATACCGAACTCTAGCTATCTCAAACACGTTGATAGCGCACTATACCGTGTTCAAAGATCTACGATTCTTCGCACGTTGATCTAGCGCACTAGATTCCGTGAATCGGCTTCAACAAACGTGGATTCGAGCGCACTCGAATGACGTAAGTGGAGATAGGAGATTACACTCAACTACCAATTGGTATGAAAGCACAAAGCTAACAAAAGAGAAATTTTATTCAAAATCAACAACCCAAAAATTACAACACACGCGTATTTATAGGAGTTACAATCCAGTCCTTAAGTCGTATATGACCTATGACCTCCTTAGGTCGTTGCCGACCTATCAACAGTACACACGACTCATCATTTAAGTCGCACACGACTTAGTACATTACACACTTACAAGCAACATATCTCACGACCTATACTAAGTCGTTGCCGACTTATCAGATCACAGTTACATCACCTGTTCACAATTACAGACGACTCATCATAAGACGACTTAAGAAATAACGACCTAAAGACAGTACATGTTCAACGACTTAAGACAATACGACTCATATTTCTGCTACAGACGACTTACGACCTAAGTAAGGTCGTTAACGACCTAAGACAATAGCATAGCTTGCTTCTGGAAAAGTTAGATCGAGAAAGAGTTAGGTCGCCAAGTTTTTAGGTCGTGACTCGCTAGCTCGTCTCCCTTCACCACGTTAGGTCGTATACGACCTAATACGCCTTCATTAACTCGCAGCTTCTCCTCCTTAGGTCGGGGCCGACCTAAAATATGTTCTGGTTCCTTTAACCCGTTGTCTCTTATCTCGTTAAGTCGTAAACGACCTAGAGTGTCCCAGTTAGGTCGTGGCCGATTCACAATACCTTCAATAGGTCGTCGCTCCTCTTCACGTGTTCCGTTAGGTCGTAGGTTACTGCTGTTAGGTCGTGAACGACCTAAATTTTCTCTCTTAGGTCGTGCACGACCTAGGACTTGTGAATTTCTCGAATTTTCAGATTGCTCTGCATCATCTTGTTTGGGACTGTCCAGTAAGGGATGGTTCCGGCCTTGTGTTGCAGGGGATTGGGAGTGATCCTCGGTACGTTGATCTAGGCCACGTACTGTGACGGGCGGTACCCCTGTAGCCCTGCCATTGTATGGAATCCAAAATCCAATAAGTGCCCTCAGTTTTGATTGTATTACCTACTTTTGTGGCTATTAGCTGGAATTTAATAATGTAACAATTTAGGCTATTTCATATTTACTTGAAAACCCTAGACATATTATAATATCATTGGATTTCCTATAAAATGTTTTGGTTAGCGTAAGGTAAAAACTTTTCCATGTTTATGTGTGAGAAGTCTTACGTGATACCTTTCTTTTCAAAAGATTTTTGAAAGTTAAGCAACCTTAACCTGTTACTCACACCAGACCCATGTCTGACGCGGAGTTTATCTTCTGTTTTCTTAAACTCTTGGGTACTCAAATTTTTACGAGTAGCCAAGGGATTCAGGTTAGCTTTGATGAATTCTGGAGGAGCAATGGAGCAGGAGGCTTCTGCTTGTAGATATATAGTATTCCACTGTGTTGGTTTCTCTGAGTAGTTCCTTGTATTGTATCGAGTTGTATAACTAGACAGATGTTTATAACTGTCTAGTATGTGATGTGTAATCTGTGTAACTATGATAATTGTTGTATACTATGTAATATTTATGTTATTAATATAATTCGTTCCGCTGTTGAGGTTCTGATATTGTTTCTTCTTTCTTTTCTCTTTTCCATCCCTTTCTTTCTTCAAGATGATGCAATTTTATGTGGTGAGAAAGTCGGGTCTTCATAGAGAAAATTCTTTATTTTAGGAAATTAATTATTTAAAATTTGAAAAATATTTTTTTTGGCCTAGAATATCTATATGCGGTAACATACGATGATTTGGATTTTTGATGAATGCATATTCTAATTTACAAAAATTATTTAGCAAAAGAAAGAGCTAATAACCAACCGGTAACCATTAATTAGTTAAGAAGGCAACTAATAAAATCTAAAAGGAAAAGGGGCAAAAGCGCTTGTAAACCAATGATAAGTCGACATATAACATGGTTTGGTGTAAGGTGATTAGGTTAAGCGGCAAAAAAAGCCATTCTCAATTTAATTACAAAACAACCATTTAAGCTTGCGATAGCTTAAATAATTTGACATTCGATAGATGAAATAGTGGACATGCAATAGCTTGTGATCTTAGCCCTTTTCGTTACTCAATAGCTATTCAATAACTTTAGGCCATAGCATGCAATATCCAAATAAGTTAAGGAATCAATAGCCTTATGATCTTTATCGCTCGATAGCCGAAGAGTCAGATGTGCGATAGCTTTAAAAGTTTAACATTCAATAGCTGAAACAACTAACATGTGACAGCTCTAAAATATTAATATGCGATTGATTTACAAATTCAATATGCAATGCCGTAAAATGTTAACAATCTATAGCTTTTGGTGTGATAACCCGAATCTCTGGGCATATGTTATTGATATTAATTGGGTTAATTAATAGAAATATTGAATTGTAAATTTAATAAATGAATCCAATCGTAAATATTTATGGGTTATTTTAGATAAATAGTGTTAAATATATGTATTTATTTTGAATTGATCTTGAATTGGATTTTTTTATGTAATTTAAAGGATTGGATTTGAATTTGAAATTTTTATAAAAAAAGAAGAAGAAATATATCTTAAATATATGTTATATTAATTTGATCAAAAACATAAGTTATGTATAAATAAATGTTTATATAAATTCATATGTATATTTGCAAAAATCTAAAGCTTATTTAAATAAAATAAATACACATTATATTTATGTGAATATTACATAATTACTTATTTATAACTTAAATAAATTTATAAATAAGAAAGTATTGTAAACAAGAGTGTATATGTGTGAGATAATTAGAACTTAAGGGGTTAAGTTTAAAATTTTAATAAAATTTAAGTAAGTGTACAAAACAAAGTTATAAAATTTATTTAAATAAGGACTTAAACACATTTATTTAGCAAATGACATTTGCAAAGTCATGAATATAGAAAATAAACACTTGTAAGCTTATGTAACAAGTGGCAAAGTTTTTTTGAAATTGCAAAATGAAGGGAAAAATAGCCATGCCGTTTTCTCATCTTTCAACTGATCTAAAAAAAATATATGTCAAAACCTGTCAACAAAATTCAAACAAGAAAATCAGCAAACCAGAACTTGTTGGAAAAAAAAAAGTAAATTGAAACATCTAAGCAGATCAAGGTGAATCCATCTCAGTTTTTGAGCAAGATTTCAAATTATTTCGGTTTTACAAGTTTTCAGAAGATCATATCAACTCAGTTTCAAAGATCTAGCAAATCAAAAAATAAAAATAAAAAATTTTGCAGCAGTTTTATTTAGAGACAAGGCTGCTTTGTTCAAGAAGATAAGGTGAATAAAAATTGATACATCTTGATCTAGCATGCAATGATTCTTCTAAGTATGATTCGAATTATGTTGTGCATGTCATTTTAAAATGATTTTAAGTATGTGTATGTGGGTTAATTTTATATACATGACAGGAACATAAAAGTAAGTCTCTGCCCAAACTGAAAACAGTGATGGAAAAAAAATTCAAATCTGGATTTTTACTTTGTCTTTGGAAAACATGCTTGAAGAAATTGTAATGGTTTGAATATATATACATATGGGTATGTATATATATGTATATATGGGAGTAGGTATGCGTGTGCATGTCTGGAATATGGGCTTTTGCTCTGTTCCAATTTTTCAAGGTTCAAACCTTGTTTTGAAAATCAAATTCCTATTGTTTAAATCCTTTAGAGACCTTGGTGTCTAAATAAAATGTGATTGAATTGGCAAGATTTTAATGCTAAAAATATCTTAAGTAGTAAAAATGATAGAGTTGTCTGGAAATTTAAAAATACAGTAAGTCATATTTTTGTTCAAATTTTAATTGATAAAAATTTGGGATGTTAGTTTACACAAATCATGAAGTTTAAGATCAAAGTCAAAAAATTTAGTATGATGGATCGTGGAAAATTTCGAATTGATCGAAATTTGCAAATTTGGCAAATTCTGGAGTTTGGTGGCATTTGAATGATCGGGGTTTTCGTGAAAGCTGGTTCTTGGATTGGGAATGATGGAAAAAATGGTTGAAGATTTTCTCGGGCATGGCGGAGATGAAACGAGGGTGAACTAGGGTTTCCTGCCTGTTGGATTCGTCGGAATTTTTGGATTGCATTCTCCATCGTGGTAGATGCGAGCTCGATCGCGAGCGGACTAATAGTCGCGTAAGCCTTTGACGGAGGTTAGCTTGGAGTATTGTAACCGCCAGCGACAAGAGACATTGACATTAAGGGACGATTGATGATCTGATTTTGGGTTTAGTTGCGGTGACTTGCTTGATTTCGTGCTTGAGGTAGCTTCTTACATCTGGGTGGATGAGGGCGATGGTGAGATCATCGCCGACTTGCCTGAGGTCATAATACCTACCGGAGCAGCGGCGACGCTTTGTACACGTGCATGGTGGTGACACGAGGAACTGGGTTGGGAAGGATGGTGTTGTCTCGGAGGGGATCTCGTGTGTTTTTATGCCTTGACTCGAAGTAATTAGAGACGAGAGAAAACTCGTGAGATTCTCAGAATTTTTGCAGTTTGAGCTCGGGTAAGCATTGATGCCGAGTATTGTTAGTAGATTAGCATGTTTAGGATATTTTAGTTATAAGCAGAAATCAGATTTCTTTTGGCAAGGAAACCATGGTTATGAAGTGGTAATTAAAGGAGATAAAAAGAGTTTTGAAGAATAATTTAATGGAGGATGAATTACTTAATGAAGTAATTAAATAAATAATGGTGTTGACGGAAGTAAATCAAAAAAAATGATCACTTAGTGTAAGGATTAATTGAGATTAATCAATTACTAACTTAAGGTTTGTTAATTTACAGATAAGGAATAATTAATCTATAATTAAAGATTGATTAATTCGTTATGGATTTATAAATTTGTATTGGGAGATATTGATTAATAATTTTGGTTATTAATCAATAGTTAATGGATAATTAATCAGTTAATTAAAGATTAATTAATTGATTTATCGGGTAGTTAAGGGATAAATTACCCAGTTGTAATTAATAAGATACATGTGATTTATTAATTGATATTTAATTAAAGATAGTCACTTGGTAATTGATTAGGTTTGATTACTTAATAAGATTGGTAGGTGTAATTACTTAGTGAAGTAATTAATGGATAAATTAGTGAATGTAATTAATATAAGATAAATTAATTAGGAAAAGTAATGAAGGATTCATTACTCGGTGTAATTAATCAAAGAATTAATTAAAAAGTTAACTAATTGAGGTAAGTAATTGCAGGATTGTTGATTACCGTTTATGATTTAATAGGTCTGATTAATGATGTAATTAAGGGCAAATTTCTGAAATTGTTTGAGGACAATTAATCGAGGATGATTAATCAAGATGGATAATTAAAGAATATTAGTAAATTGATTTGTAATTAATGGTTTAAGTAAAGGTAATCTAAGTGGATGAAGATTTGTAATTAATTTGACTAGAGGTAAGTTAAATAAATTTGGAAATAATCCATCTTGCTTATGAATGATTGAATGCTGATTAAATGACTTGAATAGATTCATATCTGTGATATGAAATGTTCTGTAATATGATACATTGTGTTGAACAATGATAATGTGGTTATCTATGATGAAATACTATGTAAAGTGACATCCGACATTTAAAAGTAAATTGTATTCACTTGAATAACTTGGTATCAAATGATGTTGGATTCGAAGAGACCGGAGTCGGGTATTAGTTAATACACGAAACCACTTCGATTCTTTATAAATCGATGAGTGAAATCAATAAGCTGTAATGGAAGGATTTAAGTGTATTGGACCATTTAATCTAAGTTTTGGTACTTAGAAATTGTTGTGTGAAATAAGTGGAGTTTAACAGCTTGTGAAGTTGTAAATCTATATATGAGTTACCCGGGTTTTAATTAGGTTGTATGTTTTGGTATTCCTTGTTAAATGAGTTTACTCACGTTGGTTTACAGCCTGACCTGGGTGTTACTTTGATGTAATGCTTGGGTCAGACCGTGTATTACAGATTTGCAGGTAAGGACGTTCTAGAGCTCAGGAGGAGAGCTAAAGGAAAGAAACGTATAGAGTGTTTATCCATTGTGATATATATTGTTATTTATACTTGATAAGTTATTTTAAACTGTCCAGTGTTGTGAAAATGTTGTAACTCTTATGTAAAATGTAAATATACTGATACAGCTCTGCTTTGTAAACTGTTATTTATTTGCTATTATATTTAGTCCGCTGCGAATGTGAGATTGTGTGTTTCTTTTCTGTTCTTCTTCTTCTATCTCTTTTCTTCCTTTCTCTAACTATCTAGAATTTTCGGGATCGAAATTTCCGGATCGTTACATTTGGTATCAGAGCTGAAGGTTAAGCGAGAACCTTGGCTCTGGTGGGATTACTCATTAAGGATAGGGTAAGTGGTACCCTAGGATGAGTTGAGTGTATATATATGAGAGAACATACTTGTTATTTTCTTATATAAAGGTTTTTAAATGATTTCAAAAATAAATGAATCTTATATAAGAAATAGATTATCTATTATATTAAGGAAATTGGTTGTAGTATTAATTAAACTAAAAATAATAGTAAGAATTAAGAAGTAATAGAATGCAACCAAATTGAAATTGGAATTAAATAAAGATAAGTTTAAAATGGATTCAAACTAAAATTGAAACCTTGAATTGGAGAAATATTTCAAAATAAGATGAATTAGAATTGGTTTCAAACCAAAGAAATATATGGTTACTGTGTTTAATAATGGAATGATTGTTCTTCAATAAACAATAAAATGTTTTATGGAAATAACCATTTGATGAGAATATCTTGTAAATTAGAAAGGATGGAAATTGAAGTGGATTTAAAATTGTGAAGTTTTGAATTCTAAATTTAAACATTTGAATTGATTTCAAATGTTAAAGGAGATAATATTATTCAAACTATTTTGAGTATGATCTTATTTTAAAATAAGAGATGTTATTTAATATATTCAAATGAAAGGGTCCTATTTCAAACCAGGGTTTTATGAAATTTTAAAAGGATTTGTTTAAATTAAAATCCAAAGGTGGTTTAAATTTTTAAAGTATAAATTGGTATGTAAAAGAAGTTAATATGTATATATGTGGACATGCATAATATCAAATATGATTTGAAATAAACTCTAAATGGTGAGTTTTGAATTTGGAATAAGATATGATACTCAAGGTGATAAGTTTTTGAACTTAATAAGCGGAAAGATTATTTATGAGAAGTTTAAATTTTGAAATGGAAGTTCATAGGTAAGGTTGACTGGATTAATTGAATTGAGTTTAACTTGGGAAAAGTTAAATATGTTGAGATGTTCAACCTGATTTGTAAATTTTAAGGTGAAATTAAGATTTAACTTGGGAAGTTAAATGGGTCATTGTAATTGAGAGTTTGTGTGATCTCAAATGGGTTTGAGATCTAGAATTTGAATTGAAATTAGTTCAAATTGAATTTGATTTGAAGTAATTGAAATTGTGATTGAGGATGTATGTGTATAAAATTCGAATGGAAAGTTTGAATTGGATTAATTTAAAATGATTTGAAATTGAAGTGGTTCAATTTGAAATTAGTCCGAATTGATTTGAATAATTAGGAATTGTAATTAAAATTGAATAATTTTAAATTCAAATGGAATTTGAATTGAATTTGGGAGGAAATCAAGAATAATTCTACTTGATTTGGAAATGGTGTTTGAAATTGGAATTAATTCAAACTGGAGTTGAAATGAATTGAAACTGGAACTAATTCAATTGAAATTTATTGGAATTAGTAGAAATTAGAGATCAAGGTTGAATAAAGTTAAATTTTGAAAGAAACCGAGGTTAATCCAACTTGAATTGGGGTTGAGTCAATTTCAGTGGAAATTTGAAGTTATCTAAATTGGAATTGGGTCAATATAAATGGAAGAGGAATTTAAAATGAATTGATGAGAATAGAGATTGGGAAGTGAGCAGTTTTGACTCTGGGCTATTTTTTTAATATAAATTGTTTTTATATAAACCTATTTTTCCAAGCTATTTATTATATATACAACCTTTCTTTTAAAAGCCAAAACTATCTTATACTTGTTTTACAATTATTTTTGGAACTGTTTAACAATTTTCCAACTGTTTATAAACTAATTACTATCTTACTATTATTTTGCAATTATCTAAGATTTCTATAATTATTTTAACTATTTTCTGAACTATTTTACACCTATTTTACAAACTTGTAATTATTTTCCAACTACTTATCTATTTTTAAATTTCTCAAGCTATTTTCTAAATAAACTAGTCGGAGTTCAAATTGTTATTGGTTTAATACCCAGTTGAGATAAGAATAGAGGTGATAACCCAAATGGATTGAATCAATTGTGAGTAAGTGAATGAAAATCAAAATGAATGTGAATAGAAATGGAATTAATTTGGCTAATAACCAATAAGACAAATACGTAGGGTGTACATATGTTATTTTACTCGCATAGTGATTTGATCCAGATTCGAGCACAGAATTTCGAGATAGTTATATCGATCCGAGTGGGATTCTTTTTCACTCGATTTTCGAGAAAGAACCTGGTTATGGATTATTGATTGGTTCTGGATATTCTCTATCATAGTTATGACTATGCAAGGAGAATGACGGTTTCTGATCAAGAAACCAGATCTGAGTCCGCATTAGGAAGTCGGGTGGACGATACTAGTTCGGAAGTGAAATTGTGTGGTCGAGTGAGCGATCAGATTGGTATAGCATACAGATGATATGTGTACATCGTACGGATTGGAATGAAATTGATATTGAAGTTTGTGGATAAGAAATTTGAAATGGTTTTTTTTGAATTGAAAATATATTTTGTGAAATATATGAGGAAACAAAATAGAAATTGAATATTTCTATGGTAGAAATTTACTTTATGGAAGTAAGTAATATGGTTAATGATTTTATAGAGTAATCAAATTTGAATATTTGATTTTGAGTAAACAAAGTTAAATATCTTTGTTTTATAAAATGAAACTCCCCTTGTTGAATCTATTGCTAGAAGAAAAAGGGTTTTTGAAAATATTTGAAGTATAAAAGGAGTTTTATACAAGTTTGAAATGATCCAATGTTTTAAAAATATATATCTGTATATATATAAAGGATCTTATGAAGATTTTAGAAAGGTTTTGGGAACCTTTTTATTTGGAAAGGCTTTTGAGTTTTGGTAAAATCAATATTGGATTCGGAAAGCCTAATTTGAGAATTATCGATTTTGGGATAATCGATTTTGTGTAAAGAAGCCTTGTATGAGATCATACTAGGTGTATGATTTGAAGATACTATATGTGTATAGTATAAAATGTTTTGATGATGGCTTTGGGGAAAAAGACGCTTCCTTGAAATGAACTTCTCAGGAGTACCACCGGGTGGTGCTGCCTTGAGCCCGAAGGGGGGTTCTAAAGTTGATCCTGTGAGGAGTCCAGACTAAACTAGTTCCTGGGGATCTTGAGTAGGGGTTACCATAGCGAAAGTCATGTGTGTCGCTGAGAGCCAAGGCCTACGTTTGATTTTATATCGGTAGACTGCGACCTATGGTATAACATAGCGAAAGTCGTGTGTGCCGCTAAGAGCCAACAGTCTGCATTTTATTTTATATCGGCAGACTATGACCTATGTAGGAGTGGAGAAGTTTCATTTTGACAGCGAAAATCAGAGGCCGTTGAGAGCCTGCAGTTACATGGACTTTGCCGCGATGGCAACGTAACCCTGGATGTAACTGTGATCTGTTGTGTGAGTTCCATGGTGTAATCAAGAGGCCGCGGAGAGCCTGCAGTTACATGGACTTTTGCTGTGACGGCAACGTAAACCTGGAATGTAACTATGACCATGAATGGGGGTGATGATTTCCAGAGCATTCTCACCAAAGATATATCCTCTATTTTCAAAAAAACCGTTTTCTATATTTTCAATAAAATTATTTTTCAAGCATTTTCACTGGGTGTTAAAAACGAGTCTGCTAAATACTTATAGAATTTCAATCGTACGCCTGATCAACGTATGACCGAATTTCTATGAGAACAAGGATGGACTGGTCGAAACATCGAGTTATAAAAAGTATTTTTATAAAACTATTTCAGTAATATATATATATATATATATAAAGTGTTTTAAAAATTTCTTAATAAAAAGAGTTTATAGAAAAATTTGTTCGATTTTTTTTAATAATTATCAACTTAATAAAATTCTGGATTCATTACTTTTCGAGGACGAAAAGATTCAAAGGGAGGAGGAATGTGATAACCCGGATTTCTGGGCATCTGTTATTGATATTAATTGGGTTAATTAATAGAAATATTGAATTGTAAATTTAATAAATGAATCTAATCGTAAATATTTAAGGGTTATTTTAGATAAATAGTGTTAAATATATGTATTTATTTTGAATTGATCTTGAATTGGATTTTTTTTATGGAATTTAAAGTATTAGATTAGAATTTGGAATTTTTAAAAAAAAGAGAAGAAAGTATATCTTAAATATATGTTATATTAATATGATCAAAAACATAAGTTATGTACAAATAAATGTTTATATAAATTCATATGTATATTTGCAAAAATCTAAAGCTTATTTAAATAAAATAAATACACATTATATTCATGTAATATTACATAATTACTTATTTATAACTTAAATAAATTTGTAAATAAGAAAGTATTGTAAACAAGAGTGTATATGTGTAAGATAATTAGAACTTAAGGGGTTAAGTTTAAAATTTTAATAAAATCTAAGTAAGTGTACAAAACAAAGTTATAAAATTTATTTAAATAAGGTCTTAAACACATTTATTTAGCAAATGACATTTGCAAAGTCATGAATATAGAAAATAAACACTTGTAAGCTTATGTGACAAGTGGCAAAGTCTCTCATTTGAAATTGTAAAATGAAGGGAAAAATAGCCATGTCATTTTCTCATTTTTCAACTGATCTAAAAAAAAATATGTCAAAACCTGTCAACAAAATTCAAACAAGAAAATCAGCAAACCAGAACTTTTTGGAAAAAAAACTGAAACATCTAAGAAGATCATGGTAAATCCATCTCAGTTTTGGAGCAACATTTCAAAGTATTTCAGTTTTACAAATTTTCAGAAGATCAGATCAACTCAGTTTCAAAGATCAAGCAAATCAAAAAAAGAAAAAAAAATCAAATTTTGCGGCAGTTTTATTTAGAGGCAAGGCTGCTTTGTTCAAGAAGATAAGGTGAGTAAAAACTGATACATCTTGATCTAGCATGCAATGATTCTTCTAAGTATGATTCGAATTATGTTGTGCATGTCGTTTTAAAATGATTTTAAGTATGTGTATGTGGGTTAATTTTATATACATGACAGGAACATAAAAGTAAGTCTCTGCCCAAACTGAAAACAGTGAAGGAAAAAAAATTCAAATCTGGATTTTTGCTTTGTGTTTGGAAAACATGATTGAAGAAATTGTAATGGTTTGAATATATATACATATAGGTACGTATATATATATGTATATATGGGAGTAGGTATGCGTGTGCATGTCTGGAATATGGGCTTTTGCTCTGTTCCAGTTTTTCAAGGTTCAAACCTGGTTTTGAAAATCAAATTCCTATTCTTTAAATCCTTTATAGACCTTGGTGTCTAAATAAAATGTGATTGAATTGGCAAGATTTTAATGCTAAAAATATCTTAAGTAGTAAAAATGATAGAGTTGTCTAGAAATTTAAAAATACAGTAAAGTCATATTTTTTTTTCAAATTTTAGTTGATAAAAATTTGGGCTTTTATTCCTTGATACTATTTGTTTACACAAATCATGAAGTTTAAGATCAAAGTCCAAAAAATTAGTATGATGGATCGTGGAAAATTTCGAATTGATCGATTTTGCAAATTGGGCAAATTCTGGAGTTTGGTTGCGTTTGAATGATCGGGGTTCTGGTAAAAGGTGGTTCTTGGATTTAGAATGATGGCAAAAATGGTTGAAGATTTTCTCGGGCATGGTGGAGACGAAACGAGGGTGAACTAGGGTTTACTGCCTGTTAGATTCGTCGGCATTTTTGGATTGCATTCTCCATCGTGGTAGATGTGAGCTCGATCGCGAATGGACTAATAGTCACGTGAGCCTTTGACGGAGGTTAGCTTGGAGTATTGTAATTGCCAACGACCAGAGACATTGACATTGAGGGACGATTGATGATCTGGTTTTGGGTTTAGTTGCGGTGAGTTGCTTGATTTCGTGCTTGAGGTAGCTTCTTACAACTGGGTGGATGGGGGCGAGTGTGAGATCATCACCGACTTGCCTGAGGTCGTAATACCTACCGGAGCAGTGGCGACGCTTTGTGCACGTGCACGGTAGTGACACGAGGAACTGGGTTGGGAAGGATGGTATTGTCTCGGAGGGGAACTCGTGTGTTTTTACGCCTTGACTCGAGGCAATTAGAGACGAGAGAAAACTCGTGAGATTCTCGGAATTTTTGTAGTTTGAGCTCGGGTAAGCATTGATGCCCAATATTATGAGTTGATTAGCATGTTTAGGATATTTTAGTTATAAGCAGAACTCAGATTTCTTTTGGCAAGGAAACCATGGTTACGAAGTGGTACTTAAAGGAGATAAAAAGAGTTTTGAAGAATAATTTAATGGAGGATGAATTACTTAATGAAGTAATTAAATAAATAATAGCGTTGACGGAAGTAAATCAAAAAAAATGATCACTTAATGTAAGGATCAATTGAGATTAATCAATTACTAACTTAAGGTTTATTAATTTGCAGATAAGGAATAATTAATCTATAATTAAAGATTGATTAATTCGTTATGGATTTATAAATTTGTATTGGGAGATATTGATTAATAATTAGGGTTATTAATCAATAGTTAATGGATAATTAGTCAGTTAATAAAAGATTAATTAATTGATTTATTGGGTAATTAAGGGATAAATTACCCAGTTGTAATTAATAAGATACATGTGATTTATTAATTGATAATTAATTAAAGATAGTCACTTGGTAATTGATTAAGTATGATTACTTAATAAGATTGGTAGGTGTAATTACTTAGGAAGTAATTGGTGGATAAATTGCTGAATGTAATTAATATAAGATAAATTACATAGGAAAAGTAATGAAGGATTCATTACTCGGTGTAATTAATCAAAGAATTAATTAAAAAGTTAACTAATTGTGGTAACTAATTACAGGATTGTTGATTACCGTTTATGATTGAACAGGGCTGATTATTGATGTAATTAAGGGTAAATTTCTGAAATTGTTTGAGGACAATTAATCGAGGATGATTAATCAAGATGGATAATTAAAGAATATTAGTAAATTTATTTGTAATTAATGGTTTAAGTAAAGGTAATCTAAGTGGATGAAGATTTGTAATTAATTTAATTAGAGGTAGGTTAAATAAATTTGGAAATAATCCATCTTGCTTATGAATGATTGAATGCTGATTAAATGACTTGAATAGATTCATATCTGTGATATGAAATGTTCTTAATACGATACATTGTGTTGAACAATGATAATGTGGTTATCTATGATGAAATACTATGTAAAGTGACATTCGGCGTTTAAAAGTAAATTGTATTCACTTGAATAACTTGGTATCAAATGATGTTGGATTCGAAGAGACCGGAGTCAGGTATTAGTTAATACCCGAAACCACTTCGATTCTTTATAAATTGATGGGTGAAATCAATAAGCTGTAATGGAAGGATTTAAGTGTATTGGACCATTTAATCTAAGTATTGGTACTTAGAAATTGTTGTGTGAAATAAGTGGAGTTTAACAACGTGTGAAGTTGTAAATCTATATATGAGTTACCCGGGTTTTAATTAGGTTGTTTGTTTTGGTATTCCTTGTTAAATGAGTTTACTCATGCTGGTTTCCAGCCTGACCCGGATGTTACTTTGATGTAATGCTCGGGTTAGACCGAGTATTACAGATTTGCAGGTAAGGACATTCTAGAGCTCACGAGGAGAGCTAAAGGATAGAAATGTATAAAGTGTTTATCCGTTGTGATATACATTGTTATTTATATGGGATAAGTTACTTTAAACTGTCCAGTGTTGTGAAATTGTTGTAACTCTGATGTAAAATGTAAATATACCGATACAGTTCTGCTTTGTAAACTATTATTTATTTGCTATTATATTTCGTCCGCTGCGAATGTGAGATTGTGTGTTTCTTTTCTGTTCTTCTTCTTCTATCGCTTTTCTTCCTTTCTCTAACTATCTGGAATTTTCGGGATCGAAATTTTCGGATCGTTACATTGAGCATCTGATGGATATGGCACACGGCAGTTCCTTGACATTTCATAGCATTTCGCATGTGACAACAATTAAACATTTTAATTTGCAATAACCTAATGTCATCATGAGATAGTTATATGGAACCATCATCTATAGGACTTCATTAACATGTGATAACCATGTAATGTTAATAAGCGATATTTAACGATGATAATAGATTCTAAGTAAATTGGTGAATTTTCCTATAAGTTTGGAAGATATCTTTCTGATAAAGTTTGAGAATTTCATATATATGAAATGACCATAGAGAATAATAAGTTAAAATGGGATAACTTATTTAGAGGGTAAAATTGGGATTAAGCTTAAAAAACTATAGCATGATGAGTGTCAAGTAAGACGATAAAATGTAGGTGTAAGGCCTTATGGGTATACAGTGCCGTAATACCTCCTGATCGGGAGGCTACCAGAGAATACTCCATAGGTACAACACGAATAGAAACTTGTACTGGGCGCGATAGGGTAGGTGACATGGCACAACTAGACAATGCCATGGTAGATATACCAATTACGCATCTGGGCTGGTGGTAATGCGTAGCTACTACTATCACCCACCTCGGACAAACTCCCCCTAAAATCAATGAAATCAAAAGTGGCCACCGAAACAATCCGAAGTCAGAGTATAATATCGAAGATGAGTATCCGACCAGAGGAATGACCTCATTGGCCCGAGAATCGCTCCTGTTTTAGCCACCTTATGCCAACTCACGGGAGTCGGGTCCACGTAATTACCTCAAAGGAAAACGCCGCCGCCATCCTACTTCATTCCGGAATCACCACCGCGTACACGGTTGTTAAAGTGGTTTTCGAGGTTCGCAGAGAGTATGACAACTTCCGATCCCGGTCTCTTCAACAACCAATCGTTATTATAACACCGTGGTTATTTCAAAATAACTTATAACTTAAAGCTAGAATATAATATCTCTTTCAAACCATATAAATACGATATCATTTATATTTTTAAAACCCAAATCAATATGATATCATTTTTATTTTATAAATTTCCCTTTCCCAAAATCATAATATTTTCGAATATATATATGTATATATACCTTGAAACCATAGCTTTGAAACATAACTTTTAATACTTAATGGTTCAAATACTATATTACTTTATAAAAAAAACATCTTCTTTAAATTTCACAATAAATTCCCAATATCAATTTGAACCTCCAAATAAACCATTTTAATTCCCATATATTTCAAAGCTTAAGTATTCTATATTTCAAAACTTTATAGTTTATATATTTCAATCTTTAAATATTCCACTATTTCAAAATGGATTCTTTGATAATTTAATATATATCAAATTCAATTCCTATTGTTTAAATTTGAAATATTTACTTACTAAAAAATATTATTTAGGTAAAACCCTTAAACTTCAATATCAGGATACTCTTTTAATTAAATTAACTTGATAATATTATTTAAATCAATTTGATATTCATTTAAATCCTATAATCAAAAATCAAGTTATAAGACCATACCCTTTAAATCTTAATTTATTTACATTTCAAAACAAATTTTTGAGAAAATTTTCAGATACTTTAATTCAAATCATATTCACATTTATCTTCAACCTTACTTTTATTTAAGTTATTATAAACTCTATATACAATAGAAATTCAAATATATTTTTAACCATATTATAGAGACGAAATCAACTTCACTATTTAGCTTATTATAAAATTCGAAACAAGTTTTTACAAAGCTAAATTCAAGAATTTTTACTATATATATATCAAAATTTAAATATTTATTAAACCGTATTCTTTCCAAAACCATAGAAAATCATTTCAAAAATATTTTTTTATACATATACCGCGGTGCCTGTATATAATTGTCTATCCTATGGTTAAGTGATACGGATGTTTATCATTTCAACCCGCAATTTAAAAATAAAAATGCGATTGTATATCATTTAAAACCACAATCCCGAATGAAATAAAAATGCATAATAACTTGCAGTTATATAATATAAATATGGCATCCATTCATCCATCATATCAGTCATCAAACATTCATCAATTTATCATCCAATTCAAACAATCACATCAATAAATAATAATTAATTACCGACAGTTAATTTTTCAATAATGAATTAAATAACTGTTTAATCGTAGTTTATATGCAATAATAAAATTTAACTAAAATTTTAACTGGCAGTTTTAAATGCAATGAATACATTAATTAACAATTAACTGGCAGTTTTAAATGCAATAATGAATTAAATAACGCGTAAATTAAATGAATGCAATTTAACTGAGAAAATGATGAAATATATGCCAAACAATTATAAATAAAATTTTAAACACATCACAAATCAATTTAACCAACATAAGAAATCTTAGAAGTTGTGAGTGGGTTAAAACACTCACCATTGGGATTTAAATTGAATTCAAATCCAATTTAAACCCAAAAATTTGACCGTATCAGAATTCGTCCAAACCAGCGCCATCCAATCCAGAATTTTATTACGTTCCTAAAAAAAACACCGCGTAAATCGGTGTTGGTATGTGAAAGATATTGCGAAAATTGATATTGAATTTTCATATTAAAAATTAAAAAAAGAGGACACATTAACTCACCCTCCACGTCATCATCTTCCCATACTCACGCAATAGTGACAAAACCCGCAAGCTACAGGATACGCGATCCACTACACGCGTTTGCTTCTGCTCGACCCAGTAACGCGTGTCAAAACCACGAACCACCACGTCCTCGCTGCCGACGTCGGCCAACGCCGCACCCTCCCTAGCCGAGGCCCCCCTCGCGACGACTTCCCGCTCGCCCAAATCAGTAGCTTCCGTCCAAAGTTTCAAACCCTAATCCAATTTTTGCATGCAATCGGACCGTTAACTTTACGAACGAACGCCGCAGATCGACTCCCCTCGGTCCCCTCTACAATGCCCAGAAATAATTCGACGATCCGACTAGCTTGTTCGCGGCGATGATGAACGGCCGAGAATAAATGATTACTTTCTGAGAAAACGATAACTCGAATTAAAAAATGAATTCCACCAAGAGATTACGCTCATTGAGAGCTTCAATATATATATTTTTTTGAATTTTTTCGAGGACTTTGAAATTTTAGGCTTTGGACTTGATTTGGGAGTGGATCTGAAGTTATGTTGTCTGCCATTGAGGAGGAGAGAGTTGAGATATACGTACAGCCAAATGAAAATGAGGGGAATTAGGGTTTATAACGATATATTTATAGGCAAAGTTGAAATAGGATGGATCGGATAAGATAGACGTACGCGCTAAACTATACATGGCCCGACAAGCCCATTTAGACTCCGGAACGTAATTGGGTAAACCCATATATCAAAATAGGCGTTTTAAAATATTTTAAATGAATAGAAAAGGTTTCTCGTCCAAATTCCATCTTATGGAGAAGTTATGCAAAATCTATATTTTTTCAAAATTGATTTCAGTTGATTTCAAATGCATAAATTTCAAGGCGTTTCGAGTCCGTACGATCAAACGACAAGTCCGATCGCTACGAAACTTGCAACCTTATAATAATTCACCATTACGGATCCGTTGAAACTGATTTCGTCGAAATTCGAGTCAATGGCCAAAGTGGCTATTTTTATATTAATTAAAAAAAATTACAATTAATTTATTTAATCAAACTTTAAATTCAAATTCTAAATTTTGTAAATTTTAACACCTTTATATTTCTCAAACATTTGCAATGATTTAAACAAAATATAAATGTCAAAGCGGAGAGGATAAATTTATCAATTCCAATATTAACCTCAGTTTCATTGAATTCCAAATTTATAAATTTAATCTCCAAAAATTCTATTAAATTCACTTTCATTCTATTATTCAATTCACTATCATTAAACGGATAAAATATTGGATTTACACTATTACCATAATATTCTTACATTCCATTTAACTTTCTATTAACGCAATAATTAGATGTTTGATTCCATTTAATTCCAATAAAACCTATTATTATACACTAATTTCCAATATATTGACGCAACTTAAATTTGCATTCTTTTCATTCAATATCAACTATCATTTGATAAGTAAAATTAACATTAGATTCATACTCATTACATAAATAACTTCAATTTCATCTAAATAAATATTAACGTATTTTTTTAAATATTAAATCCATTTAATTGCAATAAATCATATTATCGCGATTTAAATTCAAATAAATAATTAAATGTTGATTCCCATTCTTTTTATTCAAACAAACGTTATCCTATAAGCATATTTAACATTTGTTTACATTTCATTACACTGATACTTCTATATACATCTTAGATTTTGTATCAACGGCTATATTTAAAAATGTGAATCTTGTCAATTACGCGTACTAATTAAGGTTTTAAACTCAATTAACAAAGTTTCCGAAGTCCAATCCATTTTACCAAATTTGACAATCCCTAACCATCTGTACTACATTCCTTATTAATGTAATATTTATTAGTTTTTATTTCAAATTAACGTACAAATTAATTTCCCTTAATTGAGATCTGATTCTTAAATTTATATTTAACATACTAAATGAATAAATACCCTAAACAAATGGTCACCTTCTTACTTTCTTTCATTTATAAGTTTACTACTTACCCATGCAGGTATAAATCCCATATATAACACTAATTAATTTCCATTAACACTGCATTATCCAATTATCATAAATTTGTTCAATATATGCTCTAGTTTACTTATAAATAAATTTATGTTTTCTACTAATTCTCATTCACTCTTCCGTTACTAAATTAAAAATCATTAAGTAACGTTTCCTCAATAACAGTATTAAAATTACTTAATATTTAAGAGGACTTTATTTCAAATAAATTGATTGACTAATAAATTAGGTAATATATAATAATTGTTATCATACCCTTAAGCATATTCTCTTCTATTTGATTTATAGCCTAAAATAATATAAACAATCTGACTCCATAAATAAACTTATTTTATTACCCAAATTATACATAGTTTGAATTCAATACTTACTTCTATGTTTCTCCATATTCAATTATATTCAGGTATACTACTTACCATATTTCACTTATTTCGGTTTCATTAAATCTATCCAAATTTTATTCGTTTCAATATTATTCCATTAATTACAATTTCTCATTTAAATTCTAACATTCACTTTATTATAAATTATAAGATTTCCTTCTCTATCTAAACATTAATACAAAATCATATTAAATTCCAGTTTTAAATCTTCAAGAATTTTAGGTCGTTACATGATCCTTGCTTCATTTACAGGGGATGCCAGTAATATTTCTCCACTTCTTCAGTTTAACATGGACTTTCACGCTTCCCATATACTGAAATAAATCCACAACTTCTTTTATCTTACTCTTCATCGGTATATATATTCATCCAAAATGTTTATGAGACAACCCTTTATTTCTAAAAAATCTCGCCTTCAGTTCAAACAGGTCCATGCAAGGGGACTTAAGTATATAGGCAAGCTATATCCTTCGGTTGTTCTCTGGTGGGTTTATATTTTTTTTGATGCTTTACATGACCTTATTTGAGGATAGTTTTTTTTTGTCATGTTGGAGTTTTATTATGATTACTATGATTCTGCAAAGATGTGTGTCGATCTAATGGGTGATTTGGCACCATACAATGAAGAGATAACTCAGGAATGCCTTAGGAATTAGGCTCAAACTATTGCCTTAGTTTGATTCTGAAATTTTCAGAAAGGAAGAATCTGAAGGCCATATTTATCAAAACCCTCACCATCAGTTGGATCCTACTCGAAATCGTCAACACCAGCACTTAAACTTCCTTCCTCACATCCTTCATCGCTGGCATAAATTGAATGGGACGGTCCAAATTTCCGTTACAAATTGATTGCGCTGGAAGTTTTGTTTGTGACGCAGCGGATTAATCAAACAAACTTCAATCAATGAAATGTAGCAATCGGTGAGTTGAAGATACCAAAATGCCCAAGTTCGTTGATCCAAAGATACCGAACTCTAGCTATCTCAAACACGTTGATAGCGCACTATACCGTGTTTAAAGATCTACGATTCTTCGCACGTTGATCTAGCGCACTAGATTCCGTGAATCGGCTTCTACGATCGTTGAATCGAGCGCACTCGATTAACCGAAAGAGGAGATAGAAGATTACACTCAACTACCAATTGGTATGAAAGCACAAAGCTAACAAAAGAGAAATTTTATTCAAAATCAACAACCCAAAAATGTACAACACACGCCCTATTTATAGTGTTTTCGACCCAGTTTCTTAACTCGTGACCGACTCAACATCCTTAGGTCGGCACCGACTCAACTGGTAGCAACACAAGCTCTTTACAACACACGCCGACTCGACTTAACTATATACAAGACCATCGGCCGACTCAACTGATTACAACCTCACACGCAACCGACTCAAGTATATACCGACTTAAGAAATTCACGACTTACGACTCACAACATACAACACACGACTCAAAATACAGCCGACTCAACATACGCAGTTATACGACTTATGACTCATACTAGGTCGGCAACGACCTACGACTCATGCCACAAACACTTAGTGCAACGACTCAAAGAACAACACATAACGACTCAACTTTCCAGGCGACTCAAGCCTCCCCCCGGCATATCTTCTTTACGCGAGTTACCCCCAGCCGACTCAACTAGGTCGTGGTTCTTTGACTCGTCCCAGCCTCCTTCTGTTAGCCGTTTAACTCGGAAACGACTCATAACTTTCCTGACTCGTTCACGACTCAAGTTAGGACGACTCAAACCCGATGCTTCTTTTATGCAACTTAAACTGTTGTTAACTCGGAACTTGCTATCCCGTGCACTATTAAGTCGGAAACGACTTAACCCTGCCTTCCTAAGTCGCGTACGACTTAACCTCTCTATGAGTCGTGTACGACTCCTCCTTGTTAGACATTTTGGTTGCATTTCTTCTCTGTTCTGAGCTGCATCATCCTCCCCTGGTTGAGAAAAATTCGACCTCGAATTTGTAAATTCTTCCTCAACAATCTCACTCCCATGATATGGAATTAAATGCTTGACGTTAAAAACATCAGAAGTATAAACATCATCTGGTAACTTTAATCGATAAGCATTCTCATTGATTTTCTTCAAAACTTCAATTGGACCAATTTTTCGTGCCTTCAACTTGTTATAAGCACCCACCGGAAAACGATCCTTTGTTAATATAGCATAAACCAAATCACCCTCTTTAAATTCAATATTTCGACGTTTCAAATCTGCAGACTTCTTATACTTCTCATTCGATTTCTCCAATCGTTCCTGAACGACTTTATGACATTCAGTCAGCTCATCAACAAAATCAGTAGCTCGTTTAACTGTTCTCTTTGACTGTGGTACAACTGCTAAATCCAACGGTCCCCTGGGTAAATTTGAATAAACAATCTGAAACGGACTGAATCCTGTGCTTCGATTTACTGCATGATTATGAGCAAATTCTGCCTGGCATAGCTTCATGTCCCAACTTCTCAAATTATCTTGTACAAGACAACGCAACAAATTTCCCAATGACCTGTTAACAACTTCTGTCTGCCCATCAGTTTGTGGATGATAAGCACTGCTAAATTTCAGTTTCGTTCCCACCATCTTCCACAAACTCAACCAAAAATGACTCAAGAAACGAGTATCTCGATCAGAAACAATAGATTCTGGTAAACCATGAAGTCGATAAATCTCCTTGAAAAATAACTGTGCCACTCGAACTGCATCTGCTGTCTTCTTGCAAGCAACAAAATGTGCCATCTTTGAAAACCTGTCCACCACAACAAATATCGAATCATTTCCCCTTTGAGTTCTCGGCAAACCCAAAACGAAATCCATGCTAATATCAACCCATGGCTTAGATGGTACTGGTAACGGCATATACAACCCTGCATTCGTTGCTGTCCCCTTTGAAATCTGGCAAATATGACATCGCTCCACAAACCTTTCAACCTCTTTCCTCATCGACGGCCAAAAATAAGACTGTGAAATCAACTGCAAAGTACGATCACGGCCCACATGTCCTTCCTCATGCAATTCCTTCACAATTTTCATCCTCAAACTACAATCCGGAATACATAAACGATTTCCTTTAAACAGAAAACCATCAACTAACATGAATTCATTGGTACTTCCATCCTTCACTTTCTCAACATATTTCTCAAAGTAAGGATCTCCTTCAATCATCTCAGGCAACATTTCAAACCCCGTCACTTCAACCTTCATTGTCGTTAGTAAATGCCTCCTCCTACTCAAAGCATCTGCTACTCGATTTGTCACCCCTGATTTGTGCTTAACGACAAAAGTAAACTGCTGCAAATAAGCAATCCATGACGCATGTCTCGCTGAAATTTTATCCTGTCCCTGTAAATGTTTCAAAGCTTCGTGATCAGTGTACAGAACAAATTCCTTCTGAAATAAGTAATGTCTCCAATGCTTAACAGCCTGAACAACAGCATAAAACTCAACATCGTATGTACTGTATCTCATCTTTGCCCCTGACAGTTTCTCACTGAAATATGCAACTGGCTTCCCATTCTGACTCAGAACTCCTCCAATTCCAACCTTCGAAGCATCAGTATGCAATTCAAACAACAACTGAAAATTAGGTAGAACAAGAATTGGTGCAGACGTCAACAATTCCTTGATCCTTTCAAAGGCAACCCCCGCTTCCTCTGACCACACAAACTGTTTACCCTTCATGCAATCAGTCACTGGAGCCATCACGCTACTGAAGTGTGGTATGAACCTTCGGTAGAATGACGCTAGCCCATGAAAACTTCTCACTTCTGTAATTGCCTTTGGCTGTGGCCAATTCCTGACTGCTTCAACTTTACTCTGGTCAACTTGAATACCTTTCCCTGAAACAACATAACCCAGGAATAAAACACTGGGTGTCATAAACACACATTTCTTTGTAGCAGCATAAAATTGTTCTTCACGAAGAATAAGCAACACTTCCCTCAAATGTAGAACATGCTCCTCCGTACTCCTGCTATAAATCAGAATATCATCGAAATAAACCACGACGAACTTCCCAATGAATGGCCTAAAAATTTGATTCATCACCCGCATGAATGTACTAGGTGCATTTGACAATCCAAATGGCATAACCAACCATTCGTACAACCCTTCTCTAGTTTTGAAAGCTGTCTTCCATTCGTCTCCAGGTCTGATACGAATTTGATGATAACCACTCTTCAAATCAATCTTTGAAAATATAGTTGCCCCACTCAACTGATCCAACAAATCATCCAACCTCGGCATAGGAAATCTGTAACGAACAGTGATCTTATTCAAAGCTCTACTATCCGTGCACATCCTCCATGTTCCGTCTTTTTTTGGTACTAACAATGCTGGCACGGCACAAGGACTTAAACTTTCCTGAACACGTCCCTGTTCCAACAACTCTTCCACCTGCCTTCGTAACTCCTCATGTTCCTTCGGACTCATACGGTAATGTGGTCGATGTGGTAACACTGCTCCTGGAACAAGATCAATCTGATGTTGAATGTCTCTAAGTGGCGGTAACTCCTTTGGTAACTCCTCTGGAAAGACATCCTCAAATTCTTCCAAAACTGGCTTTGCTTCTTTGGGAATCTCAACTTCTTCACTACTCTCTCTCCCAATCAACAAAAACACTTCCGGTTCTTCCTCCACTTCTTTAACAAACTCCTTCAAAGTCAACAGAGTTTTCAATTCTTCAATCTCTTCTAGCTTGCTCTCCTTCTGCTGCTGTCTCTTAGGAACTAAAGTGATTTTAGTACCCTCGAACATGAAACTGTAACTGTTGGCACGACCGTCATGCTGAACTGCTCTATCAAACTGCCATGGCCTGCCCAACAATAAGTGACAAACATCCATATCTACGACATCACACCAGATTTCATCTTTGTACTTCTTCCCAATCGAAAAATTAACACAAGCCCTTCGACACACTTTCACTTCACCCCCTTTTCTTAACCATGCAAGCTTGTATGGTTTAGGATGCTTCTCGGTCTTCAAGTTCAACTTTCTCACTGCCTCTGTAGAAATAATATTATCACAACTTCCCGCATCAATAACGAACTTGCAAACTTTCCCCAGAATAGTACATGTCGATTGAAAAATATTGCTTCTCAGCCAACTACAATCCTCCTCTTGCTTAGGTGTCAAACAACTTCTCCTCATCATAAGATTACAACCTTCATCACCCGACACTTCTTCTTCCTCCTCAACATATGGTACATTTGAATACTCTGCCTCCTCACCATCATCTGCTTCAACCTCTGCAACCATGGTTCTCTTCTTCGGCTTCGGACATTCGTTGCTTTTGTGACCCAACTCCTGACAATTATAACATTTGAAAACACTACTAGCCTTCGCCTTCTCAACCTCCTTCACCACTGGCTTGGTAACTGGTTTAGGAACATTAGAACTTCCGCCAACACCCCTTGCTTGATTATTGGAATTAGTAAACACACCACCTCCACGCCTTCCTTGTTTCTCCCAAGCTAACGCTTTCTGATGTGCCTCTGCAACGGATCTAGGATCAAACATATTAACCATATCCTGGATCTGCATTCTCAAACCCCCAATGAATCTAGCAGTTAGCTGTTCTTCTGTCTCCATAATATCATTCCTGGCAATGAGTTGGTAAAATTCATCAGCATAATCGCTAACAGATTTCGTCCCCTGCCTCAGATTCTGCAACCTTTGGTACATAAGTGATTGATAGTTGTAAGGTAAGAAGGTAGATCTCATCAATTTCTTCATTTTCTCCCAAGATTCTATCTTTGACTTCCCCATTCGTTCTCGAGTAAGTTTAGTTTGCTGCCACCATGCCAATGCTCTTCCCCTCAGCCTTGTAGCAACTAACTTCACCCTTCTATTCTCCGGCACCTCCTTGAAATCAAAGATTTCCTCCACATTAGACAACCAATCTAAAAACTCCTCAGCAACCATCCCGCCTTTAAATTCTAGAATTTCCATTTTCATACCCGACTCCCAACGACGATCATCCTCCACATCACGGTAAGAATTTCGAACTTGGTCTCGATCTCTATAATGAATACTTGCTCTATCACCCTCTTCAACAAAATCAAAAGTACGCCTACATCGATCTCGACCATTATCATCCCTTCTCTCATACATGCTTCTTTGACTATGTCTCTCTTCATCTCTATATGCTTCATGGTTAAATTCACGTTGACTTCTTCTCTCTTCATGTGCATAGTCATGATGATCTCTTCGTGATGAAATTGATGTTTCTCTTCTATCTCTACAAGAATGTGGTGATACCCTCCTCGCTTCCGTAACCAATGGCGAAACTCGGTTTCCTCCATGGTTCGAGTTTGGTGATCTCCTCCTTTGATTCAAATCAGTCATCAATCTCTCCAATTTACCAATGCCTTCATCAAACTTTTCATTAATACGTTGTTCCATAAGCTCGGCTTCTTCTCTACGATACAAAGCTTCAACGTTTTGATGTCGGTTAGCTCTCCATGGTGGCATGGTTGTAAACTTCACAAACTTCAACAAATTGAACACAATACTTCAAAATTTCACACAATAAAGCAATCTAGGCTCAACCTTAGATCGGCAATAGATGTTCACGGCTCACACTAACTCGGTTCAAGTTAGGTCGGCTCTACCTTGACTCGCTATGACTTGCCTCGGTACAACTTGTCTTGGCCACCTACTACAACACTTCAATGCAATCAACAAGGCACGGCTACTCCCAAGTATACACGGCCTTCTTCAAATTCAAACTCCTTGGCGCGCAAAAACTCCAAGTCAAAATCCAAACAAAGTCTAACTCCTCGATCCAAAATGAAATGGATCAAACACTCCTAACTTGATGCAACTTCAATATGAACACGATGAACTCCTTCAACTTCAAAAACTTCAAAAACTTGGCTCCAAGAATCAAACTTAGCTATGATTGGCTAAGAATGGCTCCGATACCAATAATGACGCAGCGGATTAATCAAACAAACTTCAATCAATGAAATGTAGCAATCGGTGAGTTGAAGATACCAAAATGCCCAAGTTCGTTGATCCAAAGATACCGAACTCTAGCTATCTCAAACACGTTGATAGCGCACTATACCGTGTTTAAAGATCTACGATTCTTCGCACGTTGAACTAGCGCACTAGATTCCGTGAATCGGCTTCTACGATCGTTGAATCGAGCGCACTCGATTAACCGAAAGAGGAGATAGGAGATTACACTCAACTACCAATTGGTATGAAAGCACAAAGCTAACAAAAGAGAAATTTTATTCAAAATCAACAACCCAAAAATGTACAACACACGCCCTATTTATAGTGTTTTCGACCCAGTTTCTTAACTCGTGACCGACTCAACATCCTTAGGTCGGCACCGACTCAACTGGTAGCAACACAAGCTCTTTACAACACACGCCGACTCGACTTAACTATATACAAGACCATCGGCCGACTCAACTGATTACAACCTCACACGCAACCGACTCAAGTATATACCGACTTAAGAAATTCACGACTTACGACTCACAACATACAACACACGACTCAAAATACAACCGACTCAACATACGCAGTTATACGACTTATGACTCATACTAGGTCGGCAACGACCTACGACTCATGCCACAAACACTTAGTGCAACGACTCAAAGAACAACACATAACGACTCAACTTTCCAGGCGACTCAAGCCTCCCCCCGGCATATCTTCTTTACGCGAGTTACCCCCAGCCGACTCAACTAGGTCGTGGTTCTTTGACTCGTCCCAGCCTCCTTCTGTTAGCCGTTTAACTCGGAAACGACTCATAACTTTCCTGACTCGTTCACGACTCAAGTTAGGACGACTCAAACCCGATGCTTCTTTTATGCAACTTAAACTGTTGTTAACTCGAAACTTGCTATCCCGTGCACTATTAAGTCGGAAACGACTTAACCCTGCCTTCCTAAGTCGCGTACGACTTAACCTCTCTATGAGTCGTGTACGACTCCTCCTTGTTAGACATTTTGGTTGCATTTCTTCTCTGTTCTGAGCTGCATCAGTTTGTAGATTGAATGCAGCGTATATGAGTCTGGAAGCAGAATAGCTTTATCTTGGCGGCGACTGATGTGGAAAAGCTCTAGTGCAAGATCGTGCACGAATAACTTCTAGTTGTGTGGTCCTGGGGCAGATGTGGAGGTCATAGGCTTTCTTTTGTTTTTGGGCTTTCTTTAGAACAGAGACTAACAAGCATTTTCGCTATGAAGTAAATATGTTACCTTTAAAAAAACTCTATATTTGTGTATGTAATGGATCTTGAATCATATATTTGATTATTTAATGGAACTAGTTCGTATCACTCAAAGATGTATTGTGTATTAGACTAAGATCCATGTACTTTTTTGTTTTGAAAAGTAGCATATTTACTTGTTTTCTTAAGAATATACAAACATATAAATATACACACACATAAAAAATATATTGGTTAATAGATATAAATAACTAATATGTTTGTAATTTAAGACTGATTAAATACTATATCTCTCTCTAAAATTATGTCTTCAAACAAATCTTAGACTGAAATTTTAGTCTTTACGTTTTAAGACTGAAAGTGCAATCTTAAAAATTTTGAGACCCCAGAAACGGTGAGTGAAACTAATGGTCCTTAATCAGTTTTTAATGATTATGTAGTTAGTGAACTAAGTAATAAAAGACTAAAATCTTAGGCCTATAATTTAGCCTTTTTTTAGTAGTGCAATGGGAAACTATAAAGTACATTTTGAGGTAGCTTGGAGGAACAATAGATAATTGAATTGTTCTAAACGGCAAGAAGAAATATTTCAACTTGGTCGGATATTATGATTCTGATTATATCAGAGACAGAGATCGAAAAAAGTCAACCTCCGGTTACTTCTTTACACTTTGAAAGACATATATTAGTTGGAAAGCAAGGTTGCGGGCAATAGTTATCTTGTCTATTACAGAGGCAGAGTTGATAGCAACTTTTGAAACAGCTAAAGAGGCACTTTACTTAAAGCGGCTAATATGTGATTTAGGCTTTGTTCGTGGGAGTATAGTAGTAAATTGCAGTAGTCAAAGCGCAATATATCTGGTTGTAAATATGGTGTTTAGTTCGAGAACAAAGCATATAGTGGTAAGAGAGTCTTTCCTTGTTGCTATGAATGAAGAAAAGAAGGTGCAACTTTAGAAAATTCACACCGAGGAGAATGCACAAACATGTTCAGTAAGTCTTTGCATGTTGCAAAGTTCGAGCGTTGCTCGAACTTAATTCGCTTGCTAAAGTGTTAGGTGCCATTTGGTGGTACAGGGGGGAGTGAGTTAGTATACGAAGATGCTTGTTTTGGAGACTGATGGATCCGACATGGAGGGGGTACTTTCAACACTTTGTTGGCAGGTTGTGGCCTTTTTAGAGTTCGTTGAAAAAGTGGAATCGGTGATGGCCATGCTGAAGCACGTTGGAAAAGTATCCATGATGCCTTTCCCGAGAGCTTCTTGAGTAAAAGAATGTAGATGGAGTTGGTAGGTTTGCGGAGAAATATAGTGTGAAGGTGGAGATTGTTAGATTTGATACAATATTTCCATACTTAAAGAAATTTTAAATTTTTTGAGATAATTGCTCAAATATATTGCCTCTTTTATATGCATTAAAGAGAGCAATGAATTAGCTATATAAAAGGAAGAAATATTTAAAAAAAGTAAAGTAATTGAATAATTCTCTAATTAGATGATTAAAGAAGGAATCTTATCAGACGCATACAAATTGTGGGAAACTGGAAAAATAAAATGTAAATATTTCCCGTATGATTTGAACAATTGATTAGGTATTGATTTATGAGCATAAATAAATTACTTCAACCTCTGGTAATAATTCCTATATAAAGGTAGAAATTAGGATGAATAGAAGCATTAGAAACAAATTATCTTCTCTTTTATATTGCTTCATATTGTTCTTAGTCTCGATTATCAATCTTGTAATTCTTCTCTCTGAAAGTAATAAAATCTTCTCTTCCAAGTGTATGTACACTAGCTTGCGATAGTGGAACTAGTATACATCTACATGTGAACTCTCTATTTGTTTTCTTGTGTGATTTTCTGATTTGCCATTTTATTTTCAAGTTCTATTTGTTTTATCGCACTACAACACGATCTTATTGCTTTTGCATGTATTAGGGTTGATTCGTAACCATTTGTGTAAAATTCACTCCTACAGAGATGTAGAACGAATAGGTTTTAAAAATGAAAAGTAAACTAACTTTTTAATGTTCATCAACATTATCATTCATTGAATGTTCAGTTGGTTCCATCTACTAGAGAAAAAAACTTTTCTTGGATTTATGTTTGAAAGCTTTATTTTTTTGGCAATGTTTTGGAACACTGTACATGAATTTTTTCAAGGAAGATGAAGAGACTACGATTGTTTGAAGGGGAAAATAGATATTAACGGCCATAAGCATATGAACAAAATTCATAGGTGATAAAAATTTATTTGTAGCAAGAAGCATTTTTTATAGGTTTCAATAGTAGTAGACTAAAAAGATGTAAGCTGTCCAACAATTAAGCAAAAAGAATAAAATTCACTTGAAGGTAATTGGCAGTTTTCAGGTTTGACTGTTTGGTCTTGAAATCACTGTTGCTTTACAATTTGCATTCTCCAGTCACAATTAGTTGTAGTATAGTATTGTACATATAAATCCAATGATGCACGACATCACTTAGCACCTTATTTCCATGTATAAATAATAACGAGTTTGTTCTTGAACCATAAAGTTGCATTACATTTTAGCGTTACAAACTTTTTATGTCTTAATGCTTACACTTAACTCATTTAACAGGTGTATTATCATTTAGTTTGTCATAGTTCAAAATTTAATCATCATTCATAAAAAATGTAGTAGCTTGATTTGATGATTTGTATTAACATTTAACTTCTAAAAAAGTTAGCTTTTACTTATGTATTTCAAAATTATTTTTATAGAAAAGAAAATTTCAACAGATTTTTTTTGGATATTATCTTAAAAGTGTCAATTACCAAATTTCATTTTTCTTTCTAATGGACCTTGAATTATGAGTTTATTTAAGTCAATATAATTTGTTATCTTAGCTCAGAATTATTTCTGCTAATTAACCGACTTAGAAGTTTTCTTGGTTTGGCTGTATAGCAAGAAGACTCCTCATAATACCAAAATCAACTCGATGGAAATATACCCCGTGGCATAATTTGAAAAAATCAACTTCTTTGGTAGAATTTATATGAAAAACTGTATCAAGAGGTGACTAATATAATGAGCAGGGAATTAATTTAAAGTACAAAAATTTGTATATTTTTAACCTTAAGGACTCGATTTCGATATTTTAACCACAGTACCAAACATTCTTCTAAGAATTATTCATAAGTACAAACATTCTTCCAAAATTATTCATAAGGACAAATTTCTTCCAAAACTGCTGCCAAACAAAAAGCTGATACCTAAAACCGCTACCGATAACTACAAACTGATACCTAAAAACTTCTATCAATAATTAAAAACGGATACCTAAAGAAAGTTGTCTTTCAGGTGGCTAAAATACTGAAGGTCTGTCCTTGAGGCTAAAACGATGAGAAATTTTGTCCTTGACAATAATTTCCTGTATAGCTGAAACACCGCAAAATTGTAATTAGGAAGCGGGTTGTTTTTTCACTAATTATCTTGTGAGATCGATGTGTTCTGGGTGTTCTATTACCAAAAGGAAATTGTTCTTATATAGAAAGAGTTGAATCTTGACATAATGGGCTACTTTGTAATGGAAACATGGTGGATGTGGCTTCATAGGAGTTTTCAATTTGTGCAGGGAATAGTTTGGTTATATATGCAGCATTTCCAAGGCCATTAGCCATGCAACATGAGCCAGATCTAGAAGAGAAACTGAAAAGCTTCGGGGCTAAATCCGCAATGCTTTTTAACAACAAGAATTTTACAGACAAGACAAAATAATGTTTCTAGGGCTTATGCATATGGTAGTTTCTTAGCCAAATGGGCCGATTTCATCATCTACATATTAGGTATTCTTTTATAATAACATTCCAATTTGGTATGTCCAATCAAGTTTTTTTGGTACGATTGGAAGGCTTAATAGCTAACCTTGAGTTGAATAAAGTTTCTTTTAAGTATATTTAGTATTATGGAGAAGGTATGACAAACAAGAAACCTATAGTACTGAACCCTATGTTAAATCTATAATATGTTTATTTCATGGTTCAGAGTTTCATTTTTTATTTCCGTTCCGGTCGTTGGTAATTTTAAAATTCCTGATTCCGTCCTAAATTTTTTGGAAGTTCAGCTTTAATTACGGTTTTTAATTTCGATACCTTTTTGTTTTAATTTGCTATACACGCTAATAAATATTCAATAATGTCGTAAATTTATAGTACATTTTTTAGATTACATATAAAGTACACACTTTAATTAAGAAAACACTTATTAAAATAAAAAATTTAATTACTTATTAAAGATTCTATATTGTTCATTTGCTATTTTAACATTTTGATCAATTTTCTAATTTTTTTATTATGATTTGACGTAAATTATTAAAAGTATAACGACCATTTTATGAAATAACATGATTTTTTATCCATTTATTTATTATCTCATTTAATTTGTTTTCTTTTTTAATTACTATATGTTTGTTGTACTTTTTTAATTTTTTTAATTTTTCAATATTTGAAAAGTAAATCCATAATTTAGAACAGAACCGAAATTTTGATCGGATTATGTTTGGTTACGAGCAGAACCAAAATGGAATATTATCGGAATAACAGGAATTCCACCAAAACTTTTAACCATGATTTATTTGTTTCGATATAGTACAACTCACGATGAATCAAACATTATAAACAATTTTGGTCTTGGATTCAACATTAAATTCAAAGCGAGGACCAACTAAGCAACTTTTCAAGTACCAACCACCAGTACCAAGAAATAAAGATAGATAGGATGGAAAAACTTACTGTCTATAAAGCTAAAGATTCATAATCTACCTGTTAACTCCGCCTCGACCATGACTTACCGATCTAGTGCATCAAGAGGTTCCGACCTAACAGTTAGAAGCATGCCGACTTGAGGCTTAACAGGGGTACCGACCTAAGGCCTAAGGGGTATGCCGACCTAACATTCAACGCAGATACCGACCTAACTGCCTTATCAGGGAGACCGACTTAAGGCTCAGAGGGTTACCGACTTAAGGGTTTGAGAGGCATACCGACTTAAGAAATACCGAGTTAAGGCTAAAACAGTGGACGACCTAACGTGGTTACTGGCTTAAGACTCAGAGGATGCCGACTTAATAGGAAGGCCGACCTAAGGCCTAAAAGAGATGCCAACTCAGTGACTTGACCGAGTTACCGATCTAATGTTTTACCAAGCTGGCGACCTAGAATAGTTGCCGACCCAAGTCACAACCGATTTAGGACCAATGTTAGCTCGTTCACGACTCAAGAAAAGGAAGATGAGTTCAATGCAGCTACTCAGCACAGCAGCCTCTTAACTCGTGCACGATTCAGCTGCCAGTTATCTCGGTCACGACTCACGACCTAATTTGAGTCGTGAACGACTTAAAGCTATTAAATGCAAACCCGAGGCCATATTACTAAGAAGGGGTGGTGTTGACTCGGAGGCGACCTAGGACTTGTGCAAGTGAACTCTTGTGAAGCCATGAAGGGGCCAGATGGACCGGCCACGACTCATATTAAGTCGGCTACGACTTAACTTAAATCGGCCACGACTTAGGACTTGGCAATAATTCCAGACTGAAACTCTCTATAAATAGGCAACCACCTCCAACATTCAAAGGACCTGGGGGGCACATTCTCTTCATACACCGTTACCTTGCTGCATTGAGAACTTCATCAACACTTAGAGCTTTCAAGATTAGAGGAATACATCAAAGAACTTCACGAAGAAACCACACATCTTCAACATGAATTTAAAGACTTTAATCGACATTGAAGCTTAAGACTTGTTCCAAATCACTTGTAGCTTGAAGTATGTTGTACTTGAGAAGAATTACCCGCTTGTAACGAGATTATTAATAAAAGTACTTAGAGTGGACGTAGGCTATACCCTTAAGCCGAACCACTATAAAATTGTTGTTGTTTACTGCTTTTCTGCTATTACTTGCTTGTAATTCTTTCCCGATCTATCGGGTGGTGCTTTCACAACTACACTTCACACACCGGGGTGTTAGCCGTTCACATTTTAGCGTTAACATTTTTGGTGCTTTCACTGAGAGTTGAACTCAGGAAAACTGTCATCATTGCTTCACAGAGATTTGAAGAAAGAATTTCATTAAAAACCAGAAGTCTATCTGAGATTATGGCTCCTGGAAGGAAAAGTAGATCTGTCAGATCTGGAAACATTCAAGAGGGAACCTCCGCTTCCCCTGTACCTAATCAACCCACTCCGTCTGTTGGAGTTACGAAAGCGGAGTTGGATGCTGTGATTCTAGGGCTAAACCAGCAGATAAACACCCAAATGCACAATTAGAGGCTCAAAGTGCCCAGAATGCTCTGATTCTGAATAAGTTAAACGACTTACTTGGGGCAAACAATCAACCGGTTGGTAATGAAAGGAACTATGCTGGCAACGTTCATGATGTTAATGAAAAGAATGCTCCTGAAAGGGCTACTAGTCCCTTTGAGCAGGCAGTTCCTGAGGCTGGTGGATCTAGAACTCGGCATGATGAGGAATATCTTTCTGGAATGGTCCGGCAGATCACGAAAGAAAGTATGCAAAGGGTTGAAGACGAGAAGGAATGGGGTTTCGCCCCAAGTAAAACTCCGTTTACTGAAAAAATCTTGAAGGCGGAATTTCCAAGGAAGTTTGTCCCTCCGACTATTCCAGCTTACAAAGGGACAAGTGATCCGAATGAATTCTTGTATAAATATGATTGGCACATGACAGGTGCCAGAGCCTCTGACGAAATAAAGTGTCGATATTTCCCCGTATACCTGGAAGGTGTGGCTCTATTATGGTTCACCAAGTTGCCAGTCCGATCTATCGATCAGTTTTCAGACTTGACCAGAAAATTCAAGGAGCAGTTTAGACTATATGCTTCGAAGGCCAAGGACATTATGTCACTGTCGAGTTTAGAGCAGAATCCTGGTGAGTCTATCAGATCCTTCTTGAACCGCTTTAATATAGCGCTGGCTGAGGTGGACAATGCTGAACCACGAATGATATTGACTTATCTGATGAGGGCTATTGATAAGTCAAGCGAATTTGGGAAATGGTTAAATATGAAGGAGCCAACCTCTCTCGAAAAGTTCTACAAAAAAGCAGATGAATTCATTCGCTTGGAAAGCCGTCCTTTACCAGTAAAGACAGTGTTGGAGAAAGCAGAAGACAACACTGTCGCTCCACGCAAGAATGAATCGGTGGGGCAAAAAAGGGAGAATAATAATGGGAAGAAACAGGGTAATCTGAAGAAGCCCCGATCCTTCAAGCCATCAGAATATACTCCATTATCACATACGCCGGAGCACATCTACCTTGCCACTAAAGATTCCGTCAATTTCCCTAAACCTATCCCTTTGAGAACCGGGAAAAAAGCCATACAGAGTGGGAAATTCTGCCGCTTCCACAATCAACCCGGTCATGAGACTGATGAATGCCGCCAGTTGAAAAATCTGATTGAAGAGTTGCTAAGAGAAAACAAACTGCAGCAATTTGTGAAGAAGAATAGCAACAATCCTGCATCGTCAAGTCAGGGGCAATAGGTTCCTGTTCATCAGCCTAGGACAGGTGAGAAAGCTACGGGACATGAATCTGGAAGGCCCGTTATCAATGTCATTACAGGAGGGCCTCACCCAGCTGGCAAGAGCTGGGGTGAGATGGAGAGATATTCCAGGGCTTTGAAATATGCTCCAGCCGAAGAAGACGTCTTTGTTTTAGAAGACACTACGCCCCTGAAACAACAGAAAACTTTCAGCGATGATATTGTTTTCAGAGCCAGAGATTCCACAGGTATAGAAGCTCCTACCCTAGATCCCTTGGTCATCTCGGCTGGTATTGGACCGGCCATTGTCAGAAGAGTCCTCATCGACTGCGGAGCATCATGTAATATCCTCTTCAAGAAGACATTTGACCAGATGAAAATCCCTATGATCGATTTACAAGCCTCATCACAGAAGATCGCTGGCTTCACTGGGGAGCCAAAGCAACCAATTGGGACCATCGATCTGCTTGTAGAACTTGGGGAAGTAGAAAGGAAAGTGGTCTGCAAGCAAACATTTGTGATTGTCGATGAGTTTTCTGCTTATAATGCTTTTCTTGGCCGTCCAACACTCGCAGCATTCAAAGCTATCCTAGCCCCGTGGTGCCTCACTATTAAATTCCCTACTGACAACGGAGTAGGAGTTATAAAAGGGGATCAAAATGCTGCGCGAGAGTGCTATTTGACAGGGCTGCGAGAGTCAAGAAAAAGAGAAATGGGAAAGGATGCGGCAACCCCAGTCCGCATCAAGGAACCAGCCTTGTAGCAATTACGGGGCGGACGCTGCACTGGAGAGCACAGCGGAGCACGGAAAGAAATGGATCCCAGAAAAGCCAGTGCAGGGGAGAATAGAGTGGTACCGGTGGAAACGACAGTTCCGGTACCTGTTGACCCGAAGGACCCAAATAAGGTGTTGAATGTGGGTTCACAGCTTAATGTGTCAATTCAGAATATCTTGATATCTTTCCTGAAAGCAAATCTGGATGTCTTTGCTTGGACTCATGCCGATATGTGTGGAATATCTCCAGAAGTTGCAGTACACGCTCTGAATATTGACCCAAAGTTTACGCCAGTTAAATAGAAAAGAAGAACCCAAGGTCCAGAAAGGTCAGCAGCATTAAAAGAAGAAGTTGATCGACTCATGGAAAATAACTTCATCAAAGAATCTACATATCCGAATTGGGTTTCAAATCCTGTGCTGGTCAAGAAAGCTAATGGAAAGTGGAGAGTGTGCATCGATTTTTCTGATCTAAACAAGGCTTGCCCCAAAGATTGCTTCCCTTTGCCCAGGATCGACCAACTGGTAGATGGAACAGCGGGGCATGAGTTGTTGTCTTTCATGGATGCCTACTCCGGATACAACCAGATCATGATGCATGAACCTGATCAGGAGGACACGAGCTTTATAACCGATGTTGGTCTTTATTGCTATAGAGTTATGCCCTTCGGATTGAAAAATGCAGGGGCAACCTACCAAAGACTTGTTAATGCTATGTTCAAACCGCAATTGGGCAAAACTATGGAAGTCTACGTCGACGACATGTTAGTGAAGTCCAGGAAAGCAGCAGATCACATTGAACACTTAGTAGAAATGTTCGCAGTCCTTCGGAAATACAGAATGAAACTTAACCCTCTGAAATGTACATTTGGGGTCGAGTCCGGAAAGTTCTTAGGTTTCATCGTCAGTGCTAGGGGCATTGAGGCTAGTCCAGCTCAAATTACTGCCTTGAAAGAAGTTAAAGCTCCTAGAACGAAGAAGGAATTGCAGAGTCTCAACGGAAAGGTCGCCGCCCTGAGTCGGTTCATTTCCAAAGCCATTGATAAATGCATCCCATTCTTTGACGCCCTGAAGAAAGGAAAGAAGAATTTTGAATGGACTTCCGAATGCCAAAAAGCCTTCGATGAGTTGATCCGTCATATGGAAACGCCTCCAATACTTTCTAGGCCAGGCAATGGTGAGGATCTTCTTATATACTTGGCAGTATCATCTCATGCTCTAAGTGCAGCGCTGATACGGGAAGACAAAAGGATTCAACATCCGGTTTACTATATCAGCAAAAGACTCACTGGGGCAGAGCTGAATTACTCCAAGTTGGAAAAACTCGCCTATTGCCTACTAGTTGCATCAAGGAAACTGAGGAAATATTTCCAAGCTCATCCTATCAGGGTACTCACTGATCAACCTCTAAAGCAAGTCCTATTTCGCCCTGAAACTTCGGGTCGCCTTCTAAAATGGAACATTGAACTCAGTCAATATGACATCACTTATCACCCCCGAAAAGCAATCAACGGACAAGCTTTAGCTGATTTCATTGCAGAATTCACAGAGAAGGATAATGGTGAGGATGAAGCAATCAGTGATTCCCCAATCCAGTGGAAGATGTATGTTGATGGCGCAAGAAATGACTACTGTTCTGGAGCCGGAGTGGTACTTGAAACTCCTGAAGATCGATCATTATGTTATGCACTAAGATTGGAATTTCCTTCAACAAACAATGAAGCAGAATATGAAGCTCTTATTGCAGGTCTGAAAATCGCTAAAGAGCTAAACATTCGAGCATTACAGATCTTCAGTGATTCTCAGCTTATTGTATGCCAAGTCAAGAAGGAATTTCAAACAAAAGGTGGAAACTTGCCTTCCTACTTGTCAAAGGCTTCGGAACTCCTATGTGAACTCGATCACTATTCAATAAGCCACATTCCTCGGGAAGAGAATATGAAGGCAGATTCCCTCGCAAAGTATTCAAGTTCTGGTGAAGCTCAACTATTGGGATTGGTCCCTGTAGAAGTCCTTTCAGCACCAAGTATAGACGAGATGGATATAGACTGGATTATGAATGTATCTCAAGAACAAGAGTCATGGATGACTCCAATACTGGACTACCTACTCAGAGGTTTTCTGCCAGAAAATTCGATAGAAAGACGAAAGCTACTAAGGAAAGCCTCTCGCTATGTAATTCAGGATGGCCGATTGTACAGACGGGGATTCTCAATGCCATTGCTTCGATGTGTATCCCGGGAAGAGTCCAAAACAATCCTAGCTGAGGTGCATGGAGGAGAATGTGGTGATCATTCAGGTGGTCAAACATTAGCAAAGAAAATTCTCCGATACGGATATTTTTGGCCAGAAATTAATCGAGATGCTGCAGATTACTCCCGAAAATGTGACAGATGCCAAAGATTTGCCAAAATTCCTAGAGCACCTTCTACCGAACTCACACAGATGGTCAGTCCATGGCCGTTTGCGATTTGGGGAATGGATCTCATTGGGCCGCTACCAACTGCCAAATCAGGGATTAAATATGCTATTGTTGCAGTTGATTACTTTACTAAATGGGCTGAAGCTGAACCATTGGCTACTATCACTTCTAAGAAAATGATAAGCTTTGTGACCAAGAATATCATTTGCAGATACGGTGTGCCTCAGAAAATAATCACAGACAATGGTACTCAGTTTGAAAGCGAGGAATTCCAGGATTTTTGCAAACGATTCAAAATCCAGAAAAGCTTTTCGGCAGTAGCTCATCCGCAGGCAAACGGGCAAGTGGAAGCAGTGAACAAGATCATCAAATCAACCATCAAAAAGCAACTCGAAAGAGCAAAAGGTGGTTGGGTCGATAAACTACCACTTGCACTATGGGCATACAGAACTACTCACAAAACTGCGACTGGGCATACTCCTTTTTCATTAGCATACGGATCGGAAGCAATGATTCCGGTTGAAGCAGAGGTCCCTTCACATAGAAGAATCCATTTCAATCAAGCAGAAAATAAAAAGCTACAACTTGAAGCGCTAGATCTCCTTGATGAAAAAAGAGACGAAGCTAATCTCAGAGTTGCAGCTCATCAGCAAAGGATAGCCAGACATTTCAATTCCAAAATTCGTCAACGCAGCTTTGAAATTGGAGATCTAGTCCTGAAAAGAATTATGACCGCGACAGGTGTGTTTGGGCCCAATTGGGAAGGACCATATGTGATAGGTCAGAAGCTTCTTGACGGCACATTCAAACTCACTACTGTCGAAGGAGTTCAAAATCCAAGGGCATGGAACAGCAATCACTTGCGTCCATATTTCACTTGAAAATTTTGTTGAAATAATGTAAAAGAGTTGTGGATGTATGATTCTTGTAATTGAGAGCAATTGTAAAACTAATGCAAGTGAATAATGAATGAATATAAAGTGGATGTAGGCCAAATTTCTGGCCGAACCACTATAAATCTTGTGTTCTTTATTATTATTACATGTTTGCTTTATTTTCGATATAAAAGTACAAAAAATGTATTGCTGAAATATCGATTTAAATTTTTGCAGACAATGGAAATAAAACTTGCGCATAATAAGACCGAGTGATTCTCACCATCATTCAACAAACAAATTTCAAGTCATAAAGGCCCCGAATTCAAATCCTAGATAGGAAATACTTCAATTGAACGGCTTATGATTTCGATAGAAACGGGCCCTTGCTAATAAATTGAGATTGTTTGAACGAACAAACATCCAATTAGGAAGCTAGTGCCCGTTCTCACGAACTTGCCTGACAATGAAGTACGCTTCCTTGGATTAAACAAGCTACTTGCGAGAAAAGGGGAATGAAAACTTGAAAAGAAAAAAAAAAGGATCGCTGAAAAGGCATAAGCAAGAAGACAAGAATACAACCAAAAGCTATCATCGGCAGCACAAGTCCTCTTCGGAGGCACGACTCTTCGGAGGATAAAGACCTCTAATGGGTCATACGCCACAAAAAAGAAAGTTCTCTACTCAACAAAAAAAGATTGGAGGAGTCATGACCCTCCAACCATGAGAGAGTAACTTCCAGGCGATGAAAACCCTCTCTGAGGCACATTTCGCCAGGAGTTGAAGTGTTATGACCGCTCTTCGGAATTTCACTTCACCAGAGTTGAAATGCAAACAAAATAAAAGCCCTCTTCGGAGGCCTATTTCACCAGGAGTTGAAGTGTTATGACCGCTCTTCGGAATTTCACTTTACCAGAGTTGAAATGCAAACAAAATAAAAGCCCTCTTCGGAGGCCCATTTCACCAGGAGTTGAAGTGTCGTAACCGCTCTTCGGAATTTAACTTCACCAAAGTTGAAATGCAAAACAAGATAAAGACCTTCCCGGAAGCCCACGTTTCACCGAGATTGAAATAAAACTTCCAAGTGTTGAAACGTGAAAAGGCTTTCTTTGAAGGCACAACTCTTTGGAGGTACACGTTTCACCAAGATTGAAATAAAACTTCCAAGTGTTGAAACGTGAGAAATCCCTCCTCAGAGGTACAACCCCCTCCCGGGGACACAATTAAAAATAAAGACCTCTTCAGAAGCCCACGTTTCACCGAGATTGAAATAAAACTTCCAAGTGTTGAAACGTGAAAAGGCTTTCTTCGAAGGCACAACTCTTTGGAGGTACACGTTTCACCAAGATTGAAATAAAACTTCCAAGTGTTGAAACGTGAAAAATCCCTCCTCAGAGGTACAACTTTCTACATATATAAAAAAAAAGATCCTCATCAAAAGCATACTTTAACTTCCAAAGGAAGAGTAATTTACCTATTATGGAGAATGATCTTCCTCAAAAAAAAAAAAAGGGGGTTAAAGTACATTCAGAGGTCCGCTTTGCCACATAGAAGAATTCACTTGGCAAAATATATACATACGCAAAAGGAAAAAGTGATTTCTTCGAAGGACAAAGCGTAGAAGCTTATATGAAGGAAGTTGCACTCTACGAAAATTCTCTTCGAGAATGAAGTAATTATTCTTTAGAAAACGAGAGTGCAAGTCCCCTTAAAGTATACGATATTGCAGTAAGCTCATGGTATAGGGGCAACATGGTATAGTTACATACAAAGCGGTATAACTATGTCGGTAAAGTACACTCAAACAACATACCACAAGCTCACCGCAACATCGTATAAATAAAACTTGTGCAAAAAAAAAAAAAAATGATTCTCAAATTCAAACAAAAGTCTGTACAAATAAAGAATCACTTTATTCAATTGCAGATATTGCAGACACAGGTTTCAAAATAAAAAAGCAGGGGCCGGTGCCTGCACAACATCCGACCATTACACAAAAAAGGAATCAAAAAGCTCAACTCTTCATTTCTTCTTGCCGCCTTTAGACCCTTTACCCGGCCGAGTGGTTAGATTTTCGGGTCTTTTAGGTTGGTCTGAAGGCATAAGGGAAGAAGGGGAGGGAGGTGCAACTGGCGCAATTTCCGGTTCCTCTTCAGTGGTGATAATTTTCTTCCCCCTCCTCTTCGATGTCCCATGCTTCTTTCTTCTCTGCGAAGAAGACTCACTCCCCGGAGTAACGAGAGCGGACAAAACTACGTCGTCAGAAGGAGTCCGCTCCGGAGAGATCTCACCTCCTTCGAGTCCCTCATCTTTTTGCTCCTGCGAGGCAACAGGGTCATCCAAACCATGAAGAGCCTCAATCTTCTCCTCTTGTGACCCAGGTTGTGAAGCAGAAGGAGGAGTCACCTGAAGAGATGGAGGAGGAATAACCAGAGAAGGCGAAGTCTGCACGGCACTTGTTGTTTCAACTGCAGAAGAAGAAAAATTGAAAATGTTAGTATCTTCCCGAAAGAAGGGAGATATGGGTTCATCGAGATTCAAGAGGTAATCGAGAAGCTCATCAAATTTTGAGGAATAAGCAGGCAATCCACCTGAATCGGACCAATGTCGAAATTACCTGAAGATATTGGCTTCGTCAGTTCAATCTCATAATTCTGAGCCCCAATGTCCTCCAAAGCCTCTTCGTCAGTAGGGGTAATTACCCCGGTTTTTGTAGGAGGCGGCGAATGAGCACTAGAGCCTGTAATGTCCACCTCGGGAGAAACTAGAGGACGTTCAGAGGTAGTAGGCGGTACTTCTTTTTCAGAACGCTCCTCTTCCGCCATCCCGGCCCGCACTCTGGCAAGCTGCTCCTTTCCCTTGGCAAGAGCGGCACGGGCCTCATCATCAAGATAATGCTCTTCAAGGGCTGACTCAGCATATCCAGCACCTTTACCACCGAGCATATCAAGTGCTGCCTCCCAAACTTCAGCCAGTGTGATTTCATACTTGGGGCCTAGAAAGGCAAGGCTGCCACGTCCCAAAATGCTGTGCAGATAAAAATCGAATAATGTGGAGCTAATGTCAGCTTTGGTTGCTTGATGAGCCTCTTCGGCCGCAAGTTTACCAGCAACAGCCTCGTCGCGCTCCTTTTCGGCCATAGCAAGTCGAGTTTTTAACAACTCTATCTCCAAGCTTTGAGAGCCGGTCTGTTCTCGCAGTTGTACAGTTTCAGCACGATATTCTTCTATGACCTTTCCCTTGTGTGCAAGCTTATCTTCGACTGCTCTTTGACTGGCATGCGCATCTCGTACTTGTTGCTGAAGCATGCTCTCCTTTTGTGAATGGAAAGTAGATGAAGTAGCTAATTCTTCCTTAAGTTTTTCTACTTCCGCTTCCAGCTTTTCATTGTAGGAAGCAATACTTCTCATTTCGGCGTCATGCTGTTCAAGAGTCTTCTGCCACTCAGCCTTATCATTGTCCATTGTTAGCAAGGCCTCGAGATTGGCTCGGTTAACCCTCTGAAGTTCGTCGACGAGTTTTTGCCAGTTCGACATTCTTTCGATATCGGTCCTGACAGCATCAAGATTTCGCAGCATAGCCGGTTTGTCGAGGGGAACCAAGTCGAGATCAAATCGAACCCCTCTCAGGCACCACTGAGGAAATCGACTTTGAAGAGTGGGAGGACCTTGCCCGACTTGGTATGCGGGCCGGTTGATGATTGCTTGAATGTCGGAGCGAGCGGGAGCAGGAGATTGAGCAGGGACATGTTCAGAAGCTGAAGGAGTTGTTTCTTCAGTAAGTCTAGCCCGCTTGCTAGAAGAATCGTCTATGTGACTCTTTCCTCTCTCATCATGAGCTTTTCTCTTTTGGGTGTCATCATCTCTATGGGGAAGATCATGTCTTTCTTGTTCCCTTCGGCGACGTTCTTCATATGCTTGTCTCTCGTCGGCTTTCCTGATGGCCCTCTCTTCATCCGACTCTCTGTAAGAAGGAAGGTAACGCCTGTAATCATACTGGCTACGTCTCCCTTAGCGTTGGAAATCATCATAGTACGAGCCGCTGCGCCCCATAGGAGAATCTGGAATTAAAATAATAAGCTTTAGAAATCTTTAAAAGATAAGTGCATAGAAGTGATGAGAAATTCTAAGTGTGTGTGATGTGCAAACTACGCGCATTAATCTACGAACCACTCTTTATTTGGGGAGTGGTTGTGGGTGTAATAGTTAACGTCAACTCTTGAGTCGACGACGACTGTTGCAAAATAGAAGTAGCTTCAACTACTGAAGAAGAAATCCCGGCAGTAGTAGGGTCATCTTTGAAGATCTCTTGTGAAGTAGCGAAGAGGTCGCTCAATCTTTCGAAGGTATCGTCCCTGCTTTGCTTGACAGGACTGGATTTCTTAGCCATTTCACCAGATTCTTGTGATTGGTGAGAGGATCCCTGAGGCTCTTCTTCCTCGATAACCGGGGCAAGTTTATCAGATGGCCCCGCAACATCAACAGAAGTGGAGCACTTCACCAGCGAAGATTCAGGAGTCTTTATCGGAGAATCAGGGACTTCCGTTGGAACTTCATGAGCATGCATAGAGCAAGAAGTATGTAGAAGCCCATGTTGATGTAAAAATTCATCCCTCAACAGAAATTTTATGCTCCTCTCTTCTGTGGCCACGGCACTCAACCTCTCAAAAACTTGCTTATGAATTGGGTCTCTAGAAGGGAGAGGAAGTGCTGAAAGGAACAAAGAATGAAATTAGCAACTGAAAGTTCGGATCTCGAAAAAGTTTCAAAACGGAAAAAATAGAAACACTAATCTTACTTCCTACTCTCCAGATGGCGTAAAACCCGGGGGGACAGCGGGCAAAGAAAAACTGGTTCAAAAATCCATGAACGCTTTCAGTAAGATCGGAAATGAGCTTGCGGTTTCTAGCACTTCTCACAATAATGAGGGAAGGATGATCTTTACTCTTTGCAAACGAGCACAGATAACGAATCTCTTCAAAATTCGGTAGGCGATCAAGAGTTCTTCTAAACAAAACACATAACCCCGTCAAGATGGCATAGCCATTGGGATGAAGTTGAAACGGAGAGATTGTCAACCGAAGGAGAAGAGTTCGAAGGAAGTCGTTAAAAGGAGGAATCGCCCCACTTAAGCACATTTGGCGATTGACTGCAACAAAACCATAGGGAGGATTGTCAGCAGTATCACTTGGCCCAGGGAGAAGAACATCACTTTCAGCAAAGCCAAATTGAGTGCGCAGCTGGATAAACGCTCTCGAAGTTAGAATAGTCGAGGTTCTCTCCGGAGGATTCTCCATGGGAACAGCTATCGGAAAAGTTTCTTCCTCTTGAGTTACCACTTCTTCTTCTCGGTGGGAAGTCATTCTACATAAATAACTGGGTATTCAAACATGAAGGTGCACGTTTCCTAAAGTGTGTGAAGTGTTGTGTAAAATCAATCAAGTAGTAAACAAATGTAATTGGAATAAAAGCTAGCAAGCATTTGTCAGTTATAAAGTCCAAGATTCATTGTTTTAATATGCAAGTGTAATGTTGATGCAAGCAAATCAGTTCAAGTTAGCGATGCTTTGCATTAATACTTCACTTTAGTTGAATGGTTCACAGCATTTCATACAATGTATTTAAATTGATTACTTTATGTCAGCTAATCTGTCATTTGATGTGGGCAGTCAATGGCAATATATTCGCCTTGGTCTTTGTGATTGTTGTTTTCAGCAGGTTGTTAACCTATGAGACAATGTGGTCTATGAAGTAAAGCAACAAGGTTAAAATGATCCAAAATTTAAGCTGTTTAGCACAGTAGATCAAGTTAAGAATTCAAATTGGAACTATGCTTTTAAGTGGGAATTCGAGTTGGGCATCTAAGTGTTAAATCGGCTGTGACCCAAGGAATTTCTCGCGAGTTAAGGTTAGGTTTCTGGTTCCTTAAAGCGGCAGTTCTTTAGGTCGTGGAGGATAGTAAGAGAGGAAGGCTCTGGTTCAAGAAGTGGTGTGAAATTCTCTAAGTGTTAACTCGACAACGGTCTAAGTGTTAACTCGACAGCGGTTTAAGTGTCAACTCGGTCACGGGTTAAAGGCTTAACTCGGCTATGATTGAAGGCTTGACTCAGCTACGATTGAAGGATTAACTCGGCCACAGTTTTAAAGCTTAAATCAGTAGAAGATTAGATCGGCAGATTCTCCCAAGAATTAATTCGGCTACGATCTAAGGGTAAGGTCGGCCAAATGTTAAGCTACCCAAATTCACTGAGTCGCTTCCGGACTAACATCTCACTACATTCAACCCGTTAACCCAATAACCATTCCATCAACAGCCGCCTTCATTCACGTAATCCAATCACCCAATAAAACAATTTGAAATTGTTACAGATCCGATGTCCTGCCATCAAAGACCATCGAGCCTGAGGCGATAAGCCACCTTCATTGTATCAACGATCACCTCAAGCAACCTAAACTTCATCAATTACGAAAACAATGGTATTCTTGATGGAGCATCACGCAAAGAGGCGATTCGTGTTCGAGCGACAGGATTCATGAATCGACAGTAATCTACAATCGAAAGAGGAATAGAATCACTTACGCAATGGATGGTAGAGATTATCGGTGATTAGTTGGAAGGAAATCGCTTCTAGGAATTTGAGAACACTTTAATGGCGGAATCAGGCAAGAGATTAAGTGACGAAGAAAGAGGAAGAAAGTTAACTTATACCCTGCAGTGGAAAATTTGGAGCAACACACACGGTCTAACTGTTAGGTCGCATACGACCTACCGACCTAAGAGGGGACGGGTTAAGGGCTATCGAAGCACACGACCTAACATTTAGGCGTATACTTCGAGGGGCAAATGTTAACTCCGCCTCGACCATGACTTACCGATCTAGTGTATCAAGAGGTTCCGACCTAACAGTTAGAAGCATGCCGACTTGAGGCTTAACAGGGGTACCGACCTAAGGCCTAAGGGGTATGCCGACCTAACATTCAACACAGATACCGACCTAACTGCCTTATCAGGGAGACCGACTTAAGGCTCAGAGGGTTACCGACTTAAGGGTTTGAGAGGCATACCGACTTAAGAAATACCGAGTTAAGGCTAAAACAGTGGACGACCTAACGTGGGTACTGGCTTAAGACTCAGAGGATGCCGACTTAATAGGAAGGCCGACCTAAGGCCTAAAAGAGATGCCAACTCAGTGACTTGACCGAGTTACCGATCTAATGTTTTACCAAGCTGGCGACCTAGAATAGTTGCCGACCCAAGTCACAACCGATTTAGGACCAATGTTAGCTCGTTCACGACTCAAGAAAAGGAAGATGAGTTCAATGCAGCTACTCAGCACAGCAGCCTCTTAACTCGTGCACGATTCAGCTCCCAGTTATCTCGGTCACGACTCACGACCTAATTTGAGTCGTGAACGACTTAAAGCTATTAAATGCAAACCCGAGGCCATATTACTAAGAAGGGGTGGTGTTGACTCGGAGGCAACCTAGGACTTGTGCAAGTGAACTCTTGTGAAGCCATGAAGGGGCCAGATGGACCGGCCACGACTCATATTAAGTCGGCTACGACTTAACTTAAATCGGCCACGACTTAGGACTTGGCAATAATTCCAGACCGAAACTCTCTATAAATAGGCAACCACCTCCAACATTCAAAGGACCTGGGGGGCACATTCTCTTCATACACCGTTACCTTGCTGCATTGAGAACTTCATCAACACTTAGAGCTTTCAAGATTAGAGGAATACATCAAAGAACTTCACGAAGAAACCACACATCTTCAACATGAATTTAAAGACTTTAATCGACATTGAAGCTTAAGACTTGTTCCAAATCACTTGTAGCTTGAAGTTATTGTACTTGAGAAGAATTGTATCCGCTTGTAACGAGATTATTAATAAAAGTACTTAGAGTGGACGTAGGCTATACCCTTAAGCCGAACCACAATAAAATTGTTGTTGTTTACTGCTTTTCTGCTATTACTTGCTTGTAATTCTTTCCCGATCTATCGGGTGGTGCTTTCACAACTACACTTCACACACCGGGGTGTTAGCGTTCACATTTTAGCGTTAACACTACCTATATTATTTTGTATTAAATTTATGGTTTCCATTGGTGCAAATCCAATCACGTCCGTTTGGGATGAGATGTAATTCCCCATTGGTAGTAAGTAGTTATCTATTAAGCGGAGGAAAGAGTACAATAAAGTGACTAATGTAGTGTACAAATATGAACTAATATTACACATAGTATTACTATGGAACAGGCATTGCAATGGAAAGCAGACGTGGAGCAGTAAGCATAGCAAATGACATCAGAGAAAAGAGTGGACCTAGTAGGCAGCAATACCGTTTTAACGTTAAGTCTAATTCCTCAAGCTACTGTGAATGAAAGTGCCATGCACGTGCTTAGGTGTCTAGACGATTCGACCAAGATGTACGCTTATGCCATGCAGGCTTACGTGATTGATCATGGTTGGATGGATTGACCACCGTCAGGACCATCACCTAGATAAGATGAGTGAATTTTTTTGTTTGATATCTAGTTATGGCTTTTAAACTTCAAAAATTGTGATGTATTTGTAAATATACCATCGGATATGATTTCCATTTAGACTTGCTAATATGACATTAGCTTAAGTTGTATCGGATAAAAATATAAACGTGTGTGATAAATGAATGTTTCATCGATTATGTCATTGTTTTTTGTTGGTTAATATTGTTGTTAGTTGTATTATTTTGTTTAATTGAGATACATATGTTTCATTGTCTATTTGGCATTGTCATAATGAATGTTCTTTATGTTGAGTTTGAGGGATGGAAATACAACGAAAATGCTACAAAATTGCTTCAAAAAAGATATCTGAAAAGCATGGAAAAATTCAAATATCCTATTTTAAAAGTGACGTCAATATGACATGGAAATATGTCATGATGACATCGGAAAAAAGGTATCGAAAACACCCATCGTGGGAATTTATGCATTTCCACGCTAGTCTTTCCGACGTCAGGAAAAAACTATTTTTTGCTATACTAATCCACTTAGGATTTGTTGGTCTTCATGTCGATACTAGAGAATTTTCATTCAGATTTCCACACAAACAAAGTCCATGTCCTTCTTTCCCTTGGGATTTTTAGCATCAAATTCTTCTTCAGTTGGGTCCACGTTAAGAAGGCTCTCCTTTTTTTATTATAACTCCCAACACATTTCTACATTTCGGTCCTCCTTTGTTGTTTAGCATTACCGTGGAATAAATTTGCATCTTTACAAGATTAAAAACAAAGAATTATGAGGCAAGATCTTACAATAGAATAGAAAGAGCCTTATCAACAAAGCATTTACATGTTTGAAAAGACAAGAAAAAATGGAAAAATAAATTAGACACCATCCATAAAAAACACTGCAGACAATCAACCCCAAACCAGCTTAAATCTTCTGTCATAGTTCTGTTAACGAATACTTTCAGATACGGATAGTGTCATAACTATGTTCGAAACCATTTTCAAATATCTGCATTTGCAGATATGGACGAATATTGAATAATTATTCTATCTGCTAGCGACAGATAAATCAAGAAGCATATATGATTTTTTTTTGACAAGTTCGCTTTGTTATTTTTAGTTTTTCTTTTTCGTCCATACAAAAAGACACACGACGCATGTGTATTACCGAAAACGATCAATTTAGAAAATGAAGGTAACCTACAAAATAGAAAACATTTTTTTACTTTTTAGTTTTGAAAAATGACACAAACACGTGAAGTAATCATTATTCCATCATCCTTCTATCCTCCTCGCCCTCCCATCCGTCTTTTTTTCATCTTATCCAAATGTCAATTCATTCTTCTCATATTTGACATACATATTGAAAACCGAAAACAGAAAATTTGTTTTTAAAGTAGACATTACCTTAGTTTCACATAAACTTTTTCCATTCGCATTGATTATTAAAGTGTTAAAAATAAACAAATATGATTATGATAAATAACTTTATACAGTTGATTTGCATTTAGTGTGTGTAATGCAAATTTGAACTCAATAAAACAATAAATAAATATTTTTCATTCTACTAAAATACACATAATTAAAATTATAATCATGAAAATACCAGATGAATAATTTTCGGCTGTAGATGTCATTGTATCCGCATCCGCATCAACGTTTCTAGATATCAGATATTTATCTGCCTTTCAGATATGGATGTAGACGGATTTTCGATTTTTCAAGTATCCATTGTGAGTCCTATTCTATCATCTTTTCCTGTCCTCATATGATGCACACACATCTTAACCGTTTATTTTTCTTCGTCATTTATTAATAGGGTATGATGGGTTACATGGATCCATTGTTAATGAATGTGATTTCTTGTGTCACATGAAACATGTAATAAGGGAACAAAAAATTAAACACCAAACTATGAGTACATACTCAAAATGAAATTATCCAACTTGTCATCTCTATCGTCGTACAACATCTGATGATGCAAAAGACTTGAAGCTAGGTGCACTAATATGCATGTAATTACTTTGGATGGAAGATTGTACAAAGCTATTTATTCTTCCAAATACCAATACTTAACAAAGCATAAATTGATGATCATTTTTTTGTACACCAATTCAATGTATTGATTCAATGTAAGCTAGACAATAGATTTAGTTGACTCTAGCTTTGAGAATTAAGTTTATATGTAGTTGTATTCTTATGCAAAATTTCATAAAAAATATATTCAAGGCTATTTATGTCGTTTCTTACTTCATTCAGTCAGCATAATCGATTTGTAACTTCTGCTACAAATGTTTGAGCAAAGCATCTTAGTATAATTTGTCTAGTGCCATTTTAAATGTGCAAATAATGACTTTGGGGAAGATGAAGATGAAGTCAACTGGTTTAAGTCCAATAAATGATAAATGGACCTCATGATGAAATTAGTTAGTAAATAAAAAGAGAACAAAAACTAATCAACATTTATTATGATTTTTTCAATCAAAATCTAACCAACTTACCCATTTAGAAATCAAATCGAAGAATATAATTTTTTACTTAAGTATATTAGCAATCATATTAAATGAAACTTGGTTAGTATCAACTATAAATATGCATAGTACAAAAAATTTCTTAGACAATTCAGCAAGCTTTCAATAAATTTTCACTATAGAATACAGTAATCTGCTTTATTTAAAGATAGACTTACTATTTAGTTATGTATAGCCAGTTTGCAAACATTACATATGAAAATAAAAGAAGTTTTTTTAGCATGTATCGGTCTAAATCTTAGTATTTGATAGCCCAAAAACCAAGGACTTGTTTGGTTTCATTTTATACTTTGTGTTTTCCATTTTCAACATTCATAACAAAATATGAGGATAATGGGAAAAAAATATAAAATTTTAGACCATCGCGACGACAGTAAAAGAACGGCGGAGGAGATGTTGGGACGGTGTAGAGGTTGAATTATTTTCCATTCTTTCGTCACATCTCAAAACACAAAAAATAAAATAAATTTATTTTCTATTTTATATTCAAACGTGATTTTTCAAATTGGTTGTTTTATGAAAATACACCCATCGTACGAATGTTTTTCGAACGAATACACAAACTAAAAATATCAAACCAAGCGGAACCTAATGTTTCTGAGAAATAAACTACAATCAACCCGTGATTAATTATAGATCCTTGACCAGCACAGTGAAGAATAGCGTAAACCATTTTTCTAGGACGAACCAAAAAACGGGTACCGGGATTAAACATTTTAAACATTCTAAAAAGTCGCATAAAAAAGCCACACAGTTTTTTCTACGTATATTTAGGGGATTTAGGTATAGAATGACCGAAAGATACACGAGGTCGTACATTAATCGGTTAAGAACATAACAAGATCATATTCTCTACACATTCTCAACTTTAACTAGAACGCTTATACATGAATATGCCCATACTAGACAACGTGGTTGCAAAAGAATATGTATTATATGCAACTTTTAAATTATAAAGATAAGACCTGTCATTGGAAAAATTGTAAAATTATTAATTTATATATGTATTCATATAATATTAATACAATAATCCCAATGGATATGAGTTTGGTGGCTTGATCAACTTGACCATCAAAATCTATGATCTTGGACAAACATTGTTCGACAAATTGTTCAGTATTAAAGGTTATGATGAAGTCACTTCTTATCTATTCAAGTTATACTACTTTTAACAGAGCAATTGCTCAAGCATAACGTGTGATATCCCGGAATTTTAGACAATATCAATTTAATAATCTTTATATAAAATTAAATTGATATTAACAATATTGATTAATAAAATATGTTTTGATTTAATAATTCGAATAAATAATATTTAATTTGTGATTTTATCTTTTAAAAAGCTAAAATAAATATTTTAAATTATAATGTATATATATATATATATATTTATATATATATATATATTATAATTTATCTTTGTTTTGGGATATAATAAATAAATGAAGTTTTGTTTTTAAATTCTAATAATGTATTGAGTAATTAGGAAATTATATTTTACATTAATATTAAATTTTTTTTAAAAAAATCTATTTAAATTAGTAATTATATGGTTTGATAATATTTAAAATAAATGAAATTGTTTAAAATTTGTCTTAGCTTAATTTTTGTTTTAAATTTAATAAAAGTTGATTTTATTTCTTTTTAAAATATTATTTGATTAAATATAAATTGAGAATATTTTATATAAGTTTAAAATATAAAATAGCACATGATTTAAATTCAGTTAAATATTAAAGTGATTTATAATTCTTTAAAAATCATATAAAATCTGTAAATTGTTATTTGAAACCGTATTAATAAATATTCTATTTTTCATAAATATAAAGAAGAATTAAAATAAGGAAATAGAGTCTTCATTTTTTAAATTGAATAAATAGGTTTCAATTTTGATTTCAAAGGTTTAACTGATTTGAAATTTTATTTTGAAATTCAAGTAAATAGATTCTTTAAAATATTTGTGTAAGTTTTAAAATATAAATTGTTTTATTTACATTTACTTCTAATAGGAAATTCATATATATTTACATAAACGTAAAATAAATTAAGAAAACTCTTCTTAAACATTTAAAAATATAACTTACTTAAGTAAAATATAAGTGTTAAACTATTAACAAATCAAACTACATGTTTTAAATGGTGAATCAAGCAAAATGACAAGTGTCATTTGTTTTTATTCTTTTTTTTATTTTTATTTAAATATTTTCAGCCTTTTATAACATTTTCCACTTTCCTTTTTTTTTAGAATCAAATGCTAGTTGAATCAAAAGAAAATACTTAACTTAAAAATCTGAAACCCCTCAAACATAAAATCTGTAATTCACTTCCCAAACAAAATTACAAATCATGTTTAAACCTGTAACAAGAACATCAACCTGCATTTTCATCTCTGGAATGACCTGCATGCATTGTGTTTTGGTCAGTAAGTTCAAATGCAAGCAATTTCAAGTCTGCATCTCTTTCAAATTATAAATTTGCAAGCCTGCATACTTGAATCATAGAATCATACCCCTACAACAATTAAAATCAGTTGACTAACTCCTCCAAGTTTTAAAATTGGATAGCTCTGTTCTTCAAGTTTTTGGTGAGTAACTTCTAAACTTATTTAATAAAATCTGGTTGCTTATTATTATACCTGAAATGAATTGATATGCATGAATATACAAGTGAAACTTTATATGGTTATTACTGAATGTATGCTGTGGTTATAAAAAATTTACTCTGTGATGCTCCAGGTCCTGAATAAATTATAAATCCCTTATTTACTTGATTTTGTATAGATAAAAAAAAAACTGGATTATCAAACAAGATTGTGATTCAACCTGGTATCATGTTTAGATTTTAAGAAAATTAATAAATAGAGTCTGTTTGCCTCTGCAAACAATAATGCAGTAAAACATTTTTTTTTTAAAAAATAGAGTAAAACACCAACTGTTAAGTTTCTAATTTAGTATTGTAAACTGGATATATAAATTAAAACAAGATTCTTGAAACTAATATCACAATTTTTAATTGAGAATTTTGGTAGCAGTTTTGTGGTGAATTGAAAAGTTGAATTTGGACAATGCTGTTAATTTTGGGATTTTAGGAGTTTGGAATTTCTTTTGTTTGTTGTTGAGAGTTTAAGCATTTCAGAAAATTATCTACTTAATGGGTAATGTTCGGGATTAGCTGTGATAAGGGTTTTGGGTTCTGTTACCCTAGTTCTTGACCATCTTCAAAATTTGGATCGTTCTCTCACTCTGGTTGACCGAGTGTGAAACTGTTTAGGGAAGGTGAAGCTGGGACTATGACAAGAGCGCGGATGAAGTTTCGACTTGAATAATGGTCGGAGGGGAGAGAACACACCGTTGACAGGTTTTGGGTTTGGGTTTGCATTGTATTCCCAGGTTTGTGAAGAGGGGCTGGATTTGAGTTGTAGGTGTTTGGAAATTGTTTGATGATGGTATTGAGGAATGAGGTTGTTTTCTGGTATATTGATGATGCCGGAGTCGATTGGAGGAGGGCAGAGCCACCGTGCATGTGCACCGTGCTCTATTTATTTTCTGGTGATCTGAATTTAGGTGATTTTGTTAGTTTAGGAAAATTGCAGAATTTACTCGAGTAAGTACTCGAGTCATATGACGGTTTGCCCAAAGTAAAGTATGAAATGACTCGAAGTAGAATTGTTTGGCTCGAGTAGTTTTGTTTTTAGGTTGTTCCTGAAACCTGATCTGTTTCAGGGTTTAAATTTTTCTGAAAAACTAAATTTAAAAATGAGTAAGGCAGGTCTAAATTTAAACTTTAAGTAAGATTAAACTATGAATTCAAATAGATTTGAATTCCAGATTTTGAATAAATTTGCAGTAATAAAATAAAGTATTTAATTAAATAATAAAACCTGCACAGTTTTATATTAAGAGATTTTTAAAATCTGGAAATAAGATTTTAAAACAAGAATTTAAATTTAAGTTAAAAATCTGGATTTGAAATCCTGAATTCAAATTTGAATTTGAATCTGAAAGTTTTCAAAAGAAAATAAGTTATAAATTCTAATGTTATAATTAAGTTTGTATATTTTATTATTTTATAACATATGTATTTATAAATCTGAAATGAAATTTAAAACAGGATTTTAAGTTTAAATTTTTGAATCTGAATCTGAGCATGATTTGAATTCTAGGTTGAAATAGAAAAATAAGATTTTGAATTTAAATGTTTCAAAATCACTTGAATATATTTAAAGTATAATTTAAATTTATTTAAATTGATTATGGGTTACACTATTTAGGAAGTACCTTAAGTAATTCTTTAATATGAAATAAGAAAAATGTTTAATAATTGAATCTTGTTTAAATTTGATTTCATTTTAATTTTAGTTTAAAATGGAATTTAGAGAATTTAAAAGCAATTTGTTTTTAAATTACTTTGATAATAATCATTAATGAGGTTTATGATTATCATTAAATTGTTTTGAACTTAATAATTTATTACCTGATTAAGGTAATTAAGATTTTAATTAATTAATATAATTAATTAATAATTAGGTTAATTAATTAACTAATTAAGGATTTATTTAATTAAAAAAAGATTAAGTAAGTTAATTAAATTTGATTAAAGTGTGATTTAGAAATTAATTTAAATAAGATTTGATTAATTTAATTTAGTTAATGAATTGAATTATTAATCAAGTAATTAATAATTAATTATGTTTTTAATTATCACTTGATTAATTTAGAAATTAATTAATGTTTTTCTTCAAATAAATTAAGAATTAATATTGATTAATTCAATTAATTACTTTGGAAAGGTAATTAAAGATTTGATATGGTCAATGAAGGTCATTAACTTAGTATTATTTTATAATTAATTAATGTGATTAATTTTAATGATTAATTGTATTAATTAATTTAAAGATAATCATTTAAGAATTATTTAAGTATAATTACTCAATGAAAGTAATTAAGAGAATTAATTACTAAACTGTAATTAATTAAGTTGTTGATTAATTAAGTTAATTAATTAAGTTTAATTAATTTAATTTAATCACTGGTTGATTTGAGAAGTAATTACAAATGTAATAAAAAAATGGAAAATTACTTAGTGAAGTAATTAAGAAAATAAATTACTAGATGTAATTGAATGGAGGAGTTTTGGAAATTAATTACTTTGTGTAATTAATATGTAATTTATATGTTGTATAATTACTTAGGTAAGTAATTAATAATTAATTACTTAGTGTAATTAATTTAGGTTGTGTTCATTGAGTACTTTGAAATGATCAAGAAATGTAATTAATTTAATGTAATTACTATATGTGATTGATCAGGAATGATTAATCAATAGAGATAATTGATAATTAATTTAATGGAGTTATTTTGAATAAAGTAATTTGAGATCATTAATTAATGATATAAGTAAGGATTGATTAATTATGAACAATTAATCAATGAAGGTATTAATTAATGTAATTAATTAGGGATTAATGTAATTAATTATAATTAATTAATAAAGTAATTACAGGTTAATTACTGAATTTGGTTTGGATTAATTATTTTGTGAAATTAATTGAATGATAATTACTTGAATGTAATTAAAGAATAATTAATCAAGATGATTAATTTGGGCAATTTGTTGAGAATAATTAACTGATTGATTTATAATTAATTAAGGAATATGTAAGCAAGATTGATATGGATAAGAAATTAATTTAATTCATTTTAAATTAATTAAGGAAGATGTAATTAATTTAATTCATTTTAAATTAATTATAGGATGATGATTTAATAAGTCTTTGCTTATGAATGATGATTGATATTTATTACCCTGAATGGTTAAGATCTCAGTTATGAGATAAATGTTGTTGTGTGATTCGGATGTTATGGTTGCATTGAGTTGATGATATGATTTATCTGTTTGAGTTGATAATATAGATTATCGGTTGTAATGATAATATTTATTATCTATTGTGATAATTATCTATCTGTGTGTATATAGATAATATTGAATTGTTTAAAAATTTAAAACAACTTGGACCTAAAAGACATGCTTTGGATTTCGATGAGACCGGGATCGGGTTTCCATATTTGGGATCCGAAAACCACATTGATTCCAATCAAACGTTAGGTCGTTAATCCAAATGGAGGTTTGTGAAGACTCGAGGTGTAAGGGCTATACGTCAGTAAAACTCTATGGGTGATTCCGTAATGAGTTGACAGAATAGTACTTATAGATTCGAGATGGTGATTCAGAGTGCAAGGGTTATTGTCGTTAACTCTGAGGGTGATTCCAAAATGAGTGTAACAAGATAATGCCTTTGGTTTCGTTCGAACCCGGAACGAACTTGTATGGATTGAATGCTTTCATAACATCGTTAGGTGGACGATGAGCATTCTAAGTGACGTGTCCTATAAAGGTAATCGTAGCCTCAAGTCTCATCAACCGGGAATGGCTAAAACAGGGGAGGTGCAGCAAGGCTTAGTGGGTAGCCCCCACTGGAGAGCGAGATTGATCCCTATCTAGAAGTCCCTTTATATTCGGTTGTGTGGGCGGTTGATTGCAACAACTGCCGGGGTTGTCTTGTTCGGAACTGTTCAGTAGGGAATGGTTCCGGCCTTGTGTTGTAGGGGAGTGGGAGTACTCCTCGGTACGGTGACCTAGGCCACCTACTGTGACGGGCGGTACCCCAGTAGCCCTGCCGTTGTATGGAATCCAAAATCCAATAAGTGCCAACGGTTTTGATAGTATTACCAACTTTTGTGGCTAATAGCTAGAATTTAATAGATGTAACAATTTTGGCTATTTCTTATTTACTTGAAAACCCTAGACACTATTATAATATCATCGGATTTCCTATCAAATGTTTTGGTTAGCGTAAGGTAAAAACTTTTTCATGTTTATGTGTGGGAAGTCTTACGTGATACCTTTCTTTTCAAAGGTTTTTGAAGTTGAGAAACCTTAACCTGTTACTCACACCAGACCCATGTCTGACCCGGAGTTTATCTTTGTTTTCTTAAACTCTTGGGTACTCAAATTTTTACGAGTAGCCAAGGGATTCAGGTTAGCTTTGATGAATAATGGAGGAGCAATGGAGCAGGAGGCTTCTGCGTTATAGATATATAGTTCCACTATGTTTTCTCTGTGTTGTGTTTGTATTGAGTTGTAAATACCAGACAGGTGTTTATAACTGTCTAGTATATGTGATGTGTATGCTATGTATCTCCGATTGGTATTGTATATTATGTAAATACTTATGTTGTTAATATAATTTATTCGTTCCGCTGTCGAGATTCTTGTATTGTTTCTTCTTTCTCTTCTTTCTTTTCTTCTTCTATCCCTTTCTTTCTTAATTGATGATGCGATTTTCCGGGAGTGGAGAGTCGGGTCGTCACAGGTGGTATCAGAGCGTTAGGCTGAGTGAATACCTAGGCTTTTGAGTGGTGTCTATCTTGAGAGAGCGTATTTGTAATTTATATATATATATATATATATATATATATATATATATATATTTCTACCTATCTGTTGGGTTACCTGTTCGGGTTTCCTAATGTATGTTATAAAGGTAGATTGAGGTAGTGGTGTGTGTAACACAACTACCGATTGGTTGGAGTTTGAAGGTTAGGTTGGAAGTGTATCTGTCGAGACTGTAAACTTAATACCGTCTTGAGTGAGTTTTGAAGTGGTGTAAGAACTTCATTGATCTCTAAAGGTAACCTGTTAAGGTTCGGAGTTCATCTTTGAAGTTGGATGAGTAGAGTTTGTATCTGTTGGCTGAGCAGAAGCGAGCGATGATATTTTGATATTTCAGGAATAGTAGCTGCGTGATGAGATGCAGTGACTATGGATGTTTTCGAAGATAATTTCTTTGGAACAAGTTTAAGGAAGTAGGTCTGCTCCGGTGTTGTGGCCGACTTCAGCAGGATGTTTCTGTGTGTTTTAAAGTTTGAGTTTCTCGAAGAGCTTTGGATTGTGAATTCTTTGGCATTGTTGTCAGCAGTGCAGCTCGGAGTGTTCTGTGTGTCGGTAGAGTTTTCTGGCTTATCTAATTTCTGGAGATGGAGTTCAGAAGCAGTGGAGTAGAATCCACTTCTTCGATGGGTTGGTAAGACAACATAAGCCGTTCTATTTGGTAAAGAGAGAATAGTTTCTTTGGATTTTAGTTTGGGTTGATCGTAAAAGTGACTTGCGATAGTTGATTGTTCTCTTGGGTTGTTCGAGATTTTTATGAATATTTTCAGAGAAGTCAGGGTTTGTCTTCATCTAGATATTCAGTGGTATCGATGGTTCAACTAGTTGAAGGTTGGTTCCTTGAGATGGAGTTTGTTGAAGCAACTTAGGATTTGAAGAACTTCTAAGTTTTCTCTGGGTTATCGGAGATCTTCTTGGTTATGCTGTCTAAATGTGCTTGTGTTCTTCATCAGCATTCTTTTCTACTCCCGATCAGAGTTGTGCAGCGGAAGCAGTTTGGGAGTGCATCTGCTTTTCTTTTCCGAACAGGAGAAGTTTGTTTTCTTCTGATGGTTGTGAGTGGAATTGTTCTTGATCTTGGTTGATCGAAGAGGATCATTCTGTTGAATTGGATTTGGTCTAGTTTATTTCTTGAGACATCAGCAAGGATTGAGCTGATCAGGTAAGAAGTAGGCAGCCCGAGATCGTCCGAAGAGTTTTATGGATCTGAAGTCTGGTTTTGGATAAGTTTTCCCAGTTTTAGGAGCTATAAATTTTAGTGAGGTTGGGTAAGCTAGCTCCGAGATGTTTTGGATTTCTTCTGTGTTCTGTATGGATAAGTGTTCGATTGAATTGCCAGTATGGACAACTGGAATTCGATGAGTTTCACGTATCTCTAAGGGAGTACGTGTATATCTATTTCTGGTTTTGGAATCAACTGTTTTGGAAGATTTTGGTTGTTGAGTCAGACTTGTCTGTAGTCTGATTTTTTTTTTGTTCAGTGGTAGATATAAATGATTAGGAGTTCTGTAGCTTTGTAGTGTTGATTGTTTGGGTTTTATAGAGCGAGTATCCCGATGTTTATTGGGGAAACTCGAGGAAACTCTATCCAGAATTTTATCTGGATAGGTAATTTTGTTTGATAGGATGAAATGATTGCTATGGCTATTAGCATATGTTTGATATATGCTTGTGTTTTAAAATTAAAAATCTAAAATAAGTTATTAAATTACCTTTGTTTTTAATTTCGGGGACGAAATTCTTTTAAGGGGGAAGGAATGTGACATCCCGGAATTTTAGACAATATCAATTTAATAATCTTTACATAAAATTAAATTGATATTGACAATATTGATTAATAAAATATGTTTTGATTTAATAATCTGAATAAATAATATTTAATTTGTGATTTTATCTTTTAAAAAGCTAAAATAAATATTTTAAATTATAATGTATATATATTTGCATATATATTATAATTTATCTTTGTTTTGGGATATAATAAATAAATGAATTTTTGTTTTTAAATTCTAATAAAGTATTGGGTAATTAGGAAATTATGTTTTAAATTAATGTTAAGTTTTTTTTTAAAAAAAACTATTTAAATTAGTAATTATATGGTTTGATAATATTTAAAATAAATGAAATTGTTTAAAATTTGTCTTAGCTTAATTTTTGTTTAAATTTAATAAAAGTTGATTTTATTTCTTTTCAAAATATTATTTGATTAAATATAAATTGAGAATATTTTATATAAGTTTAAAACATAAAATAGCATATGATTTAAATTCATTTAAATATTAAAGTGATTTATAATTCTTTAAAAATCATATAGAATTTGTAAATTGTTATTTGAAACCATATTAATAAATATTCTATTTTTCATAAATATAAAGAGGAATTAAAATAAGGAAATAGAATCTTCATTTTTTAAATTGAATAAATAGGTTTTAACTTTGATTTCAAAGGTTTAATTGATTTGAAATTTTATTTTGAAGTTCAAGTAAATAGATTCTTTTAAATATTTGTGTAAGTTTTAAAATATGAATTGTTTTATTTACATTTACTTTTAATAGGAAATTCATATATATTTATATAAACATAAAATAAATTAAGAAAACTCTTCTTAAACATTTAAAAATATAGCTTACTTAAGTAAAAGACAAGTGTTAAACTATTAACAAATCAAACTACATGTATTAAATGGTGAATCAAGCAAAATTACAAGTGTCATTTGATTTATTCTTGTCTTTATTTTTATTTAAATATTTTCAGCCTTTTATAACATTTTCCACTTTCCTTTATTATTATTATTTTTAGAATCAAATGCTAGTTGAATCAAAAGAAAATACTTAACTTAAAAATCTGAAACCCCTCAAACATAAAATCTGTAATTCACTTCCCAAACAAAATTACAAATCATGTTTAAACCTGTAACAAGAACATCAACCTGCATTTTCATCTCTGGAATGACCTGCATGCATTGTGTTTTGGTCAGTAAGTTCAAATGCAAGCAATTTCAAGTCTGCATCTCTTTCAGATTATAAATTTGCAAGCCTGCATACTTGAATCAGAGAATCATACCCCTGCAACAATTAAAATCGGTTGACTAACTCCTCCAAGTTTTAAAATTGGATAGCTCTGTTCTTCAAGTTTCTGGTGAGTAACTTCTAAACTTCTTTAATAAAATCTGGTTGCTTCTAAACTTCTTTAATAAAACCTGGTTGCTTATTATTGTACCTGAAATGAATTGATATGCATGAATATACAAGTGAAACTTGATACGATTATTACTGAATGTATGCTGTGGTTATAAAAAAATTACTCTGTGATGCTCCTAGGTCCTGAATAAATTATAAATCCCTTATTTACTTGATTTTGTATAGATAAAAAAAAAACTGGATTATCAAACAAGATTGTGATTCAACCTGGAATCATGTTTAGATTTTAAGAAAATTAATAAATAGAGTCTTTTTGCCTCTGCAAACAATAATGCAGTAAAACATTTTTTTAAAAAAATAGTGTAAAACACCAACTGTTAAGTTTCTAATTTTGTACTGTAAACTGGATATATAAATTAAAACATGATTCTTGAAACTAATACCACAAATTTTAATGGAGAATTTTGGTAGCAGTTCTGTGGTGAATTGAAAAGTTGAATTTGGACAATGTTGTTAATTTTGGGATTTTGGGAGTTTGTAATTTCTTTTGTTTGTTGTTGAGAGTTTAAGCATTTCAGAATTATCAACTTAATGGGTAATGTTTGGGATTAGCTGTGATAACGGTTTTGGGTTCTGTAACCCTAGTTCTTGACCATCTTCAAAATTTGGATCGTTCTCTCACTCCGGTTGAGCGAGTGTGAAACTGTTTTGGGAAGCTGTAGCTGGGACTATGACAAGAGCATGGATGAAGTTTCGACTTGAATAATGGTCGGAGGGGAGAGAACACACCGTTGACAGGTTTTGGGTTTGGGTTTGCATTGTGTTCCCAGGCTTGTGAAGAGGGGCTGGATTTGAGTTGCAGGTGTTTGGAAATTTTTTGATGATTGTATTAAGGAATGAGGTTGTTTTCTGGTATATTGATGATGTCGAAGTCAAATGGAGGTGGGCAGAGCCACCGTGCATGTGCCCGGTGCTCTATTTACTTTCTGGTGATATGAATTTAGATGATTTTGTTAGTTTAGGAAAATTGCAGAATTTACTCGAGTAAGTACTCGAGTCATATGAGGGTTTGCCCGAAGTAAAGTATGAAATGACTCGAAGTAGAATTGTTTGGCTCGAGTAGTTTTGTTTTCAGGTTGTTCCTAAAACCCGATCTGTTTCTGGTTTTCAATTTTTTTAAAAACTAAATTTAAAAATGAGTAAGGCAGGTCTAAATTTAAACTTTAAGTAAGATTAAACTATGAATTTAAATAGATTTGAATTCTAGATTTTGAATAAATTTGCAGTAATAAAATAAAGTATTTAATTAAATAATAAAACCTGCACAGTTTTATATTAAGAGATTTTTAAAATCTGGAAATAAGATTTTAAAACAAGAGTTTAAATTTAAGTTAAAAATCTGGATTTGAAATCCTGAATTCAAATTTGAATTTGAATCTGAAAGCTTTCAAAAGAAAATAAGTTATAAATTCTAATGTTATAATTAAGTTTGTATATTTTATTATTTTATAACATATGTTTTTATAAATCTGAAATGAAATTTAAAGCAGGATTTTAAGTTTAAATTTTTGAATCTGAATCTGAGCATGATTTGAATTCTAGGTTGAAATAAAAAAATAAGATTTTGAATTTAAATGTTTCAAAATCACTTGAATATATTTAAAGTATAATTTAAATTTATTTAAATTGATTATGGGTTACACTATTTAGGAAATACCTTAAGTAATTCTTTAATATGAAATAAGAAAAACGTTTAATAATTGAATCTTGTTTAAATTTGATTTCATTTTAATTTTAATTTAAAATGGAATTTAGAGGAATTTAAAAGCAATTTGTTTTTAAATTACTTTGATAATAATCATTAATGAGGTTTATGATTATCATTAAATTGTTTTGAACTTAATAATTTATTACCTGATTAAGGTAATTAAGATTTTAATTAATTAATTTAATTAATTAATAATTAGGTTAATTAATTAACTAATTAAGGATTTATTTAATTAATAAAAAGATTAAGTAAGTTAATTAAATTTGATTAAAGTGTGATTTAGAAATTAATTAAAATAAGATTTGATTAATTTAATTTAGTTAATGAATTGAATTATTAATCAAGTAATTAATAATTAATTAAGTTTTTAATTATCACTTGATTAGTTTAGAAATTAATTAATGTTTTTCTTCAAATAAATTTAGAATTAATATTGATTAATTCGATTAATTACTTTGGAAAGGTAATTAAAGATTTGATATGGTTAACGAAGGTCATTAACTTAGTATTATTTTATAATCAATTAATGTGATTAATTTTATTGATTAATTGTATTAATTAATTTAAGGATAATCATTTGAGAATTATTTAAGTATAATTACTCAATGAAAGTAATTAAGGGAATTAATTACTGAATTGTAATTAATTTAGGTTGTTGATTAATTAAGTTAATTAATTAAGTTTAATTAATTTAATTTAATCACTGGTTGATTTGAGAAGTAATTACAAATGTAATAAAAAAATGGAAAATTACTTAGTGAAGTAATTAAGAAAATAAATTACTAGATGTAATTTAATGGAGGAGTTTTGGAAATTAATTACTTTGTGTAATTAATGTGTAATTTATATGTTGTATAATTACTTAGGTAAGTAATTAATAATTAATTACAGTGTAATTAATTTAGGTTGTGTTCATTGAGTTCTTTGAAATGATTAAGAAATGTAATTAATTTAATGTAATTACTAAATGTGATTGATAAGGAATGATTAATCAATAGAGATAATTGATAATTAATTTAATGGAGTTATTTTGAATAAAGTAATTTGAGATCATTAATTAATGATATAAGTAAGGATTGATTAATTATGAAAAATTAATCAATGAAGGTATTAATTAATGTAATTAATTAGGGATTAATGTAATTAATTATAATTAATTAATAAAGTAATTACAGGTTAATTACTGAATTTGGTTTGGATTAATTAATTTGTGAAATTAATTGAATGATAATTAATTGAATGTAATTAAAGAATAATTAATCAAGATGATTAATTAGGGTAATTTGTTGAGAATAATTAATTGATTGATTTATAATTAATTAGGGAATATGTAAGCAAGATTGATATGGATAAGAAATTAATTTAATTCATTTTAAATAAATTAAGGAAGATGTAATTAATTTAATTCATTTTAAATTAATTAAGGAAGATGTAATTAATTTAATTCATTTTAAATTAATTATAGGATGATGATTTAATTAGTCTTTGCTTATGAATGATGATTGATATTTATTACCCTGAATGGTTGAGATCTCAGTTATGAGATAAATGTTGTTGTGTGATTCGGATGTTATGGTTGCATTGAGTTGATGATATGATTTATCTGTTTGAGTTGATAATATAGATTATCGGTTGTGATGATAATATTGATTATCTATTGTGATAATTATCTATCTGTGTGTATATAGATAATATTGAATTGAATTGTTTAAAAATTTAAAACAACTTGGACCTAAAAGACACGCTTTGGATTTCGATGAGATCGGGATTGGGTTTCCATATTTGGGATCCGAAAACCACATCGATTCCAATTAAACGTTAGGTCGTTAATCCAAATGGAGCTTTGTGAAGACTCGAGTGTAAGGGCTATATGTCAGTAAAACTCTGTGGGTGATTCCGTAATGAGTTTGACGGAACAGTACTTATAGATTCGAGATGGTAATTCAGAGTGCAAGGGTTATTGTCGTTAAATTTGAGGGTGATTCCAAAATGAGTGTAACGAGATAAGGCCTTCGGTTTCGTTCAAACCCGGAACGAACTTGTATGGATTGAATGCTTTCAGAACATCGTCAGGTGGACGATGAGCATTTTAAGTGATGTGTCCTATAAAGGTAATCGTAGCCTCAAGCCTCATCAACCGGGAATGGCTAAAACAGGGGAGGTGCAGCAAGGCTTCGTGGGTAGCCCCCACTGGAGAGAGAGATTGATCCCTGTCTAGAAGTCCCTTTATATTCGGTTGTGTGGGCGGTTGATTGCAACAACTGCCGTGCTTGTCTTCTTCGGAACTGTTCAGTAAGGAATGGTTCCGGCCTTGTGTTGCAGGGGAGTGGGAGTACTCCTCGGTACGGTGATTTAGGCCACGTACTGTGACGGGCGGTACCCCAGTAGCCCTGCCATTGTATGGAATCCACAATCCAATAAGTGCCAACGGTTTTGATTGTATTACCCACTTTTGTGGCTGGTAGCTGGAATTTAATAGATGTAACAATTTTGGCTATTTCGTATTTACTTGAAAACCCTAGACACTATTATAATATCATCGGATTTCCTATCAAATGTTTTGGTTAGCGTAAGGTAATTTTTTTTCCATGTTTATGTGTGGGAAGTCTTACGTGATACCTTCCTTTTCAAAGGTTTTTAAAGTTAAGCAACCTTAACCTGTTACTCACACCAGACCCATGTCTGACCCGGAGTTTATCTTTGTTTTCTTAAACTCTTGTGTACTCAAATTTTTACGAGTAGCCAAGGGATTCAGGTTAGCTTTGAAGAATAATGGAGGAGCAATGGAGCAGGAGGCTTCTGCGTTATAGATATATAGTTCCGCTGTGTTTTCACTGTGTTGTGTTTGCATTGAGTTGTAAATACCAGACAGGTGTTTATAACTGTATAGTATATGTGATGTGTATGCTATGTATCTCTGATTGGTATTGTATATTATGTAAATACTTTTGTTGTTAATATATTTATTCGTTCCGCTGTTGAGATTCTTGTATTCTTTCTTCTTTCTCTTCTTTCTTTTCTTCTTCTATCCCTTTCTTTCTTAATTGGTGAAGCGATTTTCCGGGAGTGGAAAGTCGGGTCGTCACATAACGTTCAGTAATACAAAATATTTAGACAGTAATACAAATATTCATAACCTGCATACTTAACTTTACTAAGATTTGCTAAAGTATAAGTAGAAAGATGAGAAATATAGAAAGCATAGGATTATCATTACTTCAAAGTAACATTGAGGCATTTATGACACTAAAAGATTAAGCCACATTATAACCCATTTTATTCAAATTTGAAATAGTTACAAGCTCCATTCATATACTTTTCTCACTCTTCTTTAATTCAAGAATGGAGGAACCTTTTGACCTAGAGAGAGGAAAATCCATGATTAGTAATTTTGTAAGATGCAGTAAAATAAAAGAATAACTAAATATGAATATCAATATCATTACCACCACAAATGGATCCAGGTGCTATTGGATTCCCACAAAATTTTGCAACATATGCTACTTTTTGCAAACTATATTCATTCCAGGATGCCGCTGGAATATTTGCGCAGCAACATGCCATGTCAGCTGACTTATAAACATTACAACATTCGGGAGATGGGTCGATTTGTGGACCACTAATCAGTACAAAATTTGCACAAAGCTGAGTCATTTTTGTTAAATCTCGATTACAAACTTTAGCATTAGCTTGATAATTTGAGAATTGCATGATCACGATTACTAAAATGATTACTGATTTTAGATTATGAACTGTCATCATGTTAAATACTTCTTTCACTTTTTCATGATGGAATGAAGGGCTTTACATGGTTTATATAGGGATGTTTGCTAAAGATGTATTAATAAATATAATATTTTGATCTTATCCTCATACCACTTTTTTCTTAAGCATATCTTTGTTCAATTCATTTGAATATTTTTTATTGTTTCAAATAAAAAGTGATTTGATTTTTTATCCCCAAAATATTTATGTCCCTTTGGACCCATAACATCACAATGATCCACATATGGTCAATTAGTTTACAAGTACATTTACAATAATGTACTGAGTAAATATGATTCATTAGGAATATGGAAAGATAATTTCTATTGGAAACAAAATTAATCTCACAATGAATATTAGATAAACAATCTTATTTCTTTTTAACAGTAAAATATCTTACCTTCCTAGAATTTGTTTACTGTATTACTACATTTTCGAAAATTTAGAAGAAAAAATTATCCTTGTTTACTGCTATAGGTTTTAAGGACTTTGAATGATAGGCTCTTATTATATACAAGGAACGACAGTCTAGTCCTCAGAATTGAAAGATGATGGTAGAAAAGTCCCTTCCGAAAAATTTATGAAAATTAGGTCCATATTTTTAGTTTTTAGCTAATTTTCATAACTTTTGCATAACTAGTTAAAAAACACTTATTAAAGATTCTACATTGTTCATTTGATATTTTAAAATTTCGATCAATTTTCTAATTTTTTATTATGATTTGATGTAAATTAACAAAATTATAACGACCTTTTTTGTGACGACCCGACTTTCCACTCCCGGAAAATCGCATCACTAATTAAGAAAGAAAGGGATAGAAGAAGAAAAGAAAGAGAAGAAAGAGAAAACAACACATCTGAATCTCACAGTGGAACGATTTAAATATAATATAGAACATATATATAGTATCATATACATCAGAGTACACAACTAAACATCTCAATTTAGACAGTTATAACATTTCTGTCTAATACAATACAAGAACAGCATCACATAAACACACACAACAGAAACTCTAACCATATATATACACGCTGAAGCCTCCTGCTCCAAAGCTCCTCCAGATTCGTCAAGAGATAACCTGAATCACTTTACTACTCATACATAATATGAGTACCCAAGAGTTTAATAAAATAGAAAATAAACACTCGGGTCAGACAGGGGTCTTGGGTGAGTAAATGGTTTAAGATTGCTTAACTTTAGAAAATCCTTTTTTGAAAAGAAAAGGTATCACGTAAGACTTCCCACACATAAACTTGGAAAAGTTTTTACCTTACGCTAACCAAAACATTTGATAGGAAATCCAGTGATATTATAATAGTGTCTAGGGTTTTCAAATAAATAAGAAATAACCGAAATTGTTACATTTATTAAATTCTAGCTACTAGCCACAAAAGTGGGTAATACAAACAAAACCGTAGGGTCTCGTAGGGAAAATGGGTTTCCATCAATGGCAGGGCTACTGGGGTACCGCCCGTCACAGTACCTGGCCTAGATCACCGTACCGAGGATTACTCCCTTCATCCCCTGCAACACAAGACTGGAACCATTCCTTACTGAACAGTCCCGAACAAGACCACCCCGCAGTTGGCTGCAGTTCCAACTGCCCACACAGCCGAAATATAAAGGGACTTCTAGACAGGGATGTACCTTGCTCTCCGGTGGGAGCGACCCACGAAGCCTTGTTGCACCTCCCCTGTTTTAGCCATTCCCGGTTGATGAGGCTTGAGGCTGCGATTACCTTTATAGGACCAATTATCTTAGAATGCTCATCGTCCGCCTGACGATGTTCTGAAAGCATTCAATCCATACAAGTTCGTTCCGGGTTCGAACGAAACCGAAGGCACTATCTCGTTACACTCATTTTGGAATCACCCTCAGAGTCAACGACCATAGCCCTTGCACTCTGAATCACCATCTCGAACCTATAAGCACTATTCCGTCAAACTCATTACGGAATCACCCACAGAGTTATACTAACGTATAGCCCTTACACCTCGAGTCTTCACTCGCTTCACTTAGATTAACGATCTAACGTTTAATTGGAATCGATGTGGTTTTCGGATATCCAAATATGGAAACCCGATCCCGGTCTCACCGAAACCAAACGCCATTTTAATGTCCAAGTTGTACTTAAGGGATTTAAACAATAGATATTTCAGAAAATATCACTTAACATAAATGGGTGTATCATATTACACAGATAGATAAGCATCTATTATCACACGCATCTATACATATCACATAGCAGCATATAAACCACATCCCAGATACAACATATTCACATCATCATCCATCATTCAATGCCATCCAATAACAACCAATATCATTACTCGTCCAATGACATATCATTCAATCATTAATCTTTCATAAACAAGTTTGATTTCAAACTTGATTAATTTAATTAATTCTTAAATTAACTTAATCCTTACTTAAACACTTGGATTATCTTCAATCCATTTTACTATTCATTAATTAAATACAAATTAATTAATTAACTAAAATTACTTAATTATTTATTTCAATTAATCTTCTCTGATTAATTATTACTTAATTACCATATTAATTAATCATCCTGATTAATTACTTCCAAAATATACTAAGTAATTACCTCTCAATTACTTTCTAAATTAATCAATCCTTGATTAATTATTCTTTAATTATCCTGTAACGAGACGGATTTTGCCCGCTCGAAAATCGACATCCATACTTCAAATCGTATTCGAATGCCATAGATTCGATCGTTCAAATCCGATTCGCCGGAGCTTATAACAACATTAAGTAAATAACACAGCAGAATAAAAGAATAATACATTGATATACAGCTTTGATACAATATCTGATACAACAGATGATCCAATAGATATCAATATACGTCAGAGATATGATACAATAAATAGCAGCGGAAAAGAAAATAGATGACATCTAGCAGCGGAACAATATAACTCTAAGATAGTCTTCAAAAGAGAACTCCGAGAACTGCAACTCCATCTCCTAGAATCAATCCAGCAATAGCTCGAACTCCCAATAACGATGCACCAAGCTTAGCAAGACTGGTGTGATCCAAAGACTGAACTAACTCCAGGTAATTCACTGAACCTAACTATCTGTAGAACCCAACTCTAGACTGCTCGTGTAGAAAATAATGAGCACCCAGAGTTTAGGAAAGAAAACAATAAACTCTGGATCAGTCGTGGGACTGGTGTGAGCAACAAAAACAGTTTATCTTTTTAAAACATTCAACAAAAGATTTTCAAAGTCAATTCGCAATGCTTTTTAAAAATAAGACTACCATAAGGCCTCCCGCACACACACACAATGAAAACGCAGAATCGGAGGAGATTTCTCCTTATGATAGTCAAAGATGCTTGATACGCATTAAAAAGAAACATTTGATATTATTACTAGTGCATAGTGTAGTAAAAATCATTTCGAAAGTAAAGATATAAATCTTAGCCAACATAGACATTTCGAACTATGCCTACTATAGCTACCATCCAAACAGTGGGGCGCCACCATAAGTGAATGATAGGTTCTACAACTAAAACCGTACATGGTACGTATTTGAAGAATGGATTTCCAACAAATGGTCAGGCCAAGGAACTTCCCATTGCCACATGGAAACGCCTCTGGAAGGACGCCCTGAGAACCAAACCGTTCTCTGCTAAACAAAGCCGGGAATCCCTTTTCCCAAGGAATATTACAAACCCTTAGATATGCCACCCCCGGTCCTTTGGGACCTTTAAACGAGAGCGCTCTCTAACCAACATCACACCATAATAATAAGTGTTTCAACATGAGTAAGTATCTGGGCTCCATACCATGATACTACCCTTTTCCAGAAGGAATGGTCATACCCTAGGGAAGTTATCCCTGAAAACCTTGCCGCACAATTCCTGTTTCGAACCATTACCGGTTTGTGAGGCTCGACGAAGTCTCGTCCACAAAAACATACTTTATATAAAATCCATGCTTTGGGTCAACAAATGATCATAGAAATGATCACCAAGATAAACGATCAAACAAAAGATCCTATCACAAATGATCAACACAATGATCATTTCACAGCAACACTCAGCATGTCACATTACCAAATTGGGAATATATCGCTGATAACTTCAACTATATAACCTCTGAGTTCGTACGTCTCAGAGAAGGGTGTTAAGCTAAGAGAATAAATTCTCCGCCACCAACAGAAATATATTTGAAAGAAATCGGCTTTATATCTCAATTTGTAATGTCAGACATACAATCCATACAAGTCTGTTCCGGGCTCGAACAGAACCGAAGGCACTTACAAAGAAGTCCTTGCAATCCGGATATTCACTAATCACGTTCGGACTTCCCATCACATATGGAGTCTCTATACCGGGGACCAGTCGATGCAAAGACATTCGACGAGTTGTCCTTTCGCTTTCAAAAATATCCGGTCTTCAACACCGGTCTTCAAATGTATCCATAACGACATATCACATATTCGGAATGGGATATATGACACAAAGGTCCTCTCCCGACTAAACCGAATAGTGAGCGCAATATTTACAAGAAATATATGGATATTGGGATTTCAATTAAGTCACAACTTAAAACCCAAAACTTTCTTTCAAACATTTTAAATCAATTACCATTTCTAATCTTTTAAACAAAAGATTTATTTCACAAAGTTCCATTTACGGATTTCAAAACAATTTCTATTCCATTTGGATTCACTCGTTAAATCTTTATATCAAAGATTTAACTTATAGCTTTCAAATCGTTTCTATAACTTGGAAATTTTCTTCATCTCAGACTAGAAATCATTTTAACTCAAATTGGAGAATCATTTCTTATGTGAAAGCTTTTATTATTTGAAAACAAGTAGTTCTCGTTTCGAAGGAATTCAATCTCATTTATACAAGCTAAAATCTTTGGGTTAATTCAAATTCCCAAAAAAACAACACCTTAAAATGGTTTAAAACCCATATAAACCGGTATACCATTTAATATCATAAATACTGAATATAGAATTCAATTTCAAATATTGAATTCAAATTTAAATCAAAATATTTAAATTTCAAAACTCAATCAAGTTATTCAAAATAAATTTCATCTTTGAAATTCCATTTCAAAAGCTTTTCACTTTAAACCCAATCCATTTCCAAAACATTTGAATTCAAATATTCAAATTTAAAACTATTTCAAAAATCTGTGACTTAATCGATTTCCTCGTGAAATCCATATTGGTGAGTGTATAAGTGTGGTCCAGGGGTTTAACACAATAGTGCAACATCATTCAATTATCACAGATAAAAATACAAGAATATAGCTAATAAGCGGTATAAACAATAACGCTTATCGTTCATTCACATAACACAGATACGTATATCATTGAAAATAAATTACATCACAGATAATTATTTACATTCATCATAGATCACACTGAAATAACTCATAGCACAAAGCATAGCCTATCAGAAATATCAAACAGTTCAACAATCAATAGGGTTCAAACATCTATAAGTGAACTCAATTAATTATCTGATTAATTTAGATCAGATGGGTCATCGATCATGGTTAACTAATATTAATTGATTTCAAATCATTTGATTAATTATCCTTTAATCAATTATTAATTAAATTAATCAACCCTAAATTATTGAATAACCAATCTTTAATCATTCAATTATCCTTTATTTAATTTACTTAACTTATATAAAAGAAATCTTAAATTACCATTTTTGTAATTAATTATCATTAACAATTCTTAATTACAAATTAAACATTTAATTATTAATTTACCAATTTATTAATTACTAATTACTTAGTTAATCAATTATAAATTCTTAAGTAAATTCCTTAATTAAATTAATTTAACTTAAATTAATAAGTTTAAACTTATAATTATTAAGTTAATTAGTACAAAACGTTAATTATTCCTTACTTAATTAATCTTTAAACCTTAATTAAGAAATTTAAACCTTTAATTACTTATAAATCCAAATCATTAAGTAATTAAATAAATAAATTATCCATTTAAATTGATTTAATAATGGATGAATTGCAAATCATCATTTACAAATATGTTTGGAAACATTGATCTTCGAATTTACTTTTAAATTTAAATTTAAATTCCAAGGTTCAAAATAAATCCCAATTTACTTTACTAAAGTTTAAACTGATTTTCAAAGCCTTTAAATTTACTTGTTAAAGTAATAAGTTGTTATAAAAGGACCCTTAAAGAATTAGAGTCAAATTTTCTTTAAGTTTACCAATTAACGTATACTTTAACAATTTAAACTCATTTAAACTTTTAAATTTAGAAACTTATTTTATTTCAAAATCTTGATTTCCATATTTAGATTCATGTCTAGATTTCCAGATTTTGATTTTTAACTACATCTAAATTCTTTCTTTACAAATCAAATTTTTTTATATTTTAAATCCAAATCCACTTAATCACTTTTAAGTTATTAAACAATTTAAGTGTAGAAACTTAATTTATTTCACAAACTAAGTTTCTAACAAATCTTGAATTTATTATTTTTACGTTGATTTAAAACTTAGAATAAACCTTGATTTTTTTTTTATATAAAAAATCAAACCTTAAATTTGGAACCCAGGTTTTAAATTTTTTAAAACTTACAGGTTAAAACTGTAACACCCACAAACAACTTGAGCTACCTGCAAACTGCTTCGAGCCCGATACATATTTGCTCGAGTAAACACTCGAGACCAACGTGAGGAAATCCGAGACTTCCCTGTTTCACATGCGTTCCCAACAAATTTTCCACAGGCATGCTTCTCTCCCTCTCGTCCTCCTCCTTATTCTCTTTTTATTTTTATTTTGTAATTTAAGTTTTACAACTTAAGTATAAATAGCATCAGGTTCATACTCACGCTCGAACTCGACCTTAAACCCGAAGCATCCAACCCAAAAACTCGAGCACAAACCTTTCTTCTCAGACCAGACTCAGCAAAAACAACAGAACCAACGAGGAAGAGCATTGTGCACGTGCACAATGATTCCACCCAACTTCGATCATCGCTGAAGCTTCACTCAAGTCGCCGATCGTTCCCAGACCCTACTACGATCATCAGAACTCATCATCAACTCAGAAAGCAAAATCAAGCATCACTGCACCAAACTGGAACCAATGACCTTCCCTAAAATCTTCTGGTGCTCACCACGTCGACCACCGGGATATCTACGATTTTTGCTACACATTCGTCAACACACCAACCTCCATTCCTCAAAAATTCGCAGCACTCGATCCTCTAGAGAAACCGCGGTGGACCATTTACTAACCACCATCAAAACTAGGGTTTAAATCTATATCGACCTGCCGCCTCTGCCACGTCGAACGATCGCCGCCCCTTCCATTTTTCCCAGCATCACTGACCACCCACCTACCTTCAGACAAAACCCCGAGCATGCCGGTCCACTTGATCACCCAAGAAACGAACATAACCCATTTTTGTTCAACTCAAAATTTCTCATTCAATACTTAACAAAAAAATGTGAATTTAGTTTTAAAAATCCTAATTTCAGATGAGAATTCAAGTTATAAACCTGAATTTATATTTTTAAGATGTTCGAAATCATCACTTATTTTCAACCCTTAACTGTTCTTAAGTTTTAGAGCAGACTCTAATTCATTTAACTTAAAATTCAAGTTTAAAATTTTACTTTATAATCAAACAAACATAACTTGTTAAGATACTAAGTCCTAATTTCCAATGGATCAAGCAGAAAAGGTTTTCTTTGAGTAAATCCTGAGCTTGAAATTGAAACAGAGGTATTCTACAGGCCTTGTTTTCAGCATGCATTCAATCATACAGGTATCTCTTCCATATATATATACTCATATCAAACATAAATCAAGCAATCAGTTTTATAAAAAAAAAAACTTAAACTTTTTAACTAGAAGTTACTCACTTGTCATGGTTGAACAGAGACAGTGCTTTTTGTTTTTAACCTGGAAACTTTGAAACATTGCTTGTATATTGTTTTTGAAGTTTTGTTTTAGTTTGAAAGGATATTTGCTTCAGTTTTTTTTTTATTATTATTTATTTTTGAAGATGGACAAAATGAGATTGAGGAAGGCTGGGTATATAAGAAAATGAGTAGTACAGGGATGATATCTTTGTTTACACATAGGTATGGGTGATATGCTATGTTATGGTGGCTGAGATGTGTTTATTAAATGCTTTGGTACTTTATCACTTTTCCTTGTTTTGTTTAGTATAAAAGGCATGGCTGGTATGCTTGCTAATAAATGTTAGTGTGTGTGCTGATAGGATCGTGTACATGCAAGACAGTAAATGCATTAAATGTAAGTATGTTTGAAATGTTTATTTGCTCCCTTGCATTCTTACAGCAATCTTACTTTATATATATATATTTTTTTTTATTTACTTTTTTTTTTCTTGTTTCACTTACAGCACATATGCTGTTAACTTTGTTTTGTTTTGTTTCTTATTTATGCCTTTGTTTACTTATACTTTTGTTTTTTTTTGTATTTGTTTTAAGTGTACATACTTATGTTATTCTATTATGTATGTACAGTTTGCATATTTGTTTGTTTGATTTGTAGTTTGTTTTGTTTATGCTTATATTTGTATTTGTTTGTATGCATACATTTGTTTCTATTTCTTATTTGACTTTATTTGGTATATGTTTTTTTACTTCTTTTGTCTTCTATTTCTTTTGTGTTTCTATTGTTTGTTTAAATATTTATCATAAATTTTACTTTAAAAATTATTGTTTTATATTTATCTATATACACATACATATATAGTATTTAAATTCAAATCAAATATATATATCTATATATATATAAAATTTTAAATTTACTCACATATGCTCAAATACATATATATATATCTCATATATATACATATATGCAAATTTTCAAATAAATTTGACTTAATATATTTTCTATTTGAATCGGGGAAACTCGCATCTCTTAAATCGATAAACTTACAATTTTAATTCAAAAATTCATTTAAATTATCAATTTAAATTCATAAAAATTTGGGTTCGTTACAAACTTCCCCCCTTAAAAGAATTTCGTCCTCGAAATTCGCAGGCACGAAAACAACACAGAGATAGACAGGTTCGATCTCCTATAATTCCTCAAACACAAGATATGGATTCCAAATTCAAGTCGAAATATCTCAAAATACATATCATTTTGTCCCTCTTCGGACTTCGACCAACCCAAGAAATTACAACAGAATTTCAAATTTGGTTTTAAACGAAATCGATTTATCGATACAATTCAATTTATCCCTCATATTCTATTAATCAATTTTAACTCAATTTAAAATTTCTAATTTATTTAAAATTTTCAATCTCTAATTTTAAATTCATATTCATTAAAGTTTAAATCAGAAACTGATAAGAAATCGATAAAGATAAGGATTTTCTATAACGAATCGTAGAGCCACCATCATATCGAAACTGCTTCTGGAGCTGTCACGAAGCAATCAAAAGAATTGAAATCGAATCAAAGAAAATTGATAGAGAAAGATAGTTTCCACTGTTGTTGTAGAGCATTGACCAATTATAGTCATATTTCCCTGTCCCCTATCTCGTTCTCTTCTTGCACTCATACTCACTATCAGTGGATAGTAAATGAATTTACTGAGACGTTCAAACGGATATCTTAGGGATTACTCATTCTAGGGTATACTTCACCCTATCTCTAATGAGTTACTTAATGTGTTACACTCCTGAGCTAAAGTTCAACCTTAGCTCTGATACCAAAATGTAACGAGACGGATTTTGCCCGCTCGAAAATCGACATCCATACTTCAAATCGTATTCGAATGCCATAGATTCGATCGTTCAAATCCGATTCGCCGGAGCTTATAACAACATTAAGTAAATAACACAGCAGAATAAAAGAATAATACATTGATATACAGCTTTGATACAATATCTGATACAACAGATGATCCAATAGATATCAATATACATCAGAGATATGATATAATAAATAGCAGCGGAAAAGAAAATAGATGACATCTAGCAGCGGAACAATATAACTCTAAGATAGTCTTCAAAAGAGAACTCCGAGAACTGCAACTCCATCTCCTAGAATCAATCCAGCAATAGCTCGAACTCCCAATAACGATGCACCAAGCTTAGCAAGACTGGTGTGATCCAAAGACTGAACTAACTCCAGATAATTCACTGAACCAAACTATCTGTAGAACCCAACTCTAGACTACTCGTGTAGAAAATAATGAGCACCCAGAGTTTAGGAAAGAAAACAATAAACTCCGGATCAGTCGTGGGACTGGTGTGAGCAACAAAAACAGTTTATCTTTTTAAAACATTCAACAAAAGATTTTCAAAGTCAATTCGCAATGCTTTTTAAAAATGAGACTACCATAAGGCCTCCCGCACACACACACAATGCAAATGCAGAATCGGAGGAGATTTCTCCTTATGATAGTCAAAGATGCTTGATACGCATTAAAAAGAAACATTTGATATTATTACTAGTGCATAGTGTAGTAAAAATCATTTCGAAAGTAAAGATATAAATCTTAGCCAACATAGACATTTCGAACTATGCCTACTATAGCTACCATCCAAACAGTGGGGAGCCACCATAAGTGAATGATAGGTTCTACAACTAAAACCGCACAAGGTACGTATTTGAAAAATGGATTTCCAACAAATGGTCAGGCCAAGGAACTTCCCATTGCCACATGGAAACGCCTCTGAAAGGACGCCCCGAGAACCAAACCGTTCTCTGCTAAACAAAGCCGGGAATCCCTTTTCCCAAGGAATATTACAAACCCTCAGATATGCCACCCCCGGTCCTTTGGGACCTTTAAACGAGAGCGCTCTCTAACCAACATCACACTATAATAATAAGTGTTTCAACATGAGTAAGTATCTGGGCTCCATACCATGATACTACCCTTTTCCAAAAGGAATGGTCATACCCTAGGGAAGTTATCCCTGAAAACCTCGCCGCACAATTCCTGTTTCGACCATTACCGGTTTGTGAGGCTCGACGAAGTCTCGTCCACAAAAACATACTTTATACAAAAGCCATGCTTTGGGTCAACAAATGATCATAGAAATGATCACCAAGATAAACGATCAAACAAATGATCCTATCACAAATGATCAACACAATGTTCATTTCACAGCAACACTCAGCATGTCACATTACCAAATTGGGAATATATCGCTGATAACTTCAACTATATAACCTCTGAGTTCGTACGTCTCAGAGAAGGGTGTTAAGCTAAGAGAATAAATTCTCCGCCACCAACAGAAATATATTTGAAAGAAATTGGCTTTATATCTCAATTTGTAATGTCAGACATACAATCCATACAAGTCTGTTCCGGGCTCGAACAGAACCGAAGGCACTTACAAAGAAGTCCTTGCAATCCGGATATTCACTAATCACGTTCGGACTTCCCATCACATATGGAGTCTCTATACCGGGGACCAGTCGATGCAAAGACATTCGACGAGTTGTCCTTTCGCTTTCAAAAATATCCGGTCTTCAACACCGGTCTTCAAATGCTATCCATAACGACATATCACATATTCGGAATGGGATATATGACACAAAGGTCCTCTCCCGGCTAAACCGAATAGTTAGCGCAATATTTACAAGAAATATATGGATATTGGGATTTCAATTAAGTCACAACTTAAAACCCAAAACTTTCTTTCAAACATTTTAAATCAATTACCATTTCTAATCTTTTAAACAAAAGATTTATTTCACAAAGTTCCATTTACGGATTTCAAAACAATTTCTATTCCATTTGGATTAACTCGTTAAATCTTTATATCAAAGATTTAACTTATAGCTTTCAAATCGTTTCTATAACTTGGAAATTTTCTTCATCTCAGACTAGAAATCATTTTAACTCAAATTGGAGATTCATTTCTTATGTGAAAGCTTTTATTATTTGAAAACAAGTAGTTCACGTTTCGAAGGAATTCAATCTCATTTATACAAGTTAAAATCTTTGGGTTAATTCAAATTCCCAAAAAAACAACACCTTAAAATGGTTTAGAACCCATATCAACCGGTATACCATTTAATATCATAAATACTGAATATAGAATTCAATTTCAAATATTGAATTCAAATTTAAATCAAAATATTTAAATTTCAAAACTCAATCAAGTTATTCAAAATAAATTTCATCTTTGAAATTCCATTTCAAAAGCTTTTCACTTTAAACCCAATCCATTTCCAAAACATTTGAATTCAAATCTTCAAATTTAAAACTATTTCAAAAATCTATGACTTAATCGATTTCCTCGTGAAATCCTTATTGGTGAGTGTATAAGTGTGGTCCAGGGGTTTAACACAATAGTGCAACATTATTCAATTATCACAGATAAAAATACAAGAATATAGCTAATAAGCGGTATAAACGATAACGCTTATCGTTCATTCACATAACACAGATACGTATATCATTGAAAATAAATTACATCACAGATAATTATTTACATTCATCATAGATCACACTGAAATAACTCATAGCACAAAGCATAGCCTATCAGAAATATCAAACAGTTCAACAATCAATAGGGTTCAAACATCTATAAGTGAACTCAATTAATTATCTGATTAATTTAGATCAGATGGGTCATCGATCATGGTTAACTAATATTAATTGATTTCAAATCATTTGATTAATTATCCTTTAATCAATTATTAATTAAATTAATCAACCCTAAATTATTGAATAACCAATCTTTAATCATTCAATTATCCTTTATTTAATTTACTTAACTTATATAAAAGAAATCTTAAATTACCATTTTTGTAATTAATTATCATTAACAATTCTTAATTACAAATTAAACATTTAATTATTAATTTACCAATTTATTAATTACTAATTACTTAGTTAATCAATTATAAATTCTTAAGTAAATTCCTTAATTAAATTAATTTAACTTAAATTAATAAGTTTAAACTTATAATTATTAAGTTAGTTAGTACAAAACGTTAATTATTCCTTACTTAATTAATCTTTAAACCTTAATTAAGAAATTTAAACCTTTAATTACTTATAAATCCAAATCATTAAGTAATTAAATAAATAAATTATCCATTTAAATTGATTTAATAATGGATGAATTGCAAATCATCATTTACAAATATGTTTGGAAACATTGATCTTCGAATTTACTTTTAAATTTAAATTTAAATTCCAAGATTCAAAATAAATCCCAATTTACTTTACTAAAGTTTAAACTGATTTTCAAAACCTTTAAATTTACTTGTTAAAGTAATAAGTTGTTATAAAAGGACCCTTAAAGAATTAGAGTCAAATTTTCTTTAAGTTTACCAATTAAAGTATACTTTAACAATTTAAACTCATTTAAACTTTTAAATTTAGAAACTTATTTTATTTCAAAATCTTGATTTCCATATTTAGATTCATGTCTAGATTTCCAGATTTTGATTTTTAACTTCATCTAAATTCTTTCTTTACAAATCAAATTTTTTTTTATTTTAAATCCAAATCCACTTAATCACTTTTAAGTTATTAAACAATTTAAGTGTAGAAACTTAATTTATTTCACAAACTAAGTTTCTAACAAATCTTGAATTTATTATTTTACGTTGATTTAAAACTTAGAATAAACCTTGATTTTTTTTTATATAAAAAATCAAACCTTAAATTTGGAACCCAGGTTTTAAAATTTTTAAAACTTACAGGTTAAAACTGTAACACCCACAAACAACTTGAGCTACCTGCAAACTGCTTCGAGCCCGATACATATTTGCTCGAGTAAACACTCGAGACCAACGTGAGGAAACCCGGGACTTCCCTGTTTCACATGCGTTCCCAACAAATTTTCCACAGGCATGCTTCTCTCCCTCTCGTCCTCCTCCTTATTCTCTTTTTATTTTTATTTTGTAATTTAAGTTTTACAACTTAAGTATAAATAGCATCAGGTTCATACTCACGCTCGAACTCGACCTTAAACCCGAAGCATCCAACCCAAAAACTCGAGCACAAACCTTTCTTCTCAGACCAGACTCAGCAAAAACAACAGAACCAACGAGGAAGAGCACTGTGCACGTGCATAATGATTCCACCCAACTTCGATCATCGCTGAAGCTTCACTCAAGTCGCTGATCGTTCCCAGACCCTACTACGATCATCAGAACTCATCATCAACTCAGAAAGCAAAATCGAGCATCACTGCACCAAACTGGAACCAATGACCTTCCCTAAAATCTTCTGGTGCTCACCACGTCGACCACCGGGATATCTACGATTTTTGCTACACATTCGTCAACACACCAACCTCCATTCCTCAAAAATTCGCAGCACTCGATCCTCTAGAGAAACTGCGGTGGACCATTTACTAACCACCATCAAAACTAGGGTTTAAATCTATCTCGACCTGCCGCCTCTTCCACGTCGAACGATCGCCACCCCTTCCATTTTTCCCAGCATCACTGACCACCCACCTACCTTCAGACAAAACCCCGACCATGCCAGTCCACTTGATCACCCAAGAAACGAACATAACCCATTTTTGTTCAACTCAAAATTTCTCATTCAATACTTAACAAAAAAATGTGAATTTAGTTTTAAAAATCCTAATTTCAGATGAGAATTCAAGTTATAAACCTGAATTTATATTTTTAAGATGTTCGAAATCATCACTTATTTTCAACCCTTAACTGTTCTTAAGTTTTAGAGCAGACTCTAATTCATTTAACTTAAAATTCAAGTTTAAAATTTTACTTTATAATCAAACAAACATAACTTGTTAAGATACTAAGTCCTAATTTCCAATGGATCAAGCAGAAAAGGTTTTCTTTGAGTAAATCCTGAGCTTGAAATTGAAACAGAGGTATTCTACAGGCCTTGTTTTCAGCATGCATTCAATCATACAGGTATCTCTTCCATATATATATACTCATATCAAACATAAATCAAGCAATCATTTTTATAAAAAAAAAAAACTTAAACTTTTTAACTAGAAGTTACTCACTTGTCATGGTTGAACAAAGACAGTGCTTTTTGTTTTTAACCTGGAAACTTTGAAACATTGCTTGTATATTGTTGTTGAAGTTTTGTTTTAGTTTGAAAGGATATTTGCTTCAGTTTTTTTTTTTATTATTATTTATTTTTGAAGATGGACAAAATGAGATTGAGGAAGGCTGGGTATATAAGAAAATGAGTAGTACAGGGATGATATCTTTGTTTACATATAGGTATGGGTGATATGCTATGTTATGGTGGCTGAGATGTGTTTATTAAATGCTTTGGTACTTTATCACTTTTCCTTGTTTTGTTTAGTATAAAAGGCATGGCTGGTATGCTTGCTAATAAATGTTAGTGTGTGTGCTGATAGGATCGTGTACATGCAAGACAGTAAATGCATTAAATGTAAGTATGTTTGAAATGTTTATTTGCTCCCTTGCATTCTTACAACAATCTTACTTTATATATATATATTTTTTTATTTACTTTTTTTTTCTTGTTTCACTTACAGCACATATGCTGTTAACTTTGTTTTGTTTTGTTTCTTATTTATGCCTTTGTTTACTTATACTTTTGTTTTTTTTTTGTATTTGTTTTAAGTGTACATACTTATGTTATTCTATTATGTATGTACAGTTTGTATATTTGTTTGTTTGAGTTGTAGTTTGTTTTGTTTATGCTTATATTTGTATTTGTTTGTATGCATACATTTGTTTCTATTTCTTATTTGACTTTATTTGGTATATGTTTTATTACTTCTTTTGTCTTCTATTTCTTTTGTGTTTCTATTGTTAGTTTAAATATTTATCATAAATTTTACTTTAAAAATTATTGTTTTATATTTATCTATATACACATACATATATAGTATTTAAATTCAAATCAAATATATATATCTATATATATATATATAAAATTTTAAATTTACTCACATATGCTCAAATACATATATATATATATATATCTCATATATATACATATATGCAAATTTTCAAATAAATTTGACTTAATATATTTTCTATTTGAATCGGGGAAACTCGCCTGTCTTAAATCGATAAACTTACAATTTTAATTCAAAAATTCATTTAAATTATCAATTTAAATTCATAAAAATTTGGGTTCGTTACATATCCTAATAATTATTCCTTAATTATCTTTTAATCATACCTGATTAATCACTTTTAATTAATCACATTGATTAATTACTTTTAATTAATCATATTTAATTAATTACTTTTAATTAATCACCTTTGATTAATTACTTTAATTACATTTAGTAATTATAAATTAATTATTCTTAAATTATTAATTAACAATTAATTAATTATTTGTATTAATTAATGATTACTTCATTAATTAAGATCCTTTCTTAATTAATTACCTTAACAAGTAATTAATCACTTAATTAATTACTCTTAATATTTTTATTAATTAATCATTAATCAAATAATTTAAATCTTTAACTAATTATTTATTAATTCTTTAATTAATAACTAAATTGATTATTCCTTAATCACATTTACTTAATTACTTTTAATAAAGTAATTATCTTTATTTAATTACCTTCTAAATTAATCACTTGATTACTTAAGTTACTTCCCTAAGTAATTAGATTTGATTAATCCAAAGTGATTATCTTAATTAATCACAAGTTATTTACTTAATTAACTATTTAACTTAATCATTTAAAATTAATTAAATGATTCTTTAATTTATTATGTTAAAAAGATTCTTAGTTAAGAAAACATCATCTTAATTAAATCATTTATGAACAAATAAAACTTGATAATTAAAAATAATTTAATTTAATTATCTCAATTAACTTTACAAATGTTTTTATCTTTAATTAAATCAAATTTAAAACAACTAAAGATAATCTTTATCACAATTGAATATCAAATTCTAAATCATTAAACTTTATTTAAATAAAATATAATATTTAGAAATCAATTAAATTTAAACATATTTTAAATTGAACTTTGAAATCTTTTTTTTTTTAAATCTTTTTTTCCAAATTCATTTAATAAAGTTTAATATAAACTTTATTCCAAATCCACTTATTTTCTTTGAAAACTTCCATATTTTAAAATATATAAACTTGTTTTAAAGCATAACTTTGAAAACAAATTCAATTTGAAACTTGTTCAATCTTTGTTTTAAAAACTTTATTTCAAAAACAAATATCCTTTGTAATAATCATATCTAACTTATGTACTAGAGCCCGTATACCTAAAACTCGAGTAAACCGTGCTAATAACCCGTGCCTACCCCGAGTAAAACTAGCAAACAATCCGAGCTTCCCCTGCCTACCCACTGCTTCGAGTCAGAACGCCCAATACCCGATGCAATCTTCGAGTCCTACCCCTCCATCTACCCAGAACCCAAAAACAAAACACACGATCGTGCACGTAAACGTGCACGACGCCGATGGTCGCTGGTGAACTCCACGCCGGTCATCCCCAGGTCGCCCTTAACCCCAACATCTAGTTTCCCAACCCAGAAAACCCAAACTCGATCGAACACGCGATTTCGACCCTCAACCCCAAACTGCTCGAAACCCACCCACAACAAAATCAACCACCGCCGACCAATTCCTTCACCAGAGACCACGTCACCACCACCGAAGCTTCCCCACAATCTCCTGGATCCTTGGCAATGCTCGCGATAACCTACGGTATCCCCACGACATCGTGAAAACCCGATGAACTCATCGGCCAAAAACAGGCAAATAAACCCAAACTACACAATTATCGGCCATCCCACCCAATTAAAAATTCATGAACCATTTTTCGCATGATCACTAAACCACCCTCGACCTTCGAGTTCAACGGCAATGTCCATCATCGCCGGGGTTTGCCATGATTTGGCAAAAATACCCAAAACGGTAAATCCCAAAATACTCACAAATTATCTCATTAAAAATCATGATAATCACACTAAAATTCATAATTTTCAATGGCTATTTCATACATGCAATCAAAACTCAAAATTGATTTAATTAATTTTTTAATCCATACTTTATTTTACTGTAAATTAAAAAAATAAACTAATTATTAACTTTTAAAACTCTCAAGTATTTTTAGATGACAGATTTCTTGTTCCCAAACAACTTTTGTTTACAAATCGAAAGCCAAATCTAATTCAGTAATAAGATATTGAATTTATCATGAAAGTTTCAAAACTGTTATGATAATACAGTATATATTCTTTACCATATAAATAATCAATGAAACAGATAGGCATGCATCCATTTTTATTTCCAGAAATCAAGTAAAACATCATAGATCCCTATAGATAACTAAATGAAATCTGTTTTTAAAATTTGTTTACTCACCTGAAATTTTTTCCAGAAAACAGAACTGCACTTGCTTTTAAATCCATCTGCATTTTTTTCCAGGCTTTAATTATCTTGCATGCTTTTGAATTTTAATTTGAATCTACTCTTGCATTGATCACAGATGGTACTAGAAGATGAACTTGCATTTGCCCCTGTTTGAATTTTCTTTACCTTCTTGATTCAGATTTTTTTTTTTTTTACAGATTTCATGGATTTCCAGATTTAAAGTTTCATTTTCTTTTCAGATCTTTATTTTGGATTTACACTCATTCTTGATCTGTTTGTTTGAGTTGAAGAAAATGTCTCAGCTGAAGAATAAAACCTAACTTTTATTTACAATTAGATTTTAAATTTTATTTTTACAAAAGAAAGACATTTGTCAATCTTATATTCTAATTAGCTTACACCTATACATATATGATTACAAGTGTTCTTAATGTACATTAATATTCTTACATGTGTTATATAAGTGTTATTTAAATGTTTTATTAATGTTTTACAAATGTTCTTTTATCTTTAATAATTTATATAAGCCCATATAAATATTTATGAAATGTTTACATGATTATAAGATGCATTTATTTTATAAGAATAACTTTTGGATTTTAATACATATATAAAAGTGAATTCATATGAACAATTATAACTTTATTTATACATTTGAATTAAATTGTACCGGTATTATATATTAAAACTTGAGAAATTGTTTTTAATACTTCATAAAATTTTGAAACAATTTATCTTATGTAAAAATTAAAAATGAAAGACTTATTAAAACAAATGAACTTTTAATTTAAATCTTAAATATCATTTCCAAAAGTATAAAATCAAATTAACTTTTCAAATCTCAAATTATATTCATATTAAAGTTTGAAAACACTTTTTAAACTCAAATTAATAAAATTCCTATTTAAAACATATATATGTATACAAATATATATACATATTTCGAAATAGAAACTTTCTAACATTAAATTTATTACTTTCCATATTAAATTTTAAAACAAATCTCAAATCACAATATATACATTCATATATATAACAATTCTAATATAAAATTTTATTACATTAAAACTTCTTATTTATCAAAATAAATATTCCAAATTAAAATGTCATAAATTTTCAAAAGAATTTAATCTTGCTTATTTATATTGTTAAGAAAAATATTAATAGATATTACCAAATTGTTATCATTAATCTTTAAAATAAATTTTAACTTATCAATTTATAATATAAAATGATCAAATCAATTTAATCATTATCAAAGATTATTAAATTGATATTGCTCAAAATTCCGGGTCATCACATTCCTTCCCCCTTAAAAGAATTTCGTCCCCGAAATTTAAAAGCAAAGATAATTTAATAACCTAGCTAAAGAATTTAAATTTAAATCAGAAATCAAACAATCAATCATACATTATCAATCATAGCATCCAATTCAAACAATTTATCTATTCCAGAAAATTCTGAATAGAATTTCCTAATATTATCTAGAGTTTTCCAGGCATCTGGGCTGGAATACTCGCTCTATAGAATCTTAAGTAACTATACTACTAAAACCAAGAATTCCTCTCATCTGATCCTACAAATCTAATCCAGATATCAGACTAAACTCAAAACCCGCTCAACTACGGAATCCAACTGCTGATTCTATCACCCAAAGAATCATACACATATTCCTCAGAGATATGTGAAATATAATGAATTCCAGCTATCCAAACTGGCAATTCCATCCTGCAGATCAAAATCAAACCTTCAGAGAACACATGAAAACTCAAAATACCCCTGAAGCTAACTTTCCAGTTTTACCCAATTATATATCTCCTTTGATTGGATAAAACTAAAGCAATATCCAAACTCTAACTGCACATTCCAAATTTCTCAATTCTTAACTGCACAACTCTTCAGATGCTCTGAGTCACCTCCAATATTCCTGATCAGCCTAACTCTTGCTGATTGCTTCAAGAAACGACAGCACCAACTCAAACCAAATCTCGAGGTTCTACTCAACAAAATGGCTCTCCAAAAATAATTTGCTGAATTCCAAAATATAACTCTATTCCACAAACATCAATGGACTTCAAACCTATATCTCTTATCTAGAATAGCCAAACAGTTGCACTTGACAACCCTACCTTCCAAATCCAGAAAATTTCTTCATACATGAATTTCCTGTAGAAATCTCTTTACTGCAACTCCCGGTTGCTCCCATTCTAGAATAATTCCCAACTCGCTTCCGCTGCACAACTCTGATCTAGAGCAGATAAGAATGCCATCGAAGAACACATGCACAATCTTTCTCCATACACTGCTCATCCCATTCATAAAAATCTAGTGACCATTCCACTTGGTCAAAACATCTCAACGGAATCTCAACTAGAATAAGATGATCAATCCTTCTTCAAAGAATCTTGAGCTGCCTCACCAAACTCTTCTCTCTCTAAGAGTCATCCCAATATATGGTTGAATTATCAATACTGCTCCTAGAAATCCAAGTCGATAAGAAAACTCAATCTCCGATTCAGGTCAACTTCTGAATTCCTCAAAACATCTGGAAAATCTCTGACTACATAAGTAGCCTTTACCTCCATATGAGATTCCTTAATTTCCAAGCCAAAAAATACTCAAAGATTCCCAAACTATTCGCAAGTCACTTTTGCGATTCCACTCAGTTCTGGTTCCAAAGAACTGTCTCCCCAACTAGAATAGCTTTTCCTAAATAAGATAAATCTTTCCAGAATGGTTTATCTACCAGAAAAACTGATAGATCACTTCCAACAAATATCCTGCTCTACTGAGCTTCCCAAAAGAAAAGGATAAGCCCTCATTATCTGCCGATAATAGAATCCCAAAGATTACTGAATCATCGAAGAAATAGATTCATGTTGCTGCTTCCAAAATTCACCTTAATGATACTGCTAAGCCACAAGATCTTCCTTAACCACAAACTTCTGAAACACAAAACTAACATCCAATTTTGCCAAAAATCCTCGAGACGAGTCGACACCTTCTCAAGAAACTCGGCTCCAAACCAAACACCAACCACTTACCTTCTTAAGGGAAAACAAATGAGATCATGTCTGAAATGAGGTAACTCATCGACCTTAGTCTCATACTTTAACAAAGATAAGATACCCTTACTTGAGATCCAGAAAATCCCTAAACATCCGAATCTTCATTGCAATAGGCATCAATTGCTCTTCCAACACCATCTAAATCTGGCTCCAAAAGAATCATCTTCAGAACCATCTATGGAAACTACATCCCATCACACAGCTATTCCTTCTTGAAGCTAACAAGATACCACCACTAGCTTCTATTAAGCTGACAAACTCAACTCTAGAAAATCCCTGCTTACTTGAGAACAAATTAACCTCACACTTCAGGAATATACTCCAATTCTTGAAAAAGAATTACTCTGGACACAAAGAAATCCTCTTACCAATCTGCAAAACTTAATCGAGACAACATTAGGTCTACAATCTCGATAAATACCTCCAACCACAACATATAAAACTCAACCAATAGTGGTAGTTGTGTTCCACACACTTCTACCTTATCAACCTCTATAACCTATGTTGGAAAATCCGAACAGATAACCCAACAGATTAGGTAGTTATATAAATATATATAAATATATATAAATTACAAGTACGCTCTCTCAAGATAGACACCACTCCAGAGCCTAGGTATTCACTCAACCTAACGCTCTGATACCAGCTGTGACGACCCGACTTTCCACTCCCAGAAAATCGCATCACTAATTAAGAAAGAAAGGGATAGAAGAAGAAAAGAAAGAGAAGAAAGAGAAAACAACACATCTGAATCTCATAGCGGAACGATTTAAATATAATATAGAACATATATATAGTATCATATACATCAGAGTACACAACTAAACATCTCAACTTAGACAGTTATAACATTTCTGCTTAACACAATACAAGAACAACATCACAGAAACACACACAGCGGAAACTGTGACCATATATCTACACGCTGAAGCCTCCTGCTCCAAAGCTCCTCCAGATTCGTCAAGAGATAACCTGAATCACTTGACTACTCATACATAATATGAGTACCCAAGAGTTTAATAAAACAGAAAATAAACACTCGGGTCAAACAGGGGTCTGGTGTGAGTAAATGGTTTAAGATTGCTTAACTTTAGAAAATCCTTTTTTGAAAAGAGAAGGTATCACGTAAGACTTCCCACACATAAACATGGAAAAGTTTTTAACTTACGCTAACCAAAACATTTGATAGGAAATCCAGTGATATTTTAATAGTGTCTAGGGTTTTCAAATAAATAAGAAATAGCTGAAATTGTTACATTTATTAAATTCCAGCTACTAGCCACAAAAGTGGGTAATAAAAACAAAACTGTAGTGTCTCGTAGGGAAAATGGGTTTATGTAACAACCCGCATATTTATCGAGTTTACATTTAAATATTTTTATTTAAATATTAAATCGTTAATCGGATTTTGGTCCGAAAAACTACTTTTTGCAAACGGTCAAATTAGGACTCGAGACCACTTCCATTGAGTTCGAAATGTCGTTTACAGCTTTTTAAGTATAAACATCGATAGGTTTGAAGTTAGTGAAATTTCACTAACTTTTCCCGCTTTGGACTTTGGGTTAGTTTAGCCTATTAAGCCCAAGTTCCAACCCTCTTCTCCTCACTCTTCATAAATTTCCTAACTAACTCAAGCTTTAGCATTAATGGTGAAGAGAATGGGAAATTAAAACTCCAAGCTCAAATTCAATTGCAACTCCATCATTCAACTCCAAATTCAAGTAGAAGATATTGGATTCAAGCTTTGGATTGCTTCTCCTTGCTTTCAAGCTTCATCTTCATAAATTTTAGTGCAAAGGTGAGATTTTTATCTCACAATTCTAGCCTATAACTATATTGGACTGTTGGGAATGATTCCCTATCATTTTTGCATGCATGTTAGCATTTGGTTTGGATTGGATTGGCGAAAAACTCCAATTTTTAGCGTTTTGGTGAATTTTCTGCACTTAGGTCGTTCTGGCCATTTTTAGGTCGTTCGGAGTTAAGTCGTTCGTCCATGGGTCGTGAGTCGTTCACGAGTTAACTTTAGGTCGTTCTGGAAGAATTGGCACTTCGGAATTAGGTCGCTCACGAGTTAGGCCTTAAGCCGTAGGTCGCTCGCGAGTTAAGCTTTAAGTCTTAGGTCGTTTCCGACCTATAATCTCTAGGCAAACGTTAAGTCGCTCGCCCTGGTTTATCTCGTAGGTCGTCTCCGACCTAAGCTCCTGATAAGTCGTTCGAGTTAGGTCGTTGGACCATTTACCTTAGGTCGCTCGTCCACTAGGTCGGCCTGGTTTATCTCGTAGGTCGTCCCCGACCTAAGCTCCAGATAAGTCGTTCGAGTTAGGTCGTTGGACCATTTACCTTAGGTCGCTCGACTCTGTTAAGTCGTAGGTCGTTAGACCTTAGGTCGCTCGACTCTGTTAAGTCGTAGGTCGTTAGACCTTAGGTCGCTCGACTCTGTTAAGTCGTAGGTCGTTAGACCTTAGGTCGTTCGCATTCCTTAAGTCGCTCGACCCCTCCACACTAGGTCGCTCGGCTTGCTTGAGTCGTAGGTCGTTGGACCTTAAGTCGCTTGCCTCCCTTAACTCCAGTTAGGTCGCTCGGCCATTGTGTTAGGCCGCGTGAACCCTTAGGTCGTTAGACCTCACTTTGCTTTAGGTCGTAGGCCGCTTGTCTTCACTTAGGTCGTACCGTTTTGGACGGGGCGCTGCCCCGCACCCCGCCAGGGGCGCTGCCCCTTGGACCCCCGCGACCTGACCGGGCAGGTCGAACCCCGTAAGCGGTGGCGTTGCCCCCGCACCCCCACCTTGGGGTGTTGCCACCCCCCCTGGACCCCCCCTCCGTAGGGGATCTTATCTGAAAAACATTGAGCTGATTTCCTTGGATTTTATTCACATCTCCGTATGCGATTTTTGTGACTGATTGTTTCTACAATTGCTTATGTGTTTTGTCACTTTATAATATAAAGGTTTCAATACTAGTAGTAAATATCAAAACTCTTTTAACAAACAATTTCAACTCTATTTTTAATAACAAAGCTCTTTTCTTAAATCGTTTTCCAATCTATTAGTATATACAAGCCTTTACCTCACTCGGATGAGAAATCTAATTAAACGACTTAGTAAAACAAGTGGTATGAAACGCTTGCGTTCACTTCGTCGGTTAATTCTTGGACTTGTTCGATTGAACCTCTTGTGACAATTTTATTACTGAAGATTTACAGTTTGTTCGTAAATATTTAAGTTAAGCAAGTGGTTATGGGACATGAAGCCAAACTTCTATATTTACTAGCTTAGTGTAATTGACACTTCTCGTTGATCTTGATGATCGCTTTATGAATTAGACTAGCAATTGCGCGATGTCTCTTTCATTGCAAGGTTAGACTAGACACCACTTGTGTGATTCCATTCACACATACCTTTCTGCTTTTTGGTTAGTCTTGACCTCATTCTGTGTGATTCCACTCACACATGTGGGGTAGCTCCCCATGGTCTTCGGACCGTCATGTGATAGGCCTCTTTCCCTTTTTATGATTTCTGGATTTCTCGTGTTGATTTCTGGAATTTATGTCATTGACTTGTTATGAGTACAAGTTTAGGGTATGATGCCCCCTTCGAATCTTTGAGAAGATTCTTGTGATATTGATTATCTCTTATTGATTGATCTTCTGTTGATCATTATTTACATACTTATAGCGGTATGTCGATATGGATGTTTATGTTTATGCCATATCTTTTATGTTATATCATGTCATCTGATATTTATAGCTAGACTGATCCGTTTATTATTTTCTTAAATAATACTCGGATCAGACCGAGATGTTACAGGTGCTTCTGCTTGACTTCTTCCCAGGGATTCATCACTCTGACTTTTGGCTAACTGTTTAGATTAGCAGTTTTTGTTGTATACACTTGAGATATAGACTCATAGTTGTATTCTTTTGTATAGCACGTGTTGCTATTCTTTTGTATTATCGTGGATCTTATTGACCACTACTCTGATGTACACTTTCATGTGTTAGTTATATATTCATATCTTCTTCCGCCTTTGTGATATGGATATCTGTGACTGATTTGTGATATGATTATTTCTATGTTTGTTTCCGAAGATTATTTATAGCCACCGTGTGATAAGCAATTACATGGATGGTCGCTCCTCAACAGCCTTATTCTCCGTGCTAGTTGACAGCACTTCTCCGGAGTGTTCTTGGCTAGCGTGGGTATAGAGGTGGGGCGTCACAGTTTACATCAATGGCAGGGCTACTGGGGTACCGCCCGTCACAGTACGTGGCCTAGATCACCGTACCGAGGATTACTCCCTTCATCCCCTAAAACACAAGACCGGAACCATTCCTTACTGAACAGTCCCGAACAAGACCACCCCACAGTTAGCTGCAGTTCCAACTGCCCACACAGCCGAAATATAAAGGGACTTCTAGACAGGGATGTATCTTGCTCTCCGGTGGGAGCGACCCACGAAGCCTTGCTGCACCTCCCCTATTTTAGCCATTCCCGGTTGATGAGGCTTGAGGCTGCGATTACCTTTATAGGACCTATTATCTTAGAATGCTCATCGTCCGCCTGACGATGTTCTGAAAGCATTCAATCCATACAAGTTCGTTCCGGGTTCGAACGAAACCAAAGGCACTATCTCATTACACTCATTTTGGAATCACCCTTAGAGTCAACGACCATAGCCCTTGAACTCTAAATCACCATCTCGAACCTATAAGCACTATTCCTCAAACTCATTACGGAATCACCCATAGAGTTATACTGACGTATAGCCCTTACACCTCGAGTCTTCACTCGCTCCACTTGGATTAACGATCTAACGTTTAATTGGAATCGATGTGGTTTTCGGATATCCAAATATGGAAACCCGATCCCGGTCTCACCGAAACCAAGCGCCATTTTAATGTCCAAGTTGTACTTAAGGGATTTAAACAATAGATATTTCAGAAAATATCACTTAACATAAATGGGTGTATCATATTACACAGATAGATAAGCATCTATTATCACATGCATCTATACATATCACATAGCAGCATATAAACCACATCCCAGATACAACATATTCACATCATCATCCATCAATCAATGCCATCCAATAACAACCAATATCATTACTCCTCCAATGACATATCATTCAATCATTAATCTTTCATAAACAGGTTCGATTTCAAACTTGATTAATTTAATTAATTCTTAAATTAAATTAATCCTTACTTAAACACTTGGATTATCTTCAATCCATTTTACTATTTATTAATTAAATACAAATTAATTAATTAACTAACATTACTTAATTATTCATTTCAATTAATCTTCTCTGATTAATTATTACTTAATTACCATATTAATTAATCATCCTGATTAATTACTTCCAAAATATACTAAGTAATTACCTCTCAATTACTTTCTAAATTAGTCAATCCTTGATTAATTATTCTTTAATTATCTTGATAATTATTCCTTAATTATCTTTTAATCATACCTGATTAATCACTTTTAATTAATCACATTGATTAATTACTTTTAATTAATCATATTTAATTAATTACTTTTAATTAATCACCTTTGATTAATTACTTTAATTACATTTAGTAATTATAAATTAATTATTCTTAAATTATTAATTAACAATTAATTAATTATTTTTATTAATTAATGATTACTTCATTAATTAAGATCCTTTCTTAATTAATTACCTTAACAAGTAATTAATCACTTAATTAATTACTCTTAATATTTTTATTAATTAATCATTAATCAAATAATTTAAATCTTTAACTAATTATTAATTAATTCTTTAATAAATAACTAAAGTGATTATTCCTTATTCACATTTACTTAATTACTTTTAATAAAGTAATTATCTTTATTTAATTACCTTCTAAATTAATCACTTGATTACTTAAGTTACTTCCCTAAGTAATTAGATTTGATTAATCCAAAGTGATTATCTTAATTAATCACAAGTTATTTACTTAATTAACTATTTAACTTAATCATTTAAAATTAATTAAATGATTCTTTAATTTATTATGTTAAAAAGATTCTTAGTTAAGAAAACATCATCTTAATTAAATCATTTATGAACAAATAAAACTTGATAATTAAAAATAATTTAATTATCTCAATTAACTTTACAAATGTTTTTATCTTTAATTAAATCAAATTTAAAATAACTAAAGATAATCTTTATTACAAGTGAACATCAAATTCTAAATCATTAAACTTTATTTAAATAAAATATAATATTTAGAAATCAATTAAATTTAAACATATTTTAAATTGAACTTTGAAATCTTTGTTTTTTTTAAAAAAACTTTCCAAATTCATTTAATAAAGTTTAATATAAACTTTATTCCAAATCCACTTATTTTCTTTGAAAACTTCCATATTTTAAAATATATAAACTTGGTTTTAAACATAACTTTGAAAACAAATTCAATTTGAAACTTGTTTAATCTTTGTTTTAAAAACTTTATTTCAAAAACAAATATCCTTCGTAATAATCATATCTAACTTCTGTACTAGAGCCTGAATACCTAAAACTCGAGTAAACCCTGCTAATAACCCATGCCTACACCGAGTAAAACTAGCAAACAACCCGAGCTTCCCCTGCCTACCCACTGCTTCGAGTCAGAACGCCCAATACCCGATGCAATCTTCGAGTCCTACCCCTCCATCTAGCCAGAACCCAAAAACAAAACACACGATCGTGCACGTAAACGTGCACGACACCGATGGTCGCTGGCGAACTCCACGCCGGTCATCCCTAAGTCGCCCTCAACCCCAACATCTAGTTTCCCAACCCAGAAAACCCGAACTCGATCGAACACGCGATTTCGACCCTCAACCCCAAACTACTCGAAACCCACCCACAACAAAATCAACCACCGCTGACCAATTCCTTCACCAGAGACCACGTCACCACCACCGAAGCTTCCCCACAATCTCCTGGATCCTTGGCAATGCTCGCGATAACCTACGGTATCCCCACGACATCGTGAAAACCCATGAACTCATCGGCCAAAAACAGGAAAATTAACCGTAACTACACAATTATCGGCCATCCCACCCAATTAAAAATTCATGAACCATTTTTCGCATGATTACTAAACCACCCTCGACCTTCGAGTTCAACGGCAATGTCCATTATCGCCGTGGTTTGCCGTGATTTGGCAAAAATACCCAAAACAGTAAATCCCAAAATACTCACAAATTATCTCATTAAAAATCATGATAATCACACTAAAATTCATAATTTTCAATGGCTATTTCATACATGCAATCAAAACTCAAAATTGATTTAATTAATTTTTTGATCCATACTTGATTTTACTGTAAATTAAAAAAATAAACTAATTATTAACTTTTAAAACTCTCAAGTATTTTTAGATGATAGATTTCGTGTTCCCAAACAACTTTTGTTTACAAATCTAAAGCCAAATCTAATTCAGTAATAAGATATTGAATTTATCATGAAAGTTTCAAAAATGTTATGATAATACAGTATATATTCTTTACCATATAAATAATCAATGAAACAGATAGGCATGCATCCATTTTTATTTCCAGAATCAAGTAAAACATCATAGATCCCTATACATAACTAAATGAAATCTGTTTTTAAAATTTGATTTACTCACCTGAAATTTTTTCCAGAAAACAGAACTGCACTTGCTTTTTAATTCATCTGCATTTTTTTTCCAGGCTTCAATTATCTTGCATGCTTTTGAATTTTAATTTGAATCTACTCTTGCATTGATCACAGATGGTACTAGAAGATGAACTTGCATTTGCCCCTGTTTGAATTTTCTTTACCTTCTTGATTCAGTTTTTTTTTTTTTTTTACAGATTTCATGGATTTCCAGATTTATAGTTTCATTTTCTTTTCAGATCTTTATTTTGGATTTACACTCATTCTTGATCTGTTTTGTTTGAGTTGAAGAAAATGTTTCAGCTAAAGAATAAAACCTAACTTTTATTTACAATTAGATTTTAAATTTTATTTTTACAAAAGAAAGACATTTGTCAATCTTATATTCTACTTAGCTTACACCTATACATATATGATTACAAGTGTTCTTAATGTACATTAATATTCTTACATGTGTTATATAAGTGTTATTTAAATGTTTTATTAATGTTTTACAAATGTTCTTTTATCTTTAATAATTTATTTAAGCCTATATAAATATTTATGAAATGTTTACATGATTATAAGATGTATTTATTTTATAAGAATAAGTTTTGGATTTTAATACATATATAAAAGTGAATTCATGTGAACAATTATAACTTTATTTATACATTTGAATTAAATTGTCCTAGTATTATATATTAAAACTTGAGAAATTGTTTTTAGTACTTCATAAAATTTTGAAACAATTTATCTTATGTAAAAATTAAAAATGAAAGACTTATTAAAACAAATGAACTTTTAATTTAAATCTTAAATATCATTTCCAAAAGTATAAAATCAAATTAACTTTTCAAATCTCAAATTATATTCATATTAAAGTTTGAAAACACTTATTAAACTCAAATTAATAAAACTCCTATTTAAAACATATATATATATATATATATACATATACACACACAAATATATATACATATTTCAAAATAGAAACTTTCTAACATTAAATTTATTACTTTCCATATTAAATTTTAAAACAAATCTCAAATCACAATATATACATTCATATATATAACAATTTGAATATAAAATTTTATTACATTAAAACTTCTTGTTTATCAAAATAAATATTCCAAATTAAAATGTCATAAATTTTCAAAAGAATTTAATCTTGCTTATTTATATTGTTAAGAAAAATATTAATAGATATTACCAAATTGTTATCATTAATCTTTAAAATAAATTTTAACTTATCAATTTATAATATAAAATGACCAAATCAATTTAATCATTATCAAAGATTAATAAATTGATATTGCTCAAAATTCCGGGTCGTCACATTTTTTATGAAATAACATGATTTTTTGTCCATTTATTTATTATCTCATTTAATTTGTTTTCTTTTTTAATTACTATATGTTTGTTGTACTTTTTTAATTTTTTATAACTTTTCAATATTTGAAAAGTAAATCCGTAATTTAGAACGGAACCAAAATTTATTTCGGATTATGTTTTGGTTACGAGCAGAACCAGAACGGAATATTATCGGAATAACCAGAAACCTACCTAAACTTTTAACCCCAATTTATTTGTTTCGGTATAGTACAACTCATGATGAATCAAACATTATAAAAAAATTTGGTCTTGGATTCAACATTAAAGTCAAAGCGAGGACCAACTAAGCAATTTTTCAAGTACCAACCATAAGTACCGAGGAATAAAGATAGATAGGATGGAAAAACTTACTGTCTATAAAGCTAAAGATTCATCATCTACCTGTATTTTCTCGTATTAAATTTATGGTTCCCTTATTGGTAGTAAATAGTTATTTATTAAGCGGAGGGAAGAGTACTATAAAGTGATTAATGTAATGTACAAATATGAACTAATATTTCACATAGTATTGCTATGGACTGGCATTGCTATGGAAAGCAGATGTGGAGCGGACAGCATAGCAAATGACATCAGAGAAAAGAGTGGACCTAGTAGTCAGCAATACTGTTTTGATGTTAAGTCTAATTCCTCAACCTACTGTGAATGCAAGTGCCATGCACGTGCTTGGTGTCTAGACGATTCGACCAAGATGTACGCTTATGCCATGGAGGCTTACGTGATTGATCATGGTTGGATGGATTGACCACCGTCAAGACCAGCATCTAGAAAAGATGAGTGAAATTTTTTGTTTGATATCTAGTTATGGCTTTTTTGCTTAAAAAATTGTGATGTATTTGTATATATACACCATTGGATATGATTTCCATTTAGACCTCCTAATATGACATTAGCTTAAATTGTATCAGATAAAAATATAAATGTGTGTGATAAATGAATGTTTCATCGATTATGTCATTGTTTTTTGTTGGTTTATATTGTTGTTAGTGGTATTATTTTGTTTACTTGAGAAACATATGTTTCATTGTCTATTTGGCATTGTCATAATGAATGAATTTTATGTTGAGTTTGAGGGTTGGAAATACAGCAAAAATGCTGCAAAATTGCTTCAAAAAATATTTCCGAAATGCATGGAAAAATTCAAAAATCCTATTTTAAAATGACGTCAATATGACATGGAAAATATGTCACGATGACATCGGAAAAAGGTGTCGAAAACACCCATCATGGAAATTTTTGCTTTTCCACACTAGTTTTTCCGACGTCGGAAAAAAACAATTTTCTGCCATACTGATCCACTTAGGGTTGCTTGGTATTCATGTCGATAGTAGAGAATTTTCATTCAGATTTCCACACAAACGAAGTCCATGGCCTTCTTTCCCTTGGGATTTTCAGCATCAAATTCTTCTTCAGTTGGATCTAGGTTAAGAAGGCTCTTTTTTTTTATTATAACTCCCAACACATTTCTATATTTCGGTAGCTGCTTTGTCGTTTAACATTAACGTGGAAGAAATTTGGTATCTTTACAAGATTAAAAAACAACAAATTATGAGGCAAGATCATACAATAGAATAGAATGAGCCTTATCAACAAAGCATTTACGTGTTTGAAAAAACAAGAAAAATTGGCAAAATAAATTAGACACCATTAATAAAAAACACTGTAGACAATCAACCCCAAACCAGCTCAAATCTTCTGTCATAGTTCTGTTAACGAATACTTTCAGATAAGGATAGTGTCATATCCGTGTTCGAAACCATTTTCAAATATCTGCATCAGTAGATATGGACGAATATTGAATAATTATTCTATCTGTTAGTGACAGATAAATCAAGAAACATATATGAAATGTTTTAGATAGTGTTTGATTTTTTATTTTTAGTTTTCCTTTTTCGTCCATACAAAAGGACACACGACGGATGTGTATCATCGAAAACGATCAATTTAGAAAATAAAGGTAACATACAAAATATAAAACATTTTTTTTCATTTTTTGTGTTTTGAAAAATAACACAAACACGTGAAACAATTCATTATTCCATCATCCTTCTATCCTCTTCGCCTTCCCATCCGTCGTTTTTCATCTTATCCAAACATCCATCCATTCTTCTCATATTTGAAATACATATTGAAAACCAAAAATAGAAAATTCGTTTTCAAACCAGACATTACCGTAGTTCCACATAAACTTTTTTCAATCGCATTGATCATTAAAGTGTTAAAAATAAACAAATATGATGATGATAAATAGCTTTATACAGTTGATATGCATTTAGTGTGTATAATGTAATTTGAATTCAATAAAACAATAAATAAATATTTTTCATTCTACTAAAATACACATAATTAAAACTATAATCATGAAAATACCAGATGAATAATCTTCGACTGTGGATGTCTTTGTATCCGCATCTGCATCCATGTTTCATATCGGATATTTATCTGCTTTTCTGATATGGATGCAGACGGACTTTGGATTTTTCGAGTATCCATTGTGAACCCTATTGTATCGTCTTTTACCTGTCTTCGTATGGTGCACACACATCTTAACCGTTTATTTTTCTTCATCATCTATTCATAGGATATGATGGATTCATTGTTAATGAATGTGATTTCTTGTGTCACATGAAACAGTAATAAGGAACAAAAAATTGAATTCACTCCAAACCATGAGTACATACTCAAAACGAATTTATCCGACTTGTCATCTCTACTGCCGTTCAACATCTGATGGTGCCAAAGACCTGAAACTAGGTGCACAAATATATACGTAATTTCTTCGGATGGAAGATTATTCCAAGCTATTTATTCTTCTAAACTTAATAAGGCATAAATTGATGGTCATTTTTTTCTACATTGATTCAATGTATTGATTCAATGTAAGCAAGACAATAGATTTAGCTGACTCTAGCTTTGAGAATTAAGTTTATATGTGGTTGCATTCTTGTGAAAAATTTCATAAAAAAATATTCAGGGCTATTTATGTTATTACTCACTTCATTCAGTCAGCATAATATATTTGCAACTTTCGTTACAAATGATTGAGCAAAGCATCATAGTATAATTTGTCTAATGCCATTTTAAATGTGTAAATAATGACTTTGGGGAAGATAAAGATGAAGTCAACTGATTTGAGTCCAATAAATGATAAATGGACCTAATGATGAAATTAGTTAGTAAATAAAAAGAGAACTAAAACTTATCAACATTTATTATGATTTTGTCAATCAAAATCTAACCAACTTACCCATTTAGAAATCAAATCGAAGAATATAATTTTTTACTTAAGTATACTGGCAATCATATTAAATGAAACTTGATTAGTATCAACTATAAATATGTATACTACAAAATATTTCTAAGATAATACAGTGAGCTTTCAATAAATTTTCACTATAGAATATAGTAATCTGCTTTATTTAAAGATGGACTTATTGCTTAGGTATGTATAGTGAGTTTGCAAACATCACATATGAAAATAAAAGAATTTTTTTTAACATGTATCGGTCTAAATCTTAGTATTCTGTAGCCCAAAAACCAAAGACTTGTTTGGTTTCATTTTATACTTTGTGTTTTCCACTTTCAACATTCATAACAAAATATGAGGATAGTGGAATAAAATATAAAATTTTAGACCATCGCGACGACAGTAAAAGAACAACGGAGGAGATGTTGGGACGGTGTAGAGGATGAATTGTTTTCCATTCTTCTGTCATTTCTTAAAACACAAAAAATAAAATAAATTTTTTTTCTATTTTATATTCAAACGTCATTTTTCAAATTGGTTGTTTTTTAAAAAAATCCATCGTACGAATGTTTTTTGAACGAAAACACAAACAAAAAATATCAAACCAAATGGAAGATCAAACTATAGTCAACCCGTGATTAATAATAGATCCTTAACCAACACAGTGAAGAATAGCGTAAACCATTTTTCAAGGACGAACCAAAAAAGGGGTATCGGGATTAAACCTTTTAAACTTTCTGAAAAGTTACATAAAAAAGCCACACAATTTTTTCTACGTATATTTAGGTGATTTAGATATAGAATGACCTAAAGATACAGGAGGTCGTACATTAATCGGTTAAGAACATAACAAGATTATATTCCCAGCACATTCTCAACTTTAACTAGAATGATTATACATGAATATGCCCATACTAGAAAACATGGTTCCAAAAGATTATGTATTATAAGCAAATTTTAAATTATAAGGATAAGACCTGTCACTGGAACAATTTTAAAATTATTTATTTATATGTATATTCATATAATATTAATACAAAAATCTCGATGGACATGAGTATAGTGGATCGATGAACTAGACCATCGAAATCTATGATCTTGGACAAACATTGTTTGACAAATTGTTCATTAGTAAATGTTATGATGAAGTCATTTGTTAACTATTCCAGTTATGCTACTTTTAACAGAGTAATTGTTCGAGCATAACTTTAGTAATACAAAATATTTAGACAGCAATACACATATTCACAACCTGCATACTTAACTTTACTAAGTTTTGCTAAAGTATAAGTAGAAAGATGAGAAATATAAAAAGCATAGGATTATCATTACTACAAAGTAACATTGAGGCATTTATGACACTGAAAGATTAAGCAACATTATAACCCATTTTATTCAAATTTGAAATAGTTACAAGCTCCATTCATATACTTTTCTCACTCTTTTTCAATTCAAGAATGGGGGAACCTTTTGACCTAGACGGAGGAAAGTCAATGATTAGTAATTTAGTAAGATGTAGTAAAATAAAAGAATAACTAAATATGAATATACATATCATTTCCACCACAACTAGATCCAGGTGCTATTAAATTCCCACAAAATTTTGCAACATATGCTACTTTTTGCAAACTATATTCATTCCAGGATGCCGCTGGAATATTTGCGCAACAAAATGCCATGTCAGCTCACTTTTAAACATTACAACATTCCGGAGATGGGTCGATTTGTGGACCACTAATCAGTACAAACTTTGCACAAAACCGAGTCATTTTTGTTAAATCTCCATTACAAACTTCAGCAATAGCTTGATAATTTGAGAATTGCATGATCACGATTACTAAAATGATTACTGATTTTAGATTATGAACTGTCGTCATGTTAAATACTTCTTTCACTTTTTTATGATGGAATAAAGGGCTTTACATGGTTTATATAGGGATGTTTGCTAAAGACGTATTAATAAATATAATATTTTGATCTTATCCTCATACCACTTTTTTCTTAAGCATATCTTTGTTCAATTCATTTGAATATTTTTTATTGTTTCAAAGAAAAAGTGATATGATTTTTTATCCCCAATATATTTATGTCCCTTTGGACCTATAACATCATAATGATCCACATATGGTCAATTAGTTTACAAGTACATTTACAATAATGTACTGAGTAAATATGATTCATTAGGAATATGGAAAGATAATTTCTATTGGAAACAAAATTCATCTCACAATGAATATTAGATAAACAATCTTATTTCTTTTTAATAGTGAAATATCTTACCATCCTACAATTTGTTTATTTTATTACTACAATTTTGAAAATTTAGAAGAAAAATTATCCTTGTCTACTGCTATTGGTTTTAAGGACTTTGAATGATAGGCTCTCATTATATACAAGGAATGACAGTCTTGCCCTCAGAATTGAAAGATGATGGAAGAAAAGTCCCTCCCGAAAAAGTTATGAAAACTAGGTCCATATTTTCGGTTTTTAGCTAATTTTCATAACTTTTGCATAATTAGTTAAAAAACGCTTATTAAAGATTCTACATTGTTCATTTGATATTTTAAAATTTTGATAAATTTTCTAATTTTTTTATTACGATTTGATGTAAATTAACAAAATTGTAACGACTTTTATTATGAAATAACATGATTTTTTGTCCATTTGTTTATTATCTCATTTAATTTGTTTTCTTTTTTAATTACTATATGTTTGTTGTACTTTTTTAATTTTTTATAAGTTTTTGACATTTGAAAAGTAAATCCGTAATTTAGAATGGAACCAAAATTTTGATCAGATTACGTTTTGGTTACGAGCAGAACCAGAACGGAATATTATCAGAATAACCGGAATTCCACCAAAACTTTTAACCCCGGTTTATTTATTTCGGTATAGTACAACTCACGATGAATCAAACATTATAAAAAAATTTGGTTTTGGATTCAACATTAAAATCGAAGCGAGGACCAACTAAGCAATTTTTCAAGTACCAACCACAAGTTCCAAGGAATAAAGATAGAAAGGATGGAAAACTTACTGTATATATAGCTAAAGATTCATCATCTACCTATATTTTTGCGTATTAAATTTATGGTTTACCCATTGTGTGACGACCCGAAATTTTCTAGCAATATCAATTTAATAATCTGCATTAAATATTAAATTGATTTGATATACTTTTGTTAATTAAATCTGAATTAATACTTTTCTTTTAATAAATATCTAATTGGTAAATTTTATCTGTTAGAAATTAATTGCTTGTTTTCTATTTATATATGTATATATTTTTATACATTGTAAATAGATGAATTTGTTTTAAAATTTAACTAATAAAATATGTTTTAAATACTAATATATATATTTTAGTGAATTAGAAATTGTGTTTTATTTAATATAAACTTTTGAAAGGCTAAATAAATAAATATAGAGTTTTAAATATATAAGTAAATGTTTAAATAGTTTGAAACTTATTTTAACTTAAGTTTAAATTTTAATTTATTAACAAAAAGAATTGTTTACTTTTCTTTTAGTATAACTTGATTAAAACATGGATTTAAACAATATATATGAGTCTTTAATATAATTTTGTCAATAAATACATTAACATACACTAATAAATATGTAGTTTATAATAAAAGATAATCTATTCTATCTATCATTTCAAAGTGATAAATATGTTTTTATAAAATAAATAAAATTAAAATACGCATATAGAAATATAAGTAAGTACATATGTTAAATTATAATAGCATAACAACTATTAAGTCATTTAGTTTCAAACAACAAACATAGAAATAAAATAAAATATACATAAAGCTATAAATTAGAAGTTAACATACTGTATATAATAAGTTAAATAAGTAATAAATCATATGGGATAAATTTATATAACATTCACAAACATTTACAATTTACAATAACAAGTCACATACACTTCAAAATGTAATAACTAGTCAACATTTTAAACTAGAAACAAAATCATTTTTTTTTAAGTTTGTAAGCTAACATAAAAACTGAACTGCGGTATATAAATATATGTATATGTTTAAAAGTATTGAGTAACAATAATGTGTACAGGTTAAACTAGATTGCTATGTTTTATTTTAGTTGTTGAAACATAATAATATTTAGAAATAAATGACAATAAAGTGGGCAGGCCTACTTGAATGAAGCAAATGACAGTAATAAAACCAAAACAAACTGCATATATATGTGAAGCTTGCTAGGGAAGATAGTACTAAATATCTTAAGCTAAATAACAAAAAGTAATTAATGTAAAAATCTTTTAGTACACTTAAGTATATATATCAGCCTACAATTTAAATACATATCTCTGGTTTGAAATCTGTACAAACAAGATTTTAGTGTTATATTGTACAAATATTTGTCTCAGATTTTTGAAACATAATAATAAGCATGTCTGCAAATTTTCCCTGTCTCTTTTCTTTCTATAAATCAGTTTCATCTTTCTTCAGTTCAAACTGATTAAAAAAAATAAAAAAGTAAACTTCATTTCAAACTCAAACAAACAAAGCTTCAGTCTAAACAATAATTTAGCAAAACAGTGGATCAAACAGAGGAGATTTTCAGTTGCTTCAGGTTTCAAATTTAAGGCCTGTTCCAAATTTGTAGCCTTTGTTCTTCAATTTTCAGGTGAGTTACACTTTCAACATTTACTTAAGTTTTAAATCCTGATGCATGCATGTATTTGAATGTTTAAATGAATTATGTGAACAATTTATATCTTCATTTTCTCTGGATATTGGTGAGATGAAATTCTGCTAACTAAAGCCTGCAAAATCAAACTGTTTTTCTTAAGAACTTGTTGTGTTTTCTAATTTCTGTGAGTAACTCATTTTTATAAGGAATTAAAAGTATAAATTAGTTGAGATTACTGCATTGATAAAGATTGTATTATAGAGTATGATTGTGTGTTATATCCTGAATTCCTGAAGCATGATTGTGTGCAGGTATTTCAACTTGCAATTTGCTCTGTTTCCAGTATTGTTTATTTGAATTCAAATTTTTGAATTAATCCTTGTTTAGCCTTAGTATTTAAATGAAATCTGTAGTTTCATTTCAAAACATTAGTTAGGAATTTACTTAAAAACAAGTAATGTATATATATATGACTCAGGAAACCAAGAAAAAGAAAACAAGACTGAGCATCTCTATAATATTAAAAATTCAAATATCTTAATTTATGATTTCAAGTACATGGATCGAATCATTTAACCAAATTATGATTTTTAAAAGGAATATGGGGATTTTTAGTGAAGGGATTGAGATGCACTTCGTGTTCTTCTAATTTAGGCATTTTAGGTTGCCGTGGCCGATCAAGTGGATATGGGGGTTGAGCTTCGGTCTGGTGGTTGAGGAGGTTGCCGTGGAGTTGGGAAAATTAGGCGATGGCGGCGCAAATGGAGGTGGAAGCGTCGGTGGGGGTTTCAAGTTTTGAAACCTAATTTCACTGCACTTGGAGTTTGGGATCACCGCGGCTAGTATAGGCGACCGAGTGTCGCGTGTTTTTGCAGGGAGGTAGGGGAGAAATGGTCGAAGGAGTTGCCAGAGTTTGGTGGCCTCCGGTGGTGGGACCGTTGCGTGCGTGGCATTGTCAGGTATGGAGGGGTGTATGGGTTAGTGTTTTCCAGGTTTTGAGTTGTGTTCCTCTTTTTGTTTTGCGCGCATAGAAGAACTCGAAGAAGTTTGATTTTTTACTCGGGGAAACTCGCGTATTACTCGAAGTAAATAGGGGGCTGCTCGGGTTTTAGTGTACAGGTTAGTGTACAGGTTTGAAAACCAGAAATTGTTTTTTTTACACTTTCATCTGTTTTTGAACTTGTGTCTTAAAACTTAAAATCAAAACTAAAAGCTAGTGCTAAAAGAAAGTTTAAATGATGGATTCAAGTTAGTTTTGAATATAGTTGGAAATAATAAGCTTTCAAAATTCAAATTATTCTAATATCTTAATAGTGTTTAATAATTGAAGTATTTTCAACTAGAGTAAGTTCAAACAAAAATTTAAAGCTGTTTAGGAAAGAAAAATAAAAATAGAAATTAGGACCTGGGCATGAAATTCCAGATTTGGAATAAAGTGAAGTTTTTCTAATTTTAATTTATTCAAATAAGTTTTAATTGTAATTAAACATGTGTGTTGCAAAGGGGTTTTAAAATAAATTAGTTATTGAATTTTATTAATGATACATTGGATTTTAATTAGAGAGTAAATTAAAATAAATGTTTTAAACATATTGGAAGTAAGAATTTAAATCAATTATAAGAACAATTTACTTTAATTCATGAAGTTTTTGAATTTTATATGCATTACTCTTAAGTTGATTACGTTAGCTAGTAATTATAGTGTAAAAGTAGTAATTAAAGTTAATTAATGAATTAATTAACTAATATGTGATTTAGAACTATAGATTAGATTTTAAAATTAATAATGGTTAATTAACTTATGATTAATAATAATTAATATAAGTTGATTATGTGTGAAGGAAATAATTAAATAATTATTAATGAAGTTCATTAACTAGATTATGTTATAATTAATTAATATGATTGATTTTTAATAAATTAATTAGATTAATTAATTCAATAGTTTAAATGAAATTATTTATTGAAAAGTAATTAAGAAATTAATTACTTATTAATTGTGTAAATTAATTTGAGTTAATTAATTTAGTTTAGTTAACTGATATTTTGGAATTGAATTACTTAGAGAAGTAATTGAAGAATAATTACGGGATGTAATTAACTGGGTGATGTTGTTAATAGAAGCAATTGAAATATAATTACTTAAAATTAATCAGGGGATTAATTAAGAGTGTTATTGAGAAGTAATTAATTATGAATGATTAATTACTGTATATATTAATCAAGAGGATTAATATTTGTGTATTGAAGGTGTGTATTCTTAATATAATTAACAAATGAAAATGAAATTAGAAATCATTAATTAATATAAATTAATGATGGGAATTAGAGAAATTGATTTATTTGAGAATAGTAAATCAACAAGATAATTAAATAGAAATAAATCGATATAAATGTAATCAATGGAGCATAATTACTCAGAATAGTAATTAGATGATAATTACTTGATGAAATTTATACAAGAAGATTTGTAAATGAGGTAATTTGAGTAATTTCTTTTGTAATTAATCAAAGGATTGATTTATGGGAATAATTAATCATGGAATGATTAATTTGTTAATAAGTAATTAAGAGTAGTTAATTACTGGTTTGTTATTAATCAAGGGGTGATTAATAACTGTGTTTAAGTAAAGATTAATCACTTTAAATAAGTAATTGAATATAAATTGAAGATCATTAAGTAATATAATTAATGATGTAATTAAGAATTGTAAATTAAGGAATCATAAATTAAGGAAGTAATTGAATGTTAACCTATTATGAATGATTTAGAATAATTCATTTGAGGAATTTATTAAAGACCATGTTATTCTTGTAATTAGAGAATGATTAATTAATTTAATTAATAATTGTGAGTGCAGGATTTATGGAATGAGTAATTAATTTAATTTATTTTAAATTAATTAAAATGGAAGTAGTTAATTTAATTCATTTTAAATTAATTCTAGCTTGTGATTCATAAATCATTGCTGATGGATGATATTGATATTTCATTGTTTGATTGTGATCTCAGAAATGAGTTGGATAATGTCTATGTGATATGTGATGCTTGGTTTAAGTATGATAATGTTTAATTATCTGTTTGGATGATGATATTAATTATCTGTTTATGATGATGATGTGATTATCTATTATGAAATGTGAATTATCTATCTATGCATATTGATAATATTGAATTGACTGTTAAGACTAAATAGACAACTTGGCCTTAAAAGACACGCTTTGGATTTCGATGAGACCGGGATCGGTTTTCCTCATTAGGAATATCCGAAAACCACATCGATTCCAAATTAACGATAGGTCGTGATTCTGAAGTGAAGATGAAGGTTCAGAATGCAAGGATTATCGTCGTTAACTCTGAGGGTGATTCCAAAATGAGTGTAACGAGATGATGCCTTCGGTTTCGTTCGAACCCGGAACGAAATTGTATGGATTGAATGCTTTCAACACATCGTCAGGCGGATGATGAGCATTCTAAGAAATATGTTCTATAAAGGTAATCGTAACCTCAAGCCTCATCAACCGGGAATGGCTAAAACAGGGGAGGTGCAGCAAGGTTAGGTGGGTCATGCCCAAGCAGGACAAGGATATTCCCCTGTCTAGATGTCCCTTTTTATTCGGCTTAGTGGGCGGTTGGTCTGCAGCCAACTGCGGGGTTTATCTTGTTCGGGACTGTTCAGTAAGGAATGGTTCCGGCCTTGTGTTGCAGGGGATGAAGGGAGTAATCCTCGGTACGTTGATCTAGGCCACGTACTGTGACGGGCGGTACCCCAGTAGCCCTGCCATTGTATGGAATCCAAAATCCAATAAGCGCCTACGGTTTTGATTGTATTACCCACTTTTGTGGCTAGTAGCTGGAATTTAATGAATGTAACAATTTCGGCTATTTTCTATTTACTTGAAAACCCTAGACCTATTATAATATCACTGGATTTCCTATCAAATGTTTTGGTTAGCGTAAGGTAAAAACTTTTCCATGTTTATGTGTGGGAAGTCTTACGTGATACCTTTTGTTTTTCAAAAGATTTTTCAAAATTAAGCAACTTTAACCTGTTACTCATACCAGACCCATGTCTGACCCGAAGTTTATTTTGTTTTTCATAAACTCTCGGGTACCCAAATTTTTACGGGTAGCCAAGGGATTCAGGTTTAGCTTTGACGAATTTTGGAGGAGCAATGGAGCAGGAGGCTTCAACGTTTTAGATATATATTTAGTTCCGCGGTGTGGTATCTCTGTGATGTATTGTGTATTGAGTTGTATAACTAGACAGGTGTTTATAACTGTCTAGTATGTGATGTACTATATGTATCACTCTTATTGATGTCATATATATTATGTAAATATTTATGTGATTAATATATTTTATTCGTTCCGCTGTGAGATTCTGATGTTGTTGTTCTTTCTTCTCTATCTTTTCTATTTTCTCACCCTTTTCTTTCTTAATAACGATGCTTCTTCCTGGGAGTAGGAAGTGGGGTCGTTACAGTGGTATCAGAGCGCTAGGTTGAGTGAATACCTAGGCTCTTAAGTGATTTCTTTCCTGAGAGAGCGTATTTGTAAATTTGATATATATATATATATATATATATATATATTTATTTTCTATCCATTTGTTGGATTACCTGTCCGGATTTTCCAATATAAGTATAAGGATAGATTGAGTAGTGGTGTGTGTAACACGACTAACTATGATTGGAAGTATATTTGACGAGACTGTAGACCTAATACTGTCTCGAATAGATTCATGGTGTAAGGATTTCACCTAATCTCTGGAGGGAAAACTGTTGAGATTTGGAGTCCATTTTGTTGTACAAGAGTGGATGAGTAGATTTGGATTGTGTGAGTTGAGCAGAAGCTAGAATATTATCTTGGTAACTCAAGAAGTAATAGTTGTGTGTTGAGATGCAGTAGCGATGGTTTGTTTCCGAAGTAGTTCTCAAAGATCTTTGGATAAGGGAGTGTGTCTGCATTAGTTTTGAGTTTGAGTTCAGCGGAATGTTGTGATTGGCTTGGAGGCCTGAGTTTTTCGAGGAATTTTGGATTAAGAATTTTTAGGCATCAGCAGCAGTGTTGCAGCTCAGATTGTTCTGCCGGCACGCGAGGAGGTCATCTGTCAGCAGTTTTTTTGAAGTGCAGTCCAGAACCAGTTTTGTGAATCCATTTCTTCAATGGATTGGCTGGATAAGTTTAAGCTGTTTAGATTGATAAGGAGGGAACAGTTTTCTTTGGATATTAGCTTGGATTGATCGCAAAAGTGACTTGCGATAGTTGAGTATATTCTGGGATGGCAGAAGATTTTCTGAATATCTTTGAAAAGTCGGTGGTTTGTCTTAGCATCTGAGGAGTTGAGTTTGATATCGACTGGATTTCAGAAGAAGTGCCGATGGTCAAGCTTAGTAATAGAATGGTTTCTAGAGTGAGGAATTGGTAAAGCGACTCAAGTTTTGGAGGAATTTCTGACTTTTATTTTGGATCTGCTGAATCATATTTTTGTCATGTGTTGTCCAGTTATGCTTATGTGCATCATTAGCATTTTCATCCATCCAGATCAGAGTTGTGCAGCGGAAGCAGTTGGAAGTGCATTTGTTTTTCTTTTCTGGGAAAGAGAAGATGTTTTCTACTAATGATAGTAGAGGTTGAGTTCTTGGTTTTGGTTGGTTTTGAGGAAATTATTCTACTGGATTGTTTTTGGATTCAGATTGTTTTAGGAGTTATCAGCATAGGTTGAGCTGATCAGGTGGGTTGAACGAAACATTGGACTATCAGAAGTATTTGGTAGATAAGAGACAAAGAAATTTGGATTTGGGAGTCGGAGATTTCATTTTGGATGAATTTTCTCTGATCCAAAGGAGTTCTGTAGATTAGGAGTATAGACTGATTGGATTCTATAGATCGAGTATTTCGGTATTCTAATGGGAAACTCTAGGGAGCTCTATCCAGAATTTTATCTGGATAGTTAGCTTTGTTGATTGAGTAGATTGGTTGTGATGATTGTTAGCATGTGATTGATATATGCTTATGGTTTAAAATTAATTAAAATCTTAAATATATTATTAAATTACCTTTGCTTTTAAATTTCGGGGACGAAATTCTTTTAAGGGGGGAGGAATGTGACGACCCGGAATTTTCTAGCAATATCAATTTAATAATCTGCATTAAATATTAAATTGATTTGATATATTTTTGTTAATTAAATCTGAATTGATACTTTTCTTTTAATAAATATCTAATTGGTAAATTTTATCTGTTAGAAATTAATTGTTTGTTTTCTATTTATATATGTATATATTTTTATACATTGTAAATAGATGAATTTGTTTTAAAATTTAACTAATAAAATATGTTTTAAATACTAATATATATATTTTAGTGAATTAGAAATTGTGTTTTATTTAATATAAACTTTTCAAAGGCTAAATAAATAAATATAGAGTTTTAAATATATAAGTAAATGTTTAAATAGTTTGAAACTTATTTTAACTTAAGTTTAAATTTAAATTTATTAACAAAAAGAATTGTTTACTTTTCTTTTAGTATAACTTGATTAAAACATGGATTTAAACAATATATATGAGTCTTTAATATAATTTTGTCAATAAATACATTGACATACACTAATAAATATGTAGTTTATAATAAAAGATAATCTATTCTATCTATCATTCCAAACTGATAAATATGTTTTTATAAAATAAATAAAATTAAAATATGCATATAGAAATATAAGTAAGTACATAGGTTAAATTATAATAGCATAACAACTATTAAGTCATTTAGTTTCAAACAACAAACATAGAAATAAAATAAAATATACATAAAGCTATAAATTAGAAGTTAACATACTGTATATAATAAGTTAAATAAGTAATAAATCATATGGGATAAATTTATATGACATTCACAAACATTTACAATTTACAATAACAAGTCACATACACTTCAAAATGCAATAACTAGTCAACATTTAAAACTAGAAACAAAATCAATTTTTTTTAAGTTTGTAAGCTAACATAAAAACTGAACTGCAGTATATAAATATATGTATATGTTTAAAAGTATTGAGTAACAATAATGTGTGCAGGTTAAACTAGATTCCTATGTGTTATTTTAGTTGTTGAAACATAATAATATTTAGAAATAAATGACAATAAAGTGGGCAGGCCTACTTGAATGAAGCAAATGACAGTAATAAAACCAAAACAAACTGCATATATATGTGAAGCTTGCTAGGGAAGATAGTATTAAATATCTTAAGCTAACAAACAAAAAGTAATTAATGTAAAAATCTTTTAGTACACTTAAGTATACATATCAGCCTACAATTTAAATAAATATCTCTGGTTTGAAATCTGTACAAACAAGATTTTAGTGTTATATTGTACAAATATTTGTCTCAGATTTTTGAAACATAATAATAAGCATGTCTGCATATTTTCCCTGTCTCTTTTCTTTCTATAAATCAGTTTCATCTTTCTTCAATTCGAACTGATTAAAAAGGAAAGAAAAGTAAACTTCATTTCAAACTCAAACAAACAAAGCTTCAGTTTAAACAACAACTTAGCAAAACAGTGGATCAAACAGAGGAGATTTTCAGTTGCTTCAGGTTTCAAATTTAAGGCCTGTTCCAAATTTGTAGCCTCTGTTCTTCCATTTTCAGGTGAGTAACACTTTTAACATTTACTTAAGTTTTAAATCCTGATGCATGCATGTATTTGAATGTTTAAATGAATTGTGTGAACAATTTATATCTTCATTTTCTCTGGATATTGGTGAGATGAAATTCTGCATAACTAAAGCCTGCAAAATCAAACTGTTTTTCTTAAGAACTTGTTGTGTTTTCTAATTTCTGTGAGTAACTCATTTTTATAAGGAATTAAAAGTATAAATTAGTTGAGATTACTGCATTGATAAAGATTGTATTATAGAGTATGATTGTGTGTTATATCCTGAATTCCTGAAGCATGATTGTGTGCAGGTATTTCAACTTGCAATTTGCTCTGTTTCCAGTATTGTTTATCTGAATTCAAATTTTTGAATTAATCCTTGTTTAGCCTTAGTATTTAAATGAAATCTGTAGTTTCATTTCAAAACTTTAGTTAGGAATTTACTTAAAAACAAGTAATGTATATATATATATGACTTAGGAAACCAAGAAAAAGAAAACAAGACTGAGCATCTCTATAATATTAAAAATTCAAATATCTTAATTTATGAATTCAAGTACATGGATCGAATCGTTTAACCAAATTATGATTTTTAAAAGGAATATGGGGATTTTTAGTGAAGGGATTGAGGTGCACTTCGTGTTCTTCTAATTTAGGCATTTTAGGTTGCCATGGTCGATCAAGTGGATATGGGGGGTTGAGCTTCGGTCTGGTGGTAGAGGAGGTTGACGTGGAGTTGGGAAATTAGGGGATGGCGGCGCAAATGGTAGTGGAAACGTCGGTGGGGGTTTCAAGTTTTGAAACCTAATTTCACTGCACTTGGAGTTTGGGATCACCGCGGCTAGTACAGGCGACCGAGTGTCGCGTGTTTTTGCAGGGAGGTTGGGGAGAGATGGTCGAAGGAGTAGCCGGAGTTTGGTGGCCTCCGATGGTGGGACCGCCGCGTGCGTGGCATTGTCAGGTATGGAGGGGTGTATGGGGTAGTGTTTTCCAGGTTTTGAGTTGTGTTCCTCCTTTTGTTTTGCGCGCATAGAAGAACTCGAAGCAGTTTGAGTTTTTGCTCGGGGAAACTCGCGTATTACTCGAAGTAAATAGTGGGGGGGTGCTCGAGTTTTAGTGTACAGGTTAGTGTACAGGTTTGAAAACCAGAAACAGTTTTTTTTACAGTTTCATCTGTTTTTGAACTTGTGTCTTAAAACTTAAAATCAAAACTAAAAGCTAGTGCTAAAAGAAAGTTTAAATGATGGATTCAAGTTAGTTTTGAATATAGTTGGAAATAGTAAGCTTTCAAAATTCAAATTATTCTAATATCTTAAAAGTGTTTAATAATTGAAATATTTTCAACTAGAGTAAGTTCAAACTAAAATTTAAAGCTGTTTAGGAAAGAAAAATAAAAATAGAAATTAGGACCTGGTCATGAAATTCCAGATTTGGAATAAAGTGAAGTTTTTCTAATTTTAATTTATTCAAATAAGTTTTAATTGTAATTAAACATGTGTGTTGCAAAGGGGTTTTAAAATAAATTAGTTATAGAATTTTATTAATGATACATTGGATTACAATTAGAGAGTAAATTAAAATAAATGTTTTAAACATATTGGAAGTAAGAATTTAAATCAATTATAAGAACAATTTACTTTAATTCATGAAGTTTTGGAATTTTATATGCATTACTCTTAAGTTGATTAAGTAAGCTAGTAATTATAGTGTAAAAGTAGTAATTAATGTTAATTAATGAATTAATTAACTAATATGTGATTTAGAACTATAGATTAGATTTTAAAATTAATAATGGTTAATTAACTTATAATTAATAATAATTAATATAAGTTGATTATGTTTGAAGGAAATAATTAAATAATTATTAATGAAGTTCATTAACCAGATTATGTTATAATTAATTAATATGATTGATTTTTAATAAATTAATTAGATTAATTAATTCAATAGTTTAAATGAAATTATTTATTGAGAAGTAATTAAGAAATTAATTACTTATTAATTGTGTAAATTAATTTGAGTTAATTAATTTAGTTTAATTAACTGATATTTTGGAATTGAATTACTTAGAGAAGTAATTGAAGAATAATTATGGGATGTAATTAACTGGGTGATGTTGTTAATAGAAGCAATTGAAATATAATTACTTAAAATTAATCAGGGGATTAATTAAGAGTGTTATTGAGAAGTAATTAATTATGAATGATTAATTACTGTATATATTAATCAAGAGGATTAATATTTGTGTATTGAAGGTGTGTATTCTTAATATAATTAACAAATGAAAATGAAATTAGAAATCATTAATTAATATAAATTAATGATGGGAATTAGAGAAATTGATTTATTTGAGAATAATAAATCAACAAGATAATTAAATGGAAATAAATCGATATAAATGTAATTAATGGAGCATAATTACTCAGAATAGTAATTAGATGATAATTACTTGATGAAATTTATACAAGATGATTTGTAAATGAGGTAATTTGAGTAATTTCTTTTGTAATTAATCAAAGGATTGATTTATGGGAATAATTAATCATGGAATGATTAACTTGTTAATAAGTAATTAAGAGTAGTTAATTACTGGTTTGTTATTAGTCAAGGGGTGATTAATAACTGTGTTTAAGTAAAGATTAATCACTTGAAATAAGTAATTGAATATAAATTGAAGATCATTAAGTAATATAATTAATGATGTAATTAAGAATTGTAAATTAAGGAATCATAAATTAAAGAAGTAATTGAATGTTAACCTATTATGAATGATTTAGAATAATTCATTTGAGGAATTTATTAAAGACTAAGTTATTCTTGTAATTAGAGAATGATTAATTAATTTAATTAATAATTGTGAGTGCAGGATTTAGTGCAGGATTTATGGAATGAGTAATTAATTTAATTTATTTTAAATTAATTAAAATGGAAGTAGTTAATTTAATTCATTTTAAATTAATTCTAGCTTGTGATTCATAAATCATTGCTGATGGATGATATTGATATTTCATTGTTTGCTCAGAAATGAGTTGGATAATGTCTATGTGATATGAGATGCTTGGTTTAAGTATGATAATGTTTAATTATCTGTTTGGATGATGATATTAATTATCTGTTTATGATGATGATGTGATTATCCATTATGAGATGTGAATTATCTATCTATGCATATTGATAATATTGAATTGACTGTTAAGACTAAATAGACAACTTGGCCTTAAAAGACACGCTTTGGATTTCGATGAGACCGGGATCGGTTTTCCGCATTAGGAATATCTGAAAACCACATCGATTCCAAATTAACGATAGGTCGTGATTCTGAAGTGAAGATGAAGGTTCAGAATGCAAGGATTATCGTCATTAACTCTGAGGGTGATTCCAAAATGAGTGTAACGAGATGATGCCTTCGGTTTCGTTCGAACCCGGAACGAACTTGTATGGATTGAATGCTTTCAACACATCGTCAGGCGGACGATGTGCATTCTAAGAAATATGTTGTATAAAGGTAATCGTAACCTCAAGCCTCATCAACCGGGAATGACTAAAACAGGGGAGGTGCAGCAAGGTTAGGTGGGTCATGCCCAAGCAGGACAAGGATATTCCCCTGTCTAGATGTCCCTTTTTATTCGGCTTAGTGGGCGGTTGGTCTGCAGCCAACTGCGGGGTTTATCTTGTTCGGGACTGTTCAGTAAGGAATGATTCCGGCCTTGTGTTGCAGGGAATGAAGGGAGTAATCCTCGGTACATTGATCTAGGCCACGTACTGTACGGGCGGTACCCCAGTAGCCCTGCCATTGTACGGAATCCAAAATCCAATAAGTGCCTACGGTTTTGATTGTATTACCCATTTTGTGGCTAGTAGCTGGAATTTAATGAATGTAACAATTTCGGCTATTTTCTATTTACTTGAAAACCCTAGACCTATTATAATATCACTGGATTTTCTATCAAATCTTTTGGTTAGCGTAAGGTAAAAACTTTTCCATGTTTATGTGTGGGAAGTCTTACGTGATACCTTTTTTTTTTCAAAAGATTTTTCAAAATTAAGCAACTTTAACCTGTTACTCATACCAGACCCATGTCTGACCCGAAGTTTATTTTGTTTTTCATAAACTCTCGGGTACCCAAATTTTTACGGGTAGCCAAGGGATTCAGGTTTAGCTTTGACGAATTTTGGAGGAGCAATGGAGTAGGAGGCTTCAGCGTTTTAGATATATATTTAGTTCCGCTGTGTGGTATCTCTGTGATGTATTGTGTATTGAGTTGTATAACTAGACATGTGTTTATAACTATCTAGTATGTGATATACTATATGTATCACTCTTATTGATGTCATATATATTATGTAAATATTTATGTGATTAATATATTTTATTCGTTCCACTGTGAGATTCTGATGTTGTTGTTCTTTCTTCTCTATCTTTTATATTTTCTCACCCTTTTCTTTCTTAATAACGATGCTTCTTCCTGGGAGTAGGAAGTGGGGTCGTTACACATTGGTAGTAAATAGTTATCTATTAAGCGGAGGGAAGAGTACTATAAAGTGATTAATGTAATGTACAAATATGAACTAATATTTCACATAGTATTGCTATGGAACTGGCATTGCTATGGAAAGCAGATGTGGAGCAGGCAGCATAGCAAATGACATCAGAGAAAAGAGTGGACCTAGTAGTCAACAATACTATTTTGATGTTAAGTCTAATTCCTCAGCCTACTATGAATGCAAGTGCCATGCATGTGCTTAGGTGTCTAGACGGTTCGACCAAGATGTACGCTTATGCCATGCAGGCTTACGAGATTGATCATGGTTGGATGGATTGACCACCATCAGGACCAGCATCTATAGAAGATGAGTGAATTATTTTGTTTGATATCTAGTTATGGCTTTTTTGCTTCAAAAATTGTGATGTATTTGTATATATACCATTGGATATGATTTCCATTTACACTTCCTAATATGACATTAGCTTAAGTTGTATCGGATAAGAATTAAATGTGTGTGATAAATGAATGTTTCATCGATTATGTCATTGTTTTTTGTTGGTTTATATTGTTGTTAGTGGTATTTTTTTTTAATTGAGATATATATGTTTTATTGTCTATTTGCATTGTCATAATGAATGAATTTTATGTTGAGTTTGAGGGTTGGAAATACAACTAAAATGCTACAAAATTGCTTCAAAAAAGATATCCGAAAAGCATGGAAAAATTCAAAAATCCAATTTTAAAAATGACGTCAATATGACATGGAAAATATGTCACGATGACATCGAAAAAAAGGTGTCGAAAACACCCATCGCAAGAATTTTTGCTTTTCTACACTAGTTTTTCCGACGTCAGAAAAAAACAATTTTCTGCTATACTGATCCACTTAGGATTGCTTGGTCCTCATGTCGATACTAGAGAATTTTCATACAGATTTCCACACAAACGAAGTCCATGGCCTTCTTGCCCATGGGATTTTCTGCATCAAATTCTTCTTCAGTTGGATCCAGGTTAAGAAGGCTCTCTCTTTTTGATTATAACTCCCAACACATTTCTATATTTCGGTAGCTCCTTTCTTGTTTAACATTAACGTGGAAGAAATTTGGTATCTTTAAAAGATTAAAAGACAGAAATTATGAGGCAAGATCATACAATAGAATAGAATGAGCCTTATCAACAAAGCATTTACGTGTTTGAAAAAACGAGTAAATTTGGCAAAATAAATTAGGCACCATTAAGAAAAAAACACTGTAGACAATTAACCCCAAACCAGCTCAAATCTTCTGTCATAGTTCTGTTAACGAATACTTTTAGACACGGATAGTGTCATATCCATGTTCGAAACCATTTTCAAAAATCTGCATCAGTAGATATGGGCGAATATTGAATAATTATTCTATCTGTTAGTGACAGATAAATCAAGAAACATATATGAATTTTTTTAGATAGTGTTTGAATATTTATTTTTATTTTTCCTTTTTCGTCCATTCAAAAGGACACACGACGGATATGTATTGCCGAAAATGATCGATTTAGAAAATGAAGGTAAAATACAAAATAGAAAACATTTTTTTCATTTTTTGTGTTTTGAAAAATAACACAAACACATGAAACAATTCATTATTCCATCATTCTTCTATCCTCTTCACCCTCCCATCCGTCTTTTTTTCATCTTATCCAAACATCCATCCACTCTTCTCATATTTGAAATACATATTGAAAATCGAAAATAGAAAATTCGTTTTTAAAGCACACATTACCATAGTTTCACATAAACTTTTTTCAATCGCACTGATTATTAAAGTGTTAAAAATAAACAAATATGGTGATGATAAATAGCTTTATACAGTTTATTTGCATTTAGTGTGTATAATGTAAATTTGAATTTAATAAAACAATAAATAAATATTTTTCATTCTACTAAAATACACATAATTAAAACTATAATCATGAAAACACCAGATGAATAATTTTCGACTGTAGATGTCTTTGTGTCCGCATCTGCATCAATGTTTCATATCGGATATTTATCTGCTTTTCTGATATGGATGCAGACAGATTTTGGATTTTTCAAGTATCCATTATGAACCCTATTCTATCGTCTTTTACTTGTCCTCATACGATGCACACACATCTTAACCATTTATTTTTCTTCGTCATCTATTCATAGGATATGATGGATTCATTGTTAATGAATGTGATTTCTTGTGTCACATGAAACAATAATAAGGAACAAAAAATTGAATTCACTCCAAACCATGAGTACATACTCAAAAAGAAATTATCCAACTTGTCAACTCTACTGCCGTTCAATATCTGATGGTGCAAAAGACCTGTAGCCAGGTGCACAAATATGTACGTAATCTCTTCGGATGGAAGATTGTACCAAGCTATTTATTCTTCCAAATACCAATACTTAATAAGGCATAAATTGATGGTCATTATTTTCTACATTGATTCAATGTATTGATTCAATGTAAGCTAGACAATAGATTTAGCTGACTCTAGCTTTGAGAATTAAGTTTATATGTGGTTGCATTCTTATGAAAAATTTCATAAAAAAATATTCAGGGCTATTTATGTTATTTCTCACTTCATTCAGTCAGCATAATAGATTTGTAAATTTTGCTACAAATGATTGAGCAAAGCATCTTAGTATAATTTGTCTAATGCCATTTTAAATGTATAAATAATGACTTTGAGGAAGATAAAGATGAATTCAACTGATTTGAGTCCAATAAATGATAAATGGACCTAATTATGAAATTAGTTAGTAAATAAAAAGGGAACTAAAACTTATCAACGTTTATTATGATTTTGTCAATCAAAATTTAACCAAGTTACCCATTTAGAAATCAAATCGAAGAATTTTTTTATTTAAATATATTAGTAATCATATCAAATGAAACTTGGTTAGTATCAACTATAAATATGTATACTACAAAATATTTCTAAGATAATACAGTGAGCTTTCAATAAATTTTCACTAAAGAATACAGTAATCTGCTTTATTTAAAGATAGACTTATTGCTTAGGTATGTATAGTCAGTTTTCCAAACATTACATTTGAAAATAAAAGAATTTTTTTAGCATGTATCGGTCTAAATCTTAGTATTTTGTAGCCCAAAAACCAAAGACTTGTTTGGTTTCATTTTATACTTTGTGTTTTCCATTTTCAACATTCATAACAAAATATGAGGATAATGGAATAAAATATAAAATTGTAGACCATCACGACGACAGTAAAAGAACAACGGAGGAGATGTTGGGACGGTGTAGAGGATGCATTGTTTTCCATTCTTCTGTCATTTCTTAAAACACAAAAAATAAAATAAATTTGTTTTCTATTTTATATTCAAACGTCATTTATCAAATTGGTTGTTTTTTAAAAAAACATCCATCGTACGAATGTTTTCTGAACGAAAATGCAAAAAAAAATTATCAAACCAAACTTAACCTAATGTTTCTGAGATTCAAACTATAGTCAACCCGTGATTAATTATAGATCCTTAACCAACACAGTGAAGAATAGCATAAACCATTTTTCAAGGGCGAACCAAAAAAGGGGTATCGGGAATAAACCTTTTAAACTTTCTGAAAAGGCACATAATAAAGCCACACAATTTTTGCTACGTATATTTAGGTGATTTAGTTATAGAACGAACTAAAGATATAGGAGGTCGTACATTAATCGGTTAAGTGCATAACAAGATTATATTCCCAACACATTCTCAACTTTAACTAGAACGATTATACATGAATATGCCCATACTAGACAACGTGGTTCCAAAAGATTATGTATTATATGCAAATTTTAAAGTATAAGGATAAGACCTGTCACTGGAACAATTTTAAAATTATTTATTTATATGTATATTGATATAATTTTAATACAAAAATCTCGGTGGATATGAGTATAGTGGCTCGATCAACTAGACCATCGAAATCTATGATCTTGGACAAACATTGTTTGACAAATTGCTCAGTAGTAAATGTTATGATGAAGTCATTTGTTAACTGTTCCAGTTATGCTACTTTTAACAGAGTAATTGTTCAAGCATAACTTTTGGTAAAACAAAATATTTAGACAGCAATACACATATTCACAACCTGCATACTTAACTTTACTAAGTTTTGCTAAAGTATAAGTAGAAAGATGAGTAATATAAAAAGCATAAGATTATCATTACTTCAAAGTAACATTGAGGCATTTATGACACTGAAAGATTAAGCAACATTATAACCCATTTTATTCAAATTTGAAATAGTTACAAGCTTCATTCATATACTTTTCTCACTCTTCTTCAGTTCAAGAATGGAGGAACCTTTTGACCTAGACAGAGGAAAAACAATGATTAGTAATTTAGTAAGATGCAGTAAAATAAAAGAATAAGTAAATATGAATATAAATATCATTACCACCACAAACGGATCCAGGTGCTATTGGATTCCCACAAAATTTTGCAACGTATGCTACTTTTTGCAAACTATATTCATTCCAAGATGCCGTTGGAATATTTGCGCAGCAACATGCCATGTCAGCTGACTTATAAATATTACAACATTCGGGAGATGGGTCGATTTGTGGACCACTAATCAGTACAAACTTTGCACAAAACTGAGTCAGTTTTGTTAAATCTCCATTACAAACTTCAGCACTAGCTTGATAATTTGAGAATTGCATGATCACGATTACTAAAATGATTACTGATTTTAGATTATGAACTGTCATCATGTTAAATACTTCTTTCACTTTTTTATGATGGAATGAAGGGCTTTACATGGTTTATATAGGGATATTTGCTAAAGATGTATTGATAAATATAATATTTTGATCTTATCCTCATACCACTTTTTTCTTAAGCATATCTTTGTTCAATTCATTTAAATATTTTTTATTGTTTCAAAGAAAAAGTGATATTATTTTTTATCCCCAAAATATTTATGTCCCTTTGGACCCATAACATCACAATGATCCACATATGGTCAATTAGTTCACACGTACATTTACAATAATGTACTGAGTAGATATGATTCATTAGGAATATGGAAAGATAATTTGTACTGGAAACAAATTTCATCTCACAATGAATATTAGATAAACAATCTTATTTCTTTTTAATAGTAAAATATCTTACCTTCCTACAATTTGTTTATTGTATTACTACATTTTCTAAAATTTAGAAGAAAAAATTATCCTTGTCTACTACTATTGGTTTTAAGGACTTTGAATGATAGGCACTTATTATATACAAGGAATGACAGTCTAGTCCTCAGAATTGAAAGATGATAGAAGAAAAGTCCCTCCCGAAAAAGTTATGAAAATTAGGTCCATATTTTTTATTTTTAGCTAATTTTCATAACTTTGGCATAACTAGTAAAAAAACAGTTATTAAAGATTCTACATTGTTCATTTGATATTTTAAAAATTCGATCAATTTCCTAATTTTTTTATTATGATTTGATGTAAATTAACAAAATTATAACGACCTTTTTTATGAAATAACATGATTTTTTGTCCGTTTATTTATTATCTCATTTAATTTTTTTTCTTTTTTAATTACTATATGTTTGTTGTACTTTTTAATTTTTTTATAACTTTTCAATATTTGCAAAGTAAATCCGTAATTTAGAACGGAACCAAAATTTTGATCGGATTACATTTTGGTTACGATCAGAACCAGATATCGGAATAACCGGAATTCCACCATAACTTTTAACCCCGGTTTATTTGTTTCAGTATACTCACGATGAATGAAACATTAAAAAAAATTTGGTCTTGGATTCAACATTAAAGTCGAAGCGAGGACCAACTAAGCAATTTTTCAAGTACCAACCACAAGTACCAAGGAATAAAGATAGATAGGATGGAAAAACTTATTGTATATAAAGCTAAAGATTCATCATCTACCTATACTTTTGCGTATTAAATTTATGGTTTCCCCATTGGTACTAAATAGTTATCTATTAAGCGGAGGGAAGAGTACTATAAAGCGATTAATGTAATGTACAAATACGAACTATTTCACATAGTATTGCTATGGAACTGGCATTGCTATGGAAAGCAGATGTGGAGTAGGCAGCATAGCAAATGACATCAGAGAAATGTGACGACCCGGCATCCTATGCCCAGAAAACCGTTTCGTCTTGAAGAAAGAAAGGGGTGAGAAAATAGAAAAGATAGAGAAGAAAGAACAACATCAGAATCTCACAGCGGAACCAATAAATTATAAAATCACATAAGTATTTATATAATATACAAAATCAATCAGAATTATACAGATAATATATCACGTACTAGACAGTTATAACACCTGTCTAGTTAATACAACACAACTCAAACAAATGACTCAAAGATACCAACACAACGGAACTATATGTATAACTATAACGCTGAAGCCTCCTGCTCCATTTCTCCTCCAGAATTCATCAAAGCTAACATGAATCCCTTGGCTACCCGTAAAAATTTGGGTACCCGAGAGTTTATGAAAAACAAAAATAAACTCCGGGTCAGACATGGGTCTGGTGTGAGTAACAGGTTAAAGTTGCTTAATTTTGAAAATCTTTTGAAAACAAAAGGTATCACGTAAGACTCCCCACAAATAAACATGGGTAAGTTTTTACCTTACGCTAAACAAAACATTTGATAGGAAATTCTGTGATATTATAATGGTCTAGGGTTTTCGAGTAAATAGAAAATAGCCGAAATTGTTACATCTATTAAATTCCAGCTACTAGCCACAAAAGTGGGTAATACAATCAAAACCGTTGGCACTTATTGGATTGTGGATTCCATACAATGGCAGGAATACTAGGGTACCGTCCGTCACAGTACGTGGCCTAGATCAACGTACCGAGGATCACTCCTGACCCCCTGCAACACAAGGCCGGAACCATTCCTTATTGAACAGTCTCGAACAAGATAACCCTGGCAGTTATTGCAATCAACCGCCCACACAACCGAAAATAAAGGGACATCTAGACAGGGGAATATCCTTGTCCTGCTTGGGCATGACCCAACTAACCTTGCTGCACCTCCCCTGTTTTGGCCATTCCCGGTTGATGAGGCTTGAGGCTGCGATTACCTTTAGAGAATACATTTCTTAGAATGCTCATGGCCCACCAGACGATGTGTTGAAACATTCAATCCATACAAGTTCATTCCGGGTTCGAACGAAACCGAAGGCATTATCTCGTTACACTCATTTTGGAATCACCCTCAGAGTTAACGACAATAACCCTTGCACTCTGAATCTTCATCTTCACTTCAGATTCACTACCTATCGTTAATTTGGAATCGATGTGGTTTTTGGATGTTCCAAATGTAGAAAACCGATCCCGGTCTCATCGAAATCCAAAACGTGTCTTTTAAGGCCAAGTTGTCTATTTAGTCTTAACAGTTTAATTCAATATTATCAATATACACACTGATAGATAATTCACAATATCACAGTAGATAATCACATCATCATCATAAACAGATAATTAATATCGTCATCCAAACAGACAATTAAGTTTTATCATATTTAAACCAAACATCCATATCACATAGATATTACTCATGTCAGATCTGAATTCACAATCATCAAATGAAGTATCAATATCCTTTATCCATAATCAATGATTTATAACCATACCATTTGTAATTAATTTAAAATGAATTAAATTAAATACTTCTATCTTTAATTAATTTAAAGTAAATTAAATTGATTACTTCATCTATAAATCTTGCTTATACAACCATTAATTAATTATAAATCAAATTAATTAATTATTTTTGAAATATTTATCTTGATACGATACCTTTGATTAATCATCTTCTAATTATAATGAGTAATTAATCTTTATTTAATTTCCCAAATTAATTATCCTAAATCATTTATCGTAATTAACATTAATTACTTCATTTATAATTGATTACATTTATTCTTAATTAATTACATCAATTAATCACCACATTATTAATTATTTATTAATTAATCCCTTATAAATTACATCATTAATTATATTAATTAATGATCTCTAATTATATTTAAACTACTTCATTTAAATTAATTACACTTAATAAATAATCTTTAATTAAACACAATTATTAATCACCTTGATTAATAACAGCCCAATAACTAACTAGCCTTAATTACTTATTAACAAATTAATTATCCCATAATTAATTATCTCCATTAATTAATCTCTTGATTAATTTCAAAAGTATTTATCCAAATTACTTCATTAGCACATCATCTTTCACTAATTACATTCAGTAATTAGCATTAATTACTTCCTTGAGTAATCATGCTCCATTGAATACACTAAGTAATTATACTTATCAATTCATCAAATGATTTTCTTAAATTAATTAAAATAAATTAATTAACTTAAATTAATCATTTTATCAAAGTTAATTACAAGAAGTAATTAATCTCTTAATTACTTTTATCAAGTAATTTCCTTAACCACCTTACAATTGATTCTCTAAATTAATTAATCTAATTTAAAATTAATCACATTAATAAATCAATTAATAATTCCTAGTTAATTTTCTTCATTAACTAATACCCTTTCTTAATTTACTACTTAATTAATCTCTATTTACAAATTAATCTAAATTACTACTTTATAAATTAGATACATAAGTCTTTCATTAATTAACTTATTAATTAAGTTACTTCAATATCTTAATTATCTCTAAGACAATTAATTTTTTTTTAAATTGTTTAAACAAATATTAAAGTGTATTTTACACATTACCCCCCCTTTGAATTTAAATTAGAATTCCATTTTGAATTTAAGATTTCAAAATGATTTACCATTTTAACATTAGCCGAATTTAAATATTTATTTATAAACTTTAAAAAGAAGTGTAAAAAACATTTATTATTTATATATGAAAGCCTTAAAATTTAATTCTTAGTCTTTTGATAAAAATTTAGCTTTTTACATTACATTACATTTTAACTTGCTTTTGAACACTTGGTTTTTAATTCTTGATTAAAAACCTAAATTCATTTGTTTTGTTTTCTTTTACCTTGGATTCAAAAGTTCATTTGCATCCATATTTTAAATTTTTGAATTTAAATTCCAGTTTAAATTTTTATTTCAGATTTTATATCAAACTTTAAAAATCTGAACAGCCTGGTTTTCTTTAAACCTGAAAACCCCATTTACATAATTTAAACTTTTATTACATCTCAGATTTGAGTTCCAAAATAAATTGAATTTAACTTCAAACTGGATTTTGAACTTTGTTTAAAATCTGGTTTACCAAATCTAAGTTCATTTGAGTTTGTTTACAAACTCAAAACAACTCTACTACCAGGTTCTGTAGAAACAGGAACAGGACAACAATCTCGAGCCAGACCCAAAAATGCTTCGAGACTGCACCATCCCTGCTTCGAGTCACGTACTCGAGTGACTCGAGTACTTCCCCAGCCCAAAAACCTTGCACCACCCAAAATGCTTCAGCACTTCACTGGGCACGGTGCACGTGCACCGTGGCCCCAGCCACCTCCAGCCATCCACACGAACCTCACCACGTCGCCAACTACCACCAGTCACGACTACGACCTCCAAAAATCATCACGACAGCAAAAGATGAAAACGAGCTTGAAACTCCACCTGGAAACAAAAATTCAGGTTCCTCTCGAAACCTGGAAACTCCACCGCACTTCAAACTCCGTCCACCGGAGAACCCCCACCTCCGGCTACAACTTCGACCATGTCCAAGCTTCAACTTCCCAGAACCCCGTAGAACTCGATGCACCAGGGGAATCGAACAGACCAAAACAACAACCCAGTCAAAAATTAAGTTTCCCTACTGAAATCGAAAGCCACCATCGCCACAGTGATTTATAGTGCCTCCTGCCATTTTTCATGGCCTCTCCGATCCCCCATCTTCCTCCCAAGCGAATCCCAACCTCTCCAATCAAGTGTATTGCCCGAGGCAACCCTAAATACTCGAATCAGATAAACTCAAACTGCTCTTAAATGTCCATTCTAAAAATTATAAATTTTGTTTTAAAAATCATATTAAAGTATAAGAATTCAGTATATATCGCTGAATTTGTAAATTAAAAAGTTTGGATTTTAATTTGTCTAAAGTTTTGCTCAAGCATTTTGGTTTCCAGTGACATTAATAAGTTGTTTTAGCCTAAACGGATTTTTAAAGTTAAATTCATGTACAAACAAACCATCTTGGTTTGTATTTTCAGTCCTGGATGTGATTAGAACAAAGATAAACATTTGTTTGAACATTCTGGCCTGGGAAAAACAATCAGAGGCATCTCAAAATTTGTACAGGATGTACGCATTCACACTTTTACATGTAAACGTATCATCAATTTACAACGTAAACATTTTTTCCAGTTATACATAAGCAACTAGTTTATTCAAACAAAAGAATGTTACTCACCTAGGTTTGAAAATGAACAGAGCACCCTTTGGTCTGAAACAGGTTGAACTTTAAAACTGGAAAGTAGTTTGTTTTGATTTCCAGAAAACATGAAACTTAATCTTGCCTTTGTTGTTGATGCTTCAGTTGTAAACAAAATAAAAATGCTACTTTTATGTTTTTGGGTTTATTATGATTTGAACGAACTAAATAAGGAAGACATGTATATGTAAAAAAGGTTTCAGGGGAAGGTGGCATCTGATTTAAGCACATGCAGGTACACTAGGTTTTTGTTTGTATCAGGCCAGATCTTTTAATTAGGAGGCTGAGTTGATTTTTAAGCAATTCGAACTGACTTAAGTTGTGCTAGCATTTAATGTTTAAGTACTTATGTTCCCTACTTAGCTAATTTTATCATTTCTTATGTATAGATATTTTTACTTAGCTTTCCACTTCTCTTCTCTAACCTGCATACTATATTTCAGCTACACACCTAGCTTATTCATTTGCCTGCATCATATTTTCTTACTTTATTTTGTTTTATACTTGATGTTTATACTTGTCTGAATCTTAATCTACAAGCTACAGACCTATTTATACAAAGTCTGGTTATGTTTTACTTTGTTTATACTTACTTTGTATTTCTTTAACTATACTTTGCTTTGCATTTTATTTACAGTCTTCATAGCTTACCTGATTTGCATTTGTACTTTATACATATATACTTGCCTGCATATGTTTTGTTGTACTTTATGTTTCCTACATACCATATTTTATATTTAGATATTTTGCTTTTACTTATAGGCAACATACTTATGACTTTGCCAGGTTTACTTTTATTATTTTACATAGATATTTGTGTTTCTTTTTCTTAGCTTTGCATTTTATTTTACATGTTTTGCTTATATACTTACCTGATTTGTTCTTGCATTCAAAACTTTTACAAGTTACATACATATGTTTTCACTTGCCTGGGAATGCTTTACATCCTATATACATAGATGTTTTATTTTGCTTTGTTTAAATATTTTATAAAATTTATTTTATCTTAAACATCTTGAAAGAATTTATTTTATATCCCAAATCATAGCTTCCCAAATTATGTGTGTATATGTATACATAAGTTTAAAATAATAATTCCTATTTATTTAAATCCATTGTAAAGATTTACATTATTAATAGAGCTCGTTATTAAATCAAAATAATTTATAAAAGAAACAATTTCTTCAAAATATAAATTACTTATTTTATAATGCTAAATTAAAAAGAACAAAACAATCTTTTTATTTAAATTTAAACCTAGGCTAGAATTTATTTTTAAACAAATTAAATTTATCTTGAGTATTTTTAAAAATCATATTATTATTTATTCAATATTAAATTTCCAAATTATCAAAAATAATAGAATTAGAAAACATAGCTTTGTCTATTAAATTTAAAAACAAAGATTAACTATTTACAATACATATACAAATATACAGATATATATTGTACATAGAAAACAATTAAATTAGTTTTCAAAAGATAAATTATCAGTTAAATATTTATTTAAAATAAGATTATTAAATCAATTTAAATATTATTAACAAATATTATCAAATCAATTTAATTTTAAATGTAGATTATTAAATTGATATTGCCCCAAATTTTCGAGATGTCACAAGAAAAGAGTGGACCTAGTAGTCAGCAATACAGTTTCGATGTTCAGTCTAATTCCTCAACCTACTGTGAATGCAAGTGCCATGCACGTGCTTAGGGTCTAGACGATTCGTCCAAGATCTACGCTTATGCTATACAGGCATACGTGATTGATCATGGTTGGATGGATTGGCCACCGTCAGAACCAGCATCTAGAGAAGATGAGTGAATTGTTTTGTTTGATATCTAGTTATGGCTTTTTTGCTTCAAAAATTGTGATGTATTTTGTAACGATTCGAATTTTTCGCGTTCGAAAATCGACATCCATACTTTACATTGTACTCGAATGCCGCAGATTCGACCGTTCAAATTCGAGTCGCCGGAGCTTATAACACATTAAGTAAATAACACAGCGGAAGAAAAAGAATATGCATATATCAATGTACAACATTTGATACAATATCTGATACAACAGAATGATACAATGAATATACATCAGAGATACAAGAAATAGCAGCGGAAAGAAAATGATAACACTAGCAGCGGAACAAAATCTCTAAAATAGTCTTCAAGAAAGAACTCCAGCATCAGTAATCTCCATCTCCAAAGCACCAATCCAGAAATAGCTTGTACTCCCAATCAAGATGAACAGAAGCAACTCTAGAGCCAAATCCTAAGGCTGAAAGCTATCGAATCTACACCTACTATAGATTATCTGAAAATCCCAACTCTAGACTGCCCGTGGGGGAAATAGTGGGCACCCAGAGTTTAGGAAAGGAACAATAAACTCCAGGTCAGTCATGGGACTGGTGTGAGCAAACAAAAGCAATTGGTCTTTTAAAACAAGCAAAGAATTTAAATTTGAAAATTCGCAATGCTTTTTTTTAGAAAATGAAACTACCATAAGGCCTCCCGCCACACACACAATGCAAACGCAGAATTGGAGGAGATTTCTCCTTATGATAGTCAAATATGCTTAATACGAGAAGTTTCTTTGATATTATTACTATAAGTGCAAAGTGTGGAAAAAACCATTTCGAAAGTATAATATAAATCCTAGCCAACATACGACATTTCGTCGTATGCCTACTATAGCTACCATGTTCAATAGCAGGTTACCGCCACATTCCATGGCAGGTTATACAACTAAAACCGTACAGGGCTCGTATTGTTTTGATTGGATTTCCAACAAATGGTCAGGCTAAGGAACTTCCTACTGTCTATGGGATCGCCTCTGGCGGGACGTCTCGAGAAACTAACGTTACGGTTAGATCTCTGCCAACACAAGGCCGGGTTACCTCTGTAACTAGGTAACTACTACACGAATATGCCATCCCCCGGTCCTTTGGGACCTTTATCCGAGGCGCCTCAAAGCAACAACCACACAGTAAATGAGATTGGAGCAACCACATAGGTTAAATACCAGGGCTCCATACGTGATACCACCCTTTACCAGAAGGGAATGACACACCCTAAAGGGAGCGACCCTCATAACCTTGCCGCATCTTTCCTGTTTCGACCATTTCCGGGGAGTGAGGTCCTGATGCAGTCTCGTCCACAAAGCTACGCTTTGGCACAAAGCCATGCTTTGGGTCAACAGATGATCAAAGCAATGATCACAAAGATAAATGATCAAACAAATGATCATATCACAAATGATCAACCAATGATCATCACACAGCAGCACTCAGCATGCCACATTACCAAATTGGGAATATATCACTGATAAATATCAACTACATAACCTCTGAGCTCGTACGTCTCAGAGAAGGGTGTTAAGCTAAGAGAATAAATTCTCCGCCACCAAGCAGAAAGGTATTTGATAGAGATCAGGTAATATCTCAAAGTGTAATGTCGGACATACAACCATACAAGTCTGTCCCAGGTTCGAACAGAACCGAAGGCACTTCCGAAGAAGCCCTTGCAAATTCGGATAATCCCTAATCACGTCCGGACTCCCCATCACATATGAAGATCTCTATACCGGGGATCAGCCAGTGCAGAGACAATCGATGAGTTATCCATTTGTTTTTGGAAATATCCGGTCTTCACCACCGGTCTTCAATTGCTATCCATAACGTCGTATCACTATTCGGAATGGGCTATATGACACAAGGTCCTCCCCCGGCTAAACCGAATAATGAGCGCCATATTTTAAAACATATGGATATGGGATTTTAGTTAAGTCACAACTTATAAAATCCAAAACTTTTCTTTCAAATGGTTAAACAAATTACCATTTTAAATCTTTAAACAAAAAGATTTATTTCACAAAGTTTACCCGGTTTCACAAAGATCTACTCATAGATTTCAAAACAATTCCCATTCAATTGGATTAACCCAATTAAATCTTTAAAATTAAGATTTATAGCTTTCCAAACACGTTTCCAAAGATTTATCTAAAACTTGGAAAACAATTTTCCTTTTAGACTTGAAAAACCTTTTAACACAACTTGAAAGTCCATTTCTTATGAGAAAGCAAATCTAATTTATACAAGTTGAAATCTTGAGTTGAATTTAAATTTCTAAACATCACCTTGAAAAATGGTTTAAAACCATATAACCCATTTGTAAGTTGAATAACTTTTTAAACCCTAGTTCTCAAATTTTAGGATTCAATTTCAAATATTGAATTCAAATTTATATGAATTCATTTAAATTCCAAGATTCAATCAAGTTATTTAAAATAACTTTTATTTTTGAAAACTCATTTTCAAAAGATTCAATTCTAATTCCAAAACTATTTTGGAAAAAATCAATTTTAAAACGATTTTAAAATCTGTGACTTAACCCATTTCCACGTGCCATCCATATCTGTGTGTGTATAGGTGTGGTCCAGGGTCCAACACAATAGTGCACAACATCATAATCATATCGATAAGCGGTATAACCCATAACGCTTATCTATATTCACAGATTCATAGGTAAATTAAACTATCAATCACAAAGATTCACTAATACGATTCGATGTGGGTTTCGGATAACAAACTGAAATCCGACTCCCTGTCGCATCGAAATTCAAATGTCGTTTTACGGGTCAAAGGGTTTCATATTCATACGATAGTATATTCATCACAAATATAGAAGATCAGCACAAAGTATCACATAGCTTCACATCACATATTAAATATATCAATCCATCACACAACATTCAATAACAATCAGCACCTACAATTAAGATGAATAAACTGGGTGGTTTTAAATTTATTACCTACATGATTACTTTCATTTATTAGTCCTAATTAATTTACTATCCATATTTATTCAATTAATAAATCTTCAATTTTTAATTTAAAATCTAATATCATTCAATTAATGATTTCTTAATTACAAATTAATTATTCTAAGGAAAATTAATCTTAAACTTTAATTAATCAAATTAAAAACCTTAATTACTTTAATTAATTATCCATCTCATTAATTAATTAATTATATTAATTATCCACTTGTACTACCTTAAAAATTAAATGAATTACAAATCATTATACTTTTCTTTATCTTTAGATAAACATTCCTTATTTAAATTATGCATTTAAAAACAAAATGTTTTTTTTTTTATTTACATTAAATTCCATTTAACATTTTCTTTAAACTCAAGACTCAAATTTGTCTTAAATAAGAGTTTAAACAATACACAACTTAATCTTATATGTTTAAAAGAAACATATACTTAATTAATAAGTTAAAAAGGATTTAAATCTCAATTCAAATTCAAATCAAATTTAAAAATTCTTTAAATTTCAAAATTTAAATATAACTTCCATTCTCATTCTAGTTTAAATTCTTTAAAATGCTTCTTACAATTACACCTTCCATTCAATGCAAATCACTTAATCATTTAAAAGAAATTTAAACATAAATCTTTATTTTAAAACTGAAGTTTAAAATTTTAAATTCAGATTTAAAAACTCAGATTGAATTCATTTGAATTTCCTAATTTAAACATTTAACCTTTCAATTCAAATGCCAAAACACAATGCATTTATACTTGAGATTTTCAAATCAAATTTAAATTTAAAAGCTTAAATGATTTCAAATCTCAAATAATCTTATTTGAATTCATATTCAAAATTTTCAGATTAAGCTCCATTTCAATCTCCACTTGCAATTTAAATTCACTTTTACATTTTAAAACAGAAAAACAGTTTCTGTTAAATTTAAAAACCAAACTTTAAAATTTTCTGAATCTAAATTATTTCAAGGAAACAGAATTGAAACTTATTTGATTTCATGCTTAAATTCAGTTTCAAAATCTTAAGTCTCAATTTTAGTTTGCATTAAGTTCAAACTTTACAAAACTGGAAACAGTTTCCTTCTTCTTCTTTTTTTTTTTAAACCAAATTTGAATTCCTGCATTCAAATTATTACAAAATAAGAATTCAAACAATTTGAATTCATTTTAGATTCAAGTTTAAATCCTAAGCTAAACTTTTAGTTTAAATTTAAACTTAACTTTTAATTTCAAAACTGCAAAGACAGGTTTCTGTTTTGCTAAACCCTGAAACAATGTACTCGAGCATGCTTCAAATTTACTTCGGGTCATTCTGCCATTACTCCGAGTTATTTCCCACCTTCCCCGAGACCAACCCGAGGCAAATACTGCAACCCAAACAACATCAAAACCTGGAACAAAGCAACCCAGATTTTCCCCCCCAACCTGTCAACAGCAGTATTTCACAACTCCGGCCATCATCATCGACCAAACTCCGGCAGTAACTCCTTCAACACATCATCAATCCACACCCCAAGAATCTTTGAACTCGATCAACCCTTGAGTTCATAGCACCCAAAACATTTTAACCCAGTAAACTAGGATTCTTACTGCAATTCCCAAATCACTTATCTCAAAATTTAATTGCAATGCACTTCAGAAAAATGTTCCTATAAATCTTTGATGGTTATACAAATCTCCTAAATCAAATTCACCCAAAACAATTTCAAGCTTTAACTATGCTTAGCTAATATGTAAAACACAGTAGTTTTCAAAACTGCCTTTCTAATAGAGCATTAAAATTTGTAATATAACTCAAGTACAAATTCTAATCTGAATATTGTAATGAAGCAAACATATTTGTTTAAGTCATAACTCAAATGAAGAATCAAACTAAAAGATAATGGGAAGTATTACATCTAACTAAAACTTGAATCAGAGAAACCAGAAATGTTCAGGGAATCAATCATGCACACACACACAAACATATCCATATACATATTCACAGCATATTTATAATATAATTTCATACCTAAATCAAAGTATGCAATCAACTTTTACCTATTTAAAAACTTAAAAAGTTGAGTTACTCACAGGTAAAAGAAATAAGGAAGTCTGGTTTTAGAAGAAGGGTTGCTCATAGGTAAAAGAAATAAAGAACCCAGTTTTTTTTTATTTAAAAAAAAAATAAGGTTTGCTCACAAGCATGGAAACAGAGAAGCAACTAACAACAGAGTTTAATATATGCATCAGATAAAAGAGGGTGAAGGATTGCTCACATTGGAGTTGCAGCAGAGATAAGAACAGAGACAAGCTTTTGATTTTTCTCATATTCTGAATTTTGATTTGCTTTTTGAATTCTTAGTTCTCTTTACTCCTGAACTGATAAATACAATTGTTTTTAAATCTTTTCTTTGTTACTGATTATCACTTCAGATTCAAATCCTTTTTTAAAAGAAATTTTACTTGCCTTAATTTGTTTTGAGAGAATTTACACTATCTTGATTCATTACAGGGATGCTTGCACTGCCCTGATCAAAAGAACTTGATTTCTACCTTGCACTCTATTTTCTTCCTGCAACTTATTAATAAAATAGTTTAAATTCTTTTGTTTTTGAGTTCAAACTGAATTGTTTTTTTTTTCTTATCTTATGTTTTGAACAGCTTTATGGCTTTGAAAGATGTGAAGCCAAATCTTTTTCTACTATTTTTTTCAGATTTTCTAAGATACTATATGATGGAATATGGGAAGATGTGAAGTTTCTTGTATTTTTGTTTTTTTTTTATTTCATTATTTTAAACAAAAGAAATGATGCTATTTGTATGTATATAAACATGTAAGATCTAAAGGTATGATTACATTGTTTGTACATATACATATGTACAATATATATATTTTCATGTTCTACCCCTTTTGTATTATTGATTTGTAAATATGGAAGTGATTTGTATAATTTATATTTTCATACTCCTAACATTTGCAATATTTTTACATTTTAAATTTTGGAAATATAAAACTATATTCTTTTCCAGAAGAAGATGTATTTTAAATCTTTTTATCAAATCAAATAAAAAAGTACATAATATGGTTGAATTAAAATTCTGAAATAGCTTTTGTAATTTTTTATTTATTTATATTAATTTTATAATATTACTTTTTAAACCAATATTATTTTTAAGCTTAGTTTTATATCATTTATATCTAATTCAAAATAAAATTTTCAAAAGAAATATTACCAAATTTCTACTAGTATAAAATTATGTGGTTTTAAAATCCAAATTTATAAATATATACATATTTATTCAAATTATAGTGCTTAAATTCCCACCAAATTTCTATTTATAATCTAAAATTTTAAGTTTATTTTGGAAATCTCAAATAAATTCACAATTAAATTCACAGTTTAAATTCAAAAATCAATTTAATTATTGAATTATTTTGGCTAATATTTCAGGAATGTTACAGACTTCCCCCCTTAAGAAAATTTCGTCCTCGAAATTTGAAAGTAGGAAGACAAAAAGAAAAGATGAAAGATAGAGAGATATCTTTCCAAATCAAACTGGATATCATTTGTATTTGGCTTACCAAATAAGAATATCAACAATAGATATGAGAAAAATCTCATATGATATTACACAAGATATTTGGGTCCATCGGTCTACGAATATGCAAGGGCATTGACTAGTTCGAAGAGATAACTAATCGTTCGTAGAATATATCGGATCCCAGAGAATAGATAGATGGATCAAATCTTCATATTAGTTAACCAATTTACTAATTTAAAATTTCCAATTTATCTAATATTTTCAATTTCAAATTCATTAGAGTTTAGATCGAAAAGCTGATAAGAAATTGGATGAAGATATGGGGTAAGAATTTTCTACAACGATTCGTAGGGCCACCATCGCATCGAAACTTCTTTCTGGAGCTGTCACGAAGCAATCAAAAGAATTTGTGAATCGAATCAAAGGAGATTGATAGAGAAAAATTGTTTCCGCTATTGCAGGGTATTGACCATTTGTAGTGGTACTCCCATGTCCCCTATCTCGTTCTCTTCTCGCACTCATACTCACTATCAGTGGATAGTAAGAGAATTTACTGAGGCATTCGAACGGATATCTCAGGGATATACTCATTCTAGGGTTTACTTCACCCTATCTCTAATGAGTTACTTAATGTGTTATACTCCTGAGCTAAAGTTTTAACCTTCAGCTCTGATACCAAATGTAACGATTCGAATTTTTCGCGTTCGAAAATCGACATCCATACTTTACATTGTACTCGAATGCCGCAGATTCGACTGTTCAAATTCGAGTCGCCGGAGCTTATAACACATTAAGTAAATAACACAGCGGAAGAAAAAGAATATGCATATATCAATGTACAACATTTGATACAATATCTGATACAACAGAATGATACAATGAATATACATCAGAGATACAAGAAATAGCAGCGGAAAGAAAAAGATAACACTAGCAGCGGAACAAAATCTCCAAAATAGTCTTCAAGAAAGAACTCCAGCATCAGTAATCTCCATCTCCAAAGCACCAATCCAGAAATAGCTTGTACTCCCAATCAAGATGAACAGAAGCAACTCTAGAGCCAAATCCTAAGGCTGAAAGCTATCGAATCTACACCTACTATAGATTATCTGAAAATCCCAACTCTAGACTGCCCGTGGGGGAAATAGTGGGCACCCAGAGTTTAGGAAAGGAACAATAAACTCCAGGTCAGTCATGGGACTGGTGTGAGCAAACAAAAGCAATTGGTCTTTTAAAACAAGCAAAGAATTTAAATTTGAAAATTCGCAATGCTTTTTTTTAGAAAATGAAACTACCATAAGGCCTCCCGCCACACACACAATGCAAACGCAGAATTGGAGGAGATTTCTCCTTATGATAGTCAAATATGCTTAATACGAGAAGTTTCTTTGATATTATTACTATAAGTGCAAAGTGTGGAAAAAACCATTTCGAAAGTATAATATAAATCCTAGCCAACATACGACATTTCGTCGTATGCCTACTATAGCTACCATGTTCAATAGCAGGTTACCGCCACATTCCATGGCAGGTTATACAACTAAAACCGTACAGGGCTCGTATTGTTTTGATTGGATTTCCAACAAATGGTCAGGCTAAGGAACTTCCTACTGTCTATGGGATCGCCTCTGGCGGGACGTCCCGAGAAACTAACGTTACGGTTAGATCTCTGCCAACACAAGGCCGGGTTACCTCTGTAACTAGGTAACTACTACACGAATATGCCATCCCCCGGTCCTTTGGGACCTTTATCCGAGGCGCCTCAAAGCAACAACCACACAGTAAATGAGATTGGAGCAACCACATAGGTTAAATACTAGGGCTCCATACCTGATACCACCCTTTACCAGAAGGGAATGACACACCCTAAAGGGAGCGACCCTCATAACCTTGCCGCATCTTTCCTGTTTCGACCATTTCCGGGGAGTGAGGTCCTGATGCAGTCTCGTCCACAAAGCTACGCTTTGGCACAAAGCCATGCTTTGGGTCAACAGATGATCAAAGCAATGATCACAAAGATAAATGATCAAACAAATGATCATATCACAAATGATCAACCAATGATCATCACACAGCAGCACTCAGCATGCCACATTACCAAATTGGGAATATATCACTGATAAATATCAACTACATAACCTCTGAGCTCGTACGTCTTAGAGAAGGGTGTTAAGCTAAGAGAATAAATTCTCCGCCACCAAGCAGAAAGGTATTTGATAGAGATCAGTTAATATCTCAAAGTGTAATGTCGGACATACAACCATACAAGTCTGTCCCGGGTTCGAACAGAACCGAAGGCACTTCCGAAAAAGCCCTTGCAAATTCGGATAATCCCTAATCACGTCCGGACTTCCCATCACATATGAAGATCTCTATACCGGGGATCAGCCAGTGCAGAGACAATCGATGAGTTATCCTTTTGTTTTTGGAAATATCCGGTCTTCACCACCGGTCTTCAATTGCTATCCATAACGTCGTATCACTATTCGGAATGGACTATATGACACAAGGTCCTCCCCCGGCTAAACCGAATAATGAGCGCCATATTTTAAAACATATGGATATAGGATTTTAGTTAAGTCACAACTTATAAAATCCAAAACTTTTCTTTCAAATGGTTAAACAAATTACCATTTTAAATCTTTAAACAAAAAGATTTATTTCACAAAGTTTCACCCGGTTTCACAAAGATCTACTCATAGATTTCAAAACAATTCCCATTCAATTGGATTAACCCAATTAAATCTTTAAAATTAAGATTTATAGCATTCCAAACACGTTTCCAAAGATTTATCTAAAACTTGGAAAACAATTTTCCTTTTAGACTTGAAAATCCTTTTAACACAACTTGAAAGTCCATTTCTTATGAGAAAGCAAATCTAATTTATACAAGTTGAAATCTTGAGTTGAATTTAAATTTCTAAACATCACCTTGAAAAATGGTTTAAAACCATATAACCCATTTGTAAGTTGAATAACTTTTTAAACCCTAGTTCTCAAATTTTAGGATTCAATTTCAAATATTGAATTCAAATTTATATGAATTCATTTAAATTCCAAGATTCAATCAAGTTATTTAAAATAACTTTTATTTTTGAAAACTCATTTTCAAAAGCTTCAATTCTAATTCCAAAACTATTTTGGAAAAAATCAATTTTAAAACGATTTTAAAATCTGTGACTTAAACCATTTCCACGTGCCATCCATATCTGTGTGTGTATAGGTGTGGTCCAGGGTCCAACACAATAGTGCACAACATCATAATCATATCGATAAGCGGTATAACCCATAACGCTTTTCTATATTCACAGATTCATAGGTAAATTAAACTATCAATCACAAAGATTCACTAATACGATTCGATGTGGGTTTCGGATAACAAACTGAAATCCGACTCCCTGTCGCATCGAAATTCAAGTGTCGTTTTACGGGTCAAAGGGTTTCATATTCATACGACAGTATATTCATCACAAATATAGAAGATCAGCACAAAGTATCACATAGCTTCACATCACATATTAAATATATCAATCCATCACACAACATTCAATAACAATCAGCACCTACAATTAAGATGAATAAACTGGGTGGTTTTAAATTTATTACCTACATGATTACTTTCATTTATTAGTCCTAATTAATTTACTATCCATATTTATTCAATTAATAAATCTTCAATTTTTAATTTAAAATCTAATATCATTCAATTAATGATTTCTTAATTACAAATTAATTATTCTAAGGAAAATTAATCTTAAACTTTAATTAATCAAATTAAAACCCTTAATTACTTTAATTAATTATCCATCTCATTAATTAATTAATTATATTAATTATCCATTTGTACTACCTTAAAAATTAAATGAATTACAAATCATTATACTTTTCTTTATCTTTAGATAAACATTCCTTATTTAAATTATGCATTTAAAAACAAAATGTTTTTTTTTATTTACATTAAATTCCATTTAACATTTTCTTTAAACTCAAGACTCAAATTTGTCTTAAATAAGAGTTTAAACAATACACAACTTAATCTTATATGTTTAAAAGAAACATATACTTAATTAATAAGTTAAAAAGGATTTAAATCTCAATTCAAATTCAAATCAAATTTAAAAATTCTTTAAATTTCAAAATTTAAATATAACTTCCATTCTCATTCTAGTTTAAATTCTTTAAAATGCTTCTTACAATTACACCTTCCATTCAATGCAAATCACTTAATCATTTAAAAGAAATTTAAACTTAAATCTTTATTTTAAAACTGAAGTTTAAAATTTTAAATTCAGATTTAAAAACTCAGATTGAATTCATTTGAATTTCCTAATTTAAACATTTAACCTTTCAATTCAAATGCCAAAACACAATGCATTTATACTTGAGATTTTCAAATCAAATTTAAATTTAAAAGCTTAAATGATTTCAAATCTCAAATAATCTTATTTGAATTCATATTCAAAATTTTCAGATTAAGCTCCATTTCAATCTCCACTTGCAATTTAAATTCACTTTTACATTTTAAAACAGAAAAACAGTTTCTGTTAAATTTAAAAACCAAACTTTAAAATTTTCTGAATCTAAATTATTTCAAGGAAACAGAATTGAAACTTATTTGACTTCATGCTTAAATTCAGTTTCAAAATCTTAAGTCTCAATTTTAGTTTGCATTAAGTTCAAACTTTACAAAACTGGAAACAGTTTCCTTCTTCTTCTTTTTTTTTAAACCAAATTTCAATTCCTGCATTCAAATTATTACAAAATAAGAATTCAAACAATTTGAATTCATTTTAGATTCAAGTTTAAATCCTAAGCTAAACTTTTAGTTTAAATTTAAACTTAACTTTTAATTTCAAAACTGCAAAGACAGGTTTCTGTTTTGCTAAACCCTGAAACAATGTACTCGAGCATGCTTCAAATTTACTTCGGGTCATTCTTCGATTACTCCGAGTTATTTCCCACCTTCCCCGAGACCAACTCGAGGCAAATACTGCAACCCAAACAACATCAAAACCTGGAACAAAGCAACCCAGATTTCCCCCCCCCCCCCCCCAACCTGTCAACAGCAGTATTTCACAACTCCGGCCATCATCATCGACCAAACTCCGGCAGTAACTCCTTCAACACATCATCAATCCACACCCCAAGAATCTTTGAACTCGATCAACCCTTGAGTTCATAGCACCCAAAACATTTTAACCCAGTAAACTAGGATTCTTACTGCAATTCCCAAATCACTTATCTCAAAATTTAATTGCAATGCACTTCAGAAAAATGTTCCTATAAATCTTTGATGGTTATACAAATCTCCTAAATCAAATTCACCCAAAACAATTTCAAGCTTTAACTATGCTTAGCTAATATGTAAAACACAGTAGTTTTCAAAACTGCCTTTCTAATAGAGCATTAAAATTTGTAATATAACTCAAGTACAAATTCTAATCTGAATATTGTAATGAAGCAAACATATTTGTTTAAGTCATAACTCAAATGAAGAATCAAACTAAAAGATAATGGGAAGTATTACATCTAACTAAAACTTGAATCAGAGAAACCAGAAATGTTCAGGGAATCAATCATGCACACACACACAAACATATCCATATACATATTCACAGCATATTTATAATATAATTTCATACCTAAATCAAAGTATGCAATCAACTTTTACCTATTTAAAAACTTAAAAAGTTGAGTTACTCACAGGTAAAAGAAATAAGGAAGTCTGGTTTTAGAAGAAGGGTTGCTCATAGGTAAAAGAAATAAAGAACCCAGTTTTTTTTTATTTAAAAAAAAAATAAGGTTTGCTCACAAGCATGGAAACAGAGAAGCAACTAACAACAGAGTTTAATATATGCATCAGATAAAAGAGGGTGAAGGATTGCTCACATTGGAGTTGCAGCAGAGATAAGAACAGAGACAGGCTTTTGATTTTTCTCATATTCTGAATTTTGATTTGCTTTTTGAATTCTTGGTTCTCTTTACTCCTGAACTGATAAATACAATTGTTTTTAAATCTTTTCTTTGTTACTGATTATCACTTCAGATTCAAATCCTTTTTTAAAAGAAATTTTACTTGCCTTAATTTGTTTTGAGAGAATTTACACTATCTTGATTCATTACAGGGATGCTTGCACTGCCCTGATCAAAAGAACTTGATTTCTACCTTGCACTCTATTTTCTTCCTGCAACTTATTAATAAAATAGTTTAAATTCTTTTGTTTTTGAGTTCAAACTGAATTGTTTTTTTTTTCTTATCTTCTGTTTTGAACAGCTTTATGGCTTTGAAAGATGTGAAGCCAAATCTTTTTCTACTATTTTTTTCAGATTTTCTAAGATACTATATGATGGCATATGGGAAGGTGTGAAGTTTCTTGTATTTTTGTTTTTTTTTTATTTCATTATTTTAAACAAAAGAAATGATGCTATTTGTATGTATATAAACATGTAAGATCTAAAGGTATGATTACATTGTTAGTACATATACATATGTACAATATATATATTTTCATGTTCTACACCTTTTGTATTATTGATTTGTAAATATGGAAGTGATTTGTATTATTTATATTTTCATACTCCTAACATTTGCAATATTTTTACATTTTAAATTTTGGAAATATAAAACTATATTCTTTTCCAGAAGAAGATGTATTTTAAATCTTTTTATCAAATCAAATAAAAAAGTACATAATATGGTTGAATTAAAATTCTGAAATAGCTTTTGTAATTTTTTATTTATTTATATCAATTTTATAATATTACTTTTTAAACCAATATTATTTTTAAGCTTAGTTTTATATCATTTATATCTAATTCAAAATAAAATTTTCAAAAGAAATATTACCAAATTTCTACTAGTATAAAATTATGTGGTTTTAAAATCCAAATTTATAAATATATACATATTTATTCAAATTATAGTGCTTAAATTCCCACCAAGTTTCTATTTATAATCTAAAATTTTAAGTTTATTTTGGAAATCTCAAATAAATTCACAATTAAATTCACAGTTTAAATTCAAAAATCAATTTAATTATTGAATTATTTTGGCTAATATTTCAGGAATGTTACATATTTGTATATATACCATTGGATATGATTTCCATTTAGACTTCCTAATAAGACATTAGCTTTAGTTGTATCGGATGAAAATATAAATGTGTGTGATAAATGAACGTTTCATCGGTTATGTCATTGTTTTTTGTTGGTTTATATTGTTGTTAGTGGTATTATTTTGTTTAATTGAGATACATATGTTTCATTGTCTATTTGGCATTGTCATAATGAATGAATTTTATGTTGAGTTTGAGGGTTGGAAATACAACAAAAATGCTGCAAAATTGCTTCAAAAAAGATATTCGAAAAGCATGGAAAAATTCAAAAATCCTATTTTAAAAATGACGTCAATATGACATGGAAAATATGTCACGATGACATCGGAAAAAAGGTGTCGAAAACACCAATCGCGGTAATTTTTTCTTTTCCACACTAGTTTTTCCGACGTTAGAAAAAAGCAATTTTCTGCTATAATGATCCACTTAGGATTGCTTGGTCTTCATGTCGACACTAGAGAATTTTCATTCAGATTTCCACACAAACGATGTCCATGGCCTTCTTTCCCATGGGATTTTCAGCATCAAATTCTTCTTCAGTTGGATCCAGGTTAAGAAGGCTCTCTATTTTTGATTATAACTCCCAACACATTTCTATTTTTCGTTAGCTCCTTTGTTGTTTAACATTAACGTGGAAGAAATGTGGTATCTTTACAAGATTAAAAAACAACAAATTATGACGCAAGATCATACAATAGAATAGAATGAGCCTTATCAACAAAGCATTTACGTGTTTGAAAAAACAAGAAAAATTGGCAAAATATATTAGATGCCATTAATAAAAAACACTGTAGACAATCAACCTCAAACCAGCTCAAATCTTCTGTCATAGTTCTGTTAACGAATAATTTCAGATGCGAATAGTGTCATATCCATGTTCGAAACCATTTTCAAATATCTGCATCAGTTGATATGGACGAATATTGAATAATTATTCTATCTGTTAGCGACAGATAAATCAAGAAACATATATGAAATTTTTTAGATAGTGTTTGATTTTTTATTTTTAGTTTTCCTTTTTCGTCCATTCAAAAGGACACACGACGGATATGTATTACCGAAAATGATCAATTTAGAAAATGAAGGTAACATACAAAATAGAAAACATTTTTTTTCATTTTTTGTGTTTTGAAAAATAACACAAACACGTGAAACAATTCATTATTCCATCATCCTTCTATCCTCTTCGCCCTCTTATCCGTCTTTTTGTAACAGCCCGCATATTTATCGATTTTATATTTAAATATTTTATCGTTAATCGGTTATTGGTCCGAAAAGCTACTTTTTTCAAACGGTCAAATTAGGACTCGAGACCACTTCTATTGAGTTCGAAATACCATTTACAACTTTTTTTAAGTATAAACATTCACAGGCTTGGAGTTAGTGGAATTTCACTAACTTTTCCCGCTTTGGACTTTGGGTTAGTTTAGCCTATTAAGCCCAAGTTCCAACCCCCTTCTCCTCACTCTTCATAAATTCCTAACCAACTTGAAATTTGCATTAATGGTGAAGAGAATGGGAAATTAAAACTCCGTGCTCAAATTTAATTTCTAATCCAACATTCAACTCCAAATTCAAGTAGAAGATATTGGATTCAAGCTTTGGATTGCTTCTCCATTGGCTTCAAGCTTCATCTTCATCCATTTTAGTGAAAAAGTGAGATTTTTATCTCACGCTCTTGCTTATAACTATCTTGGACTGTTGGGAATGGTTCCCTATCACTTTAACATGAACATTTGCATTTGGTTAGGATTGGATTGGCGAAAAACTCCGCTTTTTAGTGTTTTTGGTGAATTTCCAGCCTCAGGTCGTTCTGGACCCTTAGGTCGCTCGGGTTCGTGGCTTGCGCGCATGGAAAAGTCGCCTGGACGTTAGGTCGTAGGTCGCTCGCGAGTTAAGCCTTAAGCCGAAGGTCGTTCGCGAGTTAAGTCTTAGGTCGTTTGACCTTTATAACGTTAGGTCGCTCGCGTGTTAAAACTTTAGGTCGCGCTGGCCTTAAGTCGTAGGTCGTCTCCGACCTAATATTGCCTCTGCTATTTCACTAGGTTGCGCGGGCCTTAGGTAGTAGGTCGTGAGTCTCCTAGGTCGTAGGTCGCTCGGTCCTACTTCAGTCCCTAAGTCGCGAATACCTTTAGGTCGTGAACCCCATTAGGTCGCAAACCTCTTTAGGTCGTCTGTCCCTTAAGCAGTTAGGTCGTTCGAACTGTGATGCCTTAGGTCGTTTGACCCGTGTTACGTTAGATCGCGTAACCCCTTAGGTCGCTTGACCTTGTTTCCTGTTAGGTCGCGTGACCTTGTTTTTCTTAATTCGTGAACCTTGTTAGGTCACTCATCCTTAGCTCGCGTACCTTCTTAGGTCGCACACCCCTTTAGGTCGTTAGACCTCATTTTTGTTTTAGGTCGTAGGCCGCTTTTCTTCACTAGGTCGAACCCCGTAGCAGGGGCGTTGCCCCCGCACCCCCACCTTGGGGGTTGCCACCCCCTTGGACCCCCGCTCCGTAGGGGATCTTATCTGAAAAACATTCAACAGAACTTGTTGAGCTGATTTCCTTGGATTTTTATCGCATCTTCGAATGTGATCTTTGTGATTGATTGTTTCTACAATCGCTTCTGTGATTTGTCACTTTAAAATATAAAGGTTTCAATACTAGTAGTGAATATCAAAACTCTTTCAACAAAATGATTTCAACTCTATTTTTAACAACAAAGATCTTTTCTTAACCCGTTTTCCAATCTATTAGTATATACAAACCTTTACCTCACTCGAATGAGAAATCTAATCAAACGGCTTAGTAAAACAAGTGGTATGAAACGCTTGCGTTTGCTTCGTCGGTTAATTCTTCTACTTGTTCGATTGAACCTCTATTGACAATTTTATTAGTGAAGTTTTACAGTATGTTCGTAAATATTTAAGTTAAGCTAGTGGTTATGGGACATGAAACTAAACTTTTATATTTACTAACTTAGTGTAATTGACACTTCTCGTTGATCATGATGATAATTTTATGATTTAGACTAGAAATTATGCGATGTTTGTTTGTTTGCAAGGTTAGAATAGACCTCATTGGTGTGATTCCGACTCACACATGTCTCTTTGTCTGAAAGGTTAGTCTAGACATCATTTGTGTGATTCCACTCACACACACCTTTTTGTTGCGAGGTTAGGCTAGACACCATTTGTGTGATTCCACTCACACATACCTTTATGCTATTTGGTTAGACTAGACCTCATTTGGGTGATTCCGACTCACCCATATGGGGTAGCTCCCCATGGTCTTCGGACCGTCATGTGATAGGCCTCTTTCCCTTTTTCTGTGATTTCTGGATTTCTTGTGTCGATTTTTGGAATTTATGTCATTGACTTGTTATGAGTACAAGTTTAGGGTATGATGCCCTCTTTGGATCTTTGAGAAGATTCTTGTGATATCGATTTATCTCTTATTGATTGATCTTCTGTTGATCATCATTTGCATACTTATAGTAGTATGTCAATATGGATATTTTATGTTTATGCCATATCTTTTATTTTATACTATGTCATCTGATATTTATAGCTAGACTGATCCATTTATTATTTTCTTAAATAATACTCGGGTCAGACCCAGATGTTACAGGTGCTTCTGCTTGACTTCTTCCCGGGATTTGCTACTCTGACTTTTGGCTAACTATTTAGATTAGCATTTTTTTGTTGTATACACTTGAGACATAGAATCATAGTTGTATTCTTTTGTATAGCACATGTTGCTATTCTTTTGTATTATTGTGGATCTTTTTGACCACCACTCTGATGTACACTTTCATGTGCTAGTTATATATTCATATCTTCTTCCGCCTCTTTAATATGGATGTCTGTGACTGAATTGTGTTATGCTTATTTCTATGTTTGTTTCCGAAGATTATTTATAGCCACCCTGTGATAAGCAATCACATGGATGGTCGCTCCTCAACAGCCTTATTCTCCGTGCTAGTTGACAGCACTACACCGTAGTGTTCTTGGCTAGCGTGGGTATAGAGGTGGGGCGTCACAGCTTGGTATCGGAGCCAAACTTCGGAACAATGTAGAATAACTTAACAAGGATCATCGTCCTAAGTCTATCTTAGGAGTTAAACCATAGTATTAATTCGAGTCTTCGTACCGATTCATCCTATTTCCTTTATGATTCCTTGTTTTATCTATCAAGATTTCTTGATATTCATTGGTGAATAACCTTCTTCCTTCTCTTCTTTCTTTCTTAAAGGAAGAGAATGTCTAGACCAGGCCGTCCCAGAAATGGATCATCTAATGCTGCTCCCTAGGATGGAGTTTTTATGACTGCTCAACAGCTACTTGATTTAGTAACAAATGCTCAAGTAGCTGGAGCTAACCCGGAACCTACTCACCCAAAGTCGGGATTTGCACGCTTGTGCAACGATTACACCAACTTGGGTGGGAAGCCCTTCAAAGGTTCGAAAACTATCATCGAGGTCCAGGCTTGGTTAAAATCATGCGATCGAATCTTTTCTCGCATAAACCTTATCGATCTCCACCGCGTTCAGGTGGCTTCCAGCATGCTCCAGGAGAGAGCATTGGACTGGTACGAACTCCTTATTTCAGAAATTAATGAAGCGGATCTCACCTGGGAGCAATTTCAGGGACGCTTCGAGTTAAAGTTTGTACCAGAAGCTGGGAAAGTAACCTTGGCTCGACGTTTTATAGACCTTGTTCAAGGTCAATCCTTTGTGACTGATTACGTTGCAGCCTTCGAGTCGCTTTCCAAATATGGGGTTGAATACATCAACACCCCATTGAAGAAGAACAAGAGGTTCGTTTATGGCTTAAATAAGAATCTTAAGAAGCCACTACTCCTGAAACAAGAAGTCGCATTTGATTAACTCGTCGATATCGCTCTTCGTCTTGAAGAGGCTGATAGAGAGAGTGATGTTGAAGTGGAAGGCGCTAAACCAAACTTCAACAACAAGAAGATGCCAAACAAATTCAAAGGTCCTTATCCCAACAAAAAGGGTAAGCAAGCAACTCCTGCTGCAAAGGCTCCTTCTCTTAGTGGTGCGAGATGCTTCAACTGTGGATCTGGGGATCATTTTGCGAATAAGTGCTCGAAGCCAAATTCTTGTCGCTATTGTAAGAGCCCAGATCATTACATACATCAATGCCTCAAACGTGAAGGTAAGAAGGAAGGAAAGTTGAATGTGGCTCAAGCCCCTGGCAACACATCTCGTGGCCAAGGTATTTCTTACTCCATTCTTGATGGTATTATTTTATTTCATGATCAACCTATTAGAGTTCTCTTTGATACGGGTGCATCCCATTCTATTATATCAAAGGAAGTGGTAGACACTTTTTCCTTAAGTGTTACTACATTAATGACTTCTTTAAAAATTGTGAATCCTGTTGGTGGATCCGCAACTCTTAGTTTGCTATGTAAAGATGTGGAGATTATTTTATGTGATTTTTCTTTCCTAGACGATTTGCATGTTATGCGTTACTTAGGCTTTAAAATGATATTGGGTATGGATTGGCTTAACCATTATGAAGCTCATATCCTATGTCCTGAGCGGACTATTTATCTCCGACATCTGCAATCTGTAAATCTGATTTCTATTATTCTTAAAGATTCGGATTCTTCTTTGACTGCATCTTTATATTCTTTATATCCTCGAGACGATGATGATGATGATGAGGAAGACGTCATTTCTCGAATTCACGTTGTCCGTGAATTTTCCGACATATTCGAGCCCGTTTTAAGTTTACCACCAAAGCGAGCAATTGAGTTCAGAATTAATCTTACCTCTGAAGCTCGACCTATTACTCGTCCTCCTTATCGCATGTCCAATAAGGAAAATGAAGTGATGCGCAAAAAATTATCCGAATTGGAGTCGAAGCAATTTATTCGCTCTAGTTCCTCGCCTTGGGGAGCTTCGGCTATGTTCGTAAAGAAATCCGATGGTACTCTTAGGCTCTACATTGATTATCGCAAGCTTAACGATCTTAATATTAAAAATAAATATCCTTTACCTCGGATTGATGATCTATTCGATCAACTTAGTGGTGCTAAGGTCTTTTCACAATTGGACTTGGCTACCGGTTTCCATCAACTTCGTATCACAGAGGATAGCATTCCTTTGACATCATTACATACTCGATATGGATCTTATGAATGGCTTGTTATGCCATTTGGGTTAACGAATGCTCCGGCTTATTTCGTTGACCACATGAATCGAGTTTCCAAAGATTTCCTCGATCGGTTTGTTCTCATTTTCATTGATGATATTCTTGTGTATTCTAAAACCGAGGAGGAACATGAAAAACATCTTCGGGTTGTATTAGAAACTCTTAGGAGTAATCAGTTAAAGGCAAAATTTTCTAAATGCCACTTTTGGCAATCTTGTGTGAAGTTTCTCGGTCATATTATTTCCGAATCCGGAATTTCCATAGATCCTTCAAAGATCGAAGCGATCAAGATTGGAAAAGACCTGAGAGTGTGACTGAAATTCGTAGCTTCCTCGGATTGGCGCGTTATTACCGTCGTTTTATTAAAGACTTTTCTACGATTGCCGTGCCTCTTACTAGCTTGACTAAGAAGGGAGTTAAATACATTTGGTCGGACAAATGTGAAGCCTCTTTTCAGAAATTGAAAGAACTCCTTTCTGATGCTCCTATTCTTGTTATTCCCAAAGGGAATCAAGATTTTGTTGTTTATACTGCTGCTAGTCACGTTGGTTTGGGTGTCGTTCTTATGCCAAAAGAACGTGTTATTGCTTATGCTTCTAGGCAATTAAAATCGCCCGAGACTAGATATGCCACACATGATTTAGAACTCACGGCTATAGTTTTCGCCCTTCGAATTTGGCGTCATTATCTATTGGGACAGAAATTTATCCTTTACACGGATCATAAGTCTTTGAAATATTTATTTTCTCAAAAGGAACTTAATTTGCGTCAACAGTGTTGGCTCGAGTTCCTTACACCATATGATCTTGATATTCTTTATACCCCCGGTAAGGGTAATCGTGTCGCCGATGCTCTTAGCCGTAAACAACAAGCAGTTGTTTCTATGAATATCCGAATGGAACGATCTCGAGATTTTATCCACTTGTGAGATTCGAGAGCGCGTATCCGATTTATGCTCATCACTTGTTTTATGTAGCCTTGAGGCTCATCCTTCTCTTTTAGACCGCATTCTTGAAGCTCAAGGGCTAGATCCTGAATTGGCTCTTCTTGGCCAAAATGTTAATGATAAAATTGATATTGAAGGTTTGAAAGACTTTGATATCGATTCTCGTGGCGGCATTCGAAAACTTGGTAGACTTATCGTACCAAATATTAGTGATCTTCGTAAAGATATTTTAGAAGATTCCCATCGTTCTAAATTCACCATTCATCCCGGTATTAGTAAAATGTACGCTGATATGAAGAGACTTTATTATTGGGAGGGAATGAAATCTGATATTGCTAACTTTGTTAAGTGTTGCATGATGTGCCAACTTGTCAAGGCCGAACATTAAAGGCCTGGTGGGTTATTGCAACCTTTAGAAATTCCAATTTGGAAGTGGGATCAAATTTCCATGGACTTTATAGATGGCCTTCCCCATTCTCGTTCGGGTCATGATAGCTTATGGGGGATTGTTGATAGACTTACTAAATCCGCCCATTTTATTCCCGTTCGGTCTAACCGAACCGTTCCTCTTTTGGCCAAACTGTTTATCAAAGAAACTGTTAAATTGCATGGAGTTCCTACTTCTATTATTAGCGATCGTGATCCATTGTTTACTAGTGGATTTTGGAAGAGTCTTCAAAAAGCTTTGGGAACGAAGCTTAATTTTAGCACCGCTTATCACCCCAGTCCGATGGACAAACCGAGCTTGTGAATCAAACTCTTGAAGTTCTTCTTCGAGCTTGTGTGCTTGACTTTGGTGGAAGTTAGGAAGATCATATTTCACTTTTTGAATTTTCCTATGATAATAGCTTCCAATCTAGTATTGGTATGGCACCTTTCGAGGCACTCTATGGAAGGCCGTGCCGATCTCCTTCTTGTTGGCTTGAGGCCGGTGAGAAGCTGGTTTTAGGCCCATACTTTATTCGTGATACCACAGAAAAGATTGAACTTATTCGACATAGGATGAAAGAAGCCCAGAGTAGACAAAAATCCTATGCCGATAATCGAAGAAGAAAATTAAAATTTTCTGTTGGAGATCTTGTTTTTATTCGTGTTTCACCTATGAATGGTGTTGTACGTTTCAGTCATTCGGGAAAGTTAGCGCCTCGATATATTTGGCCATTTCCCATCACCGAACGTATTGGTTTCATGGCTTATCGTCTTGCATTACCGGCTCAGTTTTCTGCCATGCATGACGTGTTTCACGTTTCTCAATTACGGAAATGCCTTTGGGATTCCGATTCTATCCTTGAGCCTGCTGTTGTGGAAGAAATTGAAGTTTCGCCGAATTTAACTTATGAGCAGCATCCTATTCGAATTATTGCTTCGAAGGTTAAACGCCTTCGAAATAAAGATGTTCCGCTTGTGAAGGTTCAATGGTCCTCAAATCCTAAGGATTGCTCTAGGGAATCCAGAGAATTCATCGAGCGTACACATCCAGACTTGCTTACTCCTGCTCTTTGAGGTGAACTTCTTATTTCAAATTTCTTTTGTGTTAATATGCTTTTATGGTTGTTACTTTTTATTTCCATCTTATATATATATATATATATATATATATATATATATTGCGAGGACGCTATTTCTGTAAGGAGGGGAGTCTGTAACAACCCGCATATTTATCGATTTTATAATTAAATATTTTATCGTTAATCGGATATTGGTCCGAAAATCTACTTTTTGCAAACGGTCAAATTAGGACTCGAGACCACTTCCATTGAGTTCGAAATGCCATTTACAACTTTTCTTAAGTATAAACATTGATAGGTTTGGAGTTAGTGGAATTTCACTAACTTTTCCCGCTTTGGACTTTGGGTTAGTTTAGCCTATTAAGCCCAAGTTCCAACCCACTTCTCCTCACTCTTCATAAATTCTTAACTAACTTGAAATTTGCATTAATGGTGAAGAGAATGGCAAATTAAAACTCCAAGCTCAAATTTAATTGCTAATCCAACATTCAACTCCAAATTCAAGTAGAAGATAATGGATTCAAGCTTTGGATTGCTTCTCCATTGGCTTCAAGCTTCATCTTCATCCATTTTAGTGAAAAAGTGAGATTTTTATCTCACACTCTTGCTTATAACTATCTTTGACTATTGGGAATGGTTCCCTATCACTTAAACATGCACATTTGCATTTGGTTTGGATTGGATTGGCCAAAAACTCCACGTTTTAGTGTTTTTGGTGAATTTTCAGCCTTAGGTCGTTCTGGACCCTTAGGTCGCTCGGGTTCGTGTCTTGCGTGCGTGGAAAAGTCGCTTGAAGGTTAGGTCGTAGGTCGCTCGCGAGTCAAGCCTTAAGCCGAAGGTCGTTCGCGAGTTGAGTCTTTGGTCGTTTGGCCTTTATAACGCTAGGTCGCTCGCGTGTTAAAACTTTAGGTCACGCTGGCCTTAAGTCATAGGTCGTCTCCGACCCAATATTGCCTCAGCTAGTTTCACTAGGTAGCGCGGGCCTTAGGTAGTAGGTCGTGCGTCTCCTAGGTCGTAGTTCGCTCGGTCATACTTCTGTCCCTAAGTCACGAATACCTTTAGGACGTGAACCCCATTAGGTCGCAAACCTCTTTAGGTCGTCTGTCCCTTAAGCAGTTAGGTCGTTCGACCTGTGATGCCTTAGGTCGTTTGACCCGTGTTACGTTAGGTCGCGTAACCCCTTAGGTCGCTTGACCTTATTTCCTGTTAGGTCGTGTGACCTTGTTTTTCTTAGGTCATGAACCTTGTTAGGTCGCTCATCCTTAGCTCGCGTACCTTCTTAGGTCGCACACCCCTTTAGGTTGTTAGACCTCGTTTTTGTTTTAGGTCGTAGGCCGCTTGTCTTCACTAGGTCGAATCCCGTAGCAGGGGCGTTGCCCCCGCACCCCCACCTTGGGGGGTTGCTAGACCCCCCCTCCGTAGGGGATCTTATCTGAAAAACATTCAACAGAACTTGTTGAGCTGATTTCCTTGGATTTTTATCACATCTTCGAATGTGATCTTTGTGATTGATTGTTTCTACAATCGCTTCTGTGATTTGTCACTTTAAAATATAAAGGTTTCAATACTAGTAGTGAATATCAAAACTCTTTCAACACAATGATTTCAACTCTATTTTTAATAACAAAGATCTTTTCTTAACCCGTTTTCCAATCTATTAGTATATACAAACCTTTACCTCACTAGGATGAGAAATCTAATCAAACGGCTTAGTAAAACAAGTGGTATGAAACGCTTGCGTTTGCTTCATCGATTAATTCTTGGACTTGTTCGATTGAACCTCTAGTGACAATTTTATTAGTGAAGATTTACAGTATGTTGGTAAATATTTAAGTTAAGCTAGTGGTTATGGGACATGAAACTAAACTTTTATATTTACTAACTTAGTATAATTAACACTTCTCGTTGATCATGATGATAATTTTATGATTTAGACTAGCAATTATGCGATGTCTGTTTGTTTGCAAGGTTAGAATAGACCTCATTGGCCTGATTCCGACTCACACATATCTCTTTGTCCGAAAGGTTAGTCTAGACATCATTTGTGTGATTCCACTCACACACACCTTTTTGTTGCGAGGTTAGGCTAGACCACATTTGTGTGATTCCACTCACACATACCTTTATGCTATTTGGTTAGCCTAGACCTCATCTGGGTGATTCCGACTCACCCATATGGGGTAGCTCCCCATGGTCTTCGGACCGTCATGTGATAAGCCTCTTTCCCTATTTCTGTGATTTCGGGATTTCTTGTGTTGATTTCTGGAATTTATGTCATTGACTTGTTATGAGTACAAGTTTAGGGTATGATGCCCTCTTTGGATCTTTGAGAAGATTCTTGTGATATCGATTTATCTCTTATTGATTGATCTTCTGTTGATCATCATTTGCATACTTATAGTAGTATGTCAGTATGGATATTTTATGTTTATGCCATATCTTTTATTTTATACCATGTCATCTGATATTTATAGCTAGACTGATCCATTTATTATTTTCTTAAATAATACTCGGGTCAGACCGAGATGTTACAGGTGCTTCTGCTTGACTTCTTCCCGGGATTTGCTACTCTGACTTTTGGCTAACTATTTAGATTAGCAGTTTTTTTTGTTGTATACCCTTGAGACATAGACTCATAGTTGTATTCTTTTGTATAGCACGTGTTGCTATTCTTTTGTATTATTGTGGATCATTTTGACCACTACTCTGATGTACACTTTCATGTGCTAGTTATATATTCATATCTTCTTCCGCCTCTGTGATATGGATGTCTGTGACTGATTTGTGTTATGCTTACTTCTACATTTGTTTCCGAAGATTATTTATAGCCACCGTGTGATAAGCAATCACATGGATGGTCGCTCCTCAACAGCCTTATTCTCCGTCCTAGTTGACAGCACTACACCGTAGTGTTGTTGGCTAGCGTGGGTATAGATGTGGGGCGTCACACTTTTTCTCATCTTATCCAAACGTCCATCCATTCTTCTCATATTTGAAATACATATTGAAAACCGAAAATAGAAAATTTGGTTTTAAAGCAGACATTACCGTAGTTTCACATAAACATTTTTCAATCACATTGATTATTAAAGTGTTAAAAATAAACAAATACGATGATTATAAATAGCTTTATAAAGTTGATATGCATTTGGGTGTATAGTGTAAATTTGAATTTAATAAAACAATAAATAAATATTTTTCATTCTACTAAAATACACATAATTAAAACTATAATCATGAAAATACCAGATGAATAATTTTCGACTGTGGATGTCTTTGTATCCGCATCTGCATCCATGTTTCATATCGGATATTTATTTGCTTTTCTGATATGGATGCGGACGGATTTTGGATTTTTCGAGTATCCATTGTGAACCCTATTCTATCGTCTTTTACCTGTACTCATATGATGCCCACACATCTTAACGGTTTATTTTTCTTCGTCATCAATTCATAGGATATGATGGATTCATTGTTAATGAATGTGATTTCTTGTGTCACATGAAACAGTAATAAGGAACAAAAAATTGAATTCACTCCAAACCATGAGTACGTACTCAAAAAGAAATTATCCAACTTGTCATCTCTACTGCCGTTCAACATCTGATGGTGCAAAAGACCTGAAGCTAGGTGCACAAATATGTACGTAATTTCTTCGGATGGAAGATTGTACCAAGCTATTTATTCTTCCAAATACCAATACTTAATAAGGCATAAATTTATGGTCATTTTTTTCTACATTGATTCAATGTATTGATTCAATGTAAGCTAGACAATAGATTTAGCTGACTCTAGCTTTGAGAATTAAGTTTATATGTGGTTGCATTCTTATGAAAAAATTCATAAAAAAATATTCAGTGCTATTTATGTTATTTCTCGCTTCATTCAGTCAGCATAATAGATTTATAACTTTTGCTACAAATGATTGAGCAAAGCATCTTAGTATAATTTGTATAATGCCATTTTAAATGTGTAAATAATGACTTTGGGGAAGATAAAGATGAAGTCAACAGATTTGAGTCCAATAAATGATAAATGGACCTGATGATGAAATTAGTTAGTAAATAAAAAGCGAACTAAAACTTATCAATGTTTATTATGATTTTGTCAATCAAAATCTAACCAACTTACCCATTTAGAAATCAAATCAAAGAATATAATTTTTTACTTAAGTATATTAGTAATCATATTAAATGAAACTTGGTTTGTACTAACTATAAATATGTATACAGCAAAATATTTGTAAGATAATACAGTGAGCTTTCAACAAATTTTCACTATAGAATACAATAATCTGCTTTATTTAAAGATGGACTTATTGCTTAGGTATGTATAGTCAGTTTGAAAACATTACATATGAAATAAAAGAATTTTTTTCGCATGTATCGGTCTAAATCTTAGTATTCTGTACCCCAAAAATCAAAGACTTGTTTGGTTTCATTTTATAGTTTGTGTTTTCCGTTTTCAACATTCATAACAAAATATGAGGATAATGGAATAAAATATAAAATTTAGACCATCGCGACGACAGTAAAAGAACAACGTAGGAGATGTTGGGACGGTGTAGAGGATGAATTGTTTTCCTTTCTTCTGTCATTTCTTGAAACACAAAAAATAAAATAAATTTGTTTTCTATTTTATATTGAAACGTCATTTTTCAAATTGGTTGTTTTTAAAAAAAAGCATCCATCGTACGAATGTTTTTTGAACGAAAACACAAACAAAAAATATCAAACCAAACGGAACCTAATGTTTCTGAGAATCAAACTATAGCCAACCCGTGATTAATTATAGATCCTTAACCAACACAGTGAAGAATAGCGAAAACCATTTTTCAAGGACGAACCAAAAAGGGGTATCGGGATTAAACATTTTAAACTTTCTGAAAAGTCACATTAAAAAGCCACATAATTTTTGCTACGTATATTTAGGTGATTTAGTTATAGAATGATCTAAAGACATAGGAGATCATACATTAATCGGTTAAGAACATAACAAGATTATATTCCCAAGACATTCTCAACTTTAAATAGAAAGATTATACATGAATATGCCTATACTAGACAACGTGGTTCAAAAAGATTATGTATTATATGCAAATTTTAAATTATAAGGATAAGACCTGTCACTGGAACAATTTTAAAATTATTTATTTATATGTATATTCATATAATATTAATACAAAAATATCGATGGACATGAGTATAGGGGCTCGATCAACTAGACCATCGAACTCTATGATCTTGGACAAACATTATTTGACAAATTGTTCAGTAATAAATGTTATGATGAAGTCATTTGTTAACTATTCCAGTTATGCTACTTTTAACAGAGTAATTGTTCGAGCATAACTTTTAGTGATACAAAATATTTGGACAACAACACACATATTCACAACCTGCATACTTAACTTTACTAAGTTTTGCTAAAGTATAAGTAGAAAGATGAGAAATATAAAAAGTATAGGATTATCGTTACTTCAAAGTAACATTGAGGCATTTATGACACTGAAAGATTAAGCAACATTATAACCCATTTTTTTCAAATTTGAAATAGTTACAAGCTCCATTCATATACTTTTCTCACTCTTCTTCAGTTCAAGAATGGAGGAACTTTTTGACCAAGACAAAGGAAAATCAATGATTAGTAATTTAGTAAGATGCAATAAAATAAAAGAATAACTAAATATGAATATCAATATCATTACCACCACAAATGGATCCAGGTGCTATTGGATTCCCACAAAATTTTGCAACGTATGCTACTTTTTGCAAACTATATTCATTCCAAGATGCCGCTGGAATATTTGCGCAGCAACATGCCATGTCAGCTGACTTATAAACATTACAACATTTGGGAGATGGGTCGATTTGTGGACCACTAATCAGTACAACTTTGCACAAAACTGAGTAATTTTTGTTAAATCTCCATTACAAACTTCAGCATTAGCTTGATAATTTGAGAATTGCATGATCACAATTACTAAAATGATTACTGATTTTAGATTATGAACTGTCATCATGTTAAATACTTCTTTCACTTTTTTATGATGGAATAAAGGGCTTTACATGGTTTATATAGGGATGTTTGCTAAAGATGTATTAATAAATATAATATTTTGATCTTATCCTCATACCACTTTTTTCTTAAGCATATCTTTGTTCAATTCATTTGAATATTTTTTTATTGTTTCAAAGAAAAAGTGATTTGATTTTTTATCCCCAAAATATTTATGTCCCTTTGGACCCATAACATCACAATGATCCACATATGGTCAATTAGTTTACAAGTACATTTACAATAAAGTACTGAGCAAATATGATTCATTAGGAATATGGAAAGATAATTTCTATTAGAAACAAAATTCATCTCACGATGAATATTAGATAAACAATCTTATTTCTTTTTAATAGTAAAATGTCTTACCTTCCTACAATTTGTTTATTGTATTACTACATTTTCGAAAATTTAGAAGAAAAAATTATCCTTGTCTACTGCTATTGCTTTTAAGGAATTTGTATGATGGGCTCTTATTATATACAAGGAATGACAGTCTAGCCCTCAGAATTGAAAGATAATGGAAGAAAAGTCCGTCACGAAAAAGTTATGAAAACTAGGTCCATATTTTTAGTTTTTGCTAATTTTCATAATTTTTGCGTAACTCGTTAAAAAACACTTATTAAAGATTCTACATTGTTCATTTGATATTTTAAAATTTTGATCAATTTTCTAATTTTTTATTATGATTTGATGTAAATTAACAAAATTATAACGACCTTTTTATGAAATAACATGATTTTTTGTCCATTTATTTATTATCTCATTTAATTTGGTTTCTTTTTAATTACTATATGTTTGTTGTACTTTTTAAATTTTTAATAACTTACAATATTTAAAAAGTAAATCCATAATTTAGAACGGAACCAAAATTTATTTCGGATTACGTTTTGATTACGAGCAGAACCAGAACGGAATATTATGGAATAACCGGAATCCCACCAAAACTTTTAACCCCGGTTTATTTGTTTCGGTATAGTACAACTCACGATGAATCAAACATTATAAAAAAAATGGTCTTGGATTCAATATTAAAGTCAAAGCGAGGACCAGCTAAGCAATTTTTCAAGTACCGACCACAAGTACCGAGGGATAATGATAGACAGGATGGAAAAATTTACTGTCTATAAACCTAAAGATTCATCATCTACCTATATTTTTTCGTATTAATTTATGGTTTCACCATTGGTAGTAAATAGTTATTTATTAAGCGGAGGGAAGAGTACTATAAAGTGATTAATGTAATGTACGAATATGAACTAATATTTCACATAGTATTACTATGGACTGGCATTACTATGGAAAGCAGATGTGGAGCGGGCAACATAGCAAATGACATCAGAGAAAAGAGTGGACCTAGTAGTCAGCAATACTGTTTTGATGTTAAGTCTAATTCCTCAACCTACTGTGAATGCAAGTGCCATGCATGTGCTTGGTGTCTAGACAATTCGACCAAGATGTACGCTTATGCCATGCAGGCTTATGTGATTGATCATGGTTGGATGGATTGACCACCGTCAAGACCAGCATCTAGAGAAGATGAGCGAATTTTTTTGTTTGATATCTAGTTTCGTTTTTTGCTTCAAAAATTGTGATGTATTTGTATATATACCATTGGATATGATTTCCATATAGACTTCCTAATATGACATTAGCTTAAATTGTATCGGATAAAAATATTAATGTGTGTGATAAATGAATGTTTCATCGATTATGTCATTGTTTTTTTGTTGGTTTATATTGTTGTTAGTGGTATTATTTTGTTTGCTTGAGATACATATGTTTCATTGTCTATTTGGCATTGTCATAATGAATGAATTTTATGTTTAGTTTGAGGTTTGGAAATACAACAAAAATGCTACAAAATTGCTTCAAAAAAGATATCCAAAATGCATGGAAAAATTCAAAAATCCTATTTTAAAAATGACGTCAATATGACATGGAAAATATGTCACGATGACATCGGCAAAAAGGTGTCGAAAACACCCATCATGGGAATTTTTGCTTTTCCACACTAGTTTTTTCGATGTCGGAAAAAAAAAAATTCTGCTATGCTGATCCACTTAGGGTTGCTTGGTCTTCATGTCGATAGTAGAGAATTTTCATTCAGATTTCCACACAAACGAAGTCCATGGCCTTCTTTCCCTTGGGATTTTCAGCATCAAATTCTTCTTCAGTTGGATCCAGGTTAAGAAGGCTCTTTTTTTTTTATAACTCCCAACACATTTCTATATTTCGGTAGCTCCTTTGTTGTTTAACATTAACGTGGAAGAAATTTGGTATCTTTACAAGATTAAAAAACAACAAATTATGTGGCAGGATCATACAATAGAATAGAATGAGCCTTATCAACAAAGCATTTACGTGTTTGAAAAAACAAGAAAAATCGGCAAAATAAATTAGACACCATTAATAAAAAACACTATAGACAATCAACCCCAAACCAGCTTAAATCTTCTGTCATAGTTCTGTTAACGAATACTTTCAGATACGGATAGTGTGATATCCGTGTTCGAAACCATTTTCAAATATCTGCATCAATAGATATGGACGAATATTGAATAATTCTTCTATTTGTTAGCGGCAGATAAATCAAGAAACATATATGAAAATTTTTAGATAGTGTTTGATTTTTTTATTTTTAGTTTTCCTTTTTCATCCACTAAAAAGGATAAATGACGGATGTGTGTCACCGAAAACGATCAATTTAGAAAATAAAGGTAACATACAAAATAGAAGACATTTTTTTCTTCATTTTTTGTGTTTTGAAAAATAACACAAACACGTGAAACAATTCATTATTCAATCATCCTTCTATCCTCTTCGCCCTCCCATCCGTCTTTTTTCATCTTATCCAAACATCCATCCATTCTTCTCATATTTGAAATACACATTGAAAACCAAAAATAGAAAATTCGTTTTTAAGCCAGACATTACCGTAGTTTCACATAAACTTTTTTCAATCGCATTGATCATTAAAGTGTTAAAAATAAACAAATATGATGATGATAAATAGCTTTATACAGTTGATATGCATTTAGTGTGTATAATTTAAATTTAATTTAATAAAACAATTAATAAATATTTTTCATTCTACTAAAATACACATAATTAAAACTATAATCATGAAAATACCAGATGAATAATCTTCGACTGTGGATGTCTTTGTATCCGCATCTGCATCCATGTTTCATATCGGATATTTATCCGCTTTTCTGATATGGATGCGGACAGATTTTGGATTTTTCGAGTATCCATTGTGAACCTTATTGTATCGTCTTTTACCTGTCCTCATACGATGCACACACATCTTAACCGTTTATTTTTCTTCGTCATCTATTCATAGGATATGATGGATTCATTGTTAATGAATGTGATTTCTTGTGTCACATGAAACAGTAATAAGGAACAAAAAATTGAATTCACTCCAAACCATGAGTACATAGTCAAAAAGAAATTATCCGACTTGTCATCTCTACTGCCGTTCAACATCTGATGGTGCAAAAGTCCTGAAACTAGGTGCACAAATATGTACGTAATTTCTTCGGATGGAAGATTGTACCAAGCTATTTATTCTTCTAAACTTAATAAGTCATAATTTGATGGTCATTTTTTTCTACATTGATTCAATGTATTAATTCAATGTAAGCTAGAAAATAGATTTAGCTGACTCTAGCTTTGAGAATTAATTTTACATGTGGTTGCATTCTTATGAAAAATTTCATAAAAAATATTCAGGGCTATTTATGTTATTTCTCACTTCATTCAGTCAGCATAATAGATTGCTACAAATGATTGAGCCAAGCATCATAGTATAATTTGTCTAATGCCATATTAAATGTGTAAATAATGACTTTGGGGAAGATAAAGATGAAGTCAACTGATTTGAGTCCAATAAATGATAAATGGAACTAATGATGAAATTAGTTAGTAAATAAAAAGAGAACTAACACTTATCAACATTTATTATGATTTTGTCAATCAAAATCTAACCAACTTACCCATTTCGAAATCAAATCGAAGAATATAATTTTTTACTTAAGTATACTAGCAATCATACTAAATGAAACTTGGTTAGTATCAACTATAAATATGTATACTACAAAATATTTCTAAGATAATACAGTGAGCTTTCAATAAATTTTCACTATAGAATACAGTAATCTGCTTTATTTAAAGATAGACTTATTTCTTAGGTATGTGTAGTCAGTTTGCAAACATTACATATGAAAATAAAAGAATTTTTTTTAGCATGTATCGGTCTAAAACTTAGTATTCTGTAGCCCAAAAACCAAAGACTTGTTTGGTTTCATTTTATACTTTGTGTTTTCCATTTTCAACATTCATAACAAAATATGAGGATAATGGAATAAAATATAAAATTTTAGAGCATCGCGGCGACAGTAAAAGAACAACGGAGGAGATGTTGGTATGGTGTAGAGGATGAATTGTTTTCCATTCTTCTGTCGTTTCTTAAAACACAAAAAATAAAATAAATTTGTTTTCTATTTTTTATTCAAACGTAATTTTTCAAATTGGTTGTTTTTTAAAAAACATCCATCGTATGAATGTTTTATGTAGGAAAACACAAACAAAAAATATCAAACCTAACGGAAGATCAAACTATAGTCAACCCGTGATTAATTATAGATCCTTAACCAACACAGTGAAGAATAGTGTAAACCATTTTTCAAGGACGAACCAAAAAAGGGGTATCGGGATTAAACCTTTTAAACTTTCTGAAAAGTTACATAAAAAAGCCACACAATTTTTGCTACGTATATTTAGGTGATTTAGATATAGAATGACCTAAAGATACGGGAGGTCGTACATTAATCGGTTAAGAACATAACAAGATTATATTCCCAGCACATTCACAACTTTAACTTGAACGATTATACATGAATATGCCCATACTAGAAAATGTGGTTCTAAAAGATTATGTATTATATGCAAATTTTCAATTATAAGGATAAGACCTGTCAATGGAACAATTTTAAAATTATTTATTTATATGTATATTCATATAATATTAGTACAAAAATCTCGATGGACATGAGTATAGTGGATCGATCAACTAGACCATCGAAATCTATGATCTTGGACAAACATTGTTTGACAAATTGTTCATTAGTAAATGTTATGATGAGGTCACCTGTTAACTATTCCAGTTATGCTACTTTTAACAGAGTAATTGTTCGAGCATAACTTTTAGTAATACAAAATATTTAGACAGCAATACACATATTCACAACCTGCATACCTAACTTTACTAAGTTTTGCTAAAGCATAAGTAGAAAGATGAGAAATATAAAAAGCATAGGATTATCATTACTTCAAAGTAACATGGAGGCATTTATGACGCTGAAAGATTGAGCAACATTATAACCCATTTTATTTAAATTTGAAATAGTTACAAGCTCCATTCATATACTTTTCTCAGTCTTCTTCAATTCAAGAATGGAGGAACCTTTTGACCTAGACAGAGGAAAATCAATGATCAGTAATTTAGTAAGATGCAGTAAAAGAAAAGAATAACTAAATATGATTATCAATATCATTACCACCACAAATGGATCCAGGTGCTATTGGATTTCCACAAAATTTTGCAACATATGCTACTTTTTGCAAACTATATTCATTCCAGGATGCCGCTGGAATATTTGCGCAGCAACATGCCATGTCAGCTGACTTATAAACATTACAACATTCGGGAGATGGGTCGATTTGTGGACCACTAATCAGTACAAACTTTGCACAAAACTGAGTCATTTTTGTTAAATCTCCATTACAAACTTCAGCAATAGCTTGATAATTTGAGAATTGCATGATCAAGATTACTAAAATGATTACTGATTTTAGATTATGAACTGTCATCATGTTAAGTACTTCTTTCACTTTTTTATGATGGAATGAAGGGCTTCACATGGTTTATATAGGGATGTTTGCTAAATACGTATTAATAAATGTAATATTTTGATCTTATCCTTATACCACTTTTTTCTTAAGCATATCTTTGTTCAATTCATTTGAATATTTTTTATTGTTTCAAAGAAAAAGTGATATGATTTTTTATCCCCAAAATATTTATGTCCCTTTGGACCTATAACATCATAATGATCCACATATGGTCAGTTAGTTTACAAGTACATTTACAATAATGTACTGAGTAAATATGATTCATTAGGAATATGGAAAGATAATTTCTATTGGAAACAAAATTCATCTCACAATGAATATTAGATAAACAATCTTATTTCTTTTTAATAGTGAAATATCTTACCTTCTTACAATTTGTTTATTGTATTACTACATTTTCGAAAATTTAGAAGAAAAATTATGCTTGTCTACTGCTATTGGTTTTAAGGTCTTTGAATGGTAGGCTCTTATTATATACAAGGAATGACAGTCTAGCCCTCAGAATTGAAAGATGATGGAAGAAAAGTCCCTCCCGAAAAAGTTATGAAAACTAGGTCCATATTTTTAGTTTTTAGCTAATTTTCATAACTTTTGCATAACTAGTTAAAAAAACACTTATTAAAGATTCTACATTGTTCATTTGATATTTTGAAATTTTGATCAATTTTCTAATTTTTTTATTATGATTTGATGTAAATTAACAAAATTATAACGGCCTTTATTATGAAATAACATGATTTTTTGTCCATTTATTTATTATATCATTTAATTTGTTTTCTTTTTTAATTACTATATGTTTGTCGTACTTTTTTAATTTTTTATAACTTTTCAACATTTGAAAAGTAAATCCGTAATTTAGAACGAAACCAAAATTTTGATCGAATTACGTTTTGGTTACGAGCAGAACCAGAACGGAATATTATCAGAATAACCGGAATTCCACCAAAACTTTTAACCCCGGTTTATTTGTTTCGGTATAGTACAACTCACGATGAATCAATCATTATTAAAAAAATTGGTCTTGGATTCACCATTAAAGTCGAAGCGAGGACCAACTAAGCAATTTTTCAAGTACCAACCACAAATACCAAGGAATAAAGATAGATAGGATGGAAAACTTACTGTATATAAAGCTAAAGATTCATCATCTACCTATTGCGTATTAAATTTATGGTTTACCCATTGGTAGTAAATAGTTATCTATTATGCGGAGGGAAGAGTACTAAAAAGTGATTAATGTAATGTACAAATATGAACTAATATTTCACATAGTATTGCTATGGAACTGGTGTTGCTATGGAAAACAGATGTGGAGCAGGCAGCATAGCAAATGACATCAGAGAAAAGAGTGGACCTAGTAGTCAGCAATACTGTTTTGATGTTAAGTCTAATTCCTCAACCGACTGTGAATGCAAGTGCCATGCACGTGCTTAGGTGTCTAGACGATTCGACCAAGATGTACGCTTATGCCAGCAGGCTTACGAGATTGATCATGGTTGGATGGATTGACCACCATCAGGACCAGCATCTAGAGAAGATGAGTGAATTTTTTTGTTTGATATTTAGTTATGGCTTTTTTGCTTCAAAAATTGTGATGTATTTGTATATATACCATTGGATATGATTTCCATTTACACTTCCTAATATGACATTAGCTTAAGTTGTATCGGATAAGAATTAAATGTGTGTGATAAATGAATGTTTCATCGATTATGTCATTGTTTTTTGTTGGTTTATATTGTTGTTAGTGGTATTATTTTGTTTAATTGAGATACATATGTTTTATTGTCTATTTGCATTGTCATAATGAATGAATTTTATGTTGAGTTTGAGGGTTGGAAATACAACAAAAATGCTACAAAATTGCTTCAAAAAAGATATCCGAAAAGCATGGAAAAATTCAAAAATCCTATTTTAAAAATGACGTCAATATAACATGGAAAATATGTCACGATGACATCGAAAAAAAGTGTCGAAAACACCCATCGCGAGAATTTTTGCTTTTCTACACTAGTTTTTCCGACGTCAGAAAAAAACAATTTTCTGCTATATTGATCCACTTAAGATTGCCTGGTCATCATGTCGATACTAGAGAATTTTCATTCAAATTTCCACACAAATGAAGTCCATGGCCTTCTTTCCCTTGGGATTTTCGGCATCAAATTTTTCTTCAGTTGGATCCAGGTTAAGAAGGCTCTCTTTTTTTGATTATACTCCCAACACATTTCTATATTTCGGTAGCTCCTTTGTTGTTTTACATTAACGTGGAAGAAATTTGGTATCTTTACAAGATTAAAAAACAATAAATTATGAGGCAAGATCATACAATAGAATAGAATGAGCCTTATCAACAAAGCATTTACGTGTTTGAAAAAACAAGAAAAATTGGCAAAATAAATTAGACACCATTAATAAAAAATACTGTAGACAATCTACCCCAAACTAGCTCAAATCTTCTGTCATAGTTCGGTTAACGAATACTTTCATATATGGATAGTGTCATATCCGTGTTCGAAACCATTTTCAAATATCTACATCAGTAGATATGGACGAATATTGAATAATTATTCTATCTGTTAGCGACAGATAAATCAAGAAACATATATGAATTTTTTTAGATGGTGTTTGATTTTTTATTTTTAGTTTTCCTTTTTCGTCCATTCAAAAGGACACACGACAGATGTGTATTTCTGAAAATGACCAATTTAGAAAATGAAGGTAACATACAAAATATAAAACATTTTTTTCATTTTTTGTGTTTTGAAAAATAACACAAACACGTGAAACAATTCATTATTCCATCATCCTTCTATCCTCTTCGCCCTCCCATCCGTCTTTTTTTCATCTTATCCAAACGTCCATCCATTCTTCTCATATTTGAAATACATATTGAAAACCGAAAAAAGAAAATTTGTTTTTAAAGCAGTCATTACCGTAGTTTCACATAATATTTTTTCAATCGCATTGATTATTAAAGTATTAAAAATAAACAAATACGATGATGATAAATAGCTTTAAACAGTTGATATGCATTTAGGGTGTATAGTGTAAATTTGAATTTAATAAAACAATAAATAAATATTTTTCATTCTACTAAAATACACATAATTAGATCTATAATCATGAAAATACCAGATGAATGATTTTTGACTGTGGATGTCTTTGTATCCGCATCTTCATCCATGTTTCATATCGGATATTTATTTGCTTTTCTGATATGGATGCGGACGGATTTTGGATTTTTCGAGTATCCATTGTGAACCCTATTCTATCGTCTTTTACCTGTACTCATACGATGCACACACATCTTAACGGTTTATTTTTCTTCGTCATCTATTCATAGGATATGATGGATTCATTGTTAATGAATGTGATTTCTTGTGTCACATGAAACAGTAATAAGGAACAAAAAATTGAATTCACTCCAAACCATGAGTACGTACTCAAAAAGAAATTATCCAACTTGTCATCTCTACTGCCGTTCAACATCTGATGGTGCAAAAGACCTGAAGCTAGGTGCACAAATATGTACGTAATTTCTTCGGATGGAAAATCGTACCAAGCTATTTATTCTTCCAAATGCCAATACTTAATAAGGCATAAATTGATGGTTATTTTTTTCTACATTGATTCAATGTATTGGTTCAATGTAAGCTAGACAATAGATTTAGCTGACTCTAGCTTTGAGAATTGAGTTTATATGTGGTTGCATTCTTATGAAAAATTTCATAAAAAAATATTCAGGGCTATTTATGTTATTTCTCACTTCATTCAGTCAGCATAATAGATTTGTAACTTTTGCTACAAATGATTGAGCAAAGCATCTTAGTATAATTTGTCTAATGCCATTTTAAATGTGTAAATAATGACTTTGGGGAAGATAAAGATGAAATCAACTGATTTGAGTCCAATAAATGATAAAAGGACCTAATGATGAAATTAGTTGGCAAATAAAAAGAGAACTAAAACTTATCAACGGTTATTACGATTTTGTCAATCAAAATCTAACCAACTTACCCATTTAGAAATCAAATCGAAGAATATAATTTTTTACTTAGGTATATTAGTAATCATATAAAATGAAACTTGGTTAGTATCAACTATAAATATGTATACTACAAAATATTTCTAAGAGAATACAGTGAGCTTTCATTAAATTTTCGCTATAGAATACAGTAACCTGCTTTATTTAAAGATAGACTTATTGCTTAGGTATGTATAGTCAATTTGCAAACATTACATATGAAAATAAAAGATTTTTTTTAGCATGCATCGATCTAAATCTTAGTATTCTATAGCCCAAAAACAAAGACTTGTTTGGTTTCATTTTATACTTTGTGTTTTCCATTTTCAACATTCATAACAAAATATGAGGATAGTGGAATAAAATATAAAATTTTAGACCATCGCGACAACAGTAAAAGAACAACGGAGGAGATGTTGGGACGGTGTAGAGGATGAATTGTTTTCCATTCTTCTGTCATTTCTTAAAACATAAAAAATAAAATAAATTTGTTTTCTATTTTATATTCAAACGTCGTTTTTCAAATTGGTAGTTTTTTAAAAAAACATCCATCGTACGAATGTTTTTTGAACGAAAACACAAACAAAAAATATCAAACCAAACTTAACCTAATGTTTCTGAGAATCAAACTATAGTCAACCCGTGATTAATTATAGATCCTTAACCAACACTGTGAGGAATAGCGTAAACCATTTTTCAAGGACGAACCAAAGAAGGGGTATCGGGATTAAACCTTTTAAACTTTCTGAAAAGTCACATAAAAAAGCCACACAATTTTTGCTACGTATATTTAGGTGATTTAGTTATAGAACGACCTAAAGATACAGGAGGTCGCACATTAATCGGTTAAGGAAATAACAAGATTATATTCCCAACACATTCTCAACTTTAACTAGAACGATTATACATGAATATGCCCATACTAGAAAACGTGGTTCCAAAAGACTATGTATTATATGCAAATTTTAAATTATAAGGATAAGACCTGTCACTAGAAATATTTTAAAATTATTTATTTATATGTATATTCATATAATATAAATATAAAAATCTCGACGGATATGAGTATAGTGGCTCGATCAACTAGACCATCGAAATCTATGATCTCGGACAAACATTGTTTGACAAATTGTTCAGTAGTAAACGTTATGATGAAGTCATTTGTTAACTATTCCAGTTATGCTACTTTTAACAGAGTAATTGTTCGAGCATAACTTTTAGTGATACAAAATATTAGGACAACAACACACATATTCACAACCTGCATACTTAACTTTACTAAGTTTTGCAAAAGTATAAGTAGAAAGATGAGAAATATAAAAAGCATAGGATTATCGTTACTTCAAAGTAACATTGAGGCATTTATGACACTGAAAGATTAAGCAACATTATAACCCATTTTATTCAAATTTGAAATAGTTACAAGCTCCATTCATATACTTTTCTCACTCTTCTTCAATTCAAGAATGGAGGAACCTTTTGACCTAGACAGAGGAAAATCAATGATTAGTAATTTAGCAAGATGCAGTAAAATAAAAGAATAACTAAATATGAATATCAATATCATTACCACCACAAATGCATCCAGGTGCTATTGGATTCCCACAAAATTTTGCAACGTATGCTACTTTTTGCAAACTATATTCATTCCAAGATGCCGCTGGAATATTTGCGCAACAACATGCCATGTCAGCTGACTTATAAACATTACAACATTCGGGAGATGGTTCGATTTGTGGACCACTAATCAGTACAAACTTTGCTCAAAACTGAGTCAGTTTTGTTAAATCTCCGTTACAAACTTCAGCATTAGCTTGATAAGTTGAGAATTGCATGATCACGATTACTAAAATGATTACTGATTTTAGATTATGAACTGTCATCATGTTAAATACTTCTTTCAATTTTTTATGATGGAATGAAGGGCTCTACATGGTTTATATAGGGATGTTTGCTAAAGATGTATTAATAAATATAATATTTTGATCTTATCCTCATACTACTTTTTTCTTAAGCATATCTTTGTTCGATTCATTTGAATATTTTTTATTGTTTCAAAGAAAAAGTGATATGATTTTTTAACCCCAAAATATTTACGTCCATTTGGACCCATAACATCACAATGATCCACATATGGTCAATTAGTTTACAACTACATTTACAATAATGTACTGAGTAGATATGATTCATTAGGAATATGGAAAGATAATTTCTGTTGGAAACAAAATTCATCTCACAATGAATAATAGATAAACAATCTTATTTCTTTTTAATAGTAAAATATCTTATCTTCCTACAATTTCTTTATTGTATTACTACATTTTCGAAAATTTAGAAGAAAAAATTATCCTTGTCTACAGCAGATGGTTTTAAGGACTTTGAATGGTAGGCTCTTATTATATACAAGGAATGAGAGTCCAGTCCTCAGAATTGAAAGACGATAGAAGAAAAGCCCCTTCCGAAAAAGTTATGAAAATTAGGTCCAAATTTTTAATTTTTAGCTAATTTTCATAACTTTGGCATAACTAGTTAAAAAAAACACTTATTAAAGATTCTACATTGTTCATTTGATATTTTAAAATTTTAATCAATTTTCTAATTTTTTATTATGATTTGACGTAAATTAACAAAATTAGAACGACCATTTTTATGAAATAACATGATTTTTTGTCCATTTATTTATTATCTCATTTAATATGTTTTCTTTTTTAATTACTATATGTTTGTTGTACTTTTTTAATTTTTTTTAACTTTTCAATATTTGAAAAGTAAATCCGTAATTTAGAACGGAACCAAAATTTTGATCGGATTACGTTTTGGTTACGAGCAGAACCAGATATCGGAATAACCGGAATTCCACCAAAACTTTTAACCCGGTTTATTTGTTTCGGTATAGTACAACTCACGATGAATCAAATGTTATAAAAAAAATTGGTCTTGGATTCAGCATTAAAGTCGAAGCGAGGACCAACTAAGCAAATTTCAAGTACCGACCACAAGTACCAAGGAATAAAGATAGATAGGATGGAAAAACTTACTGTCTATAAAGCTAAAGATTCATCATCTACCTATATTTTTGCGTATTAAATTTATGGTTTCCCCATTGGTAGTAAATAGTTATCTATTAAGCGGAGGGAAGAGTACTATAAAGTGATTAATGTAATGTACAAACATGAACTAATATTTCACACAGTACTGCTATGGAACTGGCATTGCTATGGAAAGCAGATGTGGAGCAGGCAGCATAGGAAATGACATCAGAGAAAAGGGTGGACCTAGTAATCAGCAGTACTGTTTTGATGTTAAGTCTAATTCCTCAACCTACTGTGAATGCAAGTGCCATGCACGTGCTTAGGTGTCTAGACGATTCGACCAAGATGTACGCTTATGCCATGCAGGCTTACGTGATTGATCATGGTTGAATGGATTGACCACCGTCAAAACCAACATCTAGAGAAGATGAGTGAAATTTTTTGTTTGATATCTATTTATGGCTTTTTTGCTTCAAAAATTGTGATGTATTTGTATATATACCATTGGATATGATTTCCATTTAGACTTCCTAATATGACATTGGCTTAAGTTGTATCGGATAAAAATATAAATGTGTGTGATAAATGAATGTTTCATCGATTATGCCATTGTTTTTTGTTGGTTTATATTGTTGTTAGTGGTATTATTTTGTTTTATTGAGATACATATGTTTCTTTGTCTATTTGGCATTGTCATAATGAATGAATTTTATGTTGAGTTTGAGGGTTGGAGATACAACAAAAATGCTGCAAAATTGCTTCAAAAAAGATATCCGAAAAGCATGGAAAAATTCAAAAATCCTATTTTAAAAATGACGTCAATATGACATGGAAAATATGTCACGATGACATCGGAAAAAAGGTGTCGAAAACACCCATCGCGGTAATTTTTGCTTTTCCACACTAGTTTTTCCGACGTTAGAAAAAAACAATTTTCTGCTATACTGATCCACTTAGGATTGCTTGTTCCTCATGTCGATACTAGAGAATTTTCATTCAGATTTCCACACAAACGAAGTCCATAGCCTTCTTTCCCATGGGATTTTCAGCATCGAATTCTTCTTCAGTTGGATCCAGCTTAAGAAGGCTCTCTTTTTTTGATTATAACTCCCAACACATTTCTATATTTTGGTAGCTCCTTTGTTGTTTAACATTAAAGTGGAAGAAATTTGGTATCTTTACAAGATTAAAAAACAAAAATTATGAGGCAAGATCATACAATAGAATAGAATGAGCCTTATCAACAAAGCATTTACGTGTTTGAAAAAACAAGAAAATTTGGCAAAATAAATTACACACCATTAATAAAAAACACTGTAGACAATTAACCCCAAACCAGTCCAAATCTTCTATCGTAGTTTTGTTAGCGAATACTTTCAGATACGGATAGTGTCATTTCCGTGTTCGAAACCATTTTTAAATATCTGCATCAGCAGATATGGACGAATATTGAATAATTATTCTATTTGTTAGCGACAGATAAATAAGAAACATATATGAATTTTTTTAGATATTGTTTGATTTTTTATTTTTAGTTTTCCTTTTTCGTCCATTCAAAAGGACACACGACGGATATGTATTACCGAAAATGATCGATTTCGAAAATGAAGGTAAAATACAAAACAGAAAACATTTTTTTCATTTTTTGTGTTTTGAAAAATAACACAAACACATGAAACTATTCATTATTCCATCATCCTTCTATCCTCTTTGCCCTCCCATCCGTCTTTTTTTCATCTTATCCAAACGTCCATCCATTCTTCCCATATTTGAAATACATATTGAAAACCGAAAATAGAAAATTCGTTTTTAAAGCAGACATTACCGTAGTTTCACATAAACTTTTTTCAATCGCATTGATTATTAAAGTGTTAAAAATAAACAAATATGGCGATGATAAATAGCTTTATACAGTTGATATGCATTTAGTGTGTATAATGTAAATTTGAATTTAATAAAACAATAAATAAATATTTTTCATTCTACTAAAATACACATAATTAAAACTATAATCATGAAAATACCAGATGAATAACTTTCGACTGTGGATGTCTTTGCATCCGCATCTGCATCAATGTTTCATATCGGATATTTATCTGCTTTACTGATATGGATGCGGACGGATTATGGATTTTTCGAGTATCCATTATGAACCCTATTTTATCATCTTTTACCTGTCCTCATACGACGCACACACATCTTAACCATTTACTTTTCTTCGTCATCTATTCATAGGATATGATGGATTCATTGTTAATGAATGTGATTTTTTGTGTCACATGAAACAGTAATAAGGAACAAAAAATTGAATTCACTCCAAACCATGAGTACATACTCAAAAAGAAATTATCCAACTTGTCATCTCTACTCCCGTTCAACATCTGATGGTGCAAAAGACCTGAAGCTTGGTGCACAAATATGTACGTAATTTCTTCGGATGGAAGATTGTACCAAGCAGTTTATTCTTCCAAATACCAATACTTAATAAGGCATAAATTGATGGTCATTTTTTTCTACATTGATTCAATGTACTGATTCAATGTAAGCTAGACAATAGATTTAGCTGACTCTAGCTTTGAGAATTAAGTTTATATGTGGTTGCATTCTTATGAAAAATTTCATAAAAAAATATTCAGGGCTATTTATGTTATTTCTCACTTCATTCAGTCAGCATAATAGATTTGTAACTTTTGCGACAAATGATTGAGCAAAGCATCTTAGTAATTTGCCCAATGCCATTTTAAATGTGTAAATAATGGCTTTGGGGAAGATAAAGATGAAATCAACTGATTTGAGTCCAATAAATGATAAATGGACCAAATGATGAAATTAGTTAGTAAATAAAAAGGGAACTAAAACTTATCAACGTTTATTTTGATTTTGTCAATCAAAATCTAACCAACTTACCCATTTAGAATTCAAATCGAAGATTTTTTTTATTTAAGTATATTAGTAATCATATTAAATGAAACTTGGTTAGTATCAACTATAAATATGTATGCGACAAAATATTTCTAAGATAATACAGTGAGCTTTCAATAAATTTTCATGATAGAATACAGTAATCTGCTTTATTTAAAGATAGACTTATTGCTTAGGTATGTATAGTCAGTTTGCAAACATTACATATGAAAATAAAAGAATTTTTTTAGCATGTATCGGTCTAAATCTTAGTATTCTGTAGCCCAAAAACCAAAGACTTGTTTGGTTTCATTTTATACTTTGTGTTTTCCATTTTCAACATTCATAACAAAATATGAGGATAATGGAATAAAATATAAAATTGTAGACCATCGCGGCGACAGTAAAAGAACAACGGAGGAGATGTTGGGACGGTGTAGAGGATGAATTGTTTTCCATTCTTCTGTCATTTCTTAAAACACAAATAATAAAATAAATTTGTTTTCTATTTTATATTCAAATGTCATTTATCAAATTGGTTCTTTTTTAAAAAAACATCCATCGTACGAATGTTTTTTGAACGAAAACACAAACAAAAAATATCAAACCAAACTTAACCTAATGTTTCTGAGATTCAAACTATAGTCAACCCGTGATTAATTATAGATCCTTAACCAACACAGTAAAGAATAGCGTAAACCATTTTTCAAGGGCGAAGCAAAAAAGGGGTATTGGGATTAAACCTTTTAAACTTTCTGAAAAGTCACATAATTAAGCCACACAGTTTTTGCTCTGTATATTTAGGTGATTTAGGTATAGAATGACCTAAAGATACAGGAGGTCGTACATTAATCGGTTAAGAACATAACAAGATTATATTCCCAACACATTCTCAACTTTAACTAGAACGATTATACATGAATATGCCCATACTAGAAAACATGGTTCCAAAAGATTATGTATTATATGCAAAATTTTAAATTATAAGGATAAGACCTGTCACTGGGACAATTTTAAAATTATTTATTTATATGTATATTCATATAATATTAATACAAAAATCTCGATGGATATGAGTATAGTGGCTCGATCAACTAGACTATCGAAATCAATGATCTTCGACAAACATTGTTTGATAGATTGTTCAGTAGTAAATCTTGTGATGAATTCATTTGTTAACTATTCCAGTTATGCTACTTTTAACGGAGTAATTGTTTGAGAATAACTTTTAGTAATACAAAATATTTAGAGAGCAATACACATATTCACAACCTGCATACTTAAATTTACTAAGTTTTGCCAAAGTATTAGTAGAAAGATGAGTAATATAAAAAGCATAGGATTATCATTACTTCAAAGTAACATTGAGGCATTTATGACACTGAAAGATTAAGCAACATTATAACCCATTTTATTCAAATTTGAAATAGTTACAAGCTTCATTCATATACTTTTCTCACTCTTCTTCAGTTCAAGAATGGAGGAACCTTTTGACCTAGACAGAGGAAAATCAATGATTAGTAATTTAGTAAGATGCAGTAAAATAAAAGAATAACTAAATATGAATATCAATATCATTACCACCACAAATGGATCCAGGTGCAATTGGATTCCCACAAAATTTTGCAACGTATGCTACTTTTTGCAAACTATATTCATTCCAAGATGCCGCTGGAATATTTGCGCAGCAACATGCCATGTCAGCTGACTTATAAACATTACAACATTCGGGAGATGGGTCGATTTGTGGACCACTAATCATTACAAACTTTGCACAAAACTGAGTCAGTTTTGTTAAATCTCCATTACAAACTTCAGCACTAGCTTGATAATTTGAGAATTGCATAATCACGATTACTAAAATGATTACTGATTTTAGATTATGAACTGTCATCATGTTAAATACTTCTTTCACTTTTTTATGATGGAATGAAGGGATTTACATGGTTTATATAGGGATGTTTGCTAAAGATGTATTAATAAATATAATATTTTGATCTTATCCACATAACACTTTTTTCTTAAGCATATCTTTGTTCAATTCATTTGAATATTTTTTATTGTTTCAAAGAAAAAGTGATATGATTTTTTATCCCCAAAATATTTATGTCCCTTTGGACCCATAACATCACAATGATCCACATATGGTCAATTAGTTTGCAAGTACATTTACAATAATGTACTGAGTAGATATGATTCATTAGGAATATGGAAAGATAATTTGTATTGAAAACAAAATTCATCTCACAATGAATATTAGATAAACAATCTTATTTCTTTTTAATAGTAAAATATCTTACCTTCCTACAATTTGTTTATTGTATTACTACATTTTCTAAAATTTAGGAGAAAAAAATATCCTTGTCTACTGCTATTGGTTTTAAGGACTTTGAATGATAGGCTCTTTTTAAATACAAGGAATGACAGTCTAGTGCTCAGAATTGAAAGATGATAGAAGAAAAAGTCCCTCCCGAAAAAGTTATGAAAATTAGGTCCATATTTTAATTTTTAGCTAATTTTCATAACTTTGGCATAACTAGTTAAAAAAAACTTATTAAAGATTCTACATTGTTCATTTGATATCTTAAAATTTCGATCAATTTCCTAATTTTTTATTATGATTTGATGTAAATTAACAAAATTATAACGGCCTTTTTTATGAAATAACATGATTTTTTGTCCGTTTATTTATTATCTCATTTAATTTGTTTTCTTTTTTTAATTACTTTATGTTTGTTATACATTTTAATTTTTTTATAACTTTTCAATATTTGAAAAGTAAATCCGTAATTTAGAACGAAACCAAAATTTTGATCGAATTACGTTTTGGTTACGAGCAGAACCAGATATCGGAATAACCGGAATTCCACCAAAACTTTTAACCCCGCTTTATTTGTTTCGGTATAGTACAACTCACGATGAATCAAATATTAAAAAAAAAATTGGCCTTGGATTCAACATTAAAGTCGAAGCGAGGACCATCTAAGCAATTTTTCAAGTACCAACCACAAGTACCAAGGAATAAAGATAGATAGGATGGAAAAACTTACTGTCTATAAAGCTAAAGATTCATCATCTACCTATATTTTTGCGTATTAAATTTATGGTTTCCCCATTGGTAGTAAATAGTTATCTATTAAGCGGAGGGAAGAGTACTATAAAGTGATTAATGTAATGTACAAATATGAACTAATATTTTACATAGTATTGCTATGGAACTGGCATTGCTATGGAAAGCAGATGTGGAGCAGGCAGCATAGCAAATGACATCAGAGAAATGTGACGACCCGGCATCCTATGCCCAGAAAACCGTTTCATCTTGATGAAAGAAAGGGGTGAGAAAAATGAAAAGATAGAGAAGAAAGAACAACATCAGAATCTCACAGCGGAACGAATAAATTATAATAATCACATAAGTATTTACATAATATACAACATCAATCAGAGTTATACAGATAATATATCACACACTAGACAGATATAACGCCTGTCTAGTTAATACAACACAACTCAAACAAATGACTCAAAGATACCAACACAGCGGAACTATATGTATAACTATAACGCTGAAGCCTCCTGCTCCATTGCTCCTCCAGAATTCGTCAAAGCTAACCTGAATCCCTTGGCTACCCGTAAAAATTTGGGTACCCGAGAGTTTATGAAAAACAAAAATAAACTCCGGGTCAGACATGCGTCTTGTGTGAGTAACTGGTTAAAGTTGCTTAATTTTGAAAATCTTTTGAAAACAAAAGGTATCATGTAAGACTCCCCACAAATAAACAAGGGTAAGTTTTTACCTTACGCTAACCAAAACATTTGATAGGAATTCTGTGATATTATAATAGGTCTAGGGTTTTCAAGTAAATAGAAAATAGCCGAAATTGTTACATCTATTAAATTCCAGCTACTAGCCACAAAAGTGGGTAATACAATCAAAACCGTTGGCACTTATTGGATTGTGGATTCCATACAATGGCAGGGCTACTGGGGTGCCGCCCGTCACAGTACGTGGCCTAGATCAACGTACCGAGGATCACTCCCGACCGCCTGCAACACAAGGCCGGAACCATTCCTCACTGAACAGTCCCGAATAAGATAACCCCGGCAGTTGTTGCAATCAATCGCCCATGCAACCGAAAATAAAGGGACATCTAGACAGGGGAATATCCTTGTCCTACTTGGGCATGACCCACCTAACCTTGCTGCACCTCCCCTGTTTTAGCCATTCCCGATTGATGAGGCTTGAGGCTGCGATTACCTTTAGAGAATACATTTCTTAGAATGCTCATCGCCCACCTGACGATGTGTTGAAAGCATTCAATCCATACAAGTTCGTTCCGGGTTCGAACGAAACCGAAGGCATTATCTCGTTACACTCATTTTGGAATCACCCTCAGAGTTAACGAGAATAACTCTTGCACTCTGAATCTTCATCTTCACTTCAGATTCACGACCTATCGTTAATTTGGAATCGATCTGGTTTTCGGATGTTCCAAATGTGGAAAACCGATCCCGGTCTCATCGAAATCCAAAACGTGTCTTTTAAGGCCAAGTTGTCTATTTAGTCTTAACAGTTTAATTCAATATTATCAATATACACACAGATAGATAATTCACAATATCACAGTAGATAATCACATCGTCATCATAAACAGATAATTAATATCATCATCCAAACAGATAATTAAGTATTATCATATTTAAACCATACATCCATATCACATAAATACTACTCATGTCAGATCTGAATTCACAATCATCAAATGAAGTATCAATATCCTTTATTCATAAGCAATGATTTATAACCATACCATTTGTAATTAATTTAAAATGAATTAAATTAACTACTTCTATCTCTAACTAATTTAAAGTAAATTAAATTATTTACTTTATCTATAAATCTTGCTTATACGACCATTAATTAATTATAAATCAAATTAATTAATTATTTTCGAAATATTTATCTTGATACGATACCTTTGATTAATCATCTTCTAATTATAATGAGTAATTAATGTTTATTTAATTTCCCAAATTAATTATCCTAAATCATTTATCGTAATTAACATTAATTACTTCATTTATAATTGATTACATTTATTATTAATTAATTACATCAATTAATCACCACATTATTAATTATTTCTTAATTAATCCCTTATAAATTACATCATTAATTATATTAATTAATGATCTCTAATTAAATTTAAATTACTTCATTTAAATTAATTACACTAAATAAATAATCTTTAATTAAACACAATTATTATCACCTTGATTAATAACAACCCAGTAATTAACTACCCTTAATTACTTATTAACAAATTAATTATCCCATAATTAATTATCTCCATTAATTAATCTCTTGATTAATTTCAAAAGTATTTATCCAAATTACTTCATTAACACATCATCTTTCACTAATTACATTCCTTAATTAACATTAATTACTTCCTTAAGTAATTATGCTCCATTGAATACACTAAGTAATTATACTTATCAATTCATCAATTGATTTTCTTAAATTAATTAACTTAAATTTATCATTTTATCAAAGTTAATTGCAAGAATTAATTAATCTCTTAATTACTTTTATCAAGTAATTTCCTTAACCACTTTATTATTGATTCTCTAAATTAATTAATCTAATTAACAAATAAAATTAATCACATTAATAAATCAATTAATAATTCTTAGTTAATTTTCTTCATTAACTAATACCATTTCTTAATTTACTTCTTAATTAATCTCTGTTTACAAATTAATCTAAATTACTACTTTATAAATTAGATATATGAGTCTTCCATTAATTAACTTATTAATTAATTTACTTCAATATCTTAATTGTCTCTAAGATAATTAATTCTTTTTTTAAAAAATGGTTTAAACAAATATTAAAGTGTATTTTAGACATTACCCCCCCCCCCCTTTGAATTTAAATTAGAATTCCATTTTGAATTTAAGATTTCAAAATGATTTACCATTTTAGCATTAGCCCAATTTAAATATTTATTTATAAACTTTAAGAAGAAATGTAAAAAACATTTATTATTTATATATGAAAGCCTTAAAATTTACTTCTTAATCTTTTGATAAAAATTTAGCTTTTTACATTACATTACATTTTAACTTGCTTTTGAAATCTTGGTTTTTAATTCTTGATTAAAACCGCAAATTCATTTGTTTTGTTTTCTTTTACCTTGGATTCAAAAGTTCATTTGCATCCATATTTTAAATTTTTGAATTTAAATACCAGTTTAAATTTTTCTTTCAGTTTTATATTAAACTTTAAAAATCTGAAACAACCTGGTTTTCTTTAAACCTGAAAACCCCATTTACGTAATTCATACTTTTATTACATCTCAGATTTGAGTTCAAAAATAAATTGAATTTAACTTCAAACTAGATTTTGAACTTTGTTTAAAATCAGGTTTACCAAATCTAAGTTCATTTGAGTTTGTTTACAAACTCAAAACAACTCTACTACCAGGTTCTGTAGAAATAGGAACAGGACAACAATCTCGAGCCAGACCCAAAAATGCTTCGAGACTGCACCATCCCTGCTTCGAGTCACGTACTCGAGTGACTCGAGTACTTCCCCAGCCCAAAAACCTTGCACCACCCAAAATGCTTCAGCACTTCACTGGGCATGGTGCACGTGCACCGTGGCCCCAGCCACCTCCAGCCATCCACACGAACCTCACCACGTCGCCAACTACCACCAGTCACGACTACGACCTCCAAAAATCATCACGGCAGCAAAAGATGAAAACGAGGTCGAAACTCCACCTGGAAACAAAAATTCAGGTTCCTCTTGAAACCTGGAAACTCCACCGCACTTCAAACTCCGTCCACCGGAGAACCCCTACCTCCGGCTACAACTTTGACCATGTCCAAGCTTCAACTTCCCAGAACCCCGTAGAACTCGATGCACCAGGGGAATCGAACAGACCCAAACAACAACCCAGTCAAAAATTAGGTTTCCCCACTGAAATCGAAAGCCACCATTGCCACAGTGATTTATAGTGCCTCCTGCCATTTTTCGTGGCCTCTCCGATCCCCCATCTTCCTCCCAAGCGAATCCCGACCTCTCCGATCAAGTGTATTGCCCGAGGCAACCCTAAATACTCGAATCAGATAAACTCAAACTGCTCTTAAACGTCCATTCTAAAAATTATAAATTTTCTTTTAAAAATCATATTAAAGTATAAGAATTCAGTAAATATCGCTGTTCGTAAATTAAAAAGTTTGGATTTTAATTTGTCTAAAGTTTTGCTCAAGCATTTTGGTTTCCAGTGACATTAAAAAGTTGTTTTAGCCTAAACAGATTTTTAAAGTTAAATTCATGTACAAACAAACCATCTTGGTTTGTATTTTCAGTCCTGGTTGTGATTAGAACAAAGATAAACATTTGTTTGAACATTCTGGCCTGGGAAAAAAATCAGAGGCATCTCAAAATTTGTACAGGATGTACGCATTCACACTTTTACATGTAAACATATCAGCAATTTACAACATAAACATTTTTTCCTGTTATACATAAGCAACTAGTTTAGTTCAAACAAAAGAATGTTACTCACCTAGGTTTGGAAATGAATAGAGCACCCTTTGTTCTGAAACAGGTTGAACTTTAAAACTGGAAAGTAGTTTGTTTTGATTTCCAGAAAATATGAAACTTAATCTTGTTTCAGTTGTAAATAAAATAAAAATGCTACTTGTATATTTTTGGGTTTATTATGATTTGAACGAACTAAATAAGGAAGACATGTATATATAAAAAAGGTTTCAGGGGAAGGTGGCATCTGGTTTAAGCACATGCAGGTACACTGTGTTTTTGTTTGTATCAGGCCAGATCTTTTAATTAGGAGGCTGAGTTGATTTTTAAGCAATTCGAACTGACTTAAGTTGTGCTAGCATTTAATGTTTAAGTACTTATGTTCCCTACTTAGCTAATTTTATCATTTCCTATGTATAGATATTTTTACTTAGCTTTCCACTTCTCTTCTCTAACCTGCATACTATATTTCAGCTACACACCTTGCTTATTCATTTACCTGCATCATATTTTATTACTTTATTTTGTTTTATACTTGATGTTTATACTTGTCTGAATCTTAATCTACAAGCTACAGACCTATTTATACAAAGTCCGGTTATGTTTTACTTTGTTTATACTTATTTTGTATTTCTTAAATTATACTTTGCTTTGCATTTTATTTACAATCTTCATAGCTTACCTGATTTGCTTTTGTACTTTATACATATGTACTTTCCTACATATGTTTTGTTGTACTTTATGTTTCCTACATACCATATTTCATATTTAGATATTTTTCTTTTACTTACAGGCAACATACTTATGACTTTGCCAGGTTTACTTTTATTATTTTACATAGATATTTATGTTTCTTTTTCTTAGCTTTGCATTTTATTTTACATGTTTTTCTTATATACTTACCTGATTTGTTCTTGCATTCAAAACTTTTACAAGTTACATACAAATGTTTTCACTTGCTTGGGAATGCTTTACATCCTATATACATAGCTGTTTTATTTTGCTTTGTTTAAATATTTTATAAAATTTATTTTATCTTAAACATTCTTGAAAGAATTTATTTTATATCCCAAATCATAGCTTCCCAAAGTATGTGTATATATGTATACATAAGTTTAAAATAATAATTCCTATTTATTTAAATCCATTGTAAAGATTTACATTATTAATAGAGCTCATTATTAAATCAAAATAATTTATAAAATAAACAATTTCTTCAAAATATAAATTACTTATTTTATAAAGCTAAATTAAAAAGAACAAAACAATCTTTTTATTTAAATTTAAACCTAGGCTAGAATTTATTTTTAAATAAATTAAATTTATCTTGAGTATTTTTAAAAATCATATTATTATTTATTCAATATTATATTTCCAAATTATCAAAAATAATAGAATTAGAAAACATAGCTTTGTCTATTAAATTTAAAAACTAAGATTAACTATTTACAATACATATACAAATATACAGATATATATTGTAAATAGAAAACAATTAAATTAGTTTTCAAAAGATAAATTATCAGTTAAATATTTATTTAAAATAAGATTATTAAATCAATTTAAATATTATTAACAAATATTATCAAATCAATTTAATTTTAAATGTAGATTATTAAATTGATATTGCCCCAAATTTCCGGGATGTCACATTCCTCCTCCCTTAAATGAATTTCGTCCCCGAAATTTAAAACAAAGGTAATTTAATAATCTAATTAAATATTTAATTTTAAAACACAAGCATATATAAATCATAAGCTAACAATTATAGCAACCAATTCATCCCAAACAAACAAATCTAACTATCCAGACAAAATTCCTGATAGAATTTTCTCGAGTTTCCAAAGTACAAATATCGGGATACTCGCTCTACAGAATCCAAACAAAAAATTCAATCTTGAAGACCCAATACTTATCCAAAATCAAATCTTCGACTTCGAAACCCAAATTCCTTCGTCTCTTATTCATAAAACTCTTCGGACGATCCTGGACCATCTATATCCTTACTGATCAGCTCAACCCTTGCTGATGCTCTCTAGAAACAAACTGAACCAAAAACAACCCAACAAAAAGATCTTCCCAATATCAACCAAACTCTGAACACAAACTCTATTCCAAAATTAGAAGGCTGATCTCACTTCTCTCATTCAGAAAAGATAAAACAAGTGCACTCCAAACTGGCCTCAGATCCTGAAAAATTTCCTGTAGAACTCTCCAATCCAAATTGCAACATCCAATTGCTTCCCAGCTAAACAGCTGCCACCATGCTTCCACTGCGCAACTCTGACTGAACAGATGCAAATGCTTATGATGAACTCAAGCACAGACTGGACAACACATTCCAAAAATAAAGTTCACATATCCAAAAATAAAACTCCGAAGTTTCCCTCAAAACCTGAGCCACTTCCCCAAACTCAAAAATCATCCTATTACTAAGCTGATCCATCGGTACCACTTCTGGAATTCCGTCGATACCAAACTTAATCTTTAGATGCTGACCAAACTCTGACTTACATAAGACATCCAGAAAAATATCTCTGAAACATAAGAGAACACTCAAACTATCGCAAGTCACTTTTGCGATCAATCCAGCCTAATTCCAAAAATACTGCTCCCTCTTTACTAAACAGAATAGCTTACACCTATGTGGCCAATCCATCGAAGAAATGGAACTACTCTGCTGCTTCTGAAGTTACCCAAGAAAACTGCTAAGCCAGAAGACTTCCTAAACCAAAGCTCTTTGAGAAATTCGGACCTCAAAGTAAACAGAAACACCCAGCTGAACACAGCCACAACACCGAAGCAGACACACTTCCTTAACTTGTTCCAAAGAAGCATCTTCGGAGACATCCATAGCCACTGTGTCTCATCACACAACTACTACACCTTGATGTATCAAGATATCATGGCTTGCTTCTGTTCAACTGACGGATCCAAACTCCATCTCATCCAAACATACACTTCAAAAATGAACTCCGAACCTTAACAGGTTTCCTTCAGAGATCAAGGAAATCCTTACACCACTCAAAGCCTACTCGAGACGGTATTAGGTCTACCGTCTCTACAAATACACTTGCAACCTCAAACATTCAAACTCCAACCATCAATAGTCGTGTTACGCACACCACTACCCAATCTACCTTTATAGCTCATTGGAAAACCTGAACAGATAACCCAACAATAGGTAGAAATAAATAAATATATATATTATATATCAAAATTACAAATAGGCTCTCTCAGGAAAGAAATCACTCAAGAGCCTAGGTATGCACTCAACCTAGCGCTCTGATACCAACTGTGATGACCCGGCATTCTATGCCCAGAAAACCATTTCGTCTTGAAGAAAGAAAAGGGTGAGAATATAGAAAAGATAGAGAAGAAAGAACAACATCAGAATCTCACAGCGGAACGAATAAATTATAATAATCACATAAGTATTTACATAATATACAACATCAATCAGAGTTATATGGATAATATATCACATACTAGACAGTTATAACACCTGTCTAGTTAATACAACACAACTCAAACAAATGACTCAAAGATACCAACATAACGGAACTATATGTATAACTATAACGCTGAAGCCTCATGCTCCATTGCTCTTCCAGAATTCGTCAAAGCTAACCTGAATCCCTTGGCTACCCGTAAATTTTTGGTACCCGAGAGTTTATGATAAACAAGAATAAACACCGGGCCAGACATGGGTCTTGTAACGCCCCGGAAATTTTCGACTTTCGAAAATTCAACATCGATACTCACTTTATCGACTGCCGAGAAATCGAAGGCCGGAAACCCGAAATGTTATGGTTTAAGAAAAGAAAAGAGGTAGAAGAAGAGAGAAAAAGATAGAAAATAGAGAGGAAGAAATATAGAGGGAAAAGAAATAGAGGAAAGAAAATAGAAAATACAACGGAACAGAAAACAACAGAACAATAACAGAATCTCACAATTTGCAGCGGAACAACATATAATAAATAAATGAATAATCTTCAACAAAGAACTATATCAGTTATTATATTTTATACATTTCATTACATCATATCATCAGAGTGTACAACAACAACATCAAACAGCGGAAAAGAATATACTATATACTAGTAATACGCCATGCCATCCAGCTTGCCTCCAGCAACTCCTGAATATCCTGATAAACCTTAACTCTTGACTGCCCGTGTGGAAATTGGTGGGCACCCAGAGTTTAGAAAGGAAAACAATAAACTCAGAGTTAGTCATGTGACTGGTGTGAGAACTCAAAACAGTTTATTTATCTTTAAAATCTAAATAGAGGAATATTTTTAAAGTCAATTCGCAATGCTTTTAAAAATGAGACTACCATAAGGCCTCCCGCACACACACACAATGCAAACGCAGAATCGGAGGAGATTTCTCCTTATGATAGTCAAAGATGCTTGATACGCATTAAAAAGAACATTTTATATTATTACTAGTGTATAGTGTAGGAAAAATTTATTTCGAAAGTAGAATATAAATCTTAGCCAACATACGACCATTATCGTATGCCTACTATAGCTACGATCCAAACAGTGGGGCGCCACCATAAGTGAATGATAGGTTCTACAACTAATACCGTACAAGTCTCGTATTGTTTCTTTAGATTTCCAATGAATGATCAGGCCAAGGAACTTCCCATTGCCACATGAGAATGCCTCTGGATGGACATCCCCGAGAACCAAACCGGATCTCTACCAACACAAGGCCGGGTTACCCCTAACTGAGTAGCAACTGACCGAATATGCCATCCCCCGGTCCTTTGGGACCTTTTCAACCGAGCGCTCATAATCAATTCACACAATCATAACAAAGTGTTTTCAACATGAGTAAGTATCTGGGCTCCATACCATGATACCACCCTTTTCCAGAAGGAAATGCACATACCCTAAAGGGCGCTACCCCTCATAACCTTGCCGCATCTTTCCTGTTTTGACCATTCACGGGGTGTGAGGCTCGACGAAGTCACGTCCACAAAAACATACTTTATACAAAAGCCATGCTTTGGGTCAAAAAATGATCATAGAAATGATCACCAGGATAGACGATCAAATAAACGATCCTATCAAAAATAATCAACACAATGATCATTTATAGCAGCACTCAGCATGTCACATTACCAAATTGGGAATATATCGCTGATAACCTTCAACTACATAACCTCTGAGCTCGTACGTCTCACAGAAGGGTGTTAAGCTAAAAGAATAAATTCTCCGCCACCAACAGAAATATATTTGAAAGAAATCTGCTTTATATCTCAACTTGTAATGTCAGACATACAATCCATACAAGTCTGTTCCGGGCTCGAACAAAACCGAAGGCACTTACAAAGAAGTCCTTGCAATCCGGATATTCACAATCCTGATCAGATTTCCCATCACTTAGGGAGTCTCTATACCGTTGCAACTCAGTGCAGAGACAATCGACAGGTCATCCTATCGCTCTCGCAAATACCGGGTCTTCAACACCGATCTTCAATGCTATCATAACGACGTATCACATATTCGGAATGGGTTATACGACCCCATGGTCCTTTCCCGGTTAACCCGAATAGTGAGCGCTTATTCAAAAATAAGTGTGGCATTCAAATTCAAACAAATCACATCAATTGCCCATTCAAAGGTAAATATTGATAGTCGGTTATTGAACTATCAATGGATATGCACACATCACCAGTTTCCAAATAATTTTCCAAATTATTTATTTTCCAAAATATCTTTACAAGATATATAATTTTCACACTTCAAAAATAAATCAATATTTATTTTTAAACAAATTCCCCTTTCTTTTATAAATTCCATAGTGAATTTATATTTCAAAATATCTATGAATATACGATTTCAATTATTCATTTCAATTTATCTTCAAAAAGATAAATTCTCAAAGTATTCACTTTATATTGGAAAACATTTCCATATTTATTTAATAAGTAATTCACAAATTTTATTTATTTTCAACACTTAGAAAATATTCAATATACTTAAATCGAAATTAAGTATATATTTCATTCTTTAAGGAAATCATTCTCTTAAACATATTTATTTGGGCCAAAACGAATGTTGCGTAAAACATCGTTACGACAACCCAAAATCACTAGTATAGGGATTCGAAATTAAAATAGATATATAAATCCCAATACTATACAAAACATTTCCTTTCGGAAATCATTTGCTATAACAACAGTGTTATAGTCCACCATTTCCTTCTATTTTTCGAAAACGTCTATTTCAACAATAAATGTTGAAATCTATGGTTTCGAATCTCAACACTTTTTAAAACATCGTTAGATCGTTTTTATTCCATTTAAAACATCACATTCAAAACAATTCTTTAACATATTATTCACTATTCAAAAACGTGAATATACTTCAATTAGTAATTTCATCATTTCTATTCATTTTATTTTAAAGTATTATTCACAGTCAAAAACGTGAATATAACTCCATTAATAGGTTACAACAATTTACTTATCAAAATAAGTCATTGCGAATTTATGAAACAACGTTTATAAATTCTATTTCGATTTATTTTATAACAACTTCCTTTATAAATCTCCTTTATTAGCCTATTCGATTTATATCTCAATTATGAACTAAAAGTCCATATTATAAGTTAAATGCTTATAAAACGATTATTTACAAAATCGTTCCTTTTAAACTTCATAATTATAAATCTTATAATTTATAAGATTTCAATTATTTATCCAAATATATCCTTTAATAACTTCACAAAATTTATAAATCTTACTATTTATAAATTTCATTTATAACTTCACCATTTATAATTTTATAAATTCCATTCATTTACAAAATTAATTTTCACTTCATTCAAACACTTATAAAAACTCGTTTTATAATGTCAATATTTCAATTTATAAATATCCATTTATAAATCTCTTAATATAAATCATTTATATTTTTCTTTAAAACGTCTTTAAATTCCTTTATAATTTCACCATTTTTATTCATAAAATAATTAAATTTTATAAATCCTATATTTCAACTTTTTATAATAAATTCAGAAATCCAATTTAAACTATTTTATAAAACTCATTAACCCCATATCTTCAAAAATCAGCCTTTTACTATATTTCTCAAAAATCATAATTTTTATAACATTAAAAATTATACGTTTATTTATTTTAAAATGAATCAATTCCAAAAATATTTTATAAACATATACTTTCAAAAATCACTTTGAAATCATTTTAAAATTCCAAATTTGGTCCAATGATGCTACACACCAAATAGTCAATCACGACAACAACGGTATCATATATCGATATGATAAACCATCAAATATCAAAATATCTGAAATCAAATAAAAACTGTTGAGGAATCCAGTTGGATCCCTCCAACCTGTTTCCTGCATCACAAACATTAGCACAATACCAATTCCGCTCCAGTACGGAATTATCGCGGTATATGGGATTTAAAATATTATCCGCTTAATAGACGGCGCAATAGGGTCTCATCCGCTAAACAAAAAAATGCGGGAAATCAATAACTCCAATATATACATATGCCAATATATATATATTGCTATTATATATAATACCAATTTCACTGTTTATGAAATATTCGCGGTATATGTTTTTAATAAATAACATCCGCTTACTAACGGCGCATAATGTCTATTTTAACAATCAATAGATAACAATCATCATTCAAACATGCATTCAAATATTTTTAAATCTAACTATTTTAAAATAAAATCGAAACTGATTCGATTGAGTGAGAAGTTCTCACCTTGATTTCAATTTCGTTTTAGCGATTTATTTCGAATAAAATTAAACGGGCGTTTAATTTTACCCAAAATTCTCACTAACTCCAAACGACTCCAATTCAGTTCCATCGCGTAGTGCTCGTCCATACGATTCCAACGCAACTGGTTTCGCGCGTTTTCGACCTCGTATGAAAAAGTTACAAATATTTGAAGTTACACGATTTTATAAAGCATATAAATTACGACTTTTATTTTATATTTTTATACCTAACCCATCATCACCATCCATTTCAAATCCAACAGCCCCCCACCATCTTCCCAAATGCACGCGTGCCTCCAGTATGATGCCGAACCCATCATCAACAATTAGGGTTAGAAATTCGAGCCTCATCGACGAACTTGAACGCGATCAGGGAACACCACCTCGAAGCTCCTAGCCTCCTCTACTCTCGGCCCCAACCACCATGAGCTCGGCCCCCTATTTCATCACGAAATGCATGCGCAACATACGTGCGTCGGCCCCTTCCTGCTCCCTCTACGTTGCTCCAAAACCCATCACAGCCGTTCACATCGAAGCTCTCATCGTGCTTAACAATATTGTAGTTGAAGAATTCTTCAATCGATGTTTGGATCGAAAGATTTTTTGCGGAGGAAGGGGAGACAATTCTGGCCATGGAAAATAGGGTGGCGGCTGCAACGTTTAGATTAGGGTTTTAGTTTTTTTTTTGTTTTTTTATTTTATGAAGGGTAGGGGGCTATTTATAAGGAAATGAACGAACACTATTCATCCGGAAATTCCGAACTCCGATTCACGCGCCGTAACCAGCGTTTCTAGGGTTTACCCCGCGTTCCGTACACAATGGAACAGGTTTCGAAAGCTAATTCGATCATCTGTGCGAGTTATGGCAATAAACGTTCAATTTGAATTAAACCGATTTAATCGATTTTCTAGGCGTTTTAATTTGTACCGGACAAACGGTAAATCCAATTGACACGAAATTTTAAACCTTACAATAATATCACATTACGGATCCGATGAAACTGGTTTCGTCGAAATCCGAGACTTTTTGAAAAATGGCTATTTTAACTCGCTAAATTAAAATTAAAAATAATTCGATGCGTTTCGAGCGGCCACGATCAAACGATAGCTCCGATTGACACGAAAATTGAAATCCGGTAATAACTAACTATTACAGATCCAATGGAACTGGTTTCGTTCAATTCTGAGACTGTTCAAAAATTGACTATTTTCACTAGTCGATTTAAATATTAAAATATTCAATTTTCACAAACTAACTTTTAATTCGATTTTAAAATTTCTAAAATACCATTCTAACTTCAATATGATAAAATAAAATTTTACAAATCATTTTCAATCATATTTAACTCAATTTTCAATTATTTCTATAATTTCACATATTAAATTATCGATTTAATTATTCAATTAAATCCAAAAATTCAAAATAAAATTTATTTGACTTATATATTCACTTATTAATATTTAAAATTAATTAAATATTCAAATTTTAATTACTAAAAATTCTGGGTCGTTACAATCTTCCCTCCTTAAAAGAATTTCGTCCTCGAAATTATCAAGTAAGAAAAATTATAGAATTTATTAATTTTCCCAAAACAAATTTTTTTAAACTTCTTATAATCTTTACTAAGTTTCCAAATCATATTTAGTTATCTTTTCAAAAACAACTACTATTGCTTAACTTTAAATTCCAAATCAAAGTCTAAGTTTCAAAATTTTCCAAATTTTCTCAAATTTTTCTAACGCCTTAAATTTCCGAAAAAATTCGCCATAGTCTCCTTTGCGCGGCTCGATCCGAAAAAAAATGACAGTATATATATATCACAAATATACATCTCATCAAGTAATGAGGCATCTCGAAGGGAAAAAGTGTAAAAGTATGTTATGTAATCCGAGATATGTACCTTATATTTTATTAGCAAGCATATACGGCTAATATAGCGCGAAAGCGAGCTCCAAATGCGAAGCAAACGCGATCCGCACCTACTAAACACTCAACAAACAACATGAGAACATGTATATATGAAAATAGTATCAATACACAACATATAGCAACATAATAACTATATATGTCAACTTAGCAAATGTAAACAAACAACAAATGCAAACATCAACCAACTATTATTCATCTAACATCCATAACCAATAAATATTCATTTATATTCTCATTAATATTCAATGAATTGGGTTTTCAATTTAATCACATTTGATTCATTAACAGTGGATGTTCTTACTAACATTCATTTTCAATTAGTTTATATTCACTAATTCATATTCATGTTGGTTCACTTCCAAATCAAATTCAATTCTATTCAAGATTCACTTAACTTCCAATTGGATTTCAGTTACTTTAGCTTTCAATTTCATTAATTCAATTTCATTAACTCTTAATGAATTATATACAATCAACTAACATTCAACTAACAATCATATAACAACCAATGTATATCAATTACAACCAAATTCCTTTGCTTATATTCATTCAATTATTCAACTTTCTAATAACATTAGATTTTAATGAATTAACACTTATATTCATTATTCCATATCAACTTTATTCACATTCAATCATTTATTCAATTCAATTTCCAATTCATTTTCATTTGCAACTCATATTCATAAATATATTCATATAGTTTCACTTCTTATATATATATAAGTTTATTTCACAATTGTAAATCACTTTTATTATAATTCAATTCTTATAATTCATTTGCTTATACAATTACTCTTTAATTTAGATTATTCAAACAACTAAACAATTAACTTATATACACTAAAAATTCTGAAAAATTATTCCTTTATATATAAAAATATAATCAAGGTAAAATTATTTTATTTACCCAATTTTAAAACAATACTGTGTCGAATTGTTCTATTCAAGTGTTTAGAAACCCCTTCGGCATAGTCTTGCGGACCACGCGGACGAAAGTTCATATGTGTAACGACCCAGAATTTTTAGAAATTAAAATATGAATATTTAATTAATTTTAAATATTAATAAGTGAATTTATAAGTCAAATAAATTTTTATTTGAATTTTTGGATTTAATTGAATAATTAAATCGATAATTTAATATGTTAAATTATGGAAATAATTGAAAAATTGAGTTAAATATGATTGAAAATGATTTGTAAAATTTTATTTTATCATATGGAAGTTAGAATGATATTTTAGAACTTTTAAAATCGAATTAAAAGTTAATTTGTGAAAATTGAATATTTTAATATTAAAATCGACTAGTAAAAATAGTCAATTTTTGAACAGTCTCAGAATTGAACGAAACCAGTTCCATTGGATCCGTAATAGTTAGTTATTACTGGATTTCAAATTTCGTGTCAATCGGAGTTATCGTTTGATCGTGGCAGCTCAAAACGCATCGAATTGTTTTTAATTTAAATTTGACGAGTGAAAATAGCCATTTTTCAAAAAGTCTCGGATTTCGACGAAACCAGTTTCATCGGATCCGTAATGTGATATTATTGTAAGGTTTCAAATTTCGTGTCAATTGGATTTACCGTTTGTCCTGTACAAATTAAAACGCCTAGAAATCGACTTAAATCGGTTTAATTTAAATTGAGCGTTTATAGCCATAACTCGCACAGATGTCTGAATTAGCTTTCGAAACCTGTTCCATTGTGTCCGGAACGTGGGGTAAACCTTAGAAACGCTGGTTACGGCGCCTAAATCGGAGTTCGGAATTTCCGGGATGAATAGTGTTTCGTCGGTTCCTTATAAATAACCCCTCACTCAAGAAAATAAAAAAAAAGAAATATTAAACCCTAGCCGCCACCCACATAACCCACGGCCAGAAACACGCGACATTCATCCCTCCAAATCTCCAAATCCGTCGACAATTAGCTTTAGGTTTCAACTAACAAATTGAAGAGGACGATGAGATCTACAAGATCAACGGTGGAGATCGTGTTTGGTGTCTTGTGGAGGGAGATAAATGGGGCCGTTTGCTTCAACTTGCGCACGGAATTCTATGCAGATGTGGGGGCCGAGTTCACCACTGGTCAGGCCGAGGGTGGATCTAGGGGAGACGTGTCGAATGCAAGTTCCAGATCGTGATATAGGTTGGCGTGGAGGAGGCAAAGTAAAACCCTAATCTAGTGAAGTGGGTTCGGCTTGTGCGTGTTATACTGGAGGGATTCACGCATGAGGGAGATGAAGATTTTGGCGCGTTGGATCTGCTAGGGACGGTGGATGCAAGCTAGGTTATAAAATAATTATAATTTATGTTGTATTTGTGTATATAAATACGAGCAAACTTCATAAATGCATAACTTTTTCATACGAGGTCGAAAAAATGCAAACTCAGTTGCGTTGGAATTGTATGGACGAGCACTACGCGATGGAGTTGGTTTGGAGTCGTTTGGAGTTAGTGAAAATTTTGGGTAAAATTAAACGTCCGTTTAATTTTATTCGAAATAAATCGCTAAAACGGAAATAAAATCAAGGTGAGAACTTCTCACTCAATCGAATCAGTTTCGATTTTATTTTAAATAGTTAGATTTAAAATATTTGAATGCATGTTTGAATGTTGATTGATATCTATTGATTTTTAAAATAGACATTATACGCCGTTAGTAAGCGGATGTTATTTATTAAAAACATATACCGCGAATATTTCATAAACAGTGAAATTGGTATTATATATAATATCAATATATATATATTGGCATATGTATATATTGCAGTTGTTGATTTCCCGCATTTATTTGTTTAGCGGATGAGACCCTATTACGCCGTTATTAAGCGAATAATATTTAATAAGAACATATACCGCGATAATTTCGTAATGGAGCGAAATTGGTATTGTGCTAATGTTTGTGGATGAAGGAAAACGGGTTGGAGGGATCCAACTGGATTCCTCAACAGTTTTTATTTGATTTCAGATATTTTGATATTTGATGGATTTTCATATCGATATATGATATCGTTGTAGTCGTGATTGACTATTTGGTGTGTAGCATCATTGGACCAAATTTGGAATTTTAAAATGATTTCAAAGTGATTTTTGAAAGTATACGTTATAAAATAATTTTGGAATTGATCCATTTTAAATAAATAAACGTTATAATTTTTAATGTTATAAAAATTATGATTTTTGTGAAATATAGTTAAAAACTGATTTTTGAGAATATGATGCTATTGAGTTTATAAAATAGTTAAATCGAGATATTTTAGAATTATTGTGAAAAGTTTAAATATAAGATTTATAAAATTTAATTATTTTATGAATCAAAATGGTGAAATAATAAAGGAGATTAAAGTCGTTTTAAAGAATAATATAAATTGATTTATATTAAGAGATTTATAAATGGATATTTATAAATTGAAATATTGACATTATAAAACGAGTTTTTATAAGTGTTTGAATGAAGTGAAAATAAATTTTGTAAATGAATGGAATTTATAAAATTATAAATGGTGAAGTTGTAAATGAAATTTATAAATAGTAAGATTTATAAATTTTGTGAAGTTATTAAAGAATATATTTGGATGAATAATTGAATCTTAAAAGTTATAAGATTTATAACTATGAAATTTAAAAGAACGATTTTGTAAAATAATCTTTTTATAAGAATTTAACTTATAATGTGAACTTTTGGTTTATAATTGAGTTATAAATCGAATAGGTTAATAAAGGAGATTTATAAAGGAAGTTGTTATAAATAAATAGAAATGGAATTTATAAACGTTGTTTTATAAATTCGCAAATGACTTATTTTGACAAGAAAATTTGTTGAAACCTATAAATGGAGTTATATTCACATTTTGAATAGTGAATAATCCTTTGAATTAAAATAAATAAAAGGATGAAATTGTTAATGAAGTATATTCACGTTTTTGAATAGTGAATAATTCTTTTAAATAAAATGTATAAAAGGATGAAATGTGTTAACGTAGTATATTCACGTTTTTGAATAGTGAATAATTCTTTTAAATAAAATGTATAAAAGGATGAAATTGTTAATGAAGTATATTCACGTTTTTGAATAGTGAATAATTCTTTTAAATAAAATGTATAAAAGGATGAAATGTGTTAACGTATTATATTCACGTTTTTGAATAGTGAATAATTCTTTTAAATAAAATGTATAAAAGGATGAAATGTGTTAACGTAGTATATTCACGTTTTTGAATAGTGAATAATTCTTTTAAATAAAATGTATAAAAGGATGAAATTGTTAATGAAGTATATTCACGTTTTTGAATAGTGAATAATTCTTTTAAATAAAATGTATAAAAGGATGAAATGTGTTAACGTAGTATATTCACGTTTTTGAATAGTGAATAATTCTTTTAAATAAAATGTATAAAAGGATGAAATGTGTTAACGTAGTATATTCACGTTTTTGAATAGTGAATAAGATGTTAAAGAAATTTTTTTGAATGTGATATTTGAAATAGAATTAAAACGATCTAACGAAGTTTTAAAATGTGTTGAGATTCGAAACCATAGATTTCAACATTAATTGTTGAAATAGACGTTTTCGAGAAATGAAAAGGAAATGGTGGACTATAACACTGTTGTTATAGTAAATGATTTCCGAAAGGAAATGTTTTGTATAGTATTGGGATTTATATATCTATTTTAATTTCGAATCCCTATACTAGTGATTTTGGGTTGTCGTAACGATGTTTTACGTAACATTCGTTTTGGCCCAAATAAATATGTTTAAGTGAATGATTTTCTTAAAGAATGAGATATATACTTATTATTGGTTGAAGTATATTGAATATTTTCCAAGTGTTGAAAATAAATAAAATTTGTGAATTACTTATTAAATAAGTATGGAATTGTTTTCCAATATGAAGTGATATTTAGAATTCATCTTTTTGAAGATAAATTGAAAATGGATAATTGAAAACGTATATCAATAGATATTGTGAAATGTAAATTCACTAAGGAATTTATAAAAGAAAGTGAAATTGGTTTAAAAATAAATATTGATTTATTTTTGAAGTGTTGAAATAATATATCTTGTAAAGATATTTTGGAAAATAAATAATTTGGAAAATTATTTGGAAACTGGTGATGTGTGCATATCCAGTGATAGTTCAATAACCGACTATCAATATTTCCCTTTTGAATGGGTAATTGATGTGATTTGTTTGAATGTGAATGCTACACTTATTTTTAAATAAGCGCTCACTATTCGGGTTAACCGGGAAAGGACCATGGGGTCGTATAACCCATTCCGAATATGTGATACGTCGTTATGAACTGCATTTGAAGATCGGTGTTGAAGGCCCGGTATTTGCGAGAGCGATAGGATGACCTGTCGATTGTCTCTGCACTGAGTTGCAGCGGTATAGAGACTCCCTAAGTGATGGGAAATCCGATCAGGATTGTGAATATCCGGATTGCAAGGACTTCTTTGTAAGTGCCTTCGGTTTTGTTCGATCCCGGAACAGACTTGTATGGATTGTGTGTCTGACATTACAAGTTGAGATATAAAGCCGATTTCTTTCAAATATATTTCTGTTGGTGGCGAAGAATTTATTCTTTTAGCTTAACACCCTTCTCTGAGACGTACGAGCTCAGAGGTTATATAGTTGAAGTTATCGGCGATATATTCCCAATTTGGTAATGTGATATGCTGAGTGATGCTGTAAATGATCATTGTGTTGATTATTGTGATAGGATCGTTTATTTGATCGTCTATCTTGGTGATCATTGTGTTGATCATTTGTTGACCCAAAGCATGGCTTTTGTATAAAGTATGTTTTTGTGGACGTGACTTCGTCGAGCCTCACACCCCGGAAATGGTCAAAACAAGAAAGATGCGGCAAGGTTATGAGGGGTAGCACCCTTTAGGGTATGTACATTTCCTTCTGGATAGAGGTGGTATCATGGTATGGAGCCCAGATATTTAACCTATGTGGTTACTACGAATTTATTACTTTGTGGTTGTTGGTTATCGGGATCCCGTGAGAAAGGTCGTTTACGATCGGGGAATGGTGTGCTCGTGTCAGTAGTTACCCAGTTAGGGGTAACCCGGCCTTGTGTTGGCAGAGTTCCGGTTTGGTTCTCGGGGATGTCTTTCCAGAGGCATTCTCATGTGGCAATGGGAAGGTCCTTGGCCTGACCATTTTTTGGAAATCCAAAGAAACAATACGAAACTTGTACGGTTTTAGTTGTATAACCTGCTATGGAATGTGGCGGTAACCTGCTATTGAACATAGTTAGCTATAGTAGGCATACGATAATGGTCGTATGTTGGCTAAGATTTATATTCTACTTTCGAAATAAATTTTTCCCATACACTATGCACTAGTAATAATATCAAATTTTATTTTTAATGCGTATCAAGCATCTTTGACTATCATAAGGAGAAATCTCCTCCGATTCTGCGTTTGCATGTGTGTGTGTGCGGGAGGCCTTATGGTAGTCTCATTTTTAAAAGCATTGCGAATTGAATTTAAAAATATTCCTCTATTTTGATTTTAAAGTTAAATAAACTGTTTTGAGTTCTCACACCAGTCACATGACTGACTTGGAGTTTATTGTTTTCCTTCCTAAACTCTGGGTGCCCACCAATTTCCACACGGGCAGTCAAGAGTTAAGGTTTATAAGGATATTCTGGATATTCTGGAGTTGCTGGAGGCAAGATGGATGGCATGGCATATTACTTATATAGTATTTCTTTTTCCGCTGCACTGTTTGTTGTTGTTGTACACTCTGATGATATGATGTAATGAAATGTATGAAATGTAATAACTGATATAGTTCTTTGTTTAAAGATTATTCATTTATTATTATATGTTGTTCCGCTGCGAATTGTGAGATTCTGATGTCGTCCTGTTGTTTTCTGTTCCTTTCTATGTTCCCTATTCTCTTTTTCTTCTATTTTAAAAAATTAAAATTTTCTGTTTTCTTTTCCCTCCATCTTCTACCTTTTTCTCTCTTCTTTTCTACTTTTTCTTTTCTTAAATTCTTTTCTTAAACCCATAACATTTCGGTTTTTTTTGGCCTTCGATTTCTCGGCAGTCGATAAAGTGAGTATCGATGTTGAATTTTTCGAAAGTCGAAAATTTCCGTTTGTTACATTTGGTAGCAGAGCTGATGGTTAAGCGACAACCATGGTTCTGTTGGGTATAATTCATTAGAGATAGAGTCAGTAGTACTCTAGAATGAATTTGAGTGTAATAATAGCTATGAGAGCGTATTTGTTAGTGAATATAAAAATTGTTTTATATTGTGATGATTGGTTTATTGAGTGGCATATGAACTTTCGTCAGCGCGGTCTGTCAAACTATGCCGAAGGGGTTTCTAAACACTTGAATAGAACAATTCGACACAATATTTGTTTTAAATTGGGTAAATGAAATAATTTTACCTTGATTATATATTATATATAAAGAAATAATTTTTCAGAATTATTAAAGTGTATATAAGTTGATTGTTAGGTTGTTTGAATAATCTAAATAAAAGAATAATTGTATAAGTAAAAAGAATTATAAGAATTGAATTATAATTAAAGTGATTTGCAATTGTGAAATAAACTTATATATAAGAAGTGAAACTATATGAATATAACTTAAGTGATATGGAATGAAGTTGATATTAGTATCAAAGTAAATTAGTAAAGTGAAGTGATAAATGTGAACTTAAGTTATATAAGTGAAATTCAACTTTAGTAATTGAATTGAGTTAATGGATTAAATATTAATCAATTAAATATAAATAATTGATATGGAATAATGAATGTAAGTGTTAATTCATTAAAATCTAATGTTATTGGAAGTTGAATAATTGAATGAAAATCAATTAATTAAACCAATTGAAAGCAAAGTAATTTGGTTGTAATTATATATACATTGGTTGTTATATGATTGTTAGTTGATAGTATATAATTCATTAAGTATTAATGAAAGTGAATTAGTGAAATTTAAAGCTATGTAATTGAATTCAAATAGAAAGTAAATAAATTTGAATAGAATTGAATGTGAATAGGATTTGATTAGTGAATATAAACTAATTGAATTGAAAATGAATGTTAGTAAACCCAATGTAATGAATCAAATATGATTTAAATTGAAAACCAATTCATTTAATATTAATTAAAATATGAATGAATATATATTGGTTATGAATTTGTTGAATGCTAGTTGGTTGATGATTGAATATATTGCATTTGTTGTTTTGTTTCAATTGCTATGTTGGCATATATAGTCATTATGTTGCTATATGTTGTATATTGAGATTATTATCTATATGCATGTTCTCATGTTGTTTGTTGAGTGATTAGTAGGGGCGGATTGCGTTTGCTTCGCATTTGGAGCTCGCTTTTGCGCTATATTAGCCGTATATGCTTGCTAATAAAATATAAGGTACATATCTCGGATTAAATATCGTACTTTTACACTTTTTTCCCTGTGGGATGCCTCATTACTTGATGAGATGTATATTTGTGATATATATACTGTCATTTTTTTTCGGATCGAGCCGCGCAAAGGAGACTATGGCGAATTTTTCAGGAAATTTAAGGCGTTAGAAAATTTTTGAGAAAATGGGAAAATTTTGAAAACTTTAACTTTGATTTTAGAATTGAAAGTTAAACAATAGTAGTTGTTTTTGAAAAGATAACTAAGTATGATTTGAAAACTTAGTAAAGATATGTAAGTAATTTAATTATGAATTTTTGGAAAATTAATAAATTCTGTAACTTTCTTACTTGTTAATTTCGAGGACGAAATTCTTTTAAGTGGGGAAGTTTGTAACGACCCAGAATTTTTAGAAATTAAAATATGAACATTTAATTAATTTTAAATATTAATAAGTGAATTTATAAGTCAAATAAATTTTTATTTGAATTTTTGGATTTAATTGAATAATTAATTCGATAATTTAATACGTTAAATTATGGAAATAATTGAAAATTGAGCTAAATATGATTGAAAATGATTTGTAAAATTTTATTTTATCATATGGAAGTTAGAATGATATTTTAGAACTTTTAAAATCGAATTAAAAGTTAATTTGTGAAAATTGAATATTTTAATATTAAAATCGACTAGTAAAAATAGTCAATTTTTGAACAGTCTCAGAATTGAACGAAACCAGTTCCATTGGATCCGTAATAGTTAGTTATTACTGGATTTCAAATTTCGTGTCAATCAGAGTTATCGTTTGATCGTGGCAGCTCAAAACGCATCGAATTGTTTTTAATTTAAATTTGACGAGTGAAAATAGCCATTTTTCAAAAAGTCTCGGATTTCGACGAAACCAGTTTCATCGGATCCGTAATGTGATATTATTGTAAGCTTTCAAATTTCGTGTCAATTGGATTTACCGTTTGTCCTGTACAAATTAAAACGCCTAGAAATCGACTTAAATCGGTTTAATTTAAATTGAGCGTTTATAGCCATAACTCGCACAGATGTCCGAATTAGCTTTCGAAACCTGTTCCATTGTGTCCGGAACGCGGGGTAAACCTTAGAAATGCTGGTTACGGCGCCTAAATCGGAGTTCGGAATTTCCGGGATGAATAGTGTTCCGTCGGTTCCTTATAAATAGCCCCTCACTCAAGAAAAAAAAATCAAAGAAATATTAAACCCTAGCCGCCACCCACATAACCCACGGCCAGAAACACGCGACATTCATCCCTCCAAATCTCCAAATCCGTCGACAATTAGCCTTAGGTTTCAACTAACAAATTGAAGAGGACGATGAGATCTACAAGATCAACGGTGGAGATCGTGTTTGGTGTCGTGTGGAGGGAGATAAATGGGGCCGTTTGCTTCAACTTGAGCACGGAATTCTATGCAGATGTGGGGGCCGAGTTCACCACTGGTCAGGCCGAGGGTGGAGCTAGGGGAGACGTGTCGAATGCAAGTTCCAGATCGTGATATAGGTTGGCGTGGAGGAGGCAAAGTAAAACCCTAATCTAGTGAAGTGGGTTCGGCTTGTGCGTGTTATACTGGAGGGATTCACACATGAGGGAGATGAAGATTTTGGCGCGTTGGATCTGCTAGGGACGGTGGATGTAAGCTAGGTTATAAAATAATTATAATTTATGTTGTATTTGTGTATATAAATACGAGCAAACTTCATAAATGCATAACCTTTTCATACGAGGTCGAAAAAATGCAAACTCAGTTGCGTTGGAATCGTATGGACGAGCACTACGCGATGGAGTTGGTTTGGAGTCATTTGGAGTTAGTGAAAATTTTGGGTAAAATTAAACGTCCGTTTAATTTTATTCGAAATAAATCGCTAAAACGGAAATAAAATCAAGGTGAGAACTTCTCACTCAATCGAATCAGTTTCGATTTTATTTTAAATAGTTAGATTTAAAATATTTGAATGCATGTTTGAATGTTGATTGATATCTATTAATTTTTAAAATAGACATTATACGCCGTTAGTAAGCGGATGTTATTTATTAAAAACATATACCGCGAATATTTCATAAACATTGAAATTGATATTATATATAATATCAATATATATATATTGGCATATGTATATATTGCAGTTGTTGATTTCCCGCATTTATTTGTTTAGCGGATGAGACCCTATTACGCCGTTATTAAGCGGATAATATTTAATAAGAACATATACCGCGATAATTTCGTACTGGAGCGAAATTGGTATTGTGCTAATGTTTGTGGATGCAGGAAAACAGGTTGGAGGTATCCAACTGGATTCCTCAACAGTTTTTATTTGATTTCAGATATTTTGATATTTGATGGATTTTCATATCGATATATGATATCGTTGTAGTCGTGATTGACTATTTGGTGTGTAGCATCATTGGACCAAATTTGGAATTTTAAAATGATTTCAAAGTGATTTTTGAAAGTATACGTTATAAAATAATTTTGGAATTGATCCATTTTAAATAAATAAACGTTATAATTTTTAATGTTATAAAAATTATGATTTTTGTGAAATATAGTTAAAAACTGATTTTTGAGAATATGATGCTATTGAGTTTATAAAATAGTTAAATCGAGATATTTTAGAATTATTGTGAAAAGTTTAAATATAGGATTTATAAAATTTAATTATTTTATGAATCAAAATGGTGAAATAATAAAGGAGATTAAAGTCGTTTTAAAGAATAATATAAATTGATTTATATTAAGAGATTTATAAATGGATATTTATAAATTGAAATATTGACATTATAAAACGAGTTTTTATAAGTGTTTGAATGAAGTGAAAATAAATTTTGTAAATGAATGGAATTTATAAAATTATAAATGGTGAAGTTATAAATGAAATTTATAAATAGTAAGATTTATAAATTTTGTGAAGTTATTAAAGAATATATTTGGATGAATAATTGAATCTTAAAAGTTATAAGATTTATAACTATGAAATTTAAAAGAACGATTTTGTAAAATAATCGTTTTATAAGCATTTAACTTATAATGTGAACTTTTCGTTTATAATTGAGTTATAAATCGAATAGGTTAATAAAGGAGATTTATAAAGGAAGTTGTTATAAATAAATAGAAATGGAATTTATAAACGTTGTTTTATAAATTCGCAAATGACTTATTTTGACAAGAAAATTTGTTGAAACCTATAAGTGGAGTTATATTCACATTTTTGAATAGTGAATAATCCTTTGAATTAAAATAAATAAAAGGATGAAATTGTTAATGAAGTATATTCACGTTTTTGAATAGTGAATAATTCTTTTAAATAAAATGTATAAAAGGATGAAATGTGTTAACGTAGTATATTCACGTTTTTGAATAGTGAATAATTCTTTTAAATAAAATGTATAAAAGGTTGAAATTGTTAATGAAGTATATTCACGTTTTTGAATAGTGAATAATTCTTTTAAATAAAATGTATAAAAGGATGAAATGTGTTAACGTAGTATATTCACGTTTTTGAATAGTGAATAATTCTTTTAAATAAAATGTATAAAAGGATGAAATGTGTTAACGTAGTATATTCACGTTTTTGAATAGTGAATAATTCTTTTAAATAAAATGTATAAAAGGATGAAATTGTTAATGAAGTATATTCACGTTTTTGAATAGTGAATAATTCTTTTAAATAAAATGTATAAAAGGATGAAATGTGTTAACGTAGTATATTCACGTTTTTGAATAGTGAATAATTTTTTAAATAAAATGTATAAAAGGATGAAATGTGTTAACGTAGTATATTCACGTTTTTGAATAGTGAATAAGATGTTAAAGAAATTGTTTTGAATGTGATATTTGAAATAGAATTAAAACGATCTAACGAAGTTTTAAAATGTGTTGAGATTCGAAACCATAGATTTCAACATTAATTGTTGAAATAGACGTTTTCGAGAAATGAAAAGGAAATGGTGGACTATAACACTGTTGTTATAGTAAATGATTTCCGAAAGGAAATGTTTTGTATAGTGTTGGGATTTATATATCTATTTTAATTTCGAATCCCTATACTAGTGATTTTGGGTTGTCGTAACGATGTTTTACGTAACATTCGTTTTGGCCCAAATAAATATGTTTAAGTGAATGATTTTCTTAAAGAATGAAATATATACTTATTTTTGGTTGAAGTATATTGAATATTTTCCAAGTGTTGAAAATAAATAAAATTTGTGAATTACTTATTAAATAAGTATGGAATTGTTTTCCAATATGAAGTGATATTTAGAATTCATCTTTTTGAAGATAAATTAAAAATGGATAATTGAAAACGTATATCAATAGATATTGTGAAATGTAAATTCACTAAGGAATTTATAAAAGAAAGTGAAATTGGTTTAAAAATAAATATTGATTTATTTTTGAAGTGTTGAAATAATATATCTTGTAAAGGTATTTTGGAAAATAAATAATTTGGAAAATTATTTGGAAACTGGTGATGTGTGCATATCCAGTGATAGTTCAATAACCGACTATCAATATTTCCCTTTTGAATTGGTAATTGATGTGATTTGTTTGAATGTGAATGCTACACTTATTTTTAAATAAGCGCTCACTATTCGGGTTAACCGGGAAAGGACCATGGGGTCGTATAACCCATTCCGAATATGTGATACGTCGTTATGAATTGCATTTGAAGATCGGTGTTGAAGACCCGGTATTTGCGAGAGCGATAGGATGACCTGTCGATTGTCTCTGCACTGAGTTGCAGCGGTATAGATACTCCCTAAGTGATGGGAAATCCGATCAGGATTGTGAATATCCGGATTGCAAGGACTTCTTTGTAAGTGCCTTCGGTTTTGTTCGATCCCGGAACAGACTTGTATGGATTGTGTGTCTGACATTACAAGTTGAGATATAAAGCCGATTTCTTTCAAATATATTTCTGTTGGTGGCGAAGAATTTATTCTTTTAGCTTAACACCCTTCTCTGAGACGTACGAGCTCAGAGGTTATATAGTTGAAGTTATCGGCGATATATTCCCAATTTGGTAATGTGATATGCTGAGTGATGCTGTAAATGATCATTGTGTTGATTATTGTGATAGGATCGTTTATTTGATCGTCTATCTTGGTGATCATTGTGTTGATCATTTGTTGACCCAAAGCATGGCTTTTGTATAAAGTATGTTTTTGTGGACGTGACTTCGTCGAGCCTCACACCCCGGAAATGGTCAAAACAGGAAAGATGCGGCAAGGTTATGAGGGGTAGCACCCTTTAGGGTATGTACATTTCGTTCTGGATAGAGGTGGTATCATGGTATGGAGCCCAGATATTTAACCTATGTGGTTACTACGAATTTATTACTTTGTGGTTGTTGGTTTTCGGGATCCCGTGAGAAAGGTCGTTTACGATCGGGGAATGGCGTGCTCGTGTCAGTAGTTACCCAGTTAGGGGTAACCCGGCCTTGTGTTGGCAGAGTTCTGGTTTGGTTCTCGGGGATGTCTTTCCAGAGGCATTCTCATGTGGCAATGGGAAGTTCCTTGGCCTGACCATTTGTTGGAAATCCAAAGAAACAATACGAAACTTGTACGGTTTTAGTTGTATAACCTGCTATGGAATGTGGCGGTAACCTGCTATTGAACATAGTTAGCTATAGTAGGCATACGATAATGGTCGTATGTTGGCTAAGATTTATATTCTACTTTCGAAATAAATTTTTCCCCTACACTATGCACTAGTAATAATATCAAATTTTATTTTTAATGCATATCAAGCATCTTTGACTATCATAAGGAGAAATCTCCTCCGATTCTGCGTTTGCATGTGTGTGTGTGCGGGAGGCCTTATGGTAGTCTCATTTTTAAAAGCATTGCGAATTGAATTTAAAAATATTCCTCTATTTTGATTTTAAAGTTAAATAAACTGTTTTGAGTTCTCACACCAGTCACATGACTGACTTGGAGTTTATTGTTTTCCTTCCTAAACTCTGGGTGCCCACCAATTTCCACACGGGCAGTCAAGAGTTAAGGTTTATCAGGATATTCTGGATATTCTGGAGTTGCTGGAGGCAAGATGGATGGCATGGCATATTACTTATATAGTATTTCTTTTTCCGCTGCACTGTTTGTTGTTGTTGTACACTCTGATGATATGATGTAATGAAATGTATGAAATGTAATAACTGATATAGTTCTTTGTTTAAAGATTATTCATTTATTATTATATGTTGTTCCGCTGCGAATTGTGAGATTCTGATGTCGTCCTGTTGTTTTCTGTTCCTTTCTATGTTCCCTATTCTCTTTTTCTTCTATTTTAAAAAATTAAAATTTTCTGTTTTCTTTTCCCTCCATCTTCTACCTTTTTCTCTCTTCTTTTCTACTTTTTCTTTTCTTAAATTCTTTTCTTAAACCCATAACATTTCAGTTTTTTTTGGCCTTCGATTTCTCGGCAGTCGATAAAGTGAGTATCGATGTTGAATTTTTCGAAAGTCGAAAATTTCCGTTTGTTACATTTTTTACAAAAATCGTTCCTCTAAAGACTTTCCACCACTCAATAAACTAATCATCACAATATAAAACAATTTTTTTTATTCACTAACAAATACGCACTCATAGTTATTATTACACTCAAACTCATTCTAGAGCACTACTGACTCTATCTCTAATGTGTAATACCCAACAGAACCATGGTTGTCGCTTAACCATATGCTCTGATACCAAATGTAACGCCCCGGAAATTTTCGACTTTCGAAAATTCAACATCGATACTCACTTTATCGACTGCCGAGAAATCGAAGGCCGGAAACCCGAAATGTTATGGTTTAAGAAAAGAAAAGAGGTAGAAGAAGAGAGAAAAAGATAGAAAATAGAGAGGAAGAAATATAGAGGGAAAAGAAATAGAGGAAAGAAAATAGAAAATACAACGGAACAGAAAACAACAGAACAATAACAGAATCTCACAATTCGCAGCGGAACAACATATAATAAATAAATGAATAATCTTCAACAAAGAACTATATCAGCTTTAACATTTTATACATTTCATTACATCATATCATCAGAGTGTACAACAACAACATCAAACAGCGGAAAAGAATATACTATATACTAGTAATACGCCATGCCATCCAGCTTGCCTCCAGCAACTCCTGAATATCCTGATAAACCTTAACTCTTGACTGCCCGTGTGGAAATTGGTGGGCACCCAGAGTTTAGGAAGGAAAACAATAAACTCCGAGTCAGTCATGTGACTGGTGTGAGAACTCAAAACAGTTTATTTATCTTTAAAATCTAAATAGAGGAATATTTTTAAAGTCAATTCGCAATGCTTTTAAAAATGAGACTACCATAAGGCCTCCCGCACACACACACAATGCAAACGCAGAATCGGAGGAGATTTCTCCTTATGATAGTCAAAGATGCTTGATACGCATTAAAAAGAACATTTTATATTATTACTAGTGTATAGTGTAGGAAAAATTTATTTCGAAAGTAGAATATAAATCTTAGCCAACATACGACCATTATCGTATGCCTACTATAGCTACCATCCAAACAGTGGGGCGCCACCATAAGTGAATGATAGGTTCTACAACTAATATTGTACAAGTCTCGTATTGTTTCTTTGGATTTCCAACGAATGATCAGGCCAAGGAACTTCCCATTGCCACATGAGAATGCCTCTGGATGGACATCCCCGAGAACCAAACCGGATCTCTACCAACACAAGGCCGGGTTACCCCTAACTGAGTAACAACTGACCGAATATGCCATCCCCCGGTCCTTTGGGACCTTTTCAACCGAGCGCTCGTAATCAATTCACACAATCGTAACAAAGTGTTTTCAACATGAGTAAGTATCTGGGCTCCATACCATGATACCACCCTTTTCCAGAAGGAAATGCACATACCCTAAAGGGCGCTACCTCTCATAACCTTGCCGCATCTTTCCTGTTTTGACCATTCACGGGGATTGAGGCTCGACGAAGTCACGTCCACAAAAACATACTTTATACAAAAGCCATGCTTTGGGTCAACAAATGACCATAGAAATGATCACCAGGATAGACGATCAAATAAACGATCCTATCACAAATAATCAACACAATGATCATTTACAGCAACACTCAGCATGTCACATTACCAAATTGGGAATATATCGCTGATAACCTTCAACTACATAACCTCTGAGCTCGTACATCTCAGAGAAGGGTGTTAAGCTAAAAGAATAAATTCTCCGCCACCAATAGAAATATATTTGAAAGAAATCTTCTTTATATCTCAATTTGTAATGTCAGACATACAATCCATACAAGTCTGTTCCGGGCTCAAACAAAACCGAAGGCACTTACAAAGAAGTCCTTGCAATCCGGATATTCACAATCCTGATCGGATTTCCCATCACTTAGGGAGTCTCTATACCGTTGCAACTCAGTGCAGAGACAATCGACAGGTCATCCTATCGCTCTCGCAAATACCGGGTCTTCAACACCGATCTTCAATGCTATCATAACGACGTATCACATATTCGGAATGGGTTATACGACCCCATGGTCCTTTCCCGGTTAACCCGAATAGTGAGCGCTTATTCAAAAATAAGTGTGGCATTCAAATTCAAACAAATCACATCAATTGCCCATTCAAAGGTAAATATTGATAATCGGTTATTGAACTATCAATGGATACGCACACATCACCAGTTTCCAAATAATTTTCCAAATTATTTATTTTCCAAAATATCTTTACAAGTTATATAATTTTCACACTTCAAAAATAAATCAATATTTATTTTTAAACAAATTCCCCTTTCTTTTATAAATTCCGTAGTGAATTTATATTTCAAAATATCTATGAATATACGATTTCAATTATTCATTTCAGTTTATCTTCAAAAAGATAAATTCTCAAAGTATTCACTTTATATTGGAAAACATTTCCATACTTATTTAATAAGTAATTCACAAATTTTATTTATTTTCAACACTTAGAAAATATTCAATATACTTAAATCGAAATTAAGTATATATTTCATTCTTTAAGGAAATCATTCTCTTAAACATATTTATTTGGGCCAAAACGAATGTTGCGTAAAACATCGTTACGACAACCCAAAATCACTAGTATAGGGATTCGAAATTAAAATAGATATATAAATCCCAATACTATACAAAACATTTCCTTTCGGAAATCATTTACTATAACAACAGTGTTATAGTCCACCATTTCCTTCAATTTTTCGAAAACGTCTATTTCAACAATAAATGTTGACATTTATGGTTTCGAATCTCAACACTTTTTAAAACATCGTTAGATCGTTTTTATTCAATTTAAAACATCACATTCAAAACAATTCTTTAACATATTATTCACTATTCAAAAACGTGAATATACTTCAATTAGCAATTTCATCATTTCTATTCATTTTATTTTAAAGTATTATTCACAGTCAAAAACGTGAATATAACTCCATTAATAGGTTACAACAATTTACTTATCAAAATAAGTCATTGCGAATTTATAAAACAACGTTTATAAATTCTATTTCTATTTATTTTATAACAACTTCCTTTATAAATCTCCTTTATTAGCCTATTCGATTTATATCTCAATTATGAACTAAAAGTCCATATTATAAGTTAAATGCTTATAAAACGATTATTTACAAAATCGTTCCTTTTAAACTTCATAATTATAAATCTTATAATTTATAAGATTTCAATTATTTATCCAAATATATCCTTTAATAACTTCACAAAATTTATAAATCTTACTATTTATAAATTTCATTTATAACTTCACCATTTATAATTTTATAAATACCATTCATTTACAAAATTCATTTTCACTTCATTCAAACACTTATAAAAACTCGTTTTATAATGTCAATATTTCAATTTATAAATATCCATTTATAAATCTCTTAATATAAATCAATTTATATTTTTCTTTAAAACGTCTTTAAATTCCTTTACAATTTCACCATTTTTATTCATAAAATAATTAAATTTTATAAATCCTATATTTCAACTTTTTATAATAAATTCAGAAATCCAATTTAAACTATTTTATAAAACTCATTAACCCCATATCTTCAAAAATCAGCCTTTTACTATATTTCTCAAAAATCATAATTTTTATAACATTAAAAATTATACGTTTATTTATTTTAAAATGAATCAATTCCAAAAATATTTTATAAACGTATACTTTCAAAAATCACTTTGAAATCATTTTAAAATTCCAAATTTGGTCCAATGATGCTACACACCAAATAGTCAATCACGACAACAACGGTATCATACATCGATATGATAATCCATCAAATATCAAAATATCTGAAATCAAATAAAAACTGTTGAGGAATCCAGTTGGATCCCTCCAACCTGTTTCCTGCGTCACAAACATTAGCACAATACCAATTCCGCTCCAGTACGGAATTATCGCGGTATATGGGATTTAAAATATTATCCGCTTAATAGACGGCGCAATAAGGTCTCATCCGCTGAACAAAAAAATGCGGGAAATCAGTAACTCCAATATATACATATGCCAATATATATTGCTATTATATATAATACCAATTTCACTGTTTATGAAATATTCGCGGTATATGTTTTTAATAAATAACATCCGCTTACTAACGGCGCATAATGTCTATTTTAACAATCAATAGATAACAATCATCATTCAAACATGCATTCAAATATTTTTAAATCTAACTATTTTAAAATAAAATCGAAACTGATTCGATTGAGTGAGAAGTTCTCACCTTGATTTCAATTTCGTTTTAGCGATTTATTTCGAATAAAATTAAACGGGCGTTTAATTTTACCCAAAATTCTCACTAACTCCAAACGACTCCAATCCAATTCCATCGCGTAGTGCTCGTCCATACGATTCCAACGCAACTGGTTTCGCACGTTTTCGACCTCGTATGAAAAAGTTACAAATATTTGAAGTTACACGATTTTATAAAGCATATAAATTACAACTTTTATTTTATATTTTTATACCTAACCCATCATCACCATCCATTTCAAATCCAACGGCCCCCCACCATCTTCCCAAATGCACGCGTGCCTCCAGTATGATGCCGAACCCATCATCAACAATTAGGGTTAGAAATTCGAGCCTCATCGACGAACTTGAAAGCGATCAGGGAACACCACCTCGAAGCTCCTAGCCTCCTCTACTCTTGGCCCCAACCACCATGAGCTTGGCCCCCTATTTCATCACGAAATGCGTGCGCAACATACGTGCGTTGGCCCCCTCCTGCTCCCTCTACGTTGCTCCAAAACCCATCACAGCCGTTCACATCGAAGCTCTCATCGTGCTTAACAATATTGTAGTTGAAGAATTCTTCAATCGATGTCTGGATCGAAAGATTTTTTGAGGAGGAAGGGGAGACAATTCTGGCCGTGGAAAATAGGGTGGCGGCTGCAACGTTTAGATTAGGGTTTTAGTTTTATTTTATTTTTTTATTTTATGAAGGGTAGGGGGCTATTTATAAGGAAATGAACGAACACTATTCATCCGGAAATTCCGAACTCCGATTCACGCGCCGTAACCAGCGTTTCTAGGGTTTACCCCACGTTCCGGACACAATGGAACAGGTTTCGAAAGCTAATTCGATCATCTGTGCGAGTTATGGCAATAAACGTTCAATTTGAATTAAACCGATTTAATCGATTTTCTAGGCGTTTTAATTTGTACCGGACAAACGGTAAATCCAATTGATACGAAATTTTAAACGTTACAATAATATCACATTACGGATCTGATGAAACTGGTTTCGTCGAAATCCGAGACTTTTTGAAAAATGGCTATTTTAACTCGCCAAATTAAAATTAAAAATAATTCGATGCGTTTCGAGCGGCCACGATCAAACGATAGCACCGATTGACACGAAAATTGAAATCCGGTAATAACTAACTATTACAGATCCAATGGAACTGGTTTCGTTCAATTCTGAGACTGTTCAAAAATTAACTATTTTCACTAGTCGATTTAAATATTAAAATATTCAATTTTCACAAATTAACTTTTAATTCGATTTTAAAAGTTCTAAAATACCATTCTAACTTCAATATGATAAAATAAAATTTTACAAATCATTTTCAATCATATTTAACTCAATTTTCAATTATTTCTATAATTTCACATATTAAATTATCGATTTAATTATTCAATTAAATCCAAAAATTCAAAATAAAATTTATTTGACTTATATATTCACTTATTAATATTTAAAATTAATTAAATATTCAAATTTTAATTACTAAAAATTCTGGGTCGTTACAGGTCTGTTGTAAGTAACTGGTTAAAGTTGCTTAATTTTGAAAATCTTTTGAAAACAAAAGGTATCACGTAAGACTCCCCACAAATAAACATGGGTAAGTTTTTACCTTACGCTAACCAAAACATTTGATAGCAAATTCTATGATATTATAATAGGTCTAGGGTTTTCAAGAAAATAGAAAATAGCCAAAATTGTTACATCTATTAAATTCAACATACTAGCCACAAAAGTGGGTAATACAATCAAAACCGTTGGCACTTATTGGATTGTGGATTCCATACAATGGCAGGGCTACTAGGGTACCGCCCGTCACAGTACGTGGCCTAGATCAACGTACCGAGGATCACACCCGACCCCCTGCAACACAAGGCCGGAACCATTCCTTACTGAACAGTCCCGAACAAGATAACCCCGGCAGTTGTTGCAATCAACCGCCCACACAGCCGAAAATAAAGGGACATCTAGACAGGGGAATATCCTTGTCCTTCTTGGGCATGACCCACCTAACCTTGCTGCACCTCCCCTGTTTTAGCCGTTCCCGGTTGATGAGGCTTGAGGCTGCGATTACCTTTAGAGAATACATTTCTTAGAATGCTCATCGCCCACCTGACGATGTGTTGAAAGCATTCAATCCATACAAGTTCGTTCCGGGTTCGAACGAAACCGAAGGCATTATCTCATTACACTCATTTTGGAATCACCCTCAGAGTTAATGACAATAACCCTTGCACTCTGAATCTTTATCTTCACTTTAGATTCATGACCTATCGTTAATTAGGAATCGATGTGGTTTTCGGATATTCCAAATGTGGAAAACCGATCCCGGTCTCATCGAAATCCAAAACGTGTCTTTTAAGGCCAAGTTGTCTATTTAGTCTTAATAGTTTAATTCAATATTATCAATATGCACACAGATAGATAATTCACAATATCACAGTAGATATTCACATCATCATCATAAACAGATAATTAATATCATCATCCAAACAGATAATTAAGTATTATCATATTTAAACCATACATCCATATCACATAGATATTACTCATGTCAGATCTGAATTCACAATCATCAAATGAAGTATCAATATCCTTTATCCATAGGCAATGATTTATAACCATACCATTTGTAATTAATTTAAAATGAATTAAATTAACTACTTCTATCTCTAATTAATTTAAAGCAAATTAAATTAATTACTTCATCTATAAATCTTGCTTATACAACCATTAATTAATTATAAATCAAATTAATTAATTATTTTCGAAATATTTATCTTGATACGATACCTTTGATTAATCATCTTCTAATTATAATGAGTAATTAATCTTTATTTAATTTCCCAAATTAATTATCATAAATCATTTATCGTAATTAAAATTAATTACTTCATTTATAATTGATTACATTTATTCTTAATTAATTACATCAATTAATCACCACATTATTAATTATTTCTTAATTAATCCCTTATAAATTACATCATTAATTATATTAATTAATGATCTCTAATTATATTTAAATTACTTCATTTAAATTAATTACACTAAATAAATAATCTTTAATTAAACACAATTATTAATCACCTTGATTAATAACAACCCAGTAACTAACTACCCTGAATTACTTATTAACAAATTAATTATCCCATAATTAATAATCTCCATTAATTAATCTCTTGATTAATTTCAAAAGTATTTATCCAAATTACTTCATTAACACATCATCTTTCACTAATTACATTCAGTAATTAACATTAATTACTTCCTTAAGTAATTATGCTCCATTGATTACACTAAGTAATTATACTTATCAATTCATCAAATGATTTTCTTAAATTAATTAAAACAAATTAATTAACTTAAACTAATCATTTTATCAAAGTTAATTACAATAAGTAATTAATCTCTTAATTACTTTTATCAAGTAATTTCCTTAACCACTTTACAGTTGATTCTCTAAATTAATTAATCCAATTAACAAATAAAATTAATCACATTAATAAATCAATTAATAATTCTTAGTTAATTTTCTTCATTAACTAGTACCCTTTCTTAATTTACTTCTTAATTAATCTCTATTTACAAATTAATCTAAATTACTACTTTATAAATTAGATACATAAGTCTTCCATTAATTAATTTATTGATTAATTTACTTCAATATCTTAATTATCTCTAAGATAATTAATTCTTTTTTTTTTTAAAAAATGGTTTAAACAAATATTAAAGTGTATTTTAGACATTACCCCCCCCCTTTGAATTTAAATTAGAATTCCATTTTGAATTTAAGATTTCAAAATGATTTACCATTTTAACATTAGCCCAATTTAAATATTCATTTATAAACTTTAAAAAGAAATGTAAAAAAAATTATTATTTATATATGAAAGCCTTAAAATTTACTTCTTAATCTTTTGATAAAAATTTAGCTTTTCACATTACATTACGTTTTAACTTGCTTTTGAAAACTTAGTTTTTAATTCTTGATTAAAAACCCAAATTCATTTGTTTTGTTTTCTTTTACCTTAGATTCAAAAGTTCATTTGCATCCATATTTTAAATTTTTGAATTTAAATTCCAGTTTAAATTTTTATTTCAAATTTTATATTAAACTTTAAAAATCTGAAATAGCCTGGTTTTCTTTAAACCTGAAAACCCCATTTACATAATTTAAACTTTTATTACATCTTAGATTTGAGTTCAAAAATAAATTGAATTTAACTTCAAACTTGATTTTGAACTTTGTTTAAAATCTGGTTTACCAAATCTAAGTTCATTTGAGTTTGTTTACAAACTCAAAACAACTCTACTACCAGGTTCTGTAGTAACAGGAACAGGAGAACAATCTCGAGCCAGACCCAAAAATGCTTCGAGACTGCACCATCCCAACTTCGAGTCACGTACTCGAGTGACTCGAGTACTTCCCCAGCCCAAAAACCCTGCACCACCCACAATGCTTCAGCACTTCACTGGGCACGGTGCACGTGCACCGTGGCCCCAGCCCCCTCCGGCCATCCACACGAACCTCACCACGTCGCCAACTACCACCAGTCACGACTACGACCACACAAAATCATCACGGCAGCACAAAACGAAAACGAGGTCGAAACTCCACCTGGAAACAAAAATTCAGGTTCTTCTCGAAACCTGGCAACTCCACCGCACTTCAAACTCCGTCCATCGGAGAACCCCCACCTCTGGGTACAAGTTCGACCATGTCCAAGCTTCAACTTCCCAGAACCCTGTAGAACTCGATGCACCAGGGGAATCGAATAGACCCAAACAACAACCCAGTCAAAAATTAGGTTTCCCCACTGAAATCGAAAGCCACCATCGCTACAGTGATTGATAGTGCCTCCTGCATTTTTCATGGCCTCTCCGATCCCCCATCTTCCTCCCAAGCGAATCCCAACCTCTCCGATCAAGTGTATTGCCCGAGGCAACCCAAAATACTCGAATCAGATAAACTCAAACTGCTCTTAAATTTCCATTCTAAAAATTATAAATTTTGTTTTAAAAATCATATTAAAGTATAAGAATTCAGTATATATCGCTGAATTCGTAAATTAAAAAGTTTGGATTTTAATTTGTCTAAAGTTTTGCTCAAGCATTTTGGGTTCCAGTGACATTAATAAGTTGTTTTAGCCTAAACGGATTTTTAAAGTTAAATTCATGTACAAACAAACCATCTTGGTTTGTATTTTCAGTCCTGGATGTGATTAGAACAAAGATAAACATTTGTTTGAACATACTGGCCTGGGAAAAACAATTAGAGGCATCTCAAAATTTGTACAGGATGTACGCATTCACACTTTTGCATGTAAACATATCATCAATTTACAACATAAACATTTTTTCCAGTTATACATAAGCAACTAGTTTAGTTCAAACAAAAGAATGTTACTCACCTAGGTTTGAAAATGAACAGAGCACCCTTTGGTCTGAAACAGGTTGAACTTTAAAACTGGAAAGTAGTTTGTTTTGATTTCCAGAAAACATGAAACTTAATCTTGCCTTTGTTGTTGATGCTTCAGTTGTAAACAAAATAAAAATGCTACTTTTATATTTTTGGGTTTATTATGATTTGAACGAACTAAATAAGGAAGACATGTATATGTAAAAAAGGTTTCAGGGGAAGGTGGCATCTGATTTAAGCACATGTAGGTACACTAGGTTTTTGTTTGTATCAGGCCAGATCTTTTAATTAGGAGGCTGAGTTGATTTTTAAGCAATTCGAACTGACTTAAGTTGTGCTAGCATTTAATGTTTAAGTACTTATGTTCCCTACTTAGCTAATTTTATCATTTCTTATGTATAGATATTTTTACTTAGCTTTCCACTTCTCTTCTCTAACCTGCATACTATATTTCAGCTACACACCTAGCTTATTCATTTGCCTGCATCATATTTTCTTACTTTATTTTGTTTTATACTTGATGTTTATACTTGTCTGAATCTTAATCTACAAGCTACAGACCTATTTATACAAAGTCTGGTTATGTTTTACTTTGTTTATACTTACTTTATATTTCTTTAACTATACTTTGCTTTGCATTTTATTTACAGTCTTCATAGCTTACCTGATTTGCTTTTGTACTTTATACATATATAATTGCCTGCATATGTTTTGTTGTACTTTATGTTTCCTACATACCATATTTTATATTTAGATATTTTGCTTTTACTTACAGGCAACATACTTATGACTTGGCCAGGTTTACTTTTATTATTTTACATAGATATTGATGTTTCTTTTTCTTAGCTTTGCATTTTATTTTACATGTTTTGCTTATATACTTACCTGATTTGTTCTTGCATTCAAAATTTTTACAAGTTACATACAAATGTTTTCACTTGCCTGGGAATGCTTTACATCCTATATACATAGCTGTTTTATTTTGCTTTGTTTAAATATTTTATAAAATTTATTTTATCTTAAACATTCTTGAAAGAATTTATTTTATATCCCAAATCATAGCTTCCCAAAGTATGTGTATATATGTATACATAAGTTTAAAATAATAATTCCTATTTATTTAAATCCATTGTAAAGATTTATATTATTAATAGAGCTCATTATTAAATCAAAATAATTTATAAAAGAAAAAATTTCTTCAAAATATAAATTAATTATTTTATAAAGCTAAATTAAAAAGAACAAAACAATCTTTTTATTTAAAGTTAAACCTAGGCTAGAAATTATTTTTAAACAAATTAAATTTATCTTGAGTATTTTTAAAAATCATATTATTATTTATTTAATATTAAATTTCCAAATTATCAAAAATAATAGAATTATAAAACCTAGCTTTGTCTATTAAACTTAAAAACAAAGATTATCTATTTACAATACATATACAAATATACAGATACATATTGTAAATAGAAAACAATTAAATTAGTTTTCAAAAGATAAATTATCAGTTAAATATTTATTTAAAAGTAGATTATTAAATCAATTTAAATATTATTAACAAATATTATCAAATCAATTTAATTTTAAATGTAGATTATTAAATTGATATTGCCCCAAATTTTCGGGATGCCACAAGAAAAGAGTGGACCTAGTAGTCAGCAATACTGTTTTGATGTTAAGTCTAATTCCTCAACCTATTGTGAATGCAAGTGCCATGCACGTGCTTAGGGTCTAGACGATTCGACCAAGATCTACGCTTATGCCATACAGGCTTACGTGATTGATGATGGTTGGATGGATTGGCCACCGTCAGAACCCGCATCTAGAGAAGATGAGTGAAATTTTTTGTTTGATATCTAGTTATGGCTTTTTTGCTTCAAAAATTGTGATGTATTTGTATATATACCATTGGATATGATTTCCATTTAGACTTCCTAATAAGACATTAGCTTTAGTTGTATCGGATAAAAATATAAATGTGTGTGATAAATGAATGTTTCATCGGTTATGTCATTGTTTTTTGTTGGTTTATATTGTTGTTAGTGGTATTATTTTGTTTAATTGAGATACATATGTTTCATTGTCTATTTGGCATTGTCATAATGAATGAATTTTATGTTGAGTTTGAGGGTTGGAAATACAACAAAAATGCTGCAAAATTGCTTCAAAAAGGATATCCAAAAAGCATGGAAAAATTGAAAAATCCTATTTTAAAAATGATGTCAATATGACATGGAAAATATGTCACGGTGACATCGGAAAAAAGGTGTCGAAAACACCAATCGCGGTAATTTTTTCTTTTCCACACTAGTTTTTCCGACGTTAGGAAAAAATAAGTTTTTGCTATACCGATCCACTTAGGATTGCTTGGTCTTCATGTCGACACTAGAGAATTTTCATTCAGATTTTTACACAAACGAAGTCCATGGCCTTCTTTCCCATGGGATTTTCAGCATAAAATTCTTCTTCAGTTGGATCCAGGTTAAGAAGGCTTTTTTTTATTATTATAACTCCCAACACATTTCAATATTTCCGTAGCTCCTTTGTTGTTTAACATTAACATGGAAGAAATTTGGTATCTTTACAAGATTAAAAAACAACAAATTATAAGGCAAGATCATACAAGAAAAATTGGCAAAATAAATTAGACGCCATTAATAAAAAACACTGTAGACAATCAACCCCAAACCAGCTCAAATCTTCTGTCACAGTTCTGTTAACGAATACTTTCAGATACGGACAGTGTCATATCCGCGTTCGAAACCATTTTCAAATATCTGCATCAGTAGATATGGACGAATATTGAATAATTATTCTATCTGTTAGCGACAGATAAATCAAGAAACATTTACGAATTTTTTTAGATAGTGTTTGATTTTTTATTTTCAGTTTTCCTTTTTCGTCCATTCAAAAGGACACATGACGGATATGTATTATCGAAAATGATCAATTTAGAAAATGAAGGTAACATAGAAAATAGAAAACATTTTTTTTCATTTTTTGTGTTTTGAAAAATAACACAAACACGTGAAACAATTCATTATTCCATCATCCTTCTATCCTCTTGGCCCTCCCATCCGTCTTTTTTTCATCTTATCCTAACGTCCATCCATTCTTCTCATATTTGAAATACATATTGAAAACTGAAAATAGAAAATTCATTTTTAAAGCAGATATTACTGTTGTTTCACATAAACTTTTTTCAATCGCATTGATTATTAAAGTGTTAAAAATAAACAAATATGATGATGATAAATAGCTTTATAAAGTTGATATGCATTTAGTGTGTATAATGTAAATTTGAATTTAATAAAACAATAAATAAATATTTTTCAGTCTACTAAAATACACATAATTAAAACTATAATCATGAAAATACCAGAAGAATAATTTTCGACTGTAGATGTCTTTGTATCCGCATCTGCATCCATGTTTCATATCAGATATTTATCTGCTTTTCTAATATGGACGCGGACAGATTTTGGATTTTTCGAGTAACCCTGTTCTATCGTCTTTTACCTGTCCTCATACGATGCACACATCTTAACCGTTTATTTTTCTTTGTCATCTATTCATAGGATATGATGGATTCATTGTTAATGAATGTGGTTTCTTGTGTCACATGAAATAATAATAAGGAACAAAAAATTGAATCCACTCCAAACCATGAGTACATACTCAAAAAGAAATTATCCAACTTGTCAACTCTACTGCCGTTCAACATCTGATGGTGCAAAAGACCTGAAGCTAGGTGCACAAATATGTACGTAATTTCTTCGGATGGAAGATTGTACCAAGCTATTTATTCTTCCAAATACCAATACTTAATAAGGCATAAATTTATGGTCATTTTTTTCTACATTGATTCAATGTATTGATTCAATATAAGCTAGACAATAGATTTAGCTAACTCTAGCTTTGAGAATTGAGTTTATATGTGGTTGCATTCTTATGAAAAATTTCATAAAAAAATATTCAGGGCTATTTATGTTATTTCTCACTTCATTCAGTCAGCATAATAGATTTGTAACTTTTTCTACAAATGATTGAGCAAAGCATCTTAGTATAATTTGTCTAATGCCATTTTAAATGTGTAAATAATGACTTTGGGGAAGATAAAGATGAAATCAACTGATTTGAGTCCAATAAATGATAAAAGGACCTAATGAAGAAATTAGTTGGCAAATAAAAAGAGAACTAAAACTTATCAACGGTTATTACGATTTTGTCAATCAAAATCTAACCAACTTACCCATTTAGAAATCAAATCGAAGAATATAATTTTTTACTTAGGTATATTAGTAATCATATAAAATGAAAATTGGTTAGTATCAACTATAAATATGTATACTACAAAATATTTTTAAGAGAATACAGTGAGCTTTCGTTAAATTTTCGCTATAGAATACAATAACCTGCTTTATTTAAAGATAGACTTATTGCTTAGGTGTGTATAGTCAATTTGCAAACATTACATATGAAAATAAAAGATTTTTTTTAGCATGCATCGATCTAAATCTTAGTATTCTATAGCCCAAAAACAAAGACTTGTTTGGTTTCATTTTATACTTTGTGTTTTCCATTTTCAACATTCATAACAAAATATGAGGATAGTGGAATAAAATATAAAGTTTTAGACCATCGCGACGATAGTAAAAGAACAACGTAGGAGATGTTGGGACGGTGTAGAGGATGAATTGTTTTCCATTCTTTTGTTAATTCTTAAAACACAAAAAATAAAATAAATTTGTTTTCTATTTTATATTCAAACGTCGTTTTTCAAATTGGTAGTTTTTTCAAAAAACATCCATCGTACGAATGTTTTTTGAACGAAAACACAAACAAAAAATATCAAACCAAACGGAACCTAATGTTTCTGAGAATCAAACTATAGTCAACCCACGATTAATTATAGATCCTTAACCAACAAAGTGAAGAATAGCGTAAACCATTTTTCAAGGACGAACCAAAAAGCGGTATCGGGATTAAACATTTTAAACTTTCTGAAAAGTCACATAAAAAAGCCACATAATTTTTGCTACGTATGTCTAGGTGATTTAGTTATAGAATGACCTGAAGATATAGGAGGTCATACATTAATCGGTTAAGAACATAACAAGATTATATTCCCAAGACATTCTCAACTTTAACTAGAAAGATTATACATGAATATGCCCATACTAAACAACGTGGTTCCAAAAGATTATGTATTATATGCAAATTTTAAATAATAAGGATAAGACCTGTCACTGGAACAATTTTAAAATTATTTATTTATATGTATATTCATATAATATTAATACAAAAATCTCGATGGACATGAGTATAGTGGCTCGATCAACTAGACCATCGAAATCTATGATCTTGGACAAACATTGTTTGACAAATTGTTCAGTAGTAAATGTTATGATGAAGTCATTTGTTAACTATTCCAGTTATGCTACTTTTAACAGAGTAATTGTTCGAGCATAACTTTTAGTGATACAAAATATTTGGACAACAACACACATATTCACAACCTGCATACTTAACTTTACTAAGTTTTGCAAAAGTATAAGTAGAAAGATGAGAAATATAAAAAGCATAGGATTATTGTTACTTCAAAGTAACATTGAGGCATTTATGACACTGAAAGATTAAGCAACATTATAACCCATTTTATTCAAATTTGAAATAGTTACAAGCTCCATTCATATACTTTTCTCACTCTTCTTCAATTCAAGAATGGAGGAACCTTTTGACCTAGACAGAGGAAAATCAATGATTAGTAATTTAGTAAGATGCAGTAAAATAAAAGAATAACTAAATATGAATATCAATATCATTACCACCACAAATGGATCCAGGTGCTATTGGATTCCCACAAAATTTTGCAACGTATGCTACTTTTTGCAAACTATATTCATTCCAAGATGCCGCTGGAATATTTGCGCAGCAACATGCCATGTCAGCTGACTTATAAACATTACAACATTCGGGAGATGGGTCGATTTGTGGACCACTAATCAGTACAAACTTTGCACAAAACTGAGTCATTTTTGTTAAATCTCCATTACAAACTTCAGCATTAGCTTGATAATTTGAGAATTGCATGATCACGATTACTAAAATGATTACTGATTTTAGATTATGAACTGTCATCGTGTTAAATACTTCTTTCACTTTTTTATGATGGAGTGAAGGGCTTTAAATGGTTCATATAGGGATGTTTGCTAAAGATGTATTAATAAATATAATATTTTGATCTTATCCTCATACCACTTTTTTCTTAAGCATATCTTTGTTCAGTTCATTCGAATATTTTTTATTGTTTCAAAGAAAAAGTGATTTGATTTTTTATCCCCAAAATATTTATGTCCCTTTGGACCCATAACATCACAATGATCCACATATAGTCAATTAGTTTATCAGTACATTTACAACAATGTACTGAGTAAATATGATTCATTAGGAATATGGAAAGATAATTTCTATTGGAAACAAAATTCATCACACAATGAATATTAGATAAACAATCTTATTTCTTTTTAATAGTAAAATATCTTACCTTCCTAGAATTTGTTTATTGTATTACTACATTTTCGAAAATTTAGAAGAAAAAATTATCCTTGTCTTCTGCTATTGGTTTTAAGGACTTTGAATGATGGGCAGTTATTATATACAAGGAACGACAGTCTAGTCCTCAGAATTGAAAGATGATGGAAGAAAAGTCCCTCCCGAAAAAGTTATGAAAATTAGGTCCATATTTTTTTTAGCTAATTTTCATAACTTTTGCATAACTAGTTAAAAAACACTTATTAAAGATTCTACATTGTTCATTTGATGTTTTAAAATTTTGATCAATTTTCTAATTTTTTATTATGATTTGATGTAAATTAACAAAATTATAACGACCTTTTTTATTAAATAACATGATTTTTTGTCCATTTATTTATTACCTCATTTAATTTGTTTTCTTCTTTAATTACTATATGTTTGTTGAACTTTTTTAATTTTTTATAACTTTTCAATATTTAAAAAGTAAATCCGTAATTTAGAACCGAACCAAAATTTATTTCGGATTACGTTTTGGTTACGAGCAATACCAGAATGGAATACTATGGGAATAACCAGAATCCCACCAAAACTTTTAACACCGGTTTATTTGTTTCGGTGTAGTACAACTCACGATGAATCAAGCATTATAAAAAATTTGGTCTTGGATTCAACATTAAAGTCGAAGCGAGGACCAACTAAGCAATTTTTCAAGTACCAACCACAAGTACCGAGGAATAAAGATAGATAGGATGGAAAAACTTACTGTCTATAAAGCTAAAGATTCATCATCTACCTATATTTTTTCGTATTAAATTTTTGGTTTCCCCATTGGTAGTAAATAGTTATTTATTAAGCGGAGGGAAGAGTACTATAAAGTGATTAATGTAATGTACAAATATGAACTAATATTTCACATAGTATTGCTATGGACTGGCATTGCTATGGAAAGCAGATGTGGAGCGGGCAACATAGCAAATGACATCACATAAAAGAGTGGACCTAGGAGTCAACAATACTGTTTTGATGTTAAGTCTAATTCCTCCACCTACTGTGAATGCAAGTGCCATGCACATGCTTGGTGTCTAGACGATTCGACCAAGATGTACGCTTATGCCATGCAGGCTTACGTGATTGATCATGGTTAGATAAATTGACCACCGTCAAGACCAGCATCTAGAGAAGATGAGTGAATTTTTTTGTTTGATATCTAGTTATGGCTTTTTTGCTTCAAAAATTGTGATGTATTTGTATATATACCATTGGATATAATTTCCATTTAGACTTCCTAATATGACATTAGCTTAAATTGTATCGGATAAAAATACAAATGTGTGTGATAAATGAATGTTTCATCGATTATGTCATTGTTTTTTGTTGGTTTTTATTGTTGTTAGTGGTATTATTTTGTTTACTTGAGATACATGTGTTTCATTGTCTATTTGGCATTGTCATAATGAATGAATTTTATGTTGAGTTTGAGGGTTGGAAGTACAACAAAAATGCTGCAAAATTGCTTCAAAAAAGATATCCGAAATGCACGGAAAAATTCAAAAATCCTATTTTAAAAATGACTTCAATATGACATGGAAAATATGTCACAATGACATCGGCAAAAAGGTGTCGAAAACACCCATCATGGGAATTTTTGCTTTTCCACACTAGTTTTTCCGACGTCGGAAAAAAACAATTTTCTGCTATACTGATCCACTTAGGGTTGCTTGGTCTTCATGTCGATACTAGAGAATTTTCATTCAGATTTCCACACAAACGAAGTCCATGGCCTTCTTTCTGCTGGGATTTTCAGCATCAAATTCTTCTTCATTTGGATCCAGGTTAAGAAGGTTCTTTTTTTTTACTATAAATCCCAACAAATTTCTATATTTCGGTAGCTCTTTTGTTGTTTAACATTAACGTGGAAGAAATTTGGTATCTTTACAAGATTAAAAAACAACAAATTACGAGGCAAGATCATACAATAGAATAGAATGAGCCTTATCAACAAAGCATTTACGTGTTTGAAAAAATAAGAAAAATTGGCAAAATAAATTAGACACCATTAATAAAAAACACTATAGACAATCAACCCCAAACTAGCTCAATTCTTCTGTCATAGTTCTGTTAACGAATACTTTCAGATACGGATAGTGTCATATCCGTGTTCGAAACCATTTTCAAATATCTGCATCAGTAGATATGGACGAATATTGAATAATTATTCTATCTGTTAGCGGCAGATAAATCAAGAAACATATATGAAATTTTTTAGATAGTGTTTGATTTTTTTATTTTTAGTTTTCCTTTTTTGTCCATTCAGAAGGACACAAGACGGATGTGTACCACCGAAAACGGTCAATTTAGAAAATAAAGGTAACATACAAAGTAGAAAACATTTTTTTTTCATTTTTTGTGTTTTGAAAAATAACACAAACACGTGAAACAATTCATTATTCCATCATCCTTCTATCCTCTTCCCCTCCCATCCGTCTTTTTTCATCTTATCCAAACATCCATCCACTCTTCTAATATTTGAAATACATAATGAAAACCAAAAATAGAAAATTCGTTTTTAAACCAGACATTACCGTAGTTTCACATAAACTTTTTTTAATCGCATTGATTATTGAAGTGTTAAAAATAAAAAAATATGATGATGATAATAGCTTTGTACAGTTGATATGCATTTAGTGTGTATAATGTAAATTTGAATTTAATAAAACAATAAATAAATATTTTTCATTCTACTAAAATACACATAATTAAAACTATAATCATGAAAATACTAGATGAATAATCTTCGACTGTGGATGTCTTTGTATACGCATCTGCATCCATGTTTCATATCGGATATTTATCTTCTTTTCTGATATGGATGCGGACGGATTTTGGATTTTTCGAGTATCCATTGTGAACCCTATTGTATCGTCTTTTACCTGTCCTCGTACGATGCACACACATCTTAACCTTTTATTTTTCTTCGTCATCTATTCATAGGATGTGATGGATTCATTTTTAATGAATGTGATTTCTTGTGTCTCATGAAATAGTAATAAGGAACAAAAAATTGAATTCACTCCAAACCATGAGTACATAATCAAAAAGAAATTATCCGACTTGTCATCTCTACTGCCGTTCAACATATGATGGTGCAAAAGACCTAAAACTAGGTGCACAAATATATACGTAATTTCTTCGGATGGAAGATTGTTCCAAGCTATTTATTCTTCTAAACTTAATAAGGCATAAATTGATGGTCATTTTTTCTACATTGATTCAATGTATTGATTCAATGTAAGCTAGACAATAGATTTAGCTGACGGTAGCTTTGAGAATTAAGTTTATATGTGGTTGCATTCTTATGAAAAATTTCATAAAAAAATATTCAGGGCTATTTATGTTATTTCTCACTTCATTCAATCAGCATAATAGATTTGCAACTTTTGCTACAAATGATTGAGCCAAGCATCATAGTATAATTTGTCTAATGCCATTTTAAATGTGTAAATAATGACTTTGGGGAAGATAAAGATGAAGTCAACTAATTTGAGTCCAATAAATGATAAATGGACTAATGATGAAATGTAGTAAATAAAAAGAGAACTAAAACTTATAAACATTTATTATGATTTTGTCAATCAAAATCTAACCAACTTGCCCATTTAGAAATCAAATCGAAGAATATAATTTTTTACTTAAGTATACTAGCAATCATATTAAATGAAACTTGGTTAGTATCAACTATAAATATGTATACTACAAAATAATTGTAAGATAATACAGTGAGCTTTCAATAAATTTTCACTATAGAATACAGTAATCTGCTTTATTTAAAGATAGACTTATTGCTTAGGTATGTATAGTCAGTTTGCAAACATTAAATATGAAAATAAAATAATTTTTTTTAGCATGTATCGGTCTAAATCTTAGTATTCTGTGGCCCAAAAACCAAAGAATTGTTTGGTTTCATTTTATACTTTGTGTTTTCCATTTTCAACATTCATAACCAAATATGAGGATAATGGAATAAAATATAAAATTTAAGACCATCGCGACGACAATAAAAGAACAACGGAGGAGATGTTGGGACGGTGTTTTTGTCATTTCTTAAAACACAAAAATTAAAATAAATTCGTTTTCTATTTTATATTCAAACGTCATTTTTCAAATTGGTTGTTTTTTCAAAAAACATCCATCGTACGAATGTTTTTTGAATGAAAACACAAACAAAAAATATCAAACCAAACGGAACCTAATGTTTCTGAGAATCAAACTATAGTCAACCCATGATTAATTATAGATCCTTAACCAACAAAGTGAAGAATAGCGTAAACCATTTTTCAATGACGAACCAAAAAGCGGTATCGGGATTAAACATTTTAAACTTTGTGAAAAGTCACATAAAAAGCAACATAATTTTTGCTACGTATATTTAGGTGATTTAGTTATAGAATAACCTGAAGATATAGGAGGTCGTACATTAATCGGTTAAGAACATAACAAGATTATATTCCCAAGACATTCTCAACTTTAACTAGAAAGATTATACATGAATATGCCCATACTAGACAACGTGGTTCCAAAAGATTATGTATTATATGCAAATTTTAAATTATAAGGATAAGACCTATCACTGGAACAATTTTAAAATTATTTATTTATATGTATATTCATATAATATTAATAAAAAATCTCGATGGACATGAGTATAGTGGCTCGATCAACTAGACCATCGAAATCTATGATCTTGGACAAACATTGTTTGACAAATTGTTCGGTAGTGAATGTTATGATGAAGTCATTTGTTAACTATTCCAGTTATGCTACTTTTAACAGAGTAATTTTTCGAGCATAACTTTTAGTGATACAAAATATTTGGACAACACACATATTCACAACCTGAATACTTAACTTTACTAAGTTTTGCTAAAGTAAAAGTAGAAAGATGAGAAATATAAAAAGCATAGGATTATCGTTACTTCAAAGTAACATTGAGGCATTTATGACACTGAAAGATTAAGCAACATTATAACACATTTTGTTCAAATTTGAAATAGTTACAAGCTCCATTCATATACTTTTCTCACTCTTCTTTAATTCAAGAATGGAGGAACCTTTTGACCTAGACAGAGGAAAATCAATGATTAGTAATTTAGTAAGATGCAGTAAAATAAAAGAATAACGAAATATCAATATCAATATCGTTACCACCACAAATGGATCCAGGTGCTATTGGATTCCCACAAAATTTTGCAACGTATGCTACTTTTTGCAAACTATATTCATTCCAAGATGCCGCTGGAATATTTGCGCAGCAACATGCCATGTCAGCTGACTTATAAACATTACAACATTCGGGAGATGGGTCGATTTGTGGACCACTAATCAGTACAAACTTTGCACAAAACTGAGTCATTTTTGTTAAATCTCCATTACAAACTTCAGCATTAGCTTGATAATTTGAGAATTGCATGATCACGATTACTAAAATGATTACTGATTTTAGATGATGAACTGTCATCATGTTAAATACTTCTTTCACTTTTTTATGATGGAATGAAGGGCTTTACATGGTTTATATATGGATGTTTGCTAAAGATGTAATAATAAATATAATATTTTGATCTTATCCTCATACCACTTTTTTCTTAAGCATATCTTTGTTCAGTTCATTTGAATATTTTTTATTGTTTCAAAGAAAAAGTGATTTGATGTTTTATCCCTAAAATATTTATGTCCCTTTGGACCCATAACATTACAATGATCCACATATGGTCAATTAGTTTACAAGTACATTTACAACAATGTACTGAGTAAATATGATTCATTAGGAATATGGAAAGATAATTTCTATTGGAAACAAAATTCATCACACAATGAATATTAGATAAACAATCTTATTTCTTTTTAACAGGAAAATATCTTACCTTCCTAGAATTTGTTTATTGTATTACTACATTTTCGAAAATTTAGAAGAAAAAATTATCCTTGTATACTGCTATTGGTTTTAAGGACTTTGAATGATGGGCAGTTATTATATACAAGGAACGACAGTCTAGTCCTCAGAATTGAAAGGTGATGGAAGAAAAGTCCCTCCCGAAAAAGTTATGAAAATTAGGTCCATATTTTTTTTTAGCTAATTTTCATAGCTTTTGCATAACTAGTTAAAAAACACTTATTAAAGATTCTACATTGTTCATTTGATATTTTAAAATTTTGATCAATTTTCTAATTTTTTATTATGATTTGATGTAAATTAACAAAATTATAACGACCTTTTTTATTAAATAACATGATTTTTTGTCCATTTATTTATTATCTCATTTAATTTGTTTTCTTTTTTAATTACTATATGTTTGTTGTACTTTTTTAATATTTTATAACTTTTCAATATTTAAAAAGTAAATCCGTAATTTAGAACGGAACCAAAATTTATTTCGGATTACGTTTTGGTTACGAGCAGCACCACAATGGAATACTATCGGAATAACCAGAATCCCACCAAAACTTTTAACATCAGTTTATTTGTTTCAGTATAGTACAACTGACGATGAATCAAGCATTATAAAAAAAAAATTTGTCTTGGATTCAACATTAAAGTCGAAGCGAGGACCAACTAAGCAATTTTTCAAGTACCAACCACAAGTACCGAGGAATAAAGATAGATAGGAAGGAAAAACTTACTGTCTATAAACTAAAGATTCATCATCTACCTATATTTTTTCGTATTAAATTTATGGTTTCCCCATTGGTAGTAAATAGTTATTTATTAAGCGGAGGGAAGAGTACTATAAAGTGATTAATGTAATGTACAAATATGAACTAATATTTCACATAGTATTGCTATGGACTGGCATTGCTATGGAAAGCAGATGTGGAGCGGGAAACATAGCAAATGACATCAAAGAAAAGAGTGGACCTAAGAGTCAGCAATACTATTTTGATGTTAATTCTAATTGCTCAACCAACTGTGAATGCAAGTGCAATGCACATGCTTGGTGTCTAGACGATTCGACCAAGATGTACGCTTATGCCATGCAGACTTACGTGATTGATCATGGTTGGATAAATTGACCACCGTCAAGACCAGCATGTAGAGAAGATGAGTGAATTTTTTTGTTTGATATCTAATTATGGCTTTTTTGCTTCAAAAATCGCGATTTATTTGTATATATACCATTGGATATGATTTCCATTTAGACTTCCTAATATGACATTAGCTTAAATTGTATCGGATAAAAATACAAATGTGTGTGATAAATGAATGTTTCAGCGATTATGTCATTGTTTTTTGTTGGTTTATATTGTTGTTAGTGGTATTATTTTGTTTACTTGAGATACATATGTTTCATTGTCTATTTGGCATTGTCATAATGAATGAATTTTATGTTGAGTTTGAGGGTTGGAAATACAACAAAAATGCTACAAAATTGATTCAAAAAAGATATCCGAAATGCATGGAAAAATTAAAAAATCCTATTTTAAAAATGACTTGAATATGACATGGAAAATATGTCACGATGACATCGGCAAAAAGGTGTCGAAAACACCCATCATGGGAATTTTTGCTTTTCCACACTAGTTTTTCCGACGTCGGAAAAAAACAATTTTCTGCTATACTGATCCACTTAGGGTTGCTTAGTCTTCTTGTCGATACTAGAGAATTTTTATTCTGATTTCCACACAAACGAAGTCCATGGCCTTCTTTCCCCTGGGATTTTCAGCATCAAATTCTTCTTCAGTTGGATCCAGGTTAAGAAGGTTCTTTTTTTATTATAACTCCCAACACATTTCTATATTTCGGTAGCTCCTTTGTTGTTTAACATTAACGTGGAAGAAATTTGGTATCTTTACAAGATTAAAAAACAACAATTTATGAGGCAAGATCATACAATAGAATAGAATGAGCCTTATCAACAAAGCATTTACGTGTTTGAAAAAACAAGAAAAATTGGCAAAATAAATTAGACACCATTAATAAAAAACACTATAGACAATCAACCCCAAACAAGCTCAATTCTTCTGTCATAGTTCTGTTAACAAATACTTTCAGATACGGATAGTGTCATATCCGTGTTCGAAACCATTTTCAAATATCTGCATCAGTAGATATGGGCGAATATTGAATAATTATTCTATCTGTTAGCGGCAGATAAATCAAGAAACATATATGAAATTTTTTAGATAGTGTTTGATTTTTTTATTTCTAGTTTTCCTTTTTCGTCCATTCAGATGGACACACGACGGATGTGTATCACCGAAAACGATCAATTTAGAAAATAAAGGTAACATACAAAATAGAAAACATTTTATTTTTTATTTTTTGTGTTTTGAAAAATAACACAAACACGTGAAACAATTCATTATTCCATCATCCTTCTATCCTCTTCGCCCTCCCATACGTCTTTTTTCATCTTATCCAAACATCCATCCATTCTTCTCATATTTGAAATACATATTGAAAACCAAAAATAGAAAATTCGTTTTTAAACCAGACATTACCGTAGTTTCACATAAACTTTTTTCAATCGCATTGATTATTAAAGTGTTAAAATAAACAAATATGATGATGATAAATAGCTTTATACAGTTGATATGCATTTAGGGTGTATAATGTAAATTTAAATTTAATAAAACAATAAATAAATATTTTTCATTCTACTAAAATACACATAATTAAAACTATAATCATGAAAATACCAGATGAATAATCTTCGACTGTGGATGTCTTTGTATACGCATCTGCATCCATGTTTCATATCGGATATTTATCTGCTTTTCTGATATGGATGCGGACGGATTTTGGATTTTTCGAGTATCCATTGTGAACCCTATTGTATCGTCTTTTACCTGTCCTCGTACGATGCACACACATCTTAACCGTTTATTTTTCTTCGTCATCTATTCAGAGGATCTGATGGATTCATTGTTAATGAATGTGATTTCTTGTGTCACATGAAACTGTAATAAGGAACAAAAAATTGAATTCACTCCAAACCATGAGTACATACTCATAAAGAAATTATCCGATTTGTCATCTCACATGCCGTTCAACATCTGATGGTGCAAAAGACCTGAAACTAGGTGCACAAATATATACGTAATTTCTTCGGATGGAAGATTGTTCCAAGCTATTTATTCTTTTAAACTTAATAAGGCTTAAATTGATGGTCATTTTTTCTACATTGATTCAATGTATTGATTCAATGTAAGCTAGACAATAGATTTAGCTGACTCTAGCTTTGAGAATTAAGTTTATATGTGGTTGCATTCTTATGAAAAATTTCATAAAAAAATATTCAGGGCTATTTATGTTATTTCTCACTTCATTCAATCAGCATTATAGATTTGCAACTTTTGGTACAAATGATTGAGCCAAGCATCATAGTATAATTTGTCTAATGCCATTTTAAATGTGTAAATAATGACTTTGGGGAAGATAAAGATGAAGTCAACTGATTTGAGTCCAATAAATGAGAAATGGACCTAATGATGAAATTAGTTAGTAAATAAAAAGAGAACTAAAACTTATCAACATTTATTATGATTTTGTCAATCAAAATCTAACCAACTTACCCATTTAGAAACCAAATCGAAGAATATAATTTTTTACTTAAGTATACTAGCAATCATATTAAATGAAACTTGGTTAGTATCAACTATATATATGTATACTACAAAATATTTCTAAGATAATACAGTGAGCTTTCAATAAATTTTCACTATAGAATACAGTAATCTGCTTTATTTAAAGATAGACTTATTGCTTAGGTATGTATAGTCAGTTTGCAAACATTACATATGAAAATAAAATAAATTTTTTTTAGCATGTATCGGTCTAAATCTTAGTATTCTGTGGCCCAAAAACCAAAGAATTGTTTGGTTTCATTTTATACTTTGTGTTTTCCATTTTCAACATTCATAACCAAATATGAGGATAATGGAATAAAATATAAAATTTTAGACCATCGCGACGACGGTAAAAGAACAACGGAGGAGATGTTGGGACGGTGTAGAGGATGAACTGTTTTCCATTCTTCTGTCATTTCTTAAAACACAAAAAATAAAATAAATTTGTTTTCTACTTTATATTCAAACGTCATTTTTGAAGTTGGTTGTTTTTCAAAAACATCCATCGTACGAATGTTTTTTGAACGAAAACACAAACAAAAAATATCAAACCAAACGGAAGATCAAACTATAGTCAACCCGTGATTAATTATAGATCCTTAACCAACACAGTGAAGAATAGAGTAAACCATTTTTCAAGGACGAACCAAAAAAGGGGTTTCGGGATTAAACCTTTCAAACTTTCTGAAAAGTTACATAAAAAAGCTACACAATTTTTGCTACGTATATTTAGGTGATTTAGATAAAGAATGACATAAAGATACAGGAGGTCGTACATTAATCGGTTAAGAACATAACAAGATTATATTCCCAGCACATTCTCAACTTTAACTAGAACGATTATACATGAATATGCCCATACTGGAAAACGTGGTTCCAAAAGATTATGTATTATATGCAAATTTTAAATTCTAAGGACAAGACATGTCACTGGAACAATTTTAAAATTATTTATTTATATATATATATATATATATTCATATAATATTAATACAAAAATCTCGATGGACATGAGTATAGTGGATCGATCAACTAGACCATCGAAATCTATGATCTTGGACAAACATTGTTTGACAAATTGTTCATTAGTAAATGTTATGATGAAGTCATTTGTTAACTATTCCAGTTATGCTACTTTTAACAGAGTAATTGTTCGAGCATAACTTCTAGTAATACAAATAGATCGCAATACACATATTCACAACCTGCATACTTAACTTTACTAAGTTTTGCTAAAGTATAAGTAGAAAGATGAGAAATATAAAAAGCATAGGATTATCATTACTTCAAAGTAACATTGAGGCATTTATGACACTGAAAAATTAAGCAACATTATAACCCATTTTATTCAAATTTGAAATAGTTACAAGCTCCATTCATATACTTTTCTCACTCTTCTTCAATTCAAGAATGGAGGAACCTTTTGACCTAGACAGAGGAAAATCAATGATTAGTAATTTAGTAAGATGCAGTAAAATAAAAGAATAACTAAATATGAATATCAATATCATTACCACCACAAATGGCTCCAGGTGCTATTGGATTCCCACAAAATTTTGCAACATATTCTACTTTTTGCAAACTATATTCATTCCAGGATGCCGCTGGAATATTTGCGCAGCAACATGCCATGTCACCTGACTTATAAACATTACAACATTCGGGAGATGGGTCGATTTTTGGACCACTAATCAGTACAAACTTTGCAAAAAACTGAGTCATTTTTGTTAAATCTCCATTACAAACTTCAGAAATAGCTTAATAATTTGAGAATTGCATGATCACGATTACTAAATGATTACTGACTTTAGATTATGAACTGTCATAATTAAATACTTCTTTCACTTTTTTATGATGGAATGAAGGGCTTTATATGGTTTATATAGGGATGTTTGCTAAAGACGTATTAATAAATATAATATTTTGATCTTATCCTAATACCACTTTTTTCTTAAGCATATCTTTGTTCAATTCATTTGAATATTTTTTATTGTTTAAAGGAAAAAGTGATATGATTTTTTATACCCAAAATATTTATGTCCCTTTGGACCTATAACATCATAATGATCCACATATGGTCAATTAGTTTACAAGTACATTTACAATAATGTACTGAGTAAATATGATTCATTAGGAATATGGAAAGATAATTTCTATTGGAAACAAAATTCATCTAACAATGAATATTAGATAAACAATCTTATTTCTTTTTTATAGTGAAATATCTTACCTTCCTACAATTTGTTTATTGTATTACTACATTTTTGAAAATTTAGAAGAAAAATTATCCTTGTCTACTGCTATTGGTTTTAAGGACTTTGAATGATAGGCTCTTATTATATACAAGGAATGGCAGTCTAGCCCTTAGAATTGAAAGATGATGGAAGAAAAGTCCCTCCCGAAAAAGTTATGAAAACTAGGTCCATATTTTTAGTTTTTAGCTAATTTTCATAACTTTTGCGTAATTAGTTAAAAAAAACACTTATTGAAGATTCTACATTGTTCATTTGATATTTTAAAATTTTGATCAATTTTCTAATTTTTTATTATGATTTGATTTAAATTAACAAAATTATAAAGACCTTTATTATTTTCATAACATGATTTTTTGTCCATTTATTTATTATCTCATTTAATTTGTTTTCTTTTTTAATTACTATATGTTTGTTGTACTTTTTTAATTTTTTATAACTTTTCAATATTTAAAAAGTAAATCCGTAATTTAGAACGGAACCAAAATTTTGATCGGATTACGTTTTGGTTACGAGCAAAACCAGAACGGAATATTATCAGAATAACCGGAATTCCACCAAAACTTTTAACCTCGGTTTACGTGTTTCGGTATAGTACAATTCACGATGAATCAAACATTATAAAAAAAAATTGGTCTTGGATTCAACATTAAAGTTGAAGCGAGGACCAACTAAGCAATTTTCCAAGTACCAACCATAAGTGCAAAGGAATAAAGATAGATAGGATGGAAAAACTTACTATATATAAAACTATAGATTCATCATCTACCTATATTTTTGCGTATTAAATTTATGGTTTACCCATTGGTAGTAAATAGTTATCTATTATGCGGAGGGAAGAGTACTAAAAAGTGATTAATGTTACGTACGAATATGAACTAATATTTCACATAGTATTGCTATGGAACTGGCATTACTACGGAAAGCAGATGTGGAGCAGGCAGCATATCAAATGACATCATAGAAAAGAGTGGACCTAGTAGTCAGCAATACTGTTTTGATGTTAAGTCTAATTCCTCAACCTACTGTGAATGCAAATGCCATGCACATGCTTAGGTGTCAAGACGATTCGACCAAGATGTACGCTTATGCCATGCAGGCTTACGAGATTGATCATGGTTGGATGGATTGACCACCATCAGGACCAGCATCTAGAGAAGATGGGTGAAATTTTTTGTTTGATATCTAGTTAAGGCTTTTTTGCTTCAAAATTTTTGATGTATTTGTATATATACCATTGGATATGATTTCCATTTACACTTCCTAATATGACATTAGCTTAAGTTGTATTGGATAAGAATTAAATGTGTGTGATAAATGAATGTTTCATCGATTATGTCATTGTTTTTTGTTGGTTTATATTGTTGTTAGTGGTATTATTTTGTTTAATTGAGATACATATGCTTCATTGTCTATTTGGCATTGTCATAATGAATGAATTTTATGTTGAGTTTGAGGGTTGGAAATACAACAGAAATGCTACAAATTTTCTTCAAAAAAGATATCCGAAAAGCATGGAAGAATTCAAAAATCCTATTTTAAAAATGACGTCAATATGACGTGGAAAATATGTCACGATGACATCGAAAAAAGGTGTCGAAAACACCCATCGCGAGAATTTTTGCTTTTCTACACTTATTTTTCCGACGTCAGAAAAAACAATTTTATGCTATACTGATCCACTTAGGATTGCTTGGTCTTCATGTCGATACTAGAGAATTTTCATTCAGATTTCCACACAAATGAAGTCCATGGCCTTCTTTCCCTTGGGATTTTTGGCATCAAATTTTTCTTCAGTTGGATCCAGGTTAAGAAGGCTCTTTTTTTTTTATTATAACTCCCAACACATTTCTATATTTCGGTAGCTCCTTTGTTGTTTTACATTAACGTGGAAGAAATTTGGTATCTTTACAAGATTAAAAAACAATAAATTATGAGGCAAGATCATACAATAGAATAGAATGAGCCTTATCAACAAAGCATTTACGTGTTTGAAAAAACAAGAAAAATTGGCAAAATAAATTAGACACCATTAATAAAAAACACCGTAGACAATCAACCCCAAACCGGCTCTAATCTTCTGTCATAGTTCTGTTAACGAATTGTAACGACCCTGAAAATTAGACCCGGTTTAAAATTTTAATATCGTTTATTTAGGGTAGAAATTAAAATTTGCACGAACAAATTCCGTTTCTATTCAAACTTCACATTTGGAATGCGTCTAGATAGACATGGGCGTACGCCAAATTTCATTGAAAATTATTGAAGAAAATTTCGTGCGTCGCATTTGCCTATTGATTTAAATTGTATATGTAAATTCTCTTTCGTCCGAACTCAAATATTTTTCACATTTCTGAATAAGAAAAATATTCTGAATATGACGACGCAATTCATTTCGTCAAATTTCGCTTTTAATTGCTAGCTAAAATGTTCGCCCGTGCAAATGGTTCAATAAGAGTTACCACTTTGCAAACAATGTCAAACCATAAATATTTTTATACCATTGTGTTCGTCTCATCGCGCTGACCAAAACGGTATATTTGTTTGTGTCAATCGGAGTTCGGCGCTGCGAACTATAATTGTTTAACGGATTACAAATCGGTCCGTTACGCAGCACAAAAACCGGTACCCGTTTTCTTCAATGTTCAGAATTCTAGGAGTCTTTGACTATTCAGCTGCCTTGGGAAGCCAACAGCCATTGCGGTTGCAAAAACAATAACTTGGAAACTTTTGATATTTCATATTTCATTCGTTTAAAACTTCAAAGCATCTCTGTATAAACAAGCTGCTATCTTCTTTTGTTCATAGGCAAATTAATTTATGCGGTACGTACTCTCTTTCCCCTCCCTCACCTTCCTTTTACTATTTTGTTTTGTTCGCCAGTAATGAAACCCACCAGCCTTCGCCCAGATCCGCCAGCTTCGCCCAGACCCCGCCCGCCTTCGCCCAGACCTCGCCAGCTTCGCCCAGACCCCGCCAGCTTCGCCCAGACCACGCCAGCTTCGTCCAGACCCCATCAGCCTTCGCCCAGATCCGTCAGCTTCGCCCAGACCCCGCCAGCTTCGTCCAGACCCCGCCAGCTTCGTCCAGACCCGCCAGCCTGCGTCTAGACACCGCCAGCTTCGCCCAGATCCGCCAGCCTTCGTCCAGACCCGCCAGCCTTCGCCCAGATCCCGCCAGCTTCTTCCAGACCCGCCAGCTTCGCCCAGACCCGCCTGCCTTCGTCCAGACCCGCCAGCCTTCGCCTAGATCCCGCCAGCTTCATCCAGACCCGCCAGCCTTCGCCCATACCCCGCCAGCTTCGTCCAGACCCGCCAGCCTTCGTCCAGACCCCATCAGCCTTCGCCTAGATCCACCAGCTTCGTCCAGACCCGCCAGCCTTCGTCCAGACCCCGCCAGCTTCGCCCAGACCCGCCAGCCTTCGTCCAGACCCGCCAGCCTTCGCCCAGACTCCACCAGCCTTCGCCCAGACCCGCCAGCCTTCGCCCACCGCAGCCACCCTGTCGAACCCGGACCCACCCACCGATTGGCTGCTAACACCCGAGCCACTTCCTTCACTTCCCTCTTCACTTTGCCTAAGACCTATAGCCAATACATCAATATCACTTTGAACATGCTTTGTATATTCTCTGTTGGAAATTTATATGTCAAATGTTGTTGCATGCATATAGACTCTACCTATTAGTATATAGGATTTTCATATAGGTTATGTATATGTCACTTGAAGACCCTCCTTCCTATAGCTAGCCTTTATCAATAGGAATTTGTTCCCAATATGAACAGTGGGTTGCATATGCCGTTATATGGAGCATGTGCTCTGACTTTGTTTTGCTTCTCATTTATCGGCTGCATAACCAAATGAGATTAGAGTGTTTTATATATTAGTATAGCGGTATATACTTTGAAAATTCTAATTTGCTCACATACAGTGTTTTACTGTGTTTGTATCAGCTACTGCTTCGGAGACTTAGACTTTCATCCGACTTGTCGAATCTATCTTGCTTCGTTGTTCGGTATGGTTTATATATATATTCAATTGATATATATTGCAATAAACAAATAGTTGATTTATTTAATTGTTTGAATTGTAGTTTGTGTCGTTTTGCATCGTGCTTGTTCGTGTCTCTTATCTATTCGTCTTCGTGCGTCGTCGTCTTCTCTAACCACGCAAGGTGAATATTTCATTCATGACTCGATCTATTATGCTATGATAATCAAGTGATAAATTGTTGTTTATGTTAATTTGGATGTTAAATTGATGATTGTTAGGATTGTTGAAGTTAGGATTGTAAATCACTATGCAAGTTAAAAATTTAATATTGTTAGTTCACGACAAACAAGTGTGACACTAAAATTTGTTATGTGATGATTGAATTTGGTTGTTAATATAAGTGAATTTGAATATGAAATTGAAATTGATATAGGATAGTCGACAAAGTTTAAATTGGACTATATATGTTGAACTTGACCCCTTTAACTGTTAAATCAACCGCCGCGTAGAAATAGCATTAACTACACTTTGAACCATTGTATGTATGATTGATTTAGAAATGTGATAATAGACACCAAGTGAAACCATAAGATAATAATCTTTAATCTACATGAAACGATAGTGTAGATTTTAGGAATAATTATATTAATTTTCATAAATAACAAATGTAAGTTAATACGATTATTTCGGGATTATTTAATAAAATTGTTAAATTGTTATGTATGGTTGCTATTGCTTGTTTATTTACTTTGACACCATCCCAGTTATCACACTGCAAGTTTCCTTTGCTATGCTTGTTTTATATTGAATGATATTGGGTTGAAATGATGAATACCCATTTAAACAACTTGGCCTAGGATAGAAAATAAAAGTAAGAAGCCCGATTGGTCAACAAAACCATTTTCGAAATTGAAATATATTTTAAATTAAGTAATGAACTTAACAATTTGTTTGGAAATTTAATAACGAACTTAGGGATTTAAGTTGAAATAAATTAACGGATTTAAATTGAAACGGATTAATAACTTACCAAATTGGATAAAATGAATTGAAAATTTAATTGAAATAAGATTTAGGAGCAAGTAAGTTTAGAATTTAATAAGTTAAAGATTTAAAGATTTGTTAGCTTTAGATTCAAATTCAGGCTTTAATTAAATAGATTGAACTTGTTATAAGTTAAATTGAGATTTAGGAGATTTGACTTACTAATTTAATGAATTTAAATTAGGGATAATTTAAATTTAAAATGATTTTAAATTTAACGAATTAATCAAACTAGGACATTGCAAATGTAAATAGACTTCTTTGATTAGAAATTTAATTGAATCGGTAAATAAAACAAATGAAGTTTTGAAAAGGGGAATCTAGTTAATAAAGTTGATTTAATCGAATTTATGATAACAATGGATATAAACATAAAGTGACATGAATAGAATTTGTTTTAATAATTTAAACTAAGTTTAGCATTATATTGAATTCGTTGATTTTGAACTAAACTTAATAAGCGACTTTTAGACCTTATTAAATTGAACTTGAATACTTAATTTTATCGTTAACTCAATTGTTTGAACTTAAGATCATATTTGGAAATATGTTTTAAAATATCTAAAATAAACTGAATCGTGAATTGTCAAATTTTGGAAGTCAAATTTGCACCTTGACTTTTGGACTTTGATTTGTTAAAACGTAAATTTAACCGACCATCGGGTAATAAATACGTAGTTATTAAAGAGACCGGGATCGGAAATAAACATACTCTCTGTCGATACCGAAAACCACTTTAATAACTATTATGCGTGAAGTGTTGATACAGAATGAAGTGGATGGTTTGGTGAACGTGTTGACTAAAGAAAGAGAACGATATTGGATTACCCCTGACATGACTAAAACAGGAGTCGCGCCGGGCCATTGAGGATCGCCACCTCTAGCGAACACGCTTCTTCGATACCATATCTATAACTTTTGTGATTCGATTTGGGTGCACTCTTTGATTTGGGAGTGTTGTTTCGCGGTGTTGAGATAGTAGCTACTATGCTCAACATCAGTCCGGATCACGCAACTACTAGTATCCTAGTTGGTATTGCCTCATGTACCTTGTCATACTGATTATCCTATTCGCGACCACTACGTTTTGATTTGTACCTTGAGTATATGGATTGCCCTCTGGTGACTTCCGGTTTTGGGGAAACTACGGTCTTGTATATGCTGTTGGGAATATAAAATGTGTTAAGGGGAATTATGGTAACGCTTAACGCTATTTTAATATTCTATTTTACTGATTAGACATTACCTACAAACCGTATTATATATATAAATAGTTTATCGGATCCTTAGAGATGTTATTTTATCCATCTTTGAGTTATGGACTTTATTTCCTACAATTGATTATGCTGCATAAGATTTTGAGTCCTGACTCGAGTGTTTCTTTTGTATATGCTCAGGTCAGTCTGAAGCTATCCAGTTTGCTGATCAAGGTTGGTTGAAGATGTTGAAGACTTAGCATTTATCTTTATCACTCTATTTCTATTCCAGTATTGTTGTTCTTGTCTGTTGGACATTTATGTATTTCATTTCAGTCACTTTATGTTTAGACATTGTTGTATTTCATATAGTAGCTTCATGAACTGCTATTATGACGATGTATTTTCCGCTGCATTATTCTGTGACTGTTCTGTGTCTGTGACGTTGTATTGATTCTCATTTACATTTATTTATATATAATCCCATAATGATTCGTGTTTTGTATTATTTAAGTTGAAATGTATGGATTATTGTCAATTTAAATGGTCCAAATATACGGGTTGTTACAGTTGGTATCAGAGCTTTGGTTTCCACTAAAAACCTTAGTTGGGGTTATATAAACTCATTAGACATAGGGTAGCAATACCCTGGGATGAGGAGAATCAATTCAATATACATATCCTTTAAAATTCAAACTTCTTAATTGATTCGTTGATTAGACTTTCCTTAAAGTTCTATGATTTTCTATCCTTGGTTCTAAAAAAAAAAAAAATTTGGTATTTCAGGATGAGTGCCAGAAGAAACAATAGGGGAGGAAGGGGAAATGGTCCTGCCCAGGCTGCACCTGCCGCCCCAGCTCCAGTCAAATTCACCACTCTTAGTAAGGAGTATACACAACTTGGTGGTGTTAAGTTCTCTGGATCCGAGAATATTATTGAAGCTCAACAATGGCTCAAAAGCTTAGAGATGATATTTTCTGGATTGGAGATCACTGATGCTCAGAAGCGTCAGCTTGCTGCTTGGCAACTTCGGGATGCCGCACGAGACTGGTGGGAATCTGTTAGTTCTCGTATCGAGGAGAACACCATCACTTGGGCCCAGTTTAGGTATAAATTTATTTGGATTTCATAGTCTAAATTCTTCTTTCAATCCTTGGAATGTTATTTATCTAGTCTATCTTTTGATTAGGGATACTTTCTCGGAACAATGGATGCCAGCTGCTGGGAAAACCCAACTTTATAGAGCTTTTATGGACCTTGAGCAAGGCAGTATGACTTTTTCTGAGTACGAGAGGAAATTCAATGAGCTCTCCAAGTTTGGCCCGGGATTGATCGATACCCCACTTCTGAAGAACGAGAAATTCATTTTGGGAGCTAGATCAGAGTATTATGACTTGCTTACTGGCCACATTCACTGCACTTTCACAGAGCTTGTTGACTATGCTCTTCGATATGAGGCGAAGCCTAAAGGACCCACTGCCAAGTCCACTCCTACTCAGTCCTCTTCCAGCCAGCTCGGAAAGAGGAAGATGAACTTTGATCAACAAAAGAAAGCTTGGCAAAAGACTACAGGATTGGGATATGCCCAGAAAAGCCCAATCGAACTTGCTAATATCACTTGCTTCAAATGCGATAAGAAGGGTCATTATGCAAATAGCTGTCCATCCACCGGAGCTGCTATTCCACCACCTCCTCAGATGAGGAATGATTTATGCCATGTCTGCCTCCAGCCAGGTCACTTCAAAAGAGATTGCCCATTGAGGAAGAAAGGCACACCATCAGGAGTATATGCTGTCACCACTCCTGCACCACCTCCACCACCTGCTCAGGATGACCAAGGTACCTTACGAAGTACTTTTTCATTTCATAATTTACCTGTTCGGGTATTATTCGATACTGGTGCTTCTCATAGCTTCATATCTATTGATCATTGTAATAAGCTCAAATTAGAACCTACTCTTGCTACTACTTCCTTATGTGTCTCCAACCCTATTGGAGGACTTGCCAACCTCAGTAGAATTTGTAAAGGGGTTGTGCTCTTGTATGGAAGATATCGATTCACTTGGGATTTCTATGTGCTTGGCTTCGTAGCATTTGACATTTTGTTGGGTGCTGATTGGTTAAGAAATTTCGATGCTATTATTTCTTGCAAAGCTCGATCTGTTTCTCTAGTCAATGACAAGGGTCTACCACTTGTCATCGAATGCAAATCACCTCAGAAATATGCGGGAAGCTTCATATTCTCTCTTGATGCTCACCCGGATGATCTTAGTACTACTCCTATTGTTCAGAAATTTCCCGATGTATTTGGAGAGGTCAACTCTCTACCGCCTAAACGTGAGATCGATTTTCGCATTGACCTTATTCCTGGTGCTACTCCCGTAGTTCTCCCTCATAGAAGGATGGCACCTAAAGAAAGAGTTGAACTAAAAACTCAAATTGATGATCTATTTGCTAAGGGTTTGATCAGGAGAAGTTGTTCTGAATGGGGCGCCGCAGTCGTCTTTGTCACCAAATCAGATGGATATCTTCGCATGTGTGTTGATTATCGAGAATTAAACAAGCGCACTCTCAAGAACCGCTATCCGATGCCTCGCATCAATGATTTATTCGATCAGCTCCATGGAGCTAAAGTTTTCTCACAACTTGATCTAGCCACTGGGTTCCACCAACTAAGAGTAGCAGAAGATAGTATTCATAAAACAGCTTTCCGTGCCGAGAATGGATTCTATGAATGGTTGGTTATGCCATTTGGTTTGACCAACGCACCTGCTTATTTCGTCGACTTAATGAATAGAGTCTTCCGTGATGTCCTTAACAAGTTTGTTCTTGTCTTCATTGATGATATTCTCGTCTTCTCCAAAGATGAGAAAGAGCATGAGACACATCTTGCTTATGTTCTGGGAACTCTCCGAAATCATCAGCTTAAAGCCAAGTTTTCGAAATGCCACTTCTGGCGAGACGAAGTACGATTCCTTGGCCATATTGTTTCTGAAAACGGGATTTCGGTCGATCCAGCTAAGATCGCCGTAATCAATGTAAGTCCTATCCTATTCGTTAATTCTATTCAACCCATCTTATTCCTTTCTAATTTGAAAACTTATCTACAGGATTGGGGGACTCCCAAAACTCCTATTGATATCCGCAGCTTCTTGGGCCTAGCCGGTTATTATCGCAGATTCATTGAGCGCTTTGCCCGGATTTCTGCCCCACTCACTGCTTTAACTCGGAAGGATGTCAAGTTTATTTGGAGTGAGAAGTGTGAATCAGCTTTTAATGAGTTGAAGCGTAAGTTAACTTCAGCCCCAGTTCTTGCGGTAATTGACGGGAGTGAAGTTTTAATTGCCTATACCGATGCTTGTCGAGAATGTTTAGGCGCTGTCTTTATGCAAAATGGAAAGGTTATTGCTTATGCGGGTCGTCAGTTGAAAACTCATGAAGTAAACTATGCGACCCATGATTTAGAGCTTCTATCAGTTGTATTCGCTTTGAAACTATGGAGGCACCATCTTTTGGGGACAAAATTTGAATTATTCACAGATCATAAGTCCTTGCGGTATATTTTCTCTCAGAAGGACTTGAATCAGAGACAAGTCCGATGGCTCGAATTCTTAGCTGCATATGATCTCGACATCAATTATACTCCTGGAAAAGCAAATGTTGTAGCTGATGCTTTGAGCCGTAGCAAAGCATTGTCTTGTTGTAATCTTATAGAAGGCATGCTATTTCAGCTTGTTATCTCCCCATCTCTTTTGGATCGCATCAAAGCTAAGTAATATGAGGACACCTTGCTCTATCGCATGAAGGAGTTAGTTCTTGGTAGAGTTGGAAATGCTGACAGTAAAGTGGGAGCACAGATAGATAGTAATGGAGTTCTGAAGATTGACAACCGTATTTGTGTTCCAAATGTTGATGGACTGAGACAAGAAGTGCTTAGAGAGAACCATCAATCATCACCTTCATTTCATCCTGGTGTCACCAAGATGTATCGAAATATGAAGCGTTTATATTAGTGGAGTGGGATGAAGAGAGATATTTCCATATATGTCAGTAGATGCACCACTTGCCAGCAAGTTAAGGCCGATCACCTGAAGACGGCAGGATTACTTCAACCCCTAGAGATTCCGTGTTGGAAATGGGATCAGATTTCTATGGACTTCGTTGACGGATTACCGAGGACCAGAAAAGGGAACGAGAGTATATGGGTGATTGTTGATAGGTTGACAAAATCTGCTCACTTTATTCCTGTTAAGACCACTCGTACTGCTTCGAGTTTGGCCGAGATTTATATGAGAGAGATAGTTAGACTTCATGGAGTTCCATCTTGTATTGTATGCGATAGAGACCCTTTATTCACTAGTAAATTCTGGAAGGCATTTCAGGACGTCTTGGGCACTAAACTGAATCTGAGCGCAGCTTATCATCCTCAAACAGATGGCCAAACTGAGAGGTTAAATCAGATTTTGGAAGATCTGCTCCGAGCTTGCATTATTGATTTCGGTGGATCTTGGGAAGGCCATCTCCATTTGGTTGAATTCACTTATAATAACAGTTATCAGGTAATCAAAAAATTTCAATTTGAATAAGTAAAATTGAATTGAAACTTAATTATCTTTATAATCAGGCAAGTATCGATATGGCACCGTTCGAAGCTTTATATGGACGACCATGCAAATCGCCAGCTTGTTGGATTGAGCCTGGTGACCGATTAGTTCTTGGCTCGGATATGATTATGGAAGCATCCGAGAAGGTTAATGAGATCAGAAGGAAGATGAAGACCGCACAGGATAGGCAGAAGAGCTATGCAGATAGGCGTAGAAGAGAGTTAAAATTCCAGGTTGGAGATGAGGTCTTTCTTAAAGTATCACCTTTGAAGAATGTTATCCGATTTGGTCATAGAGGGAAGCTTGCTCCTAGATTTGTTGGACCATTCACTATCACTGAGAGGATTGGTACACTAGCCTACAGAGTTGCACTGTCGGAGAAATTTGAGGGCGTGCACAATGTATTCCATGTTTCACACCTTCGGATGGTTGTACACGATCCATCCATGACCATTCCTATTGCTCAGTTAGATGAGGTTGATATTGAGCCGGATTTGACTATAGAAAGAAGACCACTTCGTATTGTTGATAGGGATACAAAGCAGCTTAGAAGGAAATCTGTTAGCCTAGTCAAAGTCGAATGGAGTCCCGATGATCGTGACTGTACTTGGGAAACCGAGGAAAGTATCCGGGATTCAAATCCAGAACTGTTTGTTGCAGGTAAACTCTATTCTATATTCTATATTTCATCCGATAATAAATTCTATGTCCATCGTACCCTATTCCCTGTTCTTCCACTCTTTAATCCGCTCCTTTTCGGGGACGAAAAGTTTTGAGTGGGGGAGAATGTAACGACCCTGAAATTTAGACCCAGTTTAAAATTTTAAAATCGTTTATTTTGGGTAGAAATTAAAATTTGCACGAACAAATTCCGTTTCTATTCAAACTTCACATTTGGAATGCGTCTAGATAGACATGGGCGTACGCCAAATTTCGTTGAAAATTATTGAAGAAAATTTCGTGCGTCTCATTTGCCTATTGATTTAAATTATATATGTAAATTCTCTTTCGTCCGAACTCAAATATTTTTCACATTTCTGAATAAGAAAAATATTCTGAATATGACGACGCAATTCGTTTCGTCAAATTTCGCTTTTAATTGCTAGCTAAAATGTTCGTCCGTGCAAATGGTTCAATAAGAGTTACCACTTTGCAAACAATGTCAAACCATAAATATTTTTATACCATTGTGTTTGTCTCGTCGCGCTGACCAAAACGGTATATTTGTTTGTGTCAATCGGAGTTCGGCGCTGCGAACTATAATTGTTTAACGGATTACAAATCGGTCCGTTACGCAGCACAAAAACCGGTACCCGTTTTCTTCAAAGTTCAGAATTCTAGGAGTCTTTGACTATTCAGCTGCCTTGGGAAGCCAACAGCCATTGCGGTTACCAAAACAATAACTTGGAAACTTTTGATATTTCATATTTCATTCGTTTAAAACTTCAAAGCATCTCTGTATAAACAAGCTGCTATCTTCTTTTGTTCATAGGCAAATTAATTTATGCGGTACGTACTCTCTTTCCCCTCCCTCACCTTCCTTTTACTATTTTGTTTTGTTCCCCAGTAATGAAACCCACCAGCCTTCGCCCAGATCCGCCAGCTTCGCCCAGACCCCGCCAGTCTTCGCCCAGACCTCGCCAGCTTCGCCCAGACCCCGCCAGCTTCGCCCAGACCACGCCAGCTTCGTCCAGACCCCATCAGCCTTCGCCCAGATCCGTCAGCTTCGCCCAGATCCCGCCAGCTTCGTCCAGACCCCGCCAGCTTCGTCCAGACCCGCCAGCCTTCGTCCAGATCCCGCCAGCTTCGCCCAGATCCGCCAGCCTTCGTCCAGACCCGCCAGCCGTCGCCCAGATCCCGCCAGCTGCATCCAGACCCGCCAGCTTCGCCCAGACCCGCCAGCCTTCGCCCAGATCCCGCTAGCTTCTTCCAGACCCGCCAGCCTTCGCCCAGACCCCGCCAGCTTCGTCCAGACCCGCCAGTCTTCGTCCAGACCCCATCAGCCTTCGCCCAGATCCACCAGCTTCGTCCAGACCCGCCAGCCTTCGTCCAGACCCCGCCAGCTTCGCCCAGACCCGCCAGCCTTCGTCCAGACCGGCCAGCTTTGCCCAGACTCCACCAGCCTTCGCCCAGACCCGCCAGCCTTCATCCAGACCCGCCAGCCTTCGCCCGCCGCAGCCACCCTGTCGAACCCGGACCCACCCACCGACTTGGCTGCTAACACCCGAGCCACTGCCTTCACTTCCCTCTTCACTTTGCCTAAGACCTATAGCCAATACATCAATATCACTTTGAACATGCTTTGTATAGTCTCTGTTGGAAATTTATATGTCAAATGTTGTTGCATGCATATAGGCTCTACCTATTAGTATATAGGATTTTCATATAGGTTATGTATATGTCACTTGAAGACCCTCCTTCCTATAGCTAGCCTTTATCAATAGGAATTTGTTCCCAATATGAACAGTGGGTTGCATATGCCGTTATATGGAGCAGGTGCTCTGATTTTGTTTTGCTTCTCATTTATCGGCTGCATAACCAAATGAGATTAGAGTGTTTTATATATTAGTATAGCGGTATATACTTTGAAAATTCTAATTTGCTCACATACAGTGTTTTACTGTGTTTGTATCAGCTACTGCTTCGGAGACTTAGACTTTCATCCGACTTGTCGAATCTATCTTGCTTCGTTGTTCGATATGGTTTATGTATATATTCAATTGATATATATTGCAATAAACAAATAGTTGATTTATTTAATTGTTTGAATTGTAGTTTGTGTCGTTTTGCATCGTGCTTGTTCGTGTCTCTTATCTATTCGTCTTCGTGCTTCGTCGTCTTCTCTAACCACGCATGGTGAATATTTCATTCATGACTCGATCTATTATGCTATGATAATCAAGTGATAAATTGTTGTTTATGTTAATTTGGATGTTAAATTGATGATTGTTAGGATTGTTGAAGTTAGGATTGTAAATCACTATGCAAGTTAAAAATTTAATATTGTTAGTTTACGACAAACAAGTGTGATACTAAAATTTGTTATTTGATGATTGAATTTGGTTGTTAATATAAGTGAATTTGAATATGAAATTGAAATTGATATAGGATAGTCGACAAAATTTAAATTGGACTATATATGTTGAACTTGACCCCTTTAACTGTTAAATCAACCGCCGCGTAGAAATAGCATTAACTACACTTTGAACCATTGTATGTATGATTGATGTAGAAATGTGATAATAGACACCAAGTGAAACCATAAGATAATAATCTTTAATCTACATGAAACGATAGTGTAGATTTTAGGAATAATTATATTAATTTGCATAAATAACAAATGTAAGTTAATACGATTATTTCGGGATTATTTAATAAAATTGTTAAATTGTTATGTATGGTTGCTATTGCTTGTTTATTTACTTTGACACCATCCCAGTTATCACACTGCAAGTTCCCTTTGCTATGCTTGTTTTATATTGAATGATATTGGGTTGAAATGATAAATACCCATTTAAACAACTTGGCCTAGGATAGAAAATAAAAGTAAGAAGCCCGATTGGTCAACAAAACCATTTTCGAAATTGAAATATATTTTAAATTAAGTAATGAACTTAACAATTTGTTTGGAAATTTAATAACGAACTTAGGGATTTAAGTTGAAATAAATTAACGGATTTAAATTGAAATGGATTAATAACTTACCAAATTGGATAAAATGAATTGAAAATTTAATTGAAATAAGATTTAGGAGCAAGTAAGTTTAGAATTTAATAAGTTAAAGATTTAAAGATTTGTTAGCTTTAGATTCAAATTCAGGCTTTAATTAAATAGATTGAACTTGTTATAAGTTAAATTGAGATTTAGGAGATTTGACTTACTAATTTAATGAATTTAAATTAGGGATAATTTAAATTTAAAATGATTTTAAATTTAATGAATTAATCAAACTAGGACATTGCAAATGTAAATAGACTTCTTTGATTAGAAATTTAATTGAATCGGTAAATAAAACAAATGAAGTTTTGAAAAGGGGAATCTAGTTAATAAAGTTGATTTAATCGAATTTATGATAACAATGGATATAAACATAAAGTGACATGAATAGAATTTGTTTTAATAATTTAAACTAAGTTTAGCATTATATTGAATTCGTTGATTTTGAACTAAACTTAATAAGCGACTTTTAGACCTTATTAAATTGAACTTGAATACTTAATTTTATCGTTAACTCAATTGTTTGAACTTTATATCGTATTTCGAAATATGTTTTAAAATATCTAAAATAAACTGAATCGTGAATTGTCAAATTTTGGAAGTCAAATTTGCACCTTGACTTTTGGACTTTGATTTGTTAAAACGTAAATTTAACCGACCATCGGGTAATAAATACGTAGTTATTAAAGAGACCGGGATCGGAAATAAACATACTCTCTGTCGATACCGAAAACCACTTTAATAACTATTATGCGTGAAGTGTTGATCCAGAACGAAGTGGATGGTTTGGTGAACGCGTTGACTAAAGAAAGAGAACGATATTGGATTACCCCTGACATGACTAAAACAGGAGCCGCGCCGGCCCATTGAGGATCGCCACCTCTAGCGGACACGCTTCTTCGATACCATATCTATTACTTTTGTGATTCGATTTGGGTGCACCCTTTGATTTGGGAGTGTTGTTTCGCGGTGTTGAGATAGTAGCTACTATGCTCAACATCAGTCCGGATCACGCAACTACTAGTATCCTAGTTGGTATTGCCTCATGTACCTTGTCATACTGATTATCCTATTCGCGACCACTACGTTTTGATTTGTACCTTGAGTATATGGATTGCCCTATGGTGACTTCCGGTTTTGTGGAAACTACGGTCTTGTATATGCTTTTGGGAATATAAAATGTGTTAAGGGGAATTATGGTAACGCTTAACGCTATTTTAATATTCTATTTTACTGATTAGACATTACCTACATACCGTATTATATATATAGATAGTTTATCGGATCCTTAGAGATGTTATTTTATTCATCTTTGAGTTATGGACTTTATTTCCTGCAATTGATTATCCTGCATAAGATTTTGAGTCCTGACTCGAGTGTTTCTTTTGTATATGCTCGGGTCAGTCTGAAGCTATCCAGTTTGCTGATCAAGGTTGGTTGAAGATGTTGAAGACTTAGCATTTATCTTTATCACTCTATTTCTATTCCAGTATTGTTGTTCTTGTCTGTTGGACATTTATGTATTTCCTTTCAGTCACTTTATGTTTAGACATTGTTGTATTTCATATAGTAGCTTCATGAACTGCTATTATGACGATGTATTTTCCGCTGCATTATTCTGTGACTGTTCTGTGTCTGTGATGTTGTATTGATTCTCATTTACATTTATGTATATATAATCCCATAATGATTCGTGTTTTGTATTATTTAAGTTGACATGTATGGATTATTGTCAATTTAAATGGTCCAAATATACGGGTTGTTACACGAATACTTTCAGATACGGATAGTGTCATATCCGTGTTCGAAACCATTTTCAAATATCTGCATCAGTAGATATGCACGAATATTGAATAATTATTCTATCTGTTAGCGACAGATAAATCAAGAAACATATATGAATTTTTTTAGATAGTGTTTGATTTTTTATTTTTAGTTTTTCTTTTTCGTCCATTCAAAAGGACACACGACAGATGTGTATTACCGAAAATGACCAATTTAGAAAATGAAGGTAACATACAAAATAGAAAACATTTTTTTCATTTTTTGTGTTTTGAAAAATAACACAAACACGTGAAACAATTCATTATTCCATCATCCTTCTATCCACTTATAAACCAAAAATAGAAAATTTGTTTTTAAAGCAGACATTACCGTAGTTTCACATAAACTTTTTTCAATCGCATTGATTATTAAAGTGTTAAAAATAAACAAATACGATGATGATAAATAGCTTTATAAAGTTGATATGCACTTAGGGTGTATAGTGTAAATTTGAATTTAATAAAACAATAAATAAATATTTTTCATTCTACTAAAATACACATAATTAAAACTATAATCATGAAAATTCCAGATGAATAATTTTCGACTGTGGATGTCTATGTATCCGCATCTGCATCGATGTTTCATATCGGATATTTATTTGCTTTTCTAATATGTGTGCGGACGGATTTTGGATTTTTCGAGTATCCATTGTGAACCCTATTCTATCGTCTTTTACCTGTGCTCATACGATGCACACACATCTTAATGGTTTATTTTTCTTCGTCATCTATTCATAGGATATGATGGATTCATTGTTAATGAATGTGATTTCTTGTGTCACATGAAACAGTAATAAGGAACAAAAAATTGAATTCACTCCAAACCACGAGTACATACTCAAAAATTTTTTATCGAACTTGTCATCTCTACTGCAGTTCAACATCTGATGGTGCAAAAGACCTGAAGCTAGGTGCACAAATATGTACGTAATTTCTTCGGATGGAAGATTGTACCAAGCTATTTATTCTTCCAAATACCAACACTTAATAAGGCATAAATTGATGGTTATTTTTTTCTACAATTATTCAATGTAAGCTAGACAATAGATTTAGCTGACTCTAGCTTTGAGAATTAAGTTTATATGTGGTTGCATTCTTATGAAAAATTTCATTAAAAAAGTATTCAGGGCTATTTATGTTATTTCTCACTTCATTCAGTCAGCATAATAGATTTGTAAATTTTGCTACAAATGATTGAGCAAAGCATCTTAGTATATAAATGTGTAAATAATGACTTTGGGGAAGATAAAGATGAAATCAACTGATTTGAGTCCAATAAATGATAAAAGGACCTAATGATGAAATTAGTTAGTTAATAAAAAGAGAAATAAAACTTATCAATGTTTATTATGATTTTGTCAATCAAAATCTAACCAACTTACCCATTTAGAAATCAAATCGAAGAATATAATTTTTTACTTAGGTATATTAGTAATCATATTAAATGAAACTTGGTTAGTATCAACTATAAATATGTATACTACAAAATATTTCTAAGATAATACAGTGAGCTTTCAATAAATTTTCGCTATAGAATACGGTAACCTGCATTATTTAAAGCTAGACTTATTGCTTAGGTATGTATAGTCAATTTGCAAACATTACATATGAAAATAAAAGAATTTTTTTAGCATGTATTAATCTAAATCTTAGTATTCTGTAGCCCAAAAACCAATAACAAAAAAGTGTCTGAACTGATATCTAACAATAAATGGAAACAAAACATTAATTATGTCCCAACTCAGTACCATCAAACAATACACAACATTAGTATTCAACCTCAATTTGAAAAAGATTACTGGAACTGGCTCCCAAGTAAAAATGGACAATTTACACTGAAGTCAGCATGGAATTAACTAAGATACAAGCATTCAGAACACTTCTGGACAAAAATCATATGGGGTAAGGAATGTGCCCCAAAAATGTCAACATGTGCTATGATGGCCATCCAAAACAAATTGAAAACCAAGGATCCTATTAGCAAATGGAACACATACATTGACCAAAAGTGCAATTTATGCGCAAACCATCAAGAAGACAGAGATCATCTATTTTTCAAATGCCAATACTCTAGTAAGTTGTTGGAATATACCATGAAAAAAAAATGAAATTAGACTTCAAACTCAATTTCAACATTAATCAGACTCTGGAATGCATAAGTAAAAGTAACAAGAAGCAAACTTTAATTAACCAAATCACCAATATTGCATTCACTTCCCTGATTTGGAACATTTGGCGTGAGAGAAACAACAGGATTTTTAGAGGTATTAAGATGCCAACATCGATTAGAAGCATCCTGATAAATTAAGATGTTAAAATGCTTACGCAGTACATAATCAAGGATAGAGAAGTTAGTAGAGAGTCGAAACTTATCTGCAATAACTGGAACATCATCAGCAGTCCATCGAAAACTCAATACCCCCCTGATTTTATCATCCTCTACAGGAAGCCTCTGGGACTTCCCTTTCGAAGCATTTAATGACCAATTGTGTTTCCACATCTAATAGATCCATCTGCTTGACATTTGCTTTTCAACCTTTCTGGCCATGACTTTGTTTTCCCAATCAAGACAGAAGTTCTTTCACGTTTCTATTTAGAAGGATCTGGACTTTCTCCTAGTGTAGGATGGCCTTTTGCTTTGTAATTTTGTTTTATTTACTTTTTTGCTATATACGGACCAAGTTGTTATTACGGATGATTTTGAGTGCATTTTAAACTTTGTTCCAACTCCTCCATCTGTTCAACAACTTGGATCCGTTTACTCTATGTTGTACCGTTAATATATGGAAGTGATATGTACTCTTTTTCCTTGTAAGGTACCCGATTAGGTCAGGGGGGTTACAAGGTTTTAATGAGGCATATCATGGAAATATATGATCTATTATGTTAATAAAGTACATGTTTCTAAAAAAAAAAGAAAAAAAGACTTGTTTGGTTTCATTTTATACTTTGTGTTTTCCATTTTCAACATTCATAACAAAATATGAGGATAATGGAATAAAATATAAAATTGTGGACCATCGCGACGACAGTAAAAGAATAACGGAGGAGATGTTGGGACGGTGTAGAGGATGAATTGTTTTCCATTCTTCTGTCATTTCTTAAAACATAAAAAATAAAATAAATTTGTTTTCTACTTTATATTCAAACGTCATTTTTCAAATTGGTAGCTTTTTAAAAAAACATCCATCGTACGAATGATTTTTGAACGAAAACACAAACAAAAAATATCAAACCAAACTTAACCTAATGTTTCTGAGAATCAAACTAGTCAACCCGTGATTAATTATTGATCCTTAACCAACACAGTGAAGAATAGCGTAAACCTTTTTTCAAGGACGAACCAAAAAAGGGGTATCAGGATTAAACCTTTTAAACTTTCTGAAAAGTCACATAAAAAAGCCACACAATTTTTGCTACGTATATTTAGGTGATTTAGTTGTAGAACGACCTAAAGATACAGGAGGTCGTACATTAATCAGTTAAGAACATAACAAGATTATATTCCCAACACATTCTCAACTTTAACTAGAAGGACTATACATGAATATGCCCATACTAGAAAACGTGGTTCCAAAAGATTATGTATTATATGCAAATTTTAAATTATAAGGATAAGACCTATCACTGGAACAATATTAAAATTATTTATTTATATTGTTAGGAACTAAGTTGATGATGTTTCGATGACAACAACCTTATATAGTTATTATACTTTACTTTATAAAATATATACTAACATTTCCATATATATATATATATATATATGTATGTATGTATATATGTATATAGGAAGTATATGCAGGTATCATCGAAGACTGATCAGTATAAACACTCAAGCATCAAGATGATGATTAGAGATTCAAGATTCAAGACTCTAGAGAATCAAGATTTCAAGATCTCAAGATAAGTGTCTAGTATTTTGTTAAAACTTCATAATAGCACTCTCATCTTTCTTCTAATTTTCTTTTAGGATGAACCCAATTTCTATCGAAACCAGTGGCTTACAAACCCACGACAAGTAGCTTACAAACCTATGACATGTGGCTTACAGACCCACGAAAATCAAAATCATATAAACTACTTTGTACAAGTTCTCGAGGCCTATGGAGGAGCTCTGTAGGAAGGTTCTTGCAATTTCAGTTTGAATAGATTTTTCAAAATGTTTTTAAATCAGTTTTCAAAATGTTTTAGCTTTCAAAATCAAGTTTTCAAAAATGTTTTCAAACTTTGTTTTAGCCTTGAAATATTCCTCCATTCTGGTTTTAAAAACTTCTATTTTTAAAACATCAAAACTTATTCTGATTTTAAATATTACTTATATAATTGACGGTCTATATCAATTATATATATATATATATATATATATTTAAAATAATGTTTTATATTCATTCTCTATCTCAAAATATTGTTTAAAAATTTTATTTTGCTTCAGAGAAGTTTCAACTTGTTTTAAATTCAAATGCTTTTACAAAACAACATCTCTACAATTTTGAACTAAGGGATGTCGACATATGGGGATACCCCATGTCGACATGGTGACAGTTGGATTCAAAATTCAAATTTCAAAAGAAGTGTCCATTCGTCCAAAAACCTTTCGCCAATGGTTATGACTGTTGTGCATCTATATAAAGGCTTCCAAAACGAATTTTTTTAACAACTACTTTCTTATTTTCTTCACTCTTTCTTCTCCACCATTCCATATCCATAAAACTTCATATTTTCAAGATCGTGCCATCATTCTGCCAAATTCTCAATAGGAAATCATTTAGACACTCTCTCTATTTGATTCTCCATCATTCTACTAAAAATCAAAGTGCTACTCGGAGTTATAGGATTAATTTGTATTCAAAAAGTCCATAGAGTCTATCCATTCAAAAGGATTGTTATTAAGAAGTATTAGGGTGATCTTGTGTCCCGTAAATCAAGAGAGTTTACCCCAGACTCGGAGATAGGAGGGTTTCTCAAGGCCTTATAAATTGAGGGTTGTAATTTGGATATTGGCTTATAAAAATCTATACAAGGATATTGCCTTGGTGCAGGACTGGATGTAGGAGGATTCCGAACCAGTATAAAATCCGGTATGTTCTTTCCTTTTACTTGCTTTACTTTACTATTTGCATTTGTTATATGTTTTGCGATCATTCTGTGTTAGAATTCTATTTAGATTTGTGTTGAAAGTTTTAATTTAGTCATATAGTTCATATATTCTTTAAAACACTATTCACACCCCCCCTCTAGTGTTATTTCTGGCTTAAGATCCTTAATCCGCATCCCCAACATATATGTATATTCATGTAATATTAATATAAAAATCTCGATGGATATGAGTATAGTGGCTCGATCAACTAGACCATCGAAATCTATGATCTCGGAAAAACATTGTTGACAAATTGTTCAGTAGTAAACGTTATGATGAAGTCATTTGTTAACTATTCTGGTTATGCTACTTTTAACAGAGTAATTGTTCGAGCATAACTTTTAGTAATACAAAATATTTAGACAGCAATACACATATTCACAACCCGCATACTTAACTTTACTAAGTTTTGCTAATGTATAAATAGAAAGATGAGAAATATAAAAAGCGTAGGATTATCATTACTTCAAAGTAACATTGAGGCATTCATCACATTGAAAGATTGAGCAACAATATAACCCATTTTATTCAAATTTGAAATAGTTACAAGCTCCATTCATATACTTTTCTCACTCTTCTTCAATTCAAGAATGGAGGAACCTTTTGACCTAGACAGAGGAAAATCAATGACTAGTAATTTAGTAAGATGCAGTAAAATAAAAGAATCACTAAATATGAATATCAATATCATTACCACCACAAATGGATCCAGGTGCTATTGGATTCCCACAAAATTTTGCAACATATGCTACTTTCTGCAAACTATATTCATTCCAAGATGCCGCTGGAATATTTCCGCAGCAACATGCCATGTCAGCTGACTTATAAACATTACAACATTCGGGAGATGGGTCGATTTGTGGACCACTAATCAGTACAAACTTTGCACAAAACTGAGTTAGTTTTGTTAAATCTCCATTACAAACTTCAGCATTAGCTTGATAATTTGAGAATTGCATGATCACGATTACTAAAATGATTATTAATTTTAGATTATGAACTGTCATCATGTTAAATACTTCTTTCACTTTTTTATGGTGGAATGAAGGGCTTTACATGGTTTATATAGGGATGTTTGCTAAAGATTTATTAATAAATATAATATTTTGATCTTATCCTCATACAAATTTTTTCTTAAGCATATCTTTGTTCAATTCATTTGAATATTTTTTATTGTTTCAAAGAAAAAGTGATATGATTTTTTATCCCCAAAATATTTATGCCCTTTTGGACCCATAATATCACAACGATCCACATATGGTCAATTAGTTTACAAGTACATTTACAATAATGTACCGAGTAGATATGATTCATTAGGAATATGGAAAGATAATTTCTATTGGAAACAAAATTCATCTCACAATGAATAATAGATAAACAATCATATTTCTTTTTAATAGTAAAATATCTTGCCTTCCTACAATTTGTTTATTGTATTACTACATTTTTGAAAATTTAGAAGAAAAAATTATCCTTGTCTATAGCTATTGGTTTTAAGGACTTTGAATGTTAGGCTCTTATTATATACAAGGAATGACAATCTAGTCCTCAGAATTGAAAGATGATAGAAGAAAAGTCCCTCCCGAAAAAGTTATGAAAATTAGGTCCAAATTTTTAATTTTTAGCTAATTTTCATAACTTTGGCATAACTAGTTAAAAATAATTATTAAAGATTTTACATTGTTCATTTGATATTTTAAAATTTTGATCAATTTTCTAATTTTTTATTATGATTTGACGTAAATTAACAAAATTATAACGACCTTTTTTATGAAATAACATGATTTTTTGTCCATTTAATTATTATCTCATTTAATTTGTTTTCTTTTTTAATTACTATATGTTTGTTGTACTTTTTTAATTTTTTATAACTTTTCAATATTTGAAAAGTAAATCCGTAATTTAGAATGAAACCAAAATTTTGATCGGATTACGTTTTGGTTACGAGCAGAACTAGATATCGGAATATCCGGAATTCCACCAAAACTTTTAACCCCGGTTTATTTGTTTCGGTATAGTACAACTCACGATGAATCAAACGTTATAAAAAAATTGGTCTTGGATTCAACATTAAACTCGAAGCGAGGACCAACTTAGCAATTTTTCAAGTACCAACCACAAGTACCAAGGAATAAAGATAGATAGGATGGAAAAACTTACTGTCTATAAAGCTAAAGATTCATCGTCTACCTATATTTTTGCGTACTAAATTTATGGTTTCCCCATTGGTAGTAAATAGTTATCTATTAAGCGGAGGGAAGAGTACTATAAAGTGATTAATGTAATGTACAAATATGAACTAATATTTCACATAGTATTGGTATGGAACTGGCATTGCTATGGAAAGCAGATGTGGAGCAGGCAGCATAGCAAATGACATCAGAGAAACGAGTGGACCTAGTAATCAGCAATACTGTTTTGATGTTAAGTCTAATTCCTCAACCTACTGTGAATGCAGGTGCCATGCACGTGCTTAGGTGTCTAGACGATTCAACCAAGATGTATGCTTATGCGATGCAGGCTTACGTGATTGATCATGGTTGGATGGACTGACCACCATCAGAACCAACATCTAGAGAAGATGAGTGAAATTCTTTGTTTGATATCTAGTTATGGCTTTTTTGCTTCAAAAATTGTGATGTATTTGTATATATACCATTGGATATGATTTCCATTTAGACTTCCTAATATGACATTAGCTTAAGTTATATCGGATAAAAATATAAATGTGTGTGGTAAATGAATGTTTCATCGATTACATCATTGTTTTTTGGTGGTTTATATTGTTGTTAGTGGTATTATTTTTTTTTATTGAGATACATATGTTTCATTTTCTATTTGGCATTGTCATAATGAATGAATTTTATGTTGAGTTTGAGGGTTGGAAATACAACAAAAATGCTGCAAAATTGCTTCAAAAAAGATATTCGAAAAGCATGAAAAAATTCAAAAATCCTATTTTAAAATGACGTCAATATGACATGGAAAATATGTCACGATGACATCGGAAAAAAGGTGTCGAAAACACCCATCGCGGTAATTTTTGCTTTTCCACACTAGTTTTTCCGACGTTAGAAAAAAAACAATTTTCTGCTATACTGATCCACTTAGGATTGCTTGGTCCTCATGTCGATACTAGAGAATTTTCATTTAGATTTCCACACAAGCGAAGTCCATGGCCTTCTTTCCCATGGGATTTTTAGCATCGAATTCTTCTTCAGTTGGATCCAGGTTAAGAAGGCTCTCTTTTTTTGGTTATAACTCCCAACACATTTCTATATTTCGATAGCTCCTTTGTTGTTTAACATTAACGTGGAAGAAATTTGGTATCCTTACAAGATTTAAAAACAAAAATTATGAGGCAAGATCATACAATAGAATAGAATGAGCCTTATCAACAAAGCATTTACATGTTTGAAAAAAAAAAAGAAAATTTGGCAAAATAAATTAGACACCATTAATAAAAATCACTGTAGACAATTAACCCTAAACCAGCTCAAATCTTCTGTCATAGTTCTGTTAACGAATACTTTCAGATATGGACAGTGTCATATCCATGTTCGAAACCATTTTCAAATATCTGCATCAGTAGATATGGACGAATATTGAATAATTATTCTATCTGTTAGCGGCAGATAAATCAAGAAACATATACGAATTTTTTTAGATAGTGTTTGATTTTTTATTTTTAGTTTTCCTTTTTCGTCCATTCAAAAGTACACACGACGGATATGTATTACCGAAAATGATCGATTTAGAAAATGAAGGTAAAATACAAAATAGAAAACATTTTTTGTGTTTTGAAAAATAACACAAACACATGAAACAATTCATTATTCCATCATCCTTCTATCCTCTTCGCCCTCCCATCCTTCTTTTTTTCATCTTGTCCAAACGTCCATCCATTCTTCTCATATTTGAAATACATATTGAAAACCGAAAATAGAAATTCGTTTTTAAAGTAGACATTACCGTAGTTTCACATAAACGTTTTTCAATCGCATTGATTATTAAAGTGTTAAAAATAAACAAATGTGGTGATGATAAATTTCTTTATACAGTTGATATGCATTTAAACTATAATCATGAAAATACCAGATGAATAATTTTCTACTGTGGATGTCTTTGTATCCGCATCTGCTTCAACGTTTCATATCGGGTATTTATCTGCTTTTCTGATATGGATGCGGACGGATTTTGGATTTTTCAAGTATCCATTATTAACCCTATTCTATCGTCTTTTACGTGTCCTCATATTATGCACACACATCTTAAACATTTATTTTTCTTCGTCATCTATTCATAGGATATCATGGATTCATTGTTAATGAATATGATTTCTTGTGTCACATGAAACAGTAATAAGGAACAAAAAATTGATGCACTCCAAACCATGAGTACATACTCAAAAAGAAATTATCCAACTTGTCATCTCTACTGCCATTCAACATTTGATGGTGCAAAAGACCTAAAGCTAGGTGCACAAATATGTACCTAATTTCTTCGGATGGAAGATTGTACCAGGCTATTTATTCTTCCAAATGCCAATACTTAATAAAGCATAAATTGATGGTCATTTTTTTCTACATTGATTCAATGTATTGATTCAATGTAAGCTAGACAATAGATTTAGCTGACTCTAGCTTTGAGAATTAAGTTTATATGTGGTTGCATTCTTATGAAAAATTTCATAAAAAAATATTCAGGGCTATTTATGTTATTTCTCACTTCATTCAGTCAGCATAATAGATTTGTAACTTTCGCTACAAATGATTTAGCAAAGCATCTTAGAATAATCTGTCTAATTCCATTTTAAATAATTAAATGATGACTTTGGGGTAGATGAAGTCAACTGATTTGAGTCCAATAAATGATAAATGGACCTAATGATGAAATTAGTTAGTAAATAAAAAGAGAACTAAAACTTATCAACATTTATTATGATTTTGTCAATCAAAATCTAACCAACTTACCCATTTAGAAATCAAATCGAAGAATATAATTTTTTACTTAAGTATATTAGTAATCATATTAAATGAAACTTGATTAGTATCAACTATAAATATGTATACTACAAATATTTCAAAGATAATACAGTGAGCTTTCAATAAATTTTGACTATAAAATACAGTAATCTTCTTTATTTAAAGATTGACTTATTGCTTAGGTAGGTATAGTCAGTTTGCAAACATTACATATGAAAATAAAAGATTTTTTTTAGCATGTATCGGTCTAAATCTTAGTATTCTGTAGCCCAAAAACCAAAGACTTGTTTGGTTTCATTTTATACTTTGTGTTTTCCATTTTCAACATTCATAACAAAAAAATATGAGGATAATTGAATAAAATATAAAATTGTAGACCATCGCGACGATAGTAAAAGAACAATGGAGGAGATGTTGGGACGGTGTAGAGGATGAATTGTTTTCCATTCTTCTGTCATTTCTTAAAACACAAAAAATAAAATAAATTTGTTTTCTATTTTATATTCAAACGTCATTTATCAAATTGGTTGTTTTTTAAAAAAACATCCATCGTACGAATGTTTTTTGAATGAAAATACAAACAAAAATTATCAAACCAAACTTAACCTAATGTTTGTGAGATTCAAACTATAGTAAACCCGTGATTAATTATAGATCCTTAACAAACACAATGAAGAATAGCGTAAACCATTTTTCAAGGGCGAACCAAAAAACGGGTATCGGGATTAAACCTTTTAAACTTTCTGAAAAGTGACATAATAAAGCCACACAATTTTTGCTACGTATAATTAGGTGATTTAGTTATAGAACGACCTAAAGATACAGGAGGTCGTACATTAGTCGGTTAAGAACATAACAAGATTATATTCCCAACACATTCTCAACTTTAACTAGAACGATTATACATGAATATGCCCATACTAGAAAACGTGGTTCCAAAAGATTATGTATTATATGCAAATTTTAAATTATAAGGATAAGACCTGTCACTGGAACAATTTTAAAATTATTTATTTATATGCATATTCATATAATATTAAAACAAAAATCTCGATCGATATGAGTATAGTGGCTCGATCAACTAGACCATCGAAATCTATGATCTTGGACAAACATTATTTGACAAATTGTTTAGTAGTAAATGTTATGATGAAGTCATTTGTTAACTGTTCCAGTTATGCTTCTTTTAACAGAGTAATTGTTCGAGCATAACTTTTAGTAATACAAAATATTTAGACAGCAATACACATATTCACAACCTGCATACTTAACTTTACTAAGTTTTGCTAAAGTATAAGCAGAAAGATGAGTAATATAAAAAGCATAGGATTATCATTACTTCAAAGTAACATTGAGGAATTTATGACACTGAAAGATTAAGCAACATTATAACCCATTTTATTCAAATTTGAAATAGTTACAAGCTTCATTCATATACTTTTCTCACTCTTCTTCAGTTCAAGAATGGAGGAACCTTTTGACCTAGACAGAGGAAAATCGATGATTGGTAATTTAGTAAGATGCAGTAAAATAAAAGAATAACTAAATATGAATATCAATATCATTACCACCACAAATGGATCCAGGTGCTATTGGATTCCCACAAAATTTTGCAACGTATGCTACTTTTTGCAAACTATATTCATTCCAAGATGCCGCTGGAATATTTGCGCAGGAACATGCCATGTCAGCTGACTTATAAACATTACAACATTCGGGAGATGGGTCGATTTGTGGACCACTAATCAGTACATACTTTGCACAAAACTGAGTCAGTTTTGTTAAATCTCCATTACAAACTTCAACACTAGCTTGATAATTTGAGAATTGAATGATCACGATTACCAAAATGATTACTGATTTTAGATTATGAACTGTCATCATGTTAAATACTTCTTTCACTTTTTTTTGACGGAATGAAGGGCTTTACATGGTTTATATAGGGATGTTTGCTAAAGATGTATTAATAAATATAATATTTTGATCTTATCCTCATACCACTTTTTTCTTAAGCATATCTTTGTTCAATTCATTTGAATATTTTTTATTGTTTCATAGAAAAAGTGATATGATTTTTTATCCCCAAAATATTTATGTCCCATTGGACCCATAACATCACAATGATCCACATATGGTCAATTAGTTTACAAGCACATTTACAATAATGTACTGAGTAGATATGATTCATTAGGAATATGGAAAGATAATTTGTATTGGAAACAAAATTCTTCCCACGATGAATATTAGATAAACAATCTTATTTCTTTTTAATAGTAAAATATCTAACCTTCCTACAATTTGTTTATTGTATTACTACATTTTCTAAAATTTAGAAGAAAAAATTATCCTTGTCTACTGCTATTGGTTTTAAGGACTTTGAATGATAGGCTCTTATTATATACAAGGAATGACAGTCTAGTCCTGTTAACGAATAAAAAACACTGTAGACAATTAACCCCAAACCAGCTCAAATCTTCTGTCATAGTTCTTTTAGCGAATACTTTCAGATACGGATAGTGTCATATCCGTGTTCATTTTCAAAGCAGACATTACTGTTGTTTCACATAAACTTTTTCAATCGCATCAATTATTAAAGTGTTAAAAATAAACAAATATGATGATGATAAATAGCTTTATACAGTTGATATGCATTTAGTGTGTATAATGTAAATTTGAATTTAATAAAAAAATAAATAAATATTTTTCATTCTACTAAAATACACATAATTAAAACTATAATCATGAAAATACCAGAAGAATAATTTTCGACTGTGGATGTCTTTTAATCCGCATCTGCATCCATGTTTCACATCGGATATTTATCTGCTTTTCTAATATGGACGCGGACAGATTTTGGAATTTTCAAGTATCCATTATGAACCATATTCTATCTTCTTTTACCTGTCCTCATACGATGCACACATCTTAACCATTTATTTTTCTTCGTCATCTGTTCATAGGATATGATGGATTCATTGATAATGAATGTGATTTCTTGTGTCACATGAAACAGTAATAAGGAACAAAAAATTGAATCCACTCCAAACCATGAGTACATACTCAAAAAGAAATTATCCAACTTGTCATCTCTACTGCCGTTCAACATCTGATGGTGCAAAAGACCTGAAGCTAGGTGCACAAATATGTACGTAATTTCTTCGAATGGTAGATTGTACCAAGCTATTTATTCTTCTAAATACCAATACTTAATAAGGCATAAATTTATGGTCATTTTTTTCTACATTGATTTAATGTATTGATTCAATGTAAGCTAGCCAATAGATTTAGCTGACTCTAGCTTTGAGAATTAAGTTTATATGTGGTTGCATTCTTATGAAAAATTTCATAAAAAAATTTCAATGCTATTTATGTTATTTCTCACTTCATTCAGTCAGCATAATAGATTTGTGTCCAATAAATGATAAATGGACCTGATGATGAAATTAATTAGTAAATAAAAAGAGAACTAAAACTTATCAACGTTTATTATGATTTTGTCAATCAGAATCTAACCAACTTACCCATTTAGAAATCAAATCGAAGAATATAATTTTTTACTCAAGTATATTAGCAATCATATTAAATGAAACTTGGTTAGTACCAACTATAAATATGTATACTACAAAATATTTATAAGATAATACAGTGAGCTTTCAACAAATTTTCACTAAAGAATACAGTAATCTGCTTTATTTAAAGATTGACTTATTGCTTAGGTATGTATAGTCAGTTTGCAAACATTGCATATGAAAATAAAAGAATTTTTTTAGCATGTATCGTTCTAAATCTTAGTATTCTGTAGCCCAAAAATCAAAGACTTGTTTGGTTTCATTTTATACTTTTTGTTCTCCATTTTCAACATTCATAACAAAATATGAGGATAATGGAATAAAATATAAAAAATTTGACCATCATGACGACAGTAAAAGAACAACGTAGGAGATGTTGGGACGGTGTAGGGGATGAATTGTTTTCCATTCTTCTGTCATTTCTTAAAATACAAAAAATAAAATAAATTTGTTTTCTATTTAATATTCAAACATCATTTTTCAAATTGGTTGTTTTTCAAAAAAACATCCATCGTACGAATGTTTTTTGAACGAAAACACAAACAAAAAATATCAAACCAAACGGAACCTAATGTTTCTGAGAATCAAACTATAGTCCACCCGTGATTAATTATAGAACCTTAACCAACACATTGAAGAACAGCGTAAACCATTTTTCAAGGACGAACCAAAAAGGGGTATCGTGATTAAACATTTTGAACTTTCAGAAAAGTCACATAAAAAAGCCACATAATTTTTGCTACGTATATTTAGGTGATTAAGTTATAGAATGACCTAAAGATATAGGAGGTCGTACATTAATCGGTTAAGAACATAACAAGATTATATTCCCAAGACATTCTCAACTTTAACTAGAAAGATTAAACATGAATATGCCCATACTAGACAACGTGGTTCCAAAAGATTATGTATTATATGCAAATTTTAAATTATAAGGATAAGACCTGTCATTGGAACAATTTTCAAATTATTTATTTATATGTATATTCATATAATATTAATGCAAAAATCTCTATGGACATGAGTATAGTGGCTCGATCAACTAGACCATCGAAATCTATGATCTTGGACAAACATTGTTTGACAAATTGTTCAGTAGTAAATGTTATGATGAAGTCATTTGTTAACTATTCCAGTTATGCTACTTTTAACAGAGTAGTTGTTCGAGCATAACATTTAGTGATACAAAATATTTGGACAACAATACACATATTCACAATCTGCATACTTAACTTTACTAAGTTTAGCTAAAGTATAAGTAGAAAGATGAGAAATATAAAAAGCATAGGATTATCGTTACTTCAAAGTAACATTGAGGCATTTATGACACTGAAAGATTAAGCAACATTACAACCCATTTTATTCAAATTTGAAATAGTTACAAGCTCCATTCATATACTTTTCTCACTCTTCTTCAATTCAAGAATGGAGGAACCTTTTGACCTAGACAGAGGAAAATCAATGATTAGTAATTTAGTAAGATGCAGTAAAATAAAAGAATAACTAAATATGAATATCAATATAATTACCACCACAAATGGATCCAGGTGCTATTGATTCCCACAAAATTTTGCAACATATGCTACTTTTTGCAAACAATATTCATTCCAAGATGCCGCTGGAATATTTGCGCAGCAACATGCCATGTCAGCTGACTTATAAACATTACAACATTCGGGAGATGGGTTGATTTTTAGACCACTAATCAGTACAAACTTTGCACAAAACTGAGTCATTTTTGTTAAATCTCCATTACAAACTTCAGCATTAGCTTGATAATTTGAGAATTGCATGATCACGATTACTAAAATAATTACTGATTTAGATTATGAACTGTCATCATGTTAAATACTTCTTTCACTTTTTTATGATGGTTGAAGGGCTTTACATGGTTTATATAGGGGTGTTTGCTAAAGATGTATTAATACATATAATATTTTTATCTTATCCTCATACCACTTTTTTCTTAAGCATATTTTGTTCAGTTCATTTGAATGTTTTTTATTGTTTCAAAGAAAAAGTGATATGATTTTTTATCCCAAAAATATTTATGTCCCTTTGGACCCATAACATCACAATGATCCACATATGGTCAATTAGTTTACAAGTACATTTACAATAATGTACTGAGTAAATATGATTCATTAGGAATATGGAAAGATAATTTCTGTTGGAAACAAAATTCATCTCACAATGAATATTAGATAAACAATCTTAATTCTTTTTTATAGTAAAATATCTTAACTTCCTACGATTTGTTTATTGTATTACTACATTTTCGAAAATTTAGAAGAAAAAAATACCCTTGTCTACTGCTATTGGTTTTAAGGACTTTAAATGATAGGCTCTTATTATATACAAGGAATGACAGTCTAGTCCTCAGAATTGAAAGATGATGGAAGAAAAGTCCCTCCCGAAAAAGTTATGAAAATTAGGTCCATATTTTTAGTTTTTAGCTAATTTTCATAACTTTTGCATAACAAGTTAAAAAACCACTTATTAAAGATTCTACATTGTTCATTTGATATTTTAAAATTTTGATATTATGATTTGATGTAAATTAACAAAATTATAACGACTTTTTTTATGAAATAACATGATTTTTTGTCCATTTATTTATTATCTCATCTAATTTTTTTTATTTTTTAATTACTATAAGTTTGTTGTACTTTTTTAATTTTTTATAACTTTTCAATATTTGAAAAGTAAATCCGTAATTTAGAACGGAACCAAAATATTGATCGGATTACGTTTTGGTTACGAGCAGAACCAGAACGGAATATTATCGAAATAATCGAAATTCCACCAAAACTTTTAACCCCGGTTTATTTGTTTCCGTATAGTACAACTCACGATGATTCAAACATTATAAAAAAAAATTGGTCTTGGATTCAACATTAAAGTCGAAGCGAGGACCAATTAAGCATTTTTTCAAGTACCAACCATAAGTACCAAGGAATAAAGATAGATAGGATGGAAAAACTTACTGTCTATAAAGCTAAAGATTCATCATCTACCTATATTTTTGCGTATTAAATTTATGGTTTCCCCATTGGTAGTAAATAGGTATCTATTAAGCGGAGGGAAGAGTACCATAAAGTGATTAATGTAATGTACAAATATGAACTAGTATTTCACATAGTATTGCTATGGAACAGGCATTGCCACGGAAAGCAGATGTGGAGCAAGCAGCATAGAAAATGACATCAGAGAAAAGAGTGGACCTAGTAGTCAGCAATACTGTTTTGATGTTAAGTCTAATTCGTCAACCTACTGTGAATGCAAGTGCCATGCACGTGCTTAGGTGTCTAGACGATTCGACCAAGATGTACGCTTATGCCATGCAGGCTTACGTGATTGATCATGGTTGGATGGATTGACCCCCGTCAGGGCTAGCATCTAGAGAAGATGAGTGAATTTTTTTGTTTGATATCTAGTTATGGCTTTTTTGCTTCAAAAATTGTGATGTATTTGTATATATACCATTGGATATGATTTCCATTTAGACTTCCTAATATGACATTAGCTTAAGTTGTATCAGATAAAAATATAAATGTGTGTGATAAATGAATGTTTCATCGATTATGTCTTTGTTTTTTGATGGTTTATATTGTTTTTAGTGGTATTATTTTGTTTAATTGAGATACATATGTTTCATTGTCTATTTGGCATTGTCATAATGAATGAATTTGATGTTGAGTTTGAGGGTTGGAAATACAACAAAAATGCTACAAAATTTCTTGAAAAAAGATATCTGAAAAGCATGGAAAATTTCAAAAATCCTATTTTGAAAATGACGTTAATATGACATGGAAAATATGTCACGATGACATCGGAAAAAAGGTGTCGAAAACACCCATCGCCGAAATTTTTGCTTTTCCACACTAGTTTTTCCGACGTCATAAAAAAACACTTTTCTGCTATACTGATCCACTTAGGATTGCTTGGTCTTCATGTCGATACTAGAGAATTTTCATTCAGATATCCACACAAACGAAGTCCATGGCCTTCTTTCCCTTGGGATTCTCAGCAGCAAATTCTTCCTCAGTTGGATCCCGGTTAAGAAGGCTCTCTTTTTTTGATTATAACTCCCAACAAATTTCTATAATTCGGTAGCTCCTTTGTTGTTTAACATTAACGTGGAAGAAATTTAGGATCTTTACAAGATTAAAAAACAACAAATTATGAGGCAAGATCATACAATAGAATAGAATGAGCCTTATCAACAAAGCATTTACGTGTTTGAGAAAACAAGAAAAATTGGCATAATAAATTAGAAATCATTAATAAAAAAACACTGTAGACAATCAACACCAAACCAGCTCAAATCTTCTGTCATAGTTCAGTTAACGAATACTTTCAGATACATATAGTGTCATATCCGTGTTCGAAACCATTTTCAAATATCTGCATCAGTAGATATGGACGAATATTGAATAATTATTCTATCTGTTAGCGACAGATAAATCAAGAAACATATATAAAAAAAATTAGATAGTGTTTGATTTTTTATTTTCAGTTTTCCTTTTTCGTCCATTAAAAAGGACACACGACGGATGTGTATTACTGAAAACGATCAATTTAGAAAATGACTGTAACATACAAAATAGAAAACATTTTTTTTCATTTTTTGTGTTTTGAAAAATAACACAAACACGTGAAACAATTCATTATTCCATCATCCTTCTATCCTCTTCGCCCTCTCATCCGTCTTTTTTTCATCTTATCTAAACGTCCATCCATTCTTCTCATATTTGAAATACCTATTGAAAACCGAAAATAGAAAATTCGTTTTTAAAGCAGACATTACCGTAGTTTCACATAAACTTTTTTCAATCGCATGGATTATTAAAGTGTTAAAAATAAACAAATATGATGATGATAAATAGCTCTATGCAGTTGATATCCATTTAGTGTGTATAATGTAAATTTGAATTTATTAAAACAATAAATAAATATTTTTCATTCTACTAAAATACACATAATTAAAACTATAATCATGAAAATACCATATAAATAATTTTCGGCTGTGGATGTCTTTGTATCCGCATCTGCATCCATGTTTCATATCGGATATTTATCGGCTTTTCTGATATGTATGCGGACGGATTCTGGATTTTTCGAGTATGCATTATGAACCCTATTCTATCGTCTTTTACCTGTCCTCGTACGATGCACACACATCTTAATCGTTTATTTTTCTTCGTCATCTATTCATAGGATATGATGGATTCATTGTTAATGAATGTGATTTCTTGTGTCACATGAAACAGTAATAAGGAACAAAAAATTGAATTCACTCCAAACCATGAGTACATACTAAAAAAGAAATTATCCAACTTGTCATCTCTACTGCCGTTCAACATCTGATGGTGCAAAAGACCTGAAGTTAGTTGCGTAAATATGTATGTAATTTCTTTGGATGGAAGATTGTACCAAGCTATTTATTCTTCCAAATACCAATACTAAATAAGGCATAAATTGATGGTCATTTTTTTCTACATTGATTCAATGTATTGATTCAATGTAAGCTAGCCAATAGATTTAGTTGACTCTAGCTTTGATAATTAAGTTTATATGTGGTTGCATTCTTATGAAAAATTTCATAAAAAAATATTCATGGCTATTTATGTTATTTCTCACTTCATTCAGTCAGCATACTAGATTTGTAACTTTTGCTACAAATGATTTAGCAAAGCATCTTAGTATAATTTGTCTAATTCCATTTTAAATGTGTAAATAATGACTTTGGGGAAGATGAAGGCAACTGATTTGAGTCCAATAAATGATAAATGGACCTAATGATGAAATTAGTTAGGAAATAAAAAGAGAACTAAAACTTATCAACTTTTATTATGATTTTGTCAATTAAAATCTAACCAACTTACCCATTAAGAAGTCAAATCGAAGAATATAATTTTTTACTTAAGCATATTAGTGATCATATTAAATGAAACTTGATTAGTATCAACTATAAATATGTATACTACAAAATATTTCTAAGATAATACAGTGAGCTTTCAATAAATTTTCACTATAGAATACAGTAATCTACTTTAGTTAAAGATAGACTTATTGCTTAGGTATGTATAGTCAGTATGCAAACATTGCATATGAAAATAAAGGATTTTTTTAGCATGTATCGTCTAAATCTTAGTATTCTGTAGCCCAAAAACCAAAGACTTGTTTGGTTTCATTTTATACTTTGTGTTTTCCATTTTCAACATTCATAACAAAATATGAGGATAATGGAATAAAATATAAAATTTTAGACCATCGCGACGACAGTAAAAGAACAACGGAGGAGATGTTGGGACGGTGTAGAGGGTGAATTGTTTTCCATTCTTCTGTCATTTCTTAAAACGCGAAAAATAAAATAAATTTGTTTTCTATTTTATATTCAAACGTCATTTTTTAAATTGGTTGTTTTTAAAAACATCCATCTTATGAATGTTTTTTGAACGAAAACACAAACAAAAAATATCAGACCAAACGGAACATAATGTTTTTGAGAATCAAACTATAGTCAACCCGTGAATAATTATAGATGAATATGCCCATACTAGACAACGTGGTTCCAAAAGTTATGTATTATATGCAAATTTTAAATTATAAGGATAAGACTTGTCGCTGGAATGATTTTAAAATTATTTATTTATATGTATATTCACATAATATGAATGCAAAAATCTCTATGGACATGAATATAGTGGCTCGATCAACTAGACCATCGAAATCTAAGATCTTGGACAAACATTGTTTGACAAATTGTTTAGTAGCAAATGTTATGATGAAGTCATTCTTAAGTATTCCAATTATGCAACTTTTAACAGAGTAATTGTTCGAGCATAACTTTTAGTATTACGAAATATTTAGACAGCAATACACATATTGGTAACTTGCATACTTAACTTTACTAAGTTTTGCTAAAGTATAAGTAGAAAGATGAGAAATATAGAAAGCATAGGATCATCATTACTTCAAAGTAACAGTGAGGCATTTATGACTCTGAAAGATTAAGCAACATTATAACCCATTTTATTCAAATTTGAAATAGTTACAAGCTCCATTCATATACTTTTCTCACTCTTCTTCAATTCAAGAATGGAGGTACCTTTTGACCTAGATAGAGGAAAATCAATGATTAGTAATTTAGTAAGAAGCAGTAAAATAAAAGAATCACTAAATATGAATATCAATATCATTACCACCACAAATGGATCCAGGTGCTATTGGATTCCCACAAAATTTTGCAACGTATGCTACTTTTTGCAAACTATATTCATTCCAAGATGCCGCTGGAATATTTGCACAGCAACATGCCATGTCAGCTGACTTATAAGCATTACAGCATTCGGGAGATGGGTCGATTTGTGGACCACTAATCAGTACAAACTTTGCACAAAACTGAGTCAGTTTTGTTAAATCTCCATTACAAACTTCAGCACTAGCTTGATAATTTGAGAATTGCATGATCATGATCACTAAAATGATTACTGATTTTAGATTATGAACTATCATCATGTTAAATACTTCTTTCACTTTTTTATGATGGAATGAAGGGCTTTACATGGTTTATATAGGGATGTTTGCTAAAGATGTATTAATAAATATAATATTTTGATCTTATCCTCATACCACTTTTTTCTTAAGCATATCTTTGTTCAATTCATTTGAATATTTTTTTTTGTTTCAAAGAAAAAGTGATATAATTTTTTATCCCCAAAATATTTATGTCCCTTTGGACCCATAACATCACAATGATCCACATATGGTCAATTAGTTTACAAGTACATTTACAATAATGTACTGAGTAGATATGATTCATTAGGAATATGGAAAGATAATTTGTATTGGAAAAAAAATTCATCTCACAATGAATATTAGATAAACAATCTTATTTCTTTTTAATAGTAAAATATCTTACCTTCCTACAATTTGTTTATTGTATTACTACATTTTCTAAAATTTAGAAGAAAAAATTATCCTTGTCTACTGCTATTGGTTTTAAGGACTTTGAATGATAGGCTCTTATTATATACAAGGAATGACAGTCTAGTCCCCAGAATTGAAAGATGATAGAAGAAAAGTCCCTCCCGAAAAATTTATGAAAATTAGGTCCATATTTTTATTTTTTAGCTAATTTTCATAACTTTGGCATAACTAGTTAAAAAACACTTATTAAAGATTCTACATTGTTCATTTGATATTTTAAATTTTCGATCAATTTCCTAATTTTTTATTATGATTTGATGTAAATTAATAAAATTATAACGACCTTTTTTATGAAATAACATGATTTTTTGTCCGTTTATTTATTATCTCATTTAATTTGTTTTCTTTTTTAATTACTATATGTTTGTTGTACTTTTTTAATTTTTTATAACTTTTCAATATTTGAAAAGTAAATCCGTAATTTAGAATGGAAACAAAATTTTGATCGGATTACGTTTTAATAACGAGCAGAACCAAAACGGAATATAATCGGAATAACCGGAATTCCACCAAAACATTTAACACGGTTTATTTGTTTTGGTGTAGTACAACTCACGATGAATCAAACATTATAAAAAAATTTGGCTTTGGATTCAACATAAAAGTCGAAGCGAGGACCAACTAAGCAATTTTTCAAGCACCAACCACAAGTACCAAGGAGTAAGTTTAGATATGATGTAAAAACTTACTGTCTATAAAGCTAAAGATTCATCATCTACCTATATTTTTGCGTATTAATTTATGGTTTCCCCATTGGTAGTAAATAGTTATCTATTAAGCGGAGGGAAGAGTAGTATAAAGTGATTAATATAGTGTACAAATATGAACTAATATTTCACATAGTATTGCTATGGAACTGGCATTGCTATGGAAAGCAGATGTGGAGCAGGCAGCACAGCAAATGACATCAGAGAAAAGAGTGGACCTAGTAGTCAGCAATACCATTTTGATGTTAAGTCTAATTCCTCAACCTATTGTGAATGCAAGTACGTGCTTAGGTGTCTAGACAATTCGACCAAGATGTACGCTTATGCCATGCAGGCTTAAGTGATTGATCATGGTTGGATGGATTGACCACCGTCAGGACCAACATCTAAATAAGATGAGTGAAATTTTTTGTTTGATATCTAGTTATGGCTTTTTTGCTTCAAAAATTGTGATGTATTTGTGTATACCAATCGATATGATTTCCATTTAGACTTCCTAATATGACATTAGCTTAAGTTGTATCGGATAAAAATATAAATGTGTGGGATAAATGAATGTTTCATCGATTATGTCATTGTTTTTTGTTGGTTTATATTGTTGTTAGCGGTATCATTTTGTTTAGTTGAGATACATATGTTTCATTGAATATTTGGCATTGTCATAATGAATGAATTTTATGTTGAGTTTGAGGGTTGGAAATACTACAAAAATGCTGCAAAATTGCTCCAAAAAAGATATTCGAAAAGCATGGAAAAATTCAAAAATCCTATTTTAAAAATGACGTCAATATGACATGGAAAATATGTCACGATGACATCGGAAAAAAGGTGTCGAAAACACCCATCGCCGGAAATTTTGCTTTTCCACACTAGTTTTTCCGACGTCGGAAAAAAGCAATTTTCTGCTATACTGATTCACTTAGGATTGCTTGGTCTTCATGTCGATACTAGAGAATTTTCATTCAGATTTCCACACAAACGAAGTCCATGGCCTTCTTTCCCTTGGGATTTTCAGCATAAAATTCTTCTTCAGTGGGATCCAGGTTAAGAAGGCACTCTTTTTTTCATTACAACTCCTAACACATTTCTATATTTCGGTAGCTCCTTTGTGGTTTAACATTAACGTGGAAGAAATTTGGTATCTTTACAAGATTAAAAAACAACAAATTATGAGGCAAGATCATACAATAGAATAGAATGAGCCTTATTAACAAAGCATTTACGTGTTTGAATAAAAAAAGAAAATTGGCAAAATAAATTAGACACCATTAATTAAACACTGTAGATGATCAGCCCCAAACCAGCTCAAATCTTCTGTCATAGTTCTGTTAACGAATACTTTCAGATACGGATAGTGTCATATCCGTGTTCGAAAACATTTTCAAATATCTACATCAGAAGATATGGACGAACATTGAATAATTATTCTATCTGTTAGCGACAGATAAATCAAGATACATATATGAAAATTTTTAGATAGTATTTGATTTTTTATTTTTAGTTTTCCTTTTTCGTCCATTCAAAAGGACACACGACGGATGTGTATTACCGAAAACTATCAATTTAGAAAACGAAGGTAACATACAAAATAGAAAATATTTTTTTTCATTTTTTGAGTTTTTAAAAATAACACAAACACGTGAAACAATTTATTATTCCATCATCCTTCTATCCTCTTCGCCCTCCCATCCTCTTTTTTTAATCTTATCCAAACGTCCATCCATTCTTCTCATATTTGAAATACATATTGAAAACCGAAAATAGAAAATTCGTTTTTAAAGCAGACATTACCATAGTTTCACATAAACTTTTTTCAATCGCATTGATTATTAAAGTGTTAAAAATAAACAAATATGATGATGATAAATAGCTTTATACAATTGATATGCATTTAGTGTGTATAATGTAAATTTGAATTTAATAAAACAGTAAATAATTTTTTTCCATTCTACTAAAATACACATAATTAAAACTACAATCATGAAAATACCAGATGAATAATTTTCGACTGTGGATTTCTTTGTATCCGCATCTGCATCCATGTTTCATATCGGATATTTATCTGCTTTTCTTATATTGATGCGGACGGATTTTGGATTTTTCGAGTAACCATTGTGAACCCTATTCTATCATCTTTTACCTGCCCTCATACGATGCACACACATCTTAACCGTTTATTTTTCTTCGTCATCTATTCATAGGATATGATGGATTCATTGTTAGTGAATGTGATTTCTTGTGTCACATGAGACATTTTTTTTTTTGGAAAAAGGTACTTTATAAATGAAACAGAAAGCATATATTTCTTTGATATGCCTCATTAAAACCTTACAACCCCCCTAACCTATATGGGTACCTTGTAAGGAAAAAGAGTACATATCAATTCCATATATTAACAATACTACAAACCCATAACTGGACCAGTCTGTCAAACAGATGGAGGAGACACAAAATAGACAGACTCACTCTCAAAACCATCCGTACGAGCAGCTGGACCCAGAAACAAACAAAGCAAGAACAGTTCTATAACAATTACAAAACAAGACCAAACAAGAAAGCACGACAGTAAAGCAACACAAAAACCAATGTTGCCTTAACTAGAACAAAAGGAAACCAAATCCCCAAATACTCCGAAAATTTTTTCAAACGACAAGATGGAAGAAGAAACATCCGGCACCAAAGGTAGTGAGATCTCTATTGCCACAAGATCTCAAAACATTACACGCTGTAGAAGATTAGGGGGGCCAAAGCTGGGCAGAAGACCTCGGCAGCATGTTGAGATTGATCAAGATAAGTTGTTCTTCTGGATTTAATTCACCATATTGAATTTTATGCTCAATAAGGTGTTTGCTGTCAAGTAGGATGTGCTTGATTCGTAGCTCAAATGGTTGTTCGATTCCATTAAAGACACGACTATTACGTTCTCGCCAAATGTTCCAAACTATGTTGGTGAAAATGATACTAAAAATATTAGCATTGGGAGATTTCACTTGCTCTTGAGCTGAATTGAAAGCAGACAGAGTTGAATTAATATCGAAATTATATGAACTTGTAAGCTTAATCTTAGGAAGAATATCCATAAGGATATTCTTCGAATATGAACACTGAAAGAAAAGATGGTCTCTGTCTTCTTTATGATTGTCACAGAGGACACATTTCTGGTTTATGTTTGGAACCCATTTGCTAATTCTGTCTTTCGTGTTCTGTTTATTATTAATGGCAAGTAAGGAGTTTATAGACATCTTAGGAGCACATCCTTTTTGCCAAATGAATTTAGCCCAGTCATGTTCAACATTTTTGCTTCTAAAAGTATTCCAAGCTGATTTCAAAGAGAATTGGCCTTGATTGCTAGGAAGCCACCACCAATAGTCTTGGTCCATGTGATGATGAATGATAGTTTTCTTTACAGCATTATGTTTTTTCATGGGTATGAAATTAAGGGTTTGTTTCCAATTACCATTCGAGATAAGCTGAGAAACTTGTTTATGGCAGCCATTGAACGTTCTCATGCAATTCCAGCCATATGAATCAATTAAGGAATAGCCTTGTAACCATGGGTCAAACCAGATGTCAGTGTTAACACCATCAACTATTTTCCTGTCTACATAGCCTTTACACCATTGTCTAGCACGAAGTATAGTTTTCCAAGTATGGGAAGCGTTGTTATCTATGCTGATGGTCCAAAAGTTCTTCTTTTTGCAGTATCTATTGTGCATCCATTTTGCCCATAAAGTATTTCCATTTAAGAAATTCCAAAGAAGTTTAGTAGAGGCAGCTGTGTTTAAATCCTCAATTTTTCTGATGCCCATACCACCTCCATTCTTGGTTTTGCATACATCATTCCAATTCATGTTATGTGACTTTGATTTCCACAAAAAATTAGAACAAATAGAATTAATCCTTTGAACAATTGATGCAGGGAAAGGAGAGATTTGAAGCCATAATATCAGCATTGGTTGGATTACATTTTTGATGAGTTCAGCTCTGCCACCTATGTTGAGTAATCTGGTTTGCCAATGATTAATTTTCTTGTTAATTTTGTCAATAAGGCATCCAAAATCTCTAGACTGCAGAGAATTGTTTGAAAGAGGGATTCCCAAATACATGATAGGCAGATTATCAGTTTTGAAGTTGATGATATCTGCTATTTCCTGTTTAAACTTGGCCCCTTTACTAAAAAAGATTTTAGATTTCTCATTATTTAATTCAAGGCCTGTGAATTTTTTCATGTCTTGAAGAATATGGTAAATAGTTTCTACATTGATAATGGATGCTTTGGCCATAATTAAGATGTCATCAGCATACAGTAGGTGGGTAATCATTGGTTCGACTTGGTATACAGGTCTGATGTTTCCCTTAATATATTCTAAATCCAATTTAATGGAGAGGAATTCCATTGCCATAGCAAATAAGTACGGGGACAGAGGGTCCCCTTGTCTTATACCTCTTGTACTATGGATGAGACCATGGGGTGAACCATCAATTAAAACAGAGAAAGTGGGGGTGGATATGCATTCATATATAATATTAGCAAAAATGATAGGGAACCCCATGGATATCAGCATATGATGAATAAATTCTCTGTTGATCTTGTCATAGGCCTTATGTAAATCAATTTTCAAACAAAAATTGCTTGAATTTTTTCTGTTAAAGCTTCTGACCATTTCATAAGCAAGTAATGAATTTTCAGTGATGGCTCTATTGGGAATAAATGCATTCTGATTCATAGAGATTAGATCATTCATAAAAGCTTTCATTCTGTTGCAAAGCAAGTTGGCTAGGATTTTATATGTGACATTGCAAAGAGAAATAGGTCGAAAATCAGTAATATTCTTAGCTTCTGGAAATTTTGGGATAAGGCAGATGAAAGTGTGATTTATTTCTTTGATGATTTTTCCAGATTGCAGAATACCATTCATAGCTTCCCAAATACTAATGTTAATGCTATTCCAGTGGAGTTTATAAAATTTTGAATTAAAGCCATCTGGCCCGGGGAGCTGTTATCATTGATTTGAAAAAGAGCTACTTTAATTTCATCCATTGAAAATTGTATGCACAAATTAGTTTTAGCAGTCTCAGTTAACACTTTCTTGCAAATGATGTTAGGAAATTGTTGTGTGACTTGTGGCAAGTGAAAAAGATCAGAGAAATAAGAAGTAGCTTCATGTGCTAAATTATCTGATGCTGATATCCAGTTACCTTGACAGTTAATTGACCATTTGTTTCTTCTATAAGATTTGGACGTTGAAATTTTATTGTAAAAGAAGTGAGTAGGTCTATCCCCTTTGAGTAACCAATTGATCTTCATTTTTTGCTCATTATCAATGGCAATTCTTCTCATCATTTCATGCAAGGCATCATAACCATTCGAATAAATATGCAGAAGATTAGCATCCAGAGGGTTGCTAATTAATTGGTTATAAATGCTGTTATTATGTTGTTTCAGATTCTCTATCATACTATGCATATTAGGTTTAGAACATAACCACTTTTTCAGATAGCTTTTCACCTGTTTCATTTTGCAGATCAATTTGAACAAGGGACTGCCAGGAGGATTGATATCTATTGCTTCAGAGATGATAGAGTAATAATCAGAGTATGTATGCCATGAGTTCATATATTTAAAAGGTCTGTTTCTATTTCTAAAATTCTGAAATTGAATCAAAATCGAAATAGGAGTATGATCGCTCAACGAATGATTACCAAAATTAATTCCAAAGTTATCAAATTTGTCTATCCATAACGAATTAACAAAAACTCTGTCTATTTTACTGTGGATAGAAAATGAATTACCTCCTCGCCAGGTGAAAAAATTGCCAGTGAATTCAGGTTCAATTAGCTTAGAAACATTTATACAGTCCATAAAATTAGGATTACCATAGGAATTAAATCTACCGCTATTCATTCGTTCATTGTGGTGAAGAATGGAGTTGAAATCACCTGTCACAATCCATGGTAGATTAACTGTATTAGATAGCTTAATGATATCTTCCCATAAATCATTGCGTTTGTCTTCTTCGTTATGAGCGTAAACAATGGTACTAACAACACTAGTGTCATTGACATGATGCAATAAACTGGTAATGTGTTGTTCAGTGGTGTGAAGAATGATAGTAGTCCAAACCAGAGAATCCCAAAGAATAATTATACGACTTTTCTGACCAACACTGTTATGAGACATTTTCCATTTATTATCGACTCTGTCCATAAATCTGTCAATCGCATTAGTGGACAGTTTATTTTCCAGAATTCCTATGAAGGAATACTTATTCGAATTAATGATATTTAAAATTTCTAGTTGTTTGCAGGGGGCATTCATCCCCCGGATGTTCCAGATTAGGAACTCCATTAACAAACATTATTGGGATCGCTACTTTCTTCTTGGGGGGTGGCTTTCCCCGTAGTTTTGGCTTTTTTCGTTTTCTTCCCTTTATTTTTTAATTGAATAACTAAATTTGACCATGCAGGGTTTTCTATAACTTCAGAGTTCGGAGAGGCTTTAAATTCAAAAGGAGTTTCCTCTGGTCTGAGTTTACGAGTTGACTTTGGTTTAGCAACGCATGTCAAATTCGAGTTGCCGGGATCAGTTTGTTGCTTGGAAGGGGAAGCAAAAATTGAATTCACTCCAAACCATGAGTATGTATTCAAAAAGAAATTATCCAACTTGTCATCTCTACTACCGTTCAACATCTAATGGTGCAAAAGACCTGAAGCTAGGTGCACAAATATGTACGTAATTTCTTCGGATGGAAGATTGTACCAAGCTATTTATTCTTCCAAATACCGATACTTAATAAGGCATAAATTGATGGTCATTTTTTTCTACATTGATTCAATGTATTGATTCAATGTAAGCTAGACAATAGATTTAGCTGACTCTAGCTTTGAGAATTAAGTTTATATGTGGTTGCATTCTTATGAAAAATTTCACAAAAAAATATTCAGGGCTATTAACGTTATTTCTCACTTCATTCATTCAGCATAATAGATTTGTAACTTTTGATACAAATGATTTAGCAAAGCATCTTAGTATAATTTGTCGAATGCCATTTTAAATGTGTAAATAATGACTTTGGAGAAGATAAAGATGAAGTCGACTGATTTGAGTCCAATAAATGATAAATGGACCTAATGATGAAATTAGTTAGTAAATAAAAAGAGAACTAAAACTTATCAACGTTTATTATGATTTTGTCAATCAAAATCTAACCAACTTACCCACTTAGAAATCAAATCGAAGAATATAATTTTTTACTTAAGTATATTAGTAATCATATTAAATGAAACTTGGTTAGTATCACTATAAATATGTATACTACAAAATATTTCTAAGATAATACAGTGAGCTTTCAATAAGTTTTCGCTATAGAATATAGTAATCTGCTTTATTTAAAGATAGACCTATTGCTTAGGTATGTATAGTCAGTTTGCAAACATTACATATGAAAATAAAAGATTTTTTTAGCATGTTTCGGTCTAAATCTTAGCATTCTGTAGCCCAAAAACCAAAGACTTGTTTGGTTTCATTTTATACTTTGTGTTTTCCGTTTTCAACATTCGTAACAAAAATGAGCATAATGGAATAAAATATAAAATTTTAGACCATCGCGACGACAGAAAAGAACAATGGAGGAGATGTTGGGACGGTGTAGAGGATGAATTAGAAAGATGAGAAATAAGTATAATTAGAAAGATGAGAAATATAAAAAGCATAGGATTATCATTACTTCAAAGTAATAGTGAGTCATTTATGACAATGAAAGATTAAGCAACATTATAACCCATTTTATTCAAATTTGAAATAGTTACGAGCTCCATTCATATACTTTTCTCACTCTTCTTCAATTCAAGAATGGAGGAACCTTTTGACCTAGACAAAGGAAAATCAATGATTAGTAATTTAGTAAGATTTAGTAAAATAAAAGAATAACTAAATATGAATATCAATATCATTACCACCACAAATCGATCCAGGTGCTATTGGATTCCCACAAAATTTTGCAACATATGCTACTTTTTGCAAACTGTATTCATTCCAGGATGCCGCTGGAATATTTGCGCAGCAACATTCCATGTCAGCTGACTTATAAACATTACAACATTCGGGAGATGGGTCGATTTGTGGACCACTAATCAGTACAAACTTTGCACAAAACTGAGTCATTTTTGTTAAATCTCCATTACAAACTTCAGCATTAGCTTGATAATTTGAAAATTGCATGATCACGATTACTAAAATGATTACTGATTTTAGATTATGAACTGTCATCATGTTAAATACTTCTTTCACCTTTTTATGATGGAATGAAGGGCTTTACATGGTTTATAAAGGGATGTTTGCTAAAGAAGTATTAATAAATATAATATTTTGATCTTATCCTCATACCACTTTTTTCTTAAGCATATCTTTGTTCAATTCATTCGAATATTTTTTATTGTTTCTAAGAAAAAGTGATGTGATTTTTCATCCCCAAAATATTTATGTCCCTTTGGACCCATAACATCACAGTGATCCACATATGGTCAATTAGTTTACAAGTACATTTACAATAATGCACTGAGTAAATATGATTCATTAGGAATATGGAAAGATAATTTCTATTAGAAACAAAATTCATCTCACAATTAATATTAGACAAACAATCTTATTTCTTTTTAATAATAAAATATCTTACCTTCCTAAATTTGTTTATTGTATTACTACATTTTCGAAAATTTAGAAGAAAAAATTATCCTTGTCTACTGCTATTGATTTTAAGGAATTTGAATGATAGGTTCTTATTATATACAAGGAATGACAGTCTAGTCCTCCGAATTGAAAGATGATGGAGGAAAAGTCCCTCCCGAAAAAATTATGAAAATTAGGTCCATATTTTTAGTTTTTAGCTAATTTTCATAACTTCTGCATAACTAGTTAAAAAAACACTTACTAAAGGTTCTACATTGTTCATTTGATATTTTAAAATTTTGATCAAATTTTTAATTTTTTATTATGATTTGATGTAAATCAACAAAATTATAACGACCTTTTTCATGAAATAACATGACTTTTTGTCCATTTATTTATTATCTCATTAGTTTGTTTTCTTTTTTAATTACTATATGTGTGTTGTACTTTTTAATTTTTTTATAACTTTTCAATATTTGAAAAGTAAATCCCTAATTTAGAACGGAACAAAAATTTTGATCGGATTACGTTTTGGTTACGAGCAGAACCAGAACGGAATATTATCGGAATAACCGGAATTCCACCAAAACTTTTAACCCTGGTTTATTTGTTTCGGTATAGTACAACTCACGATGAATCAAACATTATAAAAATAAATCTTGGACTTAACATTAAAGTCGAAGCGAGGACCAACTAAGCAATTTTTCAACTACCAACCACAATTACCAAGTAATAAAGATAGATAGGATGGAAAAACTTACTGTCTATAAAGCTAAAGATTCATCATCTACCTATATTTTTGCGTAATAAATTTATGGTTTCCCCATTGGTAGTAAATAGTTATCTATTAAGCGGAGGGAAGAGTACTATAAAGTGATTAATGTAATGTACAAATATGAACTAATATTTCATATAGTACTGCTATGGAACTGGCATTGCTATGGAAAGCAGATGTGGAGCAGGCAGCATAGCAAATGACATCAAAGAAAAGAGTGGACCTAGTAGTCAGCAGCACTGTTTTGATGTTAAGTCTAATTCCTCAACCTACTGTGAATGCAAGCGCCATGCACGTGCTTACGTGTCTAGACGATTCGACCAAGATGTACGCATATGCCATGCAGGCTTTCGTGATTGATCATGGTTGGATGGATTGACCACCGTCAGGACCAGCATCTAGAGAAGATGAGTGAAATTTTTTGTTTGACATCTAGTTATGGCTTTTTTACTTCGAAACTTGTGATGTATTTGTATATATACCATTGTATATGGTTTCCATTTAGACTTCCTAATATGACATTAGCTTAAGTTGTATCGGATAAAAATATGAATGTGTTTGATAAATGAATGTTTCATCAATTATGTCAATTTTTTTGGTTGTTTATATTATTGTTAGTGTTATTATTTTGTTTAATTGAGATACATATGTTTCATTGTCAGTTTGGCATTGTCATAATGAATGAATTTTATGTTGAGTTTGAGTGTTTGGAAATACAACAAAAATGCTGAAAAATTGCTTCAAAAAAGATATCCGAAAAGCATGAAAAAATTCAAAAATCCTATTTTAAAAATGACGTCAATATGACATGGAAAATATCTCACGATGACATCGGAAAAAAGGTGTCGAAAACACCCATCGCGGGAATTTTTGCTTTTCCACACTAATTTTTCTGGCGTCAGAAAGAAAAAAATTTCTGCTATACTGATCCACTTAGGATTACTTGGTCTTCATGTCGATACTAGAGAATTTTCATTCAGATTTCCACACAAACGAAGTCCATGGCCTTCTTTCCCTTGGGATTTTCAGCATCAAATTGTTCTTCTGTTGGATCCAGGTAAAGAAGGCTCTCTTTTTTTGATTATAACTCCCAACACATTTCTATATTTCGGTGGCTCCTTTGTTGTTTAACATTAACGTGGAAGAAATTTGGAATCTTTACAAGATTAAAAAACAACAAATTATAAGGCAAGTGTTTGTCGATGGAAATTCTATCGGATTAGAAAACCGTCGAACGAATTTAGAAATAAAATTTATACCGCAAGCGCACGGTGTACGAATGTAGCACGCGGCGAATACGGGTCGATCCGCAGGGAATTGATGATTTTAAAATTCTATTCAATCAAATTATACCAAAGTCGAAGAGGATTTGTTAACTAGAAATTATGAGGCTAACACTAGAAAATGTGATTCAAAAATTATTAGACTAAAGAACAATTTAGAGGCAAATCCACTCTCAAATTTTGTAAATCAACAAACACATAATTTATGATCTCTAACTTTGATATTATGTGAAATAATCACTGCATTTATCATAAGTATGGTTTGTTTATGTTATTAGTTAACATAACTCAAACCATCAAACTGTAATACAACAATTATACCACTTACAATTCTCATGAAAAAGAAGCCGAAGCAAAAACTATTTTAAGTATGATCTATTTACTATTGTAACTAGTAACATAGATCATCAAATTTCATTTTTACTTTCATTTCATAATCAAAAATTAATTAGCAAATGTTGATGTAAATTGTGTTTATGTTGAGTAAGAATACCTCATTTGCATAAGCAATATAAGCTATCAAACTCACTTGTATAAACTTACATCAAAATTCACATTCAAGAAGCATAAACAAAGAGATCATACATCATAAAAATGTTGAAATTACATAAAGTTAGAGAGCTTCATCACCTCTAAATTGAAGGGGTTTAGCTACTCATTTGTGGCCTTGAAGCAACACAAACAAATTTCAACATTAAAAAGAAAAGAGAATAGAAAATAAGCAAAGAAAGCAAAAGAGATTAGCTACTTACTACTTGCATAAATGTAAATCTAAGTTATGAACATAAAGGAAAAGAGAGCATAGAAATGAACATTAATAATAAAACAAAGAAAAGCATGTAGAAAAGAGAGAAGAAAGAGGCTTGGAAGCCATTTTTATTTCATAGAACATTGAGCTTACACTTTGATTTCTTAATTTCCTAAGTAAAATGAAAGAGTAGATGATAGTTTCATATACATAAGAGGGCTGTATATACATGCATAAAACTCTAATTCTATTTTTAGGGCTACCTAAAATGCCTTTTAGGAAGTGTGGCCAACAAGTAACCATTAACCACTAATTAATCCATCATTTGTTTTGCATGAAGCTTTAACCTCCACTTAGTTGTCCATTAGCTCCAAATTGTACTTTTAGGTAAGTGGGTGGGGTCCTCCATGTTCATGGCTTGAATTATTTCCCTCTTCTTTCCTTTGTATTCATTTGTGCATGCATATATCTTCATATAAGCCTCTTCCATATGCATCCAAATTCCTATAAAATTATCAAAAAATGTCCAAGTAAAAATTCTTATATTGACACATGCACAAAATGACCGTTTTCCCCTGAATGAAGATGAAAATATGATGGTTGGAAATAATTGAATTTTGGTTTTAAACATGTTAAAATGCCCAAATATGATGATTATTTAAATAAAAAAAGATAAAATACGGATGTAAATATATGCACAATTACGTGCATATCAAATACCCCCACACTTATCATTTTATTCGTCCTCGAATAAAGGAAAACTAAGATAAATCCGTTTTCATAGGGAGCACGATTGCATTGAGCGTATGCAACAAGCCGTTAAACCTCTGGCTGTCCCCAGTAGGACGAGTGTTGTCTCGTGAGGGTTTTCAACAGATACTACCCACAAAATCCAAATGCAGGATGAAAATATTTACAAAATGCAAGATTTATTCATAAAGAGATGAATGCGAGTTTTTGAAATATTTACAAATGAAGGATTTATTTTTAAATTGACACGAATAAGTTAAATACAAGTTTGGTCATTGTCTTGAAAATTTTACTCGTCAAAATTTCCAATGAAAATCAAGTTGTCATAACAGATAGACCATAGTTTGGCTAGTTGTTTCGGTTGATAACACAATGTAATTATGAAATGGATCCTTAGTTGATTATCAAAGTTTATTAAAGTGGTATTTTCATTTCTTTTCAATAACAAGTTAAATCAAACAAGTTAAAATAGTGCTAGGATTTCAATTGCTTCCTCTCTCATTATTTCCAAGAAAAATTACACACCTAGCTCAGGTAAACTGATGCCAGATATACCACCCATGCACTGCCTTTCGGGCTTATGTGACGGGAGTACAGAGCATGGCGAGTGCACACACTTTCGTGCATACACCTATCGACCGTAGGTGGTTTTTATTAAGTCTGTTATTTTTTTGGGTATGTGTTCCGTAGATAGATAATGGTGAGGACTTTTAAATGAGTATGAAATCACATAATCAAAGATTCCAAGTAATTCACCCATGCATAACCGTGTGGACTTTTAAATGAGAGTGAATACTTTAGATGTTATTATTTTATATTTTTTTATGCATTTTTTTTATGAGAGAGAGAGAGTTTTGGAAAACCATCTTAGCACCATTTAACTTATAAGACGAAAATGTTATATCCTTACTTTAAATTTACCACTTTTTAAAAGATTTTCAATTAGAACATACTTCATAATTAACATAGATGAACCTTCCTATATACTAGTAAAACCATTGTTATTTGTATTCAAACTTTATTTTTATTTTTTGTTAAGACAAATAAATTTTCAAAAATTTCAATTTATTAACCAAAACTTATACTTATCCCATAGTGTTTCTTCAAAAATAAATCAAAATGGTATAAAGAAAATGTTTTTTGAGATTTAGGAGTTTTGAGATTTTTTTTTTGAAGAAAATGAAAATTCAAAAATGCCATGAAAAACTAAAGAAAATATGAAAATGAGACACCCCCCACACTTAAATTTGACTGTGTCCCCACAGTCGATGCATGATATAATGAGTGTAACGGGGAAAAATATGTACATATTTACAAAATGGGGTTAACATTCTTACTAGACGTAGCTTGGCTCATGAAGGATCATGAGCTCCTCCTTTTGGTTACCGGGAAATTCCAAGAAGGGTTTTAACCGATGACCGTTGACTTTGAAAATCGATCCATCCTTTGGGTTTTCTATTTCTATGGCACCATGTGGAAAAACAGTTCGTACCACAAATGGTCCAGTCCACCTTGATTTAAGTTTCCCAGGGAATAAATGAAGTCTCAAGTCATAAAAAAGAACATTCTGGTTAGGCGAAATTTTTTTCCTTAGGATTGACTTGTCATGAAAAACTTTGGTTCTATCTTTGTAAATTTTCTCATTTTCATACGCGGCATTCCTAAGTTCTTCTAGTTCGTTGAGTTGTATTTTTCGATTTTCGCCAGTTTTTCATGATCCAAGTTTTAGTTTTTTATTGCCCACAATGCTTTGTGTTCAATTTCAACGGGTAAATGACAAGCTTTACCGTAAACTAAACGAAATGGGGACATCCCAAGGTTAGTTTTAAAAGCAGCACGGTAAGCCCAAAGGGCGTCGGTCAATTTCTGAGACCAATCTTTTCGATTTTTATTGAAAGTTTTCTCCAAGATTTGTTTTATTTGTCGATTTGAAACTTCAACTTGGCCACAAATCTGAGGATGATACGGAGTGGATAACTTGTGGGTTATCGAGTATTTTTTCATTAAAGTTTCAAAAGAACAGTTGCAAAAATGGGTTCCGTTATCACTGATTATTGTGCGAGGTGTGCCGAACCTCGAAAAGATGTTTTCTTTGAGAAATTTCACAACAATTCTATGGTCATTGGTTTTGCAAGGAACAACTTCGACCCATTTTGAAACGTAATCGACAGCGAGAAGGATATACAAGTTTCCAAAAGAATTTGGAAAAGGTCCCATAAAGTCGATACCCCATACATCAAAGATTTCGATCGTAAGAATGGGTTTAAAGGCATCATATCTCATCGAGAAATTCGTCCAAGCATTTGAGATCGATCACAAGTTTTACAAAGTTCAAACGAATCTTTGAAAAGAGAAGGCCAATAGAAACCACACTGAAGCACTTTTTCCGTAGTTTTTCGAGGACCGAAATGTCCACCGCACGCTTGATCGTGGCAAAATGAAAGAACACTCCGTATCTCATTATCCGAAATGCAACGTCGGATGATTTGGTCGGGGCAATATTTGAACAAGTATGGATCGTCCCAGTAGAAATATTTCACTTGGGACATGAATTTACATTTGTCCTGTTTGGACCAAGATGAGGGAGTTTCTTTAGTGACTAAGTAGTTCACTATATCAGCGTACCATGGATCGATAGAAATCGAAAGAAGTTGTTCATCGGGGAAGTTTTCATTGATCGGCAATGAAGATGGTGCATTCGGAAGACGAGATAAGTGATCAGCTATGACATTATCGGATCCCTTTTTGTCTTTGATTGTAAGGTCAAATTCTTGAAGCAAAAGGATCCAACGGGTCAAACGGGATTTAGCATCCTTTTTAGCGAAGAGATATCGAAGCGCAGAATGGTCAGTGTAGACCGTAATGTGTGAACCTATCAAGTACGGTCAAAACTTTTCAAGCGCAAAAACGACAGCTAGAAGCTCTTTTTCGATTGTTGTGTATTGAGTTGAGTGTCGTTCAAGGTCATACTCGCGTAGTAAATGACATGAAGGATCTTGTTGATGCGTTGTCCCAAGACAGCACCAACGGCAAAGTTCGAAGCATCACACATTATTTCGAAAGGAAGATCCCAATTGTGTGCGCAAATGATTGGGGCAGAAATGAGTTCGCTCTTAAGACGTTCAAAAGAAGAGATAAAATCAGAGTTAAAATCGGAAGGAACGTCTTTCCCAAGAAGGGTCGTCAAAAGACGGGCCATTTTGCTAAAGTCTTTCACAAAACGACGGTAAAAGCCAGCGTGTCCTAGAAATGATCGAATGTCCTTAACAGATATAGGAATGGGTAGATTTGTAATGACATCGATTTTGGCTTTGTCTACCTCAATGCCTCTATTTGAGATGATATGTCCAAGGACTATGCCTTGTTTGACCATAAAGTGGAATTTTTCCCAATTCAAAGTCAAATGTTTTTCTTTACATCGATTCAGAACCAACTCGAGGTGATGTAAACACTGGGAAAAAGAATCACCAAAGATAGAGAAATCGTCCATAAAAACATCTAAAAAGCGTTCAATCATGTCGGAAAAGATGCCAACCATGCATCGTTGGAAAGTCACAGGAGCGTTACATAGTCCGAATGGCATACGTCGATAAGCAAAGGTACCGAATGGACATGTGAAAGTTGTTTTCTCTTGATCTTCGGGAGCGATTGGAATTTGGTTATAGCCAGAATAACCATCAAGGAAGCAGTAAAATTCATGGCCGGCTAAACGTTCGAGCATTTGGTCGACGAAAGGAAGGGGGAAGTGATCCTTACGTGTTGCGGCATTTAGTTTTTGATAGTCAATGCAAACACGCCAACCTGTTTGAGTACGAGTTGGAATAAGCTCGTTTGATTCGTTCTTGACAACGGTTAGGCCAGATTTTTTCGGTACAATGTGAATTGGGCTAACCCATGAACTATCAGAGATTGGGTAAATGATTCCATTGTCAAGAAGTTTAAGAATTTCATTACGCACCGCATCTTTCATTTTTGGATTAAGCCTTCGCTGCGCGTCACGAGTAGGCTTGGCATCGTCGATTAAATGGATGCGATGTTGAACAAGAGTGGGACTAATTCCCTTTATATCGGAAATCGACCATCCAATTGGTTCTCTGTTTTTCGAAAGAATAGAGAGTAACGAGGTTTCTTGATCAAGAGAGAGAGAGTTGCGGAAATTATGACCGGTAACGTTTTGTCTTCACCTAAGTATGCATACTTAAGGTGATCGGGAAGTGGTTTGAGGTCCAACTTCGGGAGTTTTTTGATCAAAGAGTTGGATCGAGATTCGGACTCATCTTGAAGCGATTCAAAGGGAAGAGTGTATTCAATCTCGTTGGGAATTTTGGGAAACAACTTTTCGTACTCGGCTTCGCGTTCATTATTAAGGTCAAGTGTCTCATTTTAAAAGTTTTCATGAATGGCACTAACTTCCAACGTTTTGTTATGAGGTTCATTCGATTGGCTTTCAAGATTGGAAATGTTAAGATCCAAAGTCATGTTTCCAAAAGAGATTTTCATTGATCCGTTACGACAATTGATTAAGGAATTTGAGGTGGCTAAGAATGGTCGGCCTAAAATCAACGGAATTTGAATCGAGGGATTCGTCACGTGTTGTGTTTCGAGAACGATAAAGTCAACGGGGAATATTAATTGCTCTACTCGAATGAGCACGTCTTCGATTTCTCCCACGGGCTTCTTAATGGAACGATCAGCGAATTGAAGCGTAACTTTCATGGGGTTTGAGCTCACCTAAGCCTAATTGTTCGTACACGGAGTATGGAATCAAGTCGACACTAGCGCCTAAGTCTATCAAACATTTGTTAATCATCTTGTCTCCAATTGTACACGAAATCTAGGGCAGTAGGATCTTTGTAATTAACGGGCATGTATTGGGACAAGACTTCACTCAAACTAGCGGCTAAGAAGACTTTTTTGGGCACTTGAGTGTGTCGCTTTTGGGTGCACAAGTCCTTAAGAAATTTCGCGTAAGTGGGGACTTCCTGAACGATGTCAAGAAGCGGGATGTTCACTTTTACTTGTTTAAAAATTTCCCACATCTTTTCCATTTGGTCCGAGTGCTTCTTTAGTCGAAGACGATGTGGAAATGGAACACGATACTCGGTAGGCGGGTCTACTCGATTAGAAAAAGAAGAATTTTGATTGTCGTTCGATTCGACGTTTGGCTCCATGTTCTGTTCTGAGTCGTCGTTGTTTTAGAAGTGTCGAGAAAAGTTTTCGGTAAATCATTTGGATTAACGACTTGATTATCGATTTGTTTACCAGAACGGAGAGTTGTGATAGCATTCAACTAGGTGACGTTGCTATCTTGAACAACTTGGGCTTGATTTGAATTTGCGTTTTGATTTATGGGATTTAGAAGGGGATGGCTTGGGAATGTTCCTCGTTCACGTTCACTTAAAGATGTGGCTAATTGACTTATTTGCATTTCGAGTTTTGCAATTGATTGGTTTGTGTTTTGCATATACAAAGTCAATGAATTTTGCAAATTGTTGTTTGATTGAAGGCTTTGAGTAGTTGCCTTACCATCGTTTCAAGAGTTTTCTCGAGTGAAGTTAAACGTTTATCGTCTTGGGGAGAATGACCAGAATTTGTTTGAAAATTTGATTGTTGTGGTTCATTATGGGATGGACCCGCAAAGTTTGGTTGAAAATTGTTGGGCTGAAAGGGAGGATTCGAAACATTATTCGGAAATGCTTGAAAATTGGGACGAATCGTATTCGTGTTGGGATTGTTTTGGCTCCACGCAAAATTCAGATGGTTTCTCCAACCAGGGTTGTACATTGGAGAAAACGGGTCGTTTTTGGCTTTATTGAAAGCATTGATTTGTTCGATAGAGTTGGGACATTGATCGGCTATATGATTAGGATCATTGCATTTATAACACATCGGTTGGGAAGCTTGGTTCATTTGATTCGATGAGAAAACGTTATCGAATTTTTTAATCATTGCGTCGATCTTAGCTTCCAAAGCAACAGAAGATCTTATCGAGTGTGCACTCGATCGTGAGTAGATTGATTTTTCGTTCGAGCGTTCCCATTGGGACGACTTTTCAGCGAGGTTTTCAAGAAATTGCCAAGCATCATCATGACGTTGGGCAAGAAAATTGCCTTGGCACATTGATTCGACCATCGTTCGTGTAACATCCTGCCTTTTCGCATGATTTAAACAGACACACGTGCCGATTCAAACCATACGGAAGGGCGGATTTTTTTTTATGGGGTAAATAAGAAAAAACAGAGAAGAAATAAACAAATAGAATCTCACAGCGGAAGGATAAAATATAATAAGAAAATATACAGTTTTATAAAACTGTTTACAAACATTTATATAATACATATCAGAGTTACACATACCAATAACAATGCAGCGGAACAGTGTGAGTGTAGTGCAATACTATAAATAATAATAATACAAATTCTTCGTCTTCGTCCTCCAAAGCTATGTCTTCGATCCTGAAACGCTCGGACTGACCCGAGCGAATTTGAAAAGACAAAAACACTCGAGTCAGAACTAAAAGATCTTATGTGAGTTAAATTAACAGAAATAAATATGAGTGCAATAACTCAAAAGATGTTCGGGATTTACATCTCTTAAGGATCCGTTAAACTATTTACTATGTAGTATATTTCGCTATTATAATAGTGTCTATTTATAAGATAAACATACTTTTAAATAGCATTAAGGCTTTACATTTTCCACCTTAACACGTAATAGTCCCAGTAGTCCATCCAATATCATAGTCCCTCCTGATCGGGAAGCCACCAGAGGATACCACACGGGCTACGGGAGAAATCTAAACTCGTACAAGGCTCGGTATGGTAGGTGACACGGCACAACTAGGCAATGCCAGGTTAGATATACCAATTACGCTTCCGGGCCGATGGTAACGCGTAGCCGCAGCTACCGCCCACCTCGGACAATCTCCCCCAAAATCAAAGTAAAAGTGGCCACTAAATCAATCTAAAGTCAAAGTATAATATCGAAGAGGAGTGTCCGATCAGAGGAATGACCTCATTAACCCGTCAATCGCTCCTGTTTTAGCCACCTTGTGCCAACTCACGGGAGTTGGGTCCACGTATTTACCTTACAGGAAACGTCGCCACCAACCTACTTCATTCTGGAATCTCCACCGCGTACACGGTTAGTCAAAGTGGTTTTCGGTATCGACAGAGAGTATGCCCATATCCGATCCCGGTCTCTTTGCCAACCCATCGTTATTATAACACCGCGGTCATTTAAAAATAGTTTATACTTTAAAACCAGAATAAACATTTCCATTTCAAAACCATGAATACGATATCGTTTCAAAATCCAAAACCATATTTTATCACTTATCGCAAATAAAATTTTATTCCAAAATCATAATGCTTTAACTTCATAACGTCTGAAAATCAAATATTTTCAAAGCATAATATTTTGAAAATCATAATTTAAAACCATAACTTCTAAAAACATGAATGGTTTGGACATTCAACGGTATATGAATTAAATGGTTTAACTTAAATGTTACTTTGTAAAGAAAATAGTTCTCATGGCTTTACAAATACATTTCTTTATTAAAGTCTAAACCAAAATTTATATTATCTCTCTCAAGTTCCAAAACCACTTCAATTTATATATATATACGTATATCCATTTGGAGTATTAATATTTCAAACTAAAGTTGGATTTTATTCTTTCAACAAATCGAATGTTCTATTAATTTGTCTTGAATATTCACATAAAATCCATAAATAAATAAAACTCCAATTTCTAGTAATAAAATATATATATATTTTTCAATTCAAATTATACTAGAATATTCATTTCAATTTATCTTGGGAAAAATCCAATTATAAATATCATATCTTAAAATTTCCAAACTTAACATTTAAACATATGATATAAATTATCAAACTCCATTTTCTTAATTTTTTTTTTCCATTTTTAATAAAGAGATTTATACACCTTTTAATTTCAAAATTTTCAACTTCATATGTATATATATGGAAGAATAATATTTATACAACATAAAATTTAAGATTATTATAAACCGTATTCCATCCAAACCATAGAAATCTCATTAAAATAGTTATATATATAGACCGCGGTGCCTGTATATAATTTTCTATCCTATGGCCAAGTGATACGGATATTTATCATTTCAATCCGCAATTTAAAAGATATAAATTTTTGCGGTTGTATATCATTTCAAACCACAATCCCGAATGAAATGAAATATGCATGATAATTTTGAATTTAATGATACACAAATAAAACATCCATTCATCAACATCATCCATCATCCAATCACAAACATCAATCAATACAAATCAATAACAATATATATTTGATAATATATAACAAGTAATAACTGGCAATTTTATTCAGATTAAATTTAACAACTATTAATCCAACAGTTTATATTCAGTAATAATCTATATAACTGTTAACTAGCAGTTTATAGGCAAACACAAATTCTAACTGTCAATAAATAAATGAAATTAACAGTTAAATTCAATAAATGCAATTCAACAAATATGAATGAAATAAACATGCCAAATATTCATAAATAAATTCTATTCATTTCTAAAATTAATTTAACAAACATAAAAGCTTCTAGAAGTTGTGAGTGGGTTAAAACACTCACCTTTTGAATTTAAATCGAATTTAAACCCGATTTAAACCCAAAAATTCGCCCGTCTCAGAATTCGTCCAAACCAGCGTCATCAACTCCGGAATTTCAGTACGATCCTAACAAAAAAAATCGCGCATGAAACGGAGTTCGTATGGGGAAGTTATGCCAAAAATTGCGATTGAATTCAAAATTAAAAATAAATAGAAAACGACACATATTCACCTACATAAGCCACGCATCCCTTTCACGAACAGGCAACTCCACGCGCACGCACTTCACAGAGAACCGTTCGAACCCATCCAAAGCCCTTGACCGAGACTTTGACCACAAATCTAGCTCGCCTCCGACCACCGTTGGACCCAGCGCCACCACCATCGTCTTCAGCTCGCCGAGCCGCTCCTTCTTATGCCCCTGCGCCTCGCCCAAGTGGCCTCTAGAGCCGGCCGCCGCCCCTTCTATCCAACCCTAATTGAATTTTAGGTGAACATCTGACCGTTATCTCTCCCCAAAAATTATATAGATGCACTCCCCTCGGTCCGCTCCACAAAACCCAGAAACAGTTTCTCCATCCGACGAAGTTTTGTGCGACGATGATGAACGGTTTTGGGGCTGTTTGAATTTATTCTGGATGAACGACAGCTCCAATTGAAAAACGAATTGCACCAGTAGATTACGCGTATCGAAAACATCAACATATATTTTTTTGAGAATTTTCAGAGGTATTTGAATTTTCACTGAATTTTGCAATTTGAAATTGGATCTGAGATGTATACATTGAGGAAGAAAGAAGGTTGAAGAAAATGAACGTACAGCAAATAGACAATAGGGTGAAGCTAGGGTTTATGATCGCATATATATAGACAAATAGAAGAAGGCTAGGTGGGTACGGATAACGAACGCGCTAGACGGTAGTTGGCCCAAAAAGCCCGTTCTGACCCCGGAACGAAATTTATCAAACCCATATATCCAGATAGGTATTTTAAAATATTCTGAACGCGATGGAAAAAGTTTCACGACCAAATTCGATCGTATGAAGAAGTTATGCTGAAAACAAGATTTCCAAATTGATTTCAAATTGATTTTTAATAAAATCGATTTCAAGGCGTTTCGCGTCCGTACGATCAAACGACAAGTCCGATCGATACGAAACTTGAAACCCTATAATAATTCACCGATACGGATCCGATGAAACTAGTTTCGTCGAAATCCGAGTCCGTGCCAAAAATGGCTATTTTTAATATTTATTAAATAAATTAAAATAAATTATAAATCCAGTTTTTATGTTTCAACTTCTAATATTGGCCAAATTTTGTGACTTATATAATTCAAACAATCCCAAATGGTTTTCCAAGCTTGGATGTGAATTAAAATTTATAAGTATATCAATTTTGCAGTGTTAATCTCTGCGTTTCCTTATTATTTGGGAATGATAAATTTTATTCGCAAAACCCAATTATTAAATCATATACTTTTATACTCTCATCTTAAATCTAATTAAATAAATAACTTGATTTCCATTTCAACTCATTTTTTAATTGCAATTAACCTTTTTACCATAAATTAAAAATCCCAAATTAAAAATAAACTTTTATTTCCATTTCCTTTTTCTCAATTTGTTTATTAATTCCCATCCAAATGAATTCAACATTATGAATTTGATAAATTTATTAGATTTACTTCCTTTCTATATTTCTAAGTTATCGTTGTCAATATGAACATTAGTTTAAGATTTCACTCAAATGTTTACCAATTCAAATCTAAACTCAATAACGTCCTAATTAACATTAGAATCCGTTTTATTATGCATAAATTCTAAATTTTATTGACCCGAATTTTCTTCTTTTCATTCCATATTAATTGTCAATCCCATAGAAAAATTAACATTAGGTTCATACCTTTTTACAAATAACTCCAATTTCTTCCAAATAATAATTACATAAACTATTAAATATTAAATCCATTAAATTGCAATAAATTCAATTGATTGCAATTTGTTTCCAAATAAATTTGGATTTTTATTTGGTTATACACAAAATTCCGTTATCACTTGCCTAACAAGGTTATTGTCACCTAAGATCTCTCTGCATCCACATTTTCACATTTTCATTTCCTAGTTTCTATACTTTATTCTACATAATTTATTACAAATGGGATTTTCTTTGGTTTACATCTTATTTGTATTTAACATTTCTCAATCACCAATTCATTTCACTATAACTGCGGTAAATTGGCGGATAAATTGAATTTGATTCCCAAAATCTAAATTAACAAGAAACAAGGGTAGGTAACATACAATAGTCATTACTCCAAATTCTAGTCACCTAAATAGGCTTTTATTCCTTGCAAATAAATGTTACTATTTATTTTCATAGTACAAATCTCAATGATTATTCCATCCTATATTTGCTTAGGCCATTTATAGTCCACTATACATATCTACATAAATGGGTAATTTATTCAATTCATTAAGTGTCAATTCTATTAAGCCCTGTTTATATCTTTATGCATTCTTCTATTACTTTACAAAAGGGAATAACTTTTAAACTCATACACTTAATAACAAAACCGTTATAAATCCAATAAACTTCCAAATCCAAGTTTGTACACATTTTACACAACTATTATGATTTCTCACAAACGTTGAATTTATTAAATGACCATTTATTAAAATTTAATTCCCTTAATTGAATCAAATGCTTATTATTATATATATTCTTTTCATTCTACCATTCCTTCCCATTATAAACTCATTAACGTATTTACACATCTCTATCTTTCAAATATAAAATAACCAAACTGATTACAAACACTGTTTCTATCAATTTTCATAAGTTTGTTCAAAACTATACTTTTGTTTACATAAAATAAATTTTATGTTTCTATTAGTTTTCTTTTCCTTTCACTACAGGCATAAATTATTACTATCTACACTAATTACATCTTTGTATTAATGAACACAATTTAAGTTAATATTTATACTAGCATTCACAAATTCAACATTTATTTGTTTCTTCAAAATTACTTTAAATCAAGTTGTGAAAATTTACATTATCCACATCTATTATCATAAAATTTTATAGTTACACTAAATTGCAACCACTATACCAAATTTCTACATTTATTTTTTAACCAAATTAGAAATTATATTAATTCATTTTATTAAATATCATAAATTTAACGGGTCGTTACAATCTCCCCCACTCAAAACTTTTCGTCCCCGAAAAGGATAAAGAAGGGAGGAGGAAGATTTATAGTGCATCTTATTTCAAATATTAACTTATGAACAATATTTTACTGGATTAATTTCCTTTAATGAAATATACTTGTTTTATAATCATTATATCCTTTAATACTTGAATTATTAAAGTTGGAAAAATACTCACAAATTGTAAGTCCAAAATTTCCTGAAAATTTTGGCAAAGTCTCCTTTGTACGGAGGGACTCTGGAGAAAATATAATATCCAAATATACAAATATATTACACATATTATCCAAATAAAATATCCCAACACGGGAAAATATATAAAATAGCGCTTTATACGAAATCCGGAAACGTACCTATTTGTCGGGCAATACGCTTATTATTACGGAACCAAAAGTAGTAGCAGTTGCTTCCATAACCTGTATTTTCTTATAAGCCTAAAAGGTTAAATATTTATTTTAAAATGAACTATTCTAGTGGATTCAATCATTCATATCCAATCAAATGCAATAACCATACATTTTAACAAACAGCACAAACCGCAAACAAAATCATTCAATCAAACAAACAATTAGTTGTTAGGTTCAAATTCCGAAATTGTACGAAATGTAAAATAACTATCAAGTGCATCCTTTACTCAACAGTCTTAGATGGAACAAAGATAGATTATTTCTCCATCCAACAACTTCAAAATTCCTTACCTAACAACCATATATCAACCAAACAATTCAAATCAACACCAAAATAGCTTATTATACATTTATTTCATACCTCAGTGGTTTGATTTTCTTCCCTTCATTTATGAGGGATTTCTTTGTTCTTACAAGTTTTATTTTCCAATTATCACCAAATTTATTATATTTGTATTTCCTTTTTATTACTTAAGTTTATAAAATAATTCTCATTAATAACAACAAATAATTTGAATATCTTCCTTTCCTTACTCTTCACTTGTAAGATTTCCCTTAAATTCTTAATCTGCTAACATTCATTCTTATAAGTGGAAGTTTTTTATTTATTTATCCATTAACTATGGATTACAGTCATTTAAATTCTTCCTACTTTCCATTATATTAGAATAGGGGAGATTAAAACATACTTAAGTGAATAATCATATAATAAATTCTTATTTTGAATTTCATTTTATATACTTAGGTTCATATCATCTATTAATAATAAAACTTCAATTATAACCTAAGTTTATACCATTTAAATTCTTATTTATAACAATAAATTATTGAATACTTCAATATTTCCAAAATTCTACTTGTATAATATCCTATTTAAAATTCTTTTTTAACATTTCAACTTTTATATTTGGGTAAGTTATTTATGTCAAAGAAAGTGCAATTGAACTTATACAAGTTGAATCTCAATTCTCTAAATTAAATTTGATATTTATCCATATTTCTCTTTGTCTCATATGTATGCAAATTCCTCTTTATAGCTTTGCAATTATTCTCTTATTTCAATTAGAGGTTTCAATTCATTTATTACTTAACTTATATTTCACTAACCAATTTTAAACGATTAATTAACGGAAAAATTTAGAATTAAATACCGGGTTAAATTTCAATTTATTTCAAAATAATAGATAAATAAGTTCTTACAACTCAATATCTCTAATTATAGTTAGAACAATAAAAGAAATTTTTTAGAAAAGTTCAAAATAAATATGCAGTAAAATTTACTACAGTGGCCTTTCCCCTTCGAAACTCGAAATGAAAGTCGATGATGCGGCCGTCATCACCGAATTTATTTTCCAGCGACAGAGAGGAAAGTACAGAATTTAATTTCTCCCAAAATCTTCTTTTTAAAACAATTCTTCCAAATTATACGAAATATTTATATAAGAAAATACTTATAAACCAAATCATTATATTTCATAAATTCTTTGAAAACAAATTTGGAAAAATCCCGGACTTAAGTTCTAAAATCTCCAATTTGATTTATTATAATTTCAACTTAGCTTCAGTTATTATAAATATTTTATTTCCTAACACCCAATCTATAGCAACCAAATATATATATATATCTTTATAAAAATATTTTTATATATAGAAAATATAGTAGGCAAAATTCTTTCATTCACCTATATTAAAACAAATATTATGTCGGTCTGTCCTATTAAGTGTTTAGAAATCCCTATTGATGACATAGCGTCCCATGCATCAACCAGAATTTATAAATACAAAGCGGAACAGATTAACACAATATAAAAATCTTTTTATTAATACTAACAAATACGCTCTCTCATATATATACACTCAGCGACTCCCATAGGATATTTCTACCCAATTAACAAAGAGTCAAAACCTAAGCTCTGATACGAGATCTAACATCCTGCCTTTTCGCACGATTTAAACAGACACACGTGCCGATTCAAACCATACGGAAGGGCGGATTTTTTTTTATGGGGTAATTAAGAAAAAACAGAGAAGAAATAAATAAATAGAATCTCACAGCGGAAGGATAAAATATAATAAGAAAATATACAGTTTTATAAAACTGTTTACAAACATTTATATAATACATATCAGAGTTACACATACCAATAACAATGCAGCGGAACAGTGTGAGTGTAGTGCAATACTATAAATAATAATAATACAAATTCTTCGTCTTCGTCCTCCAAAGCTAAGTCTTCGATCCTGAAACGCTCGGACTGACCCGAGCGAATTTGAAAAGACAAAAACACTCGAGTCAGAACTAAAAGATCTTATGTGAGTTAAATTAACAGAAATAAATATGAGTGCAATAACTCAAAAGATGTTCGGGATTTACATCTCTTAAGGATCCGTTAAACTATTTACTATGTAGTATATTTCGCTATTATAATAGTGTCTATTTATAAAATAAACATACTTTTAAATAGCATTAAGGCTTTACATTTTCCACCTTAACACGTAATAGTCCCAGTAGTCCATCCAATATCATAGTCCCTCCTGATCGGGAAGCCACCAGAGGATACCACACGGGCTACGGGAGAAATCTAAACTCGTACAAGGCTCGGTATGGTAGGTGACACGGCACAACTAGGCAATGCCAGGGTAGATATACCAATTACGCTTCCGGGCCGATGGTAACGCGTAGCCGCAGCTACCGCCCACCTCGGACAATCTCCCCCAAAATCAAAGTAAAAGTGGCCACTAAATCAATCCAAAGTCAAAGTATAATATCGAAGAGGAGTGTCCGATCAGAGGAATGACCTCATTAACCCGTCAATAGCTCCTGTTTTAGCCACCTTGTGCCAGCTCACGGGAGTTGGGTCCACGTATTTACCTTACAGGAAACGTCGCCACCAACCTACTTCATTCTGGAATCTCCACCGCGTACACGGTTAGTCAAAGTGGTTTTCGGTATCGACAGAGAGTATGTCCATATCCGATCCCGGTCTCTTTGCCAACCCATCGTTATTATAACACCGCGGTCATTTAAAAATAGTTTATACTTTAAAACCAGAATAAACATTTCCATTTCAAAACCATGAATACGATATCGTTTCAAAATCCAAAACCATATTTTATCACTTATCGCAAATAAAATTTTATTCCAAAATCATAATGCTTTAACTTCATAACGTCTGAAAATCAAATATTTTCAAAGCATAATATTTTGAAAATCATAATTTAAAACCATAACTTCTAAAAACTTGAATGGTTTGGACATTCAACGGTATATGAATTAAATGGTTTAACTTAAATGTTACTTTGTAAAGAAAATAGTTCTCATGGCTTTACAAATACATTTCTTTATTAAAGTCTAAACCAAAATTTATATTATCTCTCTCAAGTTCCAAAACCACTTCAATTTATATATATATACGTATATCCATTTGGAGTATTAATATTTCAAACTAAAGTTGGATTTTATTCTTTCAACAAATCGAATGTTCTATTAATTTGTCTTGAATATTCACATAAAATCCATAAATAAATAAAACTCCAATTTCTAGTAATAAAATATATATATATTTTTCAATTCAAATTATACTAGAATATTCATTTCAATTTATCTTGGGAAAAATCCAATTATAAATATCATATCTTAAAATTTCCAAACTTAACATTTAAACATATGATATAAATTATCAAACTCCATTTTCTTAATTTTTTTTTCATTTTTAATAAAGAGATTTATACACCTTTCAATTCCAAAATTTTCAACTACATATGTATATATATGGAAGAATAATATTTATACAATATAAAATTTAAGACTATTATAAACCGTATTCCATCCAAACCATAGAAATCTCATTAAAATAGTTATATATATAGACCGCGGTGCCTGTATATAATTTTCTATCCTATGGTCAAGTGATACAGATATTTATCATTTCAATCCGCAATTTAAAAGATATAAATTTTTGCGGTTGTATATCATTTCAAACCACAATCCCGAATGAAATGAAATATGCATGATAATTTTGCATTTAATGATACACAAATAAAACATCCATTCATCAACATCATCCATCATCCAATCACAAACATCAATCAATACAAATCAATAACAATATATATTTGATAATATATAACAAGTAATAACTGGCAATTTTATTCAGATTAAATTTAACAACTATTAATCTAACAGTTTATATTCAGTAATAATCTATATAACTGTTAACTAGCAGTTTATAGGCAAACACAAATTCTAACTGTCAATAAATAAATGAAATTAACAGTTAAATTCAATAAATGCAATTCAACAAATATGAATGAAATAAACATGCCAAATATTCATAAATAAATTCTATTCATTTCTAAAATTAATTTAACAAACATAAAAGCTTCTAGAAGTCGTGAGTGGGTTAAAACACTCACCTTTTGAATTTAAATCGAATTTAAACCCGATTTAAACCCAAAAATTCGCCCGTCTAAGAATTCGTCCAAACCAGTGTCATCAAGTCCGGAATTTCAATACGATCCTAACAAAAAAAATCGCGCGTGAAACGGAGTTCGTATGGGGAAGTTATGCCAAAAATTGCGATTGAATTCAAAATTAAAAATAAATAGAAAACGACACATATTCACCTACATAGGCCACGTCATCATCCCTTTCACGAACAGGCAACTCCACGCGCACGCACTTCACAGAGAACCGTTCGAACCCATCCAAAGCCCTTGACCGAGACTTTGACCACAAATCTAGCTCGCCTCCGACCACCGTTGGACCCAGCGCCACCACCATGGTCTTCAGCTCGCCGAGCCGCTCCTTCCTATGCCCCTACGCCTCGCCCAAGTGGCCTCTATAGCCGGCCGCCGTCCCTTCTATCCAACCCTAATTGAATTTTAGGCGAACATCTGACCGTTATCTCTCCCCAAAAATTATATAGATGCACTCCCCTCGGTCCGCTCTACAAAACCCAGAAACAGTTTCTCCATCCGACGAAGTTTTGTGCGACGATGATGAACGGTTTTGGGGCTGTTTGAATTTATTCTGGTATCGAAAACATCAACATATATTTTTTTGAGAATTTTCCGAGGTATTTGAATTTTCACTGAATTTTGCAATTTGAAATTGGATCTGAGATCTATACATTGAGGAAGAAAGAAGGTTGAAGAAAATGAACGTACAGCAAATAGACAATAGGGTGAAGCTAGGGTTTATGATCGCATATATATAGACAAATAGAAGAAGGCTAGGTGGGTACGGATAACGAACGCGCCAGACGGTAGTTGGCCCAAAAAGCCCGTTCTGACCCCGGAACGAAATTTATCAAACCCATATATCCAGATAGGTATTTTAAAATATTCTGAACGCGATGGAAAAAGTTTCACGACCAAATTCGATCATATGAAGAAGTTATGCTGAAAACAAGATTTCCAAATTGATTTCAAATTGATTTTTAATAAAATCGATTTCAAGGCGTTTCGCGTCCGTACGATCAAACGACAAGTCCGATCGATACGAAACTTGAAACCCTATAATAATTCACCGATACGGATCCGATGAAACTGGTTTCGTCGAAATCCGAGTCCGTGCCAAAAATGGCTATTTTTAATATTTATTAAATAAATTAAAATAAATTATAAATCCAGTTTTTATGTTTCAACTTCTAATATTGGCCAAATTTTGTGACTTATATAATACAAACAATCCCAAATGGTTTTCCAAGCTTGGATGTGAATTAAAATTTATAAGTATATCAATTTTGCAGTGTTAATCTCTGCGTTTCCTTATTATTTGAGAATTATAAATTTTATTCGCAAAACCCAATTATTAAATCATATACTTTTATACACTCATCTTAAATCTAATTAAATAAATAACTTGATTTCCATTTCAACTCATTTTTTAATTGCAATTAACCTTTTTACCATAAATTAAAAATCCCAAATTAAAAATAAACTTTTATTTCCATTTCCTTTTTCTCAATTTGTTTATTAATTCCCATCCAAATGAATTCAACATTATGAATTTGATAAATTTATTAGATTTACTTCCTTTCTATATTTCTAAGTTATCGTTGTCAATATGAACATTAGTTTAAGATTTCACTCAAATGTTTACCAATTCAAATCTAAACTCAATAACGTCCTAATTAACGTTAGAATCCGTTTTATTATGCATAAATTCTAAATTTTATTGACCCAAATTTTCTTCTTTTCATTACATATTAATTGTCAATCCCATAGAAAAATTAACATTAGGTTCATACCTTTTTACAAATAACTCCAATTTCTTCCAAATAATAATTACATAAACTATTAAATATTATATCCATTAAATTGCAATAAATTCAATTGATTGCAATTTGTTTCCAAATAAATTTGGATTTTTATTTGGTTATACACAAAATTCCGTTATCACTTGCCTAACAAGGTTATTGTCACCTAAGATCTCACTGCATCCACATTTTCACATTTTCATTTCCTAGTTTCTTTACTTTATTCTACATAATTTATTACAAATGGGATTTTCTTTGGTTTACATCTTATTTGTATTTAACATTTCTCATTCACCAATTCATTTCACTATAACTGCGGTAAATTGGCGGATAAATTGAATTTGATTCCCAAAATCTAAATTAACAAGAAACAAGGGTAGGTAACATACAATAGTCATTACTCCAAATTCTAGTCACCTAAATAGGCTTTTATTCCTTGCAAATAAATGTTACTATTTATTTTCATAGTACAAATCTCAATGATTATTCCATCTTATATTTGCTTAGGCCATTTGTAGTCCACTATACATATCTACATAAATGGGTAATTTATTCAATTCATTAAGTGTCAATTCTATTAAGCCATGTTTATATCTTTATGCATTCTTCTATTACTTTACAAAAGGGAATAACTTTTAAACTCATACACTTAATAACAAAACCGTTATAAATCCAATAAACTTCCAAATCCAAGTTTGTACACATTTTACACAACTATTATGATTTCTCACAAACGTTGAATTTATTAAATGACCATTTATTAAAATTTAATTCCCTTAATTGAATCAAATGCTTATTATTATATATATTCTTTTCATTCTACCATTCCTTCCCATTATAAATTCATTAACGTATTTACACATCTCTATCTTTCAAATATAAAATAACCAAACTGATTACAAACACTGTTTCTATCAATTTTCATAAGTTTGTTCAAAACTATACTTTTGTTTACATAAAATAAATTTTATGTTTCTATTATTTTTCTTTTCCTTTCACTACAGGCATAAATTATTACTATCTACACTAATTACATCTTTGTATTAATGAACACCATTTAAGTTAATATTTATACTAACATTCACAAATTCAACATTTATTTGTTTCTTCAAAATTACTTTAAATCAAGTTGTGAAAATTTACATTATCCACATCTATTATCATAAAATTTTATAGTTACACTAAATTGCAACCACTATACCAAATTTCTACATTTATTTTTTAACCAAATTAGAAATTATATTAATTCATTTTATTAAATATCATAAATTTAACGGGTCGTTACAGTTCGTGAGCTATTTTCTAGTCCATCGTATAAGATTTGGTAAATCGTCCATTTTTCAAAAATATGGTGTGGACATTTTATCAGAAGCTCTTTGAATCTTTCAAAATATTTTCCAAATGGTTCACCCTTGAATTGAGGAAAATTTACAATTTCATTTCGAATTCTACTTGTTTTTTCCAAGGGGTAGAACTTTTTTAAGAAAGCTTTAACAAATTCTTCCTATGTTTTAATTGAGTTCGAAGGTAAGTTGTACAACCATTTTTTAGCGTAATCTGTAAGAGCAAATGGGATTAATCGAAGTTTGATTCCGTTGTCAGAAAGTTGTTGGAGTTTAATGGTTGCACAAACTTGTTCGAATTTAGTCAAAAAGATGTATGGATCATCGTGCACGAAATTACCAAATTTCGGAAGTGTGGCAATATGGTTCGAGTGAATTACGAAATGGTTACCCGTAGGGGCGGGTAACGTGATGCAAGATGGAATAGAAACTCTATCGGGAAAGATTCTATCCATAAGAGTTCGAGGGGCGTTTTCGTTCGCCATTTCAGGAGGATCGTTTGTTCGAGTTAAACGGTTTGTAGAAGGGTCGCGAGTCCAACGATTTGTTGTTGTGTCACGAGTCCAAGTACTCATGCACAAGTGAAAGTCGAGAAGAGAAAGGAGTTAGAATTGAGTTTAGGGAGTGAAAGAAGATTTGAAAACGTGTTTTTGTGTTTTTTTTTTGAATTTTTTTTTTACAAGGGAGAAAACTATTTAACAAGTGAGATTTATTTTCAAAAGAAAAGTTCGAATTTTATGTTGTTTTTGGTTTTTCAAAATTTTTTTTAAATGTTTTTGGTTTTGTAATTTTTTTGTTTTTTGAATTTTCAAATATTTACCAAAAAGATTTTTTTTTAAGAAAATGGAAACTGATTTTTGTTTTTCAAATTTTTTCTCTTTTTGAAAAGATTATATATTTTTTTGGATTTTTGTTTTTGATTGAATATTTTCAAAGGAAAGAAAGAAAAGGATTTTTTTTTGAATGAAAAATCAAGTTCAAATTTACAATTTTTTTTTTGGATTTTGGATTTTTTTTTTTTTTTAAATATGCATGAACTAATGGAACTAAATGAATGAAAAGGGCTTAATTACAATTTTCTTTCCTTAGTAGCTCCTAACCCAAAATTGTATAATCACACTTTGTCTTAAATCAACAAAAATATTTCTTAGCCAGGTAACGGACAGGAGTTATCGGTGCACCACGAATCTCCGTAGCAATGCAGCCGAAGGTTTAAGTACCTTCAAAGGAACAACCAGTATAATATTTACGTATCACCGTAATTTTTATAACTGGTTATTACTTTGCCGTAGCCTAGACACCAAGAAATAAAATCGTTCAAATAAAACAATTGTGAAGATACAATTAAGCCTTAGGTGAGCTCGTGACACCCTTAGGTCCAACGTCTAACCTTTATTATTAGTCAAATTCTACGATGAAATGCGTTTGTGGGCTAAGGAAAGGGTGATGAAATCCCTCACCTTATGTGAATTGGGGTATTGCCCTTAGAAAAGAAAACCAAGATGAGATGAATGCAAAGCAGAAATTAAACGTGAAATTACAATGCAACTAAACAGAAGTTTGTTTTTGTTTTTGGATTTTGAATTTTTTATTATGTACAAATGCAAATGCAAGCAACCGACGATGCAAAAAAAACAAGGATAAATGTGCACGATACCAGAGCGTGTAGATTATTTAGCAATATATATTTTTTTTAGCGCCGATTTTTCTTAGCAAAGCAAAGCAGTTTATTTGCTGGCAAGCATTTTTCCCTTTTGAATTTCTTCTTTGGCAACCTGAAATGAAGAACAAGATATATTTACAATTTTTTTTTATATATCGAACGAAATAAAACAAAGGAAAATAAAAAATAAAACAAAAGATTTTCTAACAAGGCAAAAAGAAACTTAACTAAACAAAACCAAATTATTTCTCTCTAAACCACTCACAATACAAAACTAAAAAGAAAAGAAAAAAGAAATAAATTGCTTTCACAACTTCACCAAACTAAATTAAACTAAACAAAAAAAAGAAAAAAAATGTAAACTAAACTAAAAACAAAAACTGTGATGTCCCAAAAATTTAGGCAATATTTATTTAATAATTTCCATTAATAATTATTTTAAAATATGTAATATCGATTTAATAATCTAATTTAACAAGATTTATCTCTAATAATTGTTTAATTTGAAAAATATTATCTTTTTAAAATCTATTATGGTAATAATTTTATTCTTTTCAAAGTTAAAAATATTTAAATGATAAAATTTATCTTTCTAAGCTAATTAAAAAGATATTTCCATTTATAATGTATATAAATGTGTATACATTGTAAATAGGGAGTTTGATTTCAATTTAAGTTAATAAGAAATGTTTTCAAATTTATATATATATATATATATATATATATATGTATGTATGTATGTATGTATGTATGTATATGTATGTATGTATGTATATTGTAAATTGGAAATTTGATTGGATTTAATATCGAATCTTTTCAGTAGCTTATTTCAAAAATATATCAATGAACTAAGCATGGCTTATAATTAATAAAAACAATTTGTATATGGAAACATTGGAGGCTATTTGAAATAAACATGAGAACATGTTAAAATAGATAAGGAGTTGACTTAATAATGAAATTTAACACTTGTAAATTTTAATTAAAATTTTAATAAGGAAATAAACACAAATTTTCTTGTTTTTACGTTTGTAAAACATTTAAATTATGCAAATAACACTTGGAGTCATTTTAATAATCTAAGTAACATGTGGCATTGTTTTAACCAAATTTTGAAAAAATTTATTAAAAAATCGATAAAAGAAATCTTGGCAAACCAATTTAGTTCAAACCCTTTTACCTCTTCTAAAAAAATGTGGGTTTAAGCTAAGTTGTTTTGGTTTAGGGTAATTATATAAGGAATATTATGTAATTAATTTCCAAATTAAAATTATTAAAATTAAGTGAATGTTTGAGACAATATGTTTTAAAACCTTAATTAATCTAAGTCTCTAGGAATTTTGTACAAATTAATTTCAATTTTTTAATTAAATAAGTTTTATATGATTTAGTTAAGTAATTAAGAATATAAGTATATATATATAACATGAACCAATTAACAAATGTTGGAATATTAACCTATAGTTTAACAAGTGTAATAATGTTATCATGAAGATTTACAAATGTCACTTTGTTTTTACTTTTGAGGAAATTTATATAATAGAAAACAAAATTTTTGTAAACTAATACATCTACTCTTTCTTTTACCTTCAGGTTGAAAGGCAAAGCCTGTAAAAATAAATTTCAAACCAGAGAAAAACTCTTTTCAACAATCAACTATATTTAGTCTGAAAACCAAGATTAAGAATCTCAGTTTCTAACCCTGGACCATCTCAAGGGATTTCAGTTTAGGAATCAAATGTTGAAACTTAGAACCTGGAAGGTCAAAAATCAAATCCAAGCTCAAGTATCAATTCCAGATCTCCAAAGTAGGGTTCTGTTCTTCTGTTACAGGTGAGCAAACGGTTTTATTTTATGGGTTTAAAACTGTTTTAAATCTCAATGCATGCAATAAATTGTTGAAGTAATATATGATGAGTGTGAGAATGATGTTTTAATATGAATATATGTGTATATATTTGTAAAAGCATGTCTGTTTTTGAATAGGAGAGTTTTTGTTTGATGATAGTAGACTGAATCAAGTTTCAAAACAAAATTTACCTTTCCTAATCAATATTAAGCTATGATATTTGAAGGTGAAGTATGAGAATGAATGTAACTGCAATTTTTTTCAAAAAATACCGTAAAAATGGTTACATGCAATCAGATATATGTAAATAAGTGGGTAATTTACTATGCATGTTTAAAGAACAGAGGTATGAATCTCTATTTCAAGTTAACAAGCAATCAGGCCTGTTCAAAATCAAACCCATTCCTCTGATTTAATACAAGCTGGGAGATCTGATCAAAGTTGTTATTTAAAACTTGTTTCAAGCTTTAAAAATAAATTTTGAGCGAAGAAAATTTATGTTTTTCTGCAAGTTGGAAATTACAAGAAAATCTCAAAGTATGTTAAAATTCGAACATGGGAAATTCTAATTACAGGTATGCTATCTGTAACGTCTTTGGAAATAATGAATTTTGAAAGCTAAATTAAGATTTTTAAATAAGTATCGATCAAGGAACGGGGGAATGAACGAAATTGGGTATTGTTCATTTTCTGGCAATAGAAATTAAAGGGGAATATGTGATCGTTGCTGGTGGTAGCGTGAAGGCCAGGAAGTCTGGGAATAATGGTCTCAGATTTTTTTTAGTTCGTCGTGGCGTTGGCAAATCTCCGGTGTAGGGTTTTGGCACTGATTTTGGTCAAGGTGGAAGTGAGGCTTCTAAGTCGCCGTCATGGCATTTGGGAAGGCCGGACGTGGAGAATAGGAGAGAGGGAACTCGAGTGAGACTCCAGGGGTGGCGGCATGAATTACGATGGTCGGATTTGGGTGATGTCAGGTGGAATGGGTAGTGTGTTTTCTGCCTTAAGGGTTCGAATGTGATCGATTTTGGTTTACAAGGAGACTCGTGAATCTGGGTGTTCGTGCAAGGCGAGGAGGTCGGCGTCGACTTACGGAGGGTAGTGATGGTGGTCGGAGCAACGTTAATCGACCATGCATGTGCACGAATTTATGTTCATGTCAGTGAATGGTCTTCGAATCAGGAAGATGATGATGGTACGGGTATAACTCAAGGATTTGGTGTGTTGTTCTCGAAGTAGATGAGGAGGGAAGATTTTAGGCTCGTGTGTTTTTGGTTTTCAGGGAAAACGTGAGTGTTTGCTCAATTTTGCGTTGAGCAAGCTTGAGAAATTTGTTTCAGGAAGTTTTTTTTTTAAGTTTTAAACAAAAGTAAACCCGTCATATTTAGAGAACTAGATGGTTTTCAAGAACAAATGTTTTAACAGGGCGCTTAAATCTTAAAAACGAAGAAGTTTGATTTTGTTAATAATTCATGTTTTTAAAACAAAGATAAACAAGTCTTTAAATATGTAATAGATGAAGTATATTTTAAAAAAAGGGAGATAAAAGGTAGATTTTCATTTAAAACAAACCAAATTTTAAATTTGAAGATTATTTATATTAAGGAAATAACTCAATGAAGAAATTAAAGTAATTAATTACTTGGTGTAATTAATTTAAGGTGGTTAATTTTAATTAATTAATTAAGTTTAATAAATTAAAAGTAATCAATTGATGTTGAGTTAAGTATAATTACTTGTGGTAATTAATGAGGTATAATTACTTAGTTAAATAATTAGTGGATAATTACCGGATGTAATTAATTTAGGGAAATTACTTGATGGGTAGTAATTAAAGGATAATTACTTGATGGAAAGAATTAAGTAATGATTACTCAATTTAATTGAAGAATTAATTTATATAATTATTAAGGAGTTGGTTTAATTGATGAATAATTAAGGAAAGTTAATTTCTGCTTGTGATTAATCAAGATTGATTAATAATTGTAATTACGTTAAAAGTTAATTATTATATGAAATTTTAGAATAATTAACTAGTGAAAGTAATTAGAGGGTCATTAATTAATGTAATTAATGGATGTGATCAATCTTTCTTAAATGATGATGGGTGTTTAGAATTGGTTGTAATCTTTGATATGAATTTCTTTGTGATATAATATGTTAGATGGACGATGATAATGTGTTTATAAATCAATTTTGAATTGCTGTGTAAAGGTATTATTCGACAATTATAGTTGAATGGTATTTAATTGCATAATTTAAGTTAGATGATATTGGTTTCGAAGAGACCGGAGTCGGGTATTAGTAAATACACGAAACCACTTCGATCCTCTATAGATTGATATGTGAAATCAATAAGCTGGTTTGGAATGATTTAAGTAAATTGGACCATTTAATCTATGTTTGATACTTAGAAAACGATGTGTGAAATAAGAGATGTCTATAATGACTTGTGAAGTTGTAAATTGATATAAGTTACCCGGGCTTTAAATAAGTTCCATGCATTGGTATTTCATGTTAGATGAGTTTACTCACGCTGGTTTCCAGCCTGACTATAACAACCCGCATATTTAACGATTTTATATTTAAATGTTAAATTTAAATATAGCGTCGTTAGTCGGATTTTGGTCCGAAATGTTACTTTCTGCAAATGGCCGAATTGGAACTCGAAACTACCTCCATTGGTTCCAAAATGGCGTTTGCGATCTTTTTGAGTATAATCTTTGATATGTTTGGAGTTTGTGAATTTTGGCTACTTTTTCTATTGGGTTTGGGTTTGGGTTCAGCCCACTAGCTTAACTAATCCTCTAGCTTAGCCACTCCTCTCATTCACTTATTCATTTCTTAAAACTTAAGCTTAGAACTGAAAATGGGGGAAGAGAAGAGGAATTAGAAATTAGCAAGCCCTAGTTCTCCTTTGTATCTTGATTTCTTGCTCCAAATTCATAGGGAATCCATTGGTAAGTTCATCTCCATCTTCTCCATCTCTTCTCCTCTTCAATTTCAGTAATTTTCCTAACCCTAACTTAGGAAATACTTGCTTTGATTCCAGATTGAAGCTTGAAGTGTTAAAGTGGAGTGTAGTTGGTTGATTCCTTGCATTTGTGCTTCTTCATCTTCTTTGTTTGTCAGGTTAAAAGGTGAGTTTTGAACTCACATCTACTTCTCTTGATTTCATGGGTGTTGGGTATGAATTCCTAACAAGTATGCATGTGCCATTGTTTTGGAATTGGAATGAATTTGCATTTCATTGAAGTAGGGCAGGAAGTGCAAAATCACCAGGTTCGGCCGAACGAGTGCAGGCTTCGGTCGACCGACCTGTTGCCCCGAGCCATAATTGGGTTTCTGCATCTGGCCGGCCGACCGAGCCCTGCAGTCCGGTCGACCGACCTGCTTTGTTTTGCCTGGTTTTTTTATTTTGCATATTTGATTGATTTTTCCGGATTTTATTGATTCAAGTTGCTTTTCAGTGTTCGTTATTGCATCTTTGACTTTGATAACTTACTCTTGACTTCATCCACGGGTTTTTATAAAATGATCTCTCAAATCGCATTTAAAAGCTCGTTTCTGCAATTCATAAATTCTATTTAAAACACACACTTTCGCACTTCGAGCGAAGTGGAAGGGTGATTAAATGATTGGGCAAAACACGGACCATGAATCTGTGCATTTATACTTCTGATTAATGCCCGACCTATTCGATTGATCGTTTTGGCCTTCGGGTTTGGTTTGTCGATGATATGAGGTAAATTTGTACTGCTTTGAGTGTGAAATAAACTAACGGATAGTTAACCGTTTAGTGCGAACGGGTGGTTATAGAACTCACGTTACCACTTTTCGGATTCCTCTCTGGGAGTTTGTGACACATGCTGCCTTTGGGATAGTGTCTTCGAACTGTCTCCTCTGGCTTGTTTCCTTTAAATATCGCCATTGAAGTTGGTCCTTTGCCCCGACTCGCAATAATATTTGGGTTTGTCGGTTATCTTTAGTATTGCTTTCGGAGTGGTTTCTTCACCACCGCTCAAGAGAAAATGGAGTGGTTTCTTCACCACCGCTCAAGAAATATTGGAGTGGTTTCTTCACCACCGCTCAAGAAATATTGGAGTGGTTTCTTCACCACCGCTCAAGAGATAACGGAGTGGTTTACTCACCACCGCTCATGATGTTTCATTTATATGTATATTCCCTAGGTATTGCTTTTCTGTATTGGTTCTTTGGAGTCACACGAAATATAGCGTCTACCTTGTGGAACTCGTATTTATCGGTATTTGTTGTTTGCCTTATGGCTTGTTTTGGGATATTCCTATCCTTTGTTTCTATGTGTTGCCGATGATATGAGGCTTGATCTATATGATTCATCTTTCGTTAGATGATTGTGTTATCTCTTTTAGAGATATCTATTATGCCTTGTAACCTTGCAGGTTTATTGTTGTTCAGTTTATTTAACTGATTTGTTTAGCTAGACTGATCCGTGTAATTTATACTTGGGTCAGACCGAGTTGTTTCAGGTTAGGTGCTTTTGGAATTAGCCTATTTTGCTTCCGAATGGACTATTCGCTAGCTTCATTTTATTGTAGCGTCTTTTGTGGTCCTTATCTGTTGTAACTCTGTTATTCATACTTTTTCGTCTCGTCTGTATATTGTGGTCTTGTGTACCACTTGACATGTATTATTTTGTATACTCTGTTGTGTATCCGTTTATGTGTATATAATGATCGACTGTTCTGTGATGTGAATTACATTTGAGTTGTTATATTTTCTTCTGATAGATCCTTTAGCCATTGTAGTTTTGCTTTAAATATTTATTGAATAGGTCGAATTTTAATGTGACTACTTTTCGACGTATTTAGTGAATAGTTAAGGTAAGATTACACATGGTCGCTTCCATTATACTCCATTGTCCGCGTTAGCCGACGGTATTACCTATGTAGTACTCTTTGTTAACGAGGCTCTAGTAGTGGGGCGCCACAGCGTGGTAACAGAGCTGAGTTCAGAACAAAATATGATAAACACAGAATAGATGCACATATTATGGTACATCAAAGTGTATAAGTGATACAAATCTTTGAATCATCGTGTCTCTTTATTCCATCAAGGTTAGATAGAGTTTGGGAATACGTCTAGGAATGCATTTAATTCCGTAGCATTCCATATTGCAATATCTACCTTGTGAATAATCCTTTCCTTATCTTGACTTTCAGCTTATGTCTGGAAGAGGTAGAGGTCGACGTTCGGATGCTGGGCAATCTAGTGGCTCACATCCGGATGGCGTTTATATGTCTGCTGATCAGTTTATGGAGTTGTTTAGGAGCACTCAGCCTCCCGTTCCTCCTCGAGTGTCTCCTTCTCGCAAGTCTGCTTTTGCACGTCAGTGCAGTGATTTTGCTCATCTTGGAGGAAAACCGTTTAAGGGCTCCGAGTCTGTTCTTGAAGTCCAAGCTTGGCTTCGCACCTGCGAGCGTATCTTCTCTCACATGGATCTTTCTGACCATGATCGAGTTTGTTAACGCTAAAATTTGAACGCTAACACCCCGGTGTGTGAAGTGTAGTTGTGAAAGCACCACCCGATAACTCGGGAACAGATTATAAGCAGATAATAGCAGAAAAGCAGTAAACAACAGCAATTTTATAGTGGTTCGGCTTGAGGGTATAGCCTACCTCCACTTTAAGAATTTTTACTGATGATCTCGTTACAAGCTGATACAATTCTTCCCAAGCACAATACACTTTGAATTACAAAACACTTTGAACGAGTAGCTCAAACTTCAATGGAGATGAGAGCCTTCAAATCCATGTTGGATGTATGTGATCTCTTCTTGAAGTTGTTTGTAGCGTTCTTCGTGTCTTGAGAGCTTCGAGTGTTGGATTGGTTTGGAATGCAGCAGAGTATCGGCGCTTGAAGAGAGTGAGCCAAAAGTCCCCTTTCTGTTGGAGTTATGGGCGTATTTATAGGCATCTTCGGAGTTAGGTCGTAACTCGTATATGACTCACGATGAGTCGTAACTCCTATACGACTCACGATGAGTCGTAACTCGTATACGACTCATGGTAGGTCGCGGCTGATTTACTGGGTTCATGGCTTGGCCCAGAGTTATGCACCCATCTGAATGAATGATACAAGTTCTAAGTCGTTCACGAGTTAACCAAATGCAGTTTCCTTTATGCTACCATGAGTCGTACACGACTCATCATAGGTCGCAAGTCGTCAGCGATTCTTCTTACTACAACGTGGTGTTGAACTTGTCTCCAAGTCTTAGGTCGTGAACAACTTATCTTTTGAGCCGTAGACTTCCTGTCGCGCCATCTTCTAACTCGTAAGATTGTTATCTCGTAGACTCTTTAACTCGTGGAGGCCTTAAGCCGTAGATCCTTATCTCATAGACATTTTAACTCGTAGAGTCTTTTAACTCATAGATCCTTAACTCGTAGGTCGTTCAGCCCTTGAATTGTTAGGTCGTGAAGACCTTGAGTCGCACAGTTCTTGAGTCGTTGATCCACTGAGTCGGCCTGTCTCATGAACCGTTAACCCTCTTGAGTCGTTCCATTCCTCTATGTCGCCTTGAACCTTAACTCGTTAAGTCGTGGCACTTCTTAGGTCGTCCAATCCTTGAGTCGTTAAGCTTATTGAGTCGGCAACCATATTAAGTCGGCAACCTTATTAAGTCGGTAAGTCGTGCCACTTGTTAGCTCGTTAACCCGCTTCATCAGTTAGGTCGTTGACTTCGAGTAGAAGATAGGTCGCTCCATTCTCTAAGTCGTATACCGTTTTGGACGGGGCGCTGCCCCGCACCCCGCCGGGGGCGCTGCCCCCTGGACCCCTGCGACCTGACCGGGCAGGTCGATCACTGTAGCGGTGGCGTTGCCCCCGCACCCCCACCTTGGGGGGTTGGCACCCCCCTGGACCCCCCCTCCGTAGGGGATCTTATCTGAAAAGCCATTCAACAGAACTTGCTTTGTTGGGATGCTGAGTTGACTATTCTTCGAGACGAACTATCATTGGTTTCTCGGTCGATTTTTGATATCACGGCCATGCTGAAAAAGTGGAGTTAACACTTGCCCCTCGAAGTATACGCCTAGGGACTAGGTCGTGTGCTTCGATTCTTCTTAACTCGTGCTTTACTGAGCTGCTGAGCTTGTACTTAGGCAACTTTGCTTTGTTTTGACCTGAAGCCTTTTAAACTTGACCAATGTGATTCAATGGAACTTTGACCTGAACTTGTTGCATCTCTTTACAGATTATTTTAACAACCTGTTAAACGCACCATTTGCAGAAAAATAAGGCGAATATACTCATCACCGATTGCCCATATCGAGTGATGGATTAGATCAAAGAACTGGTATTTTACTGTAAGCAAATTAGTATGGTCTTGATGAAGTGTTGCGAATCAATTATCTTGAATGAAGTATCAACACAAAGTTTACACAGTTATAACTGCTCTCTGCATTGACACCGCACTTACTTTCAAATAACAAGCCTTGAATTCTTCTGAATTGACATATGCCAACCAGTATTATTTCAAGTATTGCTTTATTTACTTGTTATTTTAGTAGCTTTGCACAACACTTCACACGCTTTTAGAAAACGTGCACCTTTACTTTTGAATATTCAGTTCTTCATATAGAATGTCTTTTCGATAAGAAGAGTAGTGGGGCAAACTGGATCTTCCCATTTCTGAGATTTTCAAAATCTGAGTTGTCCGGTACTAATTTCATTCTATACTTTTGCAGCACTTCCTTCCTCTTTCCGAATATTCCAGTCAGAAGTCAATTTTTAAAAGACTAAGTGCTGTGACGGTTAAGGAGAGGAGCGCTAAATTTTTTGCTGAAAGATGGATTTTTGCACTAATTCGGACTTTTGCACTCTTTTTGGTTGACTTAGCTTCACGATGCCCCTGGTTTTCAAGAAGAAACTTCAGATGTCCCAGCTTTCGCAAAGGAACTTGCATCAATGGAACCTATTGCGGAAGCCTTATTGGTGTAATGTTTTACTCCATTTGACGGTGTGGGGTCATCCTTCTTGTTTTGCCTTTTGAAACCCGCACGTGCACAACAAATTTTATAGAAACTTTTGTCTGTATTTGAGAATGTATTTATTCCTCATTTTCATACAAGTTTCTTTATTCTCTTTCGATGATATTGAAGTGAGCTTGTGGTACGTTGCTTGGGTACTGCTTTTATTAATGTAGCAATATTATATTGCCCCCATACCACAACTCATTGTAATATTCTCCATTCTGAGGAGATTTTGGAGAACAATTCTTCTGTTTTTAGAAGACTTGTACTCTTACTTTAGAGAATAACTCTTCCATTTTGAGAAGGCATTCACTCTTTCTTTAGAGAATAATTTTCCATTTTTGAGGAAATATTATTCTTGCTTTAGTAGAGTGTGCCTTGTGTTGGAGAAGCCTTTCTTCTTTTTTTTTTTTTATTCTTTTTTTTATTTTATTTTTGCGCCTCGCTGGAGGGCTTTGATTTGACATTTCAACTCTGGAGAAGTGGGCCTCCACAGAGATTGCACTTCATCTCCGGTGAAATGTGCCCCCGAAGAGGTCTTTATTTGGCATTTCAGTTCTTGAGAAGTGGGCTTCCGAAGACTTTGCACTTCAGCTCTGGTGAAATGTGCCCCTGAAGAGGTCTTTGTTTGGCATTTCAGTTCTGGAGAAGTGGGCCTCCGAAGAGTTTGCACTTCAGCTCTGGTGAAATGTGCCCCGAAGAGGTCTTTATTTGGCATTTCAGCTCTGGAGAAGTGGGCCTCCGAAGAGTTTTCACTTCAGCCCTGGTGAAATGTGCCCCCAAAGAGGTCTTTATTTGTCATTTCAGCTCTGGAGAAGTGGGCCTCCGAAGAGTTTGCACTTCAGCTCTGGTGAAATGTGCCCCCGAAGAGGTCTTTATTTGGCATTTCAGCTCTGGAGAAGTGGGCCTCCGAAGAGTTTGCACTTCAGCTCCGGTGAAATGTTCCCCCGAAGAGGTCTTTATTTGGCATTTCAGCTCTGGAGAAGTGGGCCTCCGAAGAGTTTGCACTTCATCTTCGGTGAAATGTGCCCCCGAAGAGGTCTTTATTTGGCATTTCAGCTCTGGAGAAGTAGGCCTCCGAAGAGTTTGCACTTCAGCTCGGGTGAAATGTGCCCCCGAAGAGGACTTTATTTGGCATTTCAGCTCTGGAGAAGTGGGCCTCCGAAGAGTTTGCACTTCAGCTCCGGTGAAATGTTCCCCTGAAGAGGTCTTTATTCGGCATTTCAGCTCTGGAGAAGTCGGCCTCCGAAGAGTTTGCATTTCAGCTCCGGTGAAATGTGCCCCCGAAGAGGTCTTTATTTGGCATTTCAGCTTTGGAGAAGTGGGCCTCCGAAGAGTTTGCACTTCAGCTCCGGTGAAATGTGCCCCCGAAGAGGTCTTTATTTGTTTCCTTCCTGCTCGCCCATGTCTTTTCACCATTTGATCCTCGGTGATTCCCCGTTATCATTTCCAAACCCACATTTCCTTCTTTTGGAAGTAGTTTATTTTATCAAAAGAAGTGTACTTCATTGCTAAGTGTGCTTGGAGGGGCGGAAACAAGCTACTTAATCGAATGTTCGTTTGCACAAACGATCTCAATTAGTTTGCAAGGGCCCACCTCCAGTTGAATCACTCACTGTTTGCTTGAAGCACTTCTTTTGTAGGATTTGGGTCTGGAATATTTGTAGCCTGATATTCACCTGTTGAGCGATTTGTAGGAATCGCTTGGCTTTGTGATGTGTTGACTAGGTGAGCTTTGCTTTGATTGCCTGCAACATTAAATCGACATTTTATCAATATATTTTAAGATATTTGCATATCGAAATGAAACAAGCATTTTATCGTAATAGAAAGCTCAAGATTTATAGTTTCTATTATTTATTTGCACTGTTTTTACAACGGCATTTTATACAGGAATCATAAATCCAGTATTATTCTATGAATTTTAAGCAAAAGCCATTAAGTGAAATATGGCCATTAGGCATCATCTTCCAGAACAAGGATATTCTCTCCCTCCGGGGCTTGTCTCAACGCACGAGCATATCTTTCCATCTCGTCCCAACTTCTGTCCGCTGGGTGCGGGCCCTCTGTGATAGCATTAATGATAAGCCTCTCAGATCCCTGCGTTGCAGTTCTTTCATATGGGCCGTAATGATGAGTGAGAAGTATTTGCCCCTGAGTGGATGAGGATGGATCATTCCTGTTTCTCCGCACATATTGCTGAAGTTTATTCTCTTTCAATAGCTTCTCAATTAGATCCTTCAAATGGCGACACTCGTCAGTGTCATGGCCAGGTTGACTGTGGAATTTACAGAATCTTTCACTTTGCGTGGCATTTTTCCTAAGTCTCAACTTTTGTGGTTTAGGATATTCAACAATATCCTTTGTTGCTAAGAAAATGTTCTCTGGAGTATCAGTTAAGGGAGTATAATCCGACGGTTCAAAGTGGCGGTTTTTCTTTGGATTTCCCTGCTTTTTCCCATCATCATTCTTCCTTTTCTGTCCTCCAGATTCTCCTTTATTAGAAGTAACATTGACATTCTGAATTTCGGTCACGACTGCTTTTTTTGGCACAGGAAAGCTTTCCAAGCGCATAAACTCGTCGGCCTTCTTATAGAATTTCTCAAGTGAGTTTGGCTCCTTCATTTTTAGCCATTTGCCAAATTCACTCGATTTATCGATAGCCCGCATCAGGTCAGTCAAAACCATCCGTGGCTCTGCGTTATCAACCTCGGCCAAGGCTATATTGAAGCGGTTTAAGAACGATCAGATAGACTCCCCGGGATTTTGTTCTAGACTAGAGAGTGACATTATATCCTTGGCCTTTGTAGCATATAGCCTGAACTGATCTTTGAACTTTCGTGTTAAGTCGGAAAATTGATCCACGGATCTAACTGGTAGCTTTGTGAACCAAAGTAAGGCCACTCCCTCTAAGTATATCGGAAAGTATCGGCACTTGATTTCATCTGTTGCTCTTGCCCCGGTCATATGCCAATCGTACTTGTACAGGAACTGATTAGGGTCACTTGTGCCTCGATAGGCCGGGATAGTAGGAGGTACAAATTTCCTTGGAAACTCTGCCTTCAAGATCTTTTCGGTGAACGGTGTCTTACTTGGAGCAAACCCCCAATCATTTTCATCCTCTTGCCTCTGCATGCTCTCTTTCATAATTGAGCGAATCATCCCTGATAGGTACTCCTTATCGTTCAGAGGCTTTGCCGGGCAGAAGTCAGCTGCTCTTTCAGAAGTTTGCCTGGGCAAATGTTCGCGAAAAATTGGCTGCGGCCTTGAACCTTCAGCTTGAGAAGGTGCCCCTGCGGCGGTGCCAACTGCTCTTTGAGGGATACCTTTCTCTTGGGAATCATGGGCATCATCTGCAAAGGTCTCTTCATTATTTTCTGTTTGATGGTTGCCCCCAAGTAAAGCATTCATTCTTTCCAACATTAGAGCGTTCTGGGCTTCCATTTGCTGATATAACCCAGAAACTGCAGCATCAAACACCTCTTGTGTAATTCCAACACTCGGAGTTGCTTTATTTGGAGCAAGAGAAGTGGTAGTATTCTCATGAGCATCGCCGGATCTATCAGATCTGAGCTGTCTTCCAGTAGCCATTATCTCGGATAAACTTCTGGTCTTTAGAGAGATTCTTTCAACAAACTTTCGCGAAGCAATGGTGAAAGTATTCCTGAGTTGGGTTCTCAGTGAAAGCACCAAAAATGTTAACGCTAAAATTTGAACGCTAACACCCCGGTGTGTGAAGTGTAGTTGTGAAAGCACCACCCGGTAACTCGGGAACAAATTATAAGCAGATAATAGCAGAAAAGCAGTAAACAATAGCAATTTTATAGTGGTTCGGCTTGAGGGTATAGCCTACGTCCACTTTAAGAATTTTTACTGATGATCGCGTTACAAGCTAATACAATTCTTCCCAAGTACAATAAACTTTGAATTACAAAACACTTTGAACGAGTAGCTCAAACTTCAATGGAGATGAGAGTCTTCAAATCCATGTTGGATGTATGTGATCTCTTCTTGAAGTTGTTTGTAACGTTCTTCGTGTCTTGAGAGCTTCGAGTGTTGGATTGGTTTGGAATGCAGCAGAGTATCGGCGCTTGAAGAGAATGAGCCAAAAGTCCCCTTTCTGTTGGAGTTATGGGCGTATTTATAGGCATCTTCGGAGTTAGGTCGTAACTCGTATACGACTCACGATGAGTCGTAACTCGTATATGACTCACGATGAGTCGTAACTCGTATACGACTCATGGTAGGTCGCGGCTGATTTACTGGGTTCATGGCTTGGCCCAGAGTTATGAACCCATCTGAATGAATGATACAAGTTCTAAGTCGTTCACGAGTTAACCAAATGCAGTTTCCTTTATGCTAGCATGAGTCGTACACGACTCATCATAGGTCGCAAGTCGTCAGCGATTCTTCTTACTACAGCGTGGTGTTGAACTTGTCTCCAAGTCTTAGGTCGTGAACAACTTATCTTTTGAGCCGTAGACTTCCTGTCGCGCCATCTTCTAACTCGTAAGATTGTTATCTCGTAGACTCTTTAACTCGTGGAGGCCTTAAGCCGTAGATCCTTATCTCATAGACCTTTTAACTCGTAGAGTCTTTAACTCGTAGATCCTTAACTCGTAGGTCGTTCAACCCTTGAATTGTTAGGTCGTGAAGACCTTGAGTCGCACAGTTCTTGAGTCGTTGATCCACTGAGTCGGCCTGTCTCATGAACCGTTAACCCTCTTGAGTCGTTCCATTCCTCTAAGTCGCCTTGAACCTTAACTCGTTAAGTCGTGGCACTTCTTAGGTCGTCCAATCCTTGAGTCGTTAAGCTTATTGAGTCGGCAACCTTATTAAGTCGGCAACCTTATTAAGTCGGTAATTCGTGCCACTTGTTAGCTCGTTAACCCGCTTCATCAGTTAGGTCGTTGACTTCGAGTAGAAGATAGGTCGCTCCATTCTCTAAGTCGTATACCATTTTGGACGGGGAGCTCCCCCGCACCCCGCCGGGGGCGTTGCCCCCTGGACCCCTACGACCTGACCGGCCAGGTCGATCACTGTAGCGGTGGCATTGCCCCCGCACCCCCACCTTGGGGGGTTGGCACCCCCCCTGGACCCCCCCTTCGTAGGGGATCTTATCTGAAAATCCATTTAACAGAACTTGCTTTGTTGGGATGCTGAGTTGACTATTCTTCGAGACGAACTATCATTGGTTTCTCGGTCGATTTTTGATATCACGGCCATGCTGAAAAAATGGAGTTAACAGTGTTCTTGTGACTTCTAGCTTATTACAAGAGCGTGCTCTTGATTGGTATGAGCTTCTTGTAGCCGAGAATGATGAGTCTACTCTTTCTTGGACTCGGTTTTGGGGACGATTTGAACTCAAGTTCGTTCCTGAATCTGAGAAAGTTTTATTGACCCGTCGCTTCCTTGAGTTGAAGCAAGGGAAATCTTCTGTTTCTGAGTATGTCGCATCGTTCAAGGCTTTATCTCAGTATGGTCTTGAATTCATCAGCACTTCTTACAAGAAGAATTTGAAGTTTGTTTCTGGTCTTAAGAAATATCTTAGGAAGTCTTTGTTGCTCCAGCTTAAGCTTTCTTTCGAGGAATTGGTTGATTCGGCACTTCACCTCGAGACCATCGAGAAGGAGGGTGATAGTGATGTAGATGTTGAGGTTTCTAAGAACCCCAACAAGAGGCCGTTTCCAATTCAGAAGAAGCCTTTTCCTTCTAAGAAGAAGAAGAAGACTGGTGGTCCTAGTTCTCAGCCTCAGTCTTCCGGAACACCATTCGTTCGAAAGTGTTTCAATTGTGGTTCTCCGGATCATATTATTCGAGCTTGTCCAAAGCCTCTCTTCTGCCGTTACTGCAAGAGGGAAGGTCATCGTAGTTCCACTTGTCCCATTGCTCCGAATAATACTTCATCTGGCAAGTTAAATGTGGTGAATGCTTCTGGAGGTCATTCTCAATCCAAAGGTATATCTCCATCTATTTTGGAAGGTTTTATTCTATTTCATGATCATAGTATACGAGTTCTTTTCTATACGGGTGCTTCACATTCTTTCGTATCGAAGAAACTTGTAGATGATTTATCCTTGGATGTTTCTTGCATGGTTACTTCTTTAAGGATTGCGAATCCAATTGGGGGATCCGCGACCCTTAGTTTGTTTTGTGATGATATTGAGACTGTTTTATGTGGCTTTTCTTTCCGTGCGAATCTGCACGTTATTTCTTGTTTGGGATTTGATATGATTTTTGGTATGGACTGGCTAGTGAGGTACGATGCCAGGATTATTTGTTCCGAGAGAATTTTATAACTTTGTCATCCTGATTCGCCTTCTCAGTTATCTCTTGTTCTTCGGGATGTGGATAATTCCGAGATGGCTTTGTATTCTCTTGATTCGCGAGATGGTGATGATGTATCTCGTATTCCTATTGCTTATGACTTCTCTGATGTTTTTGAGCCTGTATCGGGTTTGCCACCCAAACGGGCAATTGAGTTCCGCATTGATCTCATTCCAGGCGCGCAGCCAGTTAGTCGTCCTCCCACGAGGATGTCTACAAAGGAAAATGAGGAACTCAAGAAGCAGCTTTTAGAGCTTGAATCCAAGCAATTGATTCAATCTAGTTTTTCTCCATGGGGATCCGCGGTCGTCTTTGTGAAGAAATCTGATGGAACTCTTAGGCTTTGCATTGACTATCGCAAGCTTAACGCGTTGACCATTAGAAATAGGTATCCTTTGCCTAGGATCGATGACATGTTCGATCTATTGAGTGGTGCTAAGGTCTTTTCTCAGCTTGACCTTGCCACAAGTTTCCATCAGTTACGAGTCGCGGAAGATAGCATACCTCTTACCGCTTTCCGCACTCGTTATGGTTCTTTTGAGTGGCTCGTTATGCCGTTCGGTTTGACGAACGCTCCTGCTTTCTTTGTTGATCTCATGAATCGGGTATTCTGGGAATATCTCGATAAGTTTGTGCTTGTCTTCATTGATGATATCTTTATTTATTCTAAGTCTGAAGCCGAGCATGCTAATCACTTGAGAGTTGTCTTGAGTACTCTCCGTCATCATCATCTTAGAGCCAAATTCTCCAAGTGCCACTTTTGGGAGAATAAGGTTAAGTTTTTAGGCCATGTTTTATCTTCCGATGGCATTTCTGTCAATCCCTCAAAGATCGAAGCCATCCAGAATTGGAAGAGGCCTGAAAATATTCATGAGATTCGTAGTTTTCTTGGATTGGCGGGTTATTACCGTCGGTTCATTAAGGATTTTTCCCGTGTTGTGCTTCCTCTCACTTGCCTTACTCGGAAAGGCATTTGTTTTGATTGGTCCGACAAGTGTGAAGCTTCCTTTCAGACATTGAAGGAACTTCTCACTAATGCTCCTATTCTAGTGGTTCCCAAAGGGAATCATGATCTTGTTGTCTACACCGATGCTTGTGGTAGTGGTCTCGGTTCTGTTCTTTTGCAGAAGGATCGGGTAGTTGCTTATGCTTCTAGGCAGCTGCGTCCGAATGAAGTTCGCTATGCCACTCATGATCTTGAGTTAGCCGCCATTGTCTTTGCCTTGAAGATTTGGCGACATTATTTATTAGGCGAGCGCTTCATTCTCTATACCGATCATAAATCTTTGAAGTATTTGTTCACTCAGAAGGAACTCAATATGAGACAACAGCGTTGGCTCGAGTTTCTTGCTTCTTATGACTTTGATATCCAGTATACCCCTGGTAAGGGTAATCGTGTTGCAGATGCGCTTAGTCGCAAACATTCGGCTGTTATTTCTATGATGCTTGCCGAATGGAATATTCTTGAGACTCTATCTTTTTGTGAAATTCGTGATCGAGGTTCATCTTATGATTCTCCAATTCTATTATTTAGTTTGGGAGCTTGACCTGTTTTATTGGATCGTATTGCCGATGCCCAACGGCGTGATCCTGATTTGTTGCATCTTATTCAGCTTTGTGAGTCTGGATCTTGTGATGAGGTGTTGCAAGATCTTAGCATGGATTCTCATGGGTGTCTTCGTAAGAAGAACCGTCTTTTTGTGCCTTCTGATTTTGCACTTAGGCATGACATTCTTCATGATTGTCATCGTTCTAAGTATACCATTCATCCCGGTAGTAGCAAGATGTATGCCGATATGCGTCGTCTTTATTATTGGGAAGGCATGAAGCGTGATGTGGCGAGTTATGTGAGCAATTGCATAACTTGTCAGTGTTTTAAAGCCGAGCATCAGCGTCCTTCGGGTCTTCTTCAGCCTCTTGAGATTCCATTGTGGAAATGGGATCAGATATCTATGGATTTTATTGACGGCCTACCTCGTTTGAGATCTGGCCATTCTAGCATTTGGGTTATTGTTGATCGCCTTTCCAAGTCTGCTCATTTTGTCCCTATTAAGTCTAATAGGACTGCTTCACATTTGGCTAAGTTGTATGTCAAGGAAATCGTGAGACTTCACGGTGTTCCTAGTTCTATTGTGACGTGATCCTTTATTCACGAGTCATTTTTGGAAGAGTCTTCAGCAAGCTTTGGGAACAAGGCTTAATTTTTCTACAGCTTATCATCCGCAGTCTGACGGACAGACTGAACGGGTGAATCGCATTTTGGAAGATCTTCTCCGTATTTGTATCTTTGATTTCGGTGGTAGTTGGGAGGATCACCTACCTCTTGTAGAATTCTCCTACAACAATAGTTTTCAGTCTAGTATCGGTATGGCTCCTTTCGAAGCCTTATACGGAAGGCCATGTCGGTCACCTTCTTGTTGGTTAGAATCTGGTGAGAAGCTTATTCTTGGTCCAGATTTTGTTCGTGATTCTTCTGAGAAGATTGATCTTATTCGGTTGAGAATGAAAGAGGCACAGAGTCGCCAGAAATCCTACGCGGACAACCGTAGGAAGCCTCTCGAGTTCTCGATCAGCGATCTTGTTTTTATTCGTGTTTCTCCTTTGAAGGGGGTTATGCGTTTCAGTACGACTGGAAAATTGGCTCCTCGTTATATAGGACCGTTTTCTATTACTGAACGTATTGGCCCTGTGGCTTATAGAGTTTCACTTCCATCTCATTTATCTGGCATTCATGACGTGTTTCACGTCTCGCAACTTCGGAAGTGTCTCCGGGAGTCGGATTCTGTTATTACTTCTCCTGATTTGCAAGAGCTTGAGGTCTCACCGGGCTTATCTATTGCACAACAACCTATTCGCGTGCTTGACACGGAGGTGCGACGCCTTCGGAATAAGGACGTGCCGCTCGTTAAAGATCAATGGTCCGCTAATCCCAATGACTGTACTTGGGAAACCAGAGAATTTATTAAGCGATCTTATCCGGGTTTTCTTTCCTTGCTTTGAAACGGTGAGTATGTCTTTTCATCTCAAGCTTATTTTCTTTTCTTTTGATTGATTAATTGTATGCAGTTGTTACAAATATCGTCTCTAGGAATTGCGGGGATGCAATTTTGTAAGGAGGGGAGATCTGTAACAAACCGCATATTTAACGATTTTATATTTAAATGTTAAATTTAAATATAGCGTCGTTAGTCGGATTTTGGTCCGAAATGTTACTTTCTGCAAATGGCCGAATTGGAACTCGAAACTACCTCCATTGGTTCCAAAATGGCGTTTGCGATCTTTTTGAGTATAATCTTTGATATGTTTGGAGTTTGTGAATTTTGGCCACTTTTTCTATTGGGTTTGGGTTTGGGTTCAGCCCACTAGCTTAACTAATCCTCTAGCTTAGCCACTCCTCTCATTCACTTACTCATTTCTTAGAACTTAAGCTTAGAACTGAAAATGGGGGAAAGGAAGAGGAATTAGAAATTAGCAAGCCCTAGTTCTCCTTTGTATCTTGATTTCTTGCTCCAAATTCATAGGGAATCCATTGGTAAGTTCATCTCCATCTTCTCCATCTCTTCTCCTCTTCAATTTCAGTAATTTTCCTAAACCTAACTTTGGAAATACTTGCTTTGATTCTAGATTGAAGCTTGGAGTGTTGAAGTGGAGTGTAGTTGGTTGATTCCTTGCATTTGTGCTTCTTCATCTTCTTTGTTTGTGAGGTTAAAAGGTGAGTTTTGAACTCACATCTACTTCTCTTGATTTCATGGGTGTTGGGTATGAATTCCTAACAAGTATGCATGTGCCATTGTTTTGGAATTGGAAAGAATTTGCATTTCATTGAAGTAGGGCAGGAAGTGCAAAATCACCAGGTTCGGCCGACCGAGTGCAGGCTTCGGTCGACCGACCTGCTGCCCCGAGCCATAATTGGGTTTCTGCATCTGGCCGGCCGACCGAGCCCTGCAGTCCGGTCGACCGACCTGCTTTTTTTTCCCTGGTTTGTTTATTTTGCATATTTGATTGATTTTTCCGGATTTTATCGATTCAAGTTGCTTTTTAGTGTTCGTTATTGCATCTTTGACTTTGATAACTTACTCTTGACTTCATCCACGGGTTTTTATAAAATAATCTCTCAAATCGCATTTAAAAGCTCTTTTCTCCAATTCACAAATTCTATTTGAAACACACACTTTCGCACTTCGAGCGAAGTGGAAGGGTGATTAAATGGTTGGGCAAAACACGGACCATGAATCTGTGCGTTTATCCTTCTGATTAATGCCCGACCTATTCGATTGATTGTTTTGGCCTTCGGGTTTGGTTTATCGATGATATGAGGTAAATTTGTACTGCTTTTAGTGTGAAATAAACTAACGGATAGTTAACCGTTTAGTGCGAACGGGTGGTTATGGAACTCACGTTACCACTTTTCGGATTCCTCTCTGGGAGTTTGTGACACATGCTGCCTTTGGGATAGTGTCTTAGGACTGTCTCCTCTGGCTTGTTTCCTTTAAATATCGCCTTTGAAGTTGGTCCTTTGCCCCGACTCGCAAAAATATTTGGGTTTGTCGGTTATCTTTAGTATTGCTTTCGGAGTGGTTTCTTCACCACCGCTCAAGAGAAAATGGAGTGGTTTCTTCACCACCGCTCAAGAAATATTGGAGTAGTTTCTTCACCACCGCTCAAGAAATATTGGAGTGGTTTCTTCACCACTGCTCAAGAAATATTGGAGTGGTTTCTTCACCACCGCTCAAGAGATAACGGAGTGGTTTACTCACCACCGCTCATGATGTTTCATTTATATGTATATTCCCTAGGTATTGCTTTTCTGTATTGGTTCTTTGGAGTCACACGAAATATAGCGTCTACCTTGTGGAACTCGTATTTATCGGTATTTGTTGTTTGCCTTATGGCTTGTTTTGGGATATTCCTATCCTTTGTTTCTATGTGTTGCCGATGATATGAGGCTTGATCTATATGATTCATCTTTCGTTAGATGATTGTGTTATCTCTTTTAGAGATATCTATTATGCTTTGTAACCTTGCATGTTTATTGTTGTTCAGTTTATTTAACTGATTTGTTTAGCTAGACTGATCCGTGTAATTTATACTCGGGTCGGACCGAGTTGTTTCTGGTTAGGTGCTTTTGGACTTAGCCTATTTTGCTTCCGCATGGACTATTCGCTAGCTTCATTTTATTGTAGCGTCTTTTTTGGTCCTTATCTGTTGTAACTCTGTTATTCATGGGTGATTGTTGATAGGTTGACAAAATCTGCTCACTTTATTCCTGTTAAGACCACTCGTACTGCTTCGAGTTTGGCCGAGATTTATATGAGAGAGATAGTTAGACTTCATGGAGTTCCATCTTGTATTGTATGCGATAGAGACCCTTTATTCACTAGTAAATTCTGGAAGGTATTTCAGGACGTCTTGGGCACTAAACTGAATCTGAGCACAGCTTATCATCCTCAAACAGATGGCCAAACTGAGAGGGTAAATCATATTTTGGAAGATCTGCTCCGAGCTTGCATTATTGATTTCGGTGGATCTTGGGAAGACCATCTCCATTTGGTTGAATTCACTTATAATAACAGCCATCAGGTAATCAAAAATTTTCAATTTGAATAAGTCAAATTGAATTGAAACTTAATTATCTTTATAATCAGGCAAGTATCGATATGGCACCGTTCGAAGCTTTATATGGACGACCATGCAGATCGCCAGCTTGTTGGATTGAGCCTGGTGACCGATTAGTTCTTGGCCCGGATATGATTATGGAAGCATCCGAGAAGGTTAATGAGATCAGAAGGAAGATGAAGACCGCACAGGATAGGCAGAAGAGCTATGCAGATAGGCATAGAAGAGAGTTAAAATTCCAGGTTGGAGACGAGGTCTTTCTTAAAGTATCACCTTTGAAGAATGTTATCCGATTTGGTCGTAGAGGGAAGCTCGCTCCTAGATTTGTTGGACCATTCACTATCACTGAGAGGATTGGTACACTAGCCTACAGAGTTGCACTGCCGGAGAAATTTGAGGGCGTGCACAACGTATTCCATGTTTCACACCTTCGGAAGGTTGTACACGATCCATCCATGACCATTCCTATTGCTCAGTTAGATGAGGTTGATATTGAGCCGGATTTGACTATAGAAAGAAGACCACTTCGTATTGTTGATAGGGATACGAAGCAGCTTAGAAGGAAATCTGTTAGCCTAGTCAAAGTCCAATGGAGTCCCAATGATCGTGATTGTACTTGGGAAACCGAGGAAAGTATCCGGGATTCAAATCCAGAACTGTTTGTTGCAGGTAAACTCTATTCTATATTCTATATTTCATCCGATAATAAATTCTATGTCCATCGTACCCTATGCTCTGTTCTTCCACTCTTTACTCTGCTCCTTTTCGGGGACGAAAAGTTTTGAGTGGGGGAGAATGTAACGACCCTGAAATTTAGACCCAGTTTAAAATTTTAAAATCGTTTATTTAGGGTAGAAATTAAAATTTGCACGAACAAATTCCGTTTCTATTCAAACTTCACATTTGGAATGCGTCTAGATAGACATGGGCGTACGCCAAATTTCGTTGAAAATTATTGAAGAAAATTTCGTGCGTCGCATTTGCCTATTGATTTAAATTATATATGTAAATTCTCTTTCGTCCGAACTCAAATATTTTTCACATTTCTGAATAAGAAAAATATTCTGAATATGACGACGCAATTCGTTTCGTCAAATTTCGCTTTTAATTGCTAGCTAAAATGTTCACCCGTGCAAATGGTTCAGTAAGAGTTACCACTTTGCAAACAATGTCAAACCATAAATATTTTTATACCATTGTGTTCGTCTCATCGCGCTGACCAAAACGGTATATTTGTTTGTGTCATTCGGAGTTCGGCGCTGCGAACTATAATTGTTTAACGGATTACAAATCGGTCCGTTACGCAGCACAAAAACCGGTACCCGTTTTCTTCAACGTTCAGAATTCTAGGAGTCTTTGACTATTCAGCTGCCTTGGGAAGCCAACAGCCATTGCGGTTACCAAAATAATAACTTGGAAACTTTTGATATTTCATATTTCATTCGTTTAAAACTTCAAAGCATCTCTGTATAAACAAGCTGCTATCTTCTTTTGTTCATAGGCAAATTAATTTATGCGGTACGTACTCTCTTTCCCCTCCCTCACCTTCCTTTTACTATTTTGTTTTGTTCCCCAGTAATGAAACCCACCAGCCATCGCCTAGATCCGCCAGCTTCGCCCAGACCCCGCCAGCCTTCGCCCAGACCTCGCCAGCTTCGCCCAGACCCTGCCAGCTTCGCCCAGGCCACGCCAGCTTCGTCCAGACCCCATCAGCCTTCGCCCAGATCCGTCAGCTTCGCCCATATCCCGCCAGCTTCGTCCAGACCCCGCCAGCTTCGTCCAGACCCGCCAGCCTTCGTCCAGATCCCGCCAGCTTCGCCCAGATCCGCCAGCCTTCGTCCAGACCCGCCAGCCGTCGCCCAGATCCCGCCAGCTTCATCCAGACCCGCCAGCTTCGTCCAGACCCGCCAGCCTTCGTCCAGACCCGCCAGCCTTCGCCCAGATCCAGCCAGCTTCATCCAGACCCGCCAGCCTTCGCCCAGACCCCGCCAGCTTCGTCCAGACCCGCCACCCTTCGCCCAGACCCCATCAGCCTTCGCCCAGATCCACCATCTTCGTCCAGACCCGCCAGCCTTCGTCCAGACCCCGCCAGCTTCGCCCAGACCCGCCAGCCTTCGTCCAGACCCGCCAGCTTTGCCCAGACTCCACCAGCCATCGCCCAGACCCGCCAGCCTTCGTCCAGACCCGCCAGCCTTCGCCCGCCGCAGCCACCCTGTCGAACCCGGACCCACCCACCGACTTGGCTGCTAACACCCGAGCCACTGCCTTCACTTCCCTCTTCACTTTGCCTAAGACCTATAGCCAATACATCAATATCACTTTGAACATGCTTTGTATAGTCCCTGTTGGAAATTTATATGTCAAATGTTGTTGCATGCATATAGGCTCTACCTATTAGTATATAGGATTTTCATATAGGTTATGTATATGTCACTTGAAGACCCTCCTTCCTATAGCTAGCCTTTATCAATAGGAATTTGTTCCCAATATGAACAGTGGGTTGCATATGCCGTTATATGGAGCATGTGCTCTGACTTTGTTTTGCTTCACATTTATCGGCTGCATAACCAAATGAGATTAGAGTGTTTTATATATTAGTATAGCGGTATATACTTTGAAAATTCTAATTTGCTCACATACAGTGTTTTACTGTGTTTGTATCAGCTACTGCTTCGGAGACTTAGACTTTCATCCGACTTGTCGAATCTATCTTGCTTCGTTGTTCGGTATGGTTTATATATATATTCAATTGATATATATTGCAATAAACAAATAGTTGATTTATTTAATTGTTTGAATTGTAGTTTGTGTCGTTTTGCATCGTGCTTGTTCGTGTCTCTTATCTATTCGTCTTCGTGCTTCGTCGTCTTCTCTAACCACGCAAGGTGAATATTTCATTCATGACTCGATCTATTATGCTATGATAATCAAGTGATAAATTGTTGTTTATGTTAATTTGGATGTTAAATTGATGATTGTTAGGATTGTTGAAGTTAGGATTGTAAATCACTATGCAAGTTAAAAATTTAATATTGTTAGTTCACGACAAACAAGTGTGACACTAAAATTTGTTATGTGATGATTGAATTTGGTTGTTAATATAAGTGAATTTGAAAATGAAATTGAAATTGATATAGGATAGTCGACAAAATTTAAATTGGACTATATATGTTGAACTTGACCCCTTTAACTGTTAAATCAACCGCCGCGTAGAAATAGCATTAACTACACTTTGAACCATTGTATGTATGATTGATGTAGAAATGTGATAATAGACACCAAGTGAAACCATAAGATAATAATCTTTAATCTACATGAAACGAGAGTGTAGATTTTAGGAATAATTATATTAATTTGCATAAATAACAAATGTAAGTTAATACGATTATTTCGGGATTATTTAATAAAATTGTTAAATTATTATGTATGGTTGCTATTGCTTGTTTATTTACTTTGACACCATCCCAGTTATCACACTGCAAGTTCCCTTTGCTATGCTTGTTTTATATTGAATGATGTTGGGTTGAAATGATAAATACCCATTTAAACAACTTGGCCTAGGATAGAAAATAAAAGTAAGAAGCCCGATTGGTCAACAAAACCATTTTCGAAATTGAAATATATTTTAAATTAAGTAATGAACTTAACAATTTGCTTGGAAATTTAATAACGAACTTAGGGATTTAAGTTGAAATAAATTAACGGATTTAAATTGAAACGGATTAATAACTTACCAAATTGGATAAAATGAATTGAAAATTTAATTGAAATAAGATTTAGGAGCAAGTAAGTTTAGAATTTAATAAGTTAAAGATTTAAAGATTTGTTAGCTTTAGATTCAAATTCAGGCTTTAATTAAATAGATTGAACTTGTTATAAGTTAAATTGAGATTTAGGAGATTTGACTTACTAATTTAATGAATTTAAATTAGGGATAATTTAAATTTAAAATGATTTTAAATTTAACGAATTAATCAAACTAGGACATTGCAAATGTAAATAGACTTCTTTGATTAGAAATTTAATTGAATCGGTAAATAAAACAAATGAAGTTTTGAAAAGGGGAATCTAGTTAATAAAGTTGATTTAATCGAATTTATGATAACAATGGATATAAACATAAAGTGACATGAATAGAATTTGTTTTAATAATTTAAACTAAGTTTAGCATTATATTGAATTCGTTGATTTTGAACTAAACTTAATAAGCGACTTTTAGACCTTATTAAATTGAACTTGAATACTTAATTTTATCGTTAACTCAATTGTTTGAACTTAAGATCGTATTTGGAAATATGTTTTAAAATATCTAAAATAAACTGAATCGTGAATTGTCAAATTTTGGAAGTCAAATTTGCACCTTGAATTTTGGACTTTGATTTGTTAAAACGTAAATTTAACCGACCATCGGGTAATAAATACGTAGTTATTAAAGAGACCGGGATCGGAAATAAACATACTCTCTGTCGATACCGAAAACCACTTTAATAACTATTATGCGTGAAGTGTTGATCCAGAATGAAGTGGATGGTTTGGTGAACGCGTTGACTAAAGAAAGAGAACGATATTGGATTACCCCTGACATGACTAAAACTGGAGCCGCGCCGGGCCATTGAGGATCGCCACCTCTAGCGGACACGCTTCTTCGATACCATATCTATTACTTTTGTGATTCGATTTGGGTGCACCCTTTCATTTGGGAGTGTTGTTTCGCAGTGTTGAGATTGTAGCTACTATGCTCAACATCAGTCCGGATCACGCAACTACTAGTATCCTAGTCGGTATTGCCTCATGTACCTTGTCATACTGATTATCCTATTCGCGACCACTACGTTTTGATTTGTACCTTGAGTATATGGATTGCCCTATGGTGACTTCCGGTTTTGGGGAAACTACGGTCTTGTATATGCTTTTGGGAATATAAAATGTGTTAAGGGGAATTATGGTAACGCTTAACGCTATTTTAATATTCTATTTTACTGATTAGACATTACCTACATACCGTATTATATATATAGATAGTTTATCGGATCCTTAGAGATGTTATTTTATTCATCTTTGAGTTATGGACTTTATTTCCTGCAATTGATTATCCTGCATAAGATTTTGAGTCCTGACTCGAGTGTTTCTTTTGTATATGCTCGGGTCAGTCTGAAGCTATCTAGTTTGCTGATCAAGGTTGGTTGAAGATGTTGAAGACTTAGCATTTATCTTTATCACTCTATTTCTATTCCAGTATTGTTGTTCTTGTCTGTTGGACATTTATGTATTTCCTTTCAGTCACTTTATGTTTAGACATTGTTGTATTTCATATAGTAGCTTCATGAACTGCTATTATGACGATGTATTTTCCGCTGCATTATTCTGTGACTGTTCTGTGTCTGTGATGTTGTATTGATTCTCATTTACATTTATGTATATATAATCCCATAATGATTCGTGTTTTGTATTATTTAAGTTGACATGTATGGATTATTGTCAATTTAAATGGTCCAAATATACGGGTTGTTACACGAATACTTTCAGATACGGATAGTGTCATATCCGTGTTCGAAACCATTTTCAAATATCTGCATCAGTAGATATGCACGAATATTGAATAATTATTCTATCTGTTAGCGACAGATAAATCAAGAAACATATATGAAATTTTTTAGATAGTGTTTGATTTTTTATTTTTAGTTTTTCTTTTTCGTCCATTCAAAAGGACACACGACAGATGTGTATTACCAAAAATGACCAATTTAGAAAATGAAGGTAACATACAAAATAGAAAACATTTTTTTTCATTTTTTGTGTTTTGAAAAATAACACAAACACGTGAAACAATTCATTATTCCATCATCCTTCTATCCACTTATAAACCAAAAATAGAAAATTTGTTTTTAAAGCAGACATTACCGTAGTTTCACATAAACTTTTTTCAATCGCATTGATTATTAAAGTGTTAAAAATAAATAAATACGATGATGATAAATAGCTTTATAAAGTTGATATGCATTTAGGGTGTATAGTGTAAATTTGAATTTAATAAAACAATAAATAAATATTTTTCATTCTACTAAAATACACATAATTAAAACTATAATCATGAAAATTCCAGATGAATAATTTTCGACTATGGATGTCTATGTATCCGCATCTGCATCGATGTTTCATATCGGATATTTATTTGCTTTTCTAATATGTATGCGGACGGATTTTGGATTTTTGGAGTATCCATTGTGAACCCTATTCTATCGTCTTTTACCTGTACTCATACGATGCACACACATCTTAATGGTTTATTTTTCTTCGTCATCTATTCATAGGATATGATGGATTCATTGTTAATGAATGTGATTTCTTGTGTCACATGAAACAGTAATAAGGAACAAAAAATTGAATTCACTCCAAACCACGAGTACATACTCAAAAAAAATTTATCGAACTTGTCATCTCTACTGTAGTTCAACATCTGATGGTGCAAAAGACCTGAAGCTAGGTGCACAAATATGTACATAATTTCTTCGGATGGAAGATTGTACCAAGCTATTTATTCTTCCAAATACCAACACTTAATAAGGCATAAATTGATGGTTATTTTTTTCTACAATTATTCAATGTAAGCTAGACAATAGATTTAGCTGACTCTAGCTTTGAGAATTAAGTTTATATGTGGTTGCATTCTTATGAAAAATTTCATTAAAAAAGTATTCAGGGCTATTTATGTTATTTCTCACTTCATTCAGTCAGCATAATAGATTTGTAAATTTTGCTACAAATGATTGAGCAAAGCATCTTAGTATATAAATGTGTAAATAATGACTTTGGGGAAGATAAAGATGAAATCAACTGATTTGAGTCCAATAAATGATAAAAGGACCTAATGATGAAATTAGTTAGTAAATAAAAAGAGAAATAAAACTTATCAATGTTTATTATGATTTTGTCAATCAAAATCTAACCAACTTACCCATTTAGAAATCAAATCGAAGAATATAATTTTTTACTTAAGTATATTAGTAATCATATTAAATGAAACTTGGTTAGTATCAACTATAAATATGTATACTACAAAATATTTCTAAGATAATACAGTGAGCTTTCAATAAATTTTCGCTATAGAATACAGTAACCTGCATTATTTAAAGCTAGACTTATTGCTTAGGTATGTATAGTCAATTTGCAAACATTACATATGAAAATAAAAGAATTTTTTTTAGCATGTATTGATCTAAATCTTAGTATTCTGTAGCCCAAAAACCAATAACAAAAAAGTGTCTGAACTGATATCTAACAATAAATGGAAACAAAACATTAATTATGTCCCAATTCAGTACCATCAAACAATACACAATATTAGCATTCAACCTCAATTTGAAAAAGATTACTGGAACTGTCTCCCAAGTAAAAATGGACAATTTACACTGAAGTCGGCATGGAATTAACTAAGATACAAGCATTCAGAACACTTCTGGACAAAATTCATATGGGGTAAGGAATGTGCCCCAAAAATGTCAACATGTGCTATGATGGCCATCCAAAACAAATTGAAAACCAAGGATCCTATTAGCAAATGGAACACAGACATTGACCAAAAGTGCAATTTATGCGCAAACCATCAAGAAGACAGAGATCATCAATTTTTCAAATGCAAATACTCTAGTAGGTTGTTGGAATATACCATGAAAAAAATGAAATTAGACTTCAAACTCAATTTCAACTTTAATCAGACTCTGGAATGCATAAGTAAAAGTAACAAGAAGCAAACTTTAATTAACCAAATCACCAATATTGCATTCACTTCCTTGATTTGGAACATTTGGCGTGAGAGAAACAACAGGATATTTAGAGGTGTTAAGATGCCAACATCGATTCGAAGCATCCTGATAAATCAAGATGTTAAAATGCTTACGCAGTACATAATCAAGGATAGAGAAGTTAGTAGAGAGTCGAAACTTATCTGCGATAACTGGAACATCATCAGCAGTCCATCGAAAACTCAATACCCCCATGACTTTATTATCCTCTACAGGAAGCCTCTGGGACTTCCCTTTCGAAGCATTTAATGACCAATTGTGTTTCCACATCTAATAGATCCATCTGCTTGACATTTGCTTTTCAACCTTTCTGGCCATGACTTTGTTTTCCCAATCAAGACAGAAGTTCTTTCACGTTTCTATTTCGAAGGATTTGGACTTTCTCCTAGTGTAGGATGGCCTTTTGCTTTGTAATTTTGTTTTATTTACTTTTTTGCTATATACGGACCAAGTTGTTATTACAGATGATTTTGAGTGCATTTTAAACTTTGTTCCAACTCCTCCATCTGTTCAACAACTTGGATCCATTTACTCTATGTTGTACCGTTAATATATGGAAGTGATATGTACTCTTTTTCCTTGTAAGGTACCCGATTAGGTTAGGGGGGTTACAAGGTTTTAATGAGGCATATCATGGAAATATATGATCTATTATGTTAATAAAGTACATGTTTCTAAAAAAAAGAAAAAAAGACTTGTTTGGTTTCATTTTATACTTTGTGTTTTCCATTTTCAACATTCATAACAAAATATGAGGATAGTGGAATAAAATATAAAATTGTGGACCATCGCGACGACAGTAAAAGAACAACGGAGGAGATGTTGGGACGGTGTAGAGGATGAATTGTTTTCCATTCTTCTGTCATTTCTTAAAACATAAAAAATAAAATAAATTTGTTTTCTATTTTATATTCAAACGTCATTTTTCAAATTGGTAGTTTTTTAAAAAAACATCCATCATACGAATGTTTTTTGAACGAAAACACAAACAAAAAATATCAAACCAAACTTAACCTGATGTTTCTGAGAATCAAACTGTAGTCAACCCGTGATTAATTATTGATCCTTAACCAACACAGTGAAGAATAGCGTAAACCTTTTTTCAAGGACGAACCAAAAAAGGGGTATCAGGATTAAACCTTTTAAACTTTCTGAAAAGTCACATAAAAAAGCCACACAATTTTTGCTACGTATATTTAGGTGATTTAGTTATAGAACGACCTAAAGATACAGGAGGTCGTACATTAATCGGTTAAGAACATAACAAGATTATATTCCCAACACATTCTCAACTTTAACTAGAACGATTATGCATGAATACGCCCATACTAGAAAACGTGGTTCCAAAAGATTATGTATTATATGCAAATTTTAAATTATAAGGATAAGACCTATCACTGGAACAATATTAAAATTATTTATTTATATTGTTAGGAACTAAGTTGATGATGTTTCGATGACAACAACCTTATATAGTTATTATACTTTACTTTATAAAATATATACTAACATTTCCATATATATATATGTATGTATGTATGTATATATGTATATAGGAAGTATATGCAGGTATCATCGAAGACTGATCAGTATAAACACTCAAGCATCAAGATGATGATTAGAGATTCAAGATTCAAGACTCCAGAGAATCAAGATTTCAAGATCTCAAGATAAGTGTCTAGTATTTTGTTAAAACTTCATAATAGCACTCTCATCTTTCTTCTAATTTTCTTTTAGGATGAACCCAAATTCTATCGAAACCAGTGGCTTACAAACCCACGACAAGTAGCTTACAAACCTACGACATGTGGCTTACAGACCCACGAAAATCAAAATCATATAAACTACTTTGTACAAGTTCTCGAGGCCTATGGAGGAGCTCTGTAGGAAGGTTCTTGCAATTTCAGTTTGAATAGATTTTCCAAAATGTTTTTAAATCAGTTTTCAAAATGTTTTAGCTTTCAAAATCATGTTTTCAAAAATGTTTTCAAACTTTGTTTTAGCCTTGAAATATTCCCCCATTCTGGTTTTAAAAACTTCTATTTTTAAAACATCAAAACTTATTCTCGTTTTAAATATTACTTATATAATTGACGGTCTATATCAATTATATATATATATATATATATATATTTAAAATAATGTTTTATATTCATTCTCTATCTCAAAATATTGTTTAAAAATTTTATTTTGCTTCAGAGAAGTTTCAACTTGTTTTAAATTCAAATGCTTTTACAAAACAACATCTCTACAATTTTGAACTAAGGGATGTCGACATATGGGGATACCCCATGTCGACATGGTGACAGTTGGATTCAAAATTCAAATTTCAAAAGAAGTGTCCATTCGTCCAAAAACCTTTCGCCAATGGTTATGACTGTTGTGCATCTATATAAAGGCTTCCAAAACGAATTTTTTTAACAACTACTTTCTTATTTTCTTCACTCTTTCTTCTCCAACATTCCATATCCATAAAACTTCATATTTTCAAGATCGTGCCATCATTCTGCCAAATTCTCAATAGGAAATCATTTAGACACTCTCTCTATTTGATTCTCCATCATTCTACTAAAAATCAAAGTGCTACTCGGAGTTATAGGATTAATTTGTATTCAAAAAGTCCATAGAGTCTATCCATTCAAAAGGATTGTTATTAAGAAGTATTAGGGTGATCTTGTGTCCCGTAACTCAAGAGAGTTTACCCCAGACTCGGAGATAGGAGGGTTTCTCAAGGCCTTAGAAATTGAGGGTTGTAATTTGGATATTGGCTTATAAAAATCTATACAAGGATATTGCCTTGGTGCAGGACTGGATGTAGGAGGATTCCGAACCAGTATAAAATCCGGTATGTTCTTTCCTTTTACTTGCTTTACTTTACTATTTGCATTTGTTATATGTTCTGTGATCATTCTGTGTTAGAATTCTATTTAGATTTGTGTTGAAAGTTTTAATTTAGTCATATAGTTCATATATTCTTTAAAACACTATTCACACCCCCCCTCTAGTGTTATTTCTGGCTTAAGATCCTTAATCCGCATCCCCAACATATATGTATATTCATGTAATATTAATATAAAAATCTCGATTGATATGAGTATAGTGGCTCGATCAACTAGACCATCGAAATCTATGATCTCGGACAAACATTGTTGACAAATTGTTCAGTAGTAAACGTTATGATGAAGTCATTTGTTAACTATTTTGGTTATGCTACTTTTAACAGAGTAATTGTTCCAGCATAACTTTTAGTAATACAAAATATTTAGACAGCAATACACATATTCACAACCTGCATACTTAACTTTACTAAGTTTTTATAAAGTATAAATAGAAAGATGAGAAATATAAAAAGTGTAGGATTATCATTACTTCAAAGTAACATTGAGGCATTCATCACATTGAAAGATTGAGCAACAATATAACCCATTTTATTCAAATTTGAAATAGTTACAAGCTCCATTCATATACTTTTCTCACTCTTCTTCAATTCAAGAATGGAGGAACCTTTTGACCTAGACAGAGGAAAATCAATGACTAGTAATTTAGTAAGATGCAGTAAAATAAAAGAATAACTAAATATGAATATCAATATCATTACCACCACAAATGGATCCAGGTGCTATTGGATTCCCACAAAATTTTGCAACATATGCTACTTTCTGCAAACTATATTCATTCCAAGATGCCACTGGAATATTTGCGCAGCAACATGCCATGTCAGCTGACTTATAAACATTACAACATTCGGGAGATGGGTCGATTTATGGACCACTAATCAGTACAAACTTTGCACAAAACTGAGTTAGTTTTGTTAAATCTCCGTTACAAACTTCAGCATTAGCTTGATAATTTGAGAATTGCATGATCACGATTACTAAAATGATTATTGATTTTAGATTATGAACTGTCATCATGTTAAATACTTCTTTCACTTTTTTATGGTGGAATGAAGGGCTTTACATGGTTTATATAGGGATGTTTGCCAAAGATTTATTAATAAATATAATATTTTGATCTTATCCTCATACAAATTTTTTCTTAAGCATATCTTTGTTCAATTCATTTGAATATTTTTTATTGTTTCAAAGAAAAAGTTATATGATTTTTTATCCCCAAAATATTTATGCCCCTTTGGACCCATAATATCACAACGATCCACATATGGTCAATTAGTTTACAAGTACATTTACAATAATGTACCGAGTAGATATGATTCATTAGGAATATTGTAACAACCCGCTATTTTGGACTATTCGCATCTGCACATGTCGGACTTGAAAAATTCAAAATATTGAATTGTTAATTTAAATTTGGCAAAACTCAGATATACAGTAAATAAATAATCACAGAATCACAGACACAGAGTAATAATATGCAGCGGAAGTAAAAGATATAGTAGTTCATGAAGCTACTATATAAATATATAAGATACATCAGAGTTAAATAAGTTACAACAGAAGTCTCGAATACAACAGTCAAATATAAGAATCAGAATACATCCCTAGAATCATTGAATATCTGAAAGCTGGATAGATAGCTGGATCTCCAGGCGAAGCTCTAACTCCAAAGGTGAGTCTCAAATACTGGTACACTCAGTCTGACCCAAGCGTAAAGCAAAACACAAAACACTCGAGTCAGGATTAACATTCTCATATCAATAAATCCAACTCAAGTGAAATAGCAATCGAAATACAAGTAACTCAAAGGATGTTGGAATCACCATCCTCTAAGGATCCGTTAAACTATCTACTATGTAGTAGTGTACGCTAAATAGATAATGTCTATCAGTAATATAAAGTATCAAAATAGTGTTAAGGCGTTACCATTATCCCCCTTAACACATTCTATATAAATGTCATAGTCTATACAGCACTGTAAACTCCACCGTAAACTAGTGGGATATCAGGGAGTACTCCATAGGTATAACACAAAACAAATTCGTAGTGGTCGCGTATATAGGGATACAAGTATGACAAGGCACATGAGGCAATACCCAAGGTAGTGAAACTACCGTTTGCCTGATCCGGACTGGTGAGAACGCATCGCCGCAGCGATCGCAACACCGCGAAACAACACTCCTGAAATTCCGAGGGTGCACCAATCAATCACAAGTAATGAGTAGTAGTTACGAAGAAGTGTGTCCGCTCGAGGTGGCTAACCCCATTTGGCCCGGCACGGCTCCTGATTTTAGTCATTTCCAATTTGACACATGTTAACGCTAAAAATTGAACGCTAACACCCCGGTGTGTAGAAGGTAATTGTGAAAGCACCACCCGTTGGTACGGGAACAAAGTATAAGCAAAGAAATCACAGAAAAGCTATAAAAGACAGAATATTTATAGTGGTTCGGCTTAAGATCTAGCCTACGTCCACTTTAAAGCTCTTTATTGCTGATTTGGTTACAATTCTTTACAATCAACTCCGATTACAACACACTTAGACAAATAGCTCAAACCCCGATGTAGAAGAATCCTTCGAATGCATGGCGAATGAGTTAGATTTCCTCTTGAGATTTGTTGAAATGTCTTTGGTGATTGGAGTGATAGAAGTGTTGCTTGAACGTTGCTTGAAGTCGAGACAATGGCAGAGTAATGGCGTCCAGGAAGTGAGCCAAAAAAAGTCCCCCTCATGTTGAAAGTGGTCATGTATTTATAGGAGTTTTCGGCCGTGAGTCGTGAGTCGTACCCGACTCATCGTTAACTCGTGGCCGAGTCAGGTTGGGTCGTGGACGACTCAACAGGTTGAACCCCAGCTTCGCACCAGAGCGCCTTCGATCTTCTGAATATAGCACAAGTCTTAAGTCGTCTACGAGTCATTCCTCTTTGATATAAGTATCGTGATAGCGTACTACGACTCAGTGTCTTTAGGTCGTAGACGAGTCATGGTGAGTCATGAGTCGCTAAGTCGTTAACGACTTATCAGGTAGCGGTACATAAATGAAGCGGCACAAGGATCCACCTTCTTATGTCGTTACTTCCCCTGAGTCGTCTCATATGATAAGTCGCGAACTTGTTGAGTCGTTGATCACTGAGTCGTCTCATATGATAAGTCGCGAACTTGTTGAGTCGTTGATCCACTGAGTCGTTGTAAGCTCTGAGTCGTTGAAATCCTTAGGTCGGTCTGCCCCATGAGTCGCTAACTCCATGAGTCGTTAACCCGTTGAGTCGGCCGACACCTTTAAGTCGCTAAGGTTATAACACGGTGAGTCGTTATCCCTCCTGAGTCATTGAGTCGTAACCCTTCAAGGCCGTTAAGTCGGTAACTCCTCAAGGCTGTTGAGTCGGTAACTCCTCAAGGCTGTTGAGTCGGTAACTCCTCAAGGCTGTTGAGTCGGCAACCAGATAAGTTGAGTCGCTGGCTTACTTCACTCTTTAAGTCGTATACCGTATTGATCGGGGCGCTGCCCCGCACCCCGCCGGGGGCGCTGCCCCCTGGACCCCTGCGACCTGACCGGTCAGGTCGAACACCGTAGGCGGTGGCGTTGCCCCCGCACCCCCACCTAGGGGGGTTGGCACCCCCCCTGGACCCCCCCTCCGTAGGGGATCTTATCTGAAAATTCATTCAACAGAACTTGCTTTATTGGGAGGTTAAGTCGACCATCCTTCGAGATGAACTATCATTGGCCTTTCGGTCGATTTTTGATATCACAGCCTTGCTGAAAAAGCAGAGTTAACAACACAAGTGTCAAGGCTATCCATTATCGTTCTCTTTCTTCAGTCATCACGTACATCATTCTAACCACTTCATTCTGGATCAGCACTACGCGTATGGTTATTAAAGTGGTTTTCGGTTTAGATAGAGAGTATATCCATAACCGATTCAAGACTCTTTAATAACTTTCGTAATTATTACACCGATTGGTCGTTTAGTAAATTTCAAACCAAATCAAATTCAATGTTAATTCGAATTCGTAAATCAATATTTCATTTGTCTTTCAAAATCAATTTCCAAAATCTACGTTTCAAACTCCCAAATTATCATTTCAAAGTCTTACAATTCAATTTCAATTTTATTTAAACAATTCAAATATTGATTCAAGTTCGTATATAGGTTTCATTCCGAAATCATTTAATTTTTTTAATTTCATTCAAATCAATTTAGATTCATTTATCGATTTCATTCAATATTCCTACGTAAATATATCCTTCAAAACAACTTCTATTTAAATTTCAATTCATTAAATCAATTACTTAAGTTCCACTTCATTATATCAAAATTTCAAATTTGAATTTAATTAGATTCGTCAAATCAAATTCTTAAATTACAAGTCTTACGTTATGTGACGGCTCGGATTTTGCCCGCTCAAAAATCGACATCCATACTTCACATCGTATTCGAATGCCGTAGATTCGACCGTTCAAATCCGATTCGCCGGAGCTTATAACAATCATTAAGTAAACAACACAGCGGAATAAAAGAATAATACATTGATATACAGCTTTGATACAATATCTGATACAACAGATGATCCAATAGATATCAATATACATCAGAGATATGATACAATAAAATAGCAGCGGAAAGAAAATAGATAACATTCTAGCATACGGAACAATATAACGCTAAAATAGTCTTCAGGGAAGAACTCCAGAAATAACTGCAACTCCATTTCTAAGAACTAATCCAGCAATAGCTCGAACTCCCAATAACGATGCACGAAGATAAACAAGCCTGGTGCGATCCAAAGACTGAACTAACTCCAGATAATCTACAAATCTGACTATCTGAAAAACCCAACTCTAGACTGCTCGTGTAGAAAATAATGAGCACCCATAGTTTAGGAAAGAAAACAATAAACTCCGGATCAGTCGTGGGACTGGTGTGAGCAACAAAAACAGTTTATCTATTAAAAACATTCAACAAAAGATTTTCAAAGTCAATTCGCAATGCTTTTGAAAAATGAGACTACCATAAGGCCTCCCGCACACACACACAATGCAAACGCAGAATCGGAGGAGATTTCTCCTTATGATAGTCAAAGATGCTTGATACGCATTTAAAATAACATTTGATATTATTACTAGTGCATAGTGTAGAAGAAATTCATTTCGAAAGCAGAATATAAATCTTAGCCAACATACGACCATTATCGTATGCCTACTATAGCTACCATCCAAACAGTGGTGACCACCATAAGTGAATAGCAGGTTCTACAACTAATACCGTACAAGTTTCGTATTGTTTCTTTGGATTTCCAACAAATGGTCAGGCCAAGGAACTTCCCATTGCCACATGAGAATGCCTCTGGAAAGACATCCCCGAGAACCAAACCGGAACTCTGCCAACACAAGGCCGGGTTACCCCTAACTGGGTAACTACTGACACGAGCACGCCATTCCCCGATCGTAAACGACCTTTCTCACGGGATCCCGATAACCAACAACCACAAAGTAATAAATTCGTAGTAACCACATAGGTTAAATATCTGGGCTCCATACCATGATACAACCTCTATCCAGAAGGAAATGTACATACCCTAAAGGGTGCTACCCCTAATAACCTTGCCGCATCTTTCCTGTTTTGACCATTTCCGGGGTGTGAGGTTCGACGAAGTCACGTCCACAAAAACATACTTTATACAAAAGCCATGCTTTGGGTCAACAAATGATCAACACAATGATCACTAAGATAGACGATCAAATAAACGATCCTATCACAATAATCAACACAATGATCATTTACAGCAACACTCAGCATGTCACATTACCAAATTGGGAATATATCGCTGATAACTTCAACTATATAACCTCTGAGCTCGTACGTCTCAGAGAAGGGTGTTAAGCTAAAAGAATAATTTCTCCGCCACCAACAGAAATATATTTGAAAGAAATCTGCTTTGTATCTCAACTTGTAATGTCAGACATACAATCCATACAAGTCTGTTCCGGGATCGAACAGAACCGAAGGCACTTTCAAAGAAGTCCTTGCAACCCGGATATTCACAATCCCGATCGGATTTCCCATCACTTAGGGAATCTCTATACCAGGAGCTACCCAGTGCAGAGATAATCGATAGGTCATCCTATCGCTTTCGCAAATACCCGGTCTTCATCACCGGTCTTCAAATGCTATCCATAACGACCTATCACATATTTGGAATGGGTTATACGACACAAAGGTCCTTTCCCGGTTAAACCGAATAGTGAGCGAAAATATTTTAAAATTATATGGATATTGGGATTTCAATTAAGTCACAACTTATTTCCCAAAACTTTTCTTCAAATGGCTTAACAAATTACCATTTTCAATCTTTAAACAAAAAGATTCATTTTCACAATCTTTAACGGTTTAAACAATTTTCACATTTTAATCTTTTAAACAAAAGATTCATTCACAGATTTTCCAAATCAATCTTCATTTCAATTTGATTAACTCGTTAAATCTTTAAATCAAAGATTTAACTTATAGCTTTCAAAACAATTTCATTTCAATTTGATTTAAACAATCATCAATTTAAATCTGTTAAAAATAAACAGATTTAATTCACAGCTTTCAAAAAAAAGAATTCATTCATAACTTAGGAAAATCATTTCTCCATTCAATCTTGAAATTCCCCTAATTAACTGGAATCTCAGTTCTTATCTAAAAGTGTTTATCATTTGAAAACAACATTTTTCATTTTGGAAATCTGGTTCATTTATACGAGTTGAAATCCTTGGGTTAAATTCAAATTCCCAAAAATAATACTTTAAAAATGGTTTAACTCATAATGACTAGTATAATATCATTAATCCCTAATTTCAAATTACTGAATTCAATTTCAAGTATTGAATTTAAATTTAAACCAACTTATTTAAATTCCAAAAACTTAATCAAGTAATTTAAAAATAATAAATTCTATTTTGAAATTCCATTCCAAAAACTTTTCACATTTATTCCGATTCCATTTCCAAAACATTTGAATTCAAATATTCAATTTAAACTATTTCAAAAATCTGTGACTTAATCGATTTCCTCGTGAAATCCATAATTGTGTGTGTATGGTGTGGTCCAGGGGTTTAACACAATAGTGCCACATCATTTCAATCATCACAGATCAAACACAGAAATATAGTTGAAAAGCGATATAACTGTAAAGCTTATCGCTCATTCACAGATTATATATAAATGTAAATAAATGAATAGATTATACACAGCTCAATCTACAGAACAAAATATCACAGATCAGATAGAGTAATTAATTCAAGGCATCATATATAATACGATCATCCATAAGTAAGGTCAAGCATTTAATAATCATTCATAAGCAGGATAAATTAATCGTTTTATCTTGATTAATTCAATTTATTTCCAATTAAATTAATTACTTATGAATTTATTTTCTAATCCTGATTTACTAATTACAAATCATTTGATATAGATTAATTAATCAATCACCTTATTTAATTAAATTATTCTTAATTAATCATATAAATTAAGTTGACCTTCAACTAATTAACCCTTTAATTTCTTACCATAAAATGATTACACTTACTTAATTTCATAAATGATTATCATAAATTAATTAGTCTAATTATTTGTTAAAATTAATCCTATAAATTAATTATTAAAATGATTTTAGTTAATGACCATCATTAACAAATAACAATTCTTTAATTACTTTCCGAATTGATATTTAATTATAAATAAATCTATTCCTTTCGAATTTCCCGAAATTTTGATCAATAAATCATTAATTAATTTCAAACTTCAAATTGATCACTCCTTATTCTTTAATTAACTCAATTTAGTTAATTTTACCTTTAAATTACAACTTAAAACAATTATTTTGTTATGAAAGGTTTTTAAATCATATTCTCTTGAATTTGGAATATTTAACTTTATAAACTTGCTTCCATTTCAAAAATCTGGAATTAAAATTTAAACTCAAAATCCAGGCTACAAAAATTTGACTTAAACTCTCCTTTCAATTTTTTTCAAACTTCCATTTGACCTCAACTATTTAATTTTTCTTAACTACTTAATTGATTAACACGTTTAATTAATACAACAATTTGAAAATAAAAACTTATTTATTCCCAACTAAGTTTCCAAACTAATCTGATTTTATATTTAAACTTTTGTTTTTAAAACTTGTTAAGCTTGTTAAAAAATTTGATTTTTTTTTTTTTTTTTAAATTCAGGAAAACAGAACAGGTCTGTTCTAAACCCTAAACAACTTTGACCCGAGCCTCCTTATCATTTTGCTTCGAGTCCAACACGTCAAAACCTCGAGTAAACAATCGAGTCACTCGAGAAAAATCTCGAGTTCACCCATCAGAAATTTCCAGACCACTATAACAACTCCCCCGTGCACGTGTACACCGTTGACTGTCACCTCCTGTCGACGTCGACGTCATCAGCAAGTCGACTACCATCCCCCGATCTGAAAACGACCATCCAAACCCCTCCAATTCGATTCGAACTCGAATTCAAGTATAAATCAAAACCTGGAACGCGCAAAAGAAATCAACCTGAAACCTGTCAACGCCGCTTCCTCTGAGCTCCGACCACCTGAACGTGTGAAACTTCGGCCATCACTTCGTCGCTTCAGCCTCTATCTACCCCCGCGATGCCATGCAGCTCGATCCAATGACGAGGATGCACGAATCGAAACCGAGCCTCGAAAAAAAAAATTAGGTCTACGAACAAAAAAAAGTTCGCCGCCACCACCACCGTAGCCTGACCACCACCGCGCCATTTTTCCGAGCTCCACCCATCACCCCTCCACCTCCAGGAGGAAACTCGACTCCTCCAGTCGAAGGGATCACCCACGGCAACCCCAAATGCCCAATACACTCAAACCCAAACTGTTCTTTATTCTTTGATCTAAAAAATTTGATTTCAGCTTTAAAATTTTTGTTTAAGTATACGAATTCAAATTAAGTACCTGAATTCGTAAATTAAGAAATTTAAATTTTGACTTATTTGAAGTTTGGTTCATATATCTTGATTTCCAGACACAATACTGAGTTATTTTGACCTAAATAAATTTTTAGATTAAAGCTTATATCAAAACAATCAATATTTGTTTAAATATCAAATCTAAACATTGAGTAAATCAATGGAAATGATTTTTTTTTTTCACAAGATCAAAGCTTATGTTAAAGATCACAGAACAGATAGCATATGCTCAACAGCCTGTATACTTACTTCCAGTATTCAAAAGTACCCAGAGAGTTTAAATGTAAATGTACATAAACATACTTATCTAAACTTTAACTTGCAACAGCTCCATAAAAAAAAAAGTTACTCACATGTGTTGTTTGAAACAGAGAGCATTCTGATGAAACATTATGCATCCCCAACATCAGTATATACAAAGCAGATTTCACTTATATTCACACATCATACAAGCAACAGATTCATATTTTTAAAATTCCAAGCAAGTGTTACTCACCTGTCAAAAAGAACAGAGGCTCAGGTTTAGAAACTTTCCTTTGATATTGAAACTGAACTTGTTTTGCTTTTGTTATTGACTAATGTTTCTTATTTTATTTTTATTTTCTCTCTGGTTTTGCTTAACTTTTAGTGAATGAATGAAATGGGATAGATGTATACATGTAGAGAAAAATGTTTGTACAGGGATTATTATTGTTTGTTTGTACAATAGTTATGGGCTGAGATGATTTTGCTTTGATATGCTATTGTACTTGGTTATGCATGTTAATGCATTTGTTTACTTCAGCCTTACTTCGGCTGAGATGAAAAATGTGTGCTAGGATATTTTACAGTGTACTAAGTATCTTGGTATTTCTTTGTTTATGTTTCATTTTGTACTTATATTTATTTGTTTGTAAACTTTATTTGCATTGCCTAGCTTATTTTTATTTGGTGGCTGCAGCTTTATTTTGTTTGCCTACATATCTATGTCTTTGTTTGTATTTTTTTTTATCTATTTGTTTGTATTATTTTGTATTGCATACTTATATATTTGTTTTATTATTGGTTATAAACTTTAACTTATATATGTACCAATATATTCTATTTTGTTTCTTTCTTTTGTTTTATATTTTACATAATTTTATAAATATGTGGTTTCTACTTTGTATGTTATTTCTTTTGTTTGAATACTTCGTTTATATGTTTACTTGTTTTCTTGTCTTATTTTCATATTTAAATGTAGTTTCTTTTCTTTTATTTTTAACTTATATTATTAAATACTTAATTTACTTAAAATTATTTCAGACTTATGTATATTTTTATTAAAATTTATTTTATATTTACAATCATAGTTTCCCAAAGTACATACATATATTATTTTATTTTTATACTAATGTTTTGCTTGTATATGAACATAAATTTCTATTGTAAATATATTGTTTAAATTTTTAACTAATTTGTTTCATGTGTATATTTTACATTTTATAGTTTACATAACCAATTTTATCTTATATTATTTTTCTATTTCTAGTTTAAATATTTATTGTTATCTTACTTTAATATTTAATTATGAGTTACTATATATATATATATATATTTTCTTAATTTATGTTATAACTCAAATATTTATTAAACCATTCATCTAAGATTTAAATTCAAATCAAAATATATATATATATATACACTCAAGATTTTATAATTTCAAATTGACTCATATATACCCAAATATACATATATATATATATATATATATATATTCATTCACATATATACATATATATATATAATATTTAAAAATTTAAATGATTTATATGGAATATATTTGAACTTGGGGAAACTCGCTTCCATTTATAATCAATTTCCCTTAAAATTTTATTCAGAAATTCATTTAATTATCAATTTAAATTAAATTAAAATCTAGGGTCGTTACAAACTTCCCCACTTAAAAGAATTTTGTCCTCGAAATTCGCAGGCACGAAAACAACACAGAGATAGACTCAAAGATAGAGAAATATCTTTTCAAATCAGAATATCAACAATAGATACAAGAAATTGCGATTGAATTTCAATTTTGGTTTTAAACAAAATCATTTTATCGATACAATTCTAATTATTCTTCATATTCTATTGATCAAGTTAACTCAATTTAAAATTTCCAATTTATTCAAAATTTCCAATTCATTTATTAGAGTTTAATTCAAAAAAAAATGATAAGAAATCGATGAAGATATGAAATAAGAATTTTCTACAACGATTCGTAGGGCATCACCCCACCGAAACTTCTTCTTGTAGCTGGTACGAAGAAATCAAAAGAATTTAGAAACGAATCAAAGAAAATTGATAGAGAAAGTTATTTCCACCGTTGTTACCGAGTTTTGACTAATTATAGTCTTATTTTCCTGTCCTCTATCTCGTTCTCTTCTTGCACTCATACTTACTATCAGTAGATAGTAAGAGAATTTACTGAGGCGTTAAAACGGATATCTTAAGGATTACTCATTCTAGGATTTACTTCACCCTATCTCTAATGAGCTACTTAACGTGTTACACTCCTGAGCTAAAGTTCAACCCTTAGCTCTGATACCAAATGTAACGGCTCGGATTTTGCCCGCTCAAAAATCGACATCCATACTTCACATCGTATTCGAATGCCGTAGATTCGACCGTTCAAATCCGATTCGCCGGAGCTTATAACAATCATTAAGTAAACAACACAGCGGAATAAAAGAATAATACATTGATATACAGCTTTGATACAATATCTGATACAACAGATGATCCAATAGATATCAATATACATCAGAGATATGATACAATAAAATAGCAGCGGAAAGAAAATAGATAACATTCTAGCATACGGAACAATATAACGCTAAAATAGTCTTCAGGGAAGAACTCCAGAAATAACTGCAACTCCATTTCTAAGAACTAATCCAGCAATAGCTCGAACTCCCAATAACGATGCACGAAGATAAACAAGCCTGGTGCGATCCAAAGACTGAACTAACTCCAGATAATCTACAAATCTGACTATCTGAAAAACCCAACTCTAGACTGCTCGTGTAGAAAATAATGAGCACCCAGAGTTTAGGAAAGAAAACAATAAACTCCGGATCAGTCGTGGGACTGGTGTGAGCAACAAAAACAGTTTATCTATTAAAAACATTCAACAAAAGATTTTCAAAGTCAATTCGCAATGCTTTTGAAAAATGAGACTACCATAAGGCCTCCCGCACACACACACAATGCAAACGCAGAATCGGAGGAGATTTCTCCTTATGATAGTCAAAGATGCTTGATACGCATTTAAAATAACATTTGATATTATTACTAGTGCATAGTGTAGAAGAAATTCATTTCGAAAGCAGAATATAAATCTTAGCCAACATACGACCATTATCGTATGCCTACTATAGCTACCATCCAAACAGTGGTGACCACCATAAGTGAATAGCAGGTTCTACAACTAATACCGTACAAGTTTCGTATTGTTTCTTTGGATTTCCAACAAATGGTCAGGCCAAGGAACTTCCCATTGCCACATGAGAATGCCTCTGGAAAGACATCCCCGAGAACCAAACCGGAACTCTGCCAACACAAGGCCGGGTTACCCCTAACTGGGTAACTACTGACACGAGCACGCCATTCCCCGATCGTAAACGACCTTTCTCACGGGATCCCGATAACCAACAACCACAAAGTAATAAATTCGTAGTAACCACATAGGTTAAATATCTGGGCTCCATACCATGATACCACCTCTATCCAGAAGGAAATGTACATACCCTAATGGGTGCTACCCCTCATAACCTTGCCGCATCTTTCCTGTTTTGACCATTTCCGGGGTGTGAGGTTCGACGAAGTCACGTCCACATAAACTTACTTTATACAAAAGCCATGCTTTGGGTCAACAAATGATCAACACAATGATCACTAAGATAGACGATCAAATAAACGATCCTATCACAATAATCAACACAATGATCATTTACAGCAACACTCAGCATGTCACATTACCAAATTGGGAATATATCGCTGATAACTTCAACAATATAACCTCTGAGCTCGTACGTCTCAGGGAAGGGTGTTAAGCTAAAAGAATAATTTCTCCGCCACCAACAGAAATATATTTGAAAGAAATCTGCTTTGTATCTCAACTTGTAATGTCAGACATACAATCCATACAAGTCTGTTCCGGGATCGAACAGAACCGAAGGCACTTTCAAAGAAGTCCTTGCAACCCGGATATTCACAATCCCGATCGGATTTCCCATCACTTAGGGAATCTCTATACCAGGAGCTACCCAGTGCAGAGATAATCGATAGGTCATCCTATCGCTTTCGCAAATACCCGGTCTTCATCACCGGTCTTCAAATGCTATCCATAACGACCTATCACATATTCGGAATGGGTTATACGACACAAAGGTCCTTTCCCGGTTAAACCGAATAGTGAGCGAAAATATTTTAAAATTATATGGATATTGGGATTTCAATTAAGTCACAACTTATTTCCCAAAACTTTTCTTCAAATGGCTTAACAAATTACCATTTTCAATCTTTAAACAAAAAGATTCATTTTCACAATCTTTAACGGTTTAAACAATTTTCACATTTTAATCTTTTAAACAAAAGATTCATTCACAGATTTTCCAAATCAATCTTCATTTCAATTTGATTAACTCGTTAAATCTTTAAATCAAAGATTTAACTTATAGCTTTCAAAACAATTTCATTTCAATTTGATTTAAACAATCATCAATTTAAATCTGTTAAAAATAAACAGATTTAATTCACAGCTTTCAAAAAAAAGAATTCATTCATAACTTAGGAAAATCATTTCTCCATTCAATCTTGAAATTCCCCTAATTAACTGGAATCTCAGTTCTTATCTAAAAGTGTTTATCATTTGAAAACAACATTTTTCATTTTGGAAATCTGGTTCATTTATACGAGTTGAAATCCTTGGGTTAAATTCAAATTCCCAAAAATAATACTTTAAAAATGGTTTAACTCATAATGACTAGTATAATATCATTAATCCCTAATTTCAAATTACTGAATTCAATTTCAAGTATTGAATTTAAATTTAAACCAACTTATTTAAATTCCAAAAACTTAATCAAGTAATTTAAAAATAATAAATTCTATTTTGAAATTCCATTCCAAAAACTTTTCACATTTATTCCGATTCCATTTCCAAAACATTTGAATTCAAATATTCAATTTAAACTATTTCAAAATCCTGTGACTTAATCGATTTCCTCGTGAAATCCATAATTGTGTGTGTATGGTGTGGTCCAGGGGTTTAACACAATAGTGCCACATCATTTCAATCATCACAGATCAAACACAGAAATATAGTTGATAAGCGATATAACTATAAAGCTTATCGCTCATTCACAGATTATATATAAATGTAAATAAATGAATAGATTATACACAGCTCAATCTACAGAACAAAATATCACAGATCAGATAGAGTAATTAATTCAAGGCATCACATATAATACGATCATCCATAAGTAAGGTCAAGCATTTAATAATCATTCATAAGCAGGATAAATTAATCGTTTTATCTTGATTAATTCAATTTATTTCCAATTAAATTAATTACTTATGAATTTATTTTCTAATCCTGATTTACTAATTACAAATCATTTGATATAGATTAATTAATCAATCACCTTATTTAATTAAATTATTCTTAATTAATCATATAAATTAAGTTGACCTTCAACTAATTAACCCTTTAATTTCTTACCATAAAATGATTACACTTACTTAATTTCATAAATGATTATCATAAATTAATTAGTCTAATTAATTGTTAAAATTAATCCTATAAATTAATTAATAAATGATTTTAGTTAATGACCATCATTAACAAATAACAATTCTTTAATTACTTTCCGAATTGATATTTAATTATAAATAAATCTATTCCTTTCGAATTTCCCGAAATTTTGATCAATAATTCATTAATTAATTTCAAACTTCAAATTGATCACTCCTTATTCTTTAATTAACTCAATTTAGTTAATTTTACCTTTAAATTACAACTTAAAACAATTCTTTTGTTATGAAAGGTTTTTAAATCATATTCTCTTGAATTTGGAATATTTAAATTTATAAACTTGCTTCCATTTCAAAAATCTGGAATTAAAATTTAAACTCAAAATCCAGGCTACAAAAATTTGACTTAAACTCTCCTTTCAATTTTTTTCAAACTTCCATTTGACCTCAACTATTTAATTTTTCTTAACTACTTAATTTATTAACACTTTTAATTAATACAACAATTTGAAAATAAAAACTTATTTATTCCCAACTAAGTTTCCAAACTAATCTGATTTTATATTTAAACTTTTGTTTTTAAAACTTGTTAAGCTTGTTAAAAAATTTGACTTTTTTTTTTTTTTAAAATTCAGGAAAACAGAACAGGTCTGTTCTAAACCCTGAACAACATTGACCCGAGCCTCCCTATCATTTTGCTTCGAGTCCAACACGTCAAAACCTCGAGTAAACTATCGAGTCACTCGAGAAAAATCTCGAGTTTACCCATCAGAAATTTCCAGACCACTATAACAACTCCCCCGTGCACGTGTACACCGTTGACTGTCACCTCCTGTCGACGTCGACGTCATCAGCAAGTCGACTACCATCCCCCGATCTGAAAACGACCATCCAAACCCCTCCAATTCGATTCGAACTCGAATTCAAGTATAAATCAAAACCTGGAACGCGCAAAAGAAATCAACCTGAAACCTGTCAACGCCGCTTCCTCTGAGCTCCGACCACCTGAACGTGTGAAACTTCGGCCATCACTTCGTCGCTTCAGCCTCTATCCACCCCCGCGATGCCATGCAGCTCGATACAATGACGAGGATGCACGAATCGAAACCGAGCCTCGAAAAAAAAATTAGGTCTACGAACAAAAAAAAGTTCGCCGCCGCCACCACCGTAACCTGACCACCACCGCGCCATTTTTCCGAGCTCCACCCATCACCCCTCCACCTCCAGGAGGAAACTCGACTCCTCCAGTCGAAGGGATCACCCACGGCAACCCCAAATGCCCAATACACTCAAACCCAAACTGTTCTTTATTCTTTGATCTAAAAAATTTGATTTCAGCTTTAAAATTTTTGTTTAAGTATACGAATTCAAATTAAGTACCTGAATTCGTAAATTAAGAAATTTAAATTTTGACTTATTTGAAGTTTGGTTCATATATCTTGATTTCCAGACACAATACTGAGTTATTTTGACCTAAATAAATTTTTAGATTAAAGCTTATATCAAAACAATCAATATTTGTTTAAATATCAAATCTAAACATTGAGTAAATCAATGGAAATGATTTTTTTTTTTTTCACAAGATCAAAGCTTATGTTAAAGATCACAGAACAGATAGCATATGCTCAACAGCCTGTATACTTACTTCTAGTATTCAAAAGTACCCAGAGAGTTTAAATGTAAATGTACATAAACATACTTATCTAAACTTTAACTTGCAACAGCTCCATAAAAAAAAAGAGTTACTCACATGTGTTGTTTGAAACAGAGAGCATTCTGATGAAACATTATGCATCCCCAACATCAGTATATACAAAGCAGATTTCACTTATATTCACACATCATACAAGCAACAGATTCATATTTTTAAAATTCCAAGCAAGTGTTACTCACCTGTCAAAAAGAACAGAGGCTCAGGTTTAGAAACTTTCCTTTGATATTGAAACTGAACTTGTTTTGCTTTTGTTATTGACTAATGTTTCTTATTTTATTTTTATTTTCTCTCTGGTTTTGCTTAACTTTTAGTGAATGAATGAAATGGGATAGATGTATACGTGTAGAGAAAAATGTTTGTACAGGGATTATTATTGTTTGTTTGTACAATAGTTATGGGCTGAGATGATTTTGCTTTGATATGCTATTGTACTTGGTTATGCATGTTAATGCATTTGTTTACTTCAGCCTTACTTCGGCTGAGATGAAAAATGTGTGCTAGGATATTTTACAGTGTACTAAGTATCTTGGTATTTCTTTGTTTATGTTTCATTTTGTACTTATATTTATTTGTTTGTAAACTTTATTTGCATTGCCTAGCTTATTTTTATTTGGTGGCTGCAGCTTTATTTTGTTTGCCTACATATCTATGTCTTTGTTTGTATTTTTTTTTTATCTATTTGTTTGTATTATTTTGTATTGCATACTTATATATTTGTTTTATTATTGGTTATAAACTTTAACTTATATATGTACCAATATATTCTATTTTGTTTCTTTCTTTTGTTTTATATTTTACATAATTTTATAAATATGTGGTTTCTACTTTGTATGTTATTTCTTTTGTTTGAATACTTCGTTTATATGTTTACTTGTTTTCTTGTCTTGTTTTCATATTTAAATGTAGTTTCTTTTCTTTTATTTTTAACTTATATTATTAAATACTTAATTTACTTAAAATTATTTCAGACTTATGTACATTTTTATTAAAATTTATTTTATATTTACAATCATAGTTTCCCAAAGTACATACATATATTATTTTATTTTTATACTAATGTTTTGCTTGTATATGAACATAAATTTCTATTGTAAATATATTGTTTAAATTTTTAACTAATTTGTTTCATGTGTATATTTTACATTTTATAGTTTACATAACCAATTTTATCTTATATTATTTTTCTATTTCTAGTTTAAATATTTATTGTTATCTTACTTTAATATTTAATTATGAGTTACTATATATATATATTTTTTCTTAATTTATGTTATATCTCAAATATTTATTAAACCATTCATCTAAGATTTAAATTCAAATCAAGATATATATATATATATACACTCAAGATTTTATAATTTCAAATTGACTCATATATACCCAAATATACATATATATATATATATATATATTCATTCACATATATACATATATATATAATATTTAAAAATTTAAATGATTTATATGGAATATATTTGAACTTGGGGAAACTCGCTTCCATTTATAATCAATTTCCCTTAAAATTTTATTCAGAAATTCATTTAATTATCAATTTAAATTAAATTAAAATCTAGGGTCGTTACACGTTAATTTCAATAAATCCCATTTATTTCAATAAATCACATTTTATTTTTGGTTAAAGAAATTAAATTTTCACTTATTTCTTTTCATAGTTACAAATTCAAAACTCAATTAAATAAGAAACTAAATTTCACATATTCGAGGGGTTCAATTTCACTTATTAACTTACTTAAAGAATTTTTCGAAAACTATATAAATAAAGCAACTCAATTTCATTTATTAACGAAGTTCAAATCCATTTATTCAAAAGTTCAATTTCTCTTATCAAAGAATTCAATTTTTATTCAATTATCAAATAATTAAATCTTATTCAATTATTAAATAATTTCAGTCTTAATTATTAATAATTTCAAAACTTAATAATTACAAACTTGATTATAAATTCAAACTTAATTATTAAATCATTTCCACTAAATTTTGAATTCAAACTTAATTATCAAATCATTTCAACTTAATTATAAATTTAACTTAATAATTTCAAACTTAATTATTACTAATTCCAAATTGTTTATTAATAATTCCAAACTTAATTATTAAATAAATAAATTTCAAACAACATTCTTCCATCAATTACTACGTTAATATTTGTATCAGATTTCAATCTTTACATTTTCCTTTCAGAAATTCCAATTCCAACTTCATTTCAAAACTTATTCTTTATTCGAATAATCATTATTTTATTTTTAAATCAAATTATTGACCAATCGGATTTATTTTATTCTCTATCCTAAGTCAAATTCATTTGGGTATTTATCATTTCAACCCGATTCCAATTCAATTCAAAATCTAAGTATAATAAAGGGAACTTGCATTGTGATAACTGGGATGGTGTCAAAGTAAATAAACAAGCAATAACAACAATCAATAGCAATCCAATAAATTAATTCAAATAATCCCGAAATAATCATACTAATTCGCATTGTTGTTTGTGCGAATTAATATAATTATTTCTAGAATCTACACTATCATTTCATGTAGATTAAAGATTATTACACAAATTATTTATACGGTTCTTCACTTGTCATTTTTATTCAATTTCGAACTACATCAATTTATACAACATACATTTAAATGGTTCAAGGTGTCGTTAACACTATTTCTACGTGTCAATTTATTTAACATTAAAAGGGGTCATATTATACAAATTTAACTAATCAACTACAACACATATGTCGATTCAAATTTAACTATCCTACGTCAAATTCAATTGCATAATATTTATCACTTATACATTTCAGTTTAACATCTAATATAAACAACAACAATAAATCAATTATCAATCAAACGGGATTATCATTATATAATTTACAGATAACGGTGTCAGATGTCAAAGGTGAACTGATACATGTAATAGCATATATAACAGTACAAGTAACTAACAGCAGCATATTTCAATTGCCGTTTCAATTGAAATCGAACTTAATAAATAAAAGAACATTAATCGTGAGTGATTGCTCACCTTTCGAGGCTAGAGACGAACGTCACATGGAATGAGATACGAATTCAAGTGCGAATTGCAAAGCAAAGTAGATTGGCACGAATCGACGAGCAAAGCTGATAAATAGGAATTGACGAAATCAAATCAGAACAGAATCGATGATGATAAATGTATAAGTGAAGTTATATATATAACTGTGTGTAACTGTTTACATATATAACCCAAACACAATTTAAATTAAATATATACGTAAAATTCAAAATCATCGTTTAAAAAAAATATCAAATATTAAGGTCAAGCATGCATTTATAATATTTTTAGATTGATACATTCAACTTAGCAGTTTAACATATATATTTGTATAACTTATAAAATCGACCAATAAACCAAAATTTTAAAACTGAAAAAATATAAACACAATATGTTATATTTAAAATAATGTGTACGTGTACTATTCAAATATGTAGGCCTTCACTTAAAGACAATGTAATGTAACGGTTCTATAATATAATATACTTCCCAAACCTATATTTAAGTAAACGGTACAAAACGTGCAACATATATATAAGCCGATAACTTATGTATATAATAATAACAATTTACACTTTTAAAAAAGTCAAAATTTCAAAATCAATACAATTTAACCTATTATAGTATAAACAGCACATTGATTACAAATAACCCATATAAACTAATATATACTACATAAATAAAAGGTTACATTATAAAACAAGACAGAAATAAGAAATAAGACTTGCTGCAACATACTTTGTATAATTATATCACTGCATTCTTTCTTCTTTATAGCAAAACTAAGTTACTACGATACATATAATAAGTTTTCACTAAAACAATTTTTTTTTAAAACCATATATTTAAAATAAAATGTACATTATTATTATATAAAATTTTCTTATTCAAGACAAAGATAATATAAATTCAAACATTAAGGATGAGATATATTGTAAACCGGAAAACCACATACTCAGACAACAATCTTAAATACACTAAAAAAACTGTTAGAAACCAAATGATATCTATAAACCATATGTAATTTAAGCTAAAATAATAATATATAAAGCTTAGATAATCGAAATACACATGTAACTATATAAATATCATCCTGACAAAGTTTCAAAACAAGCAAAACTTTGTGCTTTTATATGAAATAATATAACATTCAGTAACTAGTGCATACTAGTCCAAACATATAAACATACACATAAATGGTTACGGTCGGTACTTCAAGTATACTTCTAACATTTATATACAAACAGTATAATACATAACCCCTACGTACGATATTTACTATTATATATAAACTTGAAATAGTAACACAAATTAAAACATATATATATATATATATATATATATATATATGTACACACGCTTGAACTATCATCAGTCACTAACAAAAATGTGTTATATCCATACTTCACTATCAATACAATGCTAGTATAAACTCATACTAACCAATCATTTACCTATCAGAGTATATATGTGTGCACATATCGACAGGAATAGCCGCAAGCTATTGGACGCCGGAGAAGACACAGCCAGAGGCGGCTCGGGCTCGGAAAAAGGAGGGGATGAAGGTCGAGATCTATGGTGCAGCGGAAGCGTGATGGGTTCGGAGAGTTTGCAGTGGGTGAGGAGGAGCGGGGTGCTAGGTGGTGAACGTGGTCGATGGTAATCGTGCTTGTGTGGGTGTTTGGATGGTGAGGAGCTTCGGTTGTACGGCTTGGGGAGGGAGAAGGGAAGGGTGCTAACATTGGTGGAGGACGGTGAGTTGATGTTCACGTGGGAGAGGTCATGATAAATTAGTGCATGCTTCCAGAACCCAAGCTTCAGAAGAATAAGAATGCAACATTAGAACAAATTCATTTTCTATGTCTGAGCAAGGAGGGAAATAAAACAGAGAGCAAAGTGGAAAGTAAGGAGCAGGTGAAAGCAAGTTTATAATAAAAGAATGAATAGGAAATGCGTAATGCTACATTGGAGACCGGTGGAATATTGAAAATAACGCATGCAAATATAAATGCAACAGCTGGAAAATTTAGGGAATTTATTGTTGTAGCCAGCGGTTCAAATTTTGAAAAGAAAAGAAATTCCAAAGGTTACTGATTCCGGTACCGATACGGAAGGCGTTTTGCAAAGTGCAACGAACATCGGACTCCGAATTTGACAATCGAATATATTGTAGAGATCAGTGCGATGTGACGATCAACATGGTATACGGATATCAGTAGTACGATCGAATTATAAAAATTCAAAATTTTCAACTAGCGAAAATGCATAAAAATCGCAGAAAAATAAGATCGACGGAGCTAAAGATGTCCGAATTTGGAAAAACGACAAACTGACATCTTGCTCAGAAGATAGTTTAGAATTTTTCTATGTAAAAATATTTTAGTTTTGAAAACATTTTATTTTCATCGCTTTTTAACTGATTAAATTGAAGTAAATTTACGCACGAAATAAACTTTCATATTTTCGGACGAAAATTTACCAGTTGCTATGTTTAACTGGACGCATTTCAAATATTAAATTTTCGTTGCGAAATTTTATTGTTTTATTTTTATTTAATGAAAATTTTCATTTAACGCAAAACACACGTTTCTTACGTTAAAATTATTAATTTGGTTTCTGTTATTGGTTACGACTATTTCATATTATTACATTACGTTTTAATATGTATTATATTATTGGTCTTATCGAAATTTGTCGTCTACGAATTTGGTTTTGGATTTGTAACATATATACAAAGAGATTTCCATTTAATAAATCGTAAAATTTTATTTCTATCGGATTTTTATTTAATTTAGTATTTTAAAAGCGTTAAAAATATGCGGGTCATTACAATCTCCCCCACTCAAAACTTTTCATCCTCGAAAAGGGAGAAAGCAGGAGAATAGAAACCATCAAAAGAAAATAGACTTGAATTTCATTATATTCAATTAGTTTAAACCATATAAATTTCAATTTAAATAAATTTATATTCAACAATTTGTTTTTAAATTCAATATTTTCATTAAATTGATTTGATTTCCCATTCCTTAACGTTAGGTACAAAAGGTTTCTTTCAAATGAAATTCAATTTAAATTCAATTAATCCAAGATGTCTCATTAAGTTGATTTAATTTCAATTTATTAACTTTCAAAACAAAAGTTTTATTTAATTAATCGTATTTATTATTCGATTAACTTATTATTCCATTTGTCTCCATACATATTTTATAATTTTAAATATAAGTGAATCACCTTTATCATACGCACTCCCATTTTATTTATGAAGACAATTTTATATTATATATAATCCAATTTTCTAAAATTAACAGTTTCAAAGATCATAAATAGTAATTTATTATAATCATACTCTATTTAACAAATTTAATTCTTTTAAATTTCAAATTATTATTAAATTTATTCTACTCGATATATCTTATCACACATATTCTGTATATTTACCTTTATTATAACTACTCAAATTTTATTGATAAATTCCTTTAACTTTATTTTATACTGTATAATATTCAATTACATAGTTAACTTTTGAAAATTTAGGTAAGTTATATATATAATGCAATTGAGTATTATCCAAATAAAATTCCTAATTCAATTCTCTCAAGTTTAAATATTAATTTAAATTTGGTTTTATTTATAATTGAATTTGTCCTTGATCATAAATTTAAGAATCAAATTTCCAATTAACTTCCAACAATTTAGAAATAAATATATATATACATTGTATCCAAATCAAATCTACATCAATTACTTATATATATATATATTTTAAAATTGTTGTACTTTAAAATTTTCAAATCAAATTCATTTCAAAACAAGAGTGTAGCAAGCTACTGATGGTCTCTCCACTTCGAAACTTGAAAATGAATGTCGATGATGCGGCCGTCATCACCGAAATTATTTTCCAACGACGAAATAGGAGAGCACTAATTTAAACATTTAAATTTCCTTGAAATGATTTTTATTTGAAAATATTTTAAATACTATACACTTTAAAATTTTCAAATCAAAGATTGAAATCACCGGAAATTAAATTCCCAGATTTCAATTTAAATTCACTTCAAATTCCAAATCGAATTACAACTAAATTTTATAATTTCATTTATTTATATTATAAAATAGTCAATGATTATAAATCAATAAATGAGAATTAAATTTTCACCAACGGATTCATTAACATTTTAGTTTCGGAAAAATTTATACTTATACATAATATAATCATGCAAAATTTAGTTTATTTACCAAATTTGTAAACAATATCGTGTCAATTTGCTCTGTTCAAGTGTTTTGGAAATCCTATCGATAGCGTTGATCAGACGAATCGATCGGAAGCCCAAATCAACATAAACAACTCAAACGACACGATATATAAAAACATTTTTATATTAATATCATATACACTTTCTCGCTCGACGATACAAGGATGGATTTCAAATTAATGATAGAGATTTAAATTTTGATGGAAATCAAATCAAAGAGAATTTGGATTCAAAAATAGGTTCGAAACAGAAGATAAGATAATTCAATTAATCGAATCAGGAGATGGATAAGCTTATTTCATTCACGGGCAATCTTAACCGGGTCAACCGTAACTTCAAGAATATGATCGATGCTGAATTCCGAGGTAAATCAACATCCGATCTTGAGAATTAGAATTCAGACATAGCAGGAAATAGATAGCATCGTAAACCGAGGATACAGAAATCTCCGATAAATCGATATTTATTGTAAAGGAGTTTCACCCGTTTACAAATGATTCGGAGATTGGCGAGACCCCGATTCATTATAAGGGTCATTCGAAGTGAAGTTATGGGATGCTCTAGAATTGAAAGAAGACGAATAGTGAGCGACAAGAATGAATTTTTGGAACCGTAGGGAACGTTCCAAAATTCAAAGAAATTGAGTCAAAAGGAAGAGATTGAAACTCGAATGAGAGTGATTCTGTAAATACATTTACCCTATATGCTGAGTTTTGCCTAGAGCTACCAAAAGCTCTGATACCAACTGTAACAACCTGTAACGACCCGTATTTTACGTGTCGATAGATCGTAGAATTTGCAGGTCGATAGTGTTGTTTGGATTGCCTCTAGCCTGAGTCGTATGGAGAGTAACTTGTGTGTTGAAGTGATGAGTCGTAACCGACTCATGGGGTTGAGTCGTGACCGACTCATAGGATAGGGCGTGCATGAGCTACGACTTAAGGAAGGTGGCCGGGTTAAGGAGGTTACGACCTAAGATGTTGCCGAGTTAAGGCTTGAGTCGTGACCGACTCATAGGGGACCGGCTCAAGGAGGGGTTGCGGTTTAGAGTGTTGGCCGAGATAAGGGAGCGACCGACTTAAGAGTCAACACGTTGCCGACTTAAGGAGGTTGGTGGTTTAAGGGTTGGCCGACTCATAGGAGTTAACTCGTGACCGAGTCATAGAATCGCCGACTCATAGTATTAGGGCTTAGGTCCTGAGTCGGTAGGGGTTTGGGTCGGCATAGCGTTATCCCATGTGTCGTTAGGACGGTGGGCCGACTCAGTGGATAAGTCGTTGGGGACTTAGGGTTTTGAGTCGTGTCTCGTGGGATAAGGATTTGGCTTAGGTCGGCAGGGATAAGTCGTGTGACCTTCTTGCTGTGTTGAGTCGTTGGGTCTCTGAGTCGGTAAGGCCATAGGTCGTGAGACGTGTGGCAATTAGGACCTTAGTACGACTTAGTGTGGGTCGGTTGCCTGGTGAGTCGGTTGTGTAGATGAGTCGGTAGGGTGTTGGGTCGTGTGTGTCGTTAGGTCGGCTATAAGGTTAAGTCGTAAGTCGTATAGTGGCCCGTGTTTGTTGAAGTGTTGAGTCGGCCGTGTTTGTTGTAGCATTGAGTCGTTGAGTCGTAGGAGTTGTTGTCTCGGAGGCTTCTAGGGTAGATGAGTCGGCAACGACTCATAAGATAAGTCGGAGACGACTTATAGGCGACGACTCATGGGCATTCCAGCCTATAAATAGAGGGCTTTGGCTCACTTTTTGGCACCGGATTTCGAAGCGACGAAGTGCTGCCATTTTGAAGACTCGACTACAGCATTTCTTCATCTTCTTTCTCTACTTCCATCAAGTGCTAACATCCGTTGAAGATCGAAGATCAAGATCGAAGATCCAAGTGTCCAAGTTGAAGATTTTCATCCGTTTGAGCTAGAATTCACCGTTTCAAGTGAGATTTCTCCGGATCAAGTCCAAGACCTTGCTGTCCAGATCTGAAGTTGATTGATTTTAGGTTGTTTTGGTGATTTGGTGAGTGGTAGTTATCTCTCACGCGGATCCAAAGGAGTATATGGAGTTGGTGATATGTTTGTGTGTTAAAGTTAGCGTTTTCTCGCATTTTCCATAAGTCTGCATGTAGATCCATCATATTTGAAGATGTTTATCTATGAAAGTTGATTTAACAAGTATTAGAGATAAAACCCATGTTTTAGATTTGATAGACCTATGCTAAAAACTATGATTTCACATATGTTGGACTTTTGCTCACTTATTTACGAAATTGCCATTATAGTTGATATTGCTTAATATATCTTGTTTGAATGCTTGAATGTTTGAATGTATGTTAGATTGGATTGCTCCAAGTTAGCTTGTAGTTGATTTGGAACAAGATGGTGAAGATGATTCAAAAGCTAAGTGGAAAGGCTCTTGAATGTTGAAAGCTGCCGATGGCATATGAAGCGGATGTGGAAGCTCATATGGATGGATTCGATGATGGGACTTTGCCGTGATGCGAAGAGGCGAAGCATGAGATCGAGATGGGACTTTGCCATGATGCGAGAAGGCAAGCCATAATGTTGAGATGAGACTTTGCTATGTTGCGATGAAGCAAAGTGTGATGTTGAGATGGGACGGGTCATGATGACGTTCCAAGTTGAGAGACTTTGCTATGATATGATGAGGCAAGGCATATGATGTGATGGGACGGGTCACGAAGACGTTCCAAGCACGGGTCATGATGACGTGCAAAGTTATAACTCGGTGATGCGGTCCGGGTTGGGGTGGATAATGGTTAGCTTGAGAGGCGCTTGAGCTAGTATGGATGGTCGTCGAGGAGGATGACTAGGAGGCTAAGATCTCATCGTTGTTGAAGGTTCTAGCATACTCAAAGCAAGGGTACGTTGGAACGGGTCACGATGACGTTCCAGGCACGGGTCATGATGACGTGCTAGTACTCTGGGCTGATGCGTTCGGCTTAGGCACGGGTCACGATGACGTGCGGAGTTATGGCTAAACCGGGGTTACCATTAGCCCTTGACAGGCGGTCATCCAACTAACGGTGAAATCAAGGCAATGATAACAGTGATAGCCAGAGTCATGGGTGTTTGGATGTTTGGTTGTATCATCATTCGGCTTCAAGAGCGGTGTTTTCTGGGTGCTTATCTGATCTTGGTTTAGGCCTTGGGGGTTTGTATTTGGAAAACATCGTCCTTGACTCGAGTGGTTATTGCTTTATCTTAATTGTCTATATTGTTATGCTTGATTCTCTTTGGTTTGTGTCTGGGGGCTATCACTGTGAGATGTGGTGGAGTGGGATGGTTTGGTTCCTATTCCTTTTATTCCTTATGCTCTTTTGGTATGTTTGATAGTTAATTTACTGCTCACTAAGACTTTGTCTGACTCAAGGTTTTATGTCTCCTCTTATTACCTTGGGCTGTTCATCCATGTTGGGATGGGCAGACTAGGTAAGCAGGTGACAGGTGCTGTGCTAGGAGTTCTACGCTGAAGATGACGAAGACGAGCAGGAGGCTTTGCATATTTGTTTTCTTACTATATGTACTGGGTTCCGCTGTTGTATCTGATTGAGTGTTGTAGTGAGGCTCTGATGTATGGATGATTCATTTGATTGTATAAACTGCTATGTTGCTTATATGATGATGTTGTGTTCTATTGAGCTTCACTATATTTTAATTCTCTATTGTATTTTATCCATGCGCTGTGAGTTACGATAGAGATTCTGCGAATTTTATTTTACCCTGACTATCGTCCATGGCTGCCTGGCACACCTTTCTGCGCACTATTCCCTTGTTTTGGTGCGGGAGTCATGGGCGGTCGTCACATTTGGTATCAGAGCTTTGGTTAATCGATTTTAGCCAACGCTCGCTGACGTAGTTACGTAAGAGAGACGTAATTGTATTTTGATGGATGATTACTATATATAATATAGTAGTTTAGATGGATTTGAACTCCTTATGCAGTTGTTTCTTAAGGTGTTCTAATCATTCTTTTTACAGATATTAAGGATGAGCAGAAGCGAGAGACAAGCTGCGAGAGATAGCCGTGCTGCTAGGGAAGCTGTTGACTATGCTGCGATGTTCGAAGCAATGATGACTTCGATCATGAGGAGGGTACCAGCTTCAGGATCTTCTGTGGATGTAGGAGTTCAAGTCCAGGCTCCAAGGCCAGTGGATTTTGCCAAGCTTTGCAAGGATTATACTTCGCTTGGAGGGAAAGCTTTCTTGGGGACAGAATCGACTATTGAAGTGCAGAGATGGATGGATGCTTGCCGAAGGATTTTTGGTGATTTAGGGATTGAGGATGCAACCAAGAGGAAGCTTGCATCGAGACAGCTTCAGGGAAGAGCTGCGGATTGGTGGAATTCTATCACTATAGATACACCAGAGGAGGAGATAACTTGGGAGCAATTCCAAGTTAGATTTGAAGCTAAGTTCATCTCTACTGCTCAGAGGTCTGTTTTGTTTAAGAGGTTTGTTGAGCTCAAGCAAGGTGGGAGGCCTGTTCTTGAGTATATTTCTGAGTTCGAGGCTCTGTCCAAGTATGCCAGATCATATATTGATTCTCCCTACCAGAAGAACGAAAAGTTTGTGACTGGTCTGGATGCTTATCTGGGAAGGCAGTTGGTGGATCACTTGGACGATCCATTTGAGAAGCTTGTGGAGAAAGCTCTGAGGCATGAGAGCTTGTTTCCTAGGGAAAGTTCTGTTGTTGCTGTAACCAGGGAAGGATCTAAACCACAGCAGAGTGGCAACAAGAAGAGGAAGCAGCAGCAACAGAAGGGAAAGGATGGTCAGAAGAAGCCAAAAGGCGAGGTGACTTGTTATAACTGTCGTCAGAAGGGTCATCTCTCTCGGGATTGCAAGAATCCGAAGGTGCAGTTGAAGTGTTACAACTGTGATAGGCTGGGACACATTAAGAAGGACTGTCCAGAACCGAGGAAAGATAGGCAGGTTGTGCAAGCCTATGCTTTGGAAGCTGTGCCGTCGTCTTCAAGAGCTCCTACTGCTGAGGAGAAGGGGAAGAGTGTGGTGGTTCAAGGTACTCTTTCTATTTGTGGTGTTCCAGTTAGAGTGTTGTTTGATACTGGAGCGTCGCATTCTTTTGTTTGCGATGATTTGGTAGGCCGGTTAGGTTTGAAACCGGATATTGTTGATAGGCCATTGGTGGTGACTAATCCAGTTGGGGGTTCGTCATGCTTGTGTATGATATGCCGTGGTCTAGTTGTTTCGAGTCATGATTGTTCGTTTGTTTGTGATTGCTTTGTTCTGAACTTTGCGGGGTTCGGAATTATTTTGGGTATGGACTGGCTTAGGAAGTATGCGGCTAGGATTGATTGTGAGAGGCTGGAGGTGACAGTCGGGAATGTGGATGGGCGAAAGGTTGTGATACGATGTAAGCATGAAGAAGGCGTCTTCATGAGCTTCATGTATTCGCTGGTTGTTCCACGGGAAGGACTGTCATCGGTGCCTATTGTGAATGGATTTGAGGATGTCTTTGACGAGGTCAAAGGGTTGCCGCCGCATAGGGAGATCGAGTTTCGTATCGATCTAGTTGAGGGAGCCAGACCTGTTGTGATGCCTCTTAGGCGGATGGCACCGAGGGAGCAGCAAGAGCTGAAGGTGCAAGTTGATGACCTTTTACGGAAAGGATTCATTCGGAGAAGTGTGTCCGAATGGGGTGCGCCCGTTGTGTTCGCAACCAAAGCGGATGGATCGTTGAGGTTGTGTGTTGATTATCGTGAGCTGAATAAGTTGACTAGGAAGAACAAGTATCCATTGCCGAGAATAGATGACTTGTTTGATCAGCTTCACGAGGCTAAGGTGTTTTCTCAGATGGATTTGGCAACGGGATTTCACCAGTTGAGAGTGGCAAGGGATAGTGTGTCGAAGACTGCTTTCAGGACACCATCCGGGTTTTATGAGTGGCTGGTAATGCCGTTTGGGTTGACTAACGCGCCAGCATATTTTGTGGATCTTATGAATAGAGTATTCAGAGATCAGTTGAATAAGTTCGTGCTTGTGTTCGTGGATGATATTTTGGTTTATTCCAGAACTGAGGAAGAGCACAAGACGCACTTGAAGGTTGTTTTGGAAATCTTGCGGAAACATCAGCTGAAGGCTAAGTTTTCGAAGTGTCACTTCTGGAAGAATGAAGTGAGGTTCTTAGGCCATGTTATTTCTGGAAGTGGAATAGCGGTTGATCCCGCTAAGGTAGCAGCGATCCAGGATTGGATTAGACCTAAGAATGCGTCTGATGTGAGAAGTTTTCTTGGATTAGCAGGATATTATCGTCGGTTTATTAAAGACTTTTCCAAGATAGCTGCACCGTTGACAGGATTGACGAAAAAGAACCAAGTGTTCAGATGGGATGATAAGTGTGAGCAAGCTTTCGTAATCCTGAAAGAGCGACTGACGAGTGCTCCTGTATTGACTATTCCAAGTGGGAATGAGGAGATGGTGGTTTACACCGATGCATGTGGCACTGGACTGGGAGCGGTGCTAATGCAGAAGGATAAAGTTGTTGCGTATGCTAGTCGACAACTGAAGCCGCATGAAAGGAATTATCCAACTCATGATTTGGAGTTAGCGGCGATAGTGTTTGCTTTGAAGATGTGGAGACACTACCTATTGGGAGTTAGATTTGAGTTGTTTACAGATCATAAGTCGTTGAAGTATCTGTTCTCCCAAAAGGATTTGAATCTTCGACAGCAACGGTGGTTAGAGTTTCTAGCATCTTATGATTTTGGTATAGCCTATACTCCGGGAAAAGGTAACGCAGTAGCTGATGCGTTAAGTCGAAGACATGCAGGATTGGGAGCCATGTTTTAGGAATGGAAGAGTCTTGAGTATTTGGCTGGGTTTGATTTCAGGCCTAGATGCGAGTTGGAACCTGAGATGTTGGCAAACTTATCAGTAAGGCCTACTTTAGTGGAAAGGATTGGCGAGAGCCAAAAGAAAGATGATAAGCTTGTCAAGATTATCCGTGATTTGGAATCTGGATTGGAACCAGAGAAGGATAAAGGATTCGAGGTCGATCGAGAGGGTTGGCTTCGAAAGCAAGGACGATTGGTTGTTCCCGATATTGATGGATTGAGAGATGAAGTTCTGAGGGAAAGTCATCACTCGAAGTTGACAATTCATCCAGGTGGAAATAAGATGTATCGGGATATGAAGAGAGCTTACTACTGGGAAGGTATGAAGAAGGAAGTTGGAAATTTTATTTCCAAGTGTATGAATTGCCAGTTGGTGAAAGCTGAGCAGAAGAAGCCCAGTGGATTACTTCAGCCATTAGAGGTTCCTACGTGGAAGTGGGAGCAAGTGTCGATGGATTTTATTGATGGTCTACCTAGAACCAGGGCAGGGAATGAAGGGATTTGGGTCATTGTAGATCGTTTGACCAAGAGTGCAAGGTTCATTCCTGTTCGATCGACTAGAACTGCATCGAAGTTGGCTGAGTTGTATGTGAAGTGGATTGTTCGATTCCATGGTGTTCCGAAGAGTATAGTGAGCGATCGAGATCCGTTGTTCACTAGTGGATTTTGGAAGAGCTTCCAGGAAGTTTTGGGAACTGAGTTGTGTTTGAGTACAGCTTATCACCCTCAGACAGATGGTCAGACTGAGAGAGTCAACCGGGTTTTGGAAGATCTTCTTAGAGCTTGTGTTTTGGACTTCGGAGGATCATGGGAAGATCACCTTCATTTGGTGGAGTTTGCTTATAATAACAGTTATCAGTCGAGTATTGGTATGGCACCATATGAGGCATTATATGGAAGACCGTGTAACTCTCCGACATGTTGGTTGGAAGCTGGAGAAAAGCCGATACTTGGGCCAGAGATGATTCGACAGACTTCAGACTGTATAGAGATCATCCGGCAAAGAATGAAAGCAGCCCAAGATCGTCAGAAAAGTTATGCTGATAATCGTCGAAAGGATTTGGAGTTCGACGTAGGCGATATGGTTTTTGTGAAGATTTCTCCATTGAAGAATGTTATTAGATTCGGGAACAAAGGAAAGTTAACTCCAAGATTCGTTGGACCATTCCCGATTATCGAGCGAATTGGAAAGCTCGCTTATAGATTGGAGTTACCGGAAAAGATGGCGGGTGTGCACAATGTTTTTCATGTATCTTATCTACGGAAGTATGTGCACGACCCAAGTACGGTGGTTTCTGCTGATAGCTGTGAAGACTTAGAGGTTGATCCAGTGGTTACGAGACCTCGTAAGCCGCTTCGTATTGTTGAAACCGATACGAAACAGCTTAGGAGGAAGACGATTACGTTGCTCAAGATACAATGGAGTGATGATGTTAACGACTGTACATGGGAGGAGGAAGAGAGGATGAAGGCAGCTCATCCCGGACTCTTCGAGGTATGGCCCTAAAGTGTCGTGACATCTCATGAATTTGTAGCTTGTTCTAAGTCATAGAATTCTGCATGCTAGGTTAGAATTGGATGCATGGTTTGTTGATTGCTATGGATGGTAGGCATGCGGAATGATTGTGATTGCTGTTGTTTGCTTGGAATTTCGGGGGCGAAATTCCTAAGGGGGAGAGAATGTAACGACCCGTATTTTACGTGTCGATAGATCGTAGAATTTGCAGGTCGATAGTGTTGTTTGGATTGCCTCTAGCCTGAGTCGTATGGAGAGTAACTTGTGTGTTGAAGTGATGAGTCGTAACCGACTCATGGGGTTGAGTCGTGACCGACTCATAGGATAGGGCGTGCATGAGCTACGACTTAAGGAAGGTGGCCGGGTTAAGGAGGTTACGACCTAAGATGTTGCCGAGTTAAGGCTTGAGTCGTGACCGACTCATAGGGGACCGGCTCAAGGAGGGGTTGCGGTTTAGAGTGTTGGCCGAGATAAGGGAGCGACCGACTTAAGAGTCAACACGTTGCCGACTTAAGGAGGTTGGTGGTTTAAGGGTTGGCCGACTCATAGGAGTTAACTCGTGACCGAGTCATAGAATCGCCGACTCATAGTATTAGGGCTTAGGTCCTGAGTCGGTAGGGGTTTGGGTCGGCATAGCGTTATCCCATGTGTCGTTAGGACGGTGGGCCGACTCAGTGGATAAGTCGTTGGGGACTTAGGGTTTTGAGTCGTGTCTCGTGGGATAAGGATTTGGCTTAGGTCGGCAGGGATAAGTCGTGTGACCTTCTTGCTGTGTTGAGTCGTTGGGTCTCTGAGTCGGTAAGGCCATAGGTCGTGAGACGTGTGGCAATTAGGACCTTAGTACGACTTAGTGTGGGTCGGTTGCCTGGTGAGTCGGTTGTGTAGATGAGTCGGTAGGGTGTTGGGTCGTGTGTGTCGTTAGGTCGGCTATAAGGTTAAGTCGTAAGTCGTATAGTGGCCCGTGTTTGTTGAAGTGTTGAGTCGGCCGTGTTTGTTGTAGCATTGAGTCGTTGAGTCGTAGGAGTTGTTGTCTCGGAGGCTTCTAGGGTAGATGAGTCGGCAACGACTCATAAGATAAGTCGGAGACGACTTATAGGCGACGACTCATGGGCATTCCAGCCTATAAATAGAGGGCTTTGGCTCACTTTTTGGCACCGGATTTCGAAGCGACGAAGTGCTGCCATTTTGAAGACTCGACTACAGCATTTCTTCATCTTCTTTCTCTACTTCCATCAAGTGCTAACATCCGTTGAAGATCGAAGATCAAGATCGAAGATCCAAGTGTCCAAGTTGAAGATTTTCATCCGTTTGAGCTAGAATTCACCGTTTCAAGTGAGATTTCTCCGGATCAAGTCCAAGACCTTGCTGTCCAGATCTGAAGTTGATTGATTTTAGGTTGTTTTGGTGATTTGGTGAGTGGTAGTTATCTCTCACGCGGATCCAAAGGAGTATATGGAGTTGGTGATATGTTTGTGTGTTAAAGTTAGCGTTTTCTCGCATTTTCCATAAGTCTGCATGTAGATCCATCATATTTGAAGATGTTTATCTATGAAAGTTGATTTAACAAGTATTAGAGATAAAACCCATGTTTTAGATTTGATAGACCTATGCTAAAAACTATGATTTCACATATGTTGGACTTTTGCTCACTTATTTACGAAATTGCCATTATAGTTGATATTGCTTAATATATCTTGTTTGAATGCTTGAATGTTTGAATGTATGTTAGATTGGATTGCTCCAAGTTAGCTTGTAGTTGATTTGGAACAAGATGGTGAAGATGATTCAAAAGCTAAGTGGAAAGGCTCTTGAATGTTGAAAGCTGCCGATGGCATATGAAGCGGATGTGGAAGCTCATATGGATGGATTCGATGATGGGACTTTGCCGTGATGCGAAGAGGCGAAGCATGAGATCGAGATGGGACTTTGCCATGATGCGAGAAGGCAAGCCATAATGTTGAGATGAGACTTTGCTATGTTGCGATGAAGCAAAGTGTGATGTTGAGATGGGACGGGTCATGATGACGTTCCAAGTTGAGAGACTTTGCTATGATATGATGAGGCAAGGCATATGATGTGATGGGACGGGTCACGAAGACGTTCCAAGCACGGGTCATGATGACGTGCAAAGTTATAACTCGGTGATGCGGTCCGGGTTGGGGTGGATAATGGTTAGCTTGAGAGGCGCTTGAGCTAGTATGGATGGTCGTCGAGGAGGATGACTAGGAGGCTAAGATCTCATCGTTGTTGAAGGTTCTAGCATACTCAAAGCAAGGGTACGTTGGAACGGGTCACGATGACGTTCCAGGCACGGGTCATGATGACGTGCTAGTACTCTGGGCTGATGCGTTCGGCTTAGGCACGGGTCACGATGACGTGCGGAGTTATGGCTAAACCGGGGTTACCATTAGCCCTTGACAGGCGGTCATCCAACTAACGGTGAAATCAAGGCAATGATAACAGTGATAGCCAGAGTCATGGGTGTTTGGATGTTTGGTTGTATCATCATTCGGCTTCAAGAGCGGTGTTTTCTGGGTGCTTATCTGATCTTGGTTTAGGCCTTGGGGGTTTGTATTTGGAAAACATCGTCCTTGACTCGAGTGGTTATTGCTTTATCTTAATTGTCTATATTGTTATGCTTGATTCTCTTTGGTTTGTGTCTGGGGGCTATCACTGTGAGATGTGGTGGAGTGGGATGGTTTGGTTCCTATTCCTTTTATTCCTTATGCTCTTTTGGTATGTTTGATAGTTAATTTACTGCTCACTAAGACTTTGTCTGACTCAAGGTTTTATGTCTCCTCTTATTACCTTGGGCTGTTCATCCATGTTGGGATGGGCAGACTAGGTAAGCAGGTGACAGGTGCTGTGCTAGGAGTTCTACGCTGAAGATGACGAAGACGAGCAGGAGGCTTTGCATATTTGTTTTCTTACTATATGTACTGGGTTCCGCTGTTGTATCTGATTGAGTGTTGTAGTGAGGCTCTGATGTATGGATGATTCATTTGATTGTATAAACTGCTATGTTGCTTATATGATGATGTTGTGTTCTATTGAGCTTCACTATATTTTAATTCTCTATTGTATTTTATCCATGCGCTGTGAGTTACGATAGAGATTCTGCGAATTTTATTTTACCCTGACTATCGTCCATGGCTGCCTGGCACACCTTTCTGCGCACTATTCCCTTGTTTTGGTGCGGGAGTCATGGGCGGTCGTCACACAACCCGCTATTTTGGACTATTCGCATCCGCACATGTCGGACTTGAAAAATTCAAAATATTGAATTGTTAATTTAAATTTGGCAAAACTCAGATATACAGTAAATAAATAATCACAGAATCACAGACACAGAGTAATAATATGCAGCGGAAGTAAAAGAGATAGTAGTTCATGAAGCTACTATATAAATATATAAGATACATCAGAGTTAAATAAGTTACAACAGAAGTCTCGAATACAACAGTCAAATATAAGAATCAGAATACATCCCTGGAATCATTGAATATCTGAAAGCTGGATAGATAGCTGGATCTCCAGGCGAAGCTCTAACTCCAAAGGTGAGTCTCAAATACTGGTACACTCAGTCTGACCCGAGCGTAAAGCAAAACACAAAACACTCGAGTCAGGATTAACATTCTCATATCAATAAATCCAACTTAAGTGAAATAGCAATCGAAATACAAGTAACTCAAAGGATGTTGGAATCACCATCCTCTAAGGATCCGTTAAACTATCTACTATGTAGTAGTGTACGCTAAATAGATAATGTCTATCAGTAATATAAAGTATCAAAATAGTGTTAAGGCGTTACCATTATCCCCCTTAACACATTCTATATAAATGTCATAGTCTATACAGCACTGTAAACTCCACCGTAAACTAGTGGGATATCAGGGAGTACTCCATAGGTATAACACAAAACAAATTCGTAGTGGTCGCGTATATAGGGATACAAGTATGACAAGGCACATGAGGTAATACCCAAGGTAGTGAAACTACCGTTTGCCTGATCCGGACTGGTGAGAACGCATCGCCGCAGCGATCGCAACACCGCGAAACAACACTCCTGAAATTCCGAGGGTGCACCAATCAATCACAAGTAATGAGTAGTAGTTACGAAGAAGTGTGTCCGCTCGAGGTGGCTAACCCCATTTGGCCCGGCACGGCTCCTGATTTTAGTCATTTCCAATTTGACACAAGTGTCAAGGCTATCCATTATCGTTCTCTTTCTTCAGTCATCACGTACATCATTCCAACCACTTCATTCTGGATCAGCACTACGCGTATAGTTATTAAAGTGGTTTTCGGTTTAGATAGAGAGTATATCCATAACCGATTCAAGACTCTTTAATAACTTTCGTAATTATTACACCGATTGGTCGTTTAGTAAATTTCAAACCAAATCAAATTCAATTTTAATTCGAATTCGTAAATCAATATTTCATTTGTCTTTCAAAATCAATTTCCAAAATCTACGTTTCAAACTCCCAAATTATCATTTCAAAGTCTTACAATTCAATTTCAATTTTATTTAAACAATTCAAATATTGATTCAAGTTCGTATATAGGTTTCATTCCGAAATCATTTAATTTTTTTAATTTCATTCAAATCAATTTAGATTCATTTATCGATTTCATTCAATATTCCTACGTAAATTTATCCTTCAAAACAACTTCTATTTAAATTTCAATTCATTAAATCAATTACTTAAGTTCCACTTCATTATATCAAAACTTCAAATTTGAATTTAATTAGATTCGTCAAATCAAATTCTTAAATTACAAGTCTTACGTTAATTTCAATAAATCTCATTTATTTCAATAAATCACATTTTATTTTTGGTTAAAGAAATTAAATTTTCACTTATTTCTTTTCATAGTTACAAATTCAAAACTCAATTAAATAAGAAACTAAATTTCACATATTCGAGGGGTTCAATTTCACTTATTAACTTACTTAAAGAATTTTTCAAAAACTATATAAATAAAGCAACTCAATTTCATTTATTAACGAAGTTCAAATCCATTTATTCAAAAGTTCAATTTCTCTTATCAAAGAATTCAATTTTTATTCAATTATCAAATAATTAAATCTTATTCAATTATTAAATAATTTCAGTCTTAATTATTAATAATTTCAAAACTTAATAATTACAAACTTGATTATAAATTCAAACTTAATTATTAAATCATTTCCACTAAATTTTGAATTCAAACTTAATTATCAAATCATTTCAACTTAATTATAAATTTAACTTAATAATTTCAAACTTAATTATTACTAATTCCAAATTGTTTATTAATAATTCCAAACTTAATTATTAAATAAATAAATTTCAAACAACATTCTTCCATCAATTACTACGTTAATATTTGTTTCAGATTTCAATCTTTACATTTTCCTTTCAGAAATTCCAATTCCAACTTCATTTCAAAACTTATTCTTTATTCGAATAATCATTATTTTATTTTTAAATCAAATTATTGACCAATCGGATTTATTTTATTCTCTATCCTAAGTCAAATTCATTTGAGTATTTATCATTTCAACCCGATTCCAATTCAATTCAAAATCTAAGTATAATAAAGGGAACTTGCATTGTGATAACTGGGATGGTGTCAAAGTAAATAAACAAGCAATAACAACAATCAATAGCAATCCAATAAATTAATTCAAATAATCCCGAAATAATCATACTAATTCGCATTGTTGTTTGTGCGAATTAATATAATTATTTCTAGAATCTACACTATCATTTCATGTAGATTAAAGATTATTACACAAATTATTTATACGGTTCTTCACTTGTCATTTTTATTCAATTTCGAACTGCATCAATTTATACAACATACATTTAAATGGTTCAAGGTGTCGTTAACACTATTTCTACGTGTCAATTTATTTAACATTAAAAGGGGTCATATTATACAAATTTAACTAATCAACTACAACACATATGTCGATTCAAATTTAACTATCCTACGTCAAATTCAATTGCATAATATTTATCACTTATACATTTCAGTTTAACATCTAATATAAACAACAACAATAAATCAATTATCAATCAAACGGGACTATCATTATATAATTTACAGATAACGGTGTCAGATGTCAAAGGTGAACTGATACATGTAATAGCATATATAACAGTACAAGTAACTAACAGCAGCATATTTCAATTGTCGTTTCAATTGAAATCGAATTTAATAAATAAAAGAACATTAATCGTGAGTGATTGCTCACCTTTCGAGGCTAGAGACGAACGTCACATGGAATGAGATACGAATTCAAGTGCGAATTGCAAAGCAAAGTAGATTGGCACGAATCGACGAGCAAAGCTGATAAATAGGAATTGACGAAATCAAATCAGAACAGAATCGATGATGATAAATGTATAAGTGAAGTTATATATATAACTGTGTGTAACTGTTTACATATATAACCCAAACACAATTTAAATTAAATATATATGTAAAATTCAAAATCATCGTTTAAAAAAAATATCAAATATTAAGGTCAAGCATGCATTTATAATATTTTTAGATTGATACATTCAACTTAGCAGTTTAACATATATATTTGTATAACTTATAAAATCGACCAATAAACCAAAATTTTAAAACTGATAAAATATAAACACAATATGTTATATTTAAAATAATGTGTACGTGTACTATTCAAATATGTAGGCCTTCACTTAAAGACAATGTAATGTAACGGTTCTATAATATAATATACTTCCCAAACCTATATTTAAGTAAACGGTACAAAACGTGCAACATATATATAAGCCGATAACTTATGTATATAATAATAACAATTTACACTTTTAAAAAAGTCAAAATTTCAAAATCAATACAATTTAACCTATTATAGTATAAACAGCACATTGATTACAAATAACCCATATAAACTAATATATACTACATAAATAAAAGGTTACATTATAAAACACGATAGAAATAAGAAATAAGACTTGCTGCAACATACTTCGTATAATTATATCACTGCATTCTTTCTTCTTTATAGCAAAACTAAGTTACTACGATACATATAATAAGTTTTCACTAAAACAATTTTTTTTTTAAACCATATATTTAAAATAAAATGTACATTATTATTATATAAAATTTTCTTATTCAAGACAAAGATAATATAAATTCAAACATTAAGGATGAGATATATTGTAAACCGGAAAACCACATACTCAGACAACAATCTTAAATACACTAAAAAAAACTGTTAGAAACCAAATGATATCTATAAACCATATGTAATTTAAGCTAAAATAATAATATATAAAGCTTAGATAATCGAAATACACATGTAACTATATAAATATCATCCTGACAAAGTTTCAAAACAAGCTAAACTTTATGCTTTTATATGAAATAATATAACATTCAGTAACTAGTGCATACTAGTCCAAACATATAAACATACACATAAATGGTTACGGTCGGTACTTCAAGTATACTTCTAACATTTATATACAAACAGTATAATACATAACCCCTACGTACGATATTTACTATTATATATAAACTTGAAATAGTAACACAAATTAAAACATATATATATATATATATATATATATATGTATGTATGTATGTATGTATATGTATGTACACACGCTTGAACTATCATCAGTCACTAACAAAAATGTGTTATATCCATACTTCACTATCAATACAATGCTAGTATAAACTCATACTAACCAATCATTTACCTATCAGAGTATATATGTGTGCACATATCGACAGGAATAGCCGCAAGCTATTGGACGCCGGAGAAGACACAGCCAGAGGCGGCTCGGGATCGGAAAAAGGAGGGGATGAAGGTCGAGATCTATGGTGCAGCGGAAGCGTGATGGGTTCGGAGAGTTGCAGTGGGTGAGGAGGAGCGGGGTGCTAGGTGGTGAACGTGGTCGATGGTAATCGTGCTTGTGTGGGTGTTTGGATGGTGAGGAGCTTCGGTTGTACGGCTTGGGGAGGGAGAAGGGAAGGGTGCTAACATTGGTGGAGGACGGTGAGTTGATGTTCACGTGGGAGAGGTCATGATAAATTAGTGCATGCTTCCAGAACCCAAGCTTCAGAAGAATAAGAATGCAACAGTAGAACAAATTCATTTTCTATGTCTGAGCAAGGAGGGAAATAAAACAGAGAGCAAAGTGGAAAGTAAGGAGCAGGTGAAAGCAAGTTTATAATAAAAGAATGAATAGGAAATGCGTAATGCTACATTGGAGACCGGTGGAATATTGAAAATAACGCATGCAAATATAAATGCAACAGCTGGAAAATTTAGGGAATTTATTGTTGTAGCCAGCGGTTCAAATTTTGAAAAGAAAAGAAATTCCAAAGGTTACTGATTCCGGTACCGATACGGAAGGCGTTTTGCAAAGTGCAACGAACATCGGACTCCGAATTTGACAATCGAATATATTGTAAAGATCAGTGCGATGTGACGATCAACATGGTATACGGATATCAGTAGAACAATCGAATTACAAAAATTCAAAATTTTCAACTAGCGAAAATGCATAAAAATCGCAGAAAAATCAGATCGACGGAGCTAAAGATGTCCGAATTTGGAAAAACGACAAACTGACATCTTGCTCAGAAAATAGTTTAGAATTTTTCTATGTAAAAATATTTTAGTTTTGAAAACATTTTACTTTCATCGCTTTTTAACTGATTAAATTGAAGTAAATTTACGCACGAAATAAACTTTCATATTTTCGGACGAAAATTTACCAGTTGCTATGTTTAACTGGACGCATTTCAAATATTAAATTTTCGTTGCGAAATTTTATTGTTTTATTTTTATTTAATGAAAATTTTCATTCAACGCAAAACACATGTTTCTTACGTTAAAATTATTAATTTGGTTTCTTTTATTGGTTACGACTATTTCATATTATTACATTACGTTTTAATATGTATTATATTATTGGTCTTATCGAAATTTGTCGTCTACGAATTTGGTTTTGGATTTGTAACATATATACAAAGAGATTTCCATTTAATAAATCGTAAAATTTTATTTCTATCGGATTTTTATTTAATTTAGTATTTTAAAAGCGTTCAAAATATACGGGTCATTACAAATATGGAAAGATAATTTCTATTGGAAACAAAATTCATCTCACAATGAATAATAGATAAACAATCATATTTCTTTTTAATAGTAAAATATCTTACCTTCCTACAATTTGTTTATTGTATTACTACATTTTCGAAAATTTAGAAGAAAAAATTATCCTTTTCTATAGCTATTGGTTTTAAGGACTTTGAATGTTAGGTTCTTATTATATACAAGGAATGACAATCTAGTCCTCAGAATTGAAAGATGATAGAAGAAAAGTCCCTCCCGAAAAAGTTATGAAAATTAGGTCCAAATTTTTAATTTTTAGCTAATTTTCATAACTTTGGCATAACTAGTTAAAAAACAATTATTAAAGATTTTACATTGTTCATTTGATATTTTAAAATTTTGATCAATTTTCTAATTTTTTATTATGATTTGACGTAAATTAACAAAATTATAACGACCTTTTTTGTGAAATAACATGATTTTTTGTCCATTTAATTACTATCTCATTTAATTTGTTTTCTTTTTTAATTACTATATGTTTGTTGTACTTTTTTGATTTTTTATAACTTTTCAATATTTGAAAAGTAAATCCGTAATGTAGAACGAAACCAAAATTTTGATCGGATTACGTTTTGGTTACGAGCAGAACTAGATATCGGAATATCCGGAATTCCACCAAAACTTTTAACCCCGGTTTATTTGTTTCGGTATAGTACAACTCACGATGAATCAAACATTATAAAAAAATTGGTCTTGGATTCAACATTAAACTCGAAGCGAGGACCAACTTAGCAATTTTTCAAGTACCAACCACAAGTACCAAGGAATAAAGATAGATAGGATGGAAAAACTTACTGTCTATAAAGCTAAAGATTCATCGTCTACCTATATTTTTGCGTACTAAATTTATGGTTTCCCCACTGGTAGTAAATAGTTTCTATTAAGCGGAGGGAAGAGTACTATAAAGTGATTAATGTAATGTACAAATATGAACTAATATTTCACATAGTATTGGTATGGAACTGGCATTGCTATGGAAAGCAGATGTGGAGCAGGCAGCATAGCAAATGACATCAGAGAAACGAGTGGACCTAGTAGTCAGCAATACTGTTTTGATGTTAAGTCTAATTCCTCAACCTACTGTGAATGCAGGTGCCATGCACGTGCTTAGGTGTCTAGACGATTCAACCAAGATATATGCTTATGCGATGCAGGCTTACGTGATTGATCATGGTTGGATGGACTGACCACCGTCAGAACCAACATCTAGAGAAGATGAGTGAAATTCTTTGTTTGATATCTAGTTATGGCTTTTTTGCTTCAAAAATTGTGATGTATTTGTATATATACCATTGGATATGATTTCCATTTAGACTTCCTAATATGACATTAGCTTAAGTTATATCGGATAAAAATATAAATGTGTGTGGTAAATGAATGTTTCATCGATTACATCATTGTTTTTTGTTGGTTTATATTGTTGTTAGTGGTATTATTTTGTTTTATTGAGATACATATGTTTCATTTTCTATTTGGCATTGTCATAATGAATGAATTTTATGTTGAGTTTGAGGGTTGGAAATACAACAAAAATGCTGCAAAATGCTTCAAAAAAGATATTCGAAAAGCATGAAAAAATTCAAAAATCCTATTTTAAAATGACGTCAATATGACATGGAAAATATGTCACGATGACATCGGAAAAAAGGTGTCGAAAACACCCATCGCGGTAATTTTTGCTTTTCCACACTAGTTTTCCGACGTTAGAAAAAAAACAATTTTCTGCTATACTGATCCACTTAGGATTGCTTGGTTCTCATGTCGATACTAGAGAATTTTCATTTAAATTTCCACACAAACGAAGTCCATGGCCTTCTTTCCCATGGGATTTTTAGCATCGAATTCTTCTTCAGTTGGATCCAGGTTAAGAAGGCTCTCTTTTTTTGGTTATAACTCCCAACACATTTCTATATTTCGATAGCTCCTTTGTTGTTTAACATTAACGTGGAAGAAATTTGGTATCTTTAAAAGATTTAAAAACAAAAATTATGAGGCAAGATCATACAATAGAATAGAATGAGCCTTATCAACAAAGCATTTACGTGTTTGAAAAAACAAGAAAATTTGGCAAAATAAATTAGACACCATTAATAAAAAACACTGTAGACAATTAACCCCAAACCAGCTCAAATCTTCTGTCATAGTTCTGTTAACGAATACTTTCAAATACGGACAGTGTCATATCCATGTTCGAAACCATTTTCAAATATCTGCATCAGTAGATATGGACGAATATTGAATAATTATTCTATCTGTTAGCGACAGATAAATCAAGAAACATATACGAATTTTTTTAGATAGTGTTTGATTTTTTATTTTTAGTTTTCCTTTTTCGTCCATTCAAAAGTACACACGATGGATATGTATTACTGAAAATGATCGATTTAGAAAATGAAGGTAAAATACAAAATAGAAAACATTTTTTGTGTTTTGAAAAATAACACAAACACATGAAACAATTCATTATTCCATCATCCTTCTATCCTCTTCGCCCTCCCATCCGTCTTTTTTCCATCTTGTCCAAACGTCCATCCATTCTTCTCATATTTGAAATACATATTGAAAACCGAAAATAGAAATTCGTTTTTAAAGCAGACATTACCGTAGTTTCACATAAACTTTTTTCAATCGCATTGATTATTAAAGTGTTAAAAATAAACAAATGTGGTGATGATAAATTGCTTTATACAGTTGATATGCATTTAAACTATAATCATGAAAATACCAGATGAATAATTTTCGACCGTGGATGTCTTTGTATCCACATCTGCTTCAATGTTTCATATCGGGTATTTATCTGCTTTTCTGATATGGATGCGGACGGATTTTGGATTTTTCAAGTATCCATTATTAACCCTATTCTATCGTCTTTTACCTGTCCTCATATTATGCACACACATCTTAACCATTTATTTTTCTTCGTCATCTATTCATAGGATATCATGGATTCATTGTTAATGAATATGATTTCTTGTGTCACATGAAACAGTAATAAGGAACAAAAAATTGATGCACTCCAAACCATGAGTACATGCTCAAAAAGAAATTATCCAACTTGTCATCTCTACTGCCATTCAACATTTGATGGTGCAAAAGACCTGAAGCTAGGTGCACAAATATGTACCTAATTTCTTCGGATGGAAGATTGTACCAGGCTATTTATTCTTCCAAATGCCAATACTTAATAAGGCATAAATTGATGGTCATTTTTTTCTACATTGATTCAATGTATTGATTCAATGTAAGCTAGACAATAGATTTAGCTGACTCTAGCTTTGAGAATTAAGTTTATATGTGGTTGCATTCTTATGAAAAATTTCATAAAAAAATATTCAGGGCTATTTATGTTATTTCTCACTTCATTCAGTCAGCATAATAGATTTGTAACTTTTGCTACAAATGATTTAGCAAAGCATCTTAGAATAATCTGTCTAATTCCATTTTAAATGAGTAAATAATGACTTTGGGGTAGATGAAGTCAACTGATTTGAGTCCAATAAATGATAAATGGACCTAATGATGAAATTAGTTAGTAAATAAAAAGAGAACTAAAACTTATCAACATTTATTATGATTTTGTCAATCAAAATCTAACCAACTTACCCATTTAGAAATCAAATCGAAGAATATAATTTTTTACTTAAGTATATTAGTAATCATATTAAATGAAACTTGATCAGTATCAACTATAAATATGTATACTACAAAATATTTCAAAGATAATACAGTGAGCTTTCAATAAATTTTGACTATAGAATACAGTAATCTGCTTTATTTAAAGATTGACTTATTGCTTAGGTATGTATAGTCAGTTTGCAAACATTACATATGGAAATAAAAGAATTTTTTTAGCATGTTTCGGTCTAAATCTTAGTATTCTGTAGCCCAAAAACCAAAGACTTGTTTGGTTTCATTTTATACTTTGTGTTTTCCATTTTCAACATTCATAACAAAAAAATATGAGGATAATTGAATAAAATATAAAATTGTAGACCATCGCGACGATAGTAAAAGAACAATGGAGGAGATGTTGGGACGGTGTAGAGGATGAATTGTTTTCCATTCTTCTGTCATTTCTTAAAACACAAAAAATAAAATAAATTTGTTTTCTATTTTATATTCAAACGTCATTTATCAAATTGGTTGTTTTTAAAAAAAACATCCATCGTACGAATGTTTTTTGAATGAAAATACAAACAAAAATTATCAAACCAAACTTAACCTAATGTTTCTGAGATTCAAACTATAGTAAACCCGTGATTAATTATAGATCCTTAACAAACACAATGAAGAATAGCGTAAACCATTTTTCAAGGGCGAACCAAAAAACGGGTATCAGGATTAAACCTTTTAAACTTTCTGAAAAGTGATAAAGCCACACAATTTTTGCTACGTATATTTAGGTGATTTAGTTATAGAACGACCTAAAGGTACAGGAGGTCGTACATTAGTCGGTTAAGAACATAACAAGATTATATTCCCAACACATTCTCAACTTTAACTAGAACGATTATACATGAATATGCCCATACTAGAAAACGTGGTTCCAAAAGATTATGTATTATATGCAAATTTTAAATTATAAAGATAAGACCTGTCACTGGAACAATTTTAAAATTATTTATTTATATGTATATTCATATAATATTAAAACAAAAATCTCGATCGATATGAGTATAGTGGCTCGATCAACTAGACCATCGAAATCTATGATCTTGGACAAACATTATTTGACAAATTTTTTAGTAGTAAATGTTATGATGAAGTCGTTTGTTAACTGTTCCAGTTATGCTTCTTTTAACAGAGTAATTGTTCGAGCATAACTTTTAGTAATACAAAATATTTAGACAGCAATACACATATTCACAACCTGCATACTTAACTTTACTAAGTTTTGCTAAAGTATAAGCAGAAAGATGAGTAATATAAAAAGCATAGGATTATCATTACTTCAAAGTAACATTGAGGAATTTATGACACTGAAAGATTAAGCAACATTATAACCCATTTTATTCAAATTTGAAATAGTTACAAGCTTCTTTCATATACTTTTCTCACTCTTCTTCAGTTCCAGAATGGAGGAACCTTTTGACCTAGACAGAGGAAAATCGATGATTGGTAATTTAGTAAGATGCAGTAAAATAAAAGAATAACTAAATATGAATATCAATATCATTACCACCACAAATGGATCCAGGTGCTATTGGATTCCCACAAAATTTTGCAACGTATGCTACTTTTTGCAAACGATATTCATTCCAAGATGCCGCTGGAATATTTGCGCAGCAACATGCCATGTCAGCTGACTTATAAACATTACAACATTCGGGAGATGGGTCGATTTGTGGACCACTAATCAGTACATACTTTGCACAAAACTGAGTCAGTTTTGTTAAATCTCCATTACAAACTTCAGCACTAGCTTGATAATTTGAGAATTGAATGATCACGATTACCAAAATGATTACTGATTTTAGATTATGAACTGTCATCATGTTAAATACTTCTTTCACTTTTTTGTGACGGAATGAAGGGCTTTACATGGTTTATATAGGGATGTTTGCTAAAGATGTATTAATAAATATAATATTTTGATCTTATCCTCATACCACTTTTTTCTTAAGCATATCTTTGTTCAATTCCTTTGAATATTTTTTATTGTTTCAAAGAAAAAGTGATATGATTTTTTATCCCCAAAATATTTATGTCCCATTGGACCCATAACATCACAATGATCCACATATGGTCAATTAGTTTACAAGCACATTTACAATAGTGTACTGAGTAGATATGACTCATTAGGAATATGGAAAGATAATTTGTATTGGAAACAAAATTCATCCCACGATGAATATTAGATAAACAATCTTATTTCTTTTTAATAGTAAAATATCTTACCTTCCTACAATTTGTTTATTGTATTACTACATTTTCTAAAATTTAGAAGAAAAAATTATCCTTGTCTACTGCTATTGGTTTTAAGGACTTTGAATGATAGGCTCTTATTATATACAAGGAATGACAGTCTAGTCCTGTTAACGAATAAAAAACACTATAGACAATTAACCCCAAACCAGCTCAAATCTTCGGTCATAGTTCTTTTAGCGAATACTTTCAGATACGGATAGTGTCATATCCGTGTTCATTTTTAAAGCAGACATTACTGTTGTTTCACATAAACTTTTTTCAATCGCACCGATTATTAAAGTGTTAAAAATAAACAAATATGATGATGATAAATAGCTTTATACAGTTGATATGCATTTAGTGTGTATAATGTAAATTTGAATTTAATAAAACAATAAATAAATATTTTTCATTCTACTAAAATACACATAATTAAAACTATAATCATGAAAATACCAGAAGAATAATTTTCGACTGTGGATGTCTTTTAATCCGCATCTGCATCCATGTTTCACATCGGATATTTATCTGCTTTTCTAATATGGACGCGGACAGATTTTGGAATTTTCAAGTATCCATTATGAACCATATTCTATCGCTTTTACCTGTCCTCATACGATGCACACATCTTAACCATTTATTTTTCTTCGTCATCTATTCATAGGATATGATGGATTCATTGTTAATGAATGTGATTTCTTGTGTCACATGAAACAGTAATAAGGAACAAAAAATTGAATCCACTCCAAACCATGAGTACATACTCAAAAAGAAATTATCCAACTTGTCATCTCTACTGCAGTTCAACATCTGATGGTGCAAAAGACCTGAAGCTAGGTGCACAAATATGTACGTAATTTCTTCGAATGGTAGATTGTACCAAGCTATTTATTCTTCCAAATACCAATACTTAATAAGGCATAAATTATTGGTCATTTTTTTCTACATTGATTTAATGTATTGATTCAATGTAAGCTAGACAATAGATTTAGCTGACTCTAGCTTTGAGAATTAAGTTTATATGTGGTTGCATTCTTATGAAAAATTTCATAAAAAAAATTTCAATGCTATTTATGTTATTTCTCACTTCATTCAGTCAGCATAATAGATTTGTGTCCAATAAATGATAAATGGACCTGATGATGAAATTAATTAGTAAATAAAAAGAGAACTAAAACTTATCAACGTTTATTATGATTTTGTCAATCAGAATCTAACCAACTTACCCATTTAGAAATCAAATCGAAGAATATAATTTTTTACTCAAGTATATTAGCAATCATATTAAATGAAACTTGGTTAGTACCAACTATAAATATGTATACTACAAAATATTTATAAGATAATACAGTGAGCTTTCAACAAATTTTCACTATAGAATACAGTAATCTGCTTTATTTAAAGATTGACTTATTGCTTAGGTATGTATAGTCAGTTTGCAAACACTGCATATGAAAATAAAAGAATTTTTTTAGCATGTATCGTTCTAAATCTTAGTATTCTGTAGCCCAAAAATCAAAGACTTGTTTGGTTTCATTTTATACTTTTTGTTCTCCATTTTCAACATTCATAACAAAATATGAGGATAATGGAATAAAATATAAAAATTTTGACCATTACGACGACAGTAAAAGAACAACGTAGGAGATGTTGGGACGGTGTAGGGGATGAATTGTTTTCCATTCTTCTGTCATTTTTAAAATACAAAAAATAAAATAAATTTGTTTTCTATTTTATATTCAAACATCATTTTTCAAATTGGTTGTTTTTCAAAAAAACATCCATCGTACGAATGTTTTTTGAACGAAAACACAAACAAAAAATATCAAACCAAACGGAACCTAATGCTTCTGAGAATCAAACTATAGTCGACCCGTGATTAATTATAGAACCTTAACCAACACATTGAAGAACAGCGTAAACCATTTTTCAAGGACGAACCAAAAAGGGGTATCGTGATTAAACATTTTGAACTTTCAGAAAAGTCACATAAAAAAGCCACATAATTTTTGCTACGTATATTTAGGTGATTAAGTTATAGAATGACCTAAAGATATAGGAGGTCGTACATTAATCGGTTAAGAACATAACAAGATTATATTCCCAAGACATTCTTAACTTTAACTAGAAAGATTAAACATGAATATGCCCATACTAGACAACGTGGTTCCAAAAGATTATGTATTATATGCAAATTTTAAATTATAAGGATAAGACCTGTCATTGGAACAATTTTCAAATTATTTATTTATATGTATATTCATATAATATTAATGCAAAAATCTCTATGGACATGAGTATAGTGGCTCGATCAACTAGACCATCGAAATCTATGATCTTGGACAAACATTGTTTGACAAATTGTTCAGTAGTAAATGTTATGATGAAGTCATTTGTTAACTATTCCAGTTATGCTACTTTTAACAGAGTAATTGTTCGAGCATAACTTTTAGTGATACAAAATATTTGGACAACAATACACATATTCACAATCTGCATACTTAACTTTACTAAGTTTTGCTAAAGTATAAGTAGAAAGATGAGAAATATAAAAAGCATAGGATTATCGTTACTTCAAAGTAACATTGAGGCATTTATGACACTGAAAGATTAAGCAACATTACAACCCATTTTATTCAAATTTGAAATAGTTACAAGCTCCATTCATATACTTTTCTCACTCTTCTTCAATTCAAGAATGGAGGAACCTTTTGACCTAGACAGAGGAAAATCAATGATTAGTAATTTAGTAAGATGCAGTAAAATAAAAGAATAACTAAATATGAATATCAATATCATTACCACCACAAATGGATCCAGGTGCTATTGATTCCCACAAAATTTTGCAACATATGCTACTTTTTGCAAACAATATTCATTCCAAGATGCCGCTGGAATATTTGCGCAGCAACATGCCATGTCAGCTGACTTATAAACATTACAACAGTCGGGAGATGGGTTGATTTGTGGACCACTAATCAGTACAAACTTTGCACAAAACTGAGTCATTTTTGTTAAATCTCCATTACAAACTTCAGCATTAGCTTGATAATTTGAGAATTGCATGATCACGATTACTAAAATAATTACTGATTTAGATTATGAACTGTCATCATGTTAAATACTTCTTTCACTTTTTTATGATGGATGAAGGGCTTTACAAGGTTTATATAGGGGTGTTTGCTAAAGATGTATTAATACATATAATATTTTGATCTTATCCTCTTACCACTTTTTTCTTAAGCATATCTTTGTTCAGTTCATTTGAATGTTTTTTATTGTTTCAAAGAAAAAGTGATATGATTTTTTATCCCAAAAATATTTATGTCCCTTTGGACCCATAACATCACAATGATCCACATATGGTCAATTAGTTTACAACTACATTTACAATAATGTACTGAGTAAATATGATTCATGAATATGGAAAGATAATTTCTATTGGAAACAAAATTCATCTCACAATGAATATTAGATAAACAATCTTAATTCTTTTTTATAGTAAAATATCTTAACTTCCTACGATTTGTTTATTGTATTACTACATTTTCGAAAATTTAGAAGAAAAAAATATCCTTGTCTACTGCTATTGGTTTTAAGGACTTTAAATGATAGGCTCTTATTATATACAAGGAATGACAGTCTAGTCCTCAGAATTGAAAGATGATGGAAGAAAAGTCCCTCCCGAAAAAGTTATGAAAATTAGGTCCATATTTTTAGTTTTTAGCTAATTTTCATAACTTTTGCATAACAAGTTAAAAAAACACTTATTAAAGATTCTACATTGTTCATTTGATATTTTAAAATTTTGATCAATTTTCTAATTTTTTATTATGATTTGATGTAAATTAACAAAATTATAACGACTTTTTTTATGAAATAACATGATTTTTTGTCCATTTATTTATTATCTCATCTAATTTGTTTTATTTTTTAATTACTATAAGTTTGTTGTACTTTTTTAATTTTTTATAACTTTTCAATATTTGAAAAGTAAATCCGTAATTTAGAACGGAACCAAAATATTGATCGGATTACGTTTTGGTTACGAGCAGAACCAGAACGGAATATTATCGAAATTCCACCAAAACTTTTAACCCCGGTTTATTTGTTTCCGTATAGTACAACTCACGATGATTCAAACATTATAAAAAAAAAATTGGTCTTGGATTCAACATTAAAGTCGAAGCGAGGACCAATTAAGCATTTTTTCAAGTACCAACCACAAGTACCAAGGAATAAAGATAGATAGGATGGAAAAACTTACTGTCTATAAAGCTAAAGATTCATCGTCTACCTATATTTTTGCGTATTAAATTTCTGGTTTCCCCATTGGTAGTAAATAGGTATCTATTAAGCGGAGGGAAGAGTACCATAAAGTGATTAATGTGTTAACGCTAAAATTTGAACGCTAACACCCCAGTGAGTAGATAACAGTTATGAAAGCACCACCCGTTGGTACGGGAACAAGATACAAGTAAAGAAATTGCAGAAAAGCAGTAAAAGACAACAGTTTTATAGTGGTTCGGCCTAAAATCGAGCCTACGTCCACTTTGATCTCTTTATTGCTGAACAAGTACAACTTATACAACTTTCTTCAATTACAATCCACTCTAGACTGTTAGTACAAACTTTTACGGAGAATTATCTTTCAAACCCATGATAAATGATGTGGATTCTCTCTCTTGAATTTGATGTAATGTCTTCGATGTTTGGAGTGCTTGAAGTGTTGCTTGAGTCGAGAAAATGGCAGAGTTTTGGCGCTTCGAGAATGAACCCCCCAGTCCCCCCAGAGTTGGAGGTGGAAGTCTATTTATAGAGAGTTCTGGGTGAAAAAAGTTGCTAAGTCCTAACTCGTTGCCGACTTAAGGTAAGTCGTTGCTGACTTAGGATGAGTCGTGACCGACTCATTGAGCTGAGTCTCTGGTTTGTAGAGAGTTTCCTGCCTTTTTCGAACCCACGCTTCAAGTACTAGGTCGTTTACGAGTTATCTGGTTGTAGTTTCTGGCTTGTTTGTATAAGTCGTATACGACTCATCATAAGTCGTAGGTCGTGGTTGACTTAACCAGCTGCCTTTGGCTTAAAGCTGCGTTCAGGCTTTGTGAAGGCGAGTCCTAACTCGTAGACGAGCCATGATGAGTCGTGAGTCGCTCCTTTGAGTGGCCTTACAGGATGAGTCATGGGCTTGTTGAGTCGCTGAGTCGGTAGCATCCATGAATCGCATAACAGTTGAGTCGTAGAGTCGATAAACTTGATGAGCCGTTAACTGACTGAGTCGCTATCAAATGAGTCGGTATCCCTCTTAAGTAGATGAGTCGGACTACCCCTTCCTTAGCTCAGTTGGGTCGTTGGTCCACTAAGTCACTGATCTCCATGAGTCGTGAGTCCCTCTTAAGAAGATGAGTCGCTACCAGTTGAGTCGTTGAGCAAAACGAGGTTAACATTTGCCCCTCGAAGTACGCGCCTAAGTCGTAGGTCGTGTGCTTCGACTTATCTTGTCTCGTGCGCCGATTCAACTTTCACCACCCACAGCTATAAAACACCTGAGTCGTTGCTCTTACTTCCTTCTTCTCATTTCCTAACTTTTAAACCGTGTCTGCCATTAACACCCCTTCAAGCTCCCAAAGGCGATTCCAAGCTTACCAACCGTCATCCCATCCTTTAACTTCATATTGCGTAAGTAAATCTTATCAACAATCAGCCGCATCCATCATCAACTCACCAGTATTCCACTCGCCGTCCTTAATACACTTTCGCGTGCTGCATTTTCCCATAAATCACGATTCGATTAATCCTTTGATTGAATTATTGTGGCGATTCTTGTGAATATGGTAATGCACCGGATGTATGGCGGATTTGAGGCGATTTGTGTGGGATTTTCGATTGATTCGTGATGATGTGAGACAGAAATGGTTAATTACAGTGATTCATGTTAACTGGTTAGTGAATTTGGGAGAGATAAGGAAGGCTTTGACGGGTTAACCGGGTTAATGGGTCCTTGGCTTCGCGGGTTAACTTAAGAGATGATGTGGCAGTGTGTGAGTGGAGAACCGACCTTAGGGGCCTTTGTAGAGTTGATCATGCGCGACTTGATGCCTTAACCGTGTTAATTCAGACGACTCAGGTCTTAGGTCGTATGAACGACTCAACCCTTTAGGTCCTTTTGACGACTTATCCTTTTAAACCGCGAACGATTCAAACCACAAGCCGTAAACGACTCAGCACTTGCTATTTCTTCATGACTTATCTTTTAAACCGTGCACGACTCAAACCATAAGCCGTGAACGACTCAACACTTCCATGAGACTCAGAAGCCTTTACCCTTGACTTTAATCCGACCTAGCAAGTTTTACGACTCAAGCCATGAGTCGTAACCGAGTTAGAACTTGGAAGATTTCCTGTTGCTTTGAACTGGAGCCTCCCTTCTGTTCCTTGATTTACGACTCTTAGCACTGCCGACTTATAACATCAGCGGTTTAAAATTGAAGCAACCTAACTTAACTCGCCTCACTTTCCTTAGGTCGTAGCCGAGTCATCCAAATAACCAACGACTTAGCTTAACCCGTACAAAGAATTCTTGAGTCGTTGACAACTTAACACTTGTAAATTTTGTTTGAACTTTGAACTGTTGAACTTTGCTGCATTCTTTTACAGATTACTTCAACTTGTAAGCTAATAACCTGTTAATATAACATTCACAGAAAACTGGGACGAATATACTGTCATTGATTGCCCACATCGAACGACAGATTAGTTAATGATAGATGATTAACTTAAATAAATCGTGTGAACGAAGTGCTATCGATTTCAAGTGGAATATTAAAGAAGCACTGGATTAGTCAATTGAAACTGACCAGCCCTCATTAATATTATGCTTGAGCTTTAAATAACAAGTTCCGAAGTTACCGTAGTCAATCAATCGTCAACCAGTTTAATTCCAGTTATCTTTACTTGTTATTATTATTATTTTTTATTAGCTTTGCACGACACTTCACACTTTTTAGGAAACGTGCACCTTCGCATTTGAACATCCAGTTCCTTGTGTAGAATGACCTCTCATCAAGAAGAGCCGATGGGCCAGGCTGAAGATGTCTTCCCAGTAGCCATCCCTATAGACAACCCTCCGGAGAGAACATCCACAACTTTGAATCAGCGGGTGTTTAACCAACTGCGCGTCCAGTTTGGCATTGATGAAAGTGATGTTCTTTTCCCTGGGCCAAGTGATACTGCTGACAACCCTCCCTACGGCTTTGTTGCAGTCAATCGCCAAATGTGCTTAAGTGGGGCGATTCCTCCTTTTAACGACTTTCTCCAACAGTTCCTGCTTCGGTTGTCTATCTCTCCATTCCAATTACACCCCAATGGCTACGCCATTCTGATGGGGTTATGTGTTCTATTCAGGAGAGTTTTGGATCGATTACCAAGCTTCGGGGAGATCTGCTATTTTTGCTCATTCACGAAAACTAAAGACCATCCCTCCATCGTGGTTATAAGAAGCGCTCGAAACCGCAAACTTATTACTGATCTCTCCGAAAGCGCTCACGGATTTTTGAATCAGTTTTTCTTCGTTCGCTGCCCTCCAGGGTTTTATGCCATCTGGAGAGTGGGAAGTAAGATTTCCTGTCTTTACTTTTTCCGTTTTGAAACTTTCTCGTGATCTGAACTCTCATTTGCTAATTTCATTCTTTTCCTGTTTTTAGCACTTCCACCCCCTGCTAGGGACCCAAGTCTTAAGCAAATTTTTGAAAGATTAAATGCCGTGCCGGTAGAAGAGAGGAGCATAAAGTTTCTGCTAAACGATGAACTTTTACATCAATACGGACTCCTCCATCCTTCTCGCTTTACTCGGCCTCGTGAAGCTCCAACGGAGGTTCCTGATTCTCCGGTGAAAACTCCTGATCTTCCGATCTCGACTAAAGAGCACATACGAGGAGAAATTTCTGCAGAAACCTTATTAGTAAAGTGCTCTACTCCAAGAGACGATACGGGACCCTCCGAAAAGCCCGCACTTGCTCCCATTATTGAAGAAGAAGAGGAGCCCCTTTCCCAAACCAGGAAGAGTGCTGACAAAGGAGCTGATGGAGGGAATCAGGTTGGGCATGACGGTGATGACGTCTTTGGGGATTTAAGTGACATAATTATTACTTCCCAAGAGCTCTTTAAAGAAGACCCTGCTCATGGTAAAGCTATACCTCCGACGATTGAAGCAACATCTGTCCTCCAACAGACTCTAACTCCTTTATCTCAAGAATTGTCATCAACAGTGAAATCTATCACTTCCCCCCAACAGAGGAGTGGTTCGTTAGTCCAACGCGAGTAGCTTGCACTTCACACACAACTAAGGATTTTCCAGCACATTTATGCACTTATCTTCTTATACTTTAGAGATTTCTAAAGCTTATCTTTTCTTATTTCAGATTCTTCAATGACACGCGGCGGATCGTATTATCAGGATTTCCAATGCTACGGGGGGCGTGGTCAATATGATTATCGGCGTTACTTTCCCTCCTATAGAGAGTCTGACGAAGAGAGGGCTGCTCGAAAGGCTCGTGAAAGGAGGGATGCAGAAGAGCGTTATGACAGAAGGGATAGGGATGAGCACCATGATTCTCTGCAGAGAAGTGACGACTCTTACAAAAGGAAATCTCACGACGACCGAGGAAAGGGTCATGTAGCTGAAGATTCAGGCAAACGAGCCCGATATGGTGAGAGACATGCTTCCACTATTCCCGAAAAGCCTACTGCCCCTGCCCCTCTTGACATTACTTCCGACTCTCCTGCTCTTGGGAAGGAGGACATCCAGACAATAATAAGCAGGCTTAAATTTCAAGTGGGACCTGGCCCAGCCACTTTACAAAGTCGTTTTCCACAATGGTGCTTAAAGGGCGTGAGATTCGACCTAGACTTGGTCCCCATCGACAAGTCTGCTATGTTGCGCAATCTTGATGCAGTCAAGCTCGATATCGAGAGGATGTCAAACTGGCAGAAGCTTGTTGATGAGCTTCAAAGAGTTAACCGTGCCAACTTAGAGGCCATGCTCACCATGGAAAACGATAAGGCTGAGTGGCAAAAGGTCCTTGAGCAGCATGACACCGAAATGAGGAGCATTACTTCCTACAACGAGGAGCTCGAAGCAAAGGTTGAGAAGTTGAAAGATGAGCTTGCTGCTTCCTCTACTTCATACTCTCAAAAAGAAGAAGTGCTTCTCAGACAAGTTAGAGATGCTCATGCCAGTCAGAGGGACGCTGAGGACAGGCTTGAAGCACAAAAAAGAATCAGTGACGGCTATGTCTCCGATATTGCTGAGCTTCGAAAGAAAAACAACTCCCAGGAGGCGGAGATACAAATGCTTAAGCTTCAGCTTGCCAAAACTGAAAGGGAGCGCGATGAGGCTGTCGCCGGCAAAATTGCAGCCGAAGAATCTCATGAGGCGACCAAAAACAGCTTCGGCTCAACATTATTCGACTTCTACTTGCATAGCGTCTTAGGGCGTGGAAGCCTCGCTTTTCTTGGTCCTAAGTATGAAATCACTTTAGCTGAAGTGTGGGAGGCCGCTCTTGAGATGCTTGGTGCTGAAGGTGCCGGTTACGACGAATCAGCCCTGGAAAGGCATTATTTTGATGATGACGCCCGCGCTGCCCTTGCCAAGGGAAAGGAACAACTTGCCAAATTAAGAACTGAAGTGACAGAAGGGGACCGGCTGGGGAAAACCACTTCAACTACTCTAGTCCAGCCACCTTCTTCGTCTGAAGTCGACATTATTGGTTCCAGTTCCCATCTTGCATCTCCCACCAAAGTTACCACTGAGATTACAAGCATACAAGGTGGAGACGAGGGTGATGAGAGTGCTGATGCGCAAGCTTATGAAGTCGATATCAGGAAACCAGCTTCTCCAGGTAATTTCACTGTTAATCTCGCTACTGTCAATTCTGCTCAAGCGGGTTACTCATTTATTTCGCATGAGTTTCATGAGCTCCTTGGCTATTTTCTCAACCTTGATGAGCCTTCGTCTCCTCTCTTTACTGACTTCATTGGTGAACCTTCATCTCCTCTCTTTACTGACTTTAACCTCTTTTCTTCTGTAGAAAAAGTACCAAGCACTGCTCAAACTTCTACTCCTCCGGTTATCCATCCTTCATCTCTTCAGGCGGCGCCTCCTTCTGCCTCGCAACCTGGATCACAGGAGGAACAAATAGAGGCTCTTCACGGCTTGGATGATCCCATCGCTTCGCAAGAGCAAAAAGATGAGAGACCTGAGGGAGGTGACATATCCCCGGAACGGACTCCTTCTGACGACATTGTTCTATCAAAACTTGTCACTCCGGGGAGTGAGTCTTCCTCACAAAGGAGAGAGAAGCGTGGGACATCGAAGAGGAGGGGGAAGAAAATCACCGCCAATGAAGAGGAGCCGGAAGTTGAACCGGTTACACCTGCCTCTCCTACTTCCCTTATACCCACTGGCCGACCTGAAAAGCTGGTCATTCGACCGGGTAAAGGGTCCAAAGGAGGGAAGAAGAAGTGAAGATTTTAGCTTTTTGCCTTTTGTATGAACTGGCCGAGAGTTGTGCGGGTACCGGCCCCCGCTTTTATTTTGAAACCTGTATCTGCATTATAGTTGAATAAAATGATTCTTCGTTTGTACAAACTTCTGTTTGAATTTGAGTATGCATTTATTATTCATTTTTGCACAAGTTTATTTATATGATATTGCAGCGGGCTTATGGTATGTTGTTTGAGTATTACTTTACTGATGCAGCTATACTACTATACCATGTTGCCCCCATACCTTAAGCTTGCTGCAATATTTTATACTTCGAGGGGACTTGCACTCTTATTTGTTAAAGAATAATTATTTTATTCTTGAAAGAAAATTTTTGTAGAGTACAACTCCCTTCGTATAAGTTTTTACGCTTTGTCGTTCGAAGAAATCACATTTTTCTTTTGCTTATGTGCATATTTTACCAAGTGAATTCCTCTATGTGGTAAAGCGGACCTCTGAAGGGTACTTTAACTTCTTTTCTTTTTCTTTTTTTACGATCATTTTCCGTAGTAGGCAAATTACTCTTCCTTTGAAAGTTAAAGTACGCTTTTGATGAGGATTTTTTTTTTTTTTTTTTTTTTACAAAATTGTACCTCTGAGGAGGGATTTTTCACGTTTCAACACTTGGAAGTTTTATTTCAATCTCGGTGAAACGTGTACCCCCAAAGAGTTGTGCCTTTGAAGAAAGCCTTTTCACGTTTCAACACTTGGAAGTTTGATTTCAATCTTGGTGAAACGTGGGCTTTCAGGAAGGTCTTTTATTTTGTTTTTACATTTCAACTTTGGTGAAGTGAAATTCCGAAGAGCGGTTATTACACTTCAACTCCTGGCGAAATGTGCCTCCGAAGAGGGCTTTCATTTTGTTTACATTTCAACTTTGGTGAAGTGATATCCCGAAGAGCGGTCATAACACTTCAACTCCTGGTGAAATGGGCCTCCGAAGAGGGCTTTTATTTTGTTTACATTTCAACTCTGGTGAAGTGATATCCCGAAGAGCGGTCATAACACTTCAACTCCTGGTGAAATGGGCCTCCGAAGAGGGATTTTATTTTGTTTACATTTCAACTCTGGTGAAGTGATATCCCGAAGAGCGGTTATTACACTTCAACTCCTGGCGAAATGTGCCTCCGAAGAGGGCTTTCGTTTTTTGGCATTTCAACTCTGGTGAAGTGAAATCCCGAAGAGCGGTCATAACACTTCAACTCCTGGTGAAATGTGCCTCCGAAGAGGGCTTTCATTTTGTTCACATTTCAACTCTGGTGAAGTGAAATCCCGAAGAGCGGTCATAACACTTCAACTCCTGGTGAAATGTGCCTCAGAGAGGGTTTTCATCGCCTGGAAGTTACTCTCTCATGGTTGGAGGGTCATGACTCCTCCAATCTTTTTTGTTGAGTAGAGAACTTTCTTTTTTGTGGCGTATGACCCATTAGAGGTCTTTTATCCTCCGAAGAGGACTTGCGCTGCTGATGGTAGCTTTGGTTGTTCCTCTGTTCACTTGCTTATGCCTTTTCAGCGATCCTCTCCTTTTTTTTTTTAGTTTTCATTCCCCTTTTCTTGCAAGTAGCTTGTTTAATCCAAGGAAGTGTACTTCATTGCCAGGCAAGTTCGTGAGAACGGGCACTAGCTTCCTAATTGGATGTTTGTTTGTTCAAACAATCTCAATTTATCGGCAAGGGCTCGTTTCTATCGAAATCATTAGCCATTTAATTGAAGTATTTCCTATCTAGGATTTGAATTCGGGGTCTTTGTGACTTGAAATTTGTTTGTTGAATGATGGTGAGAATCGCTCGGTCTTATTATGCGCAAGTTTTATCTCCATTGTCTGCAAAAATTTAAATCGACATTTCAGCAATACATTTTATGTATTTTCACATCGAAAACAAAGTAAACATATAATGATAATAAGGAACACAAGATTTATAGTGGTTCGGCCATGAAATTGGGCCTACATCCACTTTATATTCTTTCATTATTTACTTGCATCAGTTTCACAATTGCTTTCAATTACAAGAATCATACATTCATAATTCTTTTTACAATGTTTCAACAAAATTTTCAAGTAAAGTATGGACGCAAGTGATTGCTGTTCCATGCCCTTGGAATTTGATCTCCATCAACAGTGGTGAGCTTGACTGTGCCGTCAAGAAGTTTCTGACCTATTACATACGGTCCTTCCCAACTTGGCCCAAACACACCTGTCGCAGTCATAATTCTTTTCAGGACTAGATCTCCAATTTCAAAGCTGCGTTGACGAACTTTGGAATTGAAATGTCTGGCTATCCTTTGCTGATGAGCTGCAACTCTGAGGTTAGCTTCATCTCTTTTTTCATCAAGGAGATCCAGCGCTTCAAGTTGTAGCTTCTCATTTTCTGCTTGATTGAAATGGATTCTTCTGTGTGAAGGGACCTCTGTTTCAACCGGGATCATTGCCTCCGATCCGTATGCTAACGAAAAAGGAGTATGCCCAGTTGCGGTTTTGTGAGTAGTTCTGTATGCCCATAGTGCAAGTGGTAGTTTATCGACCCAACCACCTTTTGCTCTTTCGAGTTGCTTTTTGATGGTTGATTTGATGATCTTGTTCACTGCTTCCACTTGCCCGTTTGCCTGCGGATGAGCTACTGCCGAAAAGCTTTTCTGGATTTTGAATCGTTTGCAAAAATCCTGCAATTCCTCGCTTTCAAACTGAGTACCATTGTCTGTGATTATTTTCTGAGGCACACCGTATCTGCAAATGATATTCTTGGTCACAAAGCTTATCATCTTCTTTGAAGTGATAGTAGCCAATGGTTCAGCTTCAGCCCACTTAGTAAAATAATCAACTGCAACAATAGCATATTTAATCCCTGATTTAGCAGTTGGTAACGGCCCAATGAGATCCATTCCCCAAATTGCAAATGGCCATGGACTGACCATCTGTGTGAGTTCGGTAGAAGGTGCTCTAGGAATTTTGGCATATCTTTGGCATTTGTCACATTTTCGGGAGTAATCTGCAGCATCCCGATTAATTTCTGGCCAAAAATATCCGTATCGGAGAATTTTCTTTGCTAATGTTTGACCACCTGAATGATCACCGCATTCTCCTCCATGAACTTCGGCTAGGATTGTTTTGGACTCTTCCCGGGATACACATCGAAGCAATGGCATTGAGAATCCCCGTCTGTACAATCGGCCATCCTGAATTACATAGCGAGAGGCCTTCCTTAGTAGCTTTCGTCTTTCTATCGAGTTTTCTGGCAGAGAACCTCTGAGTAGGTAATCCAGTATTGGAGTCATCCATGACTCTTGTTCTTGAGATACATTCATAATCCAGTCCATATCCATCTCGTCTATACTTGGCGCTGAAAGGACTTCTACAGGGACCAACCCCAATAGTTGAGCTTCACCAGAACTTGAATACTTTGCGAGGGAATCTGCCCTCATATTCTCTTCCCGAGGAATGTGGCTTATTGAATAGTGATCGAGTTCACATAGGAGTTCCCAAGCCTTTGACAAGTAGGAAGGCAGGTTTCCACCTTTTGCTTGAAATTCCTTCTTGACTTGGCATACGATAAGCTGAGAATCACTGAAAATTTGTAATGCTCGAATGTTTAGCTCTTTAGCGATTTTCAGACCCGCAATAAGAGCTTCATATTCTGCTTCATTGTTTGTTGAAGGAAATTCCAGTCTTAGTGCATAACATAATGATCGACCTTCAGGAGTTTCAAGTACCACTCCGGCTCCAGAACAGTAGTCATTTCTTGCGCCATCAACATACATCTTCCACTGGATTGGAGAATCATTGATCGCTTTTTCCTCACCATTATCTTTCTCTGTGAATTCTGCAATGAAATCAGCTAAAGCTTGTCCGTTGATTGCTTTTCGGGGATGATAAGTGATGTCATATTGACTGAGTTCAATGTTCCATTTTAGAAGGCGACCCGAAGTTTCTGGGCGAAATAGGACTTGCTTTAGAGGTTGATCAGTGAGCACTTTGATAGGATGAGCTTGGAAATATTGCCTCAGTTTCCTCGATGCAACTAGTAGGCAATAGGCGAGTTTTTCCAACTTGGAGTAATTCAGCTCTGCCCCAGTGAGTCTTTTGCTGATATAGTAAACTGGATGTTGAATCCTTTTGTCTTCCCGTATCAGCGCTGCACTTAGAGCATGAGATGATACTGCCAAGTATATAAGAAGATCCTCACCATTGCCTGGTCTAGAAAGTATCGGAGGCGTTTCCATATGACGGATCAACTCTTCAAAAGCTTTTTGGCATTCGGGAGTCCATTCAAAGTTCTTCTTTCCTTTTTTCAGGGCATCGAAGAATGGGATGCATTTATCAGTAGCTTTGGAAATGAACCGACTCAGGGCGGCGATCTTTCCGTTGAGACTCTGCAATTCCTTCTTTGTTCTAGGAGCTTTAACTTCTTTCAAGGCAGTAATCTGAGCTGGACTAGCCTCAATGCCCCTAGCACTGACGATAAAACCTAAGAACTTTCCGGATTCGACCCCAAATGTACATTTCAGGGGGTTAAGCTTCATTCTGTATTTCCGGAGGACTGCGAACATCTCTGCTAAGTGTTCAATGTGATCCGCTGCTTTCCTGGACTTTACTAACATGTCGTCGACATAGACTTCCATAGTTTTGCCCAATTGCGGTTTGAACATAGCATTAACAAGTCTTTGGTAGGTTGCCCCTGCGTTTTTCAATCCGAAGGGCATAACTCTGTAGCAATAAAGTCCAACATCTGTAATAAAGCTTGTATCCTCCTGATCCGGCTCATGCATCATGATTTGGTTATAACCGGAGTAGGCATCCATGAAGGATAATAATTCATGTCCCGCAGTTCCGTCTACCAGTTGATCGATCCTGGGTAATGGGAAGCAATCTTTGGGGCAAGCCTTGTTTAGATCAGAAAAATCGATGCACACTCTCCATTTCCCATTAGCTTTCTTGACCAACACAGGATTTGAAACCCAATTCGGATATGTAGATTCTTTGATGAAGTTATTTTCCATGAGTCGATCAACTTCTTCTTTTAATGCTGCTGACCTTTCTGGACCTTGGGTTCTTCTTTTCTGTTTAACTGGCGTAAACTTTGGGTCAATATTCAGAGCGTGTACTGCAACTTCTGGGGATATTCCACACATATCGGCATGAGTCCAAGCAAAGACATCCAGATTTGCCTTCAGGAAAGATATCAAGATATTCTGAATTGACACATTAAGCTGTGAACCCACATTCAACACCTTATTTGGGTCTTTCGGGTCAACAGGTACCGGAACTGTCGTTTCCACCGGTACGACTCCATTCTCCCCTGCACTGGCTTTTCTGGGATCCATTTCTTTCCGTGCCCCGCTGTGCTCGCCAGTGCAGGGTCCGCTCTGTAATTGCTACAAGGCTGGTTCCTTGATGCGGACTGGGGTTGCCGCATCCTTTCCCATTTCTCTTTTTCTTGACTCTCGCAGCTCTGTCAAGTAACATTCTCGCGCAGCATTTTGATCCCCTTTTATAACTCCTACTCCATTGTCAGTAGGGAATTTAATAGTGAGGCACCACGGGGCTAGGATAGCTTTGAATGCTGCGAGTGTTGGACGGCAAAGAAAAGCATTATAAGCAGAATATTCATCGACGATCACAAAGGTTTGCTTTCAGACCACTTTCCTTTCTCCTTCCCCAAGTTCTACAAACAAATCGATGGTTCCTACTGGTTGCTTTGGCTCCCCAGTGAAGCCAACGATTTTCTGTGATGAGGCTTGCACATCGCTCATAGGGATTTTCATCTGGTCAAATGTCTTTTTGAAGAGGATATTACATGATGCTCCGCAGTCAATGAGGACTCTTTTGACAATGGCTGGTCCAATACCAGCCGAGATGACCAAGGGATCTAAAGTAGGAGCTTCAATACCTGTAGAATCTCTGGCCCTGAAAATAATATCATCGCTGAAAGTTTTCTGTTGTTTAAGGGGCGTAGTGTCTTCTAGAACAAAGACGTCTTCTTCGGCTGGAGCATATTTCAAAGCCCTGGAATATCTCTCCATCTCACCCCAACTCTTGCCAGCTGGGTGAGGTCCTCCTGAAATGACATTGATAACGGGCCTTCCAGATTCATGCCCCGTAGCTTTCTCACCTGCCCCAGGCTGATGAACAGGAGCCCGCTGCCCCTGACCCGACGATGCAGGATTGTTTCTATTCTTTTTCACGAATTGCTGCAACTTGTTTTCTCTTAGCAACTCTTCAATCAGATTTTTCAGCTGGCGGCATTCATCAGTTTCATGACCTGGTTGACTGTGGAAGCGGCAGAATTTCCCACTCTGTATGGCTTTTTTCCCGGTTCTCAAAGGGATAGGTTTAGGGAAATCGACGGAATCTTTAGTGGCCAGGTAGATGTGCTCCGGTGTATGTGATAATGGAGTATATTCTGATGGCTTGAAGGATCGGGGCTTCTTCAGATTACCCTGTTTCTTCCCATTACTATTCTCCCTTTTTTGCCCCACCGATTCATTCTTGCGTGGAGCGACAGTGTTGTCTTCTGCTTTTTCCAACACTGTCTTTACTGGTAAAGGACGGCTTTCCAAGCGAATGAATTCATCTGCTTTTTTGTAGAACTTTTCGAGAGAGGTTGGCTCCTTCATATTTAACCATTTCCCAAATTCGCTTGACTTATCAATAGCCCTCATCAGATAAGTCAATATCATTCGTGGTTCAGCATTGTCCACCTCAGCCAGTGCTATATTGAAACGGTTTAAGAAAGATCTGATAGACTCACCAGGATTGTTCTCTAAACTGGACAGTGACATGATATCCTTGGCCTTCGAAGCATATAGTCTAAACTGCTCCTTGAATTTTCTGGTCAAGTCTGAAAACTGATCGATAGATCGGACTGGCAACTTGGTGAACCACAGTAAAGCCACGCCTTCCAGGTATACGGGGAAATATCGGCACTTTATTTCGTCGGAGGCCCTGGCACCTGTCATGTGCCAATCATATTTATACAAGAACTCATTCGGATCACTTGTCCCTTTGTAAGGTGGAATAGTCGGAGGGACAAACTTCCTTGGAAATTCCGCCTTCAAGATTTTTTCAGTAAACGGAGTTTTACTTGGAGCGAAACCCCATTCCTTCTCATCTTCAACCCTTTGCATACTTTCTTTCATGATCTGCCGGACCATTCCAGAAAGATATTCCTCATCATGCCGAGTTCTAGATCCACCAGCCTCAGGAACTGCCTATTCAAAGGGACTAGCAGCCCTTTCAGGAGCATTCCTTTCACTAACACCGTGAATGTTGCCAACATAGTTCCTTTCATTACAAGCTGGTTGATTGTTTGCCCCAAGTAGATCGTTCAATTTATTCAGAATCAGAGCGTTCTGGGCACTTTGAGCCTCTAATTGTACATTTTGGGCGTTTATCTGCTGGTTTAGCCCTAGAATCACAGCATCCAACTCCGCTTTCGTAACTCCAACAGATGGAGTGGGCTGATTAGGCACAGGGGAAGCGGAGGTTCCCTCTTGAATGTTTCCAGATCTGACAGATCTACTTTTCCTTCCAGGAGCCATAATCTCAGATAGACTTCTGGTTTTTAAGGAAATTCTTTCTTCAAATCTCTGCGAAGCAATTATGACACCTGTCCTGAGTTCAATTCTCAGTGAAAGCACCAAAAATGTTAACGCTAAAATTTGAACGCTAACACCCCAGTGAGTAGATAACAATTATGAAAGCACCACCCGTTGGTACGGGAACAAGATACAAGTAAAGAAATTGCAGAAAAGCAGTAAAAGACAACAGTTTTATAGTGGTTCGGCCTAAAATCGAGCCTACGTCCACTTTGATCTCTTTATTGCTGAACAAGTACAACTTATACAACTTTCTTCAATTACAATCCACTCTAGACTGTTAGTACAAACTTTTACGGAGAATTATCTTTCAAACCCATGATAAATGATGTGGATTCTCTCTCTTGAATTTGATGTAATGTCTTCGATGTTTGGAGTGCTTGAAGTGTTGCTTGAGTCGAGAAAATGGTAGAGTTTTGGCGCTTCGAGAATGAACCCCCCAGTCCCCCCAGAGTTGGAGGTGGAAGTCTATTTATAGAGAGTTCTGGGTGAAAAAAGTTGCTAAGTCCTAACTCGTTGCCGACTTAAGGTAAGTCGTTGCTGACTTAGGATGAGTCGTGACCGACTCATTGAGCTGAGTCTCTGGTTTGTAGAGAGCTTCCTGCCTTTTTCGAACCCACGCTTCAAGTACTAGGTCGTTTATGAGTTATCTGGTTGTAGTTTCTGGCTTGTTTGTATAAGTCGTATACGACTCATCATAAGTCGTAGGTCGTGGTTGACTTAACCAGCTGCCTTTGGCTTAAAGCTGCGTTCAGGCTTTGTGAAGGCGAGTCCTAACTCGTAGACGAGCCATGATGAGTCGTGAGTCGCTCCTTTGAGTGGCCTTACAGGATGAGTCATGGGCTTGTTGAGTCGCTGAGTCGGTAGCATCCATGAATCGCATAACAGTTGAGTCGTAGAGTCGATAAACTTGATGAGCCGTTAACTGACTGAGTCGCTATCAAATGAGTCGGTATCCCTCTTAAGTAGATGAGTCGGACTACCCCTTCCTTAGCTCAGTTGGGTCGTTGGTCCACTAAGTCACTGATCTCCATGAGTCGTGAGTCCCTCTTAAGAAGATGAGTCGCTACCAGTTGAGTCGTTGAGCAAAACGAGGTTAACAAATGTAATGTACAAATATGAACTAGTATTTCACATAGTATTGCTATGGAACAGGCATTGCCACGGAAAGCAGATGTGGAGCAAGCAGCATAGAAAATGACATCAGAGAAAAGAGTGGACCTAGTAGTCAGCAATACTGTTTTGATGTTAAGTCTAATTCGTCAACCTACTGTGAATGTAAGTGCCATGCACGTGCTTAGGTGTCTAGACGATTCGACCAAGATGTACGCTTATGCCATGCAGGCTTACGTGATTGATCATGGTTGGATGGATTGACCCCCGTCAGGGCTAGCATCTAGAGAAGATGAGTGAAATTTTTTGTTTGATATCTAGTTATGGCTTTTTTGCTTCAAAAATTGTGATGTATTTGTTTATATACCATTGGATATGATTTCCATTTAGACTTCCTAATATGACATTAGCTTAAGTTGTATCAGATAAAAATATAAATGTGTGTGATAAATGAATGTTTCATCGATTATGTCTTTGTTTTTTGATGGTTTATATTGTTTTTAGTGGTATTATTTTGTTTAATTGAGATACATATGTTTCATTGTCTATTTGGCATTGTCATAATGAATGAATTTCATGTTGAGTTTGAGGGTTGGAAATACAACAAAAATGCTACAAAATTGCTTGAAAAAAGATATCTGAAAAGCATGGAAAATTTCAAAAATCCTATTTTGAAAATGACGTTAATATGACATGGAAAATATGTCACGATGACATCGGAAAAAAGGTGTCGAAAACACCCATCGCCGAAATTTTTGCTTTTCCACACTAGTTTTTCCGACGTCATAAAAAAACACTTTTCTGCTGTACTGATCCACTTAGGATTGCTTGGTCTTCATGTCGATACTAGAGAATTTTCATTCAGATATCCACACAAACGAAGTCCATGGCCTTCTTTCCCTTGGGATTCTCAGCAGCAAATTCTTCCTCAGTTGGATCCCCGTTAAGAAGGCTCTCTTTTTTTGATTATAACTCCCAACAAATTTCTATAATTCGGTAGCTCCTTTGTTGTTTAACATTAACGTGGAAGAAATTTACGATCTTTACAAGATTAAAAAACAACAAATTATGAGGCAAGATCATACAATAGAATAGAATGAGCCTTATCAACAAAGCATTTACGTGTTTGAGAAAACAAGAAAAATTGGCATAATAAATTAGAAATCATTAATAAAAAACACTGTAGACAATCAACACCAAACCAGCTCAAATCTTCTGTCATAGTTCAGTTAACGAATACTTTCAGATACAGATAGTGTCATATCCGTGTTCGAAACCATTTTCAAATATCTGCATCAGTAGATATGGACGAATATTGAATAATTATTCTATCTGTTAGCGACAGATAAATCAAGAAACATATATAAAAAAAATTAGATAGTGTTTGATTTTTTATTTTTAGTTTTCCTTTTTCGTCCATTAAAAAGGACACACGACGGATGTGTATTACTGAAAACGATCAATTTAGAAAATGATTGTAACATACAAAATAGAAAACATTTTTTTTCATTTTTTGTGTTTTGAAAAATAACACAAACACGTGAAACAATTCATTATTCCATCATCCTTCTATCCTCTTCGCCCTCTCATCCGTCTTTTTTTCATCTTATCTAAACGTCCATCCATTCTTCTCATATTTGAAATACCTATTGAAAACCGAAAATAGAAAATTCGTTTTTAAAGCAGACATTACCGTAGTTTCACATAAACTTTTTTCAATCGCATGGATTATTAAACTGTTAAAAATAAACAAATATGATGATGATAAATAGCTCTATGCAGTTGATATCCATTTAGTGCGAATAATGTAAATTTGAATTTATTAAAACAATAAATAAATATTTTTCATTCTACTAAAATACACATAATTAAAACTATAATCATGAAAATACCAGATAAATAATTTTCGACTGTGGATGTCTTTGTATCCGCATCTGCATCCATGTTTCATATCGGATATTTATCGGCTTTTCTGATATATATGCGGACGGATTTTGGATTTTTCGAGTATGCATTATGAACCCTATTCTATCGTCTTTTACCTGTCCTCGTACGATGCACACACATCTTAATCGTTTATTTTTCTTCGTCATCTATTCATAGGATATGATGGATTCATTGTTAATGAATGTGATTTCTTGTGTCACATGAAACAGTAATAAGGAACAAAAAATTGAATTCACTCCAAACCATGAGTACATACTCAAAAAGAAATTATCCAACTTGTCATCTCTACTGCCGTTTAACATCTGATGGTGCAAAAGACCTGAAGTTAGTTGCGTAAATATGTACGTAATTTCTTTGGATGGAAGATTGTACCAAGCTATTTATTCTTCCAAATACCAATACTTAATAAGGCATAAATTGATGGTCATTTTTTTCTACATTGATTCAATGTATTGATTCAATGTAAGCTAGCCAATAGATTTAGTCGACTCTAGCTTTGATAATTAAGTTTATATGTGGTTGCATTCTTATGAAAAATTTCATAAAAAAATATTCATGGCTATTTATGTTATTTCTCACTTCATTCAGTCAGCATACTAGATTTGTTACTTTTGCTACAAATGATTTAGGAAAGCATCTTAGTATAATTTGTCTAATTCCATTTTAAATGTGTAAATAATGACTTTGGGGAAGATGAAGTCAACTGATTTGAGTCCAATAAATGATAAATGGACCTAATGATGAAATTAGTTAGGAAATAAAAAGAGAACTAAAACTTATCAACTTTTATTATGATTTTGTCAATCAAAATCTAACCAACTTACCCATTAAGAAGTCAAATCGAAGAATATAATTTTTTACTTAAGTATATTAGTGATCATATTAAATGAAACTTGATTAGTATCAACTATAAATATGTATACTACAAAATATTTCTAAGATAATACAGTGAGCTTTCAATAAATTTTCACTATAGAATACAGTAATCTACTTTAGTTAAAGATAGACTTATTGCTTAGGTATGTATAGTCAGTATGCAAACATTGCATATGAAAATAAAGGATTTTTTTAGCATGTATCGTCTAAATCTTAGTATTCTGTAGCCCAAAAACCAAAGACTTGTTTGGTTTCATTTTATACTTTGTGTTTTCCATTTTCAACATTCATAACAAAATATGAGGATAATGGAATAAAATATAAAATTTTAGACCATCGCGACGACAGTAAAAGAACAACGGAGGAGATGTTGGGACGGTGTAGAGGGTGAATTGTTTTCCATTCTTCTGTCATTTCTTAAAACGCAAAAAATAAAATAAATTTGTTTTCTATTTTATATTCAAACGTCATTTTTCAAATTGGTTGTTTTTAAAAAACATCCATCTTATGAATGTTTTTTGAACGAAAACACAAACAAAAAATATCAGACCAAACGGAACATAATGTTTTTGAGAATCAAACTATAGTCAACCCATGATTAATTATAGATCCTTAACCAACACAGTGAAGAATAGCGTAAACCATTTTGCAAAGACGAACCAAAAAAGGGGTATCAGGATCAAACCTTTTAAACTTTCTGAAAAGTTACATAAAAAAGCCACGCAATTTTTGCTACGTATATTCAGGTGATTTAGTTATAGAATGACCTAAAGATACAGGAGGTCGTACATTAATCCGTTAAGAACATAACAAGATTATATTCCCAACACATTCTCAACTTTAACTAGAACGATTATACATGAATATGCCCATACTAGACAACGTGGTTCCAAAAGTTATGTATTATATGCAAATTTTAAATTATAAGGATAAGACTTGTCGCTGGAATGATTTTAAAATTATTTATTTATATGTGTATTCACATAATATTAATGCAAAAATCTCTATGGACATGAATATAGTGGCCCGATCAACTAGACCATCGAAATCTAAGATCTTGGACAAACATTGTTTGACAAATTGTTTAGTAGCAAATGTTATGATGAAGTCATTCTTAAGTATTCCAATTATGCTACTTTTAACAGAGTAATTGTTCAAGCATATCTTTTAGTATTACGAAATATTTAGACAGCAATACACATATTGGTAACTTGCATACTTAACTTTACTAAGTTTTGCTAAAGTATAAGTAGAAAGATGAGAAATATAGAAAGCATAGGATCATCATTACTTCAATGTAACAGTGAGGCATTTATGACACTGAAAGATTAAGCAACATTATAGCCCATTTTATTCAAATTTGAAATAGTTACAAGCTCCATTCATATACTTTTCTCACTCTTCTTCAATTCAAGAATGGAGGAACCTTTTGACCTAGACAGAGGAAAATCAATGACTAGTAATTTAGTAAGATGCAGTAAAATAAAAGAATTACTAAATATGAATATCAATATCATTACCACCACAAATGGATCCAGGTGCTATTGGATTCCCACAAAATTTTGCAACATATGCTACTTTCTGCAAACTATATTCATTCCAAGATGCCGCTGGAATATTTGCGCAGCAACATGCCATGTCAGCTGACTTATAAACATTACAACATTCGGGAGATGGGTCGATTTGTGGACCACTAATCAGTACAAACTTTGCACAAAACTGAGTTAGTTTTGTTAAATCTCCGTTACAAACTTCAGCATTAGCTTGATAATTTGAGAATTGCATGATCACGATTACTAAAATGATTATTGATTTTAGATTATGAACTGTCATCATGTTAAATACTTCTTTCACTTTTTTATGGTGGAATGAAGGGCTTTACATGGTTTATATAGGGATGTTTGCTAAAGATGTATTAATAAATATAATATTTTGATCTTATCCTCATACTACTTTTTTCTTAAGCATATCTTTGTTCAATTCATTTGAATATATTTTTTTGTTTCAAAGAAAAAGTGATATGATTTTTTATCCCCAAAATATTTATGTCCCTTTGGACCCATAACATCACAATGATCCACATATGGTCAATTAGTTTACAAGTACATTTACAATAATGTACTGAGTAGATATGATTCATTAGGAATATGGAAAGATAATTTGTATTGGAAACAAAATTCATCTCACAATGAATATTAGATAAACAATCTTATTTCTTTTTAATAGTAAAATATCTTACCTTCCTACAATTTGTTTATTGTATTACTACATTTTCTAAAATTTAGAAGAAAAAATTATCCTTGTCTACTGCTATTGGTTTTAAGGACTTTGAATGATAGGCTCTTATTATATACAAGGAATGACAGTCTAGTCCCCAGAATTGAATGATGATAGAAGAAAAGTCCCTCCCGAAAAAGTTATGAAAATTAGGTCCATATTTTTATTTTTTAGCCAATTTTCATAACTTTGGCATAACTAGTTAAAAAACACTTATTAAAGATTCTACATTGTTCATTTGATATTTTAAATTTTCGATCAATTTCCTAATTTTTTATTATGATTTGATGTAAATTAATAAAATTATAACGACCTTTTTTATGAAATAACATGATTTTTTATCCGTTTATTTATTATCTCATTTAATTTGTTTTCTTTTTTAATTACTATATGTTTGTTTTACTTTTTTAATTTTTTATAACTTTTCAATATTTGAAAAGTAAATCCGTAATTTAGAACGGAACCAAAATTTTGATCGGATTACGTTTTAATAACGAGCAGAACCAAAACGGAATATTATCGGAATAACCGGAATTCCACCAAAATATTTAACATGGTTTATTTGTTTTGGTGTAGTACAACTCACGATGAATCAAACATTATAAAAAAATTTGGCTTTGGATTCAACATAAAAGTCGAAGCGAGGACCAACTAAGCAATTTTTCAAGCACCAACCACAAGTACCAAGGAGTAAGTTTAGATATGATGTAAAAACTTACTGTCTATAAAGCTAAAGATTCATCATCTACCTATATTTTTGCGTATTAATTTATGGTTTCCCCATTGGTAGTAAATAGTTATCTATTAAGCGGAGGGAACAGTAGTATAAAGTGATTAATATAATGTACAAATATGAACTAATATTTCACATAGTATTGCTATGGAACTGGCATTGCTATGGAAAGCAGATGTGGAGCAGGCAGCACAGCAAATGACATCAGAGAAAAGAGTGGACCTAGTAGTCAGCAATACCATTTTGATGTTAAGTCTAATTCCTCAACCTATTGTGAATGCAAGTACGTGCTTAGGTGTCTAGACAATTCGACCAAGATGTACGCTTATGCCATGCAGGCTTAAGTGATTGATCATGGTTGGATGGATTGACCACCGTCAGGACCAACATCTAAATAAGATGAGTGAAATTTTTTGTTTGATATCTAGTTATGGCTTTTTTGCTTCAAAAATTGTGATGTATTTGTGTATACCATTGGATATGATTTCCATTTAGACTTCCTAATATGACATTAGCTTAAGTTGTATCGGATAAAAATATAAATGTGTGGGATAAATGAATGTTTCATCGATTATGTCATTGTTTTTGTTGGTTTATATTGTTGTTAGCGGTATAATTTTGTTTAGTTGAGATACATATGTTTCATTGAATATTTGGCGTTGTCATAATGAATGAATTTTATGTTGAGTTTGAGGGTTGGAAATACTACAAAAATGCTGCAAAATTGCTCCAAAAAAGATATTCGAAAAGCATGGAAAAATTCAAAAATCCTATTTTAAAAATGACGTCAATATGACATGGAAAATATGTCACGATGACATCGGAAAAAAGGTGTCGAAAACACCCATCGCCGGAATTTTTGCTTTTCCACACTAGTTTTTCCGACGTCGGAAAAAAGCAATTTTCTGCTATACTGATTCACTTAGGATTGCTTGGTCTTCATGTCGATACTAGAGAATTTTCATTCAGATTTCCACACAAACGAAGTCCATGGCCTTCTTTCCCTTGGGATTTTCAGCATAAAATTCTTCTTCAGTAGGATCCAGGTTAAGAAGGCACTCTTTTTTTTATTACGACTCCTAACACATTTCTATATTTCGGTAGCTCCTTTGTTGTTTAACATTAACGTGGAAGAAATTTGGTATCTTTACAAGATTAAAAAACAACAAATTATGAGGCAAGATCATACAATAGAATAGAATGAGCCTTATTAACAAAGCATTTACGTGTTTGAAAAAAAAAAAAAAATTGGCAAAATAAATTAGACACCATTAATAAAACACTGTAGACAATCAGCCCCAAACCAGCTCAAATCTTCTGTCATAGTTCTGTTAACGAATACTTTCAGATACGGATAGTGTCATATCCGTGTTCGAAAACATTTTCAAATATCTACATCAGAAGATATGGACGAACATTGAATAATTATTCTATCTGTTAGCGACAGATAAATTAAGATACATACATGAAAATTTTTAGATAGTGTTTGATTTTTTATTTTTAGTTTTCCTTTTTCGTCCATTCAAAAGGACACACGACGGATGTGTATTACCGAAAACTATCAATTTAGAAAACGAAGGTAACATACAAAATAGAAAATATTTTTTTCATTTTTTGAGTTTTGAAAAATAACACAAACACGTGAAACAATTTATTATTCCATCATCCTTCTATCCTCTTCGCCCTCCCATCCGTCTTTTTTTCATCTTATCCAAACGTCCATCCATTCTTCTCATATTTGAAATACATATTGAAAACCGAAAATAGAAAATTTGTTTTTAAAGCAGACATTACCGTAGTTTCACATAAACTTTTTTCAATCGCATTGATTATTAAAGTGTTAAAAATAAACAAATATGATGATGATAAATAGCTTTATACAATTGATATGCATTTAGTGTGTATAATGTAAATTCGAATTTAATAAAACAGTAAATAATTTTTTTCCATTCTACTAAAATACACATAATTAAAACTACAATCATGAAAATACCAGATGAATAATTTTCGACTATGGATGTCTTTGTATCCGCATCTGCATCCATGTTTCATATCGGATATTTATCTGCTTTTCTTATATTGATGCGGACGGATTTTGGATTTTTCGAGTAACCATTGTGAACCCTATTCTATCGTCTTTTACCTGTCCTCATACAATGCACACACATCTTAACCGTTTATTTTTCTTCGTCATCTATTCATAGGATATGATGGATTCATTGTTAGTGAATGTGATTTCTTGTGTCACATGAAACATTAATAAGAAACAAAAAATTGAATTCACTCCAAACCATGAGTATGTATTCAAAAATAAATTATCCAACTTGTCATATCTACTACCGTTCAACATATGATGGTGCAAAAGACCTGAAGCTAGGTGCACAAATATGTACGTAATTTCTTCGGATGGAAGATTGTACCAAGCTATTTATTCTTCCAAATACCGATACTTAATAAGGCATAAATTGATGGTCATTTTTTTCTACATTGATTCAATGTATTGATTCAATGTAAGCTAGACAATAGATTTAGCTGACTCTAGCTTTGAGAATTAAGTTTATATGTGGTTGCATTCTTATAAAAAATTTCATAAAAAACTATTCTGGGCTATTAATGTTATTTCTCACTTCATTCAGTCAGCATAATAGATTTGTAACTTTTGATACAAATGATTTAGCAAAGCATCTTAGTATAATTTGTCGAACGCCATTTTAAATGTGTAAATAATGACTTTGGAGAAGATAAAGATGAAGTCAACTGATTTGAGTCCAATAAATGATAAATGGACCTAATGATGAAATTAGTTAGTAAATAAAAAGAGAACTAAAACTTATCAACGTTTATTATGATTTTGTCAATCAAAATCTAACCAACTTGCCCACTTAGAAATCAAATCGAAGAATATAATTTTTTACTTAAGTATATTAGTAATCATATTAAATGAAACTTGGTTAGTATCACTATAAATATGTATACTACAAAATATTTCTAAGATAATACAGTGAGCTTTCAATAAGTTTTCGCTATAGAATATAGTAATCTGCTTTATTTAAAGATAGACCTATTGCTTAGGTATGTATAGTCAGTTTGCAAACATTACATATGAAAATAAAAGATTTTTTTTAGCATGTTTCGGTCTAAATCTTAGTATTCTGTAGCCCAAAAACCAAAGACTTGTTTGGTTTCATTTTATACTTTGTGTTTTCCGTTTTCAACATTCGTAACAAAAATGAGCATAATGGAATAAAATATAAAATTTTAGACCATCGCGACGATAGAAAAGAACAATGGAGGAGATGTTGGGACGGTGTAGAGGATGAATTGTTTTCCATTCTTCTGTCATTTCTTAAAACACAAAAAATAAAATAAATTTGTTTTTTATTTTATATTCAAACGTCATTTTTCAAATTGGTTGTTTTTTAAAAAAACATCCATCGTACGAATGTTTTTTGAACGAAAACACAAACAAAATATATCAAACCCAACGGAGCCTAATGTTTCTGAGAATCAAACTATAGTCAACCCGTGATTATTATAGATCCTTAACCAACACATTGAAGAATAGCGTAAACCATTTTTCAAGGACGAACCAAAAAAGGGGTATTAGGATTAAACCTTTTAAACTTTCTGAAAAGTCACATAAAAAAGACACACAATTTTTGCTACATATATTTAGGTGATTTAGTTATAGAATGACCTAAAGATACAAGAGGTCGTACATTAATCGGTTAAGAACATAACAAGATTATATTCCCAACACATTCTCAACATTAACTAGAACTATTATACATGAATATGCCCATACAAGACAACGTGTTTCCAAAAGATTATGTATTATATGCAAATTTTAAATTATAAGGACAAGACCTGTCACTTGAACAATTTTAAAATTATTTATTTATATGTATATTCATATAATATTAATACAAAAATGTCGATGGACATGAGTATAATGGCTCGATCAACTAGACCATCGAAATCTATGATTTTGGACAAACATTGTTTGACAAATTGTTCAGTAGTAAATGTTATGATGAAGTCATTTCTTAACTATTCCAGTTATACAACTTTTACTAGAGTAATTGTTCGAGAATAACTTTTAGTAATACGAAATATTTAGACAGTAATACACATATTCACAACCTGCATAATTAACTCTACTAAGTTTTGCTAAAGTATAATTAGAAAGATGAGAAATATAAAAAGCATAGGATTATCATTACTTCAAAGTAATAGTGAGTCATTTATGACAATGAAAGATTAAGCAACATTATAACCCATTTTATTCAAATTTGAAATAGTTACAAGCTCCATTCATATACTTTTCTCACTCTCCTTCAATTCAAGAATGGGGGAACCTTTTGACCTAGACAAAGGAAAATCAATGATTAGTAATTTAGTAAGATTTAGTTAAATAAAAGAATAACTAAATATGAATATCAATATCATTACCACCACAAATCGATCCAGGTGCTATTGGATTCCCACAAAATTTTGCAACATATGCTACTTTTTGCAAACTGTATTCATTCCAGGATGCCGCTGGAATATTTGCGCAGCAACATTCCATGTCAGCTGACTTATAAACATTACAACATTCGGGAGATGGGTCGATTTGTGGACCACTAATCAGTACAAACTTTGCACAAAACTAAGTCATTTTTGTTAAATCTCCATTACAAACTTCAGCATTAGCTTGATAATTTGAAAATTGCATGATCACGATTACTAAAATGATTACTGATTTTAGATTATGAACTGTCATCATGTTAAATACTTCTTTCACTTTTTTATGATGGAATGAAGGGCTTTACATGGTTTATAAAGGGATGTTTGCTAAAGAAGTATTAATAAATATAATATTTTGATCTTATCCTCATACCACTTTTTTCTTAAGCATATCTTTGTTCACTTCATTCGAATATTTTTTATTGTTTCAAAGAAAAAGTGATGTGATTTTTCATCCCCAAAATATTTATGTCCCTTTGGACCCATAACATCACAGTGATCCACATATGGTCAATTAGTTTACAAGTACATTTACAATAATGCATTGAGTAAATATGATTCATTAGGAATATGGAAAGATAATTTCTATTAGAAACAAAATTCATCTCACAATTAATATTAGACAAACAATCTTATTTCTTTTTAATAATAAAATATCTTACCTTCCTAAATTTGTTTATTGTATTACTACATTTTCGAAAATTTAGAAGAAAAAATTATCCTTGTCTACTGCTATTGATTTTAAGGAATTTGAATGATAGGTTCTTATTATATACAAGGAATGACAGTCTAGTCCTCCGAATTGAAAGATGATGGAGGAAAAGTCCCTCCCGAAAAAATTATGAAAATTAGGTCCATATTTTTAGTTTTTAGCTAATTTTCATAACTTCTGCATAACTAGTTAAAAAAACACTTACTAAAGGTTCTACATTGTTCATTTGATATTTTAAAATTTTGATCAAATTTTTTATTTTTTATTATGATTTGATGTAAATCAACAAGATTATAACGACCTTTTTCATGAAATAACATGACTTTTTGTCCATTTATTTATTATCTCACTAGTTTGTTTTCTTTTTTAATTACTATATGTGTGTTGTACTTTTTAATTTTTTTATAACTTTTCAATATTTGAAAAGTAAATCCCTAATTTAGAACGGAACAAAATTTTTGATCGGATTACGTTTTGGTTACGAGCAGAACCAGAACGGAATATTATCGGAATAACCGGAATTCCACCAAAACTTTTAACCCTGGTTTATTTGTTTCGGTATAGTACAACTCACGATGAATCAAACATTATAAAAATAAATCTTGGACTTAACATTAAAGTCGAAGCGAGGACCAACTAAGCAATTTTTCAAGTACCAACCACAATTACCAAGTAATAAAGATAGATAGGATGGAAAAACTTACTTTCTATAAAGCTAAAGATTCATCATCTACCTATATTTTTGCGTAATAAATTTATGGTTTCCCCATTGGTAGTAAATAGTTATCTATTAAGCGGAGGGAAGAGTGCCATAAAGTGATTAATGTAATGTACAAATATGAACTAATATTTCATATAGTATTGCTATGGAACTGGCATTGCTATGGAAAGCAGATGTGGAGCAGGCAGCATAGCAAATGACATCAGAGAAAAGAGTGGACCTAGTAGTCAGCAGTACTGTTTTGATGTTAAGTCTAATTCCTCAACCTACTGTGAATGCAAGCGCCATGCACGTGCTTAGGTGTCTAGACGATTCGACCAAGATGTACGCATATGCCATGCAGGCTTTCGTGATTGATCATGGTTGGATGGATTGACCACCGTCAGGACCAGCATCTAGAGAAGATGAGTGAAATTTTTTGTTTGACATCTAGTTATGGCTTTTTTACTTCGAAACTTGTGATGTATTTGTATATATACCATTGTTTATGGTTTCCATTTAGACTTCCTAATATGACATTAGCTTAAGTTGTATCGGATAAAAATATGAATGTGTTTGATAAATGAATGTTTCATCAATTATGTCATTTTTTTTGGTTGTTTATATTATTGTTAGTGTTATTATTTTGTTTAATTGAGATACATATGTTTCATTGTCTGTTTGGCATTGTCATAATGAATGAATTTTATGTTGAGTTTGAGTGTTGGAAATACAACAAAAATGCTGAAAAATTGCTTCAAAAAAGATATCCGAAAAGCATGAAAAAATTCAAAAATCCTATTTTAAAAATGACGTCAATATGACATGGAAAATATCTCACGATGACATCGGAAAAAAGGTGTCGAAAACACCCATCGCGGGAATTTTTGCTTTTCCACACTAGTTTTTCTGACGTCAGAAAGAAACAATTTTCTGCTATACTGATCCACTTAGGATTGCTTGGTCTTCATGTCGATACTAGAGAATTTTCATTCAGATTTCCACACAAACGAAGTCCATGGCCTTCTTTCCCTTGGGATTTTCAGCATCAAATTCTTCTTCTGTTGGATCCAGGTAAAGAAGGCTCTTTTTTTTTTAATTATAACTCCCAACACATTTCTATATTTCGATGGCTCCTTTGTTGTTTAACATTAACGTGGAAGAAATTTGGTATCTTTACAAGATTAAAAAACAACAAATTATAAGGCAAGTGTTCATCGATGGAAATTCTATCGGATTAGAAAACCGTCGAACGAATTTAGAAATAAAATTTATACCGCAAGCGCACGGTGTACGAATGTAGCAAGCGGCGAATACGGGTCGATCCGCAGGGAATTGATGATTTTAAAATTCTATTCAATCAAATTATACCAAAGTCGAAGAGGATTGTTAACTAGAAATTATGAGGCTAACAATAGAAAATGTGATTCAAAAATTATTAGACTAAAGAACAATTTAGAGGCAAATCCACTCTCAAATTTTGTAAATCAACAAACACATAATTTATGATCTCTAACTTTGATATTATGTGAAATAATCACTGAATTTATCATAAGTATGGTTTGTTTATGTTATTAGTTAACATAACTCAAACCATCAAACTGTAATACAACAATTATACCACTTACAATTCTCATGAGAAAGAAGCCAAAGCAAAAACTATTTTAAGTATGATCTATTTACTATTGTAACTAGTAACATAGATCATCAAATTTCATTTTTACTTTCATTTCATAATCAAAAATTAATTAGCAAATATTGATGTAAATTGTGTTTATGTTGAGTAAGAATAGCTCATTTGCATAAGCAATATAAGCTATCAAACTCACTTGTATAAACTTACATCAAAATTCACATTCAAGAAGCATAAACAAAGAGATCATACATCATAAAAATGTTGAAATTACATAAAGTTAGAGAGCTTCATCACCCCTAAATTGAAGGGGTTTAGCTACTCATTTGTGGCATTGAAGCAACACAAACAAATTTCAACATTAAAAAGAAAAGAGAATAGAAAATAAGCAAAGAAAGCAAAAGAGATTAGCTACTTACTACTTGCATAAATGTAAATCTAAGTTATGAACATAAAGGAAAAGAGAGCATAGAAATGAACATTAATAATAAAACAAAGAAAAGCATGTAGAAAAGAGAGAAGAAAGAGGCTTGGAAGCCATTTTTATTTCATAGAACATTGAGCTTACACTTTGATTTCTTAATTTCCTAAGTAAAATGAAAGAGTAGATGATAGTTTCATATACATAAGAGGGCTGTATATACATGCATAAAACTCTAATTCTATTTTTAGGGCTACCTAAAATGCCTTTTAGGAAGTGTGGCCAACAAGTAACCATTAACCACTAATTAATCCATCATTTGTTTTGCATGAAGCTTTAACCTCCACTTAGTTGTCCATTAGCTCCAAATTGTACTTTTAGGTAAGTGGGTGGGGTCCTCCATGTTCATGGCTTGAATTATTTCCCTCTTGTTTCCTTTGTATTCATTTGTGCATGCATATATCTTCATATAAGCCTCTTCCATATGCATCCAAATTCCTATAAAATTATCAAAAAATGTCCAAGTAAAAATTCTTATATTGACACATGCACAAAATGACCGTTTTCCCCTGAATGAAGATGATAATATAATGGTTGGAAATAATTGAATTTTGGTTTTAAACATGTTAAAATGCCCAAATATGATGATTATTTAAATAAAAAAAGATAAAATACGGATGTAAATATATGCACAATTACGTGCATATCAAATACCCCCACACTTATCATTTTATTCGTCCTCGAATAAAGGAAAACTAAGATAAATCCGTTTTCATAGGGAGCACGATTGCATTGAGCGTATGCAACAAGCCGTTAAACCTCTGGTTGTCCCCAGTAGGACGAGTGTTGTCTCGTGAGGGTTTTCAACAGATACTACCCACAAAATCCAAATGCAGGATGAAAATATTTACAAAATGCAAGATTTATTTATAAAGAGATGAATGCGAGTTTTTGAAATATTTACAAATGAAGGATTTATTTTTAAATTGACACGAATAAGTTAAATACAAGTTTCGGTCATTGTCTTGAAAATTTTACTCGTCAAAATTTCCAATGAAAATCAAGTTGTCATAACAGATAGACCATAGTTTGGCTAGTTGTTTCGGTTGATAACACAATGTAATTATGAAATGGATCCTTATTTGATTATCAAAGTTTATTAAAGTGGTATTTTCATTTCTTTTCAATAACAAGTTAAATCAAACAAGTTAAAATAGTGCTAGGATTTCAATTGCTTGCTCTCTCATTATTTCCAAGAAAAATTACACACCTAGCTCAGGTAAACTGATGCCAGATATACCACCCATGCACTGCCTTTCGGGCTTATGTGACGGGAGTACAGAGCATGGCGAGTGCGCACACTTTCGTGCATACACCTATCGACCGTAGGTGGTTTTTATTAAGTCTGTTATTTTTTTGGGTATGTGTTCCATAGATAGATAATGGTGAGGACTTTTTAATGAGTATGAAAGCACATAATCAAAGATTCCAAGTAATTCACCCATGCATAACCGTGAGGACTTTTAAATGAGAGTGAATACTTTAGATGTTATTATTTTATATTTTTTTTGTGCATTTTTTTTATGAGAGAGAGAGTTTTGCAAAACCATCTTAGCACCATTTAACTTAGAAGACGAAAATGTTATATCCTTACTTTAAATTTACCACTTTTTAAACAAAGATTTTCAATTAGAACATACTTCATAATTAACATAGATGAACCTTCCTATATACTAGTAAAACCATTGTTATTTGTATTCAAACTTTATTTTTATTTTTTGTTAAGACAAATAAATTTTCAAAAATTTCAATTTATTAACCAAAACTTATACTTATCCCATAGTGTTTCTTCAAAAATAAATCAAAATGGTAAAAAGAAAATGTTTTTTGAGATTTAGGAGTTTTGAGATTTTTTTTTGAAGAAAATGAAAATTCAAAAATGCCATGAAAAACTAAAGAAAATATGAAAATGAGACACCCCCCCCACACTTAAATTTGACTGTGTCCCCACAGTCGATGCATGATATAATGAGTGTAACGGGGAAAAATATGTACGTATTTACAAAATGGGGTTAACATTCTTACTAGACGTAGCTTGGCTCATGAAGGATCATGAGCTCCTCCTTTTGGTTACCGGGAAATTCCAAGAAGGGTTTTAACCGATGACCGTTGACTTTGAAAATCGATCCATCCTTTGGGTTTTCTATTTCTATGGCACCATGTGGAAAAACAGTTCGTACCACAAATGGTCCAGTCCACCTTGATTTAAGTTTCCCAGGGAATAAATGAAGTCTGGAGTCATATAAAAGAACATTCTGGTTAGGCGAAATTTTTTTCCTTAGGATTGACTTGTCATGAAAAACTTTGGTTCTATCTTTGTAAATTTTCTCATTTTCATACGCGGCATTCCTAAGTTCTTCTAGTTCGTTGAGTTGTATTTTTCGATTTTTGCCAGTTTTTCATGATCCAAGTTTTAGTTTTTTATTGCCCACAATGCTTTGTGTTCAATTTCAACGGGTAAATGGCAAGCTTTACCGCAAACTAAACGAAATGGGGACATCCCAAGGTTAGTTTTAAAAGCAGCACGGTAAGCCCAAAGGGCGTCGGTCCATTTCTGAGACCAATCTTCTCGATTTTTATTGAAAGTTTTCTCCAAGATTTGTTTTATTTGTCGATTTGAAACTTCAACTTGGCCACAATCTGAGGATGATACGGAGTGGATAACTTGTGGGTTATCGAGTATTTTTTCATTAAAGTTTCAAAAGAACAGTTGGAAAAATGGGTTCCGTTATCACTGATTATTGTGCGAGGTGTGCCGAACCTCGAAAAGATGTTTTCTTTGACAAATTTCACAACAATTCTATGGTCATTGGTTTTGCAAGGAACGACTTCGACCCATTTTGAAACGTAATCGACAGCGAGAAGGATATACAAGTTTCCAAAAGAATTTGGAAAAGGTCCCATAAAGTCGATACCCCATACATCAAAGATTTTGATCGTAAGAATGGGTTTAAAGGCATCATATCTCGTTGAGAAATTCGTCCAAGCATTTGAGATCGATCACAAGTTTTACAAAGTTCAAACGAGTCTTTGAAAAGAGAAGGCCAATAGAAACCACACTGAAGCACTTTTTCCGTAGTTTTTCGAGGACCGAAATGTCCACCGCACGCTTGATCGTGGCAAAATGAAAGAACACTCCGTATCTCATTATCTGAAATGCAACGTCGGATGATTTGGTCGGGACAATATTTGAACAAGTATGGATCGTCCCAGTAGAAATATTTCACTTGGGACATGAATTTACATTTGTCCTGTTTGGACCAAGATGATAGAGTTTCTTTAGTGACTAAGTAGTTCACTATATCAGCGTACCATGGATCGATAGAAATCGAAAGAAGTTGTTCATCGGGGAAGTTTTCATTGATCGGCAATGAAGATGGTGCATTCGGAAGACGAGATAAGTGATCAGCTATGACATTATCGGATCCTTTTTTGTCTTTGATTGTAAGGTCAAATTCTTGAAGCAAAAGGATCCAACGGGTCAAACGGGATTTAGCATCCTTTTTAGCGAAGAGATATCGAAGCGCAGAATGGTCAGTGTAGACCGTAATGTGTGAACCTATCAAGTATGGTCGAAACTTTTCAAGCTCAAAAACGACACCTAGAAGCTCTTTTTCGGTTGTTGTGTATTGAGTTGAGTGTCGTTCAAGGTCATACTCACGTAGTAAATGACATGAAGGATCTTGTTGATGCGTTGTCCCAAGACAGCACCAACGGCAAAGTTCGAAGCATCACACATTATTTCGAAAGGAAGATCCCAATTGTGTGCGCAAATGATTGGGGCAGAAATGAGTTCGCTCTTAAGACGTTCAAAAGAAGAGATACAATCAGAGTTAAAATCGAAAGGAACGTATTTTCCAAGAAGGGTCGTCAAAAGACGGGCCATTTTGCTAAAGTCTTTCACAAAACGACGGTAAAAGCCAGCGTGTCCTAGAAATGATCGAATGTCAAGGATATAGGAATGGGTAGATTTGCAATGACATCGATTTTGGCTTTGTCTACCTCAATGCCTCTATTTGAGATGATATGTCCAAGGACTATGCCTTGTTTGACCATAAAGTGGAATTTTTCCCAATTCAAAGTCAAATGTTTTTCTTTACATCGATTTAGAACCAACTCGAGGTGATGTAAACACTGGGAAAAAGAATCACCAAAGATAGAGAAATCGTCCATAAAAACATCTAAAAAGCGTTCAATCATGTTGGAAAAGATGCCAACCATGCATCGTAGGAAAGTCGCAGGAGCGTTACATAGTCCTAATGGCATAGTCGATAAGCAAAGGTACCGAATGGACATGTGAAAGTTGTTTTCTCCTGATCTTCGGGAGCGATTGGAATTTGGTTATAGCCAGAATAACCATCAAGGAAGGAGTAAAATTCATGGCCGGCTAAACGTTCGAGCATTTGGTCGACGAAAGGAAGGGGGAAGTGATCCTTACGTGTTGCGGCATTTAGTTTTTGATAGTCAATGCAAACACGCCAACCTGTTTGAGTACGAGTTGGAATAAGCTCGTTTGATTCGTTCTTGACAACGGTTAGGCCAGATTTTTTCGGTACAATGTGAATTGGGCTAACCCATGAACTATCAGAGATTGGGTAAATGATTCCATTGTCAAGAAGTTTAAGAATTTCATTACGCACCGCATCTTTCATTTTTGGATTAAGCCTTCGCTGCGCGTCACGAGTAGGCTTGGCATCGTCGATTAAATGGATGCGATGTTGAACAAGAGTGGGACTAATTCCCTTTATATCGGAAATCGACCATCCAATTGGTTCTCTGTTTTTCGAAAGAATAGAGAGTAACGAGGTTTCTTGATCAAGAGAGAGAGTTGTGGAAATTATGACCGGTAACGTTTCGTCTTCACCTAAGTATGCATACTTAAGGTGATCGGGAAGTGGTTTGAGGTCCAACTTCGGGAGTTTTTTGATCAAAGAGTTGGATCGAGATTCGGACTCATCTTGAAGCGATTCAAAGGGAAGAGTGTATTCAATCTCGTTGGGAATTTTGGGAAACAACTTTTCGTACTCGGCTTCGCGTTCATTATTAAGGTCAAGTGTCTCATTTTAAAAGTTTTCATGAATGGCACTAACTTCCAACGTTTTGTTATGAGGTTCATTCGATTGGCTTTCAAGATTGGAAATGTTAAGATCCAAAGTCATGTTTCCAAAAGAGATTTCCATTGATCCGTTACGACAATTGATTAAGGAATTTGAGGTGGCTAAGAATGGTCGGCCTAAAATCAACGGAATTTGAATCGAGGGATTCGTCACGTGTTGTGTTTCGAGAACGATAAAGTCAATGGGGAATATAAATTGCTCTACTCGAATGAGCACGTCTTCGATTTCTCCCACGGGCTTCTTAATGGAACGATCGGCAAATTGAACCGTAACTTTCATGGGTTTGAGCTCACCTAAGCCTAATTGTTCGTACACGGAGTATGGAATCAAGTCGACACTAGCGCCTAAGTCTATCAAACATTTGTTAATCATCTTGTCTCCAATTGTACACGAAATCTAGGGCAGCAGGATCTTTGTATTTAACGGGCATGATATGGGACAAGACTTCACTCAAACTAGCGGCTAAGAAGACTTTTTTGGGTACTTGAGTGTGTCGCTTTTGGGTGCACAAGTCCTTAAGAAATTTCGCATAAGTGGGGACTTGCTGAACGATGTCAAGAAGCGGGATGTTCACTTTTACTTGTTTAAAAATTTCCAACATCTTTTCCATTTGGTCCGAGTGCTTCTTTAGTCGAAGACGATGTGGAAATGGAACACGATACTCGGTAGGCGGGTCTACTCGATTAGAAAAAGAAGAATTTTGATTGTCGTTCGATTCGACGTTTGGCTCCATGTTCTGTTCTGAGTCGTCGTTGTTTTAGAAGTGTCGAGAAAAGTTTTCGGTAAATCATTTGAATTAACGACTTGATTATCGATTTGTTTACCAGAACGGAGAGTTGTGATAGCATTCAACAAGGTGACGTTGCTATCTTGAACAACTTGGGCTTGATTTGAATTTGCGTTTTGATTTATGGGATTTAGAAGGGGATGGCTTGGGAATGTTCCTCGTTCACGTTCACTTAAAGATGTGGCTAATTGACTTATTTGCATTTCGAGTTTTGCAATTGATTGGTTTGTGTTTTGCATATACGAAGTCAATGAATTTTGCAAATTGTTGTTTGATTGAAGGCTTTAAGTAGTTTCCTTACCAACGTTTCAAGAGTTTTCTCGAGTGAAGTTAAACGTTTATCGTCTTGGGGAGAATGACCAGAATTTGTTTGAAAATTTGATTGTTGTGGTTGATTATGGGATGGACCCGCAAAGTTTGGTTGAAAATTGTTGGGCTGAAAGGGAGGATTCGAAACATTATTCGAAAATGCTTGAAAATTGGGACGAATCGTATTCGTGTTGGGATTGTTTTGGCTCCACGCAAAATTCAGATGGTTTCTCCCACCAGGGTTGTACGTTGGAGAAAATGGGTAGTTTTGGCTTTATTGAAAGCATTGATTTGTTCGATAGAGTTGGGACATTGATCGGCTATATGATTAGGATCATTGCATTTATAACACATCGGTTGGGAAGCTTGGTTCATTTGATTCGATGAGAAAACGTTATCGAATTTTTTAATCATTGCGTCGATCTTAGCTTCCAAAGCAACAGAAGATCTTATCGAGTGTGCACTCGATCGTGAGTAGATTGATTTTTCGTTCGAGCGTTCCCATTGGGACGACTTTTCAGCGAGGTTTTCAAGAAATTGCCAAGCATCATCATGACATTGGGCAAGAAAATTGCCTTGGCACATTGATTCGACCATCGTTCGTGAGCTATTTTCTAGTCCATCGTATAAGATTTGGCCAATCGTCCATTTTTCAAAAATATGGTGTGGACATTTTATCAGAAGCTCTTTGAATCTTTCAAAATATTTTCCAAATGGTTCACCCTTGAATTGAGGAAAATTTACAATTTCATTTCGAATTCTACTTGTTTTTTCCAAGGGGTAGAACTTTTTTAAGAAAGCTTTAACAAATTCTTCCCATGTTTTAATTGAGTTCGAAGCTAAGTTGTACAACCATTTTTCAGCGTAATCTATAAGAGCAAATGGGATTAATCGAAGTTTGATTCCGTCGTCAGAAAGTTGTTGGAGTTTAATGGTTGCACAAACTTGTTCGAATTTAGTCAAAAAGATGTATGGATCATCGTGCACGAAATTACCAAATTTCGGAAGTGTGGCAATATGGTTCGAGTGAATTTCGAAATGGTTACCCGTAGGGGCGGGTAACGTGATGCAAGATGGAATAGAAACTCTATCGGGAAAGATTCTATCCATAAGAGTTCGAGGGGCGTTTTCGTTCGCCATTTCAGGAGGATCGTTTGTTCGAGTTAAACGGTTTGTAGAAAGGTCGCGAGTCCAACGATTTGTTGTTGTGTCACGAGTCCAAGTACTCATGCACAAGTGAAAGTCGAGAAGAGAAAGGAGTTAGAATTGAGTTTAGGGAGTGAAAGAAGATTTGAAAACGTGTTTTTGTGTTTTTTTTTTGAATTTTTACAAGGGAGAAAACTATTTAACAAGTGAGATTTATTTTCAAAAAAAAAGTTCGATTTTTATGTTGTTTTTGGTTTTTCAAAAATTATTTTATATGTTTTTGGTTTTGTAATTTTTTTGTTTTTTGAATTTTCAAATATTTACCAAAAAGATTTTTTTTTAAGAAAATGGAAACTGATTTTTGTTTTTCCAATTTTTTCTCTTTTTGAAAAGATTATATATTTTTTTAGATTTTTGTTTTTGATTGAATATTTTCAAAGGAAAGAAAGAAAAGGATTTTTTTTTTGAATGAAAAATCAAGTTAAAATTTACAATTTTTTTTTTGGATTTTGGATTTTTTAATTTTTTTTTAAATATGCATGAACTAATGGAACTAAATGAATGCAAAGGGCTTAATTACAATTTTCTTTCCTTAGTAGCTCCTTACCCAAAATTGTATAATCACACTTTGTCTTAAATCAACAAAAATATTTCTTAGCCAGGTAACGGACAGGAGTTATCGGTGCACCACGAATCTCCGTAGCAATGCAGCTGAAGGTTTAAGTACCTTCAAAGGAACAACCAGTATAATATTTACGTATCACCGTAATTTTTATAACTGGTTATTACTCTGCCGTAGCCTAGACGCCAAGAAATAAAATCGTTCAAATAAAACAATTGTGAACATACAATTAAGCCTTAAGTGAGCTCGTGACACCCTTAGGTCCAACGTCTAACCTTTATTATTAGTCAAATTCTACGATGAAATGCGTTTGTGGGCTAAGGAAAGGGTGATGAAATCCCTCACCTTATGTGAATTGGGGTATTGCCCTTAGAAAAGAAAACCAAGATGAGATGAATGCAAAGCAGAAATTAAACGTGAAATTACAATGCAACTAAACTGAAGTTTGTTTTTGTTTTTGGATTTTGAATTTTTTATTATGTACAAATGCAAATGCAAGCAACCAACAATGCAAAAAAAAACAAGGATAAATGTGCACGATACCAGAGCGTGTAGATTATTTGGCAATATATATTTTTTTTAGCGCCGATTTTTCTTAGCAAAGCAAAGCAGTTTATTTGCTGGCAAGCATTTTTCCCTTTTGAATTTCTTCTTTGGCAACCTGAAATGAAGAACAAGATATATTTACAATTTTTTTTTATATATCGAACGAAATAAAACAAAGGAAAATAAAAAACAAAACAAAAGATTTTCAAACAAGGAAAAAAGAAACTTAACTAAACAAAACCAAATTATTTCTCTCTAAACCACTCACAATACAAAACTAAAAAGAAAAGAAAAAAGAAATAAATTGCTTTCACAACTTCACCAAACTAAATTAAACTAAACAAAAAAAAGAAAAAAAATGTAAACTAAACTAAAAACAAAAACTGTGATGTCCCAAAAATTTAGGCAATATTTATTTAATAATTTCCATTAATAATTATTTTAAAATATGTAATATCGATTTAATAATCTAATTTAACAAGATTTATCTCTAATAATTGTTTAATTTGAAAAATATTATCTTTTCAAAATCTATTATGGTAATAATTTTATTCTTTTCAAAGTTAAAAATAGTTAAATGATAAAATTTATCTTTCTAAGCTAATTAAAAAGATATTTCCATTTATAATGTATATAAATGTGTGTACATTGTAAATAGGGAGTTTGATTTCAATTTAAGTTAATAAGAAATGTTTTCAAATTTATATATATATATATATATATATATGTATATGTATGTATGTATGTATGTATGTATGTATGTATGTATGTATATGTATGTATGTATGTATATTGTAAATTGGAAATTTGATTGGATTTAATATCGAATCTTTTCAGTAGCTTATTTCAAAAATATATCAATGAACTAAGCATGGCTTATAATTAATAAAAACAATTTGTATATGGAAACATTGGAGGCTATTTGAAATAAACATGAGAACATGTTAAAATAGATAAGGAGTTGACTTAATAATGAAATTTAACACTTGTAAATTTTAATTAAAATTTTAATAAGGAAATAAACACAAATTTTCTTGTTTTTACGTTTGTAAAACATTTAAATTATGCAAATAACACTTGGAGTCATTTTAATAATCTAAGTAACATGTGGCATTGTTTTAACCAAATTTTGAAAACATTTATTAAAAAATCGATAAGAGAAATCTTGGCAAACCAATTTAGTTCAAACCCTTTTACCTCTTCTAAAAAAATGTGGGTTTAAGCTAAGTTGTTTTGGTTTAGGGTAATTATATAAGGAATATTATGTAATTAATTTCCAAATTCAAATTATTAAAATTAAGTGAATGTTCGAGACAATATGTTTTAAAACCTTAATTAATCTAGGTCTCTAGGAATTTTGTATAAATTAATTTCAATCTTTTAATTAAATAAGTTTTATATGATTTAGTTAAGTAATTAAGAATATAAGTATATATATATATAACATGAACCAATTAACTAATGTTGGAATATTAACCTATAGTTTAACAAGTGTAATAATGTTGTCATGAAGATTTACAAATGTCACTTTGTTTTTACTTTTGAGGAAATTTATATAATAGAAAACAAAATTTTTGTAAACTAATACATCTACTCTTTCTTTTACCTTCAGCTTGAAAGGCAAAGCCTGTAAAAATAAATTTCAAACCAGAGAAAAACTCTTTTCAACAATCAACTATATTTAGTCTGAAAACCAAGATTAAGAATCTCAGTTTCTAACCCTGGACCATCTCAAGGGATTTCAGTTTAGGAATCAAATGTAGAAACTTAGAACCTGGAAGGCCAAAAATCAAATCCAAGCTCAAGTATCAATTCCAGATCTCCAAAGTAGGGTTCTGTTCTTCTATTACAGGTGAGCAAACGGTTTTATTTTATGGGTTTAAAACTGTTTTAAATCTCAGTGCATGCAATAAATTGTTGAAGTAATATATGATGAGTGTGAGAATGATGTTTTAATATGAATATATGTGTATATATTTGTAAAAGCATGTCTGTTTTTGAATAGGAGAGTTTTTGTTTGATGATAGTAGACTGAATCAAGTTTCAAAACAAAATTTACCTTTCCTAATCAATATTAAGCTATGATATTTGAAGGTAAAGTATGAGAATGAATGTAACTGCAATTTTTTTAAAAAATACCGTAAAAATGGTTACATGCAATCAGATATATGTAAATAAGTGGGTAATTTACTATGCATGTTTAAAGAACAGAGGTATGAATCTCTATTTCAAGTTAACAAGCAATCAGGCCTGTTCAAAATCAAACCCATTCCTCTGATTTAATACAAGCTGGGAGATCTGATCAAAGTTGTTATTTCAAACTTGTTTCAAGCTTTAAAAATAAATTTTGAGCGAAGATAAATTTATGTTTTTCTGCAAGTTGGAAATTACAAGAAAATCTCAAAGTATGTTAAAATTCGAACATGGGAAATTCTAATTACAGGTATGCTATCTGTAACGTCTTTGGAAATAATGAATTTTGAAAGCTAAATTAAGATTTTTAAATAAGTATCGATCAAGGAATGGGGGAATGAACGAAATTGGGTATTGTTCATTTTCTGGCGATAGAAATTAAAGGGGAATATGTGATCGTTGCTGGTGGTAGCGTGAAGGCCAGGAAGTCTGGGAATAATGGTCTCAGATTTTTTTTAGTTCGTCGTGGCGTTGGCAAATCTTCGGTGTAGGGTTTTGGCACTGATTTTGGTCAAGGTGGAAGTGAGGCTTCTAAGTCGCCGTCATGGCATTTGGGAAGGCCGGACGTGGAGAATAGGAGAGAGGGAACTCGAGTGAGACTCCAGGGGTGGCGGCGTGAATTACGATGGTCGGATTTGGGTGATGTTAGGTGGAATGGGTAGTGTGTTTTCTGCCTTAAGGGTTCGAATGTGATCGATTTTGGTTTACAAGGAGACTCGTGAATCTGGGTGTTCGTGCAAGGCGAGGAGGTCGGCGTCGACTTACGGAGGGTAGTGATGGTGGTCGGAGCAACGTTAATCGACCATGCATGTGCACGAATTTATGTTCATGTCAGTGAATGGTCTTCGAATCAGGAAGATGATGATGGTACAGGTATAACTCAAGGATTTGGTGTGTTTTTCTCGAAGTAGATGAGGAGGGAAGATTTTAGGCTCGCGTGTTTTTGGTTTTCAGGGAAAACGTGAGTGTTTGCTCAATTTTGCGTTGAGCAAGCTTGAGAAATTTGTTTCAGGAAGTTTTTTTTTAAGTTTTAAATAAAAGTAAACCCGTCATAGTTAGAGAACTAGATGGTTTTCAAGAACAAATGTTTTAACAGGGCGCTTAAATCTTAAAAGCAAAGAAGTTTGGTTTTGTTAATAATTCAAGTTTTTAAAACAAAGATAAACAAGTCTTTAAATATGTAATAGATGAGGTTTTTTTTCAAAAAAAGGGAGATAAAAGGTAGATTTTCATTTAAAACAAACCAAATTTTAAATTTGAAGATTATTTATATTAAGGAAATTACTCAATGAAGAAATTAAAGTAATTAATTACTTGGTGTAATTAATTTAATGTGGTTAATTTTAATTAATTAATTAAGTTTAATAAATTAAAAGTAATCAATTGATGTTGAGTTAAGTATAATTACTTATGGTAATTAATGAGGTATAATTACTTAGTTAAATAATTAGTGGATAATTACCGGATGTAATTAATTTAGGGAAATTACTTGATGGGTAGTAATTAAAGGATAATTACTTGATGGAAAGAATTAAGTAATGATTACTCAATTTAATTGAAGAATTAATTTATATAATTATTAAGGAGTTGGTTTAATTGATGAAGTAATTAAGGAAAGTTAATTTCTGCTTGTGATTAATCAAGATTGATTAATAAATGTAATTACGTTAAAAGTTAATTATTATATGAAATTTTAGAATAATTAACTAGTGAAAGTAATTAAAGGGTCATTAATTAATGTAATTAATGGATGTGATCAATCTTTCTTAAATGATGATGGGTGTTTAGAATTGGTTGTAATCTTTGATATGAATTTCTTTGTGATATAATATGTTAGATGGACGATGATAATGTGTTTATAAATCAATTTTGAATTGCTGTGTAAAGGTATTATTCGACAATTATAGTTGAATGGTATTTAATTGCATAATTTAAGTTAGATGATATAGGTTTCGAAGAGACCGGAGTCGGGTATTAGTAAATACACGAAACCACTTCGATCCTTTATAGATTGATATGTGAAATCAATAAGCTGGTTTGGAATGATTTAAGTAAATTGGACCATTTAATCTATGTTTGATACTTAGAAAATGATGTGTGAAATAAGAGATGTCTATGATGACTTGTGAAGTTGTAAATTGATATAAGTTACCCGGGCTTTAAATAAGTTCCATGCATTGGTATTTCATGTTAGATGAGTTTACTCACGCTGGTTTCCAGCCTGACTATAACAACCCGCATATTTAACGATTTTATATTTAAATGTTAAATTTAAATATAGCGTCGTTAGTCGGATTTTGGTCCGAAATGTTACTTTCTGCAAATGGCCGAATTGGAACTCGAAACTACCTCCATTGGTTCCAAAATGGCGTTTGCGATCTTTTTTAGTATAATCATTGATATGTTTGGAGTTTGTGAATTTTGGCTACTTTTTTATTGGGTTTGGGTTCAGCCCACTAGCTTAACTAATCCTCTAGCTTAGCCACTCCTCTCATTCACTTATTCATTTCTTAAAACTTAAGCTTAGAACTGAAAATGGGGGAAGAGAAGAGGAATTAGAAATTAGCAAGCCCTAGTTCTCCTTTGTATCTTGATTTCTTGCTCCAAATTCATAGGGAATCCATTGGTAAGTTCATCTCCATCTTCTCCATCTCTTCTCCTCTTCAATTTCAGTAATTTTCCTAACCCTAACTTAGGAAATACTTGCTTTGATTCCAGATTGAAGCTTGAAGTGTTAAAGTGGAGTGTAGTTGGTTGATTCCTTGCATTTGTGCTTCTTCATCTTCTTTGTTTGTCAGGTTAAAAGGTGAGTTTTGAACTCACATCTACTTCTCTTGATTTCATGGGTGTTGGGTATGAATTCCTAACAAGTATGCATGTGCCATTGTTTTGGAATTGGAAAGAATTTGCATTTCATTGAAGTAGGGCAGGAAGTGCAAAATCACCAGGTTCGGCCGAACGAGTGCAGGCTTCGGTCGACCGACCTGCTGCCCCGAGCCATAATTGGGTTTCTGCATCTGGCCGACCGACCGAGCCCTGCAGTCCGGTCGACCGACCTGCTTTGTTTTGCCTGGTTTGTTTATTTTGCATATTTGACTGATTTTTCCGGATTTTATTGATTCAAGTTGCTTTTCAGTGTTCGTTATTGCATCTTTGACTTTGATAACTTACTCTTGACTTCATCCACGGGTTTTTATAAAATGATCTCTCAAATCGCATTTAAAAGCTCGTTTCTGCAATTCATAAATTCTATTTAAAACACACACTTTCGCACTTCGAGCGAAGTGGAAGGGTGATTAAATGATTGGGCAAAACACGGACCATGAATCTGTGCATTTATACTTCTGATTAATGCCCGACCTATTAGATTGATCGTTTTGGCCTTCGGGTTTGGTTTATCGATGATATGAGGTAAATTTGTACTGCTTTGAGTGTGAAATAAACTAACGGATAGTTAACCGTTTAGTGCGAACGGGTGGTTATAGAACTCACGTTACCACTTTTCGGATTCCTCTCTGGGAGTTTGTGACACATGCTGCCTTTGGGATAGTGTCTTCGAACTGTCTCCTCTGGCTTGTTTCCTTTAAATATCACTATTGAAGTTGATCCTTTGCCCCGACTCGCAAAAATATTTGGGTTTGTCGGTTATCTTTAGTATTGCTTTCGGAGTGGTTTCTTCACCACCGCTCAAGAGAAAATGGAGTGGTTTCTTCACCACCGCTCAAGAAATATTGGAGTGGTTTCTTCACCACCGCTCAAGAAATATTGGAGGGGTTTCTTCACCATCGCTCAAGAAATATTGGAGTGGTTTCTTCACTACCGCTCAAGAAATATTGGAGTGGTTTATTCACCACCGCTCAAGAGATAACGGAGTGGTTTACTCACCACCGCTCATGATGTTTCATTTATATGTATATTCCCTAGGTATTGCTTTTCTCTTTGGAGTCACACAAAATATAGCGTCTACCTTGTGGAACTCGTATTTATCGGTATCTGTTGTTTGCCTTATGGCTTGTTTTGGGATATTCCTATCCTTTGTTTCTATGTGTTGCCGATGATATGAGGCTTGATCTATATGATTCATCTTTCGTTAGATGATTGTGTTATCTCTTTTAGAGATATCTATTATGCTTTGTAACCTTGCAGGTTTATTGTTGTTCAGTTTATTTAACTGATTTGTTTAGCTAGACTGATCCGTGTAATTTATACTCGGGTCAGACCGAGTTGTTTCAGGTTAGGTGCTTTTGGACTTAGCCTATTTTGCTTCCGAATGGACTATTCGCTAGCTTCATTTTATTGTAGCGTCTTTTGTGGTCCTTATATGTTGTAACTCTGTTATTCATACTTTTTCGTCTCGTCTGTATATTGTGGTCTTGTGTACCACTTGACATGTATTATTTTGTATACTCTGTTGTGTATCCGTTTATGTGTATATAATGATCGACTGTTCTGTGATGTGAATTACATTTGAGTTGTTATATTTTCTTCTGATAGATCCTTTAGCCATTGTAGTTTTGCTTTAAATATTTATTGAATAGGTCGAATTTTAATGTGACTACTTTTTGACGTATTTAGTGAATAGTTAAGGTAAGATTACACATGGTCGCTTCCATTATACTCCATTGTCCGCGTTAGCCGACGGTATTACCTATATAGTACTCTTTGTTAACGAGGCTCTAGTAGTGGGGCGTCACAGCGTGGTAACAGTGCTGAGTTCAGAACAAAATATGATAAACACAGAATAGATGCACATATTATGGTACATCAAAGTGTATAAGTGATACTAATCTTTGAATCATCGTGTCTGTTTATTCCATCAAGGTTAGATAGAGTTTGGGAATACGTCTAGGAATGCATTTAATTCCGTAGTATTCCATATTGCAATATCTACCTTGTGAATAATCCTTTCCTTATCTTGACTTTCAGCTTATGTCTGGAAGAGGTAGAGGTCGACGTTCGGATGCTGGGCAATCTAGTGGCTCACATCCGGATGGCGTTTATATGTCTGCTGATCAGTTTATGGAGTTGTTTAGGAGCACTCTGCCTCCCATTCCTCCTCGAGTGTCTCCACCTCGCAAGTCTGCTTTTGCACGTCAGTGCAGTGATTTTGCTCATCTTGGAGGAAAACCGTTTAAGGCCTCCGAGTCTGTTCTTGAAGTCCAAGCTTGGCTTCGCACCTGCGAGCGTATCTTCTCTCACATGGATCTTTCTGACCATGATCGAGTTTGTTAACGCTAAAATTTGAACGCTAACACCCCGGTGTGTGAAGTGTAGTTGTGAAAGCACCACCCGATAACTCGGGAACAGATTATAAGCAGATAATAGCAGAAAAGCAGTAAACAACAGCAATTTTATAGTGATTCGGCTTGAGGGTATAGCCTACGTCCACTTTAAGAATTTTTACTGATGATCTCGTTACAAGCTGATACAATTCTTCCCAAGCACAATACACTTTGAATTACAAAACACTTTGAACGAGTAGCTCAAACTTCAATGGAGATGAGAGTCTTCAAATCCATGTTGGATGTATGTGATCTCTTCTTGAAGTTGTTTGTAGCGTTCTTCGTGTCTTGAGAGCTTCGAGTGTTGGATTGGTTTGGAATGCAGCAGAGTATCGGCGCTTGAAGAGAATGAGCCAAAAGTCCCCTTTCTGTTGGAGTTATGGGCGTATTTATAGGCATCTTCGGAGTTAGGTCGTAACTCGTATATGACTCACGATGAGTCGTAACTCGTATACGACTCACGATGAGTCGTAACTCGTATACGACTCATGGTAGGTCGCGGCTGATTTACTGGGTTCATGGCTTGGCCTAGAGTTATGCACCCATCTGAATGAATGATACAAGTTCTAAGTCGTTCACGAGTTAACCAAATGCAGTTTCCTTTATGCTACCATGAGTCGTACACGACTCATCATAGGTCGCAAGTCGTCAGCGATTCTTCTTACTACAGCGTGGTGTTGAACTTGTCTCCAAGTCTTAGGTCGTGAACAACTTATCTTTTGAGCCGTAGACGTCCTGTCGCGCCATCTTCTAACTCGTAAGATTGTAATCTCGTAGACTCTTTAACTCGTGGAGGCCTTAAGCCGTAGATCCTTATCTCGTAGACCTTTTAACTCGTAGAGTCTTTAACTCGTAGATCCTTAACTCGTAGGTCGTTTAGCTCTTGAATTGTTAGGTCGTGAAGACCTTGAGTCGCACAGTTCTTGAGTCGTTGATCCACTGAGTCGGCCTATCTCATGAACCGTTAACCCTCTTGAGTCGTTCCATTCCTCTAAGTCGCCTTGAACCTTAACTCGTTAAGTCGTGGCACTTCTTAGGTCGTCCAATCCTTGAGTCGTTAAGCTTATTGAGTCGGCAACCTTATTAAGTCGGCAACCTTATTAAGTCGGTAAGTCGTGCCACTTGTTAGCTCGTTAACCCGCTTCATCAGTTAGGTCGTTGACTTCGAGTAGAAGATAGGTCACTACATTCTCTAAGTCGTATACCGTTTTGGACGGGGCGCTGCCCCGCACCCCGCCGGGGGCGCTGCCCCCTGGACCCCTGCGACCTGACCGGGCAGGTCGATCACTGTAGCGGTGGCGTTGCCCCCGCACCCCCACCTAGGGGGGTTGGCACCCCCCCGGACCCCCCCTCCGTAGGGGATCTTATCTGAAAAGCCATTCAACAGAACTTGATTTGTTGGGATGCTGAGTTGACTATTCTTCGAGACGAACTATCATTGGTTTCTCGGTCGATTTTTGATATCACGGCCATGCTGAAAAAGTGGAGTTAAGACTTGCCCCTCGAAGTATACGCCTAGGGACTAGGTCGTGTGCTTCGATTCTTCTTAACTCGTGCTTTACTGAGCTGCTGAGCTTGTACTTAGGCAACTTTGCTTTGTTTTGACCTGAAGCCTTTTAAACTTGACCAATGCGATTCAATGGAACTTTGACCTGAACTTGTTGCATCTCTTTACAGATTATTTTAACAACCTGTTAAACGCACCATTTGCAGAAAAATAGGGCGAATATACTCATCACCGATTGCCCATATCGAGTGATGGATTAGATCAAAGAACTGGTATTTTGCTGTAAGCAAATTAGTATGGTCTTGATGAAGTGTTGCGAATCAATTATCTTGAATGAAGTATCAACACAAAGTTTACACAGTTATAACTGCTCTCTGCATTGACACCGCACTTACTTTCAAATAACAAGCCTTGAATTCTTCTGAATTGACATATGCCAACCAGTATTATTTCAAGTATTGCTTTATTTACTTGTTATTTTAGTAGCTTTGCACAACACTTCACACGCTTTTAGAAAACGTGCACCTTTACTTTTGAATATTCAGTTCTTCATATAGAATGTCTTTTCGATAAGAAGAGTAGTGGGGCAAACTGGATCTTCCCATTTCTGGGATTTTCAAAATCTGAGTTGTCCGGTACTAATTTCATTCTATACTTTTGCAGCACTTCCTTCCTCTTTCCAAATATTCCAGTCAGAAGTCAATTTTTAAAAGACTAAGTGCTGTGACGGTTAAGGAGAGGAGCATTAATTTTTTTGCTGAAAGATGGATTTTTGCACTAATTCGGACTTTTGCACTCTTTTTGGTTGACTTAGCTTCACGATGCCCCTGGTTTTCAAGAAGAAACTTCAGATGTCCCAGCTTTCGCAAAGGAACTTGCATCAATGGAACCTATTGCGGAAGCCTTATTGGTGTAATGTTTTACTCCATTTGACGGTGTGGGGTCATCCTTCTTGTTTTGCCTTTTGAAACCCGCACGTGCACAACAAATTTTATAGAAACTTTTGTCTGTATTTGAGAATGTATTTATTCCTCATTTTCATACAAGTTTCTTTATTCTCTTTCGATGATATTGCAGTGAGCTTGTGGTACGTTGCTTGGGTACTGCTTTTATTAATATATTATATTGCCCCATACCACAACTCATTGTAATATTCTCCATTCTGATGAGATTTTGGAGAACAATTCTTCTGTTTTTAGAAGACTTGTACTCTTACTTTAGAGAATAACTCTTCCATTTTGAGAAGGCATGCACTCTTTCTTTAGAGAATAATTTTCCATTTTTGAGGAAATATTATTCTTGCTTTAGTAGAGTGTGCCTTGTGTTGGAGAAGCGTTTCTTCTTTTTTTCTTTTTTTTTTTTTTTTTTTGCGCCTCGCTGGAGGGCTTTGATTTGACATTTCAACTCTGGAGAAGTGGGCCTCCACAGAGATTGCACTTCATCTCCGGTGAAATGTGCCCCCGAAGAGGTCTTTATTTGGCATTTCAGTTCTGGAGAAGTGGGCTTCCGAAGACTGTGCACTTCAGCTCTGGTGAAATGTGCCCCCGAAGAGGTCTTTGTTTGGCATTTCAGTTCTGGAGAAGTGGGCTCCGAAGAGTTTGCACTTCAGCGCTGGTGAAATGTGCCCCGAAGAGGTCTTTATTTGGCATTTCAGCTCTGGAGAAGTGGGCCTCCGAAGAGTTTTCACTTCAGCCCTGGTGAAATGTGCCCCCAAAGAGGTCTTTATTTGTCATTTCAGCTCTGGAGAAGTGGGCCTCCGAAGAGTTTGCACTTCAGCTCTAGTGAAATGTGCCCCCGAAGAGGTCTTTATTTGGCATTTCATCTCTGGAGAAGTGGGCCTCCGAAGAGTTTGCACTTCAGCTCCGGTGAAATGTTCCCCCGAAGAGGTCTTTATTTGGCTTTTCAGCTCTGGAGAAGTGGCCCTCCGAAGAGTTTGCACTTCAGCTCCGGTGAAATGTGCCCCCGAAGAGGTCTTTATTTGGCATTTCAGCTCTGGAGAAGTGGGCCTCCGAAGAGTTTGCACTTCAGCTCTGGTGAAATGTGCCCCCGAATAGGACTTTATTTGGCATTTCAGCTCTGGAGAAGTGGGCCTCCGAAGAGTTTGCACTTCAGCTCCGGTGAAATGTTCCCCCGAAGAGGTCTTTATTTGGCATTTCAGCTCTGGAGAAGTCGGCCTCCGAAGAGTTTGCACTTCAGCTCCGGTGAAATGTGCCCCCGAAGACGTCTTTATTTGGCATTTCAGCTCTGGAGAAGTGGGCCTCCGAAGAGTTTGCACTTCAGCTCCGGTGAAATGTGCCCCCGAAGAGGTCTTTATTTGTTTCCTTCCTGCTCGCCCATGTCTTTTCACCATTTGATCCTCGGTGATTCCCCGTTATCATTTCCAAACCCACATTTCCTTCTTTTGGAAGTAGTTTATTTTATCAAAAGAAGTGTACTTCATTGCTAAGTGTGCTTGGAGGGGCGGACACAAGCTACTTAATCGAATGTTCGTTTGCACAAACGATCTCAATTAGTTTGCAAGGGCCCACCTCCAGTTGAATCACTCACTGTTTGCTTGAAGCACTTCTTTTGTAGGATTTGGGTTTGGAATATCTGTAGCCTGATATTCGCCTGTTGAGCGATTTGTAGGAATCGCTTGGCTTTGTGATGTGTTGACTAGGTGAGCTTTGCTTTGATTGCCTGCAACATTAAATCGACATTTTAGCAATATATTTTAAGATATTTGCATATCGAAATGAAACAAGCATTTTATCGTAATAGAAAGCTCAAGATTTATAGTTTCTATTATTTATTTGCACTGTTTTTACAACGGCATTTTATACAGGAATCATAAATCCAGTATTATTCTATGAATTTTAAGCAAAAGCCATTAAGTGAAATATGGCCATTAGGCATCATCTTCCAGAACAAGGATATTCTCTCCCTCCGAGGCTTGTCTCAAAGCACGAGCATATCTTTCCATCTCGTCCCAACTTCTGTCCGCTGGGTGAGGGCCCCCTGTGATAGCATTAATGATAAGCCTCTCAGATCCCTGCGTTGCAGTTCTTTCATTTGGGCCGTAATGATGAGTGAGAAGTATTTGCCCCTGAGTGGATGAGGATGGATCATTCCTGTTTCTCCGGACATATTGCTGAAGTTTATTCTCTTTCAATAGCTTCTCAATCAGATCCTTCAAATGGCGACACTCGTCAGTGTCATAGCCAGGTTGACTGTGGAATTTACAGAATCTTTCACTTTGCGTGGCATTTTTCCTAAGTCTCAACTTTTGTGGTTTAGGATATTCAACAATATCATTTGTTGCTAAGAAAATGTTCTCTGGAGTATCAGTTAAGGGAGTATAATCCGACGGTTCAAAGTGGCGGTTTTTCTTTGGATTTCCCTGCTTTTTCCCATCATCATTCTTCCTTTTCTGTCCTCCAGATTCTCCTTTATTAGAAGTAACATTGACATTCTGAATTTCGGTCACGACTGCTTTTGTTGGCACAGGAAAGCTTTCCAAGCGCATAAACTCGTCGGCCTTCTTATAGAATTTCTCAAGTGAGTTTGGCTCCTTCATTTTTAGCCATTTGCCAAATTCACTCGATTTATCGATAGCCCGCATCAGGTAAGTCAAAACCATCCGTGGCTCTGTGTTATCAACCTCGGCCAAGGCTATATTGAAGCGGTTTAAGAACGATCTGATAGACTCCCCGGGATTTTGTTCTAGACTAGAGAGTGACATTATATCCTTGGCCTTTGTAGCATATAGCCTGAACTGATCTTTGAACTTTCGTGTTAAGTCGGAAAATTGATCCACGGATCTAACTGGTAGCTTTGTGAACCAAAGTAAGGCCACTCCCTCTAAGCATATCGGAAAGTATCGGCACTTGATTTCATCTGTTGCTCTTGCCCCGGTCATATGCCAATCGTACTTGTACAGGAACTGATTAGGGTCACTTGTGCCTCGATAGGCCGGGATAGTAGGAGGTACAAATTTCCTTGGAAACTCTGCCTTCAAGATCTTTTCGGTGAACGGTGTCTTACTTGGAGCGAACCCCCAATCATTTTCATCCTCTTGCCTCTGCATGCTCTCTTTCATAATTGAGCGAATCATCCCTGATAGGTACTCCTTATCGTTCAGAGGCTTTGCCGGGCAGAAGTCAGCTGCTCTTTCAGAAGTTTGCCTGGGCAAATGTTCGCGAAAAATTGGCTGCGGCCTTGAACCTTCAGCTTGAGAAGGTGCCCCTGCGGCGGTGCCAACTGCTCTTTGAGGGATACCTTTCTATTAGGAATCATGGGCATCATCTGCAAAGGTCTCTTCATTATTTTATGTTTGACGGTTGCCCCCAAGTAAAGCATTCATTCTTTCCAGCATTAGAGCGTTCTGGGCTTCCATTTGCTGATATAACCCAGAAACTGCAGCATCAAACACCTCTTGTGTAATTCCAACACTCGGAGCTGCTTCATTTGGAGCAAGAGAAGTGGTAGTATTCTCATGAGCATCACCGGATCTATCAGATCTGAGCTGTCTTCCAGTAGCCATTATCTCGGATAAACTTCTGGTCTTTAGAGAGATTCTTTCAACAAACTTTAGCGAAGCAATGGTGAAAGCATTCCTGAGTTGGGTTCTCAGTGAAAGCACCAAAAATGTTAACGCTAAAATTTGAACGCTAAGACCCCGGTGTGTGAAGTGTAGTTGTGAAAGCACCACCCGATAACTCGGGAACAGATTATAAGCAGATAATAGCAGAAAAGCAGTAAACAACAGCAATTTTATAGTGGTTCGGCTTGAGGGTATAGCCTACGTCCACTTTAAGAATTTTTACTGATGATCTCGTTACAAGCTGATACAATTCTTCCCAAGTACAATAAACTTTGAATTACAAAACACTTTGAACGAGTAGCTCAAACTTCAATGGAGATGAGAGTCTTCAAATCCATGTTGGATGTATGTGATCTCTTCTTGAAGTTGTTTGTAGCGTTCTTCGTGTCTTGAGAGCTTCGAGTGTTGGATTGGTTTGGAATGCAACAGAGTATCGGCGCTTGAAGAGAATTAGCCAAAAGTCCCCTTTCTATTGGAGTTATGGGCGTATTTATAGGCATCTTCGGAGTTAGGTCGTAACTCGTATACGACTCACGATGAGTCGTAACTCGTATACGACTCACGATGAGTCGTAACTCGTATACGACTCATGGTAGGTCGCGGCTGATTTACTGGGTTCATGGCTTGGCCTAGAGTTGTGCACCCATCTGAATGAATGATACAAGTTCTAAGTCGTTCACGAGTTAACCAAATGCAGTTTCCTTTATGCTACCATGAGTCGTACACGACTCATTATAGGTCGCAAGTCGTCGGCGATTCTTCTTACTACAGCGTGGTGTTGAACTTGTCTCCAAGTCTTAGGTCATGAACAACTTATCTTTTGAGCCGTAGACTTCCTGTCGCGCCATCTTCTAACTCGTAAGATTGTTATCTCGTAGACTCTTTAACTCGTGGAGGCCTTAAGCCGTAGATCCTTATCTCGTAGACCTTTTAACTCGTAGAGTCTTTAACCCGTAGATCCTTAACTCGTAGGTCGTTCAGCCCTTGAATTGTTAGGTCGTGAAGACCTTGAGTCGCACAGTTCTTGAGTCGTTGATCCACTGAGTCGGCCTATCTCATGAACCGTTAACCCTCTTGAGCCATTCCATTCCTCTAAGTCGCCTTGAACCTTAACTCGTTAAGTCGTGGCACTTCTTAGGTCGTCCAATCCTTGAGTCGTTAAGCTTATTGAGTCGGCAACCTTATTAAGTCGGCAACCTTATTAAGTCGGTAATTCGTGCCACTTGTTAGCTCGTTAACCCGCTTCATCAGTTAGGTCGTTGACTTCGAGTAGAAGATAGGTCGCTCCGTTCTCTAAGTCGTATACCAATTTGGACGGGGAGCTGCCCCGCACCCCGCCGGGGGCGTTGCCCCCTGGACCCCTACGACCTGACCGGCCAGGTCGATCACTGTAGCGGTGGCGTTGCCCCCGCACCCCCACCTTGGGGGGTTGGCACCCCCCCTGGACCCCCCCTCCGTAGGGGATCTTATCTGAAAAGCCATTCAACAGAACTTGCTTTGTTGGGATGCTGAGTTGACTATTCTTCGAGACAAACTATCATTGGTTTCTCGGTCGATTTTTGATATCACGGCCATGCTGAAAAAGTGGAGTTAACAGAGTTCTTGTGACTTCTAGCTTATTACAAGAGCGTGCTCTTGATTGGTATGAGCTTCTTGTAGCCGAGATTGACGAGTCTACTCTTTCTTGGACTAGGTTTCGGGGACGATTTGAACTCAAGTTCGTTCCTGAATCTGAGAAAGTTTTATTGACTCGTCGCTTCCTTGAGTTGAAGCAAGGGAAATCTTCTGTTTCTGAGTATGTCGCATCGTTCGAGGCTTTATCTCAGTATGGTCTTGAATTCATCAGCACTTCTTACAAGAAGAATTTGAAGTTTGTTTCTGGTCTTAAGAAATATCTTAGGAAGTCTTTGTTGCTCCAGCTTAAGCTTTCTTTCGAGGAATTGGTTGATTCGGCACGTCACCTCGAGACCATCGAGAAGGAGGGTGATAGTGATGTAGATGTTGAGGTTTCTAAGAACCCCAACAAGAGGCCGTTTCCAATTCAGAAGAAGCCTTTTCCTTCTAAGAAGAAGACTGGTGGTCCTAGTTCTCAGCCTCAGTCTTCCGGAACACCATTCGTTCGAAAGTGTTTCAATTGTGGTTCTCCGGATCATATTATTCGAGCATGTCCAAAGCCTCTCTTCTGCCGTTACTGCAAGAGGGAAGGTCATCGTAGTTCCACTTGTCCCAATGCTCCGAATAATACTTCATCTGGCAAGTTAAATGTGGCGAATGCTTCTGGAGGTCATTCTCAATCCAAAGGTATATCTCCATCTATTTTGGAAGGTTTTATTCTATTTCATGATCATAGTATACGAGTTCTTTTCGATACGGGTGCTTCACATTCTTTCGTATCGAAGAAACTTGTAGATGATTTATCCTTGGATGTTTCTTGCATGGTTACTTCTTTAAGGATTGCGAATCCAATTGGGGGATCCGCGACCCTTAGTTTGTTTTGTGATGATATTGAGATTGTTTTATGTGGCTTTTCTTTCCGTGCGAATCTGCACGTTATTTCTTGTTTGGGATTTGATATGATTTTTGGTATGGACTGGCTAGCGAGGTACGATGCCAGGATTATTTGTTCCGAGAGAATTTTATATCTTTGTCATCCTGATTCGCCTTCTCAGTTATCTCTTGTTCTTCGGGATGTGGATAATTCCGAGATGGCTTTGTATTCTCTTGATTCACGAGATGGTGATGATGTATCTCGTATTCCTATTGCTTGTGACTTTTCTGATGTTTTTGAGCCTGTATCGGGTTTGCCACCCAAACGGGCAATTGAGTTCCGCATTGATCTCATTCCAGGCGCGCAGCCAGTTAGTCGTCCTCCCACGAGGATGTCTACAAAGGAAAATGAGGAACTCAAGAAGCAGCTTTTAGAGCTTGAATCCAAGCAATTGATTCAATCTAGTTTTTCTCCATGGGGATCCGCGGTTGTCTTTGTGAAGAAATCTGATGGAACTCTTAGGCTTTGCATTGACTATCGCAAGCTTAACGCGTTGACCATTAGAAATAGGTATCCTTTGCCTAGAATCGATGACATGTTCGATCTATTGAGTGGTGCTAAGGTCTTTTCTCAGCTTGACCTTGCCACAGGTTTCCATCAGTTACGAGTCGCGGAAGATAGCATACCTCTTACCGCTTTCCGCACTCGTTATGGTTCTTTTGAGTGGCTCGTTATGCTGTTCGGTTTGACGAACGCTCCTGCTTTCTTTGTTGATCTCATGAATCGGGTATTCCGGGAATATCTCGATAAGTTCGTGCTTGTCTTCATTGATGATATCTTTATTTATTCTAAGTCTGAAGCCGAGCATGCTAATCACTTGAGAATTGTCTTGAGTACTCTCCGTCATCATCATCTTAGAGCCAAATTCTCCAAGTGCCACTTTTGGGAGAATAAGGTTAAGTTTTTAGGACATGTTGTATCTTCCGATGGCATTTCTGTCGATCCCTCAAAGATCGAAGCCATCCAGAATTGGAAGAGGCCTGAAAATATTCATGAGATTCGTAGTTTCCTTGGATTGGCGGGTTTTTACCGTCGGTTCATTAAGGATTTTTCCCGTGTTGTGCTTCCTCTCACTTGCCTTACTCGGAAAGGCATTTGTTTTGATTGGTCCGACAAGTGTGAAGCTTCCTTTCAGACATTGAAGGAACTTCTCACTAATGCTCCTATTCTAGTGGTTCCCGAAGGGAATCATGATCTTGTTGTCTACACCGATGCTTGTGGTAGTGGTCTCGGTTCTGTTCTTATGCAGAAGGATCGGGTAGTTGCTTATGCTTCTAGACAGCTGCGTCCGAATGAAGTTCGCTATGCCACTCATGATCTTGAGTTAGCCGCCATTGTCTTTGCCTTGAAGATTTGGCGACATTATTTATTGGGCGAGCGCTTCATTCTCTATACCGATCATAAATCTTTGAAGTATTTGTTCACTCAGAAGGAACTCAATATGAGACAACAGCGTTGGCTCGAGTTTCTTGCTTCTTATGACTTTGATATCCAGTATACCCCTGGTAAGGGTAATCGTGTTGCAGATGCGCTTAGTCGCAATCATTCGGCTGTTATTTCTATGATGCTTGCCGAATGGAATATTCTTGAGACTCTATCTTTTTGTGAAATTCGTGATCGAGGTTCATCTTATGATTCTCCTATTCTATTATTTAGTTTGGGAGCTCGACCTGTTTTATTGGATCGTATTGCCGATGCCCAACGGCGTGATCCTGATTTGTTGCATCTTATTCAGCTTTGTGAGTCTGGATCTTGTGATGAGGTGTTGCAAGATCTTAGCATGGATTCTCATGGGTGTCTTCATAAGAAGAACCGTCTTTTTGTGCCTTCTGATTTTGCACTTAGGCATGACATTCTTCATGATTGTCATCATTCTAAGTATACCATTCATCCCGGTAGTAGCAAGATGTATGCCGATATGCGTCGTCTTTATTATTAGGAAGGCATGAAGCGTGATGTGGCGAGTTATGTGAGCAATTGCATAACTTGTCAGCGTTTTAAAGCCGAGCATCAGCGTCCTTCGGGTCTTCTTCAGCCTCTTGAGATTCCATTGTGGAAATGGGATCAGATATCTATGGATTTCATTGACGGCCTACCTCATTCGAGATCTGGCCATTCTAGCATTTGGGTTATTGTTGATCGCCTTTCCAAGTCTGCTCATTTTGTCCCTATTAAGTCTAATAGGACTGCTTCGCATTTGGCTAAGTTGTATGTCAAGGAAATCGTGAGACTTCACGGTGTTCCTAGTTCTATTGTGACGTGATCCTTTATTCACGAGTCATTTTTGGAAGAGTCTTCAGCAAGCTTTGGGAACAAGGCTTAATTTTTTACAGCTTATCATCCGCAGTCTGACGGACAAACTGAACGGGTGAATCGTATTTTGGAAGATCTTCTCCGTATTTGTATCTTTGATTTCGGTGGTAGTTGGGAGGATCACCTACCTCTTGTAGAATTCTCCTACAACAATAGTTTTCAGTCTAGTATCGGTATGGCTCCTTTCGAAGCCTTATACGGAAGGCCATGTCGGTCACCTTCTTGTTGGTTAGAATCTGGTGAGAACTTATTCTTGTTCCAGATTTTGTTCGTGATTCTTCTGAGAAGATTGATCTTATTCGGTTGAGAATGAAAGAGGCACAGAGTCGCCAGAAATCCTACGCGGACAACCGTAGGAAGCCTCTCGAGTTCTCGATCGGCGATCTTGTTTTTATTCGTGTTTCTCCTTTGAAGGGGGTTATGCGTTTCAGTACGACTGGAAAATTGGCTCCTCGTTATATAGGACCGTTTTCTATTACTGAACGTATTGGCCCTATGGCTTATAGAGTTTCACTTCCAGCTCATTTATCTGGCATTCATGACGTGTTTCACGTCTCGCAACTTCGGAAGTGTCTCCGGGAGTCGGATTCTGTTATTACTTCTCCTGATTTGCAAGAGCTTGAGGTCTCACCGGGCTTATCTATTGCACAGCAACCTATTCGCGTGCTTGACACGGAGGTGCGACGCCTTCGGAACAAGGACGTGCCGCTCGTTAAAGCTCAATGGTCCGCTAATCCCAATGACTGTACTTGGGAAACCAGAGAATTTATTGAGCGATCTTATCCGGGTTTTCTTTCCTTGCTTTGAAACGGTGAGTATGTCTTTTCATCTCAAGCTTATTTTCTTTTCTTTTGATTGATTAATTGTATGTAGTTGTTACAAATATCATCTCTAGGAATTGCGGGGATGCAATTTTGTAAGGAGGGAAGATCTGTAACAAACCGCATATTTAACGATTTTATATTTAAATGTTAAATTTAAATATAGCGTCGTAAGTCGGATTTTGGTCCGAAATGTTACTTTCTGCAAATGGCCGAATTGGAACTCGAAACTACCTCCATTGGTTCCAAAATGGCGTTTGCGATCTTTTTGAGTATAATCTTTGATATGTTTGGAGTTTGTGAATTTTGGCTACTTTTTCTATTGGGTTTGGGTTTGGGTTCAGCCCACTAGCTTAACTAATCCTCTAGCTTAGCCACTCCTCTCATTCACTTATTCATTTCTTAAAACTTAAGCTTAGAACTGAAAATGGGGGAAAGGAAGAGGAATTAGAAATTAGCAAGCCCTAGTTCTCCTTTGTATCTTGATTTCTTGCTCCAAATTCATAGGGAACCCATTGGTAAGTTCATTTCCATCTTCTCCATCTCTTCTCCTCTTCAATTTCAGTAATTTTGCTAACCCTAACTTAGGAAATACTTGCTTTGATTCTAGATTGAAGCTTGGAGTGTTGAAGTGGAGTGTAGTTGGTTGATTCCTTGCATTTGCGCTTCTTCATCTTCTTTGTTTGTGAGGTTAAAAGGTGAGTTTTGAACTCACATCTACTTCTCTTGATTTCATGGGTGTTGGGTATGAATTCCTAACAAGTATGCATGTGCCATTGTTTTGGAATTGGAAAGAATTTGCATTTCATTGAAAGTAGGGCAGGAAGTGCAAAATCACCAGGTTCGGCCGACTGAGTGCAGGCTTCGGTCGACCGACCTGCTGCCCCGAGCCATAATTGGGTTTCTGCATCTGGCCGGCCGACCGAGCCCTGCAGTCCGGTTGACCGACCTGCTTTTTTTGCCTGGTTTGTTTATTTTGCATATTTGATTGATTTTTCTGGATTTTATCGATTCAACTTGCTTTTTAGTGTTCGTTATTGCATCTTTGACTTTGATAACTTACTCTTGACTTCATCCACGGGTTTTTATAAAATAATCTCTCAAATCGTATTTAAAAGCTCTTTTCTCCAATTCATAAATTCTATTTGAAACACACACTTTCGCACTTCGAGCGAAGTGGAAGGGTGATTAAATGGTTGGGCAAAACACGGACCATGAATCTGTGCGTTTATCCTTCTGATTAATGCCCGACCTATTCGATTGATTGTTTTGGCCTTCGGGTTTGGTTTATCGATGATATGAGGTAAATTTGTACTGCTTTGAGTGTGAAATAAACTAACGGATAGTTAACCGTTTAGTGCGAACGGGTGGTTATGGAACTCACGTTACCACTTTTCGGATTCCTCTCTGGGAGTTTGTGACACATGCTGCCTTTGGGATAGTGTCTTCGGACTGTCTCCTCTGGCTTGTTTCCTTTAAATATCGCCTTTGAAGTTGGTCCTTTGCCCCGACTCGCAAAAATATTTGGGTTTGTCGGTTATCTTTAGTATTGCTTTCGGAGTGGTTTCTTCACCACCGCTCAAGAGAAAATGGAGTGGTTTCTTCACCACCGCTCAAGAAATATTGGAGTGGTTTCTTCACCACCGCTCAAGAAATATTGGAGTGGTTTCTTCACCACCGCTCAAGAAATATTGAAGTGGTTTCTTCACCACCGCTCAAGAGATAACGGAGTGGTTTACTCACCACCGCTCATGATGTTTCATTTATATATATATTCCCTAGGTATTGCTTTTCTGTATTGGTTCTTTGGAGTCACACGAAATATAGCGTCTACCTTGTGGAACTCGTATTTATCGGTATTTGTTGTTTGCCTTATGGCTTGTTTTGGGATATTCCTATCCTTTGTTTCTATGTGTTGCCGATGATATGAGGCTTGATCTATATGATTCATCTTTCGTTAGATGATTGTGTTATCTCTTTTAGAGATATCTATTATGCTTTGTAACCTTGCAGGTTTATTGTTGTTCAGTTTATTTAACTGATTTGTTTAGCTAGACTGATCCGTGTAATTTATACTCGGGTCAGACCGAGTTGTTTCAGGTTAGGTGCTTTTGGACTTAGCCTATTTTGCTTCCGCATGGACTATTCGCTAGCTTCATTTTATTGTAGCGTCTTTTGTGGTCCTTATCTGTTGTAACTCTGTTATTCATACTTTTTCGTCTCGTCTGTATATTGTGGTCTTGTGTACCACTTGACATGTATTATTTTGTATACTCTGTTGTGTATCCGTTTATGTGTATATAATGATCGACTGTTCTGTGATGTGAATTACATTTGAGTTGTCATATTTTCTTCTGATAGATCCTTTAGCCATTGTAGTTTTGCTTTAAATATTTATTGAATAGGTCGAATTTTAATGTGACTACTTTTCGACGTATTTAGTGAATAGTTAAGGTAAGATTACACATGGTCGCTTCCATTATACTCCATTGTCCGCGTTAGCCGACGGTATTACCTATGTAGTACTCTTTGTTAACGAGGTTCTAGGAGTGGGGCGCACAGCGTGGTAACAGAGCTGAGTTCAGAACAAAATATGATAAACACAGAATAGATGCACATATTATGGTACATCAAAGTGTATAAGTGATACAAATCTTTGAATCATCCTGTCTCTTTATTCCATCAAGGTTAGATAGAGTTTGGGAATACGTCTAGGAATGCATTTAATTCCATAGTATTACATTTTGCAATATCTACCTTGTGAATAATCCTTTCCTTATCTTGACTTTCAGCTTATGTCTGGAAGAGGTAGAGGTCGACGTTCGGATGCTGGGCAATCTAGTGGCTCACATCCGGATGGCGTTTATATGTCTGCTGATCAGTTTATGGAGTTGTTTAGGAGCACTCAGCTTCCCGTTCCTCCTCGAGTGTCTCCACCTCGCAAGTCTGCTTTTGCACGTCAGTGCAGTGATTTTGCTCATTGTGGAGGAAAACCGTTTAAGGGCTCCGAGTCTGTTCTTGAAGTCCAAGCTTGGCTTCGCACGTGCGAGCGTATCTTCACTCACATGGATCTTTCTGACCATGATCGAGTTCTTGTGACTTCTAGCTTATTACAAGAGCGTGCTCTTGATTGGTATGAGCTTCTTGTAGCCGAGATTGATGAGTCTACTCTTTCTTGGACTCGGTTTCGGGGACGATTTGAACTCAAGTTCGTTCCTAAATCTGAGAAAGTTTTATTGACCCGTCGCTTCCTTGAGTTGAAGCAAGGGAAATCTTCTGTTTCTGAGAATGTCGCATCGTTCGAGGCTTTATCTCAGTATGGTCTTGAATTCATCAGCACTTATTACAAGATGAATTTGAAGTTTGTTTCTGGTCTTAAGAAATATCTTAGGAAGTCTTTGTTGCTCCAGCTTAAGCTTTCTTTCGAGGAAATGGTTGATTCGGCACCTCACCTCGAGACCATCGAGAAGGAGGGTGATAGTGATGTAGATGTTGAGGTTTCTAAGAACCCCAACAAGAGGCCGTTTCAAATTCAGAAGAAGCCTTTTCCTTCTAAGAAGAAGAAGACTGGTGGTCCTAGTTCTCAGCCTCAGTCTTCCGGAACACCATTCGTTCGAAAGTGTTTCAATTGTGGTTCTCCGGATCATATTATTCGAGCTTGTCCAAAGCCTCTCTTCTGCCATTACTGCAAGAGGGAAGGTCATCGTAGTTCCACTTGTCCCATTGCTCCGAATAATACTTCACCTGGCAAGTTAAATGTGGCGAATGCTTCTGGAGGTCCTTCTCAATCCAAAGGTATATCTCCATCTATTTTGGAAGGTTTTATTCTATTTCATGATCATAGTATACGAGTTCTTTTCGATACGGGTGCTTCACATTCTTTCATATCGAAGAAACTTGTAGATGATTTATCCTTGGATGTTTCTTGTATGGTTACTTCTTTAAGGATTGCGAATCCAATTGGGGGATCCATGACCCTTAGTTTGTTTTGTGATGATATTGAGATTGTTTTATGTGGCTTTTCTTTCCGTGCGAATCTGCACGTTATTTCTTGTTTGGGATTTGATATGATTTTTGGTATGGACTGGCTAGCGAGGCACGATGCCAGGATTATTTGTTCCGAGAGAATTTTATATCTTTGTCATCCTGATTCGCCTTCTCAGTTATCTCTTGTTCTTCGGGATGTGGATAATTCCGAGATGGCTTTGTATTCTCTTGATTCACGAGATGGTGATGATGTATCTCGTATTCCTATTGCTTGTGACTTTTCTGATGTTTTTGAGCCTGTATCGGGTTTGCCACCCAAACGGGCAATTGAGTTCCGCATTGATCTCATTCCAGGCGCGCAGCCAGTTAGTCGTCCTCTCATGAGGATGTCTACAAAGGAAAATGAGGAACTCAAGAAGCAGCTTTTAGAGCTTGAATACGATCAATTGATTCAATCTAGTTTTTCTCCATGGGGATCCGCGGTCGTCTTTGTGAAGAAATCTGATGGAACTCTTAGGCTTTGCATTGACTATCGCAAGCTTAATGCGTTGACCATTAGGAATGGGTATCCTTTGCTTAGGATCGATGACATGTTCGATCTATTGAGTGGTGCTAAGGTCTTTTCTCAGCTTGACCTTGCCACAGGTTTCCATCAGTTACGAGTCGCGGAAGATAGCATACCTCTTACCGCTTTCCGCACTCGTTATGGTTCTTTTGAGTCGCTCGTTATGCCGTTCGGTTTGACAAACGCTCGTGCTTTCTTTGTTGATCTCATGAATCTGGTATTCCGGGAATATCTCGATAAGTTCGTGCTTGTCTTCATTGATGATATCCTTATTTATTCTAAGTCTGAAGCCGAGCATGCTAATCACTTGAGAGTTGTCTTGAGTACTCTCCATCATCATCATCTTAGAGCCAAATTCTCCAAGTGCCACTTTTGGGAGAATAAGGTTAAGTTTTTAGGCCATGTTGTATCTTCCGATGGCATTTCTGTCGATCCCTCAAAGATTGAAGCCATCCAGAATTGGAAGAGGCCTGAAAATATTCATGAGATTCGTAGTTTCCTTGGATTGGCGGGTTATTACCGTCGGTTCATTAAGGATTTTTACCACGGGTGGTTATGGAACTCACGTTACCACTTTTCGAATTCCTCTCTGGGAGTTTGTGACACATGCTGCCTTTGGGATAGTGTCTTCGAACTGTCTCCTCTGGCTTGTTTCCTTTAAATATCGCCTTTGAAGTTGGTCCTTTGCCCCGACTCGCAAAAATATTTGGGTTTGTCGGTTATCTTTAGTATTGCTTTCGGAGTGGTTTCTTCACCACCGCTCAAGAGAAAATGGAGTGGTTTCTTCACCACCGCTCAAGAAATATTGGAGTGGTTTCTTCACCACCGCTCAAGAAATATTGGAGTGGTTTCTTCACCACCGCTCAAGAGATAACGGAGTGGTTTACTCACCACTGCTCATGATGTTTCATTTATATGTATATTCCCTAGGTATTGCTTTTCTGTATTGGTTCTTTGGAGTCAAACGAAATATAGCGTCTACCTTGTGGAACTCGTATTTATCGGTATTTGTTGTTTGCCTTATGGCTTGTTTTGGGATATTCCTATCCTTTGTTTCTATGTGTTGCCGATGATATGAGGCTTGATCTATATGATTCATCTTTCGTTAGATGATTGTGTTATCTCTTTTAGAGATATCTATTATGCTTTGTAACCTTGCAGGTTTATTGTTGTTCAATTTATTTAACTGATTTGTTTAGCTAGACTGATCCGTGTAATTTATACTCGGTTCAAACCGAGTTATTTCAGGTTAGGTGCTTTTGGACTTAGCCTATTTTGCTTCCGCATGGACTATTCGCTAGCTTCATTTTATTGTAGCGTCTTTTGTGGTCCTTATCTGTTGTAACTCTGTTATTCATACTTTTTCGTCTCGTCTGTATATTGTGGTCTTCTGTACCACTTGACATGTATTATTTTGTATACTCTGTTGTGTATCCGTTTATGTGTATATAATGATCGACTGTTCTGTGATGTGAATTACATTTGAGTTGTTATATTTTCTTCTGATAGATCCTTTAGCCATTGTAGTTTTGCTTTAAATATTTATTGAATAGGTCGAATTTTAATGTGACTACTTTTCGACGTATTTAGTGAATAGTTAAGATAATATTACACATGGTCGCTTCCATTTTACTCCATTGTCCGCGTTAGCCGACGGTATTACCTATGTAATACTCTTTGTTAACGAGGCTCTAGGAGTGGGGCGTCACACTGACCCGGGTGTTACTTTGATGTAACGCTCGGGTCAGACCGAGTATTACAGATTTTCAGGTAGGTACGTTCTGGAGCTCAAGAAGCGTACTGGATGGCAAGAGCGTATGTCCGCTGTAAAGTATAATATTGTTGGGTATCTGTTACATGAAAATTGAGTATATTCAATGTTTATGTATTTGTGACTCTGATTGTATTAAAGTGTAATTCGATAGATATAATATTCTTGTTTAAACTGATATTATTTATTATTATATTTTGATCCACTGCGAATGTGAGGTTTTCTGTGTTTTGATGTTTCTGTTTCTTCTTCTTCTTCTTTCTCTTTCTTCTTTTCACTAACTATCTGGGAATTTCGTGATCGAAATTCCAGGTACTTACATTTGGTATCAGAGTTGAAGGTTCAGCGAGAACCTTCGCTCTGGTTGGATTACTCATTAAGATTAGGGTAAGTGGTACCCTAGAATGAGTTGAGTGTGTATATATATATATGAGAGAGCGTAGTTGTTATTTTCTTATATAAAGATTTTAAATGATTTTATATAAAAATGTGTTTTGATATATAAAGTAACATATCTTTCTAATAAATATTAAGGTAATTGGATGTTGAATATTGGAATTAAATTAAGTGGTAATAAAAATACAACCAAATTTAAATTAAATTAAAGATAAGTTTGAAACGGATTCAAACTGAAATTAAAATCTTAAATTTGGGAAAGAGTTTCAGAATAAGATAATAATAAATTAGTTTTCAGGTATGATAATCTGGGATATTATCATAAATAATTATTGTGTTTAATAATAAAATGTGTATTAATGAGTAAGCAAAAATGAAATGTTTGATGAGGGTAAACTTTAAATAAGTATGACATGTAAATTAAAGTGGGTTTCAAATTGTTCAGTTTCGAATTCTAAATTTAAACATTTGAATTCGTTGCAAAATTTGAAAGGGAATAATATTATTCAAACTATTTTGAATGTAATCTTAATTTAGAATAAGAAGTTGTTTGTAAACTTTAAAAGAATTTGTTTTGAATTAAAAACAAAGGTGGTCTAAATTTTTAAAATTTGGCTTGGTGGGGCAAGAAGTAAATATGTATATATGCGTGGATATACATAATATCAAAGTTGGTTTGAAATAAACTCTAAATATTGAGTTTTAAATTTGAAATGAGATGTGAGAACCCAAAGTGATAAGTTTTTTAACTTATCAATGGAAAAGAATTTTGAAATTTGAAATGGAGAATTCAAATTTAAGTAAGGTTAAACGGGATTGATTGAATTTAACTCGGAGGTAGTTAAATAAGTTTGAATGAACAATCTGATTTGGAAATTTCAAGATGAAATTGAGATTTTACATGGAAAGTTAAATGGTTGATTTGAATTAGGGAGTTTGAGTGATCTCAAATTGGGTTTGAGATCTGGATATTGGAAATTGATGGATGTTTTAAAATGAATTGGATGATATCATTCTATTGTTATTAATAATCTTTAAACTATGAATTAGATTTGTTTAAAGAAATGGATCTGGTAATATATCCATTATTAAGGTAAAATGGAATCATTTTGGACTTAAGATTTGAATGTTTAAGACAAATCTTCAAAGGATTGGTTTAAATTTGAAATTTGAATTGAGTTGGTTCAAATTGAATTTGATTTGAATTAATTTAATTTGTGATTAAAGATGTATAACTATAAAATTCAAATGGAAAATTTAAATTTGATTAATTTGAAACGATTTGAAATTGAAAGGGGTTCAATTTAAAATTAGTCCGAATTGATTTGAATAAATTAGAATTGTAATAAAAGTTGAATAGTTTTAAATTCAAATGGAATTTGAATTGAATTTGGGAGGAAATCAAGAATAATTCAACTTGATTTGGAAATGGAATTTGAAATTGGGATTAATTCAAACTGGAGTTGAAATGAATTGAAATTGGAACTAGTTAAATTGAAATTTATTTGAATTGGTAGAATTTGAGATCAAGGTTGAATAAAGTTAAATTTGGAAAGAAACTGTGGTTAATTCAACTTGAATTGGGGTTGAATCAATTTCAATGGAAATTGAAGTTATTTAAAGTGGAATTGGGTCAATTTTAATGGAAAAGGGAATTTAAATTAAATTGATGAGAATGGAGATTGGGAAATGAGCAGTTTTGACTCTAGACCATTTCTAATATAAATTGTTCTAATATAAACCTATTTTTCAAAGCTTTTCGTTATATATACAACCTTCCTTTTAAAAGCCAAACTATCTTATACTTGTTTTACCGTTATTTTTGAAACTGTTTAACAATTTTCCAACTGTTTTATAAACTAATTACTGTATTTCAACTATTTTACAAAACTAATTACTACCTTACTATTATTTTGCAATTATCTAAAATTTCTATAATTATTTTAACTATTTTCTAACTATTTTATACCTATTTTACAAACTAGTAACTTTTTTCAAATAATTTATCTATTTTTAAATTTTTCAAGCTATTTTCTAAATAAACTGGTCGGAGTTCAAACTATTATTTGTTAAATACCCAATCGAGATAAGAATAAGGGCGATAATCCAAATGGATTGAAGCAATTGTGAGTAAAAGAATGAAAATCAAAGTGAATGTGAATAGAAATGAAATTAATCTGGCTAATAACCAATAAAGATAAATACGTAGGATGTACGTATGTTATTCTATTCGCATAGTTATTTGATCCAGATTCGAGCACAGAATTTCGAGATAGTTATATCGATCCGAGTGGGATTTTTCACTCGATTTTCGACGGCGAACCTAGATATGGATTGTTGATTGGTTCTGGATATTCTCTGTCATAGCGATGACTATGCAAGGAGAATGACGGTTTCTGACCAAGAAACCAGATCTGAGTCCGCACTAGGAAGTCGGGTGGACGATACTAGTTCGGAAGTGAAATTGTGTGGTCGAGTGAGCGATCAGATTGGTATAGCGTACGGATGATATGTGTACATCGTACGAATTTGAATGAAAATAATATTGAAAAGAGTAATCAAATTTGAATATTTGATTTTGAGTAAACAAAGTTAAATATCTTTGTTTTGTAAAATGAAATTTCCCTTGTTGAATCTTTTGCCAGAAGAAAAGGGTTTTTGAAAATGTTTGAAGTATAAAAGGAGTTTTATACAAGTTTGAAATGATCCAACGTTTTAAAAATTATGTGTATATATATAAAGGATCATATGAGGATTACGGAAAGTGGATTTGAGAACCTTTGGTTTTGGAAAGGCTTTTGATTTTTTGGGTAAAATCAATATTGAATTTGGAAAGCCTAGTTTGAGAATTATCGATTTTTGGATAATCGATTTTGGTGTAAAGGAGCTTTGTATGAATCATACTAGGTGTATGATTTGAAAATACTATGTGTACATAGTATAAAATGTTTTGATGATGGCTCTGGGGAAAAAGGCGCTCCCTTGAAATGGACTTCTCAGGAGTACCACTGGGTGGTGCTGCCTTGAGCCCCAAGGGGGGGTTCTAAAGTTGATCCTGTGAGGAGTCCGGACTAAACTAGTTCCTGGGGATTATGAGTAGGGTATACCATAGCGAAAGTCGTGTGTGCCGCTGAGAGCCAACGGTCTGCGTTTGATTTTATATCGGCAGACAACGACCTATGTAGGAGTGGAGAAGTTTCATTTTGACAGCGAAAATCAGAGGTCGCTGAGAGCCTACTGTTACATGGACTTTTGCTGCGATGGCAACGTAACCCTGGATGTAACTGTGATCTGTTGTGTGGGTTCCATGGAATCGTGAGGCCGCGGAGAGCCTGCAGTTACATGGACTTTTGCTACGACGGCAACGTAACCCTGGATGTAACTGTGACCATGGATCGGGGTGATGATTTCCAGAGCATTCTCACTAAAGATATATCCTCTATTTTCAAAAAACTGTTTTCTATATTTTCAATAAAATTATTTTTTCAAGTATTTTCACTGGGTGTTGAAAACGGGTCTGCTAAGTACTCATAGATTTTCAGTCATACGCCTGATCAACGTATGACCGAATTTCTATGAGCACAAGGATGGACTGGTTGAAACATCGAGTTATAAAATGATACTTTCTACAAAAACTATTTTGAAAATATTATATAGATTTTTAAAGTATTTTTTTAAAAAAAAAAATAATGATCAAAAAGTGATGTATCTGATTTTAAGTATTGAATAAATTCTGGTTTCGTTCCTTTTTGAGGACGAAAAGATTCAAAGGGGGAAGGAATGTGATGTACCAAAAATTTAGGCAATATTTATTTAATAATTTCCATTAATAATTATTTTAAAATATATCTATTTAATAATCTAATTTAACAAGATTTATCACTAATAATTGTTTAATTTAATAAATATTATCTTTTCAAAATCTATTATGGTAATAATTTTATTCTTTTCAAAGTTAAAAATATTTAAATGATCAAATTTATCTTCCTAAGCTAATTAAAAAGATATTTCCATTTATAATGTATATATGTGTGTATACATTGTAAATAGGGAGTTTGATTTCAATTTAAGTTAATAAGAAATGTTTTCAAATTTATATATATATGTATGTATGTATGTATGTATGTATGTATGTATGTATGTATATCGTAAATTGGAAACTTGATTGGATTCAATATCGAATCTTTTCAGTAGCTTATTTCAGAAATATGTCAATGAACTAAGCATGGTTTATAATTAATAAAAATAATTTGTATATGGAAACATTGGAGGCTATTTGAAATAAACATGAGAACATGTTAAAATAGATAAGGAGTTGACTTAATAATGAAATTCAACACTTGTAAATTTTAATTAAAATTTTAATAAGGAAATAAACACAAATTTTCTTTTTTTTACGTTTGTAAAACATTTAAATTATGCAAATAACACGTGGAGTCATTTTAATAATCTAAGTAACATGTGGCATTGTTTTAACCAAATTTTGAAAACATTTATTAAAAAATCGATAAGAGAAATCTTGGCAAACCAATTTAGTTCAAACCCTTTTTCCTCTTCTAAAAAAATGTGGGTTTAAGCTAAGTTGTTTTGGTTTAGGGTAATTATATAAGGAATATTATGTAACTGATTTCCAAATTCAAATTATTAAAATTAAGTGAATGTTTGAGACAATATGTTTTAAAACCTTAATTAATCTAGGTCTCTAGGAATTTTGTATAAATTAATTTCAATCTTTTAATTAAATAAGTTTTATATGATTTAGTTAAGTAATTAAAAATATAAGTATATATATATATAACATGAACCAATTAACAAATGTTGGAATATTAACCTATAGTTTAACAAGTGTAATAATGTTATCATGAAGATTTACAAATGTCGCTTTGTTTTTACTTTTTAGGAAATTTATATAATAGAAAACAAAAATTTTGTAAACTAATACATCTACTCTTTCTTTTACCTTCATGTTGAAAGACAAAGCCTGTAAAAATAAATTTCAAACCAGAGAAAAACTCTTTTCAACAATCAACTATATTTAGTCTGAAAACCAAGATTAAGAATCTCAGTTTCTAACCCTAGACCATCTCAAGGGATTTCAGTTTAGGAATCAAATGTTGAAACTTAGAACCTGGAAGGTCAAAAATCAAATCCAAGCTCAAGCATCAATTCTAGATCTCCAAAGTAGGGTTTTGTTCTTCTGTTACAGGTGAGTAAATGGTTTTATTTTATGGGTTTAAAACTGTTTTAAATCTCAATGCATGCAATAAATTGTTGAAATAATATATGATGAGTGGGAGCATGATGTTTTAATATGAATATATGTGTGTATATTTGTAAAAGCATGTCTGTTTTATGAATAAGAGAGTTTCTGTTTGATGATAGCAGATTGAATCAAGTTTCAAAATGAAATTTACCTTTCCTAATCAATATTAAGCTATGATATTTGAAGGTAAAGTGTGAGAATGAATGTAACTACAATTTTTTTTAAAAAAATACTGTAAAAATGTTTACATGCAATCAGATATATGTAAATAAGTGGGTAATTGACTGTGCATGTTTAAAGAACAGAGGTATGAATCTCTATTTCAGGTTAACAAGCAATCAGGCCTGTTCAAAATCAAACCCATTCCTCTGATTTAATACAAGCTGGGAGATCTGATCAAAGTTGTTATTTAAAACTTGTTTCAAGCTTTAAAAATAAATTTTGAGCGAAGATAAATTTAAGTTTTTCTGCAAGTTGAAAATTACAGGCAAATCTCAAAGTATGTTAAAATTCGAACATGGGAAATTCTAATTACAGGTATGCTATCTTTAACGTCTTTGGAAATAATGAATTTTGAAAGCTAAATTAAGATTTTTAAATAAGTATCGATCAAGGAATGGGGGAATGAACGAAATTGGGTATTATTCATTTTCTGGCGATAGAAATTAAAGGGGAAGATGTGATCGTTGCTGGCGGTAGCGTGAAGGCCAGGAAGTCTGGGAATAATGGTCTCAGATTTTTTTTAGTTCGTCGTGGCGTTGGCAAATCTCCGGTGTAGGGTGTTGGCATTGATTTTGGTCAAGTTGGAAGTGAGGCTTCTGAGTCGCCGTCATGGCATTTGGAAAGGCCGGACATGGAGAATAGGAGAGAGAGAACTCGAGTGAGACTCCAGGGGTGGTGGCGTGAATTACGGTGGTTGAATTTGGGTGATGTCAGGTGGAATGGGTAGTGTGTTTTCTGCCTTAAGGGTTCGAATGTGATCGATTTTGGTTTACAAGGAGACTCGTGATTCTGCATGTTCGTGCAAGGCGAGGAGGTCAGCGTCGACTTGCGGAGGGTAGTGATGATGGTCGGAGCAACGTTAATCGACCGTGCATGTGCACGAATTTATGTTCATGTCAGTGAATGGTCTTCAAATCAGGAAGATGATGATGGTACGGGTAGAACTCAAGGATTTGGTGTGTTGTTCTCGAAGTAGATGAGGAGGGAAGATTTTAGGCTCGCGTGTTTTTGGTTTTCAGGGAAAACGTGAGTGTTTGCTCAATTTTGCATTGAGCAAGCTTAAGAAATTTGTTTCGGGAAGTTTTTTTTTTAAGTTTTAAATAAAAGTAAACCCGTCATACTTAGAGAACTAGATGGTTTTCAAGAACAGATGTTTTAACAGGGTGCTTAAGTCTTAAAGACAAAGAAGTTTGATTTTGTTAATAATTCAAGTTTTTAAAACAAAGATAAACAAGTCTTTAAATATGTAATAGATGAGTTTTTTAAAAAAAAAAGAGAGATAAAAGGTAGATTTTCATTTAAAACAAACCCAATTTTAAATTTAAAGATTATTTATATTAAGGAAATTAATCAATGAAGAAATTAAAGTAATTAATTACTTGGTGTAATTAATTTAATGTGGTTAATTTTAATTAATTAATTAAGTTTAATTAATTAAAAGTAAACAATTGATGTTGAGTTAAGTATAATTACTTATGGTAATTAATGAGGTATAATTACTTAGTGAAATAATTAGTGGATAATTACCGGATGTAATTAATTTAAGGAAATTACTTGATGGGTAGTAATTAAAGGATAATTACTTGATGGAAAGAATTAAGTAATGATTACTCAATGTAATTGAAGAATTAATTTATATAATTATTAAGGAGTTGGTTTAATTGATGGAGTAATTAAGGAAAGTTAATTTATGCTTGTGATTAGTCAAGATTGAATAATAAATGTAATTACGTTAAAAGTTAAATATTATATGAAATTTAAGTATAATTAACTAGTGAAAGTAATTAGAGGGTCATTAATTAATGTAATCAATGGATGTGATCAATCTTGCTTAAATGATGATGGGTGTTTAGAATTGGTTGTAATCTCTGATATGAATTGCTTTGTGATATAATATGTTGGATGGACGATGTAATGTGATTATAAATCAATTATGAATTGTTGTGTAAAGGTATTATTCGACAATTAAAGTTGAATTGTATTTAATTGCATAATTTAAGTTAGATCATATTGGTTTCGAAGAGACCGGAGTCGGGTATTAGTAAATACCCGAAACCACTTCGAACCTTTATAGATTGATATGTGAAATCAATAAGCTGGTTTGGAATGATTTAAGTAAATTGGACCATTTAATCTAAGTTTGGTATTTAGAAAATGATGTGTGAAATAAGAGATGTCTATAATGACCTGTGAAGTTGTAAATTGACATAAGTTACCCGGGCTTTAAATAAATTCTATGCATTGGTATTTCATGTTAAATGAGTTTACTCACGCTGGTTTCCAGCCTGACCCAGGTGTTACTTTGATGAAATGCTCGGGTCAGACCGAGTATTACAGATTTTTAGGTAGGTACGTTCTGGAGCTCAGTAGGCATACTGGATGGCAAGAGCGTATTGAATATTTCCGCTGTAAAGTATAATATTGTTGGGTATCTGTGACATGAAAATTGAGTATATTCAATGTCTATGTATTTGTGACTCTGATTGTATTAAAGTGTAATTCGAGAGATATAATATTCTTATTTAAACTAATATTATTTATTATTATATTTTGATCCGCTGCGAATGTGAGGTTTTCTGTGTTTTGATGTTTCTGTTTCTTCTTCTTCTTCTTTCTCTTTCTTCTTTTCACTAACTATTTGGGAATTTCGGGATCGAAATTCCGGGTCGTTACAAAAACAAAAATGAATACATCCTAGCCGGCCCAAACAAAATGCGCCCGGTCCACTTAAACTTGGAAAAAAGAAGAAGCAACTTTTGCTAAATAAGGGACCAGAAAGAGATTGCTTTCCATGACCAACTTCAATAAATGAAATCGAAATTGCAGAAATCGAAAGCAACGGCAGGAACTCGCGATTAAACTCAAGCAACTCGCGAAATCGAATTCGCGTGTTTAGATGATTGGCGATTGGAGGCTATTTGCGGGCCATTTACTGGTTTGTGGTCGATTGTTGTGTTCGATTGTTGGGTGAATTCAAGGGATTTCTCGATTGTGATTTGGTGTTAAGATTGAAGTTGAGGCGGTTGGTGTTGTTCGTCACTCTGAAGCAAGGTGTTGGCGAATTGGGGAGTCACGATGGAGCGCGGAGATTGGAAGCTTGTAATTGGGTGAAGGCGAAGATTGTTGGTGGAGTTTTGGGAATGCGATTGTGGTCGCAAGGCAGTGTTTGGTCAGGAATTGGAATATGGTTTTGGATGGCGCGGAGGTGGTCGTGGGTGTAGGAGGCGATTTCTGATGGTTGATGTTGTTGTTGTACTTGACTAGGTGAATTTGGGAGAAGTGATGTCGTAGGCAAGGTGTTCAGATGACAGTTTTTTTTAACTGGAGTGAAGTGATGACTGGCGAGATGAAGTGGAAGTTTGAATGGCACGTATGGATTTGGGCAGTGTGATGATCGTTTGGGATGTAGTGCACATTCTATTATCAGTGAAGAATGCAGTAAGGGTGTATGTGCCTGCAGTTGCATGGTGTGGTGTTCACAGTTGAGGCCGTGATGTATTGCAGGTAAGTGATGGTAGACGAGGTTGTTATGTAAAAACAGTGGGGAAGTTGCAGATTGTAAGGTGAGTTGAGGTTGGCAATGTCAGAGGGGTTGCAAGGTGAAGCAGTGGTCTGTATGTGGGATGATGTATTGACTGTAGCAGGGGAGGATTTTGGTGTGAAGAATGTGTGCAGGGTTGTAAGGGGTGAAGTTCAGTGGTTAGACATTGAAAGTGGTGTGTGAATGTTTGGGAGTGAACTGCTTGGTGGCACAGAGGAGTAGTGTTGATGGTAGAGGACAGGGGTGTATATGTAAGCTTGCAGTGGTGATGGTGGGTGATTTGCTTGGTGGTTGAGTTTGATATCAGAAGTGAAGCTGTTGTATTGAATGATGGTGGTGGTGTTGCTCTGGGCAGTAGTAAATGACAGTGGGGATGTTGTTTGATGTTTGAAGTGTGTGATGAAGACTGGCTAGAAGTATGGAACAGGGTAGTTGTTGAAGCGGTAGAAGGCAGTGATGTTTGAAGGCAAGGTTGTTGGGCAGAGGAGTGAAATGAATTGTGCAACTGAACAAAGAAGGAAGAGAATCAGTAACAGAATGGTTGTACAGAGAAGAGAATGCAAAATTTTAAATAGACAGTGCAAATGCAAAGAGAAATTAAAAAATGAAAATTGTAAATGCAAACTTGTAATGGAAAGAAAATGGAATATTTTTTTTAAACTGTGTATGTTGATTTTTTTTTCTTTTAATATGAAATGTAATGAACAAAACAACTTGAAAACACAACAACCACGCAAACAAAAATCAAACAGCACACACACAACACAATTTTTTTTTAACACACAAAAGAAAATCAAACAAAAATAATTCGAAGAATAGAAAATAAAATCAAAGAAACTCCCCGGCAACGGCGCCAAAACTTGTTCGTCGACGGAAATTCTATCGGATTAGAAAACCGTCGAACGAATTTAGAAATAAAATTTATACCGCAAGCGCACGTGTACGAATGTAGCACGTGGCGAATACGGGTCGATCCGCAGGGAATTGATGATTTTAAAATTCTATTCAATCAAATTATACCAAAGTCGAAGAGGATTTGTTAACAAGGAATTATGAGGCTAACACTAGAAAATGTGATTCAAAAGTTATTAGACTAAAGAACAATTTAGAGGCAAATCCAATCTCAAATTTTTGTAAATCAACAAACACATAATTTATGATCTCTAACTTTGATATTAAGTGAAATAATCATTGCATCTATCATAAGCATGGTTAGTTTATGTTATTAGTTAAGATAACTCAAACCATCAAACTATAATAAAACAATTATACCACTTACAATTCTCATGAAAAAGAAGCCAAAGCATAAACTATTTTAAGTATGATCTATTTACTATTGTAACTAGTAACATAGATCATCAAATTTCATTTTTACTTTCATTTCATAATCAAAAATTAATTAGCAAATTTTGATGTAAATTGTGTTTATATTGAGTAAGAATAGCTCATTTGCATAAGCAATATAAGCTATCAAACCCACTTGTATAAACTTACATCAAATTCACATTCGTGAAGCATAAACAAAGGGATCATACATCATAAAAATGTTGAAATTACATAAAGTTAGAGAGCTTCATCACCTCTAAATTGAAGCGGTTTAGCTACTTATTTGTGGCATTGAAGCAACACAAACAAATTTCAACATTAAAAAGAAAAGAGAATAGAAAATAAGCAAAGAAAGCAAAAGAGATTAGCTACTTACTACTTGTATAAATGTAAATCTAAGTTATGAACATATAGGAAAAGAGAGCATAGAAATAAACATTAATAATAAAACAAAGAAAAGCATGTAGAAAAGAGAGAAGAAAGAGGCTTGGAAGCCATTTTTATTTCATAGAACATTGAGCTTACACTTTGATTTCTTAATTTCCTAAGTAAAATAAAAGAGTAGACGACAGTTTCATATACATAAGAGGGCTATGTATACATGCATAAAACTCTAATTCTATTTTTAGGGGGCTACCTAAAATGCCCTTTAGGAAGTGTGGCCAAAAAGTAACCATTAACCACTAATTAATCCATCATTTGTTTTGCATGAAGCTTTAACCTCCACTTAGTTGTCCATTAGCTCCAAATTGTACTTTTAGGTAAGTGGGTGGGGTCCTCCATGTTCATGGCTTGAATTATTTCCCTCTTCTTTCCTTTGTATTAATTTGTGCATGCATATATCTTCATATAAGCCTCTTCCATATGCATCCAAATTCCTATAAAAATTATCAAAAAATGTCCAAGTAAAATTCTTATATTGACACATGCACAAAATGACCGTTTTGCCCCTGAATGAAGATGAAAATATGATGGTTGGAAATAATTGAATTTTGGTTTTAAACATGTTAAAATGCCCAAATATGATGATTATTTAAATAAAAAAGAGATAAAATATGGATGTAAATATATGCACAATTACGTGCATATCAGCAAGATCATATAACAGAATAGAATGAGCCTTATCAACAAAGCACTTACGTGTTTGAAAAAACAAGAAAAAGTTGCAAAATAAATTAGACACCATTCATAAAAAACACTGTAGACAATCAACCCCAAACCATCTCAAATCTTCTGTCATAGTTCTGTTAACGAATACTTTCAGATACGGATAGAGTCATATCCGTGTTCGAAACCATTTTCAAATATCTGCATCAATAGATATGGACGAATATTGAATAATTATTTTATCTTTTAGTGGCAGATAAATCAAGAAACATATATGAAAATTTTTATATAGTGTTTGATTTTTTATTTTTAGTTTTTCTTTTTCGTCCATTTAAAAGGACACACGACGGATGTGTATTACCGAAAACGATCAATATAGAAAATAAAGGTAACATACAAAATAGAAAACATTTTTTTCATTTTTTGTGTTTTGAAAAATAACACAAACACGTGAAACAATTCATTATTCCATCATCCTTCTATCCTCTTCGCCCTCCCATCCGTCTTTTTTTCATCTTATCCAAACGTCCGTCCAGTCTTCTCATATTTGAAATACATATTGAAAACCGAAAATAGAAAATTCGTTTTTAAAGCAGACAGTACCGTAGTTTCACATAAACTTTTTTCAATCGCATTGATTATTAAATAGTTAAAAATAAACGAATATAATGATGATAAATAGCTTTATACAGTTGATATGCATTTAGTGTGATAATGTAAATTTGAATTTAATAAAACAATAAATAAATATTTTTCATTCTACTAAAATACACATAATTAAAACTATAATCATGAAAATACCAGAAGAATAATTTTCGGCTGTGGATGTCTTCGTATCCGCATCTACATCCATGGTTCATATCGGATATTTATCTGCTTTTCTAATATAGATGCAGAAGGATTTTGGATTTTTCGAGTATCCATTGTGAACCCTATTCTATCGTCTTTTACCTGTTCTCATACGATGCACACACATCTTAATCGTTTATTTTTCTTCGTCATCTATTCATAGGATATGATGGATTCATTGTTAATGAATGTGATTTCTTGTGTCACATGAAATAGTAATAAGTAACAAAAAATTGAATTCACTCCAAACCATGAGTACATACTCAAAAAGAAATTATCCAACTTGTCATCTCTACTACCGTTCAACATCTGATGGTGCAAAAGACCTGAAGCGAGGTGCACAAATATGTACATAATTTCTTCGGATGAAATATTGTACCAAGCTATTTATTCTTCCAAATACCAATACTTAATAAGGCATAAATTGATGGTCATTTTTTTCTACATTGATTCAATGTATTGATTCAATGTAAGCTAGACAATAGATGTAGCTGACTCTAGCTTTGAGAATTAAGTTTATATATGGTTGCATTCTTATGAAAAAATTCATAAAAAAATATTCAAGTCTATTTGTGTTATTTATCACTTCATTCAGTCAGCATAATGGATTTGTAACTTTTGCTACAAATGATTGAGCAAAGCATCTTAGTATAATTTGTCAAATGCAATTTTAAATGTGTAAATAATGAGTTTGGGGAAGATAAAGATGAAGTCAACTGATTTGAGTCCAATAAATGATAAATGGACCTAATGATGAAATTAGTTAGTAAATAAAAAGAGAAATAAAACTTATCAACATTTATTATGATTTTGTCAATCAAAATCTAACCAACTTACCCATTTGGAAATCAAATCGAAGAATATAATTTTTTACTTAAGTATATTAGTAATCATATTAAATGATACTTGGTTAGTATCAACTATAAATATGTATACTACAAAATATTTCTAAGATAACACAGTGAGCTTTCAATAAATTTTCACTATAGAATACAGTAATCTGCTTTATTTTAAGATAGACTTATTGCTTAGGTATGTATAGTCAGTTTGCAAACATTACATATGAAAATAAAAGAATTTTTTTTAGCATGTATCGGTCTAAATCTTAGTATTCTGTAGCCCAAAAACCAAAGACTTGTTTGGTTTCATTTTATACTTTGTGTTTTCTATTTTCAACATTCATAACAAAATATGAGGATAATGGAATAAAATATAAAATTTTAGACCATCGCGACGATAGTAAAAGAATAACGGGGGAGATGTTGGGACGATGTAGGGGATGAATTGTTTTCCATTCTTATGTCATTTCTTAAAAAACAAAAAATAAAATAAATTTGTTTTCTATTTTATATTCAAACGTCATTTTTCAAATTGGTTGTTTTTTTAAAAAACATCCATCGTACAAATGTTTTTTGAACGAAAACATAAACAAAAAATATCAAACCAAACGGAACCTAATGTTTCTGAGAATCAAACTATAGTCAACCTGTGATTAATTATAGATCCTTAACCAACACAGTGAAGAAAAGCGTAAACCATTTTTCAAGGACGAACCAAAAAAGGGGTATTGGGATTAAACCTTTTAAACTTTCTGAGAAGTCACATAAAAAAGCCACAAATTTTTTGCTACGTAGATTTAGGTGATTTAGTTATAGAATGACCTAAAGATACAAGAGGTTGTACATTAATTGGTTAAGAACATAACAAGATTATATTCCCAACACATTCTCAACTTTAACTAGAACGATTATACATGAATATGCCCATACTAGACAATGTGTTTCCAAAAGATTATGTATTATATGCAAATTTTAAATTATAAGGACAAGACCTGTCACTGGAACAATTTTAAAATTATTTATTTATATGTATATTCGTATAATATTAATACAAAAATCTCGATGGACATGAGTATAGTGGCTTTGGACCCATAACATTCGTATAATATTTATATGTATGGTTTTTTATCCCCAAAACATTTATGTCCCTTTGGACCCATAACATCACAATGATCCACATATGGTCAATTAGTTTACAAGTACATTTACAATAATGTACTGAGTAAATATGATTCATTAGGAATATGGAAAGATAATTTCTATTGGAAACAAAATTCATCTCACGATGAATATTAGATAAACAATCTTATTTCTTTTTAATAGTAAAATATCTTACCTTCCTACAATTTGTTTATTGTATTACTACATTCTCTAAAATTTAGAAGAAAAAATTATCCTTGTCTACTACTATTGGTTTTAAGGACTTTGAATGATAGGCTCTTGTTATATACAAAGAATGACAATCTAGTCCTCAGAATTGAAAGATGATGGAAGAAAGGTCCCTCCCGAAAAAGTTATGAAAATTAGGTCCATATTTTTAGTTTTTAGCTAATTTTCATAACTTTTGCATAACTAGTTAAAAAAAACTTATTAAAGATTCTACATTGTTCACATGATATTTTAAAATTTTGATCAATTTTCTAATTTTTTATTATGATTTGATGTAAATTAACAAAATTATAACGACCTTTTTTATGAAATAACATGATTTTTTGTCCGTTTATTTATTATCTCGTTTAGTTTGTTTTCTTTTTTAATTACTATGTGTTTGTTGTACTTTTTTAATTTTTTATAACTTTTTAATTTTTGAAAAGTAAATCCGTAATTTAGAACGGAACCAAAATTTTGATCGGATTACATTTTGGTTACGAGCAGAACCAGAATGGAATATTATCGGAATAACTGGAATTCCAACAAAACTTTTAACCATGGTTTATTTGCTTCGGTATAGTACAACTCACGATTAATCAAACATTATAAACAATTTAGATTTTGGATTCAACATTAAAATCGAAGCGAGGACCAACTAAGCAATTTTTCGAGTACCAACCACCAGTACCAAGGAATAAAGATAGATAGGATGGAAAAACTTACTGTCTATAAAGCTAAAGATTCATCATCTACCTATATTTTTGTTTATTAATTGTATGGTTTCCATTGATGCAAATCAAATCATGTTAGTGTGAGATGAGAAGTAATTCCCCAATGGTAGCAAATAGTTATCTATTAAGCGGAGGAAAGAGTACTATAAAGTGACTAATGTAATGTACATATATGAACTAATATTACACATAGAATTGCTATGGAACTGGCATTTCCATGGAAAGCAGATGTGGAGAAGGCAACATAGCAAACGACATTAAAGAAAAGAGTGGACCAAATAGTCAGCAATACTGTTTTTATGTTAAGTCTAATTCCTCAACCTACTGTGAATGCAAGTGCAATGCACGTACTTAGGTGTCTAGACGATTCGACCAAGACGTATGCTTATGCCATGCAGGCTTACGTGATTGATCATGGTTGGATGAATTGACCACCATGAGGACCAGCACCCAGAGAAGATGAGTGAAATTTTTTGTTTGATATCTAGTTATGGCTTTTTTACTCTAAAAATTGTGATGTATTTGTATATATACCATTGGATATGATTTACATTTAGACTTGCTAATATGACATTAGCTTAAGTTGTATCGGATAAAAATATAAATGTGTGTGATAAATGAACGTTTCATCGATTATGTCATTGTTTTTTGTTTCTTTATGTTGTTGTTAGTGGTATTATTTTGTTTAATTGAGATACGTATGTTTCATTGTCTATATGGAATTGTCATAATGAATGTATTTTATGTTGAGTTTGAGGGTTGGAAATACAACAAAATTGCTGCAAAATTGCTTCAAAAAAGATATCCGAAAAGCATGGAAAAATTCAAAAATCCTATTTGAAAAGTGAAGTCAATATGACATGGAAAATATGTCACGATGATATCCGAAATAAGGTGTCAAAAACACCCATCGTGGGAATTTTTGCTTTTCCACGCCAGTATTTCCGACGTCAGAAAAAAACAATTTTCTACTATACCGATCCACTTAGGATTGCTTGGTCTTCATGTCAATACTAGAGAATATTCATTCAGATTTCCATACAAACGAAGTCCATGGCCTTCTTTCCCTTGGGATTTTCAGCATCAAATTCTTCTCCAGTTGGATCCAGGTTAAGAAGGCTCTCCTTTTTTATTATAACTCCCAACACATTTTTATTTTTCGGTAGCTCCTTTGTTGTCTAACATTACCATGGAAGAAATTTTTGTTATCCCGCTTTTTGGCAAAGCCGTGATACCAAAAGATCGATCGAAAACAAAAGGCAGTTCGTCTCAAAGATTGGTTATACTTTGCTTCACTATGGGTATCGCAGAATTTTTTCTAAGCCCGGATCAGGCTACAATTGATAGGACAAGACAAGCGAGATCATAAGAACCAGCATTCCAAATTTCAAGTCAATCCGAGTTCATATGCTCATCTTATGATCGATTCAATCTAGAGGAAACGGCCCAGCGTTCGTATCCATCACCATGGTTGATTTCGTATCCATCAAGAATGAATCCGGTTCGAATCGATCGATTTCGTATCGATCATGGGTCCAGCGGTTTCGTATCCATCGAAGAGCACCGGTTCGTATCGATGAACTTTGCTATGTTTGAATCCATCGAGTTCGTATCGATGGACTTCGTACCCATCATACAGCCGTGCTTCGTATCGGTCAGCACTCCCTTATTCGAACCCATTGGCATCTCCCTACTTCGTATCCATCGGCAGATAGAGCATTTCGCATCCATCAACTGAGGCAACGGTCACTATTTCGTATCCATCGTGGAAACCTCTAATCGAACCCATCATTGGCATGGCACTTCGTATCCGTTAGATTGTCCTATTTCGTATCCATCAGGTTATCCTACTTCATATCCATTGAAAGGTTCCAGTTCGCATCGATTGGTTTCGTGTCCATCAAGGAAAGACTTGTTCGTAACCATTGAACATCAGTAGTTCAAATCCATCAGTGAGGCCTTATTCGAATCCATCGAGTCAATAGACCAGGATGACGTGTCATCCCTCGAGATGAATGAGGCGAGATTTATGGAGTCGATGCGGTCAACTCAGAGTAAAACCGGATCGAGGCGAAGTATGCGTGCCATATCATCACAAGACCACGTTAGTTGATGGGGTCGAAGGCATCGATTCGAAATGGTGGATTCGAACTAATCAGCCACCGAGAAACCCCATTTTGTATCGACCATAACTCATGATCCACTGATCCAAATGCCAAGAAATTTTCACATGAGCTTGCGTACATGCTGAGGAATGTCTCCACAAAATTTCAGCTCGATTGGACATCATCTTGATCGATACGAAATGACTTCGTATCGATCGTCGATCGAGTCGAAACTTCCTGAGATTGGTCGCGTGGGCCCACTCACGTGCCAGAAAAAGTCTTCCGAGATTTGAGCGAAGTCTCAGCCTCCTACGCCTATAAATAGAGCCCAGAGCCTACATAAAAAGGAACTTTTGACTCTCAAGTGCCCAGACTCTGCCGGATCGAGATCTCCATCATCCTACACCATATTCTTGCTATCAATTTCGAATTTCCAGTTGTAACTTGCTGTTGATTGCTGTAACAACTTGTAATCATTGGAAGAAAATCAATAAAACTGCAAAAAACTTCATAGTGGACGTAGGCGCCGAACCACTCTAAATTGCTTGTCTACGCATTTACTTTCCTATTGATTGGAGTTTTTGTTAGATAATACTCATTTTTAGTTTATATTCTTCATTATTATCTCTTCAAAAACTTTCGAAGATTGTTGTGACCAATTTTGGTGCAAACACTTTGGTGCTTTCACCGAGAAAACTCAGATTTTCTCCTGCTCTTTGGATGTGTCGTCGACACCAGATTGAATAAATCTAAGAGAGAGATCCGGATTACTAATTCAAGTCCAAATTCCTTCCATACTATTCAGATTTGCATAAAGTTTAGGAAAGGAATTCAACCCTCAAGATGGTTAGCACAAGGACCACCTCTAACGCTATCAATCAAGAGGAACAGGATAGATAGAATCCTGCGCCATTACCTCCCTCTAACCAAGACACTATCGGACACTCGGAACCATCAGGTCCGGTTACCCGATAAGAGTTTCAGCTGCTGCTCCAAGAGTTGACCCAGAGTCGGCAAGAACAAACAGAACAACAATCAGCTTAATTGCCAGAAGCAAAGGATATCTAGGAGAGTCCATGCTTCTCACTCCTCCAGCGAAAAGTTCTTCATCTTCTGATTATCATCATCAATCTGCACGACCCCGACTGGATAGGAGTCATATGCAAGCTACTGGATATCAACCGGCAATAACCGATGGACAGTTAAGAGTCGGTCCATCAGCCAGTTTCCAAATCGGGCCCTCCACCCTAGGAGGTGCCGCTCCTCACTGCACCACAGAATACCGCGCCACTAACGTCGCGGTTGAACCAGGATTCCATGCCCAAAATTAGTCGAACCTGGACCATCGTCAGCATGGACGTGCTCTAGAACCGTACGTCCCAAAGGACTATGAGCCAAGAAGGCAAGGCGTGGACCATCGACAGCATCCGGTCCAACCCCATAATAGGGAACGCCACTATACTACGGCATGAGCCGCACAGAACATACAAATGCCGGATATTCCGACCATGATAAGTCAGATGATCCATGAGAGCCAGGGTCTCACGAACGACGATTGGGGAATCTCTAGAAGTCACACTCCTTTTACGGACGATATTCTTACTGCTGAACCCCTACGACGATTCAGGATGTCGACTCTACCCATGTACGACGGCAACTCCGTCCGAACCAACATATTCTGAATTATGAATGGTCGATGAGCACTGCCAGAGCTGATGATATAGTGAAGTGTCGTAGTTTCCCCATCTCCTTGGAGGGCATCGCTACCATATGGTTCACTCGACTACCACCTCGATCCATCTCCTCCTTTGACCAGTTAGCCACAAAATTTGTTGAGCAATTCCACGTGCACGTCGCAAGGCCAAAAGATGTCAACACTCTGTCTAGCGTAACCCAAGCTCCTGGAGAGACGCTCAGACACTACTTAGAGAGATTCCATACTGCATGTGCGGAGATCAGCAATCCGAACGATAACTCCATCCTTGTGGCCTTGACTAAGATGATCGACCCTGATTCTGAGTTTGGCAACTAGTTGGCTGGTAAACCGCCTGCATCATTGGACCGTTTCCACGCCAAGGTGGCTCAATTCCTAAGAAGGGAAGATGCGAAACAATCTAGGAAGCAGACTGATGCAGGGCCAAGCACGGAAGGGATCCAGAGCAAAATCGCAATCAAACAGTCCAGTGAGAGCTTCGGGAAAGTTTAGTTGAACATTAAAAACAAACAAGCTCAGCGGAGAGAGAGCGTGAATCAAAATAAAAAACGAGATCAAAATCGTGTCCCACAGCGCAAGAATCCTATGTTTGACAATTACACTCCAATGAATACATCACTGGAGAACTTGTATTTACAAACCTGTAATACAATTCAATACAAAAATCCTGCGCCAAAACCATCGTCAGAAAGACAAATCTAGATGGGAAAATTTTGCAGGTTCCATGAAAGCTACGGGCACAATACAATGAATGTCGCCACTTACAAGATCTCGTAGAAAAATTGATTAGAGAAAGGAAGCTCGAACAGTTTGTTCGGGCACCGCAGCCTGGAGAAGCAGGCCCATCAAATCAAAATAATGAACCCGATCGACCGAGACAGGAGGACTCTACCTGTCCCCATGGGAGATCAGTGATAAACGCCATCAGTGGCGTACCCATTTTCTCAGGAGCCTGGAACGACGACGACCTTCGTCACTGTTACATATGACAGGCTTATTCAGTCTACGAATACTTTGCAATTTCCTTTACATTCTGAAGTTTGAATTTATAATAAGGCATTGACTTTGCCATGTTTTTCCATTCTAGCAATAAATTATTATCTCTTCAAGTTAGACCTGTGATTCACCAAATGCAATATTCAACAATCACGACGCACGAAGAGCTAAGTTCCATCGAACATTGGAATTTATTCAAATAGCGAGTGACTGTGATATGACTGGCCACTCACTAAGTGAAACATCAGCTCGGGGGAAAGCCATCACGTCAAAGGCTGAACTGAACCGACACACGACAGTCCTACAACTAACTCCTAATTCCCAAAGTGTGAATTGGAGTATTCTCATCAACTCTAGGATCGTAGAGTGCGAATCGGAGTATAAACACCAACTCCAAGTTCCCACAGCATGAATTGGAGTATAAACATCAACTCTAGGTTCCTAGAGTGCGAACCGAAGTATAAACACCAACTCCAAGTTACCAGAGCATGAATTGGAGTATAAACATCAAATCCATTGTTCCCAGAGTGTGAACGGACTCTAAGTTCCCAGAGCGTGAATTGGAGTATAAACATCAAATCCATCATTCCCAGAGTGTGAACGGACTACAAACTCCTAGAGCGCGGGTTGGAGTATAAACATATAAATGCAGTTCTGAAGAGGGTGGACCCGCCCGCCTAACGACTTCGGCTGTATCCTAAACAATTGCGAGGAGGATGGACCCATCCGTCTTACGTCCTCACTTGTTAACTCGGGGTGGATGTGATCCGACCATCCACGATCCCGATAAATCCATCGTTCCCAGAGTGTGAATGAATTCCCTAAAAGGTCAAACAGATGTGACAGACCATCTATCGGCTAACTCCGAATTCTAGAGTGTGAATTGGAGTATAAACATCAATTCCAGGTTCCTGGAGTGAGAACCAACACATCAATGCTAACTCCAAATTCCCATAGCGTGAATTGGAGTATAAACATCAATTCCAGGTTCCGGAGTGTGAACCAAAGCATAAATGCTAACTCCACATTCCCAGAGCGTGAATTGGAGTATAAACATCAATTCCAGGTTCCCGGAGTGCGAACCAAAACATAAATGCTAACTCCACATTCCCAGAGCGCGAATTGGAGTATAAACATCAATTCCAGGTTCACGGAGTGCGAACCAACACATCAATGCTAACTCCAAATTCCCAAAGCGTGAATTGGAGGACAAGCGTGTCCCCAGAAGATATCACCTCAAGAGGAGTGTGGTCGACCGCCGTCGTAGCACTCTCAGAATTACCACCATGTGCTGCCGCTTCCATCTTTGCATTGATTTGAGCCAGTATCTCAGCCTCACGAGCAGCACGAGATTCATGATAGGCAGTGGTGGACTGTGACGAAGCAATGGAAGCAGGTGGGAACGCGCCAAGAACAAATGGCATGTCAGCAAAAGGGTCACCGTGTTGGCTCAAGAGTTCATTCATCATCTGTTCGTCGAAAGTAATTGGGCCCCCCTATGTCATCTTGGTCGGCGCGACTGTCCTCGTGGTGATCGCTTTAGTAATAACGCCATCCTATTTTTGATGTGACTCTTGGACTGTAGGAGGCGCTGTCGTTGTAACCTCACTCACTGGACAAGAAAGAGAAGTTGTCAGAACACGCTTCAACACAAATACTTCAGTTCGGACACACAGTAGATTTGTGCAGAGTACCTTCCTTAACTTGACTCGTAGCTGACTAAATAGCTTCTGAAGAATGCTCCCTTGTGGGAGATAAGCGTGGCTACTCAGGGTCGTAGCCTGGGACCAACTGCGGCTCAATCGCTGGCGTCGGCTTGGATCCAGATGAAGTAATCATCTCAGAACTTGTAGTTGGGTGTGCGACGCCAGAACCCTCACCAACCTCTAAGTGTTCTGGCCCAGTCTCTCTCTAGCATGAGTGATCATAAAATCATGGAGAACCTTCTTATCATCGTCATTCAATAACCTGTTCTCTAACTCGAACTCATCTAAAGCTTCGCCCGGCTGTGCTGCTTTCTCTTCTTCAATTAACAAATTCCAAGCATTGAATAAGTGTGTCGGATAATCATCGAGCCACGCCAAATTTCTGTGCCTCAGCACATAGGAATTATAAGTAATTAGAAGCTCTTCAATCTCCATCTCGAGTTTGATCTCTGCCTTCCGAACCTTCTCATCAACTTCAGCCTCCGCTTCGCGGACCTTTTCCAAGGCCGCATCTCTTTCCCTCCAAAACTCCACCGCCTGATCGCACGCTTCCTATGCGGAAACGTTAGCGGTGTCTCTCTCCTTCATAATCTCTGAAACTTTGGCCTTGAGCTCGTTTAGCTCTTTCAAGGCCACATCCCGCTCGGCGGTTACAATGGTGTTTCGGTGGCCCATGTCCTCCACCGTAGCATATTTCTCGCACTTCATCCTATCCATTGCTGCCTAGGCTTCATCAGCTTTTCTAAGAGCCTCAATCTCTGATTTGCGAGAAGACTCGGCCTCACCGCCGAGCGTCTGAATAATACGGTCCTTTTAACCAAGTTCCTTCTCCAACTTCTCAATCGCGGCGGCCCGATCAAAGTCCACCTTTCATGCTTTCTTCACAGTTTTTGGCCATTCCTGATACTAGAAAAATATATTTGAGAGATAATCATGCATCATAGGTGCAACGGACGTCGGTATTCTTTTTAGATGCGGGGGGAAGACAAACCCATCAAAGCAGATCTCAGGGAAATCTTTCTTTAGTTGAGCAAGCCTCACTGCTCCTTCCCCCGAAGGCTCCGTCAATGTCTGCTTTGTTGTCCCAAGGGGGGGGGGGGTCGCGATCTCCGTTCTACGATGAGTGTCAGACCTCGATGATTGGGAAGATGGCTGGTGCCGTGAAGTTTATGGAGGCCTTGGAACATGAACCGAAGGCTGCACGGGAGCTCTAGGAGGTGGCGTGCGAGATCGAGACCGACGACTTTAATCTTTGTAGCTGTCAGAGCGCTCATGACTCGAGTACCCATGGTCATAGTCTCTATCTCCTTCCCTCTTATATGATTCATAATATGAAGAAGACTTGCGTTTATTACGAAGACTGCCAAGCATCGAGCCTCGACCAGACATGGTATCTGCGAAGCAAAAACATAAAACGAAGTTAGTAATCTCTCATGGTGAGCGTATTACATTCAGAAATCATGTAGTGCCGTGAAGTGTGAATGTGGGTGCAACCCCCGACCAACCAGATGTGTCAACCGCACTAGTAGGCAGAGACTCGCATAAAACTAAGGATTCTGAATGTTCGTCCAATCTGGCATCATGCTGCAAGAACACATCATCCAGAATTGGAAGATCGGCGAGCCCTTCATAAAGATTCTCAGTTCTTGGGGGAGACATCTCCGAAATTCTAATTCCGGAGGCGGGTCGGGCCGTGACAACCAATTTCCATCTTCCCTTTTTAGGTGGCTTAACAACGGCTGTCTTGCCTTTTCTTTGCTCTTCGGTATCCTGGGCTACATGCGCAGATTCGCCCAATGGTTCTTCGTCGGTGTGAGTTCTCTCGGAATCAGCCTCCTCAATTATGACAACTTTAGGTTTTCTTCGTTTAACTCGTTCTTTCGAGACACCGTCGAGCATTATACTTTGTCTTCGTTCAATCAGCCCAAGAATCCTAAAATTCCTATCTGTCAATAGCAACTCGATATTCCTCTCTTCACTTGGGATTTCTTGAAAAACCGAACTATCTCCTTGAACGTTCACCTTCGGGTCGCTGAATTATGGCTGAAAAGGAAAAAAGATGTGAGTTCGACTTGAAATACATCAGTTTTATCAACTACCCGAGAAGTAGCAATACTCACGTCTAAATAACCATCGCCTAGCAAATCCTGGGGGGCACTTAACATAGAACCACTCCGTCTTGAAGTAACTCAATCTAGTCCAAGCCCCTATGACCACTTGGTAATTTCTTACCGCGTCCAGGAATGTGAAAGATGGACTATCATCCCGACTCTTGAAGTTAAACTAGTATCTGATATCAATCGGGAGTGGCGGTCGATAGAGATACTCCATAAATGCAATGAACAAGCTATTGAGTGACGCATATCCGTTCGGATGTAGCTGCGATGGGGCGATCCCCAAAAACGACAATACTTCTCTTATATACTTGTTAATGGAGGGAGTGCCCCAGCTGTGCACACGTGGCGATTGAATGCGGTATATCCCTTCAGTGGATTATGCGGTCTATTATTTGGTCCCGGTAATAATACGTCGTCCATCGACAAACCACGCCTTAAGCATATTCTTCCTAGCATGTCTTTCGAAATGTTGGACGGAACAGAGTCTGATGGGTTACTAACGAAGGATGCATCATGTAACTCGTCCGGAGCTGGATCGATAACTTCAATCTCAATCTCCGGTACTTCAAGGAAGGGAGGGCCTGAACTCTGAGTTTCTTGCGGCTGCGAACTTGATGTTTCCATAACTAGCTAACTCACGAGAAATCATCGTTAGATGCTAAAGAGACTGTGCATTCCCCAGTGAAAAGTGCATGAATGTGTCGTGCAGTGCTGTGCATTACTTGAGCAAATTCTACAGAATAAACTGAAATGTGTGAACGACAAAACTATGAAAATCAGATTGGAAATGGCCGTCATCGCTGACTGTCACAACTATATCATCCAGATGTTGGTAATCGATTCGAGTTAAAGTTCGTTATCACGGTGTTAAGTTATAGTTCCATCGACGAGCTTCGAAAGGATAGTCAAGTGTGCAGTTTAATAGTTAAACCCAGATATGCAAGGATGAAGCTCGTCGGAATCATGCTATCGACTGCTAAAAATTTCGTATCCATCAAAGGAAGGGTTCAAATCGATCACAGGAAGCTCATTTAAAACCATCAGGATATCACTTCGAATTGATACAAGGGGCATGTTTCGAATAGATGGTCAAGGGCCAATTTCGTATCGATCAATGTCAGATGACTTCAAATCGATCCTTGGTTGCCTGGTTCGTACCGATCAGGAAGGCCTCAACTTAACATCGATCACGTTTGAGTCGATACTTTTCGTATCGATCATGGAGATGTAGTTCGTATCGATCTAATGTTAAGGACTTCGAATCGACCGTCAACCTATTTTTTCGTATCGATACGATCCATCACCATAACTATCGGTACGAACTGCATCATCTCCAGTAGAGCATCCCAGGGATCGATGCAAAATCCAAAGAAAAATATCGTTGCTTTCATCAATTCGAACACGAGTCCCCAGATCGATTCTATTTTGTCCACCCCACTCTTTCTTCTCCAACCAGATCTGGCTTTATCAATTACCCGAACGGATAATCAATGAAGGAAGAAAAGAACTGGAATAGTTTCGTTGCTTGGATTCATGTTTAGTTACCTAATTTAAAGTTGGGACTCAAAGATTTGAAGCGCTGAGTTTGATCGAGTCGAAAACACGTTGCAGTTCTCTCTCTCTCAAGTCTCTGAATCGATGCGAAAAGCAAAAGGCAGCAGTAAAAAGAGAAAAGTAAAAAAGTGAAAAATGGCTAAGTCCCAAGTATTTATATGAAGCCTAGAAGGAACTTGGTCGATTCGCCTCCTAGTCCACTTAACCGGTCGCAACCGGTCAAACTGCGAATCGAAACGAATGCACTGTTCGAATCCATCGGACCAAGAATTTCTATCGATTCGAAATGGACAGTAAATCCATCGATACGAAGCACGCAGCAAGGACGGCTGAAGATTGTGAAGTCCATCGGCTCGAAGCCTTTGTCCACATCAACAAGTTCAAAACTCCATCCACTGCATATCGATACGAACGAATATTTCGTATCCATCAAAACTTATCGATACGAACAACAATTTCGCATCCATCAAAACTCATCGATACGAACGATCACTTCGTATCCATCAATTCGACTCGCATCCATATGAAAAACTACTTTTCAACCTTTTATATCGATTCAAGGGAGGATCGATACAAGAGGATAACCAAAAACAACCATCAAGCATTGTTTAAACTCGAATTTTAATCGGTTTAGGAGAGAATCGATACAAAATTCGATAACAAACTAAACTGACAACGACTCGTGAACACGCAACGTTAACGAGAGTCAAGTTAACATATATGCATTTATGTCGGACTAATATTCGATTTTCAACATTCACAGGGATCGAATACTCATCTTATTATGATTACGACGATAAACAGCCAATCACTATTATACAGCAATCAGTTATATGAACGCAAGGTTACAGCGATACAGAGTACAACTTTCAACGAAAGAGGGCAATCATTGTTCAGATAGAAATTGCAGCTTTTCAAAGCACGTCATATTTCCACAAGACGTACTTTGGGGGGCAAATGTTATCCCGCTATTTGGCAAAGCCGTGATACCAAAAGATCGATCGGAAACAAAAGGCAGTTCGTCTCAAAGATTGGTTATACTTTGCTTCACTATGGATATCGCTGAATTTTGTCCGAGCCCGGATCAGGCTCCAATTAATAAGACATGACAAGCAAGATCATAAGAACCAGCATTTCGAATTTCAAGTCAATCCGAGTTCATATGCTCATGTTATGATCGATTCAATCTAGAGGAAACGGCCAAGCGTTCGTATCCATCACCATGGTTGATTTTGTATCCATCAAGAATGAACTCCGGTTCGAATCGATCGATTTTGTATCGATCATGGGTCCTGCGGTTTCGTATCCATCGAAGAGAACCAGTTCATATCGATGAACGTGGCTATGTTCGAATCCATCGAGTTCGTCTCGATGGACTTCGTACCCATCATAAAGCCGCGCTTCGTATCAGTCAGCACTTCCTTATTCGAATCCACTGGCATCTCCCTACTTCGTATAGATCCGCAGATAGAGCATTTCGCATCCATCAACTGAGGCAACGGTCACTACTTCGTATCCATCGTGGAAACTTCTATTCGAACCCATCATGGGCAGGGCACTTCGTATCCGTCATATTGTCCTATTTCGTATCCATCAGGTTATCCTACTTCGTATCCATCGAAAGGTTCCAGTTCGCATCGATTGGTTTTGTGTCCATCAAGGAAAGACTTGTTCGTAACCATTGAACATTAGTAGTTCGAATCCATCAGTGAGGCCTTATTCGAATCCATCGAGTCAATAGACCAGGGTGATGTTTCATCCCTCGACACGAACGAGGCAAGATTTATGGAGTCGATGCGGTCAACACGGAGTAAAGACCAGATCGAGGCGAAGTTGCGTGCCACGTCATCTCAAGACCACGTGAGTTGATGGAGTCGAAGGGATTGATTCAAAATGGTGGATTTGAACCAATTAGCCACCGAGGAACCCCATTTCGTATCGACCATAACTCATGAACCACTGATCCAAATGCCATGAAATTTCCACATGAGCTTGCGTACATGTTGAGGAATGTCTCCACAAAATTTCATCTCGATTGGATGTCATCTTGATCGATACGAAATGACTTCGTATGGATCGCCGATCGAGTCGAAACTTCTTGAGGTTGGTCGCGTGGGCCTACTCACGTGCCAGAAAAAGTCTCCCGAGATTTGAGCGAAGTCTCAACCTCCTACGCATATAAATAGAGCCCTAGAGCCTATAGAAAAAGGATCTTTTGACTCTCAAGGCCCAGACCCTGCCGGATTGAGATCTCCATCATCCTACACCATATTCTTGTTGTCAATTTCGAATTTCCAGTTGTAACTTAATGTTGATTGTTGTAACAACTTGTAATCATTAAAAGAGAATCAATAAAACTGTAAAAAACTTCATAATGGACGTAGGCAACACGCCGAACCACTCTAAATTGCTTGTCTACGCATTTACTTTCCTGTTGATTGGAGTTTTTGTTATATAATACTCATTTTCAGTTTATATTCTTCATTATTATCTCTTCAAATACTTCCGCAGAGTGTTGTGCCAATTTTGGTGCAAACAATTTTATATCTTTACAAGATTAAAATACAAAGAATTATGAGGCAAGATCATACAATAGAATAGAATGAGCCATATCAACAAAGCATTTACTTGTTTGAAAAAACTATAAAAAATGGCAAAATAAATTAGACACCATCCATAAAAAATGCTGTAGACAATCAACCCCAAACTAGCTCAAATCATCTGTCATAATTCTGTTAACGTATACTTTCAGATACGGATAGTGTCGTATCCGTGTTCGAAAACATTTTCAAATATCTGCATCCGTAGATGTGGACGAATATTGAATAATTATTTTATCTGCTAGCGACAGATAAATCAAGAAACATATATGAAATTTTTTAGATATGTTTGGTATGTTATTTTTAGTTTTCCTTTTTCGTCCATACAAAAAGACACACGACGCATGTCTATTACCGAAAACGATCAATTTAGAAAATGAAGGTAACATACAAAATAGAAAACATTTATTTTTTATTTTTTATGTTTAGAAAAATAACACAAACACGTGAAACAATTCATTATTCCATCATCTTTCTATCCTCTTCACCCTCCCATCCACTTTTTTTCATCTTATCCAAACGTCCATCCATTCTTCTCATATTTGACATACATATTGAAAATCGAAAATAGAAAATTCATTTTTAAAGCAGACATTACCTTATTTTCACATAAACTTTTTTCAATTGCATTGATTATTAAAGTGTTAAAAATAAACAAATATGATGGTGATAAATAGCTTTATACAGTTGATATGCATTTAATGTGTATAATGTAAATTTGAACTTAATAAAACAATAAATAAATATTTTTCATTCTACTATAATCATGAAAATACCAGATGAATAATTTTCGACTAGGATGTCTTTGTATCTGCATCCGCATCCATGTTTCCAGATATCGGATATTTATCCGCTTTTCAAATATGGATGCGGACGGATTTCGGATGATTCGAGTATCCATTGTGAGCCCTATTCTATGTTCTTTTACCTGTCCTCATATGATGCACAAACATCTTAACTGTTTATTTTTCTTCGTCGTCTATTCATTGGATATGATGGGTTACGTGGATTCATTGTTAATGAATGTTATTTCTTGTGTCACATGAAACATGTAATAAGGGAACAAAAAATTGAATTCACTCCTAACCATGAGTACATACTCAAAAAGAAATTATCCAACTTGTCATCTCTAATTCCGTTCAACATATGATGATGCAAAAGACCTAAAGCTAAGTGCACTAATATGCATGTAATTTCTTTGGATGGAAGACTGTACCAAGCTATTTATTCTTCCGAATACCAAAACTTAACAAGGCATATATTGATGGTCATTTTTTTCAACATTGATTCGATGTATTGATTCAATGTAAGCTAGACAATAGATTTAGTTGACTCTAGCTTTGAGAATTAAGATTATATGTGGTTGTATTCTTATGAAAAATTTCATAAAAAATTATTCAGGGCTATTTGTGGTATTTCTCACTTCATTCAGTCAGCATAATAGTTTGTAACTTTCGCTGCAAATGATTGAGCAAAGCATCTTAGTATAATTTGTCTAATGCCATTTTAAATGTGTAAATAATGACTTTGGGGAAGATGAAGGTGAAATCAACTGATTTGTGTCCAAAAAATAATAAATAGACCTCATGATGAAATTAGTTTGTAAATAAAAAGCGAACTAAAACTAATCAACATTTATTATGATTTTGTCAAACAAAATCTAACCAACTTACCATTTAGAAATCAAATCGAAGAATATAATTTTTTACTTAAGTATATAAGTAATCATATTAAATGAAACTTGGTTAGTGCCAACTATAAATATGTATACTACAAAATATATCTAAGACAATTCAGTGAGCTTTCAATAAATTTTCACTATAGAATACAGTAATCTGCTTTATTTAAAGATAAACTTACTATTTAGGTATGTATAGTCAGTTTGAAAACATTATATATGAAAATAAAAGAATTTTTTAGCATGTATCGGTCTAAATCTTAGTATTCCGTAGCCCAAAAACCAAGGACTTATTTGGTTTCATTTTATACTTTGTTTTTTCCATTTCAACATTAATAGCAAAATACGAGGATAATGGGAAAAAATATAAAATTTTAGACCATGCGACGATAGTAAAAGAATGGTGGAGGAGATGTTGGGACGGTTTAATGGATGAATTGTTTTCCATTCTTTTGTCATTTCTCAAAACATAAAAAATAAAATAAATTTATTTTCTATTTTATATTCAAACATCATTTTTCAAATTGTTTGTTATTTAAAAATACATCCATCATACGAATGTTTTTTGAACGAAAACACAAACTAAAAATATCAAACCAAATGAAACTTAATGTTTCAGAGAATTAAACTATAATCAACCCGTGATTAATTATAGATCTTTGACCAACACGATGAAGAATAGCGTAAACCACTTTTCAAGGACGAACCAAAAAGCAGGTACCGGGATTAAACATTTTAAATTTTCTAAAAAGTCACATAAAAAAGCCATACAATTTTTGCTACGTATATTTAGGCGATTTAGGTATAGAATGACCTGAAGATACAGGAGGTCATACATTAATCGGTTAAGAACATAACAAGATTATATTCCCTACACATTCTCAACTTTAACTAGAACGCTTATACATGAATATGCCCATATTAGACAACGTGGTTACAAAAGAATATGTATTATATGCAAATTCTAAATTATAAGGATAAGACCTGTCACTGGAACAATGGTAAAGTTATATATATATATATATATTCATATAGTATGAATACAAAAATCTCAATGGACATGAGTTTAATGGCTCGATCAACTAGACCATCGAAATCTATAATCTTGGACAAACATTGTTTGACAAATTGTTCAGTATTAAAGGTTACGATGAAGTCATTTCTTAACTATTCAAGTTATACTACTTTTAACAGAGTAATTATTCGAGCACAACTTTTAGTAATACAAAATATTTAGACAGTAATACACATATTCATAACCTGCATACTTAATTTTACTAAGTTTTGCTAAAGTATAAGTAGAATGGTGAGAAATGTAGAAATCATACGATTATCATTACTTCATAGTAACAGTGAGGCATTTATGACACTGAAAGATTAAGCAACATTATAACCCATTTTATTCAAATTTGAAATAGTTACAAGCTCCATTCATATACTTTTCTCACTTTTCTTTTATTCAATAATGGAGGAACCTTTTGACCAACATAGAGGAAAATCAATGATTAGTAATTTAGTGAGATGCAATAGATTAAAGGAATAACTAAATATGAATATAAATATCATTACCACCATAAATGGATCTTGGTGCTATTGGATTCCCACTAAATTTTGCAACATATGCTGCTTTTTTCAAACTATATTCATTCTAGGATGTTGTTGGAACATTTGCGCAGCAACATACCTTGTCAGCTGACTTATAAACATTACAACATTCGGGAGATGGGTCGATTTGTGGACCACTAATCAGTACAAACTATGCACAAAACTGGGTCATTTTTGTTAGAGCTCCATTACAAACTTCAGTATTAGCTTGATAAATTGAGAATTGCATAAAATGATTACTGATTTTAGATTATGAATTGTCATCTTGTTAAATACTTCTTTTATTTTTTTATGATGGAATGAAGCGCTTTACGTGGTTTGTATAGGGACGTTTGCTAAAATTGTATTAATAAACAGAATATTTTGATCTAATCCTTATTACCACTTTTTTCTTCAGTATGTCTTTGTTTAATTAATTTGCGTATTTTTTATTGTTTCAAAAAAAAGTGATGTGATTTTTTATCCCCAAAATATTTATGACACTTTGGATCCATAACATCACAATGATCCACATATGGTCAATTAGTTATAAGTAACAATAATGTACTGAGTAAATATGATTCATTAGAAATATGGAAAATAATTTCTATTGAAACAAAATTCATCTCACAATGAACATTAGATAAACAATCTTATTTCCTTCTAATAGTAAAATATCTTACCTTCGTACAATTTGTTTATTGTATTACTACATTTTTGAAAATTTAGAAGAAAAAGTTATCCTTGTCTACTGCTATTGGTTTTAAGGACTTTGAGTGGTAGGCTCTTACTATATACAATGAATGACTGTCTAGTCCTCAGAATTGAATGATGATGGAAGAAAAGTCCTTCTCGAAAAAGTTATGAAAATTAGGTCCTATTTTTAGTTTTTAGCTAATTTTCCTAACTTTTCATAACTAGTTTTTACTCCTAATGTTTTGCCCTGATTTTAATGTTGGACCGATTTTCTGGGAGGGCATAATTTGGTAAAAAAAATAACAAAATAGGAACCTAATTTACATGGGATTATGACTAGGGGACTTTTTGTGCATGAGCTTTGAGAATGGGAAACTTTGGTCCAAAACCTATATTACATATCTATGTTGCTAGGGATATGCATTTTGTTATGATTAGAACCGCACTTACTTGATATAGTTAGAACCACGTCTATTTATTTAACTAGAACTTCACGTCTTTGTTGCATTTATACTACATGCATTTGATGTGGTTTTAACTACATCGTTCTAATGTAATATAACTTCATCTCATAATGTAGTTAAAAATGATTTTCTCCATTCAACCGAAATTTTGATTAGAAATTACTTTTCATGTGGTGAAATTTACCTTTTACTAAAGCATACCACAATAAAGCTTACAAAATTTGCGATATAATGATAAATGACTGTTTTAAATATGATATATATATATATATATATATATATATATATATATATTTGCATTTTAGAGAAAGAGAATAAATAGGTTTTTTGGGGAAAAAATGTACTTCATTAACACATTGGAACGCATATACTTCCATAATATGCCTCGTTAAAACCTTGCAACCCACCTAACGTAAATTGGTGTCTCGCTAGGAATAAGAGTATAAATCATGTTCGTGAATTAACGATACAATAGTAGTAGACAAAGCAAAGCCAAGATCAAGTTGTCAAATAGATTGAGGAGTAAATAAAGTGGAGTCGCACTCAAAACCATCATACGAGCAAACTTGGGGCTATAGGAAAAAAACAGCGTAAAAGAAAAAAAATAAAGAGACAAAAACTAGCTACCACGTGGGAAGATCAAAGTCATAAGGCATTGAACCACGGTATCCACAAACAAAGTTCATTTCACCGAAGCTTTCAGAATGATAAATAAAAACCTCCTAAATGAAACTCAAGTTCCAGACCTGAGAGCAACAATTCCAATCGAAGATGACAAATTGACTAAATAATCGAACTCTGAAGGAAGAAGAAGCTCGAACTCACAACACAGAGTACTGCAACATCACCAATCTTAAGGGGACGAAAAATGGAGTTGGGATCAGAAGCCATGTTGAAATAATCTAGGATATGTTAAGTATCTTTTTTTTCTTGGTAAAATCCATATTTTGCTAAGTTAAAAGTTTGTAGTCTTGTATCATAAGTAATTTTCGTACTTGATTCGACATTTCAAGCCCCTTGAAAATACGATTGTTCCACTCATACCAGATATGCCAAATTAGAGCCATATAAGCGATGTTAATGAGATGATTATGTAGAGCACTACTATTCTGATTTTGGCATATTGTCTCCATGATTTGGTTGATATCATACGTATTTTCAAAATTTATTTTAAACTTATTCTTAATTTCTGTAAAGACCCGATTTTTTGACTTTCGAAAGTCGACATCGATACGTCCACTGTATCGAATATCACACTGTCGAATGTCGAAAAACCAAACCGTTAGGGTTTAAGAAGAAGAAGATAGAAGAAGAAACAGAACAATAAATAGAATCTCACATTTCATAGCGGAACAATATATAATAAATAAAAGAATAATCTTTAAAACAAAGAATCATCTCTGTTAATACAACACAATACAAAAGTTTACAATGACATCATCCAACACTAGGCATTTACAATAACTAATCCATATTAAAACCAAACTTACAGCAACCAACGCAACGGATAATACATAGCATAGTGATATGTCTCGCCTTCTAGTTTTGCCTCCAGATCTCCACAGCATATCTTTTCTAACCTTCATTTCAGAAAATGATAACATAATTCTAGGCTGCTCGTGTGGAAAATTATGGGCTTCCAGAGTTTAGAAAGGGAACAATAAACTCCAGGTCAGTCATGGGACTGGTGTCGGATCTTAAAAAAAGTATTTTCACACATAAAAGGAAAAGAAATCCGCTATGCTTTTTGGAAAATGAAACTACCATAAGGCCTCCCGACACACACACAATGCAATTGCACACTTGGAGGAGATTTCTCCTTATGACAGTCAAACATGCTTGATACGCAAAATTCTTTTTAATATTATCATTAGTGCATAGTGCAGAAAACTTTTGAGAATATAATATTAATCTTAGCCAGCATACATACCATTATAGTATGCCTACTATAGCTGCCATACTAGATGGCAGGTTATACAACTAAAACCGTACAAGGCGCGTATTGGTGATTGGATTTCCAACAAATGGTCCGGCTAAGGAACTTCTTAGGCCACGTGGGTACGCCTCTGGAGGGACGCCTTGAGAACCTAACCGGATCTCTGCCAACACAAGGTCGGGTTACCTCTGTAACTAGGTAACTACTGACACGAGTATGCCATCCCCCGGTCATTTGCGACCTTTATTAGAGGATCCTCAACCACAAACCAACAACCACAAAGTATAATAAATTTGCAGCAGCAACATAGGTAAAATATCTGGGCTCCATTCCATGGTTACCCTTTTCCAAAAGGAAATGACATACCCTCAGAGGGCGCTACCCCCAAATAACCTCGCTGCATCTTTCCTATTTCGACAATTCCGGGTTGTGAGGCTCAATGAAGTCTCGTCCACAAAGCTACGCTTTTCACAAAAGCCATGCTTCGATCAACAAATGACCAGCAGCACTTCGTATGCCACATTACCAAATTGGGAATATATCACTAATAACCATCAACTACATAACCTCTAAGCTCGTACGTCTCAGAGAAGGGTGTTAAACTAAGAGAATAAATTCTTCACCACCAACAGAAATGTATTTGATAGAAACCAGCTTTACATCTCAATGTGTAACGAAAGACAAAAATCCATACAAGTCTATTCCGGGATCGAACAGAACCGAAGGCACTTTTAAAGAAGCCCTTGCAATCCAGATATTCACTAATCACATCTGGAATCCACATCACAAAGGGTGATAAAATCTCTATTCCGAAACAACCCGTGCACAGACATTCGACAGGTAATCCTTTCACTTTCGAAAATACCCAGTCTTCAACACCATCTTCAAATGCAATCCCATTTCGTCGTATCATTATTTGAAATGTGTCTTATGACACAAAGTCCTCTCCCGGCTAATCCGAATAACGAGCGCTTATTTTAAAATTAAGTGTTACATTCATATTTTAAACAAATCACAAAAAAATTTCACTTTGATCTTTTAAACAAAAGATCCATCGCAATCACAAAGGTTCGATGTGGTTTTCGAATATCCATTTGGAATCCGACCCCAGGTTGCATCGAAATTCAAACACCATTTAAAGGCCAATGTTGATAGTCGGTTATTTAACTATCAATCAACATTCACAACAATTACTAGGTTTCAAATAATTTTCCCAAATCATTTATTTCCAAAATATCATCGCAAGTTATACTTTTAACACTTTAATATTTTGAAAACAAATTTCAAATCACTATTCACATTTTAATCCTTTGGAAACCAATTTTCAAATCATTTTCATTACGCGAAATATATTTCCAAATATTTATTTATTTCCACTGAAAATCTACCGAGTTAAAATAATTCAAATTACTTATCCAAAATATTCTTGGAACATTTAAAATAAAACCATCTTAAATACTTACTTAAATATAGTTTATGAAAATATTATGCTAATTATCACATATAAGACTTGAAGTCCATACTAATTTTAAAATAAAATTAGTAGATAGAGCATAAATATTTAAATAACTATTTTCTAAATCAAATATCAATTTAGTCTTTAAAATAATCCCTTTATGATTCATTAAATAAATTTTTACTTTAAAGGTTTAAAACAATTTTCAAAAATAATATCTCCGACGATATTCTTTCAAATCAATTTCTAAAAACTTTTGATTTATACTTCAAAAGCTACTTTAAAAAAAATATACTCGGCTTTTCAGGGAAGAATTCTCTTTCTATTTTAAAATGGTCCATTCAAATAAATTAATAATTCTTCTCGATTTATTTTTATTTACATTCCAAATTCGTAAATTTCTTTCCACATTTTTAAAAATAAACCAATATTTATTTTTGAAACAAAATTCCCTTTCCTTTATAAAATTTCCAATGTGAATTTTAAACTTTCAAATATCCACTGATATACGATTTTCGAATCGTTTTCCAAATATTCACCTTCAATACCAAATTAATTTCAAATTGATTCCTAAATTTATTTCAATCACCAAATAAAATTCCAAATTGATTTCTAAATTTATTTAAATTAACAATTCAATCTTCATATCGATTACCCAAAGATTTATTTTAAAACCCCAAAACAAAATTTTCAAATCGATTTCTAAAATTTATTAACTCCAAATTAAATCCCAAATCAATTTCTAAAATTAGTTTCAACCCCAAATTAAATCCCAAATTTAATTTCTAAATTTATTTACTTTTGAAATACATTCCTTTATCTCTTTCAAATATTTAAAATCCATATCTTAAATAATTTCTTCAGCTATTAAACAATATTACACGAAATCCATTTATTAAACTTTTCCCATATTTGGAATTTATTTAATAAGTTTTCAAAATAAAACATTATCTATTTAAATTTCTTCTTTTAAACTTACCCAATTCTTTTGAATTAATTTATTATGAATTTTTACCCAAATTTCAAAATCCAATTTTTATTTATTTCTGGTATCCTACGATACCAAAAATATATTCGGTTAAATTATAGCCTCCAACGGTTTTAATCACAAATAATCACACACATATTATAAGTAATCAACACATAACATTGAGACAAATCAAATGTTTTGAGGAATCCAGTTGTATCCCTCCTACTTGTTCCCCTACATCCACAGACGTTAGGACAACAATTAAATACCCATTCCACTTCGAGGTGGAATGTCGTGGTACATGGGATTTATAAAATATCATCCGTTATTATGCGGCGCATAGGATGTCATTAGCTATATAATGCGGGAAATCAATCATTCCAAATACATATATAATACCAATTCCACTTCGAGGTGGAATATCGCGGTATATGGGTTTAATATATAATATCACCCGCTATTATGCGGCGCATAAGGTCTAATTCAATTTACTGATAGTATTTATCATCCAAGCACACAATCAACCATTTTAAATTTAACTATTTAAAATTGAATAAGAAAAATTTGAGTGAGTGAGGAGATCTCACCTTTGACAATGCATGCAATCCATTTTCCATTCCAGATTTGTTTTTTACGATCTTTAAACCTAGCATAAACAATTTCACAATTTATTAATATTCAGATAAATCGATTAATTAAATTCCTATTGAATAAATTTAATTAACCAATGATTTTAATTTCAAAAAATAAAAATTTGATTTTAAACAAATACTTAAATTTTAAACTAATTTTCCTTTTATAAATTATTTGGTAACAAAAAAAATTGAAATAAGTTTATTAACCACATAAGTTACCTTAATAAATTATTTTAATCTAAACAGGTAGATTAAAAATGTGTATTTATTTTATTTCCTGTTCAATATATATATTTTTAAATTTATAATAGGCTACTAAATATATTTTCCATAGTTTATTTATATACACATATATATACTTCTCTGAAGAAAAACAATGTTTTCTGTTTAAATGTGTGTGTGTGTGTGTGTTTATATATATATATATATATATATATATATATATATATATATATTTCGTTGTATATACTTATATGACAAATTTAAATTTTAAATTGCAAAGAATAAATGGAATATACCTCTCTGCACAACGACATCGAATTCACGACCATCAATCCGAAGACCTAAACCCAAGCGAACGAGCGCCCTGGTTCGTAAGCTCGAACAAGCTTTTGACGATGAATCCCAAACCCTTGCTTGCCGCCATCGTAGTCGCGAGCAATACCACAGCCTTAGCTTTGCCTAACGCCACCACTAAGCCTTTGCGCAACCCCTTCCTCGCAAGCTCTCCCCAACTGCCACGATTTCCGTGAGCAATTCGCGATTCTCGGCATCGAGCCCTAGCTAATAGAACGAAGGAGAATCGAAAACTCGATATCGATTTCGTTTTTCAGCAATAATTTGAATCGGAAGAAATTCGATTGAGGACTGAAGGGAAGAGGGATTCATATTGAATTATAGGCCATTTTTATTTTTATTTTTAAACTGTGGATCGATTAGAGAATGAAGAAGAAAGGGCTTCGGTTTTATTTATTTTCTTTCGTATTTGGTTTTATTTTTCACCTTCATATTTTGTTTTTGAACGAGATAGTAGTTTTTGTTTCATAAAAAATAATGAACGCGTGTAAACCTTTAAGAGAGAAAAGTAGATACATGTTGAATTTTCTCAACATGTCAAATGCTACAATAATCATTTTTTATTAAAATTTAAATTCAAATTTAAATTATTTTTGAATTGTGCATTTCAAAATTATGAACTCCAATCAAGACGTTCCGTCAGGCGTTTATAATGTTAAACCCCTATTCTGAACGTAACGGAAAAGGTTCCGAGGCCAAATTCAATCGTACGGAGAAGATAGCTTTTCGAACCGTGTTATTAATTTAAATTTCAATAACTTTTCAGCACATTTGCAATCCGTACGATTACCCGATAACTCTAAACGCTACGAAAATTGGAATTCAATAATAATACAATATTATAGATCCAATGGAATTGGTTTCGTCGAATTTCGGGACCGTGCCTCAGAAGGCTATTTTTTAAATATTAATTTAACTATATAATTTCAAAACTGAACAATAAACTGTTAAATTCAATTTCAAAAATTCTATCACCTTTAGTATCATCAATATGAAAATTCTAAGCCTCTAAAATATTTTAAACAAGCTTAAAAAGTCTAGATTCAATATTTAACCCAATTTCTTTTATCAAATTCAATAATTTAACTACCCAAATAAATTCTAATATTTGAAATTCAAGCTTAAAATAACTTCCAAATATTTAAATTCAATTAAATATTTCAATTTCAATTGTCCAAAATTCAGGGTCGTCGCAATTTCGTCAAATTAAAACCTCAAATGGCTGCAGTTGAAGAATAAGTGGTCTCTATCTTCATTAGGATTGTGACACAGTACATATTATAGATTAACACTAGGATCCCATTTGTTAATCCTATCCTTCGTATTTAATTTATTTAATTTTGCAAAAAAGAGCACAAACGGACATTTTAGGAGCACAAAATTTGTCTCATATTATACTAGTCCCATTTATTTCTGTATGTTTGTACCTAACTTGGTTCCATGTCGTTTTCAAGGTGAATTGACCATTATTGTTACGCATCCATACCCAAGAATCATGACGCATATGATTGAAAATTTTGATGCTATGAATTGTTTGTTGCATTTGGATAAAAATTTCATATAGTGGAGTCTTCAATTTGTTGTATGTTATTAGAGATGAGACTTTCCTATTATAACTGCTAGCATTTGTCATGGAATTGCCTCCTAAATTGTTCCTTAGAGAGTACCATTTAACCATGATCGAACCAGGCATTAGTATTAGCACCAATGGCTATTCTTCTATCAATTAAACCCCTACACCATTTTCTAGTTCGAAGTAAAGATTCCCAAGTATCAGAGGAGTTATTATCCATTGCAATTGCCCTAAAGTTTTTGTTATGGCAGTATTTATTATTCATCCACTCAGACCATAAATGTTACCCTGAATGAATTTCCATAATAGCTTGATAGTAGTAGCTTTAGCAATATCATCAATTTTTCTAATACCAAGACCACCTTCACTTTTAGCCTTGCAAACATCATCCCAACGTAACTTATGAGATTTAGACTTCCATATAAAATTGGCACAAATAGAGCTAATTCTATGAATGACAGACGTAGGAAACTGTGAAAATTGCATCCAAAATTGAATCATTGGATGAATCACAGTTTTAATTAGTTCTATTCTACCACTTATATTGAGCAATTTACTATTCTAATGGTTGAATTTCTTGTTAATTTTATCAATTAAGTACCCAAAATATCTTGCTTTGAGTTGGTTTTTTCGTAAAGGGATGCGTAAATATACCACAGGAAGTTGACCAATATTGATCTTTAGCATAGCTGCAACTTGATGTTTGTTAACTATTTCTTTACTAAAAAAACAAAGTTGATTTGTTTTCATTTAGATCCAGTCCAGTTAACTTTTTCAGCACTTGAAATATAAGTTCTATACTCTCAGCATTTTTAATGGTTGCCATTGCCATAATTAAAATGTCATCTGCATATATTAGATGGGTGATCATAGGCTCAATTTTGTATATGGGGTAATATTACCTTTTAAAAATTCCATACCAAGATTAATACGGAGAAATTCCATAGCTATGGAAAATAAGGTGAAAGAAGGTCGCCTTGTCTTAAACTGTTGCACTTTTTATAAATTCAACAGGGGAGCCATCAATTAATATGGAAAACGAAGTAGTAGAAATACACTCATAAATGAGATCCGCAAATGTCAGTGGAAAACCCATAGAAATAAACATATGATGAATAAACCTATGATTAATTTTATCATAGACTTCATGTAAATCAATTTTCAAGCAAAAATGTTAGAATTTTTCCTATTGAATCCTCCTACTATTTCTAATGCTAGTAAGGAATTATCGGTGATAATTCTCCCAGGAATGAATGCACTTTATTATATGAAATTAGATCATTCATATAAACTTCCATTCTGTTACAAAGAAGGTAAGCTAAAATTGTATATGAGACCTTACATAGCGAAATTGGTCTAAAATCAGTCAAATCAACCGCTTCATATTTTTTGGAATGAGGCAAATAAATGTATGCTTGATTTCTCTAATAATTATACTTGAAAGAAGAATACATTCATAGCATTAAGGATATCAGAACTGATTTGATTCCAATGCACCACGCAGAAATAGAATTAATGTCATCTGCCCCTGGTGTGCTGTTGTCATTAATCTGAAATATGGCAGTTTTTTTGTCGTCTTGCTGAAATGGTTTGCACAAATTTTTCCTTGCCTTTTTATATAGGATCTTCTTGCAAATAATACCTGGAAATTGATTTATAGCGTGTGATGAGTTAAATAGGGAAGAAAAGTGATTTATTACTTCACTTGCAAGTTAATCTGATGCTGAAACCCAAGAACCATTTGTGTTGAGAATAAGATTACTCCTTTGTTTAGGTATAGTGTCGGACATTTTGGAGTAAAAAAATTAGTAGGTTTATCCCCACGTATCAAACAGCTCATTTTCATTCTCTGTTCATTTTCAACAGCTACGAATCTCATTCTAGATTGAATCTGGTTGTATTTATCTGAATACTGATCAATCATTTGTTCATGGGATTATTTATCAAAAGTTGATATAAATTATTAGCTAATTTTCAATTGATCAACCTTATTCTGCATATTATTTTTGCTTTTTCTCTAGAACTTCAAAGCAATTTTTGCATCTTTTATCTTGTAAAGTAGGAGATATAGAGGATTACCAAGAACAATAATCATCAGAGCATTTTGAAGAGAAGCTTGATAATTTGCATGTGGGGGCTAGGAGTTGTTGTACTTGAAAGGTAATTTTTTTAATACCGTCATATGGTAAAATTTTGATAAAAATGGGAGTGTGGTCATTTAATGAGTGGTTATCAAAATTTATACCAAAATGAGGAAATTTAACCATCCTTACCGAATTAACAAAAACCCAATCAATTTTTCTATGTATTGAAAAATTAAGATCTCCTCTCCAAGTAAAAAAATTCCCCGTAAAATCTGGTTCCACATGCTTTGCTTAGTGAATACAATCAATAAAGTTTTGATCACCATAGAATTAAATAGACCATTATTATTCTATCACCGGAAGATAGGATTGCACTGAAATCACCTGCAACAATCCAAGAAAGACTAAAATTCCTAGACTACTCATTGATATAGTTCCATAATTCCAATCTCTTATCTTCGTCATTAAAAGCATAAATGGTGGTGCATAAGACACTAAGGCCATTCATATTATGTAATATACAAGAAATAAATGGATCATCAGTGTTGAGAATGATGTTATACCATTGAGAAGAGTCCCAAATAGTTAGAATTCAACTTTAAGGTCATTTGAAATATTATGAGAGTGTTTCCAAATATCATTGACTCTATTCACGAATCTGTCGATGTTAACAGTCGATAGTTTATTTTCTAATATACCAAGAAGGTGAACTTTTTATTATTTATCAAATTTAAAATCTCAAACTATTTAGAGGTGGGATTGAGGCCTCGAATGTTCCAAAATAGGAACTGCATCTATAAGGAGCTTTCTATGTTGCTACTATCACCAGAGGAAGTAGGATCCCCTAAAATCTTAGATTTTTTTGGTTTTCTATTTTTACCTTTTATCTGATTTACCAAACTATCCCATGCAGGATTCTCTACAACATCTAGAAACATGGAGGCCTTAAACTCAAATGAAACTTCCTCAGTTCTAGTCTTGCGACTAGCTCTAGTTGTAGTAGTAGTTTTATTTTCAGAGCTGACCTCTTCAGAAGTAGAACAGGGATCATTACCCAAAGTCGTAGTGCCCAACTCAGAGCTTCATTGTTATTTTTGTCATTTGGAACATTCACTGCTTGTACTTTTATGTTTTGATTTGAATAATGAGAACTGAGATTTACTTTTGTATAAGCAGTTGGATCTAAGACCTCTGACTGGACATTATAATCTTCGAGTATTTGTTTGATTGCCAGCGATGTATTTATATCATCATGTATTTCTTTATTATGAAGCATTATCTGATCTGGAATGATAGTTTACAAGATATAATCTTCGAGATTAGGATTGCCCATCTCTTTATTCTCACTTCGACCATTTGTATCAATGTTCATATCTGAATTATCATTTGCTTGAACTTGTTGATAAGTTATCTCAATGTTCTTACTTCAACCATTTATATCAACATTCATTTTCGAATTATCAGTTGCTTCATTTTGTTGAGAAGGTTTACGTTTCCAAACCTTTTGAAATTGACATAAAGTTTCATTGAGACCGAAACTCAAACAATTTAAACAAATAGATGGCTTCCATTCATATGTCATATCTTTCCAACTAATTTCATCTTTCTAAAAAAGGATAGGAATTTTATTTTAGAATTCAAAGGAATTATTAATCTCAATTAGAACTCTAGCATATGCTATTTTAATTATAGCTTCCATGAACTTGTCCAATTTAATGAGGGATCCAAGAACTGAAGTAGTGCGACTAATTCCTTCTTCAGTCCAATAATCAAAGGTAAATTGGGAAAGCAAACCAAAATTTCAATGGTGTTTAGATGATCTTTATTAAGTTGCATACCGAGTGACCACCTTTTTATCATCATCAGCTTTTGGTGTAGTAGTACGGACCACCTTCCAAGATTCTACACAGTCTTTTTTACTGTTAAATTTAATAACGTAAAACTCATTCTCCTTAGAGAAAATATAAAATTCGTTCTCCGGTTTCCACACTCTAGCAATAAAATCCTTGAAATAAGGATTATATGGTTTAGGGCCAATAACATAGATCACAATAGCATTGTCCCATTGTTTCCTACCATCTTGGACAACTTGTACCGACATTTTGGCACATTTCAACGAATCAAATTCACGGGGGAGTAATATTCTAGAGGGATAGAAACTGGAACGTTATTGCCCATAATAACCTCATTTCATGCTCGGCTATACGAAGAAGAGAAATTCCATTTGAAATCTAGATTTCAATTTTCATGTTGCGTGGGCGATTATAGTTATTGTTGGTTTGACCAGAATTATGATTGACAGTCTACTGATACGGTGGACGAAGATTCTTATACTGAACATTTGTGGAAGCTTATTTTGGTAGGGTTTTTTGTTACATAGGGTTCAATTGGCATTTCCATCTTCCTGATCTTACTTGTATGAATTCAACACCGATCTTTATCGGGGATGGAGTTAGCTCTAAAGGCAGGAATCTAGGAGGATGATCGGTGGCTAAAGGTGGCGGATTTGGAAGATAGGGAGGCTGGCAATATTTGTGGGAAAGGGTTGCCATACACACTACGGCGTGTAAGGAGAGAGGCGGAAAAAAGGGAAAGGAGGGGCGTCGGTGGAGAAAGGCATTGGCGATGATCAAGGAAAGATGGCGGCTGTGTAAAATTCGCCTAGGGTTTTTTATCTTCGACCATCAAAATAAATTTAATTTAATTATAATAAAATGTTTGGATTCAATTTCGGATAAATCTTATGGTTAAGAATATATTTTTATTGAATTATAGCTTGTTTGATAAAGGTGTTGCTTTAATAAATTGAATTAAATAATGAATCCTTTTCTAAAAATATATTAAACTTGAATAAAATGTTGATTATGAAACTTTGATGTTGTAAATATTTTTTTACATGATTGAAATAACTAAAAATTCCTTTTGGTAATGGATGTGAATCCTTGTTTGTTTTGTTATAGATCGATTTGGAATTTTATGTACAATATATGTTGTCCTTGCTTTGATAAAGGTCGTATATTACATTTGAAATTCTCATTATAAAGTCTACTCGTTGCTCTTAAAACCAAGCACCACCACCTGCCAGTACACTAGGTGTTCCTCTTTGGGCAATGTGAATCGTATCCATCATCATTTGTGTGAACATTGTATTTAAATTAATGTTAACACCTTTCTCGGTAGCTGCACCTCCTTCAAATCCTGATACGGAGTTTCATGTTATGTTCCTTATTTGTCGGCTCATTCTTGCAATCTGTGATGAGGATGATTATCACTCATAAAAGATAACAACATAAGTGGTACTCCTGTATGTAGCGTTTCCTATTATATATGTCTATATAATCTTAATATAACAAATACGCTGTTTCATATATTTATTTATCCATTCTGAAGCATATCTCTTACCCCATCTTTAATAGACCTACTAATATAGACTTAGCTCTCTTCTCAACCTAAGCTTTGTACCGAATGCGATGATCTCCATCCACCTTCGGTACCCAATATTCATATAATACAATAGTGTGCTACTATGGGACCTGGCAAACTGGGGGAAACCGTTAAGGTACAAATGATCAATTAACTAAGAACCAGTTATATATCTCGCAACGCTTAAGTAAAATATAACCACAACATATAAATAAAATGAGTGTATGATCAAAATGAACTAAAATAGAATTAGAGCATAGCATAGGTTCATCAAATTATACAAAGCATAATATATGAGTTTATACATCTAGATACATCAAATAAAACTCATAATAATTGTCCCTAAATATAATAAATAGCTAAATAGCTCCATTGCACTACATGGTGGAAAAATACAGTAGAAGCTCCACAATAATAGCATATATAAGAAAATGTCGGCCTCCTGCTCATCCCACATACATCTCCAATGTGTTGTATTATATCTATCTCTCAATCTACTCATTTGAGATTACTCGAGAATATAGGAAGCAATGTAAATAACCTCGAGTCAGACAACAATCTAGTATGGACGATCTATAATCCAAAAAATAAATATAAAGTAGATATACCATAATAGAGCAATAGGTTATGAAAAGTCATGCTTGACCTGCTCCTGCAACCAACAAGTCAAATTATTCCAAAATCCAACTTATTGATGGATCTGTGCTGATCCTTATGGATCAGTGCCAACCCAAAGACTTAGCAAAAACTACTACGTAATTCTCAATTTTAATGGTTTTATGTCACTAAAGCTCTAAATTGTGACTTTTTTAACAAGCATAGATCAATACCAATCCATATAGATCAGTGTTGATCCATAACTTAGTCAAAAATGATGAAGTCCTTTCCCTTAGCCCAATTTCTGCCTTGCTCCAGCTACTTTCTAACTTGCTTCGATCTTTACTCAACTCATTTTGCAGAATCAAACTCTAAAATCTCTAGAGTCAATCCATCGAAGCTTGTTCTATGACTATAGACCTTCCATCCTTTGTATCATCGAATAGGGAAGCCTATTGTATGGCTTCCTTATCCACTTGAAGCTCCTTCCCCATAGAACGATTTGACCCTAATTCACTCTGTGTGAGCGTTCAAACATGCAAAACAACGATACCGGCCAAATAAAAGCATCATATCTTGGAAATTCAAACGTATAAACAACCATATTCTAGTTTAACATCAATATGTGTATCCGTAGCATGAAAACACGTGTTTAAAACACTTTAAAACCATTAAAACATGTTTATATTCATTTCCAAAGATGGGTCAAATCTAAAAATAAGATTTTAACCTTAAAAGTGAATCTAAAACATGTTTTTAACATATACAATCATATATAATAAACATGGGACCAAAGATCACTCCCCAATTGATGTAATATTTGTAAAATCAAGCAAAATTTGAACAAATCCAAGACAAATTGACAAAGTTGCAAAATTTCTCTTCCTAAAATGATAATTTAATGATCTGTTATGGTTCTCTTGCCTTAAAAACCTGCTTTTTTAACTCTTGAATGTCGACACTAATACATCCACGGTATTCGAGTGTCGAGCACCCAAGTATCGAAAAGATAGTTTGTTAGGATAAAATAAGAAGAAAACGAAACAGAACAAGAAAGAAAGAATACAATATCATAATATCACAGAGGAATGACAACATATAATAATAAAAGACAATTTAAACTAGCACTTTAAGATATAAAGAATTTCACAGTTGCAGTTCTACATACTATCATCAGCCTGGACAGTTATAATAGTCTGTCCTCACCAATGCTGATATGTATAATACAATAGTGTAGTGGAAATAAGAATACTACTCCAGGTGAATCATGCAGCTTGTCTTCTCGAGCTCTAAAAATTATCAACGAAAACCTACATTTCTCGAACTACTCGAAAGAGCACATGAAGAATTTAGGGAAAGCATAAACCATGCATCAGACATAAGTCTGGGATGAGAAATTCAAGAAATATATGATCAACACATAACAGTACTTTTGAGACTGCCCATAATGCCATAATGATTATACCGATAAAAGGATCACTCATCTAGTAAGTACATAAGGTGATATAATTGATAATGTCTATGGTGAAGAATATAAATTAGAAAATATTTATGATAATTACATTAATCACACCAGAACATATATGAGATGACCCGACTTCCAATCTCCAGGAAATCGCATCATCTTGAAGAAAGAAAGGGATAGAAGAAGAAAAGAAAGAGATAGAAGAAACAGAACAATATCAGAGAACTCACAACGGAACGAATAAAATATAATATATCACATAAATATTACATAGTATCTTATTACATCAGAGTACATAAACAGTTATAAACTTCTGTCTAACTATACAATTCAAGTACATAAGAAACAGATACCAAACAAACACAGCGGAATCAATATATATCTACACGTCGAAGCCTCCTGCTCCATATCTCCTCCAGAATTCGTCAAGCTAACCTGATCCACTTGACTACTCATGCATAATACGAGTACCAAAGAGTTTAATAAAACAGAAAATAAACACTCGGGTCAGACAGGGGTCTGGTGTGAGTAAACGGGTTAAAATTGCTTAACTTTTAAAAAACCTTTGAAAAGAAAAGGTATCACGTAAGACTTCCCACACATAAACATGGAAAAGTTTTTACCTTATGCTAAGAAAAACATTTGATAGGAAATCCAGTGATATTATAATAGTGTCTAGGGTTTTCAAAATAATATACAGAAATAGCTGGAATGCTTACATCTCACGTTCCAACATAGTTGGGCACAATCAAAACCGTACAGGCACTTATTGGATTTTGGATTCCATTAATGGCAGGGCTACTGGGGTACCGCCCGTCACAGTACGTGGCCTAGATCACAGTACCGAGGAGTACGCCCGCTCCCCTGCAACACAAGGCCGGAACCATTCCTTACTGAACAATCCCGAACAAAACAACCCCGTAGTTGGCACGACCCACCACACACTAAGCTGAAATATAAAGGGACCTCTAGACAGGGGTAAATCTCACTCTCAAGTGGGGGCTACCCACGAAGCCTTGCTGCACCTCCCCTGTTTTAGCCATTCCCGTTGATGAGGCTTGAGGCCGCGATTACCTTTATAGAACACATCTATCTTGGAATGCTCATCATCCACCTAACGATGTTTTGAAAGCATTCAATCCATACAAGTTCGTTCCGTGTTTGAACGAAACCGAAGGCATTATCTCGCTGCACTCATTATTGGAATCACCCTCAGAGTCAACGACCATAGTCCTTGCACTCTAAATCACCATCTCGAACCTATAAGTACTATTCCGTCAAACTCATTACGGAATCACCCATAGAGTTATACTGACGTATAGCCCTTACACCATGAGTCTTCAATTGCTCCACTTAAATTCACGACCTAGCGTTTAATTGGAATCGATGTGGTTTTCGGATTCCAAATATGGAAACCCGATCTCGGTCTCACGGAAACCAAACGCCATTTTAATGTCCAAGTTGTACTTAAGGGTTTAAACAGTTTAAACTTATATTCAGGATGATATATAAACAGATAGATGAATCATATTATCATAATAGATAATTCATATCAACATTCATCTTCATAAAGCAGCATATCACATAACAGAGATATGCAGTATCAGCCAATATCAAACATCCAATATCAACCAATTAACCAATATTAATCAATCAATCCATATTAATCAAACATCCAAAACAGAATTGATTATCTCTTAATCAATTGAATTACTATAATCCATCTTCATTAATTATTATTCCAAATAAATTAATCATCTCTAATGATCTTCCCTAATTAATCTTCCCTGGTTAATTATCTTAATTACATTCAAGTAATTTTCCTTAACCATGTTCAGTAATTAAATCTTTAATTACTATCATAATTACAATAATTAATGATCATTCATTGACTTTTATTAATTAACTATAATTAATTGCATTATACCTCAATTAATTACAATAATTAATCACCCTTAAATTAATTACTTATATTAATCAACCTTGATTAATATCATTCATCACATTAATTAATGATTACCTTAATTAATTAAAATAATTAACTAATAATTAATCATTCTATTAATTATAATCATTAATTAACAATTTGTAATTACTTGTCATAATTAATTAACTTTTTAATTAATTACATCAATTTTGATTAATTATTCTAATTAATTAATCTGTAATTACTTCATTAAGTAATTATTATTCAATTACATCAATTAATAATCCTTAATTAATTTCTTATAATTACATTTTAATTAATTACCTTTAGTAATTAATCTTAACTTAATCGCATTCCATTAATTAATCAATCACATTAATTATTTAACTAAAATAATTAAGTAATTAACTCTTAATTACTTACATAAGTAATTATCTTCTAGTTACTTCTATTAATAAATCTTAATTAATCTCTTAATTAATTACTTAACAAATAATTAATTCCATCATTAAATAATTCTCACAATTAATTAACTTCAAATTAATTATATTAATTAATTTCTTAGTTAATAATATCATATGATTATTCATTAATCACTTCCATTTTAATTGCTTCCATAAGTAATTACCTTTTTAATTACATTCAGTTATTAATAATTAATTATTTCATTACTAATTACACTTAATTAATCCGAAATTAAGTGATTACCCAAAATTAAATAAACAATAACTAATTATTTAAAATTAATTAAACAATTAATTAATTAACAACTTATATTTAAATATCCTTAATTAATTAAGAAAACATTTATCTTAATTAATTCTTTACTTAATTACAAATTAAATTAAATTAATTATTCATAAGTTCATAACAATGATAAGTTAACCATATTTATCTTTATAAATACATTATTTCGATTTAAGTCAAATTTTAATAACTTAAACAAATTATCTTATTTGGATTACAAAATCATAATAATAACTTTATTTGAGAATAAGACATTTAAAAATAAAATTTGAAATTTTCAAAACGCATTAAAATATATAACTAAAACTTATTTATTTTCAAAATATATTGAAAACTTTGTTGTTACTTTAAGATTCACTAAAAACTTTGATTAATTCTTTAATTTGAAAACACTTCCTTCAAATTTAAAATTACAAAATTTGGTTAAGTTGATTATTTCCAAAAGAAATCATTTAACAATTTAAATTTTTGAAAATAAATTCAATTAATACTTTAGAAAGTTTGATTAGCTTTATTTTCAAAACAACAAGTTTAAATTTTGTTTTTTTAATAAAACATGATTACGGCTTAATGCTTGATCTTTTTTATTTCAACAACAAGTTGAATTAGCACTTTAATATTACATAGTACAAACTATAACCCACAACCCAAACTCGAGTAAATCACCTAAACTATACGAGCCAGTTCTGAAGCACCCAGTTACCTTCCCTCCACTTCGAGTCGCCCCCTGGAAAAACACGAGAGCTACCCGAGCGAATGCGTCTACCCCAAATCCAATAACGCCCAGACCCAAAACGATGCAGACCCATCCTACTCGTGCACGTGTCTAAGCAACTCCGGCCAGCGACGATCATCTCGACCGTCCACAACCATCATACGATCGCGTGCAAACCCCTTCAAACACTCAGATCCAACAACACATAATCGAATCAAAATTCGAGCATTAGCACGAAAACTGCAGTCTTACTCAACCCAAAAACCCCCAACGCCTCTGATGAACTCGCCCTCGGAAGCTCCGGCAACCCCTCCAAAGCACCGCCGTACCATCACGCTTCCATCCTTCCACTCACGATCGCACTCGATCAACTCCACGGCTTGCAAAATCAACTGACCCATCAATAAGCAAAACAGTCCATAAAACCCTACTTGTCCCAAATCCTATTGATTCAACCATTGGAAAAATTAAATTGTATTTTTCCCTTAATCTACAACCTACAAACAAGCTACGATCAAAATTTTGACTTCAATTTTCACTTTGATCTTCGGAAATTCACAAAAGTTTCCAAAATGAACAAAACTCAAATTCTCTTGATTCATCAAACTAAAAATCATGAAACATGTATTAAAAATCATGATTTTTACTCATTAATTCATTCATGTATTCCAAATCAATAATTAAGATTTTTGATTTTCATGTATAATAGTATTTTACTGTTATTCCTATTTTTTTAAATTATTTGTTCATTCAATATTCCAGAAACTATTTTTCATATTTTCATCATGCCTTAACTCACAACTTTCATTCTAGTATCAAAGTCTAATATGCTATGGATTGGAAGATTTTTTAAATTATCTTAAGAAAACAAATTTTGTAAGTGAAACAGAGAAGAGGGATTTATACAGGCACTAATATTCTCAGACCTTTCATACTTCCAATCATGCATACATAAACAATATTCATATAAACAAATATCCATTGATCACAGTGTTAACCCTGTTCTGCCAACGAGATGAAACTTGGGCCGACTCATCCACTTAAGGTCTTTAACGACTCATTGGATTTACGACTCAAGGGGCTTCAGCAACTTAAGGAAAGGACCGACTCAACTGGTAGCGACTCAATTGGCTGACGAGCTAAGGCTCAAGGCAACTTAGAGGAATGGAACGACTCATGGAGGTTAGCGGTTCATGATACAGGCCGACTCATTGAGCTACCGACTCAACGAAGTTCACGGCTCATACGAGACGACTCAAGGACTGAACCGACTCATCTACTCAAGGACTGGACCGACTCATCTACTCAAGGTTCGTAACGACTCAGTGGACCAACGACTCAACGAATTAATGCCTTAGAAGAGCAGAGTGGTTTAACTAGTTAGTGGTTTATGGGGTAGACCGACTCAGGGTTTCCAACGACTCAGGGTGACTAACGACCTATCATAAGTCGCTGGCGACCTAAGCATACGAGGAACAAGCTCAATGCCATTTCATCTATGCCACTGCTTGCTGACTCGTGGTATGTGAGTCGGTCACGGTTCATTCTGAGTCGGTCACGACTCATGACTTAACAATTCCAGCCCAGAAATTTGCCTATAAATACATGGCCACCCCCAACATTCAAGGGACTTTTGGCTCTTTCGTTTCAAGCGCCGTTACTCTGCCACATTCTGAACTACTTCAACACCTTCAAGGAACTTCACGAAGAAATCAAACATGTCTAACATATGTTCAAAGATTTGGATCGACATTAAAGTTTAGACTACTTGTTCTAAGTCACTTGAAACTCAAAGTGTGTTGTAATCAAAGTGTAACTGCATTGATTTGTAATCAAATTGTCAATAAAGATATTCAAAGTGGACGTAGGCTCTCTCTTGAGCCGAACCACTATAAAATTGCTGTTGTCTACTACTTTTTCACTATTATCTGCTTATAATCTATTCCCGAGTTGTCGGGTGGTGCTTTCACAATCTCACTTCATACACCGGGGTGTTAGCGTTCAAATTTTAGCGTTAACATTTTTGGTGCTTTCACTGAGAAATCGAACTCGGGCAAGTTATCGTCGTTGCTTCACAGAGGATTTGTAGAGAGAATTTCCTTGAAAACCAGAAGTCTATCCGAGATTATGGCTCCTGGAAGGAAAAGTAGATCTGTCAGATCTGGGAATATTCAAGAGGGAACCTCCGCTTCCCCTATATCGAATCAAGCCACTCCAGCTGTCGGAGTTACAAAGGCAAAGCTGGATGCTGCAATCTTAGGGCTGAACCAACAGATAAATGCCCAAAATGCACAATTCGAGGCTCAGAATGCCCAGAATGCCCTAATTCTGAATAGGTTGAACGATTTGCTTGGGGAAAACCGTCAACCGGCAGGTAATGAAAGGAATTTTGCTGGCAACATTCATGATGCTGAAGAAAGAAATGCTCCTGAAAGGGCTGCTAGCCCCTTTGAACAAACACTTCCAGAGGTTGGTGGATCTAGAACTCGACATGATGAGGAGTATCTTTCTGGAATGGTCCGACAAATTATGAAAGAGAGTATGCAGAGGGTTGAAGACGAGAAAGAATGGGGTTTCGCCCCAAGTAAAACTCCATTTACTGAGAAAATCTTAAAGGATGAATTCCCAAGGAAGTTTGTCCCTCCAACCATTCCAGCTTACAAGGGGACAAGTGATCCGAACGAATTCTTATATAAGTATGATTGGCACATGACAGGTGCCAGAGCCTCTGATGAAATAAAGTGCCGATATTTTCCTGTGTACCTCGAAGGTGTAGCTCTGCTTTGGTTCACCAAACTTCCAGTCCGATCTATAGATCAGTTTTCTGACTTAACCTGGAAATTCAAGGAGCAGTTCAGACTATACGCCTCAAAAGCCAAGGATATCATGTCACTATCAAGTTTGGAGCAGAATCTAGGAGAGACTATCAGATCTTTCTTAAACCGCTTTAATATAGCGCTAGCTGAGGTGGACAATGCAGAACCGCGAATGATATTGAATTATCTGATGAAGGGTATTGACAAGTCGAGCGAGTTTGGGAAATGGCTAAACATGAAGGAACCAAATTCCCTTGAAGAGTTCTATAAAAAAGCAGATGAATTCATACGCTTAGAAAGCCGTCCCGTACCGGTAAAGGCAGTGTTGGAAAAAGCCGAAGATAACACTGTTGTTCCACGCAAGAATGAATCTGTAGGGCAAAAAAGGGAAAATAACAATGGGAAGAAGCAGAGTAATCTGAAGAAGCCCCGATCCTTCAAGCCATCAGAATATACTCCTTTATCAGATACGCCGGAATGCATCTACCTTGCCACTAAAGATTCTATTGACTTTCCTAAACCTCCTCCTCTAAGGACCGGGAAAAAGGCTATATAGAGTGGGAAGTTCTACCGCTTCCATAATCAACCCGGTCACGAAACCGACGAATGCCGCCAGTTGAAAAATCTGATTGAAGAGTTGCTAAGGGAAAACAAACTGCAGCAATTTGTGAAAAAGAATAGCAACAATCCTGCTTCATCTAGTCAGGGGCAACAGGCTCCTACTCATCAGCCTAGGACGACTGAGAAGGCTGCAGGGCATGAATCTGGAAGGCCCATTATCAATGTCATTACAGGAGGACCTCACCCAGCGGGCAGAAGCTGGGGTGAGATGGAAAGGTATACCCGAGCTTTAAAGTATGTACCGACAGAGGAAGATGTATTCGTTTTGGAAGATGCTACGCCCTTGAAGCAACAAAGAACTCTTGATGATGATATTGTATTCAAAGCTAGGGATTCTGCAGGTATTGAAGCTCCTACCTTGGACCCCTTAGTCATCTCGGCTGGTATCGGGCCAGCTATTGTCAGAAGAGTTCTCATTGATTGTGGCGCATCCTGCAATATCCTCTTCAAGAAAACATTCGACCAAATGAAGATCCCTATGGCTGATGTGCAAGCGTCATCGCAGAAAATCGCTGGCTTCACTGGGGAGCCAAAACAGCCGGTAGGAACCATTGATTTGTTTGTGGAACTTGGAGAAGGAGAGAGAAAAATGGTCCGCAAGCAAACTTTTGTGATTGTCGACGAATTTTCTGCTTACAATGCTTTCCTTGGTCGTCCAACTCTGGCAGCGTTCAAAGCTGTTCTTGCCCCGTGGTGCCTCACTATTAAATTCCCTACAGACAATGTAGTGGGAGTTATAAAAGGGGATCAAAATGCTGGACGAGAGTGTTATCTGACAGAGCTACGAGAAACCAGAAAAAGAGAAATGGGAAAGAATACGGCAGCCCCAGTCCGCATCAAAGAACCAGCCTTGTAGCAATTACAGGGCGGACCCTGCACTGGCGAGCACAGCGGAGCAAGGAAAGAGATGGACCCTAGAAAAGTCGGTGCAGGAGAAAATAGAGTGGTACCAGTGGAAACGACAATACCAATACCTGTTGACCCAAAGGACCCAAACAAGGTGTTGAATGTGGGTTCACAACTTAATGTGTCAATTCAGAATATCTTAATATCTTTTTTAAAGGCAAATCTGGATGTTTTTGCTTGGACTCATGCCGATATGTGCGGAATATCCCCAGAAGTTGCAGTGCATGCTCTAAATATTGATACAAAATTTACACCTGTGAAACAGAAACGGAGAACTCAAGGTCCAGAAAGGTCGGCGGCATTAAAAGAAGAAGTTGATCGGCTCATGGGGAATAATTTTATCAAATAATCTACCTATCCGAATTGGGTTTCAAATCCAGTGCTGGTTAAGAAAGCCAACGGAAAATGGAGAGTATGCATCGATTTTTCAGATCTAAACAAGGCCTGCCCCAAAGACTGCTTCCCATTACCCAGAATCGACCAATTGGTAGACGGAACAGCGGGACACGAATTGTTATCTTTTATGGATGCTTACTCCGGATATAAGCAGATCATGAGGCATGAGCCAGATCAGGAGGATACGAGCTTTATCACCGACACTGGTCTTTACTACTACAAAGTTATGCCCTTCGGGTTGAAGAATGCAGGGGCAACATACCAAAGACTCATTAATGCTATGTTCAAACCGCAACTGGGCAAGACTATGTAAGTCTACGTCGATGACATGTTAGTAAAGTCTAAGAAAGCAGTGGATCACATAGAACACTTAGCAGACATGTTCGCAGTCCTCCGGAAATACAGAATGAAGCTCAATCCTTTAAAATGTTCATTTGGAGTGGAATCCGGCAAGTTTTTAGGTTTCATCGTGAGCGCTAGGGGCATTGAGGCCAGTCCAGCTCAAATTACTGCATTGAAAGAAGTCAAAGCTCCTAGAACAAAGAAGGAATTGCAAAGTCTCAATGGAAAATTCGCCACCTTGAGTCGGTTCATTTCCAAGGCCACAGATAAATGCATCCCATTCTTTGACGCCCTAAAGAAAGGAAAGAAAAACTTCGATTGGACTCCCGAATTCCAAAAAGCTTTTGATGAAATGATTCGCCATAAGGAAACACCTCCAATACTTTCTAGGCCTGGCGATGGCGAGGATCTTCTTATATACTTGGCAGTATCATCTCATGCTTTAAGTGCAGCGCTGATACGAGAAGACAAAAGGATTCAACATCCAGTTTACTATATCAGCAAAAGACTCACTGGGGCAGAGATGAATTACTCTAAGTTGGAAAAACTCGCCTATCGCCTACTAATTGCATCTAGAAAGTTGAGGCAATATTTTCAAGCTCATCCTATCAGAGTCCTCACTGATCAACCTTTAAAGCAAGTCCTGTTTCGCCCTGAGACTTCGGGTCGTCCTCTAAAGTGGAATATTGAACTCAGTCAGTATGACATCACTTATCATCCCCGAAAAGCAATCAATGGACTAGCTTTAGCGGATTTCATCGCAGAATTCACAGATAGGGGTAATAGTGAGGAGGAAACGGACGACGATTCCACAATCCAATGGAAGTTATATGTTGATGGTGCGAGAAACGACTACTGTTCTGGAGCCGGAGTTGTACTTGAGACCCCTGAAGGCCGATCATTATGCTATGCGCTAAGATTGGAATTTCCTTCAACAAACAATGAAGCAGAATACGAAGCCCTTATCGCTGGCTTAAGGATTGCTAAAGAATTAAACATCCGAGCGTTACAGATATTCAGTGATTCTCAGCTTATTGTATGCCAGGTCAAAAAGGAATTCCAAGCAAAAGGGGGGAATCTGCCCGCCTACTTGTCAAAGGCTTGGGAACTCCTGGGTGATTTCGATCATTACATGATAAGTCACATTCCTCGAGAAGAAAACATGAAAGCAGATTCTCTCGCAAAGTATTCAAGCACAGGCGAAGCTCAATTTCTGGGGTTAACTCCGGTGGAGGTCCTGTCGACTCCTAGCATTGATGAGATGGACATTGATTGGATCATGAGCATGTCTCAAGAGCAAGAATCATGGATGACTCCGATAACAGAATATCTGCTCAATGGATCCTTACCAGGGAACTCAAAAGAACGACAAAAGCTACTGAGAAAAGCCTCTCGATATATAATCCAGGATGGCTGATTATACAGACCGGGATTCTCAATGCCATTACTTCGGTGTGTATCCAGGGAAGAGTCCAAAGCAATCCTAGCGGAGGTACACGGAGGAGAATGTGGTGATCATTCAGGTGGCCAAACATTAGCAAAGAAAATTCTCCGATACGGATATTTTTGGCCAGAAATTAATCGAGATGCAGCAGAGTATTCCCGAAAATGTGACAGATGCCAAAGATTCGCCAAAATTCCTAGAGCTCCTTCCACTGAACTCACACAGTTGGTCAGTCCATGGCCGTTTGCAATATGGGGGATAGACCTTGTAGGACCGTTACCAACTGCCAAATCTGGAATTAAATATGCCATTGTTGCTGTAGATTATTTTACTAAGTGGGCAGAAGCTGAACCACTGGCCACTATCACCTCAAAGAAGATGATAAGTTTTGTGACTAAAAACAACATTTGCAGATACGGTGTACCTCAAAAAATAATTACAGACAATGGTACTCAGTTTGAAAGTGAAGAATTCGAAGATTTTTGCAAGCGATTCAAAATCCGAAAAAGCTTCTCAGCAGTGGCTCATCCGCCGGCAAACGGGCAAGTGGAAGCCGTGAATAAAATTATTAAGTCAACCATCAAAAAGCAACTTGAAAGAGCAAAAGGTGGTTGGGTCGATAAGCTACCACTGGCACTATGGGCATACAAAACCACTCACAAAACTGCGACTGGGCACACCCCGTTTTCATTAGCATACGGGTCAGAGGCAATGATTCCGGTAGAAATAGAGGTCCCTTCACATAGAAGAATCCATTTCAATCAAGCAGAAAACGAAAAGCTACAGCTTGAAGCGCTAGATCTACTTGATGAAAAAAGAGATGAGGCTAATCTCAGAATTGCAGCTCATCAGCAAAGGATAGCCAGACATTTCAATTCCAAAGTTCTCCAACGCAGCTTTGAGATTGGAGACCTAGTCCTGAAGAGAATTATGACAGCGACAGGTGTGTTTGGGCCAAATTGGGAAGGACCATATGTCATAGGTCAGAAGCTTCTTGACGGCACATTCAAACTCCTTACTGTTGAAGGAGATCAAATTCCAAGGGCATGGAACAGCAATCATTTGCGTCCATACTTTACTTGAAAATTTTGTTGAAATATTGTAAAAAGAATTATGAATGTATGATTCTTGTAATTGAAGGCAATTTTAAAACTGATGCAAGTAAATAATGAAAAAATATAATGTGGATGTAGGCCCAATTTCCTGGCCGAACCACTATAAATCTTGTGTTCCTTATTATTATTACATGTTTGCTTTATTTTCGATATAAAAAGTACATAGAATGTATTGCTGAAATGTCGATTTAAATTTTTGCAGACAATGGAAGTGAAACTTGCACATAATAAGACCAAGTGATTCTCGCCAAATTTCAAGTCACAAGAGCTCCGAATTCAAATCCTAGATAGGAAATACTTCAATTGAACGGCTTATGATTTCGATAGAAATGGGCCTTTGCTAATAAATTGAGATCGTTTGAACAAGTAAACATCCAATTAAGAAGCTGGTGCTCGTTCTCACGAACTTGCCTGACAATGAAGTACACTTCCTTGGATTAAACAAGTTACTTGTAAAAAAAAAAAAAATAGGATCGCTGAAAAGGCATAAGCAAGTGGACAAGGGAACAACCAAAGCCATCATCGGCAGCACAAGTCCTCTTCGGAGGCACAACTCTTCGGAGGATAAAGACCTCTAATGGGTCATACGCCACAAAAAAGAAAGTTCTCCACTCAACAAAAAAGATTGGAGGAGTCATGACCCTCCAACCATGAGAGAGTAACTTCCAGGCGATGAAAACCCTCTCTGAGGCACATTTCACCAGGAGTTGAAGTGTAACAACCGCTCTTCGGAATTTCACTTCACCAGAGTTGAAATGCAAACAAAATAAAATCCCTCTTCGGAGGCCCATTTCACCAGGAGTTGAAGTGTTACGACCGCTCTTCGGAATTTTACTTCACTAGAGTTGAAATGCAAACAAAATAAAAGCCCTCTTCGGAGGCCCATTTCACCAGGAGTTGAAGTGTTACGACCGCTCTTCGGAATTTCACTTCACCAGAGTTGAAATGCAAACAAAATAAAGACCTTTCTGGAAGTCCACGTTTCACCGAGATTGTAATAAAACTTCCAAGTGTTGAAACGTGAAAAGGCTTTCTTCGAAGGCACAACTCTTTGGAGGTACACGTTTCACCAAGATTGAAATAAAACTTCCAAGTGTTGAAACGTGAAAAATCCCTCCTCAGAGGTACAACCCCCTCCCGGGGACACAATCAAAAAAAAAGAAAAGAGAGAGACTTCTTCGGAAGCCCACGTTTCACCGAGATTGAAATAAAACTTCCAAGTGTTGAAACGTGAGAAGGCTTTCTTCGAAGGCACAACTCTTTGGAGGTACACGTTTCACCAAGATTGAAATAAAACTTCCAAGTGTTGAAACGTGAAAAATCCCTCCTTAGAGGTACAACCCCCTCCCAGGGACACAATCAAAAAAAAAAAAAGAGACTTCTTCGGAAGCCCACGTTTCACCGAGATTGAAATAAAACTTCCATGTGTTGAAACGTGAAAAGGCTTTCTTCGAAGGCATAACTCTTTGGAGGTACACGTTTCACCAAGAATGAAATAAAACTTCCAAGTGTTGAAACGTGAAAAATCCCTCCTCAGAGGTACAACCCCCTCCCGGGGACACAATCAAAAAGAAAGACTTCTTCGGAAGCCCACGTTTCACCAAGATTGAAATAAAACTTCCAAGTGTTGAAACGTGAAAAGGCTTTCTTCGAAGGCACAACTCTTTGGAGGTACACGTTTCACCAAGATTGAAATAAAACTTCCAAGTGTTGAAACGTGAAAAATCCCTCCTCAGAAGCACAAATTTCTATTTCAAAAAAAAAAATACATCCTCATCAAGGGCATACTTTAACTTTCAAAGGAAGAGTGATTTACCTATTCCAGAAAATAACCTTCCTAAAAAAAAAAAAAAAAAAAAAAAAAAGAGGGGAAGAAAGTCAAAGTACTCTTCAGAGGCCTGCTTTACCACATAGAAGAATTCACTTGGCAAAATGCGTACTTAAGCAAAAGAAAAAAGTGATTTCTTCGAAGGACAAAGCGTAAAAACTTATATGAAGGAAGTTGTACTCTACGAAAAATTTCTTCAAGAATGAAATAATTATTCTTCAGAAAATAAGAGTGCGAGTCCCCTCAAAGTATAAAATATTGCAGCAAGCTTATGGTATGGGGGCAACATGGTATAGTTACATACAAAATGGTATAGCTATATCGGTAAAATACGCTCAAGCAACATACCATAAGTTCACCGCAATATCATATAAATAAACTTGTGCAAAAATGAATAATAAATGCATTCTCAAATTCAAACAAAAGTCTGTACAAATAAAGGATCATTTTATTCAATTGCAGATACAGGTTTCAAAATAAAAAAAAGCAGGGGCTGGTGCCTGCACAACATCCGACCATTACACAAAAAAGGAATCAAAAAGCCCGAAGCCCGACTCTTCACTTCTTCTTACCACCTTTGGACCCTTTGCCTGGCCGAATGATTAGTTTTTCAGGTCTATCTATAGGCATAAGGGAAGAAGGAGGGGGAGGTGCAACCGGTGCAACTTCCGGTTCCTCTTCAGTAGTGTTGATTTTCTTCCCCCTCCTCTTCGATGTTCCGTGCTTCTTTCTTCTCTTCGAAGAAGACTCACTCCCTGGAGTAACAAGAGCGGACAAAACTACGTCATCGGAAGGAGTCCGCTCCGGAGAGATCTCGCCTCCTTCAAGTCCCTCGTCTTTCCGCTCTTGCGAAGCGATAGGGTCATCCAAGCCATGAAGAGCCTCAATCTGCTCCTCTTGTGACCCGGGCTGTGAAGCAGAAGGAGGAGTCACCTGAAGAGACGGAGGAGGGATAACCGGAGGAGGTGAAATCTGCACAGCACTCGGTGTTTCAACTGCAGAAGAAGAGAAATTAAAAATATTAGTATCTCCCCAAAAGAAAGGAGATATGGGTTCGTCGAGATTCAAGAAGTAATCGAGAAGCTCATCAAACTTTTGAGGAGCAAGCAGGCAATTCACCTGAATCGGACCAATGTCAAAATTACCTGAAGATGTTTTCTTCGTTAGTTCAATCTCATAATTTTGAGCCCCGATATCTTCCAAAGCCTCATCATCAGTAGGGGTAATTACCCCGGTTCTTGTAGGAGGCAGCGAATGTGCACTGGAACTTGTAACGTCAACTTCGGAAGAAACTAAAGGACGTTCAGAAGTGGTAGGTGGTACTTCTTTTTCAGAACGTTCCTCTTCCGCCATTCCGGCCCGTACTCTGGCGAGTTGCTCTTTTCCCTTGGCAAGAGCGGCGCGGGCATCATCATCGAGATAATGCTCTTCAAGAGCTGTCTCAGCGTAGCCAGCACCTTTACCACCTAGCATATCGAGTGCTGCCTCCCAAACTTCAGCTAGTGTAATTTCATACTTAGGGCCTAGAAAGGCAAGGTTGCCACGCCCCCAAAATGCTGTGTAGATAAAAATCAAATAATGTGGAGCTAATGTCAGCTTTGGTTGCTTGATGGGCCTCTTCGGCCGCGAGTTTACCAGCAACAGCCTCGTCACGCTCCTTTTCGGCCATAGCAAGTCGAGCTTTTAACATCTCTATCTCCAAGCTTTGAGAGCCGGTCTGTTCTCGCAGCTGTAAAGTTTCAGCGCGATATTCTTCTATGACCTTCTCCTGGTGTGTAAGCTTATCTTCGACTACCCTTTGACTAGCATGCGCATCTCGTACTTGTTGCTGAAGCATGCTCTCCTTTTGAGAATGGAAAGTAGATGAAGTAGCTAACTCTTCCTTAAGCTTTTCTACTTCCGCTTCCAGCTTTTCATTATAGGAAGCAATACTTCTCATTTCGGCGCCATGCTATTCGAGAGTCTTTTGCCACTCAGCCTTATCGTTCTCCATTGTGGGCATAGCCTCGAGATTGGCTCGGTTAACCCTCTGAAGCTCGTCGACAAGTTTTTGCCAGTTCGACATTCTTTCAATATCGGTCCTGACAGCGTCAAGATTTCGTAGCATAGCCGATTTGTCAAGAGGAACAAAGTCGAGATCAAATCGAACCCCTCTCAGGCACCACTGAGGGAATCGACTTTGAAGAGTGGGAGGACCTTGCCCAACTTGGTATGCGGGCCGGTTGATGATTGTTTGAATGTCGGAACGAACGGGGGCAGGAGATTCAGTAGGAACATTTTGAGAAACTGTCGGCATTGTTTCTTCAGTAAGTTTAGCCCGCTTGCTAGAAGAATCGTCCATGTGACCTTTACCACTCTCATCGTGAGTCTTTCTTTTTTGGGTATCATCATCTCTGAGGGGAGGGTCATGTCTTTCTTGTTCTCTTCGGTGACGTTCTTCATATGCTCGTCTCTCGTCTGCTTTCCTGATGGCCCTCTCTTCATCCGATTCTCTGTAAGAGGGGAGGTGACGCCTATAATCATATTGGCTACGCCTCCCGTAGCGCTGGAAATCATCATAGTATGAACTGCTGCGCCCCATTGGAGAATCTGGAATAAAAATAATAATCTTTAGAAATCTTTAAAGTATAAGAAGATGAATGCGTAGAAGTGCTGAAAAATCCTAAGTGTTGTGTAACGTGTAAACTACACGCATCAAGTTACATACCACTTTGTGGAGTAGAGGTAGTGATAACTTGAGTGGAAGGAGTTGACATTTGTTGTAGAGAAGATGTCGCCTCAATTACAGAAGGGATAGTTTTGGAAACATCATCATTGAAAAGTTCTTGAGAAGTCACAATTAAATCACTCAACCCCTCGAAAACATCATCACCATCATGTTTTTTGGGACTGGCTTTCTCAACTCCTTCGTCAGCAGATCTTCCGAAAGATCGTGGAGTTTCTTCCTCTTCGATAACTGGGGCAAGTGCAGACTTGTCAGACGGCCCCGCAACGTCCTTCGGAATTGAACACTTCACTAGTGGAGTTTCTATAGAGGTTCCTCCCTGCATGTGCTCTTTAGTAGAGACCGGGGCATCAGGGGTTTCCGCCGGAGAATCGGGAATTTCAGTTGGGACTTCACGAAGCTGAGTGAAGCGAGAGGAATGAAGAAGCCTATATTGATGTAGCTATCCATCATTTAACAAAAACTTTATACTCCTCTCTTCTGCCGCCACGGCGTTCAATCTCTCAAAAATTTGTTTATAGCATGGATCTCTAGAGGGAGGAGGAAGCGCTAAAACAGGAAAAAACAAAGAAGCCAAGTTAGCATTTAGCAACTCAGATTTCGAAAAGCCCAAGAATGGAGAAATAAAAATAGGAAAATCTTACTTCCTACTCTCCAGATGGCATAAAACCCTGGAGGGCAACGAACAAAGAAATACTGATTTAGAAATCCATGAACGCTTTCAGGAAGATCGGTGATGAGTTTGCGGTTTCGAGCACTCCTTATAACTACGATAGAGGGGTGATCTTTAATTTTTGTGAATGAGTAGAAGTAGCAGATTTCCTCAAAGCTCGGTAATCGACTCAGAACTCTACTAAACAGCACACATAACCCCATCAGAATGGCATGGCCATTGGGGTGCAATTGGAATGGAGAGATAGATAATCGAAGCAGGAACTGCTGAAGGAAGTCATTAAAAGGTGGTATGGCACCGCTCAAGCACATTTGGCGATTGACAGCAATGAAGCCAGAAGGGGGCCTATCTGCAGTATCATTTGGCCCCGGCAGTAAGGCATCAGCTTCGGCAATACCAAACTGGATGAGCAATTGGTTAAACACCCGCTGATTCAGAGTTGTGGGAGTTCTCTCCGGAGGGTTATCCAACAGGTTGGCTACTGGGAAGACATCTTCAGCCTGGCCCATCGGTTCTTCTTGTTGAGATGTCATTCTACACAAGCAACTGGATGTTCAAATGAGAAGGTGCACGTTTCCTAAAAGTGTGAAGTGTTATGTAGAACTAATGAAAATAACAAGTAAATATAACTGGAATTAAACTGGTTGACGATTGATCGACTATGGTAATTTCAGAACTTGTTAATTTAAAGTTCAAGCATAATATTAGTGCAGGCCGGTCAGTTTCAATTGACTATTTCAGTGTTGCTTTAATATTCTACTTGAAATCGATAGCACTTCGTTCACACGATTTGTTTAAGTTAATTATCTGTTATTAACTAATCTGTCATTTGATATGGGCAGTCAATGACAGTATATTCGTCCCAGTTTCCTGTGAATGTTGTATTGAACAGATTGTTAGCCTGCAAGTCAAAATAACCTGTGAATGAATGCAATAAAATTCAACAGTTCAAAGTTTATGCAATGGTTCAAAGTTCGAGCAGAATTCACGCAAGTCCTAACTCGTCAACGGCTCAAAAATTTTGAGTCGGCAGTGCCCTAAGTCGTAAGTCGTATAAAAAGGGAGAAGCTCTGGTTCAACTCAAGGCTTAGGCCGTAAGTCATAAGTCGTAAGTCGTGAGTCGTAAGTCGTATCTCGGCCATGACTCAAGGCTTAGGCCGTGGAGCATGTGGGTCGGATCATGGTTGTTGGATCATACAAAAATGACCGAGTCGTACCTAAGGCAGTATTCGAATCAATCTGACCAACTAATCACCTAACTCCTAACCAGGTTACCTTCTAACCCATAAACCATTTCACTCCTAACTCCTAACCCGTTAATCTTCCAACTTTTAACCCATTAACCCAATAAGCTCTCAATCAACAATCTTAGCTCTGTCGCACCGCTAAACCGCCTCGAATCGTAAACCATCAGAACAAATAACCCTAAGTCCATTGATGACCAGAGCAACCAAATTCGCAGGGCTCAAAGGGGCAAATCGAAGATGGAGATGGGGCGCATAAGCTAGGGATAATCGAAAATCATAAGGAGAGCGAGATCGCTTACGCAATATGATGATAGGGATGATCGATGGAGAATTTGGTCGAAATCGCTTTTGAAAGCTTGAATGTGCGTTAATGGCAGACACGGTTTAAAGGTTAGGGAATGAGAAGAAAAGGTGAACGACTCAGGTTTTTATAACGTTGGGCAGTAGAGTTTGAGTCGGCACACGAGTTAAGATAAGTCGAAGCACACGACCTACGACTTAGGCGTGTACTTCGAGGGGCAAATGTTAACCCTGTTCTGCCAACGAGATGAAACTTGGGCCGACTCATCTACTTAAGGTCTTTAACGACTCATTGGATTTACGACTCAAGGGGCTTCAGCAACTTAAGGAAAGGACCGACTCAACCGGTAGCGACTCAATTGGCTGACGAGCTAAGGCTCAAGGCAACTTAGAGGAATGGAACGACTCATGGAGGTTAGCGGTTCATGATACAGGCCGACTCATTGAGTTACCGACTCAACGAAGTTCACGGCTCATACGAGACGACTCAAGGACTGAACCGACTCATCTACTCAAGGACTGGACCGACTCATCTACTCAAGGTTCGTAACGACTCAGTGGACCAACGACTCAACGAGTTAATGCCTTAGAAGAGCAGAGTGGTTTAACTAGTTAGTGGTTTATGGGGTAGACCGACTCAGGGTTTCCAACTACTCAGGGTGACTAACGACCTATCATAAGTCGCTGGCAACCTAAGCATACGAGGAACAAGCTCAATGCCATTTCATCTGTGCCACTGCTTGCTGACTCGTGGTATGTGAGTCGGTCACGGTTCATTCTGAGTCGGTCATGACTCATGACTTAACAATTCCAGCCCAGAAATTTGCCTATAAATACATGGCCACCCCCAACATTCAAGGGACTTTTGGCTCATTCGTTTCAAGCGCCGTTACTCTGCCGCATTCTGAACTACTTTAACACCTTCAAGGAACTTCACGAAGAAATCAAACATGTCTAACATATGTTCAAAGATTTGGATCGACATTAAAGTTTAGACTACTTGTTCTAAGTCACTTGAAACTCAAAGTGTGTTGTAATCAAAGTGTAACTGCATTGATTTGTAATCAAATTGTCAATAAAGATATTCAAAGTGGACGTAGGCTCTCTCTTGAGCAGAACCACTATAAAATTGCTGTTGTCTACTACTTTTTCACTATTATCTGCTTATAATCTGTTCCCGAGTTGCCGGGTGGTGCTTTCACAATCTCACTTCATACACCGGGGTATTAGCGTTCAAATTTTAGCGTTAACACACAGCATAATTCTTCACATGCATCCAAATTTAGCCACAGATATTTTTAGATCTGTTTTTAAAATTATTTACTCACATATATATTATAAGCAGAGCAGTTTTCAGTTATTCCAGGTTTTTGATATGCTGATGAAAAATCCATTTGCATGTTATCAATTTGTTGTTCTAAAGGTTGAACTCCATTTGCATTTGCAGATTGAAAGATTGCAGATTGAGGTTTACAGATTGGCAATTTACAGGTTTTGATTTTGCAGATTGATCTTTATTTGAATTCAAGCTTTATTTTATTTTTAATTCAAGAAGGAAGAAAATAATTTAAGAAGAAGAAAGAATGTTTGGAAAAAAATAAAAGAGAAACAAATTTCTCATGTTCAAATTTTCAAATAAATGAAAATGAAAGCCATTTGTCACATATAATACTTAATAACCTTACCAATGTCATCAACATGTGTTAATATGTTTACAAATATTTTCTTAAGTGTTTTTAAATTAGTTTTTACTTAGTTTAAATGCAAATATAAACTTAATTTCTTAAGTTACTAAATGAATAAATGTTTACATAAGTATTTATAAATTTACTTTAAAAAGAAATTATTCTAAAACTAATAAATACAAATATAAGTATACATCTTATACATGTTATTAAAAATCTTGAACTTTTATTTTTGTACACTTATAACCATTTTAAAATTAAACATTTTAAAAAGAAAACAAAATAAAACTTTGATTAAATCCTTTATAAACTATTATATTTTAAAAACAAATAATTATCTTATATTTTGAAAACAAATGAATTAATCTTTAAATTAATTTTTGAAACCATTGATTCTAAAACAAAGCTTCAATCTACAATATTCATACATTATAAATTATCAATTGATTAAATTAAATTTCAAAATAACTCAAATTATAACATATACAATCATATATAGTACAATTTGAAAATTCATCTTTAAATTTAAAACAAAAGATCTTCTATTCACAATATATCAAATGTATATATTATAAACAGAATAAAATTTCATTAACTTTGAAAAATAAACCTTATCCATTTTAAATTGTTAAAAAGATATGGATCACAATTATCAGATTAAATATTTATTAACCTTAAAAAAGAATAAATTTATCAGTTTAAATTAAAATCATAAAGAAAAATTATCAAACCGGTTAAATTATTTATACAGATTATTAAATTGATATTGCCCAAAATTCCGGGTCGTTACAATCCTCCCCCCTTAAAAGAATTTCGTCCTCGAAATTTAACAGCAAAGGTAATTTAATAACCCAGCAAAGATTTCAATTTCAAACAGCAAAGCATACCTAACAACCAGTAACTAACAACCATAGCAACCAATCAAACAAACAATCCTAACCAATTATTCTGACATAAATCAGAATAAATTTCTAATACTATCTCGAGTTTCCCAAGTATAAATCACCGGGAGACTTGCTCTACAAAAGCCAACAAACTAACTACGCTACCAAAATCCAAAGCTCCTCTCATATCCAGGTCCATCAATCTGAAAAGAACATCAGATTATACCCAAGTCTAGCTTAACTTCCAAATCCAACTGAACTACAGATTCAACAACCAACGATGAATCATACGTACTCCCTCAGAGACACGTGTTACAAAATGAATTCCAGCTATCCAAACTGGAAATTCAATCTTATCCTATCAAGACACAGATAAGAAATCTCAAATGCCACAGCCTTAACCATCCAATCTTATCCAATTATTGTTCTCTTAACAGGAGAAATCTTAACAACATTGAAGTCTCCAACTTCGAATTCCGAACTCCTTATCTCATATCTGTAACTCAACAGACAATCCTGGGCCGCCAAACTTCTTCCGATCAGCTCGATCTATGCTGATAATCCTAGAAACAACTAGACCAAAGAAAAGAGTTTCTGGATCCTATCTAACAGAAAAGTCTTCCAAAATCCGTCGAAATCTAGAACACAAGCTCTACTACTCAAGCAATAGCAAACAGAACTTGCTTCCTTCCTTGCACAGCTGCTACCCCGCTTCCGCTGCACAACTCTGATTCTGAAATAAGTGAGAATACTGTTGATGAAAACAAATACAAACTTATCCAATATATCCGGGAAAACTTTGTTCATCAAATCCACAAAAATCTGAGTGACTCATCTGAGTCAGTCACACATCCTTATAGCAGAAATCCAAACTCAAAACAAGATCTGACCAAATCCAAATCCAAAAATATTCTAAGCTGCTACACCAACTCTTCCAACTCCAAGAACCATCCAACTATCAGGCTAACTACCAAAATTACTTTTGGAACCAAAACAATATGGAACTCAACTTCCAGATGCAGACAAATTTCTGATTACCTCAGTAGCTCCTATTTCCCATGAGAACCCTCAGCCTCAAACAAAAGATAGCTTAAGAAAATTCCCAAACTAATCGCAAGTCACTTTTGCGATCCAACCTAATTCGGATTCCAAATAAACTGTCTTCTCTTTACCAATTTGAACAGCCTAAAGCTTTTCCAAACAAAGGTTAACCTTTCAAGGAACATTCACCGACTGCCCGGCTGCTGATAGAAGAACCACCAAGATTCCCGAACCATCGGAGAAACAAGCCACACAGCTGCTTCCAAATTATACCTCGATGATACTGCGAAGCTAAAAGACCTTCTTTTCAGCACATCGAACACTTCGAATTGCACTACTTCCACAGATAACCAAAGACTTCCAATCCTAAGGCTTCTCAACTCCAAAACCATCAACAAACCACACAATTGACTTCCGAGATGGCATACAACCTCTCAAAAATCTCAGACTCCAAACCAAGCATCCATATCTCGCTTTCCTTAGGGAATAACAATGACACCATACCTGAAGAGAAACAACTCACAGACCTTAGTCTCATATCCCAAAACAACCAACCTCCTTGCTAAAGATCCAGACAACTTATACACAGATGAATCATCTCGGCGGCAGGTAAAACTGCTCCTCAACTACTACTAAAACTGCTTCAAGAGAAAACATCTTCTGAAAATATCCATGGATACTGCATCTCATCATGCAGTTATCAAGATATCAATACTTACTTCTGCACTTCAAACAAATCCAAAATTACACTTCAAAGGTAAACTCCGAATCTTTTAAAAGATTTCCTTCGGATATCAAAGAAATCCTTATTCCAAACTACCAATCTTACTCGAGACAGTACTAGGTCTAAAGTCTCAACAAAAACTTCCAACCTCAACATATGGACCTCTCCATCAGTGGTAGTCGTGTTACACACACACACCACTGCTCCATCTACCTCTAAAACTTATGTTGGAAAATCCGAACAGATAACCCAACAAATCTGGTAGATACAGATATATATATAGTTATATATAAAAATACAAGCACGCTCTCTCATGAAAGACACCACTCCAGAGCCTAGGTATTCACTCAACCTAATGCTCTGATACCAAATGAGACGACCCGACTTCCTATCTCCAGGAAATCGCACCATCTTGAAGAAAGAAAGGGATAGAAGAAGAAAAGAAAGAGAAAGAAGAAATAGAACAACATCAGAGAACTCATAGCGGAACGAATAAAATATAATATATCACATAAATATTACATAGTATCTTATTACATCAGAGTACGTAGACATTTATAAACTTCTGTCTAACTACAATTCAAGTACATAAGAAACAGATACCAAACAAACACAGCGGATTCAATATATATCTACACGTCGAAGCCTCCTGCTCCATATCTCCTCCAGAATTCGTCAAGCTAACCTGATCCACTTGACTACTCCTACATAATATGAGTACCCAAGAGTTTAATAAAATAGAAAATAAACACTCGGGTCAGACAGGAGTCTGGTGTGAGTAAACGGGTTAAAATTGCTTAACTTTTTAAAAACCTTTGAAAGAAAAGGTATCACGTAAGACTTCCCACACATATGGAAAAGTTTTTACCTTACACTAACCAAAACATTTGATAGGAAATCCAGTGATATTATAATAGTGTCTAGGGTTTTCAAAATAATATACAAAAATAGCTGGAATGCTTACATCTCACGTTCCAACATAGTTGGGCACAATCAAAACCGTACAAGCACTTATTGGATTTTGGATTCCATCAATGGCAGGGCTACTGGGGTACCACCAGTCACAGCACGTGGCCTAGATCACAGTACTGAGGAGTACGCCCGCTTCCTTGTAATACAAGGCCGGAACCATTCCCTACTGAACAATCCCGAACAAAACCACCTCGTAGTTGGCGCGACCAACCACACACTAAGCCGAAATATAAAGGGACCTCTAGACAGGGGTAAATCTCACTCTCAAGTAGGGGCTACCCACGAAGCCTTGCTGCACCTCCCCTGTTTTTGCCATTCCCGATTGATGAGGCTTGAGGCTATGATTACCTTTATAGAACACATCTATCTTAGAATGCTCATCGTCCACCTGACGATGTTTTGAATACATTCAATCCATACAAGTTCGTTCCGGGTTCAAACGAAACCGAAGGCACTATCACGCTGCACTCATTATTGGAACCACCCTCAGAGTCAACGACCATAGTCCTTGCACTCTAAATCACCATCTCGAACCTATAAGTACTATTCCGTCAAACTCATTACGGAATCACCCACATAGTTATACTGACGTATAGCCCTTACACCTCGAGTCTTCACTTTCTCCAATTGGATTCACGACCTAACGTTTAATTGGAATCGATGTGGTTTTCGGATTCCAAATATGGAAACCCGATCTCGGTCTCACCGAAACCAAACACCATTCTAATGTCCAAGTTGTACTTAAGGGTTTAAACACTTTAAACTTATATTCAGGATGATATATAAACAGATAGATGAATCATATTATCACAATAGATAATTCATATCAACATTCATCTCCACAAAGCAGCATATCACATAACAGAGATATCCAGTATCAGCCAATATCAAATATCCAATATCAACCAATTAACCAATATTAATCAATCAATCCATATTAATCAAACATCAAAAACAGAATTGATTATCCCTTAATCAATTGAATTACTATAATCTTTCTTGATTAATTATATCCCAAATAAATTAATCATCTCTAATGATCTTCCCTAATTAATCTTCCTTGGTTAATTATCTTAATTACATTCAAGTAATTGTCCTTAACCATATTCAGTAATTAAATCTTTAATTACTATCATTAATTACAATAAGTCATAATCATTCATTTACTTTTATTAATTAACTATAATTAATTGTGTTATACCTCAATTAATTACAATAATTAATCACCCTAAAATTAATTACTTATATTAATCAACCTTGATTAATATCACTAATTACATTAATTAATGATCCTTATTAACTAATGATTACCTTAATTGATTAAAATAATTAACTTATAATTAATCATTCTATTAATTATAATCAGTAATTAGCAATTTGTAATTACTTATCTTAATTAATTAACTTTTTAATTAATTACATCAATCTTTGATTAATTATTCTAATTAATTAATCTGTAATTACTTCATTAAGTAATTATTATTCCATTACATCAATTAATAATCCTTAATTAATTTCTTAATTAATTGCATTTTAATTAATTACCTTTAGTAATTAATCTTAAATTAATCACATTCCATTAATTAATCAATCACATTAATTAATCAATCACATTAATTATTTAACTAAAATAATTAAGTAATTAACTCTTAATTACTTACATAAGTAATTATCTTCTAGTTACTTCCACTAATAAATCTTAATTAATCTCTTAATTAATTACTTAACAAATAATTAATTCCATCATTAAATAATTCTTAATTCATTAATAAATGAATCATTCCATAATTAATTAACTTCAAATTAATTATATTAATTAATTTCTTAGTTAATAAGATCATGTGATTATTCATTAATCACTTCCATTTTAATTACTTCCATAAATAATTACCTTCTTAATTACATTTAGTTATTAACAATTAATTATTTCATTAGTAATTACACTTAATTAATCCAAAATTAAGTGACTACCTAAAATTAAATAAACAATTAACTAATTATTTAAAATTAATTAAACAATTAATTAATTAACAACTTATATTTAAAAATCCTTAATTAATTTATAAAACATTTATCTTAATTAATTCTTTACTTAATTACAAATCATATTAAATTAAGAATTCATAAGTTCATAACAAAGATAAGTTAACCATATTTATCTTTATAAATACATTATTTGAATTTAAATCAAATTTTAATAACTTAAACAAATTATCTTATTTGGATTACAAAATCATAATAATAACTTTATTTGAAAATAAGACATTTAGAAATAAAATTTGAAATTTTCAAAACACATTAAAATATATAATTAAAACTTATTTATTTTCAAAATAAATTGAAAACTTTGTTGTTACTTTAAGATTCACTTAAAACTTTGATTAATTCTTTAATTTGAAAACACTTCCTTCAAATTTAAAATTATAAAATTTGGTTAAGTTGATTATTTCGAAAAGAAATCATTTAACAATTTAAATTTTTGAAAATAAATTCAATTAATACTTTATAAAGTTTGATTAGCTTTATTTTCAAAACAACAAGTTTAAATTTTGTTTCTTTAATAAAACATGATTACAGCTTAATGCTTGATCTTTTTTATTTCAACAACAAGTTGAATTATCACTTTAATATTACATAGTACAAACTATAACCCACAACCCAAACTCGAGTAAATCAACTAAACTACACGAGCCAGTTCCGAAGCACCCAGTTACCTTCCCCCCACTTCGAGTCGCCCCTAGAAAAACACGAGAGCTACCCGAGCGAATGCTCTTCCCTAAATCCAATAACGCCCAGACCCAAAACAGTGCACACCCATCCTACTCGTGCACGTGTCCAAGCAACTCTGGCCAGCTACGATCATCTCGACCCTCCGCAACCATCATACGATCGCGTGCGAACCCCTTCAAACACTCAGATCCAACAACACATAATCGAATCAAAATTCGAGCATTAGCACGAAAACCACAGAACTACTTAACCCAAAAACCCCCAATGCCTCTAATGAACTCGCCACCGGAATGTCCGGCAACCCCTCCAAAGCACCGCCGTACCCTCACGCTTCCATCCTTCCACTCGCGATCGCACTCGATTAACTCCACGGCTTGAAAAATCAACTAACCCATCAATAAGCAAAACAGTCCAGAAAAACCTACTTGTCCCAAATCATATTGATTCAACCATTGGAAAAATTAAATTGTATTTTTCGCTTAATCTACAACCTACAAACAAGCTACGATCAAAATTTCGACTTCAATTTTCACTTTGATCTTCGGAAATTCACAAAAGTTTCCAAAATGAACAAAGCTCAAATTCTCATGATTCATCAAACTGAAAATCATGAAACATGTATTAAAAATCATGATTTTTACTAATTAATTCATTCATGCAATCCAAATCAAAAATTAAGATTTTTGATTTTCATGTATAACAGTATTTTACTGTTATTCCTTTTTTTTTAAATGATTTGTTCATTCAATATTGCAGAAACTATTTTTAATGTTTTCATCATGCCTTAACTCACAACTTTCATTCTAACATCAAAGTCTAATATGGTATGGATTGGAAGATTTTTTAAATTATCTTAAGAAAACAAATTTTGTAAGTGAAACAGAGAAGAGGGATTTATACAGGCACTAATATTCTCAGACCTTTCATACTTCCAATCATGCATACATAAACAATATTCATATAAACAGATATCCATTGGTCACAGCATAATTCTTCACATGCATCCAAATTTAGCCACAGATATTTTTAAAACTTTTTTTTTAAATTATTTACTCACCTGTATATTGTAAGCAAAGTAGTTTTCAGTTATTCCAGGTTTTTGATATGCTGATGAAAAATCCATTTACATGTTATCAATTTTTTGTTTTAAAGGTTGAACTCCATTTGCATTTGCAGATTGAAAGATTTCAGATTGAGGTTTACAGATTTGCAATTTGCAGGTTTTGATTTTGCAGATTGATCTTTATTCGAATTCAAGATTTATTTTTTTTAATTCAAGAAGGAAGAAAATAATTTAAGAAGAAGAAAGAAAGTATGGAAAAAAATAAAAGAGAAAAAAATTTCTCATGTTTAAATTTTCAAATAAATGAAAATGAAAGCCATTTGTCACATATAATACTTAATAACCTTACACATGTCATCAACATGTGTTAATATGTTTACACATATTTTCTTAAGTGTTTTTAAATTAGTTTTTACTTAGTTTAAATGCAAATATAAACTTAATTTCTTAAGTTACTAAATGCATAAATGTTTACATAAGTATTTATAAATTTACTTTAAAAAGAAATTATTCTAAAACTAATAAATACAAATATAAATATACATCTTATACATGTTATTTAAAATCTAGAACTTTTATTTTTGTACACTTATAACCATTTTAAAATTAAACATTTTAAAAAGAAAACAAAATAAAACTTTGATTAAATCCTTTATAAACTATTATATTTTAAAAACAAACAATTATTTTATATTTTGAAAACAAATGAATTAATCTTTAAATTAATTTTTGAAAACATTGATTCTAAAACAAAGCTTCAATCTACAATATTCATACATTATAAATCATCAACTGATTAAATTAAATTTCAAAATTACTCAAATTATAACACATACAATCATATATAGCACAATTTGAAAATTCATCTTTAAATTTAAAACAAAAGATCTTCTATTCACAATATATCAAATGTATATATTATAAACAGAATAAAATTTCATTAACGTTGAAAAATAAATCTTATCCATTTTAAATTGCTAAAAAGACATTGATCACAATTATCAGATTAAATATTTATTAACCTTAAAAAAGAATAAATTTATCAGTTTAAATTAAAATCAAAAAGAAAAATTATCAAACCAGTTAAATTATTTATACAAATTATTAAATTGATATTGCCCAAAATTTCAGGTCGTTACAATATAGAGGTACAATCAAAACCGTTTAGACACGTTCACAAAATGGATTTTCCATGGAGTTCCCTTCGTTCAAGCCAAAATCCAAGCTCCACACATAAGGATCAAAAGTCACCTTTAAAGCATTGTATATCTCTAAATAAAATATATCATAAGGTAAACACAAAAGCCCACGTCTGAACATAAACATGAACGAGATAGAACCAAATATCATTAATTTTCGGTACCAACATTGATAAGCATTCTCTAGATTTAGAGTTGATAACACCCTATCGTGGGTCAGCGAAACCCCAAATTGTGCATCGTACTCTGTCTTTAGCCATTTCCGATATCGATGTCGCTTTCAACAACTCTCATACAAGTCTTCATCACTTGAACAGAACACAAATCACTAAATGGATTCCTAATCTCGAATAGATTTCGAAACCATATATAGATTCTAGCATCTTGAATAAATCCACTTTCAAGAGATAGAACATGTATCTCAACCTTGAAATGGTTTTTAATAAATAAAACAACCGATCGCAATCTCTTAGGACTGAATCAACGAATTTGGTCATATTCAATAATAATGGAAACGATCGCATATGGAAAATGAGTCCCGTATACTTATCACCTTTCCGAACTTTTAGTGTTAAGTATACGACTAAATACTTTTTACAAACGAGTAAGCACGCAAAACACAATCAGGTCATTCAAAGCACAATTATGTCACATAAGCGACTTCTAATCCACTTTTTATTTAATTAATATTTTATTAATTAGAACCTCTTTTATCAGTAAAACTTCTTTTATTTAATAACTTCATTTATCATTCTCTACTGTTAACTTGTACTCTTTCAATATTCCAAAAAGAATTCGTATACTAATCTCAAATGGTATAAGTATATTCACATATCATTATCGATATTACTTACTTTAAACCTTTACGATTTTTGTTTTTATCCAAAGGATTAATTGCTTGTAAATTCCTTCAAAACATCAATTTTAAAGGTCTAAGTACTTCCACAAATGTATTCAAAGAGGTTTAAGGCTAATGTTACTCAAACAATGTCACTATATCCCAAAAACTAATTCACTTATGCTTATCTTTAAAACATTCATTTAAAGATCTATTTACATTCATAAGTATAATAAAAAGGGTCAAAAGATGAATGTCATTAACACATGTCACAACAAACCCAGAACCATTTCATATTTACATTATCTTTAAAAACATTCTTTTAAAGATCTAAGTTCATATTTGATTAAGTTCAATAGTTGATAAATCAACTATTCAATTAAAAACGATTCCTTATAGGAATCACGGTTTGTATACTTAACTCATTTTTGACATTCGAACTTATACTATGCCTCGTTCAACTATGAATCCAGGTTAGTTAAATTACTGGTTGCCTATCAAAACCTTGCCTAGACGCTTTATTCTTGAATCTCACGGATAGATAAGTCTACTTTGTCGGCTTTTAGTGTTAAGGTAGTATTAATGTTTTTCATAAACAAGTAAGAAATAAACATTATTAACATTTTTTTGACATTATTAAATTAACTATTCCTTGATTAAAAGGGAGTCGGTAGGTCATAGCATTATTTCTTTTATCCCTACTCGATCATTAGTCTACTCACAAATTGATAAGTATACTTCGTCGGCTTTCAATGTTAAGCATAGTTAATCTCCTTTTTCAAAACTTATATATGTGTATAATTACTTTAAAAATACTTATGAATAGATTTTAAACATCTATGTAAAATAATACTTAAAAATAACTAATTTATAATTTGATGAAAATAATTCAAAACCATGTTTTATACTTCAAAATCCCTTTACTTTCAAAATTCATAAATAAATATTAAAAATATATTTAAACTTCAAATCAACTTTAAAATACTAAAAAATATGTTAGAAATTAGTCCTCAAAAGAATAGGGAAAAAGACCAAATTTAGATATCATTTTTTAATAGTTAAAACCATAAGCAACTTAGTACAACATTTATAAATGCTGTTAAAAGTCCTTATTGAAAAACAACATAGAAAAGCATAAACTTTGCCACCAGTTTTAACTACCAAAAGAAATGATTCGAGATTATAAATTTTTACAATTATTACTATCTTTAGGGTACTCAAAAACCATGAGAATAAATTCTAAGGTTAACTTTCAATTTATTTATAAAAATTCCTGAAAACAAGGTAACTTATAAAGTGTATTAATAACCACTTATTTGCTCTGAATTTTGCTACTTTGTTTGTCTAGTTCTAAAATATATTAAACTTTGATGTTTTTCCCAGTAATATGAACATATAATATTTATTAAAAGTGCAAAGAAACCTCTAACGATATCTTTCAATTTAGTTACAAAAATTTCAAAAATAGAATACTTCATAGTGCTCATATAGCGGCCTTCTTCTCGCTTTAACATTTTGAAACTTTTTTTCATAAGTTAATGAATGATTGAACTTCCAAAATTTTCCAATAATAAGTTTATTTAGAATACATATCAAAAATTCAAAGAAGCCCCTAGGATATCCCCAAAGTTGACTTAGAAAATTGCCAAATACAAGGTATTTTCAAAATGCATTCATAGCGAACTTTCCACTTCTAACATTCACAACTTTGGTTTATAATTTATATGCGTTACAAAACCATTTCTTTACCATCTGATACACTAAAATATGTGAGGAGATCAAATAAATCAAATTATCCCAAATTAAGTTCGCAAGTCTTCCATTTACACAAGTTAAAGTTAAGGGATATGAAAGTGCACTTATAGCAACTATTCTCGCTTCAAAAGCTTTCAAATGTACTTCAATTCAACGCATAAGCTAACCAAACCTGTAAACATAGAGCATAGGCCATGCCACATTTTATATAAGGTATTAGACGTAAAATTATACAATATAAAGTTGTCATTTTCTTTCAAAACCAAGAGGGATCCAAAGTTTATATCTTTACGTAGTTAATGTCACTTTAATTTTGCATTTCAAGCACACAATAAATATAGACAATATAACATACAAGATAGCGAGATTACTCGCTTGATCCAAGAAAAAATCAAGCACGAACCCTCACAAAGCCAAGAAAACTTCCTACCATCACCAAACTCCTAAAGATCCAACCTTTTGCTCCAAAACCACAACACCATACTCTCCTCCTCTATCCATGCTCATGGACTACACAATAATCCCCCTTTCCTCTATATTTCATCCATTTTTAAATTGATATTCATGCTTCCTATGATGATTTAGACCTATAACCAATGTTTGTGAAGTTTGGACTTGATTTTCTTTGATAAGGAAAAGAACAGTGAAGATAGAAGTGGATTAGTACTAATTAGTTTCTACCATTTTCTTAGTGAGTAGCCTTAACCTTAATGATCTATTTATAAGTTTTAAAAAGAGCTCATTAGCACCTTCTACCGTTTATGAAAGGTCATAAAGGAGCCTCCTCATCACATGTCAACTTACACCTCATTTCCTAAGGAAAATATCTCTTTAGCAAATTGTCTTTTTACCCTTACACATAAATAACTACCTTATGACATCACCAATGACATCATCAATATTTTATTTTCCATAAATGGAAAAATATTATTATTTCATATTATTGATTTTCTAAGCAAATGGTGTATGTATAAAAGTTTGAACAACTTTCGACGAGTAAAAGACTGTTTATCGATAAAACAACTTATGGCCATATTATCGATATTTGTTCAAAGAATTTATTTTTGTAAACTTTATTCATAAAAGGTTTACCATCATTACTTACAATTAAAAAGGGGGTTTAAAAGGTTATCAAATAGATTTAATAACATTTAATCCAAGATTCAAATATATAAATAATTCGAATACTTAAATACAAAGTGTTTGAAATTTTGAATCGTTACACTTTCTTAGTTACACCTTAATCTCTAGTTTTAACGATAAATGGTATGATTTGATGATGAATTAAGGAGAAAAGATAGTTAATGGTTGTTTAGATCTATTTTAAGGAGAAGATGAAATGATTTGGGGTATCTCTAAAGGTTTTTAATCAACATAATTCATGAAATACAAGATTGGGTCTACTCGTGGGTTTATGCCAAATCACCTCAAAATCTATCCAAATGCTATGAGTTTTGAATCGATTATATATCCTAAATCGCTTGGTCAGATTACTATTGTGATCACTCTATGAAAAGTCATCATATCTTTTATTTAGAATAGGTTTCGGAACAAATATTACGTCTATCAAAAATTATAGCCATCGCAAGATTTATGGGTGAAAAATGTACATAATTAATTCTAAGGGTCAAAAATATTAAAACAACCAAAAGTTTAGTCTATTTCAAGTTCACCTAGCTATGGAATAATAATTTGCTCATTCTTTAATGTGCAAAAATGTGGATCTTTACGACTAACTTCCATTGACCCTTTTATTTATTAAAATGGCTTACATGAATTGACTCTATAGGATCATATTACACCCATTTTCAATCGTAATGTAAGGAGCGCATTCCAATAAGTAAAAGAATGGCAATGTATAGCGGAACTACCAAAAATGCCAGTAACAGACTAGACAAATCCTTAAAAAAACCATGCGCTAAGCTTAATAGAACCAAGTAAATATAATAAAAAGGTCAGCCAAGCGAAGAACGTAGTAAACACTCTAAACAATAGGTAAGCCATACAATGAAATATTCAGTGTACATCCAAAGCATTTAAAATAGCATAAACACATCAAAAAAACATACAAAAATATAAATAAGAACTATGTTGCTATAAAGCGAAGCATGCTCCCAAACTTCCTACGGTCGGTGTAACCTACATACTAGATTGCACCGCTATCTTTGACAAACACTATGTCGCCACACTTTCAGACAACACCATCATTTCCTAGGCCAAACCAAAAATGATTATAAAAGAAAGAAAATTAGAAAAATTAGAACTATTAACATAGATATGTTTCATTATCTGTTTGATTGTCCATATGATCGATGCAGAAGCAGGTCACTAAGATGCATATTCTAAAGTGCCTAGGTCGAACCAAATACTTAATACGAGTCAAAATAGAGAAGCTGTGCTACATTCATAAATAGAACTATCACCACATCCCAAAAGATGTACTGCATTATAGCGGCCGAAATAAAGATAAACCATGTCGCCTTTTGAAAATGAGATTACACTATAATGACAACCTTAAACTGCATTGTCATCTCTTATCAGATCAATGGCTAAACAATTTAAGTACAAAGAATGACCCCTGTGGCATGCATGGGGCACCAAAGCAACATCGAGCCAATTAATTCGTCAGTTATAGACCCAATATTTAAAATTCAAATCGTCCTGCTTAAGTACAAATCTCATTGCCAAAAAAACTCTCCTGCCTATGGCCACATCAATAATTTGTGCATATTACAACAATAACATATGAAAGACACATGGCAATATCAATGGACAAAGGAAGGATGTGGAAGACTGACATTAGTAATTCATGAGAATTTATGTTATAAATTGAAAAGTACTATGGAAAATAAAGATATTTTTGATTAATTCTCTAAAAAATTACCTTGTCTTCTTGTGCTTTTTTCTGGCATTAAAATCAATGTACGATGAAGAAGAAAGATAATAATAGATTTGACCTATGGATGTAAGATTCTCTAAAATTCAAACATTAAAATTTCTGTATCCTTTACATTACTGCTCTTATAATTTCTATTCTTAGTCGATTATATTTAGTTCTTACATTGTTAAGTCTGGCATCCAACTAACCTAGGCATTTCAACAAAAAGTTAAAGTGTTTCTTCATAAATGTGTAAGCAAAAAACGACATAATTACCAATATAAGGCAAATTTAATACCAAATTTGTTGAATCATTATTATAAAAGTGATTAAATCTATAATTACTTTGTAATCAGTTGGGTGTTGTGAGATGAATAATCTCACTAACATTTTGGTACTATATTGAGGGTCTCTCCCAGCAAAGCTTGATCAAGGTCATAACCTAACTCATTCCTTAAAATTCCTGAAGGACCCCTAAATAATGAAGGAATCTTCTACTCTTCTACCATAAGAACATGATCACTTAGTTGCAAAACTCATTCCTCAAAATTCCACGGCCTATTGCCAAACTTTTCCTAATGCACAAAAGTGCAAGCAAGAGGACGATGTAGCACTCTCATCAATGGAATGGTGGCCTCGAATTACTCAGCTTGAGAACAACAAAAACACCAATAAACCCAAATATTAAAGGCAATCCTATAAACATCAACCCAATGTTGCTGAAGAAAAAAACAAGAACATACTGTGCAAGATAATGAAGCCAGTTTAGCTAATAGGGGTGCTTCTATCATGCATTAGTGAGAAGGATGAGGGGATAAGAGTACCGAAGGCTCACATGAATACTTGGTAAGAAAGTGTGAACGTGGTAATAAGGGAGAGGGAAAGGAAAAGTATTCATCTCCTTTCAATGAAGTCATTGAAGCAAAATTTCCAAATAGCATACGGGCTCCAATCATCGAAAGTACAACGAATGAACAAATCCAGTTGATTACTTGTGCATATTTGAGTACAATATGGGCATCTTAAAGATTGGAAGGCTTTCATCCATCTCAACAAGATTCTTCTTAAGCTCACAATAATGATCAGTGAGTGATAATGGCTCTTCATTAATCATACAGCGATGCCCCACCCCGAGACCCAAATTAACAAAGAGTATTACTAGGTAATACAATCTGCTAATGTGGAGAATAGAGCTGGTTAGGAGGGACCATCGATAGTCTTGTTTTAAATATCTATTGAATATGTCAATTAGTGCTCTATATTTTTTTTGATTTGAAGACCACCATGGTATATGAGGCTGTCAAAAATATTTTTAATGATTACAGCATTTTGAGTGTCTGCAATAAGAAAAATTAATAAATCATCAGCATATAATAGATGAGTAATGCATGGAGTAATTGAATTTACTGGTTTTAGATTTTTATTCAACTATCCCTTTTCCATTTGTAATTCAAGATGTTCCATAGCTATGATAAATAGGTAAGGAGATAAAGGATCTTCTTGCCTTATTCCTCTATTAATATGAATAAATCCACAAGAGGAGCCGTTAATGAGAATGAAATATATTACATTGCAAATACATTCTTTGACTAGGTTCCAAAAAATTTCATGGAAGTCAAGTTGTCTCATCATAAAAATTATAAAGTTCCTATGCATTTTATCAAATGCTTTATGTAAATCAATATTTATGCACATGTTAGTTTTTCCAAATTGATTAAACTTTCTTAATGGCTGAGCTAGTAATGTATTCTCAATAATAAATCTACCTGGAACGAAAGCATTTTGGTTATAAAAAATAAGAAATTTTAAAAATAATTTTAATCTATTACTTAAAATAGAGCCAATAATTTTATATAAGAAATTATAGCAGCTATTGGCCTGTAATCTCCTAGACTGTTAGGAATTTTAGTTTTTGGAACTAATGTGATATCCCGGAATTCTAGACATCTGTAATTGATAAATATTGGGGTTAATTAATACGATATTGATTTAACAAATAAATATGATGATAAATATTTATACTTGGATAAATATTTATTTGATATTCTTCTAATATATACATTATAATAATAATAATAATAATAATAATAATAATAATAATAATAATAAATTCTCATGCTAAAGACAAGCGTTAAGACTTTAACATACTAAGAAACTAATGTAAATCATTTATCTTAAGAATTGAAACAAGTGCTAATAATATAGACAAGTGGCATTATGAATCCCTTTAATTTGAATATGAATTTGATAAATGATTTAACATACACTTGTAAACCATATTACATTTTCTTAGTATATGTATAAACCTTTGAGAAAACATGGTTCATAAATTAATTAAATGTAAGGGTTTAAGTTTAAAAATTTAATGAAATTTAGATAAGTGCTTAAAAAAAAGTTCTAAAATTTATTTAAAACAAGGACTTTAACAAATTTAATTAGCAAATGACATTTGTAAAACCTTGAAATAGGAAATAAACACATGTTAATTTATGATAACAAGAGGCAAAGTTTTTCTTTTGAATGTGAAGAAAAGATAGCCAGGCCATTTCTCATTTTTCAAAAACTAATCTAAAGAAAATCAAAATCTGTCAAAATATTCAAACTAGATAAACACCCTGTACAATTTTGAAAGCCTGAAGTTAAGCAATTCCAAATACAAACTGCAGCTGGAAGCAAAATTCAAATAAACTCAAGAACAAATTCACAACAAAGTACATCTCAAATATTATGCAGGAGTAAACACCAAGCTATTCCTCTGATTTCTGTAAACACGGTGGTGAGTAACTTTCACCTTTAAATTTGACATGCCTATTGTGTGAATGCTTGAAAAAAAAAAAGACCTTGAAATTATGATAGGTAGTTGTTTGCTTAGGGATGAAAACATATATACATGTATGATAATATTGCATGCATGTCTGCTAACAAAGTGGATTAGCTCTGTTTTATCAATGTACTGGCAGCAAACTTTGAACTATAACTTAAGTATCAAGTAGGAGTTGCATATGAATTATTGTGATTGAGAATTGATCTGCACGAATGCATATATGTGCGCTTCTGTATGTTTACTGGGCATGTTTTTCTGTTGATTCAAAAGCACCTTTGTTCTCATTCTAAGCCTCTGCTTTAAAAACTGTAAATGAATCACCTTCTGATTAGATGCATATGTTTAATGGTTGAAGTAAAACTTGTGATCTATGTTTGAAAATGGGTTTGCATGATGGTTATAGGATTCTAAATCATGTTTATATGTATGTAGTTACTTTGCATGTCTGGAAATCAGACATAGGAATTTTCTTTTCCAGATTTACAGGTTCTGATTTATTCAATATCATTCCCAAATTCTCTAATTCATTTCAAATAATAGAATCTAAGCAAAAGATGTTAGTTCTAATAAGATTTAAATTTTAAAACTAGTTCAAAGTAGTACTAAACAAAATCTCTGAATTTTTTTTTTTTGAAATAGCAGTCAAAAGCTTAAAAAAATGTTAAAATTCAAACATTAATATATATTGTTTCCAGAATATAACTTGAATCTATTTAGGAAGCTATGATTTTTAAACAAAATCAAAAAAAAATTTATAAAGCATAGAGGTTTCATTTTGGGTTTAACTGGAAATCTTACTTGAAGCAATCTCTGGCGATAGAGGAGTAGGGAGGACACAGGGTTTTGTCTAAAGCTAGTTTGAGGACCATGGATGTTGGGAAAAATAGTGGTTGTGGCTATAAGGGACGGTGGCGACGGCGATGACCGAGAATTGTTTTTTTAACCTAGTTTTGTATGGGTTGGATTTTGGGTTTTTTGGTAAGCACTATTGGATCGAGTGCTTTGAAAATTTAGCTGGGGGTGGCGTATCGGCTTGGCAAGAGATGGTCAGTACAGCGCGGCCTCTGGTGACCGGAGCTTGGTGGTAGAAGGGAGATTGTGCGGGGTCGTTTGGGTAGGGTTCTGCAGTAATACCTAATTTGGATTCGCGGTAAGTTTGTATGTTTGGGTGGTTGTTTTGGGATGATGTGGTGATGAATGAGTTGCCGGAGGTGGAGACGTAGGTCGGAGCAACCTACGGTGGTGGTGCATGTGCACGTATTGGGGTGTGTGTTAGGAGTTTTGGCTCGTGGAATATCTCGAAGTCAGGTTCAAGAAATTAAGATGGTAACTCGAGTGTAAACTCGAAGTAGTTGAGGGTTTGCCTGTAGACTTTAAATTTAAGCAGAGTTTAAAAAAGTTAGGAAGAAGAGGAACTCGGGATTTACTCGACTAAACAACGGTTTGACCCGGAGCAGCAACACTTGAACAGTTCTAAGTAGATTTTAAAAAAGGGTTTTAAAACTTGTTGCTGAAATTTTAAAATTTAAATTAGTTTAAACCTTATATAAATTTCTTAAAGTTTTAATAAATGTTTTATTAAACATACTTTAAGGAGTTTTGAAGTTAGTTAAATTTAAACATTGTTAAGAAATTTTAAAACGATTTTGAAAACGAGTTTTGAATGTAATTTTAAAGGTTTTTATAAAAGACAAAGTTTTAAATTCAAATTAAAACTGGCTTTTAAAATTTATAAATTGATAAATGTTTTAAGTTATTTAAAGTTATGTTTTTGATAACTTTAATCTATCAAATTAAGTGATTGTTTATCTTAAAAACTTAATTAATAATTTAATGAAGAAGGGATAGTTATAAAGGAATGATGTAAATATGTTATGGGTAATTAAAGAATTTACAAGATAATGTTTTATCTTAATTAAGGTTTTAATATCTTAATTTTGATTAAGTTAATTTAAGGAAATTTAGTTTAATTAATTAGCTTAAATATAAAGGATTAATTAAGAAATTAATTAAGGGAAAATAATTATCTTGATTAATAAATGGTCAAGGATTAAGGTTAATTAATTGATTATAAAAGCAATTAAGGGTTGATTACTTTGTTTTGAAAGAGATCAATTAATAATTAAGGTTTACAAATTAAAGAGTAATTAATCTGTGCTTAAAGGTTAATCGATTAATTGATAAGGATTGTCAAGAAGTGATTAATTAATTAAGTGTTTGTAAGTATTAAATGGTTTGAGAATAATTAGTTTGTGCAGTTAAGTAAGAATAATTACATAATGTAATGAAAAGATGATTAATCAAGAATGATTAATCAAGATGATTAATTAAGGATGATTAATTAATTGAATATAATTAATTAAGGTTAGATAAGCAGGATTTTTAAGTAATAAAGTAATTAATTTAATTCATTGGTAGTTAATTAAATTAATCAGAAATGGTATGACTATCAGAAATGGTATGACTAATTTATCTTGCTTATGAATGATTGAATGGTATTTGAATACCTTGGGTTATTTGATATCCTTGAGATGTGACTGGGGTGTTTTGTGAAATGAAATGTTGTAATGTGATATAAGGTGGTTGTGTGGCTATCTGTCGACGATGAATTGCTATATTCAAAGTGATATCTTATATTAAAGGTTGAATTATGTTTCACTTAATTAATGGGGAAATTAGGGGACATTGTATTCGAAGAGACCGGAGTCGGGTATTAATTAATGCCCTAAACCACTTCGATTCTTATAATTTGATATGTGAAACTAATAGACTGAAGTGGAATGACTTAAGTAAATTGGACTATTTAAATCTAAGTTTTGGCACTTAGATATTGATGTGTGAAATGGTTGATGTCTATAACAACTTGTGAAATTGTAAATTAATATAGGTTACCTCGGGTCAATATAAAGTTGTATGCTTTTGTTCCATGTTAGATGGGTTACTCACACTGGTTTCCATCCTGACCCGGGTGTTACTTTGATGTAATGCTCGGGTCAGACCGAGTATTACAGCTTTTCAGGTAAGGACGTTATGGAGCTCAGGAGGAGAGCTAGATGGCAGGAGCGTATGGAGGGGATTCTGATATAGTATTGTTGTTATGTGGACAAGTTGCTAAACTATCCAGTTTGTATGGGATATTATGACTCTGATATATATAAATGTGAATATACTGATAAGTTTTTCTTTGTAAAACTATTATTTATGTGATATTATATTTTATCCGCTGCGAATGTGAGATTCTGAGTTTGAGTTTTCTGTTTCTTCTTCTTTCTTTTTCTTCTTTTCATTAACTATCTGGAAATTTCTGGATCGAAATTCCCGGGTCGTTACAACTAAAGTAACGAAAACTATGATTTATGTTTTTCAATAGCTTGCAAGTAGAGAAAAATTCATTGACAACCTCAAAAATCATGCTTTTCAATTGTTCCCAGTGAGTCTTAAAGAATTTGGCCCCAAAACTATTACTGCTTGGACTTTTGTCTTCCTTTGTAGAAAAAACAATTTTTTTAATGTCATCTACACAAATTGGAGCAAGTAATATTTCTCTACTATTTGCATGCAGCAAATATTTAGGAGTAATATTGGGAAAAATACCTAGGCTCCCTTCAGAATTAGACAGATCAAAGAAGTGCAAAATAGCATCCTTTTCCAAATGTGAGGCTTCATTAATAATTCATCATTTATTATTAAGTAGTTTTCCAATGTCATTACAGTGTTTTCTCCTAGACATTTTGGCATAGAATAATTTACTAGGCCAGTCTCCACTAGTAAGCCAATTTACTTTGGCTTTCTGCCTAAGATTAACTGCCTCAATTTGGAGAGATTTAGAAAGCTTTCTTTACATATGAAAAAAAATTATTTATAGCAATTGGGTCTGAGCAATCTAAGTCTAAAATGTCTTGCAATCTCACACATTGCTCCCCAATATGGTTGATTTCATTGTTATTTTTATTATTACTCCAGATTTTAAGTTTAGCCTTTCTATGTTTGAGAAGTTTCCTAAACTTAAACTGAGCAGGACCTTCAGTTATAAATAGGAAAAAAAATTGAGTAACTAATTTATATTCTTTATCATAGACCCAACCATTTTTAAATCTAAATGGAAAATTATGCTTGATAGTATTGTCTTGAGAAAAGATAAGCTATAAAGGAGTATGACCACTGGTAGCTTGGAGTAAATTATAAGAATTAAGTTAGTAAATTGTTTAATAAAATTATGATTTACCAAAATTCTATCCATCTTACATTAAATATTTCTAAATTCACTCGATTTCCGTGTGAACTTATTTCCTTTAATATTGGGTTCAATTAATCCAGTTTTAAAAAGAAAATTAGAGAGGAATTCTAATTTCTTAAAAGAAATTGCAATTCCACCTCTTTTTTCAGAAGCTTTCGTAACAGTGTTAAAATCTCCTATAATAATCCAAGGATAATTAATATAATTATTTAATTGTTCCAAACAATTCAAAAGTAGAATTCTTTCTTTTTCGGAGTTAGAAGCTTAAACAAAGGTAAAATATACATGAAGACCCCTTTATTTTAAAAATACCAGTGAATAAATTGAAAATTAAGTGAATAATAGCAAATTTCCCAGTTGTTGGGATCCCAAATACAATAATCCTACCATTACTCCCCATAAAATTATTATGAATTATATTCCAATTGTTAAGATATCTGTAATGAAGAAAATTTATATTCTTTTCGGTAAGCTTATGTTCTAGAATACCAGTTAAGGTAGACTTATGAGATCGTAATAAATTTGTAAAATCCAATTTATTTTCAGGGGAATTAAGTCCCCTAACGTTCCAAGTAATAATAGATATAATAATAATGGTAATATATAATAAAGGATATGTGAAAGGTTATCACAACAACTAAAGAGAAAGATTGCTACTAACTTCCATGCTGTCAGAAGCTTTCCCCTCCTCGTTTCTTACAATCTTTTTTACCTTTTACTTTTAGAAATTTCTTACATTCTAGATTTTTGATGATGTATTTCTTTTTAAAGCCTTTAAAATTAGAACTGTCAGTAGTATTACTGTCCATAATATCCTGTATACTCTTTTTGCTTGTTTTTTTCCTATTGTTGCTGACAGGGAAAAAGAGAAGGAAAGAAGGAGTCCTTCATTTTCTAGTAAAGAGTCAAAGATGTAGGAATCCTTATGTAGGTTGCTTTTAGCCAAGATTGTAAAGATTTCCTTTCGTTTATCATTTGTGATATTATTATCTGTAATTAAAGATTCCTCCAGTTGGGCAGGGGAATCAAGAACTGCACACTATAATCCCCATAATTATGTAAATGACTCTCTGGGATTTATGATGCAGTGCCATTCGGATCAGAAAGAATAGAAGTCCCAGCAAATCCCTTCTGATGTTCAGTATTCATGGCTAGATTAAGATTTGTTTCATTTTCTTTTGAGTATTTTGAAGATGCTTGCAATAATGGACTCTCTGGTTGCTCAATGATACATGAAATATTCATATCATCTTTTGATATTTTAGGATGTGAAACGTTTTTCTTAATTCCCTAGAATTGAATATCTTCTGAATCTATATTATTTTCAAGAATAGAAACGGTTTTAGAAATATTGTAAATAATAGAATTCACAACCTAAACATTATTTTCTTGAATTAAATAATGTTGATCAGTTCTTGGATTTCTTGGAACTGGTAATTTTCTCGTCACAGTATTAGAATAAAGGCTTTATTTTGCTTTCTAAACTTGTTTCGATGAGCAAGCCTCTGCGAGATGTCCAAAGCTCACTTCATATTCCTTGGAGGAATCCACTCGTATTCGATTTTCTAAGTAATACTTTCTCCAACATGCATAGTGAAGCAGGCAAGATTTGGTAAATCTTCATTGGCTTTGATTTCAACTAAGATTCTTGAGTCTGGTCTCTTTGGCCGTAGGCTCAACTAACTTCATCAGATTTCCTACAATACCAGCAATGGCAGCAAATGCTTCCCTGTCCCATAATCTGAGATTGAGTTCTGGCGACCTTATCCAAATTGGATAAGTAGATAGTAAATCTCAGTCAAGAGTAATTTTGTTGTCCCATTTTTTCAAAATTATTAGCTTTCCACTAATAAATAATGGACCATTTTGAATGACTTTGTTGCAATCGGATTAGTTTGAGAATCCAATAATAAAGAATCCACTATTTCTTGTATAAATCTCGAAATTACCAACTGGATTCCATGTTTTAATCATAAAATCCCTGAAATGATGATAGTAGGGCCACGTACCAAACACATAGGCTACTATAGAGTTATTCCATTTATCCTCAGTTTTTCGGCTAACTTCCTCTTTAACAATTATGATTTTTATGTCTCCTAATTTAATAGGTGTAAAGTAGTTTGAATCTGCAACTGTGTTGAGCCCACCTTTCTTAACCAAATCTGCCTAAGAAGATGATGGTTTTTGCAAGATTAGTTGCTTCGACTGAGGCAGTTCTTGTTTCAATTGAGTAAGTTCTTAAGGCATTAAGGGCATGTTTGCTCCCTGTCTGTTGATGATTATGATTCTGGTTGGTTTTTTGTCCTTTGGACGTTGATCTTGTCGAAATATTAATCGCAGGCCCTTGTAATTGCTTCTGGAATTTCGCTGGTGGACTCATACGATGATTTCTGACCAGTTGAAAACCAATGTTTTCTTGATCAGGGGGCTTGTCTTCATGATTTGAGAAAGAAGAGAGTGGAGGAGTAGAAGAATCAAGAAGGGGAGGTGAAGATCCCTTAGAACTTTGATTGGGGTTAGCATCAAAATTTGGATTATTTTTTATCGTCATGATAGCCGTGGTTGAAAGATTTTACTCAATCGCTTGCTTACTTTTGAGTTATACTAAATCTTGATAATATCTGTAAGGATAAATTTTTGGTATTTCACGTTGACATCCTAGATGCTACTTAAGAAGTAAGCTGTGCGGGAAAACATGTTGGTTAAAATATATGTCAAAGTACTTAATTATTATTTATAGCATTTATGATCCAGTTATAAGGTAGATATATATTTTATAATACAAAATCTGTAAGCATTAGAAAACACAAAACAAGAATGACCATGCATATAATAATAAAATATAAACAAAACAATTTGAAAAGTAGGTGGTGGTAATGCTTTTTTACTGTTATAAATTCAAGAAAAAAACCATAAGTGACAATTTTTTTATGTACACTAAAGGATGAAGCTGGAGCAACATTAAGTTGGAGAATAAGTATATCCAGTTGCATAAAATGTTAATTTGTTTTGCACACTAACCATTTAATGAATTGAGTCAAATAATTATAATGACCTGTATCAACTTCTCTACAATGCATTCAAGTAACAAAATTGTAGATAGCAACCTTAAAATACATGTTTAATAGTAATAAATACACACGGTTTACTTTGATTAGCCTGTTTTCATCGTTAACATATGAGTGTTGATATTTTATTTTACAAACTTGAAAAGACACGTTTTACTAAAATAGGCATCATGTGCTGAATGCCTAGTTGACTTCTATACATGGAGTAAAAATCTAAACAGCTTTATTTTCTTACAAAAACTTGAAGTACATATTAGTTTCCACAGTTTAGTCCCTAACAAGAGCATCTCCAACATGCAAAAAATTAAGTGCAATTTGAAGGGGGAAAAATTTGCAACTCCAACGGTGAAGATTGGTTTTAATATTAAGGTTAAACTTTAGCGGCCAACTCACAATTCTAAATTGGCCCGGGCACCTATTTAATAGGCACCCATAACCCAACGCCTATGGGCCAATGGCTCTTCCACAATAGTTATGTCCCCCCATACTTCATTAAAACACCACTTTCAATCTTCATATTCTCAACAAACTCTTAGCTACTTCCCCTTCTAATCCACCTTATTTCCAAATCAAAACTGATCTTATGAGGACTTCGTCCTATACAATATTTACTTTCATTATACCAAAGACTCAATAAGGGGTAATGAACAAAGCGGTGATAAATTTTGGAAGAAAATAATGAATACATTCAACATAAAACATCCTGAAAACACATATTCTTTGTCAACGATTTAAGATCAATTCGAAAAAATCAAACGCCAAAATCAGTTTTATGAATCACAGATTTATAAAATAAAGAGAACGAACTCTAGCGGAATGGAAGAAAAGAGCATTTAGTATGTTTCTTGAATTTATTAGTTTATAATCTTATTATCGATTTATTTCTTTTTTGGTTATTAGAAAAGAATGGCAAACGAGGAATTCATAAGGCTTTTTACAAGGGAAAACGGTGCTAAAAATTTATACTATTATCAATTCCAAAATTATTATGAGTTGTGGACAAGCATACCGTAATTGAAATCTGATAATGTAAAGAGCCGATAAGATGTTCAAATAAAAGGGAAAGGAAAGAGCAAAGCATCAAAATTGACATACTCGTCCTGTAACGACCCAGAATTTCTGTCAATTAAAATTCGTACATTTGATTGATCTAAATATTAATAAGTAAAATTTGTAAGTCGAATAAATTTTATTTCGAATAATTAGATTTAATTTGATAATTAAATCGATAATTTTATTTTTGAAATTACAGAAATAATTAAAAATTGGGTTAAATATGATTGAAAATGATTTGTAAAATTTTATCATATCATATTGGAGTTATAATAATGTTATAGAACTTTTAAAATTGAATATTTTAATATTTAATTAATGAGTTAAAATAGCCATTTTTCAAACAGTCTCGGATTTGGATCTGTAATGTGATATTATTGTAAGATTTCAAATTTCGTGTCAATCAGATTTACCGTTTGTCCGGGGCAAGCCAAAATGCATAGAAAATTCGTTTAATCGGTTTAATTTAAAATCGATTGTTTATTTCTGTAACTCGCATGATTGAATTGGCCTCCGAAACATGTTCCATTGTGTTCGGAACGCGGGGTAAACCCTAGAAACGTCAGACGGCAAGCTTCGTTTGGAGTTCGGAAATTTCGGGATGAATAGTGTTTGAGAAATTTTCTATAGAAGCCCCTTAAAAATCACTTTTGCAAAATGAAAACAAACCCTAGGGTTTAACATAGCTAGCCGCCACTTATAGTTTTAATGGCTGGTACTTTATGGTCTTCTTCCATTAATTTCTCTTGATCTAAACACTTCTAGCCTTCGATTCCTAAATAAAAGTTGTAGAGAGTGAGAAGACCTTCACATCCATACGGTGATGATGATCATCAGAGCATCGTAGGGGACGATAGGAGGCTGCGTTCGGCTGTAATTCGCATGGATTTTTAGGGGCGAGATGGAGGCCGAGCTCGCCGTTATCATGGATGGAGGTGGAGTTGTCGATGGCCTACGCGTTGGCAATGCTTTATCGATCTCCGGTCAAGAAGGGAAGGAACGATGTTAAACCCTAGTATATTGGTGATGGGTTTGTTGCGAGTGCATTCAACCTGTAGGAGGGAGAGGAAAATACGTGGTGCGGCCCAGATCTATTTTTCAAAATCAATGGCCAGATGTGAAGGTTGAAAATTTAAAAAGAAAGTTGTAAATTTATTTATATAAAAATTTGTATAATCTTTAAATTGTCATAACTTGTCGATGCGAGGTCCGTTTTGGACGAAACAAATTGCGTTGCAATTGTTTTGACGAGCACTACGCTATGAAAAAGGATTGGAGTCGTTTGGAGCTAGTGAAAATTTTGGGTAAAATTAAACGTTATTCGAAATAAAACGTTGGAACGAAATTAAAATCAAGGTGAGAACTTCTCACTCAATCGAATTGTTTCGATATAAATTTTAAATAGTTAGATTTAAAATTGCTTGATTGTATGTTTGAATGATGATTATTATCTATTGATTGTTAAATTGACATTATAAGCCGTTAGTAAGCGGATGTTATTTATTAAAAACATATACCGCGATAATTCCAACTTGTATGGAATTGGTATTATTTATGTACTTGGAGTTGATTTTCCCGCATTATATAGCGGATGAGACCCTATTGCGCCGCATAATAGCGGATAATATTTTATGAATCTCATATACAGCGGTATTCCGTACTGGAACGGAATTGGTATTGTGCTAACATCTTTGGATGTAGGGAAACTGGTTGGAGGGATCCAACTGGATTCCTCACCAGTATTTATTTGATTACAGATATTGTGATGTTTATTGATTATCACATCGATATATGATGTTTGTTGCCGTGATTGACTATTGGGTGCTGTTACATCATCGGATCCATTTTTAAAGTTTAAAAATAACGATTTTGATTTTAAAATGATTTTTCAAAATATACGTTTTATTAAATTTTTGAATTGATTCATTTTAAATAATTAAAACATTATAAATTTTTGTGTTACAAAAATTAAGATTTTTTGTGAAATAAAACCAAAAGGTGATTTTAAAATCAATAGATTTATAAAATAGTTTAAATTTGGATTTATAAAATAGTATAAAAGACTTTTAACATTGGTATTTATTATAAAATATATATATATATAATATTGGAATTATAAAACGAGTTTATTAAGTGTTAAAATGAAGTATAAAATGGATTTCATTAAAAATTATAGATTTATAAATTGTGAAGATTATAAAATGAGTAGATGTTGTAAAATAAAAGATTTATAAGTAATCAACTTATAAACTGGATTTTGGGCATTTAAATGGGATATTAATAGAAATCGTTAATAAATGAGATTTTATAAGTTGAAGTTGTTATAAAATATAAATGAATCTTATAAGTAATAGAAGTTTTAAAAGGAACGATTTTGTAAATAAATGAATTATAAGTATTTAACTTATAATATGGACTTTTGGTATATGTTTGGGATATATAAATTGAATTGGATTAATAAAGGAGATTTATAAATCGAAGTTTATAAATAGAAATGGAATTTATAGACATTGTTTATAAGTTCGAAATCAATTGAATTTGATAAATTGAATATAGAAATTTATTAAAAGAAGTATATTCGCGATTTTGGATAGCGAACTATTCTTTGTATAAAATGTGTAGAAATATTAAAATTTGGTTAGTGAAGTATATTCATGATTTTGGACAGTCAATATTTTATTAAATAAAATGGTTATGTTTTGGGAAAGCGATATTATAAAATGAAGTCAATTATTTTAAAAAGATGTTTTAAAATTTATTATGAATCGAATACACAGATTTCAACATTCATTGTTGAAATAGACATTTTCGAGAAATAAGGAAATGGTGGACTATAACACTGTTGTTATAGTAAATGATTTCCGAAATTAAATGTTTTGTATAGTATTGGGATTTATATATCTATTTTAATTTCGAATCCCTATACTAGTGATTATGGGTCGTCGTAACGATGTGTGACGCCCCACCCCGAGACCCATCTTAATAAAGAGAATTAACAAGTAATTCCGTCTACTAAAATGGAGAATAGGGCTGGTTAAGGGCAACCATCTATAATTTTGTCTTAAACATCTACTGAATCCATCGATAAATGCAATATAATTTTTCTTTTCAACTCAAGTGGATCGACATACCCAGTAAATGCTTAATCCAAAATTATAGGTGGCTAATGGATCTATCAGAACAAAATAAATAACTGAATGTAAATCACATCACAGAACAGTAACATATATACACATACATTGATACATATTTAGTACAGTACAATATGAATACAATAAAGGTGGTACACGACCACACCATATACATCGAATCAAATGTAAATACGTTAGAGTATGCAGAAGAAATAAACTACTCAAGCGATAGATAAGCTAATGACCAACATCAACTTCAAGCTAAGCCCAATAGATGATACCTGAAACAACTCGGTCTGACCCGAGTACAAAATAGACGGGTCAGTCTAGCTAAAACAATTAATTAACAAGGATAGATGATAATATGAAGCATAAGATACAAGATGATAATTCTTTTTGAATGAGAAGAGACAACAGAAAGAATTACAACCCATGACTTAAGTGAACTAATGTCACTTAATTATACAAAGACCTCAAAAGAGGTAAATTCAATAATAATACTCAAATAATATAAACATTAGCCTCATATCATCGGCGACACCCTAAAGTGTCTACGTGGTTTCCATGAACCTTATCTCCTCAAAAGAAGAAACATCAATACAAACTCTCGCCAAAACGGCAAACATAAACCATTCTCAATAGGATGATCCAAAACTCAGGTATAGAAGAATCTCCAAATTCAATTATACCTTATCTCATCGGTATAAATGTATATAAATTTCAATCTCAACTCGCCAAAAATGGAAAAATCCAGAATACCCTTTGAAATCATGAAATCATCCAAACTCACAACTCAAGGAACTCGATAAGAGTTCAAAACATCATAAATGAAATGACCATTTATATAACATCACATATAGCACTAGGCTATCGATGTAATAAAACATCTTAAAATGAGGAAATCATAATGAAACAGAAAACTCAAAAACCCCGGATTGGCCAAATCCCCGATTGCAATGTCGAAGCAATGCTGCACGTGCTAAACTCAAACTGCCGAAGCCTCGGACAAGGTCGCTAACACCTCCCAGAGCAGTTCGTCCTCATGACAAGGTCGCTGACACCTCTCCAAGCTATTTTATCAGCCCTACCAAGATCGCTAACACCTCCCAAAGCATTTTGTCCTCATGACTAGGTCGCTGACACCTCTCCAAGCTATTTTGTCAGCCCTAACAAGGTCGCTAACACCTCCCAAAGCATTTTGTCCTCATGACTAGGTCGCTGACACATCTCCAAGCTATTTTGTCAGCCCTAACAAAGTTGCTAACACCTCCCAAAGAAGTTTGTCCTTATGATTAGGTCGCTGACACCGCTCAAAGCAGTTCTGTTAGGTAAACATCGTGAATGTGTCACAAACTCACGAATAGGAACCCAAAAAGTATTAACGTGTGTCCAGTACCACACGTTCGCACTTAGTGGTTTACTAACCGCTAGTCGATGCCACATAAAAATCAGAAAAATCGTATCTCTTCTCGTCTCATTGGCGAGTGATAAAAAGACACTATACTCGTCTCGTCTCATCGAAAAGTATTAAATGACATCGTAACTTGTCTCATCTCATCGACAAGTGAAAACATCGTGATGGTTCCTTATAAACCATAAATCTCAAAGTAGATATCTCAAACCACAAAACTCGCCAAATATTGGCCTTCCCAGATAATTCCTAAAGATAGGAATTATAATCTCAAAATCCCGCCATAAATTAGCTAAATAACTCAGAATCAATAACCCAGTTAGTTTCGATCGTATAGGTCCGGAATTAACCGAAATAGTAAACGCACATGTCCCATACCACGTGTTTTACTAAATCGTTTAATTCTCTTTCTCATACATTCGAATAGTGCAAAAGTGTGCGTTTTATATTTAAAATAGTTTACTAGAGAAAACAAGCTTTTAAAACTTTTTCCCGAAAAGATTAATAAAACCGATATTTAAAATTCCTTTACTATAGGAAATAAATAGATTTTATATTAGAAAAATAATCTTTAAAATACTATGTGCTAATAATTTAAAATGTCCATTTATTTCAAAAATCACTTCAAAATGGTTTAGCGAAATTCGTGCTCGAAAACAATGAAAAACAAGAAAGATTGCGCAAGACCGATAACTTGAATTCAATACGAATTCAATTAAATTTAAGCGAAAGTCAATTCAAATTCTACTTAAATTTGGGTTTCAAATTCTCCAAATATAGCTAGCCTATTAATAGGAATCTTGGCTCTCAAAAAAAACCTCAAACACAACATCAAAATCGAACAAGAATGAGAGCAAAAACAAGCCAATAAAATTCTCAGTTCAATGATTGTTATTGCTGTTGTTTTGCTCTCGAGACAGCAACAAGAAAATATAGTTTGGACCAAGCTAACTTCAAAATTTCAGAAAACACAAAATATGAAACTTGTAGCACATGGTCTAAGCTTTCCGGAACATCTTAAATTATTGAATTTAGATAAGAAACGTGAAAGTGACGACCAAAACAATTTTCAGATATGAAGTTCACTACAGCTGTCATTTTAGTTTCGGTACAGCGATACTAGAATGAATATTCGACTATGTAAACTTCGAAATATGACAAAACATAAAACATAAAAATTGTAGAATATATTCTAAGCTTTCTGGAACATCAAAAATCGTCTAATTCGGACATTAAACGAAAAAGTTATGCTTAAATTACCAACAACACTTAGCCCAGGAATTCACAATTCTACAGTGACAGAGTAGCGAGTTTCTATTGGGTTTTCCGACCCATTATGCTCAAAATTTTCGAAAGTTATCAAGATAAAAGTTGTCACATTCTTTTCAAGCTTTCCAGAACTTCAAAAAAATCGAATTCCGATTTAAACGAAAAAGATATACACAATTTACTGACAGTGATTCTCATTTGAACGTGCAACAACAACAAAATATTGAGATTTCTTATCTTAAAATGTCAATCAAAACTAGAATATGTGAGTTTTGATACTCACCTTGCAATTCATGAAGATTAACATCAATAAATTTGGCCAAAACTAAAGCAAGATGAAGGCTTTTGATAATAGAAAGCTTCAGCTACCTGTAGAAACTTAGAAACAGAACATGCAAAGAAGAAGAACAAGAAATTAACAGGCAACCCAAAAATAAAATTGAAATTTGATGAATTCTCTCTAATTTGAAGTAGATTACCTGATTGAAATTAACTTTTAATTGATTAAAACATCAAATCCATGAAGAAATTAGGGGATTGAAGGCCATAGAATGGAAAAGGGGTTTCTTTCTTTTATTTACGGCTAGAGGAAGAAGATGAGGATAGTTTTATGTACGTACAGAAAATGTTTTCTCATTTCCTTCTCTTCTGGATCTAGCCTAATGGGCTTTTGGATCCAAATAGAGAATAAATTAATTAGCCTAAGATTTTAATTCACACCTAAATCAATATGCACATTTTTACACTATGTTATGATAAAACAATGCATTTTCTTTCAAGTTTCTACACAAACAAAATATGTAAACTTATATACATAAAAAAAATTACACCGTGTAAAAAGTTTAATTTTAATTATAAAAACATTTTTATTATTAAAACCCTTATTTTACATAGATACACAATTTTACACTAATAAATGAATAACTCCATATTTTAACTCCAAAAATTCTACTAAAATATTTTCCTTGTTTAGAAAAATATGACAAAGCATTTCAAACTTAATTTCATAACCAAAATTCATTTTTTTAAATCAAATTCCATCATTTTGTTTGAATAAACAATCTTTAAAAATCAAATACTTCCTTTAAAAATTATTAAAAGAAGTAATTAGCAATAATTAATAAAATTATTGCATTTCCTCCAAATAAAAACCATTTTCCAATCATTATTAACTCAAACAAAATAAAATAAAGTTCCAAACTTTATTTTCTCATTTTATTTCCAAAAATTCATTGTTTTGTTTCAAATGAACAATTTAAAATTTAAAATTTTATTCTAATTCACAATATTAAATCGTAACTGCTGTTATAATTCAATATTTGTAGGTAATCCCCAAAATCAGGGTTGTTACACGATGTTTTGCGCAACATTTGTTTTGGCCCAAATAAATATGTTTAAGAGAATTATTTTCTTAAAGAATGAAATATATACTTAATTTCGATTTAAGTATATTGAATATTTTCCAAGTGTTGAAAATAAATAGATTTGTGAATTACTTATTATTAAATAAGTATGGAAATGTTTTCCAATATGAAGTGAATGTTTTGAGATTTTATCTTGTAAAGATAAATTGAAAATGAATATTAGAAGTCGATTTGAAAATCATATATTCATAGATATTTTGGAAATGTAAATTCACTATGGAATTTATAAAAGAAAAGGGAAATTTGCTTAAAAATAAATATTGATTTATTTTTGAAGTGTGGAAATTTTATATCTTGTAAAGGTATTTTTGGGAAAATAAATAATTAGGAAAATTATTTGGAATCTGATAATGTTGCGTATTTTTATTGATAGTTAAATAACCGACTATCAATATTTACCTTTAAATAAGTACTTGTTGTCAATTGCTTGAATTTGAATGCTACGCTTATTTTTAAATAAACGCTCATTACTCGGGTTAGCCTGGAAAGGACCTTGGGGTCGTATAACCCATTCTGAATATGTGATACGTCGTTATAGATTGCATTTGATGACCGGTGTTAAAGACCGGATATTAGTGAAAACGGAAGGATTACCGTTGAATGTTTCTGCATCGGCTGATCTCTGATATAGAAATTTATTACCCTTTATGATGGGAATTCCGGTCGTGATTAGTGAATATCCGGATTGCAAGTTTCTTTGTAAGTGCCTTCGGTTCCATTCGATCCTGGAACGGACTAGTATGGATGTGTGTCTGACATTACAATTTGAGATGTAAAGCTGGTTTCTATCAAATATGTTTCCGTTGGTGGCGGAGAATTTATTCTCTTAGCTTAACACCCTTAGAGGTTATGTAGTTGATGGTTACTAGTGATACATTCCCAAATTGGTAATGTGGCATACGAAGTGATGTTGAGCATTTGATGATCAAAGCACATCTTTTATATAAAGCATGGCTTTGTGGACGAGACTTCGTCGGACCTCACACCCCGAAAATGGTCAAAACAGGAAGGATGCAGCAAGGTTATTAGGGGGCAGCGCCCCTTTAGTGTATGTCATTCCTTCTGGATAAATGTGGTATCATGGTATGGAGCCCAGATACTTAACCTATGTTGTTGCTGCAAATTTATTGCTTTGTGGTTGTTGGAAATAGAGGATCCTCGGATATAGATCGGTTACGATCGGGGAATGACATATTCATGTCAGTAGTTACCCAGTTAGGGGTAACCCGGCCTTGTGTTGGCAGAGATCCGGTTAGGTTCTCGGGTCGTCTTTCCAGAGGCGTACCCATGTGGCAAAGGGAAGTTCCTTGGCCTGACCATTTGTTGGAAATCCAAATAAACAATACGATCTTGTACGCTTTTAGTTGTAGAACTTATCATTCACTTTTGGTGGCGCCTCACTGTTTGGATGGTAGCTATAGTAGGCATACGATAATGGTCGTATGTTGGCTAAGATTTATATCTTTACTTTCGAAATGATTTTTCCTACACCATGCACTGGTAATATTATCAAATGTTTCTTTTTAATGCGTATCAAGCATCTTTGACTATCATAAGGAGAAATCTCCTCCGATTTTGCGTTTGCATTGTGTGTGTGTGCGGGAGTCCTTATGGTAGTCTCATTTTCTAAAAAGCAATGCGAATCTATTTTAAAATTATCCTGTTCTTTGTTTTAAAGATAAACTGTTTTAGTTCTCACACCAGTCACATGACTGACTCGGAGTTTATTGTTTTCCTTCCTAAACTCTGGGTGCCCACCAATTTCCACACGGGCAGTCTAGAGTTAGGTTATCAGGATATTCTGGAATTCAGGAGTTGCTGGAGGCAAGCTGGATGGCATGGTGTATTCACTAGTATATAGTAATTCTTTTCCGCTATTTGTTATTGTTTGTTGTTGTACACTCTAATGATGTAATGTAATGTAATATGATGTAATGTAATAACTGATATAGTTCTTTGTTTAAAGATTATTCATTTATCTATTATATGTTGTTCCGCTGCGATTGTGAGATTCTGATATTGTTCTATTGTTTCTTTCTATTCTGTTCTATCTTTTTCTTTCTTCCTCTATCTTCTACCTCTTCTATAACCCTAGCGGTACGTTTTCCCTCCCTTCGATTGCTCGACAGTTGATACAGTGGACGTATTGATGTCGGTTTTCAAGCGTCGAAATATCGCAACTTTACATTTGGTATCAGAGCATATGGTTAAGCGACAACCATGGCTCTGTTGGGAATTACTCATTAGAGATAGAGTCAGCATTACTCTAGAATAAGTGTGAATGTAATAATAGATATGAGCGCGTATTTGTTAGTGAATATAAAATTATTTTATATTGTGTTGATTGATTTATTGAGTGGCATATGAACCTTCGTCAGCACGGTCTGCACAACTGTGCCGAAGGGGTTTCTAAACACTTGAATAGCAAAATTCGATACAATATTGTTTTCGAAAAGGGGTGAATGAAATAATTTCATCCAAATTATATTTTGATAAAAAAAGAAATATTTTCTGAAATTATTATATAACTTGGATGTTTTGAATGATAACATTATAGTCAAATAAGATTATAAAATCTGAAATACCTTATATAACCAAGGAAAGCACTAGATTTGAAATTTTTGAAATTAAAATTATGAGGAGTTAAAAATGAAATTTAACTCGGATTAAGATTAAAATGTGAAATTTATGGAAGAAAAAAATTAGTAAATTTTAAATGTGATTGAAATGGAAAGATAGGAATTAAAATGGATTGAAATTCATTTAAGCTATGTGAATGGAAGTAAGTTGAATTAAACCGAAGATTAAAAAAAATTCAGTTGTATTTAAATAAATTTGAATTGATAAAGTTGAAAGCTATAAATCAAATTGGAAGTTGAATGGAATTTACTTTGGAATTGGAATTTGAATTGGATTTATATATGGAATATAACTTAAGTGAAGTTGAATAAAGTTGATTTTGGTGTCAAAGTAAAGTAATAAGTGAATTAATGAAATGAAGTCATTAAGAATTTGAACTTGAGCTATATAAATGAAATTCAACTTGAAATGGTTAAATAATTAGCAACTGAATAAATAGATGGATTGAATGTTAATCAATCTAATCTAAATGAATTGATATGGAATAATGATGTAGATATTAATTCATTAAAAGCAAATGGAATTGAATAAATTGAACGGAAATCAATTTAATATAAACATAGAATTAAAAGTGTTGGACCAAATTAAATGAATGTAAGCGAAGTAAATAAATTTGGTTATGTTGAATATACATTGGTTGTTATTTGATTGTTAATTGATTGTGTATATTTCATTAAGGGTTAATGAAAATGAATTAATGAAATGGAAAGCTATGTAATTGAATTCAAATTGGAAGAAAATGAATTTGAATAGAATTGAATTTGATTTGGAAGTGAACTAAATTAAATGTAAGTTAGTGAATGCAAACTAATTGAAATTGAATATGAATGTATATTGATTGGTTATGGATTTGTTGGATGATAGTTGGATGATAGTTGATTGATGGTTGCATTTGATGCTTTTGTTGCATTTGCTATGTTGGCATATGTAGTTGTTATGTTGCTATATGATGTATATTGATACTATTTTCATATGTGCATGATTCTCATTGTTTGCTGAGTGTTTAGCAGGTGCGGATTACGCTTGCTTCGCATTTGGAGCTCGCTTTCGCGCTATATTAGCCGTATATGCTCGCTAATAATAAATAAGGTACATATCTCGGATTAAATATCGTACATTTACACTTTTTTCCCCGCGGGATGCCTCATCACTTGATGAGATGTATATTTGTGATATATATACTGTCATTTTCTTTTTCGGATCGAGCCGCGCAAAGCAGACTCTAGCGAATTTTTCCGAAAATTTAAGGCGTTAGAATATTTTTGAGAAAATTGGAAAATTTTTGAAAACTAAGTTTGGATTTGGAAACTTGGTAAAGATCTTGTAAGAAGTTTAACTATGAATTTTGGGAAAGTTAAACACTTAAGAGATTTTCGAACGAATTGTTTTAGAAAGTTAATGGATTCTGTAACTTTTTCTTACTTGGTAATTTCGGGACGAAATTCTTTTAAGGGGGGAAGTTTGTAACGACCCAGAATTTCTGTCAATTAAAATTCGTACATTTGATTGATTTAAATATTAATAAGTAAAATTTGTAAGTCGAATAAATTTTATTTCGAATAATTGAATTTAATTTGATAATTAAATCGATAATTTAATATTGAAATTGCAGAAATAACTGAAAATTGGGTTAGATATGATTGAAAATGATTTGTAAAATTTTATCATATCATATTGGAGTTATAATAATGTTATAGAACTTTTAAAATTGAATTTGAAGTTAATTTGTGAAAATTGAATATTTTAATATTTAATTGACGAGTTAAAATAGCCATTTTTCAAACAATCTCGGATTTGGATCCGTAATGTGATATTATTGTAAGATTTCAAATTTCGTGTCAATCGGATATACCGTTTGTCCGGGGCAAGCCAAAACGCATAGAAAATTCGTTTGATCGGTTTAATTTAAAATCGATCGTTTATTGCCGTAACTCGCACAGTTTATCGAATTAATCTCCGAAACATGTTCCATTATGTTCGAAACGTGGGGTAAACCCTAGAAACGTCAGCCGACACACTTCGTTTGGATTTCGGAAATTTCGGGATGAATAGTGTTTGAGAAATTTTCTATAAAAGCCCTTTAAAATTCACTTTTGCAAAATGAAAACAAACCCAAGGGTTTAACAGAGCTAGCCGCCACTTATATTTTTAATGGCCGATACTTTCTGTTCTTCTTCCATTAATTTCTATCGATCCAAACACTTCTAGCCTTCGATTCCTAAATAAAAGTTGTAGAGAGTGAGAAGATCTTCACATCCATACAGTGATGATGATCATCAGAGCATCGTAGGGGACGATAGGAGGCCGCGTTCGGCTGTAATTCGTATGCATTTTTAGGGGCGGGATGGAGGCCGAGCTCGCCGTTGTCATGGCTAGAGGTGGAGTTGTCGATGGCCTACGCGTTGGCAATGCTTGATCGATCTCCAGTCAAGAAGGGAAGGAACGATGTTAAACCCTAGTATCGTGGTGATGGGTTTGTTGCACGCGCGTTCAACCTGTAGGAGGGAGAGAAAAATACGTGGTGCAGCCCAGATCTATTTTTCAAAATCAACGGCCAGATGTGAAGGTTGAAAATTTAAAAAGAAAGTTGTAAATTTATTTATATAAAAATTTGTAAAATCTATAAATTATCATAACATGTTGATGCGAGGTCCGTTTTGGACGAAACAAATTGCGTTGCAATCATTTTGACGAGCACAACGCTAAGGAACTGGAGTGGACTCGTTTGGTGCTGGTGAAAATTTTGGGTAAAATTAAACGTCCGTTTAACTCTATCCGAAATAAAACGTTGGAACGGAATTAAAATCAAGGTGAGAACTTCTCACTCAATCGAATTTTTTTGATTTAAATTTTAAATAGTTAGATTTAAAATTGCTTGATTGTATGTTTGAATGATGATTATTATCTATTGACTGTTAAATAGACATTATACGCCGTTAATAAGCGGATGTTATTTATTAAAAACATATACCGCGATAATTCCAACTTGTATGGAATTGGTATTATTTATGTACTTGGAGTTGATTTTCCCGCATTATATAGCGGATGAGACCCTATTGCGCCGCATAATAGCGGATAATATTTTATGAATCCCATATACCGCGATATTCCATACTGGAACGGAATTGGTATTGTGCTAACATCTTTGGATGCAGGGAAACAGGTTGGAGGGATCCAACTGGATTCCTCACCAGTATTTATTTGATTACAGATATTGTAATGTTTGTTGATTATCATATCGATATATGATGTTTGTTGTCGTGATTGACTATTGGGTGTTGTTGCATCATCAGATCCATTTTTAAAGTTTAAAAATAACGATTTTGATTTTAAAAGGATTTTTAAAATGATTTTTCAAAGTATACGTTTTATTAAATTTTTGAATTGATTCACTTTAGATAATTAAAACATTTTTAAATTTTTATGTTACAAAAATTAAGATTTTTTTTGAAATATAACCAAAAGGTGATTTTTAAAATTAATAGATTTATAAAATAGTTTATTGGATTTTTGAATTATTATAAAGGATGTATATAAAAGATTTTTAACATTGGTATTTATTATAAATATATATATATAATATTAGAATTATAAAATGAGTTTATTAAGTGTTAAAATGAAGTATAAAATGGATTTCATTAAAAAAATTAGATTTATAAATTATGAAGATTATAAAATGAATAGATGTTGTAAAATAAAAGATTTATAAGTAATCAACTTATAAACTGGATTTTGGGCATTTAAATGGGATATTAACAGCAATCGTTAATAAAGGAGATTTTATAAGTCGAAGTTGTTATAAAATATAAATAAATCTTATAAGTAATAGAAGTTTTAAAAAGAACGATTTTGTAAATAAATGAATTATAAGTATTTAACTTATAATATGGACTTTTGGTATATATTTGAGTTATATAAATTGAATTGGATTAATAAAGGAGATTTATAAATCGAAGTTTATAAATAGAAATGGAATTTATAGACATTGTTTATAAATTCGAAATCAATTCAATTTGATAAATTGAATATAGAAATTTATTAAAAGAAGCATATCCGCGATTTTGGGTAGCGAACTATTCTTTGTATAAAATGTGTAGAAATATTGAAATTTTGTTAGTGAAGTATATTCACGATTTTGGACAGTGAATATATTATTAAATAAAATGGTTATGTTTTGGGAAAGCGATATTATAAAATGAAGTTAATTATTTTAAAAAGTTGTTTTAAAATGTTTTATGAAACGAATACATAGATTTCAACATTCATTGTTGAAATAGACGTTTTTGAGAAATAAGGAAATGGTGGACTATAATACTGTTGTTATAGTAAATGATTTCTGAAATTAAATGTTTTGTATAGTATTGGGATTTATATATCTGTAACAACCCGCATATTTGTCGATTTTATATTTAAATATTTTATTTAAATATTCTATCGTTAATCGGATTTTGGTCCGAAAAACTACTTTTTGCAAACGGTTAAATTAGTACTCGAGACCACTTCCATTGAGTTCGAAATGCCATTTACAACTTTTGAAGTATAAACATTGATAGGTTTGGAGTTAGTGGAATTTCACTAACATTTCCCGCTTTGGACTTTGGGTTAGCTTAGCCATTATAACTCAAACCCAACCCCCTCCTTCTCTTCACTCTTCATAATTTCCTACCAACTCAAGCTTTTGCATTAATGGTGAGTGGAAAGAGAAATTAAAACTCCAAGCTCAAATTTAATTGCTAATCCAGCATTCAACTCCAAATTCAAGTAGAAGATATTGGCTTCAAGCTTCATCTTCATCCATTTTAGTGAAAAGGTGAGATTTTTATCTCACATTCTAGTCTATAACTATATTGGACTGTTGGGAATGATTCCCTATCACTTTTACATGCACATTTGCAATTGGTTTGGATTGGATTGGTGAAAAACTCCAATTTTTAGCGTTTTTGCGAATTTTCTGCATTTAGGTCGTTCTGGCCATTTTCGTGAGTTCGGAGTTAGGTCGTTCGCGAGCTAACTCTTAAGTCGCTCGCGTGTTATCACGCTAGGTCGCACTGCACGTATTGTCATCTCGGAATTAGGTCGTTTGGCTTTAGGTCGTAGGTCGTTTGGCCTATAGGTCGTTAGGTCGCTAACACTTAGGTCGTTTCTGGCCTTAACCCCCCTCTCCAGCGTTAGGTCACTCGGTTTTACCCCAAGCCACTAAGTCGTTAGCTCGTTATCGAGCTTAGGTCATAGGTCGCTCGGCCTTCATTCCTTAGGTCGTCCAACGTGAAACTCGGCCTTCATTCCTTAAGTCGCTACAGGATAGCTCGTGCGCCTCGGTGCTAAGTCGTTTTCCCCTAAGTCGCTGGACCATTGGGTCGTTCAACCTTTAAGTCGCTCGCGTGTTAAAATCCTTAGGTCGCTTGCGTGATAAACTCTTAGGTCGCTCGCGTGTTAGACTTGTTAGGCCGCGGGATCATTAGGTCGTTCGACTCCAAATTACTCGGTCGCTCACTTAAGTCGCTCATCCCACTAGGTCGCATGACCATTAGGTCGCGTCCTCTTAGGTCGCACGCTAACCTCGTTAGGTCGCTTGGCCATTTCAGTTAGGTCGCATGACCACAGGGTTGCTCCAGTTAGGTCGCTTGACTCCTTAGACCCCAAGGTCGCAACTATTAGGTCGCTCGACCCTATCCCCCTTAGGTCGTTAGGCCTCATCTTGTTTTCACTAGGTCGTACCGTTTTGGACGGGGGCGCTGCCCCTTGGACCCCCGCGACCTGACCGGGCAGGTCGAACCCCGTAGCGGTGGCATTGCCCCCGCACCCCCACCTTGGGGGGTTGCCACCCCTTGGACCCCCCCTCCGTAGGGGATCTTATCTGAAAAACATTCAATAGAACTTGCTTTGTTGAGATGCTGAGTTGATAATTCTTCGAGACAAACTATCTTGGGCTTGTCGGTCGATTTTATGGATTTTTGAATATCTATTTCGATGGATTCTTTATCGGTTTCTTAGTATTTTATTAACGTCTTCGTATGTGAATTTTTATGATTGATTGTTTCTACAATCACTTCTATGATTTGTCACTTTAAAATATGAAGGTTTCAATACTAGTAGTAAATATCAAAACTCTTTCAACAAAATGATTTCAACTCAATTTTCAATAACAAAGCTCTTTTCTTAAACCATTTTCCAATCTACTAGTATACACAAACCTTTGCCTCACTCGTATGAGAAATTGAATTAAACGGCTTAGTAAAACAAGTGGTATGAAACGCTTGCGTTTGCTTCGTCGGTTAACTCTTGGACTTGTTCGATTGAACCTTTTTGTGAAAATTTTCTAGTGAAGATCTACAGTTTGTTCGTAAATATTTGAGTTAAGCAAGTGGTTATGGGACATGAAGCTAAACTTTTATATTTACTAGCTTGGTGTAATTGACACTTCTCGTTGATCATGACGATCATTTTTATGATTTAGACTAGCAGTTGTGCGATGTCTCTTTTTTGCTTGGTTAGACTAGACACCACTTGTGCGATTTCATTCACATATACCTTTTTACCTTCTTGGTTAGTCTAGACACCACTTGTGTGATTTCACTCACACATACATTTTTGTTTGCGAGGTTAGACTAGGCACCACTTGTGTGATTTCACTCACACATACCTTTTTGATTTTTGGTTAGTCTAGACCTCATCTGTGTGATTTCGACTCACAAATATGGGGTAGCTCCCCATGGTCTTTGGGCTGTCATGTGATAGGCCTCTTTCTTTTTCATGATTTTCTGGATTTCTTGTGTTGATTTCTGGAATTTATGTCATTGACTTCTTATGAGTACAAGTTTTGGGTATGATACCCTTTTGGATCTTTGAGAAGATTCTTGTGATATTGATTAATCTATTGTTGATTATCATTTACATACTTATAGTAGTATGATGTTATGGATATTATTCGCATATGCCATTTCTCTTATTTTATATCATGTCGTTTGATATTTATAGATAGACTGATCCGTTTATTATTTTCTTATAAATAATACTCGGGTCAGACCGTGATGTTACAGGTGCTTCTGCTTGACTTCTCCCACAGTGATTCACTACACAGACTTTTGGCTTCTTGTTTAGATTAGCAGTTTTTGTTGTATACACTTGAGATATAGATTCATAGTTGTATTCTTTTGGTATAGCACGTATTGCTATTCTTTTGTATTATTGTGGATCTTTTTGACCACTACTCTGATGTACACTCTCATGTGTTAGTTATATATTCATATCTTCTCCCGCCTTTGTGATATGGATGTCTGTGACTGATTGTGTTATGCTTATTTCTATGTTTGTTTCCGAAGATTATTTATAGCCACCGTGTGATAGCTTTGAGTTTGTATCGGTATGTCGGACTTCCTCCTGAAATGAAATGCATGCTATACTATCTGACATAATGGTGCTCGCACAAAGAAGTTACATGGATGGTCACTCCTCAACAGCCTTATTCTCCGTGCTAGTTGACAACACTACATCTAGTGTTCTTGGCTAGCGTGGGTATAGAGGTGGGGCGTCACAGCTTGGTATCAAAGCCAAACATCGGAACAATGTAGAATAACTTAACAAGGATCATCGTCCTAAGTCCATCTTAGGAGTCCCACCTTACGATTAATTCGAGTCTTCGTACTGATTCATCCTAATTTCTTTTGTGATTCCTTGTTCTATCTATCAAGATTGCTTGATATTCATTCTGAGAATAATCTTTTCCTTCTTCTTCCTTTATTTCTTGAAGGAAGAAGAGATGGTTAGTTCTGGCAGTCCTAACGCTGGTCAATCCAGTAGTCCTTCTCTGGATGGCGTATTCATGTCTGCCCAACAACTTACGGATCTTGCTCAGAATCAAAAGTTTATATGTGCTTTGAGTAAGAATCCCACAAAGATCTTACCTTTGAAACTAGAAGTTCCTTTCGACCGACTTGTAGATATCACTCTACAAGAAGAAGAGGCTGATAAATGAATTGATAGTGATATTGAGATGTCCAAGAAGAGGCATATTAAGTTCAAAAGCCCTTATCCCGGTAAGAAGGTGAAGCAACCTGCTTTTGTAGCAAAGACTCCAATCCTTCATCATGGACGATGCTACAATTGTGGTTCTAGGGACCACTATGCGAAGGAGTGTCTGGAACCACTCTTTTGTCGTTATTGCAAAGATTCCAGTCATCATATTTCTGTCTGCCCCATACTTCTAAGTAAGAAGTGGGTGGAACCAGAAACTTTGGTAGCCAAGTCACCTACCTCTAGTCGTAAACGATGTTACAATTGTGGTTCCACAGACCATTATGTAATTAAGTGCCCGAAACCTCTCTATTGCCGCTATTGCAAAGGCTCGGGCCATTACTTGTCTGCGTGTCCCACGCGACCTAGCAAGAGAGAAGGAAAGCTAAAAGCTTCTAACGAAACTCCTCTGGGTCAAGGTACTTCTTATTTAATCCTTGGTTTCATTTGTTTTCGATTATCCGATTCAAGTTCTTTTTGATATGGGTTCGTCTCATCATTTTTATATCAAAAGAACTTGATGATTCTCTTTCTCTTTATGTTTTGGGCTTGATGACTTCTTTGAGGATTGCGAATCCGGATTAGTGGATCCGCAACACTCTACTTGCTTTTTATTGATATCGAAAATTATTTCATGTGATTTTTCTTTCCGAACCAATTTGCATGTTATGCATTGCTTAGGTTTTGGAATTGATTTTGCGTGAAAAGATTGGCTTATTGCAAAGCCCATATAATATTTTTCCGAAAGGACTATTCGTTTTCTATATTTTCGATCTGTTAAGCAGATTCATATTTTTCTTCCTTTGTGATTTCGATTTCAAATCGATGGCATCATTTTGCTCTTTTAGCTCACATGTTGAGTAAAGAGATATCTCTCTTATTCTTATCGGTTGAGAATTTTCCGGTACTTTTGAGTTTGTCTTAGGATTGTCACCTAAGCAACCTTTTTGAGTAGTGTAAAGGTCTTTCCAGTTTGACCTTGCCACCAAATTTCAATCGCTACGAGTTGCAGAGGTTAGCCTTCCACATACCGCATTCCGCACTCGTTATGATTTATATGAATGACATATTGTGTCATTCAGTTTATCCAGTCTATTTCATCCCTTTTATAAATTGAGTATTCTATGAATATCTCAATAATTCCAATCTTGTATTTATTAATTTTGGATGAGAATAGAAATTTAAAATTTTGCAGATCTTTTTAAGAAGATATTTTAAATTCCTATAAAAAAGATAATTTTGTGTTGTATTTCCCATTTAGTGTCTTAAGAATTCTGGTCGATGCGCTTGAACAACGCTATCGATAGGGATTTCCTAAACGCTTTGATGAGACAATCAGACACAATAAATTGACTTGTAAAATGTAAGTTTTTCTATAAAGGTGATTGTGATTTTGAAAGTTTTAGCTTTTGAGAAAAGAAAATTAAAATTCTCTCTTTTTGATACTCTTATTCTTGTGTTTCCCAAAGGGAACCAAGACTTTAACTTTAGTATCAATGCTTATTGTATTGGTTTGGAGGCCGTTCTCTTGCGAAAGAGAACGTGCAATCACTTTTGCTTCTAAATCTTTAAAGCCGATCGAGACTAGGTATGCCACTTATGATCTGATGCTCGCGGCTATTGATTTTTCTTTTAATATTTAGCATCATCATCTTTGGTGGAGAAATTTGTTCTCTACCTCGATTATAAATCATTGGGATATCTATTTTCTCATAAGAAACTTAATTTGTGTCAACCATGTTGGCTCTTATTTCTTGCATCTTATGATCTTGATATTCATTATACTCCCAGAAGGGAAATCGTGTTGCCAATGCACTTAGTTGTAAGCAACAAGCAGTTGTTTATAGGATAATATCCGAATGGAACGATCTCGAGACTCTATCCACTTGTGAGATTCGAGATCACAAAAATCCGATTTATGTGCATCCCTTGTTTTATGTAGTCTAGAGGCTCCTCCTTCTTTTTAGACTGCATTCTTGAAGCTCAAAGGGCTATATCCCGAATTGGCTCTTCGTAGCCAAGGTCTTAGGGATGAAATTAATATTGAAAGTTTGAATGACTTCAATATTGATTTTCGTGGCGACATTTGAAAGTTTGGTAGACTTATCGTACGAAATATTTGTGATCTTCGTCGTTGTATTTTAGAAGATTCACATCGTTGTAATATTATCATTCACCCCTGTTGTAGTAAAATGTACGTAGATATGAAGCGACTTTATTATTGGGAGTGAATGAAATTTGTTATCGCTAACTTTGTTAAGTGTTGCATGACTTGCCAACTTGACAAGGCAGAACACCAAAGGCCTGATTGGCTATTGCAACCTTTAGAAATTCCAATTTGGAAGTGGGACCAAATCTCCATGGATTTTATAGATGGCCTTTCCCATTCTCATTCGGGTCATGGTAACTTATGGGTTATAGTAGATAGACTTACTAAATCAGCCCATTTTATTCCCGTTCGGTTTAACCGAATCGTTCCTCTTTTGGCTAGGCTCTTTATTAAAAGAGATTGTTGAATTATATGGAGTTCCTACTTCTATTGATAGCGATAGTGATCCACTGTTTACTAGTGGACTTTGGAAAAGTCTTGTAGATTTTATCACCGCTTATCGCCCCAGTCCGATGGACAAACCGGGCGTGTGAATCAAACTCTTGAAGATCTCCTTCGAGCTTGTGTGCTTGATGTCGGTCGAAGTTGGGAAGATCATATTCCTCTTGTTGAATTTTCCTATAATAATAGCTTCCAATCTAGTATTGGTATGGCATCTTTCGAGACCCTCTAGGGTAGTCCATGCCGATCTCCTTCTTGTTGGCTTGAGGCTGGTTTTAGATTCAGAATTTATTCATGTTTCACCTATGATGGGTGTTGTACGTTTCAATCGATCGGGAAAATTAGCGCCTCGGTATATTGGGCCATTTCCTATCACCGTACGTATGGATTCCATGGCTTATCGCCTTTTATTACCGGCTCAATTTTCTCCTATTATATGACGTGTTTTACGTTTCTCAATTATGGAGATGCTTTCGAGATTCCGATTCTATTCTGGAGCCAGGTGCTGTGGAAGAAATTGAAGTTTCACCAGATCTCTTTTTGGTGACTTCCTATTTCAAATTTCTTTTGTGTTAATATGATTTTATGGTTGTTACTTTTTATATCCATCTTATATATTGGGAGGACGCAATTTCTTTAAGGAGGGGAGTCTGTAACAACCCGCATATTTGTCATTTTATATTTAATTATTTTATTTATTTTATCGTTAATCGGATTTTGGCCCGAAAAGCTACTTTTTGCAAACGGTTAAATTAGGACTCGAGACCCCTTCCATTGAGTTCGAAATGCCGTTTACAACTTTTTAAGTATAAACATTGATAGGTTTGGAGTTAGTGGAATTTCACTAACTTTTCCCGCTTTGGACTTTGGGTTAGCTTAGCCATTATACCTCAAGCCCAACCCCCTCCTTCTCTTCACTCTTCATAATTTCCTACCAACTCAAGCTTTTGCATTAATGGTGAGTGGAAAGAGAAATTAAAACTCCAAGCTCAAATTTAATTTCTAATCCAACATTCAACTCCAAATTCAAGTAGAAGATATTGGCTTCAAGCTTCATCTTCATCCATTTTAGTGAAAAGGTGAGATTTTTATCTCACACTCTAGTCTATAACTATGTTGGACTGTTGGGAATGATCCCCTATCACTTTTGCATGAACATTTGCATTTGGTTTGGATTGGATTTGTGAAAAACTTCAATTTTTAGCCTTTTTGTGAATTTTCTGCATTTAGGTCGTTCTGGCCATTTTCGTGAGTTTGGAGTTAGGTCGTTCGCGAGCTAACTCTTAAGTCACTCGCGTGTTATCACGCTAGGTCGCACTGCACTTATTATCATCTCGGAATTAGGTCGTTTGGCTTTAGGTCGTAGGTCGTTTGGCCTATAGGTCGTTAGGTCGCTAAAACATAGGTCGTTTCTGGCCTTAAACCCCCCTCTGCAGTGTTAGGTCGCTCGGTTTTACCCCAAGCCACTAGGTCCTTAGCTCGTTATCGAGCTTAGGTCGTAGGTCGCTCGGCCTTCATTCCTTAGGTTGTCCAACGTGTAACTCGGCCTCCATTCCTTAAGTTGCTACAGGATAGCTCGTGCGCCTCGGAGCTAAGTCATTTTCCCCTAGGTCGCTGGACCATTGGGTCGTTCAACCTTTAAGTCGCTCGCGTGTTAAAACCCTTAGGTCGCTTGCGTGATAAACTCTTAGGTCGCTCGCGTGTTAGACTTGTTAGGTCGCAGGATCATTAGGTCGTTCAGCCCCAAATTACTAGGTCGCTCGCTTAAGTCGCTCATCCCACTAGGTCGCATGACCATTACGTCGCGACCTCCTAGGTCGCACGCTAACCTCGTTAGGTCGCTTGGCCATTTCAGTTAGGTCGCATGACCACAGGGTTGCTCCAGTTAGGTCGCTTGATTCCTTAGACCCCTAGGTCACAACTATTAGGTCGCTCGACCCTAACCCCCTTAGGTCGTTAGGCCTCATCTTATAGTCACTAGGTCGTACCGTTTTGGACGGGGCGCTTCCCCGCACCCCGCGGGGGGCGCTGCCCCCTGGACCCCCGCGACCTGACCGGGCAGGTCGAACCCCGTAGCGGTGGCGTTGCCCCCGCACCCCCACCTTGGGGGTTGCCACCCCCCTGGACCCCCCCTCCGTAGGGGATCTTATCTGAAAAACATTCAATAGAACTTGCTTTGTTGAGATGCTGAGTTGATCATTCTTCGAGACAAACTGTCTTGGGCTTCTCGGTCGATTTTATGGATTTTTCAATATCTATTTCGATGGATTCTTTATCGGTTTTTTTGGATTTTATTCACGTCTTCGTATGTGAATTTTTATGATTGATTGTTTCTACAATCACTTCTATGATTTGTCACTTTAAAATATGAAGGTTCCAATACTAGTAGTAAATATCAAAACTCTGTCAACAAAATGATTTCAACTCTATTTTCAATAACAAAGCTCTTTACTTAAACCATTTCCAATCTACTAGTATATACAAACCTTTACCTTACTCGTATGAGAAATTGAATTAAACGGCTTAGTAAAACAAGTGGTATGAAACGCTTGCGTTTGCTTCGTCGGTTAACTCTTGGACTTGCTCGATTGAACCTTTTTGTGACAATTTTCTAGTGAAGATATACAGTTTGTTCGTAAATATTTGAGTTAAGCAAGTGGTTATGGGACATGAAGCTAAACTTTTATATTTACTAGCTTGGTGTAATTGGCACTTCTCGGTGATCACGACGATCATTCTTATGATTTAGACTAGTGGTTGTGCGATGTCTCTTGTTTTCTTGGTTAGACTAGACACCACTTGTGTGATCTCATTCACACATAACTTTTTACCTTCTTGGTTAGTCTAGACACCACTTATGTGATTTCACTCACACATACGTTTTTGTTTGCGAGGTTAGACTAGACACCACTTGTGTGATTTCACTCACACATACCTTTTTGATTTTTGGTTAGTCTAGACCTCTTCTGTGTGATTTCGACTCACACATATGGGGTAGATCCCCATGGTCTTCGGACCGTCATGTGATAGGCCTCTTTCTTTTTCATGATTTTCTGGATTTCTTGTGTTGATTTCTGGAATATATGTCATTGACTTGTTATGAGTACAAGTTTTGGGTATGATACCTTTTTGGATCTTTGAGAAGATTCTTGTGATATTGATTAATCTATTGTTGATTATCATTTACGTACTTATAGTAGTATGATGTTATGGATATTATTCGCATATGCCATTTCTCTTATTTTATATCATGTCGTCTGATATTTATAGATAGACTGATCCGTTTATTATTTTCTTATAAATAATACTCCGGTCAGACCGAGACGTTACAGGTGCTTTTGCTTGACTTCTCCCCCAGTGATTCACTATCTACAAACTTTTGGCTACTTGTTTATATTAGCAGTTTTTGTTCTATACACTTGAGATATAGACTCATAATTGTATTCTTTTGGTATAGCACGTATTGCTATTCTTTTGTATTATTGTGGATCTTTTTGTCCAGTACTCTAATGTACACTCTCATGTGTTAGTTATATATTCATATCTTCTTCCGCCTTTGTGATATGGATGTCTGTGACTGATTGTGTTATGCTTATTTCTATGTTTGTTTCCGAAGATTATTTACAGCCACCGTGTGATAGCTTTGAGTTTGCATCGGTATGTCGGACTTCCTCCTTAAATGAAATGCATGCTATACTATCTGACATAACGGTGCTCGCACAAAGAAGTTACATGGATGGTCGCTCCTCAACAGCCTTATTCTCCGTGCTAGTTAACAGCACTACATCGTAGTGTTCTTGGTTAGCGTGGGTATAGAGGTGGGGCGTCACAATATCTATTTTAATTTCGAATCCCTATACTAGTCATTTTGGGCCATCGTAACGATGTTTTACGCAACATTTGTTTTGGCCCAAATAAATATGTTTAAGAGAATGATTTCCTTAAAAAATGAAATATATACTTAATTTCGATTTAAGTATATTAAATATTTTCCAAGTATTGAAAATAAATAGATTTGTGAATTACTTATCATTAAATAAGTATGGAAATGTTTTCGAATATGAAGTGAATGTTTTGGGAATTTATCTTGTAAAGATAAATTGAAAATGTATATTAGAAGTCGATTTGAAAATCGTATATTCATAGATATTTTGGAAATCTAAATTCACTATGGAATTTATAAAAGAAAAGGGAAATTTGTTTAAAAATAATTATTGATTTATTTTTGAAGTGTGGAAATTTTATATCTTGTAAAGGTATTTTTGGGAAAATAAATAAGTTGGAAAATTATTTGGAATCTGATGATGTTGCGCATCTTTATTGATAGTTAAATAACCGACTATCAATATTTACCTTTAAATAGGTATTTGTTGTGAATTGCTTGGACTTGAATGCTACACTTATTTTTAAATAAGCGCTCACTATTCGGGTTAGCCGGCAAAGGACCTTGGGGTGGTATAACCCATTATGAATATGTGATACGTCGTTATGGATTGCATTTGATGACCAGTGTTGAAGACCGGATATTTGTGAAAATGGAAGGATTACCGTCGAATGTTTCTGCATAGGATGATCTCCGATATAGAAATTTATTACCCATTGTGATGGGAAGTCCGGTCGTGATTAGTGAATATCCGGATTGCAAGGACTTCTTTGTAAGTGCCTTCGGTTCCATTCGATCCTGGAACGGACTTGTATAGATGTGTGTCTGACATTACAATTTGAGATGTAAAGCTGGTTTCCATCAAATATGTTTCCGTTAGTGGCGGAGAATTTATTCTCTTAGCTCAACACCCTTACAGGTTATGTAGTTGATGGTTACTAGTGATACATTCCCAAATTGGTAATGTGGCATACGAAGTGCTGTTGAGCATTTGATGATCAAAGCACAGCTTTTATATAAAGCGTGGCTTTATGGACGAGACTTCGTCGAACCTCACACCTCGAAAATGGTCAAAACAGGAAGGATGCGGCAAGGTTTTTAAGGGGTAGCGCCCCTTTAGTGTATGTCATTCCTTCTGGACAGAGGTGGTATCATGGTATAGAGCCCAGATACTTAACCTATGTTGTTGCTGCAAATTTATCGCTTTGTGGTTGTTCGAAATCGAGGATCCTCGGATATAGATCGGTTACGATCGGGGGATGACATATTCGTGTCAGTAGTTACCCAGTTAGGGGTAACCCGGCCTTGCGTTGGCAGAGATCCGGTTAGGTTCTCGAGTCGTCTTTCCAGAGGCGTACCCATGTGGCAATGGGAAGTTCCTTGGCCTGACCATTTGTTGGAAATCCAAAGAAACAATACGATCTTGTACGGTTTTAGTTGTAGAACCTATCATTCACTTATCGTGGCGCCCCACTGTTTGGATGGTAGCTATAGTAGGCATACGATAATGGTCGTATGTTGGCTAATATTTATATCTTTACTTTCGAAATGATTTTTCCTACACTATGCACTAGTAATAATATCAAATGTTTCTTTTTAATGCGTATCAAGCAACTTTGACTATCATAAGGAGAAGTCTCCTCCGATTCTGCGTTCGCATTGTGTGTGTGCGGGAGGCCTTATGGTAGCCTCATTTGCTAAAAAGCATTGCGAATCTATTTTAAAATTATCCTGTTCTTTGTTTTAAAGATAAACTGTTTTAGTTCTCAAACCAGTCGCATGACTGACTCGGAGTTTATTATTTTCCTTCCAAAACTCTGGGTGCCCACCAATTTCCATACGGGTAGTCTAGAGTTAGGTTATCAGGATATTCTGGAATTCAGCAGTTGCTGGAGGCAAGCTGGATGGCATGGCGTATTCAATAGTATATAGTATTTCTTTTCCGCTGTTTGTTGTTGTTTATTGGTGTACACTCTGATGATGTAATGTAATGTAATATGATGTAATGTAATAACTGATATTGTTCTTTGTTTAAAGATTATTTATTTATTTATTATATATTGTTCCGCTGCGATTGTGAGATTCTGATATTGTTTTGTTATTTCTTTCTGTTCAGTTCTATCTTTTTCTTTCTTCTTCTATCTTCTACCTCTTCTTTAACCCTAGCAGTACGTTTTTCCAGCCTTCGATTGCTCGGTAGTTGTTACAGTGGACGTATTGATGTCGGTTTTCGAGCTTCGAAAAATCACAACGTTACATTCCAGTCCACGAGATTCAATTGGCAGAGAAACTGCATTCGAGGGGGACACCGAGGAGGACATGCTCATTCAAGGAAATGCAGTACAGTTGATATATTTTCAAGCTAAATAACATTTTGAAGGTAATGCAGTACAGTTATACATTAACTAAAGTACGAAGAAAACTCCAATGCATAAACACATGATTTATCAAATGTAAAATTGAATGGACGATCTCAAAATATGATTTATAAGATTGATTTGAAGCCGGTTGTGAAGTTGTGCATCTCAGAATGAAAGTTTACATTCCACACGAATCTTGAAAGATTCTTTGATTATAAGAATGTCGTCTCAAAATACTTATAGCATTTGCGTTGGACCATCATCATATTCATAGTGGAAATGTTCTTCATCCAATATCCCTTTCGTCCTCAATAATCATATCATGCAGCATGCAAGCATGAGTGTGGAAAGCTGTTCTTGAGACCACAATCGACAAGGATTACTAATGACTACAAATTTGGATTGGAGAATGCCAAAAGATCTTTCTACATTTTTCTCTATCCCTTTTACATCGCAGCAAAATTTGCTTGCTTTACTACTATTGAATTTGGACACATTTTCACAATGGTGCTCTATTTTGTATAAATCCATCGGCTAGATAATATCCATAGTCGTAAGTGTTTTTCCCAAGAGTAAATGTCACTAGAGTTACTTAGTCAAGTGTCAAATCATTAAATAAGTGTGACCTCTCAATAAAATTCAAGTCATTGTTTGATCCAGGCATTCTGAAGAAAGCATGCTAAATCCACAAATCGCACGAAGCTACCACTTCCAAAATAATAGTTGGTCTTCTTTCTTACCATTGTAAGCTCCATGGTATGCTTTGGTGTAGATCTTTCATTCCCAATGCATATAGTCGAGGCTTTCTGGCATGCCGGACCATCCTCTGCTATTATGCATTTCTCTAATCCGCACAATGTCATCCTCATTTGGAGATCTAAAATACTTAATGCCGTAAATTTATACCACGGTTTGGCAGATTTTTTTAGGGTTTCTAGTGTTGTAGTCTCTGCAATCTGATATGAATCATCCATTATATTTGTGGGGTTACCATAAGATAACATCCTCATTGCGGCAGCATTTTTTATTCACTGCTACAACCCTACGTTTTTGAAGCATTTGGTTTTTGAGTAAAAAATTTGTTAGGTTTTAAATACTTGTCAATATTCTCAGAAATAGGTCTTTTCTAATTCTACATCTTCTCTAAACATATTTGGTCCATAAGTGCAATTTGACTTGGAGTAGTCTTCCATGAAATTTTTATAAAAGACAAATTGATTACGGTTTACATATTTCTGACCGATGACCGATTCACTGTGTTTTCTAGATGTGGAACCATAAACCTCATGGCATAGGTATACAGTTTTGTCATTATCTTTCTCTCATAGAATATTTTTCTCTTCAGACTCACTATCGAATGACATAACACATTGGAGGAAAGTTGAAGTACCCATATTGAATTTAATTTTATGCTGCGAGAGAATGAATGAAGACAATAATATGATATTTGGGATGGATGTTAAAGTCCTTATATAACTGAATTGATACATGCATAGCAATAAGAAATGAGTGGACAGCATTATTTTAAAAAAAATTAGGGTTCAAAATTATTTCAGAGTATGGTCACCTTAGCTTTAACCAGTGGCAAAAAAAGATTAGTGATGTGGTTATTTCAACTTTAACAAGTGGCTAATAATTTGCAGACAAAGAATTCAGAGTATGATCATCCCAACTTTAACAAATGGCAGACAAATAATTCAAAGTGTGGATATCTCAATTTTAACAAGTGGGGGACAAAGCATAGTCGTGTGGTCATCTCAAGTTTAACAAGTGGGAGACAAAGAATTAAAATTATAGCCATCATAAATAAACGAAGGGGTACATGATGCATTGCATTATAGAGATAGAAAACATTACATTATATGTAGCAAAAATATAAGTACACTGATAACTACATCGAATATAAGGTAATCTAAGTTGGGTTTTTAGCTGAACAATCTCATTCCATAAGTTTGAGGTTAATTGTTCAACCCTTCAAGGGAGTGGCAAGTCCAGCCAATAATGGACTACACACAAAAATAAAGGACATTTATAAATAGGACGTTCGATATTTGTACCACCAATAGTAAAATTATCAATATGTGCCTCAAGACCACAGTTACTGAAAAACAAGTTGAGTCCCACTTCTTCAATAAGAGTTAACTCCCGTTCTCCATCTATTACAGACCAAATTGATTTTGTATTAACGCCAATTCCTTTTGCGATTATGTTATGCAGTCAAATACATGTTGAGGTAGAGCATCACTGGTCCACGCATGAAATCCACATCTATAAAATCGACATCTTATATAACGACGTTGTAACAACCATAGAATTATTTGCATATAATTTAAATTTGACTTTATTTTATTTTAAAATTATTCTAAACTTGTTTTATCTAAAACATTTCATTTTTAAATTTAAATTTTGATTATTATATGAATTATAATTTCAAACGGTATAAATTGAATATTTTCCTGAAAAATAGATTTGTGGCCAAAACTGGTCAAACTTTGACTTTTAAATTTTAAATTTAAATATTTGAATTATTGAATTTTATCTTCTATTATGAAAATAGGTTTAATATCATGAATACTGCTTTCCATTTCGTTGAAATTGGATTTAAATTGTGAAAGTTATACCCTTTACAATATTGTGTGTACTAGGGTTATTTAGCAATATTCTTTGTTTTTAATTTATATAAACGATATTTTTCACTTGATATATATTATTCTAATTTGTATATTTATGTTATATTATGTATATTTTGACTTCTAAATATTTTTAAAGTGATGTTTGAATTTTTCCAAAGCTTATTGAATTTATTTCCAAATTTTAAAGCCTGGTTTCCATTTTTCTACTATTTTCTTTATTTAAATTATATTTAATTAAAATTTATTTATTCATTTTTGTGAATGGATTTTATTTTGTGTTCTTATTTTTGTTTATAAATATTTTTCAAGTATATAAATTTTTTCCAAAGTCCATTGAATTTGTTTTAAATTTCTAATGGCTAGTTTGCATTTTTAAGCTATTTCCTTAATTTAATTGTATTTAATAAAAACTTGTTTACTTATTTTATCTGTTCATTTTCATTTCTGAGTTATTATCTTAATTTATCAGTTTTTATATGTATTTATAAATTTCAAATGAAGAAAAAAAATTTGAAAAGGTTGGTGTCTTTTTAGTTGCTTTTGTCTCTTTGTTTTCCCGCCTTTTCATTTTCTTAACTCTTGCTTTTATTTTCTTTAGCCGACTTCATTATTCTTTCAGGCCGTATCTTTCTCTTTATTTTCACGTATTATCATAAGCTTCTCATCACAAAAAAAAGTGCGGCCGTCATCTGGTAGAGAGATTTGGTAAAAATTCATTTCTTTTCATCGTTTTCTATTTGTTTACATTGATTTTGCACTTCCTCTTCTTCTAGGCTCGGCTCCTCCCACCTCCATCACCTTTTCCGCCTCCACCACTACAACAACTTGCTGTCCTCTTCCTCTAGCCCACAGCCAGGCCATGGCCAAGCATTTATGTTGTGTAGATCCACCAAAAATGTAACCAACATCACCAAAATGTACAAGCCAAGCCTACCTTTGCTTACACAACCTCAACCTCCCCTTTGGCCGACCTATACACTACTACCACCAGCCTTTTCCTGACCCATACACCTCTGCCACACCTGTAGTTGACCACCTGAAGACTGGCCGTGACTTGGAGTGCCTTGGCCGTGACTTTTAGTGCCTTGAAAACATTGTGTGTTGCCTTATAGTTGTTGTGTTCATGCTCATATCTCTCTACCATACTTTGCTCCATCATTTTCCCATGCTAGGCCGACCTTTAGGAACCCAAACCAGATTCAAACTATGCCTTTATCCATGCCATTTCAGATCTGGAGATGAAGAGGTGGTAGAAAGCAAGTGCAAACACTTTGGATTTGTTTATGCACCCAGTTCTATCATTGTTTAATGGTATTTTGTGTTGAAACTTATGTTATATATATTTGATTTGATTGAATGTATTCAAAGGAATTGATACTTTGACTCTTCCACTCATCCTTGTGTTGTGTTATTGTGCTTGTGTGGTTCCCTTTTGTGCATTCTTCGTTGTGTCTCCAGCTTATACCAGGGAGTTATTCTCACTAACAATATGTATATATATAACTAGTAAATTGAACCCTTTTGAATCTGTAAACTGCATAACCATGTTACATCTGCTATATTATGATTATATGATGTTTACCCATGCTTAATCATCTGTTATATCATATGTCACTGTTATATTATGTTGTTCTGTTATTTTTACCAGTTTATCACTGCAAGTTCCCTTTAGATTAGAATCACTGTGGGTTGAAATTATACATACCCGAACGGACTTTAGAATAAGGGAAAATCGTTATAGGCTGAAATAATTGGCCTGAGCGATTTTCAATTTATTTCATTTACTTGGGACTGTGGGTTTAAAATGATAAAACTCGGATTTTCTTTGTAAATTACGGATTGAAATGATATATTACCCGTATCACTTTACCTAGCGTAGAAAATTATATACAGACCCATAGTTAAAATATGTTTTCTAAAAATTCTAAAATATTTTAGAAATGTAAATATTACTATATTTTGATTTAAACTTAATTAAAAATGAGTTTTTTAACGTATTATTGATTTTCTGGAAATTTATAGGTTAAACAAATTATGGAAAGGTTAGAAAATTTGAATGCAAGTTATTTTGGAAATTTTGATTTAATTATAATTGAAAATTAAATTAAATATGAAATAATTACAAATTTATGATAATTTGAATTTAAAAATGAATTTAAAGTGATTTTATAATAAATTAATGATTTTTGAATAAAACTTAAAATGTGAAATGAATGATTATTTAAGTTGAAATTTTGAAATACAACCGAAATGGGAATTTGTGAATTTGGCTTAAAAGTGAATTTTAATTTAAGTAAATAAAATTGAAATTAAGTTATATTTTGAAAATTTAAGCTTAAGTGTTAATTTGAAATTTAATTCAATGAATTTAAAATTGAATGTTGAAATTTAATAAGTGAATTATTATTAAATCTTGATTTTTGAAGGGAAATTTAACTTTATAAAATCATGAAGTTAAGGAAAATTAAACGATGTTATAAATGTGAAAATGTATGATTTTATAGGTTAAAACTGTTTTAAATAAATATATAATTGGTTCTGAAATTATATTGAATTTTTGAAGTTAATTAACTGCATTTTTGAAATGCTATTAATTGTAATGTAAATGATATTACAACATTTGTAAATGCTGTAGTTGATGATAATGAACTAAAAAGCTAAGTTGAATTAAAGGCTATTATAGCATTTTTTGTAAGTGCTATAGTTGTTGAATTTAACTAAGTTTATTTGAAATTTACCTATTACAACATTTTAAAATGCTTTCTTTTGTTAAATTGAACGGTTTTGAATGTAACTTTCCATAGCGTTTTCTAAATGCTGTAAAAAGTGAATTTTCACAGTTTTGATAAACTTGAGTGAATAAATGAACTTTTGAAGGTTGAAAATTTTGAAAATTTAATAATTTAATTATTAAATGTAATAACCTCATTTTTGATTTAAATGAAGTAATTTGAATTGAAAAATAAATTGTTTTGAAATGTGAATTGAAATGGTATTTTAAATTGAATAAAATGAATATTGTTTTGAAATGAATTTTGAAAGATATTATATTTTGATATATTGAAATGGTTTGAAAATGGTTAGATCTTTATTTTGATATATTGATATTACGACGCTTTGTAAGTGCTGTGGTTGATAAAAATGAACTATGTATAAATTATAACTAAGTGGTATTACAGCACTTGGTAAGTGTTATGATAACAGAAAGATAATTAAAATCTGAAACTAAATAAAGAGCTATAGTAGCACTTGGTAAGTGTTGCGGAAGGCGGAACTGAATGTTTGAGGTTTTGATTTAAATAAATGAGCTCAGAGTTTGTCTAAAATTTTGGGAACTAAATATTTGATTGTAAATATAATGACTTCATTTTTAAATGGTTTAAATGAATTGTTTTGATTTAAATATAAAACTATTTAAAAGGTGATTTTAAATGATAATAAATGAATGATATCTTTGAATTAAAAAGGATAATAAATGAATGATATCTTTGACTTAAAAGGGATATTTAAATGTATATATTTGGGTTTGAATTCAAATAATGATTTCAAATGAACTTTGAAAGATATTATATTTTGATATATTGAAATGGTTTGGAAATGATTTCATCTTTATTCTGATAAAGATTTGAATTTGAAATGATACTCAATTTTGAAGTATAAACTACGACTTTTAAATTATAACTACGGGTTAAATAACGATTGGTTGTTGAAGAGACCAGGGTCGGATATGGACATACTCTCTGTCGATACCGAAAACCACTTTAACAACTGTGTACGCGGTGGAGTTTCTAGAATGAAGTAGGATGGTGGCGACGTTCTTGAGGTATATTTACGTGGACCCGACTCACGTGAGTTGGTTTAAGGTGGCTAAAATAGGAGCGATCTCGGGCCAAAAGGGGTTGCTCCTCTGGTCGGACACATTCTTCGATACTATACTCTTACTTGTGACTGATTAGATGGCCATCCTCCGATTTTGATATGGGAGTGTGTTTCGTGGTGGGCGTATGTGGCTGCTGCGTTACCACCAGCCCGTGTGCGTAATTGGTATACCTACTCTAGCATTGCCTTTTGTGCCGTGTCACCTACCATACCGAGCCTGTACTACGAGTTTGTTTTTCTCCCGTAGCCCATGGAGTATTTAGGGTAGTCTCCCGATCTGGAGATATGCTGATACTGGATGGACTACTGGGACTATTATATCTGAAGTGTGATATGGGTAGCCCGGAACGCTATTTTAAAGTAAGTTTATTTTACTGTATACGTTATTATAATAGCGAAATATTACTACATAGTAAATAGTTTAACGGATCCTTAGAGGATGGTCGATCCTAGGCATCCTTTAAGTTACTTGTACCTTATTACAGTTCACTTGAGTTGGTTTACATTATATAAGTATATATTGTCCTGACTCGAGTGTTTTAATTTTTATTTACGCTCGGGTCAGCCTGAGTTATTCACAGAATTGGATTCCACTTTTTGGAGATTGGAATCGCTGGAGATTATCCGCTTATCCAGTTTTATCTATTTCAGTTTTGTTGTTCTATTCAGCTTGTACTTGGTTATCATCTTGAGACTTCTGTTGTACTTTGTTTATTCTATTGTATTTTATTTAACTCTGATATATTTAGATAGTAGCTTCATGCACTACTATCTCTTTTACTTCCTCTTCATTTCTTACTCTGTGTCTATGTTCTGTGATTATTATTTACTGTATGTTCTAAGATTTGCCAAATTTTATTTACAACGTGGTATTTTTAGCAATTCAAGTCCGAAATGTGCGGATGCGAATGGTTGAAAATATCGGGTTGTTACATTTGGTATCAGAGCTTTGGCGTTGAGGCAAAACTTAGAATGTATGATAAATTTAGTTACAGAATCACTTTCATCCAAACTTGAATCTCTTCCTCTTTGGTTCAAATTTCATTTGAATTTTGGAACGTTCCCTGCGGTTCCAAAATACATTCGTGTCCCTCACTATTCACCACCTTTTGATTCTGGAGTATCCCATAACTCCACTTCGAATTGGCTTTACAGTGAATTGGCGGTCCCACCAATCTTAAAAATTCATCTGTAAAGGGGGAAACTCCTTTACAATTAACATCGATTCACCATGAGATTTATATCTATTCTTGGTTTTGATGCTAATATCTTTTGTTATTCCAAGCTCTATCTATTGAGATCGAATGTAGATTCACCCTAGAAAATCCACATCGATCTTATTCTTTAAGTCACGGTTGACCCGGTTAAGGTTGCCCGCGATTTATTTAAGCTTATCCACCTCCCTATTCTGTTATTCAATCATCTTGTCTTTTGTTTCCAATCTATCTTCCAAACATTTTGAATTGTACTTATAAATCGATATTAATGTTTTGTTTTATATTATCTTGTTTGAGTTGTTGATGTTGATTTGAGTTTCCGATTGATTCGTCTGATCAATGCTATCGATAGGATTTCTAAAACATTTTGACAGAACAAACTGACACAATAAAATTTGGTTAATGAAATAAATTTTGATATAATTAAATTTATGGAGCTTAATAAATTGATTTAAATTAATCATTTGAAATGATAATACTTGATTTATCATTTATTGTTCTATAACTGAATTTATAAATAGCTGTTTATAAATTGATTTGGGAACTGAAATGAGTTTAAAACAAGAAATTTGAGAATTTAATTTCCGATGGTTTCAAACCTTGTGTTTAAAGTTTAAAAGGGGTATATTATTTAAAACATTTTCTAATAGAAATTTTTTTCTAAGAAATTTTAAAGTTTAAAATTAGTGCACTTCTCTTTGTTGCTGGAAAATAACTTCGGTAATGACCGCGACATCATCGACGTTCATCTTCGAGTTTCGAAGTGAAGAGACCATTCCGTAGTCTTGCTACAGCTTTGATTTCGGAAATTTAATTGATTTCAAATGCTATTAATTGAAATGTAAATGATATTACAACATTTGTAAATGCTGTAGTTTATGATAATGAACTAAAATGCTAAATTGAATTAAAGGCTATTATAGCATTTTTTGTAAGTGCTATAATTGTTGAATTTAACTAAGTTTATTTGAAATTTAAGTAAACCCTATTACAGCATTTTAAAATGTTGTCTTTTGTTAAATTGAACTGTTTTGAATGTAACTTTCCGTAGCGTTTCCTGAATGCTGCGAAAAGCGATTTTTCACAGTTTTGATAAACTTAGGTGAATAAATGAACTTTGAAAGTTGAAAATTTTGGAAATTTAATAATTTAATTATTAAATATAATAACTTCAATTTTGATTACTTAAGTGAATAAATGAACTTTGAAAGTTGAAAATTTTGGAAATTTATTAATTTAATTATTAAATGTAATAACTTCAATTTTGATTTAAATGAAGTAATTTGATTTGAAAAATAAACTGTTTTGAAATGTAAATTGAAATGGTGAGTAAAATGAATATGGTTTTGAAATGAATTTTGAAAGATATGATATTTTGATATGTTGAAATGGTTTGGAAATGATTAAATCTTTATTTCGATATATTGATATTATAGCGCTTTGTAAGTGTTGTGGCTGATAAAAATAAACTATGTATAAATTATATCTAAGTGGTATTACAACACTTGGTAAGTGCTGTGATAACAGAAAGATAATTAAAATCTAAAAATAAATAAAGGGCTAAAGTAGCACTTGATTAGCGTTGCGATAGGCTCAAATGAATGATTGGGGCTTTGATTTAAATAAATGAGCTCAGAATTTGTCTAAAATTTTGGGAACTAAATATTTGATTGTAAATATAACGACTTTACTTTCAAATCGTTTAAATGAATTGTTTTGATATAAATATAGAACTATTTAAAAGGTGATTTGAAATGATAATAAATGAATGATATCTTTAAATTAAAAATGATAATAAATGAATGATATCTTTGCCTTAAAAGGGATATTTAAATGTATATATTTGGATTTGAATTCAAATAATGATTTGAAATGAATTTTGAAAGATATGATATTTTGATATATTGAAATGGTTTGGAAATGATTAGATCTTTATTTTGATAAGGATTAGAATTTGAAATGATACTTTATTTTGAAGTATATACAATGACTTCTAAATTATAACTACGGGTTATAATAACGATTGGTTGTTAAAGAGAGCGGGATCAGATATGGACATGCTCTCTGTCGATACTAAAAACCACTTGAACAACTATGTACGCGGTGGAGTTTCCAGAATGAAGTAGGATGATGGTGGCGACGTTCTTGAGGTATATTTACGTGGACCCAACTCCCTTGAGTTGGCTTAAGGTGGCTAAAGCAGGAGCGATCTTGGGCCAAAAGGGGTAGCTCCTCTGGTCGGACACATTCCTTTGATACTATACTCTTACTTCTGATTGATTAGATGGCCATCCTCCAATTTTGATATGGTAGTGTGTTCCGAGGTGGGCGTATGTCGTTGTTGCGTTACCACCAGCCCGTGTGCGTAATTGGTATATCTATCCTGACATTGCCTTGTGTGCCGTGTCACCTACCATACCGAGCCTTTACTACGAGTTTATTTTTCTCCCGGAGCCCATTGAGTATTTAGGGTAGTCTCCCGATCTGGAGATATGCTGATACTGGATGGACTACTGGGACTATTATGTATGAAGGGTGATATGGGTAGCCCGGAACGCTATTTAAAAGTAAGTTTATTTTACTGTAGACATTATTATAATAGCGAAATATTACTACACAGTAAATAGTTTAACGGATCCTTAGAGGATAGGCGGTCCTAGGCATACTTTAAGTTACTTGTACCTTATTACAGTTCACTTGAGTTAATTTACATTATATAAGTATACATTGTCCTGACTCGAGTGTTTGTATTTTTATTTATGCTCGGGTCAGCCTGAGTTATTCACAGATTTGGATTTCACTTTCTGGAGATTGGAATCGTTGGAGATTATCTGCTTATCCAGTTTTATCTATTTCAGTTTTGTTGTTCTATTCAGCTTGTACGTTGTTATCATCTTGAGACTTATGTTGTACTTTATTTATTCTATTGTATTTTATTTAACTCTGATATATTTACATAGTAGCTTCATGCACTACTATCTCTTTTACCTCCGCTGCATTTCTTACTCCGTGTCTATGTTCTATGATTATTATTTACTGTTTGTTCTGAGATTTGCCAAATTTTATTTACAACGCGATATTTTGAGCAATTCAAGTCCGACATGTTTGGATGCGAATGGTTGAAAATATTTGGTTGTTACAGACGTCCAAAATAAGGACCATATTTCACAATAGCCACTAGAGTTTCACACGCATATAAACAAAATATTGATGGCGAGTCCCCCATCATAACATCCTCTTGTAATTGTTGCTGACTGGTTACATCTACCCTTATTGGTCATAGTGGATAAGGGGTTGCAAATACATTTGTTGACATTGTATAATAACTGAAATTAGTTGTTATTTATATGTGACGACCCGGACTCGACCTTCAAAAATCGGCACCCGTACTTCACTTGTACTCGAATGTTGTAGATTCAAACGCCGAATCTGGTTCGCCGGAGCTTATAACACATTGAGTACAGCAACACAGCGGAAGAAATGAATAATATCATTAATACACAAAATTTTGATACGAAGATGTTACATTGAATATCACATAATCAGAGATACAATATAGCGGACAGATATAGCACAACTGGATGGTATAGACTTTGCAACCATCAACAGTGGAAAGATAACTCCAATAGAATTTCCAAGTGAGAAATCGAGAATCCAACATCTGAAACTTCATAGCTAAAGCTCCAATGCTCCAAACCAAATAGCTTAACCCAAAAGCTTCGAAGACTCCAATCCAAAAGCAGTTATATCCAAACCATAAGCTCGAACCCCCATCACGATGACTTGTGCAAGGTCAGTCATCTTGAACAAATGCTATCACCAAATCCAAAGGCTGGATGCTATCAAATCTACTCCTACTATTTGATTATCTGAAAAACCCAACCCTAGACTGCCCATGTCGAAAATTGTGGTCACCCAGAGTTTAGATAGGGAACAATAAACTCCGGAGCAGTCATGGGACTGGTACGAGCAAACAAAAACAGTTTATCTTTAAGACAAACAACAAACGAATTTAAAATTAAACTTGCACTGCTTTTTGGAATATGAGAGTACCATAAGGCCTCACGCCGCACACACCATGCAAACGCAGAATTGGAGAAGACTTCTCCTTATGATAGTCAAAAATGCTTGATACGAGAAAACCATTTGATATTATTATTAGTGCATAGTGGAAAACATTTCGAAAGTATAATATTAATCTTAGCCAGCATACAACATTTCGTCGTATACCTACTATACTACCATGTTCAATTGCAGGTTACTGCCACATTACATGGCAGGTTATACAACTAAACCGTACATGGCGCGTATTGTTTCTTTGGATTTTCTAACAAAATGGTCAGGCTAAGGAACATCCTATTGCCACATGGGAACGCCTCTAGAGGGATGCCCCGAGAACCGACCCGGTTCCCTGCCAACACAAGGCTGGTTTACCCCCTTCCTGGGAGTAACACCAATAGATATGCCATTCCTGGTCGTTTGCGACCTTTATCCGAGAATCGTCAACACCAACACCAAAAAGCAATGCATTTGCAGTAACCACATAGGTTAAATATCTGGGCTCCATACCATGATACCACCCTTTCCTAGAAGGAATGGACATACCCTAAGGGCGTGACTGTAACATTCCCGGATTTTAGCCAGAATTAATTTGATAATAAATTCAATTTTTGTAATTTAATTATGAGATAATCGGCAATTTATTTGTTTATTGAAATTTAATTGTGAATTAATTTGGTAATTAATATAAAATTCTTGTTTAATTTGGATTAAATTGTGAATTAATTGGGAATTAATTTGAATATTTGGAAATAAATATGTATATAAAAATAGATTGAAAATATAATTTGAAATTGTGATTCAAATTTAATAAGTATATTGAAAATGAATATTTTTGATTTGAAATTCAAATAGGAATTTATTGCAAACAAATTAAATTTATTTTGTAATTAATATAGGAATTGAGTTTCAAAACATTTTCTTATTTTTAAAAGAGTTATATAAGTACAGGTAATTGAAATGTATACAAATGAATAAAAGTGTTGATATATATATACATATGTCTTTTGAAAATTAAATAAGATTTATTAAAGGATCATTTATTTTCAAACTGTATGTGATAAATTTATAAAAGCTATTTAAAGAACAAGTTCCAATATATATATGTGTATACATGCTTATTGAAAAGTATAATAGTTAAAAATGAATTAAAGTATTAAATACTTTCTTTAAGATTACAAATATACATAAATAAAAGATAATATTTAATAAATATATAATTTACAAGTGTGAAAGTTTTATCACGCAGATTTACATTTGTAACTAGTTTAACAAGGAATAAGACAAGTGTTAACATATATAACAAGTGGCAATATTATCTTTTCTTCTGAAATTAATTGTACAAAATATGAATTAAAGAAAGTATAATCAGATTTATCATTTTCAAAAAAAAAAAAATGAAAACAAACTGCCTCATGCAAAATCAAACCAGAAACTAAAATTTAAAAATGTATCAAATAAAAGTTCAAGATTTCAACTAAGCAAATTCTTCAACCTGGAAAAAGAAGATCAAAGCAAAGCCTGAATCATGCTTTAAAACCTAGGAAATCTGAAAAACAAAAGCATGCAAGTTAATTCAAATCTTATCAAAACAACTTCAACCTGGAAGCAACTCAACAAATCAAAGCAAGTATAAAGATCAACTCAAGTAAATCATAATCTACTTTCAGAGTTCAAAAGCAATTCCAGGCATAAAATATTTTTCCAGGCTTTACTGTGCTCTGTTCTTCATTCTGAGGTGAGCAAACTATCCTAAATAAAGTTTAAATCTATGTTATACTTTGATAGATGTGTTACTTATGGGGTAAATATTGTTTGCATGGATGGTAAATATCTGGAATATAGTATGAATTGTTCTATAATTCATATGTATGCCTATGTACATTGCATTATATATCTCTGATATATATACAGGTTCAAAAACATAAGAAATAAAATTCAATGACCCCTTATATAATCTGTTTTAGACTTTAATTCCTAAATGAAAAATGATCAAATGAATGTAACGTCATTTTTAAAATTAAATTCAAGTGGATTTATCAAGTGATTATTTCAAAAATAACAGGATGTACGGTGATGATCAAATATAAGTTGAAAATCAATCAATTAAATTCCAAGTTCAGAATTCATAACTTCACTCGTAATTGTAAATAATGATTTTTGATAAAGGTTTCATTATTTTTAAGTTTGAAAATGAAAAGAAATTGTAAGTTGAATGGAAATTCAAGATTGGTGATTTCTGGCGATTAGGAAAGCATTGGTTGTTGTGATTGAGGTGGAAGGAGGCTGGGGGTCTGGTGATCGAAGGAAAAATACTTGAAATATGTATCGATGGTCGTATTGGCCAGAGTACAGTGAAGTAGGGTTTTAGTGGAGTTTTGGGTCGAGGTGGTTCTTGAGATAACCGCATCGTCGGCAATGGATTTGGGATGATTGGACTGGGGGTAAAAGCCTCGTGGGTCATCGAAGCAGCCGTGGACGGAGTCTCGTGATCGTTGGTGACTTGATGTGGGGATCGAGGAAATTGACTGGTGATAGTTGGGTTCCAGGAAATGCTCGAATAACCTAATTTCGATTTCGTGGTGGTACTGGGTTTCTGGGTTGTGGAGTTCGTCGATAAGGTCAAGGATGACTCTTGGGTGATCACAGCGTTGGTTGGAAATGATTCAGGTGATCGTGCATGTGCACGCGAGTATAAGCGTATCTGGGTATTTTATGTTGTTGGGGACGAAGGTTGTAGCTTCGATGGGAACTTGAAGTAATTGTGAGTTTTGCTCGAAGTAATGGAGCGAGAAGAGAACTCGAAGTCGATCTCGAGTATTTTTAGGTGGTGGCTTGAGTTGGTTTTGGGTTCGGGTTTTTATAATTTTGAAATTTAAAAGTAAAACAAGTTTTATTAAAATTTTAACTAAATGAAGTTTTAAACCTTTTCTGATTTATTCTTATAAAATCATGAATGTTTTAATTTAGTTTTGGAAATAGGATTAAAGTAAATTATTTTAAAAAGTTTATTAAGTTTAAGCTTAATTAAGAATTTACTTTAAAGGAGAATGATGTTTCAAGTTGTTATTTGACTTTAAAGTCTTAAGTTAATTTACGGATTAATAATGGATTTGTTTCAAAGATAAAAGGTTTAAAGTTAAAAATTTAATTAATTCATTAATTAGGGATAGTAAATAAATAATTTAAGGATAATAAATTAACATGAATTGTGATTAATTAATATTAATCAACCAGGATTAGTAATTTATCTGATTTCAATTAATCAGATGATCAATTAACCTTATTTATGGATGATTGTATTCTATTGAATGCTGTGAATTGTTTTGCAATCTCTGCCGTGTGATGCTTTGTGGTTTGAATTGTTTTAATTCAAGCTGTGATGAATGTAATTTATTTATCTATAATGCATTTATATTATCTATCTATGATTCTCTGTATATAGATAAGCGTTATAGAATTATACCGCTTATCGTATTGCTGTGATTGTATCTATGATGATTAATGATGTGGCACAATTGGGTAAAACCCCTGGACCACACTATACACACAAAAATATGGATTGCACGTGGAAATGGGTTAAGTGACGGATTTTTGAAATGGTTTTAAACTTGAATTTTGAATCCAAATGGTTTAGAATTGAATTGGGTGTTTTCAAAGATAAAAGTTATTTTTTAATAACTTGATAAAGTTATGAAATTTAAATAATTTGAATTCAAAATCTGAAATTGAATTCTATGTTGGAAATTTTGGTTTAGAATGTTATACACGTTATAAATGTGTTTATATGGATTTTAAACCATTTTTATATGTATTGTTTTGAGAATTTGAATTTAACCCAAGTTTGAAATATTTTAACTGTATGTATGAAATCGGATTTCTCCGAAATGAAAACTATTTGTTTCCAAATAATAAAAGCTTTCATATTAGAAATGAATTTCCAATTCGTGTTAAGGGATTTCAAGTTTGAAATGAAAATGGTTTTCCAAATTATGAATGAATCTTTGGAAACGGGTTTGAAAGTTATAAGTTAAATCTTTGATTTAAAGATTGAATGAGTTAATCCAATTGAAATGGAAATTGTTTTGAAAAGCTATGGATGAATCTTTGTTAGAGATTTGTGAAACTTTGTTTCAATTTGAAAGTGAGGTTAAAAGGGTGAGTCTTTTGTTTAAAAGATTTGAATGGTAATTTGTTTAAACCATTTAAAAGAAAGTTTTTGGGCTTTAAGTTGCGACTTAATTAAAATCCCATTATCCATATGTTTTTAAAATATTGCGCTCATTATTCGGTTTAGCCAGGAGAGGACCTTGTCTCATATAACCCATTTCGAATAATGATACAACGTTATGGATTGCATTTGAAGACCGATGGTGAAGATCGGGTATTTACAAGAATGATAGGATAACCTATCGGATGACTCTGCTATGAGTAGCTACAGTATAGACTTCTCCTTATGTGATTGGGAGTCCAATCGAGATTGTGAATATCCAGATTGAAAGGGCTTCTTTGGAAGTGCCTTTTGTTCTGTTTGGACCCGGAACAGACTTGTATGGATGTGTGTCTGACATTACACTTTGAGATGTAAAACCGGTTTCTAGCAAATACATTTCAGTTTGGTGGCAGAGATTCATTCTCTTAGCTTAACACCCTTCTCTGAGACGTATGAGCTCAGAGGTTATGTAGTTGATGGTTACCAATCATACATTCCCAATTTTGTAACGTGGCATACGATGTGCTGCTGATCATTTATTGATGTAAGCATGGATTTGTGAAAAGCGTAGCTTTGTGGACGAGACCGCATCGGGACCTCACAACCCGGAAATGGTCGAAACAGAAAGGATGCTGCAAGGTTGCAGGGGTCGCACCCCTAGGGTATGTCCATTCCTTCTGGAAAAGGGTGGTATCATGGTATGGAGCCTAGATACTTAACTAATGTGGACACTGTAAATCTATTATTGTGTGATGGTTGTGGTAGAGAGCTCTCGGATAAAAGTCGCAAACGACCTGGAGTGGCATACCTTAGGTCTTACTTCCAGGGAGGGAGTAAACCGGCCTTGTGTTGGCAGTGAGCCGGGCAGGTTCTCGTGGCGTCCCTCCAGAGGCGTACCCATGTGGCAATGGGAAGTTCCTTGGCTGACCATTTGTTGGAAAATCCAATCATCCATTACGCGCCCTGCATGGTTTTAGTTGTATAACCTGCCATCTACTTATGGTGGTCACCACTATTTAGATGGTAGCTATTGTAGCATAGTTCGAACTGTCTATGCTGGCTGAGATTAATATTATATTTGTAAATGTTTTCCACTATGCACTAATAATAATATCAAAATGGTTTTTCGCGTATCAAGCTTTTTTTTACTATCGTGAGGAGAATTCTCCTCCAATTCTGCGTTTGCATGGTGTGTGTGATGGGAGGCCTTATGGTAGTTTCATTTTCAAAAAAGCACTGCCGATTTCAAAGTTTTAAATTCTTTTGCTGTTTGTTTTAAAGATAAACTGTTTTCGTTTGCTCACACCAGTCCCATGACTGACCTAGAGTTTATTGTTCCCTTCCTAAACTCTGGGTGCCCATAATTTTTTACACGGGCAGTCTAGAGTTGGGTTTTTCAGATAATCAAATATTAGGTATAAGCTCACTAGCCTTCGAAGACTTTGTATTGGCATTCGCATTTGGAACGAGTTGCTTCACTTCAGCATTGATGATGGTTCGAGCTATCTTTCGTTTGGAGATGGAATGGCAGTTGCATCATGGAATTGGATTCTTTTGGAGATTTTAGTGGATTCATCTTTCCGCTGTTGATGGTTGCGATGTATAGACCATCCAGTTGTGTTTTATTTCCGCTGTTATTTTTTTTGTATCTCTGATGTTAATATCATTTGTATCAAATTGTTGTATATCATTGCATATTGTATTCATTGGAGTTATATGATATTCATTTTTTTCTTCCGCTGTGTTGTACATAATGTGTTATAAGCTCCGGCGAACCAGATTTGGCATTTGAATCTGCGGCATTCGAGTACAAGTGAAGTACGGATGTCGATTTTCGAAGGTCGAATCAGCTTCGTTAGAATTGGTATCAGAGCTAAAGGTTGAAACTTAAGCTCAGGAGTATAACACATTAGGTAACTCAATAGAGATAGGTTGAAGTATACCCTAGAATGAGTATTCCCTATGATATCCGTCTGTATGCCTTAGTAAATTCTCTTGTTACCCACTGATAGTAAGTTTGAGTGCGAGAAGGGGACGAGATAGGGGACAGGGGAGTACCACTACGAATGGTCAATAACCTGCAACAGCGGAAACAACTTTCTCTATCAATCTCCTTTGTTGACCATCCTATTTCAAAATTCTTTGATATCTTCGTGGCAGCTCGGGAGGGAAGTTTTGGTGAAAGATCATTATTTTGGTTAAACCAAAGGATGAATTTACATGGGACATACACTCTAGATGGATCAGAATTGTTCGTTTGGATGAATTGTTTGATTTGGTTGCTATGGTTGATAGATATACTTTGGTTTTTAAACTAAAAAGTTTTGGGATTGCATCCACATATCTGTCTATTCTGTGGGATCCAAATATGTTCTACGAATGTTTAGTTATCCCTTCGAACTAACCGGTGCCTTGCATATTCGTAGACCGAATGACCCGAGTATTTCGTGAAATGTTAAATGAGTTTATTCTCGTATCTATTGTTGATATTCTGATTTGGTAAGCCAAATGCAGAATAGATATTCGGTTTGATCTGGAAAGACACTTCTCTATCTTTCATCTATTTTTTGTTATCTTCCCATTTGGCAAATTTCGAGGATGAAATTTTCTTAAGGGGGGAATCTGTAACATTCCTTGATTTTTGCCAGAATTAATTTGATAATAAATTCAATTTTTGGAATTTAATTATGAGATAATCAGTAATTTATTTATTTATTGAAATTTAATTGTGAATTAATTTGGTAATTAATATAAAATTATGGTTTAATTTGGATTAAATTGTGAACTAATTGGGAATTAATTTGAATATTTGGAAACAATTATGTATATAAAAATAGATTAAAAATATAATTTGAAATTGAGATTCAAATTTAATAAGTATATTGAAAATGAATATTATTGATTTGAAATTCAAATAGAAATATATTGCAAACAAATTGAATTTATTTTGTAATTAATATAGGAATTGAGTTTCAAAACATTTTCTTATTTTTAAAAGAGTTATATACGTACAGGTAATTGAAATGTATACAAATGAATAAAAGTTTTAATATATATATACATATATCTTTTAAAAATTAAATAAGATTTATTAAAGGATCATTTCTTTTCAAATTGTATATGATAAATTTTTAAAAGCTATTTAAAGAAAAAATTCCAATATATATATGTAAACATGTTTATTTAAAAGTATAATAGTTGATAATGAATTAAAGGATTAAATACTTTCTTTAAGATTAAATATATACATAAATAAAAGATAACATTTAATAAATATATAATTTACAAGTGTGAAAGTTTTATCATACAAATGCACATTTGTAACTAGTTTAACAAGGAATAGGACAAGTGTTAACATATATAACAAGTGGCAATATTATCTTTTCTTTTGAAATTAATTGTACAGAATATGAATTAAAGAAAGTATAATCAGATTTATCATTTTCAAAAAAAAAACTGAAAACAAACCGCCTCATGCAAAATCAAACTGAAACTAAAATCTAAAAATGAATCAAAGCAAAGTTCAATATTTCAACTAAGCAAATTCTTGAACCTGGAAAAAGAATATCAAAGCAAAACCTGAATCAAGTTTTAAAACCTAGGAAATCTGAAAAACAAAAGCATGCAAGTTAATTCAAATCTTATCAAAACAACTTCAACCTGGAAGCAACTCGACAAATCAAAGCAAGTATAAGGATCAACTCCAGTAAATCATAATCTACTTTTAGAACTAAAAGCATTTCCAGGACCAAAATATTTTTCCAGGCTACACTGTGCTCTATTCTCATTCTGAGGTGAGCAAACTATCCTAAATAAAGTTTAAATCTGTGTTATACTTTGATATTTGTGTTACTTCTGGGGTAAAAATTGTTTGCATGGATAATAAATATCTGGAATATAGTATGAATTTTTTTGTAATTCATATGTATGCCTGTGTACATTACATTATATATCTCAGATATATATACATATTTAAGAACACAAGAAAGAAAATTCAACGAACCCTAAATAATCTTTTTCAGACTTTAATTCCTAAATGAAAAATGATCATATGAACGTAACATCATTTTTAAAAATAAATTCAAGTGGATTTATCAAGTGATTATTTCAAAAAAACAGGATGTACAGTGATGATCAAATATAAGTTGAAAATCAATCAATTAAATTCCAAGTTTCGAATTCATAACTTCACTCGCAATTGAAAATAATGATTTTTGATAAAGGTTTCATGATTTTTAAGTTTGAAAATCGAAAGAATTTGTAAGTTGAATGGAAATTCAAGATTGGGTGATTTCTGGCGATCAGGAAAGCATTGGTCATTGTGATTGAGGTGGAAGGAGGGTGGGGGTCTGGTGATCGAAGGAAAAATACTTGGAGTATTTATCGATGGCCATAGTGTCCTAGTACAACGAAGTAGGTTTTAGTGGAGTTTTGGGTCAAGGTGGTTCCTGAGGAAACCTCATCGTATGTAATGGGTTTGGGATGATCGGACTGGGGGGAAAAGCTTCGTGGGTCATCAAAGCAGCCGTGGATGGTGTCTAGTAATCGTTGGTGACTTGACGTGGGGATGAGAGGCGATTTACTGGTGATAGTTGGGTTCTAGGGAATGCTCGAATAACCTAATTTCGATTTCGTGGTGGTACTTGGTTTTTGGGTAGTGGAGTTCGTCGATGAGGTCAAGGATGACTAGTGGGTGATCGCGACATTGGTCGGAAATGATTCTGGTGATCGTGCATGTGCACACGAGCACAAGCGTATCTGGGTATTTTATGTTGTTGGGGACGAAGGTTGTAGCATGGGGGGGGGAACTCAAAGTATTTGTGGGTTTAGCTCAAAGTAATGGAGCGAGAAGAGAACTCGAAGTCGATCTCATGTGTTTTTAGGTGGTGGCTCGATTTGGTTTTGGGTTTGAGTTTTTACAATTTTGAAATTTAAAAGTAAAACAAGTTTTATTAAAATTTTAGTTAAATCTAGTTTTAAACCTTTTCTGATTTATTCTTATAAAATCATGAATGTTTTAATTTTGTTTTGGAAATCAGATTAAAGTAAATTATTTTAAAAAGTTAATTGAGTTTAAGCTTAATTAAGAAATTAATTTAAAGGAGAATGATGTTTCAAGTTGTTATTTGACCTTAAAGTCTTAAGTTAATTTATGGATTAATAATGGATTTGTTTCAAAGATAAAAGGCCTAAAGTTAAAAGGTTAATTAATTCATTAATTAATGATAATAAACAAATAATTAAAGGATGATAAATTAACATGAATTGTGATTGATTAATGTTAATCAACCAGGATTAGTAATTTATCTGATTTCAATTAATCAAATGATCAATTAACCTTATTTATGGATGATTGTATTCTATTGAATGTTGTGAATTGTTTTGTCATCTCTATTGTGTGATGCTTTGTGATTTGAATTGTTTTAATTCAAGCTGTGATGGATGTAATTTATTTATCTAAAATGCATTTATATTATCTATCTGTGATTCTATGTATAAAGATAAGCGTTATAGGATTATACCGCTTATCGATATTGCTGTGATTGTATCTGTGATGATTAATGATATGGAACTGTTGGGTAAAACCACCGGACTACACTATACACAGACAAATATGGATTGCATGTGGAAATCGGTTAGGCCATAGATTTTTCAAATGGTTTTAAATTTGAATTTTGAAACTAAATGGTTTTGAAAATAAGTTGGGTGTTTACAAAGATAAAAGTTATTTTTGAATGACTTGAGAAAGTTTTGAAATTTAAATAATTCGAATTCAAAATTTGAAATTGAATTCTATGATGGAAGTTTTGGTTTAACAATGTTATACAAGGTATAAATGTGTTTATATGGATTTTAAACCATTTTTAAATGTATTGTTTTGAGAATTTGAATTTAACCCAAGTTTGAAAGATTTTAACTTGTATATATGAAATCGGATTTCTTCGAAACGAAAACTATTTGTTTTCAGATAATAAAAACTTTCATATAAGAAATGAGTTTGTAATTTGTGTTAAGGGATTTCAAGTTTGAGATGAAAATGGTTTTCCACGGTATGAATGAATCTTTGAAAATGGGTTTGAAAGCTATAAGTTAAATCTTTGATTTAAAGATTGAATGAGTTAATCCACTTGAAATGGAAATTGTTTTGAAAAGCTATGGATGAATCTTTGTTAAAGATTTGTGAAACTTTGTTTCAGTTTGAAAGTGAGGTTAAAAGGGTGAATCTTTTGTTTAAAAGATTTGTAATGGTAATTTTTTTAAACCATTTAAAAGAAAGGTTTTGGGCTTTAAGTTGCGACTTAATTGAAATCCCATTATCCATATGTTTTTAAAATATTGCGCTCATTATTCGGTTTAGCCGGGAGAGGACCTTGTGTCATATAACCCATTTCGGATAATGATACGACATTATGGATTGCATTTGAAGATCGGTGGTGAAGACCGAGTATTTACGAGAATGATAGGATAACCTATTGACTGACTCTGCATTGAGTAGCTACAGTATAGAGTTCTCCTTATGTGATGGGGAGTCCGATCTGGATTGTGAATGTCCGGATTGCAAGGGCTTCTTCGGAAGTGCCTTCAGTTCTGTTCAGACCCGGAATAGACTTGTATGGATGTGTGTCTGACATTAAACTTTGAGATGTAAAACCAGTTTCTATCAAATACATTTTTGTTTGGTGGCAAAGATTTATTCTCTTAGCTTAACACCCTTCTCTGAGATGTACAAGCTCAGAGGTTATGTAGTTGATGGTTACTAGTGATGCATTCCTAATTTGGTAATGTGGCATACGAAGTGCTATTGATCATTTGATGATCAATGCATGGCTTTGTGAACAGCGTAGCTTTGTGGAGGAGACTGCATCATGACCTCATATCCCGAAAATGATCGAAACAGGAAAGATGCAGCAAGGTTAAAGGGGTCGCACCCCTAGGGTATGTCCATTCCTTCTAGAAAAGGGTGGTATCATGGTATGGATCCCAGATACTTAACTCATGTGGAAACTGTAAATCTATAACCGTGGGATCGTTCTGGTTGAGAGCTCTCGGATAAAGGTCGCAAACGACTAGGGGTGGCATATCTTACGTCTTACTCCCAGGAAGGGAGTAAACCGGCCTAGTGTTGGCAGAGTGCCGGGTAGGTTCTCGGGGGGTCCCTCCAGAGGCATACCCATATGGCAATGGGATGTTCCTTGGCCCGACCATTTGTTGGAAAATCCAATCATCCAATACGCGCCCTATATGGTTTTAGTTGTATAAACTGTCATCTACTTATGGGGGTCACCACTTGTGATGCTCCGGATTTTTCGCGTTCGAAAATCGACATCCATACTTCATACCGTACTCGAATGTCGCGGATTCAACCGTTCAAATCCGAGTCGTCGGAGCTTATAACAAACTTAAGTAAATAACACAGTGGAAGAAAACAATAATACATTGATATACTACATTGATACAATATCTGATGCAACAGATGATACAATAGATATTAATATACATCAGAGATATGATATAATAAAATAGAAGTGAAAAAGAAAATAGATAACAACAGCAGCGGAACACATAACTCTAAGATTGTCCTCCAGAGAGAACTCCAGCAGCAGCTCGAACCAACATCACGATACACTAAGACAAGCAAGTCTCGTCCACATCCAAAGATTGAACTAGCTCCAGATAATCCACTGAACCTAGCTATTTGAAAAACCCAGCTCTGCACTGCCCGTGTCGAAATATTTTGAGCACCCAGAGTTTAGGAAAGAAACAATAAACTCCAGGTCAGTCATGGAACTGGTATGAGTAACAAAAACAATTTATCTTTAAAAACAACAAAGAAATATTTTAAAATAGATTCGAAATGATTTTAGAAAATTGAATTACCATAGGGCCTCCCGCCACACACAGAATGCAAACGTAGAAATTGGAGGAGATTTCTCCTTATGATAGTCAAAGATGCTTACAATGCAGAAAATTTCTTTTTATTATTACTATAAGTGCAAAGTGCAGGGAAAACATTTCGAAAGTACATTATTAATCTTAGCCAGCATAGGTACCTTAATAGTATGCCTACTATAGCTACCATATTAGATGGCAGGTTCTACAACTATAGCCGTGCAGGGCTCGTATTGTTTCTTTGGATTTCCAACAAATGGTCAGGCCAAGGAACTTCCCATTGCCATATAGAAACACCTCTGAAGGACGCCCCAAGAACCTAGCCGGATCTCTGCCAACACAAGGCCGGGTTACCCCTAACTGGGTGACTACTGACACGAGTATGCCATCACCCGGTCGCAACCGACCTTTCCTAGGATCCTTACAACCAACAACGACAAAGTAATAAATTCACAGTAACCACATAGTTAAATATCTGGGCTTCGTACCATGATACCACCTATATCCAGAAAGAAATGCACGTACCCTAAGGGGCGCTACCCTCAATAACCTTGCAGCATCTTTCCCGTTTTGACCATTTCGGGGTGTGAGGTTCGACGAAGTCTAGTCCACAAAACTACACTTTTCAAAAAAGCCACGCTTTGATCGACAAATGATCAGCATCACTCAGCCTGCCACATTACCAAATTGGGAACATATCACTGATAACCTTCAACTGCATAACCTCTGAGCTTGTGCGTATCAGAGAAGGGTATTAAGCTAAGGGAATAAATTCTGCGCCACCAACAAAAATGTATTTGAAAGAAATCTTCTTTATATCTCAATTTGTAATATCAAACATACAATCCATGCAAGTCTGTTCTGGGTTCGAACAGAACCGATGGCACTTCCAAAGAAGCCCTTGCAATCTGGGTATTCACAATCCCGATCCAACTCCCCAACACATATGGAGATCTCTATACCGCACCGACTCGGTGCAGAGACAATCGGTAGGTCATCATATCGTTCTCGCAAGTATCCGGTCTTCACCACTGGTCTTCAAATGCTATCCATATACGTCGAATCACATATTCGGAATGGGTTATACAACACAAAGGTCCTTTCCCGGCTATCCCGAATAGTGAGCGCAACATTTAAAACATATGTATATGGGATTTCAATTAAGTCACAACTTAATAATTCAAAATTTCTTTCAAATGGTTTAAACCAATTACCATTTCAAATCCTTTAAACAAAAAGATTTATTTCACAAAGTTCACCAAGTTTCACAAAGATCCATTTACGGATTTCAAAACAATTTCCATTTCAATTGGATTTACTGGTTTAAAATCTTCAAATTAAAGATTTAACTTATATTTTTCAAATCGTTTCCATAACTTGGAAAATCATTTTTTTCATTTTTAACTTGAAATCCCTTTTAACAAATTTTGGAAGTTTACTTCTTATCTGAAAGCTTTTACTATTTGAAAACGAATAGTTTCATTTCAGAAAGATCCAATTTTATTTGCACGAGTTAAAGCCTTTGAATTTAAATTCAAATTCGCAAATCAATACATTTAAAATAGTTTAACCCATATAAACTCATTTATAAGTTGAATAGCCTTTGTAGACCCCAATTTCCTACTCATAGAATTCAATTTATCTATTTAAAAATCAATTCAAAAATCTGTGACTTAATCGATTTCGTCGTGAAATCCATATTGGTGTGTCTATAAGTGTGGTCTAGGGGTTTAATACAATAGTGCAACATCATTCAATCATCACAGATTAAAACACAGAAATATAGTTGATAAGCAGTATAAACTACAACACTTATCTTACAGATGACAAATATATAAAAAAGATAATAAATTACAATCATCCCAAATAAATAAACTACCTTACACATCACAACACAAATCAGGATATATCACAAAGCATCAGACATCGGAAATATCAAACAATTCAACATCCAATGCAATTCAAATATCCATAAGTAGGATCAATTCAAATTATCCGATTAAATTTAACTCAGATTAATTTCTATGGACAAATTTGCTAGTCATGGTAAATTAATAATCAATTAATTACAAAACATTTAATAAATTTTCCTTTAATTAATTATTAACTAACCCTTAGTTAAAAATAAATCCTTAATTAATTTTCTTAATTAATAACAAATTAACTACTCCTTAAGTAATAATTATTTCTTAATCACTTTCCTTAACTTATTAACATTTAATAAATTAACTATTCTCAAATTAATTGCTTTGGTTAATTTATCACATTATTCTTAAATTAATTATTGCTTAATCACTTAATTTATCAACTTTAATTATTAACTAATATCTAATTAATAATCCTTAATTTATAAATTAATTACTCCTTACTTAATAAATCTTTACCTCTTGATCATTTAATTAATCTTAATTAATCACATTTGTTAATTAATTCTTAATTAATTACCATTTGACTAATTATCCTTAATTTATCATAATAAGTAATTATCCCTAATTACTTATTTAATAAATTATTAATACATAATTAATTTTTTTAAATAGTTAATCCTTAATCATTAATTAACTTTTAAGATAAACTCATTCTTATAAATGATTTAAATATCATTTACCAATATGTTTGAACTTTTATTTTCAAACTTGTCTTTTAAATTTCGTTTGAAATCCAAGATTTAAAATGAACCTTTATTTATCTTTAATAAAGTTCAAAACTAATTTTTTTAGAATCCTTTAACTTACTTGTTGAAGTAATATTTTTATTGTAAACAAATTTTAAAAGAGTAAAAACCAAATTAAGTATACTTGAACATTTTAGTTATTTAAAAATATAAATCTATAAAACTCAGTTTATATTTCAAAGTCTAGAATTAAATTTAAATTCAGGTCCAATTTCAGGTTTTTAATTTAACTTGTTTTATATCTTTCTTTTACACGTTTCAAATTCATTTTAAATACATATCTTTTATTTTCACTTACTTGCTTAAACACTTTTAAGTTATTTAAACAATTTAAATTTTAAAACTTCTTCGATTTCAGAACTAGGATTCAAATTATATTTGAATCCAAATTTAGATTTGACTTAAAACTTATTTAAAATTTAAAACTTTATTTCTTTCAAATTCAAACTATTTAAACCTTTTAAGGTTGTTTACTAAAAAAATTAAATTTAAAACTTAATCTTATTTCAAAACTGGGATTTAAACTTCACTCGAATTCAAACTTAACTTTGATTTAAAATTTAATTTGAATCTTATTTTATAAATTTAAATCTAAGTTTTGAACTCAGGCAACCAAACAGGCTTTTAAACCTGAAGCAAACATTTGACTCGAGTCTTACCATACTTGTTTCGAGTCCCACACTTAATCGCTTTGAGCTTCTTCCTGAGACACACATGAAAATACCAGCTCCAACTCAAAACAAAACGCCCAGATCCAAACACAACGTGCTCGTGCACGTGTACAGCAACGCCGATCGCTGGCGAACTCCCCTCCGGCCTCTGACAAGTCGACATCCACCCTGACAACCCAATGCAAGCATCAGATCATTCATCCCATAACTCGAAGTCAAATTCGAGTTCAAACCAAACCTGGAACAAGAAAGCAACCACCACTTCAAAAAACTATCAACGCTCCGTTCACCCAACTTCGGCCATCAGAATTCATGCAACTCTGGCCACGCACACGTCGACACTTCCTCCACCATCACCCCAAACCACATTGAACTCGATCACCTGTGGACGACGAACGAGTCAAAAATTCTCGAGCTCACAAAACTAGGTTTAGAAAGAAAAACCCCATGTCGTCGTCACCACAATCAACTGCCGACCACCCCAATATTTTTCCTCGACTCACCAGAAGCTCGCCCACCTCCAAAACAATCTCACACACCACGAACCAGAGGATCACCAGAAATCAACAAAAATATGAATTCAAAGCGAACCCGAACTTCTCTCTCGCCTTGATCCAATATTATGATTTTTACTTTAAAAATCATGTTTTTATATGAGAATTCAATTTATATCCTTGAATTCGTGAATCAAGAAGTTTAAATTTGAACTCATTTAAAGTTTTCCTCCGCTATCTTGTTTTCCAGTAACAATACTAAATTGTTTAAAAGTTAAATACATTTTTTAAGCTTAAGTGTATGCAATAACAACCAGTTTTTTGTCTTGGTTCTAAGTACAAACAGTAAGTAGATTGAGGGGAAATGATTTTTTTTTGAATCAAGAATCTGGTGTTTTTAACATCTCAGAACAGAAAACATGTAGAACAATAACCTGTACAAAGCACTTCCAGTTTCCTAATACGTTCAAATGATCCATATATATACATACATATACATATATATATATATATATATATATATAGAAACCTACTTATTCATAGATATATATATACACATAACAGATTCAAACTTTTAATTTTTTTTAAAAACATATGTTACTCACCTTGCAGTTTGAACAGAGAGAAGATTTATGCCTGGAAAAATTGAATTTTTTCTTTCAGGTTGAATATTGGTTTCTGGTTCAATTTCTTGGATTCCAGACCATCATCCCCAGGCCGAAGACTTTGCATTTGAGTTGCTATGCCTTTTGATATTTGCGTTGAATCACGTAAGAATTTGATTTGTTTTACTTTGATCATTTCTGGTTTGTTTTTTTGTTGTATTTCCAGTTTTCCATTTCTTTCTTTTGTTTTAAATCTGCTTCTTTTAAGGTTGATGATGTTTGAGTTGATATATAGGGGAGAAGTTTACAGGTTGATATTAATAAACAAGCTACAGGTGATATGTTTGTACAACAAGCATTGCTGAGCATCTGTGCATTATGGGCTGAGATGTTTGTATTAAATGCATGTTGAAGAATTATGTTTGTACAGTTCTTTTTGCTTTGTATAAGCATGTATATATGTACTTTATGCTTTCAAGTCTAAACTTATTGAATTTTTCTTGTACAATAGATATTTACTTTAGTTTGTTTATGATGCAGCTCAGGCCAGAGAAGGAGGGATAAGTCGTACATGACTTAAGGAGGAAGGCTTAGGCCGTTCATGGGTTAAAGAAGGTCGGCCATGACCTAACAGGTCACATGGGAAGGAGTTACGACTTAGCAAAGGCATAAGTCGTTCGTGCTTTCTAAGTCGTATATGACCTATAGCTATAGGAGCTAAGGAGTCATGTGGGGGGGAGATACGGGCTAACGACACAATTATAAGTCGACCACAACTTATCATGAAGCATAGGAAAGTTCAAATAATAAAAGACCTTAAGTCGGAAGCGGTCATGACCTAGTTAGGTCGTTTGAAGAGTTATGCCGTAAGTCGTTTGAAGAATATGCCGCAAGAAACTTGAGTCGCTGTGTTGAACTTAAGTCGTGAGTCGTGCGGTCTGTAAGTGATGAGTCGTTCACGACCTATGTTGACTATAGTGAGCCGCTGTGTTGTATATATGTGAGTGGGTCGTTGTATATTTGTGTGTTTCCTTAAGTCGTTCAAGTGTTGAGTCGGCCGAAGGCTGTTGTGATGTAATTGCTTTAAGTCGTGTATGTATGTGATGTGTTAGGTCGCGTACGACCTAAGGATGAGTCATGAGTCGTGGGGAACTAGGTCGGCAACGACTTAAGGGCCTGGGTCAAAATGCTATAAATAGGGAGTGTGTTGTAACTTTTTGGTGGTTAATTGTTGAATAAAACTTTTTTTTGATTGCTGTGTGCTTTCATCTAAATTGGTAGTTGAGTGTGATCTCCTATCTCCACTTTCGGTTATTCGAGTACGCTCGAATCAACGATTGTTGAAGCCGATTCACGGAATCAAGTGCGCTTGATCAACGCTTGAAGAATTGAAGATCTTCTTTCACGGTATCGTGCGCGATCAACGTGACGAGGATAGCTAGAATTCGTTATCTTCGGATCAACGAATTTGGGCATTTCATTGTTCATCAATCCACCGATTACTACTTTCATCGATCTATATTGTTTTGTTATTATCCGCTGCGTCAGTTTTGGTATCAGAGCTAGACTTAGCCAATCATAGCTAAGCCGAGTCTTGGAGCCAAGGAGATTGAAGTTGGTGTTCATCGTGTTCATCTTGAAGTTGCAACAAGTTAGAAGTTTTCGATCCATATTCTTTTGGATCAAAGTGTGGAAGTTGTTTGAATTCGGTTTGTGTTGAAGTGTTGAGGCCGAGCCAAGTTGAGTTGGAGCCGTGTTTGTTTGACTTGTGTTGAAGATTTTTGAAGTAGTTGTTGAAGTGTTGTGAAGTTCAATCATGCCGCCAAGGAGAGCTAATCGTCATCAAAATGTTGAAGCGTTGTATAGAAGAGAAGAAGCCGAGCAAATGGAACAACGCATTGATGAGAAATTTGATGAAGGCATTGGAAAGTTAGAGAAGATGATGAATGATTTGAATCAAAATCAAAGGAGGAGATCACCAATCTCGAACCATGGAGGAAACAGAGTTTCGCCATCGGTTACGGAAGCAAGAAGGGTATCACTGCAATCTTTTAGAGAAAGAAGAGAAACATCAATTTCGTCAAGAAGAGATCACCATGACTATGGACATGAAGAGAGGAGAACTCCACGAGTGTTTGAAAATGAGCCATATAGAGATGAAGAGAGACATAGTAGAAGAGACATGCGTGATCGAAGGGATGTTGATGGTCGAGATCGATATAGACGTACATTTGATTATGATGAAGAGGGTGATAGAGCTAGCATTCATTATCGAGATCGAGATCAAGTTCAAAATTTATATAGGGATGTAGAAGATGATCGTCGATGGGAATCGGGTATGAAGATGGAAATTCCAGAATTCAAAGGAGGAATGGTAGCTGAAGAATTTCTTGATTGGTTGTCCAATGTTGAAGAGATTTTTGATTTCAAGGAGGTTCCTAAGCATAGAAGAGGGAAGTTGGTTGCTACTAGGTTGAGGGGGAGAGCTTTGGCATGGTGGCAGCAAACCAAACTTACACGAGAACGGATGGGGAAGTCGAAGATTGAATCATGGGAGAAGATGAAGAAGATGGTGAAGGCTACATTTTTACCTTATAACTATCAATCACTCATGTACCAGAGGTTGCAGAATCTAAGGCAGGGGACGAAGACTGTTAATGATTATGCTGATGAATTTTATCAATTGATTGCTCGAAATGACATTATGGAGACAGAGGAATAGCTAACTGCTAGATTTGTTGGAGGGTTGAGGATACAGATTCAAGATATGGTGAATATGTTTGATACTAGATCTGTAGCAGAAGCACATCAGAAAGCGTTGGCTTGGGAGAAGCAGGAAAGGCGTGGACGTGGTGTGATTACTAATTCCAACAATCAAGTGAAGGGTGTTAGTGGAAGCTCTAATGTTCCTAAATCTATCAGTAAACCAGTTGTGAATGAAGTTTCAAAGACGAAGGTCAATAACAGTTTCAAGTGTTACAATTGTCAGGAAGTGGGTCACAAGAGTAATGAATGTCCGAAGCCGAAGAGACGAACTATGATTGCTGAAGTTGAAGGTGAGGATGTTGGTGAAGGTTATCCAAGTCCAGTTGAGGAGGAAGAACCGGATGTCGCGTCAGGAGATGAAGGATGTAATCTGATGATGAGGAGATCTTGTTTAATACCGAAGCAAGAAGAAGAAGTTAGTTGGTTAAGGAGTAACATCTTTCAGTCAACGTGCACTATTCTGGGGAAGGTGTGCAAATTTTTGATAGATGCGGGAAGTTGTGACAATATTATTTCTACCGAAGCCGTGAGAAAGTTGAAGCTGAAAACGGAGAAGCATCCAAATCCCTACAAGTTAGCGTGGTTGAGAAAAAGAGGAGAAGTGAAGGTGGAAAGGCGAGTTCGAGTTCCATTTTCTATTGGGAAGAAGTATAAAGACGAGATTTGGTGTGATGTTGTTGAAATGGATATTTGTCATTTACTTTTGCGAAGACCATGGAAGTATGATCGAGCAGTGCAGCATGATGGTCGGACCAATAGCTACAGCTTTATGTTTGAAGGTGTTAAGATTATTTTGGTTCCAAAGAAGAGATAACCGGAAGGGAGTAAATCTGAAGAGATTGAGGAGCTTAAAACTTTGCTGACTTTGAAGGAATTTATTGAAGAAGTAGAGGAGATTCCATAGGTGTTTTTGTTAATTGGACATGAAGCTACTGAATCTGTTGAAGTTCCAGAGGAAGTAAAACCGATATTGGAGGAATTCAAAGATGTGTTTCCTGAAGAGTTGCCAACGGAGTTACCACCGTTGAGGGATATTCAACATCAGATTGATCTTGTGCCAGGGGAAGTATTACCACACAGGCCACATTACCGAATGAGTCCAAAGGAACATGAGGAGTTGCGAAGGCAAGTGGAAGAGTTGTTAGAACAAGGGCGTGTTCAGGAGAGCTTGAGTCCTTGTGCAGTGCCCGCTTTATTGGTGCCCAAGAAGGATGGTTCGTGGAGGATGTGTACGGATAGTCGGGCTCTGAACAAGATCACTGTGAGTTACAGATTTCCTATGCCGAGGTTCAATGATTTGATTGACCAGTTGAGTGGAGCTATTGTGTTTTCAAAGATTGACTTGAAGAGTGGCTACCATCAGATTCGTATTAGACCAGGTGATGAATGGAAGACTGTTTTCAAAACCAGGGAAGGTTTATGCGAATGGTTGGTTATGCCGTTTGGTTTACGACCATACATTGGGAAGTTCGTGGTAGTTTACTTTGATGATATTTTGATCTATAGTGGGAGTATGGAAAAGCATATCCATCATTTGCGTGAAGTACTGTTGATTCTACGACAGGAGAAATTTTATGCTGCAGCAAAGAAGTGTGTGTTCATGACGGACAGTGTTTTATTTCTGGGATATGTTCTATCGAAGGAAGGAATTCAAGTGGATGAAAGTAAAGTAGAAGCTGTCAGGAGTTGGCCACAACCCAAGACGATTACTGAAGTGAGAAGTTTTCATGGGTTGGTATCTTTCTATCAAAGGTACATTCCATATTTTAGTAGTGCGATGGCACCAGTAACCGATTGCGTGAAAGGAAAGAAGTTTGAGTGGTCAGAGGAAGCAGGGTTTCTTTTGAGAAGATCAAAACACTATTGACGACAGCACCAATTCTAGTTTTACCGGATTTTCAGTTGTTGTTTGAATTACATACTGATGCATCGAAGGTTGGGGTTGGTGGAGTTTTGAGTCAGAAAGGAAGACCAGTTGCTTATTTCAGTGAGAAATTATCTGGAGCTAAGTTGAGGTATAGCACTTATGATATTGAGTTTTACGCGATTGTTCAAGCTGTGAAGCACTGGAGACATTATCTGTTTCAGAAGGAGTTTGTTCTCTATATGGATCATGAAGCTTTGAAGCATTTGCAAGGGCAGGATATATTTTCAGCTAGGCACGCTTCATGGGTCGCGTATTTACAGCAATTTACATTTGTTGTGAAACATAAATCGAGAATTACGAATCGTGTAGCAGATGCATTGAGCAGAAGGAATCACTTGTTGACTACAATGAAGGTTGAGGTGACAGGGTTTGAATTGTTGCCAGAACTGACTGAAGAAGATCCTTACTTTATGAATTTTGTTGAAAAGGTCAAGGAGGGGAATGCTTATGAGTTTGTATTGGTGGATGGTTTTCTGTTTAAAGGAAATCATTTATGCGTACCGGATTGTAGTTTGAGAATGAAGATTATAAAGGAGCTACATGAAGAAGGCCATGTGGGTAGAGATCGTACTTTGCAGTTAATTTCCCAATCTTATTTTTGGCCATCAATGAGGAAAGAGGTCGAAAGGTTTGTGCATAGATGTCATGTTTGTCAGGTTTTGAAAGGGATAGCTACAAATGCGGGATTGTATATACCATTACCTGTTCCTACAAGACCGTGGGTAGACATTAGTATGGATTACGTGTTGGGTTTGCCGAGAACTAAAAGTTTAAATGACTCTATATATGTGGTGGTGGATCATTTTTCAAAGATGATACATTTTATTGCTTGTAAGAAGACGGTGGATGCAGTCCATGTGGCACAGTTGTTCTTTAAATAAATCTATCGTTTACATGGGTTGCCGGAGTCTATTGTTTCAGACAAGGATACTAGATTTTTGAGTCATTTTTGGCTGAGTTTGTGGAAGATGGTTGGAACGAAGCTGAAATTTAGTGGCGCTTACCATCCGCAGACAGATGGACAGACCGTAGTTGTTAATAGATCGTTGGGAAATTTGTTGTGATGTCTTGTGAAGGACAATCTGAAGAGTTGGGACATGAGGTTATGCCAAGCAGAGTTTGCTCATAATCATGCAATGAATCGTAGTACGGGATTCAGTCCATTTCAGATTGTATATTCAAATTTACCAAGGGGACCGTTGGACCTAACGGTAATGCCACAACCGAAGGGGATGGCTAAACGAGCTGTAGACTTTGTTGGTGGGTTGACTGAATGTCATAAAATCGTTCAGAAGCGATTGGAGAAAGCAAATAAGAAGTATAAACGAACTGCAGATTTGAAGCGACGAAGTGTTGAATTTAACGAAGGTGATTTGGTTTACGTTGTGTTAACCAAGGATCATTTTCCAGGAGGAACTTATAACAAGTTGAAAGCCAGAAAAATTTGTCCTGTAGAAGTTGTGAAATGGATCAATGAAAATGCTTATAAGTTGAAGCTGTCGGAGGATGTGTACACTTCTGACGTGTCCAATGTTAAGCATCTTGTGCCATATTATGGAGATGGACAATCTGATATGGAAGAATTTATAAATTCGAGGATGAATTTCTCTCAACCAGGGGAGGATGATGCAGCTCAGGCCAGAGAAGGAGGGATAAGTCGTACACGACTTAAGGAGGAAGGCTTAGGCCGTTCACGGGTTAAAAAAGGTCGGCCACGACCTAACAGGTCACATGGGAAGGAGTTATGACTTAGCAAAGGCTTAAGTCGTTCGTGCTTTCTAAGTCGTATACGACTTATAACTATAGGAGCTAAGGAGTCATGTGAGGGGGAGATATGAGCTAACGACACAATTATAAGTCAATTACGACTTATCATGAAGCAGAGGAAAGTTCAAATAATTAAAGACCTTAAGTCAGAAGCAGTCACGACCTAGTTAAGTCGTTTGAAGAGTTATGCCGTAAGTCGTTTGAAGAATATGCCGCAAGAAACTTGAGTCGCTGTGTTGAACTTAAGTCGTGAGTCGTGTGGTCTGTAAGTGATGAGTCGTTCACGACCTATGTTGACTATGGTAAGCCGCTGTGTTGTATATATGTGAGTGAGTCGTTGTATATTTGTGTGTTTCCTTAAGTCGTTCAAGTGTTGAGTCGGCTGAAGGCTGTTGTGATGTAATTGCTTTGAGTCGTGTATGTGATGTGTTAGGTCACGTACGACCTAAGGATGAGTCGTGAGTCGTGGGAAACTAGGTCGGCAACGACTTAAGGGCCTGGGTCAAAATGCTATAAATAGGGAGTGTGTTGTAACTTTTTGGTGGTTGATTGTTGAGTAAAACTTTGTTTTGATTGCTGTGTGCTTTCATCTAAATTGGTAGTTGAGTGTGATCTCCTATCTCCACTTTCGGTTATTCGAGTGCGCTCGAATCAATGATTGTTGAAGCCGATTCGCGGAATCAAGTGCGCTTGATCAACGCTTGAAGAATTGAAGATCTTCTTTCACGGTATCGTGCGCGATCAACGTGACGAGGATAGCTAGAATTCGGTATCTTCGAATCAATGAATTTGGGCATTTCAGTATTCATCAATCCACTGATTGCTACTTTCATCGATCTATATCGTTTTGTTATTATCCGCTGCGTCAGTTTATATTTATTTCTTGCCTTCTTTATTTTGTACAAACATATTTTATTTTACTTTGCAATATTTATTTTTATAGCTTATATAATTCTAGAATTATTTACTATGTTCATTTCATATTTTATATAATTATAATCTATTTGAAATATTTTGCTGAACATTATATCAAAAATCCAAATACAAAATTATTTTCTAAGACATTTGCATTTAAATCCCAAATTAAATTTTCAATCTATTTTATACACAAGTGTTCAAATATCTAGATTAATTTCAATAAATCCTTAATTTAACTAACATTTTATATAAATTTTCAATTAATTCACGATTTTTATTCAAAAATTAAATTTATTATCAATTTAAACTTAGAAAAATTTCGGGATCGTTACACCACTGTTTAGATGGTGGCTGTAGTAGACATAGTTCGAAATGTCTATGCTGGCTAAGATTAATATTATACTTGCAGATGTTTTCCACTATGCACTAATAATAATATCAAAATGGTTTTCGCGTATCAAGCATTTTTGACTATCATAAGGATAAATCTCCTTCAATTCTGCGTTTGCATGGTGTGTGTGGTGGGAGGCTTATGGTAGTTTCATTTTCCAAAAAGCATTGCGGATTTCAATGTTTTAAATTCTTCTGTTGTTTATTTTAAAGATAAACTGTTTTCATTTACTCACACCAGTCCCATAACTGACCCGGAGTTTATTGTTCCCTTCCTAAACTCTGGCTGCCCATAATTTTTCACACAGGCGGTCTAGAGTTGGGTTTTTCAGATAATCTAATATTAGGTATAGACTCATGAGCCATCGATGACTTTGGTATTGGCAATCGCATTTGGATCGAGTTGCTTCACTTCAGCATTGATAATGGTTCGAGCTATCTTTAGTTCAGAGATGTAGTTGCAGTTGCATTATGGAGTTGGATTCTTTTGGTGATTTTAGTGGAGTTATCTTTCCGTTGTCGATGGTTGCGAAGTCTAGACCATCCAGCAGTGTTTTATTTCCGCTATTTTTTTTGTATCCCTGATGTTAATATCATTTGTATCAAATTGTTGTATATCATTGGATATTGTATTCAATGGAGTTATATGATATTCACTTTTTCTTCCACCGTGTTGTACTTAATGTGTCGAGTACAAGTGAAGTACGGATGCCGATTTTCGAAGGTCCAGTCGGGGTCGTTACAGCGACTCTTGAAAACCTTGCCGCATCTTTCTTGTTTTGACCATTTCCGGGGTGTGAGCTCCGACGAGGTCTCATCCACAGAGCTACGCTTTTCACAAAAGCCATGCTTCGATCAACAAATTATCAGCAACACTCAGCAGCACTCAGCATGCCACACTACCAAATTGGGAATGTATCACTAATAATCATCCACTACATAACCTCTGAGCTCGTATGTCTCAAAGAAGGGTGTTAAGCTAAGAGAATAAATCTCTGCCACCAAACAAAAATGTATTTGATAGAAACCAGCTTTACATCTCAAAGTGTAATGTCAGACGTACATCCAACAAGTCTGTTCCGAGTTCGAACAGAATCGAAGGCACTTCCAAAGAAGCCCTTGAAAATCCGGATAATCCCTAATCATGTCCGGACTCCCCATCACAAAGGGTGATCAAATCTCCATACCGGGGATCGGCCTGTGCAGAGACATTCGACGAGTTATCCTTTCGCTTTTCAAAATATCCGGTCTTCAACATTAGTCTTCAAATGCTATCCATAACGTCGTATCATCATTCGGAATAGGTTACATAACACACGGTCCTCTTCCGGCTAAACTGAATAATGAGCGCAAAATTTAAAGACCATATGGATAATAGGATCTCATTTAAGTCACAACTTATTACTCAAAACTTTTCTTCAAATGGTTTAGACACATTACCATTTTAATCATTTAAACAAATAGATTTACTTCACACAGTTCACCAATCTTTCAAAAAGATTCATTCAAGGCTTTTTAAAACAATTTCCTTTTCAAATTGGATTAACACATCTAATCATTAAATCAAAGACTCAATCTATAGCTTTCAAAAAAATTTCCAAAGATTCATTCATAACTTTTAAAACAATTCCCATTTCAAATCTTTATATATAAAAGATAAACCATTTAAAATTCCCTTCAATTCCAAATCAAGGTCCAACCATTTTTCACAAAGATTAATTCATAGCTTTCAAAACTATTTTCAAAGACTCATTCATAACTTGGAAAACCATTTTCATTTCAAACTTGAAATCCCTTTAACACGAATTGGAAATTCTTTACTTATATGAAAGGTTTCATTATTTGAAAACAAATAGTTTTCGTTTCATAAAAATCTGATTTCATTTATACAAGTTAAGGCCCTTGGGTTAAATTCCCAAATCAATACTTTTAAAATGGTTTAAATCCATATCAACACATTTATAACTTGTATAACCTTTTTAAATCATAATTTCCAAACATAAAATTCAATTTCAAATCTTGAATTCAAATTTAAATCAAATAATTTAAATTTCAAAACTTAATCAAGATACAAAATAACTTTTATCCTTAAAACTCCTTTTCAAAAGCTTTCCATATTTAACCCAATTCCATTTCCAAAATCATTTGGATTCAAAATTCAAGTTTTTAAAATCATTTCAAAAATCTATGACTTAACCAATTTCTTCATGGAATCCATATTTGTGTGTGTATGGTGTAGTCTAGGGGTTTTACACAATAATGCAACGACATCAATCATTACAGATTCAAGCATATCAATATCGATAAGCGGTATAATCCTATAATGCTTATCTTCCATACATAGATTCACAGATAAATAATATACATTTATCACAGATAAAATAAATTACATTCATCACATCTTGAATCAAACAATTCATGTCACAAAGCATCACACAGCAGAGATATCAAACAATTTCGAGCATTCAATAATCATTTATAGTCAGGATTAATTAATTGTTCAATCCTTAGTTAATTCAATCAAATCAATTACTTACGAATTAATTACTCAATCTCGATTTTAACTTAACTTAAATCGGGTTAATAAATTACAAATCCTAGTTAATGACCATTAATTAATTACAAACCATTTTAATTAATTAACTTTTAATCATTTATTAATTAACCTTTAATAATAAATTAATTAACCTTAAATTATTAATTAAGCAAACTTAATTAATAAATAAATTTACCCTTAATAATTAAATAATTAACCTTCAATTATTTAATTATTCTTTAATTAATTATCCTTAATTAATTAATTAATTAACCCTTAATTAATTATATTTTATTTATTACAATAAGTAATTAGCTTTTAATATAATTACACAAAGTAATTAAGTTAACCTTTAATTAATCACATTTATCAATCAATCACCTTAATTAACTATTATTTTTTAGGTAATTAAGGAATTAATCCTTTAATTATAACTTAATTAACCTATCTTTAATTACCCAAAACTTTAAAGATAAATCTTTTCCTTAATTTATTACTTAATTATCTTAAAAGTCATATTTAAAAGAAATATAGGTTTTATTCAAAACACTTAAATATTTTAAATTAAACAATTATCCCAATATATGGTTATTTAAAAGAAAACAATTTCAATATATTAAATTTAACATTTAAACTTTGAAACTTGTTTTCAAATTAAATTTGACAAACTTGGATTTTCATTGTTTTTAAAACCTCTACAAAGTTTTAGTTTTAAATTTTCAAACCTTTTCGTAATACCCGGGCCTAAACTACAAAATCCCGAGCCAAAATCAATTTTACTCGAGTCACACATCGAGACTTTTTTTTTCTTTTTAAAACATTACTGGTTAAATTTTTAAACTGTTACAAAACTTTGCAAACTACCCGAGCCATCTTTACGTTCCCTCGAGAACAACTTCAAGAAAACAACTTCTTCCAAACCTGTCAATCAACCAGAAACATAAACATGCACAGTGCACGTGCGTAGAGGAACGACGACGTTCGGCCTTCACTGCGACCATCCTCCGGTCATCAACAACTTCATCAACAACCCCGATAACCTAGACCGATGATCTCTTGTCAACGTTCAAAATAAAGTTAATCGATTTTCCTTGGAACCCAACCATCACCTTAAATCCCAAAACTTCGACGAGCTTGGCCATTATCGATCACACCGACCATACCCCAAGTTAAATCTCGACCTCCAACTGCTATCCCCTTACCCGCGATCGTACCTACTTCGACCACGACGATGCAGTAATCACAAGAACTCAACTATCCCAAATATGAATCGGACACTAGTTCGACGTCAACCCACCGCCACGCTTATCTAAAAATCCTCCACCTATTTTTTCTGTATTCCCCAACGTTCCAGCTACATTCATCATTTACCTCCACCACTAATACTACGCCGATCACCCGATTTTGATAAAAGTGATTAATCCGTTCAACTTGCAATACCTCTTTGAATACCAACTTAAAAATCATGAAACTTCTTTTAAAAATCATCATATTGCAAGACAAATCCGATCCAATAATCAAAGCTTAGGATTAAGATTTTTGAATTTTCTGTTTTAAATGTTTTTCCTGTGTAATTTCAAAATTTTGAATTACTTATCACATATTTTTACTTGTGATTATTTTTAAAAATAAGTTTATGTTGTTTTAAACATTTTCTCATCAAAGTTCTAAGCCTAATATTGATTTTACAAAGTGAATTTGAATTTAAGGCTTAGATTTGGAAACCTGTAACTAAGAACGGGATCTATTTTCATATATACAAGCATATACACTCAGTCGTTCGCACATATATAGATATGCAAGCAAGTTCACATCATCATTCAAACACATTTCATATCACACTTCAGAAATCATCAAGATAAAATCAAGGTTAAGTGGTTTTCTCACCTGGAAGTATGAAGCAGAGGACAAGGTTGAACTTGAAACTGGAAATTTTTTAGATGAATTGATCTGTTTGAATTGAAATCCTGGATCTGATGCTTGATTCTAGAATTTGATTCCAAGTTTTAGTTTGTTGATCTTGATTCTTGCATGCATTTCTGGTTTGCTTGTTCTATGCTTATGATTTTTTTTGAGATGATTTGTTTTCCTGATTTGCTTTAAATAGCTATTGGCTTTGTTTCAGGTTGAATAGGGGAAGTTGTTTGATTAATTTTCTTTTGTTTTCAGGTTGTAATTTGTTTCAGGCTGTTGATTTTTTCTCTGGTTTTAATTTTCTTTCCAGTTTTTCTTGATTTACATATTTTCAAATGAGAAGATAAAGAAAATTTAAGAAGTGGGGCCTGATTTTTTTTCTCTATATCTATTTGCTATAATTCTAAAATAAAAGAAAGGTTTATTTTTGCCACTTGTTAAAATAAACCTACACTTGTATGTTTATATTCCACTTATTAAACATTTGTCACAACATGATTTTAGAAATTTTACACTTGTTCAAATTTAGTAAATTTATATTTAAACCCTTTTCTTTATTTTTATTTATAAATTATTTTAACCCTTTCACTTGTTAATATTTCATAAATTTATATATCATGTTTTTCTTAAATGTTTATATTCTCAACTATATTTGTATCTTATTAATTTCTTAAAAGGTACTTATGTACACATATGTTTTTTTTAACTTAAGTATAATTTAAGAATGTGTATATATATTTCCATATTGATTTCCAAAAGATATGTTTAATTTAAAACATTTATTAATTCTTATTTTTGTATGTATATATATTTGCAATCTATATTTTTAAAAGGAAATGTTCAAATCCTATTTTAAACTTATTTTATTATACTTTTAAATGTGTGTCTATATATATGTATATACATACAAACTACATTTAGTTATATATGAATTTAAATAAACTCAAGTTATTATACTTAAATTCATATAAATAATATTAGTGTTGAAAATACTCAAATTTATATTTTACAAAATTATTATATTAATTTCAAAAAATAACTTCCAAATAATTATATTATAACTAGAAAGCAAATTTTATTAATTTTGAACATAGTATTTTCAAATTCAATTTATTATAAGATATTTACAATTGAATCGCCAAATTAAATTCAATTTATTTTCAAAATTATTTATTATAAAGTCTTAAAATTCAAAATGAAATTCAAAATCAATCAATATACAGATGAATAAATAGACATCTGACCTATTCAATTGGGAAAATTTCAAATTAATTCTTAATTAAATTCTAAAATTTAAATTATTTACCAATATAATTTTTTTTTAAAAATAGGATCGTTACAGATTCCCCCCTTAAGAAAATTTCGTCATCGAATTTTGCCAGGTAGACAACAAAGGATGGATACACAAAGATAGAGAATCGACTCATCAATCAAGCTGATTATCTATTCTGTATTTGGCTCACCAAATCAGAATACCACAAATAATTATGAGAACAAACTCATTTAATATCTCACAAAATACTTGGGTCTCTAGATCTACGAAATGTGCAAGGACATTGGTTAGTTCAAAGAATAACTAACCATTCATAAAATACATCGAGACCCAAACAATAGATAAATGGATTTAAATCTTCCATAATTCTCAAACAATAGGTATAGATTCCCAACTCAAGTCGGAATACCCCAAAATTTACACCAACCTGTCCCTCTTCGGACCTTGATCCTCACAAGAAATTACAATAAAATTCTCAAACCTTGGTGTTGACCAAAATTGTTTGTTTGAAACAAATCAATTTAACTTTATATTTTATTAAACAATTCATTTTTAAATAGAATTTCAAATTGATTAAAGTTTAAAAGCAAAACTTGATAGAATATGATGAAGAGAATAGAAATTAGGAACTAAAAATCTTCCTTCAACGATTTGTAGTGCCACCACCAAAGCTCCTTCCGTAGTTTCCACGAAGCCATCAAAGAATTGAAATCGGATCAAAGGAGATTGAGAAAAGCTGTTTCCGTTGTTGCAGGGCATTAACCATTTGTAGCCATACTCTCCCGTCCCCTATCTCGTCTTCTTTTGGCATTCATACTTATTATCAGTGGATAGTAAGAGAATTTGCTGAGGCATATGGATGGATATCTTAGGGATATACTCATTCTAGGGTATACTTCACCCTATCTCTAATGAGTTACCTAATGTGTTATACTCCAAAAGCTAAAGTTCGACCTTCGGCTCTGATACCAAATGTGACGACCCGAACTCGACCTTCGAAAATCGACACCCGTATACTCCACTTGTACTCGAATGCCATAGATTCAAATATCGAATCTGCTTCGCCGGAGCTTACAGCACATTAAGTACAACAACACAGCGGAAGAAATGACTAATATCATTAATACACAAAATTTTGATACAACGATGATACATTGAATATCACATAATCAGAGATATATAATAGCGGAAAGATATAACACAACTGGATGGTCTAGACTTTGCAACAATCGACAGTGGAAAGATAACTGCAATAGTATTTCCACGTGAGAGAGCGAGAATCCAACATCTGAAACATCATAGCCAAAGTTCCAATGCTCCAAACCAAATAGCTTAACCCAAAAGCTTCGAAGACTCCAATCCAAAAGCAGTTATATCCAAACCATAAGCTCGAACCCCCATCACGATGACTTAAGCAAGGTCAGTCATCTTAAACAAACGCTATCGCCAAATCCAAAGGCTAGATGCTATCAAATCTACTCCCACAATTTGATTATCTGAAAAACCCAACTTTAGACTGCCCGTATGGAAAATTATGGGAACCCAGAGTTTAGATAGGGAACAATATACTCCGGATCAGTCATGGGACTGGTATGAGCAAACAAAAACAGCTTATCTTTAAAACAAACAACAATAGAATTAAAATTGAAATTCTTAATGCTTTTTGGAAAACGAAACTAGCATAAGGCCTCCCCCCGCACACACTATGCAAATGTAGAATTGGTGGAGATTTCTCCTTATGATAGTAAAAAATGCTTGATACGCGAAAACCATTTGATATTATTATTAGTGCATAGTGGAAAACATTTCGAAAGTATAACATTAATCTTAGCCAGCATTTAACATTTCATTGTATGCCTACTATTGCTACCATGTTCAATAGAAGAATACTGCCACATTCCATGGTAGGTTACACAACTAAACCGTACATGGCGAGTATTATTTCTTTGGATATTCCAACAAATGGTCAGGCTAAGGAACTTCCTATTTCCACATGGGAACGCCTTTGGAGGGACGCCCCGAGAACCTACTCGGTTCTCTACCAACACAAGGCTGGTTTACTCCTTTCCCGGGAGTAACATGGAAAGCACCGAGAACCTACCCGGTTCACTACCAACACAAGACTGGTTTACTCCCTTCCCGGGAGTAACACCTATAGATATGCCATCCACGGTCGTTTGTGACCTTTATCCGAGGATCCTCAACACCAAAAACCACAAAGCAATGTATTTGCAGTAACCACATAAGTTAAATATTTGGCGCGACCCCTGAAAACCTTGCCGCATCTTTCCTGTTTTGACCATTTCCGAAGTGTAAGGTCCGTCGAGGTCATGTTCACAAAGCTACGCTTTTCACAAAAGCCATGCTTCGATAAAAAAATGATCAACAACACTAAGCAGCACTCAACATGCCACACAACCAAATTGCAAATGTATCACTAGTAACCATCAACAACATAACCTCTGGGCTCGTATGTCTCAGAGAAGGGTGTTAATCTAAGAGAATAAATCTCCGCCACCAAACAGAAATGTATTTGATAGAAACCAGCATTACATCTCAAAGTGTAATGTCAGACATACATCCATACAAGTCTGTTCCGGGTTCGAACAGAACCAAAGGCGCTTCCAAAGATGCCCTTGCAAATCCGAATAATCCCTAATCTCGTCCGGACTCCCCATCACAAAGGGTGATCAAATCTCTATACCGGGGATCAGCCAGTGCAGAGATATTCAACGAGTTATCCTTTCTCTTACGAAAATATCCGATCTTCACCACCGGTCTTCAAATGCTATCCATAATGTTGTATCATTATTTAGAATGGGTTATATGACACAAGGTCCTCTTCTGGCTATACCGAATAATGAGCACAATATTTAAAAACCATATGGATAATAGGTTTTCAGTTAAGTCACAACTTATTACCCAAAACCTTTCTTCCAATGGTTTAAACACATTACCATTTTAATCTTTAAAACAAAAAGATTTGCTTCATACAGTTCACCAATCTTTCAAAAAGATTCGTTCATGGCTTTTCAAAACAGTTTCCTTTTCAAATTAGACTTACTCATCCAATCATTAAATCAAAGACTCAATCTATAGCTTTCAAAACCATTTCAAAAGAATCATTCGTAACTTTCAAAACAATTCCCATTTCAAATATTTTATATATGAAAGATACACCATTTAAAATCCTCTTCAATTCCAAAACAAGGTCCAACCATTTTTCATAAAGATTCATTCATAGCTTTCAAAACTATTTCCAAAGATTCATTCATAACTTTGAAAACCATTTTCATTTCAAACTTGAAATCCTTTTAACATGAATTGGAAATTCTGTCCTTATATGAAAGCTTTCATTATTTGGAAACAAATAGTTTTCGTTCCGGAAAAATCCGAGTTCATTTATACAAGTTAAAGCCCTTGGGTTAAATTCCTAAATCAATACTTTTTAAAATGGTTTAAATCTATATAAACACATTTATAACTTGTATAACCTTTTTAGTTCATAATTTCCAAACATAGAATTCAATTTCAAATCTTGAATTCAAATTTGAATCAAATTATTTAAATTTCAAAACTTAATCAAGATATTCAAAATAAATTTTCTCTTTAAAACTCCTTTTCAAAAGCTTTCCATATTTAACCCAATTCCATTTCCAAAATCATTTGGATTCAAATTAATATTTTTTAAAACCATTTCAAAAATCTATGATTTAACCAATTTGCTTGTGCAATCCATATTTGTAGCGTATGGTGTAGTCCAGGGGTTTTACACAATAGTGCAACATCATCAATCGTTACAGATTCAAACATATGAGTATCGATAAGCGGTATAATTCTACAATTTTTATCTTCCATTCACAGATTCATAGATAAATAATATACATTTATCACAGAGAAAATAAATTACATTCATCACAGCTTGAATTAAAACAATTCATATCACAAAGCATCACACAGCAGATATATCAAACAATTTCGAGCATTCAACAATCATTTATAGGAAGGATTAATTAATTGTTTAATCCTTAGTTAATTCAATTAAATTTTCAATTAAGTTAATTACTTATGAATTAATTACTCAATCCTGATTTTAACTTAACTTAAACCAGGTTAATAAATTACTAATCCTGGTTAATTAACATTAATTAATTGCAAACCATTTTAATTAATTAACGTTTAATCATTTATTAATTAACCTTTAATAATAAATTAATTAACCCTAAATTATTAATTAATCAACCTTAATTAATAAATTCGTTAACCCATAATCGTTAAATAATTAACCTTTAATTATTTAATTATTCTTTAATTAATTATCCTTGATTAATTAATTAACCAATTAACCCTTAATTAATTATCCTTTATTTATTACCCAAAGTAATTAGCTTTTAATTTAATTACACAAAGTAATTAAGAAAGTAAACCTTTAATTAATCATTTATTAATCAATCACCTTAATTAATTATTATTTTTAAGTAATTAAAGAATTAATCCTTTAATTATTACTTAATTAACCTATCTTTAGTTACACAAAACTTTAAAGACAAATCATTACCTTAATTTATTACTTAATTATCTTTTAAATCTTATTTGAAAGAAATATAGGTAATTAATTTATTCAAAACACTTAAAGATTTTAAATTAAACAATTTCCTAATATTTGATTATTTAAAACAAAATAATTTCAAAATATTTACTTTAACATTTAAACTTTGAAACTTGTTTTAAAATTAAATTTGACAAACTTGGAATTTCTTTGCTTTTAAAACCTGTACAAAGTTTTACTTTTAAATTTTCCAACCCGTTCGTAATACCCAGGCCCAAACAACAAAATCCCGAGCTGAAATCGTTTTTACTCGAGTCACACCCCAAGACTTTTTTCTTTTTAAAATTTACTTAGTTAAATTTTAAAACTGTTACAAAACTTTGCAAACTACCCGAGCCATCTTTACGTTCCCCCGAGAACGACTTCGAGACAGCAACTTCTTCCAAACTTGACAATCAACCAGAAACATAAACGTGCATAGTGCATGTGCATAGAGGAACGAGGACGTTCGGCCTTCATTGCGACCATCCTCGGGTCATCAACAACTTCATCAACAACCCTGATAACCCAAACCGATTATCTCATGCCCAAGTTCAAAATCGAGTTAATCGATTTTCCTTTGAACCCAACCATCAAACTAAAATCCCCACTCTCCAACGAACTCGGCCATTATCAATCACGTTGACCATACCCCAGACAAATCTCGACCTCCAGCTGCTATCCCTCTACCGGCGATCGTACTAGTTTGACTCTGACGATGCAGTAATCACAAGAAATCAACCATCCCAAATATGAATCGAACCCTAGTTCGACGTCAACCCACCGCCATGCTCATCTAAAAATCCTCCACCTATTTTTCCTGTATTCTCCAACGTTCCAGCCACCTTCCCATTTACCTCGACCGCTAATACTACGTCGATCACCAGATTTTGATAAAAGTGATTAATCCGTTCAACTTGCAATACCTCTTTGAATACCAACTTAAAATCATGAAATTTATTTTAAAAATCATCATATTGCAAGAGAAATCCGATCCAATGATCCAAGCTTAGGATTAAGATTTTTGAATTTTCAATTATAAATGTTTTTCCTCTATAATTTCAAAATTTTGAATTATTTATCAAATATTTTTACTTGTGATTACTTTTAAAAATAAGTTTATGTTGTTATAAACATTTTCTCTTTAAAGTTCTAAGCCTAATATTGATTTTACAAAGTGAATTTGAATTTAAGGCTTAGATTTGGAAACTTGTAACTAAGAATAGGATCTATTTTCATATATACAAGCATATACACTCAGTCAATCGCATATATGCAGATATGCAAGCAAGTTCTCACCATCATTCAAACACATTTCATATCACACTTCAGAAATCATCAAGGTATAATCAGGGTTAAGTGGTTTGCTCACCTGAAGTATGAAGCAGAGGACAAGGTTGAACTTGAAACTGGAAAAATTTAAGAAGAATTGATCTGTTTGAATTGAAATCTTGGATCTGATGCTTGATTCTAGAATTCGATTCCAGATTTTAGTTTGTCGCTGATTGATTCTTGCATGCATTTCTGATTTGCTTGTTCTATGCTTATGATTTTTTTGAGACGATTTGTTTTCCAGATTTGCTTTGAATTGCTGGTGGGATTTTTCAGGTTGAATAGGGGAAGTTGTTTGATTAATTTTCTTTTGTTTTCAAGTCGTGATTTATTTCAGGCATTTGATTTTTTTCTCTGGTTTTAATTTTTCTTTCCATATTTTCATGATTTATAGGTTTTCAAATGAGAAGATAAAGAAAATTTGAGAAGTGAGGCCTGATTTTCTTTCTCTATACCTATTTTCTATAATTCTAAATAAAAGAAAGGTTTATTTTTGCCATTTGTTAAAATAAACCTACACTTATAAGTTTATATTCCACTTATTAAACATTTGTCACAACATGATGTTAGAAATTTTACACTTGTTAAAATTTATTAAATTTATATTTAACCCTTTTCTTTATTTTTCTTTATAAATTATTTTTAACCCTTTCACTTGTTAATATTTTGTAAATTTATATATTATGTTTTTCTTAAATGTTTATATTCTTAACTATATTTATATCATACTAATTTCTTTAAAGATACATATGTACACTTAAGCTTTTATTAACTTAAGTATAATTTTTAAGAATGTGTATATATATTTCCTTACTGATTTCCAAAAGATATGTATAATTTAAAACTTTTATTAATTCTTATTTTTATACTTATATATATTTACAATCTTTATTTTAAAAAGTAAATGTTCAAATCCTATTTTAAACTTATTTTATTGTACTTTTAAATGTGTATATACATATGTATATACATACAAATTACATTTAGTTATATACAAATTTTAAATTAAAACTCAAGTTGTTATACTTAAATTCATATAAATAATATTAGTGTTGAAAACACTCAAATTTAAATTTTAGAAAATTATTATATTAATTTCAAAATATAACTTCCAAATAATTATATTATAACTAGAAAACAAATTTTATTAATTTTGAACATTGTATTTTCAAATTCAATTTATTTGTAAGATATTTACAATTGAATCCCCAAATTAAATTCAATTTATTTTCCAAAATATTTACTCTAAAGTCTTAAAATTCAAAATGAAATTCAAAATCAATCTATATACATATGAATAAAGAGACACCTTATCTATTTAATTTGGAAATTTTCAAATTATTTCTCGATTAAATTCTAAAATTTAAATTAATTACCAATTCAAATTTGTTTTAAAACTTGGGATCATTACATTATATAAACTTGTGAAGTGATTTTGAAATGAGGAATAATATCAACTATATTTGTAGAGCTATGAAATCCAACGGTCATATAATAGAATAAAACAATGACCACAAAATAGAATCAAACAGTAGTCACATCAAATTTCATTGTGCATCATGCCAACAATGATCATATAGTACAATAAAACAACAATCACCTAAACAATTTAACGATACATCATGTCAACTATAATGGTATAGTGTGAATACAACAAGAATATAGAATAACTAACGGCTATATAAAGAATAATTGAACAAACATCCAAATAATATAATCAACCAGAACATAAGTAATATGCATGCCTCTAAATGCTAGAATCAACTGTAACATAGATGTAATACACATATCTCTAAATAATAGAATAAACGATCACCCTAAGTGTACCGCACTAATGTCGTCGTCATCATAAAAACACGTAGTCATCATTCACTACATCATCAAAATCAGCAGGACAACCGTGATTATCCTGGAAAGCAACCAACTGAGCCTACAAATCGTCAACTTATGTCTGCATTGCTTGTTGAGCCTCCTGACTGAGCATCTACGTATGAACGAGTTTCATATGTTGAATAACAGGAATATATCGTCTACGCTCGTCCAACCTAGGTATACATTGTAATCACAAATAATACATCACTATATGTCTACTTAATTAATATTGTACAACGAATTATTAATCCGTAGAATTACCTAAAAAGTTGGGTAATGTCTAGCAGTAGGGATACCAGCAATATCCTGATCATGTGGATAAATCATCGGCTGCTCGATAAGAGTACCGCTGATATCATATGCTCTAAAATAGGCATTAAGATCGAAGTCCATGGGTTACTAAGCGTACTGGGATGGAGTGGGATCAAAAGAAAATGGAGGTGCCTAAACTCTACCGACGACTAGATATGGACCTATATGATCGAAGTTTACTCCTCAAGTGTAGTCAGGTAACATGTAGGGTCGAGTAGCAACTCTAAACCAGTATCCATCAAAATCTCCATTAACGAGGAAACCTGTCGAAGCATCTACTGTCCAGTCTATATCAATCCCTATGCGTACTACGATTTATTGGTTCGACATCTACCGAACATTCAGTTATAAAATAATGGATCTCCAGGAATTTGTAGCTCCCTAATGGTTTGATACCAACATCGTTCTCCGAAGTACCAAATAGGAAAAAAGGCTAGCGCATGTAGAACAATCCTCCATCTACACAAGTCATATGCAATAGAAAAAGGATGACCCTCTACATCCGGTTAGCATGTGTCATGCTGATCAAATATGAAGCCAATGGTGCCCATAAAAGATTAGCCCTGCATCGCATGTCAATTTGAGATCGGGCCTCCATCAAGTCATGCCTAACCCCTATAAGTGTGTGAGAAACCATCTGAAGATGCTCCTATCATCTCATGCATGGAAAGTATGTCTCCGCTGATAGCTAGCTGTCATAACAATATGGAGAAGCATATTTGTCATGTATTCATGGCACCAGCACGGCAAAATACACCAAAACCCCGATGTCAACCTCACTTCCTTGAAAGCAAAAGAATCAAGAATGGTGTATAAACATTCTAGTATAGAGGAACCCAGTCTATAGTATAAAGCATATCTAAATCGGCTACTGCTGCAAGATACCATAATCTAATGGTACTCTCTTGGTTCGAAAAGAAGGTTGAACCTAATAAATATATGAGAAATGTCTTAAATATAGCGTCACTTATAAATCGGTACTCATATAAGTTGTAATATACCCCTATAGATATGCCAAGGGAACAACGCCGAAAGAAACATGATCACCGTCAAACTGTAAGAAAAAAGCAAAAGGACTGGCCTAAGGAAGTCTATCATAGTATTGTGTTATACATTTTGACTAACTACCACAACTATGGACGTATTAGGACTAAAAACAAAGACAACTAGTTAATATACTGGGTAAGTAACGGGTCTATATAATAAACAACATTTAATGGTTAATATACGATAAACATAACAACTAATTAATATACTGGGTAAGTAACGAATCCATATAATAAATGGAATTTAAAGGTTAATACATGGTCAACATAACATTAATGTACTAAAAATCATTTAATATTCAGAATTATACCCCGATCGTATTCGTAGCTATCAACATGTGATACGTGCACCCCTCGTGTAGATCATGCTGAATTTGTAGATCATGTAAAATTCGTAAGCCTGAATCATTATCTCGGGGCTAGGAGAAATGTGATGTGGACCAGCTTGCTACTATGTCTATCGTCAAATGATACATTTTGCAAATTTGGTAAGATGAGGTGGCATTTTGATGGTTTTTCTTTAATAAAGGTGGAAAAAAGAGGAAAATCTGAGGTGAATAATGTTTGGGTAGGGGATTTATAAGCACCCAGCCCTTAATGCCTATTTAATAGGCCATGCTGCTTGGGCGCCTATAAATAAGCACCAAACAAAGGATGCTTATTAAATAGTCGCCCACTTGTAAAGCTCTCCTTGAATATTAAGGGCTAAATATTCAGCCCTTAACTTGTAGGAGATGCTTTAATCCTTAATTCTTGCCTAATATAACCTCGATTTTACAAACATATATAGCAAAGAGTCAAAACAATACACATGTTGATGGGACTAACTTCTCGCTTTTTATTTTTTTATCACTTAGTTTTTTTCTATGTCATACATGTTTCTTTACTGGTTCTCATTATGATTAATCTATCACCCAACGATTGCTAGTATGCTCACCAGAGGAAGCGCAAAGGCAGGCATTGATTAGTAACTAAAATACTATATTAGTAGTACATTTCCCTGTTGTATGGAATAGAAACTCCTTGTGAAATAACATAATCCTACAAATCTTACATTATTAATAATTATAATCTAACTATCTATACTTGTGGTTAGTGATTAGAGTTTGTTAACAAACATAGATTTTCTTGTTGTAGAAGGTCAAATTCCTTTTTATTAAATGTCATGTAAGACAATATAATTGAATTTGGCCATTTCCAACTACTATTAATTTTGTCATACTAAAGTTTCGGATGTAACAAATCTGTGCTTGCCGCAGCAGATGAAATTTTTTGATAGCAACTAAAAGACAAATCCGTGTAGAAATTAAAAGTCCAACATAATAATAAATATAATATAAATAATAGATTGAAGGAAGTACCTTTTCATCAAAGGGATATAGCAAAAAGGTTGTATACAAAGTGGAAGTCAATGAACTTAAGATTTAAGGAAGAGCAACGGGTGGCGGTGGCAAGTTCGACGTTTCCTGTAAATTGCTACATAACTCTAGTTTGGAATCAATTTTATAGAGATGGAGATAATAGAATGACATGATTTGGATTAATTTATGATTGGGAAAAAGCATTGGAAATGGCTTATAGTTAAGAAATTTAAAGGAATGTATAATTGACCAATTTTTTGATTGAAAGAACACAAATGAGAAAAATAGGGGAAATTATTTTAGCTTCAAAGAGTTCCATTTTGCAACAATGTAGTAGAGAAAACCTCCTTACCGTCGGTTTGATTATGTGAATATTTTCTTAATCTAACCAGTAGCTTCAAATCATGTAATTTGCTTATATCAGATAGATACATAGCAAAAATTAGTTAAGTGAAGTTTGGTATAAAGGCCAGTTGCTTATGTCAGCTAAAACCGACACTAAATGAGAATGTGGGATTTCCAAATACTGAAAAAAATGAGCTTTTGTTTTTCGTTACGAATTAAAACAATATCTCTTGATTATCCACACATCTACCTTAAACAGAAGAATAATATATAATAGGGAAAAAATATGTATAAATAGTCATTACTGCTAAACAAATCTTATATAAATGTGTTGCACTATAAGTGTATCGAATAAAATATTGGAGATAATACGGTTCCCATATGCATGTTTGCATAATAAGGGAAGACTCCAAATTTGGATAAGGAGGACTTCATAGGGGTACTTCACTATTTTTTAAATAGCTATATGGTGTACTGTTTATATTTTAAAAATATTATTTTATTTAATCACGGTTACTCATTTTGTTGCTGACTCTTCTTCAAAAATTCAGACTATCTGTCAATTCAACATCAAAAAAACAAAACGAAAATCATTTTCAATTTTACAATAGTAAGATCCTAGTATCGACAATGATAAGGACACAGAACCAAAGCGTGTCAAAGAAAGCCGAAGATGCCGCGGTGAGCAAATGCACCATGTTTGGAGGCAGCGACGCAGTGAGCATACACATCGTGTTTGGAGGCAATAGCGATGCAAATAAAAGATATATTTTCTCTTGTGATTTGTCAATGAAATTTGGTTGAAAGCATTTTCGTGTTAGCATCAAAAACATATGTTCATTGAACATTTTTAGAATTTTTATATGTACAAAAGTTCTTGGTTAATGGGAAATTATCGAATTGTTGAAAAAAAATTGGCTTCTTCATTAGATGCCACTGTGCCGATTTTTAAATTTTTTGTTCATTTATGTAACTTGAAATTTAGAAGTTCGATATAGGAAAATTGTTTTACTACGTATAATAATGGTTCAACTTGCCATCATCAAAATTGTTTCTAATTTACCATTGACTTTTATTGTATTCATCTTATTTGATAGGTTTATGTTGAAGGTGCACCTTTTTATAAAATAATGCGATAGGCTATTGTTGAAGTTAGTCAGGTTATTCGACAAATTTCACAGCAAACATCATTCGACCACTATTTGTGTTATTCAAGTTATTTGAAATTATACGAATTTATTCTATTTCAATGATACATTGTAAAAAAATCATTTTATTCATAACATACTGTCGTTTATTTCATTTTCGATTGCTTGTTGTCATGATTGTTTAGGTTTTTTGATGGGTGATTATCGAACACTTGTTACTCAATATGTTGTTTCCAAGTTTTAAAATTTCTTGATAATTTACTTGAATTCTAGTAATACTTCAGAGTATATCATTTACAGTATATTTTTATCGGATGTCGCAAGTGAAAAAGTGGATAGAGAAGAAAGACTGAGACTTACAAGGTCGAACCAAAGAAAAATAGTAGCAGAAAGAAACAAAGTTATTAACAAATAATATGTAGTTGTGACTTCATAGAATATCACATAAGGTGACAAAGAAGTTGATAAAAAGGAGAAACATGCGGATGAAGGAAGTGATGAAGGAAGTGGTGATGCGTGGAGTAGTGGTGCAACTGGAAGTAAGGGAGAGGAAAGTGAAGATAATTAGAGTAATAGTAAGAAGGTAGTAGTGACACGAGTGATGAAAAAGAAGTAGTGGCTCATGAAAGTGGAAAGGATGTGAATAAAGGAGAAATTTTTTGGAGTGATTATAGTGGAAAAGATTCTCTGAAGGGATTAGACAAATCGAAAGAATGTTAAGGAAGAAAATGAAAATGGGAAAAGTGAGGTTGCTTCTTCGGCTAAGAAAGGAAAAAGAAGAAAACAAAAAACGCCTATTGAAGATTTTGGAAGTAAGGAGCAACCTCCGCTGCTTGTCAGTTATAAAGTTCATATAGGTAGTCATATTTGGTCTTCTACGGTATGTTTGTAATTCCGTAAATTTTAATAGTTGAACATATTGCATAAATAAATACTATTATTAATTATTGTTTTGACGTTGTAGGTACCTAGAGCTAGAGTATAAAGCTTCGTAGTCATGTAGAAACCTATCGAATTTAGATTTTGGAAGAGGAATGTTAATTTGTGAGGGATGCAATAGCTTTCTCTGCTTTGTAGGTATGATTGATAAAGCGTATGTAAAGATAAATAAAATTCTCATTATTGCTTTTATTGAACGATTTTACCTTAAAACCATTACGTTTCATCTTCCATCAGGGAAATGATTATAAATATTGATGAAGTGTTTCATATGGACAAGCACCATTGTCCCACTGGTTAAGTGTTTCAACGAGAGGTCATCAGTTCGAAACATGCGTAGCGTAATTCGAACATATATTGATACGTGATTTGTGTTATGTTGTCCCAGTGACATGTTGTATTTAAGTACCGTTTAAAAAAGTGTTTCATATAGCCAGTCTTCCAGCCATTGGGAAAACCGTGAATGGCCCACTAGGTGGATTAAGGTGTATTCCATGTGAAATATATGTGGATTGCTAGGTAAATGTCTTGGATTGAAAAAAGAATTGGTTAGTGATGTGTTAGGTATTGGGGAAAAAATCCATTTAGAATGGTTAAGGAGATTATTTTGGTCTAAAGATCTGGATAACATGGAACGTAAAAGACACTATGCTACTTCTTATTTGTTGTACATTATAGACACATTCGTATGTTATGCTAAATTTAGGAATAAAGTTTCCATTCATTTTTACAATGTCTTTTTCATTTACGTCACGTTCACACTTATTTTGGGGCCACTTCTTGTATAAGTTGGATGTTCTACGACATAGGACAAGGTATGCGAAAACATGTACAACAAATTGCTGGTTATATGGCATTATTATAGATGTGGATTTATGTTATTTCTCTATATTAAGACATCAGCATCAGACAATGGGAATTAATGAAGGTGGGGTGACAATGGTGTTTTATTTTGTACGAAAGCCTAATACTAGTCTCAACCATGATTTGGTTAGTCTTGCGGAAATAATTGATGATTTGGAAGCTCGTGACGTGTAACAACCCGCATATTTGTCGATTTTATATTTAAATATTTTATCAGTACTCGGAATTTAGTCCGAAAAGATACTTTTTGCATACGGTCGAATTAGGACTCGGGACCACTCCCATTGAGTTTAAAATGCCGTTTGCGACCTTTTTGAGTATAAGTTTCGATATGTTTGGAGAAAGTTGATTTTTGCTACTTTTAACTTTGGGTTTGGGTTTGGGCTCAGCCCTATGTTTAACTTATACTCAAATCTGAGCCACTCTTCCCCATTCACCCTCATTTTCTTCTCTTTTCAGTTCTAAGGCAATAATGGTGGGAGAGATTGGAAATTAAAACTCCAAAACCCTAGTTTTCTCTTGCAAATCTACTCTTGCTCCAAACTAATAGAAGAACCCATTGGTAAGCTTCTCTTCTTCTTCTCCAACTTATTCTCTTACCAATTCCAGAAATTCCTAAACCTAATTTTGGGAATGTTCTTGTTTTGAGCATAGATTCAAGCTCATTTGGGTTGTGTTGAAGAGAGGTTGATTCTCCATTTGCTTTCAAGCTTCTTCTTGTTTCATTTTGTAAAAAGGTGAGATTTTTATCTCACATCTATGCTTATATTTATCTTCGACTGGTAGGTATGAATTCCTAACATTTATTCGTGTGCATTTGCTTTTGGTTTGGATTGATTTGGTGAATATTCCAATTTTTAGTGTTTTGGGTTCAATCCTTTAAAAATCATAACTTTGATGTTTGAACATGTGTTTGGTGATGCATCGAGGAGCATATAGGGCCGGGTAGTTGATTAGCATAATCCCTTAGTGCCGTTGCTCGAGAGAATGCTAATTGGTGGAGGTTGGACCTCAATTGGATGGACTGGGAGGGGATTGGCAACAGGTCCGGTCGACCGAGCACTGCAGCCGGCCGACCGACCTGCTGCCAAGTGCATAAGAACTTCCCTGTTTAAAGGTTCAGTCGACCGAGTACAGTGTTCGGCCGACCGACCTGCTTCCCGAGGAATTTTGGAGAGCAGGGTCCGGTCGACCGAGCTCTGTAGTCGGCCGACCGACGTGCTGCATTTTTGCCTATTCCGCCTAGTTGTTTGAATTTCCAACCTTAATCGATTCGTGTTGTTTCCTATGTGTTGTTATCATTTGTTATGACTTTGATGACTCCTTTTTAGGGATTTTTGAATATCCATTTTGATGGATTCTTTATCGGTTTCGTTGGATTTTTATTCACATCTTTGTATGTGAATTTTAGTGACTGATTGTTCCTACAATCTTCTTTGTGTTTTGTCACTTTAAAAATATAAAGGTTTTCTATACTAGTAGTAAATATCAAAACTTTTTCCTCAAACGATTTCAATACTATTTTAATACCAAATTCGTTTATAAAACCGTTTTCCAATCTATTAGTATATATAAACCTTTACCTCACTCGTATGAGAAATCTAATTAAACGACTTAGTAAAACAAGTGGTATGAAACACTTGCGTTCACTTTGTCGGTTAATTCTTGGACTTGTTCGATTGAATCCTTTGTGACAATTTTATAGTGGAGATCTACAGTTTGTTCGTAAATATTTAAGTTAAGCAAGTGGTTATGGGACATGAAGCTAAACTCACATATTTACTAGCTTAGTGTAATTGACACTTCTCGTTGATCATGACGATCATCTTTGTGATTTAGACTAGCAATGTGCGATGTCTCTTTGTCTGCGAGGGAGACTAAACCCCGTTTTGTGGAGTTTCGACTCAATTTGGTGGGGTAGCAACCCATGGTCTTTGGGCCATTTGTGGAGCTTCGGCTCAATTTTGATGGTTAGCAACCATGGAATTAGCGTTCCGTTTGTGATACACGTGTTGGCGAGCTTTATGCTCCCATTTGTGATATGCCTCCCCCCTTTGTGATTTTTGGATTTCTTGAGATGATTTCTAGAATTTGTGTTTCACCAATTTTCGTGATTTCCATCGATAAGCTATATCGATATTTGTGTATTGGTGAATTTGTGCATCATTGACTTTTGTGATTTATGGATTTTTTGAGATGATTTCTAGAATTTGTGTTTCACCAATTTTCGTGATTTCCATCGATAAGCTATATCGATATTTGTGTATTGGTGAATTTGTGTGTCATTGACTTTTGTGATTGGCATTGATATAATATGTCATTTATTGTGGTTTGGTGAACGAAATGAGGAGTGTGACATTTCTTCGTTTCTTGTGTAGATTTGGTGATATTGATTAATCTCTCGTTGATTTTCAATTACTTATATATATCACAGCTTGGCATTGTGATTATTATGTGTTCAGTCATATCTCTTATTCTATATCGTTTCATCTGATATTTATAGTTAGACTGATCCGATTATTATTTTCTTATTAAATAATACTCGGGTTAGACCGAGATGTTACAGGTGCTTCTGCTTGACTTCTCCCCTGGGATTGATTTCTCTGACTTTTGGCAAACTACTTAAAGTAGTAGTTTATTTTGTTATATACACTTGAGATATAGACTCATTGTTGTATTCTTTTGTATAGCACGTGTTGCTAATCTTTTGTATTATTGTGGATCTTTTTGACCACTACTCTGATATACACTTCCATGTGTTAATTATATTCATATCTTCTTCCGCCTTTGTGATATGAATTATCTGTGACTGATTTATGTTATGTTTATTTCTGTATTTGTTTTTCGAAGATATTATAGCCACTGTGTAGTAGCTTTCAATTTGTGTCGGTATGTCGGATTTCCTCTTGATAAAGTATTGCATGTTATACTATCTGACATATCGATGCTCGCACAAAGCAATTATATGGATGGTCGCTCCTCAACAGCCTTATTCTCCGTGCTAGTCGACAGCATTCACCGTAATGTTCTTGGCTAGCATGGGTATAGAGGTGGGGCTTCACAGCTTGGTATCAGAGCCAAACTTCGGAACAATATGGAATATTATAACAAGGATCATCGTCTTAAGTCTTTCTTAGGAGTCGTGCTTTAGGATTTTATTCGGATCTACGTACCGTTCTATCCTATTTTCTTTTATGATTCCTTGTTTTGTCTATCAAGATTGCTTGATATTCATTAGTGAATAATCTTCTTCTTGCTCTTCTTTCTTTCTAAGGAAGAGGAATGTCTAGACCAGGCCGTCCCAGAGCTGGACCATCTAGTGTTCCACCCCAAGATGGAGTTTTTATGACTGCTCAACAGCTTCTTGATTTAGTGACAAATGCTCAAGCAGCTGGAGCTAACCCAGAACCTACTCACCCGAAGTCGGGATTTGCACGCTTGTGTAGCGATTACACTAATGTGGGTGGGGAGCCATTCAAAGGTTCTGAAACTGTTATTGAAGTACAGGCTTGGCTAAGGTCATGCGATCGAATCTTTTCTCGCATGAATCTAATTGACCTTCACCGAGTTCAGGTGGCCTCTTGTATGCTCCGAGAAAGAGCATTGGACTGGTACGAGCTTCTTATTTCTGAGATTAATGAAGCGGATCTCACCTGGGAGCAATTCCGAGAACGCTTCGAGTTGAAATTTGTACCGGAAGCAGAGAAAGTGACATTGGCTCGACGATTTATAGACCTTGTTCAAGGTGAGTCCTCCGTGACTGATTACGTCGCCTCCTTCGAGTCGCTTTCTAAATACGGGGTTGAATACATCAACACCCCTTTAAAGAAGAACCAGAGGTTCGTCTATGGCTTAAACAAAAATCTCAAGAAACCATTACTTCTAAAATTAGAAGTTTCTTTCGAACAACTCGTTGATATCGCTCTTCGTCTTGAAGAGGCGGATAGGGAGAACGATGTTGAATTGGTGGGTTCCAAACCAAACTTCAACAACAAGAAGAGGCCAAACAAATTCAAAGGCCCTTATCCTAATAAGAAAGGGAAGCAAGCAACCTCCGTGGCAAAGACTTCTTCCTTTGGTCGTGGGGAATGCTATAATTGTGGTTCGAAGGACCATTATGCGAACAAGTGCCCAAGGTCTCTCTCTTGTCGCTACTGCAAAAGTCCTGGTCATGTTATATCCTCATGCCCCAAGCTTCAGGGCAAGATGGAGGGAAAGCTTAATGTTACTCAAGCCCCTGGCAACACATCTCGTGGCCAAGGTATTTCTCATTCTATTCTGGATGGAACTATTTTATTTCGTGATCATCCTATTCGAGTTCTTTTTGATACGGGTGCGTCCCATTCTTTTATATCAAAAGAACTTGTTGATACTTTTTCTTTGGATGTTTTGTGTTTAATGACTTCTTTGAGAATTGCGAATCCGGTTGGTGGATCCGCGACAATCAGTTTATTGTGTAAAGATGTCGAGATTATTTTGTGTGGTTTTTCTTTCCGAGCCGATTTGCATGTCATGCGTTATTTAGGCTTTGGAATGATTTTGGGAATGGAATGGCATAACCGTTATGAAGCCCATATCCTATGTCCTAAGCGGACAATTCATCTTCGACATCCTCAATCTGTTAAGCAGATTTCTATTAATCTTAAAGATTCAGATTCAAGCTTGGTTGCATCTTTATATTCTTTAAATTCTCGTGATGACGATGATGACGATGAGGGTGATATTATTTCTCTTATTCATGTCGTTCGTGAATTTTCTGACTTATTCGAGCCCGTTTTAGGATTACCACCTAAGCGAGCAATTGAGTTCAGAATTAATCTTATTCCTGGAGCTCAACCTATCACTCGTCCTCCGTATCTAATGTCCAATAAAGAAAACGAGGAGATGCGTAAACAATTATCTGAATTGGAGACGAAGCAATTTATTCGCTCTAGTTCCTCGCCTTGGGGAGCTTCAGCTATTTTTGTGAAGAAATCCGATGGCACACTTAGGCTTTGCGTTGACTACTGCAAGCTTAATGATCTTACTATCAAAAATAAGTATCCTTTACCTCGGATTGATGATCTATTCGATCAACTTAGTGGTGCTAGAGTCTTTTCACTATTAGACTTAGCTATTGGATTTCATCAGCTTCGTATTGCAGAGGATAGTATTCCTTTGACATCGTTCCGTACTCGTTATGGATCTTATGAATGGCTTGTTATGCCATTTGGTCTAACGAATGCTCCGGCGTATTTCGTTGACCTTATGAATAGAGTTTTCAAAGACTTCCTCGACCAATTTGTTCTCATCTTTATCGATGATATTCTTGTGGATTCTAAAACCGAGGAGGAGCATGAAAAACATCTTCGGATTGTGTTGGAAACTCTTAGGATAATCAATTAAAGGCAAAATTATCTAAATGCCACTTTTGGCAATCTCGTGTGAAGTTTCTCGGTCATATTATTTCCGAATTCGTAATTTCCGTGGATCCTTCAAAGATTGAAGCGATTCAAGATTGGAAGAGACCGGAAAGTGTGACAGAGATTCGTAGTTTTCTCGGATTGGCGGGCTATTACCGTCGTTTTATCAAAGACTTTTCTAAGATTGTCGTTCCTCTCACTAGCTTAACGAAGAAAGGTATTAAATACATTTGGTCGGACAAATGTGAAACTTCTTTTCAAAAACTAAAGGAACTTCTTTCTGATGCTCCTATTCTTGTTATTCCCGAGGGGAATCAAGATTTTGTTGTTTTTACCGATGCTAGTCGCGTTGGTTTGGGTGTCGTTCTTATGCAAAGAGAACGTGTTATTGCTTATGCTTCTAGGCAATTGAAGCCTGCTGAGACTAGGTATGCCATTCATGATTTAGAGCTCGCGGCTATTGTTTTCGCTCTTCGGACTTGGCGTCGTTATCTTTTAGGAGAGAAATTTGTTCTTTACACGGATCATAAGTCTTTGAAGTATTTATTCTCTCAAAAGGAACTTAATTTGCGTCAACAGCGTTGGCTCGAATTTCTTGCACCATATGATCTTGATATTCTTTATACTCTCGGTAAGGGTAATCGTGTCGCCGATGCTCTTAGCCGTAAACAACAAGTTGTTTCTATGATGATATCTGAATGGAACGATCTCGAGATCTTATCCACTTGTGAGATTCGAGACCGCGTATCCGATTTATGCTCGTCATTTGTTTTATGTAGCCTTGAGGCTCATCCTTCTCTTTTAGACCGCATTCTTGAAGCTCAAAGGCTAGATCTCGAATTGGCTCTTCTTGGCCAAAATATTAAGGATAAAATTGATATTGAAGATTGAAAGAACTTGATATCAATTCTCGTGGCGGCATTCGGAAATTTGATAGACTTATCGTGCCAAATATTAGTGATCTTCGTAAAGATATTTTAGAAGATTCACATCGTTCTAAATTTACCATTGATCCCGGTAGTGGTAAAATATACGCGGATATGAAGCGACTTTATTATTGGGAGGGAATGAAACTTGACATCGCTATCTTCGTTAAGCGTTGCATGACTTGCCAACTCGTTAAGGCCGAACATCAAAGGCTCGGTGGGTTATTGCAACCTTTAGAAATTCCAATTTGGAAGTGGGACCAGATTTCCATGGATTTTATAGATGGCCTTCCCCGTTCTCGATCGGGTCAAGATAGCTTATGGGTGATCGTTGATAGACTTACTAAATCCGCCCATTTTATTCCCGTTCGGTCTAACCGAACCGTTCCTCTTTTGGCCAAGCTCTTTGTCAAAGAGATTGTTAAATTGCATGGAGTTCCTACTTCTATTGTTAGTGATCGTGATCCATTGTTTATTAGTGGATTTTGGAAGAGTCTTCAAAAAGCTTTGGGAACAAAGCTCAATTTTAGCACCGCTTATCATCCTCAGTCCGATGGACAAACTGAGCGTGTGAATCAAACTCTTGAAGATCTTCTTCGTGCATGTGTGCTTGATTTTGGTGGAAGTTTGGAAGATCATATTTCACTTGTTGAATTTTCCTATAATAATAGCTTCCAATCTAGTATTGGTATGGCACCTTTCGAGGCACTCTATGGAAGGCCATGCCGATCTCCTTCTTGTTGGCTTGAGGCCGGTGAGAAGCTGGTTTTAGGTCCAGATTTTATTCGTGATTCACAGAAAAGATTGATCTTATTCGTCATAGGATGAAGGAAGCCCAGAGTAGACAAAAATCCTATGCCGATAACCGGAGAAGGAAGTTAGAATTTTCTGTGGGAGATCTTGTGTTCATTCGTGTTTCACCTATGAAAGGTGTTGTACGTTTCAGTTGATCGGGAAAATTAGCGCCTCGATATATTGGGCCATTTCCTATCACTGAACGTATTGGTTCCATGGCTTATCGCCATTTATTACCGGCTCAATTTTTTGCTATCCATGACGTGTTTCACGTTTCTCAACTTCGGAAATGTCTTCGAGATTCCGATTCTATTCTTGAGCCCGGTGTTGTGGAAGAGATTAAAGTTTCGCCTAACTTAACTTATGAGCAACATCCTATTCGTATCATTGCTTCGGAGGTCAAACGACTTCGAAATAAAGATGTTCCGCTTGTTAAAGTTCAATGGTCTTCAAATCCTAAGGATTATTCTTGGGAATCTAGGGAGTTCATCAAGCGAACACATCCGGACTTACTTTCCCGTGCTCTTTAAGGTGAACTTCTTATTTCAAATTTCTTTTGTGTTGAATATGCTTTTATGGTTGTTACTACATATCTTCTTCTTAAATATTGCGAGGATCAAATTTCTTTAAGGAGGGGAGTCTGTAACAACCCGCATATTTGTCGATTTTATATTTAAATATTTTATTTAAATATTTTATCAATATTCGGAATTTAGTCCGAAAAGCTACTTTTTGCATACGGTCAAATTAGGACTCGGGACCACTCCCATTGAGTTTAAAATGTCGTTTGCGACCTTTTTTAGTATAAGCTTCGATATGTTTGGAGAAAGTTGATTTTTGCTACTTTTCACTTTGGGTTTGGGTTTGGGCTCAGCCCTATGTCTAACTTACACTCAAATCTGAGCCACTCTTCCCCATTCACCCTCATTTTCTTCTCTTTTCAGTTCTAAGGCAATAATGGTGGGAGAGATTGGAAATTAAAACTCCAAAACCCTAGTTTTCTCTTGCAAATCAACTCTTGCTCCAAACTAATAGAAAAACCCATTGGTAAGCTTCTCTTCTTCTTCTCCAACTTATTCTCTAACCAATTTCAGAAATTCCTAAACCTAATTTTGGGAATGTTCTTGTTTTGAGCATAGATTCAAGCTCATTTGGGTTGCGTTGAAGAGAGGTTGATTCTCCATTTGCTTTCAAGCTTCTTCTTATTTGATTTTGTAAAAAGGTGAGATTTTTATCTCACATCTATGCTTATATTTATCTTCGATTGTTAGGTATGAATTCCTAACATTTATTCGTGTGCATTTGCTTTTGGTTTGGATTGATTTGGTGAATATTCCAATTTTTAGTGTTTTGGCTTCAATCCTTTAAAAATCATAACTTTGATGTTTGAAAAAGTGTTTGGTGATGCATCGAGGAGCATATAGGGCCGGGTAGTTGATTAGCATAATCCCTTAGTGTCGTTGCTCGAGTGAATGCAAATTGGTGGAGGTTGGACCTCAATTGGATGGACTGGGAGGGGACTGGCAACAGGTCCGGTTGACCGAGCACTGCAGCCGGCCGACCGACCTGCCGCCAAGTGCATAAGCACTTCCCTGTTTAAAGGTTCGGTCGACCAAGTACAGTGTTCGGCCGACCAACCTGCTTCCCGAGGAGTTTTGGAGAGCAGGGTCCGGTCGACCGAGCTCTGTAGCCGGCCGACCGACCTGCTGCATTTTTGCCTATTCCGCCTAGTTGTTTGAATTTCCAACTTTAATGGATTCGTGTTGTTTCCTATGTGTTGTTATCATTTGTTATGACTTTGATGACTCCTTTTTAGGGATTTTTGAATTTCCATTTTGATGGATTCTTTATCGGTTTCGTTTGATTTTTATTCACATCTTCGTATGTGAATTTTAGTGATTGATTGTTCCTACAATCTACTTTGTGTTTTGTCACTTTAAAAATATAAAGATTTTCTATACTAGTAGTAAATATCAAAACTCTTTCCTCAAAAGATTTCAATACTATTTTAATACCAAATTCGTTTAAAAAACTGTTTTCCAATCTATTAGTATATATAAACCTTTACCTCACTCGTATGAGAAATCTAATTAAACGACTTAGTAAAACAAGTGGTATGAAACGCTTGCGTTCACTTTGTCGGTTAATTCTTGGACTTGTTCGATTGAATCCTTTGTGACAATTTTATAGTGGAGATCTACAGTTTGTTCGTAAATATTTAAGTTAAGCAAGTGGTTATGGGACATGAAGCTAAACTCATATATTTACTAGCGTAGTGTAATTGACACTTCTCGTTGATCATGACGATCATCTTTGTGATTAAACTAGCAATGTGCGATGTCTCTTCGTCTGCGAGGGAGACTAAACCCTGTTTTGTGGAGTTTCGACTCAATTTGATGGGGTAGCAACCCATGGTCTTCGGGCCGTTTGTGGAGCTTCGGCTCAATTTGTGATGGTTAGCAACCATGGAATTAGCGTTCCGTTTGTGATACACGTGTTGGCGAGCTTTATGCTCCCGTTTGTGATAGGCCTCCCCCCTTTGTGATTTCTGGATTTCTTGAGATGATTTCTAGAATTTGAGTTTCACCAATTTTCGTGATTTCCATCGTTAAGCTATATCGATATTTGTGTATTAGTGAATTTGTGCGTCATTGACTTTTGTTATTTCTGGATTTCTTGAGATGATTTCTAGAATTTGTGTTTCACCAATTTTCGTGATTTCCATCGATAAGCTATATCGATATTTGTGTATTGGTGAATTTGTGTGTCATTGACTTTTGTGATTGGCATTGATATAATATGTCATTTTTTGTGGTTTGGTGAACGAAATGAGGAGTGTGACATTTCTTTGTTTCTTGTGTAGATTTGGTGATATTGATTAATCTCTCGTTGATTTTCAATTACTTATATATATCACGGCTTGGCATTGTGATTATTATGTTTTTAGTCATATCTCTTATTCTATATCGTTTCATCTGATATTTATAGTTAGACCGATCTGTTTATTATTTTCTTATTAAATAATACTCGGGTCAGACCGAGATGTTACAGGTGCTTCTGCTTGACTTCTCCCCTGGGATTGATTTCTCTGACTTTTGGCAAACTACTTAAATTAGTAGTTTATTTTGTTATATACACTTGAGATATAGACTCATTGTTGTATTCTTTTGTATAGCATGTGTTGCTAATCTTTTGTATTATTGTGGATCTTTTTGATCACTACTCTGACATACACTTCCATGTGTTAATTATATTCAAATCTTCTTCCGCCTTTGTGATATGAATTATCTGTGACTGATTTATGTTATGTTTATTTCTGTATTTGTTTTCCGAAGATATTATAGCCACTATGTAGTAGCTTTGAGTTTGTGTCGGTATGTCGGATTTCCTCTTGATAAAGTATTACATGTTATACTATCTGATATATCGATGCTCGTACAAAGCAATTATACGGATGGTCGCTCCTCAACAGCCTTATTGTCTGTGCTATTCGACAGCATTCACCGTAATGTTCTTGCATAGCGTGGGTATAGAGGTGGGGCATCACATGATGTAGTTTGGGATTGCTACATGGAGAGTAGTAATGTTTATAACTTTCAAAAATGAGCATTGCACAATAATCCGATATTATACTTTGAAATTGTTGAGCTTTATCAAGAGTTCTTTATCAACTTAGATTTGTGCAGCTAATGCTGACTACTACGTTTTCCTTTAAACAAAGAAATATAAAATATTAGCTAAAATGTTCAAGGCATCATACTCAAATTTAAGCGAATTGAGTTGTAATAATGAAAAAATCATCTTCTTAGTGAAAGTTTGATGATGAGCAAAGTCAATGATACTTGGGGCTGTGAGGTTGATTACATGGAGGGCTATAAGAATGCGTCTCATCCAGCCGTTGCTAACCTTTGCAAAAATGTAACGACCAAGAATTTCACTTTTTTGATTTGTGAATGGTTAATTACTTTTAAATATTCAAATAATAAGTTCTATAATTAAAATAAAACTCTTTTAAATAATAAATAACAATGGTGAAATAGTTTTCAAAATTCGTTTAAAAAATATACGGTATGATAAAAACAAAGAAATGTGACTGATGACTATTTTTGGATTTTCGACGTTTCATCATATAAAACTTGTTTGAAATGTTATGACTCTTATTTATATTTGAGAACAACATTTAAATGTTTGGAACATCCTTAATTAAGATAAAACAAGGTTGAAAATTTGATAAGTATAAAAATAAATATACTTAAGTTGAATAAGTTAGAAAAATAAATAAAAATGTCATGTCATAGTGGGACATAAGTACAAAACATGTTTGAACATGTTGAAACATTTTCTAATGCTTATAAATATCTTCCACTTCTTCAATTTTTCCTCCTCTTCTTTCTTTCATATCTTCCTCTTCTTCGATTCAAACGGAGAATTCTTTAATTTTAACGATGTAAAATTCCAATGGTTGCAACTTACATTTGTACTACTTATTTGAATTTTAATCTTAACTATGTCAAAAAATGCATTTCTTTCAGACGTATTTTTGGACTCAAATTTTATAGTTTGAAAACGCCTCTTCTTCTTTTGACAATATCTCTCTCAAAGCAGATCCAAATTGAGTCATAATTTTTTTAAAACTATAGGGAAAATAATTTTAAAAAACTTTTCTTGAGCATATTTCAAAATTCCAAGATTAACATGGCCAAAAATCCAAGAGAATATGGCTAATTTTTGGCTCCGATTTTGTGAATTTAACCTCATCCGAAGTAACTCCACCTCTCCAAATCAAGCCCACACGTCCTTATTCCTATCATGACCGAGTCATGCATGCCTTAGGCTAAGCCATGCGCGCCCTAGGCTAAGCCTTTTTCAATATGCAAAGGTCCTAAGTTAATTGTGCAAAGTTATTTCAAGTTTTCAAAAAAAATTCTAAACTTTGGTGAGTAAAGTTTTGATTTAAATCTAAAAGTTTTGACATTAGTTTTTATGCTACTTGGTTGCTATGTATGATTCTTTATTAGATGAGATTTATGTTGAGTTACTATAACCACCCAGAATTTTGGATATTTGAAATTAGAATATTTAATTGATTTTAAATATTTAAAGGTTAAGATTTAACTTGAATTTCAAATATCACTATTTATTAGACGATTTAATTATTTAATTTAATAATTGAAAGTTGGGTATAATATTGAATCTTTAGTTTATGCTTGTTGAAAATAATTAAAAGGCTTAGAAAATTTATATTAAAAATACTGAAGACAATAAAAATATAGAAGTGAATTTAAAGGTGATTTGTTCAGTTTTAAAAATATGTAGTTTAAATTGATATTTAAAAATAGTCTTCCGAGGCATAGTCTCGAAATTTGACGAAACCAATTCCATTTGATCCGTAATAGTTTTTTATTATTAGATTTCAAATTTCATAGTCTTTGGAGTTACCATGTGATCGTACGAGATTTGAACTCGCTGAAATTTTTATAGAAGATTCAATATAATAACTGGTCTAAAAAGCTATCTTCCCTATACGATCGAATTAGGACTCGAAACCTTTTCCATTGTGTTCATAATAGGGATATAACAATATGAACGCCTAATGGCACACCTCGATACGAAATGGAGATTGTGAGTTGTGAAAATCTAGACGATGTAAATTTAAATTTAAATATAATATATATGTTTTCCCTTCAATTCACTATGGACACATCCAACACTTGTCCACCCTGAGAGCACGTTTCCAATATCTTCGAACGCACGTCTCTAAAAAAGAAAACCGTCTCCTTATCCAATTTCCATTTTACGATCCAACATATACTTTCCCCTTCTCCTTTTGTTTTCCCAGACTTCATAACAGCCGAACGACTCTCTTCTTCAAAATCGACTCCATCCTCCAATTCGATTCGAAAACCAATCAAATGCGAACAAATCTACTCATTGGAAGTCTAAATATCGATTCAAAATTCTATTTATCCGCCTAAGCTTCGCATGGGTATGCGAATCGTTGAGTGCGGCGAGTGTAGTGGATCAGCAGGAAGTGTCGAACTGCAGTTCCAAGCTAGGGCTAAGCCGTCGGTGTTTTCGTGTGTCGATTAGAGGGCAGGAGAGCTTCGGTGATGTAGGGATGGTTGTGGGGTTGCAATGCAATTCGAGGCTACATGGTTAGTTTGGTAGCGACTGTGGAGCTACTAACAAAAGAGGATTATTCTTCCATGCGCGGTGGGTTTATGCTCTGGCATGGGCAGTGAGGTAATCGCAGTATTGTTCAATTTAATTTTATAAATATATATAGATTAAAGGGAAAATATAAATTAATATATATATATATATATATATCTATGTATGTATATTCAGTTAAAACAGAATATGTATATAGGTAAATTAGTAAATATGTACATAGATAAGGTTTGGAAAATATAAGGATTTTGAATGTTGAAAATTTTTGAAATCTATAATTTATTTTTATAAGTATGTATGTAGTTCCAAAAAAAATTAAAGATACATATACACATATTAAATTATTAGTTTAAATCAAATAAATAAATGGTAATTGATTGTCCGATTGTTGCAAATATTAATTAAACCATACCATGTTTGTATAAGGTCAAAAATAGTCGAGAAGCAAGCCGGTTTGGACTGGATTGCAAACAAAGATAAAGGTGATCTAATCTCACTCATTTAGATTACCGTTAAAATTTAAATAGTTAATTTAAAGTATTGGTTGATTGATTGAATTGGCGGGATGTGATGTTATATATAGTTTTATATATTGGAGTGATTGATATTCCCGCATTATATAGAGAATGAGACTCTATACGCCCTGCATAATAGCAGATGACCCTTAGTACCGCGATATCCCTCTCGAAGTGGGATTGGTATTTTTATATTGTGCTAACGTCTGTGGATGCAGGTAAAAATAGGTTGGAGGGATCCAACTGGATGCCTCAAAATACTTAATTTGTTTCTTAATCTGTGTTATGATTCAATAATTATCTTTGATAGATTATTGATTATATTGGAAATTGGAAATACTGAATGCTATGGTTTAATGGAATATATTTTGGGTATATTGTGTTATCGAAATATAAATATTGGATTTTTGAAGGGAATAAAATAGAGAATTTTTAAGTAAAATAATTACAGAAAATTTGGATAAATTAAAAGAATGATTTAGAAAAGGATAAAAGTTGGTTTTTAATCCTATCGAATAAATGCCGACTAGGGGAAAGAAATTTTTGAATAAATGGAAAAAATGAATTTGAGGGCTTAATTAGTATTGTTTAAGAATTAAAGAATTTATTTTTAAATTCAGGATTTAAATGGTTCAGGAGAAATAAAGGGAGAATTTTGAAATAAATTATGGGATTGATACTTCAATTTTGAATAAGATTTTAAATCATAATTACGAAGCGAATCTGGAATTAATGGATTCCAAAATAAACTTTGAATAAATGGAGAGATAAATTCTATGCGGAACTAAATTTAGAGAATTTATTTTTAAATCAATTAAATGATTTGGAACAGTAATTAAATGAGAATGAGATTATGGAAATTATAAACGGGTTTTATAAATAAAGTGAATATTTATCAGTGGATAATTTGGAACTATAAATTCACGGTGTGAATTTATAAGGAGATGGTGATTTGGTCAAAATAAAAGGTAGCTTATAGAAAAAGGGCTATTATAGAAGACTAGTATTACGATTTAAAGATAATTATTTAATATTTATACCTTATAGAAGAACTTTTATTTTAAATTTAGTTTTGGCTTAAGTTTACTTGAGAAATTATTGTGAAATTTCATAACTAGTATTTTAAATAAAGTGTTTCAGGTATTTTTTATTTTAAATTTTTTAAAGTATATATTTTTGGATAAAGTGATTTAAATTATTTAGAAACCTAAAATATTAATACTTGGCGATTCAGTGGAAATCAAACAATTGGGTGGGAATTTAATTCCGCAAGAGAAAAAGTGATTTGAAAACTATTTACAAAGGGTTGATGTGACGACCCGAAATTTTCAAGCATTTAAAATCAGAATATTTAATTGATTTTAGTTATTTAAAGGTTAATTATCAACTTAAATTACGAATATCATAATTTATTTGACAATTAAATCTTTGAATTAAATAATTTGAATTGAATAAGATATGAAACCTGAGATTTTAAGCATGTTAAAAATAATTTGAAGGCTTGAAAAATTTACATTAATAGTACCGAGGATAATAGAAGTTGTAAAATTGAACTTAACAATGGTTTGTTCAGTTTTAAAAATATATCGTTTAAATTGAATTTAAAAATAGCCTTCCGAGGCACAGTCTCGGAAGTCGACGAAACCAGTTCCATTAGGTCCGTAATATTGAATTATTATCGGATTTCAAATTTCGTATTTATTGGAGCTAGTGTGTGAGTGTATGACATATAAACACGCTTAAATCTATATCGAAAATTCGAGACGATTTAAATTTAAAAATATTATATACGTTGACTGGTCAAATAAATTAAACGTCATAATTTATTTGCTTTCTACTCAAACACTGTGGCAAGCATCTCCAAACCATTTCCCTCTTTAAATATTAACAGCCGAAAAGAAATATATATATATATATATATATATATATATATATATATATATAAAGATGAGAAGCTTCAAGGGGAAGTTTTAGCCATGTTTTTATAATAAAGTCCTCTCCCTCATTTTGGACTTGGACCGAAGCCGATTCCCCTTAAGCTCTTTCGTTCCAAAATAGATCTCATTCAAAAAAAAGAGGGGAAGAGGAAATTCGATTGTCGTTCGAAGTAGAAAAGGGGTTGGGGCGCGATATTTGAGTCACGATGGCATTAGAGTGGTGCGCAGTAGCGTACTAGGGCATTGACTCAATCTCGTTCGAGCTTAAGGGGGATCGCGACCTGTGTCGCGTGGAAATTCTAGAAGGCTCGCGACTTTGGGAGGGGGGTTCGGTGATGAGAGGATTTGGGGAGTTGTGACATCGATTTGGAAGCCGATAGTTCGTCAATAGAATCTTGTTTTCGGGCTCAATTCTTGGAGCCGACGACAATGGACGAGGTCAATTCTAGCAGCTCGTGTCGAGCAAGGATAGTTTGGGCGAAGATTAGGGCTTTGTCGAGACGTCCGCGCGAGCTGCAGGGAGAAGATGGGTGATCGCGTTCGTTGTGCGATGGGCTAGGGCTTGGCTTGTGTGCATTGAGGTGATGGTGCTGCGATCACCTCGGGTTTAGGATTTGTATAGCAAGGTATGAATTTTAGATTTCTATTTATATATATTATATTTGTGAAAAAAAAAGAGATTATATTTAACCGTTTGGATTTAACAGTGAGATAAGTCGAGGTATAAATTTGTTTTTCAATTGAAATATGTGTATATAGTTAGGAAATAGATAAATATATATAGGTCAACCTATTGTTGATTTGGATAGGATTTTTAATTGAAAGACAGATGAGTAGGTGTAATAACCATAAACAGGAAGAAATGTTGTAGGGTTTATAAAGATTTGATTTTCAGGTATAAATATTTCAAGCAAGGAATAATAATAAAAAATGAATGAATGGATATTTTTAATCTACTAGTTTAATTTTAAAATAAATGGATTGAAGATTAAACTGTTTTAACTTCCTTATTTAACTATTTATGTTACTAAAAAGATTTATTAAAGGAAAATCAGTTTTAAACAAAGTCATTAGTTAATTAGATTTGAAAATGGCAGTTAATTTTCCGATTTGTTTAAAATGTTAATAAATCATATAAATATTTATACAAGGTCCAAAATTGGGAGATAATGGTCGAGATGGAATTGGATTGCCAAACAAAAAGCAAAGGTGAGTTAATCTCACTCAGTTTAAATTTAAATTTAAATTTAAATGATTAAATTTAAATAATTGATGGTATGGTTGATTTGAGTGATGTGATGTAGTACAGTATAATTTGAAATTGGCCTATTATGTGATGCTAACGTCTGTGGATGCAGGAAAAACAGGTTGGAGGGATCCAACTGGATACCTCAACATTTATTTGAATTATTTAATACCCTCTGTTGTGATTTATTTGATATTCTATGATAATTTTTATTGGAACATTGAATGTTATGGTTCGATTGGATATGATTGGGTATGATGAATTACCAAAAGTATAAATTGGATTTTGGTAAGATAATAAAAGAAGTGAAATTGTAAGTAAAATAATTATAGAAATTCGAATAAATTTTTAAATGAATTTGGAAAGAAATAATGTGCCCTTTGAAATTCAAGTAAATAAATCTTGAGTATAGAAAGGGAATTTTGAATAATCAGCGAATTAATGAATTTTAAAAATTCAATATTATTATTTAAAAAGAGCAAAACATTTATCTGAAATTTGAGATTTAAAATATTGGAAAGAATAAAGAAGACACTGGGATAAGATCTGGAATTTGTATATTTCAGTTAAAAGATTTAAAATCAAACGGAAATTAATAACATTGATAATAAAACACATAATTAATGAATTTTGAAGGAATTGAGTAAGTGAAGAGATTTAATTCAAGTAGTATAAATTGGGAATCAATTTGGAAAATTTGATTTAAGTGATTGTAATTGGAATTCTCCCTGGATAACCAAAACCCCTTCCAAAATGACCTCTGTTCACATGCACATAGCCATGGCCAGTTTTCGATCATCCACGACGATCATCTTCATCCACCAACCCCTCTTGAATCCAACATGATCACCAAAACATCAGAAAATCTTCAATTACCCAAAATCAAAGTCCAGCCCCTTTTTATAAAACTTGGAAACACTGTGCACCCAAAACCTCAAAACCTTTCAACGACAAGTTCTCCTCCCTCCGACCATCGTTTGAGTCGAAACTTCGGTCACAACCTTGTCATAGTCCTAGCTACACTTCCCCAAAACAGCTTCACACTCGAACAATCCTAGTGGCGATGATGATCGAATTTCTTACTTGTTAAAAACTTAGGGTTATAGAAGAAAAACCCACTCCTTAGCTAATTCAAAAATCAATTCACCAATTAGTTAATTTTTGTGAATTGCCTGACCCCTCTTCTTCCTTCATAAGAAGTTTCAAACCCCCTAATGTTCAAAATCAACGGAATTCTTCAAATTCACATTTTCCAGATAAAAGTGAATTGCCCATATAATCTTGAACTTTAAATTGTGTTTCCTAAGTTAAAAATCATGTTTTCTTGAATGGTTTCAGATCACAATCTAAATTCAATAAATTAAGGAATTTATGTTTTAAAAAATTTCATGTTTACTGAACATTTTTGCTTCCCAGAAAAGGTTTGAATTTAATTTACCTCATTTAAATTTTAATACTTCAGATTTATGTTTAACAAATAAATTTGTTTTAACTTATTTTCACAATAATGGTTAAGTCATGAGACTACCTAAAATCTGGATTTAAAGGCTTAAGTCAAGAACACAACAATCATGATATTTAAGAGTAATACATACTTAAATAAATTCATAAAAATTTCCCAGTAAACTCTTATATATACAAACAAGTTACTTCAATTTTATCATGCATCTTCGGTTTAAGATTTAGGAAGATGATTATGTAATTCATAAGCAAAGATTTTCAGAAACAAATCAGGCAACCTACATTTACTTAATTTATTTAAATAAAAAGTTACTCGCATTAAATCTGAAGAACAGAGAAGTTAATTGATCTTGAAAAGCTTTGAATCCAGGTTGAAAAGAAAATGCTTCAAACTAATGATTTGATGATGATAGGATTTTGGTTTGAAATTTCTTTGAAAATAGAATTGAGTTGCTGAAGCATGATACTTGAAAACAGAGATGAAAATGCTTTACATGCTTCAGGCTTTAAGAAATACAGGTTTTTCTTTTATGATTCCAGATTGAAGAATGCTTGCATTTGAAACTCCAACCAAAATTAGATGCATGAAGGTCATTTTATTCACAAAGATGATGATTTCCAGAGATGCAAATGCAGTGGGTTTTCAGGTTGTAAAAATGCATACTAGATTTTGATTTGCAAGATTTCATTTTTGCAGGTTGATCTTCTTTGAGGAATTCAGATTTTTAAATGCAATGTTTTCTTTGATTTTGAAAAGAGATGTGGGGAGAAATGAAAATGGTTATAATGTTGAAATTTGTTTTAGTTCAAATAAAAATAAATTAAAATAAAACAACGACACTTGTCATGTTTTCTTTATTTTTAAATAGACACATGTAGCTTAGATTGTTTAATAGTTAACACATGTCTTTATTTAATTAAGTTATATTTTTAAATGTTTAAAAAGAGTTTTCATTAATTTATTTTATGTTTTAAGTAAATATATATGATTTTCTTATTTTAAGAAAATGTAAATAAAACAAATTATAAATTTAAAACTTATACAAATATTTTAAAGAATCGATTAATTTGAATTTCAAAATAAAATTCCGAATCAAATTAAACTTTTGAAATCAAAATTAAAATCAATTTATTCAATTTAAAATGAAGATTCTATTTTATTATTTTAATTCCTCTTTATATTTATGGGAAAATAATACATTTATTATTATAGCTTGAAAATAACAATTTAACAAATTTTATATGATTTATAAAAAAATTATAAACCACTTTTATTATCAAATGAATTTAAATCATATGCTATCTTATATTTTAGACCTATATAAAATATTCTAAAATAATATTTATCAAATAATATTTAAAAAGAAATAATATAAACTTTTATTTAAATTTAAAACAAAAATTAAGCTAATGTATAATTTTAAACAATTACATTTATTTTAAATATTATCAAACCATATAATTACTAGTTTAAATAGATTTTTAAAAGCCTAATATTAATTTAAACCATAATTTCCTAATTACTAGATATATTATTAGAATTTAAAAACAAAACTTTATTTATTTATTAAATTCCAAAACAAAGATAAACTATAATATATATATACAAATATATATACATTATAATTTAAAACATTTATTTTAACTTTTAAAAGATAAAAATCACAAATTAAATTTTTATTTAATCTGATTATTAAACCAAAACATATTTATTAATCAATATTGTCAATATCAAATTTAATTTTATATAAAGATTATTAAATTGATATTGTCAAAAATTCTGGGATATCACATTCCACCCCCCTTAAAAGAATTTCGTCCCCGAAATTTAAAACAAAGGTAATTTGATAACCTATTTAAGATTTTTAATTTTAAAGCACAAACATATATCAAACATATGCTAACAACTATAGCAATCAATTCATCCAATCAAATAAAATCAACTATCCAGATAAAATTCTGGATAGAGTTTCCTCGAGTTTCCCAAGTAAACACCGGGATACTCGCTCTAAAAATCAAAACAATCAACACTACTAAGCTACAAAACTCCTATTCTTCTAGATCTATAACTGAACAAGATATCAGACTACAGACAAGTCTGATTCAACCACCAAATCTCCCAGAACAGCCGATTCCAAAACCAGAAATAGATCATACACGTACTCCCTCAGAGATACGTGAAACACATTGAATTCCATTTGTCCAAACTGGCAATTCAATTCAGAAAATCAAACACTTATCCAAAACAGAACACAGAAGAAATCCAAAACATCTCAGAGCTAGCTTACCCTATCTTACCAAAACTTATAGCTCCTAAAACTAAGAAAATTTATCCAAAATCAGATCTCCGACTTCAGATTCACAAAACTCTTCAGACGATCTCGGGCGCCTACATCCAACCTGATCAGCTCAATCCTTGCTGATGTCTCAAGAAATAAACTGGACCAAACTCAATCCACCAGAATAATCCTCCCTGATCAACCAAGATCAAGATCAAATTCCATTCACAACCATCAGAAGAAAACAAACTTCTCCTATTCGGAAAAGAAAAGCAGATGCACTCCCAAACTGCTTCCGCTGCACAACTCTAATTTGGAGTAGAAAAGGATGCTGATGAAGAACACAAGCACAACTGGATAACATAACCAAGAAGATCTCCAATAACCAAGAGAAAACTCAGAAGTTCCTCAAATCCTAAGTTGCTTCAACAGACTCCATCTCAAGGAACCAACCTTCAACGAGTTGAACCACCGGTCCACATTAAGAAGACTGAATCTCTAGATGCGGACAACCTCTGACTTCTCTAAGAATATCCATAAAAACTCCAACAATCCAAGAGAATACTCATTTATCGCAAGTCACTTTTGCGATCAATCCAAATTAAAATCCAAAGAAAACCGTTCTCTCTTTACCAAATCAGAACAGGTTATGTTGGTCTGGCCAATCCATCGAAGAAATGGATTTTACTCCATTGCTTCTGGATTCCTTCTCCAGAAAACTGCTAAGCCAGAAAACTCAGCCGACACACTGAACACTCCGAGCTGCATTGTTCACACCAAAGCCAAAAAATTACCACTCCAAAGTTCTTCGATAAACTCGGACTTCAAACCAAACAGAAACACCCTGCTGATCTCAGCTACAACATCGAAGCAGACCAACTTCCTTAAACTTGTTCCAAAGAAATCATCTTCGGAAATATCCATAGTCACTGCATCTCATCATGCAGCTACTACTTCCTGAGTTATCAAGATACCATCACTCGTTTCTGCTCAGCCAACAAAATCCAAACTCTACTCATCCAACTTCATAGATGAACACCGAACCTTAACAGGTTATCTTAAGAGATCAATGAAGTCCTTACACCAAGCAAAACTCACTTGAGACGGTATTCGGTCTACAGTCTCGACAGATACACTTCCAACCTCAATCATTCAAACTCCAACCAAATGGTAGTTGTGTTATACACACCACTACCCCAATCTACCTTTATAACCATATTGGAAAACCAGAAAAGGTAACCCAATAGATAGGTAGAATAAATAAATATATATATATAGTAATATATAAAATTACAAATATGCTCTCTCAAGATAGACACCACTCCAAAGCCTAGGTATTTACTCAACCTAATGCTTTGATACCAACTGTGACGACCTGACTTTCTACACACAGAAAATCGCATCATCTATTAAGAAAGAAAGGGATAGAAGAAGAAAAGAAATAAGAGAAAGAAGAAACAACACTAGAATCTCAACAGCGGAACGAATAAATTATATTAATAACATTAGTATTTACATAATATATAATATCAATCAGAGATACACAGCATACACATCACATATACTAGACATTTATAAACACCTGTCTAGTATTTACATCTTAATACAAACAAAACATAGAGAACACACAGCGGAAAACTATATCTCTAACGTAGAAGCCTCCTGCTCCATTGCTCCTCCAATATTCGTCAAAGCTAACTTGAATCCCTTGGCTACTCGTAAAAATTTGAGTACCCTAGAGTTTAAGAAAACAAAGATAAACTCCGGGTCAGACATGGTTCTGGTGTGAGTAACAGGTTAAAGTTGCTAAATTTTTAAAAACCTTTTGAAAGAAAAGGTTTCACGTAAGACTTCGCACACATAAACATGGAAAAGTTTTTACCTTACGCTAACCAAAACATTTGATACGAAATTCAGTGATATTATAATAGGTCTAGGGTTTTCAAATAAATATGAAATAGCCGAAATTGTTACATTATTAAATTCCAGCTACTAGCCACAAAAGTGGGTAATACAATCAAATCCGATGGCACTTATTGGATTTTGGATTCCATACAATGGCAGGGCTACTGGGCTACCTCCCGTCACAGTACGTGGCCTAGATCACCGTACCGAGGAGTACGCCCGCTCCGCTGCAAGACAAGGCTGGAACCATTCCTTACTGAATAGTTCCAAACATGACAACCTCGCAGTTGTTTACAACCAATTACCCACACAGCCGAATATAAAAGGACTTCTAGACAGGGTTAAATCTCGCTCTCCAGTGGGAGCAACCCACGAAGCCTTGCTACACCTCCCATGTTTTAGCCATTCACGGTTGATGAGGCTTGAGGCTACAATTACCTTTAGAGAACACATTTCTTAAAATGCTCATTGTCCACCTGACGATGTTTTGAAAGCATTCAATCCATACAAGTTCGTTCCGGGTACGAACGAAACCGAAGGCATTATCTCGTTACACTCATTTGGGAATCACCCTCAGAGTTAACGGCGATAACCCTTGCACTCTGAATCTTCATCTTCATTTGAGATTCATGACCTATCGTTAAATTGGATCGATGTGGTTTTCGGATATCCAAATATGGAAAACCGATTCCGGTCTCATCGAAATCCAAAACATGTCTTTTAGGTCCAAGTTGTTTTAAAGTTTAAAAATAATTCAATCCAATATTATCTATATACACATAGATAGAAAATTCACAACATCATAATAGATAATCAATATTATCGTCACAACAGATAATCCATATTATCATTCCAAACAGATAATTCATATCATCAACTCAATGCAACCATAGCATCCAAATCACACAACATCATATATCTCATATCTGAGATTTCAACCATTCAGGGTAATAAATATCAATCATCATTCATAAGCATTGACTTATTAATCCATTCTATAATTAATTTAAAATGAATTAAATTAATTACTTCTTCCTTAATTAATTTAAAATAAATTAAATTAATTGCTCATCCACATAAATCTTGCTTATGCATTAATTAATTAATTATAAATCAATCAATTAATTATTCTTAACAAATTACCCTAATTAACCATCTTGATTAATTATTCTTTAATTACGTTCAAGCAATTAACTTCCAATTAATTTCAAAAATTAATTATTCCAAAACAAATTTAGTAATTAACCTATAATTACTTCATTAATTAATTAATTATAATTAATTGCATTAATTAATTCCTTCATGGATTAATTGTTCTTAATTAATCCATCCTTAATTACATCATTAATTATTTAAATTAATGATCCCAATTTTTTTTATTTTTAAAATTACCCTATTAAATTAATTATCAATTATTGATTAATCATTCTGGATTAATCATATTAAGTAATTAACTTAATCAATTTCATTTTTAATTATCTTTATATAACTTAATTATCAAACCCAAAATTAATTACGCTAAGTAATTTATTATTAATTTCTCACTTTAAGTAATTATTCAACATACAAATTACATATTAATTACACAAAGTAATTAATTCCAAAACTCCTCCATTATCCAAGTATCTTTCAATTAAATTACATCAAGCAATTTATCTTCTTAATTACTTCACTAAGTAATTATTCATTTTCAATTACGTTGGTAATTATTCTCAAATCAACCAGTGATTAATTTAAATTAATTAAACTAAATTAAGTAACTTAATTAATCAAAATAAAATTAATTAATTACAATTAGTAATTAATTTCCTTAATTACTTTAATTAAGTAATTATACTTAAATAATTCAAATGATTATCTTAAATTAATTAATCCAATTAATCATTAAAATTAATTAAATTAATTAATTATAAAATAATATTAAAGTAATGACACTCATTAATCAGGAACAAAAATTTAATTACTTTTCTAAAGTAATTAACTGAAATTAATCAGTATTAATTCTTAATTTATTTATAAAACTCATTAGTTTCTCTCTAATTATTAAATTAATCAAGTGATAATTAAAAACTTAGTTAATTATTAATTACTTGATTAATAAATTCAATTCATTAACTAAATCAAATCTTATTTAAATTAATTGATTTCTAAATTACGCTTTAATCAAGTTTAATTAACTTACTTAATCCTTTTAATTAATTAAATAAAACCCTTAATTATTTAATTAATTAACCTAATTATTAATTAATTATAAACTTAATTACTGTAACAACCCATATATTTATCGACTTTATATTTAAATATTTTATTTAAATATTTTATCGTTAATCGGATTTTAGTCCGAAAAGCTACTTTTTGCATACGGTCGAATTGGGACTCGAGACCACCCCCATTGAGTTCAAAATGACGTTTGCGACCTTTTTGAGTATAAGCTTCGATATGTTTGGAGAAAGTTGAATTTTGCTACTTTTCACTTAGGATTTTGGTTTGGGCTGAGCCCACTTATGTATTCAGTTCCAACCCTCTCCTCTTCATTCACTTCTTTTCTATTTTCCTAATACTCAAGCTTTTATGTTAATGGTGGAAGAGAAAGAGAATTAAAACTCCAAGCCCTAGTTCCATAGCAAAATCCAAGTTCTTGCTCCAAAATCTATGAGAACCCATTGGTAAGCATCTCCTCCTTCTTCTCCAACTCATTCTCTCTTTGATTTCAGAAATTGCCTAAACCTAATTTAGGGAATGTTTCTCTTTTAAGCTTAGATTCAAGCTTGTTGAGTTGGAATTAAAGAGTGCTTGTTCTTGCCATTGCTTCATAGCATCTTCTTCATTCATTTGGGTTCAAAGGTGAGATTTTTAATCTCACATCTATGCTTATAACTCTCTTCTATTGTTAGGTATGAATTCCTAACACTTGTTCGTGTGCATTTGCTTTTGGTTTGGATTGATTTGGTGAATATTCCAATTTTTAGTGTTTGGGTTCAATTCCTTAAAAATCATAGCTTTGATCTTTGATCATGTTTTTTTGAGATACATCGAAGAGCTTATAGGGCCGGGTAGTCGATTGACATAAACCCTTAGCGCCGTTGCTCGTGCGAATGCAATTTTGGTCAAGATTGAACCTCATTTGTAATAGGCATGGATGGGGCTGGAAACAGGTTCGACCGACCGACCCCCTGGTCCGGTCGACCGACCTGCTTCCAAGTGCATAAGCACTTTCTGTTTTAAGGTTCGGCCGACCGAGTACAGGGTTCGGTCGACCGACCTGCTGTCCCGAGAGGTTTCCAACCTTTGGTTCGGTCGACCGACTCAGGGGGTCCGGTCGACCGACCTGATGATTTTTGCCAGATTTGCCTATTTTGCTAATTCGTTTGAATATCCAACTTTAATCGATACGTGTTGTCTCCCTTTTGTTGTCGTCATTTATTATCGACTTTGATGACCTTTTCTTTGGGAATTTTAGATATATCCACTTTGATGGATTTTATATCGATTTCATTGGATTTTATTCACGTTTTCGAATGTGAATCTTAGTGATTGATTGTTTCTACAATCTTCTTTGTGATTTGTCACTTTAAAAATATAAAGGTTTTCTATACTAGTAGTAAATATCAAAACTCTTTCTTCAAAGGATTTCAACACTATTTTATTACAAAGCTCGTTTTCTCAAACCGATTTTCAATCTATTAGTATATACAAACCTTTACCTCACTCGTATGAGAAATCTAATTAAACGACTTAGTAAAACAAGTGGTATGAAACGCTTGCGTTTACTTTGTCGGTTAATTCTTGGACTTGTTCGATTGAAACTCTTGTGACAATTTTCTAGTGGAGATCTACAATTTGTTCGTAAATATTTAAGTTAAGCTAGTGGTTATGGGACATGAAGCTAAGCTCATATATTTACTAGCTTATTGTAATTGACACTTCTCGTTGATCAGGACGATTATCTTTATGGTTTAGACTAGCAATGTGCGATGTCTCTTTGTTTGTGATTTGGTTAGGCTAGACACCACTTGTGCGATTCCATTTGCACATACCTTTTCGGTTAGCCTAGACACCACTTGTGTGATTCCGTTCACACATACTTTTCTGTGATTTGGTTAGGCTAGACAACACTTGTGCGATTCCATTCGCGCATACCTTTCCGGTTAGCCTAGACACCACTTGTGTGATTCCGTTCACACATACTTTTTGTGATTTGGTTAGGCTAGACACCACTTGTGCGATTCCATTCGCACATACCTTTTCGGTTAGCCTAGACAGCACTTGTGTGATTCTGTTCACACATACTTTTTTGTGATTTGGTTAGGCTAGACCCCACTTGTGCGATTCCATTCGCGCATACCTTTTCGGTTAGCCTAGACACCACTTGTGTGATTCCGTTCACACATACTTTTTGTGATTTGGTTAGGCTAGACACCACTTGTGCGATTCCATTCACACATACCTTTTCGGTTAGCCTAGACACCACTGGTGTGATTCCGTTCACACATACTTTTTGTGATTTGGTTAGGCTAGACACCACTTGTGCGATTCCATTCGCACATACCTTTTCGGTTAGCCTAGACAGCACTTGTGTGATTCCACTTACACATACCTTTTTGTGATTTCTGGATTTCGTGTGTTGATTTCTGGAATTTATGTTTCACCAACTTTTACGATGGGCATTGATATATATGTCAATTATTGTGGCTTGGTGAATGAAATTAGGAGTATGACATTCCTTTTTACCTTGAGTAGATTATTGTGATATTGATTAATCTCTTGTTGATTTTCAATTACTTATTTATTGCAGCTTGGCATTGTGATTATTATATGTTTGTATCATATCTCTTATTATATATCACTTCATCTGATATTTATAGCTAGACTGATCCGTTTATTATTTTCTTCTTAAATAATACTCGGGTCAGACTGAGATATTACAGGTGCTTACTCATGGCTTCCTACCTGGAACCATCTTCTGACTTTTGGCTAACTACTCTAGTTTAGTAGTTTTTGTTGTATACATTTGAGATACAGACTCTATGATGTATACTTATTCTTTTGTCTAGCACTTGTATCTATCCCTTTGTATTATTGTGGATCCTTTTGACCACTACTCTGATGTACACTTTCCTGTGTAATATTCATATCTATTTCCGCCTTTGTGATATGAATTATCTGTGTTATGCTTATTTCTATATTTGTTTTCGAAGATTATTATAGCCACTGTGTAGTAGCTTTGTGTTTGTATCGGTATGTCGGATTTCCTCTTGATAAAGTATTGCATGTTATACTATCTGACATATCGGTGCTCGCGCAAAGCAATTACACGGATGGTCGCTCCTCAACAGCCTTATTCTCCGTGCTAGTCGACAGCATTACACCGTAGTGTTCTTGTCTAGCGTGGGTATAGAGGTGGGGCGTCACAGCTTGGTATCAAAGCCAAACTTCGGAACAATATAGAATAATTTAGCAAGGATCATGTCCTAAGTCTTTCTTAGGAGTTGTGCTTTAGGATTTTATTCGGGTCTTCGTACCGTTCTATCCTACTATCTTTTATGATTCCTTGTTTTATCAATCAAGTTTGATTGAAATTTATTTTGAGAATAACTCTTTCCTCTTCTTTCTTTCTTTCTTAAAGAAGAGAAATGGTTAGACCAGGCCGCCCCAGCGCCGGTCAATCTAGTGCTACTTCCCAAGATGGATTTTTTATGTCTGCTCAACAACTTTTGGATCTTGTAAAGAATCAAGAGTTTATCTATGCTTTGAGTAAGAACCCGGAAATGGTTCTACCTTTGAAACTTGAAGTTTCTTTCAATCAGCTTGTGGATGTTACTCTTCTTCATGGAGAGGTTGGTAAGGGAAGTGTTTGTGATATTGGGACTTCTAAGAAGAGGCATATTAAGTTCAAGATCCTTAATCCCAATAAGAGAGTGAAGCAAACTACTTTTGTAGCAAAGACTCCAATCCCTAATCGTGTAGGATGCTACAATTGTAATTCTAAGGAACACTATGCGAATATGTGTCCAAAACCCCATTCTTGTCGCTATTGCAAGAAACCGGGTCATCTTTTATCTGCGTGTCCCAAACTTTTGAACAAGGACATGAGAAAGCTAAATATTGTGCAAGCTCCTGGTAACACTTCTCGTGGTCAAGGTATTTTTCACTCAATCCTTGATGGCATTGTTTTATTTCGTGATCTTCTTATTTGAGTTCTTTTTGATATGGGTTTCGTCTCACTATTTTATATCAAAAGAACTTGTCGATTCTTTTTCTTTGAATATTTTGGGTTTGATGACTTCTTTGAGGATTGCGAATCCGGATGGTAGATCTGCAACCCTCAATTCGCTTTTATTTGATGTCGAAATTATTTTATGTGATTTATCTTTTCGAGCCGATACTTTTACTTAGGCTTCGGAATTGATTTTTTGTAAGGATTGGCTTAATCGTTGTGAAGCCCATATCCTATTTTCTCGTGTGGACTTTTCCTCTTCGACATTTCAAACTGTTCAGCAGATTTCTATTTTCCCTTTATGATTTTGATTCCAACTTGATGGCATCATTTTATTCCTTAAGCCTACTTATAAGGAAAGTGTTGTTTCTCTTATCTAAATAGTTGAGAAATTTTCCGGTATTTTTGAGTTTGTCTTAGGATTATCACCTAAGAAATCTTTTGTGTGGTGTTAAGGTCTTTTCAGTTCGACTTTACCACCGGTTTTCGTTTGCTACGAGTTGCGGAAATTAGCATTCCACTTACCGCATTCCGCACTCGTTATGATTCTTATGAATGACTTATTATGTCATTCAATTTGTCCATCTTATTTCATCCACTTTATAAATCGAATATTCTATGAATATTTCGATGAGACTATTCTTGTATTTACTGCTTTTGGATGAAAATAGTAATTTAAAATTTTGCAAATCTTATTCATAAGATTCATTTAGAAGTATAACCGGATTTTTGTTCTTAAAACGAACAAAGAATATTCTTAAAACTTTTTAAGAGATATATTTATCATATAAAAGATGATTTTGTGATTGTATTGCCCGTTGAGTGCTTTAAGAATTTTGGACGATGCGCTTGATCACCGTTATCGATAAGAATCTCCTAAACGCTTTGATGAGACAATCGGACACAATATATTGACTTGTAAAAATGTAAATTTTTCTAGAAAGATTATTACATAAAAATAAAAATGTAATTTTGAAAGTTTTAACTTTTCGGGAAAGGAGAATTATTTAAAAGAAGTTCTTTCTTTCGATACTCTTATTCGTGTGATTCCTGGAGGGGAACCAAGACTTTGCTATTTGTACCGATACTAGCCGTATTAGTTTGGTTGCCATTCTCTTGCAAAGGAGAACATGCTATCACTTGTGCCTCTAAATCATTATAGCCTATCGAGACTAGATATACCACTCATGATCTAGTGCTCGCGGTTATTGTTTCTACTTTTAGAGTTTTGCATCATCATTTTTAGGGGAGGAATTTGTTCTCCATCTCGATCATAAATCCTTGGAATATTTATTTTCTCATAAGGAACTTTATGTCAACTCGAGTTCCTGGTATCTTATGATCTTGATATTCTTTATATTTCCGGAAGGGAAATCGTGTTGCCAATGCACTTTGTCGTAGGCAACAAGTGGTGGATTCTTTGATGATGTCTGAAGGGAATTATCTCTTTATCAAGTTCATCGGACGTTTTGATATACTTCATTTTATTGAGCTTTATCTCATTCCTTTTATGGATTAGTGTCCGGTGTTCTTTTATGGTGTTCGGTTCATCGGATGTACTATTATTATACTACATCGATGTTCCGTCTTCTCTGGATCAATGGATGTACCATTACACCACATCGTTGTTCCGGTTTATCGGTTCATTGGATGTACCGTTTGTACTACATCAATGTCTTTGCTTTTGATTCATTGGATGTACCGTATGTAATACATCAATGTCTTTGCTTTGGTTCATTGGGCGTACCGTTTTTGTACTACGCTGATGTCCCAAATTATTTGAGTTTCTAGTTCCTCGGGCGTACCGTTTTTGTACTACGCCATGCACTGGCTCAATTTTCTGCTATTCTTGACGTTACCCACGTCTTCTATCTACGGAAATGCCTTGGGGATTCCGGTTTTCATTCTTGAGCCCGGTGTTGTTGCGGAAATTGAAGTTTCACCAGATTTCTTGCTAACTCTTTCGTGCACTTTATGGTGAACTTCCTATTTCAAATTTTCTTTTGTGTTGATATGCTTCCATGGTTGTTACTTCTTATTTTCCTCTTAAGTATTGCGAGGACGCAATTGCTTTAAGGAGGGGAGTCTGTAACAACCCGCATATTTATCGATTTTATATTTAAATATTTTATCGTTAGTCGGATTTTAGTCCGTAAAGCTACTTTTTGCATACGGTCGAATTGGGGCTCGAGACCACCCCCATTGAGTTCAAAATGACGTTTGCGACCTTTTTGATTATAAGCTTCGATATGTTTGGAGAAAGTTGAATTTTGCTACTTTTCACTTAGGGTTTTGGTTTGGGCTGAGCCCACTTATGTATTCAGTTCCAACCCTCTCCTCTTCATTCACTTCTTTTCTATTTTCCTAATACTCAAGCTTTTATGTTAATGGTGGAAGAGAAAAAGAATTAAAACTCCAATCCTAGTTCCATAGCAAAATCCAAGTTCTTGCTCCAAAATCTATGAGAACCCATTGGTAAGCATCTCCTTCTTCTTCTCCAACTCATTCTCTCTTTGATTTTAGAAATTGACTAAACCTAATTTAGGGAATGTTTCTCTTTTAAGCTTAGATTCAAGCTTGTTGAGTTGGAATTAAAGAGTGCTTGTTCTTGCCATTGCTTCATAGCATCTTCTTCATTCGTTTGGGTTCAAAGGTGAGATTTTTAATCTCACATCTATGCTTATAACTCTCTTCTATTGTTAGGTATGAATTCCTAACACTTATTCGTGTGCATTTGCTTTTGGTTTGGATTGATTTGGTGAATATTCCAATTTTTAGTGTTTGGGTTCAATTCCTTAAAAATCATAGTGTAACAACCCGGTATTTGCATCGATTTATAATCGACATTTAGACGATTACTATTGTTGCAAATTCCTATTTGAAGTTATTTAATTTGAATTAAAATTCAAATTATAATTTGTTTAAGAATTTTAACGGGCTTTAAAAATTCATTTTGGCCCGTTCCTTTTGGGTCGCAACAATCATATAACCCGATCCCCTTTTTCATTTTTTGAACCCTAATTAAAACAACACGCGAAGAAAGAATATAAATGGCGGCCACGTTAGTTCCTTCGTTCGATCGTTCGTCTCCAAAATTAGGGCATGGAGATCGAAGGCTATGGCTTCAGGGGTTCGAACTCCGCTCGAATCAATCTTCAGAAGCTAGGGCTTTCGATTGCTTCGATTTTTGATCGAGCTCGAGGGGTCGTCGCTTGCTCCGATAGCAAAGGTGAGTGATATTTTTTCACTCGCATCTAATTCAAGCACATGATGATTTCTTACTTCTGCAATTTCGTGATTTTGTGCTGGATTTTCGTGGCTACCACGTATTGATTTTCTACTGTTGTTTCATGATTTTGAACTCGTTCTGACTCGTTGACCTCGGCATTACTTTGAATTGTCGCTAGTCGTTGTATATGCCTTGAGTTGACCTTGCCTTTGACCTGTAGCTTGACATTCATGGTTTTGAACTTGCGTTTTCCTTGATGGCCATCACAGCATTGATTTTTAGTTGGCATCTGCCGTGACTTTTAAACTTGAAAATAATTTCCTCGGGTTCACTTTGTAATTCCGGCTTGTCTTGTTTTCACTGAACTTTTGTTGGTTGTTCCATTATGTAGTAGTTGTTTAACTGGTACATATGTATTGCACCACTTCTGTCACGTTGAATGGAGCCTTGTTCATGTCGATGTTTGCACCACTACACTTGTGTCCACTGCTTATGGTCGAGTTAATTCTGTCCATTTTCATGTAGCATTTATACATATGTCAGTGGAGCTTGTGCATCGTTCACGTCATTAACTTGCATTGTCTTGTTTCACCACTGCATATATCTATTTGGGTGTTATGCCTGTGACCATTCTTACGGTTTGCATTGGGTTGTACTTCACGGTGTTCGTTTGTCTTCACTTGCATACTTGTTCTTCATGTGTTATGTTTTGAGTTGTAGTCTCAACTCTGACTACTACTAGCTTGAATTTGGTTGTGACTGTTTCCACTATATGTTGCACCATTCGAGACAGTTCCCTGTTGATGTTTCCATTTATTGGATTCATTGTTTTATATGTTGGAGACTTTAATTATGCTTTATCCAATAATAAGTTTTCAACCTGGTAGCACTGTCCAGATTTACAATTTCACTCCATATATATATGTTCCCACCTGAGTTCATATGTATTGTTTCTTGCATTTATATATATAAGCATGCATGCAGTTGCTTCAATGTGTTATCATCACTGCATTTTCATCGCTGTCTGTCATTTCTGACTTTGGTTCTTTTGAACTTTGTTGCATTATTGTTTCACTGTCTTCAGTTGTAACCTTTATGTTCGAGTCTGATACTTGGTCGTACTGATCATTTATGTCTGGTGCATGTGCATTTGTGGCTTTTCCACTATGTACTTGTATGCATCCCTCTAATCATATGGTCATGTTGCCTTCAGATTGCTTGTATATATGCTTTTACTTTGAGCATGTTGGATTTTTGGGCATTGTTTCATCTGACTTCGGTCTTGATACTTGTACCACCTGGTCTGGATTGTGCTTTACCTTTGTGTATGGCTATTCTTTGACCACTTCACTACCATTTTGACATTCCTTTGTATCTTGGTTCTATGCATTGCCGTGTCACTTGTGTACTTAAGTCAGTGCTGTCCACCTGACTTTGAGCATTGCAGTTTTCTTGCTGTCTTTATATTGTGACTGTTTTGAGTCTGATGTGCCTTGCAGTGCATTGACTTATACACTTCTGAATCTACTGTGGTCCACTATACCCCTATTTTCATCTTCTTTTGACTATTTCGGCATTGTCTTGGGCTTGTTCGATACTTTGTTGAATTCTTTGGCAATGTGTTGCCTGGCCCTACTATCTGTGCAGCTTACTTATTTGCACTTTCTCATTTGAGTTATACTGCTTCCCGTTGCACCTCTGAATCATTTTCCATGTGCAGTTGTTATGTACATTCATTGGGTACATCGTCACTGTTGTGGCACGGCAGTGCACGCAAGCGTGAACTGCAGCCACACGGTATTCAATGGGTACATCATCACTATAGTGGCAAGGCAGTGCACGCAAGCGTGAACTGCAGCCACACGGTATGGCGTGTATGATATTCTATTTGTTTTGACTTATGGATCTCTTTGCGTATTCCATATTCCGTAGTGGCGAGGCAGTGCACGCGTGCGTGTACTGCAGCCCTACTCGACTTAATATTTTAACTGTTATTTAAATGTTTTGAACTGTTTTGTTCGTTTCAATTCAATATTATGAATTGCATACTGATTTGGTTTAATTACTGTCGTCTATTCATTATTTAATTATTATTGCTTCTGTGCACTAGTAACTGAGTTTGAATTAGACTGACCCGAGTATTATTTTCTTTTGAATCTAATACTCGGGTCAGACCGAGTATTTTCAGGTTGTAGATATTCTGCTTTGGGATGCTGCTAGAGCTATGAAGTTCTTTCATATCTTTTGGAGTAGTCGTCGTTATTTGTAGTAGTCTGTAAAATTGTATAGGAAGATATGTGTTCATGTATATTAAATACGTTAATGTACTTGTAGATGTAACTTCCTGAGTCGACTGTTGTAGTTGTATCACATGTACCGTGTCAAATGTATTGTAACTGACATCAGTTATTATATATGTATATGAGATTTTCTGTTTCATCTGTGTTCCGCATTTTTATTCTCTGTGTTATTATTTTCTATTTTGTCCTAGACTATTATAGCCACCGTGTAGTAGCTTTGAGTTTGCATCGGCATGTCGGATTTCCTCCTGAAATGAAATGCATGTTTTTACTATCTGACATATCGGTGCTCGCACAAAGCAATTACACGGATGGTCGCTCCTCAACAGCCTTATTCTCCGTGCTAGTTGACAGCACTACACCGTAGTGTTCTTGGATAGCGTGGGTATAGAGGTGGGGCGTCACACATAGCTTTGATCTTTGATCATGTTTTTTTGAGATGCATCGAAGAGCTTATAGGGCCGGGTAGTCGATTGACATAAACCCTTAGCGCCGTTGCTCGTGCGAATGTAATTTTGGTCAAGATTGAACCTCATTTGTAATAGGCATGGATGAGGCTGGAAACAGGTTCGGCCGACCGACCCCCCTGGTCCGGTCAACCGACCTGCTTCCAAGTGCATAAGCACTTTCTGTTTTAAGGTTCGGCCGACCAAGTACAGGGTTCGGTCGACCGACCTGCTGTCCCGAGAGGTTTCCAACCTTTGGTTCGGTCGACCGACTCAGGGGGTCCGGTCGACCGACCTGATGATTTTTGCCATATTTGCCTATTTTGCTAATTCGTTTGAATATCCAACTTTAATCGATTCGTGTTGTCTCCCTTTTGTTGTCGTCATTTATTATCGACTTTGATGACCTTTTCTTTGGGAATTTTAGATATATCCACTTTGATGGATTTTATATCGATTTCATTGGATTTTATTCACGTTTTCGAATGTGAATCTTAGTGATTGATTGTTTCTACAATCTTCTTTGTGATTTGTCACTTTAAAAACATAAAGGTTTTCTATACTAGTAGTAAATATCAAAACTCTTTCTTCAAAGGATTTCAACACTATTTTATTACAAAGCTCGTTTTCTCAAACCGATTTTCAATCTATTAGTATATACAAACCTTTACCTCACTCGTATGAGAAATCTAATTAAACGACTTAGTAAAACAAGTGGTATGAAACGCTTGCGTTTACTTTGTCGGTTAATTCTTGGACTTGTTCGATTGAAACTCTTGTGACAATTTTCTAGTGGAGATCTACAATTTGTTCGTAAATATTTAAGTTAAGCTAGTGGTTATGGGACATGAAGCTAAGCTCATATATTTACCAGATTATTGTAATTGACACTTCTCGTTGATCAGGACGATCATCTTTATGGTTTAGACTAGCAATGTGCGATGTCTCTTTGTTTGTGATTTGGTTAGGCTAGACACCACTTGTGCGATTCCATTCGCACATACCTTTTCGGTTAGCCTAGACACCACTTGTGTGATTCCGTTCACACATACTTTTTTGTGATTTGATTAGGCTAGACACCACTTGTGCGATTCCATTCGTGCATACCTTTTCGGTTAGCCTAGACACCACTTGTGTGATTCCGTTCACACATACTTTTTGTGGTTTGGATAGGCTAGACACCACTTGTGCGATTCCATTCGCACATACTTTTTCGGTTAGCCTAGACACCACTTGTGTGATTCCGTTCACACATACTTTTTCGTGATTTGGTTAGGCTAGACCCCACTTGTGCGATTCCATTCGCGCATACCTTTTCGGTTAGCCTAGACACCACTTGTGTGATTCCGTTCACACATACTTTTTGTGATTTGGTTAGGCTAGACACCACTTGTGCGATTCCATTCGCACATACCTTTTCGGTTAGCCTAGACACCACTTGTGTGATTCCGTTCACACATACTTTTTGTGATTTGGTTAGGCTAGACACCACTTGTGCGATTCCATTCGCACATACCTTTTCGGTTAGCGTAGACACCACTTGTGTGATTCCACTTACACATACCTTTTTGTGATTTCTGGATTTCGTGTGTTAATTTCTAGAATTTATGTTTCACCAACTTTTACGATGGGCATTGATATATATGTCAATTATTGTGGCTTGGTGAATGAAATTAGGAGTATGACATTCCTTTTTATCTTGAGTAGATTATTGTGATATTGATTAATCTCTTGTTGATTTTCAATTACTTATTTATCGCAGCTTGCATTTGTGATTATTATATGTTTGTGTCATATCTCTTATTATATATCACTTCATCTGATATTTATAGCTAGACTGATCCGTTTATTATTTTCTTCTTAATTAATACTCGGGTCAGACTGAGATATTACTGGTGCTTAATCATGGCTTCCTACCTGGAACCATCTTCTGACTTTTGGCTAACTACTCTAGTTTAGTAGTTTTTGTTGTATACATTTGAGATACAGACTCTATGATGTATACTTATTATTTTGTCTAGCACTTGTATCTATTCCTTTGTATTATTGTGGATCCTTTTGACCACTATTCTGATGTACACTTTCATGTGTAATATTCATATCTATTTCCGCCTTTGTGATATGAATTATCTGTGTTATGCTTATTTCTATATTTGTTTTCGGAGATTATTATAGCCACTGTGTAGTAGCTTTGTGTTTGTATCGGTATGTCGGATTTCCTCTTGATAAAGTATTGCATGTTATACTATCTGACATATCGGTGTTCGCGCAAAGCAATTACATGGACGGTCGCTCCTCAACAGCCTTATTCTCCGTGCTAGTCGACAGCATTACACCGTAGTGTTCTTGTCTAGCGTGGGTATAGAGGTGGGGCGTCACAATTACATTGATCAAATAATAGATTGTTAAGTTCAAATCAACTTAATGAAAATCATTAATCTCATTATTGATTAAATATAATTACCAAAGTAATGTAAAAACAAATTGCTTTTAAATTTCTCTAAATTCCATTTTAAATTAAAATTTAAAATGAAGTCAAACTTAAACAAGGTTTAATTATTTAAAATCTTTTTAAAAGGATTGCTCATCTCCTAAGGCAAATTTTAAAAATATTTTTTAATCCATAATCAATTTAAATAAATTTAAATTATACTTTAAATATTCAAGTGATTTTGAAACATTTATATTAAAAATTTATTTTTATTTCCACTAGAATTTAAATCGTGTTTTGAATTCAGATTTAAAATTTAAAATTTAAAAATCCTGTTTAAAATCACATTTCAGATTTATAAAACACATATTATAAAATACTATAATATTCAAACTTGATTATAACATTAGAATTTATCAACTTATTTCCATTTTTTTTAAAACTTTCAGATTCAAATTCTAATTTGAATTCAGGATTTCAAATTTAGATTTTAACTTAAATTTTAAATCTTGTTTTAAATATATTTTTTTCTTTTTCAGATTTATAAATCATTTTATAAACACTCTACAGGTTTTAGTTTTTAATTAATTTATTTCTGCAAATTTTTCTATTTGAAATCTGGAATTGAAATCTATTTGAATTCATAATTTAAACTTGCTTAAACCTAATTCAAACTTGCTTTGATTCTTAGTTCAAATCTTGCTCTGTTATCCTTATTTAAATTTAGTTTAATTTTTTTTTAAATCCTGAAACAGTCAGGTTACAGAAAACAAAACCTGCAACTATATAAACTACCCAAGCTCTGAACCCTTTTAGTTCGAGCCCTTTGCCTTGCCGCTTCGAGTCACATACTCGAATGATCGAGTCTTCCCCTACAATTTTCCAAAAAAACAAAACCCCTTCCAAAATGACCTCTCTGCACATGCACATAGCCATGGCCAGTTTTCGATCATCGATTATGATCATCTTCATCCACCAACCCCCTTTCGAATCCAACATGATCAACAAAACATCAGAAAATCTTCAATTACCCAAAATCAAAGTCCAGCCCCTTTTTATAAAACTTGGAAACACAGTGCACCCAAAACCTCAAAACCTTTCAACGACAAGTTCTCCTCCCTCCAACCATCGTTTGAGTCGAAACTTCGGCCACAACCTTGTCATAGTCCCAGCTACACTTCCCCAAAACAGCTTCACACTCGAACAATCCTAGTGGCGATGATGATCGAATTTCTTACTTGTTAAAAACTTAGGGTTACAGAATAAAAACACACTCCTTAGCTAATTCAAAAATCAATTCACCAATTAGTTAATTTTTGTGAATTGCCTGATCCCTCTTCTTCCTTCATAAGATATTTCAAACCCCCTAATGTTCAAAATCAACATAATTCTTCAAATTCACATTTTCCAGATAAAAGTGAATTGCCCCTATAATCTTGAACTTTAAATTGTGTTTCCTGAGTTAAAAATCATGTTTTCTTGAATGGTTTCAGATCACAATCTAAATTCAATAAATTAAGGAATTAATGTTTTAAAAAATTTCATGTTTACCGAACATTTTTGGTTTCCAGAAAAGGTTTGAATTTAATTTACCTCATTTAAATTTTAATGCTTCAGATTTATGTTTAACAAACAAATTTGTTTGTAACTTATTTTCACAATAATGGTTAAGTCATGAGACTACCTATGTAACGACCCAGAATTTTATTAAATTAAAATTTAAATATTTAATTAATTTTAAATATTTATAAGTGAATTTTTAAGTCAAATAAATTTTTTTTTGATTTATTGGATTTAATTGGATAATTAAATCGATAATTTAATATGTTAAATTATGGAAATAATTGAAAATAGAGTTAAATATGAAAGAAAATGATTTGTAAAATTTTATTTAATCATACTGGAGTTATAGAAATATTTTAGAACTTTTAAAATCGAATTAAAAGTAAATTTGTGAAAATTGAATATTTTAATATTTAATAATCGACTGTAAAATAGCCAATTTTTGAACAGTCTCAGAATTGAACGAAACCAGTTCCATTGGATCCGTAATAGTTAGTTATTATCGGATTTCAATTTTCGTGTCAATCGGAGCTATCGTTTGATCGTGGCAGCTCGAAACGCATCGAATCGTTTTTAATTTAAATTTGGCGAGTCAAAATAGCCATTTTTCAAAAAGTCTCGGATTTCGACGAAACCAGTTTCATCGGATCCGTAATGTGATATTATTGTAAGGTTTCAAATTTCAAGTCATTTGGATTTACCGTTTGTCCGGTGCAAATTAAAACGCCTAGAAAATCGCTTAAATCGGTTTAATTCAAATTGAGCGTTTTCAGCCATAACTCGCACATACTTCCGAATTAGCTTCCGAAACCTGTTCCATTGTGTCCGGAACGCGGGATAAACCCTAGGTACGCTGGTTACGGCGTCTAAATCGGAGTTCGGAATTTCCGGGATGAATAGTGTCGCTCGTTCCTTATAAATAGACATGAGCCTTCATAAATTTGATAAAAATTATCACAAAACCCTAATCTAATAACTCCAGCCGCCACCCCCCCCCCCCCTGAATGGCCAGAAATGCTCCAACTTTATCCCTCTAGATCTTTCAATCCGTCGACATTCACGCGAAGTGCTCAACTACAAAGATGAAGAGCACAACACGAGCTAGAGATTCAACGGTGGAGATCGTGTTTGGAGTCGCGTAGAAGGAGAAAAAGGGGCCGAAACCTGCAGATTTTCGCACGCTTTTCAAGGCCAATCCTAGGGCCGAGCTTCAGGGGGTTGGTGGTGGAGGTAGCTCTCGCGAAGGGCTTCGAATTGCAAGTGGTTTGATCGAATTTCGTTGAGTAATCGCGATGCAAATGCTAACCCTAGTTGAATGGTTATGGGTTTACTTGTTCGGCCAAAACCTGTAGATAGAACGTGATTTGGGAAGAAGAGATGGGCGGTCCAGATGAGGGGGAGCATGGATCTGAGGGTTGAGATGAGTTGTGGTTTAAATTAGTTAAGTTTATGTTGTATTTACATAGTTTAAATCGTGCAAAACTTGTAAAATTCATATCTTTTTCATACGAGGTCGAAAAAATGCAAACTCAGTTGCGTTGGAATCGTATGGACGAGCACTACGCGATGGAGTTTGTTTGGAGTCGTTTGGAGTTAGTGAGAATTTCGGGTAAAATTAAACGCGCGTTTAATTTTATTCGAAATAAAAGCTTAAACGGAAATTAAAACCAAGGTGAGAACTTCTCACTCAATCGAATAGATTTCGATTTTATTTTAAATAGTTAGATTTAAAATATTTGAATGCATGTTTGAATGATGACTGTAAATTATTGATTGTTAAAATAGACATTATACGCCGTTAGTAAGCGGATGTTATTTAATAAAAACATATACCGCGAATATTTCATAAACAGTGAAATTGGTATTATATATAATATCAATATATATATATTGGCATATGTATATATTGCAGTTGTTGATTTCCCGCATTTTTTGTTTAGCGGATGAGACCCTATTACGCCGTTAGTAAGCGGATAATATTTATTAAGAACATATACCGCGATAATTTCGTACTGGAGCGAAATTGGTATTGTGCTAATGTTTTTGGATGCAGGAAACAGGTTGGAGGGATCCAACTGGATTCCTCAACAGTATTTATTTTATTTCAGATATTTTGATGTTTGATGGATTATCATATCGATATATGATATCGTTGTTAGTCGTGATTGACTATTTGGTGTGTAGCATCATTGGACCCAGATTTTGGGATTTTAAAATGATTTTAAAAGTGATTTTGAAAATATACTTTATTTTTGGAATTGATCCATTATAAATAAATAAACGTTATAATTTTTAAAGTTATAAAAATTATGGTTTTTGTGAAATATAGTTAAAAAGCTGATTTTTAGAAATACGATTAAAAGTCGATTTTTGAGAAATATGAACCAATGATTTTATAAAATAGTTTAAACTGGATTCTTGAGTTTATTATTAGAAGTTTGAATATAAGATTTATAAAATTTGATTATTTTATAAATCAAGAGAACGGTGAAATTTTAAAGGAATTTAATGACGTTTAAAAGAATAATATAAATTAATTTATATTAAGAGATTTATAAATGGATATTTATAAATTGAAATATGGACGTTATAAAACGAGTTTTTATAAGTGTTTGAATGTAGTGAAAATGAATTTCCTAAATGAATGAAATTTATGAAATTTTAAACTGTAAAGTTATAAATGGGATTTTATAAACAGTAGGTTTATAAAATTTGTAAAGTTATTAAAGTAATAAGATTTGGATAAATAATTGAATCTTATAAGTTATAAGATTTATAATTATGAAGTTCAATGGAATGGTTTTGCAAACGAATAGATTATAAGTGTTTAACTTATAATATGAACCTGTAGTTTATAACCGAGTTATAAATCGAATAAGTTAATAAAGGAGATGTATAAAAAAGGAAGTTTTTATAGAATAAATAGAAATAGAATTTATAAACGTTGTTTTATAAATTTGTAAAAAGACTTATTTTAATAAGAAAAAAAATTGTTATAACTTATAAATGGAGATTTTATTCACGTTTTAGACTTTGAATAATCCTTTGAAATAAAATGAATAGAAATGATGAAATTTGTTAAGGTAGTATATTCACGTTTTTGAATAGTGAATAATACGTTAAAGAAATTGTTTTAGATATGATGTTTTAAATAGAATTAAAACGATCTAACGATGGTTTAAAATGTGTTGAGATTCGAAACCATAGATTTCAACATTTATTGTTGAAATAGACGTTTTCGAGAAATAAAAGGAAATGGTGGACTATAACACTGTTGTTATAGTAAATAATTTCCGAATGGAAATGTTTTGGTTTAGTATTGAGATTTATATATCTATTTAATTTCGAATCCCTATACTAGTGATTTTGGGCTGTCGTAACGATGTTTTACGCAACATTCGTTTTGGCCCAAATAAAAATGTTTAAGGGAATGATTACCTTAAAGAATGAATTATATACTTAATTCGATTTAAGTATATTGAATATTTTCCAGTGTTGAAAATAAAAGGAATTTGTGAATTACTTATGAATAAATAAGTATGGAAATGTTTTCCAATATGAAGTGAATAATTAGAATTTATCTTTTTCTGAAGATAAATTGAAATGAATTATTGAAATCGTATATGCATGAATATTTTGGAATATAAATTCACTAAGGAATTTATATGTGAAAGTGAAACTTGTTAAAAATAAATATTGATTTATTTTTGAAATGTTGAAATTATATATCTTGTAAAGATATTTTGGAAAATAAATAATTTGGAAAATTATTTGGAATCTGGTGATGTGTGCATATCAATTGATAGTTCAATAACCGACTATCAATATTTCCCTTTGAATGGGTATTTGATGTGAATTGATTGAATTTGAATGCACACTTATTTTTGAATAAGCGCTCACTATTCGGGTTAACCGGGAAAGGACCATGGGGTCGTATAACCCACTCCGAATATGTGTTACGTCGTTGTGAATCGCATTTGAAGATCGGTGTTGAAGACCGGTATTTGCGAGAGTGATAGGATGAACTATCGATTGACTCTGCACCGAGTAGCTACGGTATTGAGTTCTCCATATGTGATGGTGAATCCGATCAGGATTGTGGATATCCGGATTGCAAGGACTTCTTTGTAAGTGCCTTCGGTTTTGTTCGAGCCCGGAACAGACTTGTATGGATTGTATGCCTGACATTACAAGTTGAGATATAAAGCCGATTTCTTTCAAATATATTTCTGTTGGTGGCGGAGAATTTATTCTTTGCTTAACACCCTTCTTTGAGACGTACGAGCTCAAAGGTTATATAGTTGAAGTTATCAGCGATATATCCCATTTTGGTAATGTGACATGCTGAGTGTTGCTGAAATGATCATTGTGTTGATTATTGTGATAGGATCATTTATTTGATCGTCTATCTTAGTGATCATTGTGTTGATCATTTGTTGACCCAAAGCACGGCTTTTTGTATAAAGTATGTTTTTGTGGACGTGAATTCATCGAGCCTCACATCCCGGTAATGGTCAAAACAGGAATGATGCGGCAAGGTTATGAGGGGTAGCTCCCTTTAGGGTATGTGCATTTCCTTCTGGAAAGGGTGGTATCATGGTATGGAGCCCAGATACTTACTCATGTTGATACACTATATCTATTTCTGTGTGGTGTTGTTGGTGACGAGCGCTCGGTTAAAGGTCCGATGGGACCGGGGGATGCCATATTCGTGTAGTAGTTACCTAGTGATAAAGGTAACCCGGCCTTGTGTTGGCAGAGAGCTGGTTAAGTTCTCGGGGACGTCCAGCCAGAGGCGTTTCCATGTGGCAATGGAAAGTTCCTTGGCCTGACCATTTGTTGGAAATCCAATTCCCAAATACGAAACTTGTACGGTTTTAGTTGTAGAACCTGCCATCTAATATGGTAGCTATTAGTAGGCATAATATAATGGTACCTATGCTGGCTAAGATTTATATCTTTACTTTCGAAAGGATTTGTTCTACACTATGCACTAGTAATAATATCAAATGTTATTTTAAATGCGTATCAAGCATGTTTGACTATCATAAGGAGAAATCTTCTCCAAGTCTGCGTTTGCATTGTGTGTGTGGTGGGAGGTCTTATGGTAGTCTCATTTTTAAAAGCATTGCGAATTGATTTAAAAATATTCCTCTATTTTGATTTTAAAGTAAATAAACTGTTTTGAGTTCTCACACCAGTCACATGACTGACTTGGAGTTTATTGTTTTCCTTCCTAAACTCTGGGTGCCCACCAATTTTCACACGGGCAGTCAAGAGTAAGGTTTATCAGGATATTCTGGATATTCTGGAGTTGCTGGAGGCAAGCTGGATGGCATGGCGTATTACTAATTATATAGTATTTCTTTTTCCGCTGTTTGTATGATGTTGTACACTCTGATGATATGATGTAATGAAATGTGATGTAATGTAATAACTGATATAGTTCTTTGTTTTAAAGATTATTCATTTATTATTATATGTTGTTCCGCTGCGAATTGTGAGATTCTGTTGTTGTTCAGTTGTTTTCTTCTGTCCCGTTCTATTTTTAAAATTCTTCTATCTTCTGTTTTTCTAATTCTCTGTTTTCTAAAAAAAAAAATTGTCTATCTTCTTTTCCCTCTATTTTTCTATCTCCTATCTCTTCTTTCTTTTTCTTTTCCTAAATTCTTTTTAAAAACCCATAACTATTCGGTTTTCGGCAACGAAAATCCGCAATCGTTACATTTGGTATCAGAGCTCTGATGGTTAAGCAAGAACCATGGTTCTGTTGGGTATTACTCGTTAGAGATAGAGTCAGCAGTACTCTAGAATGAGTTTGAGTGTAATAATAGCTATGAGAGCGTATTTGTTAGTGATATAAAATTGTTTTATATTGTGATGATTGGTTTGTTGAGTGGTATATAGATTCTGGTTAATACGAGTAATTAACGTTGTTGATAGGAATCTATAAACACTTGAATAGAACAATTCGGCACAGTATTGTTTTAATTGGGTAAATGAAATAATTTTGCCTTGATTATATTTTATATATAAAGAAATAATTTTTCAAAATTATTAAAGTGTATATAAGTTGATTGTTAGGTTGTTTGAATAATCTGAATAAAAGAATAAGTGTATAAGTAAAAGAATTATAAGAATTGAATTATAATTAAAGTGATTTACAATTGTGAAATAAACTTACATATATAAGAAGTAAAATTATGTGAATATGAGTTGTAAATAAAAGTGAATTTAAAGTTAAATGGAATATAACTTAAGAGATATTGAATTAAGTTGATTGTGGTATCGAAGTAAATAAATCAAGTAGATTAAAAGAAATATGAACTTAAGTTATGTAAATGAAATTCAACTTTGTAATTGAATTGAATGGATGAATTGAATGTTAATCGATTAAATGTGAATTAAATTGATATGGAATAATGAATATAAGTGTTAATTCATTAAATTCTAATGTTATTGGAAGTTGAATACTTGAATGAAAGTCAATTTAATAAAACCAAAATGAATGTAAGTGAAGCGAAGAAATTTGGTTGTAATCAATACACTTTGGTTGTTATATGATTGTTAATTGATTATATGTAATTCATTAAATATTAATGAAATTTAAAGCTATGTAATTGAATTCAAATGGGAAGTAAATAAATTTGAATGTGAATGGGATTTAATTAGTGAATGTTAACAAATTGAAACTAATTAGAATTGAGAATGAATGTTAGTAAATCCAATGTAAACAAATCAAATGTGATTTAAAGTGAAAACCAATTCATTGTATATGAATGAAAATATGAATGAATATATTGGTTATGAATTTGTTGAATGGTAATTGGATGTTAGTTGGTAGATGGTTGAATATATATTGCTTTAGTTGCATTTGCTATATTATGTAGTTGTTATGTTGCTATATGTTGTATATTGAGATTATTGTATATGTGCATGTTCTCATGTTGTTTGTTGAGTTTAGTAGGTGCGGATCGCGTTTGCTTCGCATTTGGAGTTCGCTTTAGCGCTATATTAGCCGTATATGCTTGCTAATAAAATATAAGGTACATATCTCGGATTAAATATCGCACTTTTATACTTTTTTCCCTTCGGGATGCCTCATTACTTGATGAGATGTATATTTGTGATATATATACTGTCATTTTTTTTCGGATCGAGCCGCGCAAAGGAGACTATGGCGAATTTTTCCGGAAATTTAAGGCGTTAGAAAAATTTTGAGAAAATTTGGAAATTTTTTGAAAACTTTAACTTTGTTTTAGAGTTGAAAGTTAAATGATAATAGTTGTTTTTGAAAAGATAACTAAGTATGATTTGAAAACTTAGTAAAGATTTGTAAGAAGTTTAAATATGAATTTTGGAAAGTTAATAGATTTTGTAACCTTTCTTACTTGTAATTTCGAGGACGAAATTCTTTTAAGGGGGAAAGATTGTAACGACCCAGAATTTTATTAAATTAAAATTTAAATATTTAATTAATTTTAAATATTTATAAGTGAATTTTTAAGTCAAATAAATTTTTTTTTGATTTATTGGATTTAATTGGATAATTAAATCGATAATTTAATATGTTAAATTATGGAAATAATTGAAAATAGAGTTAAATATGAAAGAAAATGATTTGTAAAATTTTATTTAATCATACTGGAGTTATAGAAATATTTTAGAACTTTTAAAATCGAATTAAAAGTAAATTTGTGAAAATTGAATATTTTAATATTTAATAATCGACTGTAAAATAGCCAATTTTTGAACAGTCTCAGAATTGAACGAAACCAGTTCCATTGGATCCGTAATAGTTAGTTATTATCGGATTTCAATTTTCGTGTCAATCGGAGCTATCGTTTGATCGTGGCAGCTCGAAACGCATCGAATCGTTTTTAATTTAAATTTGGCGAGTCAAAATAGCCATTTTTCAAAAAGTCTCGGATTTCGACGAAACCAGTTTCATCGGATCCGTAATGTGATATTATTGTAAGGTTTCAAATTTCAAGTCATTTGGATTTACCGTTTGTCCGGTGCAAATTAAAACGCCTAGAAAATCGCTTAAATCGGTTTAATTCAAATTGAGCGTTTTCAGCCATAACTCGCACATACTTCCGAATTAGCTTCCGAAACCTGTTCCATTGTGTCCGGAACGCGGGATAAACCCTAGGTACGCTGGTTACGGCGTCTAAATCGGAGTTCGGAATTTCCGGGATGAATAGTGTCGCTCGTTCCTTATAAATAGACATGAGCCTTCATAAATTTGATAAAAATTATCACAAAACCCTAATCTAATAACTCCAGCCGCCACCCCCCCCCCTGAATGGCCAGAAATGCTCCAACTTTATCCCTCTAGATCTTCCAATCCGTCGACATTCACGCGAAGTGCTCAACTACAAAGATGAAGAGCACAACACGAGCTAGAGATTCAACGGTGGAGATCGTGTTTGGAGTCGCGTAGAAGGAGAAAAAGGGGCCGAAACCTGCAGATTTTCGCACGCTTTTCAAGGCCAATCCTAGGGCCGAGCTTCAGGGGGTTGGTGGTGGAGGTAGCTCTCGCGAAGGGCTTCGAATTGCAAGTGGTTTGATCGAATTTCGTTGAGTAATCGCGATGCAAATGCTAACCCTAGTTGAATGGTTATGGGTTTACTTGTTCGGCCAAAACCTGTAGATAGAACGTGATTTGGGAAGAAGAGATGGGCGGTCCAGATGAGGGGGAGCATGGATCTGAGGGTTGAGATGAGTTGTGGTTTAAATTAGTTAAGTTTATGTTGTATTTACATAGTTTAAATCGTGCAAAACTTGTAAAATTCATATCTTTTTCATACGAGGTCGAAAAAATGCAAACTCAGTTGCGTTGGAATCGTATGGACGAGCACTACGCGATGGAGTTGGTTTGGAGTCGTTTGGAGTTAGTGAGAATTTCGGGTAAAATTAAACGCGCGTTTAATTTTATTCGAAATAAAAGCTTAAACGGAAATTAAAACCAAGGTGAGAACTTCTCACTCAATCGAATAGATTTCGATTTTATTTTAAATAGTTAGATTTAAAATATTTGAATGCATGTTTGAATGATGACTGTAAATTATTGATTGTTAAAATAGACATTATACGCCGTTAGTAAGCGGATGTTATTTAATAAAAACATATACCGCGAATATTTCATAAACAGTGAAATTGGTATTATATATAATATCAATATATATATATTGGCATATGTATATATTGCAGTTGTTGATTTCCCGCATTTTTTGTTTAGCGGATGAGACCCTATTACGCCGTTAGTAAGCGGATAATATTTATTAAGAACATATACCGCGATAATTTCGTACTGGAGCGGAATTGGTATTGTGCTAATGTTTTTGGATGCAGGAAACAGGTTGGAGGGATCCAACTGGATTCCTCAACAGTATTTATTTTATTTCAGATATTTTGATGTTTGATGGATTATCATATCGATATATGATATCGTTGTTAGTCGTGATTGACTATTTGGTGTGTAGCATCATTGGACCCAGATTTTGGGATTTTAAAATGATTTTAAAAGTGATTTTGAAAATATACTTTATTTTTGGAATTGATCCATTATAAATAAATAAACGTTATAATTTTTAAAGTTATAAAAATTATGGTTTTTGTGAAATATAGTTAAAAAGCTGATTTTTAGAAATACGATTAAAAGTCGATTTTTGAGAAATATGAACCAATGATTTTATAAAATAGTTTAAACTGGATTCTTGAGTTTATTATTAGAAGTTTGAATATAAGATTTATAAAATTTGATTATTTTATAAATCAAGAGAACGGTGAAATTTTAAAGGAATTTAATGACGTTTAAAAGAATAATATAAATTAATTTATATTAAGAGATTTATAAATGGATATTTATAAATTGAAATATGGACGTTATAAAACGAGTTTTTATAAGTGTTTGAATGTAGTGAAAATGAATTTCCTAAATGAATGAAATTTATGAAATTTTAAACTGTAAAGTTATAAATGGGATTTTATAAACAGTAGGTTTATAAAATTTGTAAAGTTATTAAAGTAATAAGATTTGGATAAATAATTGAATCTTATAAGTTATAAGATTTATAATTATGAAGTTCAATGGAATGGTTTTGCAAACGAATAGATTATAAGTGTTTAACTTATAATATGAACCTGTAGTTTATAACCGAGTTATAAATCGAATAAGTTAATAAAGGAGATGTATAAAAAAGGAAGTTTTTATAGAATAAATAGAAATAGAATTTATAAACGTTGTTTTATAAATTTGTAAAAAGACTTATTTTAATAAGAAAAAAAATTGTTATAACTTATAAATGGAGATTTTATTCACGTTTTAGACTTTGAATAATCCTTTGAAATAAAATGAATAGAAATGATGAAATTTGTTAAGGTAGTATATTCACGTTTTTGAATAGTGAATAATACGTTAAAGAAATTGTTTTAGATATGATGTTTTAAATAGAATTAAAACGATCTAACGATGGTTTAAAATGTGTTGAGATTCGAAACCATAGATTTCAACATTTATTGTTGAAATAGACGTTTTCGAGAAATAAAAGGAAATGGTGGACTATAACACTGTTGTTATAGTAAATAATTTCCGAATGGAAATGTTTTGGTTTAGTATTGAGATTTATATATCTATTTAATTTCGAATCCCTATACTAGTGATTTTGGGCTGTCGTAACGATGTTTTACGCAACATTCGTTTTGGCCCAAATAAAAATGTTTAAGGGAATGATTACCTTAAAGAATGAATTATATACTTAATTCGATTTAAGTATATTGAATATTTTCCAGTGTTGAAAATAAAAGGAATTTGTGAATTACTTATGAATAAATAAGTATGGAAATGTTTTCCAATATGAAGTGAATAATTAGAATTTATCTTTTTCTGAAGATAAATTGAAATGAATTATTGAAATCGTATATGCATGAATATTTTGGAATATAAATTCACTAAGGAATTTATATGTGAAAGTGAAACTTGTTAAAAATAAATATTGATTTATTTTTGAAATGTTGAAATTATATATCTTGTAAAGATATTTTGGAAAATAAATAATTTGGAAAATTATTTGGAATCTGGTGATGTGTGCATATCAATTGATAGTTCAATAACCGACTATCAATATTTCCCTTTGAATGGGTATTTGATGTGAATTGATTGAATTTGAATGCACACTTATTTTTGAATAAGCGCTCACTATTCGGGTTAACCGGGAAAGGACCATGGGGTCGTATAACCCACTCCGAATATGTGTTACGTCGTTGTGAATCGCATTTGAAGATCGGTGTTGAAGACCGGTATTTGCGAGAGTGATAGGATGAACTATCGATTGACTCTGCACCGAGTAGCTACGGTATTGAGTTCTCCATATGTGATGGTGAATCCGATCAGGATTGTGGATATCCGGATTGCAAGGACTTCTTTGTAAGTGCCTTCGGTTTTGTTCGAGCCCGGAACAGACTTGTATGGATTGTATGCCTGACATTACAAGTTGAGATATAAAGCCGATTTCTTTCAAATATATTTCTGTTGGTGGCGGAGAATTTATTCTTTGCTTAACACCCTTCTTTGAGACGTACGAGCTCAAAGGTTATATAGTTGAAGTTATCAGCGATATATCCCATTTTGGTAATGTGACATGCTGAGTGTTGCTGAAATGATCATTGTGTTGATTATTGTGATAGGATCATTTATTTGATCGTCTATCTTAGTGATCATTGTGTTGATCATTTGTTGACCCAAAGCACGGCTTTTTGTATAAAGTATGTTTTTGTGGACGTGAATTCATCGAGCCTCACATCCCGGTAATGGTCAAAACAGGAATGATGCGGCAAGGTTATGAGGGGTAGCTCCCTTTAGGGTATGTGCATTTCCTTCTGGAAAGGGTGGTATCATGGTATGGAGCCCAGATACTTACTCATGTTGATACACTATATCTATTTCTGTGTGGTGTTGTTGGTGACGAGCGCTCGGTTAAAGGTCCGATGGGACCGGGGGATGCCATATTCGTGTAGTAGTTACCTAGTGATAAAGGTAACCCGGCCTTGTGTTGGCAGAGAGCTGGTTAAGTTCTCGGGGACGTCCAGCCAGAGGCGTTTCCATGTGGCAATGGAAAGTTCCTTGGCCTGACCATTTGTTGGAAATCCAATTCCCAAATACGAAACTTGTACGGTTTTAGTTGTAGAACCTGCCATCTAATATGGTAGCTATTAGTAGGCATAATATAATGGTACCTATGCTGGCTAAGATTTATATCTTTACTTTCGAAAGGATTTGTTCTACACTATGCACTAGTAATAATATCAAATGTTATTTTAAATGCGTATCAAGCATGTTTGACTATCATAAGGAGAAATCTTCTCCAAGTCTGCGTTTGCATTGTGTGTGTGGTGGGAGGTCTTATGGTAGTCTCATTTTTAAAAGCATTGCGAATTGATTTAAAAATATTCCTCTATTTTGATTTTAAAGTAAATAAACTGTTTTGAGTTCTCACACCAGTCACATGACTGACTTGGAGTTTATTGTTTTCCTTCCTAAACTCTGGGTGCCCACCAATTTTCACACGGGCAGTCAAGAGTAAGGTTTATCAGGATATTCTGGATATTCTGGAGTTGCTGGAGGCAAGCTGGATGGCATGGCGTATTACTAATTATATAGTATTTCTTTTTCCGCTGTTTGTATGATGTTGTACACTCTGATGATATGATGTAATGAAATGTGATGTAATGTAATAACTGATATAGTTCTTTGTTTTAAAGATTATTCATTTATTATTATATGTTGTTCCGCTGCGAATTGTGAGATTCTGTTGTTGTTCAGTTGTTTTCTTCTGTCCCGTTCTATTTTTAAAATTCTTCTATCTTCTGTTTTTCTAATTCTCTGTTTTCTAAAAAAAAAAATTGTCTATCTTCTTTTCCCTCTATTTTTCTTTTTCTTTTCTTCTTCTCTCGTTTTCTTTTTCTAAATTCTTTTTCTTAAACCCCTAAGGGTTCGTATTTTCGTTCATCTTGAATTAAACAAAGGAGATTAGTGTCTATTCAAGGAGTACGGACTTACGGGTCTTTACAACCTAAAATCTGGATTTAAAGGCTTAAGTCAAGAACACAACAATCATGATATTTAATAGTAATACATACTTAAATAAATTCATAGAAATTTCCCAGTAGACTCTTATATATACAAACAAGTTACTTCAATTTTATCATGCATCTATGGTTTAAGATTTAGGAAGATGATTATGTAATTCATAAGCAAAGATTTTCAGAAACAAATCAGGCAACCTACATTTACTTAATTTATTTAAATAAAAAGTTACTCACCTTAAATCTGAAGAGCGGAGCAGTTTATAGATCTTGAAAAGCTTTGAATCCAGGTTGAAAAGAAAATGCTTCAAACTACTGATCTGATGATGATTGGATTTTGGTTTGAACTTTCTTTGAAAATAGAATTGAGTTGCTGAAGCATGATACTTGAAAACTGAGATGAAAATGCTTTACATGCATCGGGCTTTAAGAAATACGGGTTATTCTTTTATGATTCCAGATTGAAGAATGCTTGCATTTGAAGCTCCACCAAAATTAGATGCATGCAGGTCATTTTATTCACAAAGCTGATGATTTCCAGAGATGCAAATGCAGTGGGTTTTCAGGTTGTAAAAATGCAGACTTGATTTTGATTTGCAAGAATTCATTTTTGCAGGTTGAGCTTCTTTGAGGAATTCAGATTTTTAAATGCAATGTTTTCTTTGATTTTGAAAAGATATGTGGGGAGAAATGAAAATGGTTATAATGTTGAAATTTATTTTAATTCAAAATAAAAATAAATTAAAATAAAAAAATGACACTTGTCATGTTTTCTTTATTTTTAAATAGACACATGTAGCTTAGATTGTTTAATAGTTAACACATGTCTTTATTTAATTAAGTTATATTTTTAAATGTTTAAAAAGAGTTTTCATTAATTTATTTTATGTTTATGTAAATATATATGATTTTCTTATTTTAAGAAAATGTAAATAAAACAAATTGTAAATTTAAAACTTATACAAATATTTTAAAGAATCAATTAATTTGAATTTCAAAATAAAATTCCAAATCAAATTAAATTTTTGAAATCAAAATTAAAATCAATTTATTAAATTTAAAATGAAGATTCTAGTTTCTTATTTTAATTCCTCTTTATATTTATGGGAAAATAATACATTTATTATTATAGCTTGAAAATAACAATTTAACAAATTTTATATGATTTATAAAAAATTTATAAACCACTTTTATTATCAAATGAATTTAAATCGTATGCTATCTTATATTTTAGACTTATATAAAATATTGTCAAATAATATTTATCAAATAATATGTAAAAAGAAATAAAATAAACTTTTATTTAAATTTAAAACAAAAATTAAGCTAAGGTATAATTTTAAAAAATTACATTTATTTTAAATATTATCAAACCATATAGTTACTAGTTTAAATTAATTTTTAAAAGCCTAATATTAATTTAAAACATAATTTCCTTATCACTAGATATATTATTAGAATTTAAAAACAAAACTTTATTTATTTATTAAATTCCAAAACAAAGATAAACTATAATATATATATACAAATATATATACATTATAATTTAAAACATTTATTTTAACTTTTAAAAGATAAGAATAACAAATTAAATTTTTATTTAATCCGATTATTAAACCCAAACATATTTTATTAATCAATATTGTCAATATCAAATTTAATTTTATATAAAGATTATTAAATTGATATTGTCAAAAATTCCGGGATATCACATTCCTTCCCCCTTAAAAGAATTTCGTCCCCGAAATTAAAAAAAAAGGTAATTTAATAACCTATTTAAGATTTTCAATTTTAAAGCACGAACATATATCAAACATATGCTAACAACTATAGCAATCAATTCATCCAATCAAATAACATCAAATATCCAGATAAAATTCTGGATAGTGTTTCCTCGAGTTTCCCAAGTAAACACCGGGATACTCGCTCTATAAAAACCAAACAATCAACAATACTAAGCTACAAAACTCCCATTCTTCCAGATCTACAACTAAACAAGATATCAGACTACAGACAAGTCTTACTCAACCGCCAAATCTCCAAGAACAGCTGATTCCAAAACCAGAAATAGATCATACACGTACTCCCTCAGAGATACGTGAAACACATCGAATTCCAATTGTCCAAATTAGCAATTCAATTCAGAAAATCAAACACTTATCCAAAACAGAACACAGAAGAAATCCAAAACATCTCAGAGCTAGCTTACCCAATCTTACCAAAACTTATAGCTCCTAAAACTGAGAAAATTTATCCAAAATCAGATCTCCGACTTCAGATTCACAAAACTCTTCAGACGATCTCGGGCTGCCTACATCCTACCTGATCGGCTCAATCCTTACTGATGTCTCAAGAAATAAACTGGACCAAACTCAATCCACCAGAATGATCCTCCCCGATCAACTAAGATCAAGATCAAACTCCATTCACAACCATCAGAATAAAACAAACTTCTCCAATTTGGAAAAGAAAAGCAGATGCACTCCTAAACTACTTCCGCTGCACAACTCTGATCTGGAGTAAAAAAGGATGCTGATGAAGAACACAAGCATAACTGGATAACATAACCAAGAAGATCTCCAATAACCAATAGAAAACTCAGAAGTTCCTCAAATCCTGAGTTGCTTCAGCAGACTCCATCTCAAGGAACCAACCTTCAACTGGTTGAACCACCGGTACCACATTAAGAAGACTGAATCTCTAGATGCGGACAACCTCTGACTTCTCTAAGAATATCCATAAAAATCTCTAACAATCCAAGAGAATACTCGTTTATCGCAATTCATTTTTTGCGATCAATCTAAATTAAAATCCAAAGAAAACCATTCTCTCTTTACCAAATCAGAACAGGTTATGTTGGTCTGGCCAATCCATCGAAGAAATTTATTTTATTCCACTGCTTCTGGTTTCCATCTCCAAAAAACTGCTATGCCAGAAAACTCAGCCGACACGCTGAACACTCCAAGCTGCATTGCTCACATCAATGCCAAAGAATTACCAATCCAAAGTTCTTCGAGAAACTCGGGCTTCAAACCAAACAGAAACACCCTGCTGATCTCAGCTACAACTTCGAAGCAGACCTACTTCCTTAAACTTGTTCCAAAGAAATAATCTTCGGAAATATCCATAGTCATTGCATCTAATCATGCAGCTACTACTTCCTGAGTTATCAAGATACCATCACTCGTTTCTGCTCAGCCAACAAATCCAAACTCTACTCATCCAACTTCAAAGATGAACTCCGAACCTTAACAGGTTATCTTCAGAGATCAATGAAGTACTTACACCAAGCAAAACTCACTCGAGACGGTATTCGGTCTACAGTCTCGACAGATACACTTCCAACCTCAATCATTCAAACTCCAACCAAACGGTAGTTGTGTTATACGCACCACCACTCCAATCTACCTTTATAACCATATTGGAAAACCCGAACAGGTAACCCAATAGATAGGTAGAATAAACATATATAGAGTAATATACAAAATTACAAATATGCTCTCTCAAAATAGACACCACTCCAGAGCCTAGGTATTTACTCAACCTAATGCTCTGATATCAACTACGACGACCCGACTTTCTACTCCCAGAAAATCGCACCGTCTATTAAGAAAGAAAGGGATAGAAGAAGAAGAGAAAGAAGAGAAAGAAGAAACAACACTAGAATCTCAACAGTAGATCGAATAAATTATATTAATAACATACGTATTTACATAATATACAATATCAATCAGAGATACACAACATACACATCACATATACTAGACATTTATAAACACCTGTCTAGTATTTACATCTTAATACAAACACAACACAGAGAACACACAGCGGAAAACTATATCTCTAACGTAGAAGCCTCCTGCTCCATTGCTCCTCCAATATTCGATAAAGCTAACTTGAATCCCTTGGCTACTCGTAAAAACTTGAGTACCCAAGAGTTTAAGAAAACAAAGATAAACGCCGGGTCAGACATGGGTCTGGTATGAGTAACAGGTTAAAGTTGCTAAATTTTTAAAGACCTTTTGAAAGAAAAGGTTTCACGTAAGACTTCGCACACATAAACATGGAAAAGTTTTTACCTTATGATAACCAAAACATTTGATAAGAAATTCAGTGATATTATAATAGGTCTAGGGTTTTCAAATAAATATGAAATAGCCGAAATTGTTACATTATTAAATTCCAGCTACTACCCACAAAAGTGGGTAATACAATCAAATCCGATGGCACTTATTGGATTTTGGATTCCATACAATGGCAGGGCTACTGGGGTACCGCTCGTCACAGTACGTGGCCTAGATCACCGTACCGAGGAGTACGCCCGCTCCGCTGCAACACAAGGCCGGAACGATTCCTTCCCGAACATTTCCAAACAAGACAACCCCGTAGTTGTTTGCAACCAACTGCCCACACAACTTAATATAAAAGGACTTCTAGACAGGGGTAAATCTCGCTCTCCAGTGGGAGCTACCCACGAAGCCTTGCCGCACCTCCCCCTGTTTTAGCCATTCACAGTTTATGAGGCTTGAGGCTACGATTACCTTTAGAGAACACGTCTCTTAAAATGTTCATCGTCCACCTGACGATGTTCTGAAAGCATTCAATCCTTACAAGTTCGTTCCGGGTTCGAACGAAACCGAAGGCATTATCTCGTTACACTCATTTTGGAATCACCCTCAAAGTTAACGACGATAACCCTTGCACTCTGAATCTTCATCTTCATTTGAGATTCATGGCCTATCGTTAATTTGGATCGATGTGGTTTTCGGATATCCAAATATGGAAACCCGATTCTGGTCTCATCGAAATCCAAAACGTGTCTTTTAGGTCCAAGTTGTTTTAAAGTTTAAAAACAATTCAATCCAATATTATCCATATACACACAGATAGAAAATTCACAGCATCATAATAGATAATCAATATTATCATCACAACAGATAATCCATATTATCATTCCAAACAGATAATTCATATCATCAACTCAATGTAACCATAGCATCCAAATCACACAACATCATATATCTCATATCTGAGATTTCAACCATTCAGGGTAATAAATATCAATCATCATTCATAAGCAATGACTTATTAATCCATTCTATAATTAATTTAAAATGAATTAAATTAATTACTTCTTCCTTAATTAATTTAAATTAATTAAATTAATTACTCATCCATATAAATATTGCTTATACATTAATTAATTAATTATAAATCAATTAGTTAATTATTCTTAACAAATTACCTTAATTAACCATCTTGATTAATTATTCTTTAATTACGTTCAACTAATTAACTTCCAATTAATTTCACAACAATTATTCCAAACCAAATTCAGTAATTAACCTATAATTACTTCATCAATTAATTAATTATAATTAATTACATTAATCCTTAATTAATTACATTAATTAATTCCTTCATGGATTAATTGTTCTTAATTAATCCATCCTTAATTACATCATTAATTATTTAAATTAATGATCCCAAATTTTTATATTTTTAAAATTACCCTATTAAATTAATTATCAATTATTGATTAATCATTCTGGATTAATCATATTAAGTAATTAACTTAATCAATTTCATTTTTAATTATCTTTATATAACTTAATTATCAAACCCAAAATTAATTACGCTAAGTAATTTATTATTAATTACTCACTTTAAGTAATTATTCAACATACAAATTACATATTAATTACACAAAGTAATTAATTCCAAAACTCCTCCGTTATCCAAGTATCTTTCAACTAATTTACATCAAGTAATTTATCTTCTTAATTACTTCACTAAGTAATTATTCATTTTTAATTACATTGGTAATTATTCTCAAATCAACCAGTGATGAATTTAAATTAATTAAACTAAATTAAGTAACTTAATTAATCAAAATAAAATTAATTAATTACAATTAGTAATTAATTTCCTTAATTACTTTCATTAAGTAATTATACTTAAATAATTCAAATGATTATCTTAAATTAATTAATCCAATTAATCATTAAAATGAATTACATTAATTAATTATAAAATAATATTAAATTAATGACCCTCATTAATCAAGAACAAAACTTTAACTATTTTTCTAAAGTAATTAATTGAAATGAATCAATATTAATTCTTAATTTATTTATAAAACTCATTAGTTTTTCTCTAATTATTAAATTAATCAAGTGATAATTAAAAACTTAATTAATTATTAATTACTTGATTAATAAATTCACTTCATTAACTAAATCAAATCTTATTTAAATTAATTGATTTCTAAATTACACTTTAATCAAGTTTAATTAACTTACTTAATCCTTTTAATTAATTAAATAAAACCCTTAATTTTTTTAATTAATTAACCTGATTATTAATTAATTATAAACTTAATTACCTTGATCAAATAATAGATTATTAAGTTCAAATCAACTTAATGAAAATCATTAATCTCATTATTGATTTAAATATCATTATCAAAGTAATTTAAAAACAAATTGCTTTTAAATTTCTCTAAATTCCATTTTAAATTAAAATTTATAATGAAATCAAACTTAAAAAAGGTTTAATTATTTAAAATCTTTTTTAAAGGATTGCTCATCTCCTAAGTAAAATTTTAAAAATAGTTTTTAATCCATAATCAATTTAAATAAATTTAAATTATACTTTAAATATTCAAGTGATTTTGAAACATTTATATTCAAAACCTATTTTTATTTCCATTAGAATTTAAATCATGTTTTGAATTCGGATTTAAAATTTTAAAATTTTAAAATCCTATTTAAAATCACATTTCAGATTTATAAAACATATATTACAAAATACTATAATATTCAAACTTGATTATAACATCAGAATTTATTAACTTATTTCCTCTTTTTTTAAAACTTTCAGATTCAAATTCTAATTTGAATTCAGGATTTCAAATTCAGATTTTAAATTAAATTTTAAATCTTGTTTTAAATCTCTTTTTTTCTTTCTCAGATTTACATATCATTTTATAAACACTGTACAAGTTTTAGTTTTAAAATAATTTATTTCTGCAAATTTTTCTATTTGAAATCTGGAATTCAAATCTATTTGAATTCATAATTTAAACTTGCTTAAACCTAATTCAAACTTGCTTTGATTCTTGCTTCAAATCTTGCTCTGCTATCCTTATTTTAATTTAGTTCAATTTTTTTTTAAAACCTGAAACAGTCAGGTTACAGAAAACAAAACCTGCAACTATATAAATTACCCAAGCTCTATACCCTTTTACTTCGAGTCCTTTGCCTTGCCTCTTCGAGTCGCATACTCGAATGACTCGAGCCTTCCCCTATAATTTTCCAAAAAACCAAAACCCCTTCCAAAATGACCTCTGTGCACGTGCACATAGCCACGGCCAGTTTTCGATCATCCACGATGATCATCTTCATCCACCAACACCCTCTTGAATCCAACATGATTACCAAAACATCAGAAAATCCTCAATTACCCAAAATCAAGTCCAGCCCTTTTTATAAAACCTGGAAACACTGTGCACCCAAAACCTCAAAACCTGTCAACGATAAGTTCTCCTCCCTCCGAACATCGTTTGAGTCGAAACTTCGGCCATAACCTTGTCATAGTACCAGCTACACTTCCCCAAAACAGCTTCACACTCGAACAATCCTAGTGGCGATGATGATCGAATTTCTTACTTGTTAAAAACTTAGGGTTATAGAACAAAAACCCACTCCTTAGCTAATTCAAAAATCAATTCACCAATTAGTTAATTTTTGTGAATTGCCTGATCCCTCTTCTTCCTTCATAAGAAATTTCAAACCCCCTAATGGTCAAAATCAATAGAATTCTTCAAATTCACATTTTCCAGATAAAAGTGAACTTCCCCTATAATCTTAAACTTTAAATTGTGTTTCCTGAGTTAAAAATCATGTTTTCTTGAATGGCTTCAGATCACAATCTAAATTCAATAAATTAAGGAATTTATGTTTTAAAAAATTTCATGTTTACTGAACATTTTTGGTTTCCAGAAAAGGTTTGAATTTAATTTACCTCATTTAAATTTTAATACTTCAGATTTGTGTTTAACAAACAAATTTGTTTGTAACTTATTTTCACAATAATGGTTAAGTCATGAGTCTACCTAAAATCTGGATTTAAAGGCTTAAGTCAAGAACACAACAATAATGATATTTAACAGTTATACATACTTAAATAAATTCATAGAAATTTCCCAGTAGACTCTTATACATACAAACAAGTTACTTCAATTTTATCATGCATCTATGGTTTAAGATTTAGGAAGATGATTATGTAATTCACAAGCAAAGATTTTCAGAAACAAATCAGGCAACCTACATTTACTTAATTTATTTAAACAAAAAGTTACTCACCTTAAATCTGAAGAACAGAGCAGTTTATAAATCTTGAAAAGCTTTGAATCCAGGTAGAAAAGAAAATGCTTCAAACTACTGATTTGATGATGATAGGATTTTGGTTTGAACTTTCTTTGAAAATAGAATTGAGTTGCTGAAGCATGATACTTGAAAACAGAGATGAAAATGCTTTACATGCTTCAGGCTTTAAGAAATACAGGTTTTTCTTTTATGATTCCAGATTGAAGAATGCTTGCATTTGAAACTCCAACCAAAATTAGATGCATGAAGGTCATTTTATTCACAAAGCTGATGATTCCCAGAGATGCAAATTGTTATCCCGCCTTTTTGAGCAAGGCCGTGATATAAAAAGATTGACCGAGAAAACCAAAGATAGCTCGACTCAAAGATTGGTCAACTCAGCATCTCAATAAGGCAAGTTCTGTTGAAAGATTTCTCATCTAAGATCCCCTACGGAGGGGGGGTCCAAGGGGGGTGCCAACCCCCCAAGGTGGGGGTGCGGTGGCAACGCCACCGCTACGGTGTTCGACCTGACCGGTCAGGTCGCAGGGGTCCAGGGTGCAGCGCCCCCGGCGGGGTGTGGGGCACCGCCCCATCCAAAACGGTATGCGTGGAGTATCCAACGAGCTAGAGCAGCCTTCCACGAGTTAGCGAGTTAAAAGTGACCAACGACCTAATTTTCCCTCAAGGCTATCGACCTAAATGTTCGCGACCTATAAATCCAAGCGACCTAACTAGTTCGCGACCTAACTAGTTCACGACCTAAAACTTCTACCGACCTAACGACTTAATACTTAAACGACTTAACCAGTCTCACCTCATCAAAGTTAGGTGGCTCGCGACCTAACTCCTCTCCTTAACCCATAGGTCGCTCACGACCTATCCACTCCACAAAGATAGGTCGCTCACGACCTAAAGCAGACCCCGCCTTTTCTCTTAGATCGCTCCATGCCATAACTCATACCGCCGTTATCCCTTAAGTCGCTACTCCTTCCTCTGCCACTCCATAAGTCGCCCACGACCTATAGTCAATCCCTTTAGGTTGTAGCTTATCAACCCACGACCTATGACCTATCTTAGGTCGCTCACGACCTAGACCCAGCCGACCTAACTCCGAACTCTCCTATAAATACTCCGCCTACTTCAACAACGGGGGGGGGGGGGGGGATTCCAAAGCACCGAGACTCTGCTGATTTCTCGACTCTCCAAACACTTCAAACACCGAAGAATCTTCATCAAGTAATATACTTCTTTCAACATGAATCCAAGGAGCAATCCATCATCAAAATTCTAATTTCCTTTCTCTAATCGTGTTGTAATCAAGAGATCATGTTGTAAAAGTGTTGTAATCAAGAGATCGTGTTGTAAAAGTGTTGTAATCTTGTAAAGTGTGCTCGAAAAACATAATGGAGGATGTAAAGTGGATGTAGGCTTGCTAGAAGCCGAACCACTATAAAAATCTCTGTCTCTTTTACTTTTCTGCTATTTTTTGTTTACCTTGATTCCCGTGCAAGCGGGTGGTGCTTTTACTTCATGACGATATACACCGGGTGTTAGCGTTAAAGCTATTTCTACCGTTAACACAAATGCAGTGAGTTTTTAGGTTGTAAAAATGCAGACTTGATTTTGATTTGCAGGAATTCATTTTTGCAGGTTGATCTTCTTTGAGGAATTCAGATTTTTAAATGTAATGTTTTCTTTGATTTGGAAAAGAGATGAGGGGAGAAATGAAAATGGTTATAATGTTGAAATTTATTTTAATTCAAAATAAAAATAAATTAAAATAAAACATTGACACTTGTCATGTTTTCTTTATTTTTAAATAGACACATGTAGCTTACATTGTTTAATAATTAACACATGTCTTTATTTAATTGAGTTATATTTTAAATGTTCAAACAGAGTTTTCATTAACTTATTTTATGTTTATGTAAATATATATGATTTTCTTATTTTAAGAAAATGTAAATAAAACAAATTAGAAATTTAAAACTTATACAAATATTTTAAAGAATCAATTAATTTGAATTTCAAAACAAAATTCCAAATCAAATTAAACTTTTGAAATCTAAATTAATATCAATTTATTCAATGTAAAATGAAGATTCTATTTTCTTATTTTAATTCCTCTTTATATTTATGGGAAAATAATACATTTATTATTATAACTTGAAAATAATAATTTAACAAATTTTATATGATTTATAAAAAAATTATAAACCACTTTTATTATCAAATGAATTTAAATCATATACTATCTTATATTTTAGACTTATATAAAATATTCTCAAATCATATTTATCAAAAAATATTTAAAAAGAAATAAAATAAACTTTTATTTAATTTAAAAGAAAAATTAAGCTAAGGTATAATTTTAAACAATTACATTTATTTTAAATATTATCAAACCATATAATTACTAGTTTAAATAGATTTTTAAAAGCCTAATAATAATTTAAAATATAATTTCCTAATTACTAGATATATTATTAGACTTTAAAACCAAAACTTTATTTACTTATTAAATTCCAAAACAAAGATAAACTATAATATATGTATACAAATATATATATATATATATATATATATATATATACACATTATAATTTAAAACATTTATTTTAACTTTTAAAAGATAAAAATTACAAATTAAATTTTTATTTAATGTGATTATTAAACCAAAACATATTTTATTAATCAATATTGTCAATATCAAATTTAATTTTATATAAAGATTATTGAATTGATATTGTCAAAAATTCTGGGATATCACAGAAGTAATAAATGATAATTACTGGGAGGTAATTAGTGAATATGATTTATAAATGAAGTAATTTAGGTAATTACTTTTGTTATTAATCAGTGGTGATTAATAATTATGTTTAATTAAAGATTAATTACTTAATGTAATTAATTTAAATAAAGTAGTTTAATTTAAATATAATTAAAGATCATTAATTAATATGATTAATGATGTAATTTCTAATGGACTAATTAAGGAATAATTAATAATGAGGTGATTTATTGATGTAATTGATTAAGGTGATTGATTAATTTATTTATATCAAACGATTTGTAATTAATTAATCAGGATTGGATAATTAATTCACAAATAATAAATTTAATTGGAAATTAATTGAATTAATTAGGGTTAAACGATTAATTAATCCTACGTATAAATGATTATTGAATGCTTGACCTTTGTTATGAATGTTTGCCTCGTATGAATTGCCTTGAATCGATTGGTCTGTGATATTCTGTTCAGTGAATTGAGTTGTGTGTAATTTATTCATTTATTTATTTATTCATCTGTGATGCATTTATCTCTGAATCTGTAAATGAAGATAAGCATTATAGATTATACCGCTTATTGATATTTTTGTGCTTTGATCTATGATGGTTGAATAATGTTGCACTATTGTATTAAACCGCTGGACTACACGATACACACACAAATATGGATTTCACGAGGATCCTTTTGCTTTGGATCCATTGATCTTTTGCGTATTTCATATGTCGTACTAGCGAGGCAGTGCACGTGTGCGTGTACTGCAGCCAATCAGTTTTGATGTTTTTAAGCAATTTTTCAATTATTTGAATTGATTTTGTTTAAATTCATGATTTTGTTGATTAATTGCCATTTAGGCAATGTGATGTTTTTATCTAAATTATCTTCAATAATAATCCCTTCATCTATCTTCAATGATAATTTGAATCTACTGATTTATTGTTTAACACTGTTAAGTGTTATGTTTACCGTTATCCGTTTTCTTTGTTGAAAGGATCGGATAGGAAAATTTATCTTTGACTGTCGTCTAATTGTTGTTGATTATTATTGCCTCTATGCACTAATAACTGAGTTTGAATTAGACTGACCCGTGTATTATTTTCTTTTGAATGTAATACTCGGGTCAGACCGAGTATTTTATAGCTTGAAGATTTTCAGGCCGCGAAGTTAGAGAGAGTTGGGGAAAATGCTTCACTTTAGCTTTCCAGGGAATTTTGTACTTAAAGAAATATTCCGCCGTATAAATTTAATGTATTGTACAAACTCTGATATATGTAAGAAAAATTCATTATGTGAAATATAATTATTCTGTGTTTCTATGGCTGATTCTTTTTAAACTCTATAAACTGAATAATAATCCGTCATTTTGAACATTTCAAGTTGGTTTAATTACCGACTAGGGGGTCAGAAGGGTGGGTCGTTACAATAGCGCCCCTTGAGGATATGTTCATTTCCTTCTGGATAAATGTGATATCATGGTATGGAGCCCCAATATTTAACCTATGTGATTACTACAAATACATTACTTTGTGGTTGTTGGTATCGAGCGCTCGGATAAAGGTCGGTTACGACCGGGGGATGGCATACTCGTGTCAGTAGTTACCTAGTTACAGAGGTAACCCGGCCTTGTGTCGGCATAGATCCGGTTAGGTTCTTGGGGCCCTCCAGAGGCATACCCATGTGGCCCAGGAAGTTCCATAGCCTGAACATTTGTTGGAAATCCAATCATACAATACGCGCCCAGTACGGTTTTAGTTGTATTACCTGCCATCAACTTATGGTGGCACCCCACTGTTTAGATGGTAGCTATAGTAGGCATAGCTCGGAATGTCTATGCTGGCTAAGATTAATTACATTCGTAATGTTTTCCACTATGCACTAATAATAATATAAAAATGGTTTTCGCGTATTAAGCATGTTTATCTATCATAAGGAGAAATCTCCTCCAATTTTGCGTTTGCATGGTGTGTATGGCGGGAGGCCTTATGGTAGTTTCATTTTCCAAAAAGCACTGCGGATTTCAAATTCAAACTCTTTTGTTTGTTTTAAAGAAAAAAATGTTTTCATTTTCTCATACCAGTCCCATGACTAACCCGGAGTTTATTGTTCCTTTCCTAAACTCTGGATGCCCACTATTTTCCACACAGGCAGTCTAGAGTAGGGTTTTTTAGATATAGATATCGATTCAGTAACTTTTAGCTTTCTCTTTGGTATTCTTCGGATATCTTGGAATTCTTTGGAGTTTTTGGATTCATGACTGACCTTGCTTAGCTTGGTGCAACTTGATGGTGGTTCGAGCTTGCAGTTTGGAGTTTAGCTTTGGAGCATTGGATTGGAGTTATCACTTGAATATTTGTTTCCACTGCGGTTTATGATCTTTGATATTCTTATATCATATTGTTATTTCCGCTGTAGCATTGTTATCTTGTATCTCTGATATTGATTCATATTGTATCATTGTTGTATCGAATGTTGTATATCAATGATATTCATTTCTTTTCTTCCGCTGTGTTGTTTTACTTAATTGTGTTATAAGCTCTGGCGAACCAGATTCGATGTTTGGATCAACGGCATTTGAATATGAGTGTTGCATTCGGTGCCAATTTTCGAAGGTGGATTCAGGGTCCGTCACAGTCTTGGAATTTTACGAAACTAATTCCATGGATTCGTAATAGTGTTTTATTATCGAATTTCAAATTTCGTAGTTTCTGGAGTTATCGTGTGAACGTACGAGATTTAAACGTGCTGAAATTTTTATCGAAAATACAATATAATAACTGGTCCAAAAAGCTATCTTCTCCATACAATCGAATTAGGACATGAAACCTTTTCAATTACGTTCGTAATAGGGTTATAACATTATGAACTTCTAGCAGCACGCCTCGATAGGAAATCGAGATTCTGAGTTGCGAAAATCGAGACGATTTAAATTTAAATTTAAATATAATGTATATGCTTTCCCTTTAATTCACTATAGACACATCCAACACTTGTCCACCCTGGGAGCACATTTCCCGCATCTTCTAACATGCGTCTTTAAATTAGAAAACCGTCTCCTTGTCCATTTTTTGATCAAACATATACTTTCCCCTTCTCCTTTTGTTTTCCCAAATCTTCATAACGGCCGAGTGACTCTCTTCTTCAAAATCGACTCCACCCTCCAATTCCCAATCAAATGCGAACAAATCTATTCAATGGAAGTCTAAATATTGATTCAAAATTCAATTTTTTGGCCTGAGCTTCGCATGGGTATGCGAATCGTTGAGTGCGGCGAGTGTAGTGGATCAGTGGGAAATGTCGAACTGCAGTTTGAAGCTAGGGCTAAGACAGTCAGCGTTTTTGTGTGTCGATTAGAGGGCAGGAGATATTCATCGATCTAGGGATGATTACAGGGTTGCGATGCAATTCGAGGCTACAAGGTTAGTTTGGCAGCGACTGTGGAGCTAATAACGAAGAGGAGTATTCTTCCACGCGCGGTGGGTTTATGCCTTGGCATATGCAGTGTGGTAATGGAAGTATTGATCATTTTAATTTTATAAATATATGTAGATTAAAGGAAATATATAAATTAATATATATATATACACATATATATGTATATGTATGTATATTTAGTTAAAACAGAATATGTATATTGGTAAATTGGTAAGTATGTACAGAGATAAGGTTTGGAGAATATAGGGATTTTGAATGTTGAAAGTATTTGAAATCTATAATTTATTTTTATAAGTATATATGTAGTTCCAAAAGAAATTAAAGATATATATACATAAATTAAATTTTTAGTTTAAATCAAATAAATAAATGGTAATTAATTGTCCGATTTTTTCAAATATTTATTAAACAATACCATGTTTTTACAAGGTCAAAAATAGTGGAGAGGCAAGCCTGTTTGGATTGGATCGCAAATAAAGATAAAGGTGAGTTAATCTCCCTCGTTTGGATTACCGTTAAAATTTCAATAGTTAAAATTTAAAGTTTTGGTTGATTGATTGAATTGACTTGATGTGATATTATATATATATATATTTACACACACACACACACACACACATATATATATATATATATATATATATATATATTGGAGTGATTGATATTCCTGCACTATATAGCGGATGAGACCCTATGCGCCCCGCATAATAGATGATGACCCTATATACTGCGATATCCCCCTTGAAGTGGGATTGGTATTTTTGTATTGTGCTAACATCTGTGGATGCAGGGAAAAATAGGTTGGAGGAATACAACTGGATTCTTCAAAAGATTTAATTTATTTTCATAATCTGTGATATGGTTCATTGATTATCTGTGATAGACTATTGATTATATTGGAAATTAGAAATATTGGATGTTATGGTTTGACGTAATACATTTAGGTATATTGTGTTATCAAAAGATAAAGATTGGATTTTTGAAGGGGACCAAAGAGAGAATTTTTTAAGTAAAATAGTTATAGAAAATTTGGATAAATTAAAAGAATGACTGGAATAGGATAAAAGTTGGTTTTTAATCCTATCAAATAAATTTCGACTATGGGAATGAAATTTTTGAATAAATGAAAAAAATGAATTTTAAAGGCTTAAGTAGTATTGTTCAAGAATTAAAGAATTTATTTTTAAAGTCAGGATTTAAATGGTTTGGGAGAAATAAAGGGAGAATTTTAAAATAAAATATGGGATTGGTACTTCACTTTTAAATAAGATTTTAAATCATAATTAAGAAGTGAATCTAGAATTAATCGATTATGAAATAAACTTTGAATAAATGGAGAGATAAATTTTATGGGGAATTAAATTTAGAGAAACGATTTTTAAATTGATTAAATGATTTGAAATGGTAATTAAAAGAGAATGAGATTATGGAAATTATAAACAGGGTTTATAAATAAAGTGAATATTTATCCGTGGATAATTTGAAAGCATAAATTCACGGTAGGAATTTGTAAGGAGATGGTAATTTGTTTTAAAAATAAAAGGTGGTTTTATTTTTAAAAGTGTGGAAAAGAAATTTACGGGATGGGGTTGTAAATTAAACCGTGATAAATCGAGCAGGATTTATAAATAATTAGATGGCTATATTTAAATGAAAAGTGTATTTCCCTAAAAAGCGAAGTATATTTTCAAAGAAAGATTTCAAAGTATAAGTTAGAGGTTCTAAAGTGATTTTAATAGAATATTTTAGAAATAAATTATTATTTTAGTATTTTAAAAATTTTTAAAAGTAAATATTTATTAAGTTAATTGAATATGTAAATTGTTTTAAAGGTTTGATAGTATTATGATTTAAAGATAATTATTTAATATTTTTACCTTATAAAATAACTTTTATTTTAAATTTAGTTTTGTATTAAGTTTTACTTGAGAAATTATTATAAAATTTCAAAACTAATATTTTAAATAAAGTGTTTTAAATAGTTTTTATTTTAAACGTTTCAAAATATATATTTTTGGATAAAGTGATTTACATTATCTACAAACCTAAAGCATTATGATTTGGTGATTTTCAGTGGAAATAAAACAATTGGGTGGAAATTTATTTCCATGAGAGAAAAAGTGATTTGAAAACTATTTTCAAAGGGTTGAAGTGTAGAAAATGTCTTACGAAGATATTTTTGGAATAAATAATTTGGGAAATTATTAAGGCCTGACGGTTGTTTATGGATGTTATATGATAGTTAAATAAGCGACTATCAATATTGGCCAATGAGCTGATCGTTTCGAGGACATCGAGATCAAGATTAATTTCTTGAAAACCACTTCGATCCGGTTCGAATGTTTTCATAAGGAAGACAAGAGCTTGGAGTCGAAGATGGAGCAGTGAAGTGCAAGGGCTAATCGCTACTAATCCTAAGGGTGATTCCAAAATGGATGTAGTAGGAGTAGTGCGTTCGGTTCCATTCGGACCAAGAACGGACTTGTATGGACGAATGCTATCAGAACATCGTCAGGGGGACGATGAGTATTCTAAGTGTATGTGTGCTAAAAAGGTAACGCATAGCCTAAAGCCTCATCAACCGGGAATGACTAAAACAAGGAAGGTGCAGCAAGGCTAAGTGGCTAGCAACCGATTAGGGTAAGGTCATCCTTGTCCAGATGTCCCTTTTTATTCAGCTGTGTGGGTGGTTGCTGACCCCAATGTGGGGTGATCTTATTTGGACTATCCAGTAAGAGGTAGCTCTAGTCTTGTGTTGTAGGGGATCAGGGTGGATTCTCGGTATGTTGATCTAGACCTCGTACAGTGACGGGCGATACCTAGTAGCCCTGCCATTGATGAAGACCCAATCTCCAATAAGTTCCTTCTGACTTGTTTATATACCTATTATGTTGGAATTTAATGAATGTAACAATTTCGGCTATTTGAATTAGTATTTGTATATAGACACTACTATAATATCATAAGATTTGATAAGAAATATTTTGGTTATCGTAAGGTAAAAGTCCGACATGTTTATTTGTGGCGGGGTCATACGAGATACCTTTGATTTAAAAAGGATTTGAAAACTTTAATAATCCAATTGACTGTGTTTTCTCACGTTGGTTTTCCAGACTAACTAGAGTGTTATTTTACTATAATGCTCGGGTCAGACCGAGTATTACAGAGTATAGATTCTGGATAAACTGCCGTGGAGCTCAGGAGACGAGCTGGAGATGAGACGTATCACACGTACTTGATGTTTATTTCCACTGTGCAGTATAGGCTGTGTATTCAGTTGTGGGGACAAGTTAATATAACTGTCCAGTATTTGGCTTTTGATTGTGTTGTACTATGATGTTGTAATGTATTATTCAGTTATAGATTCTTTTTTATAAAAATATATTATTGTCTATTATATATTTTTCCACTGCGACTGTGAGATTTTGATAATATTTTCGATTTCTTCTTCTACCTCTTTCTTCTTTAACCCTAACAGTTCGTATTTCCATCCTCTTTGAGTTGAACTGTTGGGGAGTATTGTCGGCTCTAAGGGGTACGGATTTGCGGACTGTTACAGGTACATTTGTTCTTTGTTTGATGTTGTTCAATATGTATACATATATGCTTGGATGTGATATTTAGTTTGACCTAGAAATCTAATTTTAAAACCAGTAAGCAAATGGAAAGTTGTAATCTTGCTTGTGGCTTACGTATAACATGTGATTACATGATTTTGGTTTGTGTATACACTAAGAAGATAGCATTAAGCTATGAACAGGTTGCGCAGAAATTTCTTGTTTTCAAAGTTTGTTTACTTAAGTTTTATAAAGTTCTAAAATTTCAAATCATTTTTTAACTTTGTTTAGCTTTACCAAATACTCATACATGTTTTATAAAGTAAGAAAGCATCCAAAATGATAATGACTTTAAAGAAAATTTAGAAAAAAATTAGTTAAGGCATTCATTGCGATAGTCGCTATGGATGTATCTTTTAAGAGTCTAATTTTTGAAATTTGCTTTCTATACTTAATAATGATTTTGTAATGTTTTATAAACTTAACAAAATATTTTATTAAGTTAATTAATTTTTTGTTGATTAATTATTAATCAACTAAGTTTAGTAATTAATAATTAATTTAGATTAAACAAGGTTTATTAAGTTTCATTAAGTAAATATTAATACTATTTATTATCTTTTAAAGGTAAGATTAGTTTTAATTAATTATTAATTAAGTTTAGCTTTAATTAATTATGAATTAAGTACATGATTTTTTAATTAATTATTAATTAAATATAAGGCCAATTATTTATTTATTTAGTTAATCAAGTTTTTAATCATTAATTAATTATAAATAATTTATGATTTTAATTTAAAATTATTATTTACTAATCGTTTAATTTATGATTTAAGCTTTAATTAAAAGGTTATCTAATTAATTAATTAAGATTAGTTAATATTGATTATTAATGAAGGTTTTCAATTATTATATAATAATTAATTAAGGATTGATTAAGGGTTTAATTTATAAATAAATTATTTATTAAAGGTTTAATTATTTATTAATTTATAATTAAATTAAGTTCAAATTTAATAAAGATTTACTATGATTTAATACAAGTATAACTTGTAATTATCATTTTTAAATGGTGTTTCAAGTTTTAATCCTTGTTTTCTAAGAATCAAATTGTTAAAGGTATTTATTCTTCAAAGATTGTTTGAACACAAGAAATACAAACGTCGACTCCATTAAGTAAATAAAAAATTATGAATGAGTTATGCAAACGGTTTGATTGTGTGGACACGTGTTAGCACAATAAATCTCCTTTCTGATATTTATTGATTGTTCGATTGTTTGGATATCTGTTAGTATAATATATTCCCATTTTTCTATAATTTTTACTATGTGGACATATATCTAGTAGAATAAATTCCCATTTTCGTATAGGTAGTGAATTGTTTGGACATCTATTTAGCAGGACAAATCGCCACCCTGCTATTATGTTTGGACATGTATATGCTACTTAAGTTATATTGACATGTTATTCCCTGATTTGATTATGAATAGCATTTACATATATGTTGACCTATGTAAATAGACGATTAAGCGACTCAAAAGTGAAATTAATGTTAAATGTTAACTTAAATTGCTACAACTGGGATTATTAAACCACTTTTTGAAATTATAAATTATGGTTTTGAATTAATTTCAATTCTTTAATCAATTTGAAGTTAAGGTTTAAAAATTATTTTTCAAGTTATATTATTATTTTATAAAGGTATTTATGTAACAGCCCTAGTTTTTAGCTATTTATTTCTTTTAATTTTTTTTGTTTTTAGGAATATAATTTATATAAATTGTGTTTACCAATATTGTTTAAATATTTAATTTAGAGAATTAAACTCGTTAATTTAATATGATTTTTGTAACTAAATTTAAGAAGAAGAAAAAAAAAGGAAATTTTTATAATGTATAATGAAGTGTGTGGTAACTAAATGTTTTGGATATTATCATAATATCTGTTGTTATACCCATTCCCTAAAAATAATGAAAAGGAGAAAATTTGTAACATATTAAAGTAGTTAATTAATTATGTTAATTTGGTAGGTTATGACATGCAAATCATGTTGGTGGAATATTCTCAATTTTGACATATTAATTATGTTAGCAGTGAACATTGTTAAGCAATTTAAAACAATGAAACTTACAATCAATTTATTTGATAAATCTACCTTATTCCTAGTTAGCAATTCAAAACTTGAATAAAGGCACATACGGATATTTTAAAATGGAGTTAATGACAATTAATAGATATTTCAAAAAGAAATTTATGACAATTAATAGAGAAATTAATTGTAAAATTTCAGTAGTTGACCAGAATTAATTTATTGAATAATTAATGCAAATTAATAAAATTGATGAAAGATAAATAAGTTAATTCTTTTGGTTAATGGCATGAGGACACGAGGTTAATCCCCATTTTGTAGGAGAAATCTGTCCGTGTAACCAGTCCGGCTACCAGTGCCTACAAAGCGGACGGATTAATGTGAGACGTCGCAGGATTGATAATTAACAAAAAGGGTTAATTAACTAATTAAGTTAGTAACCAAATTTGAGTATGTGATTAAAGGAGGATAATTAATTGGTAATATGGTAATTAATTGAAATCAATTAAGGAGGGTAATTAAAAGGGATAAGGTAATCAATTGAAATCAATTAAAGGCAATTAAAGGGGAATTAATTGATTAGAAGAATATGGAAATCAAATTTGCCTTCCTTTGCGCGTGACACAAAATTTTATTCTTTTAACATTTTGACATTTGCCTCTTACCATTTGTTTCTTGAGCATGTCACTGTATTCATTTATTCACGCAGCCTTATCCACAAAAATATCAACTCTTCCAATTGCCATTTTTCCTCTCACCTAAATTAAATGCATTCAAAATTTAATCTTGCCTATCTTTGCAAATTTTCGCATACCCATTATATCTCTCTGTTTCCACTGCGTTTGTTTTGCAATAAATAAATTTTTCGAACCATTGATCAAGTAAATATTTATGTAAGCATTTATTACTTTTGCCTTTTCAGTTAAAAGCTTTTTCATTGCTTACCATAAATCACGCAAGCTATCTAAAAAAAAAAAAAAAAAAAAAAAAATCCAAAAGAGTGATATCGTTCAAACATAAAACTGGAAAGAGAAATCAACGCATGCATTTATCACAATTTTCGTGTAGCGTTCAAACAAGAAAAACTGGAAATAAATCTCTTGCCTAAACGCATGCACTCAAAAATCAACGCTTGCATTTATTTCTTACGTTTTCAAACCTGCCTATTTATCTCCCCTTTTTATTTCGCAAGTTTATCTATAAATACTTTGCCTCATTCACATAAGTTTTCATATCTCCTTGTTTGTCCCTCTCTGGTACAAGCTTCTATCAGGTAAATAATTTGCATTGTTTATTTCTTTGCTTCTTCCAATTTTCCTTCCTCCTTCTTGTGTTCTCTGATTTCCTTGCTCGGCTACTTCCCCATCATGCCGTGCCATTTATAAATACATATAGAACTTTGTTAGTAGTAGGCTGGAAGAAATGATATAAATTGATTGTAGGAAGCTAGACTATGGAATTAGTGTAGTTATGATGTAGTTAGTGGTATTGTGGATTTGGATAAGTGCAGTTTGAAGAGGAAGGCATAGAAAAAAAAATTACAATTTAATAATGGAGAAGATAAATTGATAAGGAGAAAATGATATGAAATGTTGTTTAATTCAAATAAACAATATTGTATGAATAAATCTTGGGTGAATATAATAAAATGACATTTATTTCAATTTTTAATGGTTGAAATAAATTTAAGATGGTTAAAAATAAATTTAACTACTTATTTGAGAATTTGGGTGGATAAATATCAATGGATTGTATTTATTATGGTTAATAAAAGGATATTGGTGATGTATACCAATAATCACCTTTTAATGTTTAATAATAAAAGTAAAAGAAGAAATAATTTGCCTAAACATGATGAACATGTATGTGAAATAAAGTATTATTTAATGAATTCGAATGTAGTTAGTGGCTACATTTGATTAAATCGAATAATTTGAACAGTATTGTGTTTGTTGCCAATATTGTCATTTTATTTAAATAAATATATATGAGAATGAAAATAATTGATCATGATAAATATGATTAAAAATGTGAGAAATAATTTAATAATGTCTAAACATGTATTTGTTTTGTTTGGGTGCACAACATCTTTTTATTCAATCAATTGTATTAAATTTGCAATTTATTTTGCAATTTATTCAATTTATTTTATGCATGCGTACGGTTGAAGTATGGGCCTAGGATATGTTGAGACGGTTAGCGGGTTGTAGTAGTCGAGCAAGTTGAACTAAATTTCTTTTATTCTATTCGTTCTAGTTGTTCTGAAATTTTGCTTTGACCGTAATTTTTAAATTCGCATACTTGGTATTTGGATCTTATAGATTTAAGTCAAGGCTTTGCATCCGCCGAAGTTTGATCGTGCTTTCCGTTTTTTTTTTTCCGAAGTAGATACCGTGTTTGATTTAGATCCACTGCAGCGTTTAAGGTGAGTATTTCTCACCAGACATATGTACATATATTTTGTGAATTATCGCAAGTGTATGTGTAAAAATTTTATTTAAATATTATCTGTCTGTAGTATAACGTAGAATGATGAATCCCATTTAAATTGACACCTCATCAGTTATTATCTGTTGTATTATTTCTGCAGTTATATTATATTATTGTTTATTTACTGCTTAAATCACCACTGCAAGTTCCCTGTTAAATTTAGATTGTTGTGGGCTGAAATGATAGGCCTAAATGATGATTACTGTGCTATTATTATGTTAACTGTTTAACTGTTAACTTGGGATTGCGGGTTTGAAATGATAGAACCCGGGGTTTGTAAATTACGGATTGAAATGATATAAATCCGTATCACTTGACCTAGGCTAGAAAACTATATACAGGCCCGTGGTCCTTATAATATTTTCTGAAATATTTAAAATTATTTTGGAAGTTAAATATTTGATTTAATATCTTTAAAGGATTTTATATTGATTTTGAATGAGTTATAAATGTTAATAAATAAATAAATAAATATTTGAATAAAATTTTGGAATATAACTTATTTTGGAAATTCTGGATTTTTGAAAGGATAAGATTTCAGTTAAGAAATATATATATAAGTTATATTTGGAAATATTTATTAAGTTAAACAATCTACTAAAGCATTTAAATGCTGTCTTTTGAAATTGGACTAGTTTTACCCGTAACTTTAGGTAGCATTTCCTAAGTGCTATAGAATCTGGAATTTGATTGTTTTGAAATTTAAGGAATTTGATAAATTATATTTATGTTTAAGTTTTGGAGACCTTTAAGATATGAGATTTATAACTGGATTTTTCTTAATAAATTTAAGATGAACATTCTAGTGTTAAGTAAATTTTGAAATTATTTAATGGCATAATTTTGGAGTTTTATCTATGGAATTTATGGGAATATTCAAGACGAAATAATAAACACTAATTTGTTGAAAGAAAAAAAAATCCAACCTTAGTTTTGAATATTAATACTCCAATTGGATATATATATAGGAATTGAAATGGTCTTGGGAACATGAAGTGATATTTAAATTATGGTTTAAAATAAAGAAATATATTTGTAAAGCTATGTAAATTATCTTCTTTACAAAGTAACCATAAAGTTAAACCATTTATATCCAAACCATTTGTGTTTTGGGAGTTATGTTTTTTTTAAAAGAAAAATTTCCAATATATTATGGTTTAAAGGTATAATTCAAATATTTGGTTTCCAGATATTATAAATTTTAAGCAGTATGGTTTTGGAAAAGAATTATATTTGAATATAACGATATCATGTTGTTTTGGGTTTTAAATGATATCGTATTTATAGTTTTGAAATGGAAATGTTTATACTGGTTTTAAAGTATAAATTGTTTTTAAATGACCACGGGTTATAATAACGATGGGTTGGCAAAGAGACCGGGATCGGATATGGACATACTCTCTGTCGATACCGAAAACCACTTTGACCAACCGTGTACGCGGTGGAGATTCCAGAATGAAGTAGGTCGGTGGTGGCGTTTCCTGTAAGGTAAATACGTGGACCCGACTCCCGTGAGTTGGCATAAGGTGGCTAAAACAGGAGCAATTCCAGGCCAATGAGGTCATTCCTCTGATCGGACGCTCCTCTTCGATATTATACTATGATCTTGGATTGATTCAGTGGCCACTTCTATATTTTGATTTTGGGGGAGTTAGTTCGAGGTGGGCGGCAGCTGCGCGCTGCGCGTTACCATCAGCCTGGATAGCAATTGGTATATCTACCCTGGCATTGCCTAGTTGTGCCGTGTCACCTACCCTATCGCGCCTTGTACGAGTTTGGTTTTCTCCCGTAGCCCGTGTGGTATCCTCTAGTGGCTTCCCGATCAGGAGGGACTATGATATTGGATGGACTACTGGGACTATTACGTGTTAAGGGCTATATGGGTAACCCCTTAACGCTATTAAAAAGTAAGTTTATTTTATAAATAGACACTAGTATAATAGCGCAATATACTACATAGTAAATAGTTTGACGGATCCTTAGAGGATGGGCGGTCCCAAGCATCCTTTAAGTTACTTGCTCTATATTACAGTACACTTGAATTAGCTTACATTATATAAGTATGTATGTCCTGACTCGAGTGTTATGTTTTATTTTTACGCTCGGGTCAGCCTGAGTTGCAGCTTCAATTTCTTCTCCGTAGCTAGCACACTCAGTAGATCATTCGCGCTGCTGGAAGTTGTTTCAGCCTTTATCTTTTCTGGAATTCAAGACTTTGAAGACTCTATCTCTATTTATGTCTTAAAATTTGTATTGAGGATTATAGACAATGTAAGTTCTGTTTTGTTGAAGTTATATCAGTGGCTTCATGAACCACTAAATTTTTAATTTCCGCTGCGAGATTCTGATATCTGTGTATGTGATTCTGTGATCTATTTATTGTATATTCTGAGTTTTGCCAAATTTATTCTACAACGCAGTATTTTGAACAATTCAAGTCCGACAATGTGCGGATGCGAATGGTTGAAAATATTGGGACGTTATATTTGGTATCAGAGCTTTGGTTCTAGGCAAAACTTAGAATGTATGGTAAATTTGATTTACAGAATCACGTTCATTCGAGATTGAACCACTCTCTTTTCGAATTTTGGAACATTCCCTACGGTTCCAAAGCTCATTCGTATCCCTCACTTTTTCATCTGCTTTAGATTCTGGAGTATCTCATAACTCCACTTCGGATGATCTTTATTGTAAATTGGCGGTCTCGCCATTATTCTAATAAAGGGGTGAAACTCCTTTACCATTAGCATTGATTCACCGGAGATTTATATTTATCCTCGGTTTATATGCTAGTATCTTTGGTTATTCCAAATTCTATCTCTTCGGATCAAATGTAGATTTACCCCAACCACATCGATATGGCTCTTTAAGTCACGGATGACTAGGTCAAGGTTGTCCGCGACTTATATAGACTTACCCAGTTTCCTTATTCTGATCTTCTGATTTCAATTTATCTTGAATTCTATTTGATTTGAGTTCATCAAATTTGAGTCTCTATCCTGGTTTGAGAAGTTTATTCCTATATTTGAAATTAAAATCTAATATTATATATATGAGTATAATTTTCAAAATTTTATAATTAATTTAACTAGTTGTCAAGAGATAATAGTTTTGATTTTATTTATGGTGTTGTAAGCCATGTGTTTGTCTAATAAATAAGTGAATATAAAACAATGGTTATAAATTAATTTGGAAACAGAAATGAATTTAAAACTAAAACTTGAGAATTAAATTTCTGATGATTTCAAACCTTGTGTTTAAATTTTAAAAAGGATGTAATAAGTATTTTTGTATAGAAATTTGTTTCCAAAGAAATTTTAAAATTAGTGCTTTTCTCTTTGTCGCTGGAAAATAATTTCGGTGATGACTGCAGCATCATCGACATTCATTTTCGAGTTTCGAAGTGAAAAGACCATTTTGTATTCTGGCTACAGTGTTTCCTTGAGATTTTAATTGATTTGAATTTCTAAAGTATGACTTAATATATATAGATATATAATTTAGATTTGATTTGACATATTAGGTATATATATTTAGTTATCTCTAAATGGTTTGAAGGGAATCAGGAATTTAATTCTTAAAGTTTATCTTGAGGAAGGAAAATAAATATAATAACAAAAATTTGAATAAAAAGGTTCCAATTGGAGATAATTAAATTGAAAGTTTTATTTGTATAACACCCAATTTCATTTAATATAACTTACCTTGATTTTCAAAAGTTAACATGTAATTGGATAATATACAATATAAAAGGATTTTATGAGTGGTTATAATAAATATTATACACTTAAATTTTAGTTATAAAAGATTAATGGGGATAAATAAGGAAAAGGAATTTAAGGAATTTTATTCAAATGTCTTAATAATCAAATTAATTTAATATGGAGCCGTAAATCTAACCAAGAGATTTTAATAAAAGGTTATTTCCTGAAATGAATATGTTTGTGTAATAAACAAGGTATCTTTGAATAAGGAAAATATATTTGAAAGGGATATTTTTGGAGTAAGGATTATATATCTTCAAATCATAGTTTAATTGATGTCTAAATAAATAGTTAAGACGTATTCTAATATCACTAAATTTTGATAATTGAGAATTGGTTTTCAAATGGAAATTCAAGGGTAACTTATGGAAGGAATATCTTATTTATAAGATAAGTATTTTTAATAAAGTGTTAGGTTATTTGTTAAAATTCAGAGTTAAGTACATAATAAACTGATTAGGAATACTATTATATCTACTATAGCATATTATGAGTGCTGCTGTTTCTAAAAATAAAATGTTTTGGAATTTTTTTTTATAAATGAACTTAGGAATATTTCAACCTTGAAATGAATATTGTTTGGCATTGAATTTAAAAGGTATAAATGAAGATTATTTTAAAGGTATTATGATTTTAGTAGCATGATTTCCAAATGATAATATTTATAAATTTAATGATTTCAAAGCATTATGATTGCAAATTTATTATCTTATTTGTTTTCAAACTATCTTTAAGTGTCCTTGGTTTCCCTATCTGCTACAGAATGAGGAGGCTATTGCTTATACCAGTCTATTTAGAAATCTTTTCTATAATCTTTAAAAATCTTTGTTACTCATCGGGGCCTGAGCACCGCTTACCACCCATAGACCGACGGTCGAACTGAAAAGAGTAAAACCGATTCTAGAAGATCTTCTTCGTGCTTCAAATCCGGAACTATTCGTTTAAAGTTCTTGTTTATCTAGCTTATCTTCCTTTGTTTCTTTTCTTTTGTTCCTTTTCGAGGACGAAAAGTTCTTAAGTGGGGGAGAGTGTAACAGCCCTAGTTTTTAGCTATTTATTTCTTTTAATTTTTTTTGTTTTTAGGAATATAATTTATATAAATTGTGTTTACCAATATTGTTTAAATATTTAATTTAGAGAATTAAACTCGTTAATTTAATATGATTTTTGTAACTAAATTTAAGAAGAAGAAAAAAAAAAGGAAATTTTTATAATGTATAATGAAGTGTGTGGTAACTAAATGTTTTGGATATTATCATAATATCTGTTGTTATACCCATTCCCTAAAAATAATGAAAAGGAGAAAATTTGTAACATATTAAAGTAGTTAATTAATTATGTTAATTTGGTAGGTTATGACATGCAAATCATGTTGGTGGAATATTCTCAATTTTGACATGTTAATTATGTTAGCAGTGAACATTGTTAAGCAATTTAAAACAATGAAACTTACAATCAATTTATTTGATAAATCTACCTTATTCCTAGTTAGCAATTCAAAACTTGAATAAAGGCACATACGGATATTTTAAAATGGAGTTAATGACAATTAATAGATATTTCAAAAAGAAATTTATGACAATTAATAGAGAAATTAATTGTAAAATTTCAGTAGTTGACCAGAATTAATTTATTGAATAATTAATGCAAATTAATAAAATTGATGAAAGATAAATAAGTTAATTCTTTTGGTTAATGGCATGAGGACACGAGGTTAATCCCCATTTTGTAGGAGAAATCTGCCCGTGTAACCAGTCCGGCTACCAGTGCCTACAAAGCGGACGGATTAATGTGAGACGTCGCAGGATTGATAATTAACAAAAAGGGTTAATTAACTAATTAAGTTAGTAACCAAATTTGAGTATGTGATTAAAGGAGGATAATTAATTGGTAATATGGTAATTAATTGAAATCAATTAAGGAGGGTAATTAAAAGGGATAAGGTAATCAATTGAAATCAATTAAAGGCAATTAAAGGGGAATTAATTGATTAGAAGAATATGGAAATCAAATTTGCCTTCCTTTGCACGTGACACAAAATTTTATTCTTTTAACATTTTGACATTTGCCTCTTACCATTTGTTTCTTGAGCATGTCACTGTATTCATTTATTCACGCAGCCTTATCCACAAAAATATCAACTCTTCCAATTGCCATTTTTCCTCTCACCTAAATTAAATGCATTCAAAATTTAATCTTGCCTATCTTTGCAAATTTTCGCATACCCATTATATCTCTCTGTTTCCACTGCGTTTGTTTTGCAATAAATAAATTTTTCGAACCATTGATCAAGTAAATATTTATGTAAGCATTTATTACTTTTGCCTTTTCAGTTAAAAGCTTTTTCATTGCTTACCATAAATCACGCAAGCTATCTAAAAAAAAAAAAAAAAAAAAAATCCAAAAGAGTGATATCGTTCAAACATAAAACTGGAAAGAGAAATCAACGCATGCATTTATCACAATTTTCGTGTAGCGTTCAAACAAGAAAAACTGGAAATAAATCTCTTGCCTAAACGCATGCACTCAAAAATCAACGCTTGCATTTATTTCTTACGTTTTCAAACCTGCCTATTTATCTCCCCTTTTTATTTCGCAAGTTTATCTATAAATACTTTGCCTCATTCACATAAGTTTTCATATCTCCTTGTTTGTCCCTCTCTGGTACAAGCTTCTATCAGGTAAATAATTTGCATTGTTTATTTCTTTGCTTCTTCCAATTTTCCTTCCTCCTTCTTGTGTTCTCTGATTTCCTTGCTCGGCTACTTCCCCATCATGCTGTGCCATTTATAAATACATATAGAACTTTGTTAGTAGTAGGCTGGAAGAAATGATATAAATTGATTGTAGGAAGCTAGACTATGGAATTAGTGTAGTTATGATGTAGTTAGTGGTACTGTGGATTTGGATAAGTGCAGTTTGAAGAGGAAGGCATAGAAAAAAAAAATTACAATTTAATAATGGAGAAGATAAATTGATAAGGAGAAAATGATATGAAATGTTGTTTAATTCAAATAAACAATATTGTATGAATAAATCTTGGGTGAATATAATAAAATGACATTTATTTCAATTTTTAATGGTTGAAATAAATTTAAGATGGTTAAAAATAAATTTAACTACTTATTTGAGAATTTGGGTGGATAAATATCAATGGATTGTATTTATTATGGTTAATAAAAGGATATTGGTGATGTATACCAATAATCACCTTTTAATGTTTAATAATAAAAGTAAAAGAAGAAATAATTTGCCTAAACATGATGAACATGTATGTGAAATAAAGTATTATTTAATGAATTCGAATGTAGTTAGTGGCTACATTTGATTAAATCGAATAATTTGAACAGTATTGTGTTTGTTGCCAATATTGTCATTTTATTTAAATAAATATATATGAGAATGAAAATAATTGATCATGATAAATATGATTAAAAATGTGAGAAATAATTTAATAATGTCTAAACATGTATTTGTTTTGTTTGGGTGCATAACATCTTTTTATTCAATCAATTGTATTAAATTTGCAATTTATTTTGCAATTTATTCAATTTATTTTATGCATGCGTACGGTTGAAGTATGGGCCTAGGATATGTTGAGACGGTTAGCGGGTTGTAGTAGTCGAGCAAGTTGAACTAAATTTCTTTTATTCTATTCGTTCCAGTTGTTCTGAAATTTTGCTTTGACCGTAATTTTTAAATTCGCATACTTGGTATTTGGATCTTATAGATTTAAGTCAAGGCTTTGCATCCGCCGAAGTTTGATCGTGCTTTCCGTTTTTTTTTTCCGAAGTAGATACCGTGTTTGATTTAGATCCACTGCAGCGTTTAAGGTGAGTATTTCTCACCAGACATATGTACATATATTTTGTGAATTATCGCAAGTGTATGTGTAAAAATTTTATTTAAATATTATCTGTCTGTAGTATAACGTAGAATGATGAATCCCATTTAAATTGACACCTCATCAGTTATTATCTGTTGTATTATTTCTGCAGTTATATTATATTATTGTTTATTTACTGCTTAAATCACCACTGCAAGTTCCCTGTTAAATTTAGATTGTTGTGGGCTGAAATGATAGGCCTAAATGATGATTACTGTGCTATTATTATGTTAACTGTTTAACTGTTAACTTGGGATTGCGGGTTTGAAATGATAGAACCCGGGGTTTGTAAATTACGGATTGAAATGATATAAATCCGTATCACTTGACCTAGGCTAGAAAACTATATACAGGCCCGTGGTCCTTATAATATTTTCTGAAATATTTAAAATTATTTTGGAAGTTAAATATTTGATTTAATATCTTTAAAGGATTTTATATTGATTTTGAATGAGTTATAAATGTTAATAAATAAATAAATAAATATTTGAATAAAATTTTGGAATATAACTTATTTTGGAAATTCTGGATTTTTGAAAGGATAAGATTTCAGTTAAGAAATATATATATAAGTTATATTTGGAAATATTTATTAAGTTAAACAATCTACTAAAGCATTTAAATGCTGTCTTTTGAAATTGGACTAGTTTTACCCGTAACTTTAGGTAGCATTTCCTAAGTGCTATAGAATCTGGAATTTGATTGTTTTGAAATTTAAGGAATTTGATAAATTATATTTATGTTTAAGTTTTGGAGACCTTTAAGATATGAGATTTATAACTGGATTTTTCTTAATAAATTTAAGATGAACATTCTAGTGTTAAGTAAATTTTGAAATTATTTAATGGCATAATTTTGGAGTTTTATCTATGGAATTTATGGGAATATTCAAGACGAAATAATAAACACTAATTTGTTGAAAGAAAAAAAAAATCCAACCTTAGTTTTGAATATTAATACTCCAATTGGATATATATATAGGAATTGAAATGGTCTTGGGAACATGAAGTGATATTTAAATTATGGTTTAAAATAAAGAAATATATTTGTAAAGCTATGTAAATTATCTTCTTTACAAAGTAACCATAAAGTTAAACCATTTATATCCAAACCATTTGTGTTTTGGGAGTTATGTTTTTTTTAAAAGAAAAATTTCCAATATATTATGGTTTAAAGGTATAATTCAAATATTTGGTTTCCAGATATTATAAATTTTAAGCAGTATGGTTTTGGAAAAGAATTATATTTGAATATAACGATATCATGTTGTTTTGGGTTTTAAATGATATCGTATTTATAGTTTTGAAATGGAAATGTTTATACTGGTTTTAAAGTATAAATTGTTTTTAAATGACCACGGGTTATAATAACGATGGGTTGGCAAAGAGACCGGGATCGGATATGGACATACTCTCTGTCGATACCGAAAACCACTTTGACCAACCGTGTACGCGGTGGAGATTCCAGAATGAAGTAGGTCGGTGGTGGCGTTTCCTGTAAGGTAAATACGTGGACCCGACTCCCGTGAGTTGGCATAAGGTGGCTAAAACAGGAGCAATTCCAGGCCAATGAGGTCATTCCTCTGATCGGACGCTCCTCTTCGATATTATACTATGATCTTGGATTGATTCAGTGGCCACTTCTATATTTTGATTTTGGGGGAGTTAGTTCGAGGTGGGCGGCAGCTGCGCGCTGCGCGTTACCATCAGCCTGGATAGCAATTGGTATATCTACCCTGGCATTGCCTAGTTGTGCCGTGTCACCTACCCTATCGCGCCTTGTACGAGTTTGGTTTTCTCCCGTAGCCCGTGTGGTATCCTCTAGTGGCTTCCCGATCAGGAGGGACTATGATATTGGATGGACTACTGGGACTATTACGTGTTAAGGGCTATATGGGTAACCCCTTAACGCTATTAAAAAGTAAGTTTATTTTATAAATAGACACTAGTATAATAGCGCAATATACTACACAGTAAATAGTTTGACGGATCCTTAGAGGATGGGCGGTCCCAAGCATCCTTTAAGTTACTTGCTCTATATTACAGTACACTTGAATTAGCTTACATTATATAAGTATGTATGTCCTGACTCGAGTGTTATGTTTTATTTTTACGCTCGGGTCAGCCTGAGTTGCAGCTTTAATTTCTTCTCCGTAGCTAGGACACTCAGTAGATCATTCGCGCTGCTGGAAGTTGTTTCAGCCTTTATCTTTTCTGGAATTCAAGACTTTGAAGACTCTATCTCTATTTATGTCTTAAAATTTGTATTGAGGATTATAGACAATGTAAGTTCTGTTTTGTTGAAGTTATATCAGTGGCTTCATGAACCACTAAATTTTTAATTTCCGCTGCGAGATTCTGATATCTGTGTATGTGATTCTGTGATCTATTTATTGTATATTCTGAGTTTTGCCAAATTTATTCTACAACGCAGTATTTTGAACAATTCAAGTCCGACAATGTGCGGATGCGAATGGTTGAAAATATTGGGACGTTATAATTTATAAGTAATAACTTGTTTATAAAAATGGGTTTTACTAAGTAATTTTTTTTATTTAAAGTGATTTAAAAGGATGGGTTGCAAAAGATATTATGTAAAGGATTTTTCTTAAAGAAGATTTATCGAAGCTGTTTTAAATGGGAAAATGTGTTATAAATGATTTTAGAGATTTGTAAAGAGGTTTTATTATTTAAATTGGAGAATTTTAAAAGTGAGTTATAAATTTATTTGGAGAATTTATAATTTATTTTGAATATGGAGTGAGCTTTTTAAAAAGGAAATTTTTTAGAAAGGAATTGATTTTTATAGGGAGTGATGTTTTAAATGGAATTTATTTTGCCATCTAATATGGAATTTGAAAAAAAGGAAACTTTTTTAAAGTTTGGTAAATATGCTTTTACCATTGAGATAAATATATAAATGTTTTTTCTAAGTATAAAAGGGATGTGAAGGGTTTGGGAATAGTGTTTTGTAAAGGTCTTTGATCAAATGTTTATAAAGTGGTTTAAATTAATTAAACAAGGCTTAGTGGATTCCATACGGGATTAAATCCCTGTTTAAATGTTTGTTTATTTGACAGTAAAATAACCAACTATCAAAATATGGACCAGAACATAATTTTGGAAAGATCCAGAGGAAACATGAAAATTAGATTGTATAGTAACCGTCGATGGTGCTATACTGTACGTATAAATACGTTTCATTCTCCGAGGACAAATGATAAGAAAATCCCGTTAACTAATGGTTAGAAAGTGATCTCCACTCTTAACTTTGACTGTTTATTTCCTAAATAACCTTGGTTCATTTTACTAGAAACAATCGAATGTTGTTTCGAAGAGACCGAGATCGGATATGTCATACGAAAACCACTTAGGCCCAACTCATGCATTTCAAAGTGAAGATATCATGATGATGATATGACTGAAGACGGAGCTCTTTGATGTGTGAGTCATTGGTGTTATTTTATCCAGAGATGCACCATGTCGGGCGATGCCCCAGTAGCCCAGTCATTGTACGGAATCCATTGTCCGATAAGCGTTGTACGGACTTAGTTATGCTAAGCTATATTGGAATGTGAGCTACTAGCATTTCAGCAATATTCGTATTTTACTTTGACCCCCATATGTTATTATAATATCAATTGATTTTCTATATGAAATATTTTGTTTATTGTAACGTAAGATCTCGTTTGTGTTTATGTGTGTAGTGATCTTACGAGATACCTTTGATTTTGAAAAAGTTTTTTAATCATATTATTAAATTGTTTATGTTTACTCACACTAGTCTCATGTATGACCTGGAGTTTTAGTTTCTTTTCCTAAAACTCTTGGGTGCTAAATTTTTATGGGAAACCAAGTAGTTTAGGCTTCCCATGAATGCATTTTAGAGGAGCTTGGAGCAGGAGGCTTCATCGATAGCTAGTTATCTTCTTGTTTTCCACTATATTATATGTATCCTATATCTGATATTTAAGTATAGGCAGTTATAACTGTATAGGGTAGAATTGTATTAGTATAACTCTGATGTATTATTTTGGAAATGACATTGCAAAATATTAAGTTGATTAATATATCTTATTCCATCGCGATGTGAGATTCTATGATTGTTTAGTTTCTTCTTATATGTTCTATCATTCTTTCTTTTCACCACTAATGACCTATCTTTCAGACACTTAAATGATCGTTACACAAAATCACCGAGCCCCTCTAATCAAAGTGGAGTAGCAAGTCAAATTCCATTCTACATCATAAGTAAAGCATTCTTTTATTCTTAAATTGAATTATGACTCGGTGTTACAAACTATTTCAGAAATACCTACTTCTTTATGTTGCTAATTATATCAAAACTACAATATTAAATGCATCTACATTGGCACGTGCACTGGAGAGTATCGAACGTATCGAAGATGAGCAATCAAAGTTGAATTATATGGTGAAAACGTACTGATGAAAGATCACCCTGAAGCTTCAAAGTTAGTGAAGAAGAGTAAATGAAATGGGTTAAAGTGATGCCAAAAAGAGGAGTGAAAAAGACAAAACATGGTGGGGAGAAGTAAAAATAGTTTTTTAGTTTATGTCTATGACTGTTATTTGTCTGTTGCATTGTTATTTAAACTATATGATGGTGTTACTATGTGCTTCACCGCTGAACTTAAGTATTAAACTAGGTGGTGGCATTGTATCGATTCTTTTTATATGTATGAATCACTATTATATGATGCCTTACTTATATTCGACCATGTTTACAGTGATATGTTATGTGATGTGTTCGAACTACTATTATGTCATGCTTTACTTATATATATGACACATTTCGACTGCTGAATTAAAGTATTAATCCATATTTGACAATCCATTTACTATTACCCTCATATATTCGATAAAGATTGCTACAAATCAAAAAACTCTAGGGTTCGACATTGAGGGCCATTAATTGCGAATACAGTCGACAAGTCCTCATCGAATATCAAGGACTATAAATAGTTTTAAACATGCATAGGTAAAGAACGTAACCAACTGTCATGTTCGATGGGTATCTTCCATTTACACTAAAAACATTTGACAAGGTAACATCAAAAAGCTAGATTCGTTTTAAAATCTGCTACTCCCTTGGTATTTTTATTAAAAAATAAAAATAACTCGACGAAAAGTAGACTGGAAAATATTTAACTTACATTTTGACAAGTAGTTTCATTTATTTGTATGATGCTCATAGAAATAACTTGTTTCAATGTATTGGGCCATAATATGTGAATTCATTCGATATATAAGCATCGAATAACTTTTACACGCACAATACGTTTTGACTAGCCTGGGTCAAAATCTCAACAACATTTCCAGTTCGATAGATGTCATCTGTTTTAGGGACAAGTAGTCAACATGATTACATCGAAAACCTTAAGTCCACGTAAAATCTAGTACCTCTTAATAATTTTATAAAAAAGAAAAAATAAATCAACAAACATCAGTCCAAAATACATTATTTTTTGACAGGGCTGTATTGAATTTTTAACCAATTTTTGGGTTCGACGTGTTCCATCTGTTAAGGACGATTAGTCGACTGACCCTTATCGAACACATGGAGTTACCCTTAAATAAATGGAGTCCCCTTATAATCAGATAACCCTACATTGTAAAATAAGAAATTGACATATCAACATTGGAAAATATTTCATGTTTTGACAAAATATCCGTTTTCATTTGTTTGTTTTGATGAGTTATCATTGTATTAACAAATTCTATCACTTATCATTAACAAAACATGAAAATTAAAATTAACAAAACAATCAAATATTAATCATTCATCATTCATGGTTACATATCAAAACATAAAGTAAACATGAACATTTCATTCATTCCATTAAAATTTGAACATTATTCTAACAAAGAAGTGAACAAAATACAAAAATTTATTTTTTCACCAGAATATGAACAAAATACTAGCTAGTTATTAAGTTATGAAAATGTTAACATTTCATTCGTTCACCAAAACATGAACAAAATACTAACTAGTCATGAAGTTAACAAAATATTAACAAGTCATGCAGTAAACATACTTTGCAAATCTTTCTTCATATTGCCGAATCTAATTATAGCAGTCAGGCCCGACCCGAGGCATAGGCGAATAATACATTTGCCTATGGCATTATTTTACGGTGGAGCAACAAAAAGAGAAAAAAACGCGTTCTTCTTTTCTTCTCAAATTGTGCGACGCACTCCTCGCTCCTCATCGATTCTTCATCAACGCGCTAGGCGCCGCTGCGCCAGCATAAGCCCAATTGTCCGCCTCAACTTAGGTTCGCCTTAGGTTTGTCACCATCGTCGATTCACTATTCGTCAGCGACTCAATGGTCAGCCATCTCGTGCCGATTTTGATTTTCCCTAATTCATAAGTCCATAATTATGTAAGTTTACGAATTACAAATACTGTTTTTTTTACTGATTTCGATTAACAGATAAGTTGAATGTTGATTTGCCCTAACTCGTAAATTAATTTTTGATTATCATTGCTCCAATCTGATTGAAGATTTTTTTTACCGCTGTTAGGAGTTAGGAGTTAGGAAATACATGTGTCCAATCTATTTAAATCCCCCATTCGTCTAACAGAATCTATACAGAACCAAATCATCATAAAAGTTAAGCTTGGTTTTTAAAAAAATCAATGCTTTGTTGATACATCGCCCCATGCCTAATAGAATGCATGGTGTAAACAAAGAATTATGTCCATACCATTATAATCGAGGCAAATAATTTGACAAGTAATTGATATATTATATACCATTGGAAAAATTGCGCATAATCCAAACCAATGACAATTTAATCCGAACCAGTGCAAAATAAAGTTTATAGATACGTCTAGTACGCTGTTTAATTTTTCGTCACTTTCTGACATAGCTTATTCTTAATCATGATCATAAGCACGTAATGCAGTAATTTTAATTAGCGATGCAAACTGGAAATAGTAATAAACTAGTACTACCAGTATGAAAGACTACTTGAATTTGATTATATTGGTTAAGAAAGGTTGGGAGAAATTATTGAATCAATTTATTCTTTTTTTTTCATTCCTATACTTTATCAGAACATTTTAGTTTTATTTAGCATCGTATACCTTGTCCCAAAAAGAACCTTGACATAATCAAAAGCCAAAACTAGTTATGCTTTAATGGATTTTTCCTTAGATAAATATTGTATGATCAATTATGTTAGCAATTTATGCTTAAATGGATTTTTCCTTAGATAAATATTGGATTTATTCATGGAAGCATTGAAATTATTCATAGAATACTATTCCAGCATTAATAAAAAGAGATGCTCTTTTTATGGGATTTAGAAAGGGCCGTCAAAGGGAAAAAATTTGAAAATGAATAATATTGATTTCATTCTTTATTTGAATAAATTAAATTATGATTAGTTACAAGAATTGAGTTCAAAAGTATTAAAATGCATGAAATGCTAATAATTTTTTCATTCATAATATTGTGTCGTATTTTAATTTGGGATAGGACTCGGAAATAAAATTCTGGTTACCAAAATAGGAAGAAAAAACAACACAAAGATGAAGAAGTAAAATAACTGGTAAGCTCAATTTCAAATTTATTTGAAGCAAAACAAAAGAAATCTCAAACTTAAAAATCAAGTCAAGTCGAGATAAATAAAGATGAAGTGCCTGCAAATGAGGATGTTGAAATAGAAATTGAAGATCAACATGTTGTGGAGGTTGTAAACGAGGATAATAATGTACATGTACACATTGATGTTGATGATGAAGATGATGGGGGTGTACCTATAATTGATATTGAAAAGGATGTTGATATAAATTGCGATCCGGGATTATGGGGAAAAATTACCGAAACCAAACGAATTATGCAAATTCAACGTGGTCCGACCAAAATAGTGAAAGAAAATGATATGTTTTCAAGAAATAAGATTGATGGTAGACACTTCTCATTTGAATATTACATCGGCGGCTATCCACAGAGAGAAGAGCATGAAAGAAAATGGCTTGTGTACTCGGATGAGTATGATAAAGTTCGTTATTTTTGTTGTAAGCTATTTAAGCATACAAGAAAAACATCCATGTTAGTCGACGAAGGAATTGATGATTGGCATAATTTATCTACTAAATTAATAGAGCATGAAGGTAATCCATTGCACAATGAAAATCTAACTAAATGGGTGGATTTGCGTAGAGGGCTTCAACAAAAAGCAACAATCGATAAAGCAATGGAAGCGCAAATTGATCAAGAGAAACAAATTGAAAAAAGGTAATTGTGCGCATAATTGATGTTGTCAAACCACTTTCTAGAAATAATTTACCATTTCGTAGATCAAATGAGAAAATTTATGAGAAAAATAATGGGCTTTTTTGTCAACTTATAGAATTTATAGCCAAGTTTGATCCAATTATGGAAGATCATCTTAGACGGCTGGTAAATAATGAAATCAATTATCATTATTTAAGTCGCAAAATTCAAAATGATTTGATAAGCATGTTGGATAAAAAAATCAAATTAGCAATGCTTATGAAGATTAAGAAAGCAAAATTCTTCTCTATTATTCTTGATTGCACTCCAGATTTGAGCCATAAGGAGAAAATGTCCATTATTATAAGATGTGTGAATGTTGACGATGAAAATGACATCAAGGTAGAAGAATGTTTTCTTGGATTCATAATGGTGGATGATGCATCCGGGCTTGGTCTTTTTAAAGAGCCTGAAAATGTTTTGGTTGATCTTAAACTTGATATTAATGATGTGAGAGGATAAGGGTATGGTTCGAACATGAAAGGTAAAAATAGGAAATTAATTTTTTTCTTGAACTTGAGTTTAATTTATTGACAATAATATTATATACTTAATTGAACTTAATGTAGGTAAACGTCAAGGTGTGCAAAAAGGCTACTGGATATAAATCCAAGAGTCTTCTACATTTCATGTGGGTGTCATTGTATTAATCTTGCTTTATACGATATGGCAAAATTGTGTATGAAAGCTAGAAACTTTTTTGCATATGTGCAAAAGATTTATACTTTATTTTCTGGTTCAACTCATCGATGGAAAATACTTCGAAGCTATGTGAAAGGTTTGACTCCTAAACCATTATCGGCAACCCGGTGGGAAAGTCACATTGAAAGTGTTAAAGCAATAAGAACGAAAACAAAGGAACTAAGAGATGCTTTAATTGAGATTTCAAATAATTCTGAAGATGATGTAGTGATGATGGAGGCTAAAGGATTATGCCAAAATGGTTTGGAAAATTTCGAATTCTTGGTTAGTTTGTTTATTTGGTACACAATATTAGACAATATCAATCGAGTAAGTAAAATACTTCAACAAGAGGAAATGGATATCGAAGATGCATTTACAATTATTAAGGAGCTTGTAGTATTTTCTGAAAAACTTAGAGAAGATGGATTTGAACCACGATGAACGAAGCTAAAGAAATTGAAATTAAAGTCGGTATTGATCCAATCTTTTTGGAAAAGAGTGTTGTCGTAGAAAATAAAAATTTGATAAAGATATCGAAGATAATAATGATATCCAATCCCTTGAAGATAATTTTCGAGTTGCTTATTTTCTTCATATAATAGATCAAGCTTTAACTTCACTTAGAGATTGGTTTGAGCAATTTAAGCTTTATGAAGGAACTTTTGGTTTGTTGATAAATTTGAAGTTTAAAAATATTGACAATGGTGAGTTGAAAAACTATTGCATGAAATTAAAAGCTTTTTTGGAACATGACGAAGAATAAGATATTTATGGTAAAGGATTATTCTACAAGCTTCGACAATTAAAAAGGATTCTACCATTAAAAGTAACTAAATCCATTGATATTTTAAATTTTTTGAGGTCGTGTCAAGATGTAAGTGGATTTTTGAATGTTTGGATTGCCTATCGAATTTTGTTAACTATTCCGGCAGTGGTTGCTTCGGCGGAAAGAAGTTTCTCAAAATTGAATTTGATTAAAACATATCTGCGGACTACTATGTTGAAAAAAAGGTTAAGCGGATTATCTATGATTTCAATTGAAAATGAGTGCTTAGATATGCTTAACTATGAAGGAATAATAAACAAGTTTTCTTCAAAAAATGCGAGAAGGAGTTGTTTCCATTAAATGCATTAGCATGCTATGACATCGTATTGACGTTTTGGTTTTTGGTATGTACTCTAAATGCTTTATAAACCAACATTTTGTAATTATCATTCCATATATGAAAGTGTTTTCATATTGTTTCTATATTAAAAATTTTCATGTTTATTTCTGCATTTAAAATTATCATTCTGTTTTAAAAAAATTGGGAAAAAGAAATGAAAAAATAAAGCTTGTCTAGGGCATTGAATGTCTTTGGGCCGACCCTGATAGTAGTTTATGTTATAATATCGTTCAAAGCACCTAAACTTAGGAGTTGGAGGTAATGGAGAATCTGGAGCTAGAGGAATTTTGATGAAATATGAGCCATCTACATAATGAAACATTACCATTCTGTGATGATCTATTGGAGTAAGGTGCAATTCCATGCTTAGCTAAAAGAGCAACACCAAATGTCTCTGCAATGACAAAACCTGCTTAAGGCATTTGCATACAATGGTTTATGGCAACATATTTAGGTGCCTATATCTTTCTTTTTCATCTCAATAAATCCACTTTCATCCCACGTAGATTAATATTTATATATATCCTCATTAATTACCTAGCACTGCATCATGTACAAATCCATAAGGCTATATTGGTCTTCCATCATGCAAATTCAACCATCAATGACCCAAAAACCACAATTACTATTTCTAGGCAAGTCCTCCATAACAATAATGGATAACCTCTGTAATGACCCAGTATTTCAACCCTTCGCATCCGCTCATGTCGGACTTGAAGTGTTCAAGGTACTGCGTTGTAGAATAAATTTGGCAAAACTCAGAATATGCAGTAAATAAAATCACAGAATCACATACACAGATATCAGAACTTACAGCGGAAATAAAATTTCAGTGGTTCATGAAGCCACTACAAATCTTTGATCAACAGAATTTACATAGTTTAGAATCTGCAATACAGCTTTAGACATACATAGGAACAGAGTCTTCCAAAGCCTTGCTTGCAAAAAGATAAAGACTGAAAAGGCTTCCAGCAGCACGAATGATCTACGGGATGTCCTAGCTCCAGATAGAACTGAAAACCGCAACTCAGGCTGACCCGAGCGTAAAATAAAACATAACACTCGAGTCAGGACATACATACTTATATAATGTAAGCTAATTCAAGTGTACTGTAATATAGAGCAAGTAACTTAAAGGATGCTTGGGACCGCCCATCCTCTAAGGATCCGTTAAACTATTTACTATGTAGTATATTGCGCTATTATAATAGTGTCTATTTATAAAATAAACATACTTTTTTCTTAGCATTAAGGGGTTACCCATATAGCCCTTAACACGTAATAGTCCCAGTAGTCCATCCAATATCATAGCTCCTCCTGATCGGGAAGCAACTAGAGGATACCACACGGGCTACGGGAGAAATCTAAACTCGTACAAGGCTCGGTATGGTAGATGACACGGCACAACTAGGCAATGCCAGGGTAGATATACCAATTGCTATCCAGGCTGGTGGAAACGCGTAGCCGCAGTTACCGCCCACCTCGGACTAACTCCCCAAAATCAAAATATAGAGGTGGCCACCGAATCAATCCAAAATCATAGTATAATATCGAAGAGGAGCGTCCGATCAGAGGAATGACCTCATTGGCCTGGAATTGCTCCTGTTTTAGCCACCTTATGCCAACTCACGGGAGTCGGGTCCACGTATTTACCTTACAGGAAACGCCACCACCGACCTACTTCATTCTGGAATCTCCGCCGCGTACACGGTTGGTCAAAGTGGTTTTCGGTATCGACAGAGAGTATGTCCATATCCGATCCCGGTCTCTTTGCCAACCCATCGTTATTATAACCCGTGGTCATTTAAAACATTTTATACTTTAAAACCAAAATAAACATTTCCATTTCAAAACTATAAATACGATATCATTTAAAACCCAAAACAACATGATATCGTTATATTCAAATATAATTCTTTTCCAAAACCATACTGCTTAAAATTTATAATATCTGGAAACCAACTATTTGAATTATATCTTCAAACATATTATTTTTGGAAATTTTACTTTAAACCCATAACACCCAACACAAATGGTTTGGATATTCAACGGTATGTAGAATGAATGGTTTAACTTTATGGTTACTTTGTAAAGAAGATAATTTACATAGCTTTACAAATATATTTCTTTATTTAAAGTTTTAAACCATAATTTAAATATCACTTTATGTTCCCAAACCATTACAATTCCTATATATATATCCAATTGGAGTATTTACTATTCAAAACTAAGGTTGGATTTTATTCTTTCAACAAATCAATGTTTTATTATTTAGTCTTGAATATTCCCACAAATTCCATAAATAAAACTCCAAATTTTAGCCATTAAATAATTTCAAAATTTACTTAATACTAGAATATTCATCTTAAATTTATTAAGGAAAATCCAGTTGTAAATATCATATCTTAAGATTTTCCAAAACTTAAACATAAAATAAAATTTATCAAATTCCATAAAATTTAAAAACCATCAAATTCTAGACTCTGTAGCACTTAGGAAATGCTACCTAAAGTTACGGGTAAAACTAGTCCAATTTCAAAAGACAGCATTTAAATGCTGTAGTAGATTGTTTAACTTAATAAATATTCCCAAATATAACTTATTTATTTATTATTTCTTATCTGAAATCTTATCCTTTCAAAAATCTAGAATTACCAAAATACGTTATATTCTAAAATTTATTCAAATATTTATTTATTTATTTAACATTTATAACTCATTCAAAATCAATATAAAATCCTTTAAAGATATTAAATCAAATATTTAACTTCCAAAATAATTTTAAATATTTCAGAAAATATTATAGGACCACGGGCCTGTATATAGTTTTCTAGCCTAGGTCAAGTGATACGGATTTATATCATTTCAATCCGTAGTTTACAAACCCCGGGTTCTATCATTTCAAACCCGCAATCCCAAGTTAACAGTTAAGCGGTTAACAGAATAGTTTAACAATAATCATCATTTAGGCCTATCATTTCAGCCCATACAATCTAAATTAACAGGGAACTTGCAGTGGTGATTTAAGCAGTAAATAAACAATAATATAATATAACTGCATAAATAATACAACAGATAATAACTGATGAGATGTCAAAAATGGGGTTCATCATTTTACATCATACTACAGACAGATGATAGTGAAATACAATTTTACACATACACTTGCAATAATGTACCAAATATAAATACGTATGTCTGGTGAGAAATACTCACATGGGAACTGCAGAAAATTGAATTTCAAAACGACGATTCACCGGAAAAGAGCGACAGAGAATAACGATCAAAATTTCTCGGATGTCGCCTAGATTCAAATCTAGAACAAAATAAAAATATAGAATACGCGACTTTAGAATTTATGGTCAAAGAAAAATTAAAGGTAGAACGAGAATTTGTTTGGCTTGCTCGACCACTCCACCGTGTAATCTGACCAAAACATACCCCAAAACGTAAACCGTGCTAATACAAAATTTTACGACAAAATTCCCTAAAGTCCTACTAAAAACAATAAAGTGAAGTTTCCCTTATGGCCGAGATACCCTCACGTACACGTGCACACTTCTATTCACTCGTTCATGTACACGTACACGCGCATCACCCATCTACTGTTGCCTAATTATTAAACTCAGATTCCAAACTTTCTATTCAACTTTCCCAGACTTAAATGTTGTTTTTTTCAATCTAATCCACCTTCAAAAATAACACCTCATACTCACCTTAACTTCAAAGCAAAACGCAAACAATTTCTCCCCTCAAATAAATCCACTTACTATTTATACTTCCCAGGCTTGAATCAAACAACCACCCCTTACTTCTATTCATCATCAACACTCCTAGTCTTCACTTACCCAAGAATTTGTACATCCCACCTATCCCATGCTCCCTCTGGAACAAGCCTGTATACTAGTGGCATATACACCACTTCGACTACAGGGATGCACATCACTCCACACGTTCTGCCACTATGCAACCACTTCTCACTCACAAACTACTCAAAACCATCCGCCGCCTGCCTATGCTAAGAGGATGTTTTATAAATGATTTAAAATGTTTGCCTATGTGAATGAAAATCTGGAAAACTAAATTATATTTGTGCAAGTCTGGAAACTCATGCTTACTTGGTTATGTTATGCAACAAATTTTACAAGCAACACAAATATTTAGATCATCAACTGATACATACGTGCACAGTGTGATACAAAGATATGCACAGCCTATGAATTTATAAATGCAGACTAGCACTCACCTAAGTTTTTCTTAATTCACTCATATATGCCTATATTTTTTTTTTTCTTCCTTATTAAACAGGCTCTGTAACCCATTCCTCTACACATGCAAAAGAGAGACACTCACGCAACTATGTTTCCAGCATTCCAGATCAAACAGAACCCATACTTCTCATCGAGTCCAACCCCCAGCTACCCCACTACCATCCAGCTCGGTTCACAATTATGCCCTGCTCCAACTTCACTCACCAGACCCCAAACTCACCCAGATACAAAACAAATGCATGCTTTAATTTTTCTTGGTCACGTATCATGCCTGGAACTACCGTGCACACATGCACTGATGCACACTTGCCTACTCCTTCTCTCTGGCTCTTCCACTTCCTCCGCCTTTTTCATTCTTATATGCAGGCTACTCATCCTAAATGCAAGCTACAACTCCATAACTCCTGTCAGTCTCATCATTCACCATTTCTCAGAGCCACCCTCACCAATGCAACTTGTGCCAATATATGCAGACCCATCAAAAATGAACAACACAACTCAGTCTTTTGATACACTCCCAGATCTGCATGCTTCCCACAACCAACAGCATGCTTTCAAAAAAAATTTTTATGTGGCCACCAAACTTTTATATGTATCAGTTTTATGAATCTATAGACTGAATATGCTTTTTTTCTAATGTGACTTCTACACTTTAGACGCCACTATACGACAACTCTGAAAAAAAAAAAATGAACAGCACCCACAACCTAGATCCAATACCAGAGTATGATTGGACATGGCCGAGCAAGTCAAAAGAACAGAGAAACTTAGAAGAGAAAAGATGAAATAAAATTTACCTGATGGCTTTGAGCAGAGGAAAGGGATGAAAAGCAGATCAAAATGTGGAAGAAACCGATGGGTGGGTATATGGATATATAGGCAGTGAGAAAAATAACGTGTCAGTTTCTATTGATATAAATTTGTGAATAACGAATATGTGATCCATCAGTTAAAAATGAGAATGTACTGATTCTCGTGATTAAAGCAACTGATGGTGAGATGGGAAGAGGAACGGCAAGGCAGAGCCTTTATTTGCTTAGCAATACGTTTAAGTTTCTTGCTTAAATTTTACCCATGCATTCAAGGCCGAGCGGTTTCAAATTTTGAAGGCTTGTTGATGCTTTTGAAAACCAGATAAAGGCAAGCTTTGATAAAAGAAAACTGATCACTTGATAAATGGCTTGCGTGATATATGTGCGTGATTGAAGTTTGATAACTGATGAAAACAGGGGTTTAAAAGCAAAGGTTGATATTTGATTCAAGTAATTGCGTGATTTAAGTTTGATAATTGATGAAGCAGAGGCAGATGAAAAAAAGAATTTATGCACGGCTTTGAAATGAATGTGTACAAGTGCAAAGGAAAAACTGTCAGAGAGACAGAAGAAAATATATTCGAACGTTAATCAATAAATTCTCACTTATTTTCAACATCTTGATTTTAGTTTGTTATCACAAATTAAAAGGTGAATATTTATGTTGGCTATAGGAATGGAAAACGTATACAAGCTTATACAAACTCAGACCGTTAGTTAACAAAGTACCGGTTATCATAAAATTACTGACTGATATTTTTCCTCAAATTAAATCGAAAACTTGATTTTTACACTACGTTAAGCAGACGCAGTCTAAAACATCAAAATTTTTGATAAAATAACATTTTAAAAACACACGTTTTACTACGTTGCTTATACCCTATATTTGACGCGTCTTTTAAACGCGAAATTTTACAGTTTAAACATAGCTTAAATTTTTCACAGTTATTACTTAATTTTATTGACACAACAATTTTATAAAATAAATCTCCAGATTAAATCTTTAAACTATATTGTTAAACACAATTTATATACAAATGTATTTCAAAATTAAATAATTGAAATAAAATAAATAGCTAAAACTAGGGTTGTTACACTCTCCCCCACTTACGAACTTTTCGTCCTCGAAAAGGAACGAAAGAGGTGAAACAAAGAAAGATAAGCTAGACAAACAAGAATCTTAAACGGATAGTTCCGGTATTGGGAACCCGAAGAAGATCCTTTAGAATCGGATTTTCCTTTCAGTTTGACCGTCCGTCTATGGGTGATAAGCGGTGCTCAGGTCCCGATGAGTAACAAAGAATTTCAAAGATTATAGAGAGATTTCTGAATAGACTGGTAGAAGCAATAGCCTCCCCCTTCTGTAGCAGACAGGGCAACCAAGGGCACTCGAAGATAGTTTGAAAACAAAATAAGATAATAACTTTGAAATCATAATGCTTCTTGAATTTAAAATACTTCTAAAGTCATTAAGATTTTATAGATATTATCATTTGGAAATCATACTACTAAAATCATAACACTTCTAAAATAATCTTCATTTATTCAATTATAAATTTTCAAAACATTTATTTTTAGAAACAGCAACACTTGAAATATGTTACCGTAGATATAATAGTATTTCTAATCAGCATTATTTTACTTAACTCTTAATTTTTAACAAATAACTAAACTACTTTATTTGAAATACCTATTTTAAAATAAGATATTCCATCAATAAGTTATACTTGGAATTTTTATTTGAACACCAATTCTCAAATTATCAAAATTTAAAATACGACTTACTTAAATCATAATTATTCATTTCAGGAAATAACCTTTATTAGAATCTCTTGTTTAGATTTTTAAGGTTCCATATTAAATCAAATTTGATTATCAGGTTATTTAAATAAAATTCCCTAAAATTTTTATTCCTTATTTACCCCCATTAATCTTTTATAACTAAAATTTAAGTGTATAATATTAATTATAACCACTCAAATTTTATTTATAAAAATCCTTTTTATATTGTATATTATCCAATTACATTGTTAACTTTTGAAAATCAAGGTAAGTTATATTAAAATGAAATTGGGTGTTATACAAATAAAACTTCCAATTTAATTATCTCCAATTGGAACTTTTTATTCAAAAATTTTATTTTCCTTTTTTATTTTATTGAAATTTTCCTTAAGATAAAATTTAAGAATTGAATTTCTGATTCCCTTCAACCCATTTAGAGATAAATAAATATATATACATAATATGTCAAATCAAATTTAAATTATATATCTATATATATTAATTCATATTTTAGAAATTCAATCAATTAAAATCTCAAGGAAACACTGTAGCCGAATTACAGAATGGTCTTTTCACTTCGAAACTCGAAAATGAATGTCGATGATGCTGCAGTCATCACCGAAATTATTTTCCAGCGACAAAGAGAAGAGCACTAAATTTTTAAAATTCTTGGGAACAAATCTCTATATAAATACTTTAAATAATACATCCTTTTAAAGTTTAAACACAGGGTTTGAAACCATCAGAGATTTAGTTCTCAAGTTCTTGTTTTAGATTCATTTCTGTTCCAATTTAAATTATAACCATTGTTTATATTCACTTATTTATATTAGACAAAACACATGGTTTACAAAACCATAAATAAAATCAAAACTATTATCTCTTGGCAACTAGTTAAATTAATTATAAAATTTCTGAAAATTATACTCATATATATAATATTAGATTTTATTTCAAATATAGAAATAAATTTCAAAACAAGGATAGGGACTCAAATTTTGATGAACTCAAATCAAATAGAATTCAAGATAAGTTGAAATCAGAAGATCCGATGATTAACAAAATAAGGAACTGGCAAGTTTATATCAATCGCGGACAACTTGACCTAGTCATCCGTGGCTTAAAGAATCAGATCGATATGGTTGGGTAAATCCTCATTTGATCTGGAGAGATAGGGTTCAGAATAATCAAAGATACTAGCATATAAACCGAGGATAAATATAAATCTCTGGTGAATCAATGCTAATGGTAAAGGAGTTTCGCCCCTTTATTAGAATAATGGCGAGACCGCCAATTCACTATAAAGATCATCCGAAGTGGAGTTATGGGACACTCCAGAATCTAAAGTAGATGAAAGTGAGGGACACGGATGAACTTTGGAACCACAGGGAATGTTCCAAATTCGAAAAGGAAGAGGTTCAAGCTCGAATGAAGGTGATTCTATAAATCAATTTACCATACATTCTAAGTTTGCCTAGAGCCAAAGCTCTGATACCAAATGTAATGACCCAGTATTTCAACCCTTCGCATCCGCTCATGTCGGACTTGAAGTGTTCAAGGTACTGCGTTGTAGAATAAATTTGGCAAAACTCAGAATATGCAGTAAATAAAATCACAGAATCACATACACAGATATCAGAACTTACAGCGGAAATAAAATTTCAGTGGTTCATGAAGCCACTACAAATCTTTGATCAACAGAATTTACATAGTTTAGAATCTGCAATACAGCTTTAGACATACATAGGAACAGAGTCTTCCAAAGCCTTGCTTGCAAAAAGATAAAGACTGAAAAGGCTTCCAGCAGCACGAATGATCTACGGGATGTCCTAGCTCCAGATAGAACTGAAAACCGCAACTCAGGCTGACCCGAGCGTAAAATAAAACATAACACTCGAGTCAGGACATACATACTTATATAATGTAAGCTAATTCAAGTGTACTGTAATATAGAGCAAGTAACTTAAAGGATGCTTGGGACCGCCCATCCTCTAAGGATCCGTTAAACTATTTACTATGTAGTATATTGCGCTATTATAATAGTGTCTATTTATAAAATAAACATACTTTTTTCTTAGCATTAAGGGGTTACCCATATAGCCCTTAACACGTAATAGTCCCAGTAGTCCATCCAATATCATAGCTCCTCCTGATCGGGAAGCAACTAGAGGATACCACACGGGCTACGGGAGAAATCTAAACTCGTACAAGGCTCGGTATGGTAGATGACACGGCACAACTAGGCAATGCCAGGGTAGATATACCAATTGCTATCCAGGCTGGTGGAAACGCGTAGCCGCAGTTACCGCCCACCTCGGACTAACTCCCCAAAATCAAAATATAGAGGTGGCCACCGAATCAATCCAAAATCATAGTATAATATCGAAGAGGAGCGTCCGATCAGAGGAATGACCTCATTGGCCTGGAATTGCTCCTGTTTTAGCCACCTTATGCCAACTCACGGGAGTCGGGTCCACGTATTTACCTTACAGGAAACGCCACCACCGACCTACTTCATTCTGGAATCTCCGCCGCGTACACGGTTGGTCAAAGTGGTTTTCGGTATCGACAGAGAGTATGTCCATATCCGATCCCGGTCTCTTTGCCAACCCATCGTTATTATAACCCGTGGTCATTTAAAACATTTTATACTTTAAAACCAAAATAAACATTTCCATTTCAAAACTATAAATACGATATCATTTAAAACCCAAAACAACATGATATCGTTATATTCAAATATAATTCTTTTCCAAAACCATACTGCTTAAAATTTATAATATCTGGAAACCAACTATTTGAATTATATCTTCAAACATATTATTTTTGGAAATTTTACTTTAAACCCATAACACCCAACACAAATGGTTTGGATATTCAACGGTATGTAGAATGAATGGTTTAACTTTATGGTTACTTTGTAAAGAAGATAATTTACATAGCTTTACAAATATATTTCTTTATTTAAAGTTTTAAACCATAATTTAAATATCACTTTATGTTCCCAAACCATTACAATTCCTATATATATATCCAATTGGAGTATTTACTATTCAAAACTAAGGTTGGATTTTATTCTTTCAACAAATCAATGTTTTATTATTTAGTCTTGAATATTCCCACAAATTCCATAAATAAAACTCCAAATTTTAGCCATTAAATAATTTCAAAATTTACTTAATACTAGAATATTCATCTTAAATTTATTAAGGAAAATCCAGTTGTAAATATCATATCTTAAGATTTTCCAAAACTTAAACATAAAATAAAATTTATCAAATTCCATAAAATTTAAAAACCATCAAATTCTAGACTCTGTAGCACTTAGGAAATGCTACCTAAAGTTACGGGTAAAACTAGTCCAATTTCAAAAGACAGCATTTAAATGCTGTAGTAGATTGTTTAACTTAATAAATATTCCCAAATATAACTTATTTATTTATTATTTCTTATCTGAAATCTTATCCTTTCAAAAATCTAGAATTACCAAAATACGTTATATTCTAAAATTTATTCAAATATTTATTTATTTATTTAACATTTATAACTCATTCAAAATCAATATAAAATCCTTTAAAGATATTAAATCAAATATTTAACTTCCAAAATAATTTTAAATATTTCAGAAAATATTATAGGACCACGGGCCTGTATATAGTTTTCTAGCCTAGGTCAAGTGATACGGATTTATATCATTTCAATCCGTAGTTTACAAACCCCGGGTTCTATCATTTCAAACCCGCAATCCCAAGTTAACAGTTAAGCGGTTAACAGAATAGTTTAACAATAATCATCATTTAGGCCTATCATTTCAGCCCATACAATCTAAATTAACAGGGAACTTGCAGTGGTGATTTAAGCAGTAAATAAACAATAATATAATATAACTGCATAAATAATACAACAGATAATAACTGATGAGATGTCAAAAATGGGGTTCATCATTTTACATCATACTACAGACAGATGATAGTGAAATACAATTTTACACATACACTTGCAATAATGTACCAAATATAAATACGTATGTCTGGTGAGAAATACTCACATGGGAACTGCAGAAAATTGAATTTCAAAACGACGATTCACCGGAAAAGAGCGACAGAGAATAACGATCAAAATTTCTCGGATGTCGCCTAGATTCAAATCTAGAACAAAATAAAAATATAGAATACGCGACTTTAGAATTTATGGTCAAAGAAAAATTAAAGGTAGAACGAGAATTTGTTTGGCTTGCTCGACCACTCCACCGTGTAATCTGACCAAAACATACCCCAAAACGTAAACCGTGCTAATACAAAATTTTACGACAAAATTCCCTAAAGTCCTACTAAAAACAATAAAGTGAAGTTTCCCTTATGGCCGAGATACCCTCACGTACACGTGCACACTTCTATTCACTCGTTCATGTACACGTACACGCGCATCACCCATCTACTGTTGCCTAATTATTAAACTCAGATTCCAAACTTTCTATTCAACTTTCCCAGACTTAAATGTTGTTTTTTTCAATCTAATCCACCTTCAAAAATAACACCTCATACTCACCTTAACTTCAAAGCAAAACGCAAACAATTTCTCCCCTCAAATAAATCCACTTACTATTTATACTTCCCAGGCTTGAATCAAACAACCACCCCTTACTTCTATTCATCATCAACACTCCTAGTCTTCACTTACCCAAGAATTTGTACATCCCACCTATCCCATGCTCCCTCTGGAACAAGCCTGTATACTAGTGGCATATACACCACTTCGACTACAGGGATGCACATCACTCCACACGTTCTGCCACTATGCAACCACTTCTCACTCACAAACTACTCAAAACCATCCGCCGCCTGCCTATGCTAAGAGGATGTTTTATAAATGATTTAAAATGTTTGCCTATGTGAATGAAAATCTGGAAAACTAAATTATATTTGTGCAAGTCTGGAAACTCATGCTTACTTGGTTATGTTATGCAACAAATTTTACAAGCAACACAAATATTTAGATCATCAACTGATACATACGTGCACAGTGTGATACAAAGATATGCACAGCCTATGAATTTATAAATGCAGACTAGCACTCACCTAAGTTTTTCTTAATTCACTCATATATGCCTATATTTTTTTTTTTCTTCCTTATTAAACAGGCTCTGTAACCCATTCCTCTACACATGCAAAAGAGAGACACTCACGCAACTATGTTTCCAGCATTCCAGATCAAACAGAACCCATACTTCTCATCGAGTCCAACCCCCAGCTACCCCACTACCATCCAGCTCGGTTCACAATTATGCCCTGCTCCAACTTCACTCACCAGACCCCAAACTCACCCAGATACAAAACAAATGCATGCTTTAATTTTTCTTGGTCACGTATCATGCCTGGAACTACCGTGCACACATGCACTGATGCACACTTGCCTACTCCTTCTCTCTGCCTCTTCCACTTCCTCCGCCTTTTTCATTCTTATATGCAGGCTACTCATCCTAAATGCAAGCTACAACTCCATAACTCCTGTCAGTCTCATCATTCACCATTTCTCAGAGCCACCCTCACCAATGCAACTTGTGCCAATATATGCAGACCCATCAAAAATGAACAACACAACTCAGTCTTTTGATACACTCCCAGATCTGCATGCTTCCCACAACCAACAGCATGCTTTCAAAAAAAATTTTTATGTGGCCACCAAACTTTTATATGTATCAGTTTTATGAATCTATAGACTGAATATGCTTTTTTTCTAATGTGACTTCTACACTTTAGACGCCACTATACGACAACTCTGAAAAAAAAAAAATGAACAGCACCCACAACCTAGATCCAATACCAGAGTATGATTGGACATGGCCGAGCAAGTCAAAAGAACAGAGAAACTTAGAAGAGAAAAGATGAAATAAAATTTACCTGATGGCTTTGAGCAGAGGAAAGGGATGAAAAGCAGATCAAAATGTGGAAGAAACCGATGGGTGGGTATATGGATATATAGGCAGTGAGAAAAATAACGTGTCAGTTTCTATTGATATAAATTTGTGAATAACGAATATGTGATCCATCAGTTAAAAATGAGAATGTACTGATTCTCGTGATTAAAGCAACTGATGGTGAGATGGGAAGAGGAACGGCAAGGCAGAGCCTTTATTTGCTTAGCAATACGTTTAAGTTTCTTGCTTAAATTTTACCCATGCATTCAAGGCCGAGCGGTTTCAAATTTTGAAGGCTTGTTGATGCTTTTGAAAACCAGATAAAGGCAAGCTTTGATAAAAGAAAACTGATCACTTGATAAATGGCTTGCGTGATATATGTGCGTGATTGAAGTTTGATAACTGATGAAAACAGGGGTTTAAAAGCAAAGGTTGATATTTGATTCAAGTAATTGCGTGATTTAAGTTTGATAATTGATGAAGCAGAGGCAGATGAAAAAAAGAATTTATGCACGGCTTTGAAATGAATGTGTACAAGTGCAAAGGAAAAACTGTCAGAGAGACAGAAGAAAATATATTCGAACGTTAATCAATAAATTCTCACTTATTTTCAACATCTTGATTTTAGTTTGTTATCACAAATTAAAAGGTGAATATTTATGTTGGCTATAGGAATGGAAAACGTATACAAGCTTATACAAACTCAGACCGTTAGTTAACAAAGTACCGGTTATCATAAAATTACTGACTGATATTTTTCCTCAAATTAAATCGAAAACTTGATTTTTACACTACGTTAAGCAGACGCAGTCTAAAACATCAAAATTTTTGATAAAATAACATTTTAAAAACACACGTTTTACTACGTTGCTTATACCCTATATTTGACGCGTCTTTTAAACGCGAAATTTTACAGTTTAAACATAGCTTAAATTTTTCACAGTTATTACTTAATTTTATTGACACAACAATTTTATAAAATAAATCTCCAGATTAAATCTTTAAACTATATTGTTAAACACAATTTATATACAAATGTATTTCAAAATTAAATAATTGAAATAAAATAAATAGCTAAAACTAGGGTTGTTACAACCTCCTAATTTGAGGCATTTGTATTAATTAGCAATCGTTAACTTTATTGCTTTCGTTAATATTTATTGACCTTGAGTCTTGCAAGATAGCCTAGGACTAGCATTGGATGCACATGACAAAGAAGCCTTAACATGTTCAAACCGTGATGGATCTCTTTTCGTTGATGTCGATTTTTAGACGGTCTTCCGTTAGTATTTTTTTGCTATTAGTTGTTCACCACTTTTGAGTCACTTTATAACATAACCCTCTCATTATCTAGATTTGTTTCATATCTACTTTTAACCACTTAAATTTAAGGTAAGTCCATGAAATCAACAGTAACATTGTTTTTAATCCAAGGAGTGCACGAAAGATGCTTCCACAAAGAGTCCATTAACTCAAGAGGTATATGATTAGTAGACTTTTTCAATTCCATAGTCATATGCACACAAGACTATTAACTTGCCACAATATACACCACAAGTCTTAATGTTACAACCAATGTTCTTTTGCTCTTCTAAAGATAAGTCAAGCGTTTTATGATAGATTTGTCCCAAAAGATCCAGTGTATAGATTTAAACGAACTTTTTCAAATGCATGCACTATAGCGATAAGTTCATTTTCAAAACATAAATAAGCATTTGTCCAACATTGCACAAAAATTCTTGTCGATGAATCAAAATATAGTTTCTAGCGACTGTAATAACTTTCCATAATGCTAGTGGAAACATTGTCGAAATACTTAATTATGTTAGTCCATGTCAAAAGAAACATTTCTTTGTATTTGGACAACCAATTCTTCTCTACATATGTCAACGACTTATACTGTTCGAAATACATATACCCTGAAAAGCATTCGAATTATGATAATATTCTTTTTCTAACAAAGAGTTAAGTCGAGATAGTCGGAAGTAAGTGAAATATATATAAAGGAATCAGGCCAGTAGAAAGTGGGTGAAATTGTATGAAAAAATTGGTCTAGTCTGAAGCGGGTGAAATATGTATGAAGTATAAATGATTATTGGATCCAATCTAATAAAGTTTTAAATAAAATCATATTTTATTTCATTTGGATAAAAAAAGTAGTTTAAATTTAATAACTTAAATTTATATGTATTGTAATAAATGTATCAAATAAATTCATATGTTTAAAGTGTTAGTGTAACATATAAGTAGCATATATATATGTGTGTGTGTGTGTGTGTGTGTGTGTGTGTACCCAAACATGCAAAATTTAGAGAAGGAAGCCTTTTGTTTCCTTCTCTTAACACTGATAATTAATTAAGGGAAGGTGAGACAATAAAAGTAGAAAGAGAAGCCTTTCATTTCTCTCCCTTTAATTAGATTACTTGAAATATTTAGTGGCATTTATACCAAAATTTACACTTGATATATATTATGAGTATAATCATTAGTCCCCTTACATATGCTATTACTATTCAAAAATTTTATTTTAAATATGTGCACATATATTAAGTAACTTTCAACAATTAAACTTTATAATTTTGCATAAAAAAATTCATTTCATAAAATTTGAATTAAAACATAAACATAAATTGGTTCACACACAAGTAATAGTAAACCTTGTCTTGGTGTTAAAAACAACATACGTAAGAAAAGATTACAATCTAATATTTCCATGCACATAAATATGCATGCATGCATATATATAAATTTAAAATTTAACAAAATCAAATCAAAATTTCAGTTAGAAAAAGGTAAAATAATTTATGATTTTACATAAAAATCATTTACCGATTATCAAATTGAAATAGTTTTACATTAACGAAAATAACAACCAAAGAAAATATATTCAAATCAACAAGTTAATCAATTTATTATCGTAAAAAAACAAGAAACATAAAGTATATACTTAATAACTAAAAGGTTTTCAATCAAAATAGTTTTGATTAAGAAATTATTTGCACTTATAATAATTAAAAGTTAACCAAAATAGTTTTCAATCAAAATTGTTTGAAAACCCATGTAAGTTATATATATATATATATATATATATATATATATATATATATATTCATACATATACTACTTAATCAATATTTACAATCAAACTTTTTTTGAATAATGATTGCTAAACAACTAAAGTCAAACTAAACAATTAGACACACGTAAATCCATTGTAATGATTCAGATCTACACTACACATTAACAACAAACAATCAAATGAGATGAAGAAACTAAAATATTTGTCAACATAAAGATTACAAAATAAATTATGGTGTAGAAAATGCATCTAAATTAAATTAGTATGATGAACATTTAGTAATTTAAATGTGACAAAATCAGATCTGAAATATATTGCAATTAAAGCATATCATAATCAATTATATAATTATAAAAATCTGTAATCGTAGATATTACCTTGCTTTTTCGCACGAGAATACCTTGAATATTAAATCTTCATTCCTCCGTTTGAAACCTTGATCAACACTTCCAAAAGGCATGACCAAATTGAGAAAGCCACGCACCGTTGCTTTTGATTTTTAATTGAGTATGTGTTGTATTTGTCGCTCGGATTTTGAGAAGCATAGAGAGGGATTTCCAATATGGGTAAATAGAAGAGGTGGAGCCATAAACCCTTGGAAGAAAATTATGATAATAGAGTAGCAAGAGATGTTTAAATAGATAGGAAAGGAGGTCAAAAATAGAAATATTTCTTTCTTTTCCTTAGCCATTTATACATCTTTTGGATTCAAATTCCAATCTAATTCCTCTCCATCAAAACCGACCATACATATTTCCCTATTAGACCACAAATCACATCATGCTAGGTCAAATATTTTACATTCAAATGAAATTTAAACGTACAACAATAGCATATAATGATAGTGTGCATATAACTTTTATGTACGCCTAATTTTTTAATGCCGATCAACATAATTCAAATAAAAATTGTAATTAATACTTCATATATTAAGTAATTTAACTAATTATAAAATTTATAATTTAATTAAATGGGTAGTAGATGGAGGATTCAACAAAATTGTTGTATTGACTCATTAGGTACAAATTGGTCAGCGATTAATATCGAACAATTCGAATATTAACATTTACACATAACCTTAGCTAATAGTGTGAAATTTGGCCAAATTTATCATCATACATCTTAAGTAAATCCAATTTTATATGTTTAAATATTACCTAATATTATAATTATATACACCAATTCTCTTCATCAAAATTATATCATATTAGAACTTAGAACTTATGAAATTTGGTGATCGTTAAAATTCCAATATCATCTACATACAACTTTATAGTAAAAACATAAAAGTCCTTGGTTCAATGTTAATAATCATTATTAACCAAAATGCTTTAGCCAAATACTTTGACTTTTAGTTGACTTAAGTTGACCCATGATTGTAACCCCATATAATATAGGAGACGAATTCTCTCTTGAATAGTGTTTCCCTTCCAATGCTTTCACACGACCCAACTATAGTCATTCGATGGATGTCATGCTAATAACTATAATCAAAGCAGAGTCCATGAATTGAAGCTTGACAGTATTCCCAAGTTTAGGGAATTGTGTAATATTATCACATCAATATTCTCTATTTGACTTTAGTTAAATTAACCAACTGAAAAATATCAACTAAATCATTCCATAGTTATCCAATAACTAGTAGTATGTATCCACTTAGTTCCCCTAGTAGTCATGAGTAATACGCTGTCAAACATTTGGAAAGCATTACGTTTTCAAGTCTAAAAGGATTTATCGATATCCAGTCTCGATACATGTTTTCTAGGAATATTTAAAATTGTATGTTCATTATATTATGATAAATTACTCATGGTTACAGCACAATATAACTGTTATCACAAAAACATATTATAGGTTTTCTGTTAAAAATTCTTAAATTGAATAATCAGTTATCTATAATAGATCATAACAAGTATATAACATAAATAAAACACTTTTTGTTTTGAACAAGATTGGTTACTGAGTTAGATTTATGTAAAAGCTTCATAATTTCCCTTACTGTATAAACTAAACCTATCAATCTTCCATTTGCGCTTGGGGTTAATTATGGAATGTTATTCCAACTTCTATGATCAGTTTTCTCAAAAATAATTGAATTAGTCCCTTAGGGAGCAGGTATGATATTATTTTTTAATTATTTACTCTATCAATCAAGTTACTCTAATGCTAATAAACTAACTTTATCATGTGGACCTATTCAAAGTATGTTTCTCAACTTCTAGTGAGTTCTTACTTTATCATCATATCATAATGATGTAGTATTCTCAATACTTTGAAACACTCCTAGTTCGATTATAAATAAATTTATACACTTTACATTTATTTTAGTGTTATTCAAGATGATGTACTGTAATATCCCGGAATTTTGGACAATATAAATTTAATAATCTATGTTTAAATTTATATTGAATTGATAAATTTTGTTAATAAATTTTATTTGATTTAATAATCTTCTTTATTTAAATATTTAATTTGTGAAATTATTTTTAATAAGTTAATAAATTGTTTTATATTTAGAAATGTATATGTATATTTTAAATAGATAAGTTGTAACGACCCGTAAATTTCGACGATTTAATTAATTTAATAGAATTTTGTAATAAAAATTTAGTAGAAATAATAAAAGGTGATAAATATATATTGAACGCTAATTTAACAATGGTAATTTAAGCCTTTGTTTGTAATATGAATAATTTTTTCAATAAAAATTGGTGTAAGTATTGTACCTGAATATAATGGGAAGACAGAGAATATAGGTAAGACATTTAATTAGTTAAGTGTGAATTTATGGGCATAATAACAATTCGTATACATTACCTAATTAATCTGTTAATTAATTTATTAAAAAAATCAAAACCTTTTAATTTGGTAAATAATTTGATGCGTATTGATAAGCGTAACTTTAACGATTAATTTTAAAGTGATGGGAAGAAAATAAGTAAAGTTATGCAGTAATAAATAAATAAAAATATCGCAATAAATAGGAAACTGACATAACATTTATTTATATGAACGTTACTTATTGATTTGAGAGTAACGGAAGTGTGGACGTAGAATAAAATAAGCGTAGATATATGTTAGGTAATTATTGAGAATATGGGGAATAAGTTGAAATAATATTAATTAAAAATTTATGCGTAAAACATGTTATGTAAGATATATTGATTCCATTTAATAAATTGAGGATTAATATTACCGAAGAGGATTAAATATGGTCTTAATGTAAATTTAGATAAGTTTTGAAATAAAGACTAATTCCATTCAGAAGATGACAATGGGTGCAATATTTTGATTTGTAAGCAATAGTAATAGGTTACATGTTTAATTGGTCGATAGAATTTGAATTGAAATAAATGTTAATACACTAATAAAGTTTACATTAATATGATAAGTAATACAATGTCTAGAAGTTTAATATAGAGTGTGTTAAGACGTAGATATGGAAATTAGGAAGCAGTTGGAATTAAATGAAATTTTAGGTGTATTTATGAGAAATTTACGTACAATTAAAGAGGCGAATGAAATAAATACCAACCAATTTTAGTGAATAACGGGATCTAAACCTAAATAAATAAATTCCTTGAAATTTAAGTTTTAATTTTTGATAAATTGGATTTGTACTTTAATATTGAAAATTTTGGGATTATTCAAAAATAAATTAATGTAGGAAGTTGTTAAAGGATTCTGAATTTACCCAGTGGTCCAAACTGACAAAATTTGCAAATAATTAAAGTTGGATTGTAAATCTGATTCAGTTAACCTACTATTAATTTATTTGTTTGGAATATAAAAAGTAATGATAGGGTTAATTGAAATTGAGGGTAGTTTAATTTGTATGTTATTTGGGATTAAGGCAAGATGGGTGGATATTAGGAGTTATATACTTAGATCATTCAATTTATTTGGATAACATTGTAATAAATGTAATTAAATGTACATTTACGTGAAATATAATACCATGCTTAATAGATTGCTAAGTTGTATATATTAAAGGGAATTTTATTAATTGTTTTCAAAAAACCTTAATTAATATGGTTGATAAATTTAATATAAGAAAAACCAATGAAATTCTTCGGAATAATGTAGGTTAATATGAGTTAGTAGTTATGGTAGTGACTAAAATTGGTAATACATTGCAATTAATGTTAATAGTGTTGACATAATCTAATAAATTTAAATGTTAATTCAATACCAATTTATGTATTTAAGGTGATTGCGAAATTGGAATTTGATAAATGCAGTAACTAACTCAGGGCAAATAGATTTTATGGAATCAGTAAAAGATAGGTAAATTTAATGATTGTTTGGTGGTGATTTAAGCATGAATGGGAATAAATCGTGCAATAGTGAGAATTATTAATTATTACCCATCAATTTATTTAGAATCTAAATCAAATGCAACATTCGTTGTTATTTGTAGCTTATAGGTGGAAATAACGTAAACTTTATTCAGAATATGATAATTAGTTAGATTAAAAGAATGGAAGGCAGGATATATGGATTCATTTGGATTTAGAACATGATAATTTGAATTTATTGAATTTATTGGAAACTGAATAGAACATTTTATGTGATTGAAATTAAAGTTGGAATTCGGAGATGTTTTAGGAATTCCCATCTATGGGATACCAATAGATAGGATAATTAAATGAAAGGTCAACTAAAGGATTTTTGCAAAGTTAATTTATGATTTGTAGATAAAATAAAATTGAAGTTTTACGCTGAAGTTAATAATGTACTCAGCATTTAAGAAACATCTTAAATTTTCTAAATTTGAATAAACAATGAAGTGATAAATAATAATTATTAATAAAATCCAAAATTTGGTAACCCGTTTTCAAATTAATGATAATTAGTGTTGGTATAGGCTATTTATTTAAGTAAAAGTGCGATGCCAAAAAAAATGGATTGGAAGTAATTGCGAAATATAAATAAAATATTTTAGTAGGGAATTCAAATGTGTATATACATAGAAATGTGGATTTTTATAGTATGAAAACTTAGTCAATTTACAATAGTTAAATCTATTGAGAATGAATAAAAATCTAAGATAATTATTACGGTAATTTAGAAATTTAGTTGAAAATGGAAACTTATCTATCAATTTGGAATTTAATGAAATTGTGAATTTATATTGAAACTTATAAATGAAGCATCTAAATTTACATTTGTAAATACGTTTAAAATTCAATGCAAATGTCTGAGGAAGAAATTAATTTATTTACTAATCCGTAACGTATCCAATTAATATAAAATATTCTGGTGGGCCAACAACCGTTTTGTGCGTTTATGATTCGTGCCCACCTATCCTATTTCACTTTGTCTATTTATAGGCTTTGTAAATCCTAGCCTCCATCTATCTTCATTTCTCTCTGTGTGTTCTTTTCTTCAACTACTTCTCTTCCAATGGCTGCAAAATTTCTAGATCCAATTACAGTCCAAAAAAAAAAAAAAAAAAAAAACTATATATATATTTCAAACTCCTCTAAAAATTCCAGAAAAATTATATGTCATAATTCTCGAAGAGCGTTATCTGTTGGTACTGTCCATTTTTTTGATTGGGGCTGTAGCGTGCTCGAATTTGAGAAGAAGGACGTGGCCTGTGACGTGGCATGGTGATGGGGTATATTTGTTTATTTTGTTTTATTTAATTTTTGTTTCAATCGAAATTTTCGAATAACTTTCTCATACTTAGTCCGATTCACGCGAGATTTTTTTGTTAGGATCGTAATTAAATTCCAGATCTGTTGACGCTGGTTTGGACCAATTCGGAGACCGTCGAATTTTTGAGTTTAAATTGAATTTAAATTCGATTTAAATTCAAAAGGTGAGTGTTTTAACCCACTCACAACTTCTAGAATTTCTTATGTTTGTTGAATTGATTTTGGATATGAGTAGAAATTTATTTATGAATGTTTGGCATGCTTTATGCATCATCTCTGTTAAATCGCATTTATTTAATTTAACTCTTAATTAATTTTATTTATTGCATATAAATCAACAGTTATTAAATTTATTTTATTGCATATGAACTTCCAATTTAATAGTTATTAATTTATTTTTGAATATAAATTGTTAGTTAATAACTGTCATTTATTACTTGTTATGTTTTATATGCTATATACATTGAAGTTTGTTTAAATTGATGATGATTGAATTAAAATTGGTTGATGATTGATATTTGAATGAATAGATGCTATATTTATATTGTATAAACTGCAAGTCATCATGCATTTCCATGTCATTTCGGGATTTCGGTTTGAAATGATATACAACCGCATTTTATTTTAAATTGCGGATTGGAATGATAAACCTCTGTATCACTTGACCATATGGTAGAAAATTTTATACAGGCACCGCGGTATATATATAAAATTATTTTTGAATTGTTTTCTATGGTTTGTAAAGCTATATATATGGTTTATGGGTTTTGATTTGGTTATTAACAAAGGTTATTTATATATAGTAAATTCCGGGTTTTAAACCTTGTATAAAATGGATTTGAAGTATAAAATAAAGTTTGATTTTTTGAAATCAAGCATTTATTTGAAATTTAAATTCTAGAGTTTTAATGACTTAGAAGAGAATAAGGTTGAAGATGAATATTAAGTTAAATTGGAATTTAATAAAAAGTTAGAATTTTTAAAGGATATGATTTACAACTTGATTTTGTGTAGAGTGATTTGAATGAATATCAGGTTGATTTAAATGAATATATAATAAATTGAAAGAATATCCAGTTATGTGAAGATAATGGTTTTACTTAGATTATATTGAATTCATTAAGTAAACATTTCAAGTCTAAATAATAAGTAATTGAATTTGATATATATGGGTTTGACAAATGAGTTGTTTTTGAAATGGTGAAATATTTAAAGCTTTGAAACATAAGAATTAAAATGGTATTTGGAAGTTTAAATCGATATTTGGAATTGATTTGTGAAATGTAAAGAAGCTATTTTGTTTTATAAAAGTAATCTAATATTTGACCATTTAAGAGACGGAAACTTGTTTCAAAGTTATGATTTTCAAGGTAGTATAATTTTAAATTTTATATTCAAGAGCTTTGACCTCTAAATATTTACTTTGAAAACCCTATGATTTTGGAAAGTATATATATTGGAATAAAATGATATCGTATTAATTCGGGTTTTAAATGGAAATGATATCATATTTATATGCTTTTGAAATGGATATTTTATTCTGGTTTTAAAGTATAATTATTTTAAATGACCGCGATGTTATAATAGCGATTGGTTGGCAAAGAGACCGGGATCGGATATGGACATACTCTCTGTCGATACTGAAAACCACTTTGACTAACCGTGTACGCGGTGGAGATTCCAGAATGAAGTAGGTTGGTGGCGGCGTTTCCTGTAAGGTAAATACGTGGACCCAACTCCCGTGAGTTGGCATAAGGTGGCTAAAACAGGAGCGATTGACGGGTTAATGAGGTAGCACCTCTGATCGGACACTTCCCTTCGATACTGTACTCTGACTTTGGATTTTTCGGTGGCCACCTTCACTTTTGATTTCTTTGATGTGGGGAGTTTGTTCGAGGTGGGCGGCAGCTGCGCGCTGCGCGTTTCCATCGGCCCGGAAGCGTAATTGGTATATCTACCCTGGCATTGCATAGTTGTGCCGTGTCACCTACCCTAGCGCGCCTTATACGATTTTGTTTTGTACCATACCTATGGAGTGCCCTCTGACGACGCCCAGTATGGGGGAGATTACGGTACTGTATAGACTATGGGAATATATAAATGTGTTAAGGTGGAAAATGTAAAGCCTTAACGCTATTTAAAAGTAAGTTTATTTTACAATTGACACTATTATAATAGCGCAATATACTACATAGTAAATAGTTTAACAGATCCTTAGGAGATGTAAATTCCGAGCATCTCTTGAGTTACTGCACTCATATTTATTTCTGTTAATGTAACTCACATAAGATCTTTTAGTTCTGACTCGAGTGTTTTTGTCTTTCCAAATTCGCTCAGGTCAGTCCGAGCGTTTCAGGATTGAAGATTTTATTTCCGGAGGAAGAAGACGAAGATTTTATTATTATTACTATAGATAATATGGTTTCACTACACTCATATTGTTCCGCTGCATTGTTATATGGTATGTGTACTCCGATATGTATTGTATAAATAAATCAAAGGTTTTTGTAAACAGATTTATGAACTGTATATTTGATTATTATATTTTATCCTTCCGTTGTGAGATTCTGTTTCTTTCTCTGTTTTCTTATTTATCCCACAACAATCCGCCCTTACGTATGGTTTGAATCGGCACGTGTGTCTGTTTAAATCGTGCAAAAAGGCGGGATGTTACAGTTGGTATCAGAGCTTTAGTTTAGCGATAAATCTTGGCTTTGTGGGGCTTGACTCTTTATTAATAGGGTAGTAATCCCTATGGGAGTCACTAAGTGTATATGTGAGAGAGCGTATTTGTTAGTGTTATAAAAAGGTTTTAATATTGTGTTAATTTGTTCCGTTTCGTATTTATAAATTCTGGTTGGTGCATGGGACGCTATGACATCAATAGGGATTTCTAAACACTTAATAGGACAGACCGACATAATATTTGTTTTTAATATAGGTGCATGAAAAATTTTTGCCTATTATATTTTTATATATAAAATAAAAAATTTCAATTGATATTTATATTTGGCTGCAATAGATTGATTGTTAGGCAATAAAGTGTAAATAATAATAGAAATAAGATTAAAAAATAAGATAAATGAAATTTGGAAATTTAGAACTTAAGTCCGGGGTTTTTCTTTCGAATGATTTTGAAATATATTAATAATTTTGTTCATAAGTATTTTCTGATATAAATATTTAACATAATTCGGAAGAATCGTTTAAAGAAGATTTTTGAGAAAATAAGTTTTGTACTTTCCTCTCTATCGCTGGAAAATAATTTCGGTGATGGCGGCCGCATCATTGACTTTCATTTTCGAGTTTCGAAGGGGAAAAACCACTGTAGTAGTTCTACTGCAGTTTCATTTTCGAAAAAGATATAAATTTTTAATTGTTTTAAATAAAATTGGAGGTATATAAGTTAGAAGAATATATTTATCTAATATTTCAAAATAATTTGAAATTTAACCCGGTATTTAATTCTTAAATTTCCATTAATTAATTGTTTAAATTATTGTAGTGAAATAAAAGGTAAGTGATTAATAAATTGAAACCTCTAATTTAGGTAAGAGATTTAATGCAAAGTTATAAAGGGAAATTTGAAATTTGTAACATATGAGATAAAGAGTAATATTGTTGAACATTAAATTTAATTAAAAGATGAGATAAAACTTGTATAAGTCCATTTGCATTTTCTTTAACATATATAACTTACCAAATATAAAAAGTTGAAATGTTTAATAAGAAATGTAGTAGAAATTTGTACAAGTAATAGTAGGTAATGAAGCATTCAATGAATTTGTTGTATTCAATAACTTAAGATACAATTGAAATTTTACCAAGTAAATATAAATAAAGGTAGCATGATAGATAGATGATTATAAAACTTAAGGAATTAAAGTAAATAAATAAGGACATGCTATTATAAATGAATGAATAATTATAACAAAATATAAGGAACCAGCATGACCCGAGTTAATGGAATTGAATAATTGTAAGTAATAAGTAAAAACGAATGAGCAAACCTTTGATAAGTGAATGTGAATGAGAAAAAAATCACTATATAAACAAAAAGGGAAATCAAACAACTAAAGCATGAAATTTATAATAAGTTAGTTTGGGTGCTGGTTTGAATTGTTATTGTTTGATTTATGGTTGGTTGGGTAAGGAAATTTGAAGTTGTTGGATGAATAAATAATCTATTTTGTTCCATCTAAGACTGTTGAGTAAATGATGCACTTGATAGTTATTTTCATTCCATACAGTTTCAAGTTTGAACCCAAGCAACTATTTGATTGTGTGATTGTATGGTTGTTTTGTAATTGTATGTATGTTGTTCGAGGAAATTGATGGTTGTTGTATTAATTTGGATGATTAGTGATTGGAACTACTTAGATATTTAAATTTTGGACTTAGAATGTTTTGAAATGTTCTCCAAACTCTAACAAATTTAAGTATAAAAAGATAATGTTGTAAATTTGTATATTTTAAGAAAAGTAACAGATATTGTAAATTTAATTGTTTATAAGGTAATGTTTTGAATAAGATATGTAGATTCTAAATCCTTCTTTTCCCTTCTTTTTCCTTTTCGGGGACGAAAAGTTTTGAGTGGGGGAGAGTGTAACAACCCGTAAATTTCGACAATTTAATTTATTTAATAGAATTTTGTAATAAAAATTTAGTAGAAATAATAAAAGGTGATAAATATATATTGAACGCTAATTTAACAATGGTAATTTAAGCCTTTGTTTGTAATATGAATAAATTTTTCAATAAAAATTGGTGTAAGTATTGTACCTGAATATAATGGGAAGATAGAGAATATAGGTAAGGCATTTAATTAGTTAAGTGTAAATTTATGGGTATAATAACAATTCGTATACATTACCTAATTAATCTGTCAATTAATTTGTGAAAAAAATCAAAACCTTTTAATTTGGTAAATAATTTGATGCGTATTGATGCGTAACTTTAACGATTAATTTTAAAGTGATGGGAAGAAAATAAGTAAAGTTATGCAGTAATAAATAAATAAAAATATCGCAATAAATAGGAAACTGACATAACATTTATTTATATGAACGCTACTTATTGATTTGAGAGTAACGGAAGTGTGAACGTAGAATAAAATAAACGTAGATTTATGTTAGGTAATTATTGAGAATATGGGGAATATGTTGAAATAATATTAATAAAAAATTTATGCGTAAAACATGTTATGTAAGATATATTGATTCCATTTAATAAATTGAGGATTAATATTATCGAAGAGGATTAAATATGGTCTCAATGTAAATTTAGATAAGTTTTGAAATAAAGACTAATTCCATTCAGAAGATGACAATGGGTGCAATATTTTGATTTGTAAGCAATAGTAATAGGTTACATGTTTAATTGGTTGATAGAATTTGAATTGAAATAAATGTTAATGCACTAAATAAAGGTTAAATTAATATGATAAGTAATACAATGTATAGAAGTTTAATATAGAGTGTGTTAAGACGTAGAAATGGAAATTAGGAAGCAGTTGGAATTAAATGAAATTTTAGGTGTATTTATGAGAAATTTACGTACAATTAAAGAGGCGAGTGAAATAAATACCAACCAATTTTGGTGAATAACAGGATCTAAACCTAAATAAATAAATTCCTTGAAATTTAAGTTTTAATTTTTGATAAATTGGATTTGTACTTTAATATTGAAAATTTTGGGATTATTCAAAAATAAATTAATGTAGGAAGTTGTTAAAGGATTCTGAATTTACCAAGTGGTCCAAACTAACAAAATTTGCAAATAATTAAAGTTGGATTGTAAATCTGATTCAATTAACCTATTATTAATTTATTTGTTTGGAATATAAAAAGTAATGATAGGGTTAATTGAAATTAAGGGTTGTTTAATTTGTATGTTATTTGGGATTAAGGCAAGATGGGTGGATATTAGGAGTTATATACTTAGATCATTCAATTTATTTGGATAACATTGTAATAAATATAATTAAATGTACATTTACGTGAAATATAATACCATGCTTAATAGATTGCTAAGTTGTATATATTAAAGGGATTTTTATTAATTGTTTTTAAAAAACCTTAATTAATATGGTTGATAAATTTAATATAAGAAAAACCAATGAAATTCTTGGGAATAATGTAGGTTAATATGAGTTAGTAGTTAGGGTTGTGACTAAAATTGGTAATACATTGCAATTAATGTTAATAGTGTTGACATAAGATAATAAATTTAAATGTTAATGCAATACCAATTTATGTATTTAAGGCGATTACGAAATTGTAATTTGATAAATGAAGTAACTAACTCAGGGCAAATAGATTTTATGGAATCAATAAAAGATAGGTAAATTTAATGATTGTTTGGTGGTAATTTAAGCATGAATGAGAATAAATTAGGCAATAGTGAGAATTATTAATTATTACCCATCAATTTATTTAGAATCTAAATCAAATGCAACATTCGTTGTTATTTGTAGCTTATAGGTGGAAATAACGTAAACTTTATTCAGAGTATGATAATTAGTTAGATTAAAAGAATGGAAGGCAGGATATATGGATTCATTTGGATTTAGAACATGATAATTTGAATTTATTGAATTTATTGTAAACTGAATAGAACATTTTATGTGATTGAAATTAAAGTTGGAATTCGGAGATGTTTTAGGAATTCCCATCTGTGGGATACCAATAGATAGGATAATTAAATGAAAGGTCAACTAAAGGATTTCTGCAAAGTTAATTTATAGTTTGTAGATAAAATAAAATTAAAGTTTTACGCTGAAGTTAATAATGTACTCAGCATTTAAGAAACATCTTAAATTGTCTAAATTTGAATAAACAATGAAGTAATAAATAATAGTTATTAATAAAATCCAAAATTTGGTAACCCGTTTTCAAATTAATGATAATTAGTGTTGGTATAGGCTATTTATTTAAGTAACAGTGCGATGCCAAAAAATGGATTGGAAGTAATTGCGAAATATAAATAAAATATTTCAGTAGGGAATTCAAATGTATATATACATAGAAATGTGGATTTTTATAGTATTAAAACTTAGTCAATTTACAATAGTTAAATCTACTGAGAATGAATAAAAATCTGAGATTATTATTACGGTAATTTAGAAATTTAGTTGAAAATGGAAACTTATCTATGAATTTGGAATTTAATGAAATTGTGAATTTATATTGAAACTTATAAATGAAGCATCTAAATTTACATTTGTAAATACGTTTAAAATTCAATGTAAATGTCTGAGGAAGAAATTAATTTATTTACTAATCCGTAACGTATCCAATTAATATAAAATATTCTGGTGGGCCAACAACCGTTTTGCGCGTTTATGATTCGTGCCCACCTATCCTATTTCACTTTATCTATTTATAGGCTGTGTAAACCCTAGCCTCCATCTATCTTCATTTCTCTCTGTGTGTTCTTTTCTTCAACTTCTTCTCTTTCAATAGCTGCAAAATTTCTAGATCCAATTACAGTCCAAAATAGAAAAAATATAAAAAAATTTCAAACTCCTCTAAAAATTCCAGAAAAATTATATGTCATAATTCTCGAAGAGCGTAATCTGTTGGTACTGTCCGTTTTTTTTTATTGGTGCTGTAGCGTGCTCGAATTTGAGAAGAAGGACGTGGCCTGTGACGTGGCATGGTGATGGGGTATATTTGTTTATTTTGTTTTATTTAATTTTTGTTTCAATCGAAATTTTCGAATAACTTTCTCATACGTAGTCCGATTCACGCGAGATTTTTTTAATTAGGATCGTAATTAAATTCCAGATCTGTTGACGCAGGTTAGGACCAATTCGGAGACCGTCAAATTTTTGAGTTTAAATTGAATTTAAATTCGATTTAAATTCAAAAGGTCAGTGTTTTAACCCACTCACAACTTCTAGAATTTCTTATGTTTGTTGAATTGATTTTAGATATGAGTAGAAATTATTTATGAATGTTTGGCATGCTTTATGCATCATCTCTGTTAAATCGCATTTATTTAATTTAACTCTTAATTAATTTTATTTATTGCATATAAATCAACAGTTATTAAATTTATTTTATTGCATATGAACTTCCAATTTAATAGTTATTAATTTATTTTTGAATATAAATTGTTAGTTAATAACTGTCATTTATTACCTGTTATATTTTATATGCTATATACATTGAAGTTTGTTTAAATTGATGATGATTGAATTAAAATTGGTTGATGATTGATATTTGAATGAATGGATGCTATATTTATATTGTATAAACTGCAAGTCATCATGCATTTCCATGTCATTTCGGGATTTCGGTTTGAAATGATATACAACCGCATTTTATTTTAAATTGCGGATTGGAATGATAAACCTCTGTATCACTTGACCATAGGGTATAAAATTTTATACAGGCACCGCGGTATATATATAAAATTATTTTTGAAATGTTTTCTATGGTTTATAAAGCTATATATATGGTTTATGGGTTTTGATTTGGTTATTAATAAAGGTTATTTATATATAGTAAATTCCGGGTTTTAAACCTTGTATAAAATGGATTTGAAGTATAAAATAAAGTTTGATTTTTTGAGATCAAGCATTTATTTGAAATTTAAATTCTAGAGTTTTAATGACTTAAAAGAGAATAAGGTTGAAGATGAATATTAAGTTAAATTGGAATTTAATAAAAAGTTAGAATTTTTAAAGGATATGATTTACAACTTGATTTTGTGTAGAGTGATTTAAATGAATATCAGGTTGATTTAAATGAATATATAATAAATTGAAAGAATATCCAGTTATGTGAAGATAAAAGTTTTACTTAGATTATATTGAATTCATTAAGTAAACATTTCAAGTCTAAATAATAAGTAATTGAATTTGATATATATGGGTTTGTCAAATGAGTTGTTTTTGAAATGGTGAAATATTTAAAGCTTTGAAACATAAGAATTAAAATGGTATTTGGAAGTTTAAATCGATATTTGGAATTGATTTGTGAAATGTAAAGAAGCTATTTTGTTTTATAAAAGTAATCTAATATTTGACCATTTAAGAGACGGAAACTTGTTTCAAAGTTATGATTTTCAAGGTAGTATAATTTTAAATTTTATATTCAAGAGTTTTGACCTCTAAATATTTACTTTGAAAACCCTATGATTTTGGAAAGTATATATATTGGAATAAAATGATATCGTATTAATTCGGGTTTTAAATGGAAATGATATCATATTTATATGGTTTTGAAATGGATATTTTATTCTGGTTTTAAAGTATAATTATTTTAAATGACCGCGGTGTTATAATAACGATTGGTTGGCAAAGAGACCGGGATCGGATATGGACATACTCTCTGTCGATACTGAAAACCACTTTGACTAACCGTGTACGCGGTGGAGATTCCAGAATGAAGTAGTTTGGTGGCGGCGTTTCCTGTAAGGTAAGTACGTGGACCCAACTCCCGTGAGTTGGCATAAGGTGGCTAAAACAGGAGCGATTAACGTGTTAATGAGGTAGCACCTCTGATCGGACACTTCCCTTCGACACTATACTCTGACTTTGGATTTTTCGGTGGCCACCTTCACTTTTGATTTCTTTGATGTGGGGAGTTTGTTCGAGGAGGGCGGCAGCTGCGCGTTGCGCATTTCCATCAGCCCGGAAGCGTAATTGGTATAACTACCCTGGCATTGCCTAGTTGTGCCGTGTCACCTACCCTAGCGCGCCTTATACGATTTTGTTTTGTACCATACCTATGGAGTGCCCTCTGACGACGCCTAGTACGGGGGAGATTACGGTACTGTATAGACTATGGGAATATATAAATGTGTTAAGGTGGAAAATGTAAAGCCTTAACGCTATTTAAAAGTAAGTTTATTTTACAATTAGACACTATTATAATAGCGCAATATACTACATAGTAAATAGTTTAACGGATCCTTAAGAGATGTAAATCCCGAGCATCTCTTGAGTTACTGCACTCATATTTATTTCTGTTAATGTAACTCACATAAGATCTTTTAGTTCTGACTCGAGTGTTTTTGTCTTTCCAAATTCGCTCGGGTCAGTCCGAGCGTTTCAGGATTGAAGATTTTATTTCCGGAGGAAGAGGACGAAGATTTTATTATTATTACTATAGGTAATATGGTTTCACTACACTCATATTGTTCCGCTGCATTGTTATATGGTATGTGTACTCTGATATGTATTGTATAAATAAATCAAAGGTTTTTGTAAACAGATTTATGAACTGTATATTTGATTATTATATTTTATCCTTCCGCCGTGAGATTCTGTTTCTTTCTCTGTTTTCTTATTTATCCCATAACAATCTGCCCTTACGTATGGTTTGAATTGGCACGTGTGTTTGTTTAAATCGTGCAAAAAGGCGGGATGTTACATAAGTTATTAAATTAGTATAGCATAATTTTAATATTTTTAAAATAGAAATTGTGATTTATTTTTAATTTAAGCTTTGCAAAAATATTTAATAAAATACTAAATGATTTTTAAATATGTAAGATAAATGTTTTATTTATTTAAAATATTTTAACTTAAGTTAAAATATTAAAATAAGTTACAAAAATGTTTGTGTTATTCTTTTTGAAATATTGATTTATAAAATGTGATTTGTTAATTTAATATGAAATTTAAAATACAATTTAAAATATGAAACATGTATTCAATAAGTTACAAACTCTTTTATAAATTTATTTTAATTGTTTAAAAGTATCTTTGACAATGGATTTAATTGTATATTGTTGTATTTATATACTTTGCTTATTCTTTAGAAATAAATTATATACATAACTATGAATAAGAAATAATTAATTTAATTTAAACATTCATTAACTTTAATTAAGATAACAAATCATTTAAAAATGAAATGTGTAACTAATTTAAAATATAAGTTAATAAGTGTTAACATTTTAGACAAGTGTCAAATTTGATCTTTTATTTTTCTTTGTTTTTAATAAATCATAAATTTAGTTTATAAACTTGCATATACTCATTTCTTTTTCTCTTTCCCATTTTCTTTCTAAAAAGAACTCTGAAAACCAAAGTTCTATAACATTTTCATCCTCAAAAACCTATTCAAATGCATTGCATTCAACTCCTCAAAATGCATCCTCCAAAATAAAACCAGCATGCAACAATTTCAAGTTGCATCTGCATTTCAATTTTAATCAAATATAAAAAACTGCATTTTTGTTCTTCAATCTGGAGAAAAAATACTGCATTCTTCAAAATTTGGAAGATTAGCTACTGCATGCAAATTTAAGGCATTCAACATTCAAGTTTAAAGCTCTATGCAACATTCAGATTTAAGGATTATAAATCAATAATAAAAGCTTGAGGCAACTTCAGTTTTAAAGTTTGCAAAAGAAGTTCAAAAAGATTTTCAAAGATCTGGGTTCTCTCTGCATTTTAATTTCAAGTGAGTAACTCATTTATAAACTTATTAAATAGGTAAATTTGTGCATGCTTTATAAATTACAAATGAACATTTATGAAATTGCCATGAATATTTTACCTTTAAGTATTTATCTGTAATCATGATGATGACTGTTGCATGTTGTTCTTCAAATTTTCAAACTCATATTGATCCCTGAACTCTTTCTTTAACTTGTTGCTATTATTACTTAAACGATTGAACAAACCTGTTTATGTTAGAATGGAGTAAGTTTAAAATTTTATATCGATTAAACAAAATTTTCTGTAACCTGGATAATCAAGTTACACCGAGAAAATTTACCTAGAATGAAAATTCGAACTTTATGATTTATTGTTGCGGATTTATAAATTGAAACATCAAGTGAATTCTAGAATTTTAAATCAAAAATTTCAATTTATAGTGCTGTAAATAAAATGCAGTTTTGAAATTGCTGTATTTTACATATTAGCTAAGTACAAATGATGCGTGCAATTGAATTGGTTGAATTTGTTTTTGGAGACAGTGTATCTATTATAGATCATAGAAAAATATTGAATTGGATTAAAATTCAATCTTGGTGTTGCAATTTGGGTTTTTAGGTTTAGATACCTAGTTTTCTGGGCTGTAAAGATTCGAACTTTACTGCAGTTATAGTGGATCAAGTTCGATGTTGTTTTGGGTAATAGTAGATGATGGTTAGTCGAAGTGGTCGCCGAAGTTTGGAAGGTGATGGTGGACGGAGATGGGAGAATTTGATGATGTCAGTGTAGACACTGAAAGGGGGCACTGTGCTGTTTCCAGGTTTGAATGTTGGTCTTGGTTTTGAATTCAAGCAAGTGATGACTGAATTGATGTGTTTTTGGCCTGAGCCACTGATTCTTGGCAGTGGGGTAGTTGTATGGATGGCCAGTGATGGCCGGAGATAATGTGTAGGTGCACAGAAGCATAATGGGTTATGATGATGATGGTGTGTTGATTTTTGGTTGCAGGGTTTTGTCCTCGGGATGGTCTCGGGCAAATGGGAAGGGAGACTCGAAGCAAGGAAGTAATTTACTCGAAGTAAATTATAAGTTGCTCGGGTATTAATTTGTGTTTCAGGTTTTTTTCAATTAAAAACAGAAACCTGTACTGTTATTTTTAAATTTTAAAGTAAGGTTTTGAAATGTGAACTAAAATTCGAACTAAATTTAAAAACTGAATTTAAATTATAAATTCAACTAGTTTAATTTCGGGTTTTTGAAATAATTTAAATTTTGAAAATTTTAATTAGTTTTAAGCAAAATCAGAAACCTGTTTTTCCAAGTTTTATAAAATTTGAAGTTAAATTTTAAAATGCAAACTAAAATCTGAAACTAGGTTTAAACCTGGAATTTAATTTGAATTTAAAAAGTTTAAATCCTGGGTTTTGTAATAATTTGACTTTTTAAATTTTAGTTTGGATTTAAATTAAAAGCAGGAATTTGTTAATGTTTTTTTAAAAAAAAAATTAAAAGAAAGTAAAACAATGTAAATTGAATTTAAACTAGGCTTTGAAATTCTGAAAGGTGAATATGATTCAAACTAGTTTAAACCTGAAATTTGAAATAATTTAAGTTTTAAAAATTTATATTCGGTTTAAATCTTATAAGTGCGAAAAATATATGTAGTTTTGAATTTGAGGTGGAAGTTTAAATTTTAAATTGGGAATTTAAAGTGAATTCTGATCTGGGTTTTTAAATATGGATTTAAATTCAAACTTCAGTGTTTAAAATAAAATAAGTTTAATTTTAAATTATTAATTACTTTGGAAAGGTTAAAATGATTTGAATTCTTTTAAAGGGTGATGTAAATTGTAAACAAAGCTTTAACATTTAGCTTTTAAGATTTAACCTGAAATGAAAATTTGAATTTTGTTTCAGTTTGAAATTTAAAAAGAAATTTTGAAATTGAATTTTTGTTTGAAATAAAGTGTTTAAAATACTTTGTATTAAGAAGAATGTTTCTTAATTTTGAACTTAAGAAATTGGTTTCATTTAAATTATTTAATTAATTTAAATGGAATATTAATTATTTAATTAATGAATAATGTGGATGTTTAATCAAGTAATTAGTAATTTTTAAATTAATTAGATTTAAGATTAGTTAATTAAGGTTAATTAATCTATAATTAAGAATGGTTAATTAAATTTTAATTAATGATTAAGATTTACTTAATCAAGTGATTAAAGATAATTAAATTTAATTAACACTTAATTAATTAATAATTAGAGGTTAATTAAATTGTAATTAAATATTAATTAATTGATAATTAATAATGATTTAAATAAGTTAATTATTAATTAAGTCATTAAGAAATGTTAATGAGGTCATTAACTTAAGATTATTTAACATTAATTAATGTGATTAATTTTTGATAATTAATTAATTAATAATAATCAATTGTTTAAGTTTTAATTATTTAATGGAAGTAATTAATGAATTAATTACTTGGTGTAATTAAATTTATTTAATGTGATTAGATTAGATTAATTAAGTTAAATTAATTTAAACATTTATGGAATGGTTGATAATTATTTTATGTAATTTATGGATTGTAATTACTTAGAGAAGTAATTAATTAATAATTGCTGAATGTAACTAAGGATATTTATTACAGTAATTTGGATTTAAATTACATTGAGATTAATCAAGTGATTAATGGAGATAATTAATTAAGAGTAATTAATTATGGGATGAGTAATTAAAGTAGTAAATTACTGAATGGTTATTAATCATGGGAGATTAATATATATGGACTAAATTGAAGATTAATTACTTATGTAATTAATTTATATAGAGATTGATTAAATATAATTAGAAATCATTAATTGTTGATGTAATTTGGAATTGATTAATTAAGGTATAATTAATAATGAATAAGTGATTAATGTAATTTTAATTAATTAATTAATTAATTAAGAAATTACAAGTTAATTATTTACAAAGTGTTTTATATAATTAACTTGTGTAAGTAATATTAAATGCTAATTTCTTATTGTAATTAGAGATAATTAATCAATAAGGATTAAGTGAAATGAATATTGAAATGATGATTGATAAATTGATTTGTAATCAATTAATGGATATGTTAAGCAGGATTTTTAATGATGAAGTAATTAATTTAATTCATTTTAAATTAATTAGAGTTTAGGTAATTAATTTAATTCATTTTAAATTAATTATAAATGGTGTGATCAGTAGATAGTTGCTTATGTTTGATGATTGATATTAATTGCCTGGTATGGTTTGTAATCTCAGTTATGAGATGAGTAATGATTATTGATATGGATGCATTGGTTGCTTTTGAATGATGAGATGAATTATCTGATTATGATATGAATTATCTGTTGATAATGATAATGTTGATTATCTATTGTGTTGTGAATTATCTATCTGTGTGTATTTAGATAATGAATTGAATTGTTTTAAACTAAAACAACTTGGCCTTGAAAGACACGCTTTCGATTTCGATGAGACCGGGATCGGGTTTCCATATTTGGATATCCGGAAACCACATCGATCCAAATTAATGATAGGTCGTTAATCCAAGTGGAGCGAGTGAAGACTCGAGGTGTAAGGGCTATACGTCCGTATAACTCTGTGGGTGATTCCGTAATGAGTTTGACGGAATAGTACTTATAGATTCGAGATGGAGATTCAGAGTGCAAGGGTTATTGTCGTTAACTCTGAGGGTGATTCCAATATGAGTGTAACGAGATAATGCCTTTGGTTTCGTTCGAACCTAGAACGGACTTGTATGGATTGAATGCTTTCAGAACATCGTCAGGTAGACGATGAGCATTCTAAGTTATATGTCCTATAAAGGTAATCGTAACCTTAAGCCTTATCAACCGGGAATGGCTAAAACAAGGAAGGTGGAGCAAAGTTTCGTGGGTAGCCCCCACTTGAGAGCAAGATTTATCCCTGTCTAGAGGTCCCTTTATTTTCGGCTTAGTGGTGCAGTTGCTGATCACAACTGCGGGGTTGTCTTGTTTGGAACTGTTCAGTAAGGAACGGGTCCGGCTTTGTGTTGCAAGGTATTGGGAGTAATCCTCGGTACGGTGATCTAGGCCACGTACTGTGACGGGCGGTACCCCAGTAGCCCAGACATTGTATGAAATCCAAAATCCAATAAGTGCCAACGGTTTTGATTGTATTAACCACTTTTGTGGCTAGTAGCTGGAATTTAATGAGTGTAACAATTTCGGCTATTTCTTATTTACTTGAAAACCCTAGACACTATTATAATATCATCGGATTTACTAGCAAATGTTTTGGTTAGCGTAAGGTAAGAACTTTTCCATGTTTATGTGTGAGAAGTCTTACGTGATACCTTTTCTTTTCAAAGGTTTTTCAAAGTTAAGCAACTTTAACCTTTTACTCACACCAGACCCATGTCTGACCCGAAGTTATTTCTGTTTTTCTTTAACTCTTGGGTACTCAAATTTTTATGAGTATTCAAGGGAATTCAGGTTAGGATTCAGGTTAGCTTTGACGAATTATGGAGGAGCAAATGGAGCAGGAGGCTTCTGCATATAGTTATATAGTTTTCCGCTGTGTTGATATCTCTGTGTTTATTTGTTATGTATTGAGTTGTAATAACTAGACAGGTGTTTATAACTCTCTAGTATGTGTTGTATTGTCTGTGTACTCTGATAATTATTGTATACTATGTAATACTTATGTTATTAATATAATTTATTCGTTCCGCTGTTGAGATTCTTGTGTTGTTTCTTCTTTCTCTTCTTTCTTTTCTCTTTTCTATCCCTTTCTTTCTTAAGTATGATACGACTTTTTGTGGAGAAAAAGTCGGGTCATCTCACTTGGTATCAGAGCATTAGGTTGAATGAATACCTAGGCTCTGTAGTGGTGTCTATCTTGAGAGAGCGTATTTGTATTTTTAATATATATATATATATATATATATATATATATATTTGGTTCTACCTATTTTTTGGTTTACCTGTTCGGGTTTTTCCAATATAAGTTATAAAGGTAGATGAGGTAGAAGTGTGTACGACTACCATTGGTTGGAGTTTGATGGATGAGGTTGGAAGTGTATCTGTCGAGACTGTAGACCTAATACCGTCTCGAGTGAGTTCTGTAGCGGTGAAGGACTTCATCGATCTCTGAAGGTAACCTTTAAAGGTTCGGAGTTCATCTTTGAAGTACATAATTGAGTTTGGATCTGTCGGTAGGGAAGAAGCCAGTGAGTGATGATATTTTGATATTTCAGGAAGTTGTAGCTGCATGATGAGATGCAGTGACTATGGATATTTCCGAAGATGTTTCTTTGGAACAAGAGTACGGAGTGAGTCTGCTCGGTGATGTGGCTGAGTTTGGCAGAGTGTTCTGAGTTGGTAAGGAGTCTTTTGGCTGAGTAGTTTTTCTGAAGTGGAGTTCAGAAGCAGCAAAGTGGACTCATTTCTCTGGTGAGTTGGCTAGGCCAGCATAAGTTGTTCTGTTTGGTTGAGAGAGAGAGCAGTTTCTTTGGATTTAGACTGAGTTGATCTCAAAAGTGACTTGCGATAGTATATTCCTTTGGATTGTTGGAGATTGTCTGGATGTCTTCTGGAAGTCAGAGTTTGTCTGCATCTGAAGATTGAGTTTTCTTTCCAGAAATGGAATAGGTGGTTCAATTAGTAGATAGATGGTTCCTTGAGATAGAAGTTGGTGAAGTAACTCAGGTTTGGGAGAAACATCTGAGTTTTCTTTATGGATATATGGAACCATATTCCTGTGCTGGGTTGTCTAGTCTGTGCTCATATTCTTCAGCATTTTCTTCTGTTTCGGATCAGAGTTGTGCAGCGGAAGCAGTTTGGGGGTGTTTCTGTTTTCTTTTTCCGGATAAGAAGAATTTTGTTCTATCTTCTGTTGTTGAGAAGCAGGGTTTGTGTTCTTGGCTTTTGAGTGATTTTAAGGAGATCATTGGATTGTTCTGATCCAGTTTGTTTCTACAAGTATCAGCATAGAGTTAAGCTGATCAACATGGATGTTGGTAGCCCAGGATCGTCCGAAGAGTTTTTATGGATAAGAGACGAAGGGATTTGGATTCTGGAATCGGAGATTTGATTTGGGATAAGTTTTTCTCTGATTCAAGGAGCTATAATTGGGAAGCTAGCTCCATAGTGTTTTGGTTTCTTCTGTGTTTTGGGTAAGATCAGTGTTTGGTTTTCTAGAGTTGAAATGCCAGTTTGGATAACTGGGATTCAGTATGCTTCACGTAACTCTGAGGGAGTACGTGTTTGATATTTCTGGTTTTAGAACCAGCAGTTTAGGATGGATTGGTTGTTGAGTCAGACTCGTTTGTAGTCTGATATTCTGGATAGAATTGTTGTTAGGAGCTCGATAGCTTAGTAGTATTGATTGTTTGGATTCTATAGAGCGAGTATCCCGATATATATATTTATACCGGGGAAACTCGTGAAGATTTTATCCAAAATTCTTTTGGATAATTAGAATTTGTTCTGATTGTGTGAATGGGTTGTCAGCATAAGTTACAAACTCTTTTATAAATTTATTTTAATAGTTTAAAAGTATCTTTGACAATGGATTTAATTGTATATTGTTGTATTTATATTAACACTTTGCTTATTCTTTAGAAATAAATTACATACACAACTATGAATAAGAACTAATTAATTTAATTTAAACATTCATTAACTTTAATTAAGATAACAAATCATTTAAAAATGACATGTGTAAGTAATTTAAAATATAAGTTAACAAGTGTTAACATTTTAGACAAGTATCAAATTTGATCTTTTATTTTTCTTTGTTTTTAATAGATCATAAATTTAGTTTATAAACTTGCATATACTCATTTCTTTTTCTCTTTCTCATTTTCATTCTAAAAGGAAATCTGAAAATCAAAGTTCTATAACATTTTCATCCTCAAAAACCTATTCAAATGCATTGCATTCAACTCCTCAAAATGCATCCTCCAAAATAAAACCTGCATGCAACAATATCAAGTTGCATCTGCATTTCAATTTTAATCAACTATAAAAACCTGCATTTTTGTTCTTCAATCTGGAAAAAAAACTGCATTCTTCAAAATTTGGAAGATTAGCTACTGCATGCAAATTTATGGAATTCAACATTCAAGCTTAAAGCTCTCTGCAACATTCAGATTTAAGGAATATAAATCAATAATAAGAGCTTGAGGCAACTTCAGTTTTAAAGTTTGCAAAAGAAGTTCAAAAAGCTTTTCAAAGATCTGGGTTCTCTCTGCATTTTAATTTCAAGTGAGTAACTCATTTATAAACTTATTAAATAGGTAAAGTTGTGCATGCTTTATAAATTACAAATGAACATTTAAGAAATTGCCATGAATATTTTACCTGTAAGTATGTATCTGTAATCATGATGATGACTGTTGCATGTTGTTCTTCAAATTTTCAAAATCATGTTGATCCCTGAACTCTTTCTTTAACTTGTTGCTATTATGACTTAAACAATTGAACAAACCTGTTTATGTTAGAATAGAGTAAGTTTAAAATTTTATATCAATTAAACAAAATTTTCTGTAACCTGGATAATCAAGTTACACAGAGAAAATTTGCCTAGAATAAAAATTCGAACTTTATGATTTATTGTTGCGGATTTATAAATTGAAACATCAAGTGAATTCAAGAATTTTAAATCAAAAATTTCAATTTATAGTGCTGTAAACAAAATGCAGTTTTGAAATTACTGTATTTTACATATTAGCTAAGTACAGATGATGCATGCAATTGAATTGGTTGAATTTGTTTTTGGAGACAGTGTATCTATTATAGATCATAGGAAAAATATTGAATTGGATTAAAATTCAATCTTGGTGTTGCAATTTGGGTTTTTAGGTTTAGAACCCTAGTTTTCTGGGATGTAAAGATTCGAACTTTTCTGCAGTTATAGTGGATCAAGTTCGATGTTGTTTTGGGTAATGGTAGATGATGGTTAGTCGAAGTGGTCGCCGAAGTTTGGAAGGTGATGGTGGTCGGAGATGGGAGAATTTGATGATGTCAGTGTAGACACTGAAAGGGGGCACTGTGCTGTTTCCAAGTTTGAATGTTGGTCATGGTTTTGAATTCAAGCAAGTGATGACTGAGTTGATGTGTTTTTGGCCTGAGCCATTGATTGTTGGCAGTGGGGTAGTTGTATGGATGGCCAGTGATGGCCGGAGATGATGTGCAGGTGCACAGGAGCATAAGGGGTTATGATGATGATGGTGGTTGTAACGACACGTAGATTTAACCGGTTTTAATAACGTTATAAATTGAAATTTTATGGGAAATCAAAAAATAAAATTTTGAAATATAAATTTGATATTTGGAATACGTCAAGTTAAACATAGCAACCGGTAACTTTTCGTCCGAAAATATGAAAGTTTATTTCGTGCGTAAATTTTAAGTAAAGTATCTTTTTATATATGTGCAGATCAAGCAACCATGCCATTGTTACTATTAACAATCTTCACAGGAAAAACAATCGAGAACAAAGAATAGCTATGAGCAAGGGAGGGATTGAATAACTTTTTTTTTGTATAATCGTGCATGCAAGTTGGAATGTTGTATAGATATAGAATGCATGACTATAATTAAAATTAGTTGCAATGCGCTTGTTTGTGTGACTGTGCAAGCAGGTAGGGAAGCTCCATATATATGAAGAAACCAGGGGGAAAAGTTAGAATAATGTTTGGGGATATGCCATAATATAAGGACATATAGTATATTGGCGTTATATGTGTATAGTTTGTGTTGTACTGATAACTGTTCACATTCCTCTTCTTTCATTTTGTTAGCTATTCTATTTGTGTATGTTAGCCGCTTGTAAGGTTTCTATTTGCTATAGTATCGGCACGTAAAAAAGCAAATGATTCCAGTTATACATAATAAAAAATAAAATAAAAAGTAAATTTACTTCAATCTAATTAGTTAAAAAGCGATGAAAATAAAACGTTTTCAAAACCAAAATAATTTTATATAGAAAAATTCTAAAACATCTTTTGAGCAAGTTTTCAGTTTGTCGTTTTTCCAAATTCGGACATCTTTGGCTCCGTCGATCTTATTTTTCTGCGATTTTTATGCATTTTCCGTAGTATAAATTTTCGAATTTTCAAAATTCAATCATACCACTGATATTTATATACCATTTTGATCATCTCGTCACAATAATCTCTACAGTATATAAAACTCTGTGTTTTGAAGTTTGGTTCGTAATGGAAAAAAAATGAAACGGTGCGTCGTATCTGTACCGGAAAATTATGACCTTAGCTTTTCTTTTCCTTTTCAAATTTTGTACGTGTAGGCAGTGAACCAAATAAAATTGTTTTGGAAGCTTTTCCGAAATCCAGCTGTCTTTTACAATTTTCAAAGTGCATTGACCAACAGCCATTAATTTTTAACATTCCCAGAGTTTAACATTTACTTTTTCTACTCCACTGTTTCCAATATATTCTATGTTTCGTTCATATTCCTTCTCTTCTTCCTGCTATTGTCTCTGCTGGTTTCATAAAATGTATTCGCCTAAGTTATATTCTAAAAAAAAAAATTTATATAATACATATAGATCCGAACTGTAGCACGTTCATCTTCCTATGCTTGGAAATGTGCCGTGCTCCTCCTTTTGCAATCACTGCATGCAACCGATCCATCCATGACCCACCGCCTCATCACCATAACCCCACCAATCTTGGCCGAACTCATCCACGCACACAGCAACCGAGAGCCTCTCCTTCCCCCTCCTATGCTTTAGCCGACTTCGGCTGCAGTAGACATTCTCGAGCCTCCCTGACAGCATCTCCCCTGTAGCCTAGCCTCCGTCCATAGCCCACAAGCCCCACGCGTCCTTGCCTAATAGCGTGGTACCCCTGTTTGCATGCTCTTATTAAAGTCAGGCGTGCATATATTTTTGTTTGAATATTATTTTTGGTGTATGTATAAGTGCATAGTAGGATTTATATATTATTTATAATAGATGTATATACACATTTATATCACAGATCGTATATTTCTGGTGTATGTTGTATAGTGTATCGAAATGTATATAAATACGTTTACTAATATATGAAGCTATAAAACTATATTTTTCTGATTTATATATAAGCTTTTAACTGTTGCATATCTTAGTGGTTACTTGTTTTTGCAATCTGTGTATGAGAAAATGGGTTTAATATAACTGCGTATAAATGAATGCATAGTTTATGCATTTGTACTTCTCTGTTACAGCCATCCATAGGGTATGTTGCATAGTATTGTTTATTTGTATTGATGTATATAATAGTAGTAATATGAAGTCGATTATGTATAGCCGAGTGTACATATTCATTAATTCTGTCAACTCATATTTAGTCAGTAGTTTCTTTTGCTTAAAAAAAAGTATGAATATGGTTATCGTAAAAGTTACTTTCACGCATGTACATTGAAAAGCACGGTCGTGTCTACTCCGTGGCAGTATTTGACGTATACTATACTATTATTATTTTATTATTATTATTATGTCTATATTATTACTATTATTTTATTATTATTATTATGTTACATATATACCCGTAGCAGTCGTATATATACTTATATATTTGACATGTTGATATTTGCAACAAATGATATATAAAATCTTTGTATCTGGCAATTTAAACAAGTATGTATATATTAATTTAAAATATAATGGATATATAAGTCTGATTTAAATGTGTGTGTAAATTTAAATTTATGATTTATTTAAAATGTAAAAGTATTTCAAACTGAATATTGGGTTTAAAGAAACAATAATATATATCTTGTTTAAATTCTATAATAAGATAATTTGATCTGTACTCATCGATTTCTGTTATCAGCTTCGTCCGTCGTGCCAATCTAGCTTTGATTTGGGATTCGTGCTTAGATCCATAACTCATTCCATTGTCTATCCTTTCTAGCCTCGAAAGGTGAGCAATCACTCACGATTAATATTCTTTTATTTATTAAATTTGATTTCAATTGGAACGACAATTGAAATATACTGCTGTTATTTATTGCACTGTTATTTATGTATCAGTTCACCTTTGACATCTGACACCGTTATCTGTTATGTATGCAATAATAATCCAGTTTGGTTGATAACTGATTTATTGTTTGCTGTTAATATTGGATGTAAATTGTGATGTATAAAGTGATAAATATTATGCAATTGAATTTGACGTAGTATAGTTTAAAATTTGAATCGACATATGTGTTGAATTTGATAAGTAAATTTGAATAATATGACCCCTTTTATTTGTTAAGTTAATTGACACGTAGAATTTGATAAATTAGACTTTGAACCTTTGAACGTGTATTGGATAAATGATCGTAGCTTCAAAATTGAAATTGAACGACAAGTGAAAACCGTAATGTAATAATCTTTAATCTATATGAAATGATAGTGTAGATTCTAGAAATAATTATATTAATTTGCACAAACAACAATGTGAATTAATACGATTATTTCGGGATTATTTGAATTGACTATTGAATTGTGTTTGTTTGTTGTCATTGCTTGTTTATTTACTTTGACACCATCCCAGTTATCACACTGCAAGTTCCCTTTGTTATGTTTGATTTTTGAATTGGAATTGGAATCGGGTTGAAATCATAAATACCCAAAATGAACTTGACTTAGGGTAGAGAATTTAATAAATCCGATTGGTCAATAATTTGATTTAAAAATAAAATAATGATTTTTATTCGAGTAAAGAATAAGTTTTGAAATAAAGTTGGAATTTGAATTTTGATAGGAAAATGTAAAGATTGAAATATGAAGCAAATATTAACATAGTAATTGCTGAAAGGACGTTGTTTGAAATTTAATTATTTAATAATTAAATTTGGAATTATTAATAAATAATTTGGAATAAGTAATAATTGAGTTTTGAAATTATTAAGTTTGAAACATTTAATAATTAAGTTGAAATTATTAAGTTTTGAAATTATTAAGTTTGAAATTATTAAGTTGAATTTATAATTATGTTGAAATGATTTGATAATTAAGTTTGAATTCATAATTAAGTGGAAATGAATTAATAATTAAGTTCGAATTTATAATCAAGTTTGTAATTATTAAGTTTTGAAATTATTAATAATTAAGATTGAAATTATTTAATAATTGAATGAGATTTAATTATTTGATAATTGAATATAAAAAATTGAACTTCTCGAACATGTGAAAGTTAGTTTTGTTAATTGAGTTTGGGATTTGTAACTTAGTAAGTAAATAAACGAAATTGAATTTCTTTAACAAGAAATAAAGTGTGATTTATTGAAATTAATGTAAGACTTGTAATTTTGAGAATTGATTTGACGAATCTAATTTAGTTAATGTGACGCCCCACCTCTATACCCATGCTAGCCAAGAACACTACGGTGTAGTGCTGTCAACTAGCGCGGAGAATAAGGCTGTTGAGGAGCGACCATCCATGTAATTTCTTATCACACGGTGGCTATAAAATAATCTTCGGAAACAAATATAGAAGTAAGGATAACATGCGAATCAATCACAGATATCCATATCACAAAGGCGGAAAGAGATATGAATATATATCACATAAAAGTGTACATCAGAGTAGTGGTCTAAAAAGATCCACGATAATACAAAAGAATAGCAACTATGAGTCTATATCTCAAGTGTAAACAACAAAAGCTGCTAATCTAAACAAGTAGCCAAAAGTCTGAGTAGTGAATCACTGGGGGAGGAGTCAAGCAGTAGCACCTGTAACATCTCGGTCTGACCCGAGTATTATTTATAAGAAAATAATAAACGGATCAGTCTAGCTATAAATATCAGATGACATGATATAAAATAAAAGATATGGCATAAACATAAAATATCCATACTGAAATACTACTATAAGTATGCAAATAATAACCAACAGGAGATCAACCGATAAGAGATAAATCAATATCACAAGAATCTTCTCAAAGATCCAAAGAGGGCATCATACCCTAAACTTGTACTCATGACAAGTCAAAGAGATAAATTCCAGAAATCAACACAAGAAATCCAGAAATCATAAAAAGGGAAAGAGGCCTATCACATGACGGTCCGAAGACCAAGGGGAGCTACCCCGCATGTGTGAATGGAATCACACAGATTGAGGTCAAGACTAACCAAAAAGCAGAAAGGTATGTGTGAATGGAATCACACAAGTGGTGTCTAGTCTAACCTTGCAATGAAAGAGACATCGCGCAATTGCTAGTCTAATTCATAAAGCGATCATCAAGATCAACGAGGAGTGTCAATTACACTAAGCTAGTAAATATAGAAGTTTAGCTTCATGTCCCATAACCACTTGCTTACCTTAAATATTTACGAACAAACTGTAAATCTTCACTAATAAAATTGTCACAAGAGGTTCAATCGAACAAGTCCAAGAATTAACCGACGAAGTGAACGCAAGCGTTTCATACCACTTGTTTTACTAAGTCGTTTAATTAGATTTCTCATCCGAGTGAGGTAAAGGCTTGTATATACTAATAGATTGGAAAACGGTTTAAGAAAAGAGCTTTGTTATTAAAAATAGAGTTGAAATCATTTTGTTGAAAGAATTTTGATATTTACTACTAGTTTTGAAACCTTTATATTTTAAAGTGACAAATCACAGAAGCGATTGTAGAAACAATCAATCACAAAGGTCACATTCGAAGATGTGATAAAAAGCCAAGGAAATCAGCTCAGCAAGTTCTGTTGAATATTTTTCAGATAAGATCCCCTACGGAGGGGGGTCCGGGGGGGTGGCAAACCCCCAAGGTGGGGGTGCGGGGGCAACGCCACCGCTTACGGGGTTCGACCTGCCCGGTCAGGTCGCGGGGGTCCAGGGGGCAGCGCCCCGTCCAAAACGGTACGACTTAGTGAAGACAAAATGAGGTCTAACGACCTAAGAGGGATAGGGTCGAGCGACCTAATGGTTGCGACCTAGGGGTCTAAGGGGCACGACCTAGTGGTGCAGCGACCTAAAGGGTATAGGTCATGCGACCTAAAATGGGTTCGCGACCTAACACTCAAACGACCTAAAGAAATTAAGGAGCCGAGCGACCTATAAGAAGCAGCGACCTAAGAAGAAACGAGGCCCAACGACCTAGGGGTTAGGTCATGCGAGTTAAGAAGGTCAGCGACCTAACAAAGACACGCGACCTAATAAAGAAACGCGACCTAAAGGCACGCGACCTAGCGACTTAAGAGGCGAGCGACCTAAGTGTTACGGCCTAAGAGTCGAACGACCTAGCGTGGAAGCGGCCTAAAAGCCAAACGACCTAACGACCTAAGGTCATACGACCTAGCGACCTAAAGCCATACGACCTAACGACCTAAGGTCATACGACCTAGTGCAACACGCGACCTAAAAGGTACGCGACCTAATGCGGCCGAGTGGTTTAAGGTCGGAGACGACCTATGACCTATAAAGGTAGACGGTTGAGCGAGCTAGTGAGGTCCAGAGTCGAGCGACCTAGCAACACGGTGTGTTGAGCGACCTAACGAGGTCAATGTTGAGCGACCTAACAAGGTCCAGAGAAGGGCGACTTAAAAGAGGCACGACCTAAAAGAGGCGCGACCTAACTCAAACAAGCAGGGCGATTTAAAAGAGGCGCGACCTAAAAGAGGCGCGACCTAAAGGAGCGCGACTTAATGGGTTATATGACCCAACGACCTAAGCCACTAACTCACGAGCGACCTAAGTCCTAGGTCATGAGCGACCTAACTGCGAGTGAGCAAAAATGCCCAGAGTCAAAGCAGAGCGACCTAACGACCATACGACCTACGACCTAAAAGGCTTGCGACCTACGACCTAAAACCGAGTGAGTCAAATACGAAGGTCGTGACTTTTCCACCCCGAGCGACCTAATGAAGACAGAACGACCTAAGAGCAGTTTTTTCACCAAAAACACTAAAAATTGGAGCTTTTCGCCAATCCAATCCAAACCAAATGCAAATGTGCATGCAAAAGTGATAGGGAATCATTCCCAACAGTCCAATATAGTTATAGACTAGATTTGTGAGATAAAAATCTCACCTTTGCTCCAAAACCCAATGAAAATGAAGAACAAAGCTTGAAGGCAAATGGAGAAGCAACCACAAGCTTGAATCCGATGTCTTCTTCTTGAATTTGGAGTTGAATGTTGGAGTTGCAATAAAACAACGACTTTGGAGTTTTAATTTCTCATTCCATTCACCATTTTTGTTGAAGCTTTAGTGTTAGGAAATGAAATGAAGCAATGAAGAAGAAGGGGGTGGAACTTGGGCCTAATGGGCTAAAAGTCCAAACCAAAGGCTCGAGTGAAAAAGTGGTGAAATTCCACTAACCCCAAACATATCAATGTTTATACTTAGAAGATTGCAAACGACGTTTCGAACTCAATGGAAGTGGTCTCGAGTCCTAATTTGACCGTTTGCAAAAAGTAGCTTCGGACCAAAATCCGATTAACGATAAAATATTTAAATAAAATATTTAAATATAAAAATCGATAAATATGCGGGTTGTTACAGACTCCCCTCCTTAAAGAAATTGCGTCCTCGCAATATATAAGGTGGAAATAAGATGTAACAACCATAAAAGCATATTAATACTAAAGAAATTTGATATTAGAAGTTCACCTCAAAGAGCAGGAGTAAGCAAGTCCGGATGTGTTCGCTCGATGAATTCTCTGGATTCCCAAGAGCAATCCTTAGGATTTGAGGACCATTGAACCCTCACAAGCGGAACATCTTTATTTCGAAGCCGTTTACCCTCCGAAGCAATAATTCGAATAGGATGCTGCTCATAAGTTAAATTCGGCGAAACTTCAATTTCTTCCACAACAGCAGGCTCAAGAATGGAATCGGAATCCCGAAGGCATTTCCATGATTGAGAAACGTGAAACATGTCGTGCATAGCAAAAAACTGAGCCGGTAATGCAAGGCGACAAGCCATGGAATCTATACGTACGGTGATAGGGAATGGCCCAATATATTGAGGCGCTAATCTTCCCCTATCACGGGAACGTACAACACCTATCATAGGTGAAACACGAGTAAAATTCTAGACCTAAAACCAGCTTCTCACCGACCTTAAGCCAACAAGAAGGAGATCGGCATAGCATTCCCTAGAGTGCCTCGAAGAATGCCAAACCAATACTAGATTGGAAGCTATGATTATAGGAAAATTCAACAAGAGAAATATGATTTTCCCAACTTCCACAAAAATCAAGCACACAACACGAAGAAGGTCTTCCGGAGTTTGGTTCACACGCTCTACTTGTCCATCGGACTGGGGTAATAAGCGGAGCTTAAATTAAGCTTCGTTTCTAAAGTTTTTGAAGACACTTCCAAAAATCCACTAGTAAACAATGGATCACTATCGCTATCGACAGAAGTAGGAACTCCATGTAATTTAACAACTCCTTTAACAAAGAGTTTGGGCCAAAAGAGGAACGGTTCGGTTAATCCGAATGCGGAATAAAATGGACGAATTTAGTAAGTCTATCTACTATAACCCATAAGTTATCAATACCCGAACGGGAACTGGGAAAGACATCTATAAAATCCATGGGGATTTGATCTTACATCCAAATTGGAATTTCTAAAGGTTGCATTAACCCACCTGGCCTTTAGTGTAGGGCCTTGACAAGATGGCAAGTCATACAACACTTAACAAAGTTAGCGATATCAGATTTCATTCACTCCAAATAATAAAGTCGCTTCATATCTATGTACATTTTACTACTTCTAGGATGAATGGTAATTTTGGAACGATGTGAATCTTCAAAAATATATTGACGAAGATCACAAATATTTGGTACGATAAGTCTACCAAACTTTTAAATGTCGCCACGAAAATCAATATCGAAGTCTTTCTAACTTTCAATAATAATTTTATCCCTACAACATTGGCTAAGAAGAGCCAATTCAGAATCTAGCTCTTTGAGCTACAAGAATGCAGTCTAAAAAGAATAAGGAACCTCTAGACTACATAAAACAAGGGATGCATATAAATCGGATTTCGCGATCTCGAATCTCTCAAGTGAATACAGTCTCGAGATCGTTCCATTCGGATATCACCATAGAAAACAACTACTTGTTGCTTACGACTAGTGCATTGGCAACAAGATTTCCCCTTTCAGGGAGTATATAGAATATCAAGATCATAAGATGCAAGAAATTCGAGCCAACATGGTTGACGCAACTTAATTATGAGAAATAGATATCCCAATGATTTATAATTGAGGTAGAGAACAAATTTCTCCACCAAAGACGATGATGCCAAATATTGAAAGCAAAATCAATAGCCGCGAGAACCAGATCATAAGTGGCATTCCTAGTCTCGATCGGCCTTAAAGATTTAGAAGCAAAAGTGATTGCACGTTCTCTTTCGCAAGAGAACGACATCCAAACCCATACAATAAGCGTTGGTACTAAGGTTAAAGTCTTGGTTCTCTTCGGGAATCACAAGAATAAGAATATTGAAAAGAAGGAATTTTGTCCTCTTTCCCAAAAAGCTAAAACTTTAAAAATCACAATTACCTTTATAGAAAAATTTATATTTTACAAGTCAATTTATTGTGTCTGATTGTCTCATCAAAGCGTTTAGGAAATCCCTATCGATAGCGTTGATCAAGTGCATCGACCAAAAATCGTAAAACACTAAATGGGCAATATAACACAAAATTACCTTTTTATAGGAATTTAAAATATCTTCTTAAAAGATGTGTAAAATTTTAAATTTCTATTTTCATCCAAAATTAATAAATACAAGATTGGAATTATTGAGATATCCATAGAATACTTGATTTATAAAATGGATGAAATAAACTGGATAAACTGAATGACACAATATGTCATTCATATAAATCATAATGAGTGCGGAATGCGGTATGTGGAAGGCTAACTTCCGCAACTCGTAGTGATTGAAATTCGGTGGCAAGGTCAAACTAGAAAGACCTTAACACCACTTAAAAGGTTGCTTAGGTAATGATCCTAAGACAAACTCAAAAATATCGGAGAATTCTCAACCGATATGAATGAGAGAGATATCTCTTTATTCAACATGTGAGCTTAAAGAATAAAATGATGCCATTGATTTGAAATCGAAATCACAAAGGAAAAATATGAATCTGCTTAACAGATTGAAAATGTCGAAAAAGGAATTGTCCATTCGGAACAATTGGATATGGGCTTCAAAGTGATTAAGCCAATCCTTTCACGCAAATCAATTCCGAAACCTAAGCAATGCACAATACGCAAATCGGTTCGGAAAGAAAAATCACATGTAATAATTTCGACATCAATAATAAGCAAATTGAGTGTTGCGAATCCTCTGATTCGGATTCACAATCCTCAAAGAAGTCATCAAGCCCAAAATATAAAAATAAAGAGAATCAACAAGTTCTTCTGATAAATAAAAATGATGAGGGAAACCCATATCAAAAAGAACTCGAATCGGATAATCGCAATCAAATGAAATCAAGGATTAAATAAGGAATACCTTGACCCAGAGAAGTTTCGTTAGAAGCTTTTAGCCTTCCTTCTCTCTTACTAGGTCGTGTGGGACATGTAAACAAGTAATGGCCTAAGCCCTTGCAATAGCGGCAATAGAGGGGTTCCGGGCACTTAGTTACATAATGGTCTGAGGAATCACAATTGTAGCATCGTTTACGACTAGAGGTAGATGGCTTGGCTACCGAAGCTTCTGGTCCCACATTCTTCTTACTTAGAAGTATGGGGCAGACAGAAATATGATGACTGGAACCTTTACAGTAACGACAAAAGAGTGGTTCCGGACACTCCTTCGCATAGTGGTCCCTAGAACCACAGTTGTTGCATTTTCCACAATTAAGGATTGGAGTCTTTGCTCCAAAAATAGGTTGCTTCACCTTCTTATCGGGATGAGGGCTTTTGAATTTAATACGCCTCTTCTTGGAAATCCTAATATCACTATCAATCCCTCTATCAGCCTCTTTTTCTTGTAGCGTGATATCTACAAGTTGGTCGAAAGGAACTTCTAGTTTCAGAGGTAAAACCATTTCGGGATCCTTATCCAAAGCACAGATAAACCTTTGATTCTGAGCAAGATCCAAAAGTTGTTGGGCAGACATGAATACGCCATCCGGAGAAGAACTACTGGATTGACCAGCGCTAGGACTGCCAGAACTAACCATCTCTTCTTCTTTTTTAAGAAAGAAAAGAAGAAGAAGGAAAAGATTATTCTCAGAATGAATATCAAGCAATCTTGGCTGATAAAACAAGGAATCATAAAGAAAACAGGATGAATTGGTTCGAAGACTCGAACCAAATCCTGAAGCACGACTCCTAAGGTGGACTTAGGACAATGATCCTTGTTAAGTTATTCTATATTGTTCCGAAGTTTGGCTCTGATGCCAAGCTGTGACGCCCCACCTCTATACCCACGCTAGCCAAGAACACTACGGTGTAGTGCTATCAACTAGCGCGGAGAATAAGGCTGTTGAGGAGCGACCATCCATGTAATTTCTTATCACACGGTGGCTATAAAATAATCTTCGGAAACAAATATAGAAGTAAGCATAACATGCGAATCAATCACAGATATCCATATCACAAAGGCGGAAAGAGATATGAATATATATCACATAAAAGTGTACATCAGAGTAGTGGTCTAAAAAGATCCACGATAATACAAAAGAATAGCAACTATGAGTCTATATCTCAAGTGTAAACAACAAAAGTTGCTAATCTAAACAAGTAGCCAAAAGTCTGAGTAGTGAATCACTGGGGGAGGAGTCAAGCAATAGCACCTGTAACATCTCGGTCTGACCCGAGTATTATTTATAAGAAAATAATAAATGGATCAGACTAGCTATAAATATCAGATGACATGATATAAAATAAAAGATATGGCATAAACATAAAATATCCATGCTGACATACTACTATAAGTATGCAAATAATGATCAACAGGAGATCAACCGATGAGAGATAAATCAATATCACAAGAATCTTCTCAAATATCCAAAGAGGGCATCATATCCTAAACTTGTACTCATGACAAGTCAAAGAGATAAATTCCAGAAATCAACACAAGAAATCCAGAAATCATAAAAAGGGAAAGAGGCCTATCACATGACGGTCCGAAGACCAAGGGGAGCTACCCCGCATGTGTGAATGGAATCACACAGATTGAGGTCAAGACTAACCAAAAAGCAGAAAGGTATGTGTGAATGGAATCACACAAGTGGTGTCTAGTCTAACCTTGCAATGAAAGAGACATCGCGCAATTGCTAGTCTAATTCATAAAGCGATCATCAAGATCAACGAGGAGTGTCAATTACACTAAGCTAGTAAATATAGAAGTTTAGCTTCATGTCCCATAACCACTTGCTTAACTTAAATATTTACGAACAAACTGTAAATCTTCACTAATAAAATTGTCACAAGAGGTTCAATCGAACAAGTCCAAGAATTAACCGACGAAGTGAATGCAAGCGTTTCATACCACTTGTTTTACTAAGTCGTTTAATTAGATTTCTCATCCGAGTGAGCTAAAGGCTTGTATATACTAATAGATTGGAAAACGGTTTATGTAACGACCCAGAATTTTAGAAATTAAAATTTTAATATTTAATTAATTTTAAATATTAATAAGTGAATTTATAAGTCGAATAAATTTTATTTGAATTATTGGATTTAATTGAATAATTAAATCAATAAATTAATATGTGAAATTATGTAAATTATTGAAAATTGAGTTAAATATGATTGAAAATGATTTGTAAAATTTTATTTTATCATGTTGGAGTTAGAACGATATTTTAGAACTTTTAAAATCGAATTAAAAGTTAATTTGTGAAAATTGAATATTTTAATATTAAAATCGACTAGTGAAAATAGTCAATTTCTGAACAGTCTCAGAATTGAACGAAACCAGTTCCATTGGATCCGTAATAGTTAGTTATTACCGGATTTCAATTTTCGTGTCAATCGGAGTTACCGTTTGATCGTGGCAGCTCGAAACGCATCGAATTATTTTTAATTTTAATTTGGCGAGTTAAAATAGCCATTTTTCAAAAAGTCTTGGATTTCGACGAAACTAGTTTCATCGGATCCGTAATGTGATATTATTGTAAGTTTTCAAATTTCGTGTCAATTGGATTTACCGTTTGTCCGGTACGAATTAAAACGCCTAGAAATCGATTTAAATCGGTTTAATTTAAATTGAACGTTTATAGCCATAACTCGCACAGATATCCGAATTAGCTTCCGAAACCTGTTCCATTGTGTCCGGAATGCGGGGTAAACCCTAGAAACGCTAGTTACGGCGCGTAAATCGGAGTTCGAAATTTCCGAAATGAATAGTGTTTACGTTTGATTTTCTATAAAAGGAGACCCTTGCCTTCATAAATAAAAAAATAATAATTAGGTTATGAAACCCTAGCCGCCTCTTTACAAACCAATGGCCAGAATTTTTCAATTTTCATTCCTTAATCTCTTCCAATCCGTGAAGTTTTAACCAAAGTTGTTAACTACAACATTATAGAGCACGATGAGATCTTGAAATCTATACGGATTTGATGGGTTTTGGAGCATCGGAGGGGAAGCTAAGGGGGGCCGTCGGTCATAGCTTGCGCACAGCGTTTCAAGGGGAATCAAGGGGCCGAGCTTCTCATGCTTATGGCTGAACATAGGGGAGGAGATGAGCTTCATATTGCAAGTCGCTGATCGAGTTTTAATCGAGTGATCGAGGAGCAAATTCGAACCCTAATATGAGCTTATGGGTTTCATGAAGACGGCAATAACCTGGGGATGGAACGAGATGATGGAAGAGGTTGGGGACGGCCTGGATATTTTTGGCTTGTGATGGATGGCTTAGATTGAAAGTTAAGTTAAAATATAAAGGTTATGTTGAAATTAGTTATAAATTAAATCGTGTAAACTTCAAAAATTTATAACTTTTTCGTACGAGGTCGAAAAAATGCGAAACTAGTTGCGTTGGAATCGTATGGACGAGCACTACGCGATGAAATTGGATTGGAGTCGTTTGGAGTTAGTGAGAATTTTGGGTAAAATTAAACGCATGTTTAATTTTATTCGAAATAAATCGCTAAAACGGAATTTAAAATCAAGGTGAGAACTTCTCACTCAATCGAATCAGTTTCGATTTTATTTTAAATAGTTAGATTTAAAATATTTGTATGCATGTTTGAATGTTGATTGATATCTATTGATTGTTAAAATAGACATTATGCGTCGTTAGTAAGAGGATGTTATTTATTAAAAACATATACCGCGAATATTTCATAAACAGTGAAATTGGTATTATATATAATAGCAATATATATATATTGGCATATGTATATATTGGAGTTATTGATTTCCCGCATTTATTTGTTTAGCGGATGAGACCCTATTGCGCCGTTATTAAGCGGATAATATTATTAAATCCCGTATACCGCGATAATTTCGTACTGGAGCGAAATTGGTATTGTGCTAATGTTTGTGGATGCAGGAAACAGGTTGGAGGGATCCAACAGGATTCCTCAACAGTATTTATTTGATTTCAGATATTTTGATATTTGATTGACTATCATATCGATATATGATGTCGTTGTTGTCGTGATTGACTATTTGGTATGTAGCATCATTGGACCAAGTTTTGGAATTTTAAAATGATTTATCAAGTGATTTTTGAAAATATACTGTATGTTTGGAAATTGATTTATTTTAAATAAATAAACATTATAATTTTTAAAGTTATAAAAATTATGATTTTTGAGAAATATAGTTAAAAACTGATTTTTGAGAATATGATGCTAATGATTTTATAAAATAGTTTAATCGGGATTTTAGAATTTATTGTGAAAAGTTTAAATATAGGATTTATAAAATTTAATTATTTTATGAATCAAAATGGTGAAATAATAAAGGAGATTTAATATGTTTTAAAGAATAATATAAATTGAATTATATTAAGAGATTTATAAATGGATATTTATAAATTGAATTATTGAAATTATAAAACGAGTTTTTATAAGTGTTTGAATGAAGTGAAAATGAATTTCATAAATTGAATGAGATTTATAGAATTATAAACGGTGAAATTATAAATGGAATTGTATAAATAGTAGGTTTATAAAATTTATAAAGTCATTAAAAGAATGGTTTTGGATAAATAACTGAATCTTATAAGTTATAAGATTTATGATTATGAAGTTCAAAGGAACGATTTTTGTGAACGAATAAATTATAGGTATTTAACTTATAATATGAACCTTTGTTTTATAATTGAGTTATAAATCGAATAGGTTAATAAAGGAATTTATAAAAGGAAGTTGTTATAAATAAATAGAAATGGAATTTATAAACGTTGTTTTATAAATTCACAAACGACTTATTTTGATAAGTAAATTGGTATGATTTATTTATGGGGTTATATTCACATTTTTAACTGTGAATAATCCTTTGAAATAAGATGTTTAAAATGATGAAATTTGTTGACGTGGTATATTCACGTTTTTGAATAGTGAATAATATGTTAAAGAAATTGTTTTGAATGTGATATTTGAAACAGAATTAAAACGATCTAACGATGTTTTAAAATATGTTGAGATTCAAAACCATAGATTTCAACATTCATTGTTGAAATAGACGTTTTCGAGAAATAGAAGGAAATAATGGACTATAACACTGTTGTTATAGTAAATGATTTCCGAAAGGAAATGTTTTGTATAGTATTGGGATTTATATATCTATTTTAATTTCGAATCCCTATACTAGTGATTTTGGGTTGTCGTAACGATGTTTTACGCAACATTCGTTTTGGCCCAAATAAATATGTTTATGAGAATGATTTCCTTAAAGAATGAAATATATACTTAATCTCGATTTAAGTATATTGAATATTTTCTAAGTGTTGAAAATAAATAAAATTTGTGAATTACTTATGAATAAATAAGTATGGAAATGTTTTTCCAATATAAAGTGAATATTAGAGAATTTATCTTTTTGAAGATAAATTGAAAATGAATATTATAAATCGAATTGAAGTCGTATATTCATTAATACTTTGGAATGTAAATTCACTAAGGAATTTATAAAGGAGAGTGGAATTTGTTTAAAAATAAATATTGATTTATTTTTGAAGTGTGAAAATTATATATCTAGTAAAGATATTTTGGAAAATAAATAATTTGGAAAATTATTTGGAATCTGGTGATGTGTGCATATCCATTGATAGTTCAATAACCGACTATCAATATTTCCCTTTGAATGGGTAATTGATGTGATTTGTTTGAATGTGAATGCCACACTTATTTTTGAATAAGCGCTCACTATTCGGGTTAACCGGGAAAGGACCATGGGGTCGTATAACCCATTCCGAATATGTGATACGTCGTTGTGAATTGCATTGAAGATCGGTGTTGAAGACCCGGTATTTGCGAGAGCGATAGGATGACCTGTCGATTGTCTCTGCACTGAGTTGCAACGGTATAAAGACTCCCTAAGTGATGGGAAATCCGATCAGGATTGTGAATATCCGGATTGCAAGGACTTCTTTGTAAGTGCCTTCGGTTTTGTTCGAGCCCGGAACAGACTTGTATGGATAGTATGCCTGACATTACAAGTTGAGATATAAAGCCGATTTCTTTCAAATATATTTTTGTTGGTGGCGAAGAATTTATTCTTTTAGCTTAACACCCTTCTCTGAGACGTACGAGCTCAGAGGTTATGTAGTTGAATGTTATCAGCGATATATTCCTAATTTGGTAATGTGACATGCTGAGTGTTGCTGTAAATGATCATTGTGTTGATTATTTGTGATAGGATCGTTTATTTGATCGTCTATCTTTGTGATCATTTCTATGATCATTTGTTGACCCAAAGCATGGCTTTTGTATAAAGTATGTTTTTGTGGACATGACTTCGTCGAGCCTCACACCCCGTGAATGGTCAAAACAGGAAAGATGCGGCAAGGTTATGAGGGGTAGCGCCATTTAGGATATGTGCATTTCCTTCTGGAAAAGGGTGGTATCATGGTATGGAGCCCAGATACTTACTCATGTTGAAAACACTTTGTTATGATTGTGTGAATTGATTACGAGCGCTCGGTGAAAGGTCCCAAAGGACCGGGGGATGGCATATTCGGTCAGTTGTTACTCAGTTAGGGGTAACCCGGCCTTGTGTTGGTAGAGATCCGGTTTGGTTCTCGGGGATGTCCATCCAGAGGCATTCTCATGTGGCAATGGGAAGTTCCTTGGCCTGATCATTCGTTGGAAATCCAATTCCCAATATGAAACTTGTACGGTTTTAGTTGTAGAACCTGCCATCTAATATGGTAGCTATTAGTAGGCATAATATAATGGTACCTATGCTGGCTAAGATTTATATTCTACTTTCGAAACGAATTTTTTTTCCTACACTATGCACTAATAATAATATGAAATGTTCTTTTTAAATGCGTATCAAGCATCTTTGACTATCATAAGGAGAAATCTTCTCCAAGTCTGCGTTTGCATTGTGCGTGTGGCAGGAGGTCTTATGGTAGTCTCATTTTTAAAAGCATTGCGAATTGACTTTAAAAATATTCCTCTATTTTTGATTTTAAAGATAAATAAACTGTTTTTGAGTTCTCACACCAGTCACATGACTAACTTGGAGTTTATTGTTTTCCTTCCTAAACTCTGGGTGCCCACCAATTTTCACACGGGCAGTCAAGAGTAAGGTTTATCAGGATATTCTGGATATTCTAAAGTTGCTGGAGGCAAGCTGGATGGCATGGCGTATCACTAGTATATAGTACTTCTTTTTCCGCTGTTTGATGTTCTATGTTGTTGTACACTCTGATGATATGATGAAATGAAATGTAATAAAATGTAATAACTGATATAGTTCTTTGTTTAAAGATTATTCATTTGTTATTATATGTTGTTCCGCTGCGAATTGTGAGATTCTGTTGTTGTTCTGTTGTTTTCTGTTCTGTTCTATTTTCTTTCTGTTCTATTCTCTATTTTTCTTTTCCCTATCGTTTTCTATTCTCTTTTCTCTCTATCTTCTACCTTCTTATCTTTTTCTCTTCTCTTTTCTTAAATTCTTTTTCTTAAAAACCATAACATTTCGGGTTTCCGGCCTTCGATTTCTCGGCAGTCGATAAAGTTAGTATCGATGTTGAATTTTCGAAAGTCGAAAATTTCCAGGGCGTTACATTTGGTATCGGAGCATATGGTTAAGCGACAACCATGGTTCTGTTGGGTATTGCTCATTAGAGATAGAGTCAGTAGTACTCTAGAATGAATTTGAGTGTAATAATAGCTATGAGAGCGTATTTGTTAGTGAATATGAAATTGTTTTATATTGTGATGATTGGTTTGTTGAGTGGCATATGAACCTTCGTCAGCGTGGTCTCGACAACTATGCCGAAGGGGTTTCTAAACACTTGAATAGAACAAGTCGACACAATATTGATTTTAAAATTGGGTAAATGAAATAATTTTACCTTGATTATATTTTATATATAAAGGAATAATTTTTCAGAATTATTAAAGTGTATATAAGTTGATTGTTTAGTTGTTTGAATAATCTAAATAAAAGAATAATTGTATAAGCAAAAGAATTATAAGAATTGAATTATAATTAAAGTGATTTACAATTGTGAAATAAACTTATATATATAAGAAGTGAAACTATATGAATATATTTATGAATATGAGTTGTAAGTAAAAGTGAATTTAAAGTTAAATGGAGTATAACTTAAGTGATATTGAATGAAGTTGATATTGGTGTCAAAATAAAGTAATAAAGTTAAGTGATAAATATGAACTTGAGTTATATAAAGGAAATTCAACATTAGTAATTGAATTGGATGAATGGATTAAATGTTAATCAAATGAATGTGAATAAGTTGATATGAAATAATGAGTTTAAGTGTTAATTCATTAGAATCTAATGTTATTGGAAGTTGAATAATTGAATGAAAATCAATTAATTAAACCAATTGATAAGTAAAGGAATTTGGTTGTAATTAATATACATTGATTGTTATATGGTTGTTAGTTGATGATTGTATATAATTCATTAAGAGTTAATGAAATTGAAAGCTAAAGTAATTAAAATTCAATTGGAAGTTAAGTGAATCTTAAATAGAATTGAATTTGATTTGGAAGTGAACCAACTTGAATATGAATTAGTGAATATAAACTAATTGAAAATAAATGTTAGTAAGAACATCCACTGTTAATGAATCAAATGTGATTAAATTGAAAAACCATTTCATTGAATATTAATGAGAATATAAATGAATATATATTGATTATGAATGCTAGTTGGTTGATGGTTGAATATATATTGCTATTGAATGCATTGCTATGTTGACATATATAGTTATTATGTTGCTATATGTTGTATATTGATACTATTGTCTATATACATGATTCTCATGTTGTTTGTTGAGTGATTAGTAGGTGCGGATTGCGTTTGCTTCGCATTTGGAGCTCGCTTTCGCGCTATATTAGCCGTATATGCTCGCTAATAAAATATAAGGTACATATCTCGGATTACATACCGTACTTTTATACTTTTTTCCCTTCGGGATGCCTCATTACTTGATGAGATGTATATTTGTGATATATATACTGTCATTTTTTTTTCGGATCGAGCCGCGCAAAGGAGACTATGGCGAATTTTTCCGGAAATTTAAGGCGTTAGAAAAATTTGAGGAAAATTGGAAATTTTTTTGAAAAACTATAATTTTGAATAGGAGTTGAAAGTTAAACAATAGTAGTTGTTTTTAAAAAGATAACTAAGTATGATTTAAAAACTTAGTAAAGTATTATAAGAAATTTAACTATGAATTTTGGGAAAATTAATAGATTCTGTAACTTTTCTTACTTGTAATTTCGAGGACGAAATTCTTTTAAGGGGGGAAGATTGTAACAGCCCAGAATTTTTAGAAATTAAAATTTTAATATTTAATTAATTTTAAATATTAATAAGTGAATTTATAAGTCGAATAAATTTTATTTGAATTATTGGATTTAATTGAATAATTAAATCAATAAATTAATATGTGAAATTATGGAAATAATTGAAAATTGAGTTAAATATGATTGAAAATGATTTGTAAAATTTTATTTTATCATGTTGGAGTTAGAACGATATTTTAGAACTTTTAAAATCGAATTAAAAGTTAATTTGTGAAAATTGAATATTTTAATATTAAAATCGACTAGTGAAAATAGTCAATTTTTGAACAGTCTCAGAATTGAACGAAACCAGTTCCATTGGATCCGTAATAGTTAGTTATTACCGGATTTCAATTTTCGTGTCAATCGGAGTTACCGTTTGATCGTGGCAGCTCGAAACGCATCGAATTATTTTTAATTTTAATTTGGCGAGTTAAAATAGCCATTTTTCAAAAAGTCTCGGATTTCGACGAAACCAGTTTCATCGGATCCGTAATGTGATATTATTGTAAGGTTTCAAATTTCGTGTCAATTGGATTTACCGTTTGTCCGGTACGAATTAAAACGCCTAGAAATCGATTTAAATCGGTTTAATTTAAATTGAACGTTTATAGCCATAACTCGCACAGATGTCCGAATTAGCTTCCGAAACCTGTTCCATTGTGTCCGGAACGCGGGGTAAACCATAGAAACGCTGGTTACGGCGCATAAATCGGAGTTCGAAATTTCCGAAATGAATAGTGTTTACGTTTGATTTTCTATAAAAGGAGACCCTTGCCTTCATAAATAAAAAAAAAATTAGGTTATGAAACCCTAGCCGCCTCTTTACAAACCAATGGCTAGAATTTTTCAATTTTCATTCCTTAATCTCTTCCAATCCGTGAAGTTTTAGCCAAAGTTGTTAACTACAACATTATAGAGCACGATGAGATCTTGAAATCTATACGGATTTGATGGGTTTTGGAGCATCGGAGGGGAAGCTAAGGGGGGCCGTCGGTCATAGCTTGCGCACATGTTTCAAGGGGAATCAAGGGGCCGAGCTTCTCATGCTTATGGCCGAACATAGGGGAGGAGATGAGCTTCATATTGCAAGTTGCTGATCGAGTTTTAATCGAGTGATCGAGGAGCAAATTCGAACCCTAATATGAGCTTATGGGTTTCATGAAGACGGCAATAACCTGGGGATGGAACGAGATGATGGAAGAGGTTGGGGACGGCCTGGATATTTTTGGCTTGTGATGGATGGCTTAGATTGAAAGTTAAGTTAAAATATAAAGGTTATGTTGAAATTAGTTATAAATTAAATCGTGTAAACTTCAAAAATTGATAACTTTTTCGTACGAGGTCGAAAAAATACGAAACCAGTTGCGTTGGAATCGTATGGACGAGCACTACGCGATGAAATTGGATTGGAGTCGTTTGGAGTTAGTGAGAATGTTGGGTAAAATTAAACGCACGTTTAATTTTATTCGAAATAAATCGCTAAAACGGAATTTAAAATCATGGCGAGAACTTCTCACTCAATCGAATCAGTTTCGATTTTATTTTAAATAGTTAGATTTAAAATATTTGTATGCATGTTTGAATGTTGATTGATATCTATTGATTGTTAAAATAGACATTATGCGCCGTTAGTAAGCGGATGTTATTTATTAAAAACATATACCGCGAATATTTCATAAACAGTGAAATTGGTATTATATATAATAGCAATATATATATATTGGCATATGTATATATTGGAGTTATTGATTTCCCGCATTTATTTGTTTAGCGGATGAGACCCTATTGCGCTGTTATTAAGCGGATAATATTATTAAATCCCATATACCGCGATAATTTCGTACTGGAGCGAAATTGGTATTGTGCTAATGTTTGTGGATGCAGGAAACAGGTTGGAGGGATCCAACAGGATTCCTCAACAGTATTTATTTGATTTCAGATATTTTGATATTTGATTGACTACCATATCGATATATGATGTCGTTGTTATCGTGATTGACTATTTGGTATGTAGCATCATTGGACCAAGTTTTGGAATTTTAAAATGATTTATAAAGTGATTTTTGAAAATATACTGTATGTTTGGAAATTGATTTATTTTAAATAAATAAACATTATAATTTTTAAAGCTATAAAAATTATGATTTTTGAGAAATATAGTTAAAAACTGATTTTTGAAAATATGATGCTAATGATTTTATAAAATAGTTTAATCGGGATTTTAGAATTTATTGTGAAAAGTTTAAATATAGGATTTATAAAATTTAATTATTTTATGAATCAAAATGGTGAAATAATAAAGGAGATTTAATATGTTTTAAAGAATAATATAAATTGAATTATATTAAGAGATTTATAAATGGATATTTATAAATTGAATTATTGAAATTATAAAACGAGTTTTTATAAGTGTTTGAATGAAGTGAAAATGAATTTCATAAATTGAATGAGATTTATAGAATTATAAACGGTGAAATTATAAATGGAATTTTATAAATAGTAGGTTTATAAAATTTATAAAGTCATTAAAAGAATGGTTTTGGATAAATAATTGAATCTTATAAGTTATAAGATTTATGATTATGAAGTTCAAAGGAACGGTTTTTGTGAACGAATAAATTATAGGTATTTAACTTATAATATGAACCTTTGTTTTATAATTGAGTTATAAATCGAATAGGTTAATAAAGGAATTATAAAAGGAAGTTGTTATAAATAAATAGAAATGGAATTTATAAACGTTGTTTTATAAATTCACAAACGACTTATTTTGATAAGTAGATTGTTATTATTTATTGATGGGGTTATATTCACATTTTTAACTGTGAATAATCCTTTGAAATAAGATGTTTAAAATGATGAAATTTGTTAACGTGGTATATTCACGTTTTTGAATAGTGAATAATATGTTAAAGAAATTGTTTTGAATGTGATATTTGAAACAGAATTAAAACGATCTAATGATGTTTTAAAATATGTTGAGATTCGAAACCATAGATTTCAACATTCATTGTTGAAATAGACGTTTTCGAGAAATAGAAGGAAATAATGGACTATAACACTGTTGTTATAGTAAATGATTTCCGAAAGGAAATGTTTTGTATAGTATTGGGATTTATATATCTATTTTAATTTCGAATCCCTATACTAGTGATTTTGGGTTGTCGTAACGATGTTTTACGCAACATTCGTTTTGGCCCAAATAAATATGTTTATGAGAATGATTTCCTTAAAGAATGAAATATATACTTAATCTCGATTTAAGTATATTGAATATTTTCTAAGTGTTGAAAATAAATAAAATTTGTGAATTACTTATGAATAAATAAGTATGGAAATGTTTTTCCAATATAAAGTGAATATTAGAGAATTTATCTTTTTGAAGATAAATTGAAAATGAATATTATAAATCGAATTGAAGTCGTATATTCATTAATACTTTGGAATGTAAATTCACTAAGGAATTTATAAAGGAAAGTGGAATTTGTTTAAAAATAAATATTGATTTATTTTTGAAGTGTGAAAATTATATATCTAGTAAAGATATTTTGGAAAATAAATAATTTGGAAAATTATTTGGAATCTGGTGATGTGTGCATATCCATTGATAGTTCAATAACCAACTATCAATATTTCCCTTTGAATGGGTAATTGATGTGATTTGTTTGAATGTGAATGCCACACTTATTTTTGAATAAGCGCTCACTATTCGGGTTAACCGGGAAAGGACCATGGGGTCGTATAACCCATTCCGAATATGTGATACGTCGTTGTGAATTGCATTGAAGATCGGTGTTGAAGACCTGGTATTTGCGAGAGCGATAGGATGACCTGTCGATTGTCTCTGCACTGAGTTGCAACGGTATAGAGGCTCCCTAAGTGATGGGAAATCCGATCAGGATTGTGAATATCCGGATTGCAAGGACTTCTTTGTAAGTGCCTTCGGTTTTGTTCGAGCCCGGAACAGACTTGTATGGATAGTATGCCTGACATTACTAGTTGAGATATAAAGCCGATTTCTTTCAAATATATTTCTGTTGGTGGCGAAGAATTTATTCTTTTAGCTTAACACCCTTCTCTGAGACGTACGAGCTCAGAGGTTATGTAGTTGAATGTTATCAGCGATATATTCCCAATTTGGTAATGTGACATGCTGAGTGTTGCTGTAAATGATCATTGTGTTGATTATTTGTGATAGGATCGTTTATTTGATCGTCTATTTTTGTGATCATTTCTATGATCATTTGTTGACCCAAAGCATGGCTTTTGTATAAAGTATGTTTTTGTGGACGTGACTTCGTCGAGCCTCACACCCCGTGAATGGTCAAAACAGGAAAGATGCGACAAGGTTATGAGGGGTAGCGCCCTTTAGGATATGTGCATTTCCTTCTGGAAAAGGGTGGTATCATGGTATGGAGCCCAGATACTTACTCATGTTGAAAACACTTTGTTATGATTGTGTGAATTGATTACGAGCGCTCGGTGAAAGGTCCCAAAGGACCGGGGGATGGCATATTCGGTCAGTTGTTACTCAGTTAGTGGTTACCCGGCCTTGTGTTGGTAGAGATCCGGTTTGGTTCTCGGGGATGTCCATCCAGAGGCATTCTCATGTGGCAATGGGAAGTTCCTTAGCCTGATCATTCGTTGGAAATCCAATTCCCAATACGAAACTTGTACGGTTTTAGTTGTAGAACCTGCCATCTAATATGGTAGCTATTAGTAGGCATAATATAATGGTACCTATGCTGGCTAAGATTTATATTCTACTTTCGAAACGAATTTTTTTTCCTACACTATGCACTAATAATAATATGAAATGTTCTTTTTAAATGCGTATCAAGCATCTTTGACTATCATAAGGAGAAATCTTCTCCAAGTCTGCGTTCGCATTGTGTGTGTGGCAGGAGGTCTTATGGTAGTCTCATTTTTAAAAGCATTGCGAATTGACTTTAAAAATATTCCTCTATTTTTGAGTTTAAAGATAAATAAACTGTTTTTGAGTTCTCACACCAGTCACATGACTGACTTGGAGTTTATTGTTTTCCTTCCTAAACTCTGGGTGCCCACCAATTTTCACACGGGCAGTCAAGAGTAAGGTTTATCGGGATATTCTGGATATTCTGAAGTTGCTGGAGGCAAGCTGGATGGCATGCGTATCACTAGTATATAGTATTTCTTTTTCCGCTGTTTGATGTTGTATGTTGTTGTACACTCTGATGATATGATGAAATGAAATGTAATAAAATGTAATAACTGATATAGTTCTTTGTTTAAAGATTATTCATTTATTATTATATGTTGTTCCGCTGCGAATTGTGAGATTTTGTTGTTGTTCTGTTATTTTCTGTTCTGTTCTATTTTCTTTCTGTTCTATTCTCTATTTTTCTTTTCCCTATCTTTTTCTATTCTCTTTTCTCGCTATCTTCTACCTTCTTATCTTTTTCTCTTCTCTTTTCTTAAATTCTTTTTCTTAAAAACCATAACATTTCGGGTTTTCGGCCTTCGATTTCTCGGCAGTCGATAAAGTGAGTATCGATGTTGAATTTTCGAAAGTCGAAAATTTCCGGGGCGTTACAGTTTAAGAAAAGAGCTTTGTTATTAAAAATAGAGTTGAAATCATTTTGTTGAAAGAGTTTTGATATTTACTACTAGTTTTGAAACCTTTATATTTTAAAGTGACAAATCACAGAAGCGATTGTAGAAACAATCAATCACAAAGGTCACATTCGAAGATGTGATAAAAAGCCAAGGAAATCAGCTCAGCAAGTTCTGTTGAATATTTTTCAGATAAGATCCCTTACGGAGGGGGGGTCCAGGGGGGGTGGCAACCCCCCAAGGTGGGGGTGCGGGGGCAACGCCACCGCTTACGGGGTTCGACCTGACCAAAACGGTACGACTTAGTGAAGACAAAATGAGGTCTAACGACCTAAGAGGGATAGGGTCGAGTGACCTAATGGTTGCGACCTAGGGGTCTAAGGGGCACGACCTAGTGGTCCAGCGACCTAAAGGGTATAGGTCATGCGACCTAAAATGGGTTCGCGACCTAACACTCAAACGACCTAAAGAAATTAAGGAGCCGGGCGACCTATAAGAAGCAGCGACCTAAGAAGAAACGAGGCCCAACGACCTAGGGGTTAGGTCATGCGAGTTAAGAAGGCCAGCGACCTAACAAAGACACGCGACCTAATAAAGAAACGCGACCTAAAGGCACGCGACCTAGCGACTTAAGAGGCAAGCGACCTAAGTGTTACGTCCTAAGAGTCGAACGACCTAACGTGGAAGCGGCCTAAAAGCCAAACGACCTAACGACCTAAGGTCATACGACCTAGCGACCTAAAGCCATACGACCTAACGACCTAAGGTCATACGACCTAGTGCAACACGCGACGTAAATGGTACGCGACCTAATGCGGCCGAGTGGTTTAAGGTCGGAGACGACCTACGACCTATAAAGGTAGACGGTTGAGCGAGCTAATGAGGTCCAGAGTCGAGCGACCTAGCGACACGGTGTGTTGAGCGACCTAACGAGGTCAATGTTGAGCGACCTAACAAGGTCCAGAGAAGGGCGACTTAAAAGAGGCGCGACCTAAAAGAGGCACGACCTAACTCAAACAAGCAGGGCGATTTAAAAGAGGCGCGACCTAAAAGAGGCGCGACCTAAAGGAGCGCGACTTAATGGGTTATATGACCCAACGACCTAAGCCACTAACTCGTGAGCGACCTAAGTCCTAGGTCGTGAGCGACCTAACTGCGAGTGAGCAAAAATGGCCAGAGTCAAAGCAGAGCGACCTAACGACCATACGACCTACGACCTAAAAGGCTTGCGACCTACGACCTAAAACCGAGTGAGTCAAATACGAAGGCCGTGACTTTTCCACCCCGAGCGACCTAATGAAGACAGAACGACCTAAGAGCAGTTTTTTCACCAAAAACACTAAAAATTGGAGTTTTTCGCCAATCCAATCCAAACCAAATGCAAATGTGCATGCAAAAGTGATAGGGAATCATTCCCAACAGTCCAATATAGTTATAGACTAGTTTTGTGAGATAAAAATCTCACCTTTGCTCCAAAACCCAATGAAAATGAAGAACAAAGCTTGAAGGCAAATGGAGAAGCAACCACAAGCTTGAATCCGATGTCTTCTTCTTGAATTTGGAGTTGAATGTTGGAGTTGCAATAAAACGACGACTTTGGAGTTTTAATTTCTCATTCCATTCACCATTTTTGTTGAAGCTTTAGTGTTAGGAAATGAAATGAAGCAATGAAGAAGAAGTGGGGTGGAACTTGGGCCTAATGGGCTAAAAGTCCAAACCAAAGGCTCGAGTGAAAAAGTGGTGAAATTCCACTAACCCAAACATATCGATGTTTATACTTAGAAGATTGCAAACGACGTTTCGAACTCAATGGAAGTGGTCTCAAGTCCTAATTTGACCGTTTGCAAAAAGTAGCTTCGGACCAAAATCCGATTAACGGTAAAATATTTAAATAAAATATTTAAATATAAAAATCGATAAATATGCGGGTTGTTACAGTTAATTTGAAGTTTTGATAAAATGAAGATGAACTTAAGTAATTGACTTAATGATGGGAATTATGTGAAATTGTTTTGAATAATAAAGTAACTTAACGAATGAAGTCGATAAATGAATTTAAATTGTTTGAATGTTGAATTTGATCATTTAAATGATTCTCAGAATAAAACTTATATATGAACTTGAATCAATATTGGAATGGTTTAAATAAAATTGAAATTGAATTGTAAGACCTTGAAATGAGAATTTGGGAGTTTTGAAACATAGATTTTTGGAAATTGATTTTGAAAGACAAATGAAATGTCGATTTATAAATTCTAATTGAAATTGGATTTGATTTGGTTTTGAAATTTATTAAACGACCAATCGGTATAAAAAATTACGAAAGTTATTAAAGAAACCGGAATCGGTTTTGGATATACTCTCTATCTAAACCGAAAACCACTTTAATAACTATACGCGGAGTGATGATCCAGAATGAAGTGGTTGGAATGATGTACGTGCTAACTGAAGAAAGTGAACGATAATGGATAGCCTCGACACTTGTGTCAAATTGGAAATGACTAAAATCAGGAGCCGTGCCGGGCCAAATGGGGTTAGCCACCTCGAGCGAACACACATCTTTGTAACTACTACTCATTACTTGTGATTGATTGGTGCACCCTCGTACTTTTCAGGAGTGTTGTTTCGCGGTGTTGCGATCGTTGCGGCGATGCGTTCTCACCAGTCCGGATCAGGCGAACGGTAGTTTCACTACCTTGGGTATTGCCTCATGTGCCTTGTCATACTTGTATCCCTATATATGCGACCACTACGAATTTGTTTTGTGCTATACCTATGGAGTACTCGCTGATATCCCACCAGTTTACGGTGGAGTTTACAGTGCTGTATAGACTATAACGCTTATATAAAATGTGTTAAGGGGGATAATGGTAACACCTTAACACTATTTTGATATTTTACATTACTAATAGACATTATCTACTTAGCGTATATTACTACATAGTAGATAGTTTAACGGATTCTTAGAGGATGGTGATTCCAACATCCTTTGAGTTACATGTATTTCGATTGCTATTTCACTTGAGTTGGATTTATTGATATGAGAATATTAATCCTGACTCGAGTGTTTTGTGTTTTGCTTTACGCTCGGGTCAGACTATGAGTACCAGCTTTCCAGGCTCTTCTTTGGAGTTGGAGCTTTGCTTGAAGATCCAGCCATCTGTTCTGCTTTCAGTATTCGATGATTCCAGTGATGTATTCTGATTTGTACCTGATGTATCGTGTTACTCTTCTGTTGTAAACTCTGATGTATCTTATATATTATAGTAGCTTCATGAACTACTATCTCTTTTACTTCCGCTGCATATTATTACTCCGTGTCTGTGATTCTGTGATTATTTATTTACTGTATATCTCAGTTTTGCCAAATTTAAATTAACAATTCGGTATTTTGAATTATCCAAGTCCGACATGTGCGGATGCGAATAGTCCAAAATAGCGGGTCGTTATAGTTGGTATCAGAGCTTTTGGTAGCTCTAGGAAAAACTTAGCTTATAGGGTAAATGTATTTGCAGAATCACTCTCACTCGAGTTTCAATCTCTTCCTTTTAACTCAATTCCTTTGAATTTTTGGAACGTTCACTCGGTTTCGAAATTCATTCATGTCCCTCACTATTCGTCTTCTTTCAATTTTGGAGTATCCCATAAACTCCACTTCGAATGATATCTATAATGAATCGGCGGTCTCGCCAATCTTCGAATTATTTGTAAATGGGTGAAACTCTCTTACAATAAACATCGATTTACTGGAGATTTTCGTATCCTCGGTTTACGATGCTCTCTATCTCATGCTATAGGTGAATTGTATTTCTTGAGATCGAATGTTGATTTGCCTCGAAATTCAGCATCGGTCTTATTCTTGAAGTCACGGTCGACCCGGTAAAGGTTGCCCGTGAATTAAATAAGCATATCCATCTCCTAAATCTGTTAATTGAATTATCTTATCTTCTGTTTCGAACCCATTTTCGAATCAAAATTCTCTTCGATTTGAATTCCATCAAATTTAAATCTCTATCCTTATTTTGAAATCATCATTAACGTCGAGCGAGGAAGTGTATTTGTTATTAATATAAAGATGTTTTAATATATATTGTGTTGTTTGAGTTGTTGATGTTGGTTTGGGTTTCCGATCGATTCGTCTGCTCAACGCTATCGATAGAATTTCCAAAACACTTGAACAGAGCAAACTGACACAATAGTATTTTCAAATCTGGTAAATAAAATAATTTTGTATGATTATACAAGTATAAATTTTTCTGAAATTAAATTGTTAATGAATTTGTTGTCCGAAATGATAATATTTAATTTTCATTTATTGTTTCATAAACCATTGACTATTGTATAATATAAATAAATGAATTTATAAAACTTGGGTATAATTTGATTTGGAATTTGAAGTGTATCTAAATTAGAATTTGAGAATTTAATTTCCAGTAATTTCGAACTATGGTTTTAAAGTTTTAAAATATATATTATTTAAATATTTTTGAATAGAAACGGTTTTCAAAGAATTTAGATGTTTAAATCAGTGCTCTTCTATTTGTCGCTGGAAAATAATTTCGGCGATGACGGCTGCATCATCGACGTTCATTTTCGAGTTTCGAAGTGGAGAGACTATTATGTAGTTTGGCTACGGTTTGTTTTGAAAAATAAATTGATTTGAATTTCTAAATATGACTTGATTTATAATATATATTGAAGATTTTAAATTTGATTGATATATTATGAATATATGTATTTATTTTATCTCTAAGTCGTTTGAAGATAATCGGAAATTTAATTCTTAAAATTTGGGTAAAGATGATTTCAATTATAAATGAAACCAAATTTTGAATTAATATTTAAACTTGAGAGAATTGAATTAGAAATTTTATTTGGATAATACTCAATTGCATTATATATAACTTACCTAAATTTTCAAAAGTTAATTATGTAATTGAATATTATACAGTAGAAAATGATATCAAAGGAATTTTTAAATGAATTTGAGTAGTTATAATAAGAGTAAATATACTTAATACATATGTGATTAGATACGTTAAGTAGAATAAATTTAATAATAAATTGGAATAGAGAAGAATTAAATTTGTCGAATAAAGTATGATTAAAATAAGTGACTATTTAAATTCATGATCTTTGAAATCGTTAATTTAAGAAAATTGGATAATATACAATATAAATTGTCTTTATAAAATAAAATATGAGTGCGTATAATAAATGTTATTCACTTAAATTTTGATAATAAAATGTTTATGGAGATAAATAAAATAATAAGTTAATAAATAATAGGTGTGATTAATAGGAGAAAATTTGTTTGAAAGTTAATAAATTGAGTTAAATCAACTTAAGAGAATATCTTGAATTAATTGAATTTAAATTGAATTTCATTTGAAAGGAATCTTTTGTACCTAACATTAATATACGAGAAATCAAATCAATTTAATGGAAACCTCGAATTAAAAAAAAAACAAATTGTTGAATATAAATTTATTTAATTGAAATTTATATGGTTTAAACTAATTATTTTATCTTGTTTTCGATCTATTTCTCTCTGGTGGTTTCTATTCTCCTACTTCCTTCCTTTTCGGGGACGAAAAGTTTTGAGTGGGGGAGAGTGTAACGACCCGTAGATTTAACCGGTTTTAATAACGTTATAAATTGAAATTTTATGGGAAATCAAACGATAAAATTTTGAAATATAAATTTGATATTTGGAATACGTCCAGTTAAACATAGCAACCGGTAACTTTTCATCCGAAAATATGAAAGTTTATTTCGTGCGTAAATTTTAAGTAAAGTATCTTTTTATATATGTGCAGATCAAGCAACCATGACATTGTCACTATTAACAATCTTCACAGGAAAAACAATCGAGAACAAAGAATAGCTATGAGCAGGGGAGGGATTGAATAACTTTTTTTTTGTATAATCGTGCATGCAAGTTGGAATGTTGTATAGATATAGAATGCATGACTATAATTAAAATTAGTTGCAATGCGCTTGTTTGTGTGACAGTGCAAGCAGGTAAGGAAGCTCCATATATATGAAGAAACCAGGGGGAAAAGTTTGAAGAATGTTTGGGGATATGCCATAATATAAGGACATATAGTATATTGGCGTTATATGCGTATAGTTTGTGTTGTACTGATAATTGTTCACATTCCTCTTCTTTCATTTTGTTAGCTATTCTATTTGTGTATGTTAGCTGCTTGTAAGGTTTCTATTTGCTATAGTATCAGCACGTAAAAAAGCAAATGATTCCAGTTATACATAATAAAAAATAAAAAGTAAAAAGTAAATTTACTTCAATCTAATTACTTAAAAAGCGATGAAAATAAAATGTTTTCAAAACCAAAATAATTTTATATCGAAAAATTCTAAAACATCTTTTGAGCAAGTTTTCAGTTTGTCGTTTTTCCAAATTCGGACATCTTTGGCTCCGTCGATCTTATTTTTCTACGATTTTTATGCATTTTCCGTAGTATAAATTTTCGAATTTTCAAAATTCAATCATACCACTGATATTTATATACCATTTTGATCATCTCTTATATAAAATTCTGTGTTTTGAAGTTCGGTTCGTAAAGGGAAAAAAAATGAAACGGTGCGTCGTATCGGTACCGGAAAATTGTGACCTTAGCTTTTCTTTTCCTTTTCAAATTTTGTACGTGTAGGCAGTGAACCAAATAAAATTGTTTTGGTAGCTTTTCCGAAATCCAACTGTCTTTTTCAATTTTCAAAGTGCATTGACCAACAGCCATTAATTTTTAACATTCCCAGAGTTTAACATTTACTTTTTCTACTCCACTGTTTCCAATATATTCTATGTTTCGTTCATATTCCTTCTCTTCTTCTTGATATTGTCTCTGCTGGTTTCATAAAATGTCTTCGCCTAACTTATATTCTAAAAAAAAAAAATTATATAATACATATACATCCGAACTGTAGCACGTTCATCTTCCTATGCTTGGAATTGTGCCGTGCTCCTCCTTTTGCAATCACTGCATGCAACCGATCCATCCATGACCCACCGCCTCATCACCTTAACCCCACCAATCTTGGCCGAACTCATCCACGCACACAGCGACCGAGAGCCTCTCCTTCCCCCTCCTACCCTCACGCAGAACCTGACCCAAACCCGACATCTTTTCCACCATCATCTCGAACTCAGCCACCCTACTTCCTCTTTTCCTATGCTTTAGCCGACTTCGGCTGCAGTAGACATTCTCCAGCCTCCCTAACAGCATCTCCCCTGTAGCCTAGCCTCCGTCCATAGCCCACAAGCCCCATGCGTCCTTACCTAATAGCGTGGTACCCCTGTTTGCATGCTCTTATTAAAGTCAGGTGTGCATATATTTTTGTTTGAATATTATTTTTGGTGTATGTATAAGTGCATAGTAGGATTTATATATTATTTATAATAGATGTATATACACATTTATATCACAGATCGTATATTTCTGGTGTATGTTGTATAGTGTATCGAAATGTATATAAATACGTTTACTAATATATGAAGCTATACAACTATATTTTTTTGATTTATATATAAGCTTTTAACAGTTGCATATCTTAGTGGTTACTTGTTTTTGCAATCTGTGTATGAGAAAATGGGTTTAATATAACTGCGTATAAATGAATGCATAGTTTATGCATTTGTACTTCTCTGTTACAGCCATCCATAGGGTACGTTGCATAGTATTGTTTATTTGTATTGATGTATATAATAGTAGTAATATGAAGTCGATTATGTATAGCCGAGTGTACATATTCATTAATTATGTCAACTCATATTTAGTCAGTAGTTTCTTTTGCTTAAAAAAAAAGTATGAATATGGTTATCGTAAAAGTTACTTTCGCGCATGTACATTGAAAAGCACGGTCGTGTCTACTCCGTGGCAGTATTTGACGTATACTATACTATTATTATTTTATTATTATTATTATGTCTATATTATTATTATTATTTTATTATTATTATTATGTTACATATATACCCGTAGCAGTCGTATATATACTTATATATTTGACATGTTGATATTTGCAACAAATGATATATAAAATCTTTGTATCTGGCAATTTAAACAAGTATGTATATATTAATTTAAAATATAATGGATATATAAGTCGGATTTAAATGTGTGTATAAATTTAAATTTATGATTTATTTAAAATGTATAAGTATTTCGAACTGAATATTGGGTTTAAAGAAACAATAATATATATCTTGTTTAAATTCTATAATAAGATAATTTGATCTGTACTCATCGATTTCTGTTATCAGCTTCGTCCGTCGTGCCAATCTAGCTTTGATTTGGGATTCGTGCTTAGATCCATAACTCATTCCATTGTCTATCCTTTCTAGCCTCGAAAGGTGAGCAATCACTCACGATTAATATTCTTTTATTGATTAAATTTGATTTCAATTGGAATGACAATTGAAATATACTGCTGTTATTTATTGCACTGTTATTTATGTATCAGTTCACCTTTGACATCTGACACCGTTATCTGTTATGTATGCAATAATAATCCAGTTTGGTTGATAACTGATTGATTGTTTGCTGTTAATATTGGATGTAAATTGTGATGTATAAAGTGATAAATATTATGCAATTGAATTTGACGTAGTATAGTTTAAAATTTGAATCGACATATTGTTGAATTTGATAAGTAAATTTGAATAATATGACCCTTTTATTTGTTAAGTTAATTGACACGTAGAATTTGATAAATTAGACTTTGAACCTTTGAACGTGTATTGGATAAATGATCGTAGCTTCAAAATTGAAATTGAACGACAAGTGAAAACCGTAATGTAATAATCTTTAATCTATATGAAATGATAGTGTAGATTCTAGAAATAATTATATTAATTTGCACAAACAACAATGTGAATTAATACGATTATTTCGGGATTATTTGAATTGACTATTGAATTGTGTTTGTTTGTTGTCATTGCTTGTTTATTTACTTTGACACCATCCCAGTTATCACACTGCAAGTTCCCTTTGTTATTTTTGATTTTTGAATTGGAATTGGAATCGGGTTGAAATCATAAATACCCAAAATGAACTTGACTTAGGGTAGAGAATTTAATAAATCCGATTGGTCAATAATTTGATTTAAAAATAAAATAATGATTTTTATTCGAGTAAAGAATAAGTTTTGAAATAATGTTGGAATTTGAATTTTGATAGGAAAATGTAAAGATTGAAATATGAAGCAAATATTAACACAGTAATTGCTGAAAGGACGTTGTTTGAAATTTAATTATTTAATAATTAAATTTGGAATTATTAATAAATAATTTGGAATAAGTAATAATTGAGTTTTGAAATTATTAAGTTTGAAACATTTAATAATTAAGTTGAAATTATTAAGTTTTGAAATTATTAAGTTTGAAATTATTAAGTTGAATTTATAATTAAGTTGAAATGATTTGATAATTAAGTTTAATTCATAATTAAGTGGAAATGAATTAATAATTAAGTTTGAATTTATAATCAAGTTTGTAATTATTAAGTTTTGAAATTATTAATAATTAAGATTGAAATTATTTAATAATTGAATGAGATTTAATTATTTGATAATTGAATAAAAAAAAATTGAACTTCTCGAACATGTGAAAGTTAGTTTTGTTAATTGAGTTTGGGATTTGTAACTAAGTAAGCAAATGAACGAAATTGAATTTCTTTAACAAGAAATAAAGTGTGATTTATTGAAATTAATGTAAGACTTGTAATTTTGAGAATTGATTTGACAAATCTAATTTAGTTAATTTGAAGTTTTGATAAAATGAAGATGAACTTAAGTAATTGACTTAATGATGGGAATTAAGTGAAATTGTTCTGAATAATAAAGTAACTTAACGAATGAAGTCGATAAATGAATTTAAATTGTTTGAATGTTGAATTTGATCATTTAAATGATTCTCGGAATAAAACTTATATATGAACTTGAATCAATATTGGAATGGTTTAAATAAAATTGAAATTGAATTGTAAGACCTTGAAATGATAATTTGGGAGTTTTGAAACATAGATTTTTGGAAATTGATTTTGAAAGACAAATGAAATGTTGATTTATAAATTCTAATTGAAATTGGATTTGATTTGGTTTTGAAATTTATTAAACGACCAATCGGTATAAAAAATTACGAAAGTTCTTAAAGAAACCGGAATCGGTTTTGGATATACTCTCCATCTAAACCGAAAACCACTTTAATAACTATATGCGGAGTGATGATCCAGAATGAAGTGGTTGGAATGATGTACATGCTAACTGAAGAAAGTGAACGATAATGGATAGCCTTGACACTTGTGTCAAATTGGAAATGACTAAAATCAGGAGCCGTGCCGGGCCAAATGGGGTTAGCCACCTCGAGCGAACACACTTCTTCGTAACTACTACTCATTACTTGTGATTGATTGGTGCACCCTCGTACTTTTCAGGAGTGTTGTTTCGCGGTTTTGCGATCGTTGCGGCGATGCGTTCTCACCAGTCCGGATCAGGCGAACGGTAGTTTCACTACCTTGGGTATTGCCTCATGTGCCTTGTCATACTTGTATCCCTATATATGCGACCACTACGAATTTGTTTTGTGTTATACCTATGGGGTACTCCCTGATATCCCACCAGTTTACGGTGGAGTTTACAGTGCTGTATAGACTATAACGCTTATATAAAATGTGTTAAGGGGGATAATGGTAACGCCTTAACACTATTTTGATATTTTACATTACTGATAGACATTATCTATTTAGCGTATATTACTACATAATAGATAGTTTAACAGATCCTTAGAGGATGGTGATTCCAACATCCTTTGAGTTACTTGTATTTCGATTGCTATTTCACTTGAGTTGGATTTATTGATATGAGAATATTAATCCTGACTCGAGTGTTTTGTGTTTTGTTTTACGCTCGGGTCAGACTATGAGTACCAGCTTTCGAGGCTCACCTTTGGAGTTGGAGCTTTGCTTGAAGATCCAGCCATCTGTTCTGCTTTCAGTATTCGATGATTCCAGTGATGTATTCTGATTTGTACCTAATGTATCGTGTTACTCTTCTGTTGTAAACTCTGATGTATCTTATATATTATAGTAGCTTCATGAACTACTATCTCTTTTACTTCCGCTGCATATTATTACTCTGTGTCTGTGATTCTGTGATTATTTATTTACTGTATATCTCAGTTTTTCCAAATTTAAATTAACAATTCGGTATTTTGAATTATCCAAGTCCGACATGTGCGGATGCGAATAGTCCAAAATAGCGGGTCGTTACAGTGGTGTTGACTTTTGGTTGCAGGCTTTTGTCCTCGGGATGGTCTCGGGAAAATCGGAAGGGAGACTCGAAGCAAGGAAGTAATTTACTCGAAGTAAATTATAGGTTGCTCGGGTACTAATTTTTGTTTCAGGTTTTTTTCAATTAAAACAGAAACCTGTACTGTTATTTTTAAATTTTAAAGTAAGGTTTTGAAATGTAAACTAAAATTTGAACTAAGTTTAAAAACTGAATTTAAATTATAAATTCAATTAGTTTAATTTTTGGTTTTTGAAATAATTTAAATTTTGAAAATTTTAATTAGTTCTAAGCAAAATCAGAAACCTGTTTTTCCAGGTTTTATAAAATTTGAAGTTAAATTTTAAAATGCAAACTATAATCTGAAACTAGGTTTAAACCTGGAATTGAATTTAAATTTAAAAAGTTTAAATCCTCGGTTTTGTAATAATTTGACTTTTTAAATTTTAGTTTGGATTTAAATTAAAAGCAGGAATTTGTTACTGTTTTTTTTTAAAAAAATTTAAAAGAAAGTAAAACAATGTAAATTGAATTTAAACATGGTTTTGAAATTCTGAAAGGTGAATATGATTCAAACTAGTTTAAATCTGAAATTTGAAATAATTTAAGTTTTAAAAATTTAAATTTGGTTTAAAACTTATAAGCGTGAAAAATATATGTAGTTTTTAATTTGAGGTGGAAGTTTAAAGTTTAAATTGGGAATTTAAAATGAATTCAGATCTGGGTTTTTAAATCTGGATTTAAATTCAAACTTTAGTGTTTAAAATAAAATAAGTTTAAGTTTAAATTTAATTACTTTGGAAAGGTTAAAATGATTTGAATTCTTTTAAAGGGTGATGTAAATTGTAAACAAAGCTTTAAGATTTAGCTTTTAAGATTTAATCTGAAATGAAAATTTGAATTTTGTTTCAGTTTGAAATTTAAAAAGAAATTTTGAAATTGAATTTTTGTTTGAAATAAAGTGTTTAAAATACTTTGTATAAAGAAGAACGTTTCTTAATTTTGAACTTAAGAAATTGGTTTCATTTAAATTATTTAATTAATTTAAATGGAATATTAATTATTTAATTAATGAATAATGTGGATGTTTAATCAAGTAATTAATAATTTTTAAATTAATCAGATTTAAGATTAATTAATTAAGGTTAATTAATCTATAATTAAGAATGGTTAATTAAATTTTAATTAATGATTAAGATTTACTTAATCAAGTGATTAAAGATAATTAAAATTTTAATTAATACTTAATTAATTAATAATTAGAGGTTAATTAAATTGTAATTAAATATTAATTAATTGATAATTAATAATGATTTAAATAAGTTAATTATTAATTAAGTCATTAAGAAATGTTAATGAGGTCATTTACTTAAGATTATTTAACACTAATTAATGTGATTAATTTATTATAATTAATTAATTAATTAATTAATAATCAATTGTTTAAATTTTAATTACTTAATGGAAGTAATTAATGAATTAATTACTTGGTGTAATTAAATTTGTTTAATGTGATTAGATTAGATTAATTAAGTTAAATTAATTTAAACATTTGTAGATTGTTTGATAATTACTTTATGTAATTTATGGATTGTAATTACTTAGAGAAGTAATTAATTAATAATTACTGAATATAATTAAGGATATTTATTATAGTAATTTGGATTTAAATTACTTTGAGATTAATCAAGTGATTAATGGAGATAATTAATTAAGAATAATTAATTATGGGATGAGTAATTAAAGTAATAAATTACTGAATGGTTAGTAATCATGGGAGATTAATATATATGGACTAAATTGAAGATTAATTACTTATGTAATTAATTTATATAGAGATTGGTTAAATATAATTAGAAATCATTAATTAATGATGTAATTTGGAATTGATTAATTAAGGTATAATTAATAATGAATAAGTGATTAATGTAATTTTAATTAATTAATTAATTAAGAAATTACAAGTTAATTATTTGCAAAGGGTTTTATATAATTAACTTGTGTAAGTAATATTAAATGCTAATTACTTATTGTAATTAGAGATGATTAATCAATAAGGATAAAGTGAAATGAATATTGAAATGATGATTGATAAATTGATTTGTAATCAATTAATGGATAAGTTAAGCAGGATTTTTAATGATGAAGTAATCAATTTAATTCATTTTAAATTAATTAGAGTTTAGGTAATTAATTTAATTCATTTTAAATTAATTATAAATGGTGTGATCATTAGATAGTTGCTTATGTTTGATGACTGATATTAATTGCCTGGTATGGTTTGTAATCTCAGTTATGAGATGAGTAATGATTATTGATATGGATGCATTGGTTGCTTTTGAATGATGAGATGAATTATCTGATTATGATATGAATTATCTATTGATAATGATAATGTTGATTATCTATTGTGTTGTGAATTATCTATCTGTGTGTATTTAGATAATGAATTGAATTGTTTTAAACTTAAAACAACTTGGCCTTAAAAGACACACTTTGGATATCGATGAGACCGGGATCGGGTTTCCATATTTGGATATCCGAAAACCACATCGATCCAAATTAACGATAGGTCGTTAGTCCAAGTGGAGCGAGTGAAGACTCGAGGTGGAAGGGCTATACGTCAGTATAACTCTGTGGGTGATTCCGTAATGAGTTTGACGGAATGGTACTTATAGATTCGAGATGGAGATTCATAGTGCAAGGGTTATTGTCGTTAACTCTGAGGGTGATTCCAATATGAGTGTAACGAGATAATGCCTTCAGTTTCGTTCGAACCCGGAACAAACTTGTATGGATTGAACGCTTTCAGAACATCGTCAGGTGGACGATGAGCATTCTAAGTGATATGTCCTATAAAGGTAATCGTAACCTCAAGCCTCATCAACCGGGAATGGCTAAAATAGGGCAGGTGCAGCAAAGCTTCGTGGATAGCCCTTACTTGAGAGCAAGATTTATCCCTGTCTAGAGGTCCCTTTATTTTCGCCTTAGTGGTACGGTTACTGACCACAACTGCGGGGTTGTCTTCTTTGGAACTGTTCAATAAGGAACGGGTCCGGCTTTGTGTTGCAGGGGATTGAGAGTAATCCTCCGTACGGTGATCTAGGCCACGTACTGTGACGGGCGGTACCCCAGTAGCCCAGCCATTGTATGGAATCCAAAATCCAATAAGTGCCAACAGTTTTGATTCTATTACCCACCTTTGTGGCTAGAAGCTGGAATTTAATGAATGTAACAATTTCGGCTATTTCTTATTTACTTGAAACCCTAGACACTATTATAATATCATCGGATTTACTAGCAAATGTTTTGGTTAGCGTAACGTAAAAACTTTTCCATGTTTATGTGTGGGAAGTCTTACGTGATACCTTTTATTTTCAAAGGTTTTTCAAAGTTAAGCAACTTTAACCTGTTACTCACACCAGACCCATGTCTGACCCGGAGTTATTTCTGTTTTTCTTTAACTCTTGGGTACTCAAATTTTTATGAGTAGTCAAGGGAATTCAGGTTAGGATTCAGGTTAGCTTTGACGAATTATGGAGGAGCAAATGGAGCAGGAGGCTTCTGAGTATAGTTATATAGTTTTCCGCTGTGTTGGTATCTCTGTGTGTTTATCTGTTATGTATTGAGTTGTAATAACTAGACAGCTGTTTATAACTCTCTAGTATGTGTTGTATTGTCTGTGTACTCTGATAATTGTTGTATACTATGTAATACTTATGTTATTAATATAATTTATTCGTTCCGCTGTTGAGATTCTTGTGTTGTTTCTTATTTCTCTTCTTTCTTTTCTCTTTTCTATCCCTTTCTTTCTTAAGGATGATACGACTTTTTGTGGAGAAAAGGTCGGGTCGTCTCATGTACTCTGCCTTTTCATTGAATAGCCATGAGCTTTCATTTAGGACATTTCCAACTTAAAGCTCCTTAACTAAGGTTTGAACATGAATTTTGTATTGACATATTATACTTAATTGCACTTATGAAATTCGACTCTAAACACTTCTTCATAAGGAGTTCATTGTTTCTACAAACAATTCTCTAGTATTTGGGGAAAACTTGAGAAAACCCTAAAGTTCCATTTGGTAATCTTAATTTAGATCTGATATCTGCAAAATGCGTAAATAAATAAGAAATATATGATAATGTAGACAAGACAACATGTATGACACTCCCCATTGCCAATGCATATGTAATGCATCTTGCATGTTCCATATTAATCATTTTAATAAGGCGTCTTTGCATAATGTTTGGGATATTCCCTGCATCCTTTACTTACTATACAACATAGAGTTTACAAATCCAATATTAAGTATCAAACAACCAAACGAGAATCGATTTTAACATAAGTATATCGTTAGCAATCAACGGTATGTTGTTTACTTATATTCAAGAAATATTTATGTACCTTTTTAATGTTCTTTCTTATAGACACGTGCTTCTTCTGCATTTTGATTGAAAATTAAACAACTTGATATTTCTTTCAAAACACTTTTTTAACTTTGATGCTTGCCGAACAATATTTTCGTATCCATTCTTGGATCATATCCAAGAATCCACGGTAACACCCCTAATTTTTAATAACATTTTTCAGGAGATTTAATTAGATAAACTAAATAGAATAATGTAAATCTTAGAGTGATAAAGGGGTTGAGATTTGAAATTAAGTTAGAGGCCGAGCTTAATGATAAAATGGCCTTATAAATGGTTTTATATGTAAAATAATTAACTCAAGGGCTATTAGGAATTGCCATGCCTTTTATACGCACAGTTATACCTCATATTCAAGTTTATTTTTATAATGGCTTTTGAATGCCATGAGGAAATAATATGTTTTGTAAAACATGATTTTGGAGATGGATTTTAATTTTTATAATTTTCCTAGCCATGGAAAATTTATTATGAATTTTCAAAGAAAAATATGAATAATTGGTTTTAGTAATTAGTTTCGGTTATTTTATAAAGAATTTGGATATGAAAATTTTATATGTTAAAGAGCATATTGAAAGTGAATTTTTATAATTTTCGGGGATTTATCCTAAGTAACTAACTATGGAAATAAAATTATTTTAGATGAAGGACTTAATTATTTTATTGGTTTTGCTTAACTTTATAGCTTATTTGCTAAATTAATCTTTATCTAGATATAAGATTAGGCGGTAGTTATTTTGGAAAAGAATTTGAAAAGTTTGTGGCAACTAGTTAAATGTTTAAAACTAGGCAGGTAGTTATAACAAATTTAGTTTAATTGGCGGTAAATTGGTTTTACCCAAAAAAGTAGGTTCCGCCTCCTTTACAAGCCAGTTTCTCCCTGTGCTTCAGCCATCAATCAAGCCGAAACCGACCAGGTCGAAACCAACAAAGCTAAAACCAATACATAAGGTGTTACAATGTCAGTACAAAATGGATTGGAGAAGGGCGAAAGGCAGGGTGTCGAAACCCTTGCTTGCGATGGTATCATAACCTTCGTTCTATTTTCTAAAGAAATGCACTTGCCTATTTTATAAAATGCTTTCGAAAGGGTCGAAACATATGATTTCGAAGGGGTCTTTTTAAATTGCTTTCGAAAGGGGTTGTCGCTTCTTGTTAAAATGGTAGCTTTTGAATGAGTTACTTAATTCTAAAATCAATGCTTTTGAAAAGGGTAATTTTAACCAAGTCGAAACCCTTCTGTCGTTCCTATGCCTTTCGAATGGATTGATGTCATCAACCAATTCGATAGCTAGCTCTTGTTTTAAACTTGTACTAAGCCGCTTCCTAAAACTTACGAAAGGATTCAAGGGTTTTAAAGGTAATGGTTTCGAAGCCATCCTTCAAATATCTTATTTAAATGATTTGAGCTTTCGAAAAGATGGATCTGAAGCCATCAAAAACTTTCCCAAACAACATTATATAAAGATTAAAGGTATCAAAAAGGGTACTTTTGTATGTATTCACTTTGACCCAAGATATTTTTAAAGATAAACCCAGTGCTTTCGAAATGGTACTTCCAAGAGGTTTCGAAGCAATTCTTCTAAGAGTTAATAAGCATTACTTTAATAAAATTGAAAGGTTTCGAAAGAAAGGTTTTAAAGTGTTTTGCAAGAAATATGCCTAGTGTTTTGTAAATAAGATTAGTATGCTTTCAAAAGGAAGTTTTCCAATGGTTTCGAAAGTAAAGATTAAAGGTTTCGAAAGCCTTAATTTTCAAAGCAAAGAATCCAGTCTCAATCTTTAAAGGTAAAACCCATGGTATTATAAAAGAGCTTATGAATGTTTTTAAAGTGGATTTTTTGAAGAAGTTATCCTTGATAACATAATAGGTTAAAGGGATTACCCGTATTTTATAAGAAACTGATTTCATGGATATTAAACCACCAGTGTTGGTATTTTTATGTTAATATATTTGCTTCTTCTAATAACGTATTCACTCTAAAATGGATCCATAACTATATTTTAGGGAGAAAGGACAAAATAACCAACTAGGTTGACCCAGTAGTGAATGTAAATTGAATCAATTACTGAATCGGTAGAATTGCATTGAAGAGATCAGATAAGCCAGAATGTAGGATGCCTAAATGTAGAAGTTGTTAGATAGATAGGTTCGTAGTAAACCCAAGAAAACTATATTTATGAAAGGTTATGGGCAGGTGCCAATAGGTTCATATTAAACCCATGAAAACTATGTATAGATAGAGTTATTAGTTTGGGCCAATAGGTTTGTAGTGAACCCATGAAAACTATAATCGGATTATGTTATTGACAAAAGTCAATAGATTCCTAATCAACCAATGAAAACTAGGATAAGAGGGAAGTTATTAGAGTTATAATAGGTTTGAGAAGAATCTATGAAACAATGAAGTTATTGGCAAGGGCCAATAGGTACTTAGTGATCTCATGAAAACTATGTAACCGGATAAGCTATCCATAATCTTTGAACAGGTTATCAATCAGCCCATGAAAACTAATAGGTAATTGTGACCTTAGAAACTATAAATGAGATAGATAGTCAAAAATGAGTGAGGATGGTTGATCCAGAATTGATTTACTTGTTTGCATATGACCATAATATTTTGAATTATTACGTTTTAACCATTGTGAATGAAGGAGCATCGTATATGGTTTTATAAAGTTTTGAATAAGATACTTGTGAGGGGAAAACCCGTTCCGCTAAGCGGCGTGGTCTCACTAGATATATAAATGGTTTGAGATGGTAGATTATTATTCATACCTGGCTTTATGTCAGACTCAAAGTTAATACTTTCCTCTTAAACTCTTGGATGCTCAATTAATTTCGATTAATTTGAGAGTTGAGGTTTTTAGGTACCTCATTAGACAAATAAACTTCCTCGGACCTGTAGGAGGCAAACTAGCTATTTAGAGTTCTTTTCTATTTTGATTCTGCTGTGTTGTTGTTGTAAATGCAAAGTTGTTTAATTACCAATATTATACTCTGATCATCCAACGGGGCATCTTTATATGCCACTCTTGGCGTATATTGTAATAATTATATTTTCTCTGAACGTGATTCTCGTATTTAGGGTAATGTAATAAATCTAATAGGTGGATTTGAAATGTAATGAGGAAAGTTGTTTATAAAATCTGTGATTTTATTTCATATCCATGTATTTCTACTGTATCAATGAATCAAACATTACCACATTTGGTTGTCAAGGAATAATTGTTGAATATGCGCTTATATGATTTTTGTTTGATGATAATAAACATATATACATTCGTTTAAATGTATTTGATAATATACTATTTTATTTTGCACAGATTAAATAAATATTTGCTGAATAAAATAAATAACACGGAATTTGAATTCAAACGAATATTTTATTCAAACAAATATTTATTACAATTTTGAATAGTATACAAATCCAAGCTCTCACTATTCACTATACAACTTTGATACAAATTCAATTACATCACTATTTTACATCAGCACCTCACTACATATCACTCACACTCGTATTTATCTTCAACTACATTCCAGTTTGAATCCAGCATCTGAGCAATCTGCAAAAATATTCACTAACGCAGTAAAATTGAAAAAGAAATATTTTTGCAATATAAAATGAAATATGATTTTTGAAAATACGATTTGCCTCAGTTATTTGGGTTGTTCGTCATAATTTAAATTTGAATTCATCATACACGAACAACTTGTGACATACACAGTGTATTACTGTATATGTCACAAGGCCGTGCACGCCGATATATACACTTGATTGATTTACAGGGACAGGCGAGCACAGGTCAAACCCAAATGAAAAACCGGGTTCAACTCACGTGCAATAACATTGAAAATCACGACACGAGCACAAGGTCAAACCTGAGTTTTGAAACTGGATTCAACTCAAGTGAAATTTTAAAAATCAACATGATGTGAACCAAGTTCAGAAGCAACAATGAAACTAACTCAAAGCACAAAACTGCACAGCACAAGTGAATGGCAAAAACATCAAAATTCAGTAGCAACCAAACATGAATGTAGACAGCAACTATACATGAAGACAACAAGCTACATGATGAACAAGTGCAAACTGAACTCGAATGAATGCAATTTCATATGTGCAGCAACCCAACAACAAAGACAACAGCCAGTTCAAATGCAACAAAGATATAAGCTGCAGCATACCAGACTCAAAGATACAACAAACCACAGATGCAACTTAAGTTAAAAACTGTGCATGTGAAGTATACTAAGAGAGAAGCCAAAGCAAATGAACCAACTGCAAGTGCAAATGACCAGAACACAATGCCACAATGCAAGTAAATCATGCAAGATATCCAAGACTCAAGAATGCATCACCATGACACAGTTCCAAACTATATAGAGATGTGACAATCAAGAACTCAACGAACCAGACACAACAGTGCACAAGTACAGGGAACAACCAAATCAACTGCAAGAACACAAAGTGTACATGGAACAATGCAACAGTATCGAGTACAATATGCACAAGCGAAGAAACAAATGACAGTGATTCAAACTACTCACAACACTGCTCGAAGACTCGCCAAGTATAGGACACAGTAGTGACAGTAAGCAATGCAGCAACAATGGTCAGGTAATATGCATCAGGCATTAACAAATGAGTAGTTCAAATGAACTCGATCAGTAACCAAGGCTACAACAATGGAAAAGTAATGTATGCAACAGAATTTCAAATGAAACAAATCCAACTTTATATGCATCAGTAACCAAGCAAACAGAATCAATAATACAACAGTGACAAACATCATATGGAAATGCCCAACACAAATGGTTACAAGAATGCAATGGATACAACAATGCCCAAGATAACTTGGGAATGCAGACAGTGGCCGAAGCCAATTTACAAAATATCGAAGTCAACAAAAGTCTGGTTTGAATCAAAGCATACTGAAGCCGAGCCAACAGAAAAATTCACAGAGAATCAAGCAGTGATACAAAAATCACAATGAATTAAAACTATGCCGAAGAATCAGCAATATCAAGAATTCAAAGTTTTTTTTTAATTGAACAAGTCAACAGAGAAATACACGGAGGCAGTCATGAATCAAAACCGTGTCAACCAAGCCGTGAGAAGAAAGTAGCAAAATATACGCATATGAAAAAGTCAGAGATAAATCTCAAGCATCAATACAAGATCGAACGAACGAAGACAAATTCAAATGAACGTATACGAACGCAAAAATAGGATTTCAAATCCTATATAAAACCCTAAATCATCATCGGCAATTCATCGAGTTCGAGCAAGCCAAAATCAGAAAAGAAAAAGGAAACAATACATACCGAAAATCATAAACAACAAACTCGATCAATCAGCTGCAAACGAGCGACAATCGACCATCAGAGAAGCAGCAAGCTAGGGCAACACATCTCAGATCGAACGAAGAAATTGAAGCCCTGATTTACACAAGCGCCGAAGCCCTAATTGGAACAAAGGGAACGAAGCCCTGATTTACAAAGAAGAGAAGAGAGCCGCCAATATTCTCAAGTAACAAGGCCGATAAAAATAAAAGGGGGACGCATTTTTAATCTATTAATTATTGGGCCGGTTCTATTTTAATTAATTTGGGCTTAGTTTTTATTAATTTGGGTTTTTATTTCAAATTTCTTTTAATTTGTATTTTCTTTTTAAACCGTTTTATTTTTCTAGTCGTGTGACTAAGGGACAAGCTACGTGGCGTAGCTTGAGAATTCGCAACTCGGTAGTTGAGTTGTGGCAGGGTTTTGAGCGTAGAGTTAGATTAGTCAATAGAGGGTATAGCGAGTTTACGTGTGTAAGCGAGGGACTATCTAATTTCTAGTAGAAACCTTGGGGGCAGCACGTAGGCAGGGTTTTGCCGAAACTGGGTAAATTCTGTGTTGTTCTGCTATTTATATTCTGCGATATCTGTGCTGCTATTCTGTGATCTGAATTGAATATTTTATAAGCTTCCGTGATTAATTTTTATAATTTATACTATCACCCTATTCACCCCCCCCTCTAGGGTGAAATCGATCCTACAAGTGGTATCAGAGCTAGGTTCAAAAGCCGTTTTTGTTTTAAAAATTTGATTTTACAAAAATGAATTTTTGTTTTAAAAATTCGTGTTTCAAAAAAAAAAATCGGTTTTTGTTTTAAAAATTTGAATTTTTAAAATGGCTTCTTTTAATAATGCTTTTGCAGAAGGTCAATCCATTGTTAGCCCACCAATGTTCAATGGTGAATATGCTTACTGGAAAAATAGAATGCAAATTTTTCTGAAAACCATTGACGCTTGGAATATTGTTGAGACAGGTTGTAGTATACCAACTATAACTGTAGATAATCAGGAAATAGAGAAACCAAAAGATCAATGGACAGATCGAGAAAATAGATTACAAAATGCTAATGCTAGAGCTATGAATTCTATTATCTGTTCATTGGATCAATTTGAATTTAATCGTGTCTCACATTGTCTAACTGCGCAGGAAATATGGCACATACTAGAAGTGACTCACGAAGGAACATCTCAAGTCAAAGAATCTCGCCTTGCAATGCTAAGCAGCGAATACGAGAACTTCAAAATGGCGAAGGAAGAAAATGTCAAAGAGATGTACGGACGACTCTCCAATATCGTATACAAATCAAAAGCTCTCGGAAAAACATACACCGAATTAGAAATAGTCCGGAAAATCCTCAGAGTCCTTCCACGTAGCTTTGAAGCAAAAGTAACTGCCATACAAGAATCGAAAGATTTAAAACAACTTAAAATTGAAGAACTCATCGGAAATCTCACCACTTATGAGCTAGAAATGAAATTCAAAGAAGAGCGTGAAGGAGGTGACACTCAAAAGAAATCAATAGCTCTCAAAGGAACAACCAAAAGTGATGATGATAATGATGAAGATGATGGAGCAGCAGAATTGGAGTTGTTAATAAGGAAATTCAAAAAATGGAATCAAAAACATGGTAATTCAGCTCGAATTCAAAAAGCAAAAAGCAGAATAGCCAAAGCACTAGACTACTCGGAAGAACAAAAGTTTATTTGTTATAATTGCAACAAACCCGGCCATATCAAGCCCGATTGTCCACAAATTAAATCCAGCCATGGAAAGAAATAGAAAAAGAAAAGTTTTGCGGCCACTTAGGATGAAATAGACGAGAATGATCAAAGCACTGGCAGTGAAAGCGAAAAGGCAGAATTGTGTCTTCGAGGTGATACAACTGACAGTGACGAAGACGTGCCAAGTGAGGTATCAAAACTTACCCATTCTGAGTTGCTTATATATTTTCATGAAGTAAAAAGTTGTTTTGAACGACTTAAGGAAAAATACGCCAAACTTGAATCTCAAAAAGATACTATGATAGAATGTAATAAACAACTTGATCAATTAGTTAAAACCTATCAAAGTAGGATCCCTAAGTGTGATAAGTGTCCAACATTTGATGAAGAAATTAAAAAATCAGAAATTAAAATAAAATCACTTGAAAATGAAATTCTGATTTTAAAGGAGAATGAAAATACTAGGAGAGAGAATTTTATTAAAAAGTGCACACAGTTGTTAAACGAAAATGAATGTCTCAAATCACAAGTCCAAAAATTGTCAACGACATTAGATAAATTTTCAAAAAGTGAAAAATCGTTGAATATGCTATTAGGAAAGCAAACTGTTAATACGGTTAGACAAGGACTTGGATATAATAGTTCGAAAATTGTTGAAAACAAGATTAATCAAGAAAATTCAATGTGCACGATTTGTAGAAAATATGGACACAATCACAATAATTGTTGGTATAGACCCAAACATGTGAAAACTATACCGATTTGGGTTCCAAAAGGCACAAATATAAAATCTCTCAAAGTTAAACAAATTTGGGTGCCAAAGGGAACAATTATAAATAGTTTTGGGTCTACACAAAATTATTTTTCAAAATTTTCTGCCACTAACAACCATGGACCTATAAAAACAAATAGGTCACATAAATCCTTTTCCGTGTAGGTGTGGTGGCAGGCTAAGGAACAACAACAGTGTACTCTGGATTTTTGGCTGTTCCAGAAACACAACGGATAACGAAGCAAAGTTCCTTAGCCTAGTATAAAGGTGACAGAATCACAATGGACAACGACGAAAAATATCGTAAAGGTAAAACAGGTAATGATATGTTTTAAACGATATATTAAATGTGATAATCTGCACCGTATTTTGAATTAAATCAGCCAATATTGAGATTGATGAAAAGATGATGATTTTTGATTCTGACTTATTCAACATAGTTGGCCAATTATATTCTTATGCCAAAAACACTATAAAAATCTCTAGATTCTTTGAATTACTTCATATAAGTTTGGATTAAAAATAGTGTTTTGTTGGATATTACAATTGGTTATAATATGGCTAACTCTTTATTCACGGTTTTCTGATTATTTACACGGCTTCATTTCAAATTCAAAAGAATGTCATTTAAATTGTTGTTAAAATTGAATTTGAAATTTTTGGTGCACACTTCATGTTTTGGTCTATAAAATTCAATTAATGATTTTTTTTGTGAAAAAGAAATTCAGATGCAGATTACACTGGTAATCTAGTTGATAGGAAAATTACTAGTGGAACGTGATTTTTTAGACATTTAGTAACTGCATCGTTTTTCAAAGAAAATATCTGCATATTCTTCATTTCAAATAATTTTCAAATAGCAGAAAATTTTCTTTTAAATCCCCCTCGAGAAAATCATTTTTGACCATATTTTCAGATTAGTCATTTTGAAAAATTAATTTCATAATTATTTTTGAATTTGATTTTAAATGACTATTTTGACTAATCTGCTCCCTAATGTTTATCGAAAAGAAAAATAGTGATTGAAAAAGTGATGATTGTTAATATTGATCAAATATTATGACTTGAGACGATATAATTAATAAATTTCTTTAGAAATTTAAACAAGAGTCATAAAACTTTTGTTGGTAAAAATTCCACGACCATCTCTATATCTATCATATTTCTAACGACCATCACTCATCAAAATTCTATATAGTTTGTCGATATGTGGTACTTTAAACAGGAATCGTTCGTTTTTCATTTTTCACATTTTTTTTAAAAAAAATAAAAAAAAAATAAAAAAAAAAAAAAATACCAAAGTATTCACTCTCATTTAAAAGTCCTCACGGTTATGCATGGGTGAATTATTTGAAATTTGTTATGTGCTTCCATGCTCATTTAAAAGTCCTCGCGGTTATGCATGTATGGAACGCATATCAAAAGTTGATTTGTAAAATAAACAAGTTGATTCTAATCCCATTTAAAAGTCCTCACGGTTATGCGTGGTTAGAAGATACTTGAATTCATTTTTTTTTTAAATAAAATTGGAATACTACTAATCTCATTTAAAAGTCCTAACGGTTATGCATGGTTAGTAGATATTCAAATTCCTGATATAAATATACCACAAATAGACACAACTGTATGGTTTTATATGATAACATCATTTCCATCATTCTAAAGTGGAATATGCGCCTAACAAAACATTTATGATTTTTGTTTGACTTTTTATCGAAATTTAATATTTATATTCAATTGAGTTTTAATGTTGGTTAATATCGATAACTTTATCTCTATTTTCTCTAATACTATTATTCTTTTACTGATAACAAAAGGGGGAGAGAAAAGTTAAGATTTTGTCAAATAGAATCAAGCAAAGGTCAAATAATTTTCCATTTGCATAAAGGCTCATTTATATATTTCTATTTGTATGCATATATGTAGGGGGAGCTTTGTGTAGAGAGGAAGCATTTAAATAGGGGGAGCAATTAGGATATATCTATGATCAAATACATTTAACATATTCAAAATCTTAAATATATGTTTGTTATCATCAAAAGGGGGAGATTGTTGAATATGCGCTTATATGATTTTTGTTTGATGATAATAAACATATATACATTCGTTTAAATGTATTTGATAATATACTATTTTATTTTTCACAGATTAAATAAATATTTGCTGAATAAAATAAATAACATGGAATTTGAATTCAAACGAATATTTTATTCAAACAAATATTTATTACAATTTTGAATAGTATACAAATTCAAGCTCTCACTATTGACTATACAACTTTGATACAAATTCAATTACATCACTATTTTACATCAGCACCTCACTACATATCACTCACACTCGTATTTATCTTCAACTGCATTCCAGTTTGAATCCAGCATCTGAGCAATCTGCAAAAATATTCACTAACGCAGTAAAATTGAAAAAGAAATATTTTTGCAATATAAAATGAAATATGATTTTTGAAAATACGATTTGCCTCAGTTATTTGGGTTGTTCGTCATAATTTAAATTTGAATTCATCATACACGAACAACTTGTGACATACATAGTGTATTGCTGTATATGTCACAAGGCCGTGCACGCCGATATATACACTTGATTGATTTACAGGGACAGGCGAGCACAGGTCAAACCCAAATGAAAAACCGGGTTCAACTCACGTGCAATAACATTGAAAATCACGACACGAGCACAAGGTCAAACCCGAGTTTTGAAACTGGATTCAACTCAAGTGAAATTTCAAAAATCAACATGATGTGAACCAAGTTCAGAAGCAACAATGAAACTAACTCAAAGCACAAAACTGCACAACACAAGTGAATGGCAAAAACATCAAAATTCAGTAGCAACCAAACATGAATGTAAACAGCAACTATACATGAAGACAACAAGCTACATGATGAACAAGTGCAAACTGAACTCGAATGAATGCAAGTTCATATGTGCAGCAACTCAACAACAAAGACAACAGGCAGTTCAAATGCAACAAAGATACAAGCTGCAGCATACCAGACTCAAAGATACAACAAACCACAGATGCAACTTAAGTTAAAAACTGTGCATGTGAAGTATACTAAGAGAGAAGCCAAAGAAAATGAACCAACTGCAAGTGCAAATGACCAGAACACAATGCCACAATGCAAGTAAATCATGCAAGATATCCAAGACTCAAGAATGCATCACCATGACACAGTTCCAAACTATATAGAGCTGTGACAATCAAGAACTCAACGAACCAGACACAACAGTGCACAAGTACAGGGAACAACCAAATCAACTGCAAGAACTCAAAGTGTACATGGAACAATGCAACAGTATCGAGTACAATATGCACAAGCGAAGAAACAAATGACAGTGATTCAAACTACTCACAACAATGCTCGAAGACTCGCCAAGTATAGGACACAGTAGTGACAGTAAGCAATGCAGCAACAATGGTCAGGTAATATGCATCAGGCATTAACAAATGAGTAGTTCAAATGAACTCGATCAGTAACCAAGGCTACAACAATGGAAAAGTAATGTATGCAACAGAATTTCAAATGAAACAAATCCAACTTTATATGCATCAGTAACCAAGCAAACAAAATCAATAATACAACAGTGACAAACATCATATGGAAATGCCCAACACAAATGGTCAGAGTGAAGATTACAAGATTGCAATGGATACAACAATGCCCAAGATAACTTGAACAAAGCTACAGGAATGCAGACAGTGGCCGAAGCCAATTTACAAAATATCGAAGTCAACAAAAGTCTGGTTTGAATCAAAGCATACTGAAGCCGAGCCAACAGAAAAATTCACAGAGAATCAAGCAGTGATACAAAAATCAAAATGAATTAAAACAGTGCCGAAGAATCAGCAATATCAAGAATTCAAAGTTTTTTTTTAATTGAACAAGTCAACAGAGAAATACACGGAGGCAGTCATGAATCAAAACCGTGTCAACCAAGCCGTGAGAAGAAAGTAGCAAAATATACGCATATGAAAAAGTCAGAGATAAATCTCAAGCATCAATACAAGATCGAACGAACGAAGACAAATTCAAATGAACGTATACGAACGCAAAAATAGGATTTCGAATCCTATATAAAACCCTAAATAATCATCGGCAATTCATCGAGTTCGAGCAAGCCAAAATCAGAAAAGAAAAAGGAAACAGTACATACCGAAAATCATAAACAACGAACTCGATCAAGCAGCTGCAAACGAGCGACAATCGACCATCAGAGAAGCAGCGAGCTAGGGCAACACATCTCAGATCGAACGAAGAAATTGAAGCCCTGATTTACACAAGGGCCGAAGCCCTAATTGGAACAAAGGGAACGAAGCCCTGATTTACAAAGAAGAGAAGAGAGCCGCCAATATTCTCAAGTAACTAGGCTGATAAAAATAAAAGGGGGACGTATTTTTAATCTACTAATTATTGGGCCGGATCTATTTTTATTAATTTGGGCTTAGTTTTTATTAATTAGGGTTTTTTATTTCAAATTGCTTTTAATTTGTATTTTCTTTTTAAACCGTTTTATTTTTCTAGTCGTGTGACTAGGGGACAAGCTACGTGGCGTAGCTTGAGAATTCGCAACTCGGTAGTTGAGTTGTGGCAGGGTTTTGAGCGTAGAGTTAGATTAGTCAATAGCGGGTATAGCGAGTTTACGTGTGTAAGCGAGGGACTATCTAATTTCTAGTAGAAACCTTGGGGGCAGCACGTAGGCAGGGTTTTGCCGAAGCTGGGTAAATTCTGTGTTGTTCTGCTATTTATATTCTGCGATATCTGTGCTGCTATTCTGTGATCTGAATTGAATATTTTATAAGCTTCCGTGATTAATTTTTATAATTTATACTATCACCCTATTCACCCCCCCGCCCTCTAGGGTGAAATCGATCCTACAATAATAACTGTAGATGATTGCAACTTCCATAGCCATTAGTTTTGGGACTCCAAGTAGGGGATGTCACACCCACAAACTCAATATCGCTTCTTCCGTCTTTAAGATAATTTGGTTGTCGTGGTAAACAGTTTATTCTAAATCATTATTTAGAATTTTCTGTTTCAACACCTATATACCAAAACATAAAAACATACTAGCGATTATTTTGTGAGTATAATCCGACTTAACTAGATCATGTTGAACAACGAATCTATTATGCAAATTTCAACAATTGAAATTTTCGATGTCATTCTTACTAATGTTACTGTAATGACCGCCTTTTCGACCTCCAATTGCCAATACTAGTACTTCCACGGTATTTACATGTCAAGCACTCAAGTATCAAAAAGACAAATTGTTATGGTAAAATAAAAAGGAAAGGAAAAATAATGGTAAAGAATTGAACGTAACATCTGAATCTCATAGCAAAACGATAACAAATAATATCAAAAGACTGTACAAACTGTCACTCTAGGATACTTAGCATTTCAGAGTAAGAATCCTAAGTACAATCATTATCCTAGACAGTTATAACAACCTATCCTCATAATGCTGATATATACATAACACTAGTACAATGAAAATAAGAATACTATGGTAGGCAATTAGAAGCATCCAGCTCGTATCCTGAAGCTCCAAAATATATCAATGAAAATCTACCTTTCTTAAACTGGTTGAAAGAGCACTAGAGGGATTAAGTGAAAGATCAATCCATGAGTTAGACATAAGTATGGTATGGGATACTCAAGAAATATGTTATCAGCATATAACAGTACTTTCGAGACCACTCAAAACATCAGAATAGTTTTCCCATTAGAAGAACAAAACCCACGTAATAAGTACATACGATGATAGAATAGATAGTGTATAGGATGTAGATTATAAATCAAAAAATATTTATGCTTTTTTGCATCTCGTAGCATAACAATTTTAGAAATACAACTACAACCACTAAGTCACATTTTCACATGGATTTCCATTGGAGACGCCCTCAATGCATCATGTTGGATCTCCTAAGGGTCAAAAGCTGCCTTCCAAAACCTCACATATCTCTAGAGAAAATATATCACAAAGGAAATTCGGTCCAAGGCCGAACACAACACAGAATACCGATAACTCTCGCTAGCAACAATCAAAAGAATCCCTAGATATTTGGAGTTAAGGTACCATTTAAGTTAGCTAACTGCCACGGCTATGCCTCCACTCTATTTTCTATCATTATCGATGGCAAAGTCACATTCAACATCTCTCACATGAGTCTTCATCACTCGAATAGGTATCGAACCTCTCTATGGATTTCAACATCTCAAATAGTTCATGAACCTCTCCATAAATCTTGCATAAGTCGTCCGACGAATGCTAACTCTGTCCTCACTTGGAATCAACCTAAAGATAGATAACACCCTCGCTGGCATCATTTGAAATGTTAACGCTAACATCTCCCTTGGACTTAACCTTAGGATGGATAGTTCAACTCTATTACTTTTCATCTTATAATCACTTCCAAAACAAGGAACTCGTATACCAATTTTGAAGTGTTTCTGGCAAGTAATACACTTACGAAAGCCCAGACTCTTCAAAAGTAAATCAGTGAATTTTCGGTTAATTAAGTTCAGGCTCCTTAAGAAATAAACGAACGATGCAAAGGGTTCCTCCTTAAGGGGTCTCGCATATATACATTCATAAAGCAAGAGACGATTCATATGAATGAGTCCTCCTTAGAGGATCTCAAACCATATCAGTACTTGATGCTTACATATACTTACTAAGTTAATTTGGTCAAATTTACATAGCAATGAAATTTATCGCATATGGAAACTAAGTCTCGTATACTTATTATGTTTCTGATCTTCTCGACATACTTTGTCCCTTGGTTAAGAATGAATCCATTAGGTTAGGGCACTGTTTGCTTCTAACCCCTACTCGAACATCATTCTTAACTCTGACAGATAGAATAAATCTACTCAGTTGACTTTTAATGCTAAGTACTTGACTAATTACATCCCATAGACAAGTGAAAACACAAAGCATGATTAAGTCACGTAAGACATTTCTATGTTGTAGTCCCCTTTTTATATACTTTTATTAATGAAGACTTCTATGTAAATATTTGTACATATATTAAATATACCTTGACAAAAAATACATACACATGTATACTACTATTTCACTATTCGTTTCTACTTTTTTCAGTACATAGAAATGCATTCATATCATTATCCCAAAGATAAAAGAATATTCACACATCTCTTAGCAATATTTCACATTTTCAGAAGTATAATAAATAAGTTAAAAAAAATGTTACCAAATACATTATTCCTCTAAACAAAAAGGGCTTTTATACTTAACATCGTCCTTAAAATATTGTTTTTAAAGAACAAGTATATTTAAGGGTTAAAAATAAACATTGCTAAAACAGTGTTTACTGTAAACCCAAAACATTTCACACTTAGCATTATCTTTAAAATATTCTATATAAAGATCTAATTACATCTACACTTATTTAACAAGGTATGTACTTTTATTAACTTCTTAAAACCATTCATTATAATTAAGTTTATAACAAAACCACATTCGTCCTTTTTTAAATTTACTTAACTTACTTTTCCAAACTTATATATAATAATACTTCAAAATACATATAAATAGCTTTTAAATATTTTTATAGAATATTACTTAAAAATGTACTTTATAAATTTAACAAAAATCAATAAAAAGCATGTTTTTATATGTAGAACCCTTTACTTTAAAAATTCATAAATAAACATTAAAAATTTATTTACACTTCAAACCACTTTTAAAATACTCTAATTTATGCTACTAAACATCTTCAAAAAGACATTGGAAAAAATACTTTATTGAAATAAAACTTTCAACCATTTTTACGTCCTAAACAACTTATTACGATATTTGGGAAGTGATAACCAAAGTTAAGAAATACCTAGAAAGTGTTTCAATCTCTAAGTGTTGCAGTTTAGTACTTTTTCCACAAAACCAGTTTTAAAATCTGAAATGTTTGACAAATTTTCAACTTGCTATTAATCGATTTAATGTCCAATTTTTTGTTGTATGTATTTTACTTATAGTACTTTATAACCATGTAAAACCTTAAGGATTTCTTTGCAAAATTGTATAAAAATCACTAAAAATTAGCTATTTCAAAGTGCACTTATAGTGGCTATTTCGCTCTTATGTTTTTCTGCTAAAATGATTTAAACTTTAATATTTTTAAAGTGAGAGGCAAACAAAAATTACATATTAAAATAATAGAGAAACACCTAAGGATGTCGCTCAAAACGGGATTAAAAATCGTCGAACATAAGACATTTTCAAAGTGCTCATATAGCGATTATTTTCGTTTCAACCACTTTCAAATACACTTTAACCTCACATACAGTTACATAAAACATCTAAACACAAAGTCAATGCTACATTACATATTGTAAAGGGTAGTAGAAGTAATGATATGCGATGTAGAGTTCTCATTCGCTTTCAAAAGAAAATATGAGCCACCTAGAGCATACTAACACTTCCTACCATCACTAAATATCAAAATTTCCAACTTTCCTTCTATTTTGCTTTAGGTCAAGCTCCATCTCCCTCAAATTTCTCATGGCCCAACATGCTCTCCCTTTTATGCCTCCTTTCCTTAATGCTTTGAGTTTCTTTTCCATGTTGCGAAGATGATCTAAGGCCTATGACACAGTTTGGTGGAGACTGGAGAATGTTTACTTTGATTAAAGGTAGATTAGTGGTGATAAAAATGAATTAACACTAAGTTACATCTACCTTTTAAATTTTGTAAAAATTGATTAATATAGCCTTAAGGGAATATTTATAATGTTTATTCAAAAGGTCACTACCACCTCCAAATCTTCCTTGGAAGGTCGCCAAGCATGCTCCCTTTCATGTGAAACCTTTCCACCTTATATTTGACTAAAAATAAATATCTGTTCATTATTCACCAAAGTATCTTATCCTTAATCCACTTGCTAATCTTTTTACTATTCATATTTAGCTAGCCATGTTGCATAAAATATTTTTTTTAATTAACTGCACATTAATATATTACGCAGGCATGGCAAGTTCGGACAACTTCTATCGAGTAAAAAACCATTTATTAATAAAATTATTTTTGGTCACATTATCAATATTTCTTCGAACTATTTATTTTTTATAAACATTATTTAAAAACAAGTTTACCATCATTAGTTATTAGTTAAAAGGGGGTTAAAATGTTATAAAATCAATTTAAATCACATTGAATCCAAGATTTAAACATTTGAGTAATTTATATTTTTAAATACAAAGTGGTCAAAACTCTAGGTTGTTACAGTTACTTACTATATTCCATGTGCATTAGTCTGTCTCCTAAAAATATGTGCGTGGTCGATTGATCATATCCATTCTTGTACAACTATCTAAATCATATATTGATATTATATTTGGAATCCTTTTGGATTTGTGCTCCATACCATATCGTAGAGTCAATGCTCTTAATGGTCTAATTGAGAACTGAGGATTAGCTATTCTCGATATTAATAAAAAACTCATAGTTTCTTTTTAACATGTGAGGATACTCATTATATATTCCACTGCATTGTGTTAGGTTTGGTTAATTTTATGTAGTATCCTGGAATCAGTTTCACCTTTGGATCACATCCTAATCTATTTACTGCCAATAATTTATAAAAGAAATTCCTTAGGTACGAAGTTGGTATTTCTTGAAACAACAATTGTTTTTCAGTGTAACGGAATAAGTATTCATAAACATTCGATGATTGCACTACATAAAACTGACTTGGTTTTAGTTTATGATAATTATTATCAAAAAATATCTTGGTCATTTAACGATGATCGTTTCCAAACTTTTTTAGGGAAATTCATACAAGAATCCTCACATTTAATTATTAGATGTAGTATTTCAACTTGCATAACCTGCTAACTCCTTGGCTTAGTATATATTGGAGTTTTATACAAACCCTTATCCTATATGATTTTGTAACTATTATTTAGATGAAATTAATTTTTACCTTGTAAATTACTCTTAAATACACAACCTTATAGAAAGAAGTTATGTGACGCCCCACCTCTATACCCACGCTAGACAAGAACACTACGGTGTAATGCTGTCAACTAGCACGGAGAATAAGGCTGTTGAGGAGCGACCCTCCATGTAAAAGCTTTGCGCGAGCACCGATATGTCAGATAGTATAACATGCATTTTATTTCAAGAGGAAATCCGACATACCAATACAAACACAAAGCTACTACACAGTGGCTATAATAATCTTCGGAAACAAATATAGAAATAAGCATAACACAAATCAGTCACAGACAATTCATATCACAAAGGCGGAAATAGATATGAATATAACACATGAAAGTGTTCATCAGAGTAGTGGCCAAACAAGATCCATAACATCAAAGAGAATAGATACAAGTGCAAGACAAAAGAATAAGTATACATCATAGAGTCTGTATCTCAAACGTCTACAACAAAAACTACTAAACTAAAGTAGTCAGCCAAAAGTCAAGGAGGTAATCCCGGATGTAAAGTCAAGCAGAAGCACCTGTAACATCTCGGTCTGACCCGAGTATTATTTAATAAGAAAATAATAAACGGATCAGTCTAGCTATAAATATCAGATGAAACGATATAGAGTAAGAGATATGACTAAACACATAATAATCACAATGCCAAGCTGTGATATATACATATAAGTAATTGAAAATCAACAAGAGATTATTCAATATCACAAGGATCTTCTCAAAGATAAAAAGGAATGTCATACTCCTAATTTCATTCACCAAGCCACAATAAATGACATATATATCCATGCCAATCGTAAAAGTTGGTGAAACATAAATTCCAGAAATAAACACACGAAACCCAGAAATCAAATAATTCGGAGCATCGACGTCGTACAGCGTGACATCCGATGAATCAAAACACAATCAAAGGGAACAACGACGTCGTACAGCGTGACATCCGATGAACCAAAACACAATCAACGTCGTACAGCGTGACATCCGATGAACCAAAACACAATCAAAGGGAACAACGACGTCGTACAGCGTGACATCCGATGAACCAAAACACAATCGAAGGGAACAACGATGTCGTACAGCGTGACATCCGATGAACCAAAACACAATCGAAGGGAACAACGACGTCGTACAGCGTGACATCCGATGAACCAAAACACAAAGACATTGCACAATGCTAGTCTAAAACATAAAATGATCGTCATGATCAAAGAGAAGTGTCAATTACAATAAGCTAGCAAATATATGAGCTTAGCTTCATGTCCCATAACCACTAGCTTAACCTAAATGTTTACAAACAAATTGTAGATCTCCACTATAAAATTGTCACAGGAGATTCAATCGAACAAGTCCAAGAATTAACCGACGAAGTAAACGCAAGCGTTTCATACCACTTGTTTTACTAAGTCGTTTAATTAGATTTCTCATACGAGTGAGGTAAACGCTTGTATATACTAATAGATTGGAAAACGGTTTAAGAAACGAGCTTTGTACTAAAATAGTGTTGAAATCATTTGAAGAAAGAGTTTTGATATTTACTACTAGTATAGAAAACCTTTATATTTTTAAAGTGACAAATCACAAAGAAGATTGTAGGAACAACCAATCACTAAAATTCACATTCGAAAATGTGAATAAAATCCAAAGAAATCGATACCGAATCCGTCAAAATGGATATTCCAAGAATTCCCGAAGAAAATAAGTCATCAAAGTCAATAACAAATAATAACAACAGATAGGGAAATAACACAAGTCGATTAAAGTTGAAATTTCAGACAACTAGGCAAAATAGGCATAGTTGGCAAATAGCAGCAGGTCGGTCGACCGGACTCCCTGAGTCGGTTGACCGAACCAGGGGTTGGAAGTGCCCGGGGCACCAGGTCGGTCGACCGGCCCAGGGGCTCGGTCGGCCGAGGCTTGTAATCGGCACTTCCAAACAGAGGCAGGAAGTGCCTGGGTAGCAGGTCGGTCGACCGGCCCAGGGGCTCGGTCGGCCGAACCTGTTGCCAGCACTCCCCTGCCCTATTTCAAAAAGAGGTGCAAACTCGATCAAATTGCATTCGCTCGAGCAACGGCGCTAAGGGTTTATGCCTATCGACTACCCGGCCCTAAAAGCTCTTCGATGCACAATCAAAAACACATTCAAACATCAAAGTTAGGATTTTTAAAGATTTGAACCCAAAACACTAAAAATTGGAATATTCACCAAATCAATCCAAACCAAAAGCAATTGCACACAAATAAGTGTTAGGAATTCATACCTAACAATCGAAGATAAATATAAGCATAGGTGTGAGATAAAAATCTCACCTTTGAACCCAAAAACAATGAGTGAGAAGCTTGAAGACAAGGGGAGATCAACCACACTTCAATCTCAACACTAGAAGCTCGAATGTAAGCTTAAAAGAAGAACATTCCCTAAGTTAGGTTTAGGAAATTTCTGAAATCAAAGAGAGAATGAGTTGGAGAAGAAGAAGGAGATGCTTAATAATGGGTTCTCTTTGATTTTGGAGCAAGAACTTGAGCTAGCAAGAGGAACTAGGGCTTGGAGTTTCTAATTCCCATTCTCTTCCACCATTTTTGCTTGAGCTTGAGTGTTAGGAATATGAAATGAAGTAATGAAGATTTGGAGTGGGTTGGGACTGAGTTAGTAAGTGGCTATTGGGTTCAGCCCAAACCAAAGCCCAAAGTGAAAAAGGTCAAAATTCTACTATCTCCAAACATATCGAAGTTTATACTCAAAAAAGTCGCAAATGTCATTTTGAACTCAATGGAGGTGGTCTCGAGTCCCAATTCGACTGTTTGCAAAACGTAGCTTTTCGGACCAAAATCCGACGAACGATAAAATATTTAAATATAAAATCGATAAATATGCGGGTTGTTACAGACTCCCCTCCTTAAAGAAATTGCGTCCTCGCAATACTTAAGAAGAAAATAAGAAGCAACAACCATAGAAGCATAACAACACAAAAGAAAATTTGAAATAGGAAGTTCACCATAAGGAGCATGAAAGAGTAAGCCTGAACGGGATCGCTTAATGAATTCTCTGGATTCCCAAGAGCAATCCATAGGATTTGAGAATCATTGAACTATCACAAAAAGAACATCTTTATTCCGAAGGCGCTCAACCTCCGAAGTAATGATGCATATGGAATGTTGCTCATAAATCAAATCTGGTGAAACTTCAATTTCCACAATATCACCGGGCACAAGAATAAAACCGGAAACATAAAAGCATTTCCGTAGATAAAAGACGTGGAGAACGTCAAGAATAGCAGAAAATTGAGCTGGTGCAACGACGTAGTATAATAACAGTACGCCCGAGAAACTAGAAACTCAAATAATTTGGAACATCAGCGTAGTACAAAAACGGTACGTCCAATGAACCAATAAACTGGAACAATGATGTAGTGCAAATGGTACATCCAATGTATCAGAAGTATATCATTGATGTAGTGCAAACGGTACATCCAATGAATCAAAATGAAAGACATTGAGGTAGTGCAAACGGTACATCCAATGAATCAAAAGTATATCATTGATGTAGTGCAAACGGTACATCCAATGAATCAAAAGGAAAGACATTGATGTAGTGCAAACGGTACATCCAATGTATCAAAAGCAAATCATTGATGTAGTGCAAACGGTACATCCAATGCATCAGAAGTATATCATTGATGTAGTGCAAACGGTACATCCAATGAATCAAAAGGAAAGACATTGATGTAGTGCAAACGGTACATCCAATGTATCAAAAGTATATCATTGATGTAGTGCAAACGGTACATCCAATGAATCAAAAGGAAAGACATTGATGTAGTGCAAACGGTACATCCAATGTATCAAAAGTATATCATTGATGTAGTGCAAACGGTACATCCAATGAATCAAAAGGAAAGACATTGATGTAGTGCAAACGGTACATCCAATGCATCAAAAGTATATCATTGATGTAGTGCAAACGGTACATCCAATGAATCAAAAGGAAAGACATTGATGTAGTGCAAACGGTACATCCAATGTATCAAAAGCAAATCATTGATGTAGTGCAAACGGTACATCCAATGAATCAAATAAGACGGAACATCGATGAAGTATAATAACAGTACATTCGATGAACCGAACACCATAAAAGAACATCAGACGCAAGTCCATAAAAGAAATGAGATGAAACTCAATAAAACGAAGTACATCAAAACGCCCGATGAACTTGATAAAAAGATAATTCCCTTAAGACATCATCAAAGAATTAACCACTTGTTGCCTACGACAAAGAGCATTGGCAACACGATTTCCCTTCCGGGAATAAAAAGAATATCAAGATCACAAGATGCTAGGAACTCGAGTCGACATGAAGTTCCTTATGAGAAAATAAATATTCCAAAGATTTATGAACAAGATGGAGAACAAATTTCTCATCCAAATGTGATGATGCCAAATTCCAAAAGTAAAAACAATAGCCGCGAGCACTAGATCATGAGTGGCATATCTAGTCCCGATAAGCTATAATGATTTAGAAGCACAAGTGATAGCACATTCTCCTTTGCAAGAGAATGGCATCCAAACCAATACGACTATTATTGGTACAAATAGCAAAGTCTTGGTTCCCCTTCAGGAATCACAAGAATAAGAGTATCGAAAGGAAGAGTTCTTTTAAATAATCCTCTTTCCCGAAAATTTAAAACTTTCAAAATTACATTTTTATTTTTATGTAATAATCTTTCTACAAAAATTTCACATTTTTACAAGTCAATATATCGTGTCTGATTGTCTCATCAAAGCGTTTAGGAGATTCTTATCGATAACGTTGATCAAGCGCATCGACCCGAATTCTTAACACACTAAATGGGCAATACAATCACAAAATCATCTTCTATATAGTAAACATGTTTCTTAAAAACCTTTAAGAATATTCTTTGCTTGTTTAAGAGCAAATCAAATTGTACTTATAAATAAATCTTATGAAAAAGATTTGCAAAATTTTAAATTTCAATTTTCATCCAAAATCAATAAATACAAAGATGGAGTCATCGAGATATTCATAGAATACTCGATTTATAATATGGATGAAACAAGATGGACAAACTGAATGACATAATAATTCATTTATAGGAATCATAACATGTGCGGAATGCGGTAAATGGAATGCGAACTCCCGCAACTCGTAGCCAAATGAAAATCGGTGGCAAGGTCGAACTAGAAAGACCTTAACACCACACAAAAGATTTCTTAGGTGATAATCCTAAGACAAACTCAAAGATTCCGGAAAATTCACAACTACCCAAATGGGAGAAATAACACTCTACTCAACATGTGAGCTTAAAAAATAAAATGATGCCATCAATTTTTGATTCAAAATCATAAAGGAAAATAAAAATAGAAATCTGCTTAACAGATTGAAAATATCAAAGATGAATAGTCCACTCGAGAAAATAGGATATAGTCTTTATTAATGATTAAGCCAATCCTATCGCACAAATCAATTCCGGAGCCTAAGTAAAAATATCGGCTCGGGAAAAAAAATCACATAAAATAATTTTCGACATCAAATAAAAGAAAATTGAGTGTTGCAGATCTTCCATCCGGATTCGCAATTCTCAACGAAGACATCAAGCCCAAAACATTCAAAGAAAAAGAATCGACAAGTTCTTTTGATATAAAAATAATGAGATGAAACCCATATCAAAAAGAACTCGAACAAGAAGATCACGAAATAAAACAATGCCATCAAGGATTGAATGAGAAATACCTTGACCACGAGAAGTGTTACCAGGAGCTTGCAAAATATTCAGCTCTCCCTCTCTCCTGTTTTGAAGAATGGGACATGTAGATATAAGATGACCCGAACCTTTGCAATAACGGCAAAAGAGAGGTTTCGGACACTCCTTTGCATAGTGGTCCGTGGAACCACAATTGTAGCATCGTCCACGACTAGAGATAGGAGACTTTGCTACCAGAGTTTGTTGCTTCCCTTTCTTGATGGGATTGGGGCCTTCGAATTTAATAGGCCTCTTCATGTTGTTGTTAAAGGTCTGTTTGGCACACACAACTTCAATATCGCTTTCTCTATCGGCCTCTTTAAGACGAAGAGCGATATCAATAAGCTGATCAAATGAAACCTCAAGTTTCAGAAGTAATGGCTTCTTAAGATTCTTATTCAAGCCATAGACAAATCTCTGATTTTTCTTCATCGGGGTATTAATATACTCAATCCCGTATTTAGAAAGAGATTCGAAAGATGCGACATAGTCTGTCACAGAAGATTCACCTTGAACAAGGTCAATAAAACGTCGGGCCAAAGTTACTTTTTCGGCCTCCGGCAGAAATTTCAATTCGAATCTTTCCCGGAATTGCTCCTAAGTGAGATCCGCTTCAACGATTTCAGAAATTAGGAGCTCATACCAATCTAACGCTCTTTCTTGGAGCATGCTAGAAGCCACTTGGACTCGATGAAGGTCAATAAGGTTCATGCGAGAAAAGATGCGATCGCATGATTTGAGCCAAGCTTGAATTTCTATAACACTCTCGGATCCCCTGAATGGCCTTCCACCCAAATCGGTATAGTCTCTGCACAAGCGTGCAAAACCGGATCTAGGATGAGTAGGCTCTGGATTGGGACCGGCAGCTTGAGCATTCTTCACGAGATCTAAAAGCTGCTGAGCAGACATGAATACTCCATCTTGGGGAGTAGCACTAGATTGACCGGCGCTGGGACGGCCAGGTCTAACCATTTCTCTTCTTTAAGAAAGAAAGAAAGAAGAGGAAAAAGTTATTCTCAAAATAAATTTCAATCAAACTTGATTGATAAAACAAGGAATCATAAAGAAAATAGGATGAATCGGTACGAAGACTCGAATTAAATCCTAAAGCACGACTCCTAAGATGGACTTAGGACGATGATCCTTGTTATAATATTCCATATTGTTCCGAAGTTTGGCTCTGATACCAAGCTGTGACGCCCCACCTCTATACCCACGCTAGACAAGAACACTACGGTGTAATGCTGTCAACTAGCACGGAGAATAAGGCTGTTGAGTAGCGACCCTCCATGTAAAAGTTTGCGCGAGCACCGATATGTCAGATAGTATAACATGCATTTTATTTCAAGAGGAAATCCGACATACCAATACAAACACAAAGCTACTACACAGTGGCTATAATAATATTTGGAAACAAATATAGAAATAAGCATAACGCAAATCAGTCACAGACAATTCATATCACAAAGGCGGAAATAGATATGAATATAACACATGAAAGTGTTCATCAAAGTAGTGGCCAAACAAGATCCATAATATCAAAGAGAATAGATACAAGTGCAAGATAAAAGAATAAGTATACATCATAGAGTCTGTATCTCAAATGTCTACAACAAAAACTACTAAACTAAAGTGGTCAGCCAAAAGTCAAGGAGGTAATCCCGGATGTAAAGTCAAGCAGAAGCACCTGTAACATCTCGGTCTGACCCGAGTATTATTTAATAAAAAAATAATAAACGGATCAGTCTAGCTATAAATATCAGATGAAACGATATATAGTAAGAGATATGACTAAATACATAATAATCACAATGCCAAGCTATGATATATATATATATATATATATATAAGTAATTGAAAATCAACAAGAGATTATTCAATATCACAAGGATCTTCTCAAAGATAAAAAGGAATGTCATACTCCTAATTTCATTCACCAAGCCACAATAAATGACATATATATCCATGCCAATCGTAAAAGTTGGTGAAACATAAATTCCAGAAATCAACACACGAAACCTAGAAATCAAATAATTCGGAGCATTGACGTCGTACAGCGTGACATCCGATGAACCAAAACACAATCAAAGGGAACAACGACGTCGTACATCGTGACATCCGATGAACCAAAACACAATCGAAGGGGACAACGACGTCGTACAGCGTGACATCCGATGAACCAAAAAACAATCGAAGGGGACAACGACGTCGTACAGCGTGACATCCGATGAACCAAAACACAATCAAAGGGAACAACGACGTCGTACAACGTGACATCCGATGAACCAAAACACAATCAAAGGGAACAACGACGTCATACAGCGTGACATTCGATGAACCAAAACACAATCGAAGGAAACAACGACGTCGTACAGCGTGACATCCGATGAACCAAAACACACTCGAAGGGAACAACTACGTCGTACAACGTGACATCCGATGAACCAAAACACAATCGAAGGGAACAACGACGTCGTACAACATGACATCCGATGAACCAAAACACAAAGACATTGCACAATGCTAGTCTAAAACATAAAATGATCGTCATGATCAAAGAGAAGTGTCAATTACAGTAAGCTAGTAAATATATGAGCTTAGCTTCATGTCCCATAACCACTAGCTTAACTTAACTGTTTACGAACAAATTGTAGATCTCCACTAGAAAATTGTCATAGGAGATTCAATCGAACAAGTCCAAGAATTAACCGACGAAGTAAATGCAAGCGTTTCATACCACTTGTTTTACTAAGTCGTTTAATTAGATTTCTCATACGAGTGAGGTAAAGGCTTGTATATACTAATAGACTGCAAAACGGTTTAAGAAACGAGCTTTGTACTAAAATAGTGTTGAAATCATTTGAAGAAAGAGTTTTGATATTTACTACTAGTATAGAAAACCTTTATATTTTTATAGTGACAAATCACAAAGAAGATTGTAGGAACAGCCAATCACTAAAATTCACATTCGAAAATGTGAATAAAATCCAAGGAAATCGATACCGAATCCATCGAAATGGATATTCCAAGAATTCCCAAAGAAAATAAGTCATCAAAGTCAATAACAAATGATAACAACAGATAGGGAAATAACACAAGTCGATTAAAGTTGGAATTTCAGACAACTAGGCAAAATAGGCATAGTTGGCAAATAGCAGCAGGTCGGTCGACCGGACTCCCTGAGTCGGTTGACCGAACCAGGGGTTGGAAGTGCCCGGGGCACCAGGTCGGTCGACCGGCCCAGGGGATCGGTCGGCCGAGGCATGTAATCGGCACTTCCAAACAGAGGCAGGAAGTGCCTGGGTAGCAGGTTGGTCGACCGGCCCAGGGGATCGGTCGGCCGAACCTGTTGCCAGCACTCCCCTACCCTATTTCAAAAAGAGGTGCAAACTCGATCAAATTGCATTCGCTCGAGCAACGGCGCTAAGGGTTTATGCCTATCGACTACCCGGCCCTAAAAGCTCTTCGATGCACAATCAAAAACACATTCAAACATCAAAGTTAGGATTTTTAAAGATTTGAACCCAAAACACTAAAAATTGGAATATTCACCAAATCAATCCAAACCAAAAGCAATTGCACACGAATAAGTGTTAGGAATTCATACCTAACAATCGTAGATAAATATAAGCATAGATGTGAGATAAAAATCTCACCTTTGAACCCAAAAACAATGAATGAGAAGCTTGAAGATAAGGGGAGATCAACCACACTTCAATCGCAACACTAGAAGCTTGAATGTAAGCTTAAAAGAAGAACATTCCCTAAGTTAGGTTTAGGAAATTTCTGAAATCAAAGAGAGAATGAGTTGGAGAAGAAGAAGGAGATGCTTACTAATGGGTTCTCTTTGATTTTGGAGCAAGAACTTGAGCTAGCAAGAGGAACTAGGGCTTGGAGTTTCTAATTCCCATTCTCTTCCACCATTTTTGCTTGAGCTTGAGTATTAGGAATATGAAATGAAGTAATGAAGAGTTGGAGTGGGTTGGGACTGAGTTAGTAAGTGGCTAATGGGTTCAGCCCAAACCAAAGCCCTAAGTGAAAAAGGTCAAAATTCTACTATCTCCAAACATATCGAAGTTTATACTCAAAAAGGTCGTAAACGTCATTTTGAACTCAATGGGGGTGGTCCCGAGTCCCAATTCGACTGTTTGCAAAAAGTAGCTTTTCGGACCAAAATCCGACGAACGATAAAATATTTAAATAAAATATTTAAATATAAAATCGATAAATATACGGGTTGTTACAAGTTAACTCAACTTCACTCATCATTAGCCGTACTTTTTTCCAAAATGTTCGATTACTCCTTATTGATGCATCATTATGTGTCATAAGAAAGAGTGACTTTTTAGATTGAATCTATATTCATTTTTTTAAGGTACATTTAGAATTGTTTCCAATATACTCACTTATTCGATCAAATAGAATCATTTCTACTACATGCGATTTCATTTACTTCTGTTTAACATTCTACGAACTATGATAACTCATCGATGAAGAAAAGTATGTTGAACCGTTCTGGTATTATTAGACTTTTGAATACGTACAAATGTATTAATCGGAAGAGTCCATCAAGTTCAAGTTGTACCAACTGAATGGGTGTTTTCCCCTTAGCATTTGAGATATAATTCACTAGATCTATATGATTCACAATTATAAAATCAAACAACCATTTCTCAAAACTGTAGCTTGATCCAATTCCAAAATATATGTAAATAATTTCAAATACTGCTGCATTTTCCAATGCATCATTTTGTTGTGAAAAAATACCACTATTACAGTTTCATTCCATAAGAATACTCGTTCACCGTGTCTATTTTTCAGTTAGCACTAGAAAACAGTTATCATTTCATTAATAATGTTTGGTATGTTTTACGAAAACAATTTTCGTAACTTGATGTGATACATAAGTGCTTATAGCATGCTCCCACTATTTTTTCCATTACATTAGTAGTGTATAATATATGAAGCTCTATTAAACCACTTAATCGGCTATTTATTCTATCTGCTATAACCACTTTACAACTTAGAGTTTTCAGATCAAATATCTTAAACACAAAGGAATAAATCTATCACAGAAAGAAATCTATATAACAATACATTTTGAAATAGAACCATGTTTCTCATTCCATTGTTAAGTATCAATTATTATATTTTGTGTTTCTGACGTTTCTTTATGAAGAAAAAATGACCATTCACTCTCTTCATCCCAACTGTTCCTTAAGTTACACATGCATTTGTTTTCCTTTCTAAATGGTCGAACTATTTAAAAAGAAACCTTGCTACGCGACAATAATGAACTCTTTATAGAAGAGCATTTGTTCATCCTTAATAATTAAGGATATCGAATATGTTGCACTTTATGTAAACCGATCGAGTTGACCTTTCAACGATCGAATTCTTACACCTATCTTGTAGCCCTTTTTGGTCTAGTGTTACATTTAACGTAGCAAGATCTATATTATTATCAGTCGAACTGAAAATTAGACCTTATACTATAGTTCACTTGCTTATCTCGAACGTGATAGAGTTAACGGTATGCCTTAGGGGTAATTATGTAATTTATTATATATATCTAACTCGGTAACTAATCTTCTTCAAAAGAAAAGGTGTTTTATTTCTATTATACACTTGATATTATGTATTGTATTAATTAATTAATTTAATTAAAAGTATATTTAATAAAAAATCCAATAATGGTATGTTTTGTGATAGTAGTTACAAAGTGTTGTAATCGCGAGTAATTAACCACAATGAAAACCAATATACCATTTTAAATGTTCCTAATCAATGTGCATTAAGACTGGATATTATGTATCTATTAAGACTAGAATACATAACGCTCTTCGAATGTTTGGCAATGTATCACTCTTGACTACTAGTGGGCACCTAGGGGTTACGTACTGATAGTTATTGGATAATTATGGAATGACTCACTCGATAGTTTTCTGTTAGTTAGTATAACTATAGTCAAAACGAAAATATTGATATGACGGATTTACATAGTTCTTTCAATTTGAAAATACTGTGGATCTTGAATATGAAAACTCTACCGATTATAGTCAAATCATGACACGTCATCCATCGAGTGACTACATTCGAGCTGAGAGGAACTATTAAAAGTAAAGCACTATTCAAGATAGGATTCATCTTCTCAGTTACATGGCATTAGTATCACGGTCAACACAATGTCAAAGTCTCTGGACGAAGAAGTTCAATTAATAATAATTGTTATTATTGAACTAAGGAATTTATGTTTGGATATAGAGTTAAATATGGATGATATTAGAATTTTGACCATTACCAAATTTCACAAATCCAAAGTGATACAGTTTTGACAAAAAGAGTTGGAGTAATAAAAATACAACCTAATAACGCTTAACAAACCGAAATTGGATTTTACTAAAACCAAATAAGCGATAAGTTAGGCCAAAATGTCACACCACCTACTAAGTGACGAGTGAACGTTAGTACTTGAATAGTTCAATATTAATCACTGATCAAACTTACACTTGACGAGTCACACAACCGAAACAATAAATTCTCCTTTTACCAAATGATCTAATTAGTTCATAATTAAAACAAATTAATTAATATTTATGAAATATTAGTTATAAAATTTTGATTATGATTTGAGGACTAAATATTATTAAATATATTTATAATAGTTATAAATATATCAATCGATATACGACATTGATAAGCGATTAAATTGGATTTAATTAAATAATATTTTCATTAGGCTAAATGGGATTTTGGCCATCATGCTGGGTGAAATTTTTGATTGTAATATGGACATATGGGTGATATAAAATTGGGTAGAGATATTAGTTTTTGGATGTCTCGGATTGAGCGTGAATTGTATGAGATGAGATCCACTATTTTATGTCTTCTATCCACTATATAAACATCCCCAACTCTAATTGCAAATGAACTTTTGCTGCCTCTTAGACCATCCATTACTGGCCGAAAATACTCTATAGGTGCTCCATCATATCAAGCTCAAATCAACTAAAAGTCGATCACTATCCAACAGTCAAAGGTCAAAGGTTCAAAGACTAGCGATCTGTTGAATCCAAAAGGTTTTAAATGGGAGAGTTCATCCTTTCATAGTATGCTTCAAGGTTTTGGTGCTTAAGTATGTTATTATCGAATAATGGTCTGCAATTTTTTGAATAATATTTTCTTATGTTTATATTATTATTATTATATTATTAGTTATGTGATGATTTTGATATGTATTAATGTTATCACAAATTATATGTATATACTTATAAATTAAAAAAATTAAGTTTTTTATAGATATAAAATTTGTGCTACCACCTAATTTATATATGTTTATCAATATATTATTAAATTATACACACACACACACATATCATTTAATTATATTTATGTTTATATTCAATTACAATATCACTCTATGGCATAAATTGATAATATAGTTTTACATATATAACCATATAGCAATAGTAATTTTCAATAGTAAGAAATTAATTTTTATAATTATTTATAAATAATAAATATTATTTAAATTAATATATTACACAAACAAATCATATAAAATTAAATATGTTATGTAAATTATTTTTTAAAATTTATAAAACTATTTTTCATAAGATAATCTCTTTAATAGAAAATTAAATTAAAACGTCATTTTTTCTTTTTTTAAATTATTATTATTATAATCGATTGAAAATTAATAAAAATTAAAATTACGGAAAAAATTTCAAACTTCAAAATTTTATATAAGATTTACCAGTGTTCTAAAATTTGGAAAAATATTTGAAAAATAATTCTTTATTAATATTTTCTCTGATTTAGAATAAATATTTTATTAAAATATATTTAGAATATTTAAAATTATAATAAATTTATTATTTTGTACGTACTATCGGGAATTATGAAAAATATTTTTTAATTAATATATATATACACATTATATATTTTTACTCATGTGTGTGTATCATTTTTAAATAAAATATTATTTTATCATTATGTACATATATATTGGTATGAATATTATTCATGATTTTAAAAATTTATTTTAACATTCAAATAATTTGTTTACATTTAAATAGATATATTATAATAATATGCATAGATATAGCTATTATTATTTTATTTATAAATTATAGATAAACACACATATATATATATGTGTATATTTAAATATCTTTCACCTACATATAATTATTCAAACAAAACTAAAATATATATATATGTATATCTGTGTGTGTATATCTATAATATTTATATATAAGCAATACGTTTATATACGTACATATGTTTGGACAACATACATTACATATCGGATGAGCTAACGTGTATGTTACGATATAAATCCCAACATCTATACACGAGCATATTATTCCTTGCAAGGGCTGACATGTTACACCAAGATGCATATATGTATATGATACTACATATATATTGTGACGACCCAAAATTTTCGACGTTTGAAATTGAAATATTCAATTGATTTCAAATATCTGAATCGTTAATTTAACTTGAATTTTAATTTTAACCATGAATTTAGCAATTTAATTATCAAATTTAATTATAGAAATTTGGGTAAAATTTTAAATCTTCAATTTTGAGCCTGATAAAAATAATTTGATGGCTTGAAAAATTTATATTGATAATACTAAGGTTAATAGATGCTTCAGAATTGAATTTGGAAGTGTTTTATTCAGTTTTGTAATTTTATCGTTTTAAATCGATATTTAAAAATAACCGTCCGAGGCACAATCTCGGAATTCGACGAAACCAGTTCCATTGGATCCGTAATATTGTATTATTATCGGATTACAATTTTCGTAGTGTTTGAAGTGTTCGTTTGGCCGTACGATAAGCAAACGCGGTGAAATTTAAATCAAAAAATTCGATGTTTTAACTAGTTCGAAAATCTATCTTCTCCATACGATCGAATTTGAACCGGGGAACCTTTTCCATTGCGTTCGGAATAGGGCTATAACATTAAAAACGCCTGGCGGCACACCTCGATTGGAGTTTTAAGATTTAAGTTTCGTTTCCAAGGCGATTTAAATTTAAAACTTGAATTTGAATATAGATTGAATATGAATATTCACATTTACAAGGCTAATGACACGTTTCCTTATTAACCAACACTTGGCAAATTCCTTCTAACACATGTTCGTTTATGGCCAAGCATAGATAAAAATAAAAATATGATAAAACACTTCATCTCCAAAAAGAAAAGAAAACAAAACAAAACACGAAACATAAAAATTAAAAACCAAATCAGAAATCATGGCCATGTTGTTTCTTTCGAATCAGGTCCGAAAATTCAAAATCAAGAGGCACGCGTAATCCCCTCTACTGTTCGAATTCAAAATCCTAAATCAAATCGCGCGTGGGCCGATGTAGAGGGAGGCGATGGCAACTAATTGGCGACAGTACAGGCAAGGCTCGTAAGCGCGGAGCTAAGGCAAAGGATAGGGTCAGTGGCGCGTTCGATAGGAGGCTCAATTGGGCAATTTGTGATGTCGAGCAGCATCACGAGCAACCTAGGCGACGTCGGCAATTGTCAAGCATGAGATGGTTTGGTATTTTGCTACCAGATAATGTCGGCTCTGGCTACTTACCTAGGAACTCGTGCTCTACTTACCGTGGGCCTAGGTGAGTTTGCATTACTAGACTTATATCCTTATTGCACTGAAAATTATCGATTGTGAACTGCGCTGTTTTGGTGCCTTGTTGATGAACACTTGTACGCGGGATGTCTTGACTGAGATTGATGTTGATTCCCACTGTGTTGTGTCATTATTATGTTGCTTTGATTGAGAAGTGCTTGTGCATGGTGGTTTGAATAATCTGTTGTTGCTTGATCTGGTTGAAGTTGGGGTTGACAAGTTTGATGTCGGTTGAAATAAATTGGAGTTGAATTATATAATCTGTTGACAGGATTGCGGTATGAGTGCAAACCGTGATGTTTTATGGTTAGCTCGGCAACATGTCAAGTGGTGTTGCACTAGATTTTTAAAGGGGATGAAATGGCAGTGCAGTAGTGATGTATAGGAAGAATGTTAGCTGAAGCATATTGAGTGGTATTGATCAGTAGGTTGTTTTTAAATGAGTGTTATTTTTTAAATTGTATATCGCTGTGGGAGGCATTATTGATGAACTTGATATTTGGGTGGCAGTAAGTGGATGAAGGTGTTGAAATCGTCAGTGGATTCGCGGACAGTGCAGTGATGTTAGAGGTTTGGGTAAGGTGATGAATTTATTCAAATAACTCATTTAATCATTTTAGAATTGTTAAAGGAAGGTTAGTCAAAACTAAAATTTTAGTTAGTTAAATTTATTAAATGAAATAAATTGTTTGATTTATTCGAATATTAATAAATGATATAATTATTTATACAAGGTCTAAAACTGTGTGGAAATAAAGCAAGAAAGAAATTGGATTGCATGCACAGTAAAAGGTGAGATCTTCTCACTCAAAATTTTAATTTTAAATTCCAGTTATTGAATGGTAGTGGAATTGTGATAGTCAAATTAAAATTGATTGATTATGCATTTGGATGATATTTATTATTAGTTATATTAGTTTAGACCCTACGCGTCGCATAATAGTGGAGGTTATTATATTAAACCCATATACCGCGATATTCCACCTAGAAGTGGAATTGGTATTATACATGCATTTGGTGTTGTTGATTTCCCGCATTATATAGTGAATGAGACCTTATCGCGCCGCATAATAGCGGATAATATTTTATAAATCCCATATACCGCGATATTCCGCCTTGAAGTGGAATGGGTATTTAATTGTGTGCTGACGTCTGTGGATGTAGGGAAACTGGTTGGAGGGATCCAGCTGGATTCCTCAAATATTTAATTTGTTTTGTATGTTGTGTGTTGATTATTTTAAAATTCGTGTGACTATTTGTGATTGAAACCGTAAAGGCTGTAATTCAGCCGAATATATTTTTGGTATCGTATGATACCAGAAATAAATAGTTAATTGATTTTGAAATTTGGATAGAAAATTTATAATGAATGCACTCAAAGTAATTGGGTGAATTTTAAAAGAAGGAAATTTAAATAGATAAAGTGTTATCTTTTAAAACTTATCGAATTAATTTCAAAAAAATATGGGAAAATATTTTTATAAATGAATTTCGAGTAAGGTTGCTAAATAGTTGAAGAATTTGTTTAGGATAAAGATTTTATATAGTTGAAAACGATAAAGAGATTTATTTCAAAAGGAAATAAATTTAGAAATTAAATTTTGGAATTTAATTTAGAGTCGAAATTAATTTTAGAAATCGGCTCAGGAATTTATTTGGAGTTGAAATAAACCTTAGGAATCGATTTGGAAATTTGGTTTGGTGTGTTGGAAATAATTTTGGGGAAATCAATTTGAAATTGATTTGATTTGATATTGGAAAATTAATTTGGGGAAATCAAATTGGAAGTTGATTTTGTATTTGAAATAAACTGGAAATCAATTTGGAATTCGATTAGGTGTGAAGATGATATTTGGGAATCGATTAAATTCATATATCAGTTGATATTTGAAATGTAAATTTAAAATAAATCGAGAAGATTTATTAATTTATTTTGAATGGACGAATTTATATTGGGAAAAGAATTCTTCCCTGGAAAGCCGAGTATATTTTTAAAATGTCTTTTGAATAAAATTTAAAAGTTCTAGACTTTGTTTCTTTTAAAATAAAACCGTTGAAGAAATTAGTCGAAAATTGTTTTAAAACCTTTAAAGTAAAATTTATTTAATTAATTTTATAAGGGATTGTTTTAAGGATTTAAATTGATATTTGATTTAGGAAATAGTTACTTAAATATTCATACTTTATTTACAAATTTTTATTTTAAAATTAGTTTTTGGGCTTGAATTTTTATATGAGGTATTAGTATAAGATTTTCATAACTAATATCTAAGCAAATATTCTAAAATAGTTTATTTTAAATGTTTCAAAGCATATTTCAGATAAGTATTTTTATATTTTTTTGAAATATTTGAACTCGGCAGATTTTGAGTGGAAATGAATAAATATTTGAAAATGTTTTCCGCGTAAGCAAGAAAAATTGATTTGAATTTGTTTTCAAAGTTTTGAAAAGTAAAATTTTATCTTGCGACGATATATTGAAAATAATAATAATTAGGGAAAGATTATTTGAAATCCAACAACTGTTGTGAATGATGATTGATAGTTAAATAACCGACTATCAATATTGGCCTTAATCGGCATTTGAATTTCGATGCGATCGGGAGTCGAATTCCAACTGGATATTCAAAACCCACATCGAACCTTTGTGATTGTGATCGATCTTTTGTTTAAAAGATCAAAATGAAATTGTTGTGATTTATTTGAATCTGAATGAAAATTTATTTTCAAAATAAGCTCTCGTTATTCGAATTAGCTGGGAGAGGACCTTGTGTCATAAAACCCACTCCGAATAACGATACAACGAAATTGGATTGCAATTGAAGATGTTGTTGAAGACCAGGTATTTTCGAAAGCGAAAGGATACTTGTCGAATGTCCCTGCACCGGGTTGCTCCGGCATAGAGATTTTATCACCCTTTGTGATGGGGATTCCGGACGTGATTAGTGAATATCCGGATTGCAAGGCCTTCTTTGGAAGTGCCTTCAGTTCCGTTCGATCCCGGAACAGACGTGTATCGTTGTGTGTCTGACGTTAGACTTTTGAGATGTAAAGCTGATTTCTATCAAATACATTTCTGTTGGTGGCGGAGAATTTGTTTTCTTAGCTTAACACCCTCCTCTGGGACGTACGAGCTCAGAGGTTATGTAGTTGATGGTTACTAGAGATACATTCCCAATTTGGTAATGTGGCATACGAAGTGCTGCTGATTATTTTTTGATCGAAACACGACTTTTGTGAAAAGCGTAGCTTTGTGGATGAGACTTCGTCGGACCTCACACCCTAGAATGGTCAAAATAAGAAGAATGCAGCAAGGTTATAGGGGGTAGCGCCCCTTAGGGTATGTACATTTCTTTCTGGATAGAAGTGGTATCATGCTATGGAGCCCAGATACTTAACTTATGTGAATATCGAAAATATATATTACTTCGTGATTGTTGTTGTTGAGGATCCTCGGATAAAGGTTGTTTACAACGGAGGATAGCATAATCGTGTCAGTAGTTACCTATTTTTGTAGAGGTAACCCGGCCTTGTGTTGGCAGAGATCCGGTTAGGTTCTCGGGGCGTCCATCCAGAGGCGTACCCATGTGGCAGTGGGAAGTTCCTTGGCCTGATCATTTTTTGAAAATCCAATTCCCAATACGAATCCAGTACGGTTTTAGTTGTATAACCTGCCATCCACTTATGGTGGTCACCACTGTTTAGATGGTAGTTATAGGTGGCATAGTGCGAAATGCCTATGTTGGCTAAGATTTATATCATACTTTCGAAATTTTTCCCACACTATGCACTAATAATAATAATATCAAATGATTTTTGAGTATCAAGCATATTTGACTATCATAAGGAGAAATCTCCTCCAATTCTGTGTTTGCATTGTGTGTGCGGCGGGGAGGCCCCATGGTAGTTTCATTTTCGAAAAGCATTGCGAATTTCTTTCAAAAATCTTTTGTTTTCCTTTTATTAGAGAATAACTGTTTTTAAGATCTCACACCAGTCCCATGATTGACCTGGAGTCTATTGTTCCCTTTCTAAACTCTGGCCGCCCATAATTTTCCACACGGGCAGCCTAGAGTCAGGTTATCAGGTCATTCTAGAATTCAGGAGTTGCTGTGGAGATCAGGAGTTAAAGCTGGAAGGCAAAGCGTATTACTAGTATATTTTCTTCTGCTGCTGTTGTTATACACTCTAATAATGTAAGGCGATGTAATGTAATAACTGATATAGTAGTTCTTTTTAAAGATATTCATTTATCTATTATATTTGTTCCACTGTGAAATGTGAGATTCTGTTTATTGTTTCTTCTCTTCTTCTACCTCTTCATTCTTCAAACCCTAAAGACTCGTAGGTTCGTTCCTCTTTGGTTAAGTTCTTGTGGAAATTTGCCAGCTCAAAGGGGTATGGATTTGCGGGCCTCTACATTTGGTATCAGAGCATTTGGTTAAGCGACAACCTTGGCTCTGATGGGTGTTACTCATTAGAAATAGAGTCAGTAGTACTCTAGAATGAGTTTGAGTGTAATAATAGATATGAGCGCGTATTTGTTAGTGAATATAAATTGTTTTATATTGTGTTGACTTATCGGTTGATTGTTTGTAGATTCTGGTCGGCGCAGTCTGGCCGACTGTTTCGATAAGGGTTTCTAAACTTTTAAACAAGATAAACCGACACGGTATTGTTTTAAAATAGAGTAAATGAAATAGTTTTACCCAAAACTATTTTCGTATATAAAAAGAAATAAATTTTCTGTGAATTATTATAATTTATGGTTGCTTGGTTGTTAGGAAGCGATAATATTAGATTATTATCATCGTTGTATGAGAAATTGAAATCAAAACCAAAAGCTAAGAAAACAAAAATACAAATGAGATTGGTAAATGTAAATCATAAATGTAATTTATAATTTGGAATAAAATTCATTAATGGAATGAAATTATTAATGTGAACGTATAAATGGGTTTTATAAATTGAAATGAGATTTGACTTGGATCAAGTTGAATAAAATCCAAACTTGGGGAAAAAGAAAATAAAATGGATTGAATTCAAGTAAACTAGTACGATAATTAATTAATTCATGAAATAGGAAAGTTGAATTAGTTAAATTAAAACTTGAATTGTGAGTTAAATAAAAATGTTTGGATTTACATATAAATTCAAATAAGTAGAAATAAATGGAAATAAATGGAAAATTTCCTTGTTATTGATAAATGAATTAGAGATAAATTGAGAATGGGAATTTAAATGGATAAGTGACTAAAACTAATTTAATTAAATTAGTAAATGGAGTTAATTTGATAAATAAAAATAAAATCAAGGATTTGAATTGGGAAGTGTTACAAGGGAAAATAAATTTGAATTTTTAATTAAAATTAGTTAGTGAAAATAATTAAAAGAATGACAAATTTAATATGGTTCGAAATGAATTGAATTCAATATTCATAAATAAAAGGTAAAATGAATTCATATGGAATTTGGAATCCAGTTTAAATATAAGTGGTTATAAACCAAAGTGGTGAATTTGAAATAAATATAAGAAGTATGTATATAGAATAATTGTCTTGAACTTAAGAAATAAATGGTAAAATTCTTAAGTATAATTTAGAGTTGGGAAATATTCTAAACTAATAAATGGAGGATTAACCGGAAATTGTGAAATGGTTTTTTACTGATATGAATGTGAATATGGAATGCAAAATGAATTGAACGGAATCAATTGGAAATAAAATAGAATAAAGAGTAAATTGAGTTTGTATCAATTTAAATTAGTTATAAACTAGAATGGATATTCTATTAAGTGAATATCGTCGAAATTTTCATAGAAATGATTGTTCTTTAATGCAAATGTGATTGCATAAAATCCTATGAGTTAATGAAACCTAATCAAATTGATTTTTGAATCAATTGAAATAGATATGAGTTCATTTCAGTTAAAAAAACAAATTGAATGAAAGAAAGTGAGTTGTAAATCACTTGAATTAAATAGAAATGGTATGTGGATTGATTGTAAATAATTAAAATTGTATCGGAACCATATTAATTGTTTGTGGGAACTATTTTGAATATGTGTTTGTGAAAATTATGTGTTTGCTATTGGAAATAAGTGAAATGTGAAAAAATTTCTTTTAAATGTCACTTATGTGTTTAAATTGAGTAAATACGGGTACAGGAGGGCTGTTTGGCTGGATTTGGTCGGGCTAAAATGCTAATAATAAACCGCTTTGCTTAAAAATGCTAAATAAGGTACGCCTACGCAATAAAAATAGGAAATATGAACTGTTTTTGTTTTTTCCGACCGGGTCGGTCGATGTATATATATTTATATCTTTTGTCAAATTGCAAAAGCTCCTCCATGCAAAGGAACCTCTGCTAAAATTTTTTGCAAATTTTGGGAGTTAGAAATTTTTTGAAAAATTGTTAGCGACAAACGATTTCAAATTGGAAATTGAAGTAAATTAGTGAATGAAACTAAATTGAAATAATGATATGAATCAGTTATAGTTAAAAAATAAAATTCAATATTCATAGTAGAAGATAAATTGAATTCAAATAGAATTGTAGTGAAAACTGAATTAAAATAAAATTGAAAATGCAAGATTAAATGAAAATGGTACAAGAAGCATATATATTGAAAATTTTGTAATGAAAGGTGCAAAATGATATTTGAATATTGTAATTGGATATTATGAATATCAGGATATACAGGTGTATTAAAGGAAATGGAATTGGGATTTTAATTTTAAAGATAAAACTGAATCTCTCGACAAAAAGGTATGTATTTCAATTTCAGTATGAAATTTGGTGATTTTCTTGTCCAGCCGGTTGGGTTTTTGTTTTCTTTTGGGATTTGAGGGCCTGTGGTGCCATTTTGTAGTCGTACCGAGCTAGCCGTGCAAAGGAGACGCTAGCGAAATTTTTCGAAAATTTAGGGAGTTAGAAAATTTTTGGGAAAATTTTGAGAGTTTGAAATTTGAATTCAAATCTAAATTCGAATTGGGAGGTAAAAAGATATTGTTTGGAACTTATAATTGAACAAGAAAAGTTAGTTGAAATGAATCTTTAATAAAAGATTTAGGTTGATACATTGATAAAATTGTTTTGGTTGGAAAATATTACACGGGTTAAGGTCCATTCTTTTTAACTAGCAATTTCAGGACGATATTCTTCTAAGGGAGGAAGGATGTGATGACCCAAATTTACAACGTTTGAAATTGAAATATTTAACTGATTTCAAATATCTGAATCGTTAATTTAACTTGAATTTTGATTTTAACTATGAATTTAGCAATTTAATTATCAAATTTAATTATAGAAATTTGGGTAAAATTTTAAATCTTCAATTTTGAGCCTGTTAAAAATAATTTGATGGCTTAGAAAATTTATATTGATAATACTGAGGTTAATAGAAGCTTCAGAATTGAATTTGGAAGTGTTTTATTCAGTTTTGGAATTTTATCGTTTTAAATCGATATTTAAAAATAGTCGCCCGAGGCACAGTCTCGGAATTCGACGATACCAGTTCCATTGGATCCGTAATATTGTATTATTAACAGATTTTAATTTTCGTAGTGTTTGAAGTATTTGTTTGGCCATGATAAGCAAACGCGTTGAAATTTAAATCGAAAAATTGAATGTTTTAACTGGTTCGAAAAGCTATCTTCTCCATACGATCGAATTTGGACCCGGTACCTTTTCCATTGCGTTCGGAATAGGACTATAACATTATAAATGCCTAGCGGCACACCTCGATTGGAGTTTGATGATTTAAGTTGCGTTTCCAAGGCGATTTAAATTTAAAACTTGACTTTGAATATAGATTGAATATGAATATTCACATTTACAAGGCTAATGATACGTTTCCTTGTTCACCAACACTTTGCAAATTCCTTCTAACACACGTTCGTTTATAGCCAAGCATAGATAAAAATAGAAATATGATAAAACACTTTATCTCCAAAAAGAAAAAGAAAAAACACGAAACATAAAAATTAAAAACCAAATCAGAAATCATGGCCACGTTGTTTCTTTCGAATCAGGTCCGAAAATTCAAAATCAAGAGGCACGCGTAATCCCCTCTACTGTTAGAATTCAAAATCCTAAATCAAATCGCGCGTGAGCCGCTGTAGAGGGAGGCGATGGCAACTAATTGGCGACAGTACAGGAAAGGCTCGTGAGCGCGGAGCTAAGGCAAAGGATTAGGGTCATTGGCGCGTTCGATAGGAGGCTCGATTGGACAATTTGTGATGTCGAGCAGCATCACGAGCAACCTATGCAGCGTCGGCAATTGGCAAGCATGAGATGGTTTTGTATTTTTCTACCAGATAATGTCGGCTCTGGCTACTTACCTGGGAACTCGTGCTCTACTTACCGTGTGCCTGGGTGAGTTTGCATTACTAGACTTTTATCTTTATTGCACTGAAATTTATCGATTGTGAACTGCGTTGTTTTGGTGCCTTGGTGATGAACACTTGTAGGCGGGATGTCTTCTCTGAGATTGATGTTGATTCCCACTGTGTTGTGTCATTATTATGTTGCTTTGACTGAGCAGTGCTTGTGCATGGTGATTTGAATAATCTAGTGTTGCTTGATCTGGTTGAAGTTGGGTTTGACATGTTTAATGTCGGTTGAAATAAATTGGAGTTGAATTATATAGTGTGTTGACAGGATTGCGGTATGAGTGCACACCGTGATGTTTTATGGTTAGCTCGGCAACATGTCAAGTGGTGTTGCACTAGATTTTTAAAGGGGATGAAATGGCAGTGCGGTAGCGATGTAGAGGAAAAATGTTAGCTGAAGCATATTGAGTGGTATTGATCAGTAGGTTGTGTTCAGACGAGTGTTATTTTGGAAACTGTATATTACCGTGGGAGGCATTATTGATGAACTTGATATTTGGGTGGCAGTAAGTGGATGAAGGTGTTGAAACCGTTAGTGTGATTCGTGGACAGTATAGTGATGTTAGAGTTATAGGTAAGATGATGAATTTATTTAAATAACTCATTTAATTATTTTAGAATTGTTAAAGGAAGGTTAGTTAAAACTAAAATATTAGTTAGTTAAATTTATTAAATGAAATAAATTGTTTGATTTATTCGAATATTAATAAATGATATAATTATTTATACAAGGTCTAAAACTGTATGGAAATCAAGCTGGAAAGAAATTGGATTGCATACACAATAAAAGGTGAGATCTTCTCACTCAAAATTTTAATTTAAAATTCCAGTTATTGAATGGTTGTGGAATTGTGATAGTCAAATTAAAATTGATTAATTGTGTGTTTGGATAATATTTATTATTAGTTATATTAGTTTAGACCCTATGCGCCGCATAATAGCGGAGATTATTATATTAAACCCATATACCACGATATTCCACCTCGACGTGGAATTGGTATTATATATGTATTTGGTGTTGTTGATTTCCCGCATTATATAGTGGATGAGACCCTATTGCGCCGCATAATTGCGGATAATATTTTATAAATCTCATATACCGCGATATTCCACCTTGAAGTGGAATGGGTATTTAATTGTGTGCTAACGTCTGTGGATGTAGGGAAACAGGTTGGAGGGATCCAGCTGGATTCCTCAAATATTTAATTTGTTTTGTATCTTGTGTGTTGATTATTTTTAAATTCGTGTGACTATTTGAGATTAAAACCTTAAAGGCTGTAATTCAACCGAATATATTTTTGGTATCGTAGGATACCAGAAATAAATAGTTAATTTATTTTGAAATTTGGATAGAAAATTTATAACGAATTCACTCAAAGGAATTAGGTGAATTTTAAAAGAAGGAAATTTAAATAGATAAAGTTTTATCTTTGAAAACTTATCGAATTAATTTCAAAAAAATATGGGAAAATATTTTTATAAAGGAATTTCGAGTAAGGTTGTTAAATAGTTGAAGAATTTATTTAAGATACAGATTTTAAATAATTGAAAAAGATAAAGAGTTTTATTTCAAAAGGAAATAAATTTAGAAAATAAATTTTGGAATTTAATTTAGAGTTGAAATTAATTTTAGAAATCGATTCATGAATTTATTTGGAGTTAACATAAACCTTAGGAATCGATTTGGAAATTTGGTTTGGTGTGTTGGAAATAATTTTGGGGAAATCAATTTGAAATTGATTTGATTTGATATTGGAAAATTAGTCTGGGGAAATCAAATTGGAAGTTGATTTTGTAGTTGAAATAAACTGGAAACCAATTTGGAATTCGATTAGGTGTGAAGATGATATTTGGGAATCGATTTAAATTCATAGCTTAACCCCCTTCTCTGAGACGTACGAGCTCAGAGGTTATGTAGTTGATGGTTACTAGTGATACATTCCCAATTTGGTAATGTGGCATAAGAAGTGCTGCTGATTATTTGTTAATCGAAGCACGGCTTTTGTGAAAAGCGTAGCTTTGTGGACGAGACTTCGTCGGGCCTCACACCCCGGAATGGTCAAAACAAGAAGAATGCAGCAAGGTTATAGGGGGTAGCGCCTCTTAGGGTATGTACATTTCCTTCTAGATAGAAGTGGTATCATGGTATGGAGCCTAGATACTTAACTTATGTGAATATCGCAAATATATGTTACTTTGTGATTGTTGTCGTTGAGGATCGTCGGATAAAGGTTGTTTACAACCAGGGGATGGCATACTCGTGTCAGTAGTTACCTATTTTTGCAGCGGTAACCCGGCCTTCTGTTGGCAGAGTTCCGGTTAGGTTCTTGGGGCGTCCATCCAGAGGCGTACCCATGTGGCAATGGAAAGTTCCTTAGCCTGACCGTTTGTTGAAAATCCAATTCCCAATACGAATCCAGTACGGTTTTAGTTGTATAACCTGCCATTTACTTATGGCGGTCACCACTGTTTAGATGGTTGCTATAGTAGGCATAGTGCGAAATGCCAATGTTGACTAAGATTTATATTATACTTTCGAAATGTTTCCGCACTATGCACTAATAATAATATAAAATTATTTTTGCGTATCAAGCATATTTGACTATCGTAAGGAGAAATCTCCTCCCATTCTGCGCATTGTGTGTGCGGCGGGAGGCCTTATGGTAGTTTCATTTTCCAAAAACCATTGCGGATTTCTTTTAAAAATCTTTTGTTTTCCTTTTAGTAGAGAATAACTTTTTTTAAGATCTCATGCCAGTCCCATGAATGACCTGGAGTTTATTGTTCCCATTCTAAACTCTGGGTGCCCATAATTTTCCACATGGGCAGCGTAGAGTCAGGTTATCTGGTCATTCTGGAATTCAGAAGTTGGTGTGGAGATCAGGAGTTGAAGCTGGATGGCAAAGCGTATTACTAATATATGTTATATTTTCTTCTGTGTTGTTGTTGTACACTCTAATAATGTGAGGCGATGTAATGTAATAACTGATATAGTGATTCTGTTTAAAGATATTCATTTATCTATTATATTTGTTCCGCTGTGAAATGTGAGATTCTGTTTATTGTTTCTGCTCTTCTTCCACCTCTTCATTCTTCAAACTATAAAGACTCGTAGGTTCGTTCCTCTTTGGTTAAGTTGTTGTGGAAATTTGCCAGCTCAAAGGGTTATAGATTTACGGGTCTTTACATACATACATACATACATATATATTAAATAAAACTTTATAATTTATAAATTTAAATAAAGTAAAATATTTTATTTAAATAATATTTAAAAATGGTCTAAATGAGTTAGACTTCATAGGCCCAATAAAGATCAAATTTGAATTTTCGTAAAATTAAATTCACCCATAACTTCCATTATGTGCTGGCCCGATTCCAACAATGGTAACGAAGCCCAGTAGCCTATGTGGTTTGAATTAGTCATATTAGGATTAACGAATTAAAGTCCACCCATATGGTAGAGTGTCTAGAAAAGTAGCGTCTAAGGTTGGGTTTTGGTAATCAAGTACTTTACCCTGCATGTTACAAGCCAAGCCCAAAATGAATAGGAAAGCATAAAAGGCTTTTTTTCGAAATGGTACTTTATATACAACATGTCACTAGGGCAACATATCATATATAAACGTTCGAATCACACTACGCAAGTTTTGAACTTGTGACCTCTCACGTCAAAGCCTAATCACTTAACCACTTGGATAATGGTGCTTATCGTAAGTGCAAAAAGTAAATGCCGATAGAAAAGTCCCAATTTGAATTGGGTCTTAGGCTAATTTCAAAAATATTTTGAAATTAGAATAAAATTTTTAAATTTAAATTTAAAATATGAAAAAATATTAAAAATGTTATAATATAAATTTTCAAAACGTTTTAAAAATTAAAATAAAATTTTAAATTTAAAAGTTAAAAGTTAAATTTAAAATAAAACACATATTGTAAAAGTTATAATATAATTTTTAAAAATGTTTGAAAATCTAATAAGTTAGTTGTGATGATCCTGACTCGACCTTCGAAAATCGACACCCAAATACATCACCCATATTCGAATGCCGTAGATTCAAACGTCGAATCTGGTTCGTCGGAGCTTATAACACATTAAGTATAACAACACAGCGGAGGAAAATGAATATATCACAGATATACAATAGTTCAATACAAATGATATCAATATACATTGGAGATAACTACAGCGGAAATATAATAGCTCCATAAGAAGAGATAACATTAGTAGCGGAATGATATCTCTCAAATGCCCAAGCTCCAAAGATTCCAATTCAATAAGCGAAAACCACCATCAAGTTGTATTAAGCGAGGTCGGTCATGAATATGATTGCCACCATCCATACGGCTTCAAAGATCAAAGACTCTAAAGAATTCCAAATAGGAAGCTGAAAGCTACCGAATCTATATCTACTAGCTGATTATCTGAAAATCTAAGTCTAGTCTGCTTGTGTAGAAAATTATGGGCACCTAGAGTTTGAAAGGGAACAATAAACTCCAGGTCAGTAATGAGACTGTGGTGAGCAAACAAAAACAGTTTATTTCGAACAAAAACAACAAAAGCATTTAAAATTGAAATCTGCTATGCTTTTTTGGAAAATGAAACTACCATAAGGCCTTCCGACACACAGACAATGCAATCGCACACTTGGAGGAGATTTCTCCTTATGATAGTCAAACATGCTTGATACACGTAAATCCTTTTGACATTATTATTAGTGAAAAGTGTAGAAAACATTTGCAAGTATAATATTAACCTTAGCCAGCATACGTACCATTATAGTATGTCTACTATAGCTATCATATTAGATGACAGATTTTACAACTAAAACCGTACAAGGCACGTATTGGTGATTGGATTTCCAACAAATGGTCAGGCAAAGGAACTTCCTGGGTACATGAATACACCTCTGGAGGGACGCCCCGAGAACTTAACCAGCTTTCTGCCAACACAAGGTCGGGTTAACTCTGGAACTAGGTAAGTACTACACGAGTATGCCATCCTCCGGTCGTTACCGACCTTTATCCGAGCGCTCAACACCAACAACCACAAAGTAATAAATTTGCAGTAACCACATAGATTAAATATTTGGGCTGCATACTATGATATCACCTTTTTCCCTAAAGAAATCGACACACCCTCAGGGGGCGCTACCCCCAAACAAACTTGCCGCATTCTTCCTGTTTCGACCATTTCCGATTTGTGTGGTCCGACGAGGTCACGTCCATAAAGCTATGTTTTACACAAAAGCCATGCTTCGATCAACACATGATCAGCGGCACTTTGTATGCCAGATTACCAAATTAGGAATGTATCACTAGTAATCATCAACTACATAACCTTTGAGCTCATACGTCTCAGAGAAGGGTTTTAAGCTAAGAGAATAAATTCTCCGCTACCAAACAGAATTGTATTTGATAGAAACCAGCTTCATATCTCCAAGTGTAATGTCAGACATACATCCACACAAGTCTGTTTTGGGTTTGAACAAAACTGAAGGCACTTTAAAAGAAGCCCTTGCAATCCGGGTATTCATAATCCCAATCGGACTCCCCATCACATCTGGAGATCTCTATATTGGCGCGACTCAATGTAGAGACATTTGACGGGTAATCCTTTCATTCTCGAAAATACTCGGTCTTCACCACCGGTCTTCAAATGCTATCCATTTACATAGTATCATTATTTGGAATGGGTTTTATGACATAAAGTCATCTCCAGGAAAAACCGAATAATGAGCGCTTGACTTTAAAAACATAAGGATCCATTCGGATCTTAGTTAAGTCACAACACATCTCACAAAAATCTTTCCGTTGAATGGTTTAAACAAATTTCCACTTCAAATCTTTGAACAAAAGATTTTTTCCAAAAACCTTTCAATAGTTTAAACAATTTTTTCACTTTAATCTTTTAAACAAAAGTTTCACTTCACAAAGTTCACCATTGTCCTACAAAGATTAATTCATAGCTTTCAAACTATTTCATTTCAAATTTGAAACCTTTTCAACAAAAACTGGAAATCCTTTTCTTTATTTGAATGCCATTATCATTTGAAAACAAAAACTTTTCATTTCGGAAAAATCTGATCAAATATACACAAGTTATAGCTTTTAAAAGTATAAACCAGAAATTCAAGAACTGTCGTATCATTGGCAATTTCTATTTTGAATTAAATTCAAATTGCTAAAACAATAGTTTTAAACCCACATATCTATATATATTGTATAAACCTTTCAAACAGTGATTTCCAGAATAATTTCAAATAATATTTTCAAACTAAATTTGAATTTTCAAAACTTCCTTTTTCAAAGCTTTCCATATCCAATTCTGTTTCCAAAAACCATTTTTGGATTCAAAATTTAACTTTCAAAACCATTTTGAATAAAATAATATTAAATTCAAATATTTGTGACTTATCATATTTCCTCGTGAAATCCATATTTATGTGTGTAGAGTATAGTCCATGGGTTTTACGCAATAGTGCAACACCATTCAATCATCACATATTCAAGCACAGCAATATCGATAAGTGGTATAATCCTATAACGCTTATCTTCCATTTAAAGAGTTAAAGATAGATATGTAAATGCATCCCAGATAAATAAATTACACGCACAACCCAATTCACATCACAAAATATTCCAAATCAGAGATAACAATCAATTCAATCAATCAATCATCTACCAGCATGATAAATTATTCGATTGTAATGAATTACCTAACCCTGCTTAATTATTATTAAATATTACAGTCATTTTTATTAATTATAATTAATTAATCACATAACTACTTTTATTAATTATCCTTAATTAATGATAAATTATCCTTAATTATAAATTAATTAATCCTTAGTTATTCATTAATTAGCTTTTAATCAATATTTAATTAACCTAAATTAGGTAATTAATTTACCTTAATCATGAAATTAATTAACCTTAATCATTCCTTAATTATTTATTAATAAGTTTTAATTATTAATTAATTGACCTTTAATTAATCACATAATTAAATTAATCACTTTGATTTATTAATCTTTTAATTAACCACATAATAAATTAATCACCTTGACTAATTATCCTTTTAATTAATCATATAAATTAATCAATAAATCAAATTAATTAATAAATCTTTAAGTAATTAAATAATTAATACCTTTTAATTACATTGGGTAATTATCACTTTCATCAAGCAATTATCACTTAGTTACTTTCATTAATAATAAATCTTTAACCACTTAAAATTTTAATAAACTAAAAGATAATCCATTTATCTTAATAAATTATCATTAAAAATCTTTATTTAATTAACCTTGAAATTAGTTATCATTAACAAATAAATAAATTTAGATTTTTAAAGTTAATTAACAATTAAAACATTTCTTCGTAGTTAACTTTTAATATTATTAAGTTTATTTAAAATAAACTTTAAAATAAAGTTTATATGTATCCTAACCGTTTTTAAACTTGGTAAAATAAAAATGATTTTATTTAAAAAACCTTTAAACCAATCCAAACTTAGATAACACTTATTATTTACCAAATCAACTAGCTTTTACAAAAATTTGTTTTAAATTAACTTGATTTGTTTAAAAGTCAAAACTGTGTTTATTCTAAATCTATAAACCCGAGCCAACATCAGAAAACCTGAGACCAACATCGAGTTACACCGCATTTTCATTTTCTTCGAGTTATTTCGTGAATTCATTCGAGTTCGTCCCCAAGCTTCTTCGTCTCCTCAAACCCCAGACACACGCTAATACACGTGCACGTGTACAATCGACCGATGATGCTCTGGCCATCGCCGTGGCCTCCGATGCATCGCCATGACCTACTCGATCACCATTACTAGCTAGATCCCCTCTACGACAACATATTCAAAATTTGAGCAAGTCGAACAAAACTGGAACCCAATTGCCGATGATAAAAATTCCTCATCTGATCACCACCGATCACCTGCGACCACGCCGCCGTGTCCACAGCCTCGCCACTCACCCACGAACCAGTCCCCCTTGGTGCGATGCATCCCAATGCAACATCGACGACGAAATCGTCGTAAGAACCTCCTCAGCCAAAACTAAGTATAAAAACCCTATATTGTCGTCGATCGATCGCCACGACCACCTGAAGACCTTTCTGCTATTTTTCCATTAATTCCCAACTTACAACCCTTCTCTAGCCACGAACCTGATGCCCCCGACACACGAGATCATTAGAATTCGAGAAAAAATCATTTTCCATTCATCTCTTGAAATCTCGACAACACCATTCTTATAAATCAAGATATTCTTACCAAAATTAATCATTTGTTAACATTAATCTACTTATGGGATCCAAACAAGAAATTAAATTTATTTATTTCTGTCTTAAAAATGAGTTTAACGCAAATTCAATATTTTCAAAATGATTATTCAAGGTAAATATTTAAAACCATTTTTAAAACTTGAATCAGGTAAATACAAACACTTTCCCTTTGATGATCGTGACTTAATTTTGAATAGGTGAGGAGATATAATATTTTTCTAGAGACCCAAAGCCTAGAAATACGCAGAGATGTATTCCTATATGCACACGGTCACATATATATTTGTATTCAAATGCATTCGTGTTAGAAATGCGGATTAAGGATTTTAAGGCTAAGGATAAACACTAGAGGTGGTGAATAGTGTTCTAGAAAATTGTTAAATCTTTTTGAGTTTTTATTGATTTAAACACAAATGTATTCAATATTCAGACACATATATGATCACAGAATCAAACATAAATGCAAATATAAAGTAAAAGCAGTAAAGGAAAGAACACACCTGATTTTATACTGGTTCGGAGTTACCCTACATCCAGTCCTGCATACAAGTACGGATTTCCTTTCAAAACAATCTTTACAATTACACCCTCGATTTCAAGGCAACGAGGTGCACCCTCCAGAATCACAATCCTCTGGGTAAAGAAACATGATTTCTTGGGCAGCAAGTTCACCCAATTGATTTCCCAAGGCTACAATCACACGTTATCTCGCTTGATTGATTTTCAAGGCTACAATCACACCTTTTCTCGCTAAATTGATTACAAAAAGCCTGTAACTCTGAATAGCACTGACGATCTTGTTGAGATAGTGATAGAGAATCAAACTACGAATGATCGAGTTTGATTCAATGTTGATTTCGGCAGAGTAATGGTAGGAATATGTATTAAGAAATGTGGAAGAAGAAGAAGGGTGAAAAACCAGAAAATTTCCGTTAAAATTCGTTGAAACTAACCCCTATTTATAGAGTAACAACAGCCATGTCCATTCGTCAAGAGTTATGACGAATAGACACTTCTTTTTAAATTTAAATTTTGAACTCAACTGACACCAGTCGACATGGGGTACTTGGACATGTCGACATCCTAAAGGATTTTTTGGTGTTTTGATTTTCTTCGAAAATAACTTTTATTTTATATGAAAACTATTTTGAACTTTATAAATATACTTAACTATAGTTACAATTCATAAAGAATAATATATATATAATAACTTTACTTATAATTTTATATTTAAATCTATAAATATTTAAAAGTTAAATGTATTATATATGTAAAAGATATTTTAAAATCAGGAGTAATTTGACTTCTAAATTAAAGATGATTTTGAGGCTAAAATATTTGAAATCAGGATAGATGTTTTTGATGCTTTTTAAAGGAAGGTTTTGAAATCATTTTGAAAACAAGATATAATTTTGAAAAATCATTTTGAATAAAAAGTTAGTGGATACAAAACAATGTTCCACTAGATTTTTCGTAGGTTCCATCCTACTTAGGGTGCCATTCTTTTAACGGGCTCGAAGTGGATTCTATTCCACGAATAAATTGGATTTTAAGATGCCGGTGCTTTTCTAGGAGTTTTAACAACATTTCTAATTAAAAGTAAATTACTTGAATTCTTGAACTCTTGATAATCTTGATACTCATGAGTCTTCAATCTTGATATCTTGAATCTCTATATTGTACAGTCTTCATTCTTGATACCTGCATGGTTAAATCCTGCATATACATATATGTCTAAACTTATACTGTTAGTATTTATATTTTATAATCGATTCTAAGGTTGTTGTCATCAAAACCATCATCTCATGGACTAACAATCTCCCCTTTTTGATGATAACAACCTTTGTTTATAAAATATTACCTCTATCCTAATAAATCCTCCTAAAACTGATAACTCCTCCTCAATTTATGCCTAACTACCCTATTTTATACTTCTCTCCCTTTGTGATCAACACAACTAACTCTAAACTAAATAACACCAAACTATAGAACTCCCCCTAAATCTAATACTCTATGAAATGTGATTATAATGATAGTGTTATCATAAATAATCAACACTTAGATCTAATAATAAACCTAATCCTAAACTACTAATCTATTCTAAGTATATGATAACCATATATTTAGGGAAGAACATATATAAAAACATAATTTATTTATTAATCATAAAGTTATTTTTATATTTTCGTTGTAAACATAAGAATGAACAAACAACAATGGTAAAGAAAGAGAAGAAACTAATATGTGTTTTTGAACATATGAGATCTATGAATCGAACCATTTAGATAGTGGAAACAGAAGTTTCCACGTTGTTCGACAAGATTCCCATTCTTGTCAAAACACACTTCTCCAACGCACACGACTTGGTCGTCATCCTCCGCGTGTGCTTCTTCCATGGGTTCTTCTTCTACTTCGCTGGCCTCATGCTCTTGATCTCCTGAGGAATCTTCGTCGATCAAGATTGGGTTACCATGATTGTCCATTAGAAATTTTTGCAAATTCCTATGAATTTTGCCTTGCCTCTCTTGTTACTTTGCCATTCGAAGTTGCACTACTTGTATTTCAGTCATTGACTGAAGTGCATCCGTTAGAGAGTCCTCCATTTTAGTTACACGAGCGAGAGTAGTACGTTGAAATTGACCAGACGTAGTAGAAGGGAACGAAAATGTTGATTTTATGTTTGATTTGGAAGAGGAGGCCATTGGTTATTTGATTTCAGAGAAAAGAACAGAGATAACAGAAGGGGTGAATAAAATTTCGAAACTGTGAAGAATATATAACCAATTCGTTTGAATTTTGGTGGGAAAAATTTTAAAATTAAAAACATTATATGTCGACAAGGGTTAGGGGGTATGTCGACATGGTTATTTAAATTTTTGTTAATTGATTTATTTTGATTCAATTTTTAATTACACTTTGTTTATTTATATTTTATATTTCAATGATTAAACAAATACCTAATTCTCTCCTTAATTTAGTAAATATAGATTCATTTAAAGGTTTTGTTAGTATATCAGCAATTTGATTCTCGAAATTAATATAATCTAGGGTAATTACATCCTTATTTATATTATCTCTGAGAAAATGATGTCTTATATCAATATGTTTAGTTCGAGCATGTTGAGTAGTATTTTTAGATAAATTTATCGCACTCATATTATGACAATAAATTGATGATTTTGAAAAATTCAAACCATAATCTTTTAAAGTTTGTTTGCATATATATTACCTGAGAAGAAGCCAAAGCACAAAAATATATTCTACTTCAGTCGTTGATAAAGAAACTGTGTTTTGTTTTTTAATAAATCAGGAAATCAAAGAATGCCCCAAAAAGTGACAAGTTCCACTTGTACTCTTTCGGTCTAATTTACAACCAACATAATCAGCATCGCGGTAAGATATTAAGTCAAAAGGAATCATTTTTAGGGTAAAATAAGCCATAATTAGAGGTGTGTTTAACATATCTTATGATACATTTTACGGCTTTTAAGTGGGTTTCTTTAGGTTGGGATTGATATCTTGCACAGAGACAAACACTATACATGATATCAGGTCTACTAGCAGTAATATAGAGTAGTGATCCAATCATTCCTCTATATAACTTTTGATCTACATCTTTAGAGAGATCGTTTTTTGCTAAGGTACTCATTGGTTGCATGGGAGTCGGTTTGCCACTTGCAGTAGTCAGACCAAATTTTTTAATTAGGTCTTTAGCATATTTTACTTGCCTAATAAAGATACCATTATCTAATTGTGTTATTGTAATCCTCAAAAAAAATTTAATTCACCCATATGACTCATCTCAAACTCTTTTGTCATTATTTCAGAAAATTCTTTATTCATTTCAAAATTAGTTGATCCAAAAATGATATCGTCTACATAGATTTGTACTAGTTGAATATCATTTTTATTTCTTTTAATAAAAAGAGTATTATCTACTTTACCAATTTCAAAATTTGATAGCAATAAATACGATCTTAGTCTATCATATCGGGCTCTAGGAGCTTGTTTTAGACCATATAAAGCTTTCTTAAGTTTGTAAACATGATTTTGTAATTTATCATTTTCAAAAATTGGTGGTTGTTCAACATACACTTCTTCTTTTACAAAACCATTTAAAAAGGAACTTTTAACAACATTTGAAATAATTTGAAATTATTATAATTTGCGAAAGAAAGTAGAATCCTAATGGCTTCTAGTCTTGCTACGGGAGCAAAGGTTTCATCAAAAATCTATTCCTTCTTCTGGACAATAACCTTGAGCGACTAAATGTGCTTTATTTCTAACTATCTCTCCTTGTTCATTCATTTTATTTTTATAAACCCATTTAGTTCCAATTGTATTTTTATTTTCAGGTCTAGGAACAAGTTTCCAAACTTCATTTCTAGTAAATTGATTTAGTTCTTCTTGCATAGCCAAAATCCATGAATCATCAGTTGATGTTTCTTTTGGATTTTTTGGTTTAATAGTTGATATAAAAGATACATTACTCATTTGACTTAGTTGATTTCTAGTTTTAACTACAGATTGCATATCTAGCTCCTAGTATATTTTCAATAGGACGATCTTTTGAAAGTTTAGTCCTTTTATTAGGATGATTAATTTCATACTTAGTTTCAGTTGACTCTTGATTTCGAGTAACTAAAACATCTTCAAAATTTGTATTTTCAAATTTTTTGAAATTTTCATCGAATGACACATGCATTGTTTCTTCGATGGTGAATTAAATACTCTATATTCTTTACTTCTTTTAGAGTATCCGATAAAGATACCTTCGTCGGATTTAGGATCAAGTTTATCTAAGTTATCTTTAGTATTTAAAATAAAACATTTACTTCCAAAAATTTTAAAATAAGTTACTTTAGGTTTCTTTGAGTGAGGATGTAACAGCCCGCAAATCCGTACCCTTTGAGTCAACACTGTTCTACATCAATCAACTCAAGTTGAACAGAAATACGAACCATTAGCGTTAAAGAAGAAGTGGTAGAAGAAGAAAATAGAAAAAACCATCCGAATCTATCCATCACAACGGATAAAATATAATGTATAATAATTGATCTTTACACAAAAAATTTATTTGTTTATACATTACATCATCAGAGTACATCAATCACATAACACACAATTAGACAGTAATCATAACCTGTCCTCACACAACTGAGTACATAGCTAACCAACACAGCGGATTATATAAAACAAGTACGGAAGTACGTATCGTCACCCAGCTCGTCTCCTGAGCTCCAAAACATCATATCCTGTATTCTATAATACTCGGTCTGACCCGGGCATTATAGTTAAATAACACCCGAGTCAGTCTGAAATACCATCGTGAGAAACCACACTCAAATTAATTATTAAAGTTTCAAAAATCCTTTCGAAAACAAAAGCATTTCGTAAGACCACACCACAAATAAACATGTTGGATTTTTACCTTACGATAGCTAAAACACTTTTCTTTTAAATTTTCTAATATTATAATAGGGTCTATATACAAATACTTATTAAAATAGCCGAAATTGTTACATCTATTAAATTCCAGCTACTAGCTACAGAGTGGGTAATACAAACAAAACTCGTAAAAGGTGCGTAGGGCAATGGATTTCCAACTAATGACTAGGCACTAGAGTACCACTTGTCACGGTACCTGGTCTAGATCAGCATACCGAGGATCACTCCCGACCCCCTGCAACACAAGATCGGGACAATCCCTTACTAGATAATACCGAGCAAGATCACCCTACAGTTGTGATCAGCAACCGCACCACTAAGCCTAAATAAATGGGACATCTAGACAGGGATGATCTCACACTGAAGTGGGTGCTACCCACCTAGCCTTGCTGCATAACCCCTGATTTTCAGTCATTCCCTCTTGATGAGGCTTGAGGCTAAGAGTTACCTTTTTAGATCGTTTCACTTAGAATGCTCATCGTCCACCTGACGATATTCTGAAAGCATTCATCCTTACAAGTCCGTCCCGGGTTCGAACGGAACCGAAGGCACTATTCCTACTACATCCATTTTGGAAATATCCTCAAGATTAGTAGCAACTAGCCCTTGCATTTCGCCGCTCCATCTTAGACTCCTAATTCATTTTTCCACGAAAACGTACAAACCGGATCGAAGCGGTTTTCGATAAATTAATCCCGATCCCGGTGTCTTCGAAATGATCAGCGCATTTGGCCAATATTGATAGTCGGTTATTTAACTATCAATTAACATTCACAAACATCCATCATAAAATAAATAATTTCCCAAATTATTTTTTTATCTCAAAATATCTTTACAAGATATGTTTCCACTTTTCAACCCTTTGAAAACTGTTTCAAACCATACTTTCTCATAAGATAAATTTCCAAATATTTATTTCCACTGAAAAACAACCAAGCGCAAAACTTAGATTTTTAAAAATAATTTAGAAATCTTTATTACAAATTATCCTTTAAAACTTTTTAAATTATAAATTACATTAATACTTTTTCAAAATATATACTTTAACATATTCAAAATGAAACTACTTCAATACTTTATTTAAAATACATACTATAGGAATATTTGAAAATGAGGTTACTTTATAAATTATTTAAACCAGATTTTCTCCTTAAAAACAAAATACCAAGTCATCTTTAAATAATTACTACTATAAATAGGTTTGAAAAATACTTACTTTAGAATTTAAATATTTAGAAATAATAAAATTTCTATAACATGCTCTTTAAAACGACATTAAAACTTAAAAATTTACTTTGAAACGTACTTGGTTATTCAGGGATATATACTTCTCTTCACATCCTTTAAAAATAAATCACTATTCATTTTTAAACAAAATTTCTCATTCCTTTAATAACTTCCATTGTGGATTTATTCCTCCAAATATCCACTGATATATTGCTTTACTTTAATAAACACGGTTTATAAACTTCATAGTCACATTCTCCTTTAAATTTCCAATTTCAAATATTTAAGTCAATTTCCAAATTGATTTCAAATTTACGCCGTTTAAAATAAATTCCTTTACTTGCTCAATTCATTTCAAAACCCATTAATTATAGACTTTATTATTATTTTCCTTTCATTTGATTTTAAATCTTTTAACTGAAACATACGAATTTCAGATGTTCCAAATTTCTTCTTTATTCCTTTCAATAATTTAAATCTTAAATTTAAAATAAATACTTTATCCTTTTAAATACTAACACATAAGTTTTAAAATTCATTATCTCCTTATTTATTCAAAAATCCCTTTGTCATATACGGAATTTATTTATTAGGATTTTAAAATCACATTTATTCTTTCCCAATTCATTCTTAAATTTATTTAAATTCTCTATAATTATTTTCTTAAAAATTCATTCTTTTATTTTCATTTCAAAAATCCAATTCTATATATTTTGATATCTCAGTCTACCGAAATATATTCAAGTAAGCCATAGGATTCAATATTCCAATTATCAATAATATTTATCATAGAATATCAAATATTCATAACAGAAATATTAAGCAATATAAATAATTATGGGGAATCCAGTTGGATCACTCCAACCTGTTTCCCAGCATCCACAGATGTTAGCACAATATAAAATACCAATTCCACTTCGAGGTGGAATATCGCGGTATATGGGATTTAAATATAATATCATCCGCTATTATGCGGCGCATAGGGTCTCAACTGTTATATAATGCGGGAAAATCAATCGTTCCAAGATATATTATATACTACTACATATAATATTGCACATCCAATCAATCCAATTATTCAACCAGATATTTAAATTTAACTATTTAAATTTAAATTAAAAACCAGATGAGTGAGATTAACTCGCTTCTGATTTATTTGTAATCCAATCCAAACTGGCATGTTTCTTTTCAGAATCCAACCTTTGAATAAACATTATATGATTTTATTAATATTTAAATTAATCAAACAATTAATTACTGTCTAATGAACAACAGTTTAGTTTAAACCAATTTTTCCCTTTAAAATGTCTTTTAGTATCTAAAATGATTAATATAAGTAAATTAATCACTTAATCCATTATTTTAAAATAATATCTAAAATATATATACTTATTTTATTTTCGAACCTTCATATATGTATATATTTTAAAATAGATTATAGACTTCAAAAATTCTAACTTTTATAAACTCTTTAAATATTTTAGAATTCCCATTTTTCAAAGTCTCATCTATTTGCTAAACGTACTAAAGAAAAAATCTACAAATTAAACTTAGTGTTTAACTGAGTTCTAAAAAAATGTCTAAAATAAATTTACCAATGCATAATAATTTATTAATTAGTAAATATCCATTTAATATGTTTCTTTATATATATATATATATATATATATATATATATCACCCTGATACTTTATTTAAAATTAATAATAAGCTTGAAAAAGTCATATATATTTCCAGTAACCATTTCAAAACCAAGATTTTTTTAAGGATTATCTGCTAAAACAGTTACAGAACCCAGATAAACCAAGCAGAAACTTACCTCTACTTGCTAACGAACCATCACCACTGTCGAATTCGAACGGACCCGTAGCCCAACCTCGATCGCACCTTAACTTCGCAGAACTACCACTACCACTGTACGAGATTGAAATAAATCGTTGAAGCCTTCATCAACGATCACGTTCGCCCCTGGTCCATACGTCGATCAAACCCACCCACTTGACTCAGAGCTACCGCTTCCCCATCTCGAATCAAGACGCGATGCCACGAATCCCTAACCCTCGTGAACGACTCCTTCTCGATGCCACCGCGAAGTTGCCACGAACAATTTTCATGCTTCCCCTATTTTATTTGCGAAGTTGATTGACGAAGTCGAGGACTGATTTCGATTCGATTCTTTTTAATGAACGAGATCGATTTTGGAAACAAAAGAGGCTCGACCATTTTTTCCTTTTTTTTGTAAATCGAGAGGGCTAGTAACAGAAGGATGAGAAGCATGCTTATTTCTTTTCGTTCATTAGCTAGCGAACGGAGCCATCTTTCCCTTTTTTTTCTAAATGAAAATTTTTCTTTATCAAACGATGAAGCTTATTAAAGAAGGTAACACATGCTTTTAAACCTCTATACGTGGTGCTAACTACAGTATTTAATGCAATTTCATTATCCATCTTTAAATTTAAATTTAAATTGTTGAGAAACGAAGCCAAAAATCCTGATCACCAAGCCGCTAGGCATTTATAATGTTAATCCTCTATTTCGAACACAAAGAAGAAGGTTTCGAGTCTTAATTCGATCGTATTGAGAAGATAACTTTTTGGGACCCAGTTATTATATGGAATTTTCGATATAGATTTAAGCGCTTTTATATGTCGTATGCTCACACAACAACCCCAAACACTACGAAAATCGAAATCCGACAATTATACAATATTACGGATCCAATGGAACTGGTTTTGTCAAAATCTGAGACTGTGCCTCGGAAGGCTATTTTTAAATTCAATCTAAACGATATATTCTCAAAACTTAATAAAACACTTCCATATTCAAATCAACACTTTTAATATCTTCAGTACTATTAGTATACATTTTACAAGTCATTAAATAATTTAATTCAGCTTAAATCCAAGATTTACCACTTAAACCAATTTCAAATGATTTGATTTAATAATTAAATTATCCAATAAATAGTGATATTTGAATTCAAGTTAGAAACTAACTATGAAAATTTTAAAATCAATTAAATGTTTCGATTTCAAACAAACAAAAATTCCGGGTTGTCACATTCCTCCCCCTTAAAAGAATTTCGTCACCGAAATTACTAGTTAAGAAAAATGATCCAATACTCATTACTATTTTCCTAAACCAAACTATTTTATTAACTTGCCATAACATAATTTTTTTTTATTAAAGACCCACTATTACTTCAACCAACTTTCCAAAATCTTCCATAGTTTCCAACAACATTATTTACTTCATTCATTTAAATTTAAATTTAAATTCAAATTTAAATTATCAAAACTTTCTCAAAAAATTTCTAACTCTCTAAATTTTTGAAAAATTTCGCCAGCGTCTCCTTTACGCGGCTAGCTCGGTACAACTACAAAAGGCCTCTCGGGCTCCCAAATACCCAAAGAAAACAAAAGGCCAAGTGGCCAGATCAAAAACCCAATCAAATTTCGTATAAAAATTTAAATACATACCTTTTTGTCGAGCAATTCTAATTTGCCTTCTGAAATCAAAACAATGGTTTTCTTTCCCTTTATAATACCTGCATATCTTATTTAGCAAAAATATCCTATCATAGCTGTTTAAAATCATTTTTACATTTTCTTACAAAAGTTTTCATATCTACTTCTATTCAAATTAGTTTTTTCATTTCCAAATGAATTTAATTTATCTTCAACTCTGAATATTGAATTTTATCTTCCATTTATAACTGATTCATATTATTATTTTAATTTAGTTTTATTCACTATTTCAATTTCTAATTTAAAATCGTTTTGCCGTTAACAAAAATTTCCAAAAATTTTCTAACTCCCAAAATTTTTCAAAATTTTTGGCAGAGTCTCCTTTGTACGGAGGAGATTTTGCAATTTTATAAAAGATATAAATATACATACATGGGCCCACCCAGTCAAAAAAACAAAAACAGTTCATATTTCCTATTTTTATTGGGCAGGCGTACCTTATTTAGCATTTATAAGCAAGCAACTTATTATTAAACAGTTAGCATGCCCTAAATCCAGCCAAATGGCTTCCCGGTGCCTGGACTTACTCAATTCAAACATATAAGTACTAAATATATGCAATTTATCCACATTTTACTTACTTTCAATAGCTAACACATAAACTTCACATATAAGGCACGTTATACAATGTCCATAAGTACATATAAGGTTCCGACACTTATTACAATTGCTTACAACCAATTCTCAGACCATTAAATTAGGTTTAAGTGGTTTACAACTTACTTTCTTATATTTAATTCATTCCAAGAAAAATAAACTCATATACATTCCAATTGATTTCAAAATTATCCTATTTCACTTCTAATAACTCAAAGGATTTTACCTAATCTCGTTTACATCGAACGACCCATTTTCTTGTGCAATTTGACAATATTCATGTGAATAAATAATTACTCAAGCTTATAATCATTTTAAATTGATTCCAACTCAATTTATATTTAATTCCTTCTATTTTAGTTCATCCACTTATTTAGCTCGACACATTCCATTTCAATTTTATTCCCTTGTAATTTTATTCACAATCCATTCATTTGCGTTTCATTTCTTATCCGCATTCATTTCATTTGAAACCATTTTATTAAGCTTGAACCATTCTATGCTTTAATCCAATTTCTTTTATTTGGCAACATTTTTAATTATATTTACTTCACTAACGATTCAAGTCGAATTTGATTTATAACTGGAGTTTTATTTCCAAACTCCATTATTAACTCACAATTTAGCTTCTATTTAACTACTTTAGGTTTTCATTTACGTATTTCATTAACTAATTTATTATCTAATTAGTTCTCCCCCTATTTATAATTCAATACTTGATTTTTAATCTCAAAATTTCTTCATTTAATGTTCTTAAGTTGAATTTATTTTATAATTCAAGTTTGGATTTTTGTTTCATTTTCCAAAACATCGAAAAATATTTATTTTGGGGCTTTCTATTCCGCTTTAAATTTTATAAGTCATAACTTATTATTTTACACACTTCCATTCATTCTAGGCTTGAATATATTCATCTTTATTTTTAACTCAAGATTTTTGCTTATTTATAACTCAAGCATATTTTTATTCCATGGATTTTAAATTCTTTTATAAGTTATTCTAATTCAATTATTCCAATCCAATTCTTATCCAACTTATTTCTTATCCAACTTACTTCCATTTATTTAAGTAAGGAGCTAATTCCATTCAATATCACCTATAATTCAACTGAATTTTATTCCAATTCAATTCCAATTTAGCTCGGATTTATTTAATTAAATTCGAATCAATTTTCTTCCACAATCCAAGTTAATTTCATTTTAAGTTCCAGTATTCAATTTTCATTTTACTTACTTACAAATTTAAATAAATTTGTCCTCCCACAAATTACTTCCAGTAAAAAAAATTATTTTTATTTTTTTACTTTTATTTACTAGATTCAATCACATTTTATTTCCATTCAAATTTTTAAACTTCTTTAAGTTTCCAACTTATCTATATTCCATTCATAATTATTTTTAATTCATTACATTGTACTGGTTTACTAACTTATTTGTTTCCTACTTCCTTTAATTTAACTCTTTCAAGTTGAATTTTATTTCAACAAATTCCAAATTTACAAGTTATCAAACTCATTATATGCCATAAACATTCTTAGTTAAGATTCCAGAGTTTAAACAATCTTTTGACATTTCAAAATTCCCTTTGAAACCACCTATATCCAAAAATCCTTGCATTACTAAAATCAAATTTAACTTTTACAAACAATTCCAATTTAAAACAGTCTGGTAGCAATTTCTCTATTGGACACTCAAAAATGAACATCGATGATGCTGCAGTCATCACCGAAGTTATTTCCCAGCGAACTAAAGAATTCAATGCTTTTATCCCTTTAAAAACATTTCAAATATTCTTATTTTCAAGTCTCTTTGATTTAAAATCCAATTCAAAATATTTCTCAAATACTATCCAAAGCTTTCGAAAACCATTTTCAAATTCCAAACTCTTCCAATTCATATTCAAACATTACTCTGGAATTTTTATCTCAATTTATTTCAAATATTTCTCTAGAATCCTATTTCAAATTATAAACCACATTTACAATTTACATTAACGAATCTTATTTTTTTATGAATTATTTTTAGCCTTTAGTTATGGCTTTCAATTTCTTATTCAATTTCTACACAATAATGATAATAATTTAATATTATCATTCTCTAACAACCAAGCAACCATATATAACTATAATAATTTACAAAAATTATTCTCTTTATACAATTAATCTTGGTAAAATTATTTCATTTACCCTATTTTAAAACAATACCGTGTCGAATTGTTCTATTCAATTGTTTAGAGATCCTTATCAATAACGTTAATTACTCGTATTGGCCAGAATCCATAAATTACTCCATAAACCAATCAACACAATATAAAACAATGTTATATATTCACTAACAAATACACGCTCATATCTATTAATAAACTCAAATTCATTCTAGAGTACTACGGACTCTATTTTATGATTAATCCCCACCAGAGCCAAGGTTCTCGCTTAACCTTGCTCTGATACGAACTGTAATAGCCCGCAAATCCATACCCCTTGAGTCAACACTATTCTACATCAATCAACTCAAGTTGAACAGAAATACGAACCATTAGGGTTAAAGAAGAAGAGGTAGAAGAAGAAAATAGAAAAACAACATCCGAATCTAACTATCACAGCGGAATAAAATATAATGTATAATAATTGATCTTTACACAAAAACAAATATATATGTTTATACATTACATCATCAGAGTAAATCAATCAAATAGCGCACAATTAGACAGTAATCATAACCTGTCCTCACACAACTGAGTACACAGCTAACCAACACAGCAGAATATATAAAACAAGTACGGAAGTAGGTATCGTCACCCAGCTCGTCTCCTGAGCTCCACAGAATCATATCCTGTATTCTATAATACTCGGTCTGATTCGAGCATCATAGTTAAATAACACCTGAGTCAGTCTGGAATACCAGCGTGAGAAATCACACTCAAATTGATTATTAAAGTTTCAAAAATCCTTTTGAAACAAAAGCATCTCGTAAGACCATGCCACAAATAAACATGTCGGGTTTTTACCTTACGATAGCTAAAACACTTTTTATTAAATTTTTCTGATATTATAATAAGGTCTATATACAAATACTTATTAAAATAGCCAAATGTTACATCTATTAAACTCCAGCTACTAACCACAGAGTGGGTAATACAAACAAAACTCGTAAAAGGCGCGTAAGGGGTATGGATTTCCAACTAATGACTAGGCACCGGAGTACCGCCTGTCACGGTACTGGTCTAGATCAGCGTACCGAGGATCACCCCCAATCCCCTGCAACACAAGACCATGACTATCCCTTAATGGATAATCCCGAGAAAGATCACCCCACGGTTGTGATCAGCAACCGCACCACTAAGCCGAAATAAAAGGGACATCTAGACAGGGATGATCTTACCCTGAAGTGGGTGCTACCCACCTAACCTTGCTGCATAACTCCTGATTTTCAATCATTCCCGGTTGATGAGGCTTGAGGCTAAGCGTTATCTTTTTAGATCATTTCACTTAGAATGCTCATCATCCACCCGACGATGATCTGAAAACATTCATCCTTACAAGTCCATCCTGGGTTCGAACGGAACCGAAGGCACTATTCCTACTATATCCATTTTGGAAATATCCTCAGGATTAGTAGCGACTAACCCTTGCACTTCACTGCTCCATCTTCGATTCCTAATTCGTTTTTCCACGAAAACGTACAAACTGGATCGAAGTGGTTTTCGAGAAATTAATCCCGATCCCGGTCTCTTCGAAACGATCAGCGCATTTGGCCAATATTGATAGTCTGTTATTTAACTATCAATTAACATTTACAAACATCCATCACAAAATAAACAATTTCCCAAATTATTTATTTATCTCAAAATATCTTCGCAAGATATGTTTCCACTTTTCAACCCTTTGAAAATAGTTTCAAACCATACTTTCTCATAAGATAAATTTCCACATATTTATTTCCACTGAAAACAACCAAGCACAAAACTTAGATTTTTAAAAATAATTTCAAACTCTTTATTATAAATTATCCTTTAAAACTTTTTAAATTAAGAATTACTTTAATACCTATTCAAAATATATACTTTAATAATATTCAAAATGAAACTACTTCAATACTTTATTAAAAAACATACTATGGGAATATTTGAAAATGAGGTTACTTTATAAAATATTTAAACTAGATTTTCTCCTTTAAAACAAAATGCCAAGTCACCTTTAAATAATTACTACTATAGATAGATTTGAAAAACACTTACTTTAGAATTTAAATATTTAGAAATAATAAATTTTCTATAACATGCTCTTTAAAACGACATTAAAACTTTAAAATTTACTTTGAAACGTACTTAGTTATTCAGGGAAATATACTTCTCTTCACATCCTTTAAAAATAAATCACTATTTATTTTTTAAAAAAATTTCTCATTCCTTTAATAACTTCCATTGTGGATTTATTCCTCCAAATATCCACTGATATAACGCTTTACTTTTATAAACACGGTTTATAAACTTCATACTCACATTCTCCTTTAAATTTCCAATTTCAAATATTTAAATCAATTTCCAAATTGATTTCAAATTTATGCCGTTTAAAATAAATTCCTTTACTTAATCAATTCATTTCAAAATCCATTAATTATAGACTTCATTATTATTTTTCTTTCGTTTGATTTTAAATCTTTTAACAGAAACATACCAATTTCCGATGTTCAAAATTTCTTCTTTATTCCTTTCAATAATTTAAATCTTAAATTTAAGATAAATACTTTATCCTTTTAAATACTAACACCGAAGTTTTAAAACTCATTATCTCCCTATTTATTTAAAAATCCCTTTTTCATATACGGAATTTATTTATTTGAATTTTAAAATACATTTATTCTTTCCCAATTCATTCTTAAATTTATTTAAATTCTCTATAATTATTTTCATAACATTTCATTCTTTTATTTTCTTTTTAAAAATCCAATTCTATATATTTTGATATCTTAGTGTTCCGAAATATATTCAAGTAAACCATAGAATTCAATATTCCAATTATTAATAATATTCAACACAGAATATCAAATATTCATAACAGAAATATTAAGCAATATAATTAATTTTAAGGAATCCAGTTGGATCTCTCCCACCTGTTTCCCTGCATCTACAGATGTTAGCACAATATAAAATACCAATTCCACTTCAGGTGGAATATCGCGGTATATGGGATTTAAATATAATATCATCCACTATTATGCGGCGCATAGGGTCTCATCCGCTATATAATGCGGGAAAATCAATCATTCCAAGATATATTATATACTATTATATATAATATTGCACATCCAATCAATCCAATCATTCAACCAGATATTTAAATTTAACTATTTAAATTTAAATAAAAAACCAGATAATGAGATTCACTCACTTCTGATTTATTTGCAATCCAATCCAAACCGGCCCGTTTCTTTTCAGATTCCAACCTTTGAATAAACATCATATGATTTTATTAATATTTAAATTGATCAAACAATTAATTACTATATAATGAACAAAATTTTAGTTTAAACCAAATTTTCCCTTTAAAATGTCTTTTGGTAACTAAAATAATTAATATAAGTAAATTAATCACTTAATCCATTATTTTAAAATAATATCTAAAATATATATACTTATTTTATTTTCGAAACTTCATATATATATATATATATATATATATATATATATATATTTTAAAATAGATTATAGGCTTCAAAAATGCAAATTTTTTATTGTTTCAAAAAAAAGTGATGTGATTTTTTATCCCCAAAATATTAATGTCCCTTTGGATCCATAACATCACAATGATCCACATATGGTCAATTAGTTACAAGTAACAATAATGTACTGAGTAAATATGATTCATTAGGAATATGGAAAGATAATTTCTATTGAAAACAAAATTCATCTCACAATGAACATTAGATAAACAATCTTATTTACTTTTAGTAGTAAAATATCTTACCTTCGTACAATTTGTTTATTGTATTACTACATTATTGAAAATTTAGAAGAAAAAATTATTCTTGTCTGCTGCTATTGGTTTTAAGGACTTTGAATGGTAGGCTCTTACTATATACAAGGAATGACTGTCTAGTCCTCCGAATTGAAAGATGATGGAAGTAAAGTCCCTCTCGAAAAAGTTAAGAAAATTAGGTCCCTATTTTTAGTTTTTAGCTAATTTTCCTAACTTTGCATAACTAGTTTTTAATCCTAACGTTTTGCCCTGATTTTAATGTTGGACCGATTTACTGGGAGGGATAATTTGGTAGAAAAATAACAAAATAGGAACCTAATTTACATGGGATTATGAGTAGGGACTTTTTGTGCATGAGCTTTGAGAATAGGAAACTTTGGTCCAAAACCTATATTACATATCTATGTTGCTAGGGATATGCATTTTGTTATGATTAGAACCACACTTACTTGATATAGTTAGAACTACATCTATTTATTTAACTAGAACTTCATGTCTTTGTTGCATTTATACTACATGCATTTGATGTGGTTTTAACTACATCATTCTAATGTAATGAAACTTCATCTTATAATATAGTTAAAAATAATTTTCTCCATTCAACCGAAATTTCGATATTATTTTTCATGTGGTGAAAGTTACCTATTACTAAAGCATATCACAATAAATCTTACAAAATTTGTGATATAATGATAAAAAACAGTTTTAAATATGATATATATATATATATTCGCATTTTAAAGAAAGAGAATAAATAGGTTTTTGGGAAAAAATATACTTTATTAACACATTGGAACACATATACTTCCATAATATGCCTCGTTAAAACTTTGCAACCCACCTAACGTAAATAGGTGTCTCGCTAGGAATAAGAGTATATATCATGTTCGTAAATTAACGATACAATAGTAGTAGATAAAGCAAAGCTAAGATCAAGTTGTCAAATAGATGGAGGAGTAAATAAATTGGAGCCGCACTCAAAACCATCCATACGAGCAAACTTGGGGCTATAGGAAAAAACCAGCATAAAAGAAAACAAAATAAAGAGACAAAAACTAGCTGCCATGTGGGAAGATCAAAGTCACAAGGCATTAAATCACGATATCCACAAACAAAGTTCATTTCACCGAAGCTTCCAGAATGATAAATAAAAACCTCCTAAATGAAACTCAAGTTCCAGACCTGAGAGCAACAATTCCAATCGAAGATGACAAATTGACTAAATAATCGAACTCTGAAGGAAGAAGAAGCCCGAACTCACAACACAGAGTACTGCAACGTCACCAATCTTAAGGGGATGAAAACTGGAGTTGGGATCAGAAGCCATGTTGAGATAATCTAAGATATGTTCAATATCTTTTTTTCTTGGTAAAATCCATATTTTGCTAAATTAAAAGTTTGCAGTCTTGTATTATAAGTAATTTTCGAACTTGATTCGACATTTCATGTCCCTTGAAAATATGATTGTTCCATTCACACCAGATACGCCAAATTAGAGCCATATAAGTGATGTTAATGAGATGATTATGTAGAGCACTACTATTACGATTTTGGCATATTGTCTCCATGATTTGGTTGATATCATACGTATTTTCGAAATTTATTTTAAACTTATTCTTAATTTCTGTAAAGACCCAATTTTTTTCACTTTCGAAAGTCGACATCGATACTCCACTGTATCAAATGTCACACTGTAGAATGTCGAAAAACCAAACCGTTAGGGTTTAAGAAGAAGAAGATAAAAGAAGAAACTGAACAATAAACAGAATCTCACATTTCGCAGCGGAACACTATATAATAAATAAAAGAATAATCTTTAAAACAAAGAACCATCCCTGTTAATACAACACAACATTAGAGTTTACAATGACAACATCCAACACTAGGCATTTACAATAACTAATCCATATTAAAACTTAACTTATAGCAACCAACGCAGCGGATAATACATAGCATTGTGACACGTCTCGCCTTCCAGTTTTGCCTCCAGATCTCCGCAGCATATCTTTTCTAACTTCATTTCAGAATAATGATAACCTAATTCTAGGCTGCCCGTGTGGAAAATTATGGGCATCCAGAGTTTAGAATGGGAACAATAAACGCCAGGTCAGTCATGGGACTGGTGTGGGATCTTAAAAATAGTATTTTCACACAGAAAAGGAAAAGATATCCGCTATGCTTTTTGGAAAATGAAACTACCATAAGGCCTTCCGATACACACACAATGAAATCGCACACTTGGGGGAGATTTCTCCTTATGATAGTCAAACATGCTTGATACGCAAAATTCTTTTTAATATTACAATTAGTGCATAGTGCAGAAAACCTTTCGAAAGTGTAATATTAATCTTAGCCAGCATACATACCTTTATAGTATGCCTACTATAGCTGCCTTATTAGATGGCAGGTTATACAACTAAAACCATACAAGGCGCGTATTGGTGATTGGATTTCCAACAAATGGTCAGGCTAAGGAACTTCTTGGGCCACGTGGGTACGCTTCTGGAGGGACGCCCCGAGAACCTAACCGGTTCTCTGCCAACACAAGGTCGGGTTACCTCTGTAACTAGGTGACCACTGACACGAGTATGCCATCCCCCGGTCGTTTGCGACCTTTATCAGAGGATCCTCAACCACAAAGCAACAACCACAAAGTATAATAAATTTGCAGCAACAACATAGGTAAAATATCTAGGGTCCATACCATGGTACTACCCTTTTCCAGAAGGAAATGACATACCCTCAGGGGGCGCTACCCCCAAATAACCTTGCTGCATCTTTCCTGTTTCGACCATTCCGGGTTGTGAGGCTCGATGAAGTCTCGTCTACAAAGCTACGCTTTTCACAAAAGCCATGCTTCGATCAACAAATGATCAGCAGCACTTCGTATGCCACACTACCAAATTGGGAATATATCACTAGTAACCATCTACTACATAACCTCTAAGCTCGTACATCTCAGAGAAGGGTGTTAAGTTAAGAGAATAAATTCTCCGCCACCAAAAGAAATGTATTTGATAGAAACCATCTTTACTTCTCAAAGTGTAACAAAAGACAAAAATCCATACAAGTCCGTTCCGGGATCGAACAGAACTGAAGGCACTTCCAAAAAAGCCCTTGCAATCTAGATATTCACTAATCACATTCGGAATCCACATCACAAAGGGTGATAAAATCTCTATACCGAAATAACCCGGTGCACAGACATTCGACAGGTAATCCTTTCACTTTCGAAAATACCCGATCTTTAATACCATCTTCAAATGCAATCCCATTTCATCGTATCATTATTCGAAATGTGTTTTATGACACAAAGTCCTCTCCCGGCTAATCCGAATAACGAGCGCTTATTTTAAAAATAAGTGTTACATTCAGATTTTAAACAAATCACAACAAATTTTCACTTTGATCTTTTAAACAAAGGATCCATCACAATCACAAAGGTTCGATGTGGTTTTCGAATATCCATTTGGAATCCAACCCCAAGTCGCATCGAAATTCAAACGCCATTTAAAGGCCAATATTGATAGTCGGTTATTTAACTATCAATCAACATTCACAACAATTACTAGATTTCAAATAATTTTCCCAAATCATTTATTTCCAAAATATCTTCGCAAGATATACTTTAACACTTTAATATTTTGAAAACAAATTTCAAATCACTATTCACATTTTAATCCTCTGGAAATAAATTTTCAAATCATTATCCTTACGCGGAATATATTTCCTAATATTTACTTATTTCCACTGAAAATCTACCGAGTTAAAATAATTCAAATTACTTATCCAAAATATTCTTTGAACATTTAAAATAAAACCATCTTAAATAATTAATTAAATATTGGTTATGAAAATATTATACTAATTATCATATATAAGACTTCAAGTCCAAACTAATTTTAAAATAAAATTAGTAGATAGAGCATAAATATTTAAATAACTATTTTCTAAATCAAATATCAATTTAATCTTTAAAATAATCCCTTTTATGATTCATTAAATAAAATTTTACTTTAAAGATTTAAAACAATTTTCAAAACTAATTTCTCCGACAATATTCTTTCAAATCAATTTCTAAAAACTTTTGATTTATACTTCAAAAGCTACTTTAAAAATATATACTCGGCTTTCCAGGGAAGAATTCTCTTTCTATTTCAAAATGGTCCATCCAAATAAATTAATAACTCTTCTCGATTTATTTTAATTTACATTCCAAATTTATAAATTCTTTCCATATTTTTAAAAATAAACCAACATTTATTTCTAAAACAAAATTCCCTTTCCTTTATAAAATTTCCATTGTGAATTTTAAACTTTCAAATATCCACTGGTATACGATTTTCAAATCGTTTTCCAAATATACGCCTTCAATACTAAATTAATTTCAAATTGATTCCTAAATTTATTTCAATCACCAAATCAAATTCCAAATTGATTTCTAAATTTATTTCAATTAACAATTCAATTTTCATATCGATTACCCAAAGATTTATTTTAAAACCCCAAATCAAAATTTTCAAATCGATTTCTAAAATTTATTAACTACAAATTAAATCCCAAATCGATTTCTAAAATTAGTTTCAACCCAAAATTAAATCCCAAATTTAATTTCTAAATTTATTTCCTTTTGAAATAAATTCCTTTATCTCTTTCAAATATTTAAAATCCGTATCTTAAATAATTTCTTCAACTATTAAACAATATTACACGAAATCCATTTATTAAACTTTTCCCATATTTGGAATTTATTTAATAAGTTTTCAAAATAAAACTTTATCTATTTAAATTTCTTCTTTTGAACTCACCCAATTCTTTTGAATGAATTTATTATAAATTTTTACCCAAATTTCAAAATCTAATTTTTATTTATTTCTGGTATCCTACGATACCAAAAATATATTCGGCTAAATTATAGCCTTCAGCGGTCTCAATCACAAATAATCACACACAGATTATAAGTAATCAACACATAACATTGAGACAAATTCAAATGTTTTGACGAATCCAGTTGGATCCCTCCTACTTGTTTCCCTGCATCCACAGACGTTAGCACAACAATTAAATAACCATTCAACTTCGATGTGGAATATGGTGGTACATGGGATTTATAAAATATCATCCGCTATTATGCGGCTCATAGGGTGTCATCCGCTATATAATGCAGGAAATCAATCACTCCAAATACATATATAATACCAATTCCACATCGAGGTGGAATATCGCGGTATATGGGTTTAATATATAATATCACCCGCTATTATGCAGCGCATAAGGTCTAATTCAATTTACTGATAGTATTTATCATCCAAGCACACAATCAACCATTTTAAATTTAACTATTTAAAATTAAATCGGAAAAATTTGAGTGAGTGAGGAGATCTCATCTTTGACAATGCATGCAATCCATTTTCCATTCTAGTTTTGTATTTCACGATCTTTAAACCTTTTATAAACGATTTCACAATTTATTAATATTCGAATAAATCGAATCATTAAATTCCTATTGAATAAATTTAATTAACCAATGATTTTAATTTCAAAAAATAAAAATTTGATTTTAAACAAATACTTAAATTTTAAACTAATTTTCCATTTATAAATAATTTGGTAACAAAAAAATTGAAATAATTTTATTAACCGCATAAGTTACCTTAATAAATTATTTTACTCTAAACTGGTAGATTAAAAATGTGTATTTATTTTATTTCCTGTTCAACATATATATTTTTAAATTTATAACAGGCTACTAAATATATTTTCCACAGTTTATTTATATACACATATATATACTTCTATGAAGAAGAAAAAATGTTTTCTGTTTAAATGTGTGTGTGTGTGTGTATTTCGCTGTATATATTTATATGACAAATTTAGATTTTAAATAGAAAAGAATAAATGGAATATACCTCTCTACACAACAACATCGAATTCACGACCATCAATCCGAAGACCTAAACCCAAGCGAACGAGCGCCTTGGTTTGCAAGCTCGAACCATCTTTCGACGATGAATCCCAAACCCTTGCTTGCCGCCATCGAAGTCGCGAGCAATACCGCAGCCTTAGCTTCGCCTAACGCCACCACTAAGCCTTCGCGCAACCCCTCCCTTACAAGCTCTCCCCAGTAGCTACGATTTTCGCGAGCTATTCGCGATGCTCGGCATTGAGCCCTAGCTAATTGAACGAGGGAGAATCGAAAACTCGATATCGATTTCGTTTTTCGTCCATAATTTGAATCGAACGAAATTCGACTGAGGACCAAAGGGAAGAGGAATTCATATTGAATTGTAGGCCATTTTTATTTTTATTTTTAAATTGTAGATCGATTAGAGAATGAAGAAGAAAGGGCTTCAGTTTTATTTATTTTCTTTCTTATTGGGTTTTATTTTTCACCTTCATATTTTGTTTTTGAACGAGATAGTTGTTTTTGTTTCATAAAAAAGAATGAACGTGTATAAATCTTTAACAGAGAAAAGTAGATACGTGTTGAATTTTCTCAATGTGTCAAATGCTACAATAATCCTTTTTAATTAAAATTTAAATTCAAATTTAAATTATTTTTGAATAGTGCATTTCAAAATATGAACTCCAATCAAGGCGTTCCGTCAAGCGTTTATAATGTTAAACCCCTATTCTGAACGTAATGGAAAAGATTCCGAGGCCAAATTCAATCGTATGGAGAAGATAGCTTTTCGAACCCTGTTATTAATTTAAATTTCAATTAACTTTTCAGCACATTTGCAATCCGTACGATCACCCGATAACTCTAAACGCTACGAAAATTGAAATCCGATAATAATACAATATTACGGATCCAATGGAACTGGTTTCATCGAATTCCGAGAATGTGCCTCAGAAGGCTATTTTTTAAATAGGATTTAACTATATAATTCCAAACTGAACAATACACTGTTAAATTCAATTTCAAAAATTCTATGACCTTCAGTATCATCAATATGAAATTTCTAAGCCTCTAAAATATTTTAAACAAGCTTAAAAAGTCTATATTCAATATTTAACCCAATTTCTTTTATTAAATTCAATAATTTAACTACCCAAATAAATTCTAATATTTGAAATTAAAGTTTAAAATAGCTTCCAAATATTTAAATTCAATTAAATATTTCAATTTGAATTGTCTAAAATTCAGGTCATCACAATTTCGTCAAATTAAAACCTCAAATGGCTGAAGTTGAAGAATAAGTGGTCTCTATCTTCATTGATTGTGACATAGTACATATTATAGACTAACACTAGGATCCCATTTGTTAATCCTATCTTTCGTATTCAATTTATTTAATTTTGCAAAAAAGAGCACAAACGGACATTTTAGGAGCACAAAATTTGTCTCATATTATTAGTCCCATTTATTTCTGCATGTTTGTACCTAACTTGGTTCCATGCCGTTTTCAGGGTGAATTGACCATTATTGTTAGGCATCCATACCTAAGAATCATGACGCATATGATTGAAAATTTTGGTGCTATGAATTGTATGTTGCATTTGGATAAAAATATCATATAGTTGAGTCTTCAATTTGTTGTATGTTATTAGAGATGAGACTTTCCTATTATAACTGCTAGCATTTGTCATGTAATTGCCTCCTAATATGTTCCCTAGAGAGTACCATTTAACCATGGATCAAACCAAGCATTAGTATTAGCACCAATGGCTATTCTTCTATCAATTAAACCCCTACACCATTTTCTAGTTCAAAGTAAAAATTCCCAAGTAGCAGAGGAGTTATAATCCATTGCAATTGCCCTAAATTTTTTGTTATGGTAGTATCTATTATTCATCCACTTAGACCATAAATGTTACCCTGAATGAATTTCCTAATAGCTTGATAGTAATAGCTTTAGCAATATCATCAATTTTTCTGATACCAAGACCACCTTCATTTTTAGCCTTGCAAACATCATCCCAACGTAACTTATGAGATTTAGACTTCCATATAAAATTGGCACAAATAGAGCTAATTCTATGAATGACGGAAGCAGGAAACTGTGAAAATTGCATCCTAAATTGAATCATTGGATGAATCACAGTTTTAATTAGTTCTATTCTACCACTTATATTGAGCGATTTACCGTTCTAATGGTTGAATTTCTTGTTAATTTTGTCAATTAAGTATCCAAAATATCTTGCTTTGAGTTGGTTTTTTCGTAAAGGGATGCGTAAATATACCACAGAAAGTTGACCAATATTGATCTTTAGCATAGATGCAATTTGATGTTTGTTAACTGCTTCTTTACTAAAAAAACAAAGTTGATTTGTTTTCATTTAGATCCAGTCCAGTTAACTTTTTCAGCACTTGAAATATATGTTCTGTACTCTCAGCATTTTTAATGGTTGCCTTTGCCATAATTAAAATGTCATCTTCATATAGTAGATGGGTGATCATAGGCTCAATTTTGTATATGGGGTAATATTACCTTTTAAAAATTCCATACCAAGATTAATACGGAGAAATTCCATAACTATGGAAAATAAGGTGAAAGAAGGTCGCCTTGTATCAAGCAGTTCATTTTCATTCTCTGTTCGTTTTCATGAGCTACGAATCTCATTCTGGGTTGAATCTGGTTGTATTTATCTGAATACTGATCAATCAGATTATTGTTCATGAGATTATTCACCCAAAGTTGATATAAATTATTAGAAATTTTTCAATTGATCAACCTTATTCTGCATATTATTTTTGCTTTTGCTCTAGGACTTCAAAGCAATTTTTGCAGCTTTTAGCTTGTAAAGGAGGAGATATAGAGGATTACCAAGAACAACAATCATCATAGCATTTTGAAGAGAAGCTTGATAATTTACATGTAGGGGCGAGGAATTGTTGTACTTGAAAGGTAATTTTTTTAGCACCGTCATATGGTAAAATTTTGATAAAAATGGGAGTGTGGTCATTTAATGAGTGGTTATCAAAATTTATACCAAAACGAGGAAATTAACCATCCATACCGAATTAACAAAAACCCAATCAATTTTGCTATGTATTGAAAAATTAAGATCTCCTCTCCAAGTAAAAAAATTCCCCGTAAAATCTAGTTACACAAGCTTTGCTTAGTGAAAAATAAAGTTTTGATCACCATAGAATTAAATATACCATTATTATTCTATCACCGGAAGATAGCATTGCACTGAAATCACCCGCAACAATCCAAGGAAGACTAAAATTCCTAGACTACTCAATGATATATTTCCATAATTCCAATCTCTTATCTTCGTCATTAAAAGCATAAATGGTGGTGCATAAGACACTAAGGCCATTCATATTATGTAATATACAAGAAATAAATTGATCTTTAGTGTTGAGAATAATGTTATACCATTGAGAAGAGTCCCAAATAGTTACAATTCTACTTTAAGGTCATTTGAAATATTATGAGAGTGCTTCCAAATATCATTGACTCTATTCACGAATCGGTCGATGTTAACAATCGCTAGTTTATTTTCTAATATACCAAGAAGGTGAAATTTTTACTATTTATCAAATTTAAAATCTCAAACTATTTAGAGGGGGGATTGAGGCCTTGAATGTTCCGAAATAGGAACTGCATCTATAAGGAGCTTTCTGTGTTGCTACTATCACCGGAGGAAGTAGGAGCCCCTAAAATCTAGCTTTTTTTGGTTTTCTATTTTTAACTTTTATCCGATTTATCAAACTATCCCATGCAAGATTCTCTACAACATCTAGAGACATGGAGGCCTTAAACTCAAATGAAACTTCCTCAGTTCTAGTCTTGCGATTAGCTCTAGTTGTAGTAGCAGTTTGATTTTCAGAGCTGACCTCTTCAGAAGTAGAACAAGGATCATTATCCAAAGTCATAGTACCCAACTCAGAGCTTCATTGTTATTTATGTTATTTGAAACATTCACTGCTTATATTTTTATGTTTTGATTTGAATATTGAGAACTGTGATTTACATTTGTATAAGCAGTTGGATCTAAGACCTCTGTCTGGACATTATAATCTTCGAGTATTTGTTTGACTACCAATGATATATTTATATCATCATGTATTCCTTTATTCTGAAGCATTATCTGATCCGGAATGACAATTTACAAGATATATTCTTCGAGATTAGGATTACCCGTCTCTTTACTCTCACTTCGGCCATTTGTATCAATGTTCATATCTGAATTATCATTTGCTTGAACTTGTTGAGAAGTTATCTCAATGTTCTTACTTCAACCATTTATATCAATATTCATTGTCGAATTATAAGTTTCTTGATTTTGTTGAGAAGGTTTAGGTTTCCAAACCTTTTGAAATTGACATAAAGTTTCATTGAGACCGAAACTCAAACAATTTAAACAAATAGATAGCTTCCATTCATATGTCACATCTTGCCAACTAATTTCATCTTTCTCAAAAAGGATAGGAATTTTATTTTAGAATTCAAAGGAATTATTAATCTCAATTAGAACTCTAGCATATGTTATTTTAATTATAGCTTCCATGAATTTGTCCAATTTAATGGGGGATCCAAGAACTGAAGCAGTGCGACTAATTCCTTCTTCAGTCCAATAATCAATGGTAAATTAGGAAACCAAACCCAAATTGGAATGGTGTTTAGATGATCTTTATTAAGTTGCATACCGAGTGACCACCTTTTTACCGTCATCAGCTTTTGGTGTAGTAGTATGGACCACCTTCCAAGATTCTATCACAGTCTTTTTTACTATTAAATTTAATAACGTAAAACTCATTCTCCTTAGAGAAAATAGAAAATTCGTTCTTCGGTTTCCACACTCTAACAATATAATCCTTGAAATAAGGATTATAAGGTTTAGGGCCAGCAACGTAGATCACAGTAGCATTGTCCCATTGTTTCCTACCATCTTAGACAACTTGTACCAACATTTTGGCACATTTTAACGAATCAAATTCACGGGTGAGTAATATTCTAGAGGGATAGAAATTGGAACGTTATTGCCCTTAATAACCTCATTCCATGCTCGGCACGACGAAGAAGAGAAATTCCATTTGAAATCTAGATTTCTATTTTCATGTTGCGTGGCCGATTAAAGTTATCGTTGGTTTGACCAGAATTATGATTGACAGTCTGCTGATGCGGTGGACGAAGATTCTTATACTGAACATTTGTTGAAGCTTATTTTGGTAGGGTTTTTTGTTGCATACGGTTCAATTGGCATTCCCATCTTCCTGATCTTACTTGTATGAATTCATCATCGATCTTTATCGGGGATGGAGTCAGCTCTAAAGGAAGGAATCTAGGAGGATGATCGATGGCTAACGGTGGCGGATCTGGAAGAGAGGGTGGCTGGAAATATTTGTGGGAAGGGGTCTCCATACACACTACGGCGTGTAAGGAGAGAGGTGGAAAAAGGGGAAAGGAGGGGCGTCGGTGGAGAAAGGCACTGCCGATGATCAGGGAAAGATGACGGGTGTGTAAAATTCGCCTAGGGTTTTTTATATTCGACCATCAAAATAAATTTAATCTAACTGTAATACAATGTTCGGATTTGAGTTTGGACAAATCTTATGGTTAAGAATATATTTCTATTGAATTATAGCTTGCCTGATAAAGGTGTTGCTTTAATAAATTGAATTAAATAATAAATCCTTTTCTAAAAATACATTGAACTTGAATAAAATATTGATTATGAAACTTTTATGTTGTAAATATTTTTTTTCATGATTGAAATAACTAGAAATTCCTTTTGGTAATGGATGTGAATCCTTGTTTGTTTTGTTATAGATCGATTTGGAATTTTATGTACAATATATGTTGTCCTTGCTTTGATAAAGGTCGTATATTACATTTGAAATTCTCATTATAAAGTCTACTTGTTTTTCTTACAACCAAGCACCACCTGCCGGTACACTAGGTGTTCCTCTTTAGGCATTGTGAATCGTATTCATCATCATTCGTGCGAACATTGTATTTAAATTAATGTTAACACCTTTCTCAGTAGGTGCATCTCCTTCAAATCCTGATACAGAGTTTCTTGTTATGTTCCTTATTTGTCGGCTCATTCTTTCAATCTACGATGAGGATGATTATCACTCATAAAAGATAACAACATAAGTGGTACTCCTGTATGTAGAGTTTCCTATTATATATGTCTATATAATCTTAATATAAAAAATATGTTGTTTCGTATATTTCTTTATCCATTCTAAAGCATATATCTTACCCCATCGTTAATAGACCTACTAATATAGACTTAGCTCTCTTCTCAACCTAAGCTTTGTAACAAATGTGATGATCTCCATCCACCTTCGGTACCCAATATTCATATAGTACTATAGTGCGCTACTATGGGGCCTGGCAGACTGGGGGAAACCGTTAAGGTAAAAATGATCAATTAACTAAGAACCAGTTATATTGTAACAACCCTAGATTTTGACTATATATTTAAATTTGACTTTATTTCATTTTAAAATTATTTTAAATTTGTTTTATTTATGTGATATCATTTCTAAACATTTTTAAAATGATAATATAATTTTTCCAAAATTTACTGTATTTATTTCCTATTTTTAAAGGCTATTTTCTAATTTTCTGCCATTTTCTTCATTTTTAAATTTCTTTATTTTATTTTAAATTTGTTTTATCTGTGAAAATTCATCTCTAAATATTTTACAGTAATAATAGAATTTTTCCAAAAATTACTGTGTTGATTTCCTATTTTTAAGGGCTGTTTTCCCATTTTCTGCTATTTTCTGCATTAAAATTTTATATTTAAATTAAATTTTAAATATTTATTTTGTGAATATATTTGTATTTTATGTTATTATTTATGTTTAAAAATACTTTACAAGCTTATATGAATTTTCTAAAAATTATTTCATTTAACTTCAAATTATGCTAGTCTAGTTCATTGTTTTAACTATTTTCCTTAATTTTACTTTACATAATTGATAAATATTATATATATTTGTATAAAAATTTCAAAATCTTATCTGATATTATTTTCCATGTCCATATAAATTTTCCAAAATTTATTCTGTTTATTTCCAATTTTTCTTGACTAGTGTGCATTTTCTAAGCTATTTTCTTATTTTTATCGTATATAATTATTATTTATTTAATTTAATTTTATATTTTGTTCCATTTTCGAAATTTAAACTGAAATTATTATATTTTCATTAATTTAAACTTATATAAAGAAATTAAGAGAAATTTGAAAAGGTTTTGACTTTTGATTTTCCAAAGGCCTTTTATCTTCCACCTTTTCACATTTTAATTTGACTCTTCATTCAATTGGCCATTACTTCTCATTTCTTTCAGCCGACTATCATTTTTATCATTCATGTAAACATTTTTCTCATTCCTGAAGAAAAATTTCGGCCATAGCTTTTGAAGAAAGTTTGGTAAACTTTATTTCCTTTTTCCATTTGTTTATGCTTGAATTCATTGTTTTTGCACTTGTTCTACTTCATCATAGGTTCGGCCTTGCTCCTCCACCACCATAGCTGCCTCCACCATCACCATATCAGATCACCATCTCCTCCAGTCCACTGACCAAGCCATGCCGTGGTCATCTATGACTAGATCCACCAAAGTTTATGCAAACACTCCACTTGTTCAGCCTAGCCGAACCATTTATGCACATACCCTTCATTTTTCACCTAAACCACCTCCTTGGCCGCCACCACCAGTCCCTCCACCACCTTTGGACGACACTCCAGACCCCACCTAACCTTCACCTTGTAGGGGCCGAGCCGAACGGTCCTTTGGTTGAGCCATGGTTGCACAAAAGCCACTTATTTGCCTTAAACCCTTTGTATTCACACCTTGTAACTTCCACCACTTCACCACACCCTTAGCCGCCCTTTGCACCACCTTATCCAGCTCATACCTGAACCAAAACCACTGCCACACCATCTCCTAGCCTCCAGCAGGTCTGGCCATGCCATTTGTAGCCTTGCCCGATGCTTGAAATTGCACAAAAATCCACTTGTTTGCCTTGTACTTGTATTTTCATACATAGCAACTTCCATACCTTCACTACCCTTGCTAGGCCGACCATATATGACCCATACCTTACCAAATAGACCCCATGGCAGTACCTTATCACCATATAGGCTGAGCATAGTGATGGTGGAAGCAAGTTCAAGTGTTTGATTAATTGTTGTTCCTTAATTTCTAGCATCGTTTATCGTATTTTTGGTCTGAAACCTTATAATTGTTATATTATTTGTTTGATTTGTATTCAAGAGAATTAATCCTTGGCTCCTCAATTTCATATCTGTATCGTGCTTTTGTGCTTGTGTAGATCCCGTTGTGCAATTCGTCGTTGTGTCATCAGCTCAAAACAGTGAGTAAATCTCACCAGACTAATATGTACTTATATAGTGATAAACTGACATCACCTGAATCTGTAAATGCATATCATCCTGTTATAACCGCGATATTATATTCATATGAAGTTCACACCTATATTTACACTTGTTATACCATATGTTACTGTTATTTCATGCTATTCTGTTATTTTCATCAGTTTATCACACTGCAAGTTCCCTGTAGACTAGAATCACTATGGGTTGAAATGATACATACCCGAACGGAATTTAGAATAAGAGAAAATCATTATGGGCTGAAATGATAGGCCTGAATGATTTTCAATTATTTTCTTTTACTTGAGATTGCGGGTTTGAAATGATCAAACCCCTTTTTCTTTGTAAATTACGGGTTGAAATGATATATTACCCGTATCACTTCATCTAGGCTAGAAAATGAAATACAGACCCGTTGTTAAAATATGTTTTTCTAAAAAAAATTAAATTATTTTAGAAATGTAAATATTATAATATTTTGATTTAAATTTGATTAGAAATGATTTTTGTAAAGAATTATTGATTTTCTGAAAATTTATAAGTGAAATAAATAAATGGTAAAGTTAGAAAATCTGAAATGTAAATTATTTTGGAAACTAGAATTTGGTGATAAATGGAATTTAAATTAAATATGAAAATATGATAAATTTATGATATTTTGAATTAAATGAATTTAAAATGATTTTATAATATATCAATGATTTTTGAATAAAGTTAAAATGTGAAATGAATGAATATTTAGGTTGAAATTTGGAAATATAACTAAAATTGGAAATTTGTGAATTTGGCTTTAAGGTGAATTTTAAGTCAAGTAAATAAAAATGAAATTAAGTTATATTTGAAAATTTTAAACTTAAATGTTAAGTTAAATTTAATATAATGAATTTAAAATTTAATGTTGGAATTTAATAAGTGAATTATTATTAAATTTTGATTTTTGAATGGAGATTTAACTTTATAAAATCATGAATATAAGGGTATTTGAATGACTGTTTTAAAAGTGAAATTATATGATTTTCTAAACTAAAAATGATTTAAATAAAAATATAATTGTTGTGAAATTATATTGAATACTTGAAGTTAATTAACTGCATTTCTAAAATGCTATTAATTCTAATATAAATGATAATACAGCATTTGTAAATGCTGTAGTTGATAATAATGAACCAAATGGCTAAGTATAATTAAAGGTTATTATAGCATTTTTGTAAATGCTATAATTATTGAATTTAACTAAGTTTTATTTGAAACTAATGTAACCCTATTACAAACTTTTTAAATGCTATCTTTTATTAAATTGAACTGTTTTGAATGTAACTTTCCGTAGCAATTTCTAAATGCTGCGAAAGTTGAATTTTCATCTGTTTTAATAAATGAAGTGCATAAATGAATTTTGAAAGACTAAAATTTTGTAAATTTGATAATTTGATTATTAAATATAATAACTTCATTTTAATGATTTAAAAGGAAGTAATTTGTTTCGAAATATAAACTATTTTGAAATGTGTTTTGTAGTGGTATTTAAATTAAACAAATATGAATGTGGTTTGGAAAATATTATATTTTGATATTATGAAATGGATTTTGAATGATATTGAATTTGAAATGATATTTTATTTTGAAGTATAAAATACCATTTTGAAATTTTAATCACGGGATGTATTTAATTTATAGTTTAACTGATTCTTAAAGGATGGGCGATCCCAAGCATCCATTAAGTTATTGTGCATTTCTACTATAGTTCACTTGAGTTGGTTTACATTATATAAGTATATATTGTCCTGACTCGAGTGTTTTGTGTTTTACTTTACGCTCGGGTCAGCCTGAGTATTTACAGCTTAGCTTTGGATTTCTTTCTGGAGCTAGGAATTGCTGGAGATTCTGCTTGTCTAGTTAACTATCCCTTCAGTTTCAGTTGTTCTATTTCAGCTTTGGTATTGATAAACTGCTATGTAATTGAGATTTCTATTGTATATGTTTTTCAGACTGATATTATGTTTTGAGAGTTTGTTATAGTAGCTTCATGAACTACTATGGTATTTTAATTTCCGCTGCGAGTTATTCTGATATTTCTGTGTCTGTGATTCTGTGATTGTATTTCATTTGCTCCAAATTTATTTACAACACGGTATTTTGAGCAATTCAAGTCCGACATGTGCGGATGCGAATGGCTGAAAAATATCGGGCTATTATAGTTGGTATCAGAGCTTTGGTTTTAGGCAAAACTTAGCCTGCGGAGCAAAAACTCATTAGAGATAGGGTAAAAATACCCTAGAATGAGTGAAATCAATGTCAGAATCCTTTCTTTGTGAGAGAACGTATTTTCGAAGTATAAAATGATTTTTAAAAGATTTTAAAAAGATTTTTCAAAGATTATTTTGGTATAAAAATGTTCTTATTTCGAAATCAAGATTTTCTAAACTTCATCTCTTCGTTATCCACCTTGTTAGAAATCTTTTGGTTAAGATTCTTATCGACTAGGATTCCTTCAACTTTGGAACACTCCCACTTGTTCTGGAATCCAGTCTTGTTTTCCCCATTTTTCCTTTTAATTTTGGAGCATTCGTAACTCTACTTTGGAATGACCTCTCTAAAGAGCGATGATTCCGTAAATCTTTGAATGATTTGTAGAGGTGTGAAACTCCTTTACAATTGGTATTGATTCACTGAAGATTTCTGCATCCTCGGATGTCGATGCTATCTATCTCCTGCTCTACCCGGATTCTATCTCTGGCGATCGAAGGTCGATTTGCCTTAGATTTCCGTATTGATTATATTCCTAAAGTCTCGGTTGACCGGCTAAGTTCGCCCGCGATTTATATAGGCTTATCTATCCTCTATTTGGTAATTAAATTATCTCATCTTCGTTTGAGTTTATCTTCGAACTAGAATTCTATTTGATTAGAGTCCCTTAATTTTGAATCTTTGTTTGTTGAAATCCTTCCTTGAATCATCCTTTGGAAATTTGTATTTGGTTGTATTTTGAAATTGTTCATACATCGAAATTATTACGGATGGCCATATTTTTATATATATAAGTGAAATGTTTTCGATAAGGATTATATACCTTTCAAAAATGAAATTTTGAAATTTCGAAAGAATTTGAAATTTTGAAAATTTTATAAGAACTTGATTTATACAAAAATGATTTATAATTGAAGGGTTTTGAATTTGAATTTCGAGGAATCGAATTCCGGTATTTTGAAATCGGTTTTAAGATTTTGGAAAATATATATAGTAATATGATTTAAAGATATATGTATATGTATATATATACACATATATTTCATATAAGAAATGTTTCAAATGTATTCGAATGAATTTCAATGATTTCGAAGGAATTTCAAAGAAGTTTTTCAAAGTTAATTGAAGTCCAGAACTCACTTATGTCGCTGGAAAATAATTTCGGTGATGAATGCATGCATCATCGACATTGATTTTCGAGTTTCTGAGTGAGAGAGAGGGGCCACTCTAGTAGCTTTGTTCTGCGAGTGATTTTGTGAAACCAATTTTGATTTCAGATTTCGAAGTATGGTTTGATATTCGAAAGATAGATCCGTATATATATATATTTGAAAAGATTTAAAGTAAGCCGGTGTTCAGTTCTCGAGTTTTAGATTTTGAAACCTAACTTTTGAAATTGATTTACTGATTTAGTGTTGATTTTCAACTCTTGGATTGAAAATATGACTTCTTCGACTATTTTAAGATTCGAGCACTTCCAAATCAAGGTTAATTTTTCAAAGCTAAATTTTTTGAAAGGTATAAGGTATTTGATAAAGAATATAAGTTTAGTTTGTATGTTTCAAGTATGAAATAATATGGTTTTTTATAAGTTGAAACTGTTTTGTTAAGTAAATAAATAAGACTATTTTGAATTATACTAATATGAAATTTAGTTTTGAAATGTTTTGGATAAAAATTAGTCTTCAAATGTTTGAGAAAATTTTGGTTTTAAATGTTTTAACTTAGTAACATCTTTATAAAACTATTTATTTAACAAGTTGGAATAGATACATAAGTTGTACGTACGTTGTTTTATTCGCATAATTAGTTTGATCCAAGTTTGAGTACACAAGTTCGAGGTGGATTACACTATTTCGTGTTAGGATTTTTCATTTGATTCTTGATGGCGAACATTTGATATGGATTTTGGGCTTGATTTTAGAATTCTCTATCATAGTATATGGCTATGCAAGGAGACTGATGGCTTCTAGTCAAGAAACCATATCGAAGTCCGCATTAGGGAAGTCGAATGGACAATACTAGTTTGAAAGCGAACTTGTGTGATCAAGCGAGCGATCGAATGTAATGTTGCGAAATAATGACATATGTAAGTAATAATGAAGTAAAATTTGAGATATATGAAATTATGAAATTTAGTTTTGAAATATGGTATATTTAAGCCTTGAAACATATTTAAGATTTAATAGTTTATTTTGTGAATCAAATCTATATTTGAAATTGATAATATTTGAAATGGTTTTGTTGGAAAACTAAATTGAAACTGATGGTTTGAATTGAACTAAAATTGGAAATTTTAGATTTTGGTTTAGTTGAAAAAAATTGAAATGTAAGGAATTAAGGGCATGTTTTATGATTTCAAATGCATGATTTCTAAATGTTATGATTTTTAAAGTGTAATGATTTCAAGTATTTTAGTTTCGAAAGATTCATAACTTTGAAAGTATTATGACTTTTGAAGTGAATACATGTTTGAAATGGAAATGGATTTATTTGACCTAAATTTTATTAATTTGGAAATTTGGATTATTTTCTAAACCTATTGTTTTAAGAAATTTTGAAATTGAATATGTATAACTTGAAAGAAATGATTTGGTGACATCATATATGATTTTAAAATTTATTTGATATCGAAATGGTTTGAAATTTAGAACCTTGTTTTATTAAATACTTGATTTGGGAGCTATCGAACTTATATAAAAATGATTTGTGTAAGTAAACTGTTGAATTGGAACTGTTGATTTGAAAGGGTACCCAATTTTGAAAAGTGAAATCTTATATAATTGAAATCTATATAAGTGTGATTTGATATACTAGTATTTTGAAAAGTATTTGATTTGAAATGAAATCTTATATAAAATGGACTTTATATAAGTATGATATTTGAAAGTAATTTTGAAGGGTACCATATGATACATATTTTCGGAGTAAAGTTATGGAAAGTGCCTTCTGCTTGATATCCGCTTTGTGGCCACACTGTGGATTCATTCTATCGATATTATTCTCTTTCTTTGATTTGGGTTTTTCGGATATGATACTCGAGTGTCCATCGAATTCCACGGCAATCCCCGTCGTCTTATGATCGCGACTACATAGCGCAACTGCCTGGCTGAGTCTTGCCTAGGGGTACGGATTGTTTCCTGGGGGATCCAGGCATAACCATTGTGTATCCTGCAATCTGTGTAGGACGCGAAGAGTAGCGCAAGTGCTTGGATGAGTCTTGCCTAGGGGTACGGATTGTTTCCTGGGGGATCCAGGCGTAACCATTGTGTATCCTGCATTCTACTCGTCATCATGGCGTAACTCGCAGGGTTGAGAAAGCTTACGGATACGGATTGTTTCCTGGGGGATCCAGGCGTAACCATTGTGTATCTGTGATCCATGGTTAGACAACTGTTTCGGTTTGGTTGATTTGTTTGGATTGTACTTTCCATACCTATTTTAAATGATTTTTCAAGTATTTTCACTGGGTGTTGAAACAAGTCTACTAAGTACCTAGAGAAGTCTAGCTTTGCGCCTGATCAACGCACTGCCGGAATCTACAGGAACGAGGATAAACTTGTTAAGACATCGAGTTATAAAAGTATTTTGATAAAGTACTATATAAAGAATATTTTGATCAGTTATTTTCCCTTCTAAAAATTTAAAATGTTTTAAATATTGTTTACTTTGAACCATCAGATTTGAATCAAATACTATTCATCATACATAAAAAAAAAAATTTAATTGAAATGTATAATGATTCATCCTTGTCTTTCAACCTGCTTTACCTCCTAGCTATCTTTTTTTCCCTACCTTCTTTCGGGAATGCATTCCAACCTATTGCTCTTTCTTGTTGTTTCTCCGCTTCCTTCCTTTTTGAGGACGAAAAGATTTGAGTGGGGGAGAGTGTAACAACCCTAGATTTTGACTATATATTTAAATTTGACTTTATTTCATTTTAAATTATTTTAAATTTGTTTTATTTATGTGATATCATTTCTAAACATTTTTAAAATGATAATATAACTTTTCCCAAATTTACTGTATTTATTTCCTATTTTTAAAGGCTGTTTTCTAATTTTCTGCCATTTTCTTCATTTTTAAATTTCTTTATTTTATTTTAAATTTGTTTTATCTGTGAAAATTCATCTCTAAATATTTTTACAATAATAATAGAATTTTTCCAAAAATTACTGTGTTGATTTCCTATTTTTAAGGGCTGTTTTCCCATTTTCTGCTATTTTCTGCATTAAAATTTTATATTTAAATTAAATTTTAAATATTTATTTTGTGAATATATTTGTATTTTATGTTATTATTTATGTTTAAAAATACTTTACAAGCTTATATGAATTTTCTAAAAATTATTTCATTTAACTTCAAATTATGCTAGTCTAGTTCACTGTTTTAACTATTTTCCTTAATTTTACTTTACATAATTGATAAATATTATATATATTTGTATAAAAATTTCGAAATCTTATCTGATATTATTTTCCATGTCCATATAAATTTTCCAAAATTTATTCTGTTTATTTCCAATTTTTCTTGACTAGTGTGCATTTTCTGAGCTATTTTCTTATTTTTATCGTATATAATTATTATTTATTTAATTTTATTTTATATTTTGTTTCATTTTCGAAATTTGAACTGAAATTATTATATTTTCAGTAATTTATACTTATATAAAGAAATTAAGAGAAATTTGAAAAGGTTCTGACTTTTGATTTTCCTAAGGCCTTTTATCTTCCACCTTTTCACATTTTAACTTAACTCTTCATTCAATTGGCCATTACTTCTCATTTCTTTCACCGACTATCATTTTTATCATTCATGTAAACAGTTTTCTCATTCCTGAAGAAAAATTTCAGCCATAGCTTTTGAAGAAAGTTTGGTAAACTTTATTTCCTTTTTCCATTTGTTTATGCTTGAATTCATTGTTTTTGCACTTGTTCTTCTTCATCATAGGTTCGGCCTTGCTCCTCCACCACCATAGCTGCCTCCACCATCACCACATCAGGTCACCATCTCCTCCAGCCCACTGAGCCATGCCGTGGTCATCTATGACTAGATCCACCAAAGTTTATGCAAACACTCCACTTGTTCAGCCTAGCCGAACCATTTATGCACATACCCTTCATTTTTCACCTAAACCTCCTCCTTGGCCGCCGCCACCAGTCCCTCCACCACCTTTGGACGACACTCCAGACCCCACCTGACCTTCACCTTGTAGGGGCCGAGCCGAATGGTCCTTTGGTTGAGCCATGGTTGCACAAAAGCCACTTATTTGCCTTAAACCCTTTGTATTCACACCTTGTAACTTCCACCACTTCACCACACCCTTAGCCGCCCTTTGCACCACCTTCTCCAGCTCATACCTGAACCAAAACCACTGCCACACCATCTTCTAGCCTCCAGCAGGTCTGGCCATGCCATTTGTAGTCTTGCCCGATGCTTGAAATTGCACAAAAATCCACTTGTTTGCCTTGTACTTGTATTTTCATACATAGCAACTTCCATACCTTCACTACCCTTGCTAGGCCTACCATATATGACCCATACCTTACCAAATACACCCCATGGCAGTACCTTATCGCCCTATAGGCTGAGCATAGTGATGGTGGAAGCAAGTGCAAGTGTTTGATTAATTGTTGTTCCTTAATTTCTAGCATCGTTTATCGTATTTTTGGTCTGAAGCCTTATAATTGTTATATTGTTTGTTTGATTTGTATTCAAGGGAATTAATCCTTGGATCCTCCATTTCATATCTGTATCGTGATTTTGTGCTCGTGTAGATCCCGTTCTGCAATTCGTCGTTGTGTCGTCAGCTCAAAACAGTGAGTAAATCTCACCAGACTAATATGTACTTATATAGTGATAAACTGACATCACCTGAATCTGTAAATGCATATCATCCTGTTATAACTGCTATATTATATTCATATGAAGTTCACACCTATATTTACACTTGTTATACCATATGTTACTGTTATTTCATGCTATTCTATTATTTTCATCAGTTTATCACACTGCAAGTTCCATGTAGACTAGAATCACTATGGGTTGAAATGATACATACCCGAACGGAATTTAGAATAAGAGAAAATCGTTATGGGCTGAAATGATAGGCCTGAATGATTTTCAATTATTTTCTTTTACTTGAGATTGTGGGTTTGAAATGATCAAACCCGTTTTTCTTTGTAAATTACGGGTTGAAATGATATATTACCCGTATCACTTCATCTAGGCTAGAAAATGAAATACAGACCCGTTGTTAAAATATGTTTTTCTAAAAAAATTTAAATTATTTTAGAAATGTAAATGTTATAATATTTTGATTTAAATTTGATTAGAAATGATTTTTGTAAAGCATTATTGATTTTCTGAAAATTTATAAGTGAAATAAATAAATGGTAAAGTTAGAAAATCTGAAATGTAAGTTATTTTGGAAACTAGAATTTGGTGATAAATGGAATTTAAATTAAATATGAAAATATGATAAACTTATGATATTTTGAATTAAATGAATTTAAAATGATTTTATAATATATCAATGATTTTGGAATAAAGTTAAAATGTGAAATGAATGAATATTTAGGTTGAAATTTGGAAATATAACTAAAATTGGAAATTTGTGAATTTGGCTTAAAGGTGAATTTTAAGTTAAGTAAATAAAAATGAAATTAAGTTATATTTGAAAATTTTAAACTTAAATGTTAAGTTAAATTTAATATAATGAATTTAAAATTTAATGTTGGAATTTAATAAGTGAATTATTATTAAATTTTGATTTTTGAATGGAGATTTAACTTTATAAAATCATGAATATAAGGGTATTTGAATGACTGTTTTAAAAGTGAAATTATATGATTTTCTAAACTAAAAATGATTTAAATAAAAATATAATTTTTGTGAAATTATATTGAATACTTGAAGTTAATTAACTGCATTTCTAAAATGCTATTAATTCTAATGTAAATGATAATACAGCATTTGTAAATGCTGTAGTTGATAATAATGAACCAAATGGCTAAGTTTAATTAAAGGTTATTATAGCATTTTTGTAAATTCTATAATTATTGAATTTAACTAAGTTTTATTTGAAACTAATGTAACCCTATTACAACCTTTTTAAATGCTATCTTTTATTAAATTGAACTGTTTTGAATGCAACTTTCCGTAGCAATTTCTAAATGCTGCGAAAGTTGAATTTTCATCTGTTTTAATAAATTAAGTGGATAAATGAATTTTGAAAGACTAAAATTTTGTAAATTTAATAATTTGATTATTAAATATAATAACTTCATTTTAATGATTTAAAAGGAAGTAATTTGTTTGAAATATAAACTATTTTGAAATGTGTTTTGTAGTGGTATTTAAATTAAACAAATATGAATGTGGTTTGGAAAATATTATATTTTGATATTATGAAATGGATTTTGAATGATATTGAATTTGAAATTATATTTTATTTTGATGTATAAAATACCATTTTGAAATTTTAATCACGGGATGTATTTAATTTATAGTTTAACTGATTCTTAAAGGATGGGCGATCCCAAGCATCCTTTAAGTTATTGTGCATTTCTACTACAGTTCGCTTGAGTTGGTTTACATTATATAAGTATATATTGTCCTGACTCGAGTGTTTTGTATTTTACTTTACGCTCGGGTCAGCCTGAGTATTTACAGCTTGGCTTTGGATTTCTTTCTGGAGCTAGGAATTGCTGGAGATTCTGCTTGTCTAGTTATCTATCCCTTCAGTTTCAGTTGTTCTATTTCAGCTTTGGTATTGATAAACTGCTATGTAATTGAGATTTCTATTGTATATGTTTTTCAGACTGTTATTATGTTTTGAGAGTTTGTTATAGTAGCTTCATGAACTACTATGCTATTTTAATTTCCGCTGCGAGTTATTCTGATATTTCCATGTCTGTGATTCTGTGATTGTATTTCATTTGCTCCAAATTTATTTACAACGCGGTATTTTGAGCAATTCAAGTCCGACATGTGCGGATGCGAATGGCAGAAAAATATCGGGTTGTTACATATATAGCTCGCAACGCTTAAGTAAAATATAACCACAACATATAAATAAAATGAGTGTATGATCAAAATGAACCAGAATAGAATCAGAGCATAGTAGAGGTTCATCAAATTATACAAAGCATAATATATGAGTTTATACATCTAGATACATCAATTAAAACTCGTAATAATTGTCCCTAAATATAATAAATAGCTAAATAGCTCCATTGCACTACATGGTGGAAAAATACAGTAGCAGCTCCACAATACTAGCGTATATACGAAAATGTCGGCCTCCTGCTCATCCTACATACATCTCCATGTGTTGTATTATATCTGTCTCTCAATCTACTCAATTAAGATTACTCGAGAATATAAGAAGCAATGCAAATAATCTGGAATCAGACAACAATCTAGTTTGGACGATCTATAATCCAAAAAATAAATATAAAGTCCATATATCATAATAGAGCAATAGGGTATGGAAAGTCATGCTTGACCTGCTCCTGCAACCAACAAGTCAAATTATTCCAAATTCCAACTTATTGATGGATCGCAGCTGATCCTTATGGATCAGTGCCAACCCAAAGAATTAGCAAAAACTACTATGTAATTCTCAATTTTAATGGTTTTATGTCACTAAAGCTCCAAATTGTGACTTTGTTTAACAAGCATAGATAAATACCAATCCATATAGATTAGTGTCGATCCATAACTTAGTCAAAAATGATGAAGTCCTTTCCCTTAGCCCAATTTCTGCATTGATCCAGCTACCTTCTAACTTACTTCGATCTTTACGCAACTCATTTTGTAGAATCCGACTCTAAAATCCCTAGAGTCAATCCATCGAAGCTTGTTCTATGACTATAGACCTTCCATCCTTTGTATCATCGAATAGGGAAGCATATTGTATGGCTTCCTTATCCACTTGAAGCTCCTTCCCCATAAAATGATTTGACCCTAATTCACTCTATGTGAGCGTTCAAACATGCAAAACAACGATACCGGCCAAATAAAAGCATCATATCATGGAAATTCAAACGTATAAACAACCATATTCTAGTTTAACATCAGTATGCATATCCATAGCATGAAAACACATGTTTAAAACACTTTAAAACCATTAAAACATGTTTATATTCATTTCCAAAGATGGTTCAAATCTAAAAAAAAGATTTTGACCTTAAAAGTGAATCTAAAACATGTTTTTAACATATACAATCATATATAATAAACAGGGGATCAATGATCACTCCCCAATTGATGTAAAATCTATAAAATCAAGCAAAATTTGAACAAATCCAAGATAAATTGACAAAGTTGCAAAATTTCTCTTCCTAAAATTATAATTTAATAATCTGCTATGGATCTCTTGCTATAATGACCCGCTTTTTTAACTTTTGAATGTCGACACTAATGCATCCACGATATTCGAGTGTCGTGCACCCAAGTATCGAAAAGATAGTTTGTTAGGATCAAATAAGAAGAAAACGAAATAGAACAAGAAAGAAGGAATACAATATCATAATCTCAAAGAGGAACGACAACATATAATAATAAAAGATAGTTTAAACTAGCACTTTAAGATATAAAGCATTTCATAGTTGCAGTTCTACATACTATCATCAGCCTGGACAGTTATAATAGTCTGTCCTCACCAATGCTGATATGTACAATACAATAATGTAGTGGAAATAAGAATACTACTGCAGGTGAATCATGCAGCTTGTCTTCTCAAGCTCCAAAAATTATCAACGAAAACCAACATTTCTCGAACTACTCGAAAGAGCACATGAAGAATTTAGGAAAACATAAACCATGCATCAGACATAAGTCTGGGATGAGAAATTTAAGAAATATATGATCAACACATAACGGTACTTTTGAGACCGCACATAATGCAATAACGATTATACCGGCACAAGGATCACTCATCTAGTAAGTACATAAGGTGATATAATTGATAATGTCTATGGTGAAGAATATAAATTAGAAAATATTTATGATAATTACATTAATCACACCAGAAACATATAGAGGTACAATCAAAACAGCTAAGGCACGTTGACAAAATGGATTTTCCATGGAGCTCCCTTCGTTCAAGCCGAAATCCAAGCTCCATACATAAGGATCAGATGTCACCTTTAAAGCATCGTATATATCTAAATTAAATATATCATGAGGTAAACAAAAAAGCCCACGTCCGAACATAAACGTGAACGAGGTAGAACCAAATATCATTAATTTCTGGTACCAACATTGATAAGCATTCTCTAGATTTAGAGTTGATAATACCCTATCATGGGTCAGCCATACCCTAAATTGTGCATCGTACTCTCTCTTTAGCCATTTTCGATATCGATGTCGCTTTCAACAACTCTCATACGAGTCTTCATCACTTGACCAGAACACGAATCACTAAATGGATTCCAAATCTCGAATAGATTTCGAAACCATATATAGATTCTAGCATCTTGAATAAATCCACTTTCAATAGATAGAACATGTATCTCAACCTTGAAATGGTTTTTAATAAATAAAACACTTACCGATCGCAGTCTCTTTAGGACTGAATCAATGAATTTGGTCATATTCAATAATAATGGAAACGATCGCATATGGAAACTGAGTCCCGTTTGCTTATCACCTTTCCGAACTTTTAGTGTTAAGTATACGACTAAATACTTTTCACAAACCAGTAAGCCCACAAAACACAATCAGGTCATTCAGAGCACAATTATGCTACATAAGCGACTTCTAATCCACTTTTTATTTAATTAATATTCCATTAATTAGAACTTGTTTTATCAGTAAAACTTCTTTTATTTAATAAACTTCATTGATCATTCTCTACTGTTAACTTGTACTCTTTCAATATTCCAAAAAGAATTCGTATACTAATCTTAAATGGTATAAGTATATTCACATATCATTATCGATATTACTTACTTTAAACCTTTACGATTTTTGTTTTTCTCCAAAGGATTAATTGCTTGTAAATTCCTTCAAAACATCAATTTTAAGGGTCTAAGTACTTCCACAAATCTATTCAAAAAGGTTTAAGGCTAATTTTACTCAAACAATGTCACTATATCCCCAAAACTATTTCACTTATGCTTATCTTTAAAACGTTCATTTAAAGATCTATTTATATTCATAAGTATAATAAAAAGGGTAAAAGATGAATGTCATTAACACATGTCACAACAAACCCAAAATCATTTCATATTTACATTATCTTTCTTTTAAAGATCTAAGTTCATATTTGATTAAGTTCAATAGTTGATAAATCAATTATTCAATTAAAAACGATTGCTTATAGGAATCACGGTTCGTATACTTAACTCATTTTTGACATTCGAACTTATACTATCCCTCGTTCAACTATGAATCCAGGTAAGTTAAATTACTGGTTGCATATCAAAACCTTGCCTAGACGCTTTATTCTTGAATCTCACAGATAGATAAGTCTACTTCGTCGGCCTTTAGTGTTAAGTGTAGTATTAATGTTTTTCATAAACAAGTAAGAAATAAACATTATTAACATTTTTTTGACATTCTTAAATTAACTATTCCTTGATTAAAAGGGAGTCGGTAGGTCAGAGCATTATTTCTTTTATCCCTACTCGATCATCAGTCTACTCACAAATTGATAAGTATACTTCGTCGGCTTTCAGTGTTAAGCATAGTTAATCTCCTTTTTCAAAATTTATGTGTTTGTATAATTAATTTAAAAATACTTATGAATAGATTTTAAACATCTATGTAAAATATTATTTAAAAATAACTAATTTCTAATTTGATGAAAATAATTCAAAACCATGTTTTATACTTCAAAATCCCTTTACTTTCAAAATTCATAAATAAATATTAAAAATATATTTAAACTTCAAATCAACTTTAAAATACTAAAAAAATATGTTAGAAATTATTCCTCAAAATAATAGGGAAAAAGACCAAATTTAGATATCATTTTTTAACAGTTAAAACCATAAGCAACTTAGTATAACATTTATAAATGCTGTTAAAAGTCCTTATTGAAAAACAACATAGAAAAGCACAAACTATGCCACCAGTTCTAACTACCAAAAGAAATGATTTGAGATTATAAATTTTAACAATTATTACTATATTTAGGGTACTCAAAAACCATGAAAATAAATTCTAAGGCTAATTTTCAATTTATTTATAAAAATTCCTGAAAACAAGGTAATTTAAAAGTGCATTAATAACCACTTATTTGCTCTGACTTTTGCTAATTTGTTTGTCTAGTTCTAAAATATATTTAACTTTGATGTTTTTTCCAAATAATATGCACATATATTATTTATTAAAAGTGCAAAGAAACCTCTAACGATATCTTTCAATTTAATTACAAAAATTTTCAAAAATAGAATACTTCATAGTGCTCATATAGCGGCCTTCTTCTCTCTTTAACATTTTAAAACTTTTTTCATAAGTTAATGAATGATTGAACTTCCAAAATTTTCCAATAATAAGTTTATTTACAATACATATCAAAAATTCAAAGAAGCCCCTAGGATATCTCCAAAGTTGACTTAGAAAATTGCCAAATACAAGGTATTTTCAAAATGCATTCATAGAGAACTTTTCACTTCTAACGTTCACAACTTTGGTTTACAATTTATATGCATTACAAAACCATTTCTTTAGCATCCCATACACTAAAATATGTGAAGAGATCAACTAAATCAAATTATCCCAAATTAAGTACACAAGTCTTCCATTTACACAAGTTAAAGTTAAGGGACATGAAAGTGAACTTATAGCAACTATTCTCACTTCAAAAGCTTTCAAATATACTTCAATTCAACACACAAGCTAACCAAACCTATGAAGTATAGGCCATGCCACATTTTATAGAAGGTATTAGACGTAAAATTATACAATATAAAGTTGTCATTTTCTTTCGAAACCAAGAGGGATCCACAGTTTATATCTTTACGTAGTTAATGTCACTTTAATTTTGCATTTCAAGCACACAATAAATATAGACAATATGACATACAAGATAGTGAGATAACTCGCTTAGATCCAAGAAAAACTCAAGCACGAACCCTCACAAAGCCAAGAAAACTTCCTACAATCACCAAACTCCTAAAGATCCAACCTTTTGCTCCAAAACCACAACACCATGCTCTCCTCCTCTATCCATGCTCATGGACTACATAAGAATCCTCCTTTCCTCTATACTTAATCCATTTTTAAATTGATATCCAAGCTTCCTATGATGATTTAGACCTATAACCAATGTTTGTGAAGTTTGGACTTCATTTTCTTTGATAAGGAAAAGAACAGTGGAGATAGAAGTGGATTAGTACTAATTAGTTTCTACCATTTTCTTAGTGATTAGCCTTAACCTTAATGATCTATTTATAAGTTTTAAAAAGAGCTCATTAGCAACTTCTACCCTTTATGAGAGATCATAAAGGAGCCTCCTCATCACATGTCAACTTACACCTCATTTCCTAAGGAAAATATCTCTTTAGCAAATTGTCTTTTTACCCTTACATATAAATATCTACCAATTGACATGACCAATGACATCATCAATATTTTATTTTCCATAAATGGAAAAAGATTATTATTTCATATTATTGATTTTCTAAGCAAATAGTGTATGTATAAAAGTTTGAACAACATTCGACGAGTAAAAGACTGTTTATCGATAAAACAACTTATGGCCATATTATCGATATTTGTTCAAAGAATTTATTTTTGTAAACATTTTTCATAAAAGGTTTACCATCATTACTTACAATTTAAAAGGGGGTTAAAAAGGTTATTAAATAGATTTAATAACATTTAATCCAAGATTCAAATATATAAATAATTCGGATATTTAAATACAAAGTGTCTGAAATTTTGAATCGTTACACTTTCTTACACCTTAATCTCCGATTTTAACGATAAATGGTATGATTTGATGATGAATTTAGGAGAAAAGATAGTTAATGGTTGTTTAGATCTATTTTAATGAGAAGGTGAAATGATTTGGGGTTTCTCTAAAGGTTTTTAATCAACATAATTCACGAAATACAAGATTGGGTCTACTCATGGGTTTATGCTTAATCACCTCGAAATCTATCCAAATGCTATGAATTTTAAATCGATTATATTTCCTAAATCGCTTGGCCAAATTACTATTGTGATCACTCTATGAAAAGTCATCATATCTTTTATTTAGAACGGGTTTTAGAACAAATATTACGTCTATCAAAAATTATAGCCATCGCAAGATTTATGGGTGGGAAATGTCCATAATTAATTCTAAGGGTCAAAAACATTAAAACAACAAAAAATTTAGTCTATTTCAAGTTCATCTATTCATGGAATAATATTTTTCTCATTCTTTAATGTGCGAAAATGTGGATCTTTACGAATATCTTCCATTGACCCTTTTATTTATTAAAATGGCTTACATGAACTGACCCTATAGGATCATATTACACCCATTTTCAATCGTACTGTAAGGAGCGCATTCCAATAAGTAAAAGAATGGCAATGTATAGAGGAACAACCAAAAATGCATGTAACAGACCAGACAAATCCTTAAAAAAAATACTATGCGCTAAGCTTGATAGAGGAGTAAACATAATAAAAAGGTCAGCCAAGCAAATAACGTAGTAATCACTCTGTACAGTAGGTAAGCCATAGAATGAAATATACAGTGTATGTCCAAAGCATTTAAAATAACTTAAACACATCAATAAAACATACAAAAATATAAATAAGAACTATGTTGCTATAAAGCGAAGCAAGCTCCCAAACTTCCTATGGTCGGTGTAACCTACATACTAGATTGCACCGCTGTCTTTGACAAACACTATGTCGCCACACTTTTAGACAACACCATCATTTCCTAGGCCAAACCATCTCGAAAATCTATGTGCCATTTGAAAAACCATCTTTGCCTTGTAATAAAATCAAACGTAACACCAAAGCAAAATACGCCGTCATCATATGCGACTATGCCGCGATACCAAAAATGATTATAAGAGAAAGAAAATTAGAAAAATTAGAACTATTAACATAGATATGTTTCATTATCCGCTTGATTGTCCATATGATCGATGTAGAAGCAAGTCACTAAGATGCATATGCTGAAGTGCCTAGGTCGAACCAAATACTTAAATACGAGTCAAAATAGAGAAGCTGTGCCATTCATAAATAGAACTATCACCACATCCCAAAAGATTTATTGCACTATAGCGGCCAAAATAAAGATAAACCGTGTCGCCTTCTGAAAATGAGATTACACTATAATGACAACCTTAAACTGCACTGTCATCTCTTATCAGATCAATGCCTAAACAATTTAAGTACAAAGCATGACAATGACCCCTTTGGGATGCATGGGGAACCAAAGCAACATCGAGCCAATTAATTCGTCAATTATAGACCCAATATTTCAAATTCAAATCGTCCTCCCTAAGTACAAATCTCATTGCCAAAAAAAACTCTCCTGCCTATGGCCACATTGATAATTTGTGCATATTACAACAATAACATATGAAAGACACATGGCAATATCAAAGGACGAAGGAAGGATGTGGAAGACTAACATTAGTAATTCGTGAGAATTTATGTTATAAATCAAAAAGTACTATTGAAAAGAAAGAGGTTTTTGATTAATTCTCTAAAAAATTACATTGTCTTCTTATACTTTTTTCTGGCATTAAAATCAATATACGATGAAGAAGAAAGATAATAATAGATTTGACCTATGGATGTAAGATTCTCTAAAATTCAAACATTATAAATTTCTGTATCCTTTACATTACTTCTCTTATAATTTCTATTCTTAGTCGATTATATTTAGTTCTTACATTGTCCGGCATCTAACTAACCTAGGCATTTCAACAAAAAGTTGAAGTGTTTCTTCATAAATGCGTAGGCAAAAAACGACATAATTACCAATATAAGGAAAATTTAATACCAAATTTGTTGAATCATTATTATAAAAGTGATTAAATCTATAATTACTTTGTAATCAGCTGGGTGTTGTGAGATGAATAATCTCACTAACATTTTGGTACTATATTGAGGGTCTCTCCCAGCAAAGCTTGATCAAAGTCATAACCTAACTCATTCCTCAAAATTCCAGAAGGAACCCTAAATAATGCAGCCATGAATCTTTTACTCTTCTACCATAAGAACATGATCACTTAGTTGCAAAACTCATTCCTCAAAATTGCATGGCCTATTGCCAAACTTTTCCTAATGCACAAAAGTGCAAGTAAGAGGATGATGTAGCACTCTCATCAATGGAATGGTGGCCTCGGATTACTCAGCTTGAGAACAAAAAAACACCAATAAACCCAAATATCAAAGGCAATCCTATAAACATCAACCCAATGTTGCTGAAGAAAAAAATAAGAACATATGTGCAAGATAATGAAGCCAGTTTAGCTAATAGGGGTGCTTCTATCATGCATTAGTGAGAAAGATGAGGGGATAAGAGTACTGAAGGCTCACATGAATACTTGGTAAGAATTTGTGAACAAGGTAATAAGGGAGAAGGAAAGGAAAAGTGTTCATCTCCATTCAATGAAGCCATTGAAGCAAAATTTCCAAATAGCATACGGGTTCCAATCATCGAAAAATACAATGAATGAACAAATCCAGTTGGTCACTTGTGCATGTTTGAGTACAATATGGACATCTTAAAGATTGGAAGGCTTCGCCCATCTCATCAAGATTCTTCTTAAGCTCACAAAAATGATCAATGAGTGATAATGGCTCTTCATCAATCATACAGCGATGCCCCACCCCGAGACCCACATTAAGAAAGAGTATTACTAGGTAATACCATCTGCTAATGTGGAGAATAGAGCTGGTTAGGAGCAACCATCGATAGCCTTGTTTTAAATATCTAATGACTATGTCGTTTAGTGCTCTATATTTTTTTTGATATCTCAAGTGGATCGACATATTCAATAAATGCTTAATACGAAAATACAGGTGGCTATAGGATCTACCAAAACAAAATACAACAGCTCAATTGCATAACAAATCACAGAACAACAAACAGATATATATACATATATACTGATACATCCCAATACAACGCAAATAATACATCATAAGTAGTATGATGACCACAATATACATATGAGACAACACAATATACATATGAGCCAAAACAATATACATATCAGAGTAGAAACAAAAAGACTATAACAAAAAGGGCTAGCGGATAAGTCCATACGGAAGCAGAATAGGCTAAGTCCATATAGGTATCTAACCTAAAACACCTCGGTCCAACCCGAGTATAAAATACACGGTTCGGTCTAGCTAAACAAATCAGTTTATAAGGATAAGTAATAATATGAGCGTAAGGCAAAGTGATAATCTTCTCAAGTGAGAAGGAATAATTCAAGGGTATACGGTTACTTCACATGGCATAACTAAGTAGGTATAGTAGTTCTAAGTGATATAAAGATATTACTAAATATGAATGCAACTCTAAGGCGGTAAAACTTCATAACAAATCCCATAATAAAAGAACGCCTCATCTCATCGGCGTATCACAAAACATCAAATATGGTTTAGGAGAACAACATAGCTCCTAAAAAGGAGAAACTTCAAACTCGCTATATCGGCAAACTCAAAACAATCTCAAAGAAATTACCATATCAGAATACGCCATAAGACAAATGCATATATCTCCATATAGAAGGATATAATCTAAAATAAACGCCAAAAGAAAAATCTCATATAATAACGCCAAAAGGGAAAATCTCAAATAATAACGCCAAAAGGCAAATGTCAAATAACGCCAATGTAGGCAACTCAAATTCCCATAAGGTAACTACCATATACATACATACATACATACATACATACATACATACATACATACATACATACATATATGTATGTATGTATGTATATACAACTGCTCGAATGGCCAACAATGAAAAAGGTGATACAGTAGGGAAACCATAATAATCAATGAAATCATCTCAAATGTTTTGCACATGCTTTTGGCCGAAGCTTGCCAAGTACTGATCTCTCAAAATAGGTATTTTGCCCGAAGGCAAATATGTCACAATGGAAAATATGCTGCAATGGCAAACGTCTCAAAGAAAAATACGCCGCAATGGAAAATACGCCGCAGTGGCGAACGTCCCTAGGACAATGACTCGAAGGTCCAGTACTGGCAATACGCCCAATGGCAAACATGTCACAAACTCTTAGATAGCAATCTGAATAGTGTTAACGTACGTCCCATACCACACATTCACACCAAATAGTTTACTAACCGTTAGTAAATTTCATACTCAAAGTAGTAGAATGCCTACCTCATCTCTTCAGTAAACTCGACCCGAATGTCAAAACGATCAAATGGACAAGTCAGGAATTAACCGATAATATAAACACATGTGTCTCATACCATGTGTTTTAGCAAACCGTTTAATTCTCCTTCTCATTTTGCTCGATTAGTGCAAAAACGTGTAATTTATATTTAAAATTATTTACTTGAAAAAATAAGCCTTTAAAACCAATTTTTGAAATCAATTTTGAAAACCGTATTTGAAAATTCCCTTATTATAGAGGATAAATAGATTTTATATTTGAAAATACTTTAAAAATATCTAATAATAATAATTTTAAATGCTCGTTAATTTTGTAAGTTATTTCAAAGAAGTTTGGAAAGATCCGTGATCGAAAATGAAAAACAAAGAAAATCACTCAAACCGATATTCGAATTTAAACTCAAATTTAATTCAAAGCAATTCAAAATTTAAATTTCAAATTCATCAAACCTTGCTAGCCTATTGATAGGCGTCATATCCCTCAAAACATTTCAGAAATATCAAAAAACATAAAGTAAAAATCAATAGTCGGACGGAAAAAGAACATAAATGCGTAGGCAAACACTACCCAGGTCTGAAGTCTTCTTCCGGTTCAACTTTCGGGCATAATTTGAAAGGCTTATTGACCTCAAAATATTCTTAAATTTGATACACATAAATTAGAATAATTTATCTATCAACTGAAAAAAAAAGTAACTGAATTCCGATATGAAATGCTAAAGATATGAAATCTCAAACATGGAATCAGGCCATGTTGAATTCTGCCAGATCTAAAACCTTCTTGGATTCAAATTACAGATATGGAACAGGTGGCCAAACTACGTCTGATTGAACCGAAAATTGGTGTCACATAGTTGAAAACTTCAACTTTAAAACAAAAAATGAATCAATGAATTAAGATTGGAAATAAAAATGTTACGTTGTCTCAAACATGGACTCAGGCCATGTTTGCAACAGTTCAAAAACAAAAATATGCCCAAGCCTGAAACCATCTTGGGTTCAACTTACAGGCCTGAAACAGAAGATCAAACCACCTCTTCTTAAGCTAAAAATTGGTATGCGTATAGTAGAAAACTTTATCTTTCAAGCAAAAAAACAATCGATGAATTCCAGCAAGAAATGAACGAGATATGTTATCTCAAACATGGACTAGGCAATATTTGCAGCAACTCAGAAAACAAATTGTGTACAGGCGAAAATCTGGGTTTGAATTGACTTTCTACCACTGTTTTGAACATCGAAATTACAATGTTTTTCAACCAAAATATGCAAAGACGAAGTTCAACATGCAAGCTACCAAATGCAAGAAATCCGACAACATTTCATTGCCGAAATCAAAAGATATAAGTATGCAAATAAGCAACCCAAACAAGATTCACAGAAAAGAAAACTATCGATAGAAAGTCGATTACAGAAGATCATTTTGTACAGATTCAAGAATTTGAGACTCTTCCTTAGCTATATTTTGTGAGTTATTCAATTCACCTTGCTATAGTTATGCAAATATCCAGATCTAAGCAACAAGTTGGAAGCGTTGGTGTTGAAATAGGCCTTCAAGAGCTTGTACGGTAGGAAGAAATAACATGCTAAGAAAGATTTACTACTAATTAGAAAATTATCTCTAAAATTAGGAATTTGATGAAACTAAAAGGTTTGGAGTTTGATTTACCTTTAGATTTAAACTCTAGTTTGAAAAGGATTTTAATTTGTTGAATTAACTTGAAGGTTTGAGCTTGATTTGAAGGAATGGTGGCGTTTTCTTATTTTATAGAAAAGAGGAAGAAGAAGGTTGAGACAAAAATTAACATATAGTTAATTTTGTTTTCTTCTTTTTCTCAATTACCTGGTAAGCATCGATGGGCCATTTGGACCCAAGATGAAGAGAAAAATAAAATGGCCTATGATTAATTCATACTTATTCAAAAATGTACAAATTTACATTATTTTACAAACCCAAATACATTTTCCTTCCAATTTTTACATAAGAAAAATATGCATACTCACACACTAATGAAGCAAAAAAATTTCCACTATATAAAGATATATTTATAAATATATAAAACATTGTTTTTAACTTCTAAAATTCAATGAAAATACTTTTCTCACTTAGAAAAATATTTTAAACCATTTCCAAACATAATTTATAGCGATAACATATTTTTAAACCAATTTCCACCTTTTTATTTAATTAAAATTCCTTTAAGAATCAATTTCTTCTTATAAAAATTATTAAAAGAAGCAAATGGACAACAACTAATGTAATTATTGCATTTTATCAAAAATAAAGTCACTTTTCATTTATCCTCACGCTAAAAAAATAATACAAAGTTTGGAATTTTAGTTTCTCATTTTTAATTCCAAAATTCATTGTTTATTCCAAATAAATAATTTAAAATCTTCAATTTTTATTTAATTCACAATATTAATTAATAATTGCTATTGTACTTTAATATTAGCAGGTAATCTTCAAACCAGGGTTGTTACAGACTCTCCCCGTAACAAAATTGCGTCCTCACAATTTTTAGAGAAGAGTTGTATTCAACATGATTCATTTCATCATGCAAATGAAGATAGATAACCTAGAGTTCAAATTTCTTACCAATAACATAAGAAAACAAAAAACTCGGATAAGATAGCTCAATAAATTCTATGGTTTCCCAAGTATAAGCATTACGATTAACAGACCATTGAATTTTATGAGCAGAACATCGACATTTTGGAGGCATCTCACCTTCGAAGGAAAACATAAACAGGAGGTTTTGAAATAGATAAATTGGGAGAGATCGATCCCTCAGAAGTTTCATGGACAGAGTCGGGATTTAGTCACAACTTTATCTCAGACTCCAACCCACAAGATGATTATCGATGCGACTTTCCACATAACACTATGAAGGGAGTCATACCGATTTTACATTGACAGCTATTACAAGAAGAAAACCCAATACACGGTAGCTGGTTTCTCCCAGTACCACCAAACTCATAAGATTGCATAAATGCAAGTCATAAAATAATTGAACAAAGGAAAAATAAACTCAAGGAATAGATTTTTATACTTCTTTTACTAAACTAATATCCTTAAAGTTTTCCAACCCATTATCTTGAAGATTTAAAATTCTTGATTTTCAACACTAGAAAATTTCCAAGGCATCTTACTTAGATTTTAAATTTAAATTCGTTACTCTTCATTAGAGTGAATAAAGTTTAAATCGTTTATTCTCTCAATCTTCCACAGGTATTCTCTAGTTTGCAGCGTATATTATTATTTTTCCCATATATTCTAGGTGTTAGAAATTTTCGAAAAAATCGATGGAGTCTCCTTTGTACAGAGGGTCGTATACAATATTACAAAAATGATTTATATAATATGCATCGACCATTAGGTCGGAAACACAAAATATCATCTTCTAACACTTTAAAATTTTAATCCGAAAACATACCTTCCTTTTTAGCATTTTTAAGCGAGTTTGCATAATTTTATATATAATATTTTTGCTTAAAATGTAGTCGAACAATCCTCTTTTCACCTGTACTTAACTCAAATAGATGATATTAGTTCATGTTCATAAAAAAAAGTGTTATGTTTAATTACTAAGGGGAAATAGATCAATTTCATTTCAGACCTGCTGTAAAGAAGACATATTTTGACCTAGAAAACAACCAAATCTTAAATTTTTTATAATATTAAAGTTGTCCTACTCAATCTATGGTTTCCAACAATATAAATCGAAAGCCAGATGCGAAACACATGATGGGGAATCTAATCAATGAGATCATAAAAATTGGATTTACGGTTTGAAAGTTATGCTAGATTTATTTTCAGCTTAATCTTAGAAATTTCTTAAGGGGACAGAAATTTATATCAACTTTCAGACCCATTTTAGACTTCGTAAAAAGCAAAATATTTTAAAGTGGTAAAATTAACTTTATACCTTACTAAAATTTCTTTAAGTTTCAAAAATATTGACTCTTTTGGAGCTATAAATCCCAAGTTATCGCTGTTCTAGTGCTGCACTTTTCCAAACAAAATTTCTGTTTTTAAATCAATTTGAAATTTGAAATTTTCTCAAACGATTTTAATTTCAAACTACAATTTCAAACAAGTTATTTCCTATATCATTTATTAAATGATCTTCTTTTCCCCCGGAAAGGTAGGATATACAAAATTATGATCAACTTTATGTAATCATCACAGAACAATTCATTAAGTGGAAATATTTTCATTACTTTCCAAAATCTAGCTTTAAAAGCAATTAACTATGAAAACTCATTTTGGAAGAGATAACTAATCTCTTCCATTATCAAGAGAATACTATTGATTATCCACCAAAATAAATTTTCAGGACATATATATATATATATATATATATATATATATATATATATATATATATATAAAGTTTTAAATTATTCTCACAATTTTAAATGATTACACTCCATGAATTGTTCATTTATCAAAACAATCCAAATTCACCTTTCCATATTTCAGAAAAATTAAATTTCCATCTAATTATCAACATAAAACTAATTAAAGTTGATAATTAATTAAAACTTTTTTTCAAAAGAATTTTACAATTTCAAACTCACTAGTATTAATACCATTTAAGTTTAAAAAACAACTAGCTCACAAATTTATAATAAATGTTATAAACTAACGCTTCTTTTTTTAGGCAAGGCCAGCCAGTTTTATAGGGACCGTCAACTTTTATTACGAACGTAATAAAAACTTGAAATGCAGGAGTAAGATAAAAACATCTAAACTAACACTTCTTTATTTTCTCTTAAGAGCGAATTTTATATCTATCCTCTACTATATCTCAAATAACTAAGTGTCAAAACAAATTTTTATAGTCATCGTTAATAATTTGTACTAAGCTATTCAACTAATATTTTAATTTTCAAAATAAGTATTCTTTTACCTTAAATACATCATTTTATTAATCAAAGCATCAAATGATATTTTCTGCTAATTAACACATCCCCTTAATTAGAATCAGTCACTTTACTTACCTAATTACCATATTCAATTTCTCAAATTTCAAATAATATAAAGGTATTACCTCGCCACTGATTTATAGTGAATGACCCCATCGATTGGATGCGGAGTTGATCAAATGATCAAAACTGCCTCACACTCCTCTAATACCCACTATGGTTCCATGGCTTCACTACACATTTAAAATAAAAATTAGCACTTCACCATATGGATTATATCCTAACTTTACTTATTAAAACTCAATTTACCGTGTCTGACTATCTCTTTACGGTGTTTAAGAAATTCATATCGATAATGTTGGCCAAACACATCGACCAGAATTCTTAAAGCACTAGCTGAACAACTCAACACAAAAATTCATTTTCTTTAGAAAGAAATACCTCATATATAATACTCAAAATATTCATTGTTTTTTCCACAAACAAAATCTAATATCTCTTAGAAACTTATCTTCCATTTTTGAAAAATTTGAAAAGAAAAATTATTACTTATTATCAAAATCAAGGAACACAAATAGAGCTCATCGAGATATTCCCATAATACACGATCCTCAAGATTGATGTAATAAATGGAGTGTTCAGTATTCCGAACGGTATAATGAACCACTTACAAGACTCATAACTAGTGCAGAATGTAGTAAGATTAACACTATCCTCTGCGACTCATAGCTCATGACAAATCGGTGTAGGGTCAAGTTGAGTAATGACCCTAGCACCACTTAATAGATTAAAAAGGGAGAAACGAGATATAAAAGTAAGGGTAAAATATCTTCTCGTATTATAAGAAGTAACATTAACAACAAATCATTACTTGAGTGAAGTAATACCATAATGTATATCAACAATTGAGTATCCAAGGAGGATATCTCAAAAAGGGTAAGAATGGCAATAATAGATAAATTCAATGAATCGCCTCATTTCCCCAGTGGATATCCTCGTAGGAGGATGACTGAGAGACTAAGAACTAGGAATGAAGTCAATACAATATTTGATTTCCCGATTGGCTGTCATACTTGAAACAGACTCATAGAAATCAATAGAGTCACAATGACTGGAATTCGAGATATATCATCAACATCTCGAAACTCAAGAGTGAATACAGAGACTTCGGAATCATCGTTAGCATTCCGAAGAACAAAAAACAACGAATCAACCGAGTTAGGATACTTAATATAGGGACCCTCGATCTATTCACAAATTGTGGCTTGATAATAAGCAAGGCACTTCATCTCAAACAATCTAAACTCTAGATAGAAATTGGCATGCTGATTCCCACAAAAAGATAAGCTATAAGCAACAATCCTAAATCCTCATGCACCATGCCAAATATTGCAGATTCTCTCAATAGGATTTGCAATCCTTACAAAAGAATAAGACAAGAACATCCAAAAGCATCAACAAACTCCTCTAATATGGATGGGTGTCAAGCACCCGTATTGAAGAGGACTTGAATAAAACATCATGATTAGGATCACTCCTAAGATAAGATGTATTCAATTCAATTATGGAATACTACATAATAAATTACACTCCTAGATATATTTCAAACTTCTATCTCAAAGGACACGATAAAATATATAACACGATGATTAAGGGATTTGTAACACTTGTACTATATTTAGATGTATCGTAATATATGCTTCTATTTTATGTTTATCATATTTTGTTCTGAACTCGAATTTGATACTAAGCTGTGATGCCCCACCCCGAGACCCACATTGACAAAGAGTATTACTGGGTAATACCATCTGCTAATGCGAAGAATAGGATGGTTAAGAGCAACCATCTATAGTCTTGTTTTAAATATCAATTGAATATGCCGATTAATGCTCTATATATTTTTCTATATCTCAAGTGAATCGATATATCCAATAAATGCTTAATACAAAACTGCAGGTGGCTATAACATCTATTAGAACAAAATACAACAACCCAAATGTATAGCACATCACATAACAACAAACAGATATATATACATATATACTGATACATCTCAATACAATACTAATAATACATCATAAGTGATATGACGACCATAATATACACATGATTCAAAACATTATACATATCAGAGTACCGACAAAAAGGCTACAACAAAAAGGGCTAGTAGATAAGTCCATATAGAAGCAGAAAAGGCTAATTCCATAAGGGTATCTAACTTGAAACCCCTTGGTTTGACCCGAGTATAAAATAAACGGGTCGGTCTAGGTAAACAAATCGGTTCATAAGGATAAGTAGATAATATAAGCATTTGGCAAAGTGATAATCTTCTCAAGTGAGAAGGAATAATTCAAGGGTATATAGTTACTTCGCATGGCATAACTAAGTAGGTATAGAAATTCCAGGTGATAAAAGGATATCACTAAATATGAATGCAACTCAAAGGCAATAAAAATTCATAACAAATCCCACAATAAAAGCATGCCTCATCTCAATATAAGCTTTTTGGCGAAGCCTGCCAAATACTGATCTCCCAAAATAGGTACCTCACCAATTGAAAATACATCATAATGACAAATACGCCGCAATGGAAAACGCCATGAAGACAAATACACCACAATAGAAAACGTCTCTAGGACAATGACCCGAAGGTCCAGTATCGGCAATATGCCGCAATGGCAAATGTGTCAAAACTCTCGGATAGGAATCTGAACAATGTTAATGTGCATCCCATACTACACGTTCGCACTAAACGGTTTGTTAACCGCTAGTAAATCTCACACTCAAAGGAGTAAAGATTTACCTCATCTCATCGGTAAACTCAACCCGAAGGTCAAAATAATCAAACTAGCAAGTCAGAAATTAACCAATAAGATAAATACACGCGTCTCATGCCACGTGTTTTATCAAACCATTTAATTCTCCTAATTCACTCGAATAGTGCAAAAACGTGAAATGTAACGAACTAGAATTTGACCACTTTGAAATATAATATATAAAGTGATTTTAAATGTAAAATAGGTAAGGTTTTATTATTCAAACAATACTAGATAGGATTTGGAAAGAGAAGTATACACAAAAATAGTAACATTTGCCTTTAACGACAAAAGTGACAAAATTCTTATTTCAGAAAAGTATGTTTCAATGGTTAAATAAATTATTTTAATGTATGTATGAATGTTTATATTTTTAAATAGCATTATAAGATTTATTTTTAAATTTGGCTTACATAAATAAATAGTTTAGCTAAAACGTCAAAATGTGACCGTTAAAGATTTTGTCGAAAAACGACATTTTGTCGATTAAAAGTTGTCGCAACGTCGTCGCACCTTTATTTTCTTATATAGGAATATATATTCAAATAGTGTAAGTATTACTTAATTCACTAAACATGTTTTCTTTTACTAAATAAGATTAGAAAACTTGTAGAAGTCATTAGTAAAAGTAAGTAAGAATTAACAAAAGTGAGAAAAAGTAAACATCAAATCACATCAAATCAAAACAACCATAATTATTATTTTACTTAGCTTAATTCTTAAGGGATTAAGACATAAAGTATGAAGTGAAAGGATGATGTTATTTTTTGAAAAAGTGGAGATTGCTTTATGTTGAAGTAAGGTTAGATTGGTAATTTGGTAAGAGGTTATTTTGGTAAATTACCACTATTTTCTTTTTCTATAAATACCCACCTCCTTCTTCACTTTCATTCACATTTCTTCTTCTTCTTTTCTCAAGCTTCTTCTTCTTCCTCTACTCTTTAATGGCTTCCAAGCCATAGTAAAAATAAAAAATAAAAAATGTCAAAATATTTTCAAAATATTCAAAAGAAATCAATGTTCATTCTCTTCAAATCAAACTCATTTTTTCTCCATATTTTTCCTCTTCTTCTCTTAGCAATAACATCTTTAAAAAAAACCAAAATGCAAAATTCTTTTTTTCAAATCATTTATTTTCCAGTGGCTACAACTTACATGTTGACCAATTTATCTCATTCTAAAGCTAACTATGTCAAAAATACATTTCTTTTCAGTGCAATTTCTGGCATAGTTTTTAAGCCAGAGAATAGGTCATTTTGTTTTGATCATAACTTAATCATAACAGTTCCAAATTAAGAAATTCTTTTTTCATAAAAATATAAAATTCCAGTGGCTACAACTCTTATGTTTATCACTTTCTGTAGTTTTGAAGTTCACTATATCTAAAACTGAATTCTTTGAAAGTTTATTTTGAGGCTTCATTTTTGTCTATCCGACAATACCTCTTCTTCATTTTATCATATCTCCCTCAAATCAACTTGGATTTAAATGATTCTTTTTTTCAAATTAAATAGAAAATAATTTTCAACAACTTTTCAGTTAACATATTTTTTCAAATTTTGTAAGTAAGAGAGTCAAAAACAAGAGAGAAGATGACCCATTTTTCGGATCCAAATCTTGGGAATTCAAGTTCAAAGCTTTGTCGCTTCTTCTCTATATTTTCGGCCAACCCCATCTTAAGCCTCGACCAAGTTATTGGAAGAGAGAGGGTGTTGTTCACTAGTGTTTAATGGAGTACGTATTAAATAGTGAAGTGTTGGTTGATTGGAATGTTGGTAGGAAGTTAATCGCTTTGGTCTATGGTGAGAAACTCTATTTAGCATCTCTATTTATAGATATACATGTTTGATGATGTGTTATGATTGCTATGAATGTTTGTATATGTTTTGATCATCAAGTATTGATTGTTTGATATGATTGTTAAATTGTATTACCAAGTCACGTTAATACACGTTGATAAGCACAAAAGAAATTACTTTCCTTTTGAAAATGAAATGGTGCACATGGAATGCTTAAACCTTTTGGAAATTGTTTTAAAATGAGTTAGAATTTTTTTATAAACATCTAGATATGTTTAAAGAAATAAAGGAACAGAATATAAGATTTTATCTTGTATATTTTAAATATGTTCAAAATAATTTTCCAGAAAAATCGCGCTTTTGCAGTAAAGTGACCAAAGTTTAAAATTGATATTCTAAATATTTTAAAAATATGAAATAAATCCTAAAAATCTTTTAAAATGTGTTAAAAGAGATTTAAGTTGAAAATATGGATTTCTAAATGATATAAAAGTCGTTTCGAAGAATATAGATTTTAAATGCTATTTGCAACACTTTTCGCATGGCTTTTCACAGCAGTTTGAAATAACTTTTGCAATACAGTTTTAAACTTAACAATTCCTTCCTATATATTTTTTGAACGATTTTAAATGAATAATTAAGTTATTGAAAGATGATTTGGAAGTTTAATAAGAGTTTGAATAAATGGTTAAGCAAAATTATTTATACCACTTAAACAAAAAGTGAAGAAGATTGAATATAATTACAAACTGAGTATGCGGAAACGAATGGTACATTTGTCCCATCTATGAGATCTTGAAAGATAAAACAAGGTGTTTAACTAAGGTTAGGAATGGAGCAACTAGTGCCCTGAACTTACCTGGCCTATATTTTCTCTTCTTAGGGAAAGGGTGGAACATATCGAAAGGAAAGCCCGGATGCTCTAAAAGATCATAATTAAGTTTTTCTAAGATAAAAGAAAAGAAATAAATTCTTTGAATTTATTATTAATGGTCTATATTTAAGATTTTTAAAAATGATATTTTATAAAAAAAAGTTATGGAATTATAAAAGTGTTTTATAAATATTAAATGGGACTGTAATCAAATTTATATATGGGTTTGCAATTGAAATTTAGAAAAGAATTTATAATGGATTTTATAAATAATAAGATTTGAAAGGAATGAATTTGTAAATAAGAGTTTTATAAGTAATTAAATTATAATTGGATTTTGACTTATAAGTGAGATATAAATGGAATTTGTTAGTAAAGAAATTTTATATATGGAAGTTTATAAAATATAAATGGAATTCATAAACACCGTTTTGTAAATCTGAAATCAATTTAACTTGATAAGTTAAATGAGAAAGTCTATTAAGGGAATTATATTCGCGAGTTTGGGCAGTAAATAATCCTTTAAATTTAATGAATAATTTGGAAAGGTTTTTCTAAGTAAAAGAGGAAATGATTTGGAATTATTCCAGGATTTAAGAGAAGTTTAAATAAACCAAGTGATTTGATAAATGAGGCTTAATGATTCCATATACTCTTGAAAAGAAAATGGAATAAGTTGAAAAGAATATATATCTAAGAAATATATTTATTTAAATATAAAATAAAGTAATTGATTGATGATTGATATCCACGTATGAACTTAACAACTTTTAAAGCGATATTGGCTTTGAAGGAACCGGAGTCGGATTTGGGAAATTCCTATGTGAAAACCACTTCGAACCAATGTATACGTTCGAAAGTGAAGACATGTTGAAGATGATGATTATTGAAGACCGAGGATCTTCATAGCGTGAGGACTTCTTTTTGAACATTCGCTAGGTCGCTCCCATTATAGAGTTATTTATAGTAGTGGTCTCCTCGTTTTTGGGATTTTTCAGATTGCAAGGACTACTCGCTACTAGTGGTAGTAGGAGAGTGCCTTCAGTTTCGTTCAGTCCCACAACGAACTTGTATGGGTTTTTGTCTGACATTGTACTCTAAATCACATTTGAGTGGTATCTATAAATGTATATCAGTCGGTTGCGGAGAAGGCAACTTCTTTTAGCTTAACACCCTTTCCCGAGACATATAATCTCGGAAGGTTATACTTTTCTACAAATCTGTCATGTGACGTGGAGTGACAATATGGCAATCAAAGTGGAACTTGTTATGATCAAAGCATGGTTTTTTATGAAAATCGTGGCTTTGAAGTAATTGATTGTGGCTTCGCGAGCCTCACACCCCGGTTATGATGGAATACTATGTGGCCTGACAGACGCAAATTTGGAATAAGTGAGTGTGTACGGTGGTGTCAAATACGTTTGGCCCTTTGGGGGATACGTCCCTAAAGGCTTTTATTGCCCTATTTTGATAAGGTGGTTAGCTTGTGTTAACACCACTCTTTTTCATGAACTAGCGACTTACACGACTCAACGACCTAACGTCTAAACGACCCAATGACCTACAGCATGGAGCGACCTACCGACCTAAAGCATAGAGCGGCTCAACATGGCACGACTCAACGACCTAGCGATTCAACGACCTAGCGTCTCAATGACCTAGCGATCTAGCGTCTCAACGACCTAACGACCTATCAAGTTTTAGAGCAAAGCCGCATGCGCACTGCCTTCTCCATTTGGTCGCTCACGACCTAAGCAAGCCGAGATAACTCTTTTGCTCCACATGCTAAGTCACTCACAGCATATATCTCGTCCAAGATGGTTCCATTAAGTCGCTAACGACTTATGCTACCTCGGGATCACTCTTAGGTCGCAACTTCCTAGGTCGCTCACGACCTATGACCTCACACAACCTAACTCCAAAACTCCCCTATAAATACTCCACCAACTCCACTATGACGGGGGACTTTGGGACCTTTTACGAACGCTAAGACTCTGATGTTTTCACAACTTCTATAGCACTTCAAACGCCAAAGACACTTCAAAGACCCTTGGAAAAGATCAAGTTCATTCAATATGAATTCAAAGAGCTTTTCTACATCAAAGTTCTAACGATTTGCCTTAATGGTGTTGTAATTGAAGAATTGTTGTGAAGCTTGTAATCAAATCAATAAGAGAAGAGATTAAGTGGACGTAGGCTTGACTTTGAGCCGAACCAGTATAAAAACTGTTGTCTCTTTACTATTTTCTGCTATTTGCTGCTTACATTTAGTTCCCGTACCAACGGGTGGTGCTTTCTCTATAACTCAACTCACACCGAGGTGTCAGCGTACATTTTTAGCGTTAACATTTTTGGTGCTTTCACTGAGAATTGAACTCAGGATTGCTCTCATCATTGCTTCACAAAGATTTGTTGAAAGACTCTCCCTAAGAACCAGAAGTCTATCCGAAATTATGGCTTCTGGAAGAAAACGTAGATCTACAAGATTTGGAAATGCTTATGACAATATCGCCACTTCTCCCGCGTCAAATCAAGCGGCTCCTAGTGCTGGAATTACAAGTGCAGAATTGGATGCAGCAGTGTCTGGGTTCTATCAACAAATGGAAGCCCAGAATACTTTGATGTTGGACAGGTTGAATGCTTTGCTTGGAGTTTACCAGCAACCAGAAAATAATGAAGAAACCTTTGCTGAAGATGTTCATGATTCCCAAGGGAAAAGTATTCCTCAAAGGGCATTTGGCACCGCTGAAGTGGCACATCCCCAAGCTGGAGGTTTAAGGCCGTAGCCAACTCTTCGTGAACGTTTGTCCAGGCAAACTTCCAAAAAGTAGCTGACGTCTATCCCACGGGGCCTCTAAACGATGAGGAGTACCTCTCGGGAATGATTTGACAAATTATGAAGGAGAGCATGCAAAGGGAGGAAGATGAAAGTGACTGGGGGTTTGCTCCGAGCAAGACTCCTTTTACTTAAAGAATTCTGAAGGCTGAATTTCCGAAGAAGTTTGTTCCCCCCACTATTCCAGCTTATCGGGGGACACGCGATCCTAAATAGTTCTTATAAAAGTATGAATGGCATATGACAGGTGCACGAGCAACTGATGAGATCAAGTGCAGACACTTTCCTGTGTACTTGGAGGGAGTGGCCATGCTTTGGTTCACGAAGCTGCCGGTTCGATCAGTAGATCAGTTCTCCGACCTGACTCGGAAATTCAAAGATCAGTTCAGGTTATATGCTTCGAAGTCCAAGGACATAATGTCGCTATCCAGCCTCCTAGAGTCTATCAAATATTTCTTAAACCGCTTTAATATAGCCTTGGATGAAGTTGACAATGCAGAGCCTCGAATGATTCTAACTTACTTGATGCCAGCTATTGACAAATCAAGTTAATTTGGGAAATGGCTAAAGATGAAAGAGCCAAATTCACTTGAGAAGTTCTACAAAAAGGCCTATGAATTTATGCGTCTAGAAAGCCTTCCTATGCCGGCAAAAGTAGTCGTGACTGAAGTTGAGAATAACATTGTTGCTTCTAACAAAAAGGAATCTAGTGGTCAGAAGAGGGAGAGTGACGGTGGAAAAAAGCAGAAAGATGCGAAGAAAGCTCGCCGCTTTAGACCATCATATTTTACTCTCTTAACTGATACTCCAGAAAATATCTCTTTCGCAAAAAAGGATGCTATTCAATACCCCAAACCACTTGAGATGAAGCCCAGGAAAAATATTGTGCATAATGGAAGATTATGTCAGTAACACAATCAACCTAACCATGACGCTAATGAATGTCGCCATTTAAAGAATTTGATTGAAGAGCTGTTGAGACAGAATAAATTACAACAATATGTGAAGAGAAACATAAGTGACCAGACCTCATCTACTCAGGGGCAACAAGTTCCTGCTCGTCAATTCGGCTCAGGTAAGAGGACTACATCACATGAATCTGAGAGGCCTGTCGTTAATGTTATCACAGGGGGTCCTCACCCAGCGGGTAAGTTGGGGTGAGATGGAGAGATATACTTACGCTTTGAGATATGTCCCGGGGGAATAAAATGTTTTTGTCTTGGAAGATGCCGCACCTTTAAAATAGCAAAGAACTTTTAATGATGAGATCATATTTCGGGCTAGAGGCTCTGTTGGTGTTGAGGCTCCTAGCATGGATCCTTTGGTGATATCTGCAGGCATCGGACTAGCCATTGTAAGAAGGGTGCTTGTTGACTGCGGCGCCTCTAGTAGTGTCCTCTTCAGAAAGACATTTGATCAGATGAAAATTCCCATGGCTAATGTCCAAGCTTCCTCGTAGAAAATTGTTGGGTTCACTGGAGAACCAAAACAGCCTATTGGGACTATTGACTTATTTGTAGATCTTGGAGTGGGGGAGAAGAAGGTGGTCCAAAAGCAAACTTTTGTTATTGTTGATGAATTCTCCGCTTATAATGCCTTCTTGGGTCGACTGACTCTTGCCGCATTCAAGGCCATTCTTGCCCCAGGGTGCCTGACTATGAAGTTCCTCACTGATAATGGCGTCGATGTTGTGAATGGGGACCAAAATGCCAGGCGAGAATGTTATCTCATAGTGTTACGGGAGGCAAAGAAGAGAGAGATGGGTAAGGGTGCGGCAGCTCCGCTCCGCATCAAAGAGCCCACCTTGTAGCAATTACGGGGTGGACCCTGCACTGGTGGGCATAGTGGGGCACGAAAAGAGATTGATCCCAGAAAAGCCAGTGCAGGGGAGAGTAGAGTGGTGCCGGTGGAAGTGACGGTACCAATACCTGTTGACCTAAAAGATCTAAACAAGGTGCTGAATGTAGGTTCACAACTCGGTGCGACGGTTCAGAATATGTTGATATCATCCTTGAAAGTAAATCTGGATGTATTCACTTGGAGTCATGCCGACATGTGTGGAATATCTCCAGAAATCGCAGTGCATGCTTTGAATATTGATCCAAATTTCACACCCGTAAAGCAGAGAAGAAAAACCCAGGGTCCCGAAAGGTCGGCAGCATTAAAAGAAGAAGTAGACCGGCTCATAAAAAATGGCTTCAACAGAGAATCCACTTATCCGAAATGGCTTTCTAATCCGGTGTTGGTTAAAAAAGCAAAGGGAAAGTGGGGAACATGCATCGACTTTTCAGGCTTAAACAAAGCATGCCCCAAGGACTGTTTCCCATTACCCAGGATTGATCAGTTGGTGGATGGAACAGCCGGGCAAGAATTATTGTCTTTTATGGATGCTTACTCAGGATATAATCAAATCATGATGCATGAGCCAGATCAGGAGGACACGAGCTTCATCAATGATGTTGGTCTTTACTGTTATAAGGTCATGCCCTTCGAACTAAAGAACGCGGGTGCAACTTATCAAAGATTTGTTAATTCCATGTTCAAACCCCAGATTGGTAAGACTACGGAAGTATATGTTGATGATATGTTGGTAAAATTGAAGAAGGCAGTAGACCACATGGATCATTTGGCAGAAATATTCACGGTCCTCCAAAAGTGTGGGATGAAGCTAAATCCTCTAAAATGTTCATTCGGGGTAGAGTCCGGAAAATTCGTGGGTTTCACTGTGAGTGCTAGGGGCATCGAAGCTAATCCTGCTCAGATTACTGCTTTAAGAGAAGTTAGAGCCCCTAGGACAAAGAAGGAATTGCAAAGCCTCAACGGGAAAGTTGCTGCTTTGATTTGGTTTATTTCCAGGGCCAATGATAAATGCATTACCTTCTTTGATGCTCTGAAGAAAGGAAAGAAAAACTTTAAATGGACTCCTGAATGTCAGAAAGCTTTTGATGAACTGATTGGTCATATGGAAACGCCTCCAATACTTTCTAAGCCCAGCAATGGTGAAGATCTTTTCATATATTTAGTGGTTTCATCTCATGCTATCAGTGCAGCATTGGTACGGGAAGACGCAAAAGTTCAGCGCCCGGTTTATTACATTAGCAAAAGATTCACTGGGGTAGAGATGAATTATTCAAAGCTGGAAAAGCTCGCCTATTGTCTGTTGATTGCGTCCAAAAAGTTGAGGCCGTATTTCCAAGCTCATCCTATTAAAGTCCTCACTGATCAACCTCTAAAGCAAGTCCTATTTCGCCCTGAAACTTTAGGTCGTATTCTGAAGTGGAATATTGAACTCAGCCAATATGATATCACCTACCATCCTCGAAGAGCAATCAATGGACAAGCTTTAGCGGACTTCATTGCAGAAAACACAGATAAAGGTGACAGTGAGGAAGAGGTGACTAACGACATCCCGATCCGATGGAAATGATATGTTGATGGTGCAAGAAATGACTATTGTTTCGGAGCTGGAGTTGTGCTTGAAACCCATGAAGGGCGGTCATTGTGCTATTCATTGAGATTAGAATTTCCTTCGACAAATAATGAAGTAGAATTGAAGCTCTTATTGCTGGCTTGAAGATTGCTAAGAACTGAACATCAAAGTATTGCAGATCTTTAGTGATTCCCAGCTTATTGTATGCCAAGTCAGGAAAGAATTTCAAATTAAAGGAGGAAATTTTCCTGCTTACTTGTCAAAGGCCTGGGAGCTTCTCGATGATTTTGATCATTATACAATAAGCCATATACCTTGGGAAGAGAACATGAAGGCAGATTTTCTCGTAAAATATTCAAGCTCTAGCGAAGCTCAATTATTGGGATTGGTCCCCGTGGAAGTCATGTCAGCTCCAAGTACTAATGAGATGGATATTGAATGGATCATGGCTATATCTCAAGAGCAGGAGTCGTGGATGACCCCAATCAAGGAATATCTTCTCAACGGCTCCCTTCCAGAAAACTCAAACGAGCGCCAGAAGCTGTTGAGAAAGGCCTCGAGATATGTAATTCAAGACGGTCATTGTACAAACGAGGATTCTCGATGCCATTACTCCGATAGGTAACCAAGGAAGAGGCTAAGACAATTTTAGCTGAGGTGCACAGAGGAGAGCGTGGGGATCATTCAGGTGGCCAAACTCTAGAAAAGAAAATTCTACGCTATGGGTATTTTTGGCCAGATATTAATAGAGACGCTGCTAGCTACTCCTGAAAGTGTGACAGATGCCAGAGATTTGCAAAAATCCCAAGAGAACCTTCCACCGGGCTATAACAGATGGTCAGTCCATGGCCATTCTCCGTTTGGGGGATAGATCTCATTGGGCATTTGCCGATTGCCAAGTCTAGAATCAAATATGCTATTGTTGCTGTTGATTATTTCACTAAATGGGCTGAATCTGAACCGCTGGCTACCATTACCTCTAAAAAGATGATAAACTTTGTGACTAAAAATATCTTTTGCAGGTATGGTGTGCCTCAGAAGATAATCACAGACAATGGTACCCAATTCGAAAGCGAAGAATTCCAGGACTTTTGTAGGCGATTCAAGATCCAAAAAAGCTTCTCAGCAGTGGCTCATCCGTAGGCAAACGGGCAAGTGGAAGCGGTGAACAAAATTATCAAATCAACCATCAAAAAACACCTGAAAAAGCAAAAGGTGGTTGGGTCGATAAGCTGCCACTAGCACTTTGGGCATACAGAACTACCCATAAGAATGCGACTGGCACACTCCATTCTCATTAGAATATGGATCAGAAGCCATGATTCCAGTGGAAATAGAGGTCCCCTCACACAGGAGAATTCATTTCAACAAAGCTGAAAATGAAAAGCTGCAACTTGAAACACTTGACTTGCTTGATGAAAGAAGGAAAGAGGCTGAGCTCAGAGTTGCAGTCCATCAACAAAGAATAGCCAGGCACTTCAATTCTAAAGTTCGCCAACGCAGCTTTGAAATTGGGGATCTAGTCTTGAAAAGGGTCATTACAGCAACAGGAGTGTTTGGGCCAAACTGGGAAGGGCCATACGTCATAGGCAAAATACTTCTCGATGGCACTTTCAAGCTCACAACTATCAAAGGAGATCCAATTTCGAGATCTTTGAACAGCAATCACTTGCATCCATATTTTACTTAGAAGCTATACTTAAATTTGTAAAATGATTATGGATGTATCATTCTTGCATTACAAGCCATTGTAAAATCAGTGTGAATCAATAATAAGAACTATGAAGTGGATGTAGGCCCAATTTCTTGGCCGAACCACTATAAATCTTGTGTTCTCTACTACTATAAAATGCCTGTCTCATTTCGATGTGCAAATATCTTAAATATATTTCTAAAATGTCGATTTCATATTGCAGGCTATCAAAGCAAAACTTACCTATTCGACACATCACAAGGCCAAGCGATTCCTACAAATCACTCAACAAAAAAGTCAAGCCACAAAAGTTCCAGAATCAATTCCTACATAAGAAGTGCTTCTCACAAACAGTTGGTGATTCCACCAAAGGGGCACCTTCCCGAAGTGAAGGTTTCAGGACCTTGCTAACTGATAGCGATCATTTGTGCAAACGAACATCCAGTCAGGTAGCTTGCGTCTGCCCCGTGGATTCGCTTAACAAAGAAATACACTTCTCTGGAAAAAAGAAAAGCAAACAACTTGCAAAAGAAAGGAACATGTACTTGGAAATGATAACGAGGAATCGCTGAGGGGCAGATGGTGAAAAGACATGGGCAAGCAGACAAAAAGCAGCCAAGATGGAATCTTGTCTCTCAACCAAAAAGGTTGGTGGAACCACCAAAGGGGCACCTTCCCGAAGTGAAGGCACCGGGCCCTTGCTAGTTAATTGTGATTGTTTGTTCAAACAAACATCCAGTTAGGTAGCTTGCGTCTACTCCGCGGATCCACTTAACTATGAGATGCAACCTTCCTGGCGAGCCAAACAAAAAATCCCTCTTCGGAGGCACAAATAAAAAGCCCTCTTCGGAGTCCCACTTCTGCTCTCAAGGGGGAAGTGCCAAAAAAGCCCTCTTCGGAGGCCCACATCTGCTCTCAAGGGAGAAGTGCTAAACAAAAAGCCCTCCGACGAGGCACGCCCAAAGATGGAATGCTTTACTATAAAAAGGTTGGTGGAACCACCGAAGGGGCACCTTCCTGAAGTGAGGGCACCAGACCCTTGCTAACAATAGCTTGCGTCTACCTCGTAGATCCATTTAACTGCGAGAAGTAACTTTCAGGCAAACAAAAAGCCCTCTTCGAAGGCACAAACAAAAAAAACCCTCTTCGGAGGCACAAACAAAAAGCCCTCTAACGAGGCACGCCCAAAAATGAAATACTTCCCACAAACGTTTGGTGGGACCACCGAAGGGGCACCTTCCCGAAGTGAAGGCACAAGGCCCTTGCTAACAGTAGCTTGCGTCTACCCCGTGGATCCATTTAACCGCAAGAAGTAACTTTCAGGCAAACAAAAAGCCCTCTTCGGAGGCACAAAAAAAAAGCCCTCTTCGGAGGCACAAACAAAAAGCCCTCTTCGGAGGCACAAACAAAAAGCCCTCTTCAGAGGCACAAACAAATCAAAGCCCTCTTTGGAGGCCCGCTTTACCGCGTAGGGAAATCCACTTCTCAAAAATAAAAGCGACCATCTCCAAAAGTGAAGTGTAAAAACTTTTTCGAAAAAAAAAGAAGAGAAGAAAATTTCTCCAATACAAAGCACACACTACTAGGGTAGAATAATGTTTCCTCAAAGTGGAATAATTATTCTCCAACGTAAGAGTACAAGTCTTCTCAAAGTGGAAAAATTATTCTCCAAAGCAAGAGTACAAGTCTCCTTAAAATGGAGAAGATTGCAATGAGCCGTGGTATGGGGGCAATATGATATAGCTACATTAATAAAAGCAAAGCTCAAGCAACATACCATGGGCTCACTGCAATATCATACAAGGAAAGTAAAGAAACTTGTGCGATAAAAAGGAATAAATGCATTTCTAGATACAGAAAAAGTTTATATAAGTATAAAGAATCATTTTATTCCATACTATAAAAGATTTGTATACATTTGCAGGTTTAAAAAAGCGGGGGCCAGTACCCGCACAATCTCCGGTCAATACAAGTCTTTAAATACAAGCAAAAAGAAAAAATGAAAAATAAGAAGGATAAAACCATGCCCGTTACTTCTTCTTCCCGCCGCCTTTGGAGCCCTCGCCTGGCCTAATGGTTAGCTTCTTGAGTTGGCCTGAACGAGTCGGGGAAGATGGAGAAAGAGGTGCAATTGGGTCCTCTTCCGCTTTCTCATTGCCAGCAGAAGTGCCCTTCCTCTTCTTTGAAATTCCACGGTTTTCCCTCTTCTTTGAAGAAGATTCGCTGCCTGGAGTGATAAGATCAATCAACTTTGTATCATCTGTAGTAAATTTCTCCGGGGTCCTCTCACCCTCCTCAAGTTCTTCAGCTTTTTGCTCTTGTGAAGCGGCCGGGTATTCTAATCCTGGAAGAGCTTCTATTTGATCTTCTTGCGACCACGGTTGAGAATTAAAAGAAGGAGTAACTTGAAGAGGTGGAGGAGCGACGGCTGGAGGAGGCGAAGCCTGTACAACACTTGTTGTTTTCACTACAGAAGAAGAAAGGTTAAACATCAGTGTTTCTCACAAAGAGAGGAGATAGTGGCACGTCAAGATTTAAGTAATAAGCAAGAAGTTCATCGAGCTCATGTGAAGCAAACATGTAGTCCACTTGAGCTGGATCAGTATTGAAGTTACCTGGAGAGGTTGGCTTTATCTTGTCAATTTCAAAATCCTAGACTTCGGTGCCTTCTTGGGCCTCGTCTTTGGCATGAGCGGTTGAACTTCCCGTTTCGGCTTTAGCAGGAGGCAGAGAGTGGGAACTGGAGCCAATACTATCGACGTCAACCGATGCCGAAGTAAGAATTGGGTCGGTCGAAGGTGCCTTCCCCAGATGCTCTCCTTCCGCCGCTTCGGCTCGTTCTTTGACAAGTTGTTCTTTCCCTTTGGCAAGGGCGGCACGACCCTCATCATCCAAATTATAGGCCTCAAGATCCAATCAGCGTAGCCAGCATCTCTAAGCATTTCAACTACTATCTCCCACACTTCAGCCAGAGTAATCTCATACTTTGGGCCCAAAAATGAAAGACTGCCACGCCCCAAGACACTTTGAATATAAAACTCGAATAGAGTGGAGCTGATGTTGGCCTTAGTCAGCTTATGCGACTGTTCAGCTACTGCTTTTCCAGCGATGGCCTCATCACGCTCCTTTTCAGCCTTGGAAAGCTAGGCCTTTAACATCGCAATCTCCAAATCTTGGAAGCTAGTCTTTTCCCGCAGCTGAGCAACATCATTGTGATAGATTTCCATGATTTTTTGTCGTGCCTCAATTTTAGCCTCAGCATCTCGTTGACTTGCGTGGGCATCTCTTACTTGCTTTTGAAGAACCTCTTCCTTTTGAGTATAAGAAGTGGAAGAGGTGACAAGATCATCTTTGAGCTTCTTAACTTCAGCCTCAAGTTTCTCATTATAGGCGGTGATGCTCTTCATCTCCGAATCATGCTGATCAAGAAATTTTTGCCACTCAGACTTATCACTCTCCATGGTCAGCATAGCCTCGAGATTTAAATAGTTTACTCTTTGAAGCTCAATAACTAATTTTTGCCAACCGGACATTCTTTCAATATCAAGCTTGACAGCTTCGAGATTTCTCAGCATGGCCTATTTGTCAATGGGAACCAATCCAGATCAAAGCATACTCCTTTCAAACACCAATGTGGAAATCGGCTTTGGAGTGCAGGTGGAGGCTTCTCAACTTGATAAGGAGGCCTATTAATGATTGCCTGAATGTCGGCTCTTTGAAGGGCAGGAGAGCTAGAGGGGATATCTAGAGAGATAGAAGCAGCGGGCACTTTATAAACTTCATATGAAGACTTTTCACTAAGCTTGGCCCATTTGCTTGAATCTTCGGCCACATGAATCTTCCCCTTATCGTCATGAGACTTTCTCTTATGGGAGTCATCATCATGTCGGTCATCTCTCCTTCCATAATGCCCCTCATGAGCCTGGCTCTCGTGAGCTTTCCTAGCTGATCTTTCCTCATCAGTCTCCCTAGGGGAAAGAAGATGGCGCCTGGGGTCATAAAAATCACGCCTTGCATAGCGTTGAAAGTCATCATAATATGAGCCGCTGCGTCCTATGGGAGAACCTGAAAGTGACGAAGAGATAGAATTTGGAAATCTTCAAAATAAAGAAGCTAAGTGCACATAATTGCCAAAAATCCTAAGTGTGTGTGGCGTGCGAACTACGCGCGTCAAGCTACAAACCACTCATCGCATAGGAGTGACGTCGGCTTTTGCGACAGGAGTCAACTCCTGGGTTGATGGAATTGACCGCAAACGGATGTCGCTTCGATTACTGGAGAAACAAGCATAGAAGCGGGGGTGTCATCTTTAAAGAGATCTTGGGAAGTCACCATGAGATCGCTCAGTCCACCAAAGATATCATCACCACCGTGCCCAGCGGAATGAATCTTATCAGCATTGCTGTCTTCATCCCGCTTTACACTCTTCGCAAAGGAACTTTCTTTCCCGCTCCCTCATCAGCTTCTCCAGTAGCCTTCCCGGAATGTTGAGGAAATTTTTCTTCTTCAATAACTGGGGAAGTTTAGATTTGCCAGATAATCCCTCACTGTCAACGGAACTGGAGCATTTCCCTAGTGAAGCCTATACAGTAGGTTCCTTCGATACGAATTCCTTTACGTAGGCTTGGGCATCTGACGCTTCTGCTTGAGAACTGGGGGCATCACGGGATTGAGTGGATCGAGAAGTATGCAAAAGTACGAATTGGTGCAAAAACTTGTCCTTCGGTAGGAACTTAATACTTCTCTCATCAACAGCCACGGCATTCAATCTTTCAAAAGTTGGATTGTTACTAGAATCTTTGGAGGGAGGAGGAAGTGCGGCAAAAGTAAAGAATGAAGTTAGCACTTGACGATTCGAATTTTGAAAGGCTCAGAAATGAAGTGAACAGAGATAGATAGTCTTACTTCCTACTCTCCGGATACCATAGAATGCCAGGGGGCAACGGACAAAGAAGAACTGGTTTGAAAACCCGTCAGCGCTCTCGGGCAGATCGTAATCAAATTACGGTTTCTTGCACTCCTTACAAGATTAATGGAAGGGTGATCTTTGTTCCTCCCGAATGAACACAAATAACACATCTCCTTGAAGCTTGGGAGGCGGTTAAGCGTCCTCCTGAATAGTACGGACAACCCCATCAAAATGGCATAGCCATTAGGGTGCAACTGGAATGAAGAAATAGTTAGTCGAAGGAGTAGTGTTTATGAGAAAATCGTTGAAGGGGTGAATAGCTCCGTTCAAACACATCTGACGATTCACTGCAACAAAGCCAGGAGGCGGTCTATCAACAGTATCATTTACCCCAGGAAGTAAAGCATCCGCTTTAGCAATGCCGAATTGAATACATATCTGGCTGAAAGCCCGTTGGTTCAATGTAGTTGAAACTCTTTCCGGAGGATTATCTAAAGGGTCAGCTAATGGGAAGACCTCATCGGCCCGCTCTACTATCTCTTCTTGCGTTTGTTGAGAAGCCATTCTAGACAAGGAACTGGAATTCAAATATGAAGGTGCATGTTTCCTAAAAGTGCAAAGTGTTATGCAAAACTAATAAAATGACAAGCAAATATAATGGGAATTAAACTAGTTGGCGTTTGTCGACTATAAAGTTTCAGGGCTTGTTATTTTAAGTCCAAGTACGGTGTTGATGCAAACAGATCAGCTTTAGTTGATTAATTTAGCTTTGCTTTAATACTTCACTTGAACTTGCTAATTCATAGCATTTCGTTCACACAAATTCCCTTAAGTTGATTATTCTTTATCGACTAATCTGTCATTCGATGTGGGTAGTCAATGGAAATATATTCGCCCTAGTTTTCTGCAAATGTTGTATTTAACAGGTTGTTAGCTTAAAAGTTAATACGATCTGTGAAAAAGTGCAACAAGTTCAAGCAGTTCATTCTGGCAGTTCAAGTTGGAAATTCAATCAAGTTCTGTCAATTTCTAGCAATTCATCAGTCATATTTCTACGAGTTAAGGCTATGCTGCGAGTTAAATTAGGTCATGTTGGTTCTTTAAGTCGTTCTGCTTTAAGTCATGTGATGTTCTGGCAAGTTAAGTTGCAAGTCATATAAGTTGCACTCTCTTATGTCGTTCAGAGTTTGACAGTTAAGCCATAGGTTGTTCGAAGCTCCTAAGTCAGGCACTGTCCTAACTCTCCTTAACCCGCTAACTCCTCCTCATTCAACAACTCGCCTAACCCGATAACCCGTTAACATCTCCACAATGAAATCCATCATCTCTCCGCCGCCAAGTCATCCAAAAACCAATTCAAATCACCTCAGATCCATCATAGATCCGATGAATTGCTATATTCTCATGAATTACAATGACAACATATCCAATGACGATCAAAAATTGATCGTAACATGATATGTGATGAAACGTAGCACATGAATTTGGATTAGGGTTGGAAAATGGGGAAATTCATGATACGGTGATGGTCGTGGTTGGATAATGACCGGATTCACTTACGTAGTGTGGTGGTGAAGATGATCAACGGTTGGTTGGTTTGAATTCGTTTTCGAGAACTCAAAGAATTCTTCAATGGAGGTTCAGAGTGTTAGAGCGGGTAAAGAGAAGAAGGATCAACATAAGCGACTTATATACAGGGGTAATGGAATATGAATCGACACGAATGACCTAGCTCTCTCATAAGTCGCTCACGACCTAGCCACTCAGGGTGGCACGAGTTAAGAGGCATCGAAGCACACGACCTAGCCCTTAGGCATATACTTCGAGGGACAAGTGTTAACACCACTCTTTTTCATGACCTAGTGACTTACACGACTCAACGACCTAGCGTCTAAACGATCCAACGACCTACAGTAGGGAGCGACCTACCGACCTAAAGCATAGAGCGGCTCAACATGGCACGACTCAACGACCCAACAACTCAACGACCTAGCGTCTCAACGACCTAACGACCTATCAAGTTTCAGAGCAAAGCCACACGCGCACTGCCTTCTCCATTAGGTCGCTCACGACCTAAGCAAGTCGAGATTACTCTTGTGCCGCACATGCTAAGTCACTCACATCATATATCTTGTCCAAGATGGCTCCATTAAGTCGCTAACGAATTATGCTACCTCGGGATCACTCTTAGGTCGCAACATCCTAGGTCGCTCACGACCTATAACTTCACACGATCTAACTTCGAAACTCCCCTATAAATACTCCACCCAATCCACTTTCACGGGGGACTTTGGGACCTTTTTCGAACGCCAAGACTCTGCTGTTTTCACAACTTCTACGACAATTCAAACGCCAAAGACACTTCAAAGACCCTTGGAAAAGATCAAGTTCATTCAATATGAATTCAAGGATCTTTTCCACGTCAAAGTTCTAACGATTTGCCTTAATGGTGTTGTAATTGAAGAATTGTTGTGAACCTTGTAATCAAATCAATAAGAGAAGAGATTAAGTGGACGAAGGCTTGACTTTGATCCGAACCACTATAAACACTGTTGTCTCTTTACTATTTTCTGCTATTTTCTGCTTACTTTTAGTTTCCGTACCAATGGGTGGTGCTTTCACTATAGCTCAACTCACACTGGGTGTTAGCGTACATTTTTAGCGTTAAAATTTTTGGTGCTTTCACTGAGAATTGAACTCAGGAGTGCTCTCATCATTGCTTCACAAAGATTTGTTGAAAGACTCTCTCTAAGAACCAGAAGTCCATCCGAAATTATGGCTCCTGGAAGAAAACGTAGATCTACAAGATTTGGAAATGCTTATGACAATACCGCCACTTCTCCCAGGTCAAATCAAGCGGCTCCTAGTGCTGGAATTTCAAGGGTGGAATTGGATGCAGCAGTGTCTGGGTTGTATCAACAAATGGTAGCTCAGAACACTTTGATGTTGGACAGGTTGAATGCTTTGCTTGGAGTTTACTAACAAGTAGAAAATAATGAAGAAACATTTGCTGAAGATGTTCATGATTCCCAAGGGAAAAGTATTCCTCAAAGGGCAGTTGGCACCGCCGAAGGGGCACCTCCCCAAGATGGAGGTTCAAGGCCGCAGCCAACTCTTCATTAACGTTTGTCCAGGCAAACTTCCAAAAAAGTAGCTGAAGTCTATCCCGCGGGGCCTCTAAACGATGAGGAGTACCTCTCGGGAATGATTCGACAAATTATGAAGGAGAGCATGCAAAGGGAGGAAGATGAAAGTGACTGGGGGTTTGCTCCGAGCAAGACTCCTTCTACTGAAAGAATTCTGAAGGCTGAATTTTCGAAGAAGTTTGTTCCCCCCACTATTCCAGCTTATCGGGGGACAAGCGATCCTAACCAGTTCTTATAAAAGTATGACTAACATATGACAGGTGCCAAAGCAACATATGAGATCAAGTGCAGATACTTTCCTGTGTACTTGGAGGGAGTGGCCCTGCTTTGGTTCACGAAGCTGCCGGTTCGATCAGTTGATCAGTTCTTCGACCTGACTCGGAAATTCAAAGATTAGTTCAAGTTATATGCTTCGAAGGCCAAGGGCATAATGTCGCTATCCAGCCTCGGAGAGTCTATCAAATCTTTCTTAAATCACTTTAATATAGCCTTGGATGAAGTTGACAATGCAGAGCCTCGAATGATTCTAACTTACTTAATGCGAGCTATTGACAAATCAAGTGAATTTGGGAAATGGCTAAAGATGAAAGAGCCAAATTCACATGAGAAGTTCTAGAAAAAGGCCGATGAATTTATGCGCCTAGAAAGCCTTCCATGAGCCGGCAAAAGTAGTCGTGACTGAAGTTGAGAATAACATTGTTTCTTCTAACAAAAAGGAATCTGGTGGTCAGAAGAGGGAGAGTGACGGTGGAAAAAAGCAGAAAGATGCGAAGAAAGCTCGCCGCTTTAGACCTTCAGATTTTACTCCCTTAACTGATACTCCGGAAAATATCATTTTCGCAACAAAGGATGCTATTCAATACCCCAAACCACTTGAGATAAAGCTCGGGAAAAATGTTGTGCATAATGGGAGACCCTGTCAGTTCAACAATCAACCTGGCCATGACAATAATGAATGTTACCATTTAAAGAATTTGATTGAAGAGCTGTTGAGACAGAATAAATTACAACAATATGTGAAGAGAAACATAAGCGACCCGACCTCATCTACTCAGGGGCAACAAGTTCCTGCTCATCAATCCGGCTCAGGTGAGAGGACTACATCGCATGAATCTGAGAGGCCTATCATTAATGTTATCACAGGGGGTCCTCACCCAGCGGGCAAAAGTTATGGTGAGGTGGAGAGATATGCTCACGCTTTGAGATATGTCCGAGGGGAAGAGAATGTTTTTATCTTGGAAGGTGCCGCACCTTTAAGACAGCAAAGAACTTTTAATAATGACATAATATTCCGGGCTAGAGACTCTGTTGGTGTTGAGGCTCTCGCCATGGGTCCTTCGGTGATATCTGCAGGCATCGGACCGGCCATTGTAAGAACGGTGCTTGTTGACTGCGGCGCCTCTTGCAATGTCCTCTTCAAAAAGACATTTGATCATATGAAAATTCCAATGGCTGATGTCCAAGCTTCCTCACAGAAAATTGTTGGGTTCATTGGAGAACCAAAACAGCCTATTAGGACTATTGACTTATTTATAGAGCTAAGAGAGGGGGGGAAGAAGGTGGCCCGAAAACAAACTTTTGTTATTGTTGATGAATTCTCCGCTTACAATGCCTTCTTAGGTCGACCGGCTCTTGCAGCATTCAAGGCCATTCTCCCTCCATGGTGCCTGACTATGAAGTTCCCCACTGATAATGGTGTCGGTGTTGTGAAGGGGGACCAAAATGCCGGGCGGGAATGTTATCTTATAGAGTTACGGGAGGTAAAGAAGAGAGAGATGGGCAAGGGTGCGGCAGCTCCGCTCCGCATCAAAGAGCCCATCTTGTAGCAATTATGGGGTGGACCCTGCACTGGTGAGCATAGTGGTGCACGAAAGGAGATTGATCCTAGAAAAGCCAGTGCAGGGGAGAGGAGAGTAGAGTTGTCATTAGAAATAATATCAAAGGTTTTGATATAAAAGCGTTTTGGTTAACATAAGGTAAAAACCCGTCCGTGTTTATGTGTGGGCGTGGTCTTATGAGATACCCTTCTTTTCAAGGTTTTGATGACAATGTCATTTTAAATTTTGAGTATTTCATGCTGGTTTATCAAGCCTAATCCAAGTATTTTCAATACTCAGGTTAGATCCGAGTAGTTCCAGGTTGAGTTGAAGACGGTTGCAGTTTCCAGAGGAGAGCTATAGATCTTCATCATCATATGGACGTATTCTATTATCCGCTTCCTCCAGTGCATTTGTTTTGTTGTTTGTCAGCATTTGTAAGGGCAAGTGTTATACTATCCATGCTAAATCTAGGTTAGACTCTGGTATTGTATTTAAAATTTTCCACTGTAAAGATTATTATTGAAATAATACATGTTATTCCATTCGTGTGAGATTCTTTTCTGTCTTTATTTTCATTCTACCCTTAATGATTCGCTTATTCGTGCAATTTGAGCTGGACATATGCAGTTTATTGTCGATTCAAACAGTACGGAAAAATGGGCCATTACATGAAATTTATATTTAAAATAATTCACTTGAAAAAACAAGCTTTTAAAACCAATTTTCGAAATCAATTTTGAAAACTGTATTTGAAAATTCGCTTATTAAAGAAACGAATAAAAACGAAGAAAATCACTCAAATCGATATTATAATTTAAGTTCAAATTTAATTCAAAACAATTCATAATTTGATTTTCAAATTCATGAAAAGTTAGGTAGCCTATTGATAGGCATCGCCGCTCTCAAAATATTTTAGAAATATCACGAAAACATGAAGTAAAAGTCAGAAGTCAGACGGACAAAGAACATTAATGCATAGGCAAAACATTACCCAGGTTCAAATCTTCTCTGGTTTCTAATTTCGGACATATTTTGGAAGGCTTAATGAGCTCGAAATGGTCTAAAATTTGAAACACATAAAGTAGAACAATTTATCTATCTACTGGAAAAAGATTCACTGAATTCAGATATGAAATGCTAAAGATATGAAATCTCAAACATGGACTCAAGCCATGTCGAATTCTGCGCAGGTCTAAAACCCTCTCGGGTTCAACTTACATACATTAAATAGGTGGCCAAGCTACCTATAGTTGAACTGAAAATTGGTGTGTACATAGTAGATAACTCCAGCTTTCAAACAAAATAGAAAACAATGAATTCCGACTGGAAATAAAAATGTTACGCTTCTCAAACATGGACTTAGGCCATGTTTGCAATAGTTCATAAACAAAAATGTGCCCAGGCCTGAAAATCATCTTGGGTTCAACTTACAGGCCTGAAATAGAGGGAAAAACCTACCTCATATTGAGCTAAAAATTGATATGCATATAGTATAAAACATTTTCTTTCAAGGAAAAAAAAGTATCGATGAATTCCAACAAGAAATAAAAGAGATGCTATCTCAAGCATGGCTTCAGGCCATGTTTGCAGTAACTCGAGAAATAAAATGTGTACAGGCAAAAATTTGGGCTTGGAATTGATTTACTACCACTGTTTTGAACATCCAAATGATAATATTTTTCAACCAAAATTTGTAGAGATGATGATCAACATGCAAGCTACCAATCGAAAGAAATCCGATAGCATTTTGTTGCTGGAATCAAAAGATATAAGAATGCAAAGAAGCAACCCAAACTAGATTCACAAAAAAAGAACTATCAACAGAAAATCGATTACAAAAGCTCATTTTGTACAGATTCGAGCATTCGATACTTTGGCTTAGCTAGATTTTATGAGTTATTCAATTCACCTTGCAGTAGTTGTGCAAATACCCAGATTTAAGCAACAAGATGGAGGCTTTAGTGGTGAAATAGGCTTTCAAGAACCTGTACAATAAGAAGAAATCACATGCAAAGAAAGATGTACTATAAATTAGGAACTCATCTCAAAAATTAGGAATTTGTTGGAAATAAAAGTTTTGGAGTTTGATTACCTCTAGATTTATACTCTAGTTTGAAAAAGATTTTAATTTGTTCAATTCACTTGAAGATTTGAGCTTGAATTGAAGGAATGGTGGAGTTTTCTTATTTTACAGAAAAGAGGAAGAAGAAGGTTGAGACAAAAATGATCGTAAAGTAAACTTTGTTTTCTTCCTTTTCTCTATTACCTGGTAAGCACTAATGGGCCATATAGACCCAAGATGAAGAGAAAAATAAAATGGCCTAAGATTAAATCATACTTAATCAAAAATGTAACAACCCTGAGATTGCAATTACCGAATAATGAATTAAAATTATGATTTTAAGTTAAAAAGGGAGCTAAACAAACTTTTGGGAATTTAAATTTGCAATTGGTTTGCAAATTAAAATATTTTGGGTTGAAATGGGGAATTTTTGAATAAAAAGTGATTATGGGTTAATGGGCCAAATGAGATAATTACATGGTTTTAATTAAAATTAGAATGCTTATTAGGATTTTTGTTCACATGATAACTTAGAAAATAAACTAAGTCCTAATGGGTTTCTAAACCCTCTTACCATAACCCATTAGCCTAACCCCCTCCTATATAATATCTTAAACTCATAACCCTAACCCTCCTCCTCTTCATAAATTCCTAAAACCAAGATCTAAACATAATTAATGGCCTCCATTTAGAAGCTCCATCTCCTTCTCTTCATAAATTAGTTTAATCCTAGAAGAAAAAGAAAAGAGAAGAAGAAAGGTAATGCAATCTCTCCTATTCTCTAATTCTCCTTCTTAATCCTCATTTATCTCTATCATCTTATAGTAATCATTATTTTGTTTTCTTTGTTGATTTTGGGTCCTTGAAGCCTCTTGATCTTTGCTTTGGAGTTGAGGAGTTTGGCTTGCTTGATATTGTGCACTAAAACCATTTGATCCTTTGCTTAATTGAGGTAATTACTATGGATTAGTAATTATTGCTAGTTGTAATGCTAAGATTTGGCATTGGTTTCCTTTAATTTAGTGTAATAATCTTTATATGGTGATTAGTGATTGTTATTAGTGATTTTTTGATGCCCAAAATTGAAATAAACACCCCTAAATGTCAAAAAAATGCAAAAGATTGCTGGCTGGAATTGTGTGTAGGCTGAAATGGGGCTGAATTGATGATCTGGGTGCACCAGAACAGATCTGGGTTGCACCCAGGCTCTGCCCAGGTGAGGCTAGCCCAGCTGGGATAGCCAGAAGCAGGCCAGCCCACCATGGGCTGGCCATATCTATTGAACCCCAGCCCGCATGGGCTGGGGCAGATATACACCCAGCCCGCGTGGGCTGGGTGCTTCCCAGCGCGCGTGGGCTGGGAAATAAACCCAGCCCGCGTGGGCTGGGCAGATACACCCAGCCTACGTGGGCTGGGTGCTTCCCAGCCCGCGTGGGCTGGGAAATAAACCCAGCCCGCGTGGGCTGGGTGCTCCCCAGCCCAGGCGGGCTGGGGCTGCTGCTCGCCCAGCCCGCCTGGGCTGGCGGGCTGGGGCGGACTGACGCGGGCCGGGCCCGCGTCCAAAAAAAAAAAAAAAAATCAACTGTGTTTACCAGTTTTCTGCCTCCACTTCGTGATGCCGCCATGATCGCATACCAAGTCGGAATTCGACGTTTTTGGTCTCGTTGGAAAGGGGGAGTTCCGAACTCCATCTATGGAAAATTTGGGCAACATTGGAGTTCGTTTGGTACTTCGATTTTCGTGCCAAAGTTAGACTGTGGTCGCTGTTGGAAAACAGTATGAATCTTTCTCTGGGTTCAACTTTGAGACGTCGCTGCCACTTCGTCTCAACTCGGAATCCAGAAATTCTTTTTGCATCTTAAAGCAGGGATGTTGGACTATATGCCTACCAGTTTTCATGCCATTTGGACACAGTTTGCTGGTCCAAATAAATTGCCGAACTTGGGTTCGCAGCAGTTTTTGAATGGTTTCAAACACTTAGAATATTTTTGATGATTTTTTGGTTTTCGAATATTTTTGATGATTTTCTGGTTTTCGTCGATTTCTTTGAGATTTGTCTCTGGATTTCGTACACGGGTTTTATAAAAAGGATTTAAAAGGATTTTTCACTCCAAAATGGCTTTTGAAAATTATTATATAATATTATTTTTAATTATTAAATTAATTACTCCATAATAGGAGACTTTTCAAAAGACCATTTTAAAAGTGATTTCGAAATCAATTACAAATCCGTTTTACACCATTATTTTCTATAATAAAAATCTCACACTCACTTTTAGCACGTCGAGCGAAGTGGAAAGGTGCTTAAACAGTTAGGAAATATCCGGCCTATGGAAACCGTATGTATTTTCTTTCCGGTTAATCCCCGACCTATTCGATTGATCGTTTTGACCTTTGGGTCTAGTCTACCGATGATATGAGGTGGACTTTTTATTGTTTGGAGTGTGAGCTTGCTATTGGTTAGGAAACCGTTTAGTGCGAACGTGGGGTATGGGACTCATTGTTAACACTTTATGGGTTCCTCTCCAAGAAGTTAGTGGCACATTAGCCTCTGGGCGGCCAGTACTGGACCTCTGGGTCACCACGCCTCTGGGCAACCATCTCTGGACACCTGCTCTATGGAGTAGTTTATTTTTCGGCGTGCTCCTCTGGGCCTTTATCCTTCTGGGAAGGATCTCGCCGTTTCGCACGTTCCGCATCTGTGCGAGTGATCGATCACAACTCTACAGTACTTGGCAACAACGACTCTGGTCGGTGCACGTGCAATATTTGTATTATCTGATGATTTTTATATCCATTCGAGTATCGCCATTCGATGTTGGTTCTATGGAACCATACGATGTAAGTGCGATTACCCTATGGATTCACAGTGTCTCTGGACACAACATTTCTGTATTCGATTTCATTGACTTTTCAGTATATCCCTATTGCTCTTTGGAGCATCGATCTTTGCTTGGGCATTGATTACAGACTCTGGTCACTTTTGGGATTATTGCCTATGGGCAACTTTTTATAGTTTTGGCTACGCCGATGATATGAGGCGATTTTATTTATTCTACACTTTGGTGTTGATTTTCTCTTTGGAGACTTTTACTGTTGATTGATGATTAGGGATCGTCATTATATTCATGTAGTCCATATTACTCTTCTCTTTGGAGAAGTACTGTTTTATTTATGTACTGCATTATTATATATATCTCAGTTATTACTGATTGTTTAGCTAGCCTGACCCGAGTGTTTTCGCTCGGGTCAGACCGAGTTGTTTCAGGTTAGGTCTCTGGACTTAGCTTTCTGTGCTTCCGCTTGGACATTATCTGCTATGCTGATAGATAGTGCTTTTATTTGTCCACTATTCCACTACTCTTTTATTTCAGACTCTTATGTACATATTTTTGACTCACATGTGTGAGCGGTGGCTTTGTACCCACCTTTTGATACTTGGATCTGTATTGACGATATATTGTACCTATGTTCTGTGACTGTTATGTGACTGTTCTGTGATGATGATGTTATCATTTTGTATTATGTTTGTTCTGAACCTATTTTCTTAGCCATTGTAGTTTCGTTATAAATATTTATTGAATATGTCGAACCACTTGAGAAAAGAAAACCACCTATTCGACGTATTCAGTAGATAGTTATAGCTTGATTACATATGGTCGCTTCCATTATACTCTATTCTCCGTTCTAGTAGACGGTATTACTCCGTAATACTCTTTACTAGAATGGGTCTCGGAGTGGGACGTTACATCTTGGTATCAGAGCCGAGGTTCAGAATTAAGCATAACAAACACAGAACGGATACACTTAGTACAATACATTTTAATTGGATCCGAATTAAATCAAATCCCTTCCTTATGCTTATTGATAGATAAGTTAGGAATTTATTATATTCCGTAGTATTCCTTAATTAAGTATCAATCATTGAATCATGTCTAACTCTAATTCCCGTTTGACTTTCAGTATGTCTGGAAGGGGAAGAGGGAGAACCACACGTCAGACTAGTGTTGCTGGGCAGTCCAGCAACACTCATCCAGAGGGCGTGTTCATGACTACCGACCAGATCATGGAGCTGGTTCGGAATTCTCAGTCTCATTCTCAGTCTCCAGCCCCAGTTGCTGATACTCCGTGCATGTCTGTTTTTGCGCGTCTCTGCAGTGATTTTACCCATCTCGGAGGGAAGCCGTTCAGTGGCTCCGAGAATGTCTTAGAGGTCCAGGCTTGGATTCTGATATGCGAGCGCATTTTCACTCGTATGGATATCCCGGATCATGACCGTGTTCTTATTGCTTCTAGTCAGCTTCTGAGTCGTGCCCTGAATTGGTACGAACTACTTATTGCCGAGGTCGATGAGACCACACTTACTTGGGCTCAGTTTCGTCAAAGATTTGAGCTCAAATTCATCACAGAGTCAGTGAAGAACTCCCTTGCTCGCCGCTTTCTTGATCTCAAGCAGGGGAAGTCCTCCGTATCCGACTATGTCTCTTCCTTCGAGGCCCTGTCCAAGTACGGCCTTGAGTTTATTGCTACTCCTTATAAGAGGAACCTCAAATTTGTTGAGGGCTTGAAGAAATATCTGAAGAGGCATCTTATGCTACAGCTTGAGCTCTCATTCGAGAAGCTAGTCGATGCAGCCCTACATCTTGAGTCAGTCGAGATGGTGCATAGTGATGATGGTGGTGGGGGTTCCAAAAACCCCAACCAGAAGCGGGGTCCATTTCAGAAAAACAAGCCTTGGAATAAGAAGAAGAAGACTGGCAGTTCTGCTGTCCAGGCTCAGCCTCAGATTCAGTCACAGCCTAGTGGAACCCGTCCTCCGAGGAAATGCTTCAACTGCGGTTCTCCAGATCACTTTATTCGAGAGTGCCCCAAACCTCTCTATTGCACCTTCTGCAAGAAGGAGGGACACAGGATCTCCACTTGTCCTATTGCTCCAGCTAGTGCCAAGCCTGGCAAGCTTAATGCTGCCAAGGCTCCTGCATCTTCAGCTCAGCCTCGAGGTACGCATCCTTCCGTTCTCGAAGGTTCTATTTTATTTCATGGTAGATCTTGTAGAGTTCTCTTTGATACGGGAGCCTCTCACTCATTCGTATCAAAGGAGCTAGTAGATGCTTTATCCTTGGATGTTACTTGTCTGGTTTCTTCCCTAAGGATTGTGAATCCCATCGGCGGATCCACGACCCTTAGCTTGCTTTGTGAGAATGTTGATATTGATCTTTGTGGATTTTCTTTCCGTACGAATCTGCATGTTATGGAGTATTTGGGATTTGATATGATTCTTGGCATGGATTGGCTCGCTCAGCACGACGCCAAAATTATTTGTTCGGAGCGGATATTATTTCTTCGTCATCCTGACTCGTCCGCTCCATTAGCTATTGCTCTTCAGGATGTTGGGATTTCTGATGTTACTTTATTTTCTTTTGATTCACGAGATGAGGATTTGGACATATCTCGTATTCCTGTCGTTCGGGATTTCCCCGATATTTTCGAGCCAGTATCTGGCCTGCCGCCAAAGCGGGCCATTGAGTTCCGCATCGATCTCATTCCAGGCTCCCACCCAGTTGGGCGTCCTCCCACGAGAATGTCTACTAAAGAGAATGAGGAACTCAGGAAGCAGTTAGTGGAGCTTGAGGCGAAGCAGCTCATTCGGTCCAGTTCTTCGCCATGGGGTGCTGCTGTGGTCTGCGTTAAGAAGCCCGATGGCTCTCTTAGGCTTTGCATTGACTATCGCAAGCTTAATGAGTTGACCATCAGAAATCGTTATCCATTGCCACGGATAGACGATATGTTTGATCAGTTGAGCGGTGCGAAGGTCTTTTCACAGCTCGACCTTGCCACCGGATTTCATCAGCTCCGAGTTGCGAAAGATAGCATTCCTCTTACCGCTTTCCGCACTCGCTATGGTTCTTTTGAGTGGTTGGTCATGCCATTCGGCTTGACGAACGCACCAGCTTTCTTCGTCGATCTTATGAATCGAGTATTCCGGGAATACATCGATAGATTCGTTCTGGTTTTCATCGACGATATTCTTATTTATTCTAGATCCAAGGAAGAGCATGCTCTTCATTTGCGGATCGTCTTGGATACTCTTCGTCAGCATCAGCTTAAGGCCAAGCTCTCCAAGTGCCATTTTTGGGAGAGTAAGGTCAAGTTCTTGGGCCATATTGTATCATCTGAGGGTGTTTCTGTCCATCCTGCCAAGATCGAAGCTATCCAGAATTGGAAGCGGCCTAAGAACGTTCATGATATTCGCAGCTTCCTTGGTCTGGCGGGTTATTACCGTCGGTTTGTCAAGGATTTCTCTCGAGTTGCACTTCCCCTTACGACGCTGACTCGTAAGGGTGTTCGCTTTATTTGGTCTGATAAGTGTGAAGCTTCTTTTCAGCGATTCAAGGAACTTCTCACTCATGCTCCTATTCTTGTGGTTCCCGAGAGTAACCAGGATCTGGTTGTTTACACTGATGCTTGTGGTAGCGGGCTCGGTGCTGTGCTTATGCAGAAGGATCGGGTAGTTGCTTATGCTTCCAGGCAACTGCGTCCGAATGAGGTTCGCTATCCTACTCGTGATCTTGAGTTAGCAGCTTCGTCTTTGCCTTGAAGACGTGGCGTCACTTTCTATTAGGCGAACGCTTCACTCTTTACACCGATCATAAGTCGCTGAAGTATCTATTCAGTCAGAGGGATCTCAATATGAGGCAGCAGCGATGGCTTGAGTTTCTCGCCTCATATGATTTAGATATTCAGTATACCCCTGGCAAGGGTAATCGTGTTGCAGGTGCGCTCAGTCGCAAGCACTCGGCGGTAGTTTCTATGATGATTGCCGAGTGGGATGTTCTTGAGACTCTATCTTTATGTGATATTAGAGATCGAGCTTCAACTTCTGATGCTCCTGTCTTATTATTTAGCTTGGAAGCTCGTCCTATCTTATTGGATCGCATTGCCCATGCTCAGCGTCAGGATGCAGACTTATTGCATCTTATTCATCTTCTCGAGTCGGGATCCAGTGATGAGACATTGCTGGATTATTCTCTGGATTTTCATCGGTGTCTTCGTAGGAAGAACCGTATTGTTGTACCATCTGATTTATCACTTAGGCGTGACATTCTAGACGAGTGTCATCGCTCTAAGTACACTATTCATCCCGGTTCGAGTAAGATGTATGCCGATATGTGCCGGCTATATTATTGGGAGGGTTTTAAGAGAGATGTTGCAAGTTATGTAAGCCGTTGCATGACTTGTCAACAGATCAAAGCCGAGCATCAGCGTCCATCTGGTCTTCTTCAGCCGCTAGAGATTCCATTATGGAAATGGGATTAGATATCCATGGATTTTATTGACGGTCTGCCTCGATCGAGGTCAGGCCATACTTCTATCTGGGTTATTGTTGATCGCTTGACCAAATCGGCTCATTTCATTCCGATTAGGTCCACTCGGACTGCTCCTCAGCTTGCCAAGCTATATGTGAAGGAAGTCGTTCGACTTCATGGCATTCCTAGCTCTATCGTCTGTGATCGAGACACTATCTTTACTAGTCACTTCTGGAAGTGCCTACAGTCAGTTTTGGCCACAAAGCTGAATCTCTCGACTGCTTATCATCCTCAGACCGACGGTCAAACGGAGAGGGTGAATCGTGTTTTGGAGGATCTTTTGCGCTGTTGTATTCTGGATTTCGGAGGTAGTTGGGAGGATCACTTACCGCTTGTAGAGTTCTCCTACAACAACATCTATCAGTCTAGTATTGGCATGGCACCTTTCGAGGCTCCATACGGATGGCCATGTCGCTCTCCTGCTTGTTGGTTAGAATTTGGCGAGAAGCTTATTCTTGGTCCAGATTCAGTTCGGGAATCTTCTGAAAAGATTGTTCTTATCCGTCAAAGAATGAAAGAGGCACAGGACCGTCAGAAATCCTACGCGGACAACCGTAGGAAGCATCTTGAGTTCTCCATTGGCGATTCTGTCTTTATTCGGATTTCTCCTATGAAGGGGGTTGTGCGTTTCAGCTCTACAGGGAAGTTGGCTCCTCGCTATGTTGGACCATTTCCCATTACGGAACGCATCGGCCCTGTTGCTTATAGAGTGGCTCTACCTGCTCATTTCTCTGGAATACATGATGTGTTCCATGTTTCTCAGCTTCGCAAGTGTGTGCGCAATCCTGATTCTATTATCGAGCCTCATATCGTACCTGATTTGGAGATCTCACCTGATCTATTTATAGAGCAGCAACCTCTTCGTGTGCTTGATTCAGAGATCAGACGTCTTCGAAACAAAGAGGTTCCGCTTGTGAAGATTCAATGGTCGTCTAATCCTAAGGACTGCACTTGGGAGACCAGAGAATTCATCAAGCGTACTTATCCTGGTTTTCTTTCATCTTCCGACATGGGTGAGCATCTATATTTTATCTTCTGTATTCCTTGTGTGGATTAGATGTTATAGACGACTTCGATATTCAAGGAATTGCGGGGACGCAATTTCCTTAAGGGGGGAGTCTGTAACAACTCTGAGATTGTAATTACCGAATAATGAATTAAAATTATGATTTTAAGTTAAAAAGGGAGCTAAACAAATTTTTGGGAATTTAAATTTGCAATTGGTTTGCAAATTAAAACATTTTGGGTTGAAATGGGGAATTTTTAGACAAAAAGTGATTATGGGTTAATGGGCCAAATGAGATAATTACATGGTTTTAATTAAAACTAGAATGCTTATTAGGATGTTTGTTCACATGATAACTTAGAAAATAAACTAAGTCCTAATGGGTTTCTAAACCCTCTTACCATAACCCATTAGCCTAACCCCCTCCTATATAATATCTTAAACTCATTACCATAACCCTCCTCCTCTTCATAAATTCCTAAAACCTAGATCTAAACATAATTAATGGCCTCCATTTAGAAGCTCCATCTCCTTCTCTTCATAAATTAGTTTAATCCTAGAAGAAAAAGAAAAGAGAAGAAGAAAGGTAATGCAATCTCTCCTATTCTCTAATCCTCCTTCTTAATCCTCATTTATCTCTATCATCTTATAGTAATCATTATTTTGTTTTCTTTGTTGATTTTGGGTCCTTGAAGCCTCTTGATCTTTGCTTTGGAGTTGAGGAGTTTGGCTTGCTTGATATTGTGCACTAAAACCATTTGATCCTTTGCTTAATTGAGGTAATTACTATGGATTAGTAATTATTGCTAGTTGTAATGCTAATATTTGGCCTTGGTTTCCTTTAATTTAGTGTAATAATCTTTATATGGTGATTAGTGATTGTTATAAGTGATTTTTTGATGCCCAAAATTGAAATAAACACCCCTAAATGTCAAAAAAATGTAAAAGATTGCTGGCTGGAATTGTGTGCAGGCTGAAATGGGGCTGAATTGATGATCTGGGTGCACCAGAACAGATCTGGGTTGCACCCAGGCTCTGTCCAGGTGAGGCTAGCCCAGCTGGGCTAGCCAGAAGCAGGCCAGCCCACCATGGGCTGGCCATATCTATTGAACCCCAGCCCGCATGGGCTGGGGCTCCCCAGCCCAGGCGGGCTGGGGCAGATATACACCCAGCCCGCGTGGGCTGGGTGCTTCCCAGCCCGCGTGGGCTGGGAAATAAACCCAGCCCGCGTGGGCTGGGCAGATACACCCAGCCCGCGTGGGCTGGGAAATAAACCCAGCCCGCGTGGGCTGGGCAGATACACCCAGCCCGCGTGGGCTGGGTGCTTCCCAGCCCGCGTGGGCTGGGAAATAAACCCAGCCCACGTGGGCTGGGTGCTCCCCAGCCCAGGCGGGCTGGGGCTGCTGCTCGCCCAGCCCGCCTGGGCTGGCGGGCTGGGGAGGACTGACGCGGGCCGGGCCAGCGTCCAAAAAAAAAAAATCAACTGTGTTTACCAGTTTTCTGCCTCCACTTCGTGATGCCGCCATGATCGCATACCAATTCGGAATTCGACGTTTTTGGTCTCGTTGGAAAGGTAGAGTTCCGAACTCCATCTATGTAAAATTTGGGCAACATTGGAGTTCGTTTGGTACTTTGGTTTTCGTGCCAAAGTTAGACTCTGGTCGCTGTTGGAAAACAGTATGAATCTTTCTCTGGGTTCAACTTTAAGACGTCGCTGCCACTTCGTCTCAACTCGGAATCCAGAAATTCTTTTTGCATCTTAAAGTAGGGATGTTGGAATATATGCCTACCAGTTTTCATGCCATTTGGACACAGTTTGCTGGTCCAAATAAATTTCCGAACTTGGGTTCGCAACAGTTTTTGAATGGTTTCAAACACTTAGAATATTTTTGATGATTTTCTGGTTTTCAAATATTTTTGATGATTTTCTGGTTTTCGTCGATTTCTTTGAGATTTGTCTCTGGATTTCGTACACGGGCTTTATAAAAAGGATTTAAAAGGATTTTTCACTCCAAAATGGCTTTTGAAAATTATTATATAATATTATTTTTAATTATTAAATTAATTACTCCATAATAGGAGACTTTTCAAAAGACCATTTTAAATGTGATTTCGAAATCAATTACAAATCCGTTTTACACCATTATTTTCTATAATAAAAATCTCACACTCACTTTTAGCACGTCGAGCGAAGTGGAAAGGTGCTTAAACGGTTAGGAAATATCCGGCCTATGGAAACCGTGTGTATTTTCTTTCCGGTTAATCCCCGACCTATTCGATTGATCGTTTTGACCTTTGGGTCTAGTCTACCGATGATATGAAGTGGAGTTTTTATTGTTTGGAGTGTGAACTTGCTATTGCTTAGGAAACCGTTTAGTGCGAACGTGGGGTATGGGACTCATTGTTAACACTTTCCGGGTTCCTCTCCAAGAAGTTAGTGGCACATTAGCCTCTGGGCGGCCAGTACTGGACCTCTGGGTCACCACGCCTCTGGGCAACCGTCTCTGGACACCTGCTCTATGGAGCAGTTTATTTTTCGGCGTGCTCCTCTGGGCCTTTATCCTTCTGGGAAGGATCTCGCCGTTTCGCGCGTTCCGCATCTGTGTGAGTGATCGATCACAACTCTACAGTACTTGGCAACAACGACTCTAGTCGGTGCACGTGCAATATTTGTATTATCTGATGATTTTTATATCCATTCGAGTATCGCCATTCGATGTTGGTTCTATGGAACCATACGATGTAAGTGCGATTACCCTATGGATTCATAGTGTCTCTGGACACTGCATTTCTGTATTCGATTTCATTGACTTTTCAGTATATCCCTATTGCTCTTTGGAGCATCGATCTTTGCTTGGGCATTGATTACAGACTCTGGTCACTTTTGGGATTATTGCCTATGGGCAACTTTTTATAGTTTTGGCTACGCCGATGATATGAGGCGATTTTATTTATTCTACACTTTGGTGTTGATTTTCTCTTTGGAGATTTTTACTGTTGATTGATGATTAGGGATCGTCATTATATTCATGTAGTCCATATTACTCTTCTCTTTGGAGAAGTACTGTTTATTTATGTACTGCATTATTATATATATCTCAGTTATTACTGATTGTTTAGCTAGCCTGACCCGAGTGTTTTCGCTCGGGTCAGACCGAGTTGTTTCAGGTTAGGTCTCTGGACTTAGCTTTCTGTGCTTCCGCTTGGACATTATCTGCTATGCTGATAGATAGTGCTTTTATTTGTCCACTATTCCGCTACTCTTTTATTTCAGACTCTTATGTACATATTTTTGACTCACATGTGTGAGCGGTGGCTTTGTACCCACCTTTTGATACTTGGATCTGTATTGACGATATATTGTACCTATGTTCTATGACTGTTATGTGACTGTTCTGTGATGATGATGTTATCATTTTGTATTATGTTTGTTCTGAACCAATTTTCTTAGCCATTGTAGTTTCGTTATAAATATTTATTGAATATGTCGAACCACTTGAGAAAAGAAAACCACCTATTCGACGTATTCAGTAGATAGTTATAGCTTGATTACATATGGTCGCTTCCATTATACTCTATTCTCCATTCTAGTAGACGGTATTACTCCGTAATACTCTTTACTAGAGTGGGTCTCGGAGTGGGGCGTTACAAAAAATGTACGCATTTACACTATTTTACAAAACCAAAATACATTTTCCTTCCAATTTTTGCATAAGAAAAATATGTAAATTCACACACAAATAAAATAAAACATTTTCCACTATGTAAAAAGATAAATTTATATTTTTAAAACATTTTTATTATTAAAGTCCTTTATTTTACAAAAATACACTATTTACTCAAATAAATAGACCTAACATTGTTTTTCAGTTCTTAATTACAACAAAAATACTTTTCTCGCTTACAAAGATATTTTAAACCATTTGAAACATAATTTATAGCCATAACTATTTTTAAACCAATTTCCACCTTTTTATTTAATTAAACTACCTTTAGGAATCAATTACTTCTTTTAAAAATTATTAAAAGAAGTAAATGGGTAATAATTAATGTAATTATTGCATTTTCTCCAAAATAAAGCCATTTTCCATTTATTATCGCACTAAAAAAATAGTATAAAATTTAAATTTTATTTTCTCATTTGTAATTCCAAACTTCGTCCTTTATTCCAAATAAACAACTTAAAATCTCCAATTTTTATTTAATTCACAATATAAGGAGGTAGTCTTCAAACCATGGTTGTTACACATACAGCTATTTGTTACTTCATGTGGTATCTATGTACAAGTATACATATGACAATTGAAATATTCATCAGAATGATAATTTGTCATAGGATAATCAAAGAAATCGATAAAGTGTTATTTTTAATATTTATACTACAAATTTTGTTAGTATATTTTAAAATAAAACAAAGTGACAAAATTAACGATTTGAAAAGTAGTTATCTTATGAATAACTTGTGGTATTGACAAACTTCTCATATGAACGACACCATCTTCAAGTTGTGGCTCATCACAGTCAAGCAAAGGCGGTGTATTAAGATCAATGTAATACATATTATCTACGCATGGAATAAACATAAATATATACATTATTTTCTAAAATATTGCAATTGTGAAAGAGACAAATAATTTTTGTTAACATCAAAGATGTAATACATAGAAATAATTTATGATAAACATAGTTGAAACAACAACCTTAATCTTTAGATTATGCTTTTTTTTGAATATCTTCAAATATTGAAGCATTTACTAAGTATATTGGCACATAATCACTATAGTGTTCAAACAACTCATCATTGTAAGTTGAAAGTAATGCGTTCATCAAAATTACACATAACTGCATGTTCGATTCATGAAAGGTATTATTATTTTCCATCAAAATCATAAATATTTAAATATAATGACTCACATCTTGATTATTAAACTTAATACATGGAATATTTATGATAAACATCGTTAAAACAATTACCTTGATCTTTTTCTTATTTTTGATCACCTTCAAACACATAAGCTTTATTGCTTTTATTGAGGATATTGGCATATAAATATTAAAAACTTTAAATTGTTGCTCATCACTATTAGTGAAAGGTAATGCATGTATATCAAAATTATGCATAATAGCTACAAATTCAACATATTGAGAATGTTATATTTTCCCATATAAGCATTTAAAAATTAAAATATAATTGTGATGAAGGGAAAAGGCACCTAAATTATCGGACTGTGTTTTCGGTTCAGCTTCTTATGTGATACATACTGACTCTTTTCCCATAATAGTCTCCTTCATTCTTTGGATGGAATCTTAAGAAGAGCAAACTTACTAAAAGAATAGTAAACGAATAAGAATTCAAATTATTTAATCATTATTTGTAGCATTTATGATCTGGTTATGAAGTTGATAAGCATTAGAAAATATAAAATAATAATGATTAAGCGAATAATCATAAAATATAAACAAAACATAATTGAGGCTATTTTCAATTTGTAATATAAAGCCGGGAGTATAAATCATATGTGTTTAGAGGCTGCAATGTGCCAACCGACGAGGTGAAGTAAATTAAATCTTATGGTAAAAGTCACTAATTGAAGATACATGAATTCTAGAATTATATCGTATACAAATGGTCCCAATACTATAAAAAAATTAAGTCTTATATGCATGCATTTATGCAAGTTTATAATATTACTATTATGCTTCTTAAGAAGTTCTCTATTTTTGAAACTGAGTTAAAAAAAGACCAAGCCCGCAAAGTAATAGGGCAGGTAAAAACCAATAATAACACACATCGACCCACAAACACATTTAACAAACCCTAAAGTAGTAGGGTAAAGTAAATGCCTCCAGATATTTTGTCTCCACAAAAAAGATAAATGGCAGACATTAAAAAAGGTCTACGATCCATAAATCAATGAAGGATTGGCTTCAAGGAGGCTTCCACTACTTCGAGCTTTGTAGTGCATCCCTTGAATCGTTGATACAGGGTAAAAATAGCTTTCATGAGTTGTTTTTTTTTCTTTGTTTCCAAAAAGCTAGTCACTTTCCTATTAGAAATAACATTGAGCTTTGGATGTAAGAAGATCTTAGCAGAAGCAATCAAGTTTGAGGATTTCGTGAGTACATAAGAATGGGTTGCTTTTGTTACAGCTTCAGAAAGACGCATAGCTTTGTTAGCCATAGGAACCTCAAGCTTTGGAATAGTTTGACCTTTAGCAGATGGATCTAGATCTGGATGAAGTGTAGTGCTAGAATTTCCTCTAAGCCAGACGGATAAGTGATGGATCTGGTTATTTAGCTTGCTTAAGTAAAAGGAATCTCCTAATCTTTGGTCATTGATGGCCAGAAGGAACTTGCTGTCTTGGTCTAGTTTGTTATTACGAATGCAACACCTCTTATTTGAATCAAGTAAAAAATTATTAAAATTAGCATATGAATCAGTGAAACAAATGGAATTATTATTAACAATAGCCTTGTTACTTCCCTTGCCGGCCTTAAGTCGAGATTCAAAAGGCGCTTCTCCAGTAATGGTGTCTGTGCTATTTTTTAAAATCAAATCAGAAAAGTGATTATCGTTGCACTTAAACTTGGCACTTAAGTCAGCAACGCAATACTTGATGATTCTGTTTAAAAGATGCCAATTATCATTCTGCAAAGACGCGGGGTTGGATGAGTGGTAGTTCCTATTCAAATCAGGAAAGTAAGAAATATTGTTAGTAAAAGGATTATGTACATTATTTGGTTTGATGCTAACAGAATTATGGTTACTTCCCTTATAGGAATGTTTTTTTGTTTGGATACTGGGGTGGCCGCCTTCAGCTAGAGCTTTAGTACTATGACGATTTGGTGGCTTTCTTAAACAACAACCGCTAATAAGTTGAAGGGAAGTCTTAGTAGGAAATTTTACCCTTTATAAGTATTCCTTAACCAATTCTTCAAAATTGTCAGAATCATAGATATTATGACTTTGGTTGCTGATGTTGTTTGACTTGCCAGCCTTTTGGAGAACGATGTTATATTCAATTTCAATGGCCTTCCACAGTTTAATGCTATCTGTTTCTATTTTATTATGAAGTATATTATTTCTCTCTTTCTATAAAAAGTAAACAACTATAGTAAGAACTACACTTGCTTTGTTGAATTATGTTTTCCTATCTTTGAAAATTTACTTAGTATGATGGATGTTATCTTTGATACTTTGGAGAGCCAAATGTTGATTAAGTTTGAATTTCATTTTGGCTATGAACCAAATTTGTTTTGAATACTGGCAGTCAAAGAAGATATGATCATCATTTTCAATTTTTGTTTTGTGAAAAAGGCAGTTGATGTTCCCATTGTTTTTGTCCCATTTTGCACACTTTTCTCTAGTTGGTAATTGGTTTAGAATTGCAAAGTAAGTGTAGAAAGCTTTTTTGGGCAATTAGCTATATTACAAATAGTTTTGAATCGTCTACTTCCATTTCCTCACCTTTAAAGAAATCCCAAGTGTTTTTAAAAGAAAATTTTCCTTTTTATGATAATTTCCAACTCCAAATGTATTCATCTTGGCTTGTATCAATTACAATTTTACTAATTGTAGAGTTGAAAATGATTGCTGCTGGTTGAGAATATGTGTTCCAAGATGAATTTTGAATGATGCTTTATGCTTTTGCATTGGCTTCCCCAAAATAATAAAGATTGCTCCACCCTAATAAATTGATTAGAGATTTTCCATTGATGCAAGGATCGAACCAATGACCTATTTGAATGCCATCTTTGAATTTTCTTTCTATTAATTTTGCACCTATTTCTCTGCTTTAAGAAAGTTTTACCAAGCATATGAATAATGGTTTTCCATAGGCATGGACCAAATGTTTTTATTTTTGACATATTTAGCTTTCATCCATTTGGCCCAAAGAGAATGCCTTCTATAAAGAGAATTGCCTTCTATAAAAAAAATTGTGAAATGCTACTTTATATATAGCATGTCATTGGGATAACATATCACATGTCAATAAACGGTTGAATCATGCTATGCAAGTTTCGAACTTGTGACCTCTCACACCAAAGCCGAATCACTTAACCACTTGGACAATGGTGCTTGTCGCCTTCTATAAATTTCTAGAATAGTTTGTAATTGCAGGCTTCGTTGATGTCAACAAAGTTTCTACTTCCTAAACCACCAGCTTTCTTTATTTTGTGATTGTATTCTAAGAGATTTTGTGAAGTTTCCCATTCCAAATGAAATTAGCACATAGTTTTTCAATTTTCTCTATAGCCTTAAATGGGATATTATGAGATTGCAACTAGCACATGACAACTGCTGTGATGACCGTGTGGATGAGTTCAACTCTTCTTGCAATTGATAATAATTTTCTAGACAAATTATCTAATTTACTTCGAATAATATCATGTAGTTTCGCACAGTCTCTTTCTTTGATTTGATTACAACTGAGAGGGAGTCCTAGGTATTTGATAGGAAGATCACTTTGTTAAAACTTTAAGATATTGAGGATATCCTTCTTTCTTTTACATGCTTTACTGAAATAAATCTTCTCTTATTTTCACTAATTTTAAGACCACCATGGTATCTGAGGCTGTCAAAAATATTTTTAATGATTACAACATTTTGAGTGTCTGCAATAAGAAAAATTAATAAATCATCAGCATATAATAGATGAGTAATGCATGGAGTAATCGAATTTACTGGTTTTATATTTTTATTCAACTATCCTTTTTCCATTTGTAATGTAAGATATTCCATAGCTATGATAAATAGGTAAGGAGATAAAGGATCTTCTTGCCTTATTCCTCTATTAATATGAATAAATCCACAAGAGGAGCCGTTAATGAGAATGAAATATATTACATTGCAAATACATTCTTTGACTAGGTTTCAAAAAAATTCATGGAAGCCAAGTTGTCTCATCATAAAATTATAAAGTTCCTATTTATTTTATTAAATGTTTTATGTAAATCAATATTTATGCACATGTTAGTTTTTCGAGGTTAATTAAACTTTCTTAATAGCTGAGCTAGTAATGTATTCTCAACATTAAATCTACCTGGAACGAAAGTATTTTGCTTCTAAAAAATAAGAAATTTTAAAAATAATTTAACTCTATTACTTAAAATAGAGGCAATGATTTTATATAAGAAATTATAGCAGGCTATTGGCCTGTAATCTCCTAGTCTGTTAGGAATTTTAGTTTTTGGAACTAAAGTAACGAAAGTATGATTTATGTTTTTCAATAGCTTGCAAGTAGAGAAAAATTCATTGACAACCTCAAAAATCATGCTTTTCGATTCTTTGTAGTGAGTCTTAAAGAATTTGGCCCCAAAACTATTACTGCTTGGACTTTTGTCTTCCTTTGTAGAAAAAACAATTTTTTTAATGTCATCTACACAAATTGGAGCAAGTAATATTTCTCTACTATTTGCATGCAGCAAATATTTAGGAGTAATATTGGGAAAAATACCAAGGCTCCCTTCAGAATTAGACAGATCAAAGAAGTGCAAAATAGCATCCTTTTCCAAATGTGAGGCTTCATTAATAATTGATCATTTATTATTAAGCAGTTTTCCAATGTCATTACAGTGTTTTCTCCTAGACATTTCGGCATAGAGTAATTTACTAGGCAAGTCTCCACTAGTAAGCCAATTTACTTTGGCTTTCTGCCTAAGATTAACTACCTCAATTTGGAGAGATTTGGAAAGCTTTCTTTACATATGAAAAAAAATTATTTATAGCAATTGGGTCAAGTCTAAAATGTCTTGCAATCTCACACGTTGCTCTCCAATATGGTTGATTTCTTTGTTATTTTTTTTATTACTCCAGATTTTAAGTTTAGCCTTTTTATGTTGGAGATGTTTCCTAAACTTAAACTGAGCAGGACCTTCAGTTATAAATTGGAAACAATTTTGAGTAACTAATTTATATTCTTTATCATAGACCTTGTGAGGAGTCTGGACAAACTAGTTCCTGAGGATTATTGGGTAGCGAAAGTCGAGGGTGCTGATGCCTACATGGGCATTTGGGTTATGCTGTGACGACAGTGTAACTCGATGTCACTGCGATCTACTGTGGGGACCATAGCGAAAATCGTGTAGAGGATGAGTGCCAACGGTCTACACTTGATTTTGCCGGGAAGGCAAAGCAACATCGGTAGACTGCGATCTATGGTCAAGTGGAGTGGAGAAGTTTCATTTTTGGAAGCGAAATTCGATGGCGCTGATGCCTACAGTAATATGGGCTTTTGCTGTGATAGCTACATAACCCAGTTGTAGCTGCGATCTGTCGTGGGTTCCATGGTGTAATCGAGGGGCGCGGAGGCCTACAGTTATCTATGGATTTTGTCGGAATGGCAACGTAACCATCGGGTTAACTGCGACCATGGATGGGGTGATGATTTCCAGGGCATTCTCACCAAAGATATTTCCTCTATTTCGAACTACTTTCAATATTTTCAATAAAATTATTTTTCAAGTATTTTCACTGGGTGTTGAAAACGGGTTTACTAAGTACTTATAGATTTTCAGTCCTACGCCTGATCAACGTATGACTGAATTTCTGTGAGAACAAGGATGGACTGGATAAGACATCGAGTCGTAAGAAATATTTTTATCAAAGCTCTGATACCAAATGTAACGACCCGAAATTTTCTAACTCGGAAATTCCAGATAGTTATGAAAAAGAAGAAAGAGGTAGAAGAAGAAGAACAGGAACACTAAACATCTCACAATCGCAGCGGATAAAATATAATAATAAATAATAACAGTCTACAATAGAATATTATATATGTCGGTTACATTCTAATACATTAGAGTTTCACATTATATACAGTCACTGAATATTTACAATTATCATATCTTAGGGTAACAATAATATAAATACAGGGAAAATACCATATACGCTCCTGCCATCTAACTCGCCTCCTGAGCTCCAGAACGTACCTACCTGAAAATCTGTAATACTCGGTCTGACCCGAGCATTACACCAAAGTAACACCCGGGTCAGGCTGGAAACCAGCGTGAGTAAACCCAACTAACATGGAATACCAAAGAAATCAACTTTTATAAACCCGGGGTAACATATATTAATTTATCCAATTCACAATTTGCTATAGACAACACTAATTTCACATATCAATTTCTAAGTACCAAGCTTAGATAAAATAATCTAATTCATTTAATTCGTTTTATTCCAGCCTATTGATTTCACACATCAATTTGTTTTTAATCCGAAGTGGTTTCGGGTATTTCCTAATACCCAAACCCGGTCTCTTCAGAACTCATGTTATCATAACCCAAGTTATTCCAATGAAATACACAACATTTCATATCAGAGATATCAACTCATTCAAAACAACCAATACCATTCCATCATCCATAAGCAAAGCTTACTCACATACAAATCAATTCAATTGATTCAAATTAAATTTCAAACCTCAATCACTTAGATTCCTTCATTTAACGTTAATTAATTCCAAATAAATTAATTGGCCAACCCATCATTATTCATCTTAATTAATCACCCTAGATTAATTAACTTTCAATTTCATTCAAGTAATTGTCTTTAATTAATTTCACAAGATTAATTATTCTTAACCCAATATCAATAAGTCATCTTTAATTACTTCACAAAGTAATTAACTATGATTAATTACATTAATCCTTAATTATTATTAATGAATTTCTCATAAATCAATTAGTACTGATAAATTGATCTTAACTAATCAATCTTTAATTTCGTCATTGGTTATATAAATTAATGATTTCCCATTTACATTTCAGTTTGTCTAAATTTAATTTAATTACAGTAAATAATTAATCATTAATTAATCCACAATATTAATTACTCTTGATTTATCTAATCCTGTAATCATCTACCTTTTTATTTACTTCTTCAATGAATCAATTACTCATTAATTGAGCACCTTAATTAATCACTTGATTAATTTCACAAAGTAATTATATTTTATTAATTACATTAAGTAATTACTTATCAAACCATCCAATGATTATTGTGAATTACTTACACTTAATTAATTAACTTAAAACTTAATTAATTAATTCAAACCCTTCATTACTAAATTAATTAACCCAAATCATTAATTAATTGAATTAGTTAATTATCCATTCTAATTACCCCACTAATTAAATGAATCACAATCATAAGTCCTGATTAACATCAAAATGAAAACATTCTCTTATTTATGACTTAAGTTTAAAACAATTTAAAGCCCAAATACTTCGAGTCAAACCACAATTAACTCGAGAACCAACCAAAACCAAAATCACGTCATCATCAGTGCACATCCAATCAATTCAATCATTCAACCAATTATTTAAATTTAACCATTTAAATTTAAATAAAAACACCCAGAGACGTGAGATTTACTCACCTTTGATTTGTTTTTTCGCAATCCATTCCCATCCGGCTTCTTTCCTTTCAGATTCTAACCTTGTATAAACATTTATACGAATTTGATTGACCCAAAATTTAATTTAACTAACAATATTCCCTAAAAATCCTTTAGCAACTAAAATAATTAACATCAGTTAATTACACTACTTAATTCCCTCAATACACTATCTTAATTAAATAAAACTCTTTTCAAGTTTATATTTGAATTTAAAAAAAGGATTGTTTTATAGAGTTTACTACACAACATCCATATAATTTTCCTTTTCTGTAATTTATATAGGTTATTAAATTTAAATTAAAAACAAATGGATCGTGAAAATACCTTCTGCTCAAACATGACCTGCCATCTACAGATACCACAACCCAATGTTCGACTCCATAGGCTTCCGCGTACCAGACCCTGACGCCATCACCTACGCGCTCACGTGAAATCGCTCGCCATGTCGTCGCGAATACCTCACACGGTCGCTGCCTCCCTCGAGAACATGACATCGATAGAAGTTGAGATTCGTCCTCAACTTCGAACCACTCAGTCCCATTGCAAGCCATCACTTCACCTCCTGGATGCCACCGCCATTCCCACGAACCATGAATCCTCTAGAACCGTAGCCGAGCACAACGCGACAAGCTAGGTCGCAACGCGATATCCCTTCCTCCACGCGAAATCGGTCGCGGCCTTGCTCGTGAGCTCGAGCAGCTTCGGCCCCTTGATTACAATTTGATTTAGGTTGAATAAATTAAAATTCGAATGAAAGAGGGACGTGATTTTTATTTAACAGCCATTTCTATTTTTTTTTGATTTGAAAGTCTCGGCTCCTAAGAATAAAAGAAAGGGGACGAAGATAAAATATCTATTAGGATGGCTTCCTGCGTACGCTTGTTTTGTTGAAATATCTCTGACCTATTGACTTTATATTTTACTAAATTATAAAATTTTCAAAATGCCTCATTAATTGCCATTTAATATTTTGAGCTCCTCTTAAGGAGTGCCGCTAGGCGTTTATAAAGCTTTACCTGTATCCCGAACATGATGGAACGTGTTTCGGAAGCTAATTTAATCGTAAGTGGAAGTCAGATTTATAAATCAATTTAAAATATTAAATTATCGATTTTAACTTCAACGCGTTTCTTACCGTACGAGCAAAAGGTAAATCCAAACGCTACGAAAATTGATCCGATAATAACTAACTATTAGGGATCCAACGGAACTGATTTCATAGAATTCCGATACTGTGCCTCGGAAGGCTATTTTTAAATTCGATTTAAACGATATGTTATTAAAACTGAACAAATCGCCTTTAATTTAAATTTCAACCATTCTATTATCTTCAGTATCATCGTTATAAACTTATACGTCTTCAAATTATTTTTAAACAGGCTTAGAAATTCCAGATTCAACAATTTACCCAATTTCAAATGTTAAATTCAGTATTTAAACTATACAATTCAATGATTTAATTGTCAAGTAAATATTGATATCTCGAATTCAAGTTAAAATTAACTTTTAAATATTTTAAAATCAATTAACAATTTCAATTTAAGTTGTTAGAAATTCCGGGTCGTCACATTTATATTCTTTATCATAGACCCAACCATTTTTAAATCTAAATGGAAAATTATGCATGATAGTATTATCTTGAGAAAAGATAAGCTGTAAAGGAGTATGATCACTGGTAGCTTGGGGTAAATTATAAGAATTAAGTTAGGAAATTGTTTAATAAAATTATGATTTACTAAAATTCTATCCATCTTACATTAAATATTTCTGAATTCACTTGATTTCCGTGTGAACTTATTTCCTTTAATATTGGTTCAATTTTTATACAGTTCATAACTATCTAGAATTTTATAGTTAGAAAATATTTTTATATAACTAATTAATTTGGGAATGGCTAGTAGTATACAAGAATGAAATGTGTCGAGCTAATGAATGGTGGGTGAATAAATTAGATATGAAATGGAATTAAATATAAAATGAGTTGAAAATAAATTTAAAGTAGTTATAAACTAAAATAGATGCTCAATCAGCAATTCATCATTGACAGATAACCACATTAACATTGCCCACCCAACTACACCATATCACAAACCATTTCACGTTAGGGGTATCAATCAATTCAGGGCATTTTAACAATCAATAAATCATACATAAGCAAGATAAACCAATCACGCCATCTCGAAATAAATCTGATTAACCATAATTAAATTAAATCAATTACCTTTAAGTACTGCTTATTAATTAATTTCAACCCCATTGACTATCCATCCCATAATCATTCATCTTAATCAATCCTTCGTGAGTAATTATTCTTTAATTACATTAAGATTTCATCATTATACAATTACTTTCATTCAGTAATTATACTTAACCAACTCCACGAATGTTTATTCTAAATAAATAAATTAAACTTAATTGATTACATACATTAATCAACCCCAATTACTTATAAACAGTAATTACCCCTCTGTTATTACTTACCCAAGCAATTACCCTTTAATACTTCCCATTAAGAAATTTCTATTAATTTACTACATCCTGTAATTGAGAATTACTTCACTAAATCTCATCAAGTATTTATATTTAATTTATAGGCAAGAGGTTACATTTAATTAATTAACAAATTAATTTCAATTGGTTAATCCATCCCTTAAATACCCTTATACCCAGTTAATCAATAAGACGTAATTACTCGTTTATTAACTGCTTATTATTAATTTAATTACTTAATTGATTATCACAAATTATTTTAAGTAATCATTTATTATCAATTAATTAATCCTTTATTCCTTAATTAATCACTTAAGTTAACTACCATTTATTAAATCAAAATTCGATTTTAAATACAAAATCACTTCATTAAAATTCCAGTTTGGATTTCCTTTTATTTCCCCAAAATTCTAACATCTTGATTTAAAAATTTAGAAATGCTTTTAAATCCACCTCATACTATTAAAATAGCTTTTATAAAAATATTTCATATGGCTCGATGTCTCAACCAGTCCATCCTTGTTCTCACAGAAATTTAGTCATACGTTGATAAGGCGTAGGACTGAAAATCTATAAGCTCTGATACCAACTGTAAAGACCCGAAATTTTCGAACCCGAAAATTTCAGATAGTTATGAAAAAGAAGAAAGAGATAGAAGAAGAAGACCAGAAACAATTCACATTCGCAGCGGATAAAATAAAATAATAAATAACAACAGTCTACAAGAGAATATTATATCTGTCAGTTACATTCTAATACATCAAAGTTTCATATTATATACAGTCATAGAATATTTACAATTATCATGTCTCAGATTGACAATAATATACATATAGCGGAAATACTCTATACGCTCCTACCATCCAGCTCGCCCCTTGAGCTCTAGATCGTACCTATGTGGAAATCCGTAATACTCGGTCTGACCTGAGCATTACACGAAAGTAACACCCGGGTCAGGCTGGAAACCAGCGTTAGTAAACCCATCTAACATGGAATACAAAAGTTTACAATTCATATAAACCCGGGTAACTCGAATCAATTTCTTAATCCACAGTTTTGTTATAGACAACACTTATTCCACATATTAATTCTAAGTACCAAATCTTAGATTTAAATGGTCCAATTCACTTAAATCATTTCATTCCAGCCTATTTATTTCACATAACAATCTATCGAAATTCGAAGTGGTTTCAGGTATTTTCTAATACCCGACTCCGGTCTCTTCGAATTCAGTTCATCATAACACAAATTATTAAGTGAAATGCAATTCAACTTTAAATAAAGGATGTCACCCTTTTCAATCAGCAATTCATCATTGACAGATAACCACATTATCATTGCCCACCCAACTACACCATATCACAAACCATTTCACATCAGGGGTATCAATCTATTTAGGGCATTTTAACAATCACTAAATCATACATAAGCAAGATAAACCAATCACACCATCTCGAAATAAATCCGGTTAACCATAATTGAATTAAATCAATTACCTTTAAGTCCTGTTTATTAATTAATTTCAACCACATTGACTATCCATCCCATAATCATTCATCTTAATCAATCCTCCTTGAGTAATTATTCTTTAATTACATTAAGATTTCATCATTATCCAATTACTTTCATTCAGTAATTATACTTAACCAACTCCATGAATGTTTATTCTAAATAAATCGATTAAACTTAATTGATTGCATCCACGAATCAAACCCAATTACTTATAAACAGTAATTACCCCTCTATAATTACTTACCCCAGCAATTACCCTTTAATACTTCCCATTAAGAAATTTCTTTTAACTTACTACATCCTGTAATTGTGAATTACTTCACTAAATCTCATCAAGTATTTATATTTAATTAATCGGCAAGAGGTTACATTTAATTAATTAACAAATTAATTTCAATTGGTTAATCCATCCCTTAAATACCCTTAGACCCAGTTAATCAATAAGACTTAATTACTTATTTATTAACTTCTAATTATTAATTTAATTACTTAATTGATTATCACAAATTATTTTAAGTAATCATTTATTATTAATTAATTAATCCTTTATTCCTTAATTAATCACTTAAGTTGACTACCATTTATTATTAATTAAATTTTAGCAATTAATTAAGATTCTTAAGTTTGAAAATTGGTTTAAACACAAAATTAATTTCTAATTATAAATTTAATTAAGTTATTTATTTAACTACAAGTATAATTTAATTTACATTTTTTTTAATTACCTTGTGATGTCTATAACCGATCGTGAATTTGTAAATCGATACGAGTTACCCAGGTTTATGTAAATGTTATGTTGTTATATTCCATGCTAGATGGGTTTACTCACGCTGGTTTCCAGCCTGACCCGGGTGTTACTTTGGTGTAATGCTCGGGTCGGACCGAGTATTACAGATTTTCAGGTAGGTACGTTCTGGAGCTCAGGAGGCGAGCTGGATGACAAGGGCGTATAGAGTATTTCTGCTGTAGCGAGCTAGATGGCAAGAGCGTATAGAGTATTTCTGCTGTATATTATTGTTGTTAATCTGAGACATGGTAATTGTATATATTCAGTGACTGTATATATATGTGAAACTCTGATATATGAAATGTAACCGATAGATATAGTATTCTTTTGTAAACTGTTATTATTTATTATTATATTTTATCCACTGCGAATGTGAGTTGTTGATGTTTCTGTTCTTCTTCTTCGATCTCTTTCTTCTTTTTCATAACTATCTGGAATTTTCTGGTGTGAAAATTTTCGGGCCGTTACATTTAGAAAAAAATTCCAGATTCAACAATTTACCCAATTTCAATTATTAATTTCAATATTTAATCTATATAATTCAATGATTTAATTATCAAATAAATATTAATATAACTTGAATTCCAGATATCAATATTTACTTGATAACTAAATCATTGATTATATAGATTAAATATTGAACAAAATAATTGAAATTGAGTAAATTGTTCAATCTGGAATTTTTTTAAGCCTAGGTAGAGATAAATTAATATAAGTAACTAGAGAATTTATTACTTAAATGATAATCATTTAATGTAAGTAAATTAAAGGTGAGTAATCTCATGCTTCTGGACTTTCATTTAAATTAAATGGTTGAATTTAAATGATTATTTGAATGGTTTAAATTGAATTGATGTGATATATTATATAGTAATGTATAGGCTATATTGAAATGGTTGATATTCGATGATGAACATTTTGGTAATTGGGTGATGTGGTTTGCTTGGATATTTCGGTACCCTGAGTTATCGAAATATATAAATTGGAGTTTGAAAGAAAATAAATGGTGAAAATTTGAAAGCGAAATAATTATAGAATAAAATAAAAATGAATTGGAAGAAATAGAAGTGATATTTTAAGACGGGAGTTAACTTGTAAAGTAGAGATTTAAAACAAGTTCTGAATTCCAAGTTAAATCTAACAAATAAAGTTTAAAATATTAAGTGTATAATAACTTGAATGTCAAAGTGCAATTGTAAACTGAATTGAATTTAAAAATAAATGCGGGTTTAAATTCCTTCAAGCTTCCATTATAAAAGAGAAATTAAATCAGATGAGAATAAATTAAAATATAAATGAGAAACCATTGATTTATATAATTGATGACGTAAATAGAGATTGATTAGTTAAGAAAATAATAAATCAATATAAGTGACTTATGTGGAGCTAATTAATATAAGTAATTAAGGGTTAATGTAATTAATATTGTTGATTAATTTATGAAGAAATCAAGATTACTTATTGATTGGGATTGAGGATAATTAATAACGTGAAATTAATTAAAGATAATTACTTGAGTGAAATTGGAAGATAATTAATCCAGGATGATTAATTAAGATGAATAAGGAAGGGTTGATTAATTATTTTGGAATTAATTAATGAAAGAATCTAAGCGATTAAGGTTTGAAATTCAATTAGAATCAATAGAAATGATTTGTTTGTGATTAAGCTTTGCTTCTGAATGATTGAATGGTATTGGATGATTTGAAGGAGTTGATGATCTGATATGAAATGTTGAGTATTTCATTTGAATAACTTGGAATAGAATGATATGAGATTCGAAGAGTCCGGGGTCGGGTATTGATGAAATACCCGAAACCACCATGAATGTTCGTAGTTTGATATATAAAATCTATATACCAGAACGAAGAGGTTCGGAGGTATTGGACTGTTTTAAAATTCTAAATCTGTGGTATTTGGAAATTTATACGTGGGCTAAGTGTTGCCTAAACCATATTGTGAACTTGTAAAATTTGATTGAGTTACCCAGGTTTTATATATGTTGTTTGCTTTGGTATTCCATGTTAGTTGAGTTTACTCACGCTGGTTTCCAGCCTGACCCGGTTGTTACTTTGGTGTAATGCTCGGGTCAGATCGAGTATTACGGATTTCCAGGTAGGTACGATCTGGAGCTCAGGAGGCGAGCTGGATGGCATGAGCGTATAGAGTATTTCCGCTGTATGTATATTATTGTCAATCTGAGACATGATAATTGTAAATATTCTGTGACTATATATAATATGAATCTCTGATGTATTAGAAAGTAACCGATAGATATAATATTCTTTTGTAGACTTTTATTATTTATTATTTTATTTTATCCGCTGCTAATGCGAGTTGTTTCTGTTCTTCTTCTTCTTTCTCTTTCTTCTTTTTCATAACTATTTGGAATTTTCGGCATCGGAAATTTCGAGTCGTTACATTTGGTATCATAATTAAAATCTAAGTCAAATAAATTAATTAATTTCTTAACCATATCACTTTAAATTCTTGGTTTATAAATCCGGGATTTGATTATCATTAATCTAATATCTTTAAGTCTAATTGAAGATAAATACTTTATTTTCTTAATTTCTCCTTAAGAACACTATTAATTAAATGTCGAATTTAACTTAAGCATCTACCTGCTAGTTTAAATGAAACATACAACTTAGATTAATAAATATTAAGCAACAACATTAACAATCTACGGGTTTAAACAGTTAGTTTAACTTGATATTTCTGCATTTTAGACTAGGAGAATATTCATATATATGACCCAAGATAATCGAGAAAACTCACCGGCTATCACCACAGCAAGCATCGAGCAACCCCTTGCCCTAGCTCAGCTCGCACCCAAAAATAAACTCTCTCTGCCTCTCATTACTCGCTGTCGTACAGTTGAAATCGCACCTCGACCCCTACGCGTGCCGATTCCACCATCGAAATCCCTCAACCTTGCCAGTGCCTGCTCGTGCGACCCCTTTTTTTCCAATCGATCGCCTTCCCTAACCCATCTCGCCATAGCCACGACATGAAACCGTCGACCGACGCAACATCGAAGTCGCTGCCACTCCTAGTGCGAGCCACCACTACATCATTGGACGCCACCGCCACCCTCACTCTCATGCACACGCGATTCGAACGCGATTCAATCGCGAGCCATTTCGCGATTCATGCCCTAATTTTCGAGCTGCTGGCTATCGCGATTTCGAATTTTTTTAGAAATAAAATTTATGAATTGGATTGAATGGAAGAGGGGTTTTGATTTGAATAGGCTTCGGCCATTTTCGAATTTCCCACTTTTTTTTCTCGGCTTCCATTGGTTTTTTAAAAGAACTGAAAAGGAAGAGGGGTTATTATAGAAGTATCGGCCATAAGGCTTCTTGGGGAAGACAACGAGTTAAAGTTGAAGAAAGCGGCTCGTATCAGTGTATAGGGTAGTTGAGGTGAGAGGTTAGGTTGGATGAAAGATGTAATAGGGTTTGACTAATTATTATTTATTTTTATTATTATTCATTTTATTTTTTTGTTCAAAATATCTCGAACTCCGAATCGGACATGCCGCCAGGCGTTTATAAGGTTTTACTCACATTTCGAACACAATGGAACGTGTGTTCGAAAGCTAACTCGATCATATTCATGAGTTACGGAAATAAACAATCAATTTAAAATAAAATCGATAAAATAGTTCTAAGCATTTAAAGCTGCCAGGGTCAAGCGACAACTCCGATTGCTACGAAAATTGAAATATGGTAATAAATAACTATTACGGATCAAATGGAACTGGTTTCGTCGAATTCCGAGAATGTGCCTCAGGAGGCTATTTTCAAGTTTCAATTTAAACGATATATTATTAAAATTGAACAAATAGATTAAATTTCAACCATTCTATTATCTTCAGTATCATCATTATAGATTTTATAAGCCTTCACATTTTTTTAAACAGGCTTAGAATCTCAGATTCAACAATTTACCCAATTTTAATTATTAAATTCAATATTTAAACTATATAATTCAATGATTTCATTATCAAGTAAATATTGATATCTTGAATTTAAGTTAAAATTAACCTTTAAATATTTTAAAATCAATTAACTATTCAAATTTAAACTGTTAGAAATTCTGGGTCGTCACATTGCAACCCCCTTAAAAGAATTTCGTCCCCGAAATTACTAGTTAGGAAGAATGGTTCAAAACCCGTTTACTTTTTTCCCAAGTCCACAATTCAACATCCTACCAACTATCTTTTATTAAAGACTCACTATCACCTTATCCAACTTCACAAAACCTTCTATAGTATCAAACAATACCCTTTTCTCAAACATTTAAATTTCAATTTTAAAACTAAATTTTGAATTATCAAAATTTTCTCAAAATTTTTCTAACTCTCTAAATTCCTGGAAAATTTTGCCAGCGGCTCCTTTGCGCGGCTAGCTCGGTACAACTACAAAAGGCCTCTATGGGCCCCTAAATTTCAAAAAGAAAACAGAAAGCCAAGTGGCTTGATCAAAAACCCAATCCAATTCATACAAAAATGAAAATACATACCTTTTTGTCGGGCCATTCACATTTATCTCTCGGAATCAAATTCAATTTTCTTTCCCCTTTTAATACCTGCATATCTTACTTGACAATAATATCCAATTGTAACCCTTCAAATCAATTTATACATTTTCGTACATAAGTTTCATACCCACCTTTATTCGAATTAATTTTCCCCATTTCCATACGAATTCAATTAACTTTAAATTTTGAATATTAAAACATGATAATTGTCAATATAAGTTCATGATAATTGTCAATCAAGTATAACTGATTCATATTAGTTCATCTACAAATTCACTTTATTGTCAATATTGAGCCTTAGACATGATAATTGTCAATCAAATATAACTGATTCATATTAGTTCATCTACAAATTTACTTTAAATTTTCAATTTGAAAACGTCTCCTCATTAACCAATTTTTCTCAAAAATTTTCTAACTCCCAAAATTTTCGGAAAATTTTGGCAGAGTCTCCTTTGTACGGAGGAGCTTTTGCAATTTGACAAGAGATATAAATATATATACATCGACCCACACGGTCGGAAAAAGCAAAAACAGTTCATATATCCTATTTGTATTGTGTAGGCGTACCTTATTTAGCATTTTAAGTAAGCGGCATATTTATTCTAGCAAATAGCGCAACCAAATCCAGCCAAACGGCTTCCCGGTACCTGTAGTTACTCAATTTAAATATGTAAGTGACATATATAGAGAATTTATTAGCATTTCACTTACTTTAATAGCAAATCACAAGTATTACCAAAAGCATGAAACACCAAACGCTTACCATAAGCGATTTATATAACTTTAAAGATTATTCAATTGCTTTCTATCAATTCATATACCATTTCATTCAATTTCAATGGTTTGCAACTTCATTTCTTATATTCCATTGATTTTTTATCCAAACAAGCTCATATTCACTTCAAATGATTCAGAATCAATTTTATTTAATATCTATCAACTCACAGAAATTTAATTACTTTTGTTTACGCCAAACGACAATTATTTTTATGCAATTTCGACGATATTCGCCTAAATAAGTGTCTATTTTAGTTTATAACTACTTTAAATTAATTTCAACTCATTTTGTATTTAATTCCATTTCATTTCTAATTTATTCATCAATCATTCATTTAGCTCGACAGATTCCAATTCTTGTATACTACTAGCCATTCCCAAATTAATTCAATCCAAGCTTTTATTTAATGGGCTTTCATTCTTATTCTTCCATAAATTTTAAACTTAAGTTAAGTCACTTGAATTTATTCCAACATCAAACTTAAGTTTACTTCTATTGGATTCTCATTTAATCAATGTCCATTAAATTCAGTTAGCCCATCCATTTTAAATTTTAATTTTAAATTCACCTTCTCAATTTATCAAAATAATATCCAAGCACATACTTAACTCATTTATACGTCAAATTAATATGCCACCAAATTTAAGTCAGTCTGATAATTCAACTCCGATCACAACTTGATTTAGTTTTTATTCAATTGGACTTCATCTAATTATTAATTAACCCATTTAAAAAATTTCATTTACTTACTTAATTCATTTCCGAACTTTATTTTATTGATACAAGGCCATTCTCAACTTATTTCACTTGGGTTTTGTTTTGCAACTCAAACCATTTCTATATTCAAGCTTAAATTGGGTAAAATGTTTAATTTACCCAATTCATCACGATAGAATATATTTAAGCTTAAATTGGGTAAATAAATGAGTGTCCAATCTCGAGTTAAAATGAAATATGAATATATTCAAGCTTAAATTAGGTAAAAATGTGAAAATATGAATGTGAGACTTATAAAAGAAAATATGGAGAAATAAAATAGTAAGCCAAAATAAAATTTGTTTGGTATTTGGAGAATGAAATAAAAATCCAAACTTGAATTATGAAATAAAATTGAACACAGATAAAATAATAAGATGATTTTTGAAGATAAAAATCCAATGTAGAATTGGAAGTGGAAGTGAACTATTAGGTAAATTTGAATAGAAGTAAATATGAAAACCAATATAAGAGAATTTATAAAATGATTAGTAAAGTTTCGATTGAATATTGTTGCTAAACAAGATATGCAGGTATTAAAGGGAAAAAGAAAATTGGATTTGATTCCAAAAGATAAATTTGTATTGCCCGACAAAAAGGTACGTATTTAATTTTCTAGATGAAATTGGATTGGGTTTTGATGTAGCCACTTGTCTTTTGTTTTCTTTTGGAATTTGGGAGCCCGTAGAGGCCATTTGTAGTTGTACCGAGCTAGCCGCGCAAAGGAGACGCTGCCAAAGATTTTCGGAAATTTAGAGAGATAGAAAAATTTTGAGACTTCAAAATTTGGTTTTAAATTGAAATTTGAATGATTGAGCAAAAGGGTATTGTTTGAAACTATAGAAGGTTTTAGGAAGTTGGTTAAGGTAATAGTGGGTCTTTAATAAAGGATTCAATTTTCAAGATGTACGACAACGAGCAATGAGCCGAAATTACTTTATTTAAATAAATTGAGATGTTGTTATAAATCGGCACGCGTACAGTTACCTGAATATAAAGTAATTTATATTAATACTGATTCAACTAATTTATTAAGTTGAAATAAAATAATTTTAGCCTGACCCAATTTATTAAGTTTATAGTAAAACAATTGAGCGACAGAACAATCATTTGATTTTAATTATATTGCTCAAATGTTGTTATAAATCAAGTTTATTCTCATATATGATGAGAATTTAAAAGCATTTCTAAAAAATTTTATTTTGTTCTATACTTTGTGTTTCACTTAAAATTGTTACAGTTGTTTATTCACTCGTTTTTATTCATATTCATTTCTATTTTGTATTTTAGCCATCAACATTTAAATTACATTCATATGCTTTACACAATATTTCATGCTTAAATTTTTTATGTTTATATTTTATTTTTATTTTTATTTCTATTCGTATTTTTATTTAAATTATATTATTAAGTGTGTGTTACATTTTACATTTATATTTTACATTGCTAGAAATTGATTATTATCTATAGATATTTTATATACTAAATGTAAACAAAGTAAAGTATTTTAGTTAAATAATATAAGATAGATTATATTATAAATGTTATCAAGAGATTTTATTTTAAATTTCTAGAATCAAATTTCCTTTCAAAAATACAAATCCATACCAATAAATGGCCATTATTTCAAAAGTCATATTCATTTTAAAATGATAAGTTCACTTTTTATTTAAATTAGATAAAATATCTATGAAAATAATATTGCTAAAATACCGGGTCGTCATATTCCTCCCCCCTTTGAAACTTTTCGTCCTCGAAAAGGAATGAAGCCAGATTCATTAAAATACTTAAAATCAGCTAAATTTATATAACTCGATGTTTAACAAGTCCGTCCTCGTTCTCATAGAAATTCGGTCATACGTTGATCAGGCCTACGACTGAAAATCTATAAGTGCTTGTCCGACCCGTTTTCAATATCCAGTGAAAATACTTGGAAAATAATTTTATTGAAAATATAGAAAATAGTTTTTGAAAATAGAGGTTATATCTTTGGTGAGAATGCTCTGGAAATCATCACCCCCATTAATGGTCGCAGTTAACTCAATGATTACGTTGCCATCCCGACAAAATCTATAGATAATTGTAGGCCTCCGCGCCCCTCGATTACACCATGGAACCCGCTACAGATCGCAGCTACAACTGGGGTTACGTAGCTATCACAGCAAAGACTCATATAACCGTAGGCATCAGCGCCCTTGAATGTTGCTGCCAAAAGAGCGAAACTTGGTTTGAACAAAAATATACATATCGATAGAAGTTTATAAAATCTAGATAGTTATGTAACTATATTAGAAATATTATAAATTATAGTTTATAAACTCTAATTTATAGTATATCTATCGATTAAATTATAAATCGAGGCTATTTTCTAAGTCAGCACGTCGTCGTACAATTTGACTCTTGACTATTTTAAATAAATTGTTTTAATATAAACTTAATTTTTCTAGGCTATTTAATATATACAACCTTTCTTTCTTAAAGCCAAATTATTTTATATTTGTTTTACAATTATTTTTGGAGCTATTTAACCATTTTTCAACTGTTCCTTGACTTATTACTATTTTTCCAACTATGTTACAAATTAATTACTATTTTAAAACTATTTTGCAATTATCTAAAATTTCTGGAACTATTTAGCTATTTTTCGAACTATTTTATAATTAGTTAACTATTTTACAGTTATTTTGTAAACTACTAATTATTTTTCAACCACTTATCTATTTTTGAAATTTTCAAGCTATTTTCTAAACGTAAACTGGTCGGAGTTCAAACTGTTATTGATTAAATACCCAACTGAGATAAGGATTGAAGTGATAATTCAATGGAATTGAGGCAATTGTGAATAGAAAGGAAATTGATTTGGTTAATAATCGATGAAGATAATTACGTGGGATGTACGTATATTATTCTATTCGCATAGTGATTTGATCCAGATTTGAGAACAGAATTTCAAGATAGTTTATCGATCCGAGTTGGGATTTTTCACTCGATTTTCTATGGTGAACCTGGATATGGATTGTTGATTGGTTCTGGATGTTCTCTATCATAGTTATAGATGTGCAAGGAGAATGACGGTTTCTGATCAAGAAACCAGATCAGTGTCCGCGCTAGGAAGTCGGGTGGACGATACTAGTTCGGAAGTAAAATTGTGTGATCGAGTGAGCGATCAGATTGGTATAGCGTACGAATGATAAGTGTACATCGTGCGGATTTGAATGAAATTGATATGGAAAGAGAAGTCAAATTTGAATATTTGATTTTGAACAAATAAAGCTATATATCTTTGTTATATGTGATAAAACTCCCCTTGATAAATCTATAGCCAGAAGAAAATATTTTTGAGAGTGTTTGAAGTATAATCGGTTTTTATTCAAGTTTGAAATGATCCAAAGTTTTAAAAATTATATATATCTGTATATATATATATATATATATATAAAGGATCTTATGAGGATTTTGGAAAAGGTTTTGAGAACCTTTGGATTTGGAAAGGCTTTTGAATTTTGGGTAAAATCAATATGAGGATTTGGAAAGCCTAGTTTGAGAATTATCGATTTTGGAATAATCGATTTTGTATAAATGAGATTGTATGAGATCATACTAGGTGTATGATTTGAAGATACTATATGGGTATAGTATAAAATGTTTTGATGATGGCTTTGGGGAAGAAGGCGCTCCCTTGAAATGAACTTCTCAGGAGTGCCACTGGGTGGTGCTACCTTGAGCCCTAAAGGGGAGTTCTAAAGTTGATTTCTTTGGTATTCCATGTTAGTTGGGTTTACTCACGCTGGTTTCCAGCCTGTCCTGGGTATTACTTTGGTGTAATGCTCAGGTCAGACCGAGTATTATAGATTTTCAGGTAGGTACGTTCTGGAGCCCAGGAGGAGAGTTAGATGGCAGGAGCGTATAGAGTATTTTCGCTGTATTTATATTATTGTTACCCTGAGATATGATAATTGTAAATATTCAGTAACTATATATAATGTGAAACTCTGATGTATTAGAATGTGACCGACAGGTATAATATTCCATTGTAGACTGTTATTATTTATTATTATATTTTATCCGCTGTGATTATGAGATGTTTGGTGTTCCTATTCTTCTTCTTCTATCTCTTTCTTCTTTTTTATAACTACCTGGAATTTTCGGGTTAGAAAATTTCGGGTCGTTACATTTGGTATCAGAGTTGAAAGGTTAAGCGAGAACCTTGGCTCTGGTGGGTGTACTCATTAAAGATAGGGTCAATAGTACCCTAGAATGAGTTAAGTGTGTGTGTGTATATATATATATATATGAGAGCGTACTTGTTATTTTCTTATATAAAGATTTTAAATGATTTTATATAAAATATATTTTGATATATAAAGCAATATTTCCTTCTAATAAATTTTAAGGTGGTTGGCTGTTAATTATTGAAATTAAAATTAAGAAGTAATATAATACAACCAAATTGAAGTCTAGAATTGGAATTAAATTAAGTAGAAACAAAAATACAACCAAATTAAAATTTAATGGATTGAAAATGAAATTCTAAATCTAGTCCCAGAATTCGGAAATTTTGTTTCAAAGTAATGAAAAATAATAAATATGTATTATTTGGATAACTGGGACTTGTTGGAAACAATGGGTTGTCTGAAATTTGATTTGAATTTAAAACCATGGGTAGTTTAGAATTGTAAAACATGGCTGGGAGGACCAAGAAATAAAACATGGCGAGCTGGATGGCATGAGCGTATAGAGTATTTCCGCTGTATGTATATAATTGTCAATCTGAGACATGATAATTGTAAATATTCTGTGACTGTATATAATATGAATCTCTGATGTATTAGAATGTAACCGATAGATATAATATTCTTTTGTAGACTTTTATTATTTATTATTTTATTTTATCCGCTGCTAATGTGAGTTGTTTCTGTTCTTCTTCTTCTATCTCTTTCTTCTTTTTCATAACTATCTGGAATTTTCGGCATCGGAAATTTCGGGTCGTTACATTTGGTATCATAATTAAAAGCTAAGTCAAATAAATTAATTAATTTCTTAACCATATCACTTTAAATTCTTGGTTTATAAATCCGGGATTTGATTATCATTAATCTAATATCTTTAAGTCTAATTGAAGATAAATACTTTATTTTCTTAATTTCTCCTTAAGCACACTATTAATTAAATGTCGAATTTAACTTAAGCATCTACCTGCTAGTTTAAATGAAACATACAACTTAGATTAATAAATATTAAGCAACAACATTAACAATCTACGGGTTTAAACAGTTAGTTTAACTTGATATTTCTGCATTTTAGACTAGGAGAATATTCATATATATGACCCAAGATAATCGAGAAAACTCACCTGCTATCACCACAGCAAGCATCGAGCATCCCCTTGCCCTAGCTCAGCTCGCACCCAAAACTAAACTCTCTCTGCCGCTCATTGCTCGCTGTCGTACAGTCGAAATCGCACCTCGACCCCTACGCGTGCCGATTCCACCATCGAAATCCCTCAACCTTGCCAGTGCCTGCTCGTGCGACCCCTTTTTTTCCAATCGATCGCCTTCCCTAACCCATCTCGCCATAGCCACGACATGAAACCGTCGACCGACGCAACATTGAAGTCGCTGCCACTCCTAGTGCGAGCCACCACTACACCATTGGACGCCACCGCCACCCTCACTCTCATGCACACGCGATTCGAACGCGATTCAATCGCGAGCCATTTCGCGATTCATGCCCTAATTTTCGAGCTGCTGGCTATCGCGATTTCGAATTTTTTTAGAAATAAAATTTGTTAATTGGATTGAATGGAAGAGGGGTTTTGATTTGAACAGGCTTCGGCCATTTTCGAATTTCCCACTTTTTTTTCTCGGCTTCCATTGGTTTTTTAAAAGAACTGAAAAGGAAGAGGGGTTATTATAGAAGTATCGGCCATAAGGCTTCTTGGGGAAGACAACGAGTTAAAGTTGAAGAAAGCGGCTCGTATCAGTGTATAGGGTAGTTGAGGTGAGAGGTTAGGTTGGATGAAAGATGTAATAGGGTTTGACTAATTATTATTTATTTTTATTATTATTCATTTTATTTTTTTGTTCAAAATATCTCGAACTCCGAATCGGACATGCCGCCAGGCGTTTATAAGGTTTTACTCACATTTCGAACACAATGGAACGTGTGTTCGAAAGCTAACTCGATCATATTCATGAGTTACGGAAATAAACAATCAATTTAAAATAAAATCGATAAAATAGTTCTAAGCATTTAAAGCTGCCAGGGTCAAGCGACGACTCCGATTGCTACGAAAATTGAAATATGGTAATAAATAACTATTACGGATCAAATGGACCTGGTTTCGTCGAATTCCGAGAATGTGCCTCAGGAGGCTATTTTCAAGTTTCAATTTAAACGATATATTATTAAAATTGAACAAATAGATTAAATTTCAACCATTCTATTATCTTTAGTATCATCATTATAGATTTTATAAGCCTTCACATTTTTTTAAACAGGCTTAGAATCTCAGATTCAACAATTTAGCAAATTTCAATAATTAAATTCAATATTTAAACTATATAATTCAATGATTTCATTATCAAGTAAATATTGATATCTTGAATTTAAGTTAAAATTAACCTTTAAATATTTTAAAATCAATTAACTATTCAAATTTAAACTGTTAGAAATTCTGGGTCGTCACATTCCAAACCCCTTAAAAGAATTTCGTCCCCGAAATTACTAGTTAGGAAGAATGGTTCAAAACCCGTTTACTTTTTTCCCAAATCCACAATTCAACATCCTACCAACTATCTTTTATTAAAGACTCACTATCACCTTAACCAACTTCACAAAACCTTCTATAGTATCAAACAATAACCTTTTCTCAAACATTTAAATTTCAATTTTAAAACCAAATTTTGAATTATCAAAATTTTCTCAAAATTTTTCTAACTCTCTAAATTCCTGGAAAATTTTGCCAGCGGCTCCTTTGCGCGGCTAGCTCGGTACAACTACAAAAGGCCTCTACGGGCCCCTAAATTTCAAAAAGAAAATAGAAAGCCAAGTGGCTAGATCAAAAACCCAATCCAATTCATACAGAAATGAAAATACATACCTTTTTGTCGGGCCATTCACATTTATCTCTCGGAATCAAATTCAATTTTCTTTCCCCTTTTAATACCTGCATATCTTACTTGACAATAATATCCAATTGTAACCCTTCAAATCAATTTATACATTTTCCTACATAAGTTTCATACCCACCTTTATTCGAATTAATTTTCCCCATTTCCATACGAATTCAATTTACTTTAAATTTTGAATATTAAAACATGATAATTGTCAATATAAGTTCATGATAATTGTCAATCAAGTATAACTGATTCATATTAGTTCATCTACAAATTCACTTTATTGTCAATATTGAGCCTTAGACATGATAATTTTCAATCAAATATAACTGATTCATATTAGTTCATCTACAAATTTACTTTAAATTTTCAATTTGAAAACGTTTCCTCATTAACCAATTTTTCTCAAAAATTTTCTAACTCCCAAAATTTTCGGAAAATTTTGACAGAGTCTCCTTTGTACGGAGGAGCTTTTGCAATTTGACAAGAGATATAAATATATATACATCGACCCACACGGTCGGAAAAAGCAAAAACAGTTCATATATCCTATTTGTATTGTGTAGGCGTACCTTATTTAGCATTTTAAGTAAGCGGCTTATTTATTCTAGCAAATAGCGCAACCAAATCCAGCCAAACGGCTTCCCGGTACCTGTAGTTACTCAATTTAAATATGTAAGTGACATATATAGAGAATTTATTAGCATTTCACTTACTTTAATAGCAAATCACAAGTATTACCAAAAGCATGAAACACCAAACGCTTACCATAAGCGATTTATATAACTTTAAAGATTATTCAGTTGCTTTCTATCAATTCATATACCATTTCATTCAATTTCAATGGTTTGCAACTTCATTTCTTATATTCCATTGATTTTTTATCCAAACAAGCTCATATTCACTTCAAATGATTCAGAATCAATTTTATTTAATATCTATCAACTCACAGAAATTTAATTACTTTTGTTTACGCCAAACGACAATTATTGTTATGCAATTTCGACGATATTCGCCTAAATAAGTGTCTATTTTAGTTTATAACTACTTTAAATTAATTTCAACTCATTCTGTATTTAATTCCATTTCATTTCTAATTTATTCATCAATCATTCATTTAGCTCGACAGATTCCAATTCTTGTATACTACTAGCCATTCCCAAATTAATTCAATCCAAGCTTTTATTTAATGGGCTTTCATTCTTATTCTTCCATAAATTTTAAACTTAAGTTAAGTCACTTGAATTTATTCCAACATCAAACTTAAGTTTACTTCTATTGGATTCTCATTTAATCAATGTCCATTAAATTCAGTTAGCCCATCCATTTTAAATTTTAATTTTAAATTCACCTTCTCAATTTATCAAAATAATATCCAAGCACATACTTAACTCATTTATACGTCAAATTAATATGCCACCAAATTTAAGTCAGTCTGATAGTTCAACTCCGATCACAACTTGATTTAGTTTTTATTCAATTGGACTTCATCTAATTATTAATTAACCCATTTAAAAAAATTCATTTACTTACTTAATTCATTTCCGAACTTTATTTTATTGATACAAGGCCATTCTCAACTTATTTCACTTGGGTTTTGTTTTGCAACTCAAACCATTTCTATATTCAAGCTTAAATTGGGTAAAACGTTTAATTTACCCAATTCATCACGATAGAATATATTTAAGCTTAAATTGGGTAAATAAATGAGTGTCCAATCTCGAGTTAAAATGAAATATGAATATATTCAAGCTTAAATTAGGTAAAAATGTGAAAATATGAATGTGAGACTTATAAAAGAAAATATGGAGAAATAAAATAGTAACCAAAATAAAATTTGTTTGGTATTGGAGAATGAAATAAAAATCCAAACTTGAATTATGAAATAAAATTTAACACAGATAAAATAATAAAGATGATTTTTGAAGATAAAAATCCAATGTAGAATTGGAAGTGGAAGTGAACTATAAGTTAAATTTGAATAGAAGTAAATATGAAAACCAATATAAGAGAATTTATAAAATGATTAGTAAAGTTTCGATTGAATATTTTTGCTAAACAAGATATGCAGGTATTAAAGGGAAAAAGAAAATTGGATTTGATTCCAAAAGCTAAATTTGTATTGCCCGACAAAAAGGTATGTATTTAAATTTCTAGATGAAATTGGATTGGGTTTTGATGTAGCCACTTGCCTTTTGTTTTCTTTTGGAATTTGGGAGCCCGTAGAGGCCATTTGTAGTTGTACCGAGCTAGCCGCGCAAAGGAGACGCTGCCAAAGATTTTCGAAAATTTAGAGAGATAGAAAAATTTTGAGACTTCAAAATTTGGTTTTAAATTGAAATTTGAATGATTGAGCAAAAGGGTATTGTTTGAAACTATAGAAGGTTTTAGGAAGTTGGTTAAGGTAATAGTGGGTCTTTAATAAAGGATTCAATTTTCAAGATGTACGACAACGAGCAATGAGCCGAAATTACTTTATTTAAATAAATTGAGATGTTGTTATAAATCGGCACGTGTACAGTTACCTGATATAAAGTAATTTATATTAATACTGATTCAACTAATTTATTAAGTTGAAATAAAATAATTTTAGCCTGACCCAATTTATTAAGTTTATATTAAAACAATTGAGCAACAGAACAATCATTTGATTTTAATTATATTGCTCAAATGTTGTTATAAATCAAGTTTATTCTCATATATGATGAGAATTTAAAAGCATTTGTAAAAAAATTTATTTTGTTCTATACTTTGTGTTTCACTTAAAATTGTTACAGTTGTTTATTCACTCGTTTTTATTTATATTCATTTCTATTTTGTATTTTAGCCATCAACATTTAAATTACATTCATATGCTTTACACAATATTTCATGCTTAAATTTTTTATGTTTATATTTTATTTTTATTTTTATTTCTATTCGTATTTTTATTTAAATTATATTCTTAAGTGTGTGTTACATTTTACATTTATATTTTACATTGCTAGAAATTGATTATTATCTATAGATATTTTATATACTAAATGTAAACAAAGTAAAGTATTTTAGTTAAATTATATAAGATAGATTATATTACAAATGTTATCAAGAGATTTTATTTTAAATTTCTAGAATCAAATTTCCTTTCAAAAATACAAATCCATACTAATAAATGGCCATTATTTCAAAAGTCATATTCATTTTAAAATGATAAGTTCACTTTTTATTTAAATTAGATAAAATATCTATGAAAATAATACTGCTAAAATACCGGGTCGTCACATTCCTCCCCCCTTTGAAATTTTTCGTCCTCGAAAAGGAATGAAGCCAGATTCATTAAAATGCTTAAAATCAGCTAAATTTATATAACTCGATGTTTAACAAGTCCGTCCTCGTTCTCATAGAAATTCGGTCATACGATGATCAGGCCTACGACTGAAAATCTATAAGTGCTTGTCCGACCCGTTTTCAATATCCAGTGAAAATACTTGGAAAATAATTTTATTGAAAATATAGAAAATAGTTTTTGAAAATAGAGGTTATATCTTTGGTGAGAATGCTCTGGAGATCATCACCCCCATTAATGGTCGCAGTTAACTCAATGATTACGTTGCCATCCCGACAAAATCCATAGATAATTGTAGGCCTCCGCGCCCCTCGATTACACCATGGAACCCGCTACAGATCGCAGCTACAACTGGGGTTACGTAGCTATCACAGCAAAGACTCATATAACCGTAGGCATCAGCGCCCTTGAATGTTGCTGCCAAAAGAGCGAAACTTGGTTTGAACAAAAATATACATATCGATAGAAGTTTATAAAATCTAGATAGTTATGTAACTATATTAGAAATATTATAAATTATAGTTTATAAACTCTAATTTATAGTATATCTATCGATTAAATTATAAATCGAGGCTATTTTCTAAGTCAGCACGTCGTCGTACAGTTTGACTCTTGACTATTTTAAATAAATTGTTTTAATATAAACTTAATTTTTCTAGGCTATTTAATATATACAACCTTTCTTTCTTAAAGCCAAATTATTTTCTATTTGTTTTACAATTATTTTTGGAGCTATTTAACCATTTTTCAACTGTTCCTTGACTTATTACTATTTTTCCAACTATGTTACAAATTAATTACTATTTTAAAACTATTTTGCAATTATCTAAAATTTCTGGAACTATTTAGCTATTTTTCGAACTATTTTATAATTAGTTAACTATTTTACAATTATTTTGTAAACTACTAATTATTTTTCAACCACTTATCTATTTTTGAAAATTTCAAGCTATATTCTAAACGTAAACTGGTCGGAGTTCAAACTGTTATTGATTAAATACCCAACTGAGATAAGGATTGAAGTGATAATTCAATGGAATTGAGGCAATTGTGAATAGAAAGGAAATTGATTTGGTTAATAATCGATGAAGATAATTACGTGGGATGTATGTATATTATTCTATTTGCATAGTGATTTGTTCCAGATTCGAGAACAGAATTTCAAGATAGTTTATCGATCCGAGTTGGGATTTTTCACTCGATTTTCTATGGTGAACCTGGATATGGATTGTTGATTGGTTCTGGATGTTCTCTATCATAGTTATAGCTATGCAAGGAGAATGACGGTTTCTGATCAAGAAACCAGATCAGTGTCCGTACTAGGAAGTCGGGTGGACGATACTAGTTCGGAAGTAAAATTGTGTGATCGAGTGAGCGATCAGATTGGCATAGCGTACGAATGATAAGTGTACATCGTGCGGATTTGAATGAAATTGATATGGAAAGAGAAGTCAAATTTGAATATTTGATTTTGAACAAATGAAGCTATATATCTTTGTTATATGTGATAAAACTCCCCTTGATAAATCTATAGCCAGAAGAAAATATTTTTGAGAGTGTTTGAAGTATAAAAGGTTTTTATTCAAGTTTGAAATGATCCAAAGTTTTAAAAATTATATATATCTGTATATATATATAAAGGATCTTATGAGGATTTTGGAAAAGGTTTTGAGAACCTTTGGATTTGGAAAGGCTTTTGAATTTTGGGTAAAATCAATATGAGGATTTGGAAAGCCTAGTTTGAGAATTATCGATTTTGGAATAATCGATTTTGTATAAATGAGATTTGTATGAGATCATACTAGGTGTATGATTTGAAGATACTATATGGGTATAGTATAAAATGTTTTGATCATACTAGGCGCTCCCTTGAAATGAACTTCTCAGGAGTGCCACTGGGTGGTGCTACCTTGAGCCCTAAAGGGGGGTTCTAAAGTTGATTTCTTTGGTATTCCATGTTAGTTGGGTTTACTCACGCTGGTTTCCAGCCTGTCCCGGGTATTGCTTTGGTGTAATGCTCGGGTCAGACCGAGTATTACAGATTTTCAGGTAGGTACGTTCTGGAGCCCAGGAGGAGAGTTAGATGGCAGGAGCGTATAGAGTATTTTCGCTGTATTTATATTATTATTACCCTGAGATATGATAATTGTAAATATTCAGTAACTGTATATAATGTGAAACTCTGATGTATTAGAATGTGACCGACAGGTATAATATTCCATTGTAGACTGTTATTATTTATTATTATATTTTATCCGCTGTGATTATGAGATGTTTGGTGTTCCTATTCTTCTTCTTCTATCTCTTTCTTCTTTTTTATAACTACCTGGAATTTTCGGGTTAGAAAATTTCGGGTCGTTACATTTGGTATCAGAGTTGAAAGGTTAAGCGAGAACCTTGGCTCTGGTGGGTGTACTCATTAAGGATAGGGTCAATAGTACCCTAGAATGAGTTAAGTGTGTGTATATATATATATATGAGAGCGTACTTGTTATTTTCTTATATAAAGATTTTAAATGATTTTATATAAAATATATTTTGATATATAATGCAATATTTCCTTCTAATAAATATTAAGGTGGTTGGTTGTTAATTATTGAAATTAAAATTAAGAAGTAATATAATACAACCAAATTGAAGTCTAGAATTGGAATTAAATTAAGTAGAAACAAAAATACAACCAAATTAAAATTTAATGGATTGAAAATGAAATTCTAAATCTAGTCCCAGAATTCGGAAATTTTGTTTCAAAGTAATGAAAAATAATAAATATGTATTATTTGGATAACTGGGACTTGTTGGAAACAATGGGTTGTCTGAAATTTGATTTGAATTTAAAACCATGGGTAGTTTAAAATTGTAAAACATGGCTTGGAGGACCAAGTAATAAATATGTATATATGTGTGGATATGCATGATATCAAAGATAATTTGAAATAAACTCTAAGAGGTTGAGTTTTGATTTTCCCTGAAGTGTGATGTAAAAACCCAAAGTGATATAAGTTTTTAAGTGGGAAGATTATTATTGTGAAGTTTAAGGATTGAATGAGGTTGATTGGATTGAGAAAATTGAAAATTTAACTTTGGGAAAGTTAAATAAATGTAGAACAAGCAACCTGAATTGGAAATTTCAAGATGAAATTGGAACTTAACTTGGAAAGTTAAATGGTTGATTTGAATTGGGAATTTGTGTGATCTCAAAACGGGTTTGAGATTTAAAATTTAAAATGGATGGGCTAACTGAATTTAGTGGAAGCTGCTTAAAGAATCAAATAGAAGCAAACTTAAGTTTGACGTCGGAATAAACTAAAGTAAATTAACTTAAGTTTAAAATTTATGGAAGCTTGGCTTCGAATAAGAGTGAAAGCCCAGTAAATGAAAGGTTGGATTAAATTAAGTTGGAAACGGTCGTTAATTTATAAGTTTGAATGAGCAAAGCCTAATAAATTGTTTTGGATGAATCCAAGGCTGAAATAAAATGAAATGCAATGAATGGTTCGTAAATAATTTAGAAAAGAAATGGAATTAAATGCAGATTGGGTTGAAATTAATTAAAGTAGTTATAAACTAAAATAGATACTCTAATAATGAATATCGTCGAAATTGCATAAAAATGGTTGTCGTTCGGCGTAAATGAAAGTAATTAAAATGCTATGAGTCAATAGAGATTAAATAAAATTGGTTCTGAATCATTTGAAGTGAATATGAGCTTGTTTGGGTTAAAAATCAATGGAATGTAATAAATTGAGTTCCAAACCATTGAAATTGAATGAAATGGTATATAAATTGGTTGAAAGCAATTGAATTAGTTTTGAAAACATATAAATTTGTTGTGGAAGTTATTTTGAGTGCATTTCTTTTAGAGTTGAAGTGTTACAGTTGTTTAAGTTAGAGAAATCTTATAAACTTCATATATATGGTATTATATGTTTAAATTGAGTAAGTACAGGTACCGGGAAGCCGTTTGGCTAGATTTGGTTGCGCTATTTGCTAAAATAAATAAGTCTTTTGCTTAAAATGCTAAATAAAGGTACGCCTACGCAATAAAAATAGGAAATATGATTGCTTTTTCCGACCATGTGGTTCGATGTATAGATATTTATATCTATTCTCAAATTGCAAAAGCTCCTTCGCGCAAAGGAGACTCTGCCAAAAATTTTCTAAAATTTTGGGAGTTAGAAAATTTTTGGTAAATTTTTGTTAATGGCAAAACAATTTCAAATTGGAAATTAAAGTAAATTTGTAGATGGAACTAATATGAATCAATTATAAATGGAGGATAAGTTCAATATTCAGAATTAAAGAAAAATTGAGTTCGTATGAAAACGGGGAAAACTAATTTGAATAGAAGTAGATGTGAAAACTTCTGTAAAGAAATGTATGAAATGATTTTAAAGGGCTATGATTGAATATTGTTGCTAAACAAGATATGTAGGTATTAAAAAGGGAAAAGAAAGCTGGATTTGATTCCAAAAGATAAATGTGAATTTCCCGAAAAAAAGATATGTATTTTAATTTCTGTATGAATTGGATTGGGTTTTTGATCTAGCCACTTGTGTTTTGTTTTCTTTTGGAATTTGGGAGCCCGTAGAGGCCTTTTGTAGTTGTACCGAGCTAGCCGTGCAAAGGAGACGCTGGCAAAATTTCTCGAAAATTTAGGAAGTTAGGAAATTTTTGAGGAAATTTGATAATTTAAAATTTTGATTTTAAATTGAAATTTGAATGTTTGAGAAAAGGGATACAACTTAAATTGAAATGTTAATTGATTTTAAAATATTTAAAAGTTAATTTTAACTTGAATTCGAGATATCAATATTTACTTGATAATTGAATCATTGAATTGTATAGTTTAAAACTTAATTTAATAGTTGAAATTGGGTAAATTGTTGAATCTGGAATTTCTAAGCCTGTTTAAAAATAATTTAAAGGCTTATAAGTTTATAATGATGATACTGAAGATAATAGAATGGTTGAAATTTAAGTTAAAGGTGATTTGTTCAGTTTTAATAACATATCGTTTAAATCGAATTTAAAGATAGCCTTCCGAGGCACAGCCTCGGAATTCTACGAAATCAGTTCCAATGGATCCGTAATAGTTAGTTATTATCGGATTTCAATTTTCGTAGCGTTTGGATTGAAATCAACTTTTATAAACCCGGGGTAACATATATCAATTTATCCAATTTACAATTTGCTATAGACAACACTAATTTTACATATCAATTTCTAAGTACCAAGCTTAGATAAAATAATCCAATTCACTTAATTCGTTTTATTCCAGCCTATGGATTTCACACATCAATTTATTTTTAATCTGAAGTGGCTTCGGGTATTTCCTAACACCCAAACTCGGTCTCTTCGAAACTCATGTTATCACAAGCCAAGTTATTCCAATGAAATACACAACGTTTTATATCAGAAATATCAACTCATTCAAAACATCTAATACCATTCCATCATCCATAAGCAAAGCTTACTCACATTCAAATAAATTCAATGATTCAGATTAAATTTCAAACCTCAATCACTTAGATTCCTTCATTTAACGTTAATTAATTCCAAATCAATTAATTGGTCAACCCATCATTATTCATCTTAATTAATCACCCTGGATTAATTATCTTTCAATTTCATTCAAGTAATTGTCTTTAATTAATTTCACAAGATTAATTATTCTTAACCCAAAATCAATAAGTCATCTTTGATTACTTCACAAAGTAATTAACTATAATTAATTACATTAATCCTTAATTATTATTAATGAATTTCTCATAAATCAATTAGTACTGATAAATTGATCTTAACTAATCAATCTTTAATTTCGTCATTGGTTATATAAATTAATGATTTCCCATTTACATTTCAGTTTGTCCAAATTTAATTTAATTACAGTAAATAATTAATCATTAATTAATCCACAATATTAATTACTCTTTATTTATCTAATCCTGTAATCATCTACCTTTTCATTTACTTCTTTAATGAATCAATTACTCATTAATTAAGCACCTTAATTAATCACTTGATTAATTTCACAAAGTAATTATAATTTATTAATTACATTAAGTAATTACTTGTCAAACCATCCAATGATTATTATGAATTACTTACACTTAATTAATTAACTTAAAACTTAATTAATTAATTAAAACCCTTCATTACTAAATTAATTAACCCAAATAATTAATTAATTGAATTAGTTAGTTATCCATTCTAATTACCGCACTAATTAAACGAATCACAATCATAAGTCCTGATTAACATTAAAATGAAAACATTCTCTTATTTATGACTTAAGTTTAAAACAATTTAAAGCCCAAATACTTCGAGTCAAACCACAATTAACTCGAGAACCAACCAAAACAAAAATCACATCATCATCAATGCACATCCAATCAATTCAATCATTCAACCAATTATTTAAAGTTAATGTAACAACCCGGTATTTCGCATCGATTTATAATCGACTTAAATGATTAATATTATTGCAAATTTCCTTCTGAAGTTTTAAATTTTTAATTTTTAAATTGATTTATAAATTGTTAAAAGAAATTCTTAAAAATAAAATAAAATAAAATTTGTGATTACCGGCCATTTATTTTTGAATGTCGTTCGACCCTCCCCCATTTTCTCTTTTCATTTTCGAACCCATCCCCTTTTTCATTTTTCGAACCTTAATTAAAACAACACGTGAAGAAAGAATATAAATGGCGGCCACGTTAGTTCCTTCGTTCGATCGTTCGTCTCCAAAATTAGGGCATGGGGATCGAAGGCTATGGCTTCAGGGGTTCGAACTCCGCTCGAATCAATCTTCAGAAGCTCGGGCTTCTCTGTTGATTGATTCTCGTGCTTGGCTCGTTCGTTTTCTGAGGATCGAGTTCGCAAATCAGGTAAGTGATTCCATCACTTACATCTAATTCAAACCCTAGTTTGATTGTTCGTGTGCTCGCTTATTGTGTGCTATCGTGGCTTTGATTCTTTGCTACTTGAATTGCACGGCAGTGACTTTCCTCTTTTAATTTTGTGACCTAATATTATCGGCATTGATGTCTAACTTGGTCACTTTGATTTTGTTTGAATGTTTTGCTGTGATGTCGATTTCGTGGCCACCACTATCTCGAATTCTTCATGTTGCCTTCGTTGGTGCCAGCTTGCTGTGACATTGTGCATTTCATTCTGTTTGATGTTGCACTTGGTTATTTTGTCCATTTGTGTATTGCTGCAAGCTTCCTTGAGCTTGTATGCTTCAAGTTCCCTTGACTGATTCATATGTTGGTCTGGTCCTGTTTTTGCATTGAACTGCATTCAGTTAATTATTTCTGAAAGTTTTGAAGCTTGTTTGGTTTGCGGTTTTCAGTTTTGGATTTCGTAACAACCGCAATGCATTCAGTTAATTATTTCTGAAAGTTTTGATGCTTGTTTGGTTTTGACCTTTATGGGCTTGGTGCATTGGTTAATTGCTAAGTTCGAACTTGTTTTGGTTGACTTATCTGTATATATATGCATACATACATTCGTATGTGTGTATGCATATATTGTTGACCATGGTTCGGGTTTTGTGTTGTATTTGCACTGGTATATATATATATATGCAGATACTTGAGCATATTTCATTGTTTCACTGCCATGCTATACTTCTGGTTCATATCTTCCAGTGTTGCCACTGTGTTCACTGTGTTGCTCCTTGTACATGAATTGAATTGTGGCTTCACTGTGTTCACTGTGTTGCTCCTTGTACATGAATTGAGTTGTGACTTCACTGTGTTTGAATTGTGTACATACTTGTTGATCTGCAGTTTCATTTTGTTGCACTTTTGAATTTTACTGCCTTGAGCTCTAGTACTTGTAGCCTTTGATGTTCTTAATGTAGCCTTGTTTTCATGTACAACGAGGCCACCACTGATGCCTCTGAACCTGGTTGCAACTGCTGGCACCTTTGTTGTCTTCACTTGCAAACTTGTTCTTCACGTAGTATGCTTTGGGTTGTAGCCTCAACTCTGTCCACTGTTAGCTTGATTCTTGTTTGCTGCCTTGTTGTCATTGTGTACATCCAGGTGGGCATTTATACTTGCTTTTGAGTAAAGTTGCATGTAGCCACCTCTGTTTCATTTGAACAGGTATTTGGCTGCAACCCATTGCATGTGTGATTTTCTGATTTTCTTGAGTTACTGTTGTATTAAGTTTCATTGTAGCATTCGCCTAGAAACCATTGTTGTTTCACTGTTTCTCTACCAGTGCACGTTCACTGATTGACCCAGATTATATTTGCCGTGCACAATTCTGGGTTGACATACCCCTGGTACACTCACTCATTTGAGTTGTACGTTGTCAGTTGATGGCTTTAAGCCTGAATTACTTCGTTCTTGGTTGGTATACCACTGTTTTATGTACCTGACCATGTTTTTGTTTATAAGCAGTTTGAAGTGCTGTCTTCATTTGTTTCTCTGACCTTCTTTCTGACTTGTTCTTGCTGTCTTGACCATGTCCCCTGTTGCATTATAATTGCATATGTAGTTGTTGATGCTCCTGTGCAATGGCCTGAGTCATTTGTAACTGCTGTTACATGTTGTTAGGCCTAGTTGACTTCGACTTTGTTTATGATACTCGCACTGTTTCACTGGTGTATGCATTTACTGTTTTGAATCTTGTTGCTCTCACCTTCATTTGATTGTGTCCTCATGTAGAACACTGTTCTATATGTTCCCTTCTTGCTACATTACTATTTGGTGGCACGTGAGATTGCATTCATTTTAGCCACTGATGCATTCATTGGGTACATCATCACTGTAGTGGCGCGGCAGTGCACGCAAGCGTGAACTGCAGCCACACGGTATCCATTGGGTACATCGTCACTATAGTGGCAAGGCAGTGCACGCAAGCGTGAACTGCAGCCACACGGTATGGTTTTGTGATATTCTATTTTGTTTTGATTTATTAATCTTATGCGTAGTTCATATGTTGTAGCGGCGAGGCAGTGCACGCGTGCGTGTACTGCAGCCCTACTCGACTTAATATTTTAATTGATATTTAAATGTTTTGAACTGTTCTGTTTATTTCAATTCAATATTCTGAATTGCATTCTGATTTGGTTTAGTTACTGTCGTCTATTCATTATTTGATTATTATTGCTTCTGTGCACTAATAACTGAGTTTGAATTAGACTGACCCGAGTATTATTTTCTTTTGAATTTAATACTCGGGTCAGACCGAGTATTTCGGGTCGTAGATATTCTGCTTTGGGTTGCTGCTAGAGCTATGAAGTTCTTTCATATCTTTTGGAGTAGTCGTCTTTTGTAGTAGTCTAAAAAATTGTATAGGAAGATATGTGTTCATGTATATTAAATACGTTAATGTACTTGTATATGTAACTTCCTGAGTCGACTGTTGTAGTTGTATCATATGTACCGTGTGAATGTATTGTAACTGACATCAGTTATTATATATATATGAGACTTTCTGTTTCATCTGTGTTCCGCATTTATATTTATCTGTGTTATTAGTTTATATTTGTCCTAGACTATTATAGCCACCGCGTGGTAGCTTTGAGTTTGCATCGGCATGTCGGATTTCCTCCTAAAATAGATTGCACGTTTTTACTATCTGACATATCGGTGTTCGCACAAAGCAATTACATGGATGGTCGCTCCTCAATAGCCTTATTCTCCGTGCTAGTTGACAGCACTACACCGTAGTGTTCTTGGCTAGCGTGGGTATAGAGGTGGGGCGTCACAGCTTGGTATCAGAGCCTGGGGTTTAGAACAAATATAAAACATAACTTAGATAGTACATGTGTTACAACTATTTGTCGATGTTGATTGTTAGGAATGAATTCCTAACGCTTATTCGTGAGCATTGCTGCTATTCTCTATCGCACTTGCTCACTTGAGTTTACACTTCTAAGTATCAGTGTATATATGCTCTACCAAGTTGCATATTGCTGCAACTAGTACCCACTTCGATTTGAACTCGCATTGTTTATTCGAACTGCTATATATATGCATTCTTATCTCTGATTCGTGTACTTAATGCAGTTTTCATACAATTGGGTTTTGGGTATCAATCTTTGAGACAAATTGCATTCCAATTTTCGACTCTGTCTGTTTATCCATGGTTTGTTGGTTTTCATGTGCCTCTCTCTGATAGTTTTAAAATTTCTTTGGTATAAAAGAAATTGTCTTGGTCTTTGCCTTGTCGATATCGACGTTGACTTGACTTTTACTTTTGCTAAAGTCATTCAAGCATTTATACTCGTTCTGCTTTGTTTTTCCAATTGTTGATCGGTTCTTCTTTTCCGGTTAGTTGTTATCACCTTTGTCGACTTTGATAACTTCTATTTCAGGAATTTTGGGTATTCCTACTTTGATGGATTTGGAATCGAATTCTTTGTATTCTATTCACGTCTTCGTATGTGAATTCTTGTGATTGATTGTTTCTACAATCATTTTTGTGATTTGTCACTTTAAAAATATAAAGGTTTCAATACTAGTAGTAAATATCAAAAACTCTTTTATCAAAATGTTTTCAACTCTATTTTCAATACCAAACTCGTTTTTGAAACTGTTTTTCAATCTATTAGTATATACAAATCTTTATTTCACTCGTATGAGAAATCTAATTAAACGACTTTGTAAAACGAGTGGTATATAACGCTTGCGTTTACTTCGCCGGTTAATTCTTGGACTTATTCGATTGAATCTCTTGTGACAAATTTTATTAGTGAAGATTTACAGTTTGTTCGTAAATATTTAAGTTAAGTAAGTGGTTATGGGACATGATGCTAAACTTTTACATTTACTGACTTAGTGTAATTGACACTTCTCGTTGATCATGACGATCATTTTTACGGTTAGACTAGGCCTCATCGGTGTGATTTCGTCTCACACATATCTCTTGGGCTTTGAGGATTGTCTAGACACCACTTGTGTGATTTCATTCACACATACTTTTCTTTTGATTGTGAGGTTAGACTAGACACCACTTGTGTGATTCCACTCACACATACCTCTTTTGATTTTTTGGTTAGTCTGGACCTCAATCTGTGTGATTTCGACTCACACATGTGGGGTAGCGCCCCACGGTCTTCGGGCCATTCGTGTGTCAAAATTAATGGCTTGCAACCATGAGATAGCGTCTCGTTATGCGTTGCACGTGTTGATGATTTTTCATGCTCGCGGGTAGGTGAGATTCCGTGCTCCCGTTCTCGCTTTGCGTTGCACGTGTTGATGATTTTTCATGCTCGCGTGTAGGTGAGATTCCGTGCTCCCGTTCTCGCTTTGCGTTGCCCGTGTTGGTGATTTTCATGCTCACGTGTAGGTGAGATTCCGTGCTCCCGTTCTCGTTTTGCGTTGCACGTGTTGATGATTTTTCATGCTCGCGGGTAGGTGAGATTCCGTGCTCCCGTTCTCGCTTTGCGTTGCACGTGTTGATGATTTTTCATGCTCGCGTGTAGGTGAGATTCCGTGCTCCCGTTCTCGCTTTGCGTTGCCCGTGTTGGTGATTTTCATGCTCACGTGTAGGTGAGATTCTGTGCTCCCGTTCTCGCTTTGCATTGCACGTGTTGGTGAGTTTTCATGCTCGCATGTAGGTGAGTTTTCGTGCTCCCGTTCTCGTTATGCGTTACATGTGTTGATGAATTTTCATGCTCGCGTGTTGGTGAGTTTCCATACTCTCCTTTGAGTTTTCATACTCTGTTCGAGTTTTCAAACTCCGTTTGAGTTTTCATACTCTGTTCGAGTTTTCATACTCCGTTCGAGTTTTCATACTCCGTTTGAGTTTTCATACTCTGTTCGAGTTTTCATACTCCGTTTGAGTTTTCATACTCCGTTTGAGTTTCCATACTCTCCTTCGAGTTTTCATACTCCGTTTGAGTTTTCATACTCTGTTCGAGTTTTCATACTCCGTTCGAGTTTTCATACTCCGTTTGAGTTTTCATACTCTGTTCGAGTTTTCATACTCCGTTTGAGTTTTCATACTCCGTTTGAGTTTCCATACTCTCCTTCGAGTTTTCATACTCCGGTTCAAGTTTTCATACTCGCGTTCGAGTTCTCATACTCTTAGCTTGTGATTTCTGGATTTCTTGTGTAGATTTCTAGAATTTGTGCTTCACCAACTTTCGTGATTTCTATTGATAAGTTTTATCAATTCTTGTGCATTGGTGAATTCGTGTGTTATTGACTTGTTATGAATACAAGTTTAGGGTATGATACCCCTTTCTATCTTTGAAAAGATTCTTGTGACTCTTTGGATAAATGAAAATCCACTTATCGAAGTTGCTTCTGATGTCGCTGTTTTAATCACATATTTTAAAAATTGTTTCAAAATATAAATCAAAATTGTTTTCAAAATTTTTACGATTTGCGCTTTCAGAAGAATGAGGAAGCGAATTAAACGTTTCAGTAAAATCGAGGACTATGACCCCTTTCTTTTACTGATTCGCTTAATTCCGGACTTGTCCGTTTGAGAACGTAAAATGTTATTTATTTAAAATACACAATTTAACACTTTCAAGGAAACGATGAAGTGAATTAAACGATTTAGTAAAACTCGTGGTTATGAGTCATGTGCGTTTGCTATTTCGGTTAATTTCGGACTCGTTAATTGAAAAATTTGTAATTTGAAATTTGATTACCGTTGTGGTAATTTCTGATTATCGTTTTGATAATTGGATGTTTATGATTTCTGATTTATCGTTTTTTTTGAAAATCAGATATTTATTGTTTCTAATTATCGCTTGTGATAATTAGATGTTTGAGATTTAATTATCGTTTGTGATAATTAAATATTTGTAATTTAAGATTGATTTTAGATTTTGATAATCGAATACTTGTTGATTTGATTATCGTTTTTGATAATCGAATATTTGTGATTTGAGATCTCTGAATTATCTATTGATAATTAGATTTTGTTGATAATTTGTGAATTTCCTTTATGAAATTAAAAGATTTCTTTGGCTTTTATATTGTACTACGCCAGTGTATCGGCTCAATTTTCTACTATTCATGACGTTTTCTACGTCTTCCAACTACGGAAATGCCTTAGGAATTTCCGATTTCTATTTTTGAGCCCGGTATTATTGAAGAAATTGAAGTTTCACCAGATTTGACGTTGAGCAACATTCTATTCACATCAATGTTTCGGGGGTTCGCCACCTTCGAAATAACGATGTTTTCTCGTGAAAGTTTATTGGTTCTCAAATCCTATGAATTTCACTTTGGAATCCAGAGAATTCATCGAGCAATCACGATCAGGCTTTCTCTATCATGCTCTTTATGGTGAACTTCCTACTTCGAATTTCTTCATCATGTGATGACATGCTTTTATGGTTGTTACCTTTTACCCGTTTGTTCCTTATGATCGCGAGGACGCAATTTCTTTAAGGAGGGGAGTTTGTAACAACCCGGTATTTCGCATCGATTTATAATCGACTTAAATGATTAATATTATTGCAAATTTCCTTCTGAAGTTTTAAATTTTTAATTTTTAAATTGATTTATAAATTGTTAAAAGAAATTCTTAAAAATAAAATAAAATAAAATTTGTGATTACCGGCCATTTATTTTTGAATGTCGTTCGACCCTCCCCCATTTTCTCTTTTCATTTTCGAACCCATCCCCTTTTTCATTTTTCGAACCCTAATTAAAACAACACGCGAAGAAAGAATATAAATGGCGGCCACGTTAGTTCCTTCGTTCGATCGTTCGTCTCCAAAATTAGGGCATGGGGATCGAAGGCTATGGCTTCAGGGGTTCGAACTCCGCTCGAATCAATCTTCAGAAGCTAGGGCTTCTCTGTTGATTGATTCTCGTGCTTGGCTCGTTCGTTTTCTGAGGATCGAGTTCGCAAATCAGGTAAGTGATTCCATCACTTACATCTAATTCAAACCCTAGTTTGATTGTTCGTGTGCTCGCTTATTGTGTGCTATCGTGGCTTTGATTCTTTGCTACTTGAATTGCACGGCAGTGACTTTCCTCTTTTAATTTTGTGACCTAATATTATCGGCATTGATGTCTAACTTGGTCACTTTGATTTTGTTTGAATGTTTTGCTGTGATGTCGATTTCGTGGCCACCACTATCTCGAATTCTTCATGTTGCCTTCGTTGGTGCCAGCTTGCTGTGACATTGTGCATTTCATTCTGTTTGATGTTGCACTTGGTTATTTTGTCCATTTGTGTATTGCTGCAAGCTTCCTTGAGCTTGTATGCTTCAAGTTCCCTTGACTGATTCATATGTTGGTCTGGTCCTGTTTTTGCATTGAACTGCATTCAGTTAATTATTTCTGAAAGTTTTGAATCTTGTTTGGTTTGCGGTTTTCAGTTTTGGATTTCGTAACAACCGCAATGCATTCAGTTAATTATTTCTGAAAGTTTTGATGCTTGTTTGGTTTTGACCTTTATGGGCTTGGTGCATTGGTTAATTGCTAAGTTCGAACTTGTTTTGGTTGACTTATCTGTATATATATGCATACATACATTCGTATGTGTGTATGCATATATTGTTGACCATGGTTCGGGTTTTGTGTTGTATTTGCACTGGTATATATATATATGCAGATACTTGAGCATATTTCATTGTTTCCCTGCCATGCTATACTTCTGGTTCATATCTTCCAGTGTTGCCACTGTGTTCACTGTGTTGCTCCTTGTACATGAATTGAATTGTGGCTTCACTGTGTTCACTGTGTTGCTCCTTGTACATGAATTGAGTTGTGACTTCACTGTGTTTGAATTGTGTACATACTTGTTGATCTACAGTTTCATTTTGTTGCACTTTTGAATTTTACTGCCTTGAGCTCAAGTACTTGTAGCCTTTGATGTTCTTAATGTAGCCTTGTTTTCATGTACAACGAGGCCACCACTGATGCCTCTGAACCTGGTTGCAACTGCTGGCACCTTTGTTGTCTTCACTTGCAAACTTGTTCTTCACGTAGTATGCTTTGGGTTGTAGCCTCAACTCTGTCCACTGTTAGCTTGATTCTTGTTTGCTGCCTTGTTGTCATTGTGTACATCCAGGTGGGCATTTATACTTGCTTTTGAGTAAAGTTGCATGTAGCCACCTCTGTTTCATTTGAACAGGTATTTGGCTGCAACCCATTGCATGTGTGATTTTCTGATTTTCTTGAGTTACTGTTGTATTAAGTTTCATTGTAGCATTCGCCTAGAAACCATTGTTGTTTCACTGTTTCTCTACCAGTGCACGTTCACTGATTGACCCAGATTATATTTGCCGTGCACAATTCTGGGTTGACATACCCCTGGTACACTCACTCATTTGAGTTGTACGTTGTCAGTTGATGGCTTTAAGCCTGAATTACTTCGTTCTTGGTTGGTATACCACTGTTTTATGTACCTGACCATGTTTTTGTTTATAAGCAGTTTGAAGTGCTGTCTTCATTTGTTTCTCTGACCTGCTTTCTGACTTGTTCTTGCTGTCTTGACCATGTCCCCTGTTGCATTATAATTGCATATGTAGTTGTTGATGCTCCTGTGCAATGGCCTGAGTCATTTGTAACTGCTGTTACATGTTGTTAGGCCTAGTTGACTTCGACTTTGTTTATGATACTCGCACTGTTTCACTGGTGTATGCATTTACTGTTTTGAATCTTGTTGCTCTCACCTTCATTTGATTGTGTCCTCATGTAGAACACTGTTCTATATGTTCCCTTCTTGCTACATTACTATTTGGTGGCACGTGAGATTGCATTCATTTTAGCCACTGATGCATTCATTGGGTACATCATCACTGTAGTGGCACGACAGTGCACGCAAGCGTGAACTGCAGCCACACGGTATCCATTGGGTACATCGTCACTATAGTGGCAAGGCAGTGCACGCAAGCGTGAACTGCAGCCACACGGTATGGTTTTGTGATATTCTATTTTGTTTTGATTTATTAATCTTATGCGTAGTTCATATGCTGTAGCGGCGAGGCAGTGCACGCGTGCGTGTACTGCAGCCCTACTCGACTTAATATTTTAATTGATATTTAAATGTTTTGAACTGTTCTGTTTATTTCAATTCAATATTCTGAATTGCATTCTGATTTGATTTAGTTACTGTCGTCTATTCATTATTTGATTATTATTGCTTCTGTGCACTAATAACTGAGTTTGAATTAGACTGACCCGAGTATTATTTTCTTTTGAATTTAATACTCGGGTCAGACCGAGTATTTCAGGTCGTAGATATTCTGCTTTGGGTTGCTGCTAGAGCTATGAAGTTCTTTCATATCTTTTGGAGTAGTCGTCTTTTGTAGTAGTCTAAAAAATTGTATAGGAAGATATGTGTTCATGTATATTAAATACGTTAATGTACTTGTATATGTAACTTCCTGAGTCGACTGTTGTAGTTGTATCATATGTACCGTGTGAATGTATTGTAACTGACATCAGTTATTATATATATATGAGACTTTCTGTTTCATCTGTGTTCCGCATTTATATTTATCTGTGTTATTAGTTTATATTTGTCCTAGACTATTATAGCCACCGCGTGGTAGCTTTGAGTTTGCATCGGCATGTCGGATTTCCTCCTAAAATAGATTGCACGTTTTTACTATCTGACATATCGGTGTTCGCACAAAGCAATTACACGGATGGTCGCTCCTCAACAGCCTTATTCTCCGTGCTAGTTGACAGCACTACACCGTAGTGTTCTTGGCTAGCGTGGGTATAGAGGTGGGGCGTCACAGTTAACCATTTAAATTTAAATAAAAACACCCAGAAACGTGAGATTTACTCACCTTTGATTTGTTTTTTCGCAATCCATTCACATCCGGCTTGTTTCCTTTCAGATTCTAACCTTGTATAAACATTTATACGATTTTATTAATATTTGAACTAATTGAATGATCAATTTCCATCTAGTAAATTTTAATTAGCAAATTATTTATTTAAACTAATAATTTGTAACTAAAATAAATTAAGCAAGTTGTTGAACAAATTTTATTTTTACCATATATTTAATTGACCAAAAATTTAATTTAACTAACAATATTCCCTAAAAATCCATTAGCAACTAAAATAATTAACATAAGTTAATTACACTACTTAATTCCCTCAATACACTATCTTAATTAAATAAAACTCTTTTCAAGTTTATATTTTAATTTAAAAATAGGATTGTTTTATAAAGCTTACTACACAACATCCATATAATTTTCCTTTTCTGTAATTTATGTAGGTTATTTAATTTAAATTAAAAACAAATGGATCGTGAAAATACCTTCTTCTCAAACATGACCTGCCATCTACGGATACCACAACCCAATGTTCGACTCCATTGGCTTCCACGTAGCAGACCCTGACGCCATCACCTACGCGCTCACGCGAAAGCGCTTGCCATGTCATCGCGAATACCTCACATGGTCGCTGTCTCCCTCGAGAGCACGACATCGGTAGAAGTTGGGATTTGTCCTCAACTTCGAACCACCCAGTCCCATTGCAAGCCACCACTTCACCTCCTGGATGCCACCGCCATCCCCACGAATCATGAATCCTCTAGAATCGTAGCCGAGCACAACGCAACAAGCTAGGTCGCCACGCGATATCCCTTCCTCTAGGCGAAATTGGTCACGGCCTTGCTCGCGAGCTCGAGCTGCTTCGGCCCCTTGATTACAATTTTATTTAGGTTGAATAAATTAAAATTCAAATGAAAGAGGGACGCGATTTTTATTTAACAGCCATTTCTCTTTTTTTGATTTGAAAGTCTCGGCTCCTAAGAATAGAAGAAAGGGGACGAAGATAAAATATCTATTGGGATAGCTTCCTCCGTACGCTTGTTTTGTTAAAATATCTCTGACCTATTGGCTTTAAATTTTATTAAATTATAAAATTTTCAAAATGCCTCATTAATTTCCATTTAAAATTTTGAACTCCTCTTAAGGAGTGCCGCTAGGCGTTTATAAAGCTTTACCCATATTCTGAACATGATGGAACGTCTTTTGAAAGCTAATTTAATCGTATGTGGAAGTTAGCTTTATAAATCGATTTAAAATATTAAATTATCGATTTTAATTTCAACGCATTTCTCACCGTACGAGCAAACGGTAAATTCAAACACTACGAAAATTGAAATCCGATAATAACTAACTATTGCGGATCCAAAGGAACTGATTTCGTAGAATTCCGAGACTGTGCCTCGGAAGGCTATTTTTAAATTCGATTTGAACGATATGTTATTAAAACTAAACAAATCACCTTTAATTAAAATTTCAACTATTCTATTATCTTCAGTATCGTTGTTATAAACTTATAAGCCTTCAAATTATTTTTAAACAGGCTTAGAAATTCCAGATTCAACAATTCACCCAATTTCAACTATTAAATTCAGTATTTAAACTATACAATTCAATGATTTAATTATCAAGCAAATGTTGATATCTCGAATTCAAGTTAAAATCAACTTTTAAATATTTTAAAATCAATTAACAATTTCAATTTAAGTTGTTAGAAATTCCGGGTCGTCACATTTATATTCTTTATCACAGACCTAACCATTTTTAAATCTAAATGGAAAATTATGCTTGATAGTATTATCTTGAGAAAAGATAACCTGTAAAGGAGTATGATCACTGGTAGCTTGAGGTAAATTATAATAATCAAGTTCGAAAATTGTTTAATAAAATTATGGTTTACTAAAATTCTATCCATCTTATATTAAATATTTCTAAATTCACTTGGTTTCCGTGTGAACTTATTTCCTTTAATGTTGGGTTCAATTAGTCCAGTTTTAAAAAGAAAATTAGAGAGGAATTCTAATTTCTTAAAAGAAATTGCAATTCCACCTCTTTTTTCAAAAGCTTTCGTAACAGTGTTAAAATCTCCTATAATAATCCAAGGAGAATTAATATAATTATTTAATTGTTCAAAAAAATTCCAAAGTAGAATTCTTTCTTTTTTAGAGTTAGAAGCATAAACAAAGGTAAAATATATATGAAGACCCCTTTATTTTAAAAATACCAGTGAATAAATTGAAAATTAAGTGAATAATAGCAACGTTCCCAGATGTTGGGATCCCAAATACAATAATCCTACCATTACTCCCCATAAAATTATTATGAATTATATTCCAATTGTTAAGATATTTGTAATGAAGAAAATTTATATTCTTTTCGGTAAGCTTATGTTCTAGAATACAAGTCAAGGTAGACTTATGAGATCGTAATAAATTTGTAAAATCCAATTTCTTTTCAGGGGAATTAAGTCCCCTAATGTTCCAAGTAATAATAGATATAATAATAATGGTAATATATAATAATGAATATGTGAAAGGATATCGCAACAACTAAAGAGAAAGATTGCTGCTAACTTCCATGCTGTCGGAAGCTTTCCCCTCCTCGTTTCTTACAATCTTTTTTACCTTTTACTTTTAGAAATTCCTTACATTCTAGATTTTTGATGATGTATTTCTTTTTGAAGCCTTTAGAATTAGAACTGTCAGCAGTATTACTGTCCATAATATCCTGTATACTCTTTTTGCTTGCTTTTTTCCTTATATTGCAGACAAGGAAGAAGAGAAGGAAAGAAGGAGTCCTGCATTTTCTAGTAAAGAGTCAAAGATGTCAGAATCCTTATGTAGGTTGCTTTTAGCCAAGATTGTAGATATTTCCTTTCGTTTATCATTTGTGATATTATTATCTGTAATTAAAATTGATTCCTCTAGTTGGGGAGGCGAATCAAGAACTGTACACTATAATCTCCATAATTATGTAAACGACTCTCTGGGATTTTTGATGCAGTGCCATTCGGATCAGAAAGAATAGAAGACCCAGTAAATCCCTTCTGATGTTCAGTATTCACGGCTAGATTAAGATTTGTTTCATTTTCTTTTGAGTATTTGAAGATGCTTGCAATAACGGACTCTCTGATTGCTCAACGATACATGAAATATTCATATCGTCTTTTGATATTTCAGGATATGAAACGTTTTTCCTATTTCCCAAGAATTGAATATCTTCTGAATCTATATTATTTTCAAGAATAGAAACGGTTTTAGAAATATTGTAAATAATAGAATTCATAACCTAAACATTCTTTTCTTGAGTTAAAGAATGTTGATCAGTTCTTGGATTTCTTGGGACTGGTAATTTTCTCATCACAGTATTAGAATAAATGCTTTCTTTTGCTTTCTAAACTTGTTTCGATGAGCAAGCCTCTATGAGATGTCCAAAGCTCATTTCATATACCTTAGAGGAATCCACTCGTATTTGATTTTCTGAGTAATACTTTCTCCAACATGCATAGTGATGCAGGCAAGATTTGGCAAATCTTCATTGGCTTTGATTTCAACTAAGATTCTTGAGTCCGGTCTCTTTGGCCGTAGGCTCATCTAACTTCATCAGATTTCCTACAACACTAGCAATGGCAGCAAATGCTTCCGTGCCCCATAATCTAAGATTGAGTTATGGCGACCTTATCCAAATTGGATAAGTAGATAGTCAATCTCAGTCAAGAGTAATTTTCTTGTCCCATTTGTTCAGAATTGTTAGCTTTCCAGTAATAAAAATGGACCATTTTGAATGACTTTGTTGCAATTAGATTAGTTTGAGAATCCAACGATAAAGAATCCACTATTTCTTGTACAAATCTCGAAATTACCAACTGGATTCCATGTTTTAATCATAAAATACCTGAAATGATGATAGTAGGGCCAGGTACCATACACATAGGCTACTATAGAGTTATTCCATTTTATCCTCAGTTCTTCGGATAACTTCCTCTTTAACAATAATGATTTTTATGTCTCCTAATTCAATAGGTGTAAAGTAGTTTTAATCTGCAATTGTGTTAAGCCCACCTTTCTTAACCAAATCTGCCTAAGAAGATGATGGTTTTTGCTGGATTAGTTGCTTCGATTGAGGCAGTTCTTGTTTCAATTGAGTGAGTTCTTAAGGCATTGAGTTATGTTTGCTCCCTCTCTGTTGATGATTATGACTCTGGTTGATTTTTTGTCCTTTGGACGTTGATCTTGCCGGAATATTAATCGCAGGCCCTTGTAATTGCTCCTTGAATTTCGCTGGTGGACTCCTACGATGATTTCTGACCAGTTGAAAACAAATGTTTTCTTGATCAGGGGGCTTGTCTTTATGATTTGAGAAAGAAGAGAGTGGAGGAGTAGAAGAATCAAGAAGGGGAGGTGAAGATCCCTTTGAACTTTGATCGGGGTTAGCATCAAAAATTGGATTATTTTTTATCGTCATGATAGCCGTGGCTGAAAGCTTTTACTCAATCGCTTGCTTACTTTTGAGTTACACTAAATCTTGATAATATATGTAAGGATAAATTTTTGGTATTTCAAGTTGACATCCTAGCTGCTACTTAAGAAGTAAACTGTGTAGGAGAATATTTTGGTTAAAATATATGTCAAAGTACTTAATTATTTATAGCATATATGATCCAGTTATAAGGTACATATATACTTTATAATACAAAATCTGTAAGCATTAGAAAACACAAAACAAGAATGACCATGCAGATAATCATAAAATATAAAAAAAACAATTTGAAAAGTAGGTGGTGGTAATGCTTTTTTGCTGTTATAAATTCAAGAAAAAACCATAAGTGACAATTTTTTTATGGACACTAAAGGATGAAGCTGGAGCAACATTAAGTTGGAGAATAAGTATAATCAGTTGCATGAAATGTTAATTTGTTTTGCACACTAACCATTTAATGAATTGCTTGAATCAAATAATTATAATGACCTGTATCAACTTCTCTACAATGCATTCAAGTAACAAAATTGTAGATAGCAACCTTGAAATACATATTTAATAGTAATAAATATATAAGATTTACTTTGATTAGCCTGTTTTCATCATTAACATATGAGTGTCCATATTTTATTTTACAAACTTGAAAAGACACATTTTACTAAAATAGGCATCATGTGCTGAATGCCTAGTTGATTTTTATATATGGAGTAAAAATATAAACAGCTTTATTTTTCTTACAAAAACTTAAAGTACATATTAGTTTCCGCAGTTTAGTCCCCAACAAGAGCTTCTCCAACAAGCAAAAAATAAGTGTAATTTGAAGGGGGGAAAATTTGCAACTCCAACGGTGAAGATTGGTTTTAATATTAAGGTTAAACTTAAGAGGCCAATTCACAATTCTAAATTGGCCCGAGCGCCTATTTAATAGGCACCCATAACCCAACACCTATGGGCCAATGGCAATTCCATAACAGTTATGTCCCCCCATACTTCATAAAAACACCGCTTTCAATCTTCATATTCTCACCAAACTCTTAGCTACTTCCCCTTCTAATCCACCTTATTTTAAAATTAAAACCGATCTTATGAGGACTTTATCCTATACAATATTTACTGTCATTATGCCAAAGACTCAATAAGGGGTAATGACCAAAGCGGTGATAATTTTTGGAAGAAAATAATGAATACATTCAACATAAAACATCCTGAAAACACATATTCTTCGTCAACAATTTAAGTCAATTCAAAAAAATCAAACGCCAAAATCAATTTTATGAATCACAGATTTATAAAATAAAGAGAACGAACTCTAGCGGAATGGAAGAAAAGAACATTTGGTATGTTTCTTGAATTTATTAGTTTATTAGTTTATAATCTTATTATTGATTTATTTCTTTTTTGATTATTAGAAAAGAATGGCAAACGAGGAATTCATAAAGCTTTTAACAAGGGAAAAAGGTGCTAAAAAATCATACTATTATCAATTCCAAAATTATTATGAGTTGTTGACACGCATACCGAAATTGAAATCTGATAATATGAAGAGCCTACAAGACGTTCAAATAAAAGGGAAAGGAAAGAGCAAAGCATCAAAATTGACATACTCGTCAAGTCGACGAGATTCAATTGGCAGAGTAACTCCATTCGAGGGGGAAACCGAGGAGGACATGCTAATTCAGGGACCTGAAGGCATAGACTAGTGGGTGTCAAAGCTGTAAAGAGAAAGAATAAAGCTGAAACTGCTTTGAACACCAAAGTGAATGCCGCTCATGAAATTCATGAAAGAAGACATTAAGATAGAATAGGCAAGCGGAGAGGAAAATCGTTGTAATGCACAAGTTTGCTGATATTACGCAACAAAAGTTGGATATTAAATAGGAAAAACAAGAACAAATAATTATATATAAAGATTTGATGGAAATGCATGAAATTCAAACATAGTATTTGATGGAGCGCAAAAGACAAATATTTATAACTGGATTCCCTCAGATGTAGTTTGTTTTAATCTTAACACTTTATAATTTGTATTATTTCAATATGCTTTGAGTTTTTATAAATCTATCATATTTGGTTACTAATTAGTGTTCCATTACTTATGTTTCCATTTATATAATGTCTGTACTCAAGCTAAATAACATTTTGAAGGAAATGCAGTACAGTTGATACATTAACTAATGTACGAATACAACTCCAATGCATAAACACATGATTTATTAAATGTAAAATTGAACCGACGGTCTCAAAATATGATTCATAAGATTGTTTTGAAGCCGATTGTGAAGTTGTGCATCTCTGAATGAAAGTTTACATTCCACGCGAATCTTTAAAGTTTCTTTGATTATAAGAATGTCGTCTCAAAATATTTATAGCATTTGCGTTGGACCATCATATTCATAGTGGCAATGTTCTTCATCCAATATCCCTTTTGTCCTCAATAATCATATTATGCAGCATGCAAGCATGATTGTGGAAAGCTGTTCTTGAGACCACAATCGACAAGGATTACTAATGACTACAAATTTGGATTGGAGAATGCCAAAAGATCTTTCTACATTTTTTCTCTATCCCTTTTACATTGTAGCAAAATTTGCTTGCTTTACTAATATTGAATTTGGACACGTTTTCACAATGGTGCTCTATTTTGTATAAATCCATCGCGTAGATAATACCCATAGCATAAGTGTTTTGCCCAAGAGTAAATGTCACTGGAGTTACTTAGTCAATTGTCAAATCATTAAATAAGTGTGGCCTCTCAATAAAATTTAAGTCATTGTTCGATCCAGGCATTCTGAAGAAAGCATGCTAAATCCACAAATCGCACGAAGCTACCACTTCCAAAATAATAGTTGGTCTTATTTCTTTACCATTGTAAGCTCCATGGTATGCTTTGGTGTAGATCTTTCATTCCCAATGCATATAGTCGAGGCTTTCTGGCATGCCAGACCATCCTCTACTATTATGCAATTCTCTAATCCGCACAATGTCATCCTCAATTGGAGGTCTAAAATACTCAATGCCGTAAATTTATACCATGGTTTGGAAGATTTTTTTACGGTTTCTAGTGTGGTAGTCTCTGCAATCCGATATGCATCATCCAGTATATTTGTGGGGTTACCATAAGATAACATCCTCATTGCGGCAGCATTTTTTATTCACTGCTACAATCCTACGTTTTTGAAGCATTTGGTTTTTGAATAAAAAATTTGTTATGGTTTTGAATACTTGACAATATTCTCAGAAATAGGTCTCTTCTAATTCTACATCTTCTTCTAAACATATTTGGTCCATAAGTGCAATTTGACTTGGAGTAGTCTTCCATGAGAGTTTTATAAAAGACAAATTGATTACGGTTTACGTATTTCTGACCGATGACCGATTTGCCGTTTTTTCTAGATGTGGAACCATAAGCCTCATGGCATAGGTATACTATTTTTTCATTTTCTTTCTCATAGAATATTTTTCTCTTCAGACTCACTATCGAATGACATAACACATTGGAGGAAAGTTGAAGTACCCATTATAGAATTTAATTTTATGTTGTGAGAGAATGAATGAAGACAATAATATGATATTTGGGATGGATGTTAAAGTCCTTATATAAGTGAATTGACACATGCAAAGCAATAAGAAATGAGTGGACAACATTATTTAAAAAAAATTAAGGTTCAAAATTATTTTAGAGTATGGTTACCTTAGCTTTAACCAGTGGCCCAAAAAGATTAGTCATGTGGTTATTTCAACTTTAACAAGTGGCTAGTAAGTTGCAGACAAAGAATTTAGAGTATGGTCATTCCATTTTTAACAAATGGAAGAGAAAGAATTCAAAGTTTGGATATCTCAATTTTAACAAGTGGGGGACAAAGCATAGTCGTGTGGTCACCTCAAGTTTAACAAGTGGCAGACAAAGAATTAAAATTATAGCCATCATAAATAAACGATGGGGTACATGATGCATTGCATTATAGAGATAGAAAACTTTACATGATATGTAGCAAAAATATAAATACACTAATAATTACATCGAATATAAGGTAATCTAAGTTGGGTTTTTAGCAGAAAAATCTCATTCCATAAGTTTGAGGTTAATTGTTCAAACCTTCAAGGGAGTGGCAAGTCCATCCAATAATGGACTACACACAAAAATAAGGGACATTTATAAATAATACGTTCGATATTTGTACCAGCAATAGTAAAATTATCAATATGTGCCTCAAGACCACAGTTACTAAAAAACAAGTTGAGTCCCACTTCTTCAATAAGAGTTAACTCCCGTTCTTCATCCATTACAGACCAACTTGATTTTGTATTAACACCGATTCCTTTTGCGATTATGTTATGCAGTCAACTACATGTTGAGGTAGAGTATCATTGGTCCACGCACGAAATCCACATCTATAAAATCGACATCTTATATAACGACGTTGTAACAACCCTAGATTTTTTTTTGCACATAATTTAAATTTGACTTTATTTTATTTTGAAATTATTTTAAACTTGTTTTATCTCAAAATTTAAAATTTAAAATTTAATTTTTGATTATTATATGAATTATAATTTCAAACTAGTATAAATTGAATATTTTCTTGAAAAATGGATTTATGGTCAAAACTGGTCAAACTTTGACTTTTAAATTTTAAATTTAAATATTTGAATTCTTGAATTTTATCTTTTATTATGAAAATAAATTTAATATCATGAATACTCCTTTTTGTTTCGTTGAAATTGGATTTAAATTGTGAAAATTATACCCTTTACAATATTGTGTACATATAGGGTTATTTAGCAATATTCTTTGTTTTTAATTTATATAAATGATATTTTTTTACTTGATATATCTTATTCTAATTTTTATATTTATGTTGTATTATGTATATTTTGACTTTTAAATGTTTTTAAAGTGATGTTTGAATTTTTCCAAAACTTATTGAATTTATTTCCAAATTTTAAAGCCTAGTTTCCATTTTTCTACTATTTTCTTTATTTAAATTATATTTAAATAAAATTTATTTATTCAGTTTTGTGAATGCATTTCATTTTGTGTTCTTATCTTTGTTTATAAATATTTTTCAAGTATATAAAATTTTTCCAAAGTTCATTGAATTTATTTTAAATTTTTAAAGACTAGTTTGCCTTTTTAAGCTATTTCCTTAATTTAATTGTATTTAATAAAAATTTATTTATTTATTTTATATGTTCATTTTCATTTCTGAGTTATTATCTTTGTTTATTAGTTTTATATGTATTTATAAATTTCAAATGAAGAAAAGAAATTTGAAATGGTTGGTGTCTCTTTAGTTGCTTTTGTCTCTTTGTTTTCCCGCCTTTTCATTTTCTTAACTCTTGCTTTTATTTTCTTTAGCCCACTTCATTATTCTTTCAGGCCGTATATTCTCTTCATTTTCACACATTATCAGAAGCTTCTCATCACAAAAAAACAGTGTGGCCATCATTTGGTAGAGAGATTTGGTAAAAAATTATTTCTTTTCCTCTTTTTCTATTTGTTTACGTTGATTTTTGCACTTGCTCTTCTTCTAGTCTCGGCTCCTCCCGCCTCCATCACCTTTGCCGCCTCCACCACCACCACAACTGGCTGTCCTCTTCCTCCAGCCCACAGACAAGCTATGGCCATGCATTTATGTTGTGTAGATCCACAAAAATTTAACCAACATCACCTAAGTGTACAAGCCAAGCCTACTTTTGCTTACACCACCTCCCCTTTGGCCGACCCATACACCACTACCACCAGCCTTTTCCTGACCCATACACCCCACACTGTAGGATCGATTTCACCCTAGAGTGGGGGGGGGGTGAATAGGGTGATAGTATTAATTATAAAAATTAATTTCGGAAGCTTATAAAATAATTTCAACACAGATCACAGAATAGTAGCAGCACAGATAAAAGCATAATAATAAATGCAGAAATAGAACGACACAGAATTTACCCAGCTTCGGCAAAAACCTGCCTACGTGCTGCCCCCAAGGTTTTTACTATAAATTAGATAGTCACATGCTTACACACATAAACTCGCGACATCCGCTACTGACTAACCTAACTCTATGCTCAAAACCCTGCCACAACTCAACCATTGAGTTGTGAATTCTCAAGCTACGCCACGTAGCTTTTCCCCTAGTCACACGACTAGCAAATAAAACGGTTTGAAAAGAGATTTAAAATTAAAAACAAATTTAAAACAAATATTAAGATAAAACCCTTATTTTAAAACTAAAGCCCTTATTTAAAAAACCCTAAAACTTAATTTGCCGCCCCCCTTTATTTATTTCGACCCGATCCATTTTATTCTTTCCTTTGGGAAAATGGCGGCCGTTCTCTCGTTCATTCCTCTTTGTGAATTTATGGCTTTGTTCTCGATCCAGATTAGGGCTTCTTTGTCGAATTGAAGGGCTGCTCGATACTATTCAATAGTAGACTCCGATGCTCTTTGATTTGCTCACGGCTCTTCAATTTGGATCGAGTTCGTCTCCTTGCTTCAGTATGTAATTTTGTGCTTTTGTGCTTTTGTGTATTCGTACTTGAACTCGATCGTTTTTTCATGCCAATGATGATAATTTGGTGTTGGTATTTATATGAATACCGAAACACTTGTTTCGTATCAATTCGATTCTTTCTCGATATATTCTTGCCTTGATGCGTGCGGCTTTGATTTTGAAGCGTTAAATTTTTCTTGGTTGATACGGCAAACACTTTCCTCTTTTACTTTACTTGGACTTTTTCAAAGACTTTTTTTCTCTCGTTGAATTCTGACTTTGGTTTTACTGTGTATTGTGACATTGAAATTGTTATGTGGTTACCACGGTGTTGAATTCATTTGACTTAAGGCCGTTTTTGATTTCGTGAATCATATCCACGGCTTCAACTTCTCACTGTAACTTGACTTTGGTGAAGTGGTTATCGCCTCTGTATATTTTTTATTGTCTCTGTCCATTGGGCTGCACACTTGCTCGATTTTACTTGCTGTTCACAGCCATTATATCTTTACTGCCATGTTGTTTGCATTGCATTTGTGTTGACTCTATGTTTGTTGTAGTCTTCAAGCATTGTCGAGTCACTTGAATTTAATGTGGTGTTTATATTGCTGCATATCACGGCATTTTCTTTACTGCTGTACCACCACTTGTGTCTGCACTTGCTCGATCCAATTTTCACTTTATTCGGCCTCTCTTTCTGGTCATAATGGTTATATTTCTCTTGCTTGTGTCATTTGTGCATTGTTACTCGATTCTGTTTTTGTTGTAGTCATTTGGGTTCATATGTACTTGATGGTTGTAGCTTGAGTCACTTTGTTGCTTCCCTGACCTGTGCATGATGCATATTGCCTGGCCATTGTTGCTGTGTTGATCTTCTTGTTCCCTTGACTTTTCCATGTTATTCACTGGTTCTTGTATATGAATTGTTTCACTGGTGGCTTATGTACATGCTTCACTGCATCTTGTCTTGTATTTGTGCTTTGATGCATTGAGTTGTGCATTTTTCATGTATCATTGGTGACTTCACTGTGTTGCATTATCATCATTGCTACCTGGTCGACTTGATTCTCTGTTGTAACTGGACCTGATCTGCATACATGTGAACTTGTGTATTTGGTCTCGTCTCCATGTTGTGGAAGCTTGCTGTCATATTTGCTATGATGTCATATCTTTGGTTTGAGCTTATTGTTCTGTGTTTGGTCACTGATGCATGCATGAACTGGTCTTTGCCTTGCCTACTGAACTTGTTATTGAGTCTGATACTTCATACTGGATATTGTTGCAGTATTCATAGTTTGTGCTCGAGCTTGCATACTGCTTTCATTTGTTCAACATGTAGTTGTTCACTTGGTCTTTGCTTGTGACATCCATGTCGCAACTGGTTTTGACTTTGAATGCATCTGTGCATATCACTGTTGCATTACTAGTCTTTGCATCCGTTCATGTTGATTTTTGAAATTTCACTTGTGTTGAATCCAGTTTCAAAAACTCGGGTTTGACCTTGTGCTATTGACGAGATTTTGAATATATTGCACCTGAGTTGAACCTGTCTGTATATTTGGGTTTGACCTTGTGCTCACCTGTCCTGTAGCATTATCAAGTGTATATCGGTGTGCACGGCCTTGTGGCATGTACAGTGATTCACTGTGCATGTCACATTGTTCGTGTGTGATGAATTCAAATGTAAATGATGACGAACAACCCAAATAACTGAGGCAAATAATATTTTCAAAATCCATATTTTATTTTATATTGCAAAAATATTTCTTTTTCAATTTTACTGCATTAGTGAATATTTTTGCAGATTGCTCAGATGCTGGATTCTAACTGGAATGAAGTTGAAGATGAAATACGAATTGAGTGAATGAGTGATGTGTAGTGAGGTTAAATGTAAATATGAAATTGTGATGTATTTAGAATCAAAATTGTATATGTATAGTGAGAGCTTGAATTTGTACTATTCAAACATGTAATAAATATTTGTTTGAATAAAATTTCTGTTTGAATTCAAATTCTGTATAATTTATTTTATTCAACAAATATTTATTTAATCTATGAAAAATAAAATAGTACTAACCAAATACATTTAAATGAATATATATATGTTTATTATCATCAAACAAAAATCATATAAGCGCATATTCAACAATATCCCCCTTTTGATGATAACAAACATATATTTAAGATTTTGACTGCATTAAATGTATTTGATCAACGATATACTCTAATTGCTCCCCCTATTTAAATGCTTCCTCTCTACATGATGCTCCCCCTACATATATGCATACAAATAGAAATATATAAATGAGCCTAGATGCAAATGGAAAATTATTTGACCTTTGCTTGATTCTATTTGACAAAATATTAACTTTTCTCCCCCCTTTTGTTATCAGCAAAAGAATAACAGTGTTAGAAAAAACAGAGATAAAGTGATCAATATTAATCGAACATTAAACTCAAATTGAATATAAATATTAAACATCAATAAAAATCAAACAAAAATCATAACTACCCTTATTAGGCGCATATTCCACTTTTAGAAAGAATGGAAATGATATTCTAATATAATATCATACAATTGTCCCAACTTGTGGTACATTTATATCAGGAATTTGAATATCTACTAATCATGCATAACCGTTAGGACTTTTAAATGAGATTAGTAGTATTCCAATTTAATTTTTAAAAATGAAATCAATTATCTTCTAACCACGCATGACCATGAGGACTTTTAAATGGGATTAGAATCAACTTGTCTATTTAATCAATTAATTTTGATATGCGTTCCATACATGCATAACCGTAAGGACTTTTAAATGAGCATGGAAGCACATAATAAAAAATCCAAGTAATTCACCCATGCATAACCGTGAGGACATTTAGATGAGAGTGAATACTTTGGATATTTATTTATTTTTACAAAAAAATATGAAATGAAAAAAAATTGATCCCTGATTATAGTACCACATATCGACCAACTATATTTAAGTTTTGATAAACCATGGTCGATAGAAATATGATAGATATGGAATCTTTACCCAACAAAACGTTTTATAACTCTTGTTTGAATTCCTAAAGAAATTTTCCAAATATACTCTCTTGAGTAATGCATGTTAAATATCCACACTTATCACTTTTTCAAACACTATTTATCTTTTTGATAATTAGTAGGGGATCAGATTAGTCAAAAATTTGTCATTTAAAATCAAATAAAAATGACTAATCTGAAAAAATGATTTTCTTGCAGGGGTTAAAAAATTTCTGCTATTTGAAAATTATTTGTAATGGAAAATATGCAGATGTTTTCTTTGAAAAACGATGCAGTTACTAAATGTCTCAAAAATCACGTTCAACTTGTAATTTTTCTATCAACTAGATTACCAGTGTAATCTGCATCTGAATTTCTTTTTCACTCAAAATCATCATTAATTGAATTTGATTGACCAAACCATGAAGTGTGCACCAAAAAATTCAAACTCAATTCTAACAGCAATTTAAATGACATTCTCTTGAATTTGAAATGAAGCCATGTAAATAATCAAAAAATCGTGAATATAGAGTTAGCCAAATTATAACCAAATGTATTATTATCCAACAAAACACTATTTTTAATCCAAAATGATATATATAAAGTAATTCGAAGAATCTACAGATTATTATAGTGTTTTTGGCATAAGAATATAATTGGCCAACTATGTTGAATAAGTCAGAGTCAAAATCATCATCTTTTCATCATCTCAATATTGGCTGATTTTAATTCAGAATATGGTGCAGATTATCAATTTTACTATATCGCTCAAATTAATATACCTTTACCTGTTTTACCTTCACGATATTTTTCATGGTTGTCTATTGTGATTATGTCACCTTTGAACTAGGCTAAGGAACTTTGCTTTGTCTTCCGTTGTGTTTCTGGAACAGCCAAAAATCCAGAGAACACTATTGTTGTTCCTTAGCCTGCCACCACACCTACATGGGAAAAGATTTATGTGACCTATTTGTTTTTATAGGTCCATGATTGTTATTTGCAAAATATTTTGAAAAATAATTTTGTGGCGACCCGAAACTATTTATAATTGTTCCCTTCGGCACCCAAATTTGTTTAACTTTGAGAGATTTTATATTTGTGCCTTTTGGAACCCAAATCGGTATAGTTTTCACATGTTTGGGTCTACACCAACAATTATTGTGATTGTGTCCATATTTTCTACAAATTGTGCATATGGAATTAACTTGACTACTATTGCTTTCAACAATTTTCGAACAATTATATCCAAGTCCTTGTCTAACCGTATTAACAGTTTGCTTCCCTAATAGCAGATAGCAGATTCAACGATTTCTCACTTTTTGAAAATTTATCTAAAGTTATTGACAATTGTGGGACTTGTATTTTGAGAGATTCATTTTCATTCAATATTTGTGTGCACTTTTTGATAGAATTTTCTCTCCTAGTATTTTCGTTCTCTTTCAAAATCAGAACTTCATTTTCAAGTGATTTTAGATTAATTTCTGATTTTTTAATTTTCTTCTTCAATGTTGGACACTTATCACACTTAGGGATCCTACTTTGATAGGTTTTAACTAATTGGTCAAGTTGTTTATATAAATCTATCAAAGTATCTTTTTGTGATTCAAGTTTAGCATACTTCTCCCTAAGTCGTTCGAAACAACCATTCACTTCGTGGAAATATATAAGTAATTCCGAATGAGAAAGTTTTGATACCTCACTTGGCTCGTCATCATCACTGTCAGTTATTTCACCATGAAGACACAAGTCTGCTTTTTCATCCTCACTGTTAGCACTTTGATTATCTTCATCACTTGTATTCCATGTGGCAGCAAAACTTCTCCTTTTTGATTTCTTTTCAAAGTCGCATCGATTTTGAGGACAATTGGGCTTGATGTGTCCGGGTTGGCTGCACCTATGACAGATGATCTTTTGTTCTTCCGGATTGTCCAATATTTTATTTATTTTGCTTTTCAATTTTCGATTTAGAGCTGAATTTCCGTATTTGTAATTCCACCTTTTGACTTTCTTTATTATCAGCTCCAATTCCGCTGCTCCATCATCATTATCATCACTATCACTTTCAGTTGTTCCTTTAAGAGCTATTGATTTCTTTTGAGTATCACCTCCTTCACGTTCTTCCTTGTATTTCATTTCTAGCTCATAAGCGGTGGGATTTCCTATGTGTTCTTCGACTTTCATTTGTTTCAAATCTTTTGATTCTTGAATGGCAGTCACTTTGGCTTCAAAACTTTGTGGAAGGACTCTGAAGATTTTTTGGACTATCTCCAACTCTGTATATGGTTTTCCAAGGGCTTTTGATTTGTATACGATATTGGAAAGTCGTCCATGCATCTCTTTGACATTTTCTTCTTTTGCCATTGTGAAATTCTCGTATTTGCTGCTTAGCATGGCAAGGTGAGATTCTTTGACTTGAGATGTTCCTTGGTGATTCACTTCTAGTGTGTGCCATATTTCCTGTGCGGTTAGAAAATGTGAGACATGATTAAATTCAAATTGATCCAATGAACATATAATAAAATTCATAGCTCTACCATTAGCATTTTGTAATTTATTTTCTAGTTCTGTCCATTGATCCATCGGTTTGTCTATTTCCTGATTATCTACAATTATAGTTTGTGCTCTATAACCTGTCTCAACAATGTTCCAAGCATCAATGGCTTTCAGAAAAAATTTAATTCTATTTTTCCAATAAGCATATTCACCATTGAACATTGATGGTCTAACTATGGACTGACCCTCAGCAAAAGCATTATTAAAAGAAGCCATTTTAAAAATTCAAACTGTTAAACAAAAATTGATTTTTGAAAAATGATTTTTTTAATAAAAAAAATCGACTTCTATTCCTAGCTTTGATACCACTTGTAGGATCGATTTCACCCTAGAGGGGTGTGCACGGCCTTGTGGCATGTACAGTGATTCACTGTGCATGTCACATTGTTCGTGTGTGATGAATTCAAATGTAAATGATGACGAACAACCCAAATAACTGAGGCAAATAATATTTTCAAAATCCATATTTTATTTTATATTGCAAAAATATTTCTTTTTCAATTTTACTGCGTTAGTGAATATTTTTGCAGATTGCTCAGATGCTGGATTCTACTGGAATGAAGTTGAAGATGAAATACGAATTGAGTGAATGAGTGATGTGTAGTGAGGTTAAATGTAAATATGAAATTGTGATGTATTTAGAATCAAAATTGTATATGTATAGTGAGAGCTTGAATTTGTACTATTCAAACATGTAATAAATATTTGTTTGAATAAAATTTCTGTTTGAATTCAAATTCTGTGTAATTTATTTTATTCAACAAATATTTATTTAATCTATGAAAAATAAAATAGTACATAACCAAATACATTTAAATGAATATATATATATGCTTATTATCATCAAACAAAAATCATATAAGAGCATATTCAACACACACCGGTAGTTGACCACCTTAAGATTGGCTGTGACTTGAAGTGCCTTGGCCGTGACCTTTAGTGCCTTGAAAACATTGTGTGTTGTCGTATAGTTGTTTGTTCATGCTCATATCTGTGACGCCCCACCTCTATACCCACGCTAGCCAAGAACATTACGGTGAATGCTGTCAACTAGCACGGAGAATATGGCTGTTGAGGAGCGATCATCCATGTAATTTCTTTGCGCGAGCATCGATATGTTAGATAGTATAACGTGCATTTCATCTCAAGAGGGAATCCGACATACCGACAAAAACTCAAAGCTACTACATAGTGGCTATATAATCTTCGGAAACAAATATAGAAATAAACATAACACAAATCATTCATAGATAATTCATATCACAAAGGCGGAAATAGATATGAATGTAACACATGAAAGTGTACATCAGAATAGTGGTCAAACAAGTTCCACAATATCAAAAAGAATAGATACAAGTGCTAGACAAAAGAATAAGTATACATCATAGAGTCTGTATCTCAAATGTATACAACAAAAACTACTAATCTAAGTAGTTGGCCAAAAGTCAGATGATGGTCCGATAAGGAGTCAAGCAGAAGCACCTGTAAAATTTCAGTCTGACCCGAGTATTATTTAATAAGAAAATAATAAACGGATCAGTCTAGCTATAATTATCAGATAAAAATGAGAAATAAGAAGAGATATAATAAAAGGACGTATGATAACCAAAGATGCCATACTACGGTAAGTATACATTAGAAAATCCACAAAAGTCATACAATATCTCAAGAATCTCATAGCATCAAAAAGAATGTCATATTCTTCATTTAATTCACCAAGCCACAATAAATGACATACATATCAATGCCAATAGAAAAAGGTGGTGAAACATAAATTCCAGAAATCATCAAATAGAAATTCAGAAATCACAAGAAAAAGGATGGCTAATCCTATAAACTTGACATCGACGCACCTAGAAAGACACGCCCCATGCACAGTCGAACATCGACGCACCTAAATAGGTACGACCCATGCTCTAGCATCGACGCTGTAACGACCCGAAATTTTCAAACCCGAAAATTCCAGATAGTTATGAAAAAGAAGAAAAAGATAGAAGAAGAAGAAGAAAAGAAACATCAACAACTCACATTCCCAGCGGATAAAATATAATAATAAATAATAGTTTACAAAAGAATACTATATCTATCGATTACATTTTAATTTACATCAGAGTTTCACATATATATATATAGTCACTGAACATATACAAACAAGCATGTCTCAGAATATACAATAATATACTGCAGCGGAAATACTCCGTACGTACTTGCCATCCAGCTCGCCTCCTGAGCTCCAAACGTACCTACCTGAAAATCTGTAATACCCGGTCTGACCCGAGCATTACACCAAAGTAACACCCGGGTCAGGCTGGAAACCAGCGTGAGTAAACTCATCTAACAAGGAATACCAAAGTATACATCTCATATAAACCCGGGTAACATATATCAGTTCATACGGCAACAATTTATTACAGACAACACTTATTCCACATATAAGTTTCTCAATACCAAAGGTTAGATTTTAAGATAGTCCAATTCCTCAAATTCACTTACTTCAATATATAGATTTCACATATCAATCTGTAAACATTCGAAGTGGTTTCGGGTATTTACCCAATACCCGACCTGGTCTTTTCGAATCTCATATCATCCTATTCCAAGTTATCCAAATGAAAATACACAACATTTCATATCAGAGAAATCAACTCATCCAAAGCATCCAATATCATTCAGTCATCCATAAGCAATTACTTAATTACATATAAGTTAATTCAATTGATTCCAATTGAATTTTTAACCACATTCGCTTGAATTCCTTTCCTTCTATATTAATTAGTTCGAAATCAATTAATTAATCAACCGTTCACTAATCATCTTAATTAATCACCCTGGATTAATTATTTTCCCATTTCATCCAAGTAATTCTCTTAAGTTATCTTCACAATATTCATTAGTCTCCACCGAGATTATTAAGAAACCTTAATTTCTTCATTTATTATATAAATTTAGGAGTTTCAATTATATTTTAATTTATTCTAATCAAATTTTGTTATATTAAGGAAACCACAGTATTAACCATTTCCGATTAATCCTAATATATAATTAACTATCCTTCATTTTACTTTATTCATAAATTAATTATGTCTTACTTAACTATCTTAATTAATATCTTGATTAATTTCATCAAGTAATTACATTTTATTACTTACATTAAGTAATGATTTATCACACCATCAAATGATTATTCTGAATTACCTTTACTTATTTAATTAACTTACAACTCAATTCATTATTTATTCAACTCGTTAATTACTAAGTTAAATAACCCAAATCATTAATTTATTGGATTAATTAATTATCCATTTTAATTACCCTACTAATTTAATGTATCTCAAATCATAAAGCCTTTAGCAACTCTTTAAACGGGAATATTTTCTTACTTATGTTTTAAGTTTTAAACAACCAAAAATTCCGAATACTTCGAGTTAAGTAACAATTAACTCGAAGAACCATCCAAAATCACAATCACCAAATCAACAATTCACAGTGCATCTCAAATCAATTCAATCATTCAACCAAATATTCAAATTTAACTATTTAAATTTAAATATAAAAAAAAACCAACGGAGTGAGATTTACTCACCTTGGTTTTGATTTTGCAATCCATTCCCATCATGATTAATTTCTCCACAATTGGACCTTGAAAAAAAAACATTGGATGATCCTATTAATATTCTAATTGGTCGAACAATCAATTTTTATTTATTTTTAATCCGAACCAAAAAAAAAATTAGTTTTAGAGTAATTTTCTTTTGAAATTATTTATATATATATATAAATACACTTATGAAAATATTCTTTATAGATTTCAAAACATAATTATATAAATGCCCTGTTTGAAGCCTCAAGTGTCTATATATATTTTCTTCAACCTTCATATATTTATTTATTAAATTAAATTAACTAATCTGCAATTGCCTTGTTGTTACTGTGCTGATAAGTGAAATAAAAATCAGTAATCTCTTTATAAGTTTAAACTTAAGTAATGTTTATATTTAAACATTTGAAACCAGTTACATATCTTGAACATAGAAACAGCTTTAAACAGTTTATAAGTTAAATATTATTATCAATAATATCTTGTACATAATTATTCAATTCAATGAATAAAAGAAGAAATAAAGAAAAACAAAACAGCAGGGTGATACCTGTAATCTAATTCTCGAAATCATCAAGCTGAAACCCAAGCCTCGACTTGCCTAATCAACCACGTCCATCCAACTAATCGAACGCGGTCGCGTTCGTTTCCCCTCCATCGAAGATCATGACTCCATATCGACTGTCACCTGTGCCATCGCCACTTCCAAATCAGATTCTCACCTAGAATTGATCGTCGTCGCCGCCCTCTGACACACGATGCTCAATTGAAGACGACTTCAAGGCCTCCACGTGCTTGGACGTCGCTGCCTCTTCCCTTCATTCGGCCTCGAACGCCACAGCTCGAATCGAGCACTTCGCCTCGTTCGCATCACGAACGCAACCCTAAGGTCCACCTCGACTTTGATTGACCGCTGCGCCACCCAGTTTCCATGAAGTCGCGATTATGTCAGAAGAGGCTTCGGCCGATTCTCTCTCTTTTTTTTCTTTTACTGGGTTGAAATTGAAATTGAGGAAGAAAAAGGGGAAGAAGGAAACGATCGGCTTTGATTTGAATAAGAATCAGTGGCCATTTTCCTTTTGTTTTGATATATATATATTTTTTTTTAAGCATCGGCTTCTCCTAGAAGATTTTAAAGAGGAAGTTGATAATTATCGATTTGAGAAAGCTTCCCGAGTAAGCCTTGGACAAAATATCTCTGACATATATTACTTTAAATTTATAAAACTTCCAAACCATCCCGTTAATTGCCAATAAAAATTTAAACTCTCCTTAAGGAATATCGCTTGACTAATATAAGGGTTTACCCACATTCCGAACACAATGGAACATGTTTCGAAGGCTAATTTGATTGTATGTGCGAGTTACAAAAGAAAACGATCAAATTAAAATTAAATTGATTAAAATAGTTCTAAGCGTTTTGAGCTGCCAGGGTCAAACGACAACTCCGATTGTTACGAAAATTGAAATCCGATAATAACTAACTATTACGGATCCAATGGAACTGGTTTCGTCTAATTCCGAGACTGTGCCTCGGAAGGCTATTTTTAAATATCGATTTAAACGATAAATTACAAAATTGAACAAATCACCTTTAAATTAAATTCCAATTCTTCTATTATCTCCAGTATCCTCATCATTGATTTTATACGCCTTCAAATTATTTTAAACAGGCTTAGAATCTCAAATTCAACAATTTACCCAATTCCAATTATATAATCCAATACTTTAATTATCTAATAAATATTAATATTTGGAACTAAAGCTAAAATTAACCTTTCTAATATTAAAAATCAATTTGTTATTCTATTTTAAATCGTTAAAATTTCCGGGTCGTCACATTCCTCCCCCCTTAAAAGAATTTCGTCCCCGAAATTACTAATTAGGAAGAATGGTTCAAAACCCGTTTACCTTTCCCAAAACTCACAATTCAACATTCTACTAACCATCTTTTATTAAAGGCCCACTATCACCTTATCCAACTTTCCCAAAACCTTCTATAGTTTCAATCAATACTCTTCTGCTCAATCAATTAAGTTTCAATTTAAAACCAAATTTCGAATTGTCAAAATTTCCTCAAAAATTTTCTAACTCTCTAAATTCCCAAAAATTTTGCCAGCGTTTCCTTTGCGCGGCTAGCTCGGTACTACTACAAAAGGCCTTTACGGGCTCCCCAAAGTCCAAAAAGAAAACAAAAGCCAAGTGGCTACATCAAAAATCCAATCCAATTCCATACAGAATTTTAAATACATACCTTTTTGTCGGGCAATTCACATTTATCATTTGGAATCAAATCCAATTTCCTTTCCCCTTTTATAATACGTGCATATCCTGCTTAACACTAATATCCAATCACAATATTCCAAAATCATTTTATACATTTCCTTACATAAGTTTCATACCCACTTCTATTCAAATTAGTTTTCTCCATTTCATATGAATTCAATTCATTTTCGATTTCTAATATTGAGTTATATCATTCATTTAAATTGATTCATATTAGTTTCATTTACTAGTTTACTTTAAGTTTCCCGTGTGAAATTGTTTTGTCGTTAACCAAAATTTTCCAAAAATTTTCTAACTCCCAAAATTTCCGGAAAATTTTGGCAGAGTCTCCTTTGTACGGAGGAGCTTTTGCAATTTGACAAGAGATATAAATATGTATACATCGACCCACACGGTCGGAAAAACAAAAACAGTTCATACTTCCTATTTTTATTGCGTAGGCGTACCTTATTTAGCATTTTAAGCAAGCAGCTTATTTATATTAACAATTAGCGCAATCCAAATCAACCAAACAGCTTCCCGGTACCTGTACTATCTCAATTTAAATATGTAAGTGCCATATATAGAAATTCTATTAGCATTACACTTACTTTTAATAGCTAACCCAAGAATTACATAAACAACAAGTATTACGAAAGCAATAAGCACCAAACACTTACTAGAAACGATTTATATGGTTTTTAAAGATAATTTAAATGCTTCCATCCAATTCATATGCTATTTCATTTAATTTCTAAAGGTTTACAACGCAATTGTTTACATTCATTTCATTTTTAAGCAAAACAAACTCATAGTCATATCAATTGATTCAAAAGTCAATTATATTTGCTTCCACTACTTCATAGAATTTAATTAAATCTCGCTTACGTTAAATGACAATCATTTCTACGTAATTAGATAATATCCATGTGAATAAATAATTACTTAAGTTTTATAACCTAATAAAATTGATTCCAACTCAATTTTATTTACTTCAATTCCATTTTAATTTATTCACAATCATTTTATTTAGCTCGACACATTCCCTGCTTGTGTAATACTAACCATTCCCAAATTAATTTAAACCGAGCTTTTATTTAATGGGCTTTTATCCTTATTCGAAGCCAAACTTCCATAAATTCTAAACTTAAGTGAATTTATTTTAGTTTATTTCAAGACCAAACTTAAGTTTCTTCGATTTGATTCTCATTTAATCAAATTCCATTTAATTTAGTTAGCCCACCCATTTTAAATTTTAAATTTACTTACTTAATTCATTTTCCAATTTATTTTATTGATACAAAGCCAATCTCAATTTATTTCTATTCACTTGGGTTTTGTTTGCAACTCTAACCATTTCTATTATAATTCACTTCATTTCATTCGACAACATTTCCATCATATCAAATTTACTTGCAAATTTCATTAAATATTATTCAAATCACACTTGGATTTTATTTGCAATTCAAACCATCACATTTTCAATCCAACTCTATTTCCTTTTTTATTTACATACCTCTTATTTAATTCATTATCAAACCCAAGTCGAATTCTATTCACAATTCGAATTCATTTCCAACTTCATTATTAACTTACAATCCATTTTATTTAACCGAGTTAAATTTTATTAACATACTCAACCAAGTAATTATTTTGTTAATTAGCTTACTTCCTACTTTCAAATCAATATGCGATTTTATTTCAAAGAATCGCTTCATTGAAATTTCCCGAGTCCAATTTTATTTTATAATTCCAGTTTGAAATCCCCTTTTTACTTTAAAATTTAGGAATGCCTTCAAATTCAGACAATACAATTAAAATAGCTTTTTATAAAAATATTTCTTATAACTCGATGTCTCAATCAGTCCATCCTTGTTCTCACAGAAATTCAATCATACGTTGATCAGGCGTAGGACTGAAAATCTATAAGTACTTGGTAAACCCGTTTTCAACACCCAGTGAAAATATTTGGAAAATAATTTTTATTGAATATATTGAAAGCATTTTGAAATAGAGGAAATATCTTTGGTGACAATGCTCTGAAAATCATCACCCCCATCCATGGTCACAGTTACATACCAGGGTTACGTTGTAGTCTCAACAAAAGTCCATGTAACTGCAGGCTCTCCGCGGCCTCTCGATTACGCCATGGATCCCACACAACAGATCACAGTTACATCCAGGGTTACGTTGCCGTCGCAGCAAAAGTCCATGTAACTGCAGGCTCTCCGCGGCCTCTGATTTCGCTGTCGAAATGAAACTTCTCCACTCCTACATAGGTCGCAGTCTACCGAGATAAACTCAACCGCAGACTGTTGGCTCTCAGCGGCACACACGACTTTTGCAATGTTACCATAGGTCGCAGTTACATCCTGGGTTACGTTGCAGTCACAACAAAAGTCCATGTAACTGTTGGCTCTCCGCGGCACACACGACTTACGCTATGGTAACTCAACTCATAATGCTCAGGAACTAGTTTTGTCCGGACTCCTCACAGGATCAACTTTAGAACCCCCCTTGGGGCTCAAGGCAGCGCCACCCAGTGGCACTCCTGAGAAGTCCATTCCAAGGGAGCGCCTTTTTCCCTAGAGCTATCATCAAAACACTTTATACTATACACATATAGTATCTTTCAAATTATACACCTAGTATGAATTTTATCAAAGCTCCTTTACACAAAATCGATTATTTCCAAAATCGATAATTCTCAAACTAGGCTTTCCAAATTCAATATTGATTTTACCCAAAACTCAAAAGCCTTTTTCAAATCCAAAGGTTCCCAAAAATTTTTTTTTTCAAAATCCTCATAGGATCCTTTATACATATTTTGATATATATAAATAAATTTTTAAAACTTTGGATCCTTACTTTCTTGTATAAAACACCCTTCATACTCCAAACACTCTCAGAAACCATAGAAATATCCAATTTCCATCTTTATTCATTTCATATTTCTCAAAATATTCTTTCAGTTCAAAAGAACCATTTCACATTCCCTATTCACCTTTACATTAATCCCCATTTGGATTATTATTTCAATCCTTATCTCAGTTGGGTATTTTAATCAATAACAGTTTGAACTCCGACCAGTTTAGAAAAATAGCTTGAAAAGTTTAAAAATAGGAAAGTAGTTGAAAAATAATTATTAGTTTGCAAAATAGCTATAAAATGGTTAACTAATAGAAAAATAGTTGGAAAATAGTTAAATAGTTTCAGAAACTTTAGATAATTGCAAAATAGTTGTAAAATAGAAGTTAACTCGTAACTTAGTTGAAAATTAGTAATTAGTTTATAATACAGTTGTAAAATAGTTAAATAGTTCCAAAAGTAGTGGCAAAAACCAGTATAAAAATAGTTTGGGTTTAAAAAGAAAGTTGTATGGTAAGTAGATAAGAAAATAGATTTAAAACTACTTATATTAAAACAATTTACATTGAAAATGGTCTAGAGTCAAAACTGTTCACTTCCCCAACAATTCAATTTAAATTTCCACTCCATTTAAATTGACCCAATCCCAATTTAATTAACTCCAATTTCCATTGGACTTGATTCATCCCCAATTTAAATTAAATTTATTCTCAATTTCCTTCCAACTTCAAATCAAATTCCATTTGATCTTTAAACTTGTACAACTTTAAGTATAATTTCAATTTTACATCTTCTATTTATAATCAATTACACTCACATTTTGCTTTTAACTCAGAATTATACATTTTATTTAGCCAATATATTTTTATTATTCCATAAACATTTAATCAAGATTCCAGAGTTTAAACAAATGTCCAAATTACAATATCACCTTAGAATTCAACTATATCCAAAATTCTTTGGCAAATTCAATTATCCCTTTTGAATTTCAAAATTAAACCCAATTTACAAACAATCCCAATTTAAAACAATTTGGTAGCAATTTCTCTTCTAGAAACTCGAAAATGAACATCGATGATGCTGCAGTCATCACCGACTTTATTTTCCAGTGACCAAAAGAGTTCAATGCTTTTATCTCTCTAAAAAAAACACTTCCAAATATTTTTGATTTCAAATCTCTCAAATTTCAAACACAAAAATATTTTTGAAATAATACTATTCTTTCTTTAAAACCCTTGGAAACCACTTTCAAACCCAAAGAAATTTTAACTTTTCCCAAAATTCCAAACTCCCAATCCATCAAATTCATATTTAAACATTACTCTGGAATTTTCATCTCACTTTATTTTCAAATATTCTCTGGAATTCTATTTCAACTTATAATCTCATTTATTTATGAAGTTTATTTCAATTTATTAAATTACATTTACAATCTATATTTCAAATTCCTTTTTGATTTTAAACCAATTCCACTTAAATTAAAATTCCAAAATTATTCCAATTACTTTGGGCTAATATCCGTTCAATTGAACCCACTTCAATTTCAATCATTCCAATTCAATCCAATTCAAATCTCCCATTTAAATATTTTTGAACTTATACATCTTCCATCCCAAATCCAATTAATTCAAATCGAATTCAATTTGAATGAGTTCAATTCCAACTTCAAATTTAAACCATCTCGAATTATATAATTCGAGCTATATTCATAAAGATTGGTTTAACCTTTTTAAACCAAATTTAACTTTGTTCATTTAAAGTTTCAAACAATTCTAATTTCTGAGTTCTAATTCTAGAATTTCATTTTTAATTGATTTAATTTTAATTTGGTTGTATTATATTCCTTCTTCACTTAGTCCCAATTCAAGATTTCAATTTGATTGTATTATATTACTTCTTAATTTAATTCCAATAATTTAACAACCAATCTCCTTAATATTTATTAGAAGAAGATATAGCTTTATATATCAAATTACATTCTTATATAAAATCATTTAAAACCTTTATATAAGAAAGTAACAAGTACGCGCTCATATATATATATATACACACACTCAACTCATTATAGAGTTCTACGAACTCTATTTAATGAGTAATCCCCACCAGGGCCAAGGTTCTCGCTTAACCTTTCAGCTCCGATACCAAATGTAACGACCCAAAATTTTCAAACCCGAAAATTCCAGATAGTTATGAAAAAGAAGAAAAAGATAGAAGAAGAAGAAGAAAAGAAACATCAACAACTCAAAATCGCAGCGGATAAAATATAATAATAAATAATATTTTACAAAAGAATACTATATCTATCGATTACATTTTAATTTACATCAGAGTTTCACATATATATATATAGTCACTGAACATATACAAACAAGCATGTCTCAGAATATACAATAATATAATGCAGCGGAAATACTCCGTACGTACTTGCCATCCAGCTCGCCTCCTGAGCTCCAAACGTACCTACCTGAAAATCTGTAATACCCGGTCTGACCCGAGCATTACACCAAAGTAACACCCGGGTCAGGCCGGAAACCAGCGTGAGTAAACTCATCTAACAAGGAATACCAAAGTATACATCTCATATAAACCCGGGTAACATATATCAGTTCATACGGCAACAATTTATTACAGACAACACTTATTCCACATATAAGTTTCTCAATACCAAAGGTTAGATTTTAAGATAGTCCAATTCCTCAAATTCACTTACTTCAATATATAGATTTCACATATCAATCTGTAAACATTCGAAGTGGTTTCGGGTATTTACCCAATACCCGACCTGGTCTTTTCGAATCTCATATCATCCTATTCCAAGTTATCCAAATGAAAATACACAACATTTCATATCAGAGAAATCAACTCATCCAAAGCATCCAATATCATTCAGTCATCCATAAGCAATTACTTAATTACATATAAGTTAATTCAATTGATTCCAATTGAATTTTTAACCACATTCGCTTGAATTCCTTTCCTTCTATATTAATTAGTTCCAAATCAATTAATTAATCAACCGTTCACTAATCATCTTAATTAATCACCCTGGATTAATTATTTTCCCATTTCATCCAAGTAATTCTCTTAAATTATCTTCACAATATTCATTAGTCTCCACCGAGGTTATTAAGAAACCTTAATTTCTTCATTTATTATATAAATTTAGGACTTTCAATTATATTTTAATTTATTCTAATCAAATTTTGTTATATTAACGAAACCACAGTATTAACCATTTCCTATTAATCCTAATCTATAATTAACTATCCTTCATTTTACTTTATTCATAAATTAATTATGTCTTACTTTACTATCTTAATTAATCTCCTGATTAATTTCATCAAGTAATTACATTTTATTACTTACATTAAGTAATGATTTATCACACCATCAAATGATTATTCTGAATTACCTTTACTTATTTAATTAACTTACAACTCAATTCATTATTTATTCAACTCGTTAATTACTAAGTTAAATAACCCAAATCATTAATTTATTGGATTAATTAATTATCCATTTTAATTACCCTACTAATTTAATGTATCTCAAATCATAAAGCCTTTAGCAACTCTTTAAACGGGAATATTTTCTTACTTATGTTTTAAGTTTTAAACAACCAAAAATTCCGAATACTTCGAGTTAAGTAACAATTAACTCGAAGAAGCATCCAAAATCACAATCACCAAATCAACAATTCACAGTGCATCTCAAATCAATTCAATCATTCAACCAAATATTCAAATTTAAATATTTAAATTTAAATATATAAAAAAAAAACCAACGGAGTGAGATTTACTCACCTTGGTTTTGATTTTGCAATCCATTCCCATCATGATTAATTTCTCCACAATTGGACCTTGAAAAAAAAAACATTGGATGATCCTATTAATATTCTAATTGGTCGAACAATCAATTTTTATTAATTTTTAATCCAAACCAAAAAAAAAAATAGTTTTAGAGTAATTTTCTTTTGAAATTATTTATATATATATATATATATAAATACACTTATGAAAATATTCTTTATAGATTTCAAAACATAATTATATAAATGCCCTGTTTGAAGCCTCAAGTGTCTATATATATTTTCTTCAACCTTCATATATTTATTTATTAAATTAAATTAACTAATCTGCAATTGCCTTGTTGTTACTGTGCTGATAAGTGAAATAAAAATCAGTAATCTCTTTATAAGTTTAAACTTAAGTAATGTTTATATTTAAACATTTGAAACCAGTTACATATCTTGAACATAGAAACAGCTTTAAACAGTTTATAAGTTAAATATTATTATCAATAATATCTTGTACATAATTATTCAATTCAATGAAGAAAAGAAGAAATAAAGAAAAAAAAACAGCAGGGTGATACCTGTAATCTAATTCTCGAAATCATCAAGCTGAAACCCAAGCCTCGACTTGCCTAATCAACCACGTCCATCCAACTAATCGAACGCGGTCGCGTTCGTTTCCCCTCCATCGAAGATCATGACTCCATATCGACTGTCACCTGTGCCATCGCGACTTCCAAATCAGATTCTCACCTAGAATTGATCGTCGTCGCCGCCCTCTGACACACGATGCTCAATCGAAGACGACTTCAAGGCCTCCACGTGCTTGGACGTCGCTGCCTCTTCCCTTCATTCGGCCTCGAACGCCACAGCTCGAATCGAGCACTTCGCCTCGTTCGCATCACGAACGCAACCCTAAGGTCCACCTCGACTTTGATTGACCGCTGCGCCACCAGTTTCCATGAAGTCGCGATTATGTCAGAAGAGGCTTCGGCCGATTCTCTTTTTTTTTTTCTTTTACTGGGTTGAAATTGAAATTGAGGAAGAAAAAGGGGAAGAAGGAAACGATCGGCTTTGATTTGAATAAGAATCAGTGGCCATTTTCCTTTTGTTTTGATATATATATATATATTTTTTTAAGCATCGGCTTCTCCTAGAAGATTTTAAAGAGGACGTTGATAATTATCGATTTGAGAAAGCTTCCCGAGTAAGCCTTGGACAAAATATCTCTGACATATATTACTTTAAATTTATAAAACTTCCAAACCATCCCGTTAATTGCCAATAAAAATTTAAATCTCCTTAAGGAATATCGCTTGACTAATATAAGGGTTTACCCACATTCCGAACACAATGGAACGTGTTTCGAAGGCTAATTTGATTGTATGTGCGAGTTACAAAAGAAAACGATCAAATTAAAATTAAATTGATTAAAATAGTTCTAAGCGTTTTGAGCTGCCAGGGTCAAACGACAACTCCGATTGTTACGAAAATTGAAATCCGATAATAACTAACTATTACGGATCCAATGGAACTAGTTTCGTCTAATTCCGAGACTGTGCCTCGGAAGGCTATTTTTAAATATCGATTTAAACGATAAATTACAAAATTGAACAAATCACCTTTAAATTAAATTCCAATTCTTCTATTATCTCCAGTATCCTCATCATTGATTTTATATGCCTTCAAATTATTTTAAACAGGCTTAGAATCTCAAATTCAACAATTTACCCAATTCCAATTATATAATCCAATACTTTAATTATCTAATAAATATTAATATTTGGAACTCAAGCTAAAATTAACCTTTCTAATATTAAAAATCAATTTGTTATTCTATTTTAAATCGTTAAAATTTCCGGGTCATCACAGACGCACCTAGAAAGATACGCCCCATGCATAAATAAACATCGATGCACCTAGAAAGATACATCCCATGCATAAATAAACATCGATGCACCTTGAAAGATACACCCCATGTAATGTCTAACACCGATGCACCTAAAAAGATACACCCCATGCAAAGTCGAACATCGACGCACCTAGAAAGATACGCCCCATGCATAGACGAACATCGACGCAACTAGAAAGATACGCCCCATGTCCCAACTTATTGATCCGATTGCTCCACGAAGTAAACAAACATCGATGCACCTAAAAAGGTACACCCCATGCATAATAAACATCGATGCACCTAAAAAGGTACGACCCATGTGTAAACAAACATCGACGCACCTAAATAGGTACGACCCATGCAAGAAATGAGACGAAGCTCAATAAAATGAGGAACAGTCCTCCACATAGACAAAGAGACATCGCACATTGCTAGTCTAAACCATAAAATGATCATCATCGATCATCAAGAAGTGTCAATTACAATAAGCTAGTAAATATATGAGTTTAGCATCATGTCCCATAACCACTAGCTTAACTTAAATATTTGGGAACAAATTGTAGATCTCCACTAGAAAATTATCACAAAAGATTCAATCGAACAAGTCCATGAATTAACCAACGAAGTAAACGCAAGCGTTCATACCACTTGTTTTACTAAGTCGTTTAATTTAGATTTCTCATACGAGTGAGGTAAAGGTTTGTATATACTAGTAGATTGGAAAACGGTTTGAGAAAAATGAGCTTTGTAAATAAAATAGTGTTGAAATCGTTTTGATGAATGAGTTTTGATATTTACTACTAGTATAGAAAACCTTTATATTTTAAAGTGACAAATCACTAAAAATGATTGTAGAAACAATCGATCATCAAAATTCACATTTGAAGACGTGAATCAAATCGAAAGAAATCGATACTAAATCCATCAAAATGGATATTCCCAAAAATCACGATGAAAATGTCACCAGTCCATAATAAATGATAACAACAAAAAGGGAATCAACACGAATCGGTTAAAGTTGGAAATATACTCAAAAATAGCCAAAATAGGCAAATTAAACAGTTCCAGACATCTGGTAGGTGTTCCCAGACGTCTGGCCCTAGGTTCTGGAAGTATATGTGTTTTCTCCCCTCTATTTTTAATTCCTGGGCCATTTCAGACGTCTGAAATTTTCAACTATACGTCTGAATTTGATTTCAGACGTCTGGATTTAGTCTTTGCCTTTTCCATACCCCTTTCCAGACGTTTGGATTATTCAACCAGATGTCTGGATTTGCTTTCAGACGTCTGAAATTAATTCCAGACGTCTCAAATCTTCTACTAGGCAAAAAAAATAGCCTAGAACAAAAATGGCAAATCCAAACCGAAATACGATCGAATGAGCAATGGATGCTAAGGATTTATGCCAATCGACAACCCAACACTATAGGCTCTTCGATGCATCACCAAAAACATGTTCAAACATCAAAGATTGGATTTTTAAAGATTTGACTACATAACACCACAAATTGAAATATTCACCAAATCAATCCAAACCAAAAACAAATGAACATAAATAAGTGTTAAGAATTCGTACCTAACAACAAAGATAGATAAAGACATAGATGTGAGATAAAAATTTCACATTTGAACCCAAATCAATGAAGGAGAAGCTTTAAGACAAGGGAAGATCAACCACACTTCAATCTCAATACTAGAGGCTTGAATCTAAGCTCAAAAGAAGAACATTCCCTAAGTTAGGTTTAGGAAATTTCTGAAATCAAAGAGAGAATGAGTTGGAGAAGATGAAGAGAAGGCTTACCAATGGGTTCTCTTGAATTTGGAGCTAGAAATTGATTTGTAAATGGAAACTAGGGTTTTGGATTTTTATTTCCCATTCTCTTCCAACATTAATCTCTTTAGAACTGAAAGTAGAGGAAGAGGGAGTGAATGAAGAGGGGGTTTCAGTTTGGGGTATTAAGTTAGAACATTGGGCTGAACCCAAGCTAAACCCAAAGCCCAAAGTGAAAAGTAGCAAAATTCTACTATCTCCAAACATATCGAAGTTTATACTCAAAAAGGTCGCAAACGTCATTTTGAAATCAATGGGGTTGGTCTCGAGTCCCAATTCGACTGTTTGCAAAAAGTAGCTTTTCGGACCAAAATCCGACGAACGATAAAATATTTAAATATAAAATCGATAAATACGCGGGTTGTTACAGACTACCCTCCTTAAAGAAATTGCGTCCTCGCAATATTTAAGAAGAAAATAAAGAGCAACAACCATAAAAGCATATCAAGACAAAAGAAAATTAAAATCAGAAGTTCACGATAAAGAGACGAAAGAGTTAGCATGAACGGGATCGCTCGATGAATTCTCTAGATTCCCAAGAGTAATCCCTAAGATTTGAGAACCATAGAACTCTCACAAGAAGAATATCTTTATTCCGAAGGCGCTCAACCTCCGAAGCAATGATGCGAATGGAATGTTGCTCATAAATCAAATCTGATGAAACTTCAATTTCCACAATACCACCGAGCACAAGAATAAAAACCAGAATCCCTAAGACATTTCCGTAGATAAAAGACGTGAAGAACGTCAAGAATAGCAGAAAATTGAGCTGGTGCAACGACGTAGTATAATAACAGTACGCCCGAGAAAGTAGAAACTCAAATAATTTGGGACATCAGCGTAGTACAAAAACGGTACGCCCAATGAACCAAAGCCCAAATAATTTCGAAACACCGACGTAGTACAAAAACGGTACGCCCAATGAACCGATAAACCGGAACAACGATGTAGTATAATAATGGTACATCCATTGATCCAGATAAGAAGGAAAATCGATGTAGTATAATAACAGTACATCCGATGAACCGAACACCATAAAAGAACATCGGACGCTAGTCCATAAAAAAATGAGATAAAGCTCAATAAAACGAAGTATATCAAAACTTTCAATGAACTTGATAAAAAGATAATTCCATTCAGACAACATCAAAGAATCAACAACTTGTTGCCTACGACAAAGCGCGTTGGCAACACTATTTCCAGAATATCAAGATCATAAGATGCCAGGAACTCGAGTCGACATGAAGTTCCTTATGAGAAAATAAATATTCCAAAGATTTATGATCGAGGTAGAGAACAAATTTCTCATCCAAATATGATGATGCCAAATTCCAAAAGTAAAAACAATAGCCGCGAGCACTAGATCATGAGTGGCATATCTAGTCTCGATAAGCTATAATGATTTAGAAGCACAAGTGATAGCATGTTCTCCTTTGCAAGAGACCGACATCCAAACCAATACGACTAGTATCGGTACAAATAGCAAAGTCTTTGTTCCCCTTCAGGAATCACAAGAATAAGAGTATCTAAAGGAAGAGTTCATTTAAATAACCCTCTTTCCCGAAAAGTTAAAGCTTTCAAAATTACATTTTTATTTTTATGTAATAATCTTTGTACAAAAATTTACATTTTTACAAGTCAATATGTCGTGTCTGACCGTCTCATCAAAGCGTTTAGGAGATTCTTATCAATAACATTGATCAAGCGCATCGACCAGAATTCTTAAAACACTAAATGGGCAATACAATCACAAAATCATATTCTATAGGATAAGTAAGTTTCTCAAAAACTTCTAAGAATATTCTTTGTTCGTTTTAAGAACAAAAATTCAGTTATACTTCTAAATAAATCTTATGAAAAAGATTTTGCAAAATTTTAAATTGCTATTTTCATCCAAAATCAATAAATGCAAAATTGGAATCATCAAGATATTCGATAGAATGCTCGATACCTAAAATGGATGAAATAAGCTGGATAAACTGAATGACATAATAATTCATTCATAGGAATCATAACAAGTGCGGAATGCGGTAAGTGGAATGCTAACTTCCGCAACTCGTAGCAAATGAAAACCGATGGTAAGGTCAAACTGAAAAGAGCTTAGCACCACACAAAAGATTATTTAGGTGATAATCCTAAGACAAGCTCAAAAATACCGGAAAATTTCTCAAACTACATGAATGAGAGAAATAACACTTCCTTATAAGTGGGCTTAAGGAATAAAATAATGCCATCAAGTTGGAATCAAAATCATAAAGGAAAAATAGAAATCTTCTTAACATATTGAAAATGTCGAAGATAAATAGTCCACACGGGACAAAGGATATGGCCTCATAATAATTAAGCCAATCCTTACAAAAGTAAATTCCGAAGCCTAAGTAAAAATCGGCTCGGACAGAAAAATCACATAAAATAATTTTCGACATCAAATAAAAGCAAATTGAGTGTTGCGGACCTACCATCCGGATTCCCAATTCTCAACGAAGACATCAAGCCTAAAATATATTTAAAAAAAAGAATCACAAGTTCTTTTGATATAAAATAGTGAGATGAAACCCATATCAAAAAGAACTCGAAAAGGAAAATCATAAAAAAAATGAAATCAAGGATTGAATGAGAAATACCTTGACCAAGAGAAGTGCCACTAGGGGCTTGCACTGCATTGAGCTCTTCCTCCTTCTTACTTTGAAGTACAGGACACGCAGTAATATAGTGACTCGAATTTTTGCAATAGAGACAAAAGAGGGGTTTCGAACACTCCCTTGCATAGTGGTTCGTGGAACCACAATTGCAGCATTGTCCATGACTAGAGGTAGGAGTCTTTGCTACCGGAATTGGTTGCTTCCCTTTCTTATTAGAATTGGGGCCTTTGAATTTGATAGACCTCTTCAAGTTATTGTCGAAGTTCTGTTGGGCACGCACAACTTCAACATCACCTTCATTATCGGCCTCTTCAAGACGAAGAGCGATATCAATAAGCTGATCAAATGAAACCTCAAGTTTCAGAAGTAATGGCTTCTTAAGATTCTTATTCAAGCCATAGACAAATCTCTGATTTTTCTTCACTGGGGTATTAATGTACTCAACCCCGTATTTGGAAAGCGATTCGAAAGATGCACCATAGTCTGTCACGGAAGATTCACCCTGAACAAGGTCAATAAAATGCCGGGCAAAAGTTACTTTTTCAGCCTCTGGCACGAATTTCAATTCGAATCTTTCTCGGAATTGCTCCCAAGTGAGATCCGCTTCAACGATTTCAGAAATTAAAAGCTCATACCAATCTAATGCTCTTTCTTGGAGCATGCTAGAAGCCACTTGGACTCGATGAAGGTCAATAAGGTTCATGCGAGAAAAGATGCGATCGCATGATTTGAGCCAAGCTTGAATTTCAATAACACTCTCCGATCCCCTGAATGGCCTTCCACCCAAATCGGTGTAGTCTCTGCACAAGCGTGCAAAACCGGATCTAAGATGAGTAGGCTCTGGATTGGGTCCGGCTGCTTGAGCGTTCTTAACAAGATCTAAAAGTTGTTGGGCAGACATAAATACTCCATCTTGGGGAGTAGCACTAGATTGACCGGCGCTGGGACGGCCTGGTCTAACCATTTCTCTTCTTTAAGAAAGAAAGAAAGAAGAGGAAAAAGTTATTCTCAAAATAAATTTCAATCAAACTTGATTGATAAAACAAGGAATCATAAAGAAAATAGGATGAATCGGTACGAAGACTCGAATTAAATCCTAAAGCACGACTCCTAAGATGGACTTAGGACGATGATCCTTGTTAAATTATTCAACATTGTTCCGAAGTTTGGCTCTGATACCAAGCTGTGATGCCCCACCTCTATACCCATGCTAGCCAAGAACATTACAGTGCACGCTGTCAACTAGCACGGAGAATAAGGCTGTTGAGGAACGACCATCCGTGTAATTTCTTTGCGCGAGCATCGATATGTCAGATAGTATAACATGTATTTCATCTCAAGAGAGAATCCGACATACCGACACAAACTCAAAGCTACTACACAGTGGCTATATAATCTTCGGAAACAAATATAGAAATAAACATAACACAAATCATTCACAGATAATTCATATCACAAAGGCGGAAATAAATATGAATGTAATACATGAAAGTGTACATCAGAATAGTGGTCAAACAAGATCCACAATATCAAAAAGAATAGATACAAGTGCTAGACCAAAGAATAAGTATACATCATAGAGTTTGTATCTCAAATGTATACAACAAAAACTACTAATCTAAGTAGTTAGCCAAAAGTCAGATGATGGTCCGATAAGGAGTCAAGCAGAAGCAGCTATAAATCAAAGTCTGACCCGTGTATTATTTGGTAAGAAAATAATAAACGGATCAGTCTAGCTATAATTATCAAATAAAAATGAGATATAAGAAAAGATATAATAGAAGGACGTATGATAACCAAAGATGTCATACTACGATAAGTATACATTAGAAAATCCACAAAAGTCATACAATATCTCAAGAATTTCATAGCATCAAAAAGAATGTCATATTTTTCATTTAATTCACCAAGCCACAATAAATGACATACATACCAATGCCAACAGAAAAAGGTGGTGAAACATAAATTCCAGAAATCATCAAATAGAAATCCAGAAATCACAAGAAAAAGGATGGCCAATCCCATAAACTTGACATCGACGCACCTAGAAAGACACGCCCCATGCACAGTCGAACATCGACGCACCTAAATAGGTACGACCCATGCTCTAGCATCGACGCACCTAGAAAGATACGCCCTATGCATAAATAAACATCCATGCACCTAGAAAGATACATCCCATGCATAAATAAACATCGATTCACCTAGAAAGATACACCCCATGTAATGTCTAACACCGATGCATCTAGAAAGATACACCCCATGCAAAGTCGAACATCGACGTACCTATAAAGATACGCCCCATGCATAGACGAACATCGATGCAACTAGAAAGATACGCCCCATGTCCTAACTTATGAAGTTGATTGCTCCACGAAGTAAACAAACAACGATGCACCTAAAAAGGTACACCCCATGCATAATAAACATCGATGCACCTAAAAAGGTACGACCCATGTGTAAACAAACATCGACGCACCTAAATAGGTACGACCCATGCAAGAAATGAGACGAAGCTCAATAAAATGAGGAACAGTCCTCCACATAGACAAAGAGACATCACACATTGCTAGTCTAAACTATAAAATTATCATCATCGATCATCAAGAAGTGTCAATTACAATAAGCTAGTAAATATATGAGTTTAGCATCATGTCCCATAACCACTAGCTTAACTTAAATATTTGCGAACAAATTGTAGATCTCCACTAGAAAATTGTCACAAGAAATTCAATCGAACAAGTCCAAGAATTAACCAACGAAGTAAACGCAAGTGTTTCATACCACTTGTTTTACTAAGTCGTTTAATTAAATTTCTCATACGAGTGAGGTAAAGGTTTGTATATACTAGTAGATTGAAAACGGTTTGAGAAAAACGAGCTTTGTAAATAAAATAGTGTTAAATTCGTTTTGATGAAAGAGTTTTGATATTTACTACTAGTATAGAAAACCTTTATATTTTAAAGTGACAAATTACTAAAAATGTTTGTAGAAACAATCGATCATCAAAATTCACATTTGAAGACGTGAATCAAATCCAAAGAAATCGATACCAAATCCATCAAAATGGATATTCCCAAAAATCACGATGAAAATGTCACCAAAGTCCATAATAAATGATAACAACAAAAAGGGAATCAACACGAATCGATTAAAGTTGGAAATATACTCAAAAATACACAAAATAGGCAAATTAAACAGTTCCAGACGTCTGGTAGGTGTTCCCAGACGTCTGGCCCTAGGTTCTGGAAGTATATGTGTTTTCTCCCCTCTATTTTTAATTCCTAGGTCATGTCAGACGTCTGAAATTTTCAACCAGAAGTCTGAATTTGATTTCAGACGTCTGGATTTTGATTCAGACGTCTGGATTTAGTCTCTGCCTTTTCCAGACCCCTTTCCAAACGTCTGGATTATTCAACCAGACGTCTGGATTTGCTTCCAGAAGTCTGAAATTAATTTCAGACGTCTGAAATTAATTTCAGACGTCTGAAATCTTCTGCTAGGCAAAAAAATAGCCTAGACCAAAAATGGCAATTCCAAACCGAAATGCGATCGAACGAGCGATGGATGCTAAGGATTTATGCCAATCGACAACCCAGCACTATAGGCTCTTCGATGCATCACCAAAAACATGTTCAAACATCAAAGATTGGATTTTTAAAGATTTGACTACAAAACACCACAAATTGAAATATTCGCCAAATCAATCCGAACCAAAAGCAAATGAACATAAATAAGTGTTAGGAATTCATACCTAACAACAAAGATAGATATAGACATAGATGTGAGATAAAAATCTCACCTTTGAACCCAAATCAATGAAGGAGAAGCTTTAAGACAAGGGAAGATCAACCACACTTCAATCTCAACACTAGAAGCTTGAATCTAAGCTCAAAAGAAGAACATTCCCTAAGTTAGGTTTAGGAAATTTCTGAAATCAAAGAGAGAATGAGTTGGAGAAGATGAAGAGAAGGCTTACCAATGGGTTCTCTTGAATTTGGAGCTAGAAATTGATTTGAAAATGGAAACTGGGGTTTTGGATTTCTATTTCCCATTCTCTTCCACCATTAATCTCTTTAGAACTGAAAGTAAAGGAGGAGGGAGTGAATGAAGAGGGGGTTTCAGTCTGGGGTATTACGTTAGAACATTGGGCTGAACCCAAGCTAATCCCAAAGCCCTAAGTGAAAAGTAGCAAAATTCTACTATCTCTAAACATATCGAAGTTTATACTCAAAAAGGTCGCAAACGTCATTTTGAACTCAATGGGGGTGGTCTCGAGTCCCAATTCGATTGTTTGCAAAAAGTAGCTTTTCGGACCAAAATCCGACGAACGATAAAATATTTAAATATAAAATCGATAAATATGCGGGTTGTTACAATATCTCTCTACCATACTTTGCTCCATCTTTTTCCCATGCTAGGCCAACCTTTAGGAACCCAAACCAGATCCAAACCATGCCTTTAGCCATGCCATTTCAGATCTGGAGCTGAAGCATAGGTGGTAGAAAGCAAGTGCAAACACTTTGGATTTGTTTATGCATCCAATTCTATAATTGTTTAATGGTATTTTGTGTTGAAACTTATGTTATATATGTTTGTTTTGATTGAATGTATTCAAAGGAATTGATACTTTGGCTCTTCCACTCATCTCTATGTCGTGTTATTGTGCTTGTGTGGTTCCCTTTTGTGCATTCATCGTTGTGTCTCCAGCTTATACCAGTGAGTTATTCTTACCTGACAATATGTACATATATAATTATTAAACTGACTCCTTTTGAATCTGTAAACTGCATAACCATGTTACATCAGCTATATTATGACTATATGATATTTACCCATGCTTAATCACCTGTTATATCATATGTTACTGTTATGTTATGTTGTTCTGTTATTTTTATCAGTTTATCACTACAAGTTCCATTTAGATTAGAATCACTATGGGTTGAAATGATACATACCCGAGCGGACTTTAGAATAAGGGAAAATCGTTATAGGCTGAAATGATTGGCCTGAGCAATTTTCAATTTATTTCATTTACTTGGGACTGCGGGTTTGAAATGATAAAACCCGGATTTTCTTTGTAAATTACGGGTTGAAATGATATATTACCCGTATCACTTTACCTAGCGTAGAATATTATATACAGACCCATAGTTAAAATACGTTTTTCTAAAAAATTTAAAATATTTTAGAAATGTAAATATTACCATATTTTGATTTAAACTGAATTAAAAATGATTTTTGTAAAGTATTATAGATTTTCCGGAAATTTATAAGTTAAACAAATTATGGAAAGGTTAGAAAATCTGAATGTAAGTTATTTTGGAAATTTTGATTAATTACAATTGGAAATTAAATTAAATATGAAATAATGATAAATTTATGATAATTTGAATTTAAAAATGAATTTAAAGTGATTTTATACTATATTAATGATTTTTGAATAAAACTTAAAATGTGAAATGAATGATTATTTAAGTTGAAATTTTGAAATACAACCAAAATGATAATTTGTGAATTTAGCTTAAAAGTGAATTTTAAGTTAAGTAAACAAAATTGGAATTAAGTTATATTTTGAAATTTTAAACTTAAGTGTTAAGTTGAAATTTAATTCAATGAATTTAAAATTGAATGTTGATATCATGAACTTAAGGAAAATTAAATGATGTTATAAATGTGAAAATGTATGATTTTATAAGTTAAAAAGTTCTAAATAAAAATATACTTGATTCTGAAATTATATTGAAATTTTGAAGTTAATTAACTGCATTTTTGAAATGCTATTATTTGTAATGTAAATGCTATTACAGCATTTGTAAATGCTATAGTTGATGATAATGAACTAAAAAGCTAAATTGAATTAAGCGCTATTATATCATTTTTGTAAGTGCTATAATTGTTGAATTTAACTAAGTTTATTTGAAATTTACCCATTACAGCATTTTAAAATGCTGTCTTTTGTTAAATTGAACTGTTTTGAATGTAACTTTCCGTATCGTTTTCTAAATGCTGCGAAAAGTGTATTCACTATTTTGATAAACTTAAGTGAATAAATGAACTTTCAAAGTTGAAAATTTTGGAAATTTAATAATTTAATTATTAAATGTAATAACTTCATTTTTGATTTAAATGAAGTAATTTGATTTTAAAAATAAACTATTTTGAATTGTGAATTGAAATGGTATTTTAAATTGAATAAAATGAATATTGTTTTGAAATGAATTTTGAAAGATATGATATTTTGATATATTGAAATGGTTTAGAAGTTATTAGATCTTTATTTTTATATATTGATATTACAACGCTTTATAAGTGCTGTGGTTGATAAAAATAAACTATGTATAAATTATAACTAAGTGGTATTACAGCACTTGGTAAGTGCTGTGATAACAAAAAGATAATTAAAATCTGAAACTAAATAAAGAACTATAGTAGCACTTGATAAGTGTTACGGTAGGCTGAAACGAATGGTTGAGGTTTTGATTTAAATAAATGAGCTCAGAGTTTGTCTAAAATTTTGGGAACTAAATATCTGATTGTAAATATAATGACTTCACTTTTAAATGGTTTAAATGAATTGTTTTGATTTAAATATAAAACTATTTAAAAGGTGATTTGAAATGATAATAAATGAATGATACCTTTGAATTAAAAAGGATAATAAATGAATGATATCTTTGACTTAAAAGGGATATTTAAATGTATATATTTGGATTTGAATTCAAATAATGATTTGAAATGAACTTTGAATGATATGATATTTTGATATATTGAAATGGTTTTGAAATGATTTCATCTTTATTTTAATAAAGATTTGAATTTGAAATGATACTTTATTTTGAAGTATAAACAATGAATTTTAAATTATAACTACGGGTTATAATAACGATTGGTTGTTAAAGAGACCGGGGTCGGATATGGGCATACTCTCTGTCGATACCGAAAACCACTTTAACAACTGTGTACGCGGTGGAGTTTCCATAATGAAGTAGAATGGTGGCGACGTTCTTGAGGTATATTTACGTGGACTCGACTCCCGTGAGTTGGCTTAAGGTGGGTAAAACAGGAGCGATCTCGGGCCAAAAGGGCTTGCTCCTTTGGTCGGATACATTCCTCTGATACTATACTCTTACTTGTGATTGATTAGATGGCCATTCTCCCATTTGATATGGAAGTGTGTTCCGAGTTGGGCGTGTGTGGCTGCTGCGTTACCACCAGCCCGTGTGCATAATTGGTATATCTACTATGGCATTGCCTTGTGTGCCGTGTCGTCTACCATACCGAGCCTTTACTACGAGTTTATTTTTCTCCCGTAGCCCATGGAGTATTTAGGGTAGTCTCCCGATCTGGAGATATGCTGATACTGGATAGACTACTGGGACCATTATGTGCGATGTAACAACCCTGTATTTTGTGATTTATTTATTTTTTTGTATATTTTAATTATTTTAATTGAGTTTTTGATTTAAAAACTTATTTTATTTATTTTGAATTGTAACAACCCTGTATTTTGTAATTATTTTATTGTATATTTTAATTATTTTTTATGTAAGATTTTGATTTAAAAACTTATTTTACTTATTTGAAATGATTAAATTTATTATTTAAATATAATCTTGATTTTTATGAGTTATAATTCCAAACTTGTGTAAGTTGAATATTTGCCTGAAATGCTGATTTTGGTCAAAATATTCAAACTGTGACTTTTAACTTAATATTTTAAAAGTTTAAAAATTTAAATTTTTTCATTTATTTAAAGACTTTGGCTTTTGTTTTCTTAAAAATCTAATTTTGGAAATTTTCTTGAAATGATTTCTGATCATTTGTCCAAATAAAAATAAACAATGTCTGAAAATTTGATTTGGATAAAAAGTGTACGTTTAATAGAAATTCTAAATTTTATAATTCTAAAGGCAAAATTTTCATCTTGAACTGTATACAATTGTGTAACATTTGTTTCACTTTTGTTTTGGTCAGATTTGTTGTATACTTTTTTTTTTTTAAAAAAGTTAGTAATAATTAGTGTGAAACAGGAAATAAACTTTACATTTCTTTTACATATGTTTACATCTGTTTCTTAACTTTATATTTAACAATCAATTAGATGAAGCTAAATCAAATGTTATTAATTATGGTATAATAGCTATTAAATTTTCGTTTAAAGTGATGGATTATTTTTCCTAATAGAAACGTTAGTTTTTTAAATTTATTTAATAAGAGAAACAAAATAATTTGTACGTTACTTTGGGCATATATTTAATTGTTGCTCTTGCCTTTTCGTTGTCTATTTGATTTTTTTCTTGCGTTAACAATGCAAAGTTTTCAGCCGTATATTCTCTTTTGAGAATCCAAAATCTTGCTCAAATCTTGCCTTAAATCATTTCCGTGTGTGAATTATTTCTTTCCCTCTTGCCTCCCATACGTTTCCACCTATTGGATAGAATTAAATTGCCTCTACCGTTCAAGCATTTTACTCTTGCCTGCCCTCTACATAAATTAGTGAGCAAATGTTAATATATATTTCACGTTCAAAAGTTCCATACCACAAATTATTCATTTTGCTTCCATCAAAATTTGCGTGAGCATCTCCTGAAGGTATGAACCGGCGCATGCTTTTCCTTTCATTTTTTTTCTCTTTTTTCTTTCTTTCTTCTTTTCACTCTTGTTTTATTTTATTTGTTCTCCTTTCATTGTTTAGCTTTATCCTATTGCCTGACACCGTGCTTGGCCATTCACCATATTTTTCCGACCCTACCCATGCCAGACCACCGAGCCTTATTTGAGAAAAAAAGGAATGAAAAAAATTCCATTTTTGTCGCCTTTGTATTTTGTTTTTGAAGTAATATTGCCACCGAGCCTTGTTTTGAAAAAAAAGGGGAAATGAAAAAAAAGTTGCTTTTGTCACTTTGTATTTTTGAAGTTATAATCTATTTTTCCACTGGCCCTTGTTCTGGAAAAAAGAAATGAGAAAAAAAAAAATTGTTTTGTCACCTCTGTAATTTGGCATTCTAGTCTATATTCCCTCTGCCCTTTTGTTTGAAAAAAAAAAGAAATGAACAAAATTTGTTTTGTCACCTTTGTTTTGAAGTTATAGTCAATTTTAAAAGTGATCTTGTATTTTTGAAGTCATAGTTTATTTTGTTTTTATAAAATTAAATAGAAAAGGAAATTTGAAAGGCCTTAAACTTTCTATCTTTCTATGGGCCTTTATAGTCCACCCTTTTACTTTTAACCTAACCTTTCACCAATTAACCCTAACACCTCCTCATATCATCTACTACCACTTCACATTTTTGTGCCTGCCATGCCTTTGTGATGCCAAACCAGATCCTTTTCCACCTGAAAACATGTGTGGCCTAGCCCTAAGCATGTATGGCCGAGCATACATGGAGTTGTGGTCAAGCAAAAGTGGTTGAAAAGCTTGGTAATGTCATTTGTTGCTTCTACTTTTCTATTGTTCAACAAATCTTTATATTGTATGCATATGTTTATATGGTCTTGTTTATTTGTTGTATACAAGATCATTATCAAAGCTTTCCATTCATTCAATTCAAATCGTGTTTGTCGTGCTTTTGGAATCGCTCTTGTGTTTGTTGTTTTGGTCTCTAGCTTCGAAAAGGTGAGTCTTTCTCACTCTGACATATATACTTATGAAAAGTGGATTGATGACAAGTGTTTAGTAATGTAAAATGTTTATGCAAGTTAATGATGATCATATGATATGCTATGCCATGTTATTACCATGTTAAAACTGTTAATTTTCACCTGACATCTGATACATGACTGTATATTGTGATATTGATATTGTTTATATTATTTCTGTATATGATCACACTGCAAGTTCCCTGTTAGGATAAAAAAACATTATGGGCTGAAATGATAGGCCTGAGTTATTTTATTTATTTATTTAAAATTGGGATTGCAGGTTTGAAATGATAGAACCCGGATTTTTACCTTTTAAACTGCGGATTGAAATGATACATATCTGTATCACTTGACCTAGGTTAGAAAACTATATATATAGACCCGTGGTTATTCTATAAAGTGCTTTGAATATTTTAAGTATTTTAAAAATATAAAATTATGAAATTTGATTTAAATAGATTTTGAAAGGTTTTAAAATAAATAAATTATGATTTTTCTATGTGTTAAAAATGTAATTTATGAATGGATTAACTGGATTTTGAGATATAACTTATGTTTGAAATTTGGAATTTTGACTAAAAATGATACTTAAGTTACATGAATAAAATGGAATTTAATTTTATTTGGAAATGGTAAATATGATAAATTGATTTATATTTGAATTTAAGTGATTTATTAAAGAATTATTGATTTTCTATAAATTTAAGTGGTTGAATAAATAACTGTTGAAAATGAAATTTTAAAATATAACTTAACTTGAAAATGTGAAATTTGAGTTTTAACTAAAGATCTTAAATTAATCAAATAAACTGGAAGTTTAGTTAAATTTGTAAAATGGTAATATAAATCTGAAACGTATGGGTTTTAATTTATGAAAGAATCGTATAGGGTTTAATTTATGAAAGAAACGTATAGGTTTTAATTTATGAAAGAAACGTATAGCTTTTAATTTATGAAAGAAACGTATAGGTTTTAATTTATGAAAGAAACGTATAGGGTTTAATTTATGAAAGGAACGTATAGGTTTTAATTTATGAAAGAAACGTATAGGTTTTAATTTATGAAAGAAACGTATAGGTTTTAATTAATGAAAGAACGTATGGTGTTCTAATTAATGATAGGAACATGTAAATTCCTAATTAATGAAAGAAGGTATAAGTTTTAATTAATGAAAGAAACGTATAAGTTTTTAATTAATGAAAGAAACGTGTAAATTCCTAATTAATGAGAGAACATGAAAGTTTTAATTAATGCAAGAACATGTAAAGTTTTAATTAAGAAAGAAACATGTAAAGTTTTAAGTAGTGTGGTATTGATTTAATTAATAAATGTTCATTATTGTAATAGGAATATAAAATTTAAAACGTTCATTTGACACGTAGATTTTAATCAATGTTATTGTGTATTTTAAATTGATTAAAATGATAAATGTTACTTATTGTAATAATAATGTAAGTTAATAAGGTGCTTTTAACTTAACATAAGAATTTCGGTTTAAATTGTATATTACAGTAAGAAAGTTTATTTAACTATAAGGCTATGATAAATTGACATGTTAAAATTTTAAGGTTATCAATACTTTGATTATATACAATGTAAAGTGGAAAGTAGTACATTCCAAAAATGTTATGATTTCTTAAGGTAACATTTCCAAAATGCTATGTTAATTTAAAGGAATATTTCAAGTTTATTAAATTAAAACAAATATTCAATGATTTGAAAATTTGGGTTTTATTTGAGTGATATAATATTGAATTATTTTTTAAACGGAAATGACACAATTGTGATATTGTTTTGAAATGAGTATGATATTTTTGTCTTGAAAGTATAAAATATTTGAAATAAATATCCATGCGTTATAATAACGATTGGTTGTTAAGGAGACCAGGATCGGATATTGTCTTATAGCCGGACAATACCGAAAACCACTTTAACAACTGTGTACGCGGTGGAGATTCCAGAATGAAGTAGGATGGTGGCGACATTCTCGAGGTATGTTACGTGGACCCAACTCCCGTGAGTTGGCATATATGACTAAAACAGGAGCTATACCGGGCTACACAAAGGGTCGCACCCTTTCATCGAGCATGCTCCATAGGAAACTATTCTATTATTGTTGTGATTCGATTCGGTGGCGCCACTTTGATTCGGGGGTATTGCTCGGGGTGGGCGGAAGCTGCTGGCTTGCCGTCACCACCGGTCCGGGAGTGCAAACGGTGTATCCACCCTGGCATTGCCTCGCGTGCCGTGTCATATCCTTATATCGAGCCCACTACGATTTTGGTTTTAAAGATCCGACCGCGTTAAGGTTCACCATCCCCTTAATGCTATTTTCTATATGATTATACTTTACTGATTAGACACTACCGTATATAGCGTATATTACTACATAGTAAATAGTTTAACGGATCCTTAGAGGATGGGCGGTCCCAAGCATCCTTTAAGTTACTGATGCATTTTGTTACTGTTCACTTGAGTTGATTTACAGTTTATAAGTATTTATGTCCTGACTCGAGGGTTTTGTGTTTTGCTTTACGCTCGGGTCAGATTGAGTGAGTTAGCATTCCAGATTCACCTTCGGCGTTGGAGCTTTCCTTGAAGATCCAGCCTTCTATTTTGTTTCAGTATCCAGTGTTTCAGTGATGTATCTTGTTACTCTTCTGTTGTATCTTATTTAACTCTGATGTATCGCATATTTTATATAGTAGCTTCATGAACTACTATCTCTTTTCTTCCACTGCATTTTTATATACTCTGTGTCTGTGATCTGTGATTCTTATTTACTATATATTCTGAGGTTTGCCAAAATTTTATTTACAACGCGGTATTTTGAGCAATTCAATTCTGGCATGAGTGTCTACCTATACACTTATAATGGATGCGAATGGTTGAAAATACCTGGTTGTTACAGTTGGTATCGGAGCTTTGGTTAGCTCTAGGCAAAACTCAGCATATGGAGTAGATGTATTTACAGAATCACTTTCATTAGAGTTGAATCTCTCTCTTTTGACTCGATTCCTTTGAATTTTGGAACGTTCCCTGTGGTTCCAAAAATCCATTCTTATTCCCCGCTACTCATCTTCACTTCATTCTGGAGTATCCCATAACTCCACTTCGAATGATCTTTCTAGTGAGTTGGCGGTCATGCTAATTTCAAATTTAATTGAAAAAGCGGGAAAACTCCTTTGCAGTTAGCATCGATTCACCAGAGATTCTTATCTATCCTTGGTTTAGATGCTAATATCTTTTGTTATTTCAAACTCTAACTCTTGAGATCGAATGTAGATTTACCCTAGAAAAATCAACATTGATCTTATTCTTTAAGTCACGGTTGACCCGGTAAATATTGTCCGTGATTTATTTAAGCTTATCCACCTCCCTATTTTGTTATTTAATCATCTTGTCTTTTGTTTCCAACCTATCTTCAAACATTGTGATTTATACTTGTAAATATATGTCTTTTATATATATTGTGTTGTTTGAGTTGTTGATGTTGATTTGGGTTTCCAATCGATTCGTCTGATCAACGATATCGATAGGATTTGTAAAACACTTTGACAGAACAAACTGACACAATATTATTTTAAAATTTGGTTAATGAAATAAATTTTGATATATAAGTAAATTTATGAAACTTAATGAAATGATTTAAATTGATAATTTGAAATGATAATACTTGGTTTATCATTTATTGTTCTACAAATAGATCTATAAATATTTGTTTATAAATTTATATGGGAACTTAAATGAATTTAGAAAATGAAATTTTGAGAATTTAATTTCCGATGGTTCTAAACCTTTTGTTTAAAAGTTTAAAGGGATATAATATTTAAAATATTTTCAAATAGAAATTTGTTTCCAAAGAATTTTTAAGTTTAAAATTAGTACTCTTCTCTTTGTCGCTGGAAAATAATTCCGGTCATGACTGCAGCATCATCGACGTTCATTTTCGAGTTTCGGAGTGAAGAGACTGTTCTGTAGTCTTGCTACAGCTTTGTTTTGGGAAATTAAATTGATTTGAATTTCTAAAATATGACTTAATTTATAATATATATAGATATATGATTGAAATTTGATTTGACATATTATATATATATTATTACTTATCTCTAAATGGTTTGAAGAAATAGGAAATTTAATTCTTAAATTTTATTTTTGACAATAATTTCAATTATAAAAAGAAAATCAAAAAAAGTTGGATAAATGATTAAACTTGAGATAATTGAATTGGAAAGTTTTATTTGTATGACACAATTCCATTCCAATATAACTTACCTTAATTTCAGAAGTTAACAATGTAATTGGGTAATATACAATATAAAAAGATTTTATAAATAAAATTTTGGTGGTTATAATAAATGTTATACACTTAAATTTTAATTATAAAATGATTAACAAAGGTAAATATAATAAAGGGTAATTGAATAACTTACAATAAAATGATGTTAAAAGAACTAAGAATAAAAAAAGCAGTTATAATAAGTGTAAGTATATTGAACATGAGTGATAAATATATTGAGAGGAATAAATTTAATTTTTATTAGGAATAAAGAAGAATAAAATTTATTAAATACATTGTGAGTGTAATAAATGATTATTTTTCTAACCCATGGTTTTAAAAAAAAAATTGTTAATTTAAGATGATTGGATAATAAGATAATGAAATTTGAGATAGTTAAGATTTATGTAACTTGTGTAAAAGTTTATTTTCTATTTAAGTTTAAATCACCATGCTTTCAAATTCATTTTCTTATTTTGTTTTTCAAACTATCTTTTGGTTGTTCTTATCATCCTCATCTTGCTATAGACTGGTATATGCATCTTTCTATGATCTTTCTGTTTAGAAATCTTTCTATAATCTTTGATAATCTCCACCTTGTAAAACTTACCTATAACAACAGTTATCGGATATAACTTCAATCTTCTTGTCATCTTATCTTAATCCTATTTCACTCTATCTTTTCTGTGCCCTTCCATACCTCATTCCTTTTCGGGGACGAAAAGTTTTGAGTGAGGGAGAGTGTAACAACCCTGTATTTTGTAATTATTTTATTGTATATTTTAATTATTTTTTATGTAAGATTTTGATTTAAAAACTTATTTTACTTATTTTAAATGATTAAATTTATTATTTAAATATAATCTTGATTTTTATGAGTTATAATTCCAAACTTGTGTAAGTTGAACATTTGCCTGAAATGCTGATTTTGGTCAAAATAGTCAAACTGTGACTTTCAACTTAAAATTTTAAAAGTTTAAAAATTTAATTTTTTTCATTTATTTAAAGACTTTGGCTTTTGTTTTCTTAAAAATCTAATTTTGGAAATTTTCTTGAAATGATTTCTGATCATTTGTCCAAATAAAAGTAAACAATGTCTGAAAATTTGATTTGGATAAAAAGTGTAACTTTAATAGAAATTCTAAATTTTATAATTCTAAAGGCAAAATTTTCATCTTGAACTGTATGCAATTGTGTAACATTTGTTTCACTTTTGTTTTGGTCAGATTTGTCGTATACTTTTTTTAAAAAAAAAGTTAGTAATAATTAGTGTGAAACGGGAAATAAACTTTACATTTCTTTTACATATGTTTACATCTGTTTCTTAACTTTATATTTAACAATCAATTGGATGAAGCTAAATCAAATGTTATTAATTATGGTATAATAGCTATTAAATTTTGGTTTAAAGTGATGGTTTATTTTTCCTAATAGAAACGTTAGTATTTTAAATTTATTTAATAAGAGAAACAAAATAATTTGTACGTTACTTTGGGCATATATTTAATTGTTGCTCTTGCCATTTCGTTATCTATTTGATTTTTTTCTTGCGTTAACAATGCAAAGTTTTCAGCCGTATATTCTCTTTTGAGAATCCAAAATCTTGCTCAAATGTAACAACCCGATATTTTCAGCCATTCGCATCCACCATGTCGGACTTGAATTGCTCAAAATACCGCATTGTAAATAAATTTGGAGCAAATGAAATACAATCACAGAATCATAGACACAGAAATATCAGAATAACTAGCAGCAGAAATTAAAATACCATAGTAGTTCATGAAGCTACTATAACAAACTCTCAAAACATAATACATAATATCAGTTTGAAAAACATATATAATAGAAATCTCAAATACACAGCAGTTTATAAATACCAGAACTAAAATAGAAAAACTGAACTGAAAGGGATTAGATACAAGGCAAGCAGAATCTCCTGCGATTCCTAGCTCCATGAAAGAAATCCAAAGCTAAGCTGTAAATACTCAGGCTGACCCCAGCATAAAGTAAAACACAAAACACTCGAGTCAGGGCATATATACTTATATAATGTAAACCAACTCAAGTGAACTGTAGTTGTAATGTACAATAACTTAAAGAATTCTTGGGATCGCCCATCCTTTAAGGATCAGTTAAACTATAAATTAAATACATCCCGTAGTTAAAATTTCAAAACTGTATTTTATACTTCGAAATCAATTATCATTTCAAAATTCATTATCATTCAAAAATCCATTTCAAAATATCAAAATATCTTATCTTCCAAACCACGATCATTTATTTAAAATACCATTTCAACAAACATTTCAAATAGTTTATATTTCAAAACAAATTACTTCATTTAAATCATAAAATGAAGTTATTTTATTTAATGATTAAATTATTAAATTTCAAAAATTTTAATCTTTCAAAGTTCATTTATTCACTTAAATTTATCAAAACAATGAAAATTCACCTTTCGCAACATTTGGAAAATGCTACAGAAAGTTACATTCAAAACGGTTCAATTTAACAAAAGACAGCATTTAAAATGCTGTATACATTAGTTCAAATAAAACCTTAGTTAAATTCAACAATTATAGCACTTACAAAGTGTTATTATATCCCTTTATTAAAATTTAGCGATTTGGTTCATTTATATCAACTACAACATTACAAAATGTCGTAATATCATTTATATTAGTAATAATAGCATTTCAAAAATGCAGTTAATTAACTTCAAATATTCAATATAATTTCACAAACAATTACATTTTTATTTAAATCATTTTTAACTTATAAAATCACATATTTTCAATATATTCATGATTTTATAAAGTTAAATTTCCATTAAAAATCAATATTTAATAATAATTCACTTATTAAATTCCACCATTTAATTTCAGTTCATATAATTAAATTTAAACTTAACACTTAAGTTTAAATTTTCAAATATAACTTAATTTCATTTTTATTTACATAACTTAAAATTCACTTTTAAGCCAAATTTACAAATTTCCAATTTTAGTTATATTTCAAAATTTCAACTTAAATATCCATTCATTTCACTTTTAACTTTATTCAAAAATCATAAATATATTATAAAATCATTTTAAATTCATTTTCATCCAAATTATCGTAAATTTATCATATTTTCATATTTAATTTAAATTCCATTTAAAATCAAATCAAAATTTCCAAAATAACTTACATTCAAATTTTCTAACCTTTCCATAAAGTATTTCACTTAAAAATTTTCAGAAAATCAATAATACTTTACAAAAATCATTTTTAATTAAGTTTAAATCAAAATATTATAATATTTACATTTCTAAAATATTTCAAATTTTTTAGAAAAACATATTTTAACAACGGGTCTGTATTTCATTTCTAGCCTAGGTAAAGTGATACGGGTAATATATCATTTCAACCCGTAATTTACATAGAAAACCCGGCTTTGATCATTTTAAACCCGCAATCCTAAGTAAATGAAAATAATTGAAAATTATTTTGGCCTATCATTTTAGCCCATAACAATTTTCTCCTATTCTAAAGTCGGTTTGGGTATGTATCATTTCAACCCATAGTGATTCTAATCTAAAGGGAACTTGCAATGTGATAAACTGATATAAATAACAGAACAACATAAAATAATAGTAATATATGACATAACAGGTAAATAAGCATGGGTGAACATCATATGATCATAACATAGCAGATATAACATGGTGATGCATTTTACAGATTCAAATGTGATCGATTTACTAGTTATATAAGTATAAAACTGTCTGGTGAGAATAACTCACTGGCATAAGCTGAAGACAACAACCAAAACACACAACAAAGATCTTCGAAGGCACGAAAGCACGAATAAGATTTGAGTGTGGGAGAGACAAAGCTAATAGCCTTGCAAACATTCAAACAAAACAATATAAAAAACATAAGTTTTCAACCCAAATATAATAAAACAATGTTATAAATGAATGCATAACACAATGTCAAAGTGTTTGCACTTGCTTTCAACCACTTGTGCTTCATCTATGGACTGGAAAGGAACAGCAAAGAGATGGTTTTGGATCAGGTTATGGTCATGTAGAGGTCGGCCTAGCATGGATGGTGATGGAGCAAGAGATATATGCACATGAAACTACAACTACAAGGCATAAAACAGTGATTCAAGGCAACTAAAGGTCACAGCCAAGGCTAGCATGGTCATGGCCAGGCCTGGTGGGGTTAGGAGGTGATGTGGCAAAGGGTGTTAGGTCAAGAAAAGCTGGTGGTGGTGTTGGTGGTGGCGGCCAATGAGGAGTTTGGAGGTGGTGGTGATGTATGGTGCTCGGCTATGCACATACGAGAGGAGTTTGGTGCATTTGTGTGTGGATCTACCTCATGGGATGGATCGGCTTGGCTATGGGGTTGGAGAGGAGGTGGTGGTGGCTGGTTCAGGTGGTGGTGGAGGCAGCAACATGGCTGGAGTTGGCAGGCCAAACCAAAGAGGTGAAGGAGCAAGTGCAAATTCGCATGAAAACAAGCATAAAAATGAAAAAGAAAAGAAGATTTTTACCAAGCTTTTTGAAATGATGGTGGCCGACATTTTTTTGTGCGATGAGAAGAAAAGAAATCCACGTGAAAACGAGGAAGTGGTTGCTGAAGAGGGAGGTTATGGCAGCAAAAGTTGAAAGGATGTTGGTTGAAATGTAAAAAGACAAGAAGACAAAAAGCCTTAAGCAAATCAACGGTCACAAACTCTTCAAATTACCATATTTTCTTTTGCAAATTTAAATATCTGAAAAATAAATATAAATTCAGATAAAAACACGAAAATTTAGTAAATAAAAAAAAACAAATAAATAAATATTAATTATATATAATTAAATTAAGAAAAACAGCAAAAATTGCAAACTAAGCTTGAAAATTTAAAAATAAATGCAACAAGTTTTGGAAAAATTTTATGTACTTGAAAAATAATTATAAATAAAGATAAGAACATGAATTAAAAATGTATTCACAAAAATAAATAAATAAATTTTAATTAAATATAATTAAATTAAGAAAATAGCAAAGAAAATAGAAACTAGGCTTTAAAATTGAAAATAAATTCAATAAGCTTTAGAAAAATTGTATCATCACTTTAAAAATATTTAAACGACAAAAATATATGTAACATAACATATAATACAAACTATAATAAGATATGAAAAATAAAAATATATTTTATATAGATTAAAATAAACAATATTGTTAAATAAAACAATTTACATCCAATATTGTAAAAAGCATAACTTTCACAATATAACTCCAATTTCAACGAAACGAAAAGCGGTATTCTTAAAATTAATTTCATAATAAAAGATAAAATTCAAAAATTCAAAAATTTAAGTTTTAAATTTAAAAGTCAAAGTTTGACCAGTTTGACCAAAAATCCACTTTTTCGGAAATATCCTATTTATTCAGGTTTGAAATTATAATTCACACAAAATCAGAATATACTTTTAAAATAACAAAATTTTTCATTTTAATAAATAAAATAAACTTTTTAAATCAACAATTCAATTTAAATAATTAAAATAAATAATTAGAAATAATCATAAAATACTGGGTTTTTACACTCTCCCCCAGTCAAATCTTTTCGTCCTCGAAAAGAACGGGCAAGGAAAATAAAGGGAAACAAGATAGAAAACAAAATACTACCTGAAAAGAACAATTCCGGATTCGAAGCACGAATGCTCTCCTTCTTGTCCCAGGTACGATCTCGATCGAGATTAAAAGATTTCCTTCTGAGCTGCTTCGTACCTCTGTCGACAATACGAAGTGGCTTCCTCTCGACAGTCAGATTAGGCTCAATATCCAAACTATCAAGATCAGAAGGTTGGGCAATAAGATATGGATCATAAAGATGACGGCGAAGGTGCGAGACATGGAATACATCATGCACTCCAGAAAGTTTCTCGGGCACTCTTTCCACAATGCAGAAATGGCCTCAAAGAAGAAGGTAGAAATAGCTGGAAGGGAGAATAGGTTGAAAGAAAAGGATGAACCATATTTTAAAACCATATACATTTCAAAAATTTATAATTTTATGTTTACAACATTTTATAATATGATGAATAGTCATTGATTCAAATTTGTTAGTTCGAAGTAAACAATATTTAAAACATTTTAAATTATTTAGAAAAGAAGAAAAAAATGATCAAAATATCCTTTATGTTATTCTTTACCAAAATACTTTTATAACTCGATGTCTTAACAGGTTTACCGTCGTTCTTACAGACTCTGGCCATGCGTTGATCAGGCGCAAGGGTAGAATTCTCCAAGTACTTAGTAGACCCGTTTCAACACCCAGTGAAAATACTTAAAAATATGTATGAGAAGTACCGCTCAAAATCCAATGTCAAATGATGATAATACGCTAGCAGTGGCCCGCTGCTGATCCAGTATTTACGCAATGGACACAAAACTTTCCAGAAGATCCTTCTACCATCCGGATTCCAGAAAAATATAGTAGCCAGTTCGTAAACAAGGGACCATCGACCCCTACTGCAGTGGTACGCTGCTGATTCAATGATTTACGCAATGGATGCACTTCCTTCCCGGAAAATCCATAAACAACAGATCCCAGGATCGAAAGCGCCTCCATTAGGTAAACTAAAGAACCAACTACCCTGAAAAAAAATCGAGGAACTCATGAGTTTCAGTCTAGACAACTATATCATTTCGAATCCATTTTTGAATTCACCCAAGTCCATTAGGGTTTATCGCTCGAATCCATTCCTGGATTCCCCAATTCCATCTGGGTCGAAGCATATCACTATACTTCTTCCGGAGGGTACTTCCCATACCTATTACATCAAAATATAATATACCATGTATAGTAGCCCTTCAAAATCATAGCTTCAAATATCGCACTCATATAAATTCCATTATATATAAGATTTCATTTTCGAATCGAATACTTTCCCAAATCAATAGTATATCAAATCACACTTATATAGACTTTGATTATATAAGATTTCACTTTCCAAATTGAGTGCCTTTTCAATTCAACAGTTTTCAAATCAACTTCATACTTATACAAATTAATTTTATATAAGTTCGATAACTCCCAATTCAAGTATTTAATAAAACAAGGTTCTCAATTTCATTTCCATTTCAATATCAATTCAGTTTCAAAATCATATATGATTTCGCCAATCATTTTTTCCTAATTACATATATTCAGTTTCAAAGTTTCTTAAAAGAATAGATTTAGAAAATAATCCAAATTTCCAAAACAACAAAATTTAGGTCAAACAAATTCATTTCCATTTCAAACATATATTCACTTCAAAATCATAATACTTTCAAAGTTATAAATTTTTCAAAACCAAAATACTTGAAATCATTACACTTTGAATCATAACATTTCGAAATCATACATTTGAAATCATAAAACATTCCTTTAATTCTTTACATTTCACAAATATTCAATTAAACCCAAATCTAAAATTTCCAATTTTAATTCAATTCAAACCATCAGTTTTCAATTCAATTTAGTTTTCCAACAAAACCATTCCAAGCATTATCAAATTTCAAATAAAGATTTGATCCACAAAATAAACTATTCAATCTTTAATATATTTCAAAGCTTAAAATACCATATTCCAAAACTAAATTTTATAATTTCATATATCTCAAATCTAGTTTCATTATTACTTAGTTTTGAAATATTCATTTCATAATCCATCATTTTTAAATAAACTCATATTACAAGTGAACCCAATATCCTTTTATACAAATATGAACTTCAAATATTCATTTATCAAAATCAATTATCATTTCAAATTCACATTCTTTATCAAAATAAAGATTATATCATTTTCAAACCATTTCAATCATCAAAAATATCTAAGTATAAAACCATCTCTTTTTAAAACCTTCAAACTATTTATTTCTATATGGAAAAAAACCAATTTACCATTGGAAAGATTTTTTTATTCTATATATATACTTTATTCAAAACATTTAAAATCTATATTTCATACCAGTATAATTCAAAATAGTCTTATTTATTTCACTCAACAAACAGTTTCAAACTTATATAAATCATATTACTTTATACTTTAATCATACAAAAATAAACTTATATACTTTATCAAATACCTTATACCTTTCAAAATTTCTTAGCTTTGAAAAGTTAATCGTGATTTGGAAGTGCGAAGAAATCATATTTTCAAATCCAAGAGTTGGAAAATCAGTAACAAATCAATAAATCCATTCCAATAGATAAGGTTATACCAAAACAAATCTGAATCTCGAGGATTGAACACCGGCTTACTTTAAATCATTTCAAATATATTTACAAACATATATCTTTCGAATATCAAACCATACTTCGAAATCTGAAATCAAAATTTGGTTTCATAAAATCACTCGCATAGCAAAGCTACTAGAGTGGCCTCTCCCCCACTCAGAAACTCAAAAATCAATATCGATGATGCATGTATTCATCACCGAAATTATTTTTCAGCGACATAAGTGGGTTCTGGACTTTTATTTTCTTGAAACTTCTTTGAAATCTCTTTGAAATCATTGGAATTCATTCGAATACATTTGAAACATTTCATATTTGAAAAAATATCTCTAAATCATATTATTATTATATATTTTCCAAAATCTTAAAACCCATTTCAAAACACCGGAGTTTGATTCCTCGAAATTTAAATTCAAAACGCTTCATTTATAAATCATTTTTATATAAATCACATTTTCTTATAAATTTTCAAAATTTCAAATCCTTTCAAAGCTTCAAATTTTCATTTTCAAAAGACCAAAAAAAATCCTTATCGAATACATTTCACTTTTATATACAAAATAGGGTCATCCTTATCAAAATAATAATATCGATATTTGCACAATTTCAAAATACAATCAAACACAAATTTTAAAAGGATTATTCAAGGATGGATTTCAAAAAAACAGTGATTCAAATCTAGAGGAACTCTAATCAAATAGAATTCTGGTTCGAAGATAAGCTCGAACGAAGATGAGATAATTAAATTACAAATAGGAGTTGATAAGCCTATATAAATCACGGGCGACCTAAACCGGGTCAACCGTGACTTCAGGAATATAATCAATTCGAAAATCTAAGGCAAATCGGTATTCGATCGCCAGAGAAAGAATCCAGATAAAGCAGAAGGTAGATAACATCGTAAACCGAGGATATAGAAATCTCCGGTGAATCAACGCCAATTGTAAAGGAGTTTCACCCCTTTACAGATCGTTCAAAGATTTGTGGAATCACCGATCTTTATAGAGGTCATTCCAAAGTGGGGTTACGGAATGCTCCAAATCAAAGGAATACCAATATGGGAGACAAGACTGGATTTCAGAACAAATGGAAGCGTTCCAAAGTTCAAGGAATCCTAATCGATAAGAATCCTAACCAAGTGATTTCTATCAAGGTGGATACTGAAGGGATGAAGTTTAGAAAATCTTGATTTCAAAGAAAGAAAATTTTTATACCAAAATAATCTTTGAAAATACTTTAACAATCATTTGGAAATAATTTTATATTTCGAAAATACGTTCTCTCACAAAGAAAAGATTCTGAGATTGATTTCACTCATTCTAGGGTATTTCTACCCTATCTCTAATAAGTTTTTTTTGCTCCGCATGCTATGGTTTGCGTAAAACCAAAGCTCTGATACCAACTGTAACAACCCGATATTTTCAGCTATTCGCATCTACCATGTCGGACTTGAATTGCTCAAAATACCGCATTGTAAATAAATTTGGAGCAAATGAAATACAATCACAGAATCATAGACACAGAAATATCAGAATAACTCGCAGCGGAAATTAAAATACCATAGTAGTTCATGAAGCTACTATAACAAACTCTCAAAACATAATACATAATATCAGTCTGAAAAACATATACAAAAGAAATCTCAAATACAAAGCAGTTTATAAATACCAGAACTGAAATAGAAAAACTAAACTGAAAGGGAACAGATACAAGACAAGCAGAATCTCCTGCGATTCCTAGCTCCGTGAAAGAAATCCAAAGCTAAGCTGTAAATACTCAGGCTGACCCGAGCATAAAGTAAAACACAAAACACTCGAGTCAGGACATATATACTTATATAATGTAAACCAACTCAAGTGAACTGTAATAGTAATGTACAATAACTTAAAGAATTCTTGGGATCTCCCATCCTTTAAGGATCAGTTAAACTATAAATTAAGTACAACCCGTAGTTAAAATTTCAAAACTGTATTTTATACTTCGAAATCAATTATCATTTCAAAATTCATTATCATTCAAAAATCCATTTCAAAATATCAAAATATCTTATCTTCCAAACCATGATCATTTATTTAAAATACCATTTCAACACACATTTCAAATAGTTTATATTTCAAAACAAATTACTTCATTTAAATCATAAAATGAAGTTATTTTATTTAATGATTAAATTATTAAATTTCCAAAATTTTAATCTTTCAAAGTTCATTTATTCACTTAAATTTATCAAAACAATGAAAATTCACCTTTCGCAGCATTTGGAAAATGCTACAGAAAGTTACATTCAAAACGGTTCAATTTAACAAAAGACAGCATTTAAAATGCTGTATACATTAGTTCATATAAAACCTTAGTTAAATTCAACAATTATAGCACTTACAAAGTGTTATTATATCCCTTTATTAAAATTTAGCGATTTGGTTCATTTATATCAACTACAGCATTACAAAATGTCGTAATATCATTTATATTAGAAATAATAGCATTTCAAAAATGCAGTTAATTAACTTCAAATATTCAATATAATTTCACAAACAATTATATTTTTATTTAAATCATTTATAACTTATAAAATCACATATTTTCACTTTTATAACCATCATTCAAATACCCTTATATTCATGATTTTATAAAGTTAAATTTCCATTCAAAAATAAATATTTAATAATAATTCACTTATTAAATTCCACCATTTAATTTCAATTCATATAATTAAATTTAAACTTAACACTTAAGTTTAAATTTTCAAATATAACTTAATTCCATTTTTATTTACATAACTTAAAATTCACTTTTAAGCCAAATTTACAAATTTCCAATTTTAGTTATATTTCAAAATTTCAACTTAAATATCCATTCATTTCACTTTTAACTTTATTCAAAAATCATAAATATATTATAAAATCATTTTAAATTCATTTTCACCCAAATTATCGTAAATTTATCATATTTTCATATTTAATTTAAATTCCATTTAAAATCAAATCAAAATTTCCAAAATAACTTACATTCAAATTTTCTAACCATTCCATAAAGTATTTCACTTAAAAATTTTCAGAAAATCAGTAATACTTTACAAAAATCATTTTTAATTAAGTTTAAATCAAAATATTATAATATTTACATTTCTAAAATATTTCAAATTTTTTAGAAAAACATATTTTAACAACGGGTCTGTATTTCATTTCTAGCCTAGGTAAAGTGATACGGGTAATATATCATTTCAACCCGTAATTTACATAGAAAACCCGGGTTTGATCATTTTAAACCCGCAATCCTAAGTAAATGAAAATAATTGAAAATTATTTTGGCCTATCATTTTAGCCCATAACAATTTTCTCCTATTCTAAAGTCCGTTTGGGTATGTATCATTTCAACCCATAGTGATTCTAATCTAAAGGGAACTTGCAATGTGATAAACTGATATAAATAACAGAACAACATAAAATAATAGTAATATATGACATAACAGGTAAATAAGCATGGGTGAACATCATATGATCATAACATAGCAGATATAACATGGTGATGCATTTTACAGATTCAAATGTGATTAATTTACTAGTTATATAAGTATAAAACTGTCTGGTGAGAATAACTCACTGGCATAAGCTGAAGACAACAACCAAAACACACAACAAAGATCTTCGAAGGCACGAAAGTACGAATAAGATTTGAGTGTGGGAGAGACAAAGCTAATAGCCTTGCAAACATTCAAACAAAACAATATAAAAAACATAAGTTTTCAACCCAAATATAATAAAACAATGTTATAAATGAATGCATAACACAATGCCAAATTGTTTGCACTTGCTTTCAACCACTTGTGCTCCATCTATGGACTAGAAAGGAACAGGAAAGAGATGGTTTTGGATCAGGTTATGGTCATGTAGAGGTCGGCCTAGCATGGATGGTGATGGAGAAAGAGATATATGCACATGAAACTACAACTACAAGGCATAAAACAGTGATTCAAGGCAACTAAATGTCACAGCCAAGGCTAGCATGGTCATGTCAAAGCATGGTGGGGTTAGGAGGTGATGTGGCATAGGTGTTAGGTCAGGAAAAGCTGGTGGTGGTGTTGGTGGTGGCGGCCAATGAGGAGTTTGGAGGTGGTGGTGATGTATGGTGCTCGGCTATGCATATACAAGAGGAGTTTGGTGCATTTGTGTGTGGATCTACCTCATGGGATGGATCGGCTTGGCTATGGGGTTGGAGAGGAGGTGGTGGTGGCTGGTTCAGGTGGTGGTGGAGGCAGCAACATGGCTGGAGTTGGTAGGCCAAACCAAAGAGGTGAAGGAGCAAGTGCAAATTCGCATGAAAACAAGCATAAAAATGAAAAAGAAAAGAAGATTTTTACCAAGCTTTTTGAAATGATGGTGGCCGACATTTTTTTGTGCGATGAAGAAAAGAAATCCACGTGAAAATGAGGAAGTGGTCGCTGAAGAGGGAGGTTATGGCAGCAAAAGTTGAAAGGATGTTGGTTGAAATGTGAAAAGACAAGAAGACAAAAAGCCTTAAGCAAATCAAAGGTCACAAACTCTTCAAAATACCATATTTTCTTTTGCAAATTTAAATATCTGAAAAATAAATATAAATTCAGATAAAAACAAGAAAATTTAGTAAATAAACAAAAGCAAATAAATAAGTATTGATTATATATAATTAAATTAAGAAAAACAGCAAAAATTGCAAACTAGGCTTGAAAATTTGAAAATAAATGCAACAAGTTTTGAAAAAAATTTATGTACTTGAAAAATAATTATAAATAAAGATAAGAACATGAATTAAAAATGCATTCACAAAAATAAATAAATAAATTTTAATTAAATATAATTAAATTAAGAAAATAGCAAAGAAAATAGAAACTAGGCTTTAAAATTGAAAATCAATTCAATAAGCTTTAGAAAAATTGTATCATCACTTTAAAAATATTTAAACGACAAAAATATATGTAACATAACATATAATACAAACTATAATAAGATATGAAAAATAAAAATATATTTTATATAGATTAAAATAAACAATATTGTTAAATAAAACAATTTACATCCAATATTGTAAAAAGCATAACTTTCACAATATAACTCCGATTTCAACGAAACGAAAAGCAGTATTCTTAAAATTAATTTCATAATAAAAGATAAAATTCAAAAATTCAAAAATTTAAGTTTTAAATTTAAAAGTCAAAGTTTGACCAGTTTGACCAAAAATCCACTTTTTTGGAAATATCCTATTTATTCAGGTTTGAAATTATAATTCACACAAAATCGGAATATACTTTTAAAATAACAAAATTATTCATTTTAATAAATAAAATAAACTTTTTAAATCAACAATTCAATTTAAATAATTAAAATAAATAATTAGAAATAATCATAAAATACTGGGTTGTTACATCAAATCTTGCCTTAAATCATTTCCGTGTGTGAATTATTTCTTTCCCTCTTGCCTCCCATACGTTTCCACCTATTGGATAGAATTAAATTGCCTCTACCGTTCAAGCATTTTACTCTTGCCTGCCCTCTACATAAATTAGTGAGCAAATGTTAATATATATTTCATGTTCAAAAGTTCCATACCACAAATTTTTCATTTTGCTTCCATCAAAATTTGCGTGAGCATTTCCTGAAGGTATGAACCGGCGCATGCTTTTCCTTTCATTTTCTTTCTCTTTTTTCTTTCTTTCTTCTTTTCACTCTTGTTTTATTTCATTTGTTCTCCTTTCATTGTTTTGCTTTATCCTATTGCCTGACACCGTGCTTGGCCATTCACCATATTTTTCCGACCCTACCCATGCCAGACCACCGAGCCTTGTTTGAGAAAAAAAGGAATGAAAAAAATTCCATTTTTGTCGCCTTTGTATTTTGTTTTTGAAGTAATATTGCCACCGAGCTTTGAAAAAAAAGAGGAAATGAAAAAAAAAATTGCTTTTGTCGCTTTGTATTTTTGAAGTTATAATCTATTTTTCCACTGGCCCTTGTTCTGGAAAAAAGAAATGAGAAAAAAAAATTTGTTTTGTCACCTCTATAATTTGGCATTCTAGTCTATATTCCCTCTGCCCTTTTGTTTGAAAAAAAAAAGAAATGAACAAAATTTGTTTTGTCACCTTTGTTTTGAAGTTATAGCCTATTTTAAAAGTGGTCTTGTAATTTTGAAGTCGCAGTTTATTTTGTTTTTATAAAATTAAATAGAAAAGGAAATTTGAAAGGCCTTAAACTTTCTATCTTTCTATGGGCCTTTATAGTCCACCCTTTTACTTTTAACCTAACCTTTCACCAATTAACCCTAACACCTCCTCATATCATCTCCTACCACTTCACATTTTTGTGCTTGCCATGTCTTTGTGATGCCAAACCAGATCCTTTTCCATCTGAAAACATGTGTGGCCTAGCCCTAAGCATGTATGGCCGAGCATACATGGAGTTGTGGTCAAGCAAAAGTGGTTGAAAAGCTTGGTAATGTCATTTGTTGCTTCTACTTTTCTATTGTTCAACAAATCTTTATGTTGTATGCATATGTTTATATGGTCTTGTTTATTTGTTGTATACAAGATCATTATCAAGGCTTTCCATTCATTCAATTCAAATCGTGTTTGTCATGCTTTTGGAATCGCTCTTGTGTTTGTTGTTTTGGTCTCTAGCTTCGAAAAGGTGAGTCTTTCTCACTCTGACATATATACTTATGAAAAGTGGATTGATGACAAGTGTTTAGTAATGTAAAATGTTTATGCAAGTTCATGATGATCATATGATATGCTATGCCGTGTTATTACCATGTTATTACCATGTTAAAACTGTTAATTTTCACCTGACATCTGATACATGACTGTATATTGATATTGACATTGTTTGTATTATTTCTGTATAATCACACTGCAAGTTCCCTGTTAGGATAAAAAAAATCATTATGGGCTGAAATGATAGGCCTGAGTTATTTTATTTATTTATTTAAACTTGGGATTGCGGATTTGAAATGATAGAACCCGGATGTTTACCTTTTAAACTGCGGATTGAAATGATACATATCCGTATCACTTGACCTAGGTTAGAAAACTATATACAGACCCGTGGTTATTCTATAAAGTGCTTTGAATATTTTAAGTATTTTAAAAATATAAAATTATGAAATTTGATTTAAATAGATTTTGAAAGGTTTTAAAATAAATAAATTATGATTTTTCTATGTGTTAAAAATGTAATTTATGAATGGATTAACTGGATTTTGAAATATAACTTATGTTTGAAATTTGGAATTTTGACTAAAAATGATATTTAAGTTACATGAATAAAATGGACTTTAATTTTATTTGGAAATGGTAAATATGATAAATTGACTTATATTTGAATTTAAGTGATTTATTAAAGAATTATTGATTTTCTATAAATTTAAGTGGTTGAATAAATGACTGTTGAAAATGAAATTTTAAAATATAACTTGACTTGAAAATGTGAAATTTGAGTTTTAACTAAAGATGTTAAGTGAATCAAATAAACTGGAAGTTTAGTTAAATTTGTAAAATGGTAATATAAATCTGAAACATATAGGTTTTAATTTATGAAAGAAACGTATAGGGTTTAATTAATGAAAGAAACGTATAGGTTTTAATTTATGAAAGAAACATATAGATTTTAATTTATGAAAGAAACGTATAGGTTTTAATTTATGAAAGAAACGTATAGGGTTTAATTTATGAAAGAAACGTATAGGGTTTAATTTATGAAAGGAACGTATAGGTTTTAATTTATGAAAGAATCGTATAGGTTTTAATTTATGAAAGAAACGTATAGGTTTTAATTAATGAAAGAACGTATGGTGTTCTAATTAATGATAGGAACATGTAAATTCCTAATTAATGAAAGAAGGTATAAGTTTTAATTAATGAAAGAAACGTATAAGTTTTTAATTAATGAAAGAAACGTGTAAAGTCCTAATTAATGAGAGAACATGAAAGTTTTAATTAATGCAAGAACATGTAAAGTTTTAATTAAGAAAGAAACATGTAAACTTTTAAGTATTGTGGTATTGATTTAATTAATAAATGTTCATTATTGTAATAGGAATATAAAATTTAAAACGTTCATTTGACACGTAGATTTTAATCAATGTAATGGTGTATTTTAAATTGATTAAAATGATAAATGTTACTTATTGTAATAATAATGTAAGTTAATAAGGTGCTTTTAACTTAACATAAGAAATTCGGTTTAAATTGTATATTACAGTAAGAAAGTTTATTTAACTATAAGACTATGATAAATTGACATGTTAAAATTTTAAGCTTATCAATACTTTGATTATATACAATGTAAAGTGGAAAGTAGCACATTCCAAAAATGCTATGATTCCTTAAGGTAACATTTCCAAAATGCTATGATAATTTAAAGGAATATTTCAAGTTTAATAAATTTAAAGAAATAATCAATGATTTGAAAATTTGGTTTTTATTTGAGTGATATAATATTGAATTATTTTTGAAATGGAAATGATACAATTGTGATATTGTTTGAAATGAGTATGATATTTTGGTCATGAAAGTATAAATTATTTGAAATAAATATCCATGGGTTATAATAACGAGTGGTTGTTAAAGAGACCGAGATCGGATATTGTCTTATAGCCGGACAATATCGAAAACCACTTTAACAACTATGTACGCGGTGGAGATTCCAGAATGAAGTAGAATGGTGGCGACGTTCTCGAGGTATGTTACGTGGACCCAACTCCCGTGAGTTGGCATATATGACTAAAACAGGAGCTATACCGGGCTACACAAAGGGTCGCACCCTTTCATCGAGCATGCTCCATCGGAAACTATTCTATTATTGTTGTGATTCGATTCGGTGGCGCCACTTTGATTCGGGGGTATTGTTCGAGGTGGGCGGAAGCTGCTGGCTTGCCGTCACCACCGGTCCGGGAGTGCAAACCGTGTATCCACCCTGCCATTGCCTCGCGTGCCGTGTCATATCCTTATATCGTGCCCACTACGATTTTGGTTTTAAAGATCCGACCGCGTTAAGGTTCACCATCCCCTTAACGCTATTTTCTATATGATTATACTTTACTGATTAGACACTACCGTATATAGCGTATGTTACTACATATTAAATAGTTTAACGGATCCTTAGAGGATGGGCGGTCCCAAGCATCCTTTAAGTTACTGATGCATTTTGTTACTGTTCACTTGAGTTGATTTACAGTTTATAAGTATTTATGTCCTGACTCGAGGGTTTTGTGTTTTGCTTTACGCTCGGGTCAGATTGAGTGAGTTAGCATTCCAGAGTCACCTTCGGCGTTGGAGCTTTCCTTGAAGATCCAGCCTTCTATTTTGTTTCAATATCCAGTGTTTCAGTGATGTATCTTGTTACTCTTCTGTTGTATCTTATTTAACTCTGATGTATCTCATATTTTATATAGTAGCTTCATGAACTACTATCTCTTTTCTTCCGTTATATTTTAATATACTCTGTATCTGTGATCTGTGATTCTTATTTACTGTATATTAGGTTTGCCAAAATTTTATTTACAACACGGTATTTTGAGCAATTCAATTCTGGCATGAGTGTCTACCTATACACTTATAATGGATGCGAATGGTTGAAAATACCTGCTTGTTACATGAATGATAAACTTTAGTTTTGATATGAATTATCATTCCAAAGCATGACTAAAAAGAATATTTTCCAAAAAGTGAATTTTGGTCAAAATATTCAAACTTTGACTTTTAATTTAAAATTTTAAAAGTTTGAATATTTAAATTTTATCTTTTATTATGAAAGTACATAAATTTTAAGAATACTACTTTTCGTTTCGTTGAAAACGGATTTAAATTGCAAAAGTGATACTGTTTTCAATATTGTGTGTATATTGGGTTATTCAGCAATAGTCTTTATTTTAAATTATATAAATGACATTTTTAATTGATATATCTTATTCTAACTCATATATTATGTTATATTATGTATATTTTGACTTTTAATTATTTTTAAAATGATAATAGAATTTTTCCGAAATTTACTATATTTATTTCCTATTTTTAAAGGCTGTTTCTATTTTTCTGCTATTTTCTTCATCTAAACTATATTTAAATAAATTTTTTTATTTTATTTTGTGAATGTATTTTTTTTGTTATTATCTTTATTTATAAATATTTTTCAAGTATATAAATTTTTTCCAAAGTCCATTGCATTTATTTTCAAATTTTCTAACCTAGTTTCTGCTTTCTTTGCTATTTCCTTAATTTAATTATATATAACTAAAATTTAGTAATTTATTTTATACATTCACTTTTATTTGCTGTGTTTTACTTTATTAATGTTCATTTTTCATGTATTTAAATTTGAATAGATTTTTCCAAAGATTATTTGAGTTGTTTTCAATTTTAAAGCCTAGTTTGCAATTTTAAACCATTTTCTTAATTTAAATTCTATTTAATTAAAATTTAATTATTTATTTTATTTTACAAATGATAAATAAATTATTTTATTTTAAAATTTTGCTTTAGAATATTTTTAAAATGAAGTAGATATTTTTCCAAAGCCATCGATGTTTAAATTATAATTTTTGAACCCTGTTTTCAATTTTTAAGCAATTTCCTTAATTCTTTTTATATTTTCTTTAAATTTAATTATATATTTTTATTTTTTTTTCACTTTGTTTCGGTTTTTAGATGTACTTGCTGAATTTTTTTTTTTTTTTATTTGATTTAAAAGAAAAGGAGGTATGGAAGGTTTTAAAAGCTAAGAAACGTAAAGTCGTTTCACCGTTTCTTTTACCGTTTCTTTTTCAATCAATACATCAGTTATTTTGGACATTCCTTATACTATCTTCAGTTGACTTCTTTTTCTTCATTTTCACGTGAAAACATCTTCCTCATCTCATTTTCACGGCTAGAGAAAAATTGTTAATGGCTTCTCTATGTTTTTCTACCTTTTCTCCTTCCTTTTTGCTTGTTTTTGCCTTGTTTTCTATGTTTGTTTTACTCGGCCACCACTAGCTAGCCTTGGCCATCACCTCCACCACCTTCTCCTCTTCACCATCCACCACTTAACATCATCTCCTCCTCTGACTTGACCAGGCCTCACCCTCCCCCTTGACAAAACTCCACACAAAAGCCTTGAAAACTCCTTAAAAAAATGTTAGCCTAGCCTAGTTGCTTCACTACCTTCATCCACCACCAAGGCCACCACCTTAGGCCACCACCACTGTAACAGCCCGCAAATCCATACCCCTTGAATCAACACTATTCTACCTCTATTAACTTAAGTGGCACGGATTTACGAACCATTAGGGTTAAGAAGAAGAGATAGACGAAGAAACTAAACAATACCATAATCTCACAGTCGCGGCGGAATAAAATATAATAGTAAATATAGAACTTTACACAAAATGAAATCTATTACTATTTTATACATCATATCATCAGAGTATCTCATACATCAACCATCGCAAACCAGACCTACCATACAATCACAGCAGCGGATATATATAGAGGTACATATAATACGTCTCGGACTCCAGCTCCTCTCCTGCTCCATAGCATCCTGACCTGAACATATAATACTCGATCTGACCCGAGCATTATAATGGAATAACACCCGAGTCAGTCTGGAATACCAACTGATAATAATGCATCCAAATTGATTTTTAAAGTTTCAAAAATCCTTTGAAAACAAAAGCATCTCGTAAGACCACGCCACAAATAAACATGTCGGGTTTTTAACTTACGATAGCTAAAACACTTTTTATAGAAATCCTCTGATATTATAATAGTGTCTATTTACAAATACTTATAAAATAGCCGAAATTGTTACATCTATTAAATTCCAGCTACTAGCCACAAAAGTGGGTAATACAAACAAAACTCGTACAAGGCTCGTAGGGAGAATGGATTTCCAACAATGACTAGGCACTGGGGTACCACCTGTCACAGTACGGGGCCTAGATCACCGTACCGAGGATTACTCCCTTCATCACCTGCAACACAAGGCCGGAACCATTCCTTACTGAACAGTCCCGAACAAGATAAACCCCGTGGTTGGCGCGACCAACCACCCACTAAGCCGAAATATATAAGGGACATCTAGACAGGGGAAATATCTTGTCCTGCTTGGGCATGACCCACCAAACCTTGCTGCATATCCCCTGATTTTCAGTCATTCCCGGTTGATGAGGCTTGAGGCTAAGTGTTACCTTTAGAACGTTTTCACTTAGAATGCGCATCGTCCACCTGACGATGTTTCGCAAGAATTCGTCCATACAAGTCCGTCCCGGGTTCGAACGGAACCGAAGGAACTACTCCTACTACATCCATTTTGGAAATATCCTCAGGATTAGTAGTGACTAGCCCTTGCACTTCGCTGCTCCATCTTCGACTCCGACCACGTTTTTCGCACGAAACGTACAAACCGGATCGAAGTGGTTTTCGAGAAATAAATCTCGATCCCGGTCTCTTCGAAACGATCAACGTAGTTGTCCTATATTGATAGTCGGTGATTTAACTATCAATTTATATTCATAAACATCCATAAGCATCCATCATACAATAAATAATTCCCACATTATTTATTTGCCTCAATATCTTTACAAGATGTATTTCCAAAGTTTCAAAACTCATTTGAAAACAATTTCCAAAATTCTTCCTTACAAGGTAAATCCTTTACCCTATATTCCCATTGGAAATAACCACGTTCAAAAAAATTTAAATTTTAAAACCGTTAAAACATTTTTACTGAAACATACTTTAAATATGGGAATTTACTTCTAGTTACTTACTCAAAATATAATTCCAAAATATGTACAGTAAAACCATTATTAAGATATAAACTTTGATTTTAAATAAGGTTTTTATTAAACTAAACTTAAAAGTAGTGTTTTAATAAGATAAATCCTAATTTCAAATGACTTAAGTCAAAAACAGCCTTTAAATAAATTCATTTGTAAAAATAATTACTAATGAAATCGCAAATATCCACTATTACTAATTTATTAATTTGCTTTTAAAGTTTTCCAAACACTCGTTTGAAACAAGTTTAAACTTAAAATTTAATTTTAATAAAATCTGTTTAAAACTCGAACTTGGTTTTTCCCAGGGAAGCTCATTCCCACTCAAAAATCCCCAAAAATCCTTCTTATGAAATCTGTCGATTTTACGTTTTAATAACATAAATTTACTTTCACATTTATCAACTGATAAAGTTTCTCTTTGATTATCATTCCAGATTTACAAATTTTCAATTTTCATTCTAAATAGATTTCAAAATTTAATTCCTTTAAATTCATTATTTAACAATATCTTTTATTTCTCAAAAATTCAATTTATCCATTTATAATTAATTATGGATTTATAATTTACCCAGCAATATTCCAATACAATTTTATTTTAGTTTTCCATCCGGGCAGACTTTAATTTTTATATTCCTTATTTATTAATTTCTTAATTCTTTTTTTAAAACCCAATTTAATTTCTTTATAATTAAAACTCCAAATTTCTTTATAATTTAATATTCTGGGCTTATAATTTATCCCACAATTTCACAATACAATTTAATCCCAAATTTATAAATGACAATATATAACAGGCATCATCATTAATTATAAAAAAAAATTACTACATTGTGAGGAATCCAGTTGGATCCCTCCAACCTGTTTTCCTGCATCCACAAATATTAGCACAACACTATAAATATATCAATCCAGGCTGATATAAATAAACATTTCAACCAACCACATAGATATTTAAATATTAACTATTTAAATCAGCTAACATTCCAGATGTGAGTGAGATTAACTCACCTTGAGTTTCGGCGAGCGTTCGAAATTCAAATTAAACCGAACGACGTTCGATTTAACTCAAATTTCTACTTGCCCGAAATGAATCCGGAACTGCACCATCGCGTAGTACTCTTTCCTGCGATTCCAACGCTACCAGTTTCGTTAAAATCTGATAACGTATGAACGAAATATTAAACTTTAAAGTTTGAATTAAATTTAAAACAATTTCTTTTATAAAAATCTCAACCCCCGCCATCTCTACCGTTCATCAGGAACAAGATCCAGGCCGTCCCTAGGTTCTTCCCTCACGCGCGATTCCCAGCTCAAAACCGAACCCATGCTCGCTCTCTAGGGTTTCGAAACGCAACTCCATCGACACGCTCAAACGCGATCAAACTCCACTACCTCGAAGAGCTCGTCGACGCACACCCCCAGCCAGAACCGCTTTGAACTCGGTGGCCCCACTTGGTACGCGACACGAAGACAACGACAGCTCTACTCGTCCAATTTCTGGCTTCAATCGGCGATGATAGGCAAGATCTACCATTGGATCTAAAGCTCTTGATGAGCTCTTCGATCTTCCAGTTGGAGGAATTCGCTAATACGTGATGGATTGATCGATAATCAAAGAAAAATAAGAAGCATTTCCGGCCATTAAAGAATAAAAGAACGGCGGCTCACGTTTAACTAGGGTTTTGCTAATATAAGTGTATATATAATGTTATTTAATATTATTTAATTAATATAATTTCTCAAGTTAACAGTTTATACAATCGACCTCCAATCTACACGTGCCGACAGGCGATTCTAAGGTTTTTCCATGTTCCGGACACAATGGAATAGGTTTCGTAAGCTAATACGGTCGTATGCACGAGTTACGGAATTAAACGATCAATTTTAAATTAAATCGGTTAAAACGATTTCGATGCGTTTCGAGCTGCCATGGTCAAACGACTACTCCGATTGCCGCGAAAATTGAAATCCGATAATAACTAACTATTACGGATCCAATGGAACTAGTTTCGTCGAATTCGGAGACTGTGCCCCAGAAGGCTATTTTAACTCGTCTATTTAATTGGGCGATTTTCAAAATTGACGAAAACGCTTAAAATTTCTCTTTTAAAACTTTATTAACTTTATTATAACTCGTATAAAATTTATATTCACATTAAAAATCATTTTGTCTCATTCCGGACTAAAATCTGATTAATTACATTTTAATAATATTAATTCATTTTTAAATTAATATAAAATCCCAAATATTAATTTCTCAACTTTAAAATTCTTCTAAAATTCCCACCACGCTATTTATACTCAAATAATTCAAAATAAATTTTTAAAACCATTTTCATCACTATTTACATCCAGATTTACTTTTATTCCAATTTCGAGTATTTAAATTATTATTTTCCCACTATTCAAATTCAATCGGAATACTATAATTAAAAATTATAGTCTATTTCATTGATTGAACCCGAATCCATTCATTTCAAAATCAATTAAGAACGCACATTAAACATTTAAAATAATTTAAATGTTCAAATTCAATGGCTTAAAAATACGGGATGTTACATTCCTCCCATCTTATAAAAATTTCGTCCCCGAAATTTGCTAGGGTAGAAAATACCCTTCAACCCATTACTTACCCAATTTGCTTAGTTAAAAGCTTATATTTACTTTCCAAAATCCTTTAGCTCAAATCCAAACTCACTTTCTTTATTTATACTTAAAAGCTTTCGTTTCATCCTTATTTCAAAAAATAAATTTTCAAGTTAATAAATTTTTCCCGAAAACCCAAAAATTTTCTAACTCCCAAAATTTCCGGAAAATTTTGGTAGAGTCTCCCCTATACGGAGGAGCTTTCGCGATATCGCGATACAAATAAATATATATACATCGACCCACACGGTCGGAAATCAAAATATATCACAATATATATATCATTTCCCAATTATATTTGCGTAGGCGTACCTTTTAGAAAATTTTTAAACAAGCGGCTAATATTTTAGCAAATATGCGCTCCAACACTCTCGAACGCCTCCCGCACCTGTACTTACTCAAACAAACTCATTAGCTTTCAATAATATGAACATTTCATTAGCATTACCAATATAAATGTAAGCCATACACAACCATTTCATAAATCTTAACCAACGTACCAATTTCATAGCCTAACCAAGCAAACTTCATCACCATTTAATAATGTTAATCTTGTTTTATCAACGATTTAAAATTTTCAATCACCTTTTAATTTCTCGACAAATCCAAACTTCACTTTTATTTCACTTGAATGATTTAAATTCAAGTTTACTATATACCAAGCATATTTATTATAACCCATTCGTTTCTATTTCAATATAATTAACATATGCTTTACTTATATTTCTTTATTTTAACTTACACTCCCAATTTGATTTACAAACAAATTTTATTTTAAACATGAAACATTTGCAATTATTTTATGATTCATTTACATTCATATGCAAACATCAATTATCAAAATGTCAATTCATTCCAATTGATTCAAAATTAATTTCATTTGCTATTTTAAATCAATTCACTTGCATTCGTTTACAAACTCTTTGAACTAGATTCCAATCCATATCAATTTATTCAAAAATCAATTTCAATTGCTTGTTAAACAACTCAATTCCGAATACATGTAATTTCATGTCATTCAAGCCAAAACTAATCACCACTTCAACTTACACCCATTTAAAATTAATTCCAGTCTAGATTTATATTAATTTTTTTCAATTCTGCATGGTTCATAATCCAAGCATGCTTATTCCATTTCAATTATTAAATTAATCCTTATTCTCACTTTTTAAATTTATTATTCATCTTAAGTTTATTTTTATTATATTATTATCATTTTTATTTTTATTTTTATTATATTTATTTTTTTATTTTTTTTCTTCCTCACAATAACAATCTTAAAAGTCATTTGCTTGCATCCAAATTTTATTTTGCAAATAAATTTCATTTAAAGCTATTTTCATAAGCTTAAAATAACCATCTCATCATTCTCTTAAATGATTACAATTCCATAATATCTCAATTCATTTCCATCTTAATGGATTCTTACCAAATCAAACCCTTTACAAATTTTAATCCAACTAGCTTATACATTCAGCTTAAGTTCAAATAAATAACATCTCATTTTATATTATTTACAACTCTTCCTATTTATATCACTTCTCAATAATCAATTAAAATTCATTTCACTTGCATTTCACTTTTATTATCTAAACAAAATCTATCCAAGACAAATATTATAAGCACAATCACAAATATATTCATTTTCTTCTTATAAATCAATTTTTATTTTCATTTGATTCTCATCCAAATCAAATTCCAATTCATTAACAAACTTTAATGCACTTTGCCTATTTATTAAATCCATTTTAGACTTATTTTATTAGCAAAGAAACCACTTTAAATTAGTTCACTCATTTGAATTTATTTACAATTCAAACCATCATTATTATAATTTAATTCCATTTTCATTCACACTTTGCAATACAAATTCCATTTAATTGTAATTCAATTTAGCCTCTAACCTAATCCATATTAGGTTCTAATTCAGTTCCTCAATTCATACTGAAGTTATTTACAATACGACCATTTTCAAATGTTCTAAACAAGAACTAGGTTCCATTTACCCTACAATTATTAACAAGCTTCCAAAACTATACCCGTTCCCGAACTATTTTCATTTAATTTAGCTTATACTAAATTCATCTTCAAGCTTCTCTTTATTTAATTCAACTTACACTAAATTCGTTCTCAAATAATTCCTTTGAATCTAGTTGAGTTAAAATTTAATCCACACAATATCATCCTTACTTCTCCAGATTAAATTTTCTTTCAATTTAATTCTCTTCCAAATTTAATTCAAGTTTAACTAAATTTTATTTAGCCACATTAAATTCACTCCATTTCCTTTACTATCTTAAATGAGAATTAAATTCCATTCATATTTATTCATAACACAATTGAATCTTGCTTTTAATTAAATCAAATTCCATCTCAATTCCATTCGATTGAAGTTAAATCCAATTCAATCTAATTTTAATTCATTTAGATTTAATTAAATTTCAAATTCTCAACTTTAATTCTCCATATACAAGTCCAAAACTTGTTTACTAATTTAAGTTCATTCATTTCCTTATATCTCACCTTACCTTATTTCAATTTACATTTCATTTGAGATTAAGTTTGAACTCACCATACCATTCAACTATTTCCCAACTATGATTATAATTTCATTCTTATTTATACAAGTTCACCAACTTATTTATTTAAAATTCATATTGCTCATTTGAATCCATTTACAGCATATAATCACAGTTTCAAATTATATATATGTGTATCACTGAATTCTTAAGGATACAAATTTCTTTCATTTACCTTCTTACACAATATTTAATCCTCAATCTCAAATTATAAGTATACAACTTAATAACCTATGGGTACAATCCATTTCACAATGACCCACAATTTCAAAGCCAACTTACATTTTAATTTCACCTAAATCAATTTAATTCTAAGTCCAATTTATTTGACTTATCCAAGTTATATTCAAATTTTCTACTTACTTCAATATATTCTATTCACTTCCAATTACTCAAGTTAAATTTTTAATTCCAAGATTAAAATTTTTCATTTCTTCCTTCTTATTAATACCTACTTCACTTAATAAGTTCAATAGTTAATTCATTTCAACTTTACACATTATTTACTTAGAATTTTCCCAGAATTCATTTTACCTGGTTTTTATTTCAAAACCATTTTGAAATATATCAAATATATACCTATTTGATATATCAATCAAATCTCAGATTTTTCCAAAACAATTTGTTTATACCAAAACAAATTTTCCCATTTTTGGAATGTCCAAAACAACTGTTATACTCAACTAGTCCAAACAATACCATAACCAAATATTAGGGAAGCAATCCATCACTTTAGAAACTAGAAAATGAATTCTAATGATATGGCCAGCATCATCAGGATTATTTTCCAGCGACTAAAGTGAGTTCAATGCTTCTTACTTTTCTAAATTCATTTCAAAACAGTTGCCATTCAAAAATACCTCCCAAAATAATATTCCATCATTACCTTCAAACACTTTAGCAAACATTTCAAACTTTTCCAGGAATTTAAATCTCCAAACCTTTATTTCCATTACATTTAAAATTCTTTCCAAGACTTCCGGGATTTAAATTCTGGCTTAATTTAAATTCAATTATTCTCTTCTTTTATAATTTATGCTTATGGAATTTATTTGGTTATAACCATTTCACATTTTAGATTAACTTTTAGATTCTTATTTACTTATTGTATTAGCACCCAATCAACCAAATATATATATATGATTTCAGAAAATTATTTCTTTTATATCAAAATATAATTTTAGGTAAAATTATTTCATTTACCCACCTTTAAAAACAATACTATGTTGGCTTATCTTGTTTAAGAGTTTAGAAAGCCCTATCGATACGGTTGTACTTCCCGTACCGACCAGAATTCATAAACACTCAACCGATAAGTCAACACAGTATAAAAACAATTTTATTATCACTAACAAGTACGCTCTCATATCTATTAATATGCTCAACTCATTATAGAGTACTATTGACTCTGTTTAATGAGTAATTACCCCACCAAAGCCTAGGTTGTCGCCAACCTAAGCTCTGATACCATGTGTAACAGCCCGCAAATCCGTACCCCTTGAATCAACACTATTCTACCTCTATTAACTCAAGTGGCACGGAATTACGAACCATTAGGGTTAAGAAGAAGAGATAGAAGAAGAAACTAAACAATACCAGAATCTCACAATCGCGGCGGAATAAAATATAATAGTAAATATAGAACTTTACACAAAATGAAATCTATTACTGTTTTACACATCATATCATCAGAGTATGTCATACATCAACAATCGCAAATCAGACCTACCATACAATCACAGCAGCGGATATATATAGAGGTACATATAATACGTCTCGGACTCCAGCTCCTCTCCTGCTCCATAGCATCCTGACCTGAACATATAATACTCGGTCTGACCCGAGCATTATAACGGAATAACACCCGAGTCAGTCTGGAATACCAGCTGATAATAATGCATCCAAATTGATTTTTAAAGTTTCGAAAATCCTTTGAAAACAAAAGCATCTCGTAAGACCACGCCACAAATAAACATGTCGGGTTTTTACCTTACGATAGCTAAAACACTTTTTATAGAAATCTTCTGACATTATAGTGTCTATTTACAAATACTTATAAAATAGCCGAAATTGTTACATCTATTAAATTCAAGCTACTATCCACAAAAGTGGGTAATACAAACAAAACTCGTACAAGGCTCCTAGGGAAAATGGATTTCCAACAATGACTAGGCACTGGGGTACCACCTGTCACAGTACGGGGCCTAGATCACCGTACCGAGGATTACTCCCTTCATCCCCTGCAACACAAGGCCGGAAACATTCCTTACTGAACAGTCCCGAACAAGATAAACCCCGTGGTTGGCGCGACCAACCATCCACTAAGCCGAAAATATATAAGGGGCATCTAGACAGGGGAAATATCTTGTCCTGCTTGGGCATGACCCACCTAACCTTGCTGCATATCCCCTGATTTTCAGTCATTCCCGGTTGATGAGGCTTGAGGCTAAGCGTTACCTTTAGAACGTTTTCACTTAGAATGCGCATCGTCCACCTGACGATGTTTCGCAAGCATTCGTCCATACAAGTCCGTCCCGGGTTCGAACGGAACCGAAGGCACTACTCCTACTACATCCATTTTGGAAATATCCTCAGGATTAGTAGTGACTAGCCCTTGCACTTCACTGCTCCATCTTCGACTCCGAACACGTTTTTCGCACGAAACGTACAAACCGGATCGAATTGGTTTTCGAGAAATAAATCTCGATCCCGGTCTCTTCGAAACGATCAACGCAGTTGTCCAATATTGATAGTCGGTGATTTAACTATCAATTTATATTCATAAACATCCATAAGCATCCATCACACAATAAATAATTCCCACATTATTTATTTGCCTCAATATCTTTACAAGATATATTTCCAAAGTTTCAAAACTCATTTGAAAACAATTTCCCAAAATTCTTCCTTACAAGGTAAATCCTTTACCCTATATTCCCATTGGAAATAACAACGTTGAAAACAATTTAAATTTTAAAACCGTTAAATTATTTTTACTGAAACATACTTTAAATATGGTAATTTACTTCTAGTTACTTACTCAAAATATAATTCCAAAATATGTACAGTAAAACCATTATTAAGATATAAACTTTGATTTTAAATAAGGTTTTTATTAAACTAAACTTAAAAGTAGCGTTTTAATAAGATAAATCCTAATTTCAAATGACTTAAGTCAAAAACAGCCTTTAAATAAATTCATTTGTAAAAATAATGACTAATGAAATTGCAAATATCCACTATTACTAATTTATTAATTTGCTTTTAAAGTTTTCCAAACACTCGTTTGAAACAAGTTTAAACTTAAAATTTAATTTTAATAAAATCTGTTTAAAACTCGAACTTGGTATTTCCCAAGGAAGCTCATTCCCACTCAAAAATCCCCAACAATCCTTCTTATGAAATCTGTCAATTGATTTAGATTCAGGTTTACATTTTAATAAAATAAATTTACTTTCACATTTATCAACTGATAAAGTTTCTCTTTGATTATCATTCCAGATTTACAAATTTTCAATTTTCATTCTAAATAGATTTCAAATTTTAATTCCTTTAAATTCATTATTTAACAATATCTTTTATTTCTCTAAAATTCAATTTATCCATTTATAATTAATTATGGATTTATAATTTACCCAGCAATATTCCAATACGATTTTATTTCAGTTCTCCATCCGAGCAGACTCTAATTTTTATTTTCCTTATTTATTAATTTCTTAATTCTTTTTGAAAAACCCAATTTAATTTCGTTATACTTAAAGCTCCAAATTTCTTTATAATTTAATATTCTGGGCTTATAATTTATCCCACAATTTCACAATACAATTTAATCCCAAATTTATAAATCACAATATATAACAGGCATCATCATCAATTATAAAAAAAATAATTACTACATTGTGAGGAATCCAGTTGGATCCCTCCAACCTGTTTTCCTGCGTCCACAAATATTAGCACAACACTATAAATATATCAATCCAGGCTGATATAAATAAACATTTCAACCAATCATACAGATATTTAAATATTAACTATTTAAATCAGCTAACATTCCAGATGTGAGTGAGATTAACTCACCTTGAGTTTCGGCGAGCGTTCGAAATTCAAATTAAACCGAACGACGTTTGATTTAACTCAAATTTCTACTTTCCCAGAATGAATCCGGAACTGCACCATCGCGTAGTACTCTTTCCTTCGATTCCAACGCTACCAGTTTCGTTAAAATCTGATAACGTATGAACGAAATATTAAATTTTAAAGTTTGAATTAAATTTAAAACAATTTCTTTTATAAAAATCTCACCCCCCCATCTCTACCGTTCATCAGGAACAAGATCCAGGCCGTCCATAGGTTCTTCCCTCACGCGCGATTCCCAGCTCAAAACCGAAACCATGCTCGCTCTCTAGGGTTTCGAAACGCAACTCCATCGACACGCTCGAACGCGATCAAGCTCCACTACCTCGAAGAGCTCGTCGACGCACACCCCCAGCCAGAACCGCTTCGAACTCGGTGGCCCCACTTGGTGCGCGACACGAAGACAACGACAGCTCTACTCGTCCAATTTCTGGCTTCAATCGGCGTTGATAGGCAAGATCTACCGTTGGATCTGAAGCTCTTGATGAGCTCTTCGATCTTCCAGTTGGAGGAATTCGCTAATACGTGATGGATTGATCGATAATCGAAGAAAAATAAGAAGCATTTCCGGCCATTAAAGAATAAAAGAACGGCGGCTCACGTTTAGCTAGGGTTTTGCTAATATAAGTGTATATATAATGTTATTTAATATTATTTAATTAATATAATTTCTCAAGTTAACAGTTTATACAAACGACCTCCAATCTACGCGTGCCGACAGGCGATTCTAAGGTTTTTCCGCGTTCCGAACACGATGGAACAGGTTTCGTAAGCTAATACGATCGTATGCGCGAGTTACGGAATTAAACGATCAATTTTAAATTAAATCGGTTAAAACGATTTCGATGCGTTTCGAGCTACCACGGTCAAACGACAACTCCGATTGCCACGAAAATTGAAATCCGATAATAACTAACTATTACGGATCCAATGGAACTGGTTTCATCGAATTCCGAGACTGTGCCCTGGAAGGCTATTTTAACTCGTCTATTTAATGGGCGATTTTCAAAATTGACGAAAACGCTTAAAATTTCGCTTTTAAAACTTTATTAACTTTATTATAACTCGTATAAAATTTACATTCACATTAAAAATCATTTTGGCTCATTCCGAACGAAAATCTGATTAATTACATTTTAATAATATTAATTCGTTTTTAAATTAATATTAAAATCCCAAATATTAATTTATCAACTTTAAAATTCTTCTAAAATTCCCACCACGCTATTTATACTCAAATAACTCAAAATAAATTTTTAAAACCATTTCTATCACTATTTACATCCAAATTTACTTTTATTCCAATTTCGAGTATTTAAATTATTATTTTCCCACTATTCGAATTCAACCGGAATACTATAATTAAAAATTATAGTCTATTTCATTGATTGAACCCGAATCCATTCATTTCAAAATCAATTAAGAACGCACATTAAACATTTAAAACAAATTAAATGTTCAAATTCAACGGCTTAAAAATACGGGATGTTACAACCACCACCTTGACATGACCACCACCCATAACCTAAGCTACTGTCCAGATCTGAAACCTGAAAGGGTGAGCCCAAACATGCCTTAGCCGAGCCCAAAAAGTTCACCAAAACTCTTATATATGCCTTAACCTTTTATATTCTCTACATTTAAACTCCTACCCACTTCATCACCTTGTAACCGCGCCTTTTCCTACCCATACGTGATCCAAACCATGCTCAAACATGACCTTATTAATCCCCTAGGCCATGCAAACAAGCATAGGAAGCAAGTGCAAAGTCTTTGGTTTTGTTTTATACATCTATTTCCAACATTGTTAAGTATATCTTGTTTTTGAAACTTATGTTTCATATATTTGTTTTGTTTGAATGTATCCAAGGCTATAAATCTTTGGCTCTCCACTCTCAAATCATATTCATGCTTTCATGCCTTCGAAGATCTTTGTTGTGTGTAGTTGTTTGTCATCTCCAGCTAATACAAGTGAGTATTTCTCACCAGACATTATGTACTCATATAAGTAGTAAATTGACACCCTGTGAATCTGTAGAACTATATTAACATGTTATAACTGCTTATATTATTATCATATGATGTTCACACCTGTTATTACACCTGTTATATCATATGTTACTGTTATTTCATGCCATTCTGTATATTTTATCAGTTTATCACACTGCAAGTTCCCTGTAAATTAGAATCACTATGGGTTGAAATGATACATACCCGAACGGAATTTAGAATAAGGAAAAATCGTTATGGGCTGAAATGATAGGCCTGAACGGTTTTTAAATTATTCATTTTGACTTGGGTTGCGGGTTTGAAATGATAACACCTGGATTTTCTTTGTAAATTACGGGTTGAAATGATATAATACCCGTGTCACTTTACCTAGCGTAGAAAATTATATACAGGCCCGTAGTTAAAATATGTTTTTGTAAAAAAAATTAAAAATATTTTAGAAATTTAATTTTTATAATATTTGATTTGAAATTAAATAAAAATATAATTTTTGTAAAGTATTATTTATTTTCTGGAAATCTATAAGTTAAATAAATTATGGGGAAGTTAGAAAATATGAATGTAAGTTATTTCCGAAATTTTGACTTAATTTTTAATGGAATTTAAATAACTCTGAAAATATGATAAAATTATGATATTTTGAATCTAAGTCAATTTAAAATGATTTTATAACATATTAATGATTTGGAATAAAGTTAAAATGTGAAATGAATGGATATTTTAAGTTGAAATTTTGGAATATAACTAAAATTGGAAATTTATGAAATTGACTTAAAAGTGAACTTTTAGTTAAGTAAATAAAAATAGAATTAAGTTATATTTGAGAATTTGAACTTAAGTGTTAATTTGAAATTTAATGTAATGAATTTAAAATTGAACATTGCATTTTAATAAGTGAATTATTATTAAATCTTGATTTTTGAATGGAAATTTAACTTTATAAAATCATGAACTTGAGGAAAATTAAATGATGTTTATAAATGTGAGAATGTATGATTTTACGAGTTAAAAAAGTTTTAAATAAAAATATAACTGGTTGAGAAATTTTATTGAATATTTGAGGTTAATTTATTGCATTTTTGAAATGATATTAATTACAATGTAAATGATATTACAGCATTTGTAAATGCTGTAGTTGATGATAATGAATTAAAAAGCTATTGAATTAAAAACTATTATGGCAAGTGTTGTAAGTGCTGTAATTTTTGAATTTAACTAAGTTTATTTGAAATTTAAGTAAACCTTATTACAACATTTTAAAATGTTGTCTTTTGTTAAATTGAACCGTTTTGGATGTAACTTTTCGTAACGTTCTCTAAATGCTGCGTAAAGTGAAATTTCACTGTTTTGATAAACTTAAGTGAATAAATGAACTTTGGAAGTTGAAAATTTTTGGAAATTTAATAATTTAATTAATAACATGATAACTTCATTTTAATGATTAAAAAAATGATTTTTTTTGGAATATAAACTGTTTTGAAATATGAATTGAATGGTATTCTAAATTGAATAAAATGAATAATGATTGAAATGTGGTTTCGAAAAGATATGATATTTTGATATATTAAAACGATTGAAATGTGGTTTCGAAAAGATATGATATTTTGATATATTAAAATGATTGAAATATGGTTTCGAAAAGATATGATATTTTGGAAATGAAGCTTTGAAAATTTATGATATGTTGATATATTAAAAATGATTTGAAAGGAAGTTTTGAAAGGATATGATAATTTAATATATTGAAATGGTTAGATATGACTTGATATTTATTTTGATAAATATTTGAATTGAAAGATATGGTGTGATGATATATTGAAATGGTTTGAAAATGATTTAATATTTATTTTGATAAAGATTTGGGTTGAAATGACATTTTATTTTTTAAGTATAAAATATTGTTTTAAAGTTATAACTACGGGTTATAATAACGATTGGTTGTTAAAGAGACCAGGATCGGATATTGTCTTATAGCCGGCCAATACCGAAAACCACTTCAACAACTGTGTACGCGGTGGAGATTCCAGAATGAAGTAGGATGGTGGCGACGTTCTCGAGGTATATTACGTGGACCCAACTCCCGTGAGTTGGCATAAATGACTAAAACAGGAGCTATACCGGGCTACACAAAGGGTCGCACCCTTTCATCGAGCATGCTCCATCGAAAAGCATTCTATTACTTTTGTGATTCGATATGTGGCGCCACTTTGATTCGGGGGTATTGTTCGAGGTGGGCGGAAGCTGCTGGCTTGCCTTCACCACCGGTCCGGGAGTGCAAACGGTGTATCCACCCTGGCATTGCCTCGCGTGCCATGTCATCTCCTTATAGCGATCCCACTACGATTTTGGTTTTAAAGATCCAACCGCGTTAAGGTTCACCATCCCCTTAACGCTATTTTCTATATGATTATACTTTACTGATTAGACACTACTGTATATAGCGTATATTACTACATAGTAAATAGTTTAACGGATCCTTAGAGGATGGGCGGTCCCAAGCATCTTCTAAGTTACTTGTACCTTTACTATAGTTCACTTGAGTTGGTTTACATTGTACAAGTATGTATGTCCTGACTCGAGTGTTTGTATTTTTTATTTACGCTCGGGTCAGCCTGAGTTATTCACAGATTTGGATTTCCACTTTTTGGAGATTGGAATCGCTGGAGATTATCTACTTGTCAAGTTTCATCTTTTCATTTCGGTTATTCTATTCATCTTGTACTTGGTTATCATATTGAAACTTCTGTTGTACTTTATTTCTTCTGTTGTATCTTATGTAACTCTGATATATTTATATAGTAGCTTCATGAACTACTATCTCTTTTACTTCCGCTGCATTATTATTATTCTGTGTCTGTGATCTATGATTTTTAATTACTGTATATTCTGAGATTTGCCAAATTTTTATTTACAACGCGGTATTTTTGAGCAATTCAATTCCGGCATGAGTGTCTACCTATACACTTATAATGGATGCGAATGGTTGAAAATATCGGGTTGTTACATGCGAAGGGTGATATGGGTAGCCCGGAACGCTATTTTAAAGTAAGTTTATTTTACTGTAGGCATTATTATAATAGCGAAATATTACTACATAGTAAATAGTTTAACGGATCCTTGGAGGATGGGTGGTCCCAGGCATCCTTTAAGTTACTAGTACCTTATTACAGTTCACTTGAGTTGGTTTACATTATATAAGTATATATTGTCCTGACTCGAGTGTTTGAATTTTTATTTACGCTCGGGTCAGCCTAAGTTATTCACAGAATTGGATTCCACTTTCTGGAGATTGGAATCGCTGGAGATTATCCGCTTATGCAGTTTTATCTATTTCAGTTTTGTTGTTTTATTCAGCTTGTACTTGATTATCATCTTGGGACTTCTGTTGTACTTTATTTATTCTATTGTATTTTATTTAACTCTGATATATTTACATTGTAGCTTCATGCACTACTATCTCTTTTACTTCCGCTGCACTTCTTACTTTGTATCTGTGTTCTGTGATTATTATTTACTGCATGTTCTAAGATTTGCCAAATTTTATTTACAACGCGGTATTTTGAGCAATTCAAGTCCGACATGTGTGGATGCGAATGGTTGAAAATATCGGGTTGTTACATCTGGTATCAGAGCTTTGGCGTTGAGGCAAAACTTAGAATGTATGATAAATTTAGTTATAGAATCACTTTCATCCAAACTTGAATCTCTTCCTCTTTGGTTCAAATTTCATTTGAATTTTGGAACGTTCCCTGCTGTTTCAAAATACATTCGTGTCCCTCACTATTCATCACCTTTTGATTCTGGAGTATCCCATAACTCCACTTCGAATGCGCTTTATAGTGAATTGGCGGCCCCCCAATCTCTAAAATTCATTTGTAAAGGGGAAACTCCTTTGCAGTTAACATCGATTCACCATGAGATTTATATCTATCCTTGGTTTAGATGCTAATATCTTTCGTTATTCCAAACTCTATCTACTGAGATCGAATGTAGATTTGCCCTAGAAAATCCACATTGATCTTATTTTTTATGTCACGGTTGACCCGGTTAAGGTTGCCCTCGATTTATTTAAGCTTATCCACCACCCTATTTTGTTATTAAATCATCTTATCTTTTGTTTCGAATCTATCTTCCAAACATTTTGAATTGTACTTGTAAATCGATATTAATGTTTTGTTTTATATTGTGTTGTTTGAGTTGTTGATGTTGATTTGAGTTTCCGATTGATTCGTCTGATCAACACTATCGATAGGATTTCTAAAACATTTTGACAGAACAAACTGACACAATAAAATTTGGTTAATGAAATAAATTTTGATATAAGTAAATTTATGGAGCTTAATAAATTGACTTAAATTAATCATTTGAAATGATAATACATGATTTATCATTTATTGTTCTATAAACGAATTTATAAATAGTTGTTTATAAATTGATTTGGGAACTGAAATGAGTTTAAAACAAGAAATTTGAGAATTTAATTTCCGATGGTTTCAAACGTTGTGTTTAAAGTTCAAAAGGGGTATGACGACCAAGAATTTTGAGCAATATCAATTTAATAATCTTTGATAATAATTTAATTGATTTGATCATTTTACATTATAAATTATCAAATTAAAATTTATTTTAAAAGATGAATAATAATTTGATAATATCTATTAACATTTTTCTTAACAATATAAATAGGCAAGTTTAATTCTTTTGAAAACTAATGATTTGGAAATATTATTTTAGCAATTTAATATTGGTAAGATTTGTTTTTTCAAAAGCTAATCAAAATATTTTCTATTTATAATATATATATTGATATATCTTGTAAATAGGAAGTTTTAATGTAATAAAACTTTATATTTAAATTGTAATATATATGAATGTATATATTATGATTTGGTTTGTGTTTTAGAATTTAACACAGTAATTATCAAACATAACAAAATGTTTTTCCATTTGAAATATATATATATTTGTATATATTAGAAATAGGAAGAATATTGATTTGAATTTAAGAAGTGTTTTCAAACTTTAATTTATATAATTAGTAATTGGAAATGTTAATTTGATTTAATACTTTTAGAAAATGATATTTAAGATTTAAACTAAAGGTTCGTTTGTTTTAATAGTCTTTCATTTTAATTTTATCATAAGATAAGATTGTTTTTGAAAAAAAAAATTATAAGGAGTTAAACTAAATTTCTCAAATTTATAAACATATGTTATATGATTTGATCAAAATATAAGTTACTTGAATTCATACGAATATTTATTAAAAGATAAGTATACACATTTTATAATTATGTATATATTATATAAATACATGTATATAGCTTAAATAGATTATTAAAAAGAAAATAACATTTTAAACATTAATAAAACATTAGAGTATAGCATTTGTAAATATGAATTAAACATAACAACACTTGTAAATTTTTAAATATGGGTTAGAGACAATTGTAAATTAGTATGTATAGGTGTAAGCTAATAAGGATATAAGGTAGACAAATGTCATCCACTTGATATTTTAGTTTAAAATTAAATTGTAAAATAAAAGATGAGTTTATTTTCAGCTAAAAATATTTTCTTCTTCTTCATCCCAAATATAAAAATGCAAATCAAAGAGAAAAAGGGAACAAAGATCAAAAATGAAAAACAAGTAAGATCTGGAAATTTGAACCTGGAATTGCAATTAGAAATAGAAATTATGGATAATTTAAATCAAAGGCAAAAGAAATCTCAACATCAATGCAAGTTTAATCAAGCAATAAGATGTAAACATCAACATGCAAAGTTGGAAATCAACTGCAGCAGAATGTATTTCAACATGCAAGATGAATTCAAAAAAAAACCTGAAAGTCAAGAACTGTTTCTGTTCTCTGCATTATAAAGGTGAGTAAATGAAACTTTAAAAACAGTTTTAAATATTAAATTCCATCTTCTTCTTGTGCATGAAATCACAATGGTTTGTTTGGATTTTTGAAATTAAACTGATGCATGTTCGAATTAAAATGTTTGCTGCCTCTAATCATAAAATAGTTACTGTGTGCTTAGAACAGGTTGCAATTTTATAATAAATTCAATAACTAGTTTTTGAAGTTGAATTTTACCTTGAATTATAAATAAAAGATGTTTGTAATCAAGTAATCTATCACCTAAAAATATTTAAAGGATTTTAAAGTGAATTATTGGCTCAGAAAATTTAAATTTACAGTAAATCTTAAATTTGGGTCAAAAACTTTTAAATTCAAATTTAAGTTTTGATTTTATAAACAGAAAGCAAATGGGAAATCATGATTCTTAAGGTATGAATCATGATTTTTCGATTGATATTTGGAGTGAAATCGCGGGTTATTAGTTTTGGACATTTCGGCCAATTGGTGGCAAACGACGGTGAACTGTGCGTCGTGGTTGATTATGAGGATCATGGGGAGGTAGGTGTTCACCAGAAAATTGCATTGGGAATTTATTAATGGAGGAGGTGGCCAGAATCGGTCGAGCTAGGGTTTAACTTTCTAATTTGGACGTCGTTCTTTAATTTGGTCTCGCGGCATCGAGAGTGATCCGGAGGCAATCGCGGTTGGTTCTCGTGATGACGGGGCGCGTGGCGGAACTAGGGTTAAGGTGGCGAGGTGTCTCGAGAGGGGGATGGTCGGAGGCGGTCATTTTCTGGTAGTGTTTTGTTTTAGTAGTTTGAGTTGTAGGGTCGTTTCCTGATTCCGGTTTGAATCGTGTTTTGTGGGTGACTCGAGGGGTAGCCGTGGTCGAGAGGGGTGCGCCGGAGGCAAGAGCGGAGTTCGCCGTCGCGCGGCGGCGCTATCCACGTTGATGTGCACAAGTGTGTATTTGGGGTTGGGTTTTGGGAAGAGAAGAGGGAGCTCGAAAACGACTTCGGGAATGCATTGTCATTTCTCGAAGCAAGGTGGAAAGGTGGAAGACTCGGGGTTTTGTTTGTTTTACTCGGGGTTGACGCAGGAATTGTCCGTGGGTTACACGAGTTTTTGAGTGAGCGGGTTTTGGTTTTGTCAGAAGCTTGAAAATTTAACATTTATGTTTAAAGGTTTGAAACAAAGAAATTTGGTTTTGGAATAAAGGTTTAAAACAAAAGTTAAATAAGTTTTACTTATAAAACTAATTGGTTTCAAAGTTAAATTTTAAACAAACTTTGTATACATTAAAATATGAAAGTTTTTAAATAAAAAGAAATGGATATTTTTAAAATAAAGTTCGTATTAAATTTTATTTAATATCCTTGGGAAAGTTTTGAAGATTTAAAGGTATATTTAAAATGTGTTTTAATTACAATTGATTTCTAATATATTTTATATTAAATAAGGATTAATGATATCAATTTAGTAATCAATTATAATTAAGAATTATATTGAGTAATTAAGAGTTCAGTTAACAAATATATGAAGATAATTAAGATAAAGTTATTGGTTAATATAAACGATTTAATTAAGATAATGATTTTCTTAATTAAGAATCTTTAAAATATAAGAAGTTAAGAATCATATAATTAATTTAAATGATTAAGTTAAATAATTAATTAAGTAATTAATTTGTGATTAATTAAGATAATCACTTATGGGTTAATTTAATATAATTACTTGGTGAAGTAATTAAGTAATTAGGTGGTTAATTACTAGAAGTAATTAAGTAAAAGATAATTACTTTGTGAAAGTAATTAAGTGGATGTGATTAAGGGTTAATCACTTTTTTTATTAATTAAAGAATTAATTAATAAAACTAATTAAAGGTTTAAATTATTTAATTAATGGTTAATTAATAAAGGATTAAGAGTAATTAATTAAGTGATTAATTACTTGTTAAAGTAATTAATAAAAGAGAAATTTAATTAATGAAGTAATCATTAATTAATGGAAATAATTAATTAATGGAAATAATTAATTAATTATTAATTAATAATTAAAGGATAATTAATTTAAAATTAAGTTTTAATTACTAAATGTAATTAAAAATAATTAATCAAATGTGATTAATTAAAGGTAATTAAATAGTAATTAATCAGGAATGGTTAATTTAAAAGGGTAATTGAGAGATAATTACTTGGATAATTAAGAAGTAATTAATCAAGATGATTAATTAAATTTGTGATTAAGGAATATTACTTAAAGTAATTAAGTAATAATTAATCAAGGATGATTAATTAAAGTGGAGAATTAAGTGATGTTTATTAATTAATTTGTAGTTAATTAATGAATGGTAAGATGGATTGATGATAATCAAGTGTTTAAGTAAGGATTAATTTAATTAAGGATGAATAAAATTAATTAAAGTTGGATCAAACCTTGTTATGGTTGATTAACGATTGGTTGATAAGGATCATTGGATGAATTAATGATATTGGATGATATTGAATGTCATTGGTTGATATGTAATGATATGAATGTAACAGCCCACTATTTTGTAGCATTCAAATTCGACAATAAATTTTAAACATGTCAAGATTGAATAGTTCAAAACAATAGATTGTAAATAAATTAGGAGCAAATGAAATCAAACCACAGAATCACAGACACAGATATCAGAAAACTCGCAGCGGAATTTAAAATACTTAGTGGTTCATGAAGCCACTAAAAATAGTCTCACACAAATAAACATTACATAGTCTTTAATCTCAAATATAGTTTAAAACATAAATAGAAAATCCAAATATCCCATAGTCTTGATTACATAAATAAGATAACGGACTGAAAGTTTGCCGGTAGCTTGAAAGATCTACAGAAGTCCTAGCTCCGGGATGAAAGCTGAACTACAACTAAGGTTGACCCGAGCGTAAAATAAAACATAAGCACTCGAGTCAGGACATACATACTTATATAGTGTAAGCTAATTCAAGTGTACTGTAATATAGAGGAAGTAACTTAAAGGATGCTTGGGACCGCCCATCCTCTAAGGATCTGTTAAACTATTTGCTATGTAGTAATATTCGCTATTATAATAATGTCTATTAGTAAAATAAACTTACTTTAAAATAGCATTAAGGTGTTACCCATATAGCCCTTAACACACATAATGCCAATAGTCTATACGGTACCTGCATATCTCCTGATCGGGAGACTACGAGAAGACACTCCATAGGTACGACACAAATCAAACTCGTACAGGGCTCACTATGGTAGGTGACACGGCACAACTAGGCAATGCCGGGGTAGATATACCAATTACACTTCCGGACCGGTGGAAACGCGCAGCGCGCAGCTACCGCCCACCTCGAACAACACTCCCAAATCAATGGTGCGCACCAAACAATCACAAAAGCAATAGGATGGCATACGAAGAAGTGCGTCCGATCAGAGGTGCTACCTCATTAATCCGTCAATCGCTCTTGTTTTAGCCACCTTATGCCAACTCAGGAGAGTCGGGTCCACGTATTTACCTCAAAGAAAACGTCACCACCATCCTACTTCACTCTGGAATCTCCACCGCGTACACGGTTGTCAAAGTGGTTTTCGGTATCGACAGAGAGTATGCCCATATCCGATCTCGGTCTCTTTAACAACCAAACGTTATTATAACCCGTGGTTACAACTTTTAAAAATGGTATTGATACTAAAAAAATCAAAATAAATTTCAAATACCTTTCAATATCATAGTATCATTTCAAACATCATTTACTTAAACATCAGTCATTTTATAAAATACCATTTAAATCTATTTAATTTATTTAGGGATTAACTGCCTTTCAACTTACATTTAAAAGTTAAATTCTTCCATTCAAAACCATTTAAATTCAATTCCTTATTTTTATTAATTACATATTAAATTCCAAAATTTAAGCCTTTTCCCAAACATTATTTCTATTAAATTTTATTAAAACAATCAAAATTCAGTTTCCGTAGCTCTTACAAAAATGCTACCTAAAGTCATAGGTGAAAACAGTTCATTTACGAAAGACAGCATTTTAGTGCCGTAATATTATTAACTTAACAATTAAATTTTTAAATCTCCAAATATAACTCATTATCAGTTATTTTACTTAACTAAAATCTCACTTTTAACAAAAATTCAGAATTTCCCAAAATAAGTTATATTCCAAAATTTTACTTAGACTTTCATTTATTTAACATTTTGACTCATTCAAAAATCATTCTAAATTTTATAAAATCATTTAAATATATTTTAAGCCAGAATATTATAAATTTTCCATTTAAAAATATTTTTAAAACATTTCAGAAAAATATTATATAAACCACGGGTCTGTATATAGTTTTCTAGCCTAGGTCAAGTGATACAGATATATATCATTTCAATCCACAATTTACAAGGAAAACCCGGTTATATCATTTCAAACCGCAATCTCAAGTTAAATAATAAATAATCAAATAATTAAATAAATAAATGGATAAATAATTATCGTTCAGGCCTATCATTTCAGCCTATAACGATCTCAAATTTACAGGGAACTTGCAGTGTGATTAACAGTAAATAAGCATTAAATAGTATAACTGCAATAATATCACAATAAATAAACAACTGATCATGTGTCAATTAATAGTGGGGTTTAACATCATACGTTTATATCACAGTCAAATAAAATTTAATAAAATAAATTTACAATTACACTTGTGATAAATTCACAGATATATAGGTATGTTTGTCTGGTGAGAAATACTCACCTGAATGCTGTAGAAAATTTGATTCCCAAACGATGGTAATACTTGAAAAAAAAGAAAACGTACAGAAGCACGATCAAACTAATGCGGAGGCTGCGACCAGATTTTATTTTTGAAAAGGAAACGAATTAATTAAAACGTCAAGCCAAGTAAAATTTTAATATGAAAGAAAAAGGGACGAACAGACAATTTGACCCGTAAGCTCGACCACTCCACCACCCGGCTCAAACCAAAACAAACTCAGCCTGCCCATTATTTTAAATTTACAAATATATAAAATATTTTTTTTTCACGTAACATCTAGTCTTGGTCACCTATCTGAAACATGCACGCATATTCCACTCAGTGGCTAAAACATTTCAGAGGAGGTAAACATACTATCTAAATTAAGTATAGGAGGCACAACTTATTGAAAAGGAAAGTGCTCAAGGCAGTAAGGATTTTATGAAGTCACCGCTAAAACCTATCCAAATTAAATGCATGCACGTTACTTTCTTTCCCTTTTTTTTCCAAATATAACTTGGAATAATTTTTTGCCTTCCTATACACTTGTACTTATCAAGATTCACTTGCTATTGCTGCTACAAGAGGGCACGGCCCTACCTATCAAATGCATGCATGCATGCATTTTGTATCATGAATTAATATTATGTTATTAGCATCAGAAATTAAGATGTTTTGTTTTTTTTTCTTTTTTTTTCTTTTTTTTCCTCTACTTCTCCCCTTTGCTAGTCTATTTTCTCTCTTGTTTTCTATCAATCAGCCAAAGCAACAAAAAAAATATATATGACAACCTAATTCATGCATGCTACACTTGTTTTCAAACATGAAGTGCACGTATGCAGTGATAGCCCAGTATAGGTGGGCTCGAATGGAAAAATATAGGATAGGCTCGGCAGTAGTGACGACTAGATCGTAGAGGAGGGGAAGGTAGTGGGGTTGCAGTCCAAGGTGGTGGCAGCCGGGTGAAACAAAAAGAAGACAAAAGAACGAAAAATAAAAGGAAGAAGGAAAACGATGTAACTATCATTACCTGAAGCTCCACAAACGCTAGCTAGGAGATGAAGTTCAAGGATGAGGTAAAGAAATATGTTTGTGATAGGTTTTTATAAATGAGTTATGCGTGTTTCATTTTACGGCAAGAAATCTCATTTGCCTATAAACGGAAAATCTAGGGACGTGTATAGTTTTTATAGGAGCTATATTCTCGTTGCTTTGTAAGCAAGGAAAAAAATAAGATGCGCAATCAAAGCATGCATGTTTTATGGTCAAGGAATTTCGTTTGTTTGCAAATCAGTATGTAGAGAAAACGGCAAGTCACATTTTGAAATAAATGACTTCAATGCAATAAAAAGGGTGCGTAGGTTTTTACTACTTGGATTATGGGGAAAAAACGGTAGAAAATAATTAATCATTCCGAACGTGTTATAAAATAGGAAGCTGCATGATTTTTTTCTTTTGAGATTTAGTAATTTCGTTCACACAGGTAAGGGATAAGTTGCTTCCATTTAATGTTTATTAACAGAGCTAAAAATGAGGCGAAGTAATAATGCAACGTTCCAGTATTTAGGTGAAGCTTGCGAAAATTTTGAGTAACTAAAACAGGCATGCAAGCACTTGATTTGTTGATTGGGTTTTAAAGGCGGCAAGCAATTATTTTATCCTTGAACGGAATAGAATTTTGGACAAATTTATTGCAACGTGTTTAAATGAGAGAATTGGCCTTTGATAGCTGAGGAAACGGAATGATATTTGATTTCGAACGTTACCTTATCTTATAATAACTTGCGTGAATTTAGAGTAGCGAAGTGGTAATAAATTTTGTATGTGAGTGCTTTGGTTCAGGGAAAGAAAAAGGTAAGCACTAAATATTTAGATGGCGTTGATTTAAGTGGAAGAAAACGTCAATAATTTATGGTTTGAACGTTTTTAAACAAATGCTTTTTATTTTTATTGGATAAAAGGAGGTAACGGAAAGGGAAAATATATTTCTTTCCCTCTTAAAAGAATGCACTCCTACTTGTATATTTATTTATGTAGTTAAGGTAAAATTTTATTTCCTTTCGTAATATTTATCTTTTTCTTTAAAAAGTATACAACAAATATCAGTAGAACAACCGCAAAACAAGCATCGTTCATATATATATTGTGGTGTGAATTTTAAAAATGCGTAGAACCAACGCAAAATATACGCCCAAAATTAATGCAAAAGTAACGCTTTTTAATTAATACGATTTTCTATTTTATACGTTATTTAGATATCATACCTTTTAAATGCGTAAATTAACAGTTTCCTTGTACACTATAAATCTTCTTCAAATTTCAAATACCTTTCATTATCATAGTATCATTTCAAACATCATTTATTTAAACATCAGTCATTTTAAAAAAATACCATTTAAATCTATTTAATTTATTTAGGGATTAATTGCCTTTCAACTTACACTTAAAAGTTAAATTCTTCCATTCAAAACCATTTAAAGTCAATTCCTTTTTTTTATTAATTACATATTCAATTCCAGAATTTAAGCCTTTTTCCAAAGATTATTTCTATTAAATTTTATTAAAACAATCAAAATTCTGTTCCTATGGCACTTATAAAAATGCTACCTAAAGTCATAGGTTAAAACAGTTCATTTACGAAAGACAACATTTTAGTGCTGTAATAAATTATTAACTTAACAATTAAATTTTTACATCCCCAAATATAACTTATTATCAATTATTTTACTTAACTAAAATCACACTTTTAACAAAAATTCAGAATTTCCCAAAATAAGTTATATTCCAAAATATTACTTAGACTTTCATTTATTTAACATTTTGACTCATTCCAAAATCATTATAAAATTTATAAAATCTTTTAAATACATTTTAAGCCAGAATATTATAAACTTTCCATTTAAAAATATTTTTTAAAACATTTCAGAAAAATATTATATAAACCACGGGGCTGTATATAGTTTTCTAGCCTAGGTCAAGTGAAACGGATATATATCATCTCAATCCGCAATTTATAAGGAAAACCCGGTTCTATCATTTCAAACCGCAATCCCAAGTTAAATAATAAATAATCAAATAATTAAATAAATAAATGGATAAATAATTATCGTTTAGGCCTATCATTTCAGCCTATAACGATCTCAAATTTATAGGGAACTTGCAGTGCGATTAACAGTAAATAAGCATTAAATAGTATAACTGCAATAATATCACAATAAATAAACAACTAATGATGTGTCAATTAATGATGGGGTTTAACATCATACGTTTATATCATAGGTAGATAAAATTTAATAAAATAAATTTACAATTACACTTATGATAAATTCACAGATATATAGGTATGTTTGTCTGGTGAGAAATACTCAACTGAATGCTGCAGAAAATTTGATTCCCAAACGATGGCAATACTTGAAAAAAAAAGAAAACGTACAGAAGCACGATCAAACTGATGCGGAGGCTGCGACTAGATTTTATTTTTGAAAAGGAAACGAATTAATTTAAACGTCAAGCCAAGTAAAATTTTAATATGAAACAAAAAGGGATGAACAGACAATTTGACCCGTAAGCTCGACCACTCCACCACGCGGCTCAAACCAAAACAAACTCAGCCCGCCCATTATTTTAAATTTATAAATATATAAAAAAAAATTTTTTCACGTAACATCTAGTCTTGGTCACCTATCTGAAACATGCACGCACATTCCACTCAGTGGCTAAAACATTTCAAAGGTGGTGAACATACTATCTAACTTAAGTATTGGAGGCACAACTTATTGAAAAGGAAAGTGTTCGAGGCAGTAAGGATTTTATGAAGTCACCGCTAAAACCTATCCAAATTAAATGCATGCACGTTACTTTCTTTCCCTTTTTTTCCAAATATCACTTGGAATAATTTTTTGCCTTCCTATACACTTGTACTTATCAAGAATCACTTGCTATTGCTGCTACAAGAGGGCACGACCCTGCCTATCAAAAGCATGCACGCATGCATTTTGTATCATGAATTAATATTATATTATTAGAATCAGAAATTAAGATGTTTTGTTTTTTTTTCTTTTTTTTTTCTTTTTTTCCTCTACTTCTCTCCTTTACTAGTCTATTTTCTCTCTTGTTTTCTATCACTCAGCCAAAGCAACAAAATAAATATATATGACAACCTAATTCATGCATGCTACACTTGTTTTCAAACATGAAGTGCACGTATGCGGTGATAACCTAGTATAGATGGGCTCGAATGGAAAAATATGGGATAGGCTCGGCAGTAGTGACGGCTAGATCGTAGAGGAGGGGAAGGCAGTGGAGTTGCAGTCCAAGGTGGTGGCAGCCAAGTGAAACAAAAAGAAGACAAAGGAAAGAAAATAAAAGGAAGAAGGAAAAAGATGTAACTGTCATTACCTGAAGCTCCACAAACGCTAGCTAGGAGATGAAGTCCAAGGATGAGGTAAAGAAATATGTTTGTGACAGGTATTTATAAATGAGCTATGCGTGTTTTATTTTATGGCAAGAAATCTCATTTGCCTATAAACGGCAAATCTAGGGACGTGTATAGTTTTTATAGGAGCTATATTTTCGTTGCTTTGTACGCAAGGAAAAAAATAAGATGCGCAATCGAAGCATGCAATTTTTATGGTCAAGGAATTTCGTTTGTTTGCAAATCAGTATGTAGAGAAAACGGCAAGTCACATTTTGAAATAAATGATTTCAATGCAATAAAAAGGGTGCGTGGGTTTTTATTACTTGGATTATGGGGAAAAACGATAGAAAATAATTGAACATTCCGAATGTGTTATAAAATAGGAAGCTGTATGATTTTTTTCTTTTGAGATTTAGTAATTTCGATCGCACAAGTAAGGGATAAGTTGTTTCCATTTAATGTTTATTAATAGAGCTAAAAATGAGGTGAAGTAATAATGCAACGTTTCCAGTATTTAGGTGAAGCTTGCGAAAATTTTGAGTAACCAAAATAGGCATGCATGAACTTGATTTGTTGATTGGATTTTAAAGGCAGCAAGCAATTATTTTATCCTTGAACGGAATAGAATTTTGGACAAATTTATTGCAACGTGTTTAGATGAGAGAATTGGCCTTTTATAGCTGAGGAAACAGAATGATATTTCGAACGTTACCTTATCTTATAATAACTTGCGTGAATTTAGAGTAGCAAAGTGGCAATAAATATCGTATGTGAGTGCGTTGGTTCAGGAAAAGAAAAAGGCAAGCACTAAATATTTAGATGGCGTTGATTTAAGTGGAAGAAAACGTCACTAGTTTATGGTTTAAACGTTTTTAAACAAATGCGTTTTAATTCTATTAGATAAAAGGAGGTAACGGAAAGGGAAAATTTATTTCTTTCCCTCTTAAAAGAATGCACGCCTACTTGTATATTTATTTATGTAGTTAAGGTAAAATTTTATTTCCTTTTGTAATATTTATCTTTTTCTTTAAAAAGTATACAACAAATATCAGTAGAACAACCGCAAAATAAGTATCGTGCATATATATATTCCGGTGTGAATTTTAAAAATGCGTAGAACCTACGCAAAATATACACCCAAAATTAATGCAAAAGTAACGCTTTTTAATTAATACGGTTTTCTATTTTATACGTTATTTATTAAATATCGTACCCTTTAAATTCGTAAATTAACAGTTTCCTTGTACACTATAAATCTTCTTCAAATTTATTGCTTGAATAAATGATTGAATTATGGTTACCTTTTTCTCTGATTACTATTACTATTTACAAAGCGATTTATTATTCGAATGGACAAAATATTACCAATTTTTTTAAAGCAAGTAGACAATCCAATCCTTTTATTAAACTTCCAATTAGAGTTATCTTTTAAACAAAGTAAAAAAAAAATTCATAACTTCCATTTTATACTTAAAATTGGAAAAAGATTTAATCAAATTAAAAATATACATTAGAACAAATTTCAAGGTTTTATAAATAAAGACTAAAGTGCTTGAAAAACTAGGGCTGTTACACTCTGCCCCGCTCAGAACTTTTCTTCCTCGAAAAGGAATGAAAGAAGGAAACAAAGGAAGATAAGATAGTAAAGCAAAGTACCTTCAACGAATAATTCCGGATTCGAAGCACGAATGATCTCCTCCGTCTCCCAGGTGCGATCTCGTTCATCGGTGCTCCATTGCACCTTGACCAGTCGGACAGATTTTCTTCTTAGCTGTTTCGTACGTTGATCAACGATACGAAGCGGCTTTATTTCAATAGTTAAGTCAGGCTCGATGTCCAAACCATCAAGAGTAGTAGGCTGGATGATAAGAGATGGATCGTGAAGACAGCGATGAAGGTAGGTTACATGGAACACATTGTGTATTCCAGATAAATTTCTCGGGCAAATCTAGTCGATAAGCAAGAGATCCAATCCTTTCCAAGATGCGGAAAGGACCGATGAACCTAGGAGCCAGCTTCCCTCTGTGCCCAAATCGAACCACATTTCTTAAAGGGGAAACCTTAAGAAAAACCAAATCACCAACAGCAAACTCCAAACTTCTTCTACGACGATCCGCGTACTTCTTCTGTCATTCCTGAGCAATCTTTAACCTTCTTTTAGTCTCCTTCACTTTCTCCGAAGCTTCCAAAATCATTTCGTGCCCAAGAACTAAGCGATTACCGGATTCAATCCAGCAAGAAGCAGATTTATAAGGTCGTCCGTAGAGAGCAGCAAATGGGGACATCTTAAGACTAGCCTGATAAAAGATAAAATGACATAGATGGGGAATTTAGATACGATAAGAACAGAGGATTGAAATTTATACCTGATAATTATTATTATAGGTGAATTACACAAGATGGAGATGATCTTCCCAAGATCCTACATAATCCAAAATGCATGGACGAAGGAGATCCTCTAGAATCTGATTTACCCTTTCAGATTGACCGTCAGTTTGGGGGTGGTAAGTAGTGCTCAGATTCAAACGAGTACCCAAGAATTCTTGGAATGCTTTCCAGAACTGACTAGTGAAAATAGGGTCTCGATCACAAACTATGCTAAGGGGAACGCCATGGGGGCGAACGATCTCCCTCATATAAATCTCAGATAAGCCTGAAGCCGTCCGAGTAGCCTTGACTGGAATAAAATGAGCGGACTTGGTCAGTCCATCCACGATAACCCATATGCTCTCATTTCCCCTCCTAGATCTCGGTAAACCATCGGTGAAATCCACAGAAATTTTCTCCCACTTCCAATTGGGAATCTCCAGAGGCTGTAACAAACCCGGTGTCTTCTGATGATCAGCCTTGACTTGCTGACAAGTCGCACACCTGCTCACAAAGATAGAGACATCGCGCTTCATACCCTTCCACCAGTAAAGTTTCTTTAAATCCTGATACATCTTCGCTACACCAGGATGTATGGAAAGTCTGGATTGATGATGTTCCCGAAGTAACTCCTGCCTTAAACCATCAACATTCGGGACACAAATCCGATTATTAATCCTTAAAATCCCTTTATCATCAATCTGGGCTCCACTACCATCAATACTACTATTTCCACCATCTCTGCTACGGACACTTCCCTTCATACGCCTAAGCATCTCGTCCTCATCCTGCTTAGCCTTAATACGATCCATAGGAGGAGAAGAAACAAAAAGCTGGCACAACAAAGACTTCTTCCTACTCAACGCATCCGCCACTACATTTGCTTTCCCCGGGGTATAGTTGATGTCAAGAACGTAAGAAGCTAGAAACTCGAGCCATCGAACTTGTCTCTGATTCAAATCCTTCTTGGTGAAGATATATTTCAAAGACTGATGATCAGTGAGGAGGTCAATCTTAGCCCCCAAGAGATGATGTCTCCACGGCTTCAGAGCAAAGACAACCGCTAGCAATTCTAAATCATGAGCAGCATAATTAGCCTCATGGGTCTTCAACTGGCGACTAGCATATGCAATTACCTTCCCATCTTGCATTAATACTGCTCCCAAACCCTGTCGACAAGCATCAGTAAATACCATTAATCTCTCGCTTCCATTCGGTATAGTAAGCGCTGATGCGGAGGTGAGCTTATCTTTTAACTCTTGGAATGCAGCTTTACACTTATTGCTCCATATAAACCTAGCATTCTTTCAAGTCAGAGCAGTCAAAGGGGCAGAAATCCGAGCAAAGTTCTCAATGAACCTCCGATAGTAACCGACAAGGCCTAGGAAACTGTGAATATCAGTTGGAGTCTTTGGTTCTTCCCAATCTTTGATCGCAGCGATCTTGACTGGATCAATAGAAACTCCTTCACTAGAGACAATATGACCAAGGAATCGGACTTCTTCTTCCTAGAAATGGCATTTAGAAAACTTAGCTTTTAATTGGTGATTTCAGAGAGTCTCTAAAACATAATTCAATTGTGACTCGTGCTCTTCCTTCGTCTTGGAGAAAACAAGGATATCATCAATAAAGACAAGAATGAATTTATTTAGCACATCACAAAAAACCCGATTCATCAAGTCGACAAAAAAGGCGGGAGCGTTAGTCAAACCAAAAGGCATAACTAGCCATTCAAAGAAACCGTTCTCCGTACGAAAAGCAGTTTTAGAAATTCTCTCCTCAGCAACTCTGAGTTGGTGGAAACTCGTGGCTAGATCGAGCTGGGAGAAAACAGTCGCTCTATAAAGTTGATCGAACATATCATTGATGCGGTGCATAGGATATCTGTTTTTCATAGTGAGCTGTTCAGCTCCCTATAATCAACACACATCCATAGAGAACCATCTGATTTGGTGACGAATACTACGGCTGCTCCCTATTCTGAAAAACTAGGCCTAATCAGACCTTTAGAGGACAAATCCTAAATTTGCTTCCTTAATTCGATCTTCTCCCATGGAGCCATTCTTCTGGGTGGAAGGACTACAGGTCGTGCTCCAGGAATAAATTTTTCATTCTTCTTCAGCGGGGTGTCTATCAAATTCAGTCCGTATTGTGAGAGTTCATTAAATTTTCTCTCGTATTCCGTAAAGGACATAACGCCCTGCTTCAGATCCATAAAGTCTCGATAGAGCTGAGACTTGCCCACTTCGGGCAACCATTTGACCAAAGTGGCCTCCCTAAATTGCTCCCAGGTGATGTCAGCCTCATTAGTGTGAGCAGTAACTGATAGCCACCAATTTAAAGCGGCTCCCTTCATCTGCCAGGTTGCCAATTGTCTCTATTGGACATTTGTGATTTCAAGACAGGAGAAGATTCTCTCCAAGTCTCTCAACCATTGTTGAGCTTCTATTAAGGATTCGGAACCCGTGAACTTAGTGCCACCAAGCTCAGTATAATCTTTGCATAGCTTAGTAAATCTAACAGGGGCAGCGGGTGGAGGAGCTGGGGCAGCAGCTCGTCCCGTACCTCTGATATTTCCTCGATTCACTCTGGAAAAAAAATCAAGAATGAATTTAAGGACGGAGGAAAAAAAATTTGATGCCAAGATATTCTAGATAAGATAAAGTTTAACTAGAACAATCATTTACAAAGTTCTAATTATATAAGATGGAGAAAAGGAAAGGAGTAGTTGGAAGATCTTATTTGAAACAATGAAGTTTTATATCAAAATACTTCTTTGAAAAACCCTTTGACATCATTTTATAATTTAAAATACGTTCTCTCACAAGGAAAGGATTCTAGGATTTGACCTCACTCATTCTAGGGTATTGCTACCCTATCTCTAATGAGTTTTTTGCTCCTTAGGCTATGGTTAAACCAAAACTCTAATACCAACTGTAACAGCCCACTATTTTGTACCATTCAAATTCGACAATAAATTTTAAACATGTCAAGCTTGAATAGTTCAAAACAATAGATTGTAAATAAATTAGGAGCAAATGAAATCAAACCACAGAATCACAGACACAGATATCAGAAAACACGCAGCGGAATTTAAAATACTTAGTGGTTCGTGAAGCCACTAAAAATAGTCTCACACAAATAAACATTACATAGTCTTTAATCTCAAATATAGTTTAAAACATAAATAGAAAATCTAAATATCCCATAGTCTTGATTACATAAATAAGATAACGGACTGAAAGTTTGCCGGCAGCTTGAAAGATCTACAGAAGTCCTAGCTCCGGGATGAAAGCTGAACTACAACTCAGGCTGACCCGAGCGTAAAATAAAACATAAACACTCGAGTCAGGACATACATACTTATATATTGTAAGCTAATTCAAGTGTACTGTAATATAGAGCAAGTAACCTAAAGGATGCTTGGGACCGCCCATCCTCTAAGGATCTGTTAAACTATTTACTATGTAGTAATATTCGCTATTATAATAATGTCTATTAGTAAAATAAACTTACTTTAAAATAGCGTTAATGGGTTACCCATATAGCCATTAACACACATAATGCCAATAGTCTATACGGTACCTGCATATCTCCTGATCGGGAGACTACGAGAAGATACTCCATAGGTACGACACAAATCAAACTCGTACAGGGCTTGCTATGGTAGGTGACACTGCACAACTAGGCAAAGCCAGGGTAGATATACCAATTACGCTTTCGGACCGGTGGAAACGCGCAGCGCGCAGCTACCGCCCACCTCGAACAACACTCCCAAATCAAAGGTGCGCACCAAACAATTACAAAAGCAATAGAATGGCATACGAAGAAGTGCGTCCGATCAAAGGTGCTACCTCATTAATCCGTCAATCGCTCCTGTTTTAGCCACCTTATGCCAACTCATGAGAGTCGGGTCCACGTATTTACCTCAAAGAAAACGTCACCACCATCCTACTTCATTCTGGAATCTCCACCGCGTACATGGTTGTCAAAGTGGTTTTCGGTATTGACAAAGAGTATGCCCATATCCGATCCCGGTCTCTTTAACAACCAAACATTATTATAACCCATGGTTACAACTTTTAAAAATGGTATTGATACTAAAAAAATCAAAATAAATTTCAAATACCTTTCAATATCATAGTATCATTTCAAACATCATTTATTTAAACATCATTCATTTTATAAAATACCATTTAAATCTATTTTATTTATTTGGGGATTAATTGCCTTTCAACTTACATTTAAAAGTTAAATTCTTCCATTCAAAACCATTTAAATTCAATTCCTTATTTTTATTCATTACATATTAAATTCCAAAATTTCAGCCTTTTCCCAAACATTATTTCTGTTAAATTTTATTAAAACAATCAAAATTCAGTTTCCGTAGCTCTTACAAAAATGCTACCTAAAGTCATAGGTCAAAACAGTTCATTTAAGAAAGACAGCATTTGAGTGCTGTAATAAATTATTAACTTAACAATTAAATTTTTAAATCCCCAAATATAACTTATTATCAATTATTTTACTTAACTAAAATCTCACTTTTAACAAAAATTCAGAATTTCGCAAAATATGTTATATTCCAAGATTTTACTTAGATTTTCATTTATTTAACATTTTGACTCATTCAAAAATCATTATAAAATTTATAAAATCTTTTAAATACATTTTAAGCCAGAATATTATAAACTTTCCATTTAAAAATATTTTTAAAACATTTCAGAAAAATATTATATAAACCACGGGTCTGTATATAGTTTTCTAGCCTAGGTCAAGTGATACAGATATATATCATTTCAATCCGCAATTTACAAGGAAAACCCGGTTCTATCATTTCAAACCGCAATCCCAAGCTAAATAATAAATAATCAAATAATTAAATAAATAAATGGATAAATAATTATCGTTCAGGCCTATCATTTCAGCCTATAACGATCTCAAATTTACAGGGAACTTGCGGTGTGATTAACAGTAAATAAGCATTAAATAGTATAACTGCAATAATATTACAATAAATAAACAACTGATGATGTGTCAATTAATAATGGGGTTTAACATCATACGTTTATATCATAGGCAGATAAAATTTAATAAAATAAATTTACAATTACACTTGTGATAAATTCACAGATATATAGGTATGTTTGTCTGGTGAGAAATACTCAACTGAATGCTGCAGAAAATTTGATTCCCAAACGATGGCGATACTTGAAAAAAAAAAGAAAACGTACAGAAGCACGATCAAACTGATGCGGAGGCTGCGACCAGATTTTATTTTTGAAACGAAAACGAATTAATTTGAACGTCAAGCCAAGTAAAATTTTAATATGAAACAAAAAGGGATGAACAGACAATTTGACCCGTAAGCTCGACCACTCCACCACCCGGCTCAAACCAAAATAAACTCAACCCGCACATTATTTTAAATTTATAAAAACATAAAATAATTTTTTTTCCACGTAACATCTAGTCTTGGTCACCTATCTGAAATATGCACGCATATTCCACTCAGTAGCTAAAACATTTCAAAGGTGTTGAACATACTATCTAACTTAAGTGCAGGAGGCACAACTTATTGAAAAGGAAAGTGTTCAAGGCAGTAAGGATATTATGAAGTCACCGCTAAAACCTATCCAAATTAAATGCATGCACGTTACTTTCTTTCCCTTTTTTTCAAATATTACTTGGAATAATTTTTTGCCTTCCTATACACTTGTACTTATCAAGATTCACTTGCTATTGCTGCTACAAGAGGGCACGACCCTGCCTATCAAAAAGCATGCACGCATGCATTTTGTATCATGAATTAATATTATATTATTAGCATCAGAAATTAAGATGTTTTGTTTTTTTTTCTTTTTTTTTCTTTTTTTCTTCTATACTCCTCTCCTTTGCTAGTCTATTTTCTCTCTTGTTTTCTATCACTCAGCCAAAGCAACAAAATAAATATATATATATGACAACCTAATTCATGCATGCTACACTTGTTTTCAAACATGAAGTGCACGTATGTAGTGATAACCCAGTATAGGTGGGCTCGAATGGAAAAATATGGGATAGGCTCGGCAGTAGTGACGGCTAGATCGTAGAGTAGGGGAAGGTAGTGGGGTTGCAGTCTAAGGTGGTGGCAGCCGAGTGAAACAAAAAGACGACAAAGGAAAGAAAAATAAAAGGAAGAAGGAAACAGATGTAACTGTCATTACCTGAAGCTCCACAAACGCTAGCTAGGAGATGAAGTCCGAGGATGAGGTAAAGAAATATGTTTGTGACAGGTATTTATAAATGAGCTATGCATGTTTTATTTTATGGCAAGAAATCTCATTTTCCTACAAAGGCAAATCTAGGGATGTGTATAGTTTTTATATGAGCTATATTTTCATTGCTTTGTATGCAAGAAAAAAAATAAGATGCGCAATCAAAGCATGCAAGTTTTATGGTCAAGGAATTTCGTTTGTTTACAAATCAGTATGTAGAGAAAACGGCAAGTCACATTCTGAAATAAATGATTTCAATGCAATAAAAAGGGTGCGTGGGTTTTTATTACTTGGATTATGGGGAAAAAACGGTAGAAAATAATTGAACATTCCGAACGTGTTATAAAATAGGAAGCTGCATGATTTTTTTCTTTTGAGATTTAGTAATTTCGTTCACACAGGTAAGGGATAAGTTGCTTCCATTTAACGTTTATTAACAGAGCTAAAAATGAGGTGAAGTAATAATGCAACGTTTCCAGTATTTAGGTGAAGCTTGCGAAAATTTTGAGTAACCAAAACAGGCATGCAAGCACTTGATTTGTTGATTGGATTTTAAAGGCGGCAGCCAATAATTTTATCCTTGAACGGAATAGAATTTTGGATTTTATCCTTGAACGGAATAGAATTTTGGACAAATTTATTGCAACGTGTTTAAATGAGAGAATTGGCCTTTGATAGCTGAGGAAACGGAATGATATTTGATTTCGAACGTTACCTTATCTTATAATAACTTGCGTGAATTTAGAGTAGTGAAGTGGCAATAAATTTCGTATGTGAGTGTGTTGGTTCAGCGAAAGAAAAAGGCAAGCACTAAATATTTAGATGGCGTTGATTTAAGCGTAAGAAAACGTCACTAATTTATGGTTCGAACGTTTTTAAACAAATGCGTTTTATTTCTATTAGATAAAAGGAGGTAACGGAAAGGGAAAATTTATTTCTTTCCCTCTTAAAAGAATGCACACCTACTTGTATATTTATTTATGTAGTTAAGGTAAAATTTTATTTCCTTTCATAATATTTATCTTTTTCTTTAAAAAGTATACAACAAATATCAGTAGAACAACGGCAAAATAAGTATTGTTCATATATATATTGCGGTGTGAATTTTAAAAATGCATAGAACCTACGCAAAATGTACACCCAAAATTAATGCAAAAGTAACGCTTTTTAATTAATACGATTATATATTTTATACGTTATTTATTAAATATCGTACCCTTTAAATGCGTAAATTAACAGTTTCCTTGTAGACTATAAATCTTCTTCAAATTTATTACTTGAATAAAAGATAGAATTATGGTTACCTTCTTCTCTGATTACTATTACCATTTAAAAAGCGATTTATTATTCAAATGGACAAAATATTACCAATTTTTTTAAAGCAAGTAGACAATCCAATCCTTTTATTAAAATTCCAATTAGAGTTATCCTTTAAACAAAGTAAAAGAAATTTTAGAACTTCCATTTTATTCTTAAAATTGGGAAAAGCTTTAATCAAATTAAAAATATATATTAAAACTAATTTCAAGGTTTTATAAATAAAAGAATAAAGTGCTAGAAAAACTAGGGCTGTTACAATGAATGTGATATATCTGAAAAGTGATATATATGTGGCTTAGTGAAATGTATGGATGCATTTGATAATTGTGATTATCTATCTGTGTAATGTGAATCATCCATTTATATTAAGTGATATTCTGAATATCTACTGTTTAAATCCCTTAAGTACAACTTGGACATTAAAATGGCGTTTGCATTCGGTGAGACCAGGATCGGGTTTCCATATTTGGATATCCGAAAACCACACCGATCCAAATAAACGCTAGGTCGTGAATCCTAGTGGAGTGCAAGTGAAGACTCGAGGTGTAAGAACTATTCGTTAGTATAACTCGAGGGGTGATTCCGTGATGAGTTTGACAGAAATAGTACTTACAGGCTCGAGATGGTGATTCAGAGTGCAAGGGCAATGGTCGTTGACTCTGAGGATGATTCCAAAAAGAGTGAAACGAGATAGTGCCTTCGGTTCCGTTCGAACCGGGAACAGACTTGTATGGATTGAATGCTTTCAGAACATCGTCTGCTGGACGATGAGCATTCTAAGATTAATGTGTCCTACAAAGGTAATCGCAGCCTCAAGCCTCATCAACCGGCAATGGATAAAACAAGGGAGGTGCGGCAAGGTTAAGTGGGTCATGCCCAAGTAGGACGAGATTCATCCCTGTCTAGATGTCCCTTTTTTTCGGCTTTGTGGGCGGTTGGATCTGCAGCCAACCGTGGGGTGGTCTTGTTCGAGACTGTTAAGTAAGGAATGGTCCCGGCCTTGTGTTGCAGGGGAGTTAGGGTGGCTCCTCGGTACAGTGATCTAGGCCACGTAATGTGACGGGCGGTACCCCAGTAGCCCTGCCATTGTTGGAAACCCATTTTCCCTACGAGACCCTTCGGTTTTGTTTGTATTACCCACTTTTGTGGCTAGTAGCTGGAATTTAATAATGTAACAATTTCGGTTATTTCATATTTACTTGAAAATCCTAGACACTATTATAATATCACTGGATTTTCTATCAAATGTTATGGTTAGCGTAAGGTAAAAACTTTTCCCTGCTTATGTGTGGGATGTCTTACGTGATACCTTTTCTTTCAAAGGATTTTCTGAAGTTAAGCAATTTTAAACCGTTTACTCACATCAGACCCCTGTCTGACCCGAGTGTTTATTTTCTATTTTATTAAACTCTCGGGTACCCATATTATGTATGAGTAGTCAAGTGATTCAGGTTATCCTGGACGAATTCTGGAGGTTTAGGAGCAGGAGGCTTCGGCGTGTAGATATATAGATATAGTTAGAGTTTCCGCTGTGTGTTATTCTGCATAGTTGTTCTTATATTGTGTATTAGAAAGAAATGTTATAACTGTCTAAATTGAGATGTAAGTTGTGTACTCTGATACATATGATTCTAAATATATGTTATATATTATATTTCATTCGTTCCGCTGTGTGATTTCTGTTGTGTTGTTGTTCTTTCTTCTCTTTCTTTTCTTCTTTTATCCCTTTCTTTCTTAAATAGTGATGCGTCTTTCTAGTGATAGAAAGTCGGGTCGCTACAGTTGGTATCAGAGCATTAGGTTGAGTGAATACCAAGGCTCTGGAGTGGTGTCTATCTTGAGAGAGCGTACTTGTAATGTGTGTACATATATATAGATATATTTATATAGCAACCTAATCTGTTGGGTTATCTGTTCGGATTTTCCAACATAGGTTATAGAGGTAGATAAGGTAGGAGTGTGTGGAAACACGACTACCATTAATGGTAGAGGCTTATATGTTGTGGTTGGAGGTGTATCTATCGAGATTGTAGACCTAATACCGTCTCGAATAAGTTTTGTAGATTGGTGAAAGGATTTTATTGATCCTAGAGGAAGTCTTTTCAAGAATTGGAGTATATTTTTGAAGTATGGGGTTGATTTTCTCTCGAGTGAGCGGGATTTCCAAGAGTTGAATCTATTAGCCGAGCAGAAGCAGGAGATGGTATCTTGGTGACTTCAGGAGGAAATAGCTGTGTGATGGGATGAAGTATCCATAGATGGTTCTGAAGATGTTCTTCTGGAGCAAGATTTAGAGAGTGTTTAAGGAACATTGATGTCTATTGCAGGGAAGATTTGGATGTTTAGAAATTTTCTGGATCTTAAGCAAGGGTGGATGTCTTATCTATATTGAAGTATGAGGCCAAGGTCGATGAGTTACTTCATTTCGGACATGGTCTCATATGTTTTCCTTGAGAAGACAAGTGGTTGGTGTTTGGTTTGGAGCCGAGTTTCTTGAGAAGATGTCTACTCGTCTCAAGGTTTTTTAGTGGAATTGGATGATAGTTTTGAGTTTCAGGAAGCTTGTGGTTAAGAATGATCTTTTGGCTTAGCTGTATCATTGAAGTGAAGTTTGGAAGCAGCAGCGTTGATCCGTTTCTTCGATAATTCTAAAATCTTTGGGATTCTACTATCGGTAGAGCAGGCAGATAGTGAAGGCTTATCCATTTCTTCGGGAGGCTCAGCAGAGCTGGATATTTGTTGGAAGTGATCTATCAATTTTTTTCTGGTAGATAAGCCATTCTTGAAGATTGATCTTGATTAGGAAAGCTGTTCTAGTAGGTGAAGGGAGAACAATTCTTTGGAACCTGAACTGAGTAAGCTCGCAAAAGTGACTTGCGATTAGTTTGGGAATCTTTGAGCATTCTTTGGTTTGGGAATTGAGGAAGCTCAAGTGGAGATAAAAGCTATGGAAGTAGGCAACGATTTTCCAGAGGTTTTTAAGGAAAGCAAAAGTCTACTCGAATTGGAGATTGAGTTTTCTTATCGACTTGGTTTCCAGGAGCAATTTTGATGGTTCAACCATGTAGAGGGATGACTCTTGGAGTGAGAAGAAGTTGGTGAGGAAGCTCCGGATTCTTTGGAGAAGGATTGATCATCTAGTTCTAGTTAAGATTCTGTTGGATGTTTTGACCAAGTGGAATGGTCGCTAAGATTTTATGAGTTGGATTAACAGTGTATGGAGAAAGTTTGTGCTCAAGTTCTTTGATAGCATTTTTATCTACTAGAGATCAGAGTTATGCAACGGAAGCGAGATAGCAGTTATTTTAGAATGGAAACAACCGAAAGTTGCAGTTTCCTCGGATGAGAGGATTTCTATAGGAAATTCAAGTATGAAGAAATTTTTTGGATTTGAAGGTAAGGTTGTCAAGTACAACTGTGTGGCTATTTCAGATAAGAGAGGTAGGTTTGAAGTCCACTAATGCTTGTGAAATAGAGTTGTGTTTTGGATTTCAGCATATTTTTGAGAGTGTCATTTTTTTGAGTGGGACCTAGAGATTTGGTTTAATTTTTGGCCCAATTTGTTTCATGAAGCAATCAGCAAGGGATAAGATGATCAGGCATATTGGAGGTGACTCAGGAGCATCGGAAAAGTTATGCAGTTAAGAATTAAGGAGATTTGGAATGTGAAGTAGGAATTTGGATATTGTTTTATCCAACTAAAGGAGATATAAGATTTGGTAAAACTGGAAAGCTAGCTCTGCAAGTATTATGAGTTTTCCTATGTTCTCTAGAGATTAGATTTTTGATCTACAGGATTGAATTGCCAGTTCGGATAGCTAGAATTCATTGTATTTCACATATCTCTGGGGAATATGTGTATGATTCATCGAGTAATAAAATCAGCAGTTAAGAGGTTTTGGCAGTTGAGCTGATCTTGAGTTTGGTCTGATATCTTGTTCAGATTTGTAGGATCAGATGAGGGAGTTCTTGGTTACAGTAGTATAATTACTTAAGATTTTGTAAAGCGAGTATTCCAGTATAGATACTTGGAAACTCTAGATAATATTAGGAAGTTCTATTCAGAATTTTGTCTGGATAGATAAAATTGCTTGTTTGAATTAGTGCTAGGATTGATTGTATGATTGTTGTTTGAAATTTAAATTCTTTTGCATGTGACGACCCGAAATTTTAAGCAATATCAACTTAATAATCTTTGATAATAATTTAATTGATTTGATCATTTTACATTATAAATTGACAAATTAAAATTTATTTTAAAAGACTAATGATAACTTGATAATATCTATTAACATTTTTCTTAACAATATAAATAGGCAAGTTTAATTCTTTTGAAAACTAATGATTTGGAAATATTATTTTAGCAATTTAATATTGGTAAGATTTATTTTTTCAAAAGCTAATCAAAATATTTTCTATTTATAATATATATATTGATATATCTTGTAAATAGGAAGTTTTAATGTAATAAACTTTATATTCAAATTGTAATATATATGAATGTATATATTATGATTTGGTTTGTGTTTTAAAATTTAACACAGTAATTATCAAATATAATAAAATGTTTTTCCATTTGAAATATATATATTTGTATATATTAGAATAGGAAGAATATTGATTTGAATTTAATAAGTGTTTTCAAACTTTATTTTATATAATTAGTAATTTTAAATGTTAATTTGATTTAATACTTTTGGAAAATGATATTTAAGATTTAAATTAAAGGTTCATTTGTTTTAATAGTCTTTCATTTTGATTTTATCATAAGATAAGATTGTTTTAATAAAAATATAAGGAGTTAAACTAAATTTCTCAAATTTATAAACATATGTTATATGATTTGATCAAAATATAAGTTACTTGAATTCATATGAATATTTATTAAAAGATAAGTATACACATTTTATAATTATATAAATATTATATAAATACATGTATATAGCTTAAATATATTATTAGAAAGAAAATAACATTTTAAACATTAAAAAACATTAGAGAATAACAAATGTAAATATGAATTAAACATAACAACACCTCTAAATTTTTAAATATGGGTTAGAGACAATTGTAAATTAGTATGTATAGTTGTAAGCTAATAAGGATATAAGGCAGACAAATGTCATCCACTTGATATTTTAGTTTAAAATTAAATTGTAAAATAAAAGATGAGTTTATTTTCAGCTAAAAATATTTTCTTCATCTTCATCCCAAACACAAAAATGCAAATCAGAGAAAAAAATGGAACAAAGATCAAAGACGAAAGAAGTAAGATGTGGAAATTTGAACCTGGAATTGCAATTAGAAACAAAAATTCTGGATAATTTAAATCAAAGGCAAAAGAAAGCTCAACATCAAAGCAAGTTTAATCAAGCAATAAGATGTAAACATCAACATGCAAAGCTGGAAATCAACTGCAACAGAATGTATTTCAACATGCAAGATGAATTCAAAAAAAAACCTGGAAGTCAACAATGGTTTTTGTTCTCTGCATTATAAAGGTGAGTAAATGCAATTTTAAAAACAGTTTTAAATCTTAAATTCCATCTTGTTCTTGTGCATGAAATCATGATGGTTTGTTTGGATTTTTGAAATTAAACTGATGCATGTTTGAATTAAAATGTTTGCTGCCTGTAATCATAAAATAGTTACTGTGTGCTTAGAATAGGTTACAAATTTATAATAAATTCAATAACTAGTTTTTGAAGTTGAATTTGACCTTGAATTGTAAATAGAAGATGTTTGTAATCAAGTAATCTATCACCTAAAAATAATTACAGGATTTTAAAGTGAATTTTTGGTTTAGAAATTTTAAATTTACAGTAAATCTTTAATTTGGGTCAAAAACTTTTGAATTCAAATTTTAAGTTTTGATTTTATAATTGGAAAGCAAAAGGGAAATCATGATTTTTAATGTATGAATCATGATTTTTGGATTGATATTCGGAGTGAAATCGCGGGTTATAGGTTTTGGACATTTCGGCCAATTGGTGGCGAACGACGGTGAACTATGCGTCGTGGTTGAGTATGAGGATCGTGGGGAGGTAGGTGTTCACCAGAAAATTGCCTTGGCAATTTATTAATGGATGAGGTGGCCGGAATTGGTCGAGCTAAGGTTTAACTTCCTGATTTGGACGTCGTTCTTTAATTTGGTCACGCGGCATCGAGAGTGATCCGAAGGCAATCGCGATTGGTTCTCGTGATGATGGGGTGCGTGGCGGAGCTAGGGTTAAGGTGGCGAGGTGTCTCGAGAGGGGGATGGTCGGCGGTGGTCATTTTCTGGTAGTGTTTTGTTTTAGCGGTTTGAGTTGTTGGGTCGTTTTCTGATTCTGGTTTGAATCATGTTTTCTGGGTGACTCGAGGGGTTGCCGTGGTCGAGTTGGGCGTGCCGGAGGCAAGAGCGGAGTTCGTCGTTGTGCGGCGGCGCTGTGCACATTGATGTGCATGGTTGTGTATCTGGGGTTGGGTTTTGGAAAGAGAAGAGGGAGCTCGAAGACGACGACTTCGGATTTGCATTGTTATTTCTTGAAGCCAGGTGGAAAGGTGGAAGACTCGGGGTTTTGTTTGTTTTAATCGGGTTTGACGCAGGAATTTGCCGTGGGTTACATGAGTTTTTGAGTGAGTAGGTTTTGGTTTTGTCAGTAGCTTGAAAATTTAACAGTTATGTTTAAAGGTTTGGAACAAAGAAATTTTCTTTTGGAATAAAGGTTTAAAACAAAAGTTAATTAAGTTTTACTTATAAAACTAATTGGTTTCGAAGTTAAATTTTAAACAAGCTTTATATATGTTAAAATATGAAAGTTTTTAAAATAAAAAGAAATATATATTTTTGAAATAAAGTTTGTATTAAATTTTTTTAATATCTTTGGGAAAGTTTTAAAGATTTAAAGGTATATTTAAAATGTGTTTTAATTATAATTGATTTCTAATATATTTTATTTTAAATAAGGATTAATGGTATCAATTTAGTAATTAATTATAATTAAGAATTATATTGAGTAATTAAGAGTTTGGTTAACAAATATATGAAGATAATTAAGATAAAGTTATTGGTTAATATAAATGATTTAATTAAGATAATGATTTTCTTAATTAAGAATCTTTAAAATATAAGAAGTTAAGAATCATTTAATTAATTTGAATGATTAAGTTAAATAATTAATTAAGTAATTAATTTGTGATTAATTAAGATAATCACTTATGGGTTAATTTAATATAATTACTTGGTGAAGTAATTAAGTAATTAGGTGGTTAATTACTAGAAGTAATTAAGTAAAAGATAATTGCTTTGTGAAAGTAATTAAGTGGACGTGATTAAGAGTTAATCACTTGTTTTATTAATTAAAGAATTAATTAACAAAATTAATTAAAGGTTTAAATTATTTGATTAATGGTTAATTAATAAAGGATTAAGAGTAATTAATTAAGTGATTAATTACATGCTAAAGTAATTAATTAAAGAGAAATTTAATTAATGAAGTAATCATTAATTAATGGAAATACTTAATTAATTAATTAATAATTAATAATTAAAGGGTAATTAATTTAAAATTAATTTTTAATGACTAAATGTAATTAAAAATAATTAATCAAATGTGATTAATTAAAGGTAATTAAATAGTAATTAATCAGGTATGATAAATTTAAAAGGGTAATTAAGAGATAATTACGTGGATAATTAAGAAGTAATTAATGAAGATGATTAATTAAATTTGTGATTAAGGAATAATTAGTTAAAGTAATTAAGTAATAATTAATCAAGGATGATTAATTAAAGTGGAGAATCAAGTGATGTTTATTAATTAATTTGTAATTAATTAATGAATGGTAAGATGGATTGATGATAATCCAAGTGTTTAAGTAAGGATTAATTTAATTAAGGATGAATTAAATTAATTAAAGCTGGATCAAACCTTGTTATGGTTGATTAATGATTGATTGATAAGGATTATTGGATGAGTTAATGATATTGGATGATATTTGTAACAACCCTAGTTTTAGCTATTTATTTTATTTCAATTATTTAATTTTGAAATACATTTGTATATAAATTGTGTTTAACAATATAGTTTAAAGATTTAGTCTGGAGATTTATTTTTTATAAAATTGTTGTGTCAATAAAATTAAGTAATAACTGTGAAAAATTTAAGCTATGTTTAAACTGTAAAATTTCGCGTTTAAAAGACGCGTCAAATATAGGGTATAAGCAACGTAGTAAAACGTGTGTTTTTAAAATGTTATTTTTATCAAAAATTTTGATGTTTTAGACTGCGTCTGTTTAACGTAGTGTAAAAATCAAGTTTTCAAATATTTTCGAAGGATAATATCAGTCAGTGACTTTTAAGACGAACGTTATCGGGTTTAAAGGACAGTTTCTTTTTCTTAAATTCGTATACTCTCCATTTCCCCGCCTACATAAATTTACCATTTCATTTATTGATATCAACGTTAAAAATCAAATATATAATGTAGTGAAGATTTGCATTGTAACGTTCAAACTTTTAACAAACCATAAATCACGCATGTATATTTTCATATTTTCAAACTTCATATGGGTTGTAACTCTCGGCCCCTTCTCACTTTATTTCTTGTGTAACTGATGTCATGAATTACTGATTTCTCCTCCTCTGATCTTGCCACAAATCATACTGTTCAAATTCTGCTTCGATCACGCAAGTTCTAAAATCAAAGAACGTGTGTATTTAATTTGTTCGCACCTGCTCATCAGTTACCTTATCAAGCTACCATTCATCTTGCTTCAAACAACAAACAGACCTCAGCCCTTTGAATTCGCACGCAATTATAAGAGGACATTAACATAAACAATCAGATTAAATGCCTATATAACGTTTCTTTGATAACTGATGAGCAAATCACGTATTCATACTTATATCAAAATAACTGATATATTTTACACTTACTTCCTCTGCCTATATATACCTTCCCACTTCATCATTTTCTTTTCTAGATCTCAACTTCTCTGTTTTCTCATGGATCCAGATCAGGTAATATTCCACTTTGTTTCTTTTGTTTTCAGTCTCTTGTTCTTTGGCATTTTGCTCGGCTACCCACCCATCTGACCATGTTATATATTTAGACACATAGGCATATAAACTGAAAAAAAAAAAAGTTGAAGTAGAAGATTTGTGTGGATCTGAGTAAGATGGTGGTCTGCATATATTTAGAGATAAGAGTTGCGTACACATGAGCATCACAGTTTGTCTGCACATTTCACTCGAGACATGTATGGGTTGAGAAATCTGTAGGTGGGATGCATGACTGGAAATTGTGATAAAAATAGTAAGTGAAGTTTTCAGATTTACATTCAGTCTGCATATCATACAAGACTAGAAATAAAGTTAGGTAGGCTGTGTTGGTTGTAAAGTGTGCACGTTCAAGTGTATCACTGTGTGCATGTTTAGATAACCTGGGTTGTTTAGTGAGTAACTGAAGAAGTTTGATGTTTGGGATAGTAGGATAGAGGCAGTCTGTTCATAGTCCAGTAAGTTGTTTAAGATTAGGGGCAAGTTGGGTAGCTGCTGTTGATCAAGTTTCAGTATCTTCAAAAAGAATAAACAAAGAGTAGTGTTGAGTCAGTATGCAGGTAACAGGCTTTAGCATATTAGAGGAGAGAATTGAAGAAATAGGAGGAGGAGGAAGACATTGAATAGAGAGAGTTATGTAAATCCTTCACTGCCTTTTCATTTCAGCCCATTTTGTCATGAGATTGGCTTAGATTATCATTTATCACAGTGTCTGCATATTTCTTACCTGGCATATCAGGGCCTGATTTGTATAGGTGTGGGTAAGGTGGGGCTGTGATGTGAACTGGGTATAAGCAGGTGGTGTTGTATAAAGTAGCATGAGTTGGTAGGAAATGTTCAGATTTGCATTTATATTCTAAAGTAGTCTGCATATGTATAATTTTAGTAATAGGCTGATACCACTATACTTGTTGGTCACTAATTTGCATCATAAGTACAAGTCTGCACATAGGTTACACAGGTTACATGCTTGGTATCACAGTGTGTACATGTTTAAACTGACCTGAATAGGATGCAAACTGGAGTGTTGGATACTAGAAATAGGCAGTAGCTGTTGATGCATTGTTCAAAAATTTGTAGTAGTTGCCTTCAGATGTTAACAGAGAGGAGTGTGAGTTGCTCGAAGAAATTGCCAGATGGACTCGAAGAGATTGCAGATTAGCTCGAAGTTTTTCAAAATTTTTCTCGAAGTAAAGCAAGTGTGGCTCGGGTAGTAGTAAAGAGACTCTGCATATTTTGTCATCTACATATTTTAGCATCTGCATTGTTTCAGTGAATCTGGAAAGTAGATTTAGAGAAAAAAAAAAAAGAGAAAATATTATAAACCAGTGTAAAAATAAGTTAAAATCCAAGCTTAGAAAAAGGAAACATAATATGGTCAGCATATAGGAAAGTGAAGTCTGTGCATGTACATTTCAGTGTGCACCTGTGCACTTTTAAATAACTGGATATATCTATGAGGGTTGGGTATGAACTGTGGAGCAAGTTTTGACATGGAGTTAGGATGAATTTGATTTGCAAGTAGCTTAAATGGTGGTTATTGAATCAGAGTATGGGAGTATTGTTGTATGTTGGCTAGTGCAAAGCTATGCATTAAGTTGTGGACAGGGGTGAAGACTGGTATAGTTGTTGACGAGTTGCCTGTTGCAATGAAGCCTAGATTATGTAAAATTTTAATCTTATTATAAGGCTATGAAGTATGTGGGTAAAGGAAGAAGATGGGGCAGTGTACAGGAAGCAGGGGTTTGTGCATGCTGAAGTTTGAACATGGAGAGAAGGCCTGCTAATATGGGGTACGTAAGGTAGCGTTGAGAAGTGATAGGACTGGAAGAAGCATGCGAAAGGAAGTGTAGAACAGACTGGGTACAAATAGACCATGGGGTGCGAGCATGTTCTTGTATCCCTTGTGCATGCGTCCAGTCTTTACCAAATTTGTCAAGCTGGCATTTTGAGTTTTTGACCTAGCCTAGTGTAGTTGTGAATTTTAGGTTGGTATCCATATCTTAACATTTAGGCCTGAGTATCGATACTGAGAAATTGGGTCGACTTGGATGTAAAAGTAAGACATGAGCAGAGAAAAGATTTGTGTGCACGAATATTTGTATTCAACATTTTGCCTTAGTCATCTCTAAGAAATTTTGTCGTAAATTTTGGGTTAACCCGGTTCTCGTTTTAGGGTATGTTTTTGGTCAGGGTACACGGTGGAGTGGTCGAGCAAGTCAAGTCATTCTCGTTCTATTTTAATTTGACCGTAAAATTCTAAGTCGTGTATTCTATTTTTTTTACTTTTGTTCTAGATTTGAATCTAGGCGACATCCGAAGAATTTTGATCGTTACTCTCTGTCGTTCTTTTCCGGTGAATCGTCGTTTTGAAATTCAAAAATTTTCTGCAACATTCAGGTGAGTTTTTCTCACCAGACATACGTATTTATATTTTGGTAAATTATCACAAGTGTATGCGTAAAAATTCATTTCACTATTATCTGTCTGTAGTGTGATATAGAATGATGAACCCTATTTAAATTGACACCTCATCAGTTATTCATCTGTTGTATTATTTCTGCAGTTATATTATATTATTGTGTATTTACTGCTTAAATCACCACTGCAAGTTCCCTGTTAAATTTAGATGGTTATGGGCTGAAATGATAGGCCAAAATGATTATATTGTTAAATTATGCTGTTAACTGCTAAACTGTTAAACTTGGGATTGCGGGTTTGAAATGATAGAACCCGGGGTTTGTATATTACGGATTGAAATGATATAAATCCGTATCACTTGACCTAGGTTAGAAAACTATATACAGGCCCGTGGTCCTTATAATATTTTCTGAAATATTTATAATTATTCTAGAAGTTAAATATTTGATTTAATATCTTTAAAGGATTTTATATTGATTTTGAATGAGTTATAAATAAAGAAATAACAAATATTTGAATGAAATTTGGAATACAACTTATTTTAGAAATTCTGGATTTTGAAAGAATAAGATTTCAGTAAAGAAAAATATATAAATAAATAAGTTATATCTGGAAATCTTTATTAAGTTAAACAATCTATTACAACATTTAAATGCTGTCCTTTTGAAATTGGACTAGTTTTACCCGTAACTTTAGGTAGCATTTCCTAAGTACTACAGAATCTAGAATTGATTGTTTTAAAATTTATGGAATTTGATAAATTTTATTTTATGTTAAGTTTTGGGAAATCTTAAGATATGATATTTATAACTGGATTTTCCTTAATAAATTTAAGATGAATATTCTAGTATTAAGTAAATTTTGAAAACATTTAATGGCTAAAATTTGGAGTTTTATTTATGGAATTTATGGGAATATTCAAGACTAAATAATAAAACATTGATTTGTTGAAAGAATAAAATCCAACCTTAGTTTTGAATAGTAAATACTCCAATTGGATATATATAGGAATTGTAATGGTTTTTGGGAACATGAAGTGATATTTAAAATTTGGTTTAAAACTTTAAATAAAAAAAAAATATTTGTAAAGCTATGTAAATTACCTTCTTTACAAAGTAACCATAAAGTTAAACCATTTATTTTATATACCGTTGAATGTCCAAACCATTGTGTTTGGGAGTTATGGTTTTAAAGTAAAATTTCCAAAATATTATGTTTCGAAGATATAGTTCAAATATTTGGTTTCCAGATATTATACATTTTAAGCAGTATGGTTTTGGAAAAGAATTATATTTGAATATAACGATATCATATTGTTTTGGGTTTAAAAATGATATCGTATTTATAGTATTGAAATGGAAATGTTTATTCTGGTTTAAAGTATAAACTGTTTTTAAATGGCCACGGGTTATAATAACGATGGGTTGGCAAAGAGACCGGGATCGGATATGGACATACTCTCTGTCGATACCGAAAACCACTTTGACTAACCGTGTACGCGGTGGAGATTCCAGAATGAAGTAGGTTGGTGGTGACGGTTTCTTGAAAGGTATATACGTGGACCCGACTCCCGTGAGTTGGCTTAAGGTGGCTAAAACAGGAGCGATTCTCGGATTAATGAGGTAGCTCCTCTGATCGAACGCACTTCTTCGTATACCATTCTATTACTCTTGTGATTGTTTGGGTGCACCCTTGATTTGGGAGTGTTGTTCGAGGTGGGCGGTTGCTGCGGCTTCGCGTTACCACCGGTCCGGATAGCAATTGGTATATCTACCCTGGCATTGCCTAGTTGTGCCGTGTCACCTACCATATCGAGCCTTGTACGAGTTTGGTTTTCTCCCGTAGCCCGTGTGGTATCCTCTAGTTGCTTCCCGATCAGGAGGAGCTATGATATTGGACGGACTACTGGGACTATTACGTGTTAAGGGCTATATGGGTAACCCCTTAATGCTAAGAAATAAGTATGTTTACTTTATAAATAGACACTATTATAATAGCGCAATATACTATATAGTAAATAGTTTAACGGATCCTTAGAGGATGGGCGGTCCCAAGCATCCTTTAAGTTACTTGCTATATATTACAGTACACTTGATTTAGCTTACATTATATAAGTATGTATGTCCTGACTCGAGTGTTTTGTTTTATTGTACGCTCGGGTCAGCCTGAGTTGCAACTTCAGTTTCTTCTCCGTAGCTAGGACACTCAATAGATCATTCGTGCTATTGGAAGTTGTTTCAGCCTTTATCCTTTCTGGAATTCAAGACTTTGAAGACTCTCTATCTGTGTATGTTAAAATTTGTATTGAGGATTATAGACAATGTAAGTTCTGTTTGTAAAGATGTATCAGTGGCTTCATGAACCACTAAATTTTTAATTTCCGCTGCGAGATTCTGATATCTGTGTATGTGATTCTGCGATTTATTTATTGTATATTCCGAGTTTTGCCAAATTTATTCTACAATCTATTATTTTGAACTATTCCAGCTCGACATGTTCTATTATTGTCGAATTCGAATGGTAAAAAAAATAGTGGGTCGTTACAGCTGGTATCAGAGCCAGGTTCTAGGCAAACTCAGAATATATGGTAAATTTGATTTACGGAATCACCTTCATTTGAGATTGAATCTCTTCCTTTTCGAATTTGGAACATTCCCTGTGGTTCCAAAGTTCACTCGTGTCCCTCACTTTTCATCTACTCAAGATTCTGGAGTATCCCATAACTCCACTTCGGATGATCTTTATAGTGAATTGGCGGTCTCGCCATCGTTCTAATAAAGGGGTGAAACTCCTTTACCATTAGCATTAATTCACCGGAGATTTATATTTATCATCGGTTTATATGCTAGTATCTTTGATTATTCTGAACCCTATCTCTCCAGATCAAATGAGGATTTACCCAACCATATCGATCTGATTCTTTAAGCCACGGATGACTAGGTCAAGTTGTCCGCGTTTGATATAAACTTGCCAGTTCCTTATTTTGTTAATCATCGGATCTTCTGATTTCAACTTATCTTGAATTCTATTTGATTTGAGTTCATCAAAATTTGAGTCCCTATCCTTGTTTTGAAATTTTATTTCTATATTTGAAAATAAAATCTATATATATATATATATGAGTATAATTTTCAGAATTTTATAATAAATTTAACTATTTGTCAAGAGATAATAGTTTTGATTTATTTTGATTTTGTAAACCATGTGTTGTCTAAAATAAATAATTGTATATAAACAATGGTTATAAAACAAATTGGAAACAAAGATGAATTAAAACTAGAACTGGAGAATTCTATTTTTGATGATCTCAAACCTTGTGTTAAAATTTTAAAAGGATAAGTATTTTGTATAGAAATCTGTTTCCAAAGAATTTCAAAATTAGTGCTTTTCTCTTTGTCGCTGGAAAATAATTTCGGTGATGACTGCAGCATCATCGACATTCATTTTCGAGTTTGAAGGGAAAAGACCATCCTGTAGTCTGGCTACAGTATTTCCTTGAGTTTTTAATTGATTTGAATTTCTTAAGTATGATTTAATATATATAGATATATAATTTAAAATTGATTGACATATTACGTATATATATTTATTTATCTCTATATGGTTTGAGGGGAATCAGAAATTTAATTCTTAAAATTTTATCTTAAGAAATTTCATTTCAATATAACTTACCTTGATTTTCAAAATGAATCTGGATAATATACAATATAAAAAGGAGGTTATAAATAAAATTTGAGTGGTTATAATTAATGTTATACACTTAAATTTTAGTTATAAAAAAAAAAGATAAATAAAGGTAATATAGAGATAAGAAAAATATATTTGGAAGGAATGTTTTGTAATAAGGATTGTTTATCTTAAAATCATAGTTAATTAATGTCCAAGGAAAATATTATGAAAAGAAATTTGATTGTTATATTTGCTATAATAAATATTCTATTTATGAAATAGACATGTCTTGAAAATAGATAATTATGATTTAAATAGTTAAGACATATTTCAATATCACTAAATTTTGATAAATTGAGAATTGGTTTTCCATTGGAAATTTCAAGAAGGAATACCTTATTTATTAAAATAGGTATTTCAAACAAAGTGTTAGGTTATTTGTTAAAATTAAGAATTAAATGCAATAATAATGCTGATTAGAAATACTATTATATCTACGGTAACATATTTCAAGTGTTGCTGTTTCTAAAAATAAATGTTTTGAAAATTTATAATTGAATAAATGAAGATTATTTTAGAAGTGTTATGATTTTAGTAGTATGATTTCCAAATGATAATATCTATAAAATCTTAATGACTTTCGAAGTATTTTAAATTCAAGAAGCATTATGATTTCAAAGTTATTATCTTATTTTGTTTTCAAACTATCTTCGAGTGCCCTTGGTTGCCCTGTCTGCTACAGAAAGGGGAGGCTATTGCTTCTACCAGTCTATTCAGAAATCTCTCTATAATCTTTGAAATTCTTTGTTACTCATCGGGACCTGAGCACCGCTTATCACCCATAGACGGACGGTCAAACTGAAAGGAAAAATCCGATTCTAAAGGATCTTCTTCGGGTTCCCAATACCGGAACTATCCGTTTAAGATTCTTGTTTGTCTAGCTTATCTTTCTTTGTTTCACCTCTTTCGTTCCTTTTCGAGGACGAAAAGTTCGTAAGTGGGGGAGAGTGTAACAACCCTAGTTTTAGCTATTTATTTTATTTCAATTATTTAATTTTGAAATACATTTGTATATAAATTGTGTTTAACAATATAGTTTAAAGATTTAATCTGGAGATTTATTTTTTATAAAATTGTTGTGTCAATAAAATTAAGTAATAACTGTGAAAAATTTAAGCTATGTTTAAACTGTAAAATTTCGCGTTTAAAAGACGCGTCAAATATAGGGTATAAGCAACGTAGTAAAACGTGTGTTTTTAAAATGTTATTTTTATCAAAAATTTTGATGTTTTAGACTGCGTCTGTTTAACGTAGTGTAAAAATCAAGTTTTCAAATATTTTCGAAGGATAATATCAGTCAGTGACTTTTAAGACGAACGTTATCGGGTTTAAAGGACAGTTTCTTTTTCTTAAATTCGTATACTCTCCATTTCCCCGCCTACATAAATTTACCATTTCATTTATTGATATCAACGTTAAAAATCAAATATATAATGTAGTGAAGATTTGCATTGTAACGTTCAAACTTTTAACAAACCATAAATCACGCATGTATATTTTCATATTTTCAAACTTCATATGGGTTGTAACTCTCGGCCCCTTCTCACTTTATTTCTTGTGTAACTGATGTCATGAATTACTGATTTCTCCTCCTCTGATCTTGCCACAAATCATACTGTTCAAATTCTGCTTCGATCACGCAAGTTCTAAAATCAAAGAACGTGTGTATTTAATTTGTTCGCACCTGCTCATCAGTTACCTTATCAAGCTACCATTCATCTTGCTTCAAACAACAAACAGACCTCAGCCCTTTGAATTCGCACGCAATTATAAGAGGACATTAACATAAACAATCAGATTAAATGCCTATATAACGTTTCTTTGATAACTGATGAGCAAATCACGTATTCATACTTATATCAAAATAACTGATATATTTTACACTTACTTCCTCTGCCTATATATACCTTCCCACTTCATCATTTTCTTTTCTAGATCTCAACTTCTCTGTTTTCTCATGGATCCAGATCAGGTAATATTCCACTTTGTTTCTTTTGTTTTCAGTCTCTTGTTCTTTGGCATTTTGCTCGGCTACCCACCCATCTGACCATGTTATATATTTAGACACATAGGCATATAAACTGAAAAAAAAAAAAGTTGAAGTAGAAGATTTGTGTGGATCTGAGTAAGATGGTGGTCTGCATATATTTAGAGATAAGAGTTGCGTACACATGAGCATCACAGTTTGTCTGCACATTTCACTCGAGACATGTATGGGTTGAGAAATCTGTAGGTGGGATGCATGACTGGAAATTGTGATAAAAATAGTAAGTGAAGTTTTCAGATTTACATTCAGTCTGCATATCATACAAGACTAGAAATAAAGTTAGGTAGGCTGTGTTGGTTGTAAAGTGTGCACGTTCAAGTGTATCACTGTGTGCATGTTTAGATAACCTGGGTTGTTTAGTGAGTAACTGAAGAAGTTTGATGTTTGGGATAGTAGGATAGAGGCAGTCTGTTCATAGTCCAGTAAGTTGTTTAAGATTAGGGGCAAGTTGGGTAGCTGCTGTTGATCAAGTTTCAGTATCTTCAAAAAGAATAAACAAAGAGTAGTGTTGAGTCAGTATGCAGGTAACAGGCTTTAGCATATTAGAGGAGAGAATTGAAGAAATAGGAGGAGGAGGAAGACATTGAATAGAGAGAGTTATGTAAATCCTTCACTGCCTTTTCATTTCAGCCCATTTTGTCATGAGATTGGCTTAGATTATCATTTATCACAGTGTCTGCATATTTCTTACCTGGCATATCAGGGCCTGATTTGTATAGGTGTGGGTAAGGTGGGGCTGTGATGTGAACTGGGTATAAGCAGGTGGTGTTGTATAAAGTAGCATGAGTTGGTAGGAAATGTTCAGATTTGCATTTATATTCTAAAGTAGTCTGCATATGTATAATTTTAGTAATAGGCTGATACCACTATACTTGTTGGTCACTAATTTGCATCATAAGTACAAGTCTGCACATAGGTTACACAGGTTACATGCTTGGTATCACAGTGTGTACATGTTTAAACTGACCTGAATAGGATGCAAACTGGAGTGTTGGATACTAGAAATAGGCAGTAGCTGTTGATGCATTGTTCAAAAATTTGTAGTAGTTGCCTTCAGATGTTAACAGAGAGGAGTGTGAGTTGCTCGAAGAAATTGCCAGATGGACTCGAAGAGATTGCAGATTAGCTCGAAGTTTTTCAAAATTTTTCTCGAAGTAAAGCAAGTGTGGCTCGGGTAGTAGTAAAGAGACTCTGCATATTTTGTCATCTACATATTTTAGCATCTGCATTGTTTCAGTGAATCTGGAAAGTAGATTTAGAGAAAAAAAAAAAGAGAAAATATTATAAACCAGTGTAAAAATAAGTTAAAATCCAAGCTTAGAAAAAGGAAACATAATATGGTCAGCATATAGGAAAGTGAAGTCTGTGCATGTACATTTCAGTGTGCACCTGTGCACTTTTAAATAACTGGATATATCTATGAGGGTTGGGTATGAACTGTGGAGCAAGTTTTGACATGGAGTTAGGATGAATTTGATTTGCAAGTAGCTTAAATGGTGGTTATTGAATCAGAGTATGGGAGTATTGTTGTATGTTGGCTAGTGCAAAGCTATGCATTAAGTTGTGGACAGGGGTGAAGACTGGTATAGTTGTTGACGAGTTGCCTGTTGCAATGAAGCCTAGATTATGTAAAATTTTAATCTTATTATAAGGCTATGAAGTATGTGGGTAAAGGAAGAAGATGGGGCAGTGTACAGGAAGCAGGGGTTTGTGCATGCTGAAGTTTGAACATGGAGAGAAGGCCTGCTAATATGGGGTACGTAAGGTAGCGTTGAGAAGTGATAGGACTGGAAGAAGCATGCGAAAGGAAGTGTAGAACAGACTGGGTACAAATAGACCATGGGGTGCGAGCATGTTCTTGTATCCCTTGTGCATGCGTCCAGTCTTTACCAAATTTGTCAAGCTGGCATTTTGAGTTTTTGACCTAGCCTAGTGTAGTTGTGAATTTTAGGTTGGTATCCATATCTTAACATTTAGGCCTGAGTATCGATACTGAGAAATTGGGTCGACTTGGATGTAAAAGTAAGACATGAGCAGAGAAAAGATTTGTGTGCACGAATATTTGTATTCAACATTTTGCCTTAGTCATCTCTAAGAAATTTTGTCGTAAATTTTGGGTTAACCCGGTTCTCGTTTTAGGGTATGTTTTTGGTCAGGGTACACGGTGGAGTGGTCGAGCAAGTCAAGTCATTCTCGTTCTATTTTAATTTGACCGTAAAATTCTAAGTCGTGTATTCTATTTTTTTTACTTTTGTTCTAGATTTGAATCTAGGCGACATCCGAAGAATTTTGATCGTTACTCTCTGTCGTTCTTTTCCGGTGAATCGTCGTTTTGAAATTCAAAAATTTTCTGCAACATTCAGGTGAGTTTTTCTCACCAGACATACGTATTTATATTTTGGTAAATTATCACAAGTGTATGCGTAAAAATTCATTTCACTATTATCTGTCTGTAGTGTGATATAGAATGATGAACCCTATTTAAATTGACACCTCATCAGTTATTCATCTGTTGTATTATTTCTGCAGTTATATTATATTATTGTGTATTTACTGCTTAAATCACCACTGCAAGTTCCCTGTTAAATTTAGATGGTTATGGGCTGAAATGATAGGCCAAAATGATTATATTGTTAAATTATGCTGTTAACTGCTAAACTGTTAAACTTGGGATTGCGGGTTTGAAATGATAGAACCCGGGGTTTGTATATTACGGATTGAAATGATATAAATCCGTATCACTTGACCTAGGTTAGAAAACTATATACAGGCCCGTGGTCCTTATAATATTTTCTGAAATATTTATAATTATTCTAGAAGTTAAATATTTGATTTAATATCTTTAAAGGATTTTATATTGATTTTGAATGAGTTATAAATAAAGAAATAACAAATATTTGAATGAAATTTGGAATACAACTTATTTTAGAAATTCTGGATTTTGAAAGAATAAGATTTCAGTAAAGAAAAATATATAAATAAATAAGTTATATCTGGAAATCTTTATTAAGTTAAACAATCTATTACAACATTTAAATGCTGTCCTTTTGAAATTGGACTAGTTTTACCCGTAACTTTAGGTAGCATTTCCTAAGTACTACAGAATCTAGAATTGATTGTTTTAAAATTTATGGAATTTGATAAATTTTATTTTATGTTAAGTTTTGGGAAATCTTAAGATATGATATTTATAACTGGATTTTCCTTAATAAATTTAAGATGAATATTCTAGTATTAAGTAAATTTTGAAAACATTTAATGGCTAAAATTTGGAGTTTTATTTATGGAATTTATGGGAATATTCAAGACTAAATAATAAAACATTGATTTGTTGAAAGAATAAAATCCAACCTTAGTTTTGAATAGTAAATACTCCAATTGGATATATATAGGAATTGTAATGGTTTTTGGGAACATGAAGTGATATTTAAAATTTGGTTTAAAACTTTAAATAAAAAAAAAATATTTGTAAAGCTATGTAAATTACCTTCTTTACAAAGTAACCATAAAGTTAAACATTTATTTTATATACCGTTGAATGTCCAAACCATTGTGTTTGGGAGTTATGGTTTTAAAGTAAAATTTCCAAAATATTATGTTTCGAAGATATAGTTCAAATATTTGGTTTCCAGATATTATACATTTTAAGCAGTATGGTTTTGGAAAAGAATTATATTTGAATATAACGATATCATATTGTTTTGGGTTTAAAAATGATATCGTATTTATAGTATTGAAATGGAAATGTTTATTCTGGTTTAAAGTATAAACTGTTTTTAAATGGCCACGGGTTATAATAACGATGGGTTGGCAAAGAGACCGGGATCGGATATGGACATACTCTCTGTCGATACCGAAAACCACTTTGACTAACCGTGTACGCGGTGGAGATTCCAGAATGAAGTAGGTTGGTGGTGACGGTTTCTTGAAAGGTATATACGTGGACCCGACTCCCGTGAGTTGGCTTAAGGTGGCTAAAACAGGAGCGATTCTCGGATTAATGAGGTAGCTCCTCTGATCGAACGCACTTCTTCGTATACCATTCTATTACTCTTGTGATTGTTTGGGTGCACCCTTGATTTGGGAGTGTTGTTCGAGGTGGGCGGTTGCTGCGGCTTCGCGTTACCACCGGTCCGGATAGCAATTGGTATATCTACCCTGGCATTGCCTAGTTGTGCCGTGTCACCTACCATATCGAGCCTTGTACGAGTTTGGTTTTCTCCCGTAGCCCGTGTGGTATCCTCTAGTTGCTTCCCGATCAGGAGGAGCTATGATATTGGACGGACTACTGGGACTATTACGTGTTAAGGGCTATATGGGTAACCCCTTAATGCTAAGAAATAAGTATGTTTACTTTATAAATAGACACTATTATAATAGCGCAATATACTATATAGTAAATAGTTTAACGGATCCTTAGAGGATGGGCGGTCCCAAGCATCCTTTAAGTTACTTGCTATATATTACAGTACACTTGATTTAGCTTACATTATATAAGTATGTATGTCCTGACTCGAGTGTTTTGTTTTATTGTACGCTCGGGTCAGCCTGAGTTGCAACTTCAGTTTCTTCTCCGTAGCTAGGACACTCAATAGATCATTCGTGCTATTGGAAGTTGTTTCAGCCTTTATCCTTTCTGGAATTCAAGACTTTGAAGACTCTCTATCTGTGTATGTTAAAATTTGTATTGAGGATTATAGACAATGTAAGTTCTGTTTGTAAAGATGTATCAGTGGCTTCATGAACCACTAAATTTTTAATTTCCGCTGCGAGATTCTGATATCTGTGTATGTGATTCTGCGATTTATTTATTGTATATTCCGAGTTTTGCCAAATTTATTCTACAATCTATTATTTTGAACTATTCCAGCTCGACATGTTCTATTATTGTCGAATTCGAATGGTAAAAAAAATAGTGGGTCGTTACAATATTGAATGTCATTGGTTGATATGTAATGATATGAATGTGATATATCTGAAAAATGATATATATGCTGCTTAGAGATATGTATGGATGCATTTGATAATAGTGGATTATCTATCTGTGTAATGTGAATCATCCATTTATATTAAGTGATTTTCTGCATATCTACTGTTTGAATCCCTTAAATACAACTTGGACATTAAATGGCGTTTGGATTCAGTGAGACCGGGATCGGGTTTCCATATTTGGATATCCGAAAACCACACCGATCCAAAATAAACGTTAGGTCGTGAATCCAAGTGGAGTGCAAGTGAAGACTCGAGGTGTAAGAACTATTCGTCAGTATAACTCTAGGGGTGATTCCGTGATGAGTTTGATGGAAATAGTACTTACAGGCTCGAGATGGTGATTCAGAGTGCAAGGGCTATGGTCGTTGACTCTGAGGGTGATTCCAAAATGAGTGCAACGAGATAGTGCCATCGGTTCCGTTCGAACCCGGAACAGATTTGTATGGATTGAATGCTTTCAGAACATCGTCAGGTGGACGATGAGCATTCTAAGATTAATGTGTCTTACAAAGGTAATCACAGCCTCAAGCCTCATCAACCGGGAATGGCTAAAACAGGGGAGGTGCAGCAAGGTTAAGTGGGTCATGTACAAGTAGGACGAGATTCATCCCTGTCTAGATGTCCCTTTTTTCAGGCTCTGTGGGAGGTTGGATCTGCAGCCGACTGCGGGGTGGTCTTGTTCGGGACTGTTCAGTAAGGAATGGTCCCGGCTTTGTGTTGCAGGGGAGTTAGGGTAGCTCCTCGTTACGGTGATCTAGGCCACGTACTGTGACGGGCGGTACCCCAGTAGCCCTGCCATTGTTGGAAACCAATTTTCCCTACGAGAACCTACCGTTTTGTTTGTATTACCCACTTTTGTGGCTAGTAGCTGGAATTTAATAATGTAACAATTTCGGCTATTTCATATTTACTTGAAAACCCTAGACACTAATATCACTGGATTTTCTATCAAATGTTTTGGTTAGCGTAAGGTAAAAACTTTTCCATGTTTATGTGTGGGAAGTCTTACGTGAAACCTTTTCTTTCAAAGGATTTTCTAAAGTTAAGCAATTTTAAACCGTTTACTCACACCAGACCCCTGTCTGACACGAGTGTTTATTTTTTGTTTTATTAAACTCTTGGTTACTCATATTATGTATGAGTAGTCAAGTGATTCAGGTTATCCTTGATGAATTATGGAAGAGCTTTGGAGCAGGAGGGTTCGGCGTGTAGATATATAGATATAGTTAGAGTTTCTGCTGTGTGTTATTCGCATAGTTGTTCTTGTATTATATATTAGACAGAAATGTTATAACTGTCTAAATTGAGATGTAAGTTGTGTACTCTGAATTATATGATTCTAAATATGTGTTATATATTTTATTTCATTCGTTCCGCTGTGAGATTTCTATTGTGTTGTTGTTCTTTCTTCTCTTTCTTTTCTTCTTCTATCCCTTTCTTTCTTAAATAGTGATGCGTCTTTCTGGTGATAGAAAGTCGGGTCGCTACAAGGGGTATATTATTTAAAGCATTTTCTAATAGAAATTTGTTTCTAAGAAATTTTAAAGTTCAAAATTAGTGCTCTTCTCTTTGTCGCTGAAAAATAACTTCGGTAATGACCGCGGCATCATCGACGTTCATCTTCGAGTTTCGAAGTGAAGAGACCATTCTGTAGTCTTGCTACAGCTTTGATTTGGGAAATTTAATTGATTTGAAATGCTATTAATTGTAATGTAAATGATATTACAGCATTTGTAAATGCTGTAGTTGATGATAATGAACTAAAAAGCTAAATTGAATTAAAGGCTATTATAGCATTTTTTTGTAAGTGCTATAATTGTTGAATTTAACTAAGTTTATTTGAAATTTAACTAAACCCTATTACAGCATTTTAAAATGCCGTCTTTTATTAAATTGAACTGTTTTTGAATATAACTTTCCGTAGCGTTTTCTGAATGCTGCGAAAAGTGATTTTTCACTATTTTGATAAACTTAAGTGAATAAATGAACTTTGAAAGTTGAAAATTTTGGAAATTTAATAATTTAATTATTAAATGTAATAACTTAATTTTTGATTTAAATGAAGTAATTGGATTTGAAAAATAATCTGTTTTGAAATGTGAATTGAAATGGTATTTTACATTGAATTAAATGAATATGGTTTTGAAATGAATTTTAAAAGATATGATATTTTGATATATTAAAATGGTTTGGAAATGATTAGATCTTTATTTTGATATATTGATATTACAGCGCTTTGTAAGTGTTGTGGCTGATAAAAATAAACTATGCATAAATTATAACTAAGTGGTATTACAGCACTTGGTAAGTGCTGTGATAAAAGAAATATAATTAAAATCTAAAAATAAATAAAGGGCTATAGTAGCACTTGATAAGTGTTGCGGTAGGCTCAAATGAATGTTTGAGGTTTTGATTTAAATAAATGAGCTCAGAATTTGTCTAAAATTTTGGGAACTAAATATTTGATTGTAAATACAACGATTCACTTTTAAATGGTTTAAATGAATTGTTTTGATTTAAATATAAAACTATTTAATAGGTGATTTGAAATGATAATAAATGAATGATATCTTTGATTTAAAAGGGATATTTAAATGTATATATTTGGATTTGAATTCAAATAATGATTTGAAATGAATTTTGAAAGATATGATATTTTGATATATTGAAAAGGTTTGGAAATGATTAGATCTTTATTTTGATAAAGATTTGAATTTGAAATGATACTTTATTTTGAAGTATATATTATGACTTTTAAATTATAATTACGGGTTATAATAACGATTGGTTGTTAAAGAGACTGGGATCGGATATGGACATACTCTTTGTCGATACCGAAAACCACTTTAACAACTATGTACACGGTTGAGTTTCCAGAATGAAGTAGGATGATGGTGGCGACATTCTTGAGGTATACTTACATGGATCCGTCTCCCGTAAGTTGGCTTAAGGTGGCTAAAACAGGAGCGATCTCGGGTCAAAAGCGGTAGCTCCTCTGGTCGGACATATTCCTTCGATACTATACTATTACTTGTGATTGATTAGATGGCCATCCTCCAATTTTGATATGGTGGTGTGTTCCGAGGTGGGCGTATGTGGCTGCTGCGTTACCACCAGCCCGTGTGCGTAATTGGTATATGTATCCTGGCATTGCCTTGTGTGCCGTGTCACCTAACATACCGAGCCTTTACTATGAGTTATTTTTCTCCCCTATCCCATTGAGTATTTAGGGTAGTCTCCCGATCTGGAGATATGCTGATACTGGATGGACTACTGGGACTATTATGTGTGAAGGGTGATATGGGTAGCCCAGAAAGCTATTTAAAAGTAAGTTAATTTACTGTAGACATTATTATAATAGCGAAATATTACTACATAGTAAATAGTTTAACGGATCCTTAGAGGATGGGCGGTCACTAGGCATCCTTTAAGTTTCTTGTACCTTATTACAGTCTACTTGAGTTAATTTACATTATATAAGTATATATTGTCCTGACTCGAGTGTTTGTATTTTTATTTACGCTCGGGTCAGCCTGAGTTATTCACTGATTTGGATTCCACTTTCTCGAGATTGGAATCGCTAGAGATTATCTGCTTATCCAGTTTTATCTATTTCAGTTTTGTTGTTCTATTCAGCTTGTACGTGGTCATCATCTTGAGACTTCTGTTGTACTTTATTTATTCTATTGTATTTTATTTAACTCTGATATATTTACATAGTAGCTTCTTGCACTACTATCTCTTTTACGTCAGCTGCATTTCTTACTCCGTGTCTGTGTTCTGTGATTATTATTTACTGTATGTTCTGAGATTTGCCAAATTTTATTTACAATGCGGTATTCTGAGCAATTCAAATCTGACTTGTGTGGATGCGAATTGTTCAAAATATCGGGTAGTTACAGATGTCCAACATTAGGACCATATTTCACAATAGCCACCAGAGTTTCACATGCACATAAACAAAATATTGATGGCGAGTCCCCCATCATAACATCCTCTTGTAATTGTTGCTGACAGGTTACATCTACCCTTATTGGTCATAGTGGATAAGGGGTTGCAAATACGTTTATTGACATTATATAATCAATGAAATTAGTTTTTCTTTATATGTGACGACCCAGACTCGACCTTCAAAAATCGACACCCATACTTCACTCGTACTCGAATGCCGCTGATTCAAACGCCGAATCTGGTTCGCCAGAGCTTATAACACATTAAGTACAACAACACAGCGGAAGAAATGAATAATATTGTTAATACACAAAATTTTGATACAAAGATGATACTTTGAATATCACATAATCAGATATACAATATAGCGGAAAGATATAGCACAACTAGATGGTATAGACTTTGCAACCATCAACAGTGGAAAGATAACTCCAATAGAATTTCCAAGTGAGAGAGCGAGAATCCGACATCTGAAACTAAATAGCTAAAGCTCCTATGCTCTAAAGCAAATAGCTTAAAACAAAAGCTTCGAAGACTCCAATCCAAAAGCAGTTATATCCAAACCATAAGCACGAACCCCCATCACGATGACTTAAGCAAGGTCAGTCATCTTGAAAAAATTCTATCGCCAAATCCAAAGGCTGGATGCTATCGAATCTACTCCTACTATTTGATTATCTAAAAAACCCAACTATAGACTGTCCGTGTCGAAAATTGTGGTCACCCAGAGTTTAGATAGGGAACAATAAACTTGGATTAGTCATGGGACTGGTATGAGCAAACAAAAACAATTTGTCTTTAAAACAAACAACAAACGAATTTAAAATTAAACTTGCAATGCTTTTTGGAAAATGAAAGTACCATAAGGCCTCCCGCCGCACACACCATGCAAATGCAGAATTGGAGGAGATTTCTCCTTATGATAGTCAAAAATGCTTGATACGCGAAAACCATTTGATATTATTATCAGTGCATAGTGGAAAACATTTCGAAAGTATAATATTAATCTTAGCCAGCATACAACATTTCGCCGTATGCCTACTATACTACCATGTTCAATTGCAGGTTACTGCCGCATTACATGGCAGTTTATACAACTAAACCGTACATGGCGCGTATTGTTTCTTGGATTTTCTAACATAATGGTCAGGCTAAGGAACATCCTATTGCCACATGGGAATGCCTCTAGAGGGACGCCCCACGAACCGACCTGGTTCCCTGCCAACACAAGGCCGGTTTACTCCCTTCCCGGGAGTAACACCTATAGATATGCCATTCCCGGTCGTTTGCGACCTTTATCCGATGATCGTCAACACAAACAACCACAAAGCAATGTATTTACAGTAACCATATAGGTCAAATATCTGGGCTCCATACCATGATACCACCCTTTCCCAGAAGGAATGGACATACCCTAGGGGAATGACTGTAACATTCCTTGATTTTAGCCAGAATTAATTTGATAATAAATTAAATTTTTGTAATGTAATTATGAGGTAATCGGTTATTTATTTATTTATTGAAATTTAATTGTGAATTAGTTTGGTAATTAATATAAAATTCTGGTTTAATTTGGATTAAATTGTGAATTAATTGGGAATTAATTTGAATATTTGGAAATAAATATGTATATAAAAATAGACAGAAAATATAATTTGAAATTAAGATTCAAATTTAATAAGTATATTGAAAATGAATATTTTTGATTTGAAATTCAAATAGAAATTTATTGTAAACAAATTGAATTTATTTTGTAATTAATATAGGAATTGAGTTTCAAAACATTTTCTTATTTTTAAAAGAGTTATATAAGTACAGGTAATTGAAATTTATACAAATGAATAAAAGTTTTCATATATATATATATGTATATGTATACACATATACATATATCTTTGGAAAATTAAAGAAGATTTATTAAAGGATCATTTATTTTCAAATTGTATATGATAAATTTTTAAAAGCGATTTAAAGAAAAAATTCCAATATATATATGTATACACGTTTATTTAGAAGTATAATAGTTGAAAATAAATTAAAGGATTAAATACTTTATTTAAGATTACATATGTACATAAATAAAAGATAACATTTAATAAATATATAATTTACAAGTGTGAAAGTTTTATTATGCAAATTTACATTTGTAACTAGTTTAACAAGGAATAAGACAAGTGTTAACATATATTACAAGTGGCAATATTATCTTGAAATTAATTGTACAAAATATGAATTAAAGAAAGTGTAATCAGATTTATCATTTAAAAAAAAACTAAAAACAAACTGCCTCATGCAAAATCAAACTAGAAATTGAAATCTAAAAATGAATCAAATCAAAGTTCAAGATTTCAACTAAGCAAATTCTTCAACCTGGAAAAAGAAGATCAATGCAACCAGAATCAAGCTTTAAAACCTAGGAAATCTGAAAAACAAAAGCATGCAAGTTAATTCAAATCTTATCAAAACAACTTCAACCTGGAAGCAACTCAACAAATCAAAGCAAGTATAAAGATCAACTCAAGTAAATCATAATCTACTTTCAGAGTTCAAAAGCAATTCCAGGCTTAAAATATTTTTCCAGGCTTTACTGTGCTCTGTTCTTCATTCTGTGGTGAGCAAACTAACCTAAATAAAGTTTAAATCTGTGTTATACTTTGATATATGTGTTACTTCTGGGGTAAAAATTGTTTGCATGGATGATAAATATCTGGAATATAGTATGAATTGTTCTGTAATTCATATGTATGCCGATGTACATTATATTATATATCTCTTATATATATACAGGTTCAAGAACATAAGAAAGAAAATTCAATGACCCCTTATATAATCTGTTTTAGACTTTAATTCCTAAATGAAAAATGATCATATGAATGTAACATCATTTTTAAAAATAAATTCAAGTGGATTTATCAAGTGATTATTTCAAAAAAAAAAACAGGATGTACAGTGATGATCAAATATAAGTTGAAAATCAATTAATTAAATTCCAAGTTTTGAATTCATAACTTCACTCGTAATTGTAAATAATGATTTTTGATAAAGGTTTCGTGATTTTTAAGTTTGAAAGTCGAACGAAATTGTAAGTTGAACGGAAATTCAAGATTGGTGATTTTTGGCGATTAGGAAAGCATTGGTTGTTGTGATTGAGGTGGAAGGAGGCTGGGGGTCTGGTGATAGAAGGAAAAATACTTGGAGTATTTATCAATGGCCGTAGTGGTCAGAGTACAGTGAAGTAGCATTTTAGTGGAGTTTTGGGCCGAGGAGGTTCCTGAGATAACCGCATCATCGGCAATGGATTTGGGATGATTGGACTGGGGGTAAAAGCCTCGTGGGTCATCGAAGCAGCCGTGAACGGAGTCTCGTGATCGTTGGTGACTTGATGTGGGGATGCGAGGCAATTTACTGGTGATAGTTGGGTTCCAAGAAATGCTCGAATAACCTAATTTCGATTTCGTGGTGGTACTGGGTTTCTGGGTTGTGGAGTTCGTCGATGAGGTCAAGGTTGATTCGTGGGCAATTGCGGCGTTGGTCGGAAATGATTCTGGTGATCGTGCATGTGCACGCGAGTACAAGCGTATCTGGGTCTTTTATGTTATTGGGGACGAAGGTTGTAGCTTGGAGGGGAACTCGAAGTATTTGTGAGTTTTGCTCAAAGTAATGGAGCGAGAAGAGAACTCTAAGTCGATCTCGAGTATTTTTAGGTGGTGGCTCGAGTTGGTTTTGGGTTCGGGTTTTTACAATTTTGAAATTTAAAAGTAAAATAAGTTTTATTAAAATTTTAATTAAATCAAGTTTTAAACCTTCTCTGATTTATTCTTATAAAATCATGAATGTTTTACTTTAGTTTTGGAATAGGATTAAAGTAAATTATTTTAAAAAGTTAATTAAGTTTAAGCTTAATTAAGAATTTAGTTTAAAGGAGAATGATGTTTCAAGTTGTTATTTGACTTTAAAGTCTTAAGTTAATTTATGGATTAACAATGGATTTGTTTCAAAGATAAAAGGTTTAAAGTTAAAAAGTTAATTAATTAATTAATTAAGGATAATCAATAAATAATTAAAGGATGATAAATTAACATGAATGGTGATTAATTAATGTTAATCAACTAGGATTAAATTTATCTGATTTCAATTAATCAAATGATCAATTAACCTTATTTATGGATGATTGTATTCTATTGAATGCTGTGAATTTTTTTGTAATCTCTGCTGTGTGATGCTTTGTGGTTTGAATTGTTTTAATTCAAGCTGTGATGAATGTAATTTATTTGTCTACAATGCATTTATATTATCTATCTGTGATTCTGTGTATATAGATAAGCGTTATAGGATTATACCGCTTATCGATATTGCTGTGATTATATCTGTGATGATTAATGATGTTGCACTCTTGGGTATAACCCCTGGACTACACTATACACACACAAATATGGATTGCACATGGAAATGGGTTAAGTCACAGATTTTTGAAATGGTTTTAAATTCGAATTTTGAATCCAAATGGTTAGAAATGAATTGGGTGTTTTCAAAGATAAAAGTTATTTTTGAATAAATTGATAAAGTTTTGAAATTTAAATAATTTGAATTCAAAATCTGAAATTGAATTCAATGTTGGAAATTTTGGTTTAGAATGTTATACAAGTCATAAATGTGTTTATATGGATTTTAAACCATTTTTAAATGTACTATTTTGAGAATTTGAATTTAACCCAAGTTTGAAAGATTTTAACTTGTATATATGAAATCAGATTTCTACGAAATGAAAACAATTTGTTTCCAAATAATAAAAGCTTTCGTATAAGAGGTGAATTTCAAATTTGTGTTAAGGGATTTCAAGTTTGAAATGAAAATGGTTTTCCAAGTTATGAATGAATCTTTGGAAACGGGTTTGAAATCTATAAGTTAAATCTTTGATTTAAAGATTGAATTAGTTAATCCAATTGAAATGGAAATTGTTTTGAAAAGCTATGGATGAATCTTTGTTAAAGATTTGTGAAACTTTGTTTCAATTTGAAAGTGAGGTTAAAAGGGTGAGTCTTTTGTTTAAAAGATTTGAAATGGCAATTTGTTTAAACCATTTAAAAGAAAGGTTTTGGGCTTTAAGCTACGACTTAAATGAAATCCCATTATCCATATGTTTTTAAAATATTGCGTTCATTATTCAGTTTAGCAGTGATAGGACCTTGTGTCATATAACCCATTCTGAATAATGATACGATGTTATGGATTGCATTTGAAGACCGATGGTAAGACCGGGTATTTACGAAATGATAGGATAACCTATTGAATGACTCTGCAATGAGTAGCTACGGTATGGAGTATGTAACAAACGGGGATTTTCGTTCTTCGAAAATACGACATCGACACTCACTTTATCGACTGCCGAATATCGAAGGCCGAAAAACCGAGATGTTATGGGTTTTAAAAAGAATTAAGAAAAAGAAAGAAGAGAGAAGAGAAGATAGAAATTTTGATAGGGAAAAGAAAACAGGAAATTTGAAAATAGAAGATAGAAGCATTTTAAAAATAGAACGGGACAGAAGAAAACAACAGAACAACAACAGAATCTCACAATTCGCAGCGGAACAACATATAATAATAAATGAATAATCTTTAAACAAAGAACTATATCAGTTATTACATTACATCACATTTTATTACATCATATCATCACATCAGAGTGTACAACATCATACAACAATGCAGCGGAAAAAGGAATACTATATAACTAGTAATACGCCATGCCAATCCAGCTTGCCTCCAGCAACTCCAGAATATCCAGAATATCCTGATAAACCTAACTCTTAACTGCCCGTGTGGAAATTGGTGGGCACCCAGAGTTTAGGAAGGAAAACAATAAACTCCGAGTCAGTCATGTGACTGGTGTGAGAACTCAAAACAGTTTATTTACTTTAAAATCAAAATAGAAGAATATTTTTTTTATTCAATTCGCAATGCTTTTAAAAATGAGACTACCATAAGGCCTCCCGCACACACACACAATGCAAACGCAGAATCGGAGGAGATTTCTCCTTATGATAGTCAAAGATGCTTGATACGCATTTAAAATAACATTTGATATTATTACTAGTGCATAGTGTAGGGAAATCATTTCAAAAATAAAGATATAAATCTTAGCCAACATAGACATTTCGAACTATGCCTACTATAGCTACTATCCAAACAGTGTTGCGACACCATAAGTGAATAGCAGGTTCTACAACTAATACCGTACAAAGTCACGAATTGTTTCTTTGGATTTCCAACAAATGGTCAGGCCAAGGAACTTCCCATTGCCACTGAGAATGCCTCTGGAAAGACATCCCCGAGAACCAAACCGGAACTCTGCCAACACAAGGCCGGGTTACCCCTTAACTGGGTAACTACTGACACGAGCACGCCATTCCCCGGTCCTTTAGGACCTTTTCACCGAGCGCTCGATATCCAACATCACACCATAATAAATAGAGTGTTTTCAACATGAGTAAGTATCTGGGCTCCATACCATGATACCACCCCTTTCCAGAAGGAAATGCACATACCCTAAGGGGAGCTACAGCAACCCCTAATAACCTTGCCGCATCTTTCCTGTTTTGACCATTTCCGGGATGTGAGGCTCGACGAAGTCACGTCCACAAAAACATACTTTATACAAAAGCCATGCTTTGGGTCACAAATGATCAACACAATGATCACTAAGATAGACGATCAAATAAATGATGCTATCACAAATAATCAACACAATGATCATTTCAGCATCACTCAGCATGTCACATTACCAAAATGGGATATATCGCTGATAACTTCAACTATATAACCTTTGAGCACATACGTCTCAAAGAAGGGTGTTAAGCAAAGAATAAATTCTCCGCCACCAACAGAAATATATTTGAATGAAATCGGCTTTATATCTCAAATTGTAATGTCAGGCATACAATCCATACAAGTCTGTTCCGGGATCGAACAGAACCGAAGGCACTTACAAAGAAGTCCTTGCAATCCGGATATTCACAATCCTGATCGGATTTCCCATCACTTAGGGAGTCTCTATACCGTTGCAACTCAGTGCAGAGACAATCGATAGGTCATCCTATCGCTTTCGCAATTACCGGGTCTTCAACACCGATCTTCAATGCAATTCACAACGACGTATCACATATTCGGAATGGGTTATACGACCCCATGGTCCTTTCCCGGTTAACCCGAATAGTGAGCGCTTATTCAAAAATAAGTGTGCATTCAAATTCAATCAATTCACATCAAATACCCATTCAAAGGGAAATATTGATAGTCGGCTATTGAACTATCAATTTGATATGCATACATCACCAGATTCCAAATAATTTTCCAAATTATTTATTTTCCAAAATATCTTTACAAGATATATAATTTCAACCCTTCAAAAATAAATCAACATTTTTTTTTTCAAACAAATTCCCTTTTCACTTATAAATTCCATAATGAATTTATATTTCAAAATATTCGTGCATATACGATTTCAACTATCCATTTCCAATTTATCTTCAAAAAGATAAATTCTAAATATTCACTTCATATTCGAAAACATTTCCATACTTATTATTCATAAGTAATTCACAAATCTTTTTATTTTCAACCTTGGGAAATATTCAATATACTTAAATCGAATTAAGTATATATTTCATTCTTTAAGAAAATCATTCTCTTAAACATATTTATTTGGGTCAAAACGAATGTTGCGTAAAACATCGTTACAACAACCCAAAATCACTAGTATAGGGATTTGAATTTTAAATAGATATATAAATCCCAATACTATACAAAAACATTTCCTTTCGGAAATCATTTACTATAACAACAGTGTTATAGTCCACTATTTCCTTTTATTTCTCGAAAACATCTATTTCAACAATCAATGTTGAAATCTATGGTTTCGAATCTCAACACATTTTAAAACATCGTTAGATCGTTTTAATTCAATTTAAACATCTCATTCAAAACAATTTCTTTAACACATCATTCACTATACAAAAACGTGAATATACTTCTTTAACAAATTCCATCCTTTTATTCATTTTAATTCAAAGAATTATTCACTGTCTAAAAACGTGAATATAACTCTATTTCTAAGTTATAACTATTAACTTATCAAAATAAGTCGTTTGCGAATTTATAAAACAACGTTTATAAATTCCATTTCTATTTATTTATAAAAACTTCCTTTTTATAAATTCCTTTATTAACCTATTCCAGTTTATAACTAAATTATAAACTAAATGTTCATATAATAAGTTAACTACTTATAAACGATTATTTCACAAAATCGTTCCTTAGAATTTCATAATTATAAATCTTATAACTTATAAGATTCATTTATTTAACCAAATCTATTCTTCAATTAACTTCACAAATTTATAAATCTTACTATTTATAAATTTCATCTATAACTTCACAGTTTATAATTCTATAAATTTCATTCATTTATGAAATTCATTTTCACTACATTCAAACACTTATAAAAACTCGTTTTATAATGTCCATAGTTCAATTTATAAATATCCATTTATAAATCTCTTAATATAAATTAATTTATATTATTATTCTAAAACGTCTTTAAACTCCTTTATAATTTCATCATTTCGATTTATAAAATAATCAAATTTTATAAATCCTATATTTAAACTTTTATCATATATTCAAAAATCCAATCTAAATTATTTTATAAAATCATTAGTTCCTATTTCTCAAAAATCGACTTTTAATCGTATTTCTAAAAATCAGCTTTTTAACTATATTTCACAAAAACCATAATTTTTATAACTTTAAAAATTATAACGTTTATTTATTTATAATGGATCAATTCCAAAAATATAGTATATTTTCAAAAAATCACTTTTAAAATCATTTTAAAATCCCAAAATCTGGGTCCAATGATGCTACACACCAAATAGTCAATCACGACTAATAACGATATCATATATCGATATGATAATCCATCAAATATCAAAATATCTGAAATTAAATAAATACTGTTGAGGAATCCAGTTGGATCCCTCCAACCTGTTTCCTGCATCACAAACATTAGCACAATACCAATTTCGCTCCAGTACGAAATTATCGCGGTATATGTTCTTATTAAATATTATCCGCTTAATAACGGCGTAATAGGGTCTCATCCGCAAAAAAATACGGGAAATCAATCAACTGCAATATATACATATGCCAATATATATATATTGATATTATATATAATACCAATTTCACTGTTTATGAAATATTCGCGGTATATGTTTATATAAATAACATCCGCTTACTAACGGCGCATAATGTCTATTTTAACAATCAATAATTTACAGTCATCATTCAAACATGCATTCAAATATTTTAAATCTAACTATTTAAAATAAAATCGAAATCTATTCGATTGCGTGAGAAATTCTCACCTTGGTTTTAAATTCCGTTTAAGCTTTTATTTTGAATAAAATTAAACGCGTGTTTAATTTTACCCGAAATTCTCACTAACTCCAAACGACTCCAAACCAACTCCATCGCGTAGTGCTCGTCCATACGATCCCAACGCAACTGAGTTTGCATTTTTTCGACCTCGTATGAAAAAGTTACGGGGTTTTAAATATTATACAAATTAATATACACATTAATTTCTATTTTATTTCTATAACCTTAGGCAAATCTGGACCGTAGATTTCTAGCTTCAATATCAGGGCCGCACGCACGTTTCTCTCCTCTCCCATTCGAACGCGTTCTACAGCAAGAACCCTAACCCAACTTCGCACAAAACCCAAGCTAGCCGCCCCCTCTACGAACGATTCCAGGATGATCAACCACCGCCGTTTGAAAGGCCATCAACCACTCTATCATCGGCCTGAGTAGCCTAGAGCTCGGTCGTGCCTGTGCCTCAAAAAACGTGCGCGACCGTGCTCCCTTCCAGCTCGATTTGCGGCCACCACGTCACGATCCAGGCGATCATCGCCGTATGGATCGATAGAGCTTGAGATGATCTTTGACTTTGCAGTTGAGCATTTGTCGTAATTGTTTATAGATTAAGAGATATTGAAGGCGAAAGATTTGAACATTTTCAGCCATCCAATTGATAGCGGCGGCTACGAAATAAAACTAGGGTTTAGAATTTTTTTATTTTCTATTAAATTTATGGTCTATTTATAGGAAATTTCGAACACTATTCATCCAGGAATTCCAAACTCCGATTTAGACGCCGTAACCAGCGTACCTAGGGTTTATCCCGCGTTCCGGACACAATGGAACAGGTTTCGGAAGCTAATTCGGAAGTATGTGCGAGTTATGGCTGTAAACGCTCAATTTAAATTAAACCGATTTAAATCGATTTCTAGGCGTTTTAATTTGTACCGGACAAACGGTAAATCCAATTGACTTGAAATTTGAAACCTTACAATAATATCACATTACGGATCCGATGAAACTGGTTTCGTCGAATTCCGAGACTTTTTGAAAAATGGCTATTTTGACTCGCCAAATTTAAATTAAAAATAAATCGATGCGTTTCGAGCTGCCACGATCAAACGATAACTCCGATTGACACGAAAATTGAAATCCGGTAATAACTAACTATTACGGATCCAATGGAACTGGTTTCGTTCAATTCTGAGACTGTTCAAAAATTGGCTATTTTACAGTCGATTATTTAATATTAAAATATTCAATTTTCACAAATTAACTTTTAATTCGATTTTAAAAGTTCTAAAATATTTCTATAACTCCAGTATGATTAAATAAAATTTTCCAAATTATTTTCAATCATATTTAACTCTATTTTCAATTATTTCCATAATTTAACATATTAAATTATCGATTTAATTATCTAATTAAATCTAATAAATCAAATAAAAATTTATTTGACTTATAAATTCACTTATTAATATTTAAAATTAATTAAATATTCAAATTTAAATTAATAAAAATTCTGGGTCGTTACAATCTTTCCCCCTTAAAAGAATTTCGTCCTCGAAATTACAAGTAAGAAGATTACAGAATCTATTAACTTTCCAAAATTCAAAGTTAAACTTTTTACCATACTTTACTAAGTTTTCAAATCATACTTAGTTATCTTTTCAAAAACAAACTATATCATTTAACTTTCAATTCCAAAACAAAGTTAAAGTTTTCAAAATTTTCCCATTTTTTCTCAAAAATTTTTTTTCTAACGCCTTAAATTTTCGGAAAAATTCGCCATAGTCTCCTTTGCGCGGCTCGATCCGAAAAAAAATGACAGTATATATATCACAAATATACATCTCATCAAGTAATGAGGCATCCCGAAGGGAAAAAAATGTAAAAGTGCGATATTTAATCCGAGATATGTACCTTATATTTTATTAGCGAGCATATACGGCTAATATAGCGCAAAAGCGAACTCCAAATGGGAAGCAACGCGATCCGCACCTACTAATCACTCAACAAACAACATGAGAACATGCACATATGCAAATAATCTCAATATACAACATATAGTAACATATCAACTATATATATATCACATAGCAAATGCAACAATAGCAATATATATTCAACCATCAACCTACTACATCCAACTAACATCCATAACCAATAAATATTCATTTATATTCTCATTAATATTTAATGAAATGGTTTTCAATTTAAACCACATTTGATTTATCAACATTGGATTTTATCACATTCATTCTCAATTTTAATTAGTTTGCATTCACTAATTAAATCCAATTCACATTCAATTCTATTCAAATTTATTTACTTCTAATTTGAATTCAATTACTTTAGCTTTAAATTTCATTAACACTTAATGAATTACATACAATCATCTAACAATCAAATAACAACCAATGTTTATTTATTACAACCAAATTCCTTTGTTTATATTCATTCTCTTTCAATTTATTCAACTTCTAATGACATTAGATTTCAATGAATTTACACTTTCATTCATTATTTCATATCAATTAAATTTACATTCAATTGATTAACATTTAATCCATTTATTCAATTCAATTACAAAGTTGAATTCTATTACATAACTCAAGTTCACATTTCTTTTAATCCACTTGATTCATTTACAACTCATATTCATATAGTTTCACCTTTTTATATATATAAGTTTATTTCACAATTGTAAATCACTTTAATTATAATTTTATTCTTATAATTCTTTTACTTATACAATTATTCTTTAATTTAGATTATTCAAACAACCTAACAATCAACTTATATACACTTTAATAATTCTGAAAAATTATTCCTTTACATATAAAAATATAATCAAGGCAAAATTATTTCATTTACCCAATTTAAAACAATATTATGTCGAATTGTTCTATTCAAGTGTTTAGAAACCCCTTCGGCTCAGTTTCGAGGCTGTGCTGACGAAAGTTCATATACCACTCAATAAACCAATCATCACAATATAAAACAATTTTATTCACTAACAAATACGCTCTCATAGTTATTATTACTCTCAAACTCATTCTAGAGTACTGCTGACTCTATCTCTAATGAGTAATAACCCTACAGAACCATGGTTGTCGCTTAACCATCAGAGCTCTGATACCAAATGTAACAAACGGGGATTTTCGTTCTTCGAAAATACGACATCGACACTCACTTTATCGACTGCCGAATATCGAAGGCCGAAAAACCGAGATGTTATGGGTTTTAAAAAGAATTAAGAAAAAGAAAGAAGAGAGAAGAGAAGATAGAAATTTTGATAGGGAAAAGAAAACAGGAAATTTGAAAATAGAAGATAGAAGCATTTTAAAAATAGAACGGGACAGAAGAAAACAACAGAACAACAACAGAATCTCACAATTCGCAGCGGAACAACATATAATAATAAATGAATAATCTTTAAACAAAGAACTATATCAGTTATTACATTACATCACATTTTATTACATCATATCATCACATCAGAGTGTACAACATCATACAACAATGCAGCGGAAAAAGGAATACTATATAACTAGTAATACGCCATGCCAATCCAGCTTGCCTCCAGCAACTCCAGAATATCCAGAATATCCTGATAAACCTAACTCTTAACTGCCCGTGTGGAAATTGGTGGGCACCCAGAGTTTAGGAAGGAAAACAATAAACTCCGAGTCAGTCATGTGACTGGTGTGAGAACTCAAAACAGTTTATTTACTTTAAAATCAAAATAGAAGAATATTTTTTTTTTTCAATTCGCAATGCTTTTAAAAATGAGACTACCATAAGGCCTCCCGCACACACACACAATGCAAACGCAGAATCGGAGGAGATTTCTCCTTATGATAGTCAAAGATGCTTGATACGCATTTAAAATAACATTTGATATTATTACTAGTGCATAGTGTAGGGAAATCATTTCAAAAATAAAGATATAAATCTTAGCCAACATAGACATTTCGAACTATGCCTACTATAGCTACTATCCAAACAGTGTTGCGACACCATAAGTGAATAGCAGGTTCTACAACTAATACCGTACAAAGTCACGTATTGTTTCTTTGGATTTCCAACAAATGGTCAGGCCAAGGAACTTCCCATTGCCACTGAGAATGCCTCTGGAAAGACATCCCCGAGAACCAAACCGGAACTCTGCCAACACAAGGCCGGGTTACCCCTTAACTGGGTAACTACTGACACGAGCACGCCATTCCCCGGTCCTTTAGGACCTTTTCACCGAGCGCTCGATATCCAACATCACACCATAATAAATAGAGTGTTTTCAACATGAGTAAGTATCTGGGCTCCATACCATGATACCACCCCTTTCCAGAAGGAAATGCACATACCCTAAGGGGAGCTACAGCAACCCCTAATAACCTTGCCGCATCTTTCCTGTTTTGACCATTTCCGGGATGTGAGGCTCGACGAAGTCACGTCCACAAAAACATACTTTATACAAAAGCCATGCTTTGGGTCACAAATGATCAACACAATGATCACTAAGATAGACGATCAAATAAATGATCCTATCACAAATAATCAACACAATGATCATTTCAGCATCACTCAGCATGTCACATTACCAAAATGGGATATATCGCTGATAACTTCAACTATATAACCTTTGAGCACATACGTCTCAAAGAAGGGTGTTAAGCAAAGAATAAATTCTCCGCCACCAACAGAAATATATTTGAATGAAATCGGCTTTATATCTCAAATTGTAATGTCAGGCATACAATCCATACAAGTCTGTTCCGGGATCGAACAGAACCGAAGGCACTTACAAAGAAGTCCTTGCAATCCGGATATTCACAATCCTGATCGGATTTCCCATCACTTAGGGAGTCTCTATACCGTTGCAACTCAGTGCAGAGACAATCGATAGGTCATCCTATCGCTTTCGCAATTACCGGGTCTTCAACACCGATCTTCAATGCAATTCACAACGACGTATCACATATTCGGAATGGGTTATACGACCCCATGGTCCTTTCCCGGTTAACCCGAATAGTGAGCGCTTATTCAAAAATAAGTGTGCATTCAAATTCAATCAATTCACATCAAATACCCATTCAAAGGGAAATATTGATAGTCGGCTATTGAACTATCAATTTGATATGCATACATCACCAGATTCCAAATAATTTTCCAAATTATTTATTTTCCAAAATATCTTTACAAGATATATAATTTCAACCCTTCAAAAATAAATCAACATTTTTTTTTTCAAACAAATTCCCTTTTCACTTATAAATTCCATAATGAATTTATATTTCAAAATATTCGTGCATATACGATTTCAACTATCCATTTCCAATTTATCTTCAAAAAGATAAATTCTAAATATTCACTTCATATTCGAAAACATTTCCATACTTATTATTCATAAGTAATTCACAAATCTTTTTATTTTCAACCTTGGGAAATATTCAATATACTTAAATCGAATTAAGTATATATTTCATTCTTTAAGAAAATCATTCTCTTAAACATATTTATTTGGGTCAAAACGAATGTTGCGTAAAACATCGTTACAACAACCCAAAATCACTAGTATAGGGATTTGAATTTTAAATAGATATATAAATCCCAATACTATACAAAAACATTTCCTTTCGGAAATCATTTACTATAACAACAGTGTTATAGTCCACTATTTCCTTTTATTTCTCGAAAACATCTATTTCAACAATCAATGTTGAAATCTATGGTTTCGAATCTCAACACATTTTAAAACATCGTTAGATCGTTTTAATTCAATTTAAACATCTCATTCAAAACAATTTCTTTAACACATCATTCACTATACAAAAACGTGAATATACTTCTTTAACAAATTCCATCCTTTTATTCATTTTAATTCAAAGAATTATTCACTGTCTAAAAACGTGAATATAACTCTATTTCTAAGTTATAACTATTAACTTATCAAAATAAGTCGTTTGCGAATTTATAAAACAACGTTTATAAATTCCATTTCTATTTATTTATAAAAACTTCCTTTTTATAAATTCCTTTATTAACCTATTCCAGTTTATAACTAAATTATAAACTAAATGTTCATATAATAAGTTAACTACTTATAAACGATTATTTCACAAAATCGTTCCTTAGAATTTCATAATTATAAATCTTATAACTTATAAGATTCATTTATTTAACCAAATCTATTCTTCAATTAACTTCACAAATTTATAAATCTTACTATTTATAAATTTCATCTATAACTTCACAGTTTATAATTCTATAAATTTCATTCATTTATGAAATTCATTTTCACTACATTCAAACACTTATAAAAACTCGTTTTATAATGTCCATAGTTCAATTTATAAATATCCATTTATAAATCTCTTAATATAAATTAATTTATATTATTATTCTAAAACGTCTTTAAACTCCTTTATAATTTCATCATTTCGATTTATAAAATAATCAAATTTTATAAATCCTATATTTAAACTTTTATCATATATTCAAAAATCCAATCTAAATTATTTTATAAAATCATTAGTTCCTATTTCTCAAAAATCGACTTTTAATCGTATTTCTAAAAATCAGCTTTTTAACTATATTTCACAAAAACCATAATTTTTATAACTTTAAAAATTATAACGTTTATTTATTTATAATGGATCAATTCCAAAAATATAGTATATTTTCAAAAAATCACTTTTAAAATCATTTTAAAATCCCAAAATCTGGGTCCAATGATGCTACACACCAAATAGTCAATCACGACTAATAACGATATCATATATCGATATGATAATCCATCAAATATCAAAATATCTGAAATTAAATAAATACTGTTGAGGAATCCAGTTGGATCCCTCCAACCTGTTTCCTGCATCACAAACATTAGCACAATACCAATTTCGCTCCAGTACGAAATTATCGCGGTATATGTTCTTATTAAATATTATCCGCTTAATAACGGCGTAATAGGGTCTCATCCGCAAAAAAATACGGGAAATCAATCAACTGCAATATATACATATGCCAATATATATATATTGATATTATATATAATACCAATTTCACTGTTTATGAAATATTCGCGGTATATGTTTATATAAATAACATCCGCTTACTAACGGCGCATAATGTCTATTTTAACAATCAATAATTTACAGTCATCATTCAAACATGCATTCAAATATTTTAAATCTAACTATTTAAAATAAAATCGAAATCTATTCGATTGCGTGAGAAATTCTCACCTTGGTTTTAAATTCCGTTTAAGCTTTTATTTTGAATAAAATTAAACGCGCGTTTAATTTTACCCGAAATTCTCACTAACTCCAAACGACTCCAAACCAACTCCATCGCGTAGTGCTCGTCCATACGATCCCAACGCAACTGAGTTTGCATTTTTTCGACCTCGTATGAAAAAGTTACGGGGTTTTAAATATTATACAAATTAATATACACATTAATTTCTATTTTATTTCTATAACCTTAGGCAAATCTGGACCGTAGATTTCTAGCTTCAATATCAGGGCCGCACGCACGTTTCTCTCCTCTCCCATTCGAACGCGTTCTACAGCAAGAACCCTAACCCAACTTCGCACAAAACCCAAGCTAGCCGCCCCCTCTACGAACGATTCCAGGATGATCAACCACCGCCGTTTGAAAGGCCATCAACCACTCTATCATCGGCCTGAGTAGCCTAGAGCTCGGTCGTGCCTGTGCCTCAAAAAACGTGCGCGACCGTGCTCCCTTCCAGCTCGATTTGCGGCCACCACGTCACGATCCAGGCGATCATCGCCGTATGGATCGATAGAGCTTGAGATGATCTTTGACTTTGCAGTTGAGCATTTGTCGTAATTGTTTATAGATTAAGAGATATTGAAGGCGAAAGATTTGAACATTTTCAGCCATCCAATTGATAGCGGCGGCTACGAAATAAAACTAGGGTTTAGAATTTTTTTATTTTCTATTAAATTTATGGTCTATTTATAGGAAATTTCGAACACTATTCATCCAGGAATTCCAAACTCCGATTTAGACGCCGTAACCAGCGTACCTAGGGTTTATCCCGCGTTCCGGACACAATGGAACAGGTTTCGGAAGCTAATTCGGAAGTATGTGCGAGTTATGGCTGTAAACGCTCAATTTAAATTAAACCGATTTAAATCGATTTCTAGGCGTTTTAATTTGTACCGGACAAACGGTAAATCCAATTGACTTGAAATTTGAAACCTTACAATAATATCACATTACGGATCCGATGAAACTGGTTTCGTCGAATTCCGAGACTTTTTGAAAAATGGCTATTTTGACTCGCCAAATTTAAATTAAAAATAAATCGATGCGTTTCGAGCTGCCACGATCAAACGATAACTCCGATTGACACGAAAATTGAAATCCGGTAATAACTAACTATTACGGATCCAATGGAACTGGTTTCGTTCAATTCTGAGACTGTTCAAAAATTGGCTATTTTACAGTCGATTATTTAATATTAAAATATTCAATTTTCACAAATTAACTTTTAATTCGATTTTAAAAGTTCTAAAATATTTCTATAACTCCAGTATGATTAAATAAAATTTTCCAAATTATTTTCAATCATATTTAGCTCTATTTTCAATTATTTCCATAATTTAACATATTAAATTATCGATTTAATTATCTAATTAAATCTAATAAATCAAATAAAAATTTATTTGACTTATAAATTCACTTATTAATATTTAAAATTAATTAAATATTCAAATTTAAATTAATAAAAATTCTGGGTCGTTACAGAGTTCTCCTTATATGATCGGGAGTCCGATCAAGATTGTGAATATGCAGATTGGAAAGGCTTCTTCGGAAGTGCCTTTTGTTCCGTTTGGACACGGAACAGACTAGAATGGATGTGCATCTGACATTACACTTTGAGATGTAATACCCGTTTCTAGAAAATACATTTCAATTTGGTGGTGGAGATTTATTCTCTTAGCTTAACACCCTTCTCTGAGACGTACGAGCTCAGAGGTTATGTAGTTGATGGTTACAAGTGACACATTTCCAATTTGGTAATGTGCGAAGTGCTTCTAATCATTTGTTGATGAAAGCGTGGCTTTGTGAAAAAGCGTGGCTTTGTGGATGAGACTGCATCGGGTCCTCACAACAAGGAAATGGTCGAAACAGGAAAGATGCAGCAAGGTTGCAGGGGTCACACCCCTAGGGTATGTCCATTCCTTCTGGAAAAGGGTGGTATCATGGCATGGAGCCCAGATACTTAACTAATGTGGACACTGTAAATCTATTACTGTGTGATGGTTGTGGTAGAGAGCTCGGATAAAGGTCGCAAACAACCAGAAGTGGCATATATTAGGTCTTACTCCCGGGAAGGGAGTAAACCGGCCTTGTGTTGGCAGAGAGCGGGGTAGGTTCTCGAGGCGTCCCTCTAGAGGCGTGCCTATGTGGCAATGGGAAGTTCCTTGGCCTGACCATTTGTTGGAAAATCCAATCATCCAATACGCGCTGCATGGTTTTAGTTGTATAACCTGCCATCTACTTATGGTGGTCACCACTATTTAGATGGTAGCTATAGTAGCATAGTTCGAATGTCTATGCTGGCTAAGATTAATATTATACTTGTAAATGTTTTCCACTATGCACTAATAATAATATCAAAATGGTTTTCACGTATCAAGCATTTTTTACTATCATAAGGAGAAATCTCCTCCAATTCTACGTTTGCATGGTGTGTGTGATGGGAGGCCTTATGGCAGTTTCATTTTCAAAAAAGCATTGCGGATTTCAAAGTTTTAAATTCTTTTGCTATTTGTTTTAAAGATAAACTGTTTTCGTTTGCTCACACCTGTCCCATGACTGACCCAGAGTTTATTATTCCATTCCTAAACTCTGGGTGCCCAAAATTTTTCACACGGGCAGTCTATAGTTGGATTTTTTAGGTAATAAAATATTAGGTATAGGCTCATTAGCCTTCGAAGTCTTTATATTGGCATTCGCATTTGGAACGAGTTGCTTCACTTCAGCATTGATGATGGTTCGAGCTATCTTTAGTTTGGAGATGGAGTGGCAGTTGCATCATGGATTTGGATTATTTTGGAGATTTTAGTGGAGTCATCTTTCCGCTGTCGATTGTTGCAAAGTCTAGACCATCCAGTTGTGTTTTATTTCCACTTTTATTCTTTTATCTCTGATGTTAATATCATTTGTATCAAATTGTTGTATATCATTGGATATTGTATTCATTGGAGTTATATGATATTCATTTTTTTCTTCCGCTGTGTTGTACATAGCGCGTTATAAGCTCCGGTGAACCAGATTCGGCATTTGAATCTGCAGGATTAGAGTACAAGTGAAGTACCGATGCCGATTTTCAAAGGTCGAGTCTGGTATTAGAGCTAAAGGTTGAAACTTAAGCTTAGGAGTACAACACATTTGGTAACTCATTAGAGATAGGGTGAAGTATACCCTAGAATGAGTATTCCCTAAGATATCCGTCTGTATGCCTCAGTAAATTCTCTTGTTATCCACTGATAGTAAGTATGAGTGCGAGAAGGGGACGAGATAGGGGACAGGGGAGTACCACTACAAATGGTCAATAACCTACAACAGCGGAAACAACTTTCTCTATCAATCTCCTTTATTGACCATCCACTTCCAAAATTCTTTGATATCTTCATGGAAGGGAAGTTTTGGTAAAAGATCATTATTTTGGTTAAACCAAAGGATGAATTTACATGGGACATAAACTCTAGATGGAACAAAATTGTTTGTTTGGATAAATTGTTTGATTTGGTTGTTATGGTTGATAGATATACTTTGGTTTTTAAACTAAAAAGTTTTGGGATTGCATCCATATATATCTGTCTATTCTGTGGGATCCAAATATGTTCTACGAACGGTTAGTTATCCCTTCGAACTAACCGGTGCCTTATGACCCGAGTATTTCGTGAAATGTTAAATGAGTTTATTCTCGTATCTATTATTGATATTCTGATTTGGTAAGCCAAATGCAGAATAGATATTCAGTTTGATCTGGAAAGACACTTCTCTGTCTTTCATCTATTCTTTGTTATCTTCCCGTTTGGCAAATTTCGAGGATGAAATTTTCTTAAGCGGGGAATCTGTAACATTCCCGAATTTTAGCCAGAATTAATTTGATAATAAATTCAATTTTTCGAATTTAATTATGAGATAATCGGTAATTTATTTATTTATTGAAATTTAATTGTGAATTAATTTGGTAATTAATACAAAATTTTGGTTTAATTTGGATTAAATTTGAATTAATTGGGAATTAATTTGAATATTTGGAAACAAATATGTATATAAAAATAAATTAAAAATATAATTTTAAATTGAGATTTAAATTTAATAAGTATATTGAAAATGAATATTTTTGATTTGAAATTCAAATAGAAATATATTGCAAACAAATTGTATTTATTTTGTAAGTAATATAGGAATTGAGTTTCAAAACATTTTCTTATTTTTAAAAGAGTTATATAAGTACAGGTTATTGAAATGTATACAAATGAATAAATTTTTTGATATACATATATATACATATATCTTTTGAAAATTAAATAAGATTTATTAAAGGATCATTTCTTTTCAAATTGTATATGATAAATTTTTAAATGCTATTTAAAGAACAAATTCCAATATATATATGTATACATGTTTATTTAAAAGAATAATAGTTGAAAATGAATTAAAGGATTAAATACTTTCTTTAAGATTACATATATACATAAATAAAAGATAACATTAATAAATGTATAATTTACAAGTGTGAAAGTTTTATCATACAAATCTACATTTGTAAATAGTTTAACAAGGTATAAGACAAATGTTAACATATATAACAAGTGGCAATATTATATTTTCTTTTGAAATTAATTGTACAGAATATGAATTAAAGAAAGTATAATCAGATTTATCATTTTCAAAAAAAACTGAAAACAAACTGCCTCATGCAAAATCAAACCAGAAACTAAAATCTGAAAACGAATCAAAGAAAAGTTCAATATTTCAACTAAGCAAATTCTTGAACCTGGAAAAAGAAGATCAAAGCAAAACCTGAATCAAGTTTTAAAACTTGGGAAATCTGAAAAACAAAAGCATCCAAGTTAATTCAAATCTTATCAAAACAAGTTCAACCTGGAAGCAACTCGACAAATTAAAGCAAGCATAAGGATCAACTCAAGTAAATCATAATCTACTATCAGAGTTCAAAATAAGTTCAAGGCCCAAAATATTTTTCCAGGCTTCGTTGTGCTTTGTTCTTCATTCTGAGGTGAGCAAACTATCCTAAATAAAGTTTGAATCTGTGTTATACTTTGATATATGTGTTACTTCTGGGGTAAAAATTGTTTGCATGGATGATAAATATTTGGAATATAGTATGAATTGTTCCATAATTCATATGTATGCCTGTGTACATTACATTATATATCTCTGATATATATACATATTCAAGAACATAAGAAAGAAAATTCAATGACCCCTTAAATAATCTGTTTCAAACTTTAATTCCTAAATGAAAAATGATCATATGAACGTAACATCATTTTTAAAAATGAATTTAAGTGGATTTATCAAGTGATTATTTCAAAAAAAAAAAGGATGTATAGTGATGATCAAATATAAGTTGAAAATCAATCAGTTAAATTCCAGGTTCCGAATTCATAACTTCACTCGCAATTGAAAATAATGATTTTTGATGAAGGTTTCATGATTTTTAAGTTTGAAAATCGAAAGAATTTGTAAGTTGAATGGAAATTCAAGGTTGGATGATTACTGGCGATGAGGAAAGCATTGGTCATTGTGATTGAGGTGGAAGGAGGGTGGGGGTCTGGTGATTGAAGGAAAAATACTTGGAGTATTTATCGATGGCCATAGTGTCCAGAGTACAACGAAGCAGGGTTGTAGTGGAGTTTTCGGTCAAGGTGGTTCATGAGGTAACCTCATCGTTGGCAATGGAATTGGGATGATTGGACTAGGGGGAAAAGCTTCGTGGGTCATCGAAGCAGCCGTGGATAGTGTCTAGTGATCGCTGGTGATTTGACGTGGGGATGCGAGGCTATTTACTGGTGATAGCTGGGTTCTAGGAAATGCTCGAATAACCTAATTTCGATTTCGTGGTGTTACTGGGTTTCTGGGTAGTGGAGTTCGTCGATGAGGTCAAGGATGACTAGTAGGTGATCGCGACGTTGGTCAGAAATGATTCTGGTGATCATGCATGTGCGCACGAGTACAAGCGTATCTCGGTATTTTATGTCGTTGGGGACGAAGGTTGTAGCTTGGGGGGAACTCAAAGTATTTATGGGTTTTGCTCAAAGTAATGGAGCGAAAAGAGAACTCGAAGTCGATCTCAAGTATTTTTAGGCAGTGGCTCGATTTGGTTTTGGGTTCGGGTTTTTACAATTTTGAAATTTAAAAGTAAAACAAGTTTTATTAAAATTTTAATTAAATCTAGTTTTAAACCTTTTCTGATTTATTCTTATAAAATCATGAATGTTTCAATTTAGTTTTGGAAATCGGATTAAAGTAAATTATTTTAAAAAGTTAATTAAGTTTAAGCTTAATTAAGAAATTAATTTAAAGGAAAATGATGTTTCAAGTTGTTATTTGACCTTAAAGTCTTAAGTTAATTTATGGATTAATAATGGATTTGTTTCAAAGATAAAAGGTTTAAAGTTAAAAGGTTAATTAATTCATTAATTAAGGATGATCAACGAATAATTAAAGGATGAAAATTAACATGAATTATGATTAATTAATGTTAATCAACTAGGATTAGCAATTTATCTGATTTCAATTAATCAAATGATCAATTAACCTTATTTATGGATGATTGTATTCTATTGAATGCTGTGAGTTATTTTGTCATCTCTGTTGTGTGATGCTTTGTGATTTGAATTGTTTTAATTCAAGCTGTCATGAATTTAATTTATTTATCTACAATGCATTTATATTATCTATCTGTGATTCTTTGTATATTGATAAGCGTTATAGGATTATACGGCTTATCGATATTACTGTGATTGTATCTGTGATGATTAATGATATGGAACTATTGGGTAAAACCACTGGACTACACTATACGTAGACAAATATGGATCGCATGTGGAAATGGGTTAAGTCATAGATTTTTGAAATGGTTTTAAATTTGAATTTTGAATCCAAATGGTTTTGGAAATGAATTGGGTGTTTTCAAAGATAAAGGTTATTTTTGAATGACTTGATAAAGTTTTGAAATTTAAATAATTAGAATTCCAAATTTGAAATTGAATTCTATGTTGGAAATTTTGGTTTAAGAATGTTATACAAGTTATAAATGTGTTTATATGGATTTTAAACCATTTTTAAATGTATTATTTTGAGAATTTGAATTTAACCCAAGTTTGAAAGATTTTAACTTGTATATATGAAATCGGATTTCTTCGAAACAAAAACTATTTGTTTGCATATAATAAAAGCTTTCATATAAGAAATGAATTTCTAATTTGTGTTAAGGGATTTCAAGTTTGAAATGAAAATGATTTTCCAAGGTATGAATAAATCTTTGAAAAAGGGTTTGAAAGCTATAAGTTAAATCTTTTGATTTAAAGATTGAATGAGTTAATCCACTTGAAATGGAAATTGTTTTGAAAGGCTATGAATGAATCCTTGTTTAAGATTTGTGAAACTTTGTTTCAATTTGAAAGTGAGGTTAAAAGGTTGAATCTTTTGTTTAAAAGATTTGAAATGGTAATTTTTTTAAACCATTTAAAAGAAAGGTTTTGGGCTTTAAGTTGTGACTTAATTGAAATCCCATTATCCATATGGTTTTAAAATATTGTGTTCATTATTCGGTTTAGCCGAGAGAGGACCTTGTGTCATATAACCCATTTCAAATAATGATACGACGTTATGGATTGCATTCGAAGACCGGTGGTGAAGACCGGGTATTTACGAGAACGATAGGATAACCTATCGAATGACTCTGCACTGAGTAGCTACGGTATACAGTTCTCCTTATGTGATGGGGAGTGCGATCGGGATTGTGAATATCTGGATTGCAAGGGCTTCTTCGGAAGTGCCTTCAATTCTATTCAGACTCGGAACAGACTTGTATGGATGTGTGTCTGACATTACACTTTGAGATGTAAAACCAGTTTCTATCAAATAAATTTCTGTTTGGTGGCGGAGATTTATTATCTTAGCTTAACACCCTTCTCTGAGACGTACAAGCTCAGAGGTTATGTAGTTGATGGTTACTAGTGATGCATTCCCAATTTGGTAATGTGGCATACGAAGTGCTGCCGATAATTTGTTGATCAAAGCATGGCTTTGTAAACAGCGTAGCATTGTGGACGAGACTGCATCAAGACCTCACAACACAAAAATGGTCGAAACAGGAAAGACGCGCAAGATTGCAGGGGTCGCACCCCTAGGGTATGTCCATTCCTTCTAGAAAAGGGTGGTATCATGGTATGGATCCCAGATACTTAACTCATGCGGACACTGTAAATCTATAACCATGTGATGGTTCTTGTTGAGTGCTCTCGGATAAAGGTCGCAAACGACCAGGGGTGGCATATCTTAGGTCTTACTCCCAAGAAGGGAGTAAACCGGCCTACTGTTGGCAGAGAGCCGAGTAGGTTCTTTGGGGTTCCCTCTAGAGGCGTACCCATGTGGCAACGGGATGTTCCTTGGCCTGACCATTTGTTGGAAAATCCAATCATCCAATACGCGCCCTATATGGTTTTAGTTGTATAACCTACCATCTACTTATGGGGGTCACCACTTGTGACGCTCCGGATTTTTCGCGTTCGAAAATCGACATCCATACTTCATATCGTACTCGAATCCGCAGATTCGACCGTTCAAATCCGACTCGCCAGAGCTTATAACAAACTTAAGTAAACAACACAGCGGAAGAAAAAAATAATACATTGATATACCGCATTGATACAATATCTGATACAATAGATATCTATATACATCAGAGATATGATATAATAAAATGGCAGTAGAAAAGAAAATAGATAACATCAGCAGCGGAACACATAACTCTAAGATTATCCTCCAAAGGGTACTCCAGTAGCAGCTCGAACCAGCATCACGATACACTAAGACAAGCAAGTCTTGTCCACATCTAAAGATTGAACTAGCTCCAGATAATCCACTGAACCTAGCTATCTGAAAAACCCAACTCTAGACTGCCCGTCTCGAAATATTTTGAGCACCCAGAGTTTAGAAAGAAACAATGAACACCAGGTCAGTCATGGGAATGGTATGAGTAACAAAAACAATTTATCTTTAAAAACAACAAAGAAATATTTTAAAATAGATTCGAAATGCTTTTAGAAAATGAAACTACCATAAGGCCTCCCGCCACACACACAATGCAAACGCAGAACTTGGAGGAGATTTCTCCTTATGATAGTCAAAGATACTTACTACGCAGCGAATTTCTTTTTATTATTACTATAAGTGCAAAGTTTAGGGAAAACATTTCAAAAGTTCATTATTAATCCTATCCAGCATAGGTACCATTATAGTATGCCTATTATAGCTACCATATTAGATGGCAGGTTCTACAACTAAAGCCGTACAGGGCTCGTATTGTTTCTTTGGATTTCCAACAAATGGTCAGGCCAAGGAACTTCCCATTGCCACATGGAAATGCCTCTGGAAGGACACCCCGAGAACCTAACCGGATCTCTGCCAACACAAGGCCGGGTTACCCCTAACTGGGTAACTACTGACACGAGTATGCCATCACCCGGTAGCAACCGACCTTTTCCGAGATCCCGATAACCAACAAGCATAAGTAATAAATTGGCAGTAACCACATAGGTAAAATATCTGGGTCCATACCATGATAGCACCTTTATCCAGAAGGAAATGCACATACCCTAAGGGGTGCTACCCCCAATAACCTTGCCGCATCTTTCCTGTTTTCACCATTTTAGGAAGTGAGGTTCGACAAAGTCTTGTCCACAAAGCTACGCTTTTCACAAAAGCCACGCTTTGATCGACAAATGATCAGCAGCGCTCAGCATGCCACATTACCAAATTGGGAACATATCACTGATAAACTTCAACTACATAACCTCTGAGCTCATACGTCTCGGAGAAGGGTGTTAAGCTAAGAGAATAAATTCTCCGCCACCAACAGAAATGTATTTGAAAGAAATATGCTTTATATCTCAATTTATAATATCAAACATACAATCCATATAAGTCTGTTCTGGGTTCGAACAGAACCGAAGGCACTTCCAAAGAAGCCCTTGCAATCTGGGTATTCACAATCCCGATCGGACTCCCAATCACATATGGAGATCTCTATACCGTAGCTACTCGGCGCAGAAACAATCAATAGGTCGTCCTATCGTTTTCGTAAATATCCGGTCTTCACCACAGGTCTTCAAATGCTATCCATATACGTTGAATCACATATTCGGAATGGGTTATACGACACAAAGGTCCTTTCCCGGCTAACCCGAATAGTCAGCGCAACATTTAAAACATATGGATATGGGATTTCAATTAAGTCACAACTTAATGATTCAAAACATTCTTTCAACTGGTTTGAACCAATTACCATTTCAAATCCTTTAAACAAAAAGATTTATTTCACAAAGTTCACCCAGTTTCACAAAGATCCAATTACGGATTTCAAAACAATTTCCATTTCAATTGGATTTACTTGTTTAAAATATTTAAATTAAAGATTTAACTTATAGTTTTCAAATCGTTTCCATAACTTAGAAAATCATTTTTTTCATTTTTAACTTGAAATCCCTTTTAACAAATTTTGGAAGTTTACTTCTTATATGAAAGCATTTATTATTTGAAAATGAATAGTTTCATTTCAGAAAGATCCAATTTTATTTACACGAGGTAAAGCCTTTGAATTTAAATTCAAATTCCCAAATCAATACATTTAAAATAGTTTAACCCATACAAACTCATTTATAAGTTGAATAGCCTTTTTAAACCCTAGTTTCCTACTCATAGAATTCAATTTGTCTATTTAAAAATCACTTCAAAAATCTGTGACTTAATCGATTTCCTCGTGAAATCCATATTGGTGTGTGTATAAGTGTGGTCCAGGGGTTTAATACAATAGTCCAACATCATTCAATCATCACAGATTAAAACACAGAAATATAGTTGATAAGAGGTATAAACTACAACGCTTATCTTACAGACCACAGATATATATAACAGATAATAAATTACAGTCATCGCAGATAAATAAACTACCTTATAGATCACAACACAAATCAGGATATATCACAAAGCATCAGACATCGGAAATATCAAACAATTCAACATCCAATGCAATTCAAACATCCATAAGTAGGATCAATTTAAATTATCTGATCAAATTTAACTCAGATTAATTCCTATGGATAAATTTGCTAGTCATGGTAAATTAATAATCAATTAATTACAAAACATTTAATAAATTGTCCTTTAATTAATTATTAGTTAACCTTTAGTTAAAAATAAATCCTTAATTAATTTTTTAATTAATAACAAATTAACTAGTCCATAAGTAATAATTATTTCTTAATCACTTTCCGTAACTTATTAACTTTTAATAAATAAATTATTCTCAACTTAATTGCTTTGGTTAATATATCACATTATTCTTAAATTAATCATTGCTTAATCACTTGATTTATCAACTTCAATTATTAACTAATATCTAATTAATAATCCTTAATTTAAAGATTAATTATTCCTTGCTTAATAAATCTTTATTTCTTGATCATTTAATTAATCTTAATTAATCACATTTATTAATTAATTCTTAATTAGTTACCATTTGACTAATTATCCTTAATTCATCATAATAAGTAATTATCCATAATTACTTATTTAATTAATTATTAATCCATAATTAATTTTTTTAAATAGTTAATCCTTAATCATGAATTAACTTTTAAGATAAACTCATTCTTATAAATGATTTAAATATCATTTACCAATATGGTTGAACTTTTATTTTCAAACTTGTCTTTTAAATTCCATTTGAAATCTAAGATTTAAAATGAACCTTTATTTATCTTTCATAAAGTTAAAAACTAATTTTTTAGAATCCTTTAACTTACTTGTTGAAGTAATATTTTTATTATAAAGAAATTTTAAAAGAGTAAAAATCAAATTAAGTATACTTGAACATTTTACTTATTTAAAAATATAAATCTATAAAACTTTGTTTATATTTCAAAGTCTAGAATTCAATTTAAATTCAGGTCCAATTTCAAGTTTTTAATTTAACTTGTTTTAAATCTTCCTTTTACACATTTCAAATTCATTTTAAATACAAATCTTTTATTTTCACTTACTTGCTTAAACACTTTTAAGTTGTTTATATAATTTAAATTTTAAAACTTCTTTGATTTCAGAACTAGGATTCAAATTATATTTGAATCCAAATTTAGATTTGACTTAAAACTTATTTACAATTTAAAACTTTATTTTTTTCAAATTTATACTATTTAAACCTTTTAAGGTTGCTTACTAAAAAATTAAATTTAAAACTTAATCTTTTTTCAAAATTGGGATTTAAACTTCACTCGAATTCAAACTTAACTTTGATTTAAAATTTAATTTAAATCTTATTTTATAAATATAAATCTTATTTTTAAACTCAGGCAACCAAACAGGTTTGTAAACCTAAAGCAAACATTTGACCCGAGTCTCACCATATTTGCTTCGAGTCCCACACTTAATCGCTTCGAGCTTCTTCCCGAGACACACACGAAAACACCAGCTCCAACTCAAAGCAAAACGCCCAGATCCAAACAGAACGTGCCCGTGCATGTGTACAGCAACACCGATCGCTGGCGAACTCCCCTCCGTCCTCTGATAAGTCGACATCCACCCTGATAACCCACTGCAAGCATCGGATCATTCATCCCATAACTCGAAGTCAAATTCGAGTCCAAACCAAACCTGGAACAAGAATGCAACCACCACTTCAAAAACCCGTCAACGCACCATTCACCCAACCTCGGCCATCAGAATTCATGCAACTCCGGCCACGCACGCGTCAACACTTCCTCCACCATCACCCCAAACCACGTTGAACTCGATCACTTGTGGACGACGAACGAGTCAAAAATTCCCGAGATCACAAAACTTAGTTTACAAAGAAAAACCCCACGCCGCCGTCGCCACACTCAACTGCCGACCACCCAACTATTTTTCCTCGACTCACCGTAGGCTCGCCCACCTCCAAAACATATCTCGCCCACCACAAAACAGAGGATCACCAGAAATCGACGAAAATATGAAATCAAAGCGAACCCAAACTTCTCTCTCGCCCTTGATATAAAAATCATGGTTTTTACTTTAAAAATCATGTTTTTATATGAGAATTAAATTTATATCCCTAAATTCGTGAATCAAGAAGTTTAAATTTGAACTCATTTAATGTTTTCCTCAGCTATCTTATTTTCCAGTAACAATACAAAATTGTTTAAAAGTTAAATACATTTTTTAAGCTTAAGTGTATACTATAACAACCAGTTTTTTTGTTTTGATTCTAAGTCCAAACATTAAGTAGATTGAGGAGAAATGATTTTTTTTTGAATCAAGAATCTGGTGTTTTTAACATCTCAGAACAGAGAACATGTAGAACAATAACCTGTACAAAGCACTTCCGGTTTCCTAATACATTCAGATGATCCATATATATATATATAAACCTAATTATTCACAGATATATATATATATATATTTCAAACTTTAAAAAAAAAACATATGTGACTCACCTTACAGTTTGAATAGAGAGAAGATTATGCCTGGAAAGATTGAACTTTTTCTTTCAGGTTGAATATTGGTTTCTGGTTCAATTTCTTGGATTCCAGACCATCATCCCCAGGCCGAAGACTTGCATTTGAGTTGCTCTGCCTTTTGATCTTTGCATTGAATCCGGTAAGAATTTGATTTGTTTTACTTTGATCATTTCTGGTTTGTTTTTTTTTGTATTTCCAGTTTTCCATTTATTTTTTAAATCTGCTTCTTTTAAGCTTGATGATGTTTGAGTTGATATATAGGGGAGAAGTTTACAGGTTGATATTAACAAACAAGCTATAGGTGATATGTTTGTACAACAAGCATTGCTGAGCATCTATGCATTATGGGCTGAGATGTTTGTATTAAATGCATGTTGAAGAATTATGTTTGTACAGTTCTTTTTGCTTTGTATAAGCATGTACATATGTGCTTTATGCTTTCAAGTCTACACTTACTGAATTTTGGTCGTACAATAGATATTTACTTTACTTTGTTCATATTTATTTCTTGCCTTCTTTATTTTGTACAAACATATTTTATTTTACTTTACAATATTTATTTTTATAGCTTATATAATTCTAGAATTATTTACCATGTTCATTTCATATTTTATATAATTATAATCTATTTGTAATATTTTGTTTAACATTATATCAAAAATCCAAACACAAAATTATTTTCTAAGATATTTGCATTTAAATCCCAAATTAAATTTTCAAACTATTTTATATACAAGTGTTAAAATATCTAGATTAATTTCAATAAGTCCTCAATTTAACTAACATTTTATATGAATTTTCAATTAATTCATGATTTTTATTCAAAAATTAAATTTATTATCAATTTAAACTTAGAAAAATTTCGGGATCGTTACAGATTCCCGTCGTTAAGAAATTTCATCCTCGAAATTTGCAGGCACGAAAACAACAAAGATAGATGAAGAATATTTCATCAAATCAAACTGAATATCTATTCTGTATTTGGCTTACCAAATCAAAATATCAACAATAGATACGAGAACGAATCTATTTAACACTTCACAAGATACTCGGGTCGATCTACGAATATGCAAGGGCATTGGTTAGTCCAAAGGGATAACTAACCGTCCGTAGAATATATCGAGACCCAAACAATAGATATGGATTCTGAATTCAAGTTGGGATATCTCAAAATATATACCAATTTATCCCTCTTCGGACTTCCACCAAACCAAGAAATTACAATAGAATTCCCAATTTGGTTTTAAACAAAATCATTTTATTGATACAATTCAAATTTAGCTTCATATTTTATTAATCAATTTAAGTCAATTTAAATAACCAATTTATTTAAATTTCCAATTTCAAATTTCAAATTCATTAAAGTTAAATCAAAACTGATAAGAAACCGATGAAGATACGAAGTAAAAATTTCCTACAATGATTCGTAGAGCGTCATCACACCAAAACTTCTTTCTGGAGCTATCACGAAGCAATCAAAAGAATTTGGAAAGACGAATCAAAGAAAATTGATACAGAAAATTATTTCCACTGTTGCAGGGTATTGACCATTTAGAGTCATATTCCCCTGTCCCCTATTTTGTCCTCCTCTTGCACTCATACTCACTATCAGTGGATAGTAAGAGAATTTACTGAGGCATACGAACATATATCTTGGGAATACACTCATTCTAGGGTATATTCACCCTATCTCTAATGAGCTACTTAATGTGTTATACTCCTGAGCTAAAGTTCAACCTTAGCTCTGATACCAAATGTGACGCTCCCGATTTTTCACATTCGAAAATTGACATCCATACTTCATATCGTACTCGAATGCCGTAGATTCGACCGTTCAAATCCGAGTCGCCGGAGCTCATAACAAACTTAAGTAAACAGCACAGCGGAAGAAAACAATAATACATTGATATAATGCATTGATACAATATCTGATACAAAAGATGATACAATAGATATCAATATACATCAGAGATATGATATAATAAAATAGCAGCGGAAAAGAAAATAGATAACATCAGCAGCGGAACACATAACTCTAAGATTGTCCTCCAGAGTGAACTCCAACAACAGCTCGAACCAAATCACGATACACTAAGACAAGCAAGTCTCGTCCACATCCAAAGATTGGACTAGCTCCAGATAATCCACTGAACCTAGTTATTTGAAAAACCACACTCTAGACTGCCCGTGTCGAAATATTTTGAGCACCCAGAGTTTAGAAAAGAAACAATAAACTCCAGGTCGGTCATGGGACTGGTATGTGTAACAAAAACAATTTATCTTTAAAAACAACAAAGAAATATTTTAAAATAGATTCGAAATGCTTTTAGAAAATGGAACTACCCTAAGGCCTACTGCCACACACACAATGCAAAAGCGGAACTTGGAGGAGATTTCTCCTTATGATAGTCAAAGATGCATACTACGTAGAGAATTTCTTTTTATTATTACTATAAGTGCAAAGTGCAGGGAAAACATTTCGAAAGTACATTATTAATCTTAGCCAGCATAGGTACCATTATAGTATGGCTACTATAGCTACCATATTAGATGGTAGGTTCTACAACTAAGGCCGTACAGGGCTCGTATTGTTTATTTGGATTTCCAACAAATGGTCAGGCCAAGCAAATTCCCATTGCCACATGGAAACGCCTCTGGACGGACGCCCCGAGAACCTAACCGGATCTCTGCCAACACTAGGCGGGGTTAACCCTAACTAGGTAACTACTGACACAAGTATGCCATCCCTTGGTCGCAACCGACCTTTCCCGGGATCCCGATAACCAACAACCACAAAGTAATAAATTCGCAGCAACCACATAGGTTAAATATCTGGGCTCCATACCATGATACCACTATTATCCAGAAGGAAATGCACATACCCTAAGGGGCGCTAGCCCCAATAACCTTGCCGCATCTTTCCTGTTTTGACCATTTCGGGGTGTGAGGTTCAACGAAGTCTCGTCCACAAAGCTACGCTTTTCAAAAAAGCCACGCTTTGATCAACAAATGATCAGCACTCAGTATGCCACATTACCAAATTTGGAACATATCACCGATAGCCTTCAACTACATAACCTCTGAGCTCTTTCGTCTCAGAGAAGGGGTTTAAGCTAAGAGAATAAATTCTGTGCCACCAACAGAAATGTATTTGAAAGAAATCTGCTTTATATCTCAATTTTTAATATCAAACATACAATTCATACAAGTCTTTTTTGGGTTCGAACAGAACCGAAGGTACTTCCAAAGAAGCCCTTGCAATCCGGGTATTCCCAATCCCGATCGGACTCCCATCACATATGGAGATCTCTATACCGTAGCTACTCGGTGCAGAGACAATCGGTAGGTCATCCTAACGTTCTTGCAAATATCTGGTCTTCACCACCGGTCTTCAAATGCTATCCATATACGTCGAATTACATATTCGTAATGGGTTAAACGACACAAAGGTCCTTTCCCGGCAAACCCGAATAGTGAGCGCAACATTTAAAACATATGGATATGGGATTTCAATTAAGTCACAACTTAATAATTCAAAACATTCTTTCAAATGGTTTAAACCAATTACCATTTCAAATCCTTTAAACAAAAAGATTTATTTCACAAAGTTCACCCAATTTCACAAAGATCCATTTATGGATTTCAAAACAATTTCCATTTCAATTGGATTTACTCGTTTAAAATCTTTAAATTAAAGATATATCTTATAGTTTTCAAATCATTTCCATAACTTGGAAAATCATTTTTTTCATTTTTAACTTGAAATCCCTTTTAACAAATTTTGGAAGTTTACTTCTTATATGAAAGCTTTTATTATTTGAAAACGAATAGTTTCATTTCAGAAAGATCCAATTTTATTTACACGAGTTAAAGCCTTTGAATTTAAATTCAAATTCCTATATCAATACATTTAAAATAGTTTAACCCATACAAACTCATTTATAAGTTGAATAGCCTTTTTAAACCCTAGTTTCCTACTCATAGAATTCAATTTGTCTATTTAAAAATCACTTCAAAAATCTGTGACTTAATCGATTTCCTCGTGAAATCCATATTGGTGTATGTATAAGTGTGGTCCAGGGGTTTAATACAATAGTGCAACATCATTCAATCATCACAGATTAAAACACAGAAATATAGTTGATAAGCGGTATAAACTGCAACGCTTATCTTACAGATCACAGATATATATAACAGATAATAAATTACAGTCATCCCAGATAAATAAACTACCTTACAGATCACAACACAAATCAGGATATATCACAAAGCATCAGACATCGAAAATATCAAACAATTCAATATCCAATGCAATTCAAACATCCATAAGTAGGATTAATTTAAATTATCTGATTAAATTTAACTCAGATTAATTTCTAGGGATAAATTTGCTAGTCATGGTAAATTAATAATCAATTAATTACAAAACATTTAATAAATTATCCTTTAATTAATTATTAATTCACCCTTAGTTAAAAATAAATCCTTAATTAGTTTTCTTAATTAATAACAAATTAACTACTCCTTAAGTAATAATTATTTCTTAGTCACTTTCCTTAACTTATTAACTTTTAATAAATTAATTATTCTCAAATTAATTGCTTTAGTTAATTTATCACATTATTCTTAAATTAATTATTTCTTAATCACTTGATTTATCAACTTTAATTATTAACTAATATCTAATTAATAATCCTTAATTTATAAATTAATTATTCCTTACTTAATAAATCTTTACCTCTTTATCATTTAATTAATCTTAATTAATCACATTTATTAATTAATTCTTAATTAATTACTATTTGACTAATTATCCTTAATTCATCATAATAAGTAATTATCCCTAATTACTTATTTAATTAATTATTAATCCATAATTAATTTTTTAAAATAGTTAATCCTTATTCATGAATTAACTTTTAAGATAAATTCATTCTTATAAATTATTTAAATATCATTTACCAATATGTTTGAACTTTTATTTTCAAACTTGTCTTTTAAATTCCATTTGAAATCCAAGATTTAAAATGAACCTTTATTTATCTTTAACAAAGTTAAAAAATAATTTTTTTTAGAATCCTTTAACTTACTTGTTGAAGTAATATTTTTATTATAAAGAAATTTTAAAAGAGTAAAAATAAAATTAAGTATACTTGAACATTTTACTTATTTAAAAATATAAATCTATAAAACTTAGTTTATATTTCAAAGTCTAGAATTCAATTTAAATTCAGGTCCAATTTCAAGTTTTTAATTTAACTTTTTTTAAATCTTTCTTTTACACATTTCAAATTCATTTTAAATAAAAATCTTTTATTTTCACTTACTTACTTAAACACTTTTAAGTTATTTAAACAATTTAAATTTTAAAACTTCTTTGATTTCAGAACTAGGATTCAAATTATACTTGAATCCAAATTTAGATTTGACTTAAAACTTATTTACAATTTAAAACTTTATTTCTTTCAAATTCAAACTTTTTAAACCTTTTAAGGTTGTTTACAAAAAAAAAAAAAATTTAAAACTTGATCTTATTTCAAAATCGGGATTTAAACTTGGCTCGAATTCAAACTTAACTTTGATTTAAAATTTAATTTAAATCTTTTTTTATAAATTTAAATCTCAGTTTTAAACTCAGGTAACCAAACAGGTTTGTAAACCTGAAGCAAACATTTGACCCGAGTCTCACCATACTTGCTTCGAGTCCCACACTTAATCGCTTCAAGCTTCTTCCCAAGACACACACGAAAACACCAGCTCCAACTCAAAACAAAACGCCCAGATCCAAACATAACGTGCTCGTGCACGTGTACAACAACGCCGATCTCTGGCGAACTCCCCTCCGTCCTCTGACAAGTCGGCATCCACCCTGACAACCCAACGCAAGCATCAGATCATTCATCCCATAACTTGAAGTCAAATTCGAGTTCAAACCAAACCTGGAACAAGAAAGCAACCACCACTTCAAAAAACCGTCAATGCGCCGTTCACCCAACCTCAACCATCATAATTCGTGCAACTCCGGCTACGCACGTGCCAACACTTCCTCCACCATCACCCCAAACCACGTTGAACTCGATCACTTGTGGACAACGAACGAGTCAAAAATTCCCGAGCTCACAAAACTAGGTTTAGAAAGAAAAACCCCACGCCATCGTCGCCACACTCAACTGTCGACCACCCCACTATTTTCCTCGACTCACCGTCGGCTCGCCCACCTCCAAAACAGATCTCGCCCACCACGAACTAGAGGATCAATAGAAATCGACGAAAATATGAAATCAAAGAGAACCCAAACTTCTCTCTCGCCCTTGATCTAAAAATTATGATTTTTACTTTAAAAATCATGTTTTTATATGAGAATTCAATTTATATCGCTGAATTCATGAATCAAGAAGTTTAAATTTGAACTCATTTAAAGTTTTCCTCAGCTATCTTGTTTTCCTGTAATATTACTAAATTGTTTAAAAGTTAACTACATTTTTTATGCTTAAGTATATACTATAACAACCAGTTTTTTTGTTTTGATTCTAAGTCCAAACAGTAAGTAGATTGAGGAGAAATGATTTTTTTTGAATCAAGAATCTGGTATTTTTAACATCTCAGAACAGAGAACATGTAGAACAATAACCTGTACAAAGCATTTCCAGTTTCCTAATACATTCAGATGATCCAGATATATATATATATATATATATATATATATATATATATATATATAGAAACCTACTTATTCATATATATATATACATAACAGATTCAAACTTTTAATTTTTTTAAAACATATGTTACTCACCTTGCAGTTTGAACAGAAAGAAGATTTTTGCCTGGAAAAATTGAATTTTTTCTTTCAGGTTGAATATTGGTTTCTGGTTCAATTTCTTGGATTCCAAACCATCATCCCCAGGCCGAAGACTTTGCATTTTAGTCGCTCTGCCTTTTGATCTTTGCATTGAATCAGGTAAGAATTTGATTTGTTTTACTTTTGTTAACCCTATCTCGGTTACGACTCAGCAGGTCTAGTACGTGGAGATGGCGCCGACTCAAGAGATGCCGACTCAGAAGAGTTGCCGACCTAACAACCCAAAGACTTTGCCGATCTAACAGCTCAGGACTTAATTCGATGCCGACCTAACCAATTAACAAGGTGGCCGACTTAGTTCGGTGCCGACCTAATTAGTTAAGAAACGCGCCGATCCAATGCTTTCCCATAGATACCGACCTAAGGCATGAAGAAATACCGACCTAAGGCATGAAGAAATTCCGACCTAAGGCTTGAAGGGATGCCGGTCTAACGAGGCTATGCCGACCTAAGGAAAGTTCCGACCCAGTATGGAAGCCGACCTAGTGTATGTTCCGATCTAGCAACTCGAGGACTTTACCGACTTATAGTAAGTCGTAACCGATCTAAGGGTGTAAAGGATGGAGTAGCGGGGCAGTTTAGCATGTGACATACTAACTCGGTAGCGACCTAGCTTGTTTCCATTAAGTCGTAGGGCTTGACTCGTTAGATCGGCGAAGGGATAAGATAACTCGGTAGCGACCTAGCTTGACCCGGTAACGACTTTGGACTTGTGCAAATTCAACGAAGGAAGATCAACACAGCTTGATCATATAAGGGCTCCTATAAGCCGGCTGCGACTTAACTGGGTCGGTGAGGAGTTAAGACCGAGCCTAAGTCCAAAAATCTTTGCCTATAAATACCACCCTACCTTCAACATTAAAAGGACTTTTTGGTTGATCAATTTTCAAGGGCCATTACTCTGCCGAATTCCAGACTACTTCAAAGCTTTTTAGATCCAACAAACTTCTAAAGGAACTCCATGAAGGAATCATCCACATTCACCATGGATTTGAAGATGATTGTCAACATCAAAGCTTAAGCTACTTGTTTTACATATCCTATCACTTGAAGTGTGTTGTAATTGAAAGATCTTGTAAAGGATTGTAATCAAACTAGTGATAAAAAGATTAAAGTGGACGTAGGCTGGATTATAAGCCGAACCACTATAAATACTGTGTCTCTTACTGTTTTTCTGCATACTTTCTGCTTATTTCTGTTTCCCGTACGAACGGGTGGTGCTTTCACAATCACATCCTATACACCAGGGTGTTAGCGTTTAAATTTTAGCGTTAACATTTTGGTGCTTTCACTGAGAATTGAACTCAGGAGCAAACTTCAACCATTGTTCAACAAAATTCTAACAGAAATCATGGCTTCAGAAAGGAAACGGAAGTTGTTGAGATTTGAAGGTACTTGCAGCAATGCCATTGCTCTTCCCACGCTAAGTGAAACAGCTTCAAGTATTGGAGTCACAAGGGCTGAATTAAATGCCGTGATATATGGAATATATCAACACATGGAAGTTCAAAGCAATAGGATACTGGATAAGATGAACGCATTGCAGGAAGAAGTCCATCGACTAGAGAGTGATATAAAAACCATTGCCAAAGAGGCCCAGGTTTCAGAAGAATGGAATGCTCCTCAACGAGCAACTGGCATTACTATTGGAACATTCCCCCAAACAGAGAATTCATGGCCACGACCAACTATCCACGAACGTTTGTCAAGGCGAACTTTTGAAAGAATAGTTGATGATTACCCATTAAGTCCTGGCAACGATGAAGAATACATACCGGAAATGATTGAACAGAAAGAGAAGAATGGGGGAAGGAGAAAACAGAAACTCTTGAAAAAAGCTCGACGCTTCATACCCTCCAACTTCACTCCCTTGACCGACACTCCGGAAAGTATCTTCTTGGCAACAAAGGATGTTGTTGTTTACCCCAAACCATCTCTGATGAGGAGAAGCGCGACAGACAATGGGAAATTCTGTCAATTTCACAATCAACCTGGCCATGAAACTAACCAATGTCGCCATCTAAGGAAGGAGATTGAAGAATTGATCAAGCAGAATGAACTGCAGCAGTATGTGAAAAAAGATGAAATTAACTACTCCTCATCCTCTAAGGTGCAGCTGGTTCCCGCTCAACAATGTAGCTCAAGTAAGAGAACCGTGGCACAAGGAGATGAAGGTCCTATCATCAGTGTCATCACAGCAAGCCCTCACCAGGCAGGGAAAAATTGGATGAGGCGGGAAGACGTGCTCACGCTCCAAGGGGACCTTCAAAGTGAAAGGAAGTTTCGATTCTAAAAGATGTTGCCATCCAGTCCTCTTATGCCAAAAAATTCAATTCCTAAAGCCTGGGGCAGCAATTGCTTCCATACCTTACTTGAACACTTTGTTTCAAATTTGTAAAAGAGTGCTGATCCAATGATTCTTGTTTCAAAATCTGTAGTAAAAACAATGCCAATAAATAATAAAAACTATAAGTCTTGCTTTCCCTATTATTACGAGTCGCTTATTTTGTTTCGATATGTGAAATATTCTGAGAAAATCACTAAGACTATCGATCTAAATTTGCAGGCAATCAATACCAAGCCGATTCATTGCAATATCAAGCAACCCTTGGTAGCATTCAAAAGCAAGCCTTAAACAACAGAATTCCAGGGTCAAATCCTGAATAAGAAGTACTCTAAGCAAACAAATAAGATTTGGCTAGAGTATGTTTCTTCAGTTAAAACCACCCGCCAACAGAAGAAGATGATGCACACTTAAAGACGGCACTGAGGAATTGCTAATATAATCAATCAAATTCGCAACTGTCAAAAGAAAACCAATTCCAAGAACTTGGAACAGCAACTATTTACATCCATATTTTACATGAAAACTTTGCTAAGATATTGCAAAGAATTTACAAATATATGATTCTCTTGTTAAGGGCAATTGCAAGGCAGGCGAATAACAAAAGCTATAAAGTGGATATAGGCCCAGTTTCGGTTAAACCACTATAATTCTTATGTTCCCTACTATTATAAACTGCTTTGTTTTATTTCGGCATATGAAATACGTTAATCGTGTTACTAAAAAAAAAAACGATTTAATAATGCAGGCCATAAAAACAAAGCTTACCAGTCACGAGACCAAGCGATCCGCAACATCATCCGGCAATCAAGCACTGGGCCATTCAAAATTCCCATATTCAAATCCTACAAAAGGAGAACTTCAAACGAAAGTAAGCAAGGTGGATAGAAGCAGATCATATATAGCTGACTACAAATGTTTGAACAAACAAACAGCAAGTTAAAGAACCTAAATCTGCCACCACCAATTCGCTTAACTATAAAATATACACCTTTGGGTAAGGGGGAGGCCTGGTAGCTGAAAGTGGTGACACTTGCGAAGCAATGGGGATTGTCAACATGAATCAACGGCAAAGAGACATGCGAGAGCAAGCGTCAGCCAGCAAAAAGAATATTTCAGAAGCACAAGCCCTCTTTGAAGGCATAACTCCTCAGAGGATAAAGACCTCAAGCGGGCTTCACCGAAAAAAGGCGCCTTTCTCGTTGCAAAGTCGTGGAGTTATCGGTCGATACACTCCCGAGAATCAATCCAACCGAGAAAAGGAAACTCCAAACTTCCTGACAATAACCCTACTTAGGGGCGCGCATTTCACCACAACCGGTCAACATACTCCTGTGAGATGAAATGCGAAAAGCCCTCTTCGGAGGCAAAAAGCTTCTCTACGGAGACCGAATGCTTCTCCTCAGAGACCAAAGCCCTCTTCGGAGGCGAAATGCTTCTCTACGGAGACCGAATGCTTCTCCTCAGAGACCAAAGCCCTCTTCGGAGGCAAAATGCTTCTCTACGGGGACCGAATGCTTCTCCTCAGAGACCGAAGCCCTCTTCGGAGGCGAAAAGCTTCTCTACGGAGACCGAATGCTTCTCTTCAGAGACCAAAGCCCTCTTCGGAGGCGAAATGCTTCTCTACGGAGACCGAATGCTTCTCCTCAGAGACCAAAGCCCTCTTCGGAGGCAAAATGCTTCTCTACGGGGACCGAATGCTTCTCCTCAGAGACCGAAGCCCTCTTCGGAGGCGAAAAGCTTCTCTACGGAGACCGAATGCTTCTCTTCAGAGACCAAAGCCCTCTTCGGAGGCAAAATGCTTCTCTACGGAGAACGAATGCTTCTCCTCAGAGATCAAAGCCCTCTACGGAGGCAAAATGCTTCTCTACGGAGACCGAATGCTTCTCCTCAGAGATCAAAGCCCTCTACGGAGGCAAAATGCTTCTCTACGGAGACCGAATGCTTCTCCTCAGAGACCAAAGCCCTCTTCGGAGGCAAAATGCTTCTCTACGGGGACCGAATGCTTCTCCTCAGAGACCGAAGCCCTCTTCGGAGGCGAAAAGTTTCTCTACGGGGACCGAATGCTTCTCCTCAGAGACCAAAGCCCTCTTCGGAGGCAAAATGCTCCTCTTCGGAGGCACAACTCTTCGGAGGACAAAGACCTCAAATGGGACATATGCCGCAAAAAAAGAAAGTTCTCTACTCAACAAAAAAGATTGGAGGAGTCATGACCCACCAACCATGAGAGAGTAACTTCCAGGCAATGTAAACCATCTCTGGGGCACATGTCACCAGGAGTTGAAGTGTAACAGCCGCTCTTCGGAATTACACTTCACCAGAGTTGAAATGCGAACAAAATAAAGACCTCTTCGGGGGGCACATTTCACCAAGAGTTGGGGTAGTTACTCTTCAGAGTATCACTTCACCAAAGTTGAAATGCAAATAAAATAAAGACCTCTTCGGAGGCACATTTCACCAGGAGTCGAAGTAGTTGCTCTTCAGAGTTTCACTTCACCAAAGTTGAAATGCAAACAAAATAAAGACCTCTTCGGAGGCACATTTCACCAGGAGTCGAAGTAGTTGCTCTTCAGAGTTTCACTTCACCAAAGTTGAAATGCAGATAAAATAAAGACCTCTTCGGAGGCATATTTCACCAGGAGTTGAAGTGTAACAGCCGCTCTTCGGAATTTCACTTCACCGGAGTTGAAAAACAAGCAAAATAAGGACCTCTTCGGAGGCACAATCAAGAAGAAAGACCTCTTCGGAAGCCCACGTTTCGCCGAGATTGAAATAAAACTTCCAAGTGTTGAAACGTGGAAAAGCTTTCTAAGGCAAAACTCTTTGGAGGTACACGTTTCGCCGAGATTGAAATAAAACTTCCAAGTGTTGAAACGTGAAAAAATCCCTCCGTAGAGGTACAACTTTCCATATATAAAAAAGATAAATCCTCATCAGGGGCATGCTTTAACTCACAAAGGAAGAGTAATTTACCTATTCTGGAAAATGATCTTCTTTTAAAAAAAAAAAAAAAAAAAAAAAAAGGAAGAAGAGAAGAGAAAAGGAGTTAAAGTACCCTTCAGAGGTCCGCTTTGCTACATAAAAGAAATCACTCGGTAAAAAAGAAAATGTACTTAAGCAAAAAAGAAAGAAGTGATTTCTTCAAAGGACAAAGCGCGTAGAAACTCATATGAAGGGGGTTGCACTCTACAAGAATTCTTTTTAAAATAAAATAATTATTCTGTAGCAAATAAGAGTGCAAGTCCCCTCGAGGTATAGAATATTGCAGCATACTTATGGAATGGGGGCAATATAGTATAATTACACACGATATGGTATAACTAAACCAGCAAAAGGTAACGCTCAAGTAACATACCATAAGCTCGCTGCAATATCAAATAAACTCATGCCAAAACGAATAACAAATGTATTCTTTAATTCAAACAAAAGTTTGTACAAACGAGGAATCATTTTATTCAATTACAATGCAGGTACAGGTTTCAAAATAAGGAAAAGCGGGGGCCGGTACCCGCACAATTCTCGGCCAGTGCATGCAAAACACAAAAAACTAGAAACTGAAGATCTTCACTTCTTTTTGCTGCCTTTAGACCCTTTACCCGGCCGAATGATCAGCTTATCAGGGCGGTCGGTGGGCATAAGGGAAGTGGGAGAGGAAGGCGCAACCGGTCCAGCTTTCAGCTCCTCTTCAGTGGTGGTGACTATCTTCCCCCTCCTCTTTGGTGTCCCACGCTTCTTTTTTCTTCTTTTTGAGGAAGACTCACTCCCGGGAGTAACAAGTTTAGATAGAACAATCTCGTCAGAGGGAGTTCGCTCTGAAGATGTGTCACCTCCCTCAGGCCTTTCATCTTTCTGCTCTTGTGAAGCAATGGGATCATCCAAGCCGTGAAGAGCCTCTATTTGTTCTTCTTGTGACCCAGGTTGCGAGGCAGAAGGAGGCGCCACTTGAAGAGATGGAGGAAGGATCACCGGGGGAGAAGAAGCTTGAGTTTGGCTCGGTGCTTTCTCTACAAAGGAGAAAAAACTTAAAATATCAGTATCTTTCGAAAAGAGAGGGGATGACGGCTCGTCAAAAGTCGGGAATTCATTGACATTTGAGGAATAATCAAAAGTCGGGAATTCATTGACATTTGAAAAATAATCAAGAAGATCGTCAAGTTCACAAGGAGCAAACGAGCAGTTCACCACTTGGGCTGGTCCGGTGTCAAGTTTACCTGGGGCAGTTGGATCTCTGAGGCTGATTTCATATCGCTGTGCTTCGTTGCTTTCACCACCTTCATCCCCGCCTTGTGCACTTGTAGTTTCAGTTACTGCCTTAGTTGCAGGCGGAGTATAGGAGCTAGAACCCGTGATGTCAACCACAGGAGAAACTGGAGGTTGGATAGAGGAAGTAAGCGTTAATTCCTTTCCAGAACGTTCCTCTTCCGCCATTCCAGTTCTCATCCTGGCAAGTTGTTCTCGCCCCTTCGCAAGAGCAGCGCGAGCTTCCTCATCCAGGTAACGCGCCTCAAAATCTCCATCGCCATACCCGGCGTCTTTAAACATGTTAAGAGCAGCTTCCCACACCTCGGCCAGGGTGATTTCATACTTAGGACCAAGAAAAGAGAGGCTGCCGCGTCCCAAGACACAGTGTAAATAAAAATCGAATAAAGTCGAATTGATATCGGTTTCCATGGTCTGAGCAGTTTCTTCGGCTGCAATTTTGCCAGCCATGGCCTCATCTCGATCTTTTTCGGTCTGAGCAAGTTGGGCTTTTAGCGCTTCAATCTCCATGTCCCGGGCGCTCAGTTTATTCTGCAACTGGGTGACATCAGTGCGGTGGTTCTCTACAGCTTGTTCTAACCTCTCAGCTTTAGCTTCAGCGTCCCTCTGGCTGGCGTGCGCATCTCGCACTTGTTTTTGCAATAACTCTTCTCTTTGGGTGTAAGTATTAGTAGAAGAGGCAAGATCATCTTTGAGCTGCTTTACTTCAGCTTCGAGTTTTTCATTGTATTCGGCTATCTCCTTCATCTCAGCGTTGTGTTGATCAAGAATCTTCTGCCATTCTGATTTGTCATTTTCCATGGTCAGCATTGCTTCGATGTTAGCCCGATTAACTCTTTGAAGTTCATCAACCAACTTTTGCCATCCAGACATTCTATCGATATCAAGCTTGACAGCATCGAGATTTCTGTACATAGCTTCTTTGTCAATGGGGACCAAATCAAGGTCGAAGCGTACCCCCCTCAAACACCAGTTCGGGAATCGGCTCTGCAAAGTCGGGGGGCCCCTTTCAACATGGTATGAAGGCCTGTTGAGAAGTGTTTGGATGGCACTTCCTTCAAGAGCAGGAGATTTGGAAGGGATGTCAATAGAAACTGAGGCGCCAGGTCTCTCAGATGTCACGGGCACGTGCTCCTCGCCAAGTTTGGTCCGCTTTCTCGAATCCTCAATATGGCTCTTCCCCCTATCATCGTGCGTTTTACGTTTATGGGAATCATCATCCCTTGGGAAGGATTCATGTCGCGTGCCCGCTCCCTCATGACGTTCTTCATACCTTCTCCTCTCTTCAGCTTTTCGCGCAGCTCTCTGCTCATTGGTCTCTCTGGGATCGGTATAGTATTGCTTGTAATCATAGCTGCCACGCCCTCCATAGCGTCGAAAGTCTTTGTAATAAGAACCGCTGCCGCTGCGCCCCATAGAGGAATCTGAAAAGGCAAAAATAGCAAGTCTTAGAAACTTCCGGAGAAAAGAAGTTAAATATGAACAAATGCCAAAAAATCCTAAGTGTTGTGTGATGTGCAAGCTACGCGCATTAAGCTACAAACCACTCATTGGTGTAGAGGTGATGATAGCTTGGGTATGAGGAGTTGGTGTTTGTGTTGGTGTTAGTCGAAGAAGGGACGTCGCCTCAATTATAGGAGAGATAGTTTTAGACACGTCATCTCTAAAAAGCTCCTGTGAGGTCACTATTATGTCGCTCAACCCATCATAAACATCGTCACCATCATGCTCGGTGAGACTTGTTTTCTCAGTTCCTACATCAGCTAATCCCCCGAGAGGCTGTGAAGGTTCTTCTTCTTCCTCAATCGGGGCAAGTGCCGTCTTACTAGATGACCCCATAATGTCGGTAGGGGTGGAACATTTCACCAATGAAGCTTCGATGTTAGACTCTTTTGATGAGGGTTGTTCGATAGTAACGGGGGCATCCGATGCTTCAGTCGGGGAATCGGGAACTTCAGTCGGAGCTTCACAAAGCTGAGTATAGCGAGAAGGGTGGAGAAGTCCGTATTGATGTAGAAATTCGTCGCTTAGTAGAAACTTAATACTTCTCTCTTCTGCGGCTACAGCGCTCAGTCTATCAAAAGTCTGCCTATGTATCGGATCTCTAGAGGGAAGGGGAAGTGCTGAAAAAAGCAAAGAATGAGATTAGCAATTTGGACCCCGAAAAGAGTTAAAAAAGAAAGTGGAAAGACGGAAATAAATGATCTTACTTCCTACTCTCCAAGAAGCATAAAACTCTGGGGGACTGCGGGCAAAGAAAAATTGGTTTAAAAATCCATGGACACTTTCAGTAAGATCAAGAATGAGCTTGCGGTTTCTTGCACTTCTCACAATGATAAGAGAAGGATGGTCTTTGCTCTTTGCAAACGAGCATAAGTAGCGAATTTCTTCGAAGCTCGGCAGTCGGTCAAGATTTCTTCTGAACAAAACACCCAACCCCATCAAGATAGCGTAACCATTAGGATGAAGTTGGAACGGAGAAATTGACATCCGAAGAAGAAGAATTCGAAGAAAGTCATTGAAAGGTGGGATCGCCCCACTTAAGCACATTTGACGATTAACCGCGACAAAACCATAGGGAGGTCTGTCAGCAGTATCATTCGGTCCAGGAAATATGACATCATCTTCAGCAAAGCCGAATTGAGTACGCAACTGAATAAATGTTCTCGAAGATAGAATAGTCGAAGTTCTTTCCGGAGGATTCTCTATAGGAACAGCTATCGGGAAAGTTTCTTCTTCTTGACTTGCTGCTTCTTCTCCTTGATGGGAAGTCATTCTACACAAGCAATTGGATATTCAAACATGAAGGTGCACGTTTCCTAAAGTGTGTGAAGTGTTGTACAAGTATCAATCAAACAATAAGCAAAGGTAACTGGAATAAAACCTAGCAAACATTTGTTAGTTATAAAAACCAGGAATCTTTGTTTTGAGTTTGAATATGCAAATACAATGTTGATGCAAACAAATCAGTTCAAATTGTTGATACTTTGCATTAATATTCTACTTTAGTCAATTAATTTACAACATTTCATGCAACATGTTCATATCTCTTATCTTGTCTTAACTAATCTGTCATTTGATATGGGCAGTCAATGGCAGTATGTGCGCCTTGGTTTTCTTTGTTTGTATGTTATTATCAACAGGTCTACAGCTCAAAAGTGAGAATGATATGTGAAGTGACACAATGACATTCAAACAAATTTAAAGTTGGGGCATTTCAAATCTTAATCCCTGTTCAAGGTTTATTCAATTTAGTTCGGTAGTCCGGGTTAAAATACTTGAAGAAGGCCTATGTTTCTAAGTGTCAATACGTCCAGAGCCCAAGTGTTAGCTCGGCTACGATTCAAAAATTCTCATGCGAGATAAGACTGAGTCGGTAACGGGTCAAAATCTAGGTGGTTCAGCTTGGCGACTCATTTCCTCTAGTTCGCATGGGGGAGATAAGAAGGCAAGCTCCAAGTCGAAAGGCAGGAATTCCTCCAAGTCTTAACTCGGTCACGATCTAAGCTTTAATGTTTAGGTCGGCGAGATTCTTTCAAGCATTATCTCAACCACGATTTAAGGTCGTGTAAGAGCTAGACCGGTCGAAGGCTAAGCCACCTAAACCCACTAACTCGCCTTCGAGCCAACATCCCATAGCATTAAACCCGATAACCCAATAGCCATTTCTTCAACAGCAGCCTTCATTCAAGCTATCGGATCATCCAATAAAACAGCTCCAAATCGCATAAGTCCGTTGCTCTGCCTTCAGAGATCATTGAACCTGAGTGATAAAACCTTCTTCATCATCTCAACGATCATCTGAAGCCAAAATCGAGTAACCTAAACTTCATCGACTACAGGTATAGTGAGATTCGTGATGGAACGTTGCGCGAAGAGACAATTCGTATTCAAGTGACAGAATTCATGAACCAATAGCAATCTATGATCGAGAAGGGGACGGATTCACTTACGCTCTGAATAGTAGGAATTGCTGGTGATCAGGTAGGATGGAATCGCCTTAAAGAACTCAAGAGAATTTTAATGGCGGAGTTAAGAGGGCAGGTAATGAGAAAGAAGAAGGGGATATGGTTTATACCTCGTAGTGAAAGGAACTGAAGCGGCAATTCGCCGGCTTAACTTTTGGACCGTGCCCGATCTAATAACGTGCCGACTCAGTGAAGGGCCGAGATAAGAGATGTTTCGAAGCACACGACTTAAGCCTAAGGCGTATACTTCGAGGGGCAAATGTTAACCCTATCTCGGTTACGACTCAGCAGGTCTAGTACGTGGAGATGGCGCCGACTCAAGAGATGCCGACTCAGAAGAGTTGCCGACCTAACAACCCAAAGACTTTGCCGATCTAACAGCTCAGGACTTAATTCGATGCCGACCTAACCAATTAACAAGGTGGCCGACTTAGTTCGGTGCCGACCTAATTAGTTAAGAAACGCGCCGATCCAATGCTTTCCCATAGATACCGACCTAAGGCATGAAGAAATACCGACCTAAGGCATGAAGAAATTCCGACCTAAGGCTTGAAGGGATGCCGGTCTAACGAGGCTATGCTGACCTAAGGAAAGTTCCGACCTAGTATGGAAGCCGACCTAGTGTATGTTCCGATCTAGCAACTCGAGGACTTTACCGACTTATAGTAAGTCGTAACCGATCTAAGGGTGTAAAGGATGGAGTAGCGGGGCAGTTTAGCATGTGACATACTAACTCGGTAGCGACCTAGCTTGTTTCCATTAAGTCGTAGGGCTTGACTCGTTAGATCGGCGAAGGGATAAGATAACTCGGTAGCGACCTAGCTTGACCCGGTAACGACTTTGGACTTGTGCAAATTCAACGAAGGAAGATCAACACAGCTTGATCATATAAGGGCTCCTATAAGCCGGCTGCGACTTAACTGGGTCGGTGAGGAGTTAAGACCGAGCCTAAGTCCAAAAATCTTTGCCTATAAATACCACCCTACCTTCAACATTAAAAGGACTTTTTGGTTGATCAATTTTCAAGGGCCATTACTCTGCCGAATTCCAGACTACTTCAAAGCTTTTTAGATCCAACAAACTTCTAAAGGAACTCCATGAAGGAATCATCCACATTCACCATGGATTTGAAGATGATTGTCAACATCAAAGCTTGAGCTACTTGTTTTACATATCCTATCACTTGAAGTGTGTTGTAATTGAAAGATCTTGTAAAGGATTGTAATCAAACTAGTGATAAAAAGATTAAAGTGGACGTAGGCTGGATTATAAGCCGAACCACTATAAATACTGTGTCTCTTACTGTTTTTCTGCATACTTTCTGCTTATTTCTGTTTCCCGTACGAACGGGTGGTGCTTTCACAATCACATCCTATACACCAGGGTGTTAGCGTTTAAATTTTAGCGTTAACAACTTTGATCATTTCTGGTTTGTTTTTTTTTGTATTTCCATTTTTCCATTTCTTCCTTTTGTTTTAAATCTGCTTCTTCTAAGCTTGATGATATTTGAGTTGATATATAGGGGAGAAGTTTACAGGTTGATAATAATAAACAAGCTACAGGTGATATGTTTGTACAACAAGCATTGCTGAGCATCTCTGCATTATGGGCTGAGATGTTTGTATTAAATGCATGTTGAAGAATTATGTTTGTACAGTTCGTTTTGCTTTGTATAAGCATGTACATATGTACTTTACGCTTTCAAGTCTACACTTATTGAATTTTTCTTGTAAAATAGATATTTACTTTATTTTGTTTACATTTATTTCTTGCCTTCTTTATTTTGTACAAACATGTTTTATTTTACTTTACAATATTTATTTTTATAGCTTATGTAATTCTAGAATTATTTACTATGTTCATTTTGTTTGCACAAGAAATGGGCAAACACCTCTAAGTCGTATGAATTAGTTGATTTTATGTTGTTTCTAGTGATTTGGAGGATATACGCAAATATATGAAAAGCAGGGACTAAACTGTAAAAGACACACAGATTTATAGTGGTTCGGCCAGAACGTGCCTACGTCCACTTTATATGTTATTCTCCTTTTTCTTTCAGATTACATGTAACGATCCCAGTTTTAAAGACGGATTTAAATTTATAATTTGATTGAATTTAAGATTAAATTATGGAATTATGTGAAATTTTCAAACTAATGTATTTTAAAAAGAAAAAAATTGATTTGAAACTCAAGAAGGAATATTTTCAATTGAATTGAAAAATAAATAAAGTGTTTAAAATAAAAAAAATATAAGCAAAACCAGAAAAATATGAAGCAAGAAAATAAGCAAAACATAATTAGAAAGTATAAGTTATAAACAAAAGAAATATCTACTAAATAAAAACAAAGAAGTACAAACTACATACATATAAAAAGCAATATGAACAAAAAAAAAACTGTATAAAGCTAAAGTATAAAAGCTTGCAAATGAACTGTATATACATAATAATAAAATATAAAGAATAGTATAGCTTGTACACCTAATAACTCATGCATTTAATGTCAAAATCCTCTCAGCACCATTGAAATCTCCCCAGCCGAGTTAAATAAGTATGAATACTTGGAAAGCAAAGCCAAAAGTTATCAACAAAAGTACATATAAAATATATAGCATAGGAGAGTAAAACAAAATGAGAAAAACACAAACAAAGCAAGTCTTGAAATCATCTCAGCCGAGTACAAAGTAAAAGAATGAACTGTACAAAGTAAGCTTGTAAACATGAAGTTAGACCAAGGCATTTAATGCCAATCTTCTCAGCAAATATATATAAAATCTCTCAGCCGAGATTTGCTTTATGACATAATATATGTAGTTGCAAAAGAAAGAACAAAGCAAACAAATACATACATAAATAAAAATATAATAAAGGTGTTGTAAACAAAATATGTACAGATAACTAAAATAATATTACATTAAGTAATGCAAGATGTAAACCTGGGAAAGTAAATCTAAATATGCAGTAAGTATCAAACAAGTATGGATGAGCATTAAATGCATATACTGTCTAGCATGGAGCACGGCATGCTGCAAATAAATGAAAGGGCTACTTACATACTTTCATTAAATGATTTCAAACATGCCTATACACCCTGTCCTCTCTATATATTTATATGTATAAGTCTGCTTTATTTCATTTAGTTCAAAACCAAACTTAGCAGCCTGAAATAAAAAAAAAAAAATCTGAAAACAAATTAATGCCTACTAGAAAAAAAAGAAGAGAAGTTTCAGTTGCAACTGAAACAACTTCAAACTTGGAAGAATCAAGCAAAACAAAAGTTGCAAATCACCATTTACAAGTTCAAACATCATTCAAGTTTAACAAAAGCAAAACAGGCTTCATTGTCTCTGTTCTTCCTCTTCTCAAAACGGTGAGTAAATATTTTTACCTAGAAATTTTCTTTGTGTGTTAATGCCTGTGAGTAAACAACTTAAAAAGAGATTTCATTTGCTGCTTATTAGCCTGAGATTTGAAGTTGCTTTATTACACACATGCATAAATATCCCTTGTGTTTGTTATCAGGAGATGTGAATGTTTTGACTGAAACCATCTATGCCTTGTTACAGAACATCGCTTCTGTTCAAAAAAACCCAACATTTACCCACTTAATCATTGATAAGCCTGGATATTAAAAGAAAATATGTGTATTCAATTATCAGTTATTATTTCAAAATAATTACAAGTAAAATAACAAATTATATTTTGTAAAAAACCTGATTTTGTACAGAGCATACATAAATCTTGGAAAATTCAAATGTCATGAAATTCAAATCTGATTACACAATTTGAATTGTTATCAGAAGATAGGATTTTTAAATCGGAAATGGTAATTTTTCAATGGGTATGCAAGGAGAAATTGGCAGATGATCTGGAATTGGTTTTTGACCAATTCCTGGCGACGCGATGAACTGGGAGTGTCGGGGTTTGGGCCGAGGCTAGGTGAGTGAGCGTGGAAGTCGAGAAAATTGGTGGAAGGGGTGCACGGTGACCGAGGCGTCGGCCAAAGGGTGGTTAAGTTTTAAACCCTAATGTTGGACGAGGTTGAAAAAGGGGTCACTGGGATTTCGCGCGTGCATCGAGTTGCACATGGGTTTGTGGGATGATAGTATGGAAGCTGACGAGTTCATGGCCGAAGTTTTGAATTTTCTGGTGGTCGAGGTTGGGCGAACGGCAATGTTTCAGGTTTGGGAGACTTCGGTGATGAAGTTCCAGGTTGAGGATGGAAGCTCCATTTTGATTCGTGAGGGGTTTTGATGATTTGGGTGGTCGGAGTAGTTGCTGGGGGCTTAGGCGACTTGTGGGTATCCTCGGCGATGACCAGAGGGGCGTCGCTGCTCCGTGCACGTGCACGGCGACTAAGTGATATCTGGAAGTCATTCTTTTTGGGTTCGTGAAGACTGGGAAAATTCGTGATTTCCTGAAGATTGATTCGAGTTGATTCTGGTACGCGCGTGTGTTGGTGAATACAGTAGTTTAAATTTTATAACTTAAGCAACAAAATAAAAATGAAAATAAAAATAAATAAAAAAAAAGAAGATCAGTTACGAAAGAAGAAGAAGAAGTAAGTCCAGGGGAAGGGATGGTGTTCCATCGGGTTGGGGCTCGCGTGAAATGCCTGTGCAACTCGAAGTAAAATAAAAGAGCCTCGGGTAGTTTTCTTTTGTTCAGGTTATAAAACAAAAATATCTGCTCCTATTTGAAGTTTAAATTAAATTTTAAAATTTTAAAGCAAGCTTAGAACTAATATTTAAATCAGGGAATTAACTAAGCTTTCATTATTAAATAGTCTACTAACTGTGTTTAAGTATTGAAGAGGATATAAATATAACTTGGGCTATGAAATTGGAATTTTAAATCTTGGGTTAAAAATGAAATTTAGGAAGGTAAGTTTGAAATTAAAAGATTTCAAACATATTTGCAAATTATATTTAAATCACTAGTAAGAATGAGTTCACCTTAAATTTAATAAAGATTGAATGAATTGTATTACATTAATTCTTAAATTAGTTAGAATGGATAACTAATGTTTTGAATCAATTTAATTTGTAATTGTAAGTTTAACTTTATTAATTAAGGTTTAATTTCTTAAATAATTAATAAATTGGTTAATTAATTATGAAATTGGTTTAAAAGAATTGATTTAAATTGATATGATTAATCAAGAATAATTTAATTAATTTAAGAAAATTATTTGATAATTGGATAGGTGAAATTACTTAGTGAAATTAATGGAGATAATTAGTTATGGGATAATTAATTTATTTAAAGAGTAATTAAGGAATTGATTAATTGATGTAATTAATTAAGTTGATTGATTAATTAATTTATGTCAAATGATTTGTAATTAATTAATCCCGCTTATAAATGGCTATTGAATACTTGACAATACTTATGAATGATTGTATGGTATAAGATGCATTGAATTGATTGTCCTATCTGATTTGTGATATTTTGTTCTGTGGATTGAGCTGTGTATGATTCATTCATTGATTTATATTTGTATATTTCTGTGTTTTGATCTATGATGATTGAATGATGTTGCACTATTGTGTTAAATCCCTGGAGCACACTATACACACACAAATATGGATTTCACGAGGAAATCGGTTAAGTTGCAGATTTTTAAATAAGTTTGAATTTGAATTTTAAATTCAAATATTTTTGGAAATAAATTAAGTTTAATATGAAAAGCTTTTGAAAAGCTATTTTAAGAATAAAAGTTATTTTTGAATAACTAATAAAGATTTGGAATTTGAATAATTGGATTTAAATTGAAATTCAAAAATCTGAAATTGAATTCTATATCCAATACTTATGATTTAAAAGGATTTTTACAAGTTATACGGGTTTAAACCATTTTTAAGCATTGATTTGAAAATTCGAATTAAAGATTGTAACTTGTATAAATGGAATCGGGTTTTTTTTCAAAATAAAACTATTGTTTCTAAGTGATAAAAAAGCTTTCATATGAGTAATGAACTTCCAATTAATATTAAAGAGATTTCAAGTTTGAATCGAACATGATTTTCCAAGTTATGAATGAATCTTTGGAAATAAGTTTTGAAAGTTATAAGATAAATCTTTGATTTAAAGATTTAAATGAGTTAATCAAATTGAAACGGAAATTGTTTTGAAATTCGTAAATGAATATTTGTGAAACTGAGTGAACTTTGTGAAATAAATCTTTTTGTTTAAAAGATTTGAAATGATAATTGGTTTAAACCATTTGAAAGAAACTTTGGAATTATTAAGTTGTAACTTAATCGAAATCTCATATCCATATGTTTAAATGTTGCGCTCACTATTCGGGTTAGCCGGGAAGGACCTTTGGGTCGTATAACCCATTCCGAATATGTGATATGTCGTTATGGATAGCATTTGAAGACCGTGGTGAAGACTGGGTATTTGCGAGAGCGATAGGATGACCTGTCGATTGACTCTGCACCGAGTTGCTCCGGTATAGAGTTCTCCATAAGTGATGGGGAATCCGATCAGGATTGTGGATACCCGGATTGCAAGGACTTCTTTGGAAGTGCCTTCGGTTCTGTTCGACCCCAGAACAGACTTGTATGGATTGTGTGTCTGACATTACAAGTTGAGATATAAAGCTGATTTCTTTCAAATATATTTCTGTTAGTGGCGGAGAATTTATTCTCTTAGCTTAACACCCTTCTCTGAGACGTACGAGCTCAGAGGTTATATAGTTGAAGTTATCAGCGATGTATTCCCAATTTGGTAATGTGACATGCTGAGTGTTGCTGTGAAATGATCATTGTGTTGATTATTTGTGATAGGATCATTTGTTTGATCGTCTATCTTGGTGATCATTTCTATGATCATTTGTTGACCCAAAGCACGGCTTTTGTATAAAGTGTGTTTTTGTGGACGAGACTGCGTCGAGCCTCACAAACCGGTGATGGTCGAAACAGGAATTGTGCGGCAAGGTTTTCAGGGATCGCTTCCCTAGGGTATGACCATTCCTTCTGGAAAAGGGTAGTATCATGGTATGGAGCCTAGATACTTACTCATGTTGAAACACTTGTTATTATGGTGTGATGTTGGTTAGAGAGCTCTCGTTTAAAGGTCCCAAAGGACCGGGAGTGGTATATCTGAGGGTTTGTAATATTCCTTGGGAAAAGGGATTCCCGGCTTTGTTTAGCAGAGAACAGTGGCTCTCGGGGCGTCCTTCCAGAGGCGTTTCCATGTGGCAATGGGAAGTTCCTTGGCCTGACCATTTGTTGGAAAATCCATTCTTCAAATACGAGCCTTGTACGGTTTTAGTTGTATAACCTGTCATGGAATGTGGCGGTAACCCGCTATTGAACATGGTAGCTATAGTAGGCATAGTTCGAAATGTCTATGTCGGCTAAGATTTATATCTTTATTTTCGAAATGAATTTTCTCTACACTATGCACTAGTAATAATATCAAATGTTCTTTTTAATGCGTATCAAGCATCTTTGACTATCATAAGGAGAAATCTCCTCCGATTCTGCGTTTGCATTGTGTGTGTGTGCGGGAGGCCTTATGGTAATCTCATTTCTAAAAAGCATTACGAATCTATTTTAAAAATATTTCATTGTTTGTTTTTAAAGATAAACTGTTTTTGTTTGCTCACACCAGTCCCATGACTGATCCAGAGTTTATTGTTTCTTTCCTAAACTCTGGGTGCTCAAAATTTTTCTACACGGGCAATCTAGTGTTTGGTTTTTCAGATAGTTAGGTTCAGTGGATTATCTGGAGCTAGTTCAGTTTTCTTTGGATATGGACGAGACTTGCTTGGTGGAATCTTGATGGTGAATCGAGCTAGGAGTTTTGGAGCTTTGTCTTTGGAGTTTTTTTTTTTGATCAAAGTTGCAGTATTATATTCTGAGAAGACTTATTTCATATTGTATCGTGTTCCGCTGTATTTTGTGTTGTATATTCTTTGATGTTGATGATTATCATTGTATTAAATTGATGTATCAGATATTGTGTTCATGTTATATCAGTGACATCATCTTTTATTTCCGCTGTGTTATTTATCATTTAATGGTGTTGCAAGCTCCCGCGAAACGATTTTGATGTTGTTCGTTGGACATCGAGTTTGGGTCGTGACATTACAAGTATGTACTTGTAATCTGAAAGAAAAAGGAGAATAACATATAAAGTGGACGTAGGCACGTTCTGGCCGAACCACTATAAATCAGTGTGTCTTTTACAGTTTAGTCCCTGCTTTTCATATATTTGCGTATATCCCCCAAATCACTAGAAACAATATAAAATCAACTAATTCATACGACTTGGAGATGTTTGCCCATTTCCTGTGCAAACATTTTTGGTGCTTTCACTGAGAACCAAGCTAGAAGCTACAGCTTCTCCTACTCAACCTTCTTCCTCACAGCATCGTTCCTTGCTCCGACAACATTACTTCCGGGCAGAGGAGAGATGTTAACAAAAGAAAGAACGTCGCAACTAGCAGTATCCCAGATCCAGTGGCCCCAAATCAAGACAATCATCCCGTTTTAACAGCAATACCAGATGAAAATGAGGCAAATCCAACAGCCCCCGCCGCGGAACAACCAATTACTAGGGCACATCTAGACAGGGTTGTGGCTGAAGTAACTAACCGCTTCGCATCTCAACAAGAAGCCTTAGTGGACCAACTCATGTCACGCCTAAGGGATGCTGAAGAATCCAACCGCAACACCGAATCATGGGGCGAGTCCCAATCTGGAGGATCTGGAAGGCGACAAAGACCTTTCTTCTTCAAAGATGTTAACAACAGAAACAGCCATGGTGGGAGCCGAGCCCGGACTCAGCCCGAATTCCGACCCGAGGAAACACTTGGAACCGAACCCAATGGGGGAGGTTCCAGGCAAGGGTCGGATGTAGCTGAGCCTGTCATGCTACCTAACCATGAAAACACCAGTAGACGGGGCCGAGCTGGAGTCCAGCCCGGAGTTGGACCCGAGGAAGTGCTGAGAACAGAACCCAGCAGGGGAAGATCAAGGCAAGGGCCAACTATGGCTGACCCCAGCATGCCTCCAGAAGACCAGAGGCAGCCTTTGGAGAATGTTAGGAGTGACAGACGATACCATCCCTACAAGTCGTCTGGACAAACTCAATACCACAGAGAAGAACCAAACTCATTTCTGTCCGCTCCAAGTTCCGATGAAAGGATGGCGCGATTGTTCAGAGAGTGCGTCCAACGGGAGCAAAGGGATCGGGGAATAGGCGCTAGGGTAACCAGCCCCTTCACCCGCAATATCAAAAGTGCCATCACCCCCCGAGAATGGAAAATGCCAAAGATGGAACCTTACAAGTGAACCTCAGACCCCATCGTACACTTACAGAGGTACACCCAGCATATGCTCATGAGCGGAGCAACAGAGGGAGTGTTGTGTAAATGCTTCCCACTATTCTTGGCAGATCTAGCTACCTCCTGGTTCTGCCACCTACCCCAAGGGTCCATCAGCTCATGGGAAATTTTGAAAGAAAAGTTCATCAGTCAGTTCCGCATTCATGTGGAGCAACCCAAGGACGCTTATTCCTTATCTAATATCAAACAGAAACCCGGAGAGACATTGCAACAATATCTAACCCGATTCAACGCCGCGGCAACCGCAGTCCAAGATGCCGACGAGAAACTTATCCTAATGGCCCTCTGCAGTGGTGTACATCCAGATGCTAAATTTGCTAGAAGACTAACCAAAGAAAAACCAGCTACTTTACCTGATTTCTTCCATGAAGCTGGAAAGTATATGAGACTTGAGGATGCTGCCACTGAGAGGTAATCAGGGCAACATGCTAAGATGGCTACAGACAGGTTCCCCGCTGCAGCAAAAGATGTCCGAAGAAATGACTCTAGAGACAATGCTGGGGGCAAAAAGGGAGAAAAGCGCTTATATCGACCAGGACCAAGATTTGACTCTTACACTCATTTGAATGAAACGATCGAAAACATCTTCCTAGCCACTCAAGATGAAGTTAGATACAAGCGCCCTCCACACAAGAAGGAGTCGGATAACGCACTCAAATCTGGAAAGTTCTGTCGTTTCCACGAATCCCACGGACATGACACCAATGAATGCCACCATCTCCGGGACTTGATTGAAGAACACATCAGCAGGAGGAAACTGGAGCGCTATGTAAAAGGCCAGAACAGGACTCCAACTCCTCCCAATGAGAATCCTGGACTACCCCCCCCAAAAACAGGCAGGGGAAATCGCAACACCAGCGGCTCTAGTCAAGAGAAGATAGTGGTCCATACCATCTCGGGAGGACCACACATCGCTGACAGAAGTTGGGCAGAGATGGAAAGATACGGTAAGTCACTGAGGAACGCTGAAGGCTGCGTTAATTCTGTTATGGAAGAATGCCACCCGAAACGGAAAGAGAATGACGACATCACATTCAGTAGGCGCGATCTAGAGGGAAGACAGTACCCGCACATGGATCCTATGGTCATCTCTGCCTGGTTCGGACTAGCCAAAGTTTTTCGAATTTTAATAGACACTGGAAACTCGGTGAATATCCTATTCAAGCATGCTTTCGAAAAAATGAAGCTATCAATGAAGGATGTGTCTCCCTACAACAAACCACTACATGGTTTCACTGGAGATGCGAAGATGCCCCTCGGGGAACTAGACCTTTTTGTTGAAATAGGAAGTCATCCTCGCTCCGCTGTGCGAAAACAAACGTTTGTACTAATAGAAAGCGATTCGGCCTACAACGCCTTTTTGGGAAGACCAGCCTTGTCCAACTTCCAAATTGTCCTAGCCCCGTGGTGCCTGACGATGAAATTTCCAACCAATAACGGAATAGGAGAAATAGAGGGAGATCAAGACGCTGCTCGAGACTGCTATGTAACTGAACTTTGCAATAACCGCAGAAAAGATAAAGGGAAAAATGCAGAGACCACTCTCTGCATTAAAAGCTTGGAAGCATAGCAACTAAAGAAAGCCCCTCCTCTTCGATATACTAGTGATCCTTTCAATGAATTAGACCCCAGGGACAAAGAGGAAAAGGCCACCACCGAGCCTGCAGAGGCTATGGAATTCGTATCTGTAGACAAACACGACCCAAGTAGACTGCTGAGAGTCGGGTCTCAATTAAAAAGAGAATTAAAGAATCAACTCATTGATTTTCTTCGCCGCAACATGGATGTATTTGCATGGACGCACACTGACATGACAGGAATCTCCCCAGATGTAGCATGCCACATGCTGAACATAGATCCCACCAAGGTGCCAGTGAAGCAGAAAAAGAGGAGCATGGGGGCAGAACGATCAGTAGCCCTCGAGGAAGAAGTAAAAAAATTTACTTGCCAATGACTTCATACGTGAAGCCATCTACACAGAATGGATCGCCAACCCGGTCCTGGTAAAGAAAGCTAATGGGAAGTGGCGAACATGCATCGATTTCTCCAAATTAAATGACGCTTGCCCGAAAGACTGCTTCCCAATCCCCCGAATCGACCAACTCTTGGACAGCACAGCCGGACACGAACTCTTATCCTTTATGGACGCATACTCGGGATATAACCAGATCCCTATGCACGCCCCCGATCAAGACCACACTAGTTTCCTCACTGACCGAGGATTATACTGCTACAAAGTAATGCCTTTTGGACTTAAAAACGCCGGAGCTACTTATCAGCGCCTTGTCAACAAAATGTTTGCGGAACTAAAAGGACAAACTATGGAAGTTTATGTGGATGACATGCTGGTAAAATCGACGAAGGCCAACGATCATATAAACCACTTGGATGAGATGTTTCAAGTACTTCGCCAATATGGAATGAAACTGAACCCTCTAAAGTGCTCCTTCGGAGTATCATCGGGAAAGTTCTTGGGATTCATCGTTCATGCCAGGGGGATTGAAGCAAACCCCGAACAAGTTCGAGCTTTGCAAGATATCAAAATACCATCCACTCGAAGAGAGATGCAAAGCCTAAACGGAAAAGTGGCAGCCCTAAGTTGGTTCATCTCTAAAGCAACCGACAAATGCATCCCTTTCTTCGAAACTCTAAAGAAAGACAAAGGAAAGTTCGAATGGACTGACGAATGCTCAACGGCCTTCCTTAACTTAATCAGACACCTCCAGAGACCACCAGTTCTCTCAACTCCAAATGAAGGCGAGGAACTATACCTATACCTTGTTGTATCGTCCCACGCTTTGAGCGCCGCTTTGGTGAGAGAAGACAACCGTGTGCAACGACCCGTATACTTTGTAAGCAAGAGATTCACAGGGGCAGAAGCCAGATACCCTAAACTTGAAAAGCTAGCATACTGTTTGCTTATCACGTCACGGAAACTACGACACTATTTCGAGTCTCATTCCATCAGAGTTTTAACCGATCAACCGCTAAGGCAAGTGCTCCATCGCCTCGACACTTCTGGGCGATTACTTAAGTGGTGCATCGAACTAAGTCAATATGATATAACTTACCATCCTCGCACCGCTATCAAGGGGCAAGCCATAGCTGATTTCATTGCCGAATTCACTACTAATGAAGGTAAGGACCAATCTGAAATAGCGGAAGATATCAAGTGGAATCTCTTCGTAGATGGAGCGTCAAACAAACAAGGCTCGGGGGCAGGTGTTGTGATAATCACCCCCAGGGAAACGAAGCTGCACTATGCCCTAAGATTGGAATTCGCTGCCACCAACAATTATGCAGAATACGAAGCAGTGATAGCCGGATTAGAACTTTCACTGGAAATTGGAGTCAGTTCTCTATGTCTCCACAGTGATTCTCAACTTATTGTAAATCAAATACTGGAAGAATTCCAGACTCGAGGAGAACGACTCACAGCGTATCTTTAGAAAACCATGCTACTGCTTAATCAATAAGATCACTATTTAATCAAACACATTCCTCGAGAAGAGAACCAAGAGGCCGACGAACTAGCAAAGCAAGCTAGTATGAAGAACATCACTATCTTCGAAGCATTAACCATCTCAAAACAGCCGGCACCAAGTTTCGAGCAAGTGAATCTGATAGCTGCAATCGACGAAGAAACTTGGATGACTCCTATCCGGAAATATTTACAAGATGGCACACTGCCCGACAGGCATAACGAAATCAAGAAAATCTTGAGGAAAGCTTCCCGCTATACATTACAAGAAGGCATCCTCTATCGGCGTGGCTTCTCTAATCCCTTATTAAGGTGTATCGCTGGAGGGGAAGCCAGGGAAGCCTTATCCAACATCCATCAAGGAAGTTGCGGAGATCACACTAGAGGATAGACTCTGGCAAAGAAGATACTCCGATATGAATATTACTGGCCCACTTTAAACAAGGATGCCTTGGACTTCGTCAAGAGATGCGACAGATGTCAGAAATTTGCCAAGATTCCTCGACTACCCACAAATGAGATTACTCAAATGACCAGCCCTTGGCCCTTTGCAGTATGGGGAATTGACTTAACTGGCGAACTGCCAACGGGCCAAGGCGGAGCCAAATATGCTATAGTGGCAGTTGACAATTTCACCAAATGGGTGGAGGTGGAACCTCTAAATAAAATATCTTCGGCAAAAGTTATCAACTTCTTGATCAAAAATATTCTGTGCAGGTACGAGGTCCCACTCAAGATCATATCAGACAACGGACTTCAGTTTGACAGCGAAGAATTCGTCGATTGGTGCCAAGAGCACGGAATTCACAAAAGCTTCTCATCTGTAGCTTATCCTTAAGAAAATGGACAAGTCGAAGCTGCCAACAAGATTCTCAAAACCTTAATCACGAAGAAACTTGAAAATTCGAAAGGCGCTTGGGTGGACGAACTTCCTACGGCACTTTGGGCCTATCGCACATCTTGCAGAACTTCAACAGGGCATACACCTTTCTCTTTGGCATACGGATCGGAGGCCATGCTCCCAGTTGAAACTATAGTGCCCTCTCACCACAGGATCCACTACAACCCGAAAGAGAATGAAGAACTCCTCCTCATGTCTTTGGATCTAATTGAGGAGAGAAGAGACGATGCAGCACTCAAAGCAGCAGCTCACAAGCAAAAAGTAGCAGCACAATACAACTCTAAAGTCAAGCACCGCAGCTTACAGGAAGGAGATCTTGTCCTCAAGCGGATCTTCCCGCGCCCCGGAGCGCTAGATCCAATCTGGGACGGACCCTATGTAATTCATAAAGATCTCCACAACGGAGCTTATATTTTGTCAACAGTGGACGGAGAGGTGTTCCAGAGGGCATGGAACATCCAACACCTCCGTCGATACTTTTCTTAACTTGTACTGCCCATATGAAGTGAATTAACAAAGAGAATCAGTGGATGTAGGCGTTTTCATGCCGAACCACTTTAAAAATCTTGTCTCTTTTTAACTTGTTCCTTTATATCTTGGCTTCTTGTTAAGCTTTATCCATTTCTGTTGAACAACTTCGTGTACAACGACATTTCCATACTGGAACTTCATGGCGCAACTTCACCTGGACAAGACTCAACAGGTACTATGCGATTCTATGCCCTCGCTAATGAGACACTTTTGCTCCAGCATCCCTATGCTACGGGTTAACTCAATGCTCGCGACTGCCCTCAAAGCCAACTGTAATGAGCCGATTATAAGCCATCACGAAGGCCGACTATAGCCGATGGCAGCTCATTACGGCGTTCGGCTCGCCAGCAACTGTGAACCTACTTTAAGCCCCAACATAAGGTGTGGCCAGCCAGGGGTAGTTCACGGTTGACGATCGGCACCCACGCTAGCCGACCACAGTAAATCGAATAATACCCACGATTACGGGCCATAATGGCTCGGGTAGTTATTGTGCGCGATCTCGGCTCCGATATGTCTTCAGTGCGGCTGTGGTAAAAAAGAAAACTCCCCGCGGAGGCGTAAGATGGGTGACAAATGTCTCCAAGACCCACAGCTAGGGAAAGTGACTACAAAACCCGTTTGCCACGAACTTAAGCATATCGACGGCCTTCCATGACTGGAAGTTTTACTTTTCCTATATTTGCATTCCATTTAAATACTTTTCTCCTATCCTGTGTAACGATCCCTAAAGTACAGGACACCGACTAGGAGACATTCGCTCATAAGGATCGGAGCCCGCAAACTGGATAACAAGACACTCAGCTGTATCCATGACCAGTTACACAAGACGCTCAAAGCTACCCCCCTGCAACTAAGACATGAAGGGCGGTACTCTCTTCTCTTGTACATAAGCATGTAACTATAACTTATTCATACACCACACTAACATTGCAAAACATGAGATTATATTTCAAGTAAGAGCTTAGCATCAAACACAACTAAATCACATGCATATGCATAGTTATACTTCTTATGCAGCACTTCAAAATAATGACAGCATTCAAAATATAACAGAATCAGCTTGTGTTATAAACTTACATAAAGTCGTTCAATGACATAATTACAGCTCGAAAGTAAATTAATATTTTTGAACTAGCAAATACAGGAATGTCAGGCAGACCAAATAAAATAACCAGCTGCATTAGTGCTAACCACTACACCTTAGAACCAGCTCTCCGAATCTACTTGGTTGCTGGATCGGAACTCCCAGCATGATGACCAGAGGTCCCACTTGTCCAATTCAGGAAAAGAATCCATCAGATAAACCGCAAACGATCAAGTTATGAAAAGCTAAAAAGGAAAAACTCACCAACACCCGTTTCTTGGTCCTCATCCCCCAACTGCACACCGGCTTCCTCCGTAGCAAGTAGCCGCATCCCCTCCTTCACAACTACCTTCTCCTCCTTTGAGAACTGGGCGGTAACCATATCCATCCTGAATGCCGCTCCATCTTCCTTACCCGCATCGGCCTTGGCCTCCTCCAAAGCCCAGAGATATATCCTAGCCATGATCCGGGGATAGTCATCCATCCAGGGTAGATTATCCTACTTCCAGGTACGGAAGTACACATCCTGCAACATCTCATCCATCATCCCCTCATTTTCCTCAAACTCCCTCACCCGGGCCTTGGAGGAAAGCAACTTAGCGACGGCAACATCCCTCTCCGATCGATATCTCAAGCGGTCAGCCTGGAGAGACCTCCTCATTTCCTCCATCTCTTCCTTTAGCCTGGCCTGAGCAAGGTCTGCGGCCTCAAGCCTCCCGAATAACTCCTCTACTTGCTCGAGATCAGCCCTCCGAACCTCGTCCACCGTAGCAATGGCTATGTCAATCCGCTCCTTGCAGGCGGCCTCCATCTTTCGCAACTCAGCTTTGCTAGCCTCCTCCATGGTTTTCTTTAGTCGTCGGGAGGCCGTCTCATGCTGGGATATCTGGATAGCCTGATCGGCAAGCTTTTTGGCCTGATCAGAAACCTGTAGCCGCAACCGGATGTTAGCACTTCCGATTTCCTCGCCAGCCCTGGCCAGTCGAGCGTGATGCTCCATTAGCCTCTTGGTTTCCTCAGCCACCCGATCGATGCTTGCCTTGGCCTCATTCCCCATGGTCACAATCCGAGTAGTAAGCAAATCGAGGTCTAACGACTTAGCCTCATCAAGCACCCGTACCATGGGATTGCGGGGAAGAAGATGCTCACCCGTGACCTCGTCAAAAGAGATATCCTGAAAACTCGGGTCCAGATCCGGGTGGCCGGCAAATGGGTTGCGATCCAAACCAGGACGGTCTATCGGAGTGACGGTTGGATTTTCGGACGGATGGGGGGAAGGCATAAACTCAGTATCCTCCTCAGTCATATCATAGATGGGCTGGACTGGAGGCTGAGGGCCAGGAGAAGGTTCAAACGAAGATCGGCCCTACTTCCTCTTTTGCATATCTTCCTCAATGACTCCAAGAAGGGGGCGATATCTAACTGCATCCCCAAGACGGCTAGTTGGCGGCTTTGGTTTGGCGGAAGCTTTGAGTAGCTTATACTGTTCGAGGTGGTGCCGAATATCTGATAACTTGGCCGCCTTACCTGCTCCTGGAATAAAAACCAAGTGTTACGAACATACAATGATCCATAATTCAAGAAATATGTTAAGTTAAAAAGAATGAGAAGGCACGTCTGTTATACAAACCCTGCGGAGGAGTGGGATACTGCAATAAGTCTTGAATCTCATTCCAGGACGGAAGCGAACCATAAAATATTCCTAAGTCCCTATCATAAATGGAGTCTGCAGAAGTCAAAAGTTCACCTTGAATCGCTGGAGTCGCCTTAGCTGAAGAACTCTCAGAAAATGGATCAGCGCCAGCCCCAGTCTTGTCAGCCCCCTTAGCCTTCTCAACCAAAGCCGATCCTTCCTCCGACTCCCCAAAAGCTTGACGGAAAGCATCATCCGTCCACTCATGAATCTCTCCCGCTTGCCCGGAGGTTAAGGCACCAACGCCACTACCGCTCTGTCCATCTCCTCCTTCACCTTCACCTCTATCTTCCTCCACATCTTCCTCTCCCGGAGCATGTGGGCAAGTACTAGGAGAGGGACTGTCGGACTTCTTGAGCTTCTTGCCCCCGACAACTGGAGGCTTTGTGAAAGGTTCCCTCTTGCCGCTTTTCACCATGACCCCTTCCTTGGCTTTGGCGGCCTTCTCCTCAGCAGTATCCCTCTGCTTAACCACGGACTGGCATGAGAGGATCAAGTTGTGCTCCAGGAGAGTAGCGTTCCTGATCAGGTAAGAAGCCGACCGATCCCGTCTCGGAATGGCTCTTATTTCCACAGCCATCTGAACCAAGGAATCATTCTCCACGACCGCAAAGCCACCTGTCGCTAGCAAGAAATAAAAGCATATAAGAAGAAGCGTTGCAGCCGAAACAAGGAAACTATAAATGAAGTTCAACTTACAGCCAGAGGTGAAAAGGCGGAAGGAAACGGAGTCAACCCTGATGAAAAACCATTCTTTCTTAAACATACTAAGCTTCGAATATAGGTCCAGGACCGGTTTGAAGGGAACAGCCGCTTCCAAGCTAACGTACGGAGATCCCTTCTTGTAACCCCTCAAGTTATATAGATACCGAATCTCCCGGTTGGAAGGGGGGCGCCCGTACCTTCTCTGGAAAATAATGTATAAGCACACCAAGATGGCGTAGAAATTGGGCTGAAGCTGGAAAGGAGCCACCTTCAGATAAGTGACGAAGCTGACTATCCAAGTATTAATGGGAGGAATGGCCCCACACATGCAGTGGTACCTACTATACGCAAAATATCCTTCAGGGGGATTGTACGGCATCACTCCGTCCCCCGGCAACCGCATAAGCGCTCTATCAATCCCAAAGGAGCGGGATATAACATCAAGCTGCTCCTCTCTGAGAGAGCTAGGAAAGCAGTCAGGAGGAGAGTTTAAGAGCTCCTGAAGACCATATCCGTCCACTAAAGACCTCGGGGCAGGTCCCTGTCATGCTAGTCCTGACTGGGCAGGGGGCACAACGGGAGGCTCACTTCGGTCCGTAGATTTTCTCTTTTCTGATCGAGTTTCCACTTTGTGAGACATTTATCTGCATACGCAAAAGCGAGAGACATAGTGTTAGAACAAGAAGTATAGAGATATAAGCAAACAGGTACATGCAGCCTAGAGCCACATTCGCAAATCAAAGCACAATATTCATTCGGCATACGAGCTCCAAGGAGTTCGTTCGGCAATACAAGACAAAACACTATCTCCAAGGAGTTCGTTCGGTAATTCAAAGCACAATATTCATTCGGCATAAGAGCTCCAAGGAGTTCGTTCGGCAATACAAGGCAAAACACTATTCGACATTTCCAACGGAAATTCGTTCGGCGAGAAAAGGTTAACTCACATGAATCCGGCAATCAAACGCGATTTGGCAATGTAGTAGATTCGGCAGGAAGGAATCTGGTTCGGCTATTTCACTCAGTAGGGAATAATGGTGGCATAAGGCCCCTACTTATAGGTGAGCATGGGTGACCGGACCAAACGGTTCGACACTTAGGACCGAATGGGGCTATCCGAACTAACAAAGCGTGGCATACGCTGGCATATGCCCCACTTTGGGGGGCAAGTGCTGTGTGCGATTCCACCACCACCGGTCCAAAAGAAAAGGAGACACCACCTCTCCACCTCCATGCCGAACCGGACCTCTCCACATCAATGCCGAACCAGCTCGTCTCCCCTACATGCCGAACCAGATACCCCCCTCCTTGCATAGCCGAACCAAACTCCACTTCCATGCTCCACCAAACCACATACCACCGAACCAACCTACTTCACTTATCATCGGACCAACCCTCACCACAACAACCAAACCGAACCAAGCTACGACCGAACCAAGCTTCGCCGAACCAGATGAGCCAGGCCAGATTGCTTCAGCCCAGGCCCACCAGCAGCTATATGCATTCAAGACCCCTGCCCCCAGCCTCACTCTATAAATAGAGGGGCAGGGGTACAACAATGGCAGACAAGTTTGAGAGCTCAAACACAGAAGGAACTTTCAAACAACTTTCATATACTTGTATACAAAGCTTTGTACTTGTAATCTGAAAGAAAAAGGAGAATAACATATAAAGTGGACGTAGGCACGTTCTGGCCGAACCACTATAAATCTGTGTGTCTTTTACAGTTTAGTCTTTGCTTTTCATATATTTGTGTATATCCCCCAAATCACTAGAAACAACATAAAATCAACTAATTCATACGACTTGGAGGTGTTTGCCCATTTCTTGTGCAAACACATTTCATATTTTATATAATTATAATCTATTTGAAATATTTTGTTTAACACTATATAAAAATCCAAATACAAAATTATTTTCTAAGATATTTGCATTTAAATCCTAAATTAAGTTTTCAATCTATTTTATACACAAGTGTTCAAATATCCAGATTAATTTCAATAAATCCTTAATTTAACTAACATTTTATATAAATTTTCAATTAATTCACGATTTTTATTCAAAAATTAAATTTATTATCAATTTAAACTTAGAAAAATTTCGGGATCTTTACACCACTGTTTAGATGGTAGCTATAGTAGGCATAGTTCGAAATGTCTATGCTGGCTAAGATTAATATTATACTTGTAGATGTTTTCCACTATGCACTAATAATAATATCAAAATGGTTTTTGCGTATCAAGCATTTTTGACTATCATAAGGAGAAATCTCCTCCAATTCTGCGTTTGCATGGTGTGTGTGGTGGGAGGCTTATGGTAGTTTCATTTTTCAAAAAGAATTGCGGATTTCAATGTTTTAAATTCTTTTGTTGTATATTTTAAAGAATAAATTGTTTTCATTTACTCACACCAGTCCTATAACTGACCCGAAGTTTATTGTTTCCTTCCTAAACTCTAGTTGCCCACAATTTTTCACACGAGCATTTTAGAGTTGGGTTTTTTAGATAATCAAATATTAGGCATAGACTCATTAGCCTTCATTGTCTTTGGTATTAGTAATCACATTTGGATCGAGTTGCTTCACTTCAGCATTGATAATGGTTCGAGCTATCTTTAGTTTGGAGATGCAGTTGCAGTTGCATTATGGAGTTGGATTCTTTTGGAGATTTTAGTGGAGTTATCTTTCCGCTGTCGATGGTTGTGAAGTCTAGTCCATCCAGCTGTGTTTTATTTCCGCTATTATATTTTCTGTATCCCTGATGTTAATATCATTTGTATCAAATTGTTGTATATCATTGGATATTGTATTCATTGGAGTTATATGATATTTATTTTTTTCTTCCGCCGTGTTGTACTCAATGTGTTATAAGCTTCGGCGAACCAGATTCGGCATTTGAATCCACGACATTCGAGAATAAGTGAAGTACGGATGCCGATTTTCGAAGGTCGAGTCAGGGTCGTTACAGTGATCCTTGAAAACCTTGCCGCATCTTTTTTGTTTTGACCATTTCTGGGGTGTGAGGTCTAACGAGGTCTCGTCCATAGAGCTATGCTTTTCACAAAAGTCATGCTTCGATCAATAAATGATCAGCAGCACTCAGCAGCTCTCAGCATGCCACACTACCAAATTGGGAATGTATCACTAGTAACCATCAACTACATAACCTTTGAGCTCGTATGTCTCAAAGAAGGGTGTTAAGCTAAGAGAATAAGTCTCCACCACCAAACAAAAATGTATTTGATAGAAACCAGCTTTACATCTCAAAGTGTAATGTCAGACGTACATCCAACAAGTCTGTTCCGGGTTCGAACAGAACCGAAGGCACTTCCAAAGAAGCCCTTGAAAATCCGGATAATCCCTAATCATTTCCGGACTCCCCATCACAAAGGGTCATCAAATCTCTATACCGAGGACCAGCCGGTGCTGAGGCATTCGACGAGTTATCCTTTCGCTTTCCAAAATATCCGGTCTTCACCACTGGCCTTCAAATGCTATCCATAACGTCGTATCATTATTCGGAATGGGTTATATGACACAAGGTCCTCTCTCAGCTAAACCGAATAATGAGCGTAAAATTTAAAAACCATATGGATAATAGGATCTCAGTTAAGTCATAACTTATTACCCAAAACATTTCTTCAAATGTTTTAAACACATTACCATTTTAATCATTTAAACAAATAGATTCACTTCACACAGTTCACCAATCTTTCAAAAAGATTCATTCACGGCTTTTTAAAACAATTTTCTTTTCAAATTGGATTAACTCATCCAATCATTAAATCAAAGAGTCAATCTATAGCTTTCAAAACAATTTCCAAAGATTCATTCATAACTTTTAAAACAATTCCCATTTCAAATCTTTTATATATAAAAGATAAACCATTTAAAATCCTCTTCAATTCCAAAACAAGGTCCAACCATTTTGCACAAAGATTAATTCATAGCTTTCAAAACTATTTTCAGAGATTCATTCATAACTTGGAAAACCATTTTCATTCAAACTTGAAATCCTTTTAACACGAATTGGAAATTCTTTACTTATATGAAAGGTTTCATTATTTGAAAACAAATAGTTTTCGTTTCGGAAAAATCCGATTTCCTTTATACAAGTTAAAGCCCTTGGGTTAAATTCCCAAGTCAATACTTTTAAAATGGTTTAAATCCATATAAATACATTTATAACTTGTATAACCTTTTTAAATCATAATTTCCAAACATAGAATTCAATTTCAAATCTTGAATTCAAATTTAAATCAAATTATTTAAATTTTGAAAAATTAATCAAGATACAAAATAACTTTTATCCTTCAAACTCCTTTTCAAAAGCTTTCCATATTTAACCCAATTCCATTTCCAAAATCATTTGGATTCAAACTTCAATTTTTTAAAATCATTTCAGAAATCTGCGACTTAACCAATTTCCTCGTGGAATCCATATTTGTGTGTGTGGTGTCGTCCAGGGGTTTTACACAATAATGCAACATCATCAATCATTACAGATTCAAGCATATCAATACCGATAAGCGGTATAATCCTATAACACTTATCTTCCATACATAGATTCACAGATAAATAATATACATTTATCATAGATAAAATAAAGTACATTCATCACAGTTTGAATTAAACAATTCATATCACAAAGCATCACACAGTAGAGACATCAAACAATTTCGAGCATTCAATAATCATTTATAGGCAAGATTAATTAATTATTCAATCCTTAGTTAATCCAATTAGATTTTCAATTAAATTAATTACTTATGAATTAATTACTCAATCCCGATTTTAACTTAACTTAAATCGGGTTAATAAATTACAAATCCTAGTTAATTAACATTAATTAATTACAAACCATTTTAATCAATTAACTTTTAATCATTTATTAATTAACCTTTAATAATAAATTAATTAACCCTTATTTTTTAATTAATCAACCATAATTAATAAATAAATTAACCCTTAATCATTAAATAATTAACCTTTAATTATTTAATAAATCTTTAATTAATTATCCTTAATTAATTAATTAATTAACCCTTATTTAATTATCTTTTATTTATTACAATAAGTAATTAGCTTTTAATTTAATTACACAAAGTAATTAAGTTTGTCAATCACCTTAATTAATTATTATTTTTTAAGTAATTAAGGAATTAATCCTTTAATTATTACTTAATTAACCCATCTTTAATTAACCTATCTTTAATTACCCAAAACTTTAAAGATAAATCATTTCCTTAATTTATTACTTTATTATCTTAAAAGTCATATTTAAAAGAAATATAGGTAATTAATTTATTCAAAACACTTAACTATTTTAAATTAAACAATTGTCCCAATATATGGTTATTTAAAACAAAACAATTTCAATATATTAAATTTAACATTTAAACTTTAAAACTTGTTTTAAAATTAAATTTGACAAACTTGGATTTTCTTTGTTTTTAAAACCTATACGAAGTTTTAGTTTTAAATTTTCAAACCGTTCATAATACCCGGGCCCAAACTACAAAATCCCGAGCCAAAATCATTTTTACTCGCGTCACACCCCGAGACTTTTTTTTTCTTTTTAAAACTTTACTAGTTAAATTTTTTAAACTGTTACAAAATTTTGCAAACTACCCGAGCCAACTTTACATTCCCCCGACAACCACTTCAAGACAGCATCTTCTTCCAAACCTGACAATCAACCAGAAACATAAACGTGCACAGTGCACGTGCACGTGCACAGAGGAACGACGACGTTCGGCCTTCACTGCGACCATCCTCCGGTCATCAACAACTTCATCAACAACCCCGATAACCCAGACCGATGATCTCGTGGCAACGTTCAAAATCAAGTTAATCGATTTTCCTTGGAACCCAACCATCACCTTAAATCCCCACGCTCCGACGAGCTTGGCCATTATCGATCACGCCGACCATACCCTAAGTTAAATCTCGACCTCCAACTACTATCGCCCTACCCACGACCCTACCAAGTTCGACCACGGCGATGCAGTAATCACAAGAACTCAACTATCCCAAATATGAATCGGACACTAGTTCGACGTCAACCCACCGCCACGCTTATCTAAAAACCCTCCACCTATTTTTTCTGTTTTCTCCAACGTTCCAACCACCTTCACCATTTACCTCCACCACTAATACTATGTCGATCACCAGATTTTTATAAAAGTGATTAATACATTCAACTTGCAATACCTCTTTGAATACCAACTTAAAAATCATGAAACTTCTTTTAAATCATCATATTGCAAGACAAAACTGATCCAATGATCAAAGCTTAGGATTAAGATTTTTGAATTTTCTGTTTTAAATGTTTTTCCTCTGTAATTTCAAAATTTTGAATTACTTATCACATATTTTTACTTGCGATTATTTTTAAAAATAAGTTTATGTTGTTATAAACATTTTCTCTTCAAAGTTATAAGCCTAATATTGATTTTACAAAGTGAATTTGAATTTAAGGCTTAGATTTGGAAACCTGTAACTAAGAACAGGATCTATTTTCCTATATACAAGCATATACACTAAGTCGTTCGCATATATATAGATATGCAAGGAAGTTCACACCATCATTCAAACACTTTCATATCACACTTCAAAAATCATCAAGATAAAATCAAGGTTAAGTGGTTTTCTCACCTGGAGGTATGAAGCAGAGGACAAGGTTGAACTTGAAATTGGAAAATTTTTAGAAGAATTGATCTGTTTGAATTGAAATCCTGGATCTGATGCTTGATTCTAGAATTTGATTCCAGGTTTTTGTTTGTTGATCTTGATTCTTGCATTCATTTCTGATTTGCTTGTTCTATGCTTATGATTTTTTTGAAATGATTTGTTTTCCTGATTTGCTTTGAATAGCTATTCGGTTTCTTTCAGGTTGAACATGGGAAGTTGTTTGATTAATTTTCTTTTGTTTTCAGGTTGTAATTTGTTTCATGCTTTTGATTTTTTTCTCTGGTTTAAATTTTCTTTCTAGGTTTTCTTGATTTACAGGTTTTCAAATGAGAAGATAAAGAAAATTTGAGAAGTGGGGCCTGATTTTTTTTCTCTATTCCTATTTTCTATAATACTAAAATAAAAGAAAGGATTATTTTTGCCACTTGTTAAAATAAACCTAGACTTGTATGTTTATATTCCACTTATTAAACATTTGTCACAACATGATTTTAGAAATTTTACACTTGTTAAAATTTAGTAAATTTATATTTAAACCCTTTTCTTTATTTTTATTTATAAATTATTTTTAACCCTTTCACTTGTTAATATTTCATAAATTTATATATCATGTTTTTCTTAATTGTTTATATTCTTAACTACATTTATATCTTATTAATTTCTCAAAAGGTACATATGTACACATATGTTTTTATTAACTTAAGTATAATTTTTAAGAATGTGTATATATATTTCCATATTGATTTCCAAAAGATATGTTTAATTTAAAACTTTTATTAATTCTTATTTTTGTACTTATATATATTTACAATCTATATTTTTAAAAGGAAATGTTCAAATCCTATTTTAAACTTATTTTATTATACTTTTAAATGTGTGTGTGTGTGTGTATATGTATATACATACAAACTACATTTAGTTATATATGAGTTTAAATAAACTCAAGTTATTATACTTAAATTCATATAAATAATATTAGTATTGAAAATATTCAAATTTATATTTTACAAAATTATTATATTAATTTCAAAAAATAACTTCCAAATATTTATATTATAACTAGAAAACAAATTTTATTAATTTTGAACATAGTATTTTCAAATTCAACTTATTTGTAAGATATTTACAATTGAATCCCCAAATTAAATTCAATTTATTTTCAAAAATATTTATTCTAAAGTCTTAAAATTCAAAATCAATCAATATACATATGAATAAATAGAAATCTCACCTATTCAATTTGAAAATTTTCAAATTAATTCTCAAAATTTAAATTATTTACCAATATAATTTTAAAAAAAAAATTGGGATCGTTATAGATTTCCCCCTTAAGAAAATTTCGTCATCGAAATTTGCCAGGGAGACAACAAAGGATGGATACACAAAGATAGAGAATCGACTCATCAATCAAGCTGATTATCTATTATGTATTTGGCTCACCAAATAAGAATATCATCAATAATTATGAGAATAAACTCATTTAATATCTCACAAGATACTCGGGTCACTAGATCTATGAAATGTGCAAGGACATTGGTTAGTTCGAAGAATAACTAACCATTCATAAAATACACCGAGACCCAAACAATAGATAAATGGATTTAAATCTTCCATAATTCTCAAACACTAGGTATAGATTTCCAATTCAAGTCGGAATGCCCTAAAGTTTACACCAACTTGTCCCTCTTCGGACCTTTATCCTCGCAAGAAATTTCCCAAACCATGGTGTTAACCAAAATTTGACCGATACAAATCAATTTAACTTTATATTTTATTAACCAATTCATTTTTAAATAGAATTTCAAATTTATTAAAGTTTAAAAACAAAACGTGATAGAATCTGATAAAGATAGTAGAAATTAGGAACTAAAATCTTCCTTGAACGATTTGCAGTGCCATCACCAAAGCTCCTTCTGTTGTTGCCACGAAGCCATCAAAGAATTGAAATTGGATCAAAGGAGATTGAGAAAACCCGTTTCCGTTGTTGCAGGGCATTGACCATTTGTAGTCATACTCCCATGTCCCCTATCTCGTCTTCTTCTGGCATTCATATTTACTGTCAGTTGATAGTAAGAGAATTTACTGAGGCATACAGATGGATATCTTAGGGATATACTCATTCTAGGGTATACTTCACCCTATCTCTAATGAGTTACCTAATGTGTTATACTCCAAAAGATAAAGTTCGACCTTCAGCTCTGATACCAAATGTGACGACCCAGACTCGGCCTTCGAAAATCGGCACATGTACTTCACTTGTACTCGAATGCCGCAGATTCAAACGCCGAATCTGGTTCGCCGGAGCTTACAACATATTAAGTACAACACAGCGGAAGAAATGAATAATATCATTGATGCACAAATTTTTGATACAACTATGATACATTGAATATCACATAATTAGAGACATATAATAGCGGAAAGATATAGCACAACTGGATGGTCTAGACTTTGCAACAATCGACATTGGAAAGATAACTGCAATAGTATTTCCAAGTGAGAGAGCGAGAATCCAACATCTGAAACATCATAGCCAAAGTTCCAATGCTCCAAACCAAATAGCTTAACCCAAAAGCTTCGAAGACATCAATCCAAAAGTAGTTATATCCAAACCATAGGCTCGCACCCCCATCACGATGACTTAAGAAAGGTCAGTCATCTTAAACAAATGCTATCGCCAAATCCAAAGGCTAGATGCTATTGAATCCACTCCCACTATTTGATTATCTGAAAAAACCAACTGTAGACTGCCCGCATGGAAAATTATGGGCACCCAGAGTTTAGATAGGAAACAATAATCTCCGGATCAGTCATAGGACTGGTGTGAGCAAAAAAAAATAGTTTATCTTTAAAACAAACAACAATAGAATTTAAAATTGAAATTCGCAATGCATTTTGGAAAATGAAACTACCATAAGGCTTCCCCCCACACACACCATGCAAACGTAGAATTGGAGGAGATTTCTCCATATGATAGTGAAAAATGCTTGATACGCAAAAACCATTTGATATTATTATTAGTGCATAGTGGAAAACATTTCGAAAGTATAATATTAATCTTAGCAAGCATTAAACATTTCATTGTATGCCTACTATTGCTACCATGTTCAATAGCAGAATACCGCCATATTCCATGGCAGGTTACACAATTAAACCGTACAGGGCGAGTATTGTTTCTTTGGATATTCCAATAAATGGTTAGGCTAAGGAACTTCCTATTGCCACATGGGAACGCCTCCGTAGGGACGCCCCGAGAACCTACCCGGTTCTCTACCAACACAAGGCCGGTTTACTCCCTTCCTGGGAGTAACAGGGAAAGCCCCGAGAACCTACCCGGTTCACTACCAACACAATACTGGTTTACTCCCTTCCCGGGAGTAACACCTATAGATATGCCATCCCCGGTCGTTTGCGACCTTTATCCGAGGATCCTCAACACCAACAACCACAAAGCAATGTATTTGCAGTAACCACATAGGTTAAATATTTTGGCTCCATACCATGATACCACCCTTTTCCAGAAGGAATGGACATACCCTAGGGCGCGACCCCTGAAAACCTTGCCGCATCTTTCCTGTTTTGACAATTTCCGGGGTGTAAGGTCCGTCGAGGTCTCGTCCATAAAGCCACGCTTTTCACAAAAGCCATGCTTCGATCAACAAATGATCAACAACACTCAGCTGCACTCGGCATTCCACACAACCAAATTGCGAATGTATCACTAGTAACCATCAACTACATAACCACTGAGCTCGTACGTCTCAGAGTAAGGTGTTAATCTAAGAGAATAAATCTCCGCCACCAAACAGAAATGTATTTGATAGAAACCAGCATTACATCTCAAAATGTAATGTCAGACACACATCCATACAAGTCTGTTCCGGGTACGAATAGAACCAAAGGCGCTTCCAAAGAAGCCCTTGCAAATTCGAATAATCCTTAATCATGTCCGGACTCCCCATCACATAGGGTGATCAAATCTCTATACCGGGGATCAGCCAGTGCAGAGATATTCGACGAGTTATCCTTTCTCTTTCGACAATATCCGATCTTCCCCACCGGTCTTCAAATGCTATCCATAACGTCGTATCATTATTCGGAAGTGTTATATGACACAACGTCCTCTCCTAGCTAAACCGAATAATGAGCACAATATTTAAAAACCATATGGATAATAGGTTCTCAGTTAGGTCACAACTTATTACCCAAAACCTTTCTTCCAATGGTTTAAATACATTAACATTGTAGTCTTTAAAACAAAACGATTCACTTCATAAAGTTCACCAATCTTTCAAAAAGATTCGTTCACGGCTTTTCAAAACGATTTCCTTTTCAAATTGGATTAACTCATCCAATCATTAAATCATAGACTCAATCTATAGCTTTCAAAACCATTTCCAAAGAATCATTCATAACTTACAAAACAATTCCCATTTCAAATCTTTTATATATAAAAGATACACCATTTAAAATCCTCTTCAATTCCAAAACAAGGTCCAACCATTTTTCACAAAGGCTCATTCATAGCTTTCAAAACTATTTCCAAAGATTCATTCATAACATTGAAAACCATTTTCATTTCAAGCTTGAAATCCTTTTAACATGAATTGCAAATTCTTTCCTTATATGAAAGCTTTCATTATTTGAAAACAAATAATTTTCATTCCGGAAAAATCCGATTTCATTTATACAAGTTAAATCCCTTGGGTTAAATTCCCAAATCAATACTTTTTAAAATGGTTTAAATCCATATAAACACATTTATAACTTGTATGACCTTTTTAAATCATAATTTCCAAACATAGAATTCACTTTCAAATCTTGAATTCAAATTTAAATCAAATTATTTAAATTTCAAAACTTAATCAAGATATTCAAAATAAGTTTTATTTTTAAAACTCCTTTTCAAAAGCTTTCCATATTTAACCCGATTCCATTTCCAAAATCATTTGGATTCAAAATTCAATTTTTTTAAAACCATTTCAAAAATCTATGACTTAACCAATTTCCTCGTGCAATCCATATTAGTGGCATATGGTGTAGTCTAGGGGTTTTGCACAATAGTGCAATATCATCAATCGTTAGAGATTCAAGCATATTAGTATCGATAAGCTGTATAATTCTACAATGCTTATCTTCTATACACAGATTCACAGATAAATAATATACATTTATCACAGATAAAATAAATTACATTCATCACAGCTTGAATTAAAACAATTCATATCACAAAGCATCACACAGCAGAGATATCAAACAATTTCGAGCATTCGACAATCATTTATAGGCAGGATTAATTAATTGTTTAATCCTTAGTTAATTCAATTAAATTTTCAATTATGTTAATTACTTATGAATTAATTAATCAATCCGGATTTTAACTTAACTTAAACCGGGTTAATAAATTACTAATCCTGGTTAATTAACATTAGTTAATTGCAAATCATTTTAATTAATTAACTTTTAATCATTTATTAATTAACCTTTAATAATAAATTAATTAACCCAAAATTATTAATTAATCAACCTTAATTAATAAATCAGTTAACCCTTAATCGTTAAATAATTAACCTTTAATTATTTAATTAATTAACCCTTAATTAATTATCCTTTATTTATTACACTAAATGATTAGCTTTTAATTTAATTACACAAAGTAATTAAGCAAGTAAACCTTTAATTAATCATTTATTAATAAATCACCTTAATTAATTATTATTTTTAAGTAATTAAAGAATTAATCCTTTAATAATTACTTAATTAACCTATCTTTAATTACACAAAACTTTAAAGATAAATCATTACCTTAATTTACTACTTAATTACCTTTTAAATCTTATTTAAAAGAAATATAGGTAATTAATTTATTCAAAACACTTAAAGATTTTAAATTAAACAATTTCTTAATATTTGATTATTTAAAAAAAAATTAAAATATTTACTTTAACATTTAAACTTTGAAACTTGTTTTAAAATTAAATTTGACAAACTTGGAATTTCTTTGTTTTTAAAACCTGTACAAAGTTTTACTTTTAAATTTTCAAACCCGTTCGTAATACCCGGGCCCAAACAACAAAATCCCGAGCTAAAATCGGTTTTACTCGAGTCACACCCCAAGACTTTTTTCTGTTTAAAATTTTACTTGGTTAAAATTTTAAACTGTTACAAAACTTTGCAAACTACCCGAGCCATCTTTACGTTCCCCCGAGAACGACTTCGAGGCAGCTAATTCTTCCAAACCTGACAATCGACCAGAAACATAAACGTGCATAATGCACGTGCATAGAGGAACGATGACGTTCGTCCTTCACTGTGACCATCCTCGAGTCATCAACAACTTCATCAACAACCCTGATAACCCAGAACAATGATCTCATGCCAGAGTTCAAAATCGAGTTAATCGATTTTCCTTTGAACGCAACCATCAAACTAAAATCCCCGCGCTCCAACGAACTCGGCCATTATCGATCACGTTGACCATACCCTAGACAAATCTCGACCTCCATCTTCCATCCCTCTACCCGCGATCATACCTAGTTTGACCATGACGATGTAGTAATCACAAGAAATCAACCATCCCAAATATGAATCGAACCCTAGTTCGACGTCAACCCACCGCCACGCTCATCTAAAAATCCTCTACCTATTTATCATGTATTCTCCAACGTTCCAGCCGCCTTCACCATTTACCTCGACCACTAATACTACATCGATCGCCAGATTTTGATAAAAGTGATTAATCCGTTCAACTTGCAATACCTCTTTGAATACCAACTTAAAATCGTGAAACCTCTTTTAAAAATCATCATATTGCAAGAGAAATATGATCTAATGATCAAAGCTTAGGATTAAGATTTTTGAATTTTCAGTTATAAATGTTTTTCCTCTATAATTTCAAAATTTTGAATTATTTATCAAATATTTTCACTTATGATCACTTTTAAAAATAAGTTTATGTTGTTATAGACATTTTCTCTTTAAAGTTCTAAGCCTAATATTGATTTTAAAAAGTAAATTTGAATTTAAGGCTTAGATTTGGAAACCTGTAACTAAGAACAGGATCTATTTTCATATATACAAGCATATACACTCAGTTGTCCGCATATATATATATATATATATATATATATATATATATATATATATATGTATGTATGTATGTATGTATGTAAGCAAGTTCACACCATCATTCAAACACGTTTCATATCACACTTCAGAAATCATCAAGATAAAATCAGGGTTAAGTGGTTTGCTCACCTGAAGTATGAAGTAGAGGACAAGGTTGAACATGAAACTGGAAAAAATTCGAGAAGAATTTATCTGTTTGAATTGAAATCCTGGATCTGATGCTTGATTCTAGAATTTGACTCCAGGTTTTAGTTTGTTGATGCTTGATTCTTGCATGCATTTATGATTTGCTGGTTCTATGCTTATGATTTTTTTGAGATGATTTGTTTTCCTGATTTGCTTTGAATTGCTAGTGGATTTTTTCAGGTTGAATAGGGGAAGTTGTTTGATTAATTTTCTTTTGTTTTCAAGTTGTAATTTGTTTCAGGCTTTTGATTTTTATCTCTGGTTTTAATTTTCTTTCCACGTTTTCTTGATTTATAGGTTTTCAAATGAGAAGATAAAGTAAATTTGAGAAGTGCGGCCCGATTTTCTTTCTCTACACCTATTTTCTATAATTCTAAATAAAAGAAAAGTTTATTTTTGCCACTTGTTAAAATAAACCTACACTTGTAAGTGTATATTCTACTTATTAAACATTTGTCACAACATGATTTTAGAAATTTTACACTTGTCAAAATTTATTAAATTTATATTTAAACCCTTTTCTTTATTTTTATTTACAAATTATTTTTAACACTTTCACTTGTTAATATTTCGTAAATTTGTGTATTATGTTTTTCTTAAATGTTTCTAATCTTAACTATATTTATATCATATTAATTTCTTAAAAGATACATATGTACACTTATGCTTTTATTAACTTAAGTATAATTTTTAAGAATGTGTATATATATTTCCTTATTGATTTCCAAAAGATATGTATAATTTAAAACTTTTATTAATTCTTATTTTTATACTTATATATATTTACAATCTATATCTTAAAAAGGAAATGTTCAAATCCTATTTTAAACTTATTTTATTATACTTTTAAATGTGTATATACATACGTATATAAAAACAAATTACATTTAGTTATATATAAATTTAAAATTAAAACTCAAGTTATTATACTTAAATTCATATAATTATTAGTGTTGAAAATACTCAAAATTTAACTTTTAGAAAATTATTATATTAATTTCAAAATATAACTACCAAATAATTATATTATAACTAGAAAACAAATTTTATTAGTTTTGAACATTGTATTTTCAAATTCAATTTATTTGTAAGATATTTACAATTGAATACCCAAATTAAATTCAATTTATTTTCAAAAATATTTATTCCGAAGTCTTAAAATTCAAAATCAATCTATATACATATGAATAAAGAGGCACCTCATCTATTTAATTTGGAAATTTTCAAATTAATTCTCAATTAAATTCTAAAATCTAAATTAATTACCAATTTAAATTTGTTTTAAAACTTGGGATCGTTACATTATATAAACTTGTGAAGTGATTTTGAAATGAGGAACAATATCAACTATATTTGTAGAGCTATGAAATCAAACGGTCTTATAATAGAATAAAACAACGACCACAAAATAGAATCAAACAACGGTCACATCAAATATCATTGTACATCAATGCCAACAATGATCATATAGTACAATAAAACAATAGTCGCCTAAACAATTTAACGATGCATCATTTCAACTGTGATGGTATAGTGTGAATACAACAAGAATATAGAATTACTAACGGCCATATAAAGAATAATTGAACAAACGTCCAAATAATATAATCAACCAAAACATAAGTAATATGCATGCCTCTAAATGCTAGAAGCAACTGTAACATAGATGTAATAAACATGTCTCTAAATAATAGAATCAAGGATCACCTAAGTGTACCGCACTAATGTCGTCGTCATCATAAAAACACGTAGTCATCATTCACTACATCATCAAAATCAGCAGGACTGCCGTGATGAACCTGGAAAGCAACCAACTGAGCCTACAAGTCATCAACTTATGTCTGCACTGCTTGATGAGCCTCCTGACCGAGCATCTACGTATGAACGAGTTTCATATGTTGAGTAACAACAATATATCGTCTATGCTCGTCCAACCTAGGTATACATTGTAATTACAAATAATACATCACTATATGTATATCTAAATAATATTGTACAACGAATTATTAATCCGTAGAATTACCTAAAAAGTTGGGCAAAGTTTAGGAGTAGGGATACCAGCAATATCCTGATCATGTGGATAAATCATTGGCTGCTCGATAAGAGTACCGCTGATATCATATGCTCTAAAATAGGCATTAAGATCGAAGTCCATGGGTTACTAAGCGTACTGGGATGGAGTGGGATCAAAAGAAAATGGAGGTGCCTAAACTCTACTGATGACTAGATATGGACCTATATGATCGAAGTTTACTCCTCAAGTGTAGTCAGGTAACATGTAGGGTCGAGGAGCAACTCTAAACCAGTATCCATCAAAATCTCCATTGACTAGGAAAACTGTCGAAGCATCTACCGTCCAGTCTGTATCAATCCATATGTAGACTACGATTCATTGGTTCGACATCTACCAAACATTCCATTATAAGATAATGGATCTCCAGGAATTTGTAGCTCCCTAATGGTTTGATACCAACATCGTTCTCCGAAGTACCAAATAGGAAAAAAGGCTAGCGTATGTAGAACAATCCTCCATCTAACCAAGTCATATGCAATAGAAAAAGGATGACCCTCTACATCCGGTTAGCATGTGTCATGCTGATCCAATATGAAGCCAATGGTGCCCATAAAAGATTAGCCCTGCATCGCATATCAATCTGAGATCGAGCCTCCATCAAGTCATGCCTAACCCCTATAAGTGTGTGAGATACCATATGAAGATGCTCCCATCATATCATGCATGGAAAGTATGTCTCCGCTGATAGCTAGCTGTCATAACAATATGGAGATGCATATTTGTCATGTATTCATGGCACCAGCATGGAAAAATACACCTCCACCCCGATGCCAACCTCACCTCCTTGAAAGCAAAAGAATTAAGAATGATGTATAAACATTCTAGTATAGAGGAACCCATTCTATAGTACAAAGCATATCTAAATCGGCTACTACTGCAAGATACCATAATCTAATGGTACTCTCTTGGTTCGACAAGAAGCTTGAACCAAATAAATATATGAGAAATGTCTTAAATATAGCGTCACTTATAAATCGGTACTCATATAAGTTGTAATATCTCCTATAGATATGCCATGGGAACAACACCGAAAGAAACATGATCACCGTCAAACTGTAAGAAAAAAGCAAAAGGACTGGCCTGAGGAAGTCAATCATAGTATTGTGCTACACATTTTGACTAACTACCACAACTGTGGACGTACTAGGACTAAAAACAAAGACAACTAGTTAATATACTGGGTAAGTAACGTGTCTATATAATAGACAACATTTAATGGTTAATATACGACAAACATAACAACTAATTAATATACTGGGTAAGTAACGGGTCCATATAATAAACGGCATTTAAAGGTTAATACATGGTTAGCATAACATTCATGTACTAAAAATCATTTAATATTCAGAATTATACCCCGATCGTATACGAAGCTATCAACATGCGATACGTGCACCCCTCGTGTCGATCATGCTGAATTTGTAGATCATTCAGAATTCATAAGCCTGAATCATTATCTCGGGGCTAGGAGCAATGTGATATGGACCAGCTAACTACTATGTTTATCGTCGAACGATACATTTTGCAAATTTGGTAATATGAGGTAGCATTTTGATGGTTTTTCTTTAATAAAGGTGAAAAAAAGAGGAAAATATGAGGTGAATAATGGTTGGGTAGGGGATTTATAAGCACCCAGCCCTGAATGCCTATTTAATAGGCTATGCTACTTAGGCACCTATTAAATAGGCACCAAACAAAGGATGCTTATTAAATAATCGCCCACTTGTTGAGCTCTCCTTGAATATTAAGGGCTAAATATTCAGCCCTTAACTTGTAGGAGATACTTTAATCCTTAATTCTTGCCTAATATAACCTCGATTTTACAAACATATATAGCGAAGAGTCAAAACAATACATATGTTGATGTGACTAACTTCTCACTTTTTATTTTTTTATCACCTAGTTTTTTCTGCGTCACACATGTTTCTTTACTGGTTCTCATTATGATTAACCTATCACCCAATGGTTGCTAGTATGCTCACTAGAGGAAGCGTAAAGGCAGGCATTGATTAGTAACTAAAATACTATATTAGTAGTAGATTTCCCTGTTGTATGGAATAGAAACTCCTTGTGAAATAACATAATCCTACAAATCTTACATTATTAATAATTAGCCTCTAACTGTCTATACTTGTCGTTAGTGATTAGAATTTGTTGACAAACATAGATTTTCTTATTGTAGAAGGTAAAATTCCTTTTTATTAAATGACATGTAAGACAATATAATTGAATTCGACCATTTCCAACTACTATTAATTTTGTCATACTATAGTTTCGGATGTAACGAATCTCTGCTTGCCGCCGCAGATGAATTTTTTTGGTAGCAACTAAAATACAAGTCCGTGCAGAAATTAAAAGTTCAACATAATAATAAATATAATATAAATAATAGATTGAAGGAAGTACCTTTTCATCAAAGGGATATAGCAAAAAGGTTGTATTCAATGAGGAAGTCGAAGAACTTAAGATTTAAGGAAGAGCAACGGGTGGCAGTGGCAAGTTCGACGTTTCCTGTAAATTGCTACATAACTCTAGTTTGGAATCAATTTTATAGAGATGGAGATAATAGAATGACATGATTTGGATTAATTTATGATTGCGAAAAAGCATTGGAAATGGCCTATAGTTAAGAAATTTAAAGGAATGTATAATTGACCAATTTTTTGATTGAAAGCACACAAATGGGAAAAAAAGGGAAATTGTTTTAGCTTCAAAGAGTTCCGTTTTGCAACAATGCGGTAGAGAAAACCTCCTTACCATCGGTTTGATTATTTGATTGTTTTCTTAATCTAACCAGTAGCTTCAAATCATGTAATTTGCTTATATCAGATAGATACATAGCAAAAATTAGTCGAGTGAAGTTTAGTATAAAGGCCGGTTGCTTATGTTAGCTAAAACTGGCACTAAATGACAATGTGGGATTTCCAAATACTGAAAACAATGAGCATTTGTTTTTTGTTACAAATTAAAACAATATATCTTGATTATCCACACATTTACCTCAAACGGAAGAATAATATATAATAGGGAAAAAATATGTATAAATAGTCATTACTGCTAAACAAATCTTATATAAATGTGTTGCACTATAAGTGTATCGAATAAAATATTGGAGATAATACGGGTCTCATATGCATGTTTACATAACAAGGGATGTAATGACCCAAAATTTTCGAACCCGAAAATTCCAGATAGTTATGAAAAAGAAGAAAGAGATAGAAGAAGAAGAAGAACAAGAACACCAAAATCTCACATTCGCAGCGGATAAAATATAATAATAAATAATATGAGTTTACAGAAGAATACTACATCTGTCGATTACATTTAAATACATCAGAGTTACATAAATATTTAACACTAGACATATACAAATCAACATGTCTCGGATTTACGATATTATAATACAGCGGAAATACTCGACACGTTCTTGTCATCCAGCTCGCCTCCAGAGCTCTAGAACGTCCTTACCTGAAAATCTGTAATGCTCGGTCTGACCCGAGCATTACACCAAAGTAGCACCCGGGTTAGGCTGGAAACCAGCGTGAGTAAACCCAACTAACATGGAATACCAAAGCAAACAACTTATATAAAACCCGGGGTAACTCAAACTAATTGTACAAGTTCACAATATGTTATAAACATAACTTATTTCACACTTAAGTTTTCCAAGTTCCAAATTTAGAATAAATAGTGCGATTCTCTTAAATCATTTCATTTAAACTTATTAATTTCACATACCAATTTATAAGAATTCGAAGTGGTTTCGGTGTTTCCCAATACCCGACACCGGCCTCTTCGAGTCTCATGTCATTCTAACCCAATTTATCCAAATGAAATACACAACATTTCATAACAGAGATATCAACTCATTCAAAGCATCCAATACCATTCAATCACCCATAAGCAAAGCTTGTTTGCTACCAATATTAATGAAATTAATTCTGATTGAATTTCTAACCTCAACCAATTAGAATTCTTTATTTGTCATTAGTTAATTTCAAATTAATTAATCAATCTTACCTCCATCATTTATCTTGATAAATCAACCTGAATCAATTATCCTTCAAATATATCCAGGTAATTAACTTTAATTAATTTCTCAATATTAATTATTCTTAACCAAGGTGAATAAATAATCCTAATTACTTCGTAAATTCATTAATTATATTAAACTACATAAATCATTGATTACTTATATTAATTAACTTCTCATAAGTCAATTATTAGTGATTAATTTAATCTTAATTAATTAATCTTTAGTTACGTCGTTGATTTTATAAATTAATGATTTTCAATTATATTTCAATTTATTCTAATCTAAATTAGTTACATTAATTAAAACACAATATTAATCATTCTTAATTTATCTCGACCTGTAATTACCTATCCACTTATTTACTTCATTAAATAAATCAATTTCTCCTTAATTAACTATCTTAATTTACCTCTTGCTTAATTTCACTAAGTAATTATATTTTGTTAATAATATTAAGTAATTACCTATCAATCCATCCATTGATTATTCTAAATTAACTAAACTTCATTAATTAACTTAATCCTTTATTAACTAATTCAAACTCTTAATCACTAAATTAATCAACCCAAATCATTAATTAATTGAATTTATTAATTGTTCTTGTTAATTATCCTACTAATTTGATGAATCACAAATCATTAAGCCCTTATTAACTTTAAAATGAAAACATTTTCTTATTTGTGATTCAAGTTAAAACCAATTTAAAACCCAAATACTTTGAGTCAAACACAATTAACACAAGAACCAACCAAAACAAAAGTCATCCGATCATCGATTCACAGTGCTCATCAATCAATTTAATCATGCAGCCAAATACATAAATTTAACCATTGAAATTTAAATAAAATCCAACAGAGTGAGATTTACTCACCTTTGCTTTTAAATTTGCAATCCAACCCAAACTAGCTTGTTTCCATCAGGATTCAGACCTTGTATAATATTAGATAATTTTGTTAATATTCGAATACATCGAACATTACAATCCCATTAGATAGATTTAATTAACTAACTATTTTTGTTTTTAACTAATCTTCCTCAAAATTTATAAAAATTGAATAAGGTGATTAAATAAATTTGACGCTCTCAATAAATTATTTTATCAAGCCTGGTAAATTAAACCTTATTATTATATATATATATTCCAACATATTTTTCCAAAACCCTCTGTATATATATATTTCTAATTTAACCAGTAAGTCAAAATGTGCACATATACATATAAAATTTCTCTTTCAAATTGTAGAAAAAATAAATTTCTCTAAAATGATTTTTTTCTAGTTAAATTTTACTTTCATTACTAAAAAGAAAAAAATATAGTTTAACTGAACAACAGTAAGCATACCTCCTACGCTGGCGTTCGCTACTGGCCAACAATCCAAACTCATGTTCGACTTCCCTTCTCAACGTCGAAAATTATCACCAACCCAAGCCACCAATGTCGTTCCAGATCGAGTAGCCTTCCATCCGATCTCGTCGTAGCCAACCACCACGGACCTAAGTCATGTGTCACCTTCTCCACCGTGAACAATCGCGACCTCAAAGCTGAACTTTTCGCGACTGCCAAACCCAATAGCACCTCGCGAAATCACCATGTTCGAGTTCGACCCTCATGCCATCGCGACCATCTGCCTTGCCTCCTTTCAATGCTTCGACGCGCGTGAACCAAAAGTTGAGCCTCCCCTCCCTTACGCGATATCTCGGCTGCCAAATTTTTTTTTAAAATTGAATTTGATTTTTGATTTGGGGAAAACCCTATTTTTTTTGCTGAAGAGGAAAGTGACTTAGGGATTTTGGCAGAGTCGGCTTCGGCCCCCCTTTTTTTTAGAGCGAATTTGATTTGAGCTCCGCTATTGATTTGCTTTTTTTGAACGAAAATCGTTCGTCCTCTTTTTTTTCCGAGCTCGAGAAAAGGATAGGGAAATGAAGGATAAAGGAACGAGCTCGGCCATTAAAATTATTTTAGCTTCGAGTTTGCTTTTTGAAGATTTTGATTTCTTTCTCAGGAAGGTTGAGCGTGATTTAAACGAGAAAGGGAAAAATATCTCTGTGCGTTTCAGATGTAGGGTGGCTCGAGTATAAGCTATAGGGTGACTGATGGATATAGGTGCGGCTGATATGACTTTTAAATTTGTAATATTATTAAATTTCCAAAATATCTTGTTTAGCATAACGCAAAATTTCGAACCCCGATTCAGACATGCTTCCAGGTGATTATAAGCTTTACCCACGTCCCGAACATAATGGAACGTGTTTCGGAAGCTAATTTAGTCGTATGTGGAAGTTAGCTTTATAAATCGATTTAAAATATTAAATTATCGATTTAAAATTTCAACGCGTTTCTCACCCGTACAAGCAAACGGTTAATCCAAACGCTATGAAAATTAAAATCCGATAATAACTAAGTATTATGGATCCAATGGAACTGGTTTGTCGAATTCCAAGACTGTGCCACAAAAGGCTATTTTTAAATATCAATTTAAACGATATATTATTAAAATTGAACACATCACCTTTCAATTAAATTTCAACCATTCTATTATCTTCAGTATCATCATTATAAATATTACAAGCCTTCAAATTATTTAAAACAGTCTTAGAGGTTTCAGATTCAACAATTTACCCAATTTCAATTATTAAATTCAGTATTTAAACTATATAATTCAATGATTTAATTTTCAAGTAAATATTGATATCTTGAATCAATTTAAAATTAACTTTTAAATATTTAAAATCAATTAAATTTTCCAATTTAAATTGTTAGAAATTCTTGGTCGTCACGTTCCTCCCCCTTTAAAAGAATTTCGTCTCCGAAATTACTAGTTAGGAAGAATGGACCAATACCCGTTTACTTTTCCCAAAACTCACAATTCAACTTCCTACCAACTATCCTTTATTAAAGACCCACTATCACCTTAACCAACTTCCCAAAACCTTCTATAGTTTCAAATAATACCCTTTTTCTCAATCATCTAAATTTCAATTTAAAACCAAATTTTGAATTATCAAAATTTTCTCAAAATTTTTCTAACCCTCTAAAATTCCGAAATTTTTTGCCAGCATCTCCTTTGCGCTGCTAGCTCAGTACAACTACAAAAGGCCTCTACAGGCTCCCAAATTCCAAAAGAAAACAAAAGCTAAGTGGCTAGATCAAAACCCAATCCAATTCATACAGAAAATTTAAATACATACCTTTTTGTCGGGCAATTCAAATTTATCTTTTGGAATCAAATCAATTTTCTTTCCCTTTAATACCTGCATATCTTACTTAGCAATAATATCCAATCGTAACCTTCTTTAATCATTTTATACATTTCCTTACGTAGGTTTCATATCTATTTCAAATTAGTTTTTCCCATTTCCATATGATTTCGTCTTATCTTAAATTTTGAATATTGAATTCTATCTTTCATTTATAACTAATTCATATCATTAGTTTAGATTAGTTTATTTCCATTTCCAATTTGAAATCGTTTTGCCGTTAACAAAAATTTTCCTAAAACTTTCAAAAAAATTCTAACTCCCAAAATTTTCAAAATTTTTTGGCAGAGTCTCCTTTGTACGAAGGAGCTTTTGCAATTTGACAATAGATATAAATATGTATACATCGACCCAGACGGTCGGAAAGAGCAAAAACAGTTCATATTTCCTATTTTTATTGTGTAGGCGTACCTTTGTTTAGCATTTTAAGCAAGCGCTTATTTATTTTAGCATTTACCGCGTCCAAATTCATCCAAACGGCCTTCTGGCACCTGTACTTACTCAATTTAAATTTGTAAGTGTCATATATAGAAAATCTATTAGCATTTCACTTATATTCAATTGCTAAACACATGTATATCATAAGCAACAAGCACCAAAACGCTTTCCATAAGTGATTTGTATAACTTTAAAGCTAATTCAATTACTTTCAACCAATTCATAAGCCATTTCATTAAATTTAAATGGTTTACAACTCAGTTTCTTACATTAAAATGATTTTTAATCAAAACAAATCCATATTCACTTCAAATGATTCAAAATCAAGTTTATTTAATCTCTATCAATTCATAGAATTTTAATTACTTTTATTTACGCCAAACGACAACTATTTTTATGCAATTTCGACGATATTCGATTGACAGAGTATTTATTTTTTGTTTATAACTACTTTAAATTAATCTCAACTCATTCTGTATTTAATTCTATTTTACTTCCAATTTATTCACCAACCAATCAATGCGTTTCATTCATCTCCCCATTGGTTTCATTTCAAAACTTTTTCATTGAGCTTGTAAACATTCAATGCATAAATTAATATCCATTTCCCAAAAATAAATTTAACCCAAACCTTTTATTAATAACCTTCCATTCTAATAACCCAATACCAACTAAAACTTTGTTTTAATTTTTATTCAAGCAGACTTCATCCATTTATTATTTAATTCGATTAACCAATTCATCCACCCCAGTTTAAATTTTTAATTCACCTGCTTAACTTATTTCAAATTTATTTTATTAATACAAAGCCATACTTTATTTCCATTCACTTGGGTTTTGTTGCAATTCAAACCATGTCTATTATAAATAAATTTCATACGACAACACTTCTCTTATATCTAATTTACTTGCAACTTTCGTTAAATATTATTCATATCACACTTGTATTTTATTTGTAATTCAAACCATCACTATTTGATCCAACTCTATTTTTATTTCTATTTTTATAGCATCTCCACTTATTTAATTTATTATCAAATCCAAGTCGAATTCTATTTACAATTCGAATTCATTTTCAAACTCCATTATTAATTTACAATCCATTTTATTTACCCAAGTTAAATTTTATTGACATACTCAATCAAACAATTATTTAGCCAATTAGCTTAATTTCAATTTTTAAATCAGTATTTGATTTTATTTAAAAAAATAATTTCATTAAATTTTTCTGAGTTCAAATTTTGTTTTTTTTCATGTTTCCAGTTTGGATTTTCTTTCACTTTCCAAAATTCCAACACCTTTATTTTAAAATTTTTAAAAATGCTTTTAAATTCACATAATACTATTAAAATTACTCTTTATAAAAATACTTTTTATTACTCGATGTCTCAACCAGTCCATCCTTGTTCTCATAAAAATTCGGTCATACGTTGATCAGGCGTAGGACTGAAAATCTATAAGTACTTGGTAGACCCGTTTTCAACATCTCGTGAAAATACTTTTTGAAAATAATTTTATTGAAAATATTGAAAGCATTTTGAAATAGAGGAAATATCTTTGGTGAGAATGCTTTGGAAATCATCACCCCCATCCATGGTCACAGTTACATTCCAGGGTTACGTTGCCATCGCAGCAAAAATCCTGGTAATTGCAGGCTCTCCGCGGCCTCTCGATTACGCCATGGAACCCATGACAGATGGCAGTTACATTCCAGGGTTACGTTGCCATCACAGCAAAAGTCCATGTAACTGCAGGCTCTCTGCAGCCTCTGATTTTTGCTGTCAAAATGAAAATTCTCCACTCCTACATAGGCCGCAGTCTACCGATATAAAATCAAACGCAGATTGTTGGCTCTCAGCAGCATACACGACTTTCGCTATGTTACCATAGGTCGCAGCCTACCGATATAAAATCAAACGCAAACTGTTGGCTCTCAGCAGCACACACGACTTTTGCTATGGTATAAACCACTCATAATCCCCAGAAACTAGTTTTGTCCAGACTCCTCACAGGATCAACTTTAGAACCCCCTTGGGGCTCAAGGCAGCACCACACGGTGGCACTCTTGAGAAGTTCATTTCAAGGGAGCGCCTTTTTCCCCACAGCCATCATCAAAACACTTTACACTATACACATATAGTATCTTTCAAATCATACACCTAGTATAATCTCATACAAAGCTTCTTTACACAAAATCGATTATGCCAAAATCGATAATTCTCAAACTAGGCTTTTCAAATTTTTAATATTGATTTTACCTAAAAATCAAAAGCCTTTCCAAATCCAAAGGTTTCCAAAACCCTTTTCCAAAATCCTCATAAGATCCTTTATATATATATTCAGATATATATAATTTAAAAAAAACTTTTGATCCTTTCAAACTTGTATAAAACTCCTTTTATACTTCAAACACCTTCAAAAATCCTATTATTCTGGCAATAGATGTATATAACGAGGACTTATAACTTTGTTTATTCAAAATCATACATTCCAATTTGATTACTCTTTTCAATATCAATTTCATTCAAATCCGTACGATGTACACATATCATCCATACGCTATACCAATCTGATCGCTCACTCGATCACATAATTTTGCTTCCGAACTAGTATCGTCCACCCGACCTCCTAGTGCGGACACAGATTTGGTTTCTTGATTAGAAACCATCATTCTCCTTGCATAGCCATAACTATGATAGAGAATATCCAAAACCAATCAACAATCCATAGCTAGGTTCGCCGTCCAAAATCGAGTGAAAAATCCCAACTCGAATCGACAAACTATCTCGAAATTCTGTGCTCGAATCTAGATCAAATCACTATGCGAATAGAATAATATACGTACATCCTACGTATTTAACTTCATTGATTATTAGCCAAATAAATTTCCTTTCTATTCATATTCCTTTAATTCCCATTCACTTATTTACAATTGCCTTAATCCCTATTTGGATCATATCTTCAATCCTTATCTCAATTGGGTATTTAAGCAATAATAGTTTGGACTCCGACCAGTTTATTTTTACAAAATAGCTTGAAATTTTTTAAAATAGATAAGTAGTTGAAAATTAATTATTAGTTTGCAAAATAGCTGTGAAATAGTTGACTAATTATAAAATAGTTGGAAAATAGTTAAATAGTTTCATAAATTTTAAATAATTGCAAAATAGTTGTAAAATTGAAATTAGTTTGTGAAATAGTTGAAAAATAGTAATTGGTTTAGAAAACAGTTGAAAAATTAAATACCTCCAAAAATAATTGTAAAATAAGTATAAAATAATTTGGCTTTAAGAAAGAAAGGTTGTATATATTTAATAGCTTAGAAAAATAAGTTTATATTAAAATAATTTATATGGAAAATAGTCCAGAGTCAAACTGTTCACATCCCCAACAATTCAATTTAAATTTCCACTTAAGTTTAAAATTTGCCTTACTTTGGGTTTCACATCATACCACGTTCCAAAGAAAATTCAAAACTCAATCTTAGAGTTAATTTCATATTTATTTCCTTTACACACTAGGCTACTTTTAAATTTTTAAACCACCCTTGGTTTTAATTTCAAAACAAATCCCTTTAAAATCTTCCAAACATTTCTTGTTTTAAAATATGACTATATTCAAAATAGTCTGAATTATATTATTTGTTATGTTCTTTAACTCTTTGAAAGAATTGATTGTTTTCTAGACTTAGGTTTGAAAACTTTCAAAATTTTAAACCTACTACAATTTAGAAGTTATACTCATCTTATAAATTAACTTCATTTGGCTTACTTAATACAAATACATCGTTATTAAACGCAATAACTATTTATGATAATAGCCAAGGTAATCATATCAAGATACCAATTCCTTTCAATATTATTCTTACTTCTATAAATTCAAGATAAAATTTCACTTAGCATCCATTTCAAGCTTACCTTTATTTAAAGCTTTTAAACAATTTAATTTCCGAGCTCAAATTCTAGAATTTCATTTCAATCAATTTAATTTTAATTTGGTTGTATTTCTGTTACACTTACTTTAATTCCAATTCAAGACTTCAATATGGTTGTATTATATTACTTTTAATTCTAATTTCAATAATTTAACAACCAATCGCGTTAATATTTATTAGAAGAAAACATTACTTTATATATCAAAATATATTTTATATAAAATCATTTCAAATCTTTATATAAGAAAATAACAAGTACGCTCTCATATATATATACACTCAACTCATTCTAGAGTACTTTGGACTCTATTTAATGAGTAATCCCCACCAGAGACAAGGTTCTCGCTTAAACTTTCAGCTCTGATACCAAATGTAACGAATCAAAATTTTCGAACCCGAAAATTCCAGATAGTTATGAAAAAGAAGAAAGAGATAGCAGAAGAAGGAGAAGAATAGAAACACCAAAATCTCACATTCGCAGCGGATAAAATATAATAATAAATAATATCAGTTTTCAGAAGAATACTATATCTGTCGATTACATTTAAATACATCAAAGTTACACAAATATTTAACACTGGACATATACAAATCAACATGTCTCAGATTTACAATATTATAATACAGCGGAAATACTCTAAACGTTCCTATCATCCAGCTCGCCTCCTGAGCTCCAGAACGTCCTTACCTGAAAATCTGTAATACTCGGTCTGACCCGAGCATTACACCCAAGTAACACCCGAGTCAGGCTGGAAACCAGCGTGAGTAAACCCAACTAACATGGAATACCAAAGCAAATAAATTATATAAAACCCGAGGTAACTCTAACTAATTCTACAAGTTCACAATATGTTATAAACATAACTTATTTCACAAATAAGTTTTCCAAGTTCCAAATTTAGATCAAATGGTGCTATTCTCTTAAATCATTTCATTCTAACTTATTAATTTCACATACCAATTTATAAGAATTCGAAGTGGTTTCGGGTATTTCCCAATACCCAACACCGGCCTCTTCGAGTCTCATGTCATTCGAACCCAATTTATCCAAATGAAATACACAACATTTCATAACAGAGATATCAACTCATTCAAAGCATCCAATACCATTCAATCACCCATAAGCAAAGCTTGTTCGCTACCAATATTAATTAAATTAATTCGGATTGAATTTCTAACCTCAACCATTTAGAATTCTTCATTTGTCATTACTTAATTTCAAATTAATTAATCAATCTTACTTCCATCATTCATTTAGATAAATCAACCTGAATCAATTATCATTCAATTATATCCAGGTAGTTAACTTTAATTAATTTCTTAATATTAATTATTCTTAACCAAGGTTAATAAATAATCCTAATTACTTCGTAAATTCATTGATTATATTAAATTACATAAAATCTTGATTGCTTATATTAATTAACTTCCCATAAGTCACTTATTAGTGATTAATTTAATCTTAATTAATCAATCTTTAGTTACGTCATTGATAATATAAATGAATGATTTTCAATTATATTTTAAGTTATTCTATTCTAAATTAGTTACATTATTTAAAAAATAATATTAATCATTCTTAATTTATCTCGACCTATAATTACCAATCCATTTATTTACTTCATTAAATAAATCAATTTCTCCTTAATTATATATATTAATTTACCTCTTGCTTAATTTCACTAAGTAATTATATTTCATTAATTATATTAAGTAATTACCTATCAAACCATCCATTGATTATTCTAAATTAACTAAACTTCATTAATTAACTTAATCCTTTATTAACAAATTTAAACTCTTAATCACTAAATTAATCAACCCAAATCATTAATTAATTGAATTTATTAATTGTTCATTTTAATTATCCTACTAATTTAATGAATCACAAATCATTAAGCCCTCATTAACTTTAAAATGAAAACATTTATTATTTGTGATTCAAGATTAAACCAATTTAAAACCAGAATACTTCGAGTCAAACCACAATTAACACGAGAACCAACCAAAACAAAAGTCATCCGATCATCGATTCACAGTGCACGTTAATCAATTTAATCATGCAGCCAAATACATAAATTTAACCATTGAAATTTAAATAAAATCTAACAGAGTGAGATTTACTCACCTTTGCTTTTAAATTAGCAATCCAACCCAAACCAGCTTGTTTCCATCAGGATTCAGACCTTGTATAATATTAGATGATTTTGTTAATATTCGAATACATCAGACAATTAAATTCCCATTTGATAGATTTAATTAACTAACTATTTTAGTTTTTAACTAATCTTCCTTAACAATTTATAAAAATTAAATAAGGTGATTAAATAAATTTAACGCTCTTAATAAATTATTTTATCAAGCCTAGTAAATTAAACCTTATTATTATATATATCTTCCAACATATTTTTCCAAAACCCTTTGTATATATATATATGTATATTTTAAATTTAACCAGTAAGTTAAAATGTGCACATATACATATAAAATTTCTCTTTCAAATTCCAGAAAAAATAAATTTCTCTAAAACGATTTTTTTCTAGTTAAATTTTACTTTCATAACTAAAAATAAAAAAATATAGTTTAACTAAACAACAGTAAGCATACCTCCTACGCTCGCATTCGCTACTGGCCAACAACCCAAATTCATGTTCGACTTCCCTTCTCAACATCGGCAATTATCACCAACCCAAGCCACCAATGTCGTTCCATATCAAGTAGCCTTCCATCCGATCTCGTCGTAGCCAACCACCACGGGTCCAAGTCATGTGTCGCCTACTCCACCGTGAACAACCGCGACCTCAAAGCTAAATTGTTCGTGACTCCCAAACCAACAGCGCCTCGCGAAATCGCCAAGTTCGAGTTCGACCCTCACGCCATCGCGACCCTCTGCGTTGCCTCCTTCTAATGCTTCGACCGCGTGAACCAAAAGTTGAGCCTCCCCTCCCTTACGCGATTTCTCGACTGCCAATTTTTTTAAATTGAATTTGATTTTCGATTTGGGAAAAACCTTTTTTTTGCTGAAGACGAAAGTGACTTAGGGATTTAAGTAGGGTGGGCTTTGGCCTCCCTTTTTTTTAATGCGAATTTGATTTGAGCTCCGCCATTGATTTGCTTTTTTTCAAACGAAAATCGTTTGTCGTCTTTTTTTTATGAGCTCGAGAAAAGGATAGGGAAATGAAGGATAAAGGAACGAGCTCGGCCATTAAAATTATTTTATCTTCAAGTTTGCTTTCTAAAGATTTTGATTTCTTTCTTAGGAAGGTTGAGCGTGATTTAAACGAGAAAGGGAAAAATATCTTTGCGCGTTTCTAATGTAGGGTGGCTCGAGTATAAGCTATAGGGTAGCTGATGGATATAGGTGCGCCTGATATGACTTTTAAATTTTTAATATTATTAAATTTCCAAAATATCTCGTTTCGCATAAGCGAAATTTCGAACCCCGAATCAAACATGCTGCCAGGCAATTATAAGGTTTACCCGCGTCCGGAATTCAATGGAACGTGTTTCAGAAGCTTATTTAATTGTATGTGGAAGTTAGCTTTATAAATCGATTTAAAATATTAAATTATCGATTTAAAATTTCAACACGTTTCTCACCAGTACGAGCAAACGGTAAATCCAAACGCTACAAAAATTGAAATCCGATAATAACTAACTATTACGGATCCAATGGAACTAGTTTCGTCGAATTCCGAGACTGTGCCATGAAAGGCTATTTTTAAAAATCGATTTAAACGAGATATTGTTAAAATTGAACACATCACCTTTAAATTAAGTTTCAACCATTCTATTATCTTCAATATCATCATTATAAATTTTACAAGCCTTCAAATTATTTTAAACAGACTTAGAGGTTTCAGATTCAATAATTTACCCAATTTCAATTATTAAATTCAATATTTAAACTATATAATTCAATGATTTAATTATCATGTAAATATTGATATCTTGAATTCAAGTTAAAATTAACTTTTAAATATTTAAAATCAATTAAATATTCCAATTTAAATTGTTAGAAATTCCGGGTCGTCACAAGAGAAGACTCCAAATTTAAGGGGGGACTTCATGGGGGAACTTCACTATTTTTTAAATAGCTATATGGCGTACTGTTTATAATTTAAAAATATTATTTTATTTAATCACACTTGCTCATTTTGTTGCCGACTCTTCTTAAAAAATTCAAACTATCTGTCAATTCAACATCAAAAAAACAAAACAAAATTCATTTTTAATTTTACAATAGTAAGATCCTAGTATCGACAATGATAAGGACACAGAACCAAAACGTGTCAAAGAAAGCCGAAGATGCCGCGGTGAGAAAATGCACCATGTTTGGAGGCAGCAACGCAATGAGCATACACATCGTGTTTGGAGGCAATAGCGATGCACATAAAAGATATATTTTCTTTTGTGATTTGTCAGTGAAATTTGGTTGAAAGCATTTTCGTGTTAGCATCAAAAACATGTGTTCACTGAACATTTTTAGAATTTTATATGTACAAAAGTGCTTGGTTAATGGGAAATTATCGAATTGTTGAAAAAAATTGGCTTCTTCATTAGATGCCACTGTGCCCATTTTCAAATTTTTTGTTCATTTATGTAACTTGAAATTCAAATTTCGATATAGGAATTTTTTTTTAACTATGAATAATAATGGTTCAACTTGTCATCATCGAAATTGTTTCTAATTTACCATTGACTTTTATTGTATTCATCTTATTTGATAGGTTTATGTTAAAGGTGTACCCTTTTATAAAATAATGCGATAGGCTATTGTTGAAGTTAGTTAGGTTATTCGACAAATTTCACCGCAAACATTATATTCGACCACTATTTGCGTTATTCAAGTTATTTGAAATTATACGAATTTAGTCTATTTCAATGATACTTTGTAAAAAAATCATTTTATTAATAACATACTGTCGTTTATTTCATTTTCGATTGCTTGTTGTCATGATTGTTTAGGTTTTTTGATGGGTGATTATCGAACACTTGTTACTCAATATGTTGTTTCCAATTTTTAAAATTTCTTGATAATTTACTTCAATTCTAGTAATACTTCAGAGTATATCATTTACAGTATATTTTCGTCGGATGTCGCAAGTAAAAAAGTGGATAGAGAAGAAAGATTGAGACTTACTAGATCGAACCAAAGAAACATGGTAGCAGAAAGAAACAAAGTTATTAACAAATAATATGTAGTTGTGACTTCATATAATATCACATAAGGTGAAAAAGAAGTTGATAAAAAGGAGAAACACGCCGATGAAGGAAGTGATGATGCGTAGAGTAGTGGTGCAACTGGAAGTAAGGGCGAGGAAAGTGAAGATGATTAGAGTAATAGTAAGGAAGGTAGTAGTGATACGAGTGATGAAAAAGAAGTAGTGTCTCATGAAAGTGGAAAGGATGTGAATAAAGGAGAAATTTTTTGGAGTCATTATAGTGGAAAAGATTCTCTGAAGGGATTAGGCAAATCAAAAGAATGTTAAGGAAGAAAATTAAAATGGGACAAGTGAGGTTGCTCCTTCGGCTAAAAAAGGAAAAAGAAGAAAATGAAAAACGCCTATTGAAGATTTTGGAAGTAAGGAGCAACCTCCGCTGCTTGTCAGCTATAAAGTTCATATAGGTAGTCATACTTGGTCTTCTACGATATTTTGTAATTCCATAAATTTTAATAGTTGAACATATTGCATAAATAAATACTATTATTAATTATTGTTTTGACGTTGTAGGTACCTAGAGCTAGAGTATAAAGCTTCGTAGTCATGTAGGAACCTATCGAATTTAGATTTTGGGAGAGGAAAGTTAATTTGTGAGGGATGCAATAGCTTTTTCTGGTTTGTAGGTATGATAGATAAAGCGTATGTAAAGAAAAATAAAATTCTTATTATTGCTTTTATTGAACGATTTTACCCTAAAACCATTACGTTTCAACTTCCATCAGGGAAATGATTATAAATATTGATGAAGTGTTTCATATGGACAAGCATCATTGTCCCGCTGGTTAAGGGTTTCAACGAGAGGTCATAAGTACGAAACATGCGTAGCGTAATTCGAACATATATTGATATGTGATTTGTGTCATGTTGTCCCAGTGGCATGTTGTATTTAAGTACCATTTTAAAAATTGTTTCATATAGCCAGTCTTCCAGCCATTGGGAAAACCGTGAATGGCCCACTAGGTGGATTAAGGTGTATTCCATGTGAAAATATATTGGAATTGCTAGGTAAACGTCTTGGATTGAAAAAAGAATTGGTTAGTGATGTGTTAGGTATTGAGGGAAAAAAATTCATTTAGAATGGTTAAGGAGATTATTCTGGTCTAAAGATCTGGATAACATGGAATGTAAAAGACACTATGCTACTGCTTATTTGTTGCACATTATTGACACATTCGTATGTTATGATAAATTTAGGAATAAAGTTTCCGTTCATTTTTTACAATGTCTTTTTAACTACGTCACGTTCATACTTATTTTGGGGCCACTTCTTGTATAAGTCGGTTGTTCTACGACATAGGACAAGGTATGCGAAAACATGTACAACAAATTGCTGGTTATATGGCACTATTATAGGTGTGGATTTATGATATTTCTCTATATTAAGACATCATCATCAGACAATGGGAGTTAATGAAGGTGAGGTGACAATGGTGTTTTATTTTGTACGAAAGCCTAATACTAGTCTCACCCATGATTTGGCTAGTCTTGCGGAAATAATTGATGATTTGGAAGCTCATGATGTAGTTTGGGATTCCTACATGGAGAGTAGGAATGTTTATAACTTTCAAAAATGGGCATTGAACAATAGTCCGATATTAAACTTTGAGATTGTTGAGCTTTATCAAGAGTTCTTCATCAACTTAGATTTGTGCAGCTAATCCTGACTACTACGTTTGTGCTTTAAACAAAGAAATATAAAATATTAGCTAAAATGTTCAAGGCAGCATGCTCAAATTTAAGCGAATTGAGTTGTAATAATGAAAAAATCATCTTCTTAGTGAAAGTTTGATGATGAACAAATTCAATGATACTTGGGGATGTGAGGTTGATTACATGGAGGGCTATAAGAATGTGTCTCATCTAGTTATTGCTAACCTTTCGAAAAACGTAACGACCTAGAATTTCACTTTTTTGATTTGTGAATGGTTAATTACTTTTAAATATTCAAATAATAAGTTCTATAATTAAAATAAAACTCTTTTAAACAATAAATAACAATGGTGAAATTGTTTTCAAAATCCATTTAAAAAATATACGGTACGATAAAAAAAAAGAAATGCGACTGATAACTATTTTTCGGATTTTCGATGTTTCATTATATAAAACTTGTTTGAAATGTTACGACTCTTATTTATATTTGAAAATAACATTTAAATGTTTGGAACATCCTTAGTTAAGATAAAACAAGGTTTAAAATTTGATAAGTATAAAAATAAATATACTTAAGTTAAATAAGTTGGAAAAATAAATAAAAATGTCATGTCACAAGGGGACATAAGTACAAAACATGTTTTAACATGTTGAAACATGAAGTGTTAGGAGGGGACAAGGCTAGGTGAGGTAGTAAATAATGAGTGGAGGGCAAAGGAGAAAAGGTAGTTTAGTAATTCATATTTTCTATTGCTTATAAATGCCTTCCACTTCTTTAATTTTTCCTCCTCTTCTTTCTTTCATATCTTCCTCTTCTCCGATTTAAACAGAGAATTCTTTATTTCTAACGATGTAAAATTCCAGTGGTTGCAACATACATTTGCACTACTTTTTGAATTTTAATCTTAACTTTGTCAAAAATGCATTTCTTTCAGACCTATTTTTGGACTCAAATTTTATAGTTTGAAAACGCCTCTTCTTCTTTTCACAATATCTCCCTCAAAGCAGATCCAAATTGAGTCATCATTTTTTTGAAACTATAGGGAAAATAATTTTAAAAAACTTTCTTGAGCATATTTCAAAGTTCCGATAGTAACATGGCCAAAAATATAAGAGAATATGGCTAATTTTTCGCTTCGGTTTTGTGAATTTAACCTCATCCGAAGTAACTTCACCTCTCCAAATCAAGCCCACACGTCTTTATTCTTATCATGGCCGAGTCATGCATGCCCTAGGCTAAGCCGTTCGCGCGCCTTTTTCAATATGCAAAGGTCCTAAGTTAATTGTTCAAAGTTATTTCAAGTTTTCAAAAAAATACTAAACTTTGGTGAGTAAAGTTTTGATTTAAATCTAAAACTTTTAACGTTAGTTTTCATGCTACTTGGTTGCTATGTATGATTCTTTATTGGATGAGATCTATGTTGAGGTACTATAACGACCCAGAATTTTGGATATTTGAAATTAGAATATTTAATTGATTTTAAATATTTAAAGGTTAAGTTTTAACTTGAATTTCAAATATCACTATTTATTAGACAATTTAATTATTTAATTTAATAATTGAAAGTTAGGTATAATATTGAATCTTTAGTTTGTGCTTGTTGAAAATAATTTAAAGGCTTAGAAAATTTATATTAAAAATACTGAAGACAATAAAAATATAAAAGTGAATTTAAAGGTGATTGGTTCAATTTTAAAAATATGTAGTTTAAATTGATATTTAAAAATAGCCTTCCGATCCATATTCTCGAAATTTGACCAAACCAATTCCATTTGATCCGTAATAGTTTTTTATTATTGGATTTCAAATTTCATAGTCTTTGGAGTTACCGTGTGATCGTATGAGATTTAAACGCGTTGAAATTTTTATAGAAGATTCAATATAACAACTGGTCTATAAAGCTATCTCCCCTTTACGATCGAATTAGGACTCGAAACCTTTTCCATTGTGTTCATAATAGGGATATAACATTATGAACGCCTAGTGACACACTTCGATAGGAAACCAAGAATGTGAGTTGCGAAAATCAAGATGATTTAAATTTAAATTTAAATATAATATATATGCTTTCCCTTCAATTCATTATAGACACATCCAACACTTGTCCACCCTGAGAGCACGTTTCCTATATCTTCTAACACACGTCTTTAAAAAAGAAAACTATCTCCTTGTCCAATTTCCATTTTACGATCCAACGTATACTTTCCCTTTCTCCTTTTGTTTTCCCTGATCTTCATAATGGCCGAACGACTCTCATCTTCAAAATTGACTCCATTCTCCAATTCGATTCGAAAACCAATCAAAAGTGAATAAGTCTACTCAATGGAAGTCTAAATCTCGATTCAAAATTCTATTTATCCGCCTAAGCTTCGCATGGGTATGCGAATCGTTGAGTGCGGCGAGTGTAGTGGATCGGCAGGAAGTGTCGAACTGTAGTTCCAAGCTAGTGCTAAGCCGGTCGGCGCTTTCGTGTGTCGATTAGAGGGCAGGAGAGCTTCGGTGATGTACGGATGGTTGCGGGGTTGCGATGCAATTCGAGGCTACATGGTTAGTTTGGCAGCGACTGTGGAGCTACTAACAAAGATGATTATTCTTCCACGCGTGGTGGGTTTATGCTCTGGCATGGGTAGTGAGGTAATCGCAATATTGATCAATTTAATTTTATAAATATATATATATTAAAGGGAAAATATAAATTAATATATATATATGTATATTCAGTTAAAATAGAATATGTATATAGGTAAATTAGTAAATATGCACATAGATAAGGTTAAGAATTTTGAATGTTGAAAGTTTTTGAAATCTATAATTTATTTTTATAAGTATGTATGTAGTTCCAAAAGAAATTAAAGATACCTATACACATATTAAATTATTAGTTTAAATCAAATAAATAAATGGTAATTGATTGTCCGATTGTTTCAAATATTAATTAAACCATACAATGTTTGTATAAGGTCAAAAATAGTGGAGAAGCAAGCCGGTTTGGATTGGATTGCAAACAAAGATAAAGGTGAGTTAATCTCACTCATTTGGATTACCGTTAAAACTTAAATAGTTAAAATATAAAGTATTCGTTGATTGATTGAATTGATGGGATGTGATGTTATATATAGTTATATATATTGGAGTGATTGATATTCCCACATTATATAGGGAATGAGACTCTATACGCCCTGCATAATAGCAGATGACCCTTAGTACCGCGATATCCCCCTCGAAGTGGGGCTGGTATTTTTATATTGTGCTAACGTCTGTGGATGCAGGTAAAAACAGGTTGGCGGGATCCAACTGGATGCCTCAAAATATTTAATTTGTTTCATAATCTGTGTTACGATTCACTAATTATCTGTTATAGATTATTGATTATATTGGAAATTGGAAATATTGAATGCTATGGTTTAATGGAATATATTTTAGTTATATTGTGTTATCGAAATATAAAGATTGGATTTTTTAAGAGAATAAAAGAGAGAATTTTTAAGTAAAATAATTATAGAAAATTTGGAGAAATTAAAAGAATGATTTAGAAAAGGATAAAAGTTGGTTTTTAATACTATCGAATAAATGCCGACTATGGGAAAGAAATTTTTGAATAAGTGGAAAAAAATGAATTTTGAGGGCTTAACTAGTATTGTTTAAGAATCAAAATAATTTACCTTTAAATTCAGGATTTAAATGGTTTGGGAGAAATAAAGGGAGAATTTTGAAATAAATTATAGGATTGATACTTCAGTTTTGAATAAGATTTTAAATCATAATTACGAAGTGAATCTGGAATTAATGGATTCTGAAATAAACTTTGAATAAATTGAGAGATAAATTCCATGTGGAATTAAATTTAGAGAATTTATTTTTAAATCAATTAAATGATTTGAAACATTAATTAAATGAGAATGAGATTATGGAAATTATAAATGGGATTTGTAAATAAAGTGAATATTTATCAGTGGATAATTTGGAAGTATAAATTCACGGTGGGAATTTATAAGGAAATGGTGATTTGTTTTAAAAACGAAAGGTTTTTTCATTTATAAAAGTGTGGAAAAGAAATTTACGAGATGGGGACATAAATTAAATTGTGATAAATCGAGCAGGATTTATAAATGACTAGATGGCTATACTTAAATGGAAAGTGTATTTCCCTGAAAAGCCAATTATATTTTCAAAGAAATATTTCAAATTATAAGTTAGAGGTTTAAAGGTGATTTTAAAAGAATATTTTAGAAAGAAATTATTATTTAGTGGTTTTAAGATTTTTAAATGTAAATGTATATTAAATTAATTATATAAGTAAATTCTTTAAAGGTTTGACTAGTATTATGATTTAAAGATAATTATTTAATATTTATACCTTATAGAATAACTTTTATTTTAAATTTAGTTTTGGCTTATGTTTTACTTGAGAAATTATTATGAAATTTCATAACTAGTATTTTAAATAAAGTGTTTCGGGTATTTTTTATTTTAAACTTTTTAAAGTATATATTTTTTGATAAAGTTATTTAAATTATTTAAAAACCTAAAATATTAATACTTGGTGATTCAGTGGAAATAAAACAATTGGATGGAAATTTATTTCCACGAGAGAAAAAATGATTTGAAAACTATTTCCAAAGGGTTGAAGTGTAGAAAATATCTTGCAAAGATATTTTGAAATAAATAATTTGGGAAATTATTAAGGCCTAATGGTTGTTTTTGGATGTTTTATGATAGTTAAATAAACGCCTATCAATATTGGCCGATGCGCTGGTCGTTTCGATGAGACCGGGATCAGGATTAAATTTTCGAAAACAACTTCGATCTGGTTTGAACATTTTGGTGAGAAAGACAAGAGCTTGAGGTTGAAGATGGAGCAGTGATGCGCAAGGCTAATCGCTACTAATCCTGAGGGTGATTCCAAAATGTATAGTAGGAGTAGTGTCTTCGGTTCCATTCGGACCGGGAACAGACTTGTATGGACGAATGCTATCAGAACATCGTTAGGGGGACGATGAGCATTCTAAGTGTATATGTGCTAAAAAGATAACGCATAACCTCAAGCCTTATCAACCGAGAATGGCTAAAACAGGAGATGTGCAGCAAGGCTAAGTGGCTAGCAACCAATTAGGGTAATGTCGTCCTTATCTAGATGTCCCTTTTTATTCAGTTGTATGGGCGATTGCTGATCCCAACCACTGGGTGATCTTATTCGGACTATCCAGTAAAGGGTAGCTGCAGTCTTGTGTTGCAGGCGATCAGGGTGGATCCTCGATATGTTGATCTAGACCACGTACTATGACGGATGGTACCCTAGTAGCCCTGCCATTGATGGAAACCCAATCACCAATAATTGCCTACGGACTTGTTTGTATACCTATGCTGGAATTTAGTGAATGTTACAATTTTGGCTATTTGAATAAGTATTTGCATATAGACACTACTATAATATCAGAGGATTTGATAAGAAATGTTTTGGTTATCGCAAGTAAAAAAACCCATCATGTTTATTTATGGCGTGGTCTTACGAGATACCTTTGATTTAAAAAGGATTTGAAGACTTTAATAATCCAATTGAGTATGTTTTCTCACATTGGTTTTCCAGATTGGCTTGGATAATATTTTACTATAATGCTCGGGTCAGACCGAGTATTATAGAGTACATATTCTGGATGAACTGCTATGGAGCTCAGGAGATGAGCTGGATGACGAGATGTATCACACGTACTTGATGTATATTTCCATTGTAGATTGAAATCTAAAAATGAATCAAATCAAAGTTCAAGATTTCAACTAAGCAAATTCTTCAACCTGGAAAAAGAAGATCAAAGCAACCAGAATCAAGCTTTAAAACCTAGGAAATCTGAAAAACAAAAGCATGCAAGTTAATTCAAATCTTATCAAAACAACTTCAACCTGGAAGCAAATCAACATATCAAAGCAAGTATAAAGATCAACTCAAGTAAATCATAATCTACTTTCAAAGTTCAGAAGAAATTCCAGGCCTAAAATATTTTTCCAGGCTTTACTGTGCTCTGTTCTTCATTCTGAGGTGAGCAAACTAACCTAAATAAAGTTTAAATCTGTGTTATACTTTGATATATGTGTTACTTCTAGGGTAAAAATTGCTTGCATGGATGATAAATATCTGGAATATAGTATGAATTGTTCTATAATTCATATGTATGCCTATGTACATTACATTATATATCTCTGATATATATACAAGTTCAAGAACATAAGAAAGAAAATTCAACGACCCTTATATAGTCTGTTTTAGACTTTAATTCCTAAATGAAAAATGATCATATGAATGTAACATCATTTTTAAAAATAAATTCAAGTGGATTTATCAAGTGATTATTTCAAAAAAAAACAAGATGTACAATGATGATCAAATATAAGTTGAAAATCAATTAATTAAATTCCAAGTTTCGAATTCATAACTTCACGCGTAATTGTAAATAATGATTTTTGATAAAGGTTTCGTGATTTTTAAGTTTGAAAGTCGAACGAAATTGTAAGTTGAAGGGAAATTCAAGATTGGTGATTTTTGGCGATTAGGAAAGCATTGGTTGTTGTGATTGAGGTGGAAGGAGGCTGGGGGTCTGGTGATAGGAGGAAAAATACTTGGAGTATTTATTAATGGCCGTAGTGGCCAGAGTATAGTGAAGTAGGGTTTTAGTGGAGTTTTGGGTCGAGGTGGTTCCTGAGATAAACGCATCATCGGCAATGGATTTGGGATGATAGGACTGGGGGTAAAAGCCTCGTGGGTCATCGAAGCAGCCGTGGACGGAGTCTCGTGATCGTTGGCGACTTGATGTGGGGATGCGAGGCAATTTACTGGTGATAGTTGGGTTCCAGGAAATGCTCGAATAACCTAATTTCGATTTCGTGGTGGTACTGTGTTTCTGGGTTGTGGAGTTCGTTGATGAGGTCAAGGTTGACTCATGGGTGATTGCGGCATTGGTCGGAAATGATTCTGGTGATCGTGCATGTGCACGCGAGTACAAGCGTATCTGGGTATTTTATGTTGTTGGGGACGAAGGTTGTAGCTTGGAGGGGAACTCGAAGTATTTGTGAGTTTTGCTCGAAGTAATGGAGCGAGAAGAGAACTCAAAGTCGATCTCGAGTATTTTTAGGTGGTGGCGCGAGTTGGTTTTGGGTTCGGGTTTTTACAATTTTGAAATTTAAAAGTAAAATAAGTTTTATTAAATTTTTAATTAAATCAAGTTTTAAACCTTCTCTGATTTATTCTTATAAAATCATGAATGTTTTACTTTAGTTTTGGAAATAGGATTAAAGTAAATTATTTTAAAAAGTTAATTAAGTTTAAGCTTAATTAAGAATTTAGTTTAAAGGAGAATGATGTTTCAAGTTGTTATTTGACTTTAAAGTCTTAAGTCAATTTACGGATTAATAATGGATTTGTTTCAAAGATAAAAGGTTTAAAGTTAAAAAGTAATTAATTCATTAATTAAGGATAATCAATAAATAATTAAAGGATGATAAATTAACATGAATTGTGATTAATTAATGTTAATCAACTTGGATTAGTAATTTATCTGATTTGAATTAATCAAATGATCAATTAACCTTATTTATGGATGATTGTATTCTATTGAATGCTGTGAATTGTTTTGTAATCTCTGATGTGTGATGCTTTGTGGTTTGAATTGTTTTAATTCAAGCTGTGATGAATGTAATTTATTTATCTACAATGCATTTATATTATCTATCTGTGATTCTGTGTATATAGATAAGCGTTATAGGATTATACCGCTTATCGATATTGCTGTGATTATATCTGTGATGATTAATGATGTCGCACTATTGGGTATAACCCCTGGACTACACTATACACACACAAATATGGATTACACATGAAATGGGTTAAGTCACAGATTTTTGAAATGGTTTTAAATTTGAATTTTGAATCCAAATTGTTAGAAATGAATTGGGTGTTTTCAAAGATAAAAGTTATTTTTGAGTAAATTGATAAAGTTTTGAAATTTAAATAATTTGAATTCAAAATCTAAAATTGAATTCAATGTTGGAAATTTTGGTTTAGAATGTTATACAAGTCATAAATGTGTTTATATGGATTTTAAACCATTTTTAAATGTACTGTTTTGAGAATTTGAATTTAACCCAAGTTTGAAAGATTTTAACTTGTATATATGAAATCGGATTTCTCCGAAATGAAAACAATTTGTTTCCAAATAATAAAAGCTTTCGTATAAGAGGTGAATTTCAAATTTGTGTTAAGGGATTTCAAGTTTGAAATGAAAATGGTTTTCCAAGTTATGAATGAATCTTTGGAAACGGGTTTGAAAGCTATAAGTTAAATCTTTGATTTAAAGATTGAATTAGTTAATCCAATTGAAATGGAAATTGTTTTGAAAAGCTATGGATGAATCTTTGTTAAAGATTAGTGAAACTTTGTTTCAATTTGAAAGTGAGGTTAAAAGGGTGAGTCTTTTGTTTAAAAGATTTGAAATGGTAATTTGTTTAAACCATTTAAAAGAAAGGTTTTGGGCTTTAAGCTGCGACTTAAATGAGATCCCATTATCCGTTTGTTTTTAAAATATTGCGCTCATTATTCGGTTTAGCAGGGAGAGGACCTTGTGTCATATAACCCATTTTGAATAATGATAAGACGTTATGGATTGCATTTGAAGACCGGGTATTTAAGAAACGATAGGATAACCTATTGAATGACTCTGCAATGAGTAGCTATGGTATGGAGTTCTGCTTATGTGATTGGGAGTCCGATCAAGATTGTGAATATCCAGATTGAAAGGGCTTCTTCGGAAGTGCCTTTTGTTCCGTTTGGACACGGAACTGACTGGAATGGATGTGCGTCTGACATTACACTTTGAGATGTAAAACCTGTTTCTAGAAAATACATTTCAGTTTGGTGGTGGAGATTTATTCTCTTAGCTTAACACCCTTCTCTGAGACGTACGAGCTCAGAGGTTATATAGTTGACGGTTACAAGTGACACATTTCCAATTTGGTAATGTGGCATACGAAGTGCTGCTAATCATTTGTTGATGAAAGCGTGGGTTTGTGAAAAAGCTTAGCTTTGTGGATGAGACTACATCGGGTCCTCACAACCCGAAAATGGTCGAAACAGGAAAGATGCAGCAAGGTTGCAGGGGTCACACCTCTAGGGTATGTCCATTCCTTTTGGAAAAGGGTGGTATCATGGTATGGAGCCTAGATACTTAACTAATGTGGACACTGTAAATCTATTACTGTGTGATGGTTGTGGTAGAGAGCTCGGATAAAGGTCGCAAACAACCAGGAGTGGCATATATTAGGTCTTACTCCCGGGAAGGGAGTAAACCGGCCTTGTGTAGGCAGAGAGCGGGGTAGGTTCTCGAGGCGTCCCTCCAGAGGCGTGCCTATGTGGCAATGGGAAGTTCCTTGGCCTGACCATTTGTTGGAAAATCCAATCATCCAATACGCGCCCTGCATGGTTTTAGTTGTATAACCTGCCATCTACTTATGGTGGTCACCACTATTTAGATGGTAGCTATAGTAGCATAGTTCGAAATGTCTATGCTGGCTAAGATTAATATTATACTTGTAAATGTTTTCCACTATGCACTAATAATAATATCAAAATGGTTTTCACGTATCAAATATTTTTTATTATCATAAGGAGAAATCTCCTCCAATTCTACATTTGCATGGTGTGTGTGATGGGAGGCCTTATAGTAGTTTCATTTTCAAAAAAGCATTGCGGATTTCAAAGTTTTAAATTCTTTTGATGTTTGTTTTAAAGATAAACTGTTTTCGTTTGCACACACCTGTCCCATGACTGACCCAGAGTTTATTATTCCATTCCTAAACTCTGGGTGCCCAAATTTTTTCACACGGGCAGTCTATAGTTGGATTTTTTAGATAATCAAATATTAGGTATAGGCTCATTAGCCTTCGAAGTCTTTGTATTGGCATTCGCATTTGGAACGAGTTGCTTCACTTCATCATTGATGATGGTTCGAGCTATCTTTCGTTTGGAGATGGAATGGCAGTTGCATCATGGAATTGGATTCTTTTGGAGATTTTAGTGGATTCATCTTTCCGCTGTTGATGGTTGCGATGTCTAGACCATCCAGTTGCGTTTTATTTCCACCTTTATTTTTTTATCTCTGATGTTAATATCATTTGTATCAAATTGTTGTATATCATTAGGTATTGTATTCACTGGAGTTATATGATATTCATTTTTTTCTTCCGCTGTGTTGTACATAATGCGTTATAAGCTCCAGTGAACCGATTCGGCATTTGAATCTGCGGCATTAGATTACAAAAGTACCGATGCCGATTTTCAAAGATCGAGTCAGGGTCATTAGAATTGGTATCAGAGCTAAAGGTTGAAACTTAAGCTTAGGAGTATAACACATTAGGTAACTCATTAGAGATAGGGTGAAGTATACCCTAGAATGAGTATTCCCTAAGATATCCATTTGTATGTCTCAGTAAATTCTCTTGTTATCCACTAATAGTAAGTATGAGTGCGAGAAGGGGACGAGATAGGGGACAGTGGAGTACCACTACAAATGGTCAATAACCTGCAACAGCGGAAACAACTTTCTCTATCAATCTCCTTTGTTGACCATCCACTTCCAAAATTCCTTGATATCTTCGTGGCAGCTCGGGAGGGAAGTTTTGGTAAAAGATCATTATTTTGGTTAAACCAAAGGATGAATTTACATGGGACATAAACTCTAGATGGAACAAAATTGTTTATTTGGATAAATTGTTTGATTTGGTTGTTATGGTTGATTGATATACTTTGGTTTTTAAACTAAAAAGTTTTGGGATTGCATCCATATATCTGTCTATTCTGTGGGATCCAAATATGTTCTACGAACGGTTAGTTATCCCTTCGAACTAACCGGTGCCTTATGACCCGAGTATTTCGTGAAATGTTAAATGAGTTTATTCTCGTATCTATTGTTGATATTCTGATTTGGTAAGCCAAATGCAGAATAGATATTCCGTTTGATCTGGAAAGACACTTCTCTGTCTTTCATCTATTCTTTGTTATCTTCCCGTTTGGCATATTTCGTGGATGAAATTTTCTTAAGGGGGGAATCTGTAACATTCCCGGATTTTAGCCAGAATTAATTTGATAATAAATTCAATTTTTTGAATTTAATTATGAGATAATCGGTAATTTATTTATTTATTGAAATTTAATTGTGAATTAATTTGGTAATTAATATAAAATTTTGGTTTAATTTGGATTAAATTGTGAATTAATTGGGAATTAATTTGAATATTTGGAAACAAATATGTATATAAAAATAGATTAAAAATATAATTTGAAATTGAGATTTAAATTTAATAAGTATATTGAAAATGAATATGTTTGATTTGAAATTCAAATAGAAATATATTGCAAACAAATTGTATTTATTTTGTAATTAATATAGGAATTGAGTTTCAAAACATTTTCTTATTTTTAAAAGAGTTATATAAGTACAGGTAATTGAAATGTATACAAATGAATAATTTTTTTGATATATATATATATATACATATATCTTTTGAAAATTAAATAAGATTTATTAAAGGATCACTTCTTTTCAAATTGTATATGATAAATTTTTAAAAGCTATTTAAAGAACAAATTCCAATATATATATGTATACATGTTTATTTAAAAGTATAATAGTTGAAAATGAATTAAAGGATTAAATACTTTCTTTAAGATTACATATATACATAAATAAAAGATAACATTTAATAAATATATAATTTACAAGTGTGAAAGTTTTGTCATACAAATCTACATTTGTAAATAGTTTAACAAGGTATAAGACAAGTGTTAACATATATAACAAGTGGCAATATTATATTTTCTTTTGAAATTTATTGTACAGAATATGAATTAAAGAAAGTATAATCAGATTTATCATTTTCAAAAAAAAACTGAAAACAAACTGCCTCATGCAAAATCAAACCAGAAACTAAAATCTGAAAACGAATCAAAGAAAAGTTCAATATTTCAACTAAGCAAATTCTTGAACCTGGAAAAAGAAGATCAAAGAAAAACCTGAATCAAGTTTTAAAACTTAGGAAATCTGAAAAACAAAAGCATGCAAGTTAATTCAAATCTTATCAAAACAAGTTCAACCTGGAAGCAACTCGACAAATCAAAGCAAGCATAAGGATCAACTCAAGTAAATCATAATATACTATCAGAGTTCAAAAGAAGTTCAAGGCCCAAAATATTTTTCCAGGCTTCGTTGTGCTTTGTTCTTCATTCTGAAGTGAGCAAACTATCCTAAATAAAGTTTAAATCTGTGTTATACTTTTATATATGTGTTACTTCTGGGGTAAAAATTGTTTGCATGGATGATAAATATTTGGAATATAGTATGAATTGTTCCATAATTCATATGTATGCATGTGTACATTACATTATATATCTCTGATATATATACATATTCAAGAACATAAGAAAGAAAATTCAATGACCCCTTAAATAATCTGTTTCAGACTTTAATTCCTAAATGAAAAATGATCATATGAACGTAACATCATTTTTAAAAATAAATTTAAGTGGATTTATCAAGTGACTATTTCAAAAAAACAGGATGTACAGTGATGATCAAATATAAGTTGAAAATCAATCAGTTAAATTCCAAGTTTCGAATTCATAACTTCACTCGCAATTGAAAATAATGATTTTTGATGAAGGTTTCATGATTTTTAAGTTTGAAAATCGAAAGAATCTGTAAGTTGAATGGAAATTCAAGATTGGATGATTATTGGCGATCAGGAAAGCATTGGTCATTGTGATCGAGGTGGAAGGAGGGTGGGAGTCTGGTGATTGAAGGAAAAATACTTGGAGTATTTATCGATGGCCATAGTGTCCAGAGTACAACGAAGCAGGGTTCTAGTGGAGTTTTCGATCAAGGTGGTTCATGAGGAAACCTCATCGTTGGCAATGGAATTGGGATGATTGGACTGGGGGGGGAAAGCTTCGTGGGTCATCGAAGCAGCCGTGGATGGTGTCTAGTGATCGCTGGTGATTTGACGTGGGGATGCGAGGCTATTTACTGGTGATAGCTAGGTTCTAGGAAATGCTCGAATAACCTAATTTCGATTTCGTGGTTTTACTGAGTTTCTGGGTAGTGGAGTTCGTCAATGAGGTCAAGGATGACTAGTAGGTGATCGCGACGTTGGTCGGAAATGATTTTGGTGATCGTGCATGTGTGCACGAGTACAAGCGTATTTGGGTATTTTATGTCGTTGGGGACGAAGGTTATAACTTTGGGGGGAACTCAAAGTATTTGTGGGTTTTGCTCAAAGTAGTGGAGCGAGAAGAGAACTCGAAGTCGATCTCAAGTATTTTTAGGTGGTGGCTCGATTTGGTTTTGGGTTCGGGTTTTTACAATTTTGAAATTTAAAAGTAAAACAAGTTCTATTAAAATTTTAATTAAATCAAGTTTTAAACCTTTTCTGATTTATTCTTTTAAAATCATGAATGTTTCAATTTAGTTTTGGAAATCGGATTAAAGTAAATTCTTTTAAAAAGTTAATTAAGTTTAAGCTTAATTAAGAAATTAATTTAAAGGAAAATGATGTTTCGAGTTGTTATTTGACCTTAAAGTCTTAAGTTAATTTATGGATTAATAATGGATTTGTTTCAAAGATAAAAGGTTTAAAGTTAAAAGGTTAATTAATTCATTAATTAAGGATGATCAACAAATAATTAAAGGATGAAAATTAACATGAATTGTGATTAGTTAATGTTAATCAACCAGGATTAGCAATTTACCTGATTTCAATTAATCAAATGATCAATTAACCTTATTTATGGATGATTGTATTCTATTGAATGCTGTGAATTATTTTGGCATCTCTATTGTGTGATGCTTTGTGATTTGAATTGTTTTAATTCAAGCTGTCATGAATGTAATTTATTTATCTACAATGCATTTATATTATCTATCTGTGATTCTTTGTATATAGATAAGCGTTATAGGATTATACGGCTTATCGATATTACAGTGATTATATCTGTAATGATTAATGATATGGAACTATTGGGTAAAACCACTGGACTACACTATATGTAGACAAATATGTATCACATGTGGAAATGGGTTAAGTCATAGATTTTTGAAATGGTTTTAAATTTGAATTTTGAATCCAAATGGTTTTGGAAATGAATTGGGTGTTTTCAAAGATAAAGGTTATTTTTGAATGACTTGATATTGTTTTGAAATTTGAATAATTAGAATTCAAAATTTGAAATTGAATTCTATGTTGGAAATTTTGGTTTAAGAATGTTATACAAGTTATAAATGTGTTTATATGGATTTTAAACCATTTTTAAATGTATTGTTTTGAGAATTTGAATTTAACCCAAGTTTGAAAGATTTTAACTTGTATATATGAAATCGGATTTCTTCGAAACAAAAACTATTTGTTTTCATATAATAAAAGCTTTCATTTAAGAAATGAATTTCTAATTTGTGTTAAGGGATTCAAGTTTGAAATGAAAATGATTTTCCAAGGTATGAATAAATCTTTGAAAAAGGGTTTGAAAGCTATAAGTTAAATCTTTTGATTTAAAGATTGAATGAGTTAATCCACTTAAAATGGAAATTGTTTTGAAAGGCTATGAATGAATCCTTGTTTAAGATTTGTGAAACTTTGTTTCAATTTGAAAGTGAGGTTAAAAGGTTGAATGTTTTGTTTAAAAGATTTGAAATGGTAATTTTTTTAAACCATTTAAAAGATAGGTTTTGGGCTTTAAGTTGTGACTTAATTGAAATCCCATTATCCATATGGTTTTAAAATATTGCGCTCATTATTCGGTTTAGCCGAGAGAGGACCTTGTGTCATATAACCCATTTTGAATAATGATACGACGTTATGGATTGCATTCGAAGACCGGTGGTGAAGACTGGGTATTTACGAGAACGATAGGATAACCTATTGAATGACTCTGCACTGAGTAGCTACGGTATACAGTTCTCCTTATGTGATGGGGTGTCCGATTGGGATTGTGAATATCCGGATTGCAAGGGCTTCTTCGGAAGTGCCTTCAGTTCTATTCAGACCCGGAACAGACTTGTATGGATGTGTGTCTGACATTACACTTTGAGATGTAAAACCCGTTTCTATCAAATAAATTTCTGTTTGGTGGCGGAGATTTATTCTCTTAGCTTAACACCCATCTATGAGACGTACAAGCTCAGAGGTTATGTAGTTGATGGTTACTAGTGATACATTCCCAATTTGGTAATGTGGCATACGAAGTGCTGCCGATAATTTGTTGATCAAAGCATGGCTTTGTAAACAGCATAGCTTTGTGGACGAGACTGCATCAGGACCTCACAACACAAAAATGGTCGAAACAGGAAAGACGCGGCAAGGTTGCAGGGGTCGCACCCCTGGGGTATGTCCATTCCTTCTAGAAAAGGGTGGTATCATGGTATGGATCCCAGATACTTAACTCATGTGGACACTGTAAATCTATAACCATGTGATGGTTCTTGTTGAGAGCTCTCGGATAAAGGTCGCAAACGACCAGGGGTGGCATATCTTAGGTCTTACTCCCAGGAAGGGAGTAAACCAGCCTACTGTTGGCAGAGAGCCGAGTAGGTTCTTTGGGGGGTCCCTCCAGAGGCGTACCCATGTGGCAATGGGATGTTCCTTGGCCTGACCATTTGTTGGAAAATCCAATCATCCAATACGCGCCCTATATGGTTTTAGTTGTATAACCTACCATCTACTTATGGGGGTCACCACTTGTGACGCTTCGCATTTTTCGCGTTTGAAAATCGACATCCATATTTCATATCGTACTCGTATCCGCAGATTCGACCGTTCAAATCCGAGTCGCTGTAGCTTATAACAAACTTAAGTAAACAATACAGCGGAAGAAAAAAAATAATACAATTATATACTGCATTGATACAATATCTGATACAACAAATGATACAATAGATATCAATATACATCAGAGATATGATATAATAAAATGGCAGTGGAAAAGAAAATAGAAAACATCAGCAGCGGAACACATAACTCTAAGATTGTCCTCCAAAGAGAACTCCAGTAGCAGCTCGAACCAGCATCACGATACACTAAGATAAGCAAGTCTTGTCCACATCTAAAGATTGAACTAGCTCCAGATAATCCACTGAACCTAGCTAATTGAAAAACCCAACTCTAGACTGCCCGTGTCGAAATATTTTGAGCACCCGGAGTTTAGAAAGAAACAATGAACACCAGGTCAGTAATGGGACTGGTATGAGTAACAAAAACAATTTATCTTTAAAAACAGCAAAGAAATATTTTAAAATAGACTCGAAATGCTTTTAGAAAATGAAACTACCATAAGGCCTCCCGCCACACACACAATGCAAACGCAGAACTTGGAGGAGATTTCTCCTTATGATAGTCAAAGATACTTACTTGGAGGAGAACTCTGGAAGGACACCCCGAGAACCTAACCGGATCTCTGCCAACACAAGGCCGGGTTACCCCTAACTGGGTAACTACTGACACGAGTATGCCATCCCTCGGTCGCAACCGACCTTTTCCGAGAACCACAAAGTAATAAATTCGCAGTAACCACATAGGTAAAATATCTGGACTCCATACCATGATACCACCTTTATCCAGAAGGAAATGCACATACCCTAAGGGGTGCTACCCCCAATAACCTTGCCGCATCTTTCCTGTTTTGACCATTTTAGGGAGTGAGGTTCGACGAAGTCTTTTCCACAAAGCCGCGCTTTTCACAAAAGCCACTCTTTGATCGACAAATGATCAGCAGCACTCAGCATGCCACATTACCAAATTGGGAACATATCATTGATAACCTTCAACTACATAACCTCTGAGCTCGTACGTCTCGGAGAAGGGTGTTAAGCTAAGAGAATAAATTCTCCACCACCAACAGAAATGTATTTGAAAGAAATCTGCTTTATATCTCAATTTATAATATCAAACATACAATCCATACAAGTCTGTTCTAGGTTCGAATAGAACCGAAGGCACTTCCAAAGAAGCCCTTGCAATCCGGGTATTCACAATCCTGATCGGACTCCCCATCACATATGGAGATCTCTATACCGTAGCTACTCAGTGCAGAAACAATCAATAGGTCATCCTATCGTTCTCGCAAATATCCAGTCTTCACCACCGCTCTTCAAATGCTATCCATATACGTTGAATCACATATTCGGAATGGGTTATACGACACAAAGGTCCTTTCCCGGCTAACCCGAATAGTCAGCGCAACATTTAAAACATATGGATATGGGATTTCAATTAGGTCACAACTTAATGATTCAAAACATTCTTTCAAATGGTTTGAACCAATTACCATTTCAAATCCTTTAAACAAAAAGATTTATTTCACAAAGTTCACCCAGTTTCACAAAGATCCAATTACGGATTTCAAAACAATTTCCATTTCAATTGGATTTACTCGTTTAAAATATTTAAATTAAAGATTTAACTTATAGTTTTAAAATCGTTTCCATAACTTGGAAATCATTTTTTTCATTTTTAACTTGAAATCCCTTTTAACAAATTTTGGAAGTTTACTTCTTATATGAAAGCTTTTATTATTTGAAAACGAATTGTTTCATTTCAGAAAGATCCAATTTTATTTACACGAGTTAAAGCCTTTGAATTTAAATTCAAATTCACAAATCAATACATTTAAAATAGTTTAACCCATACAAACTCATTTATAAGTTGAATAGCCTTTTTAAACCCTAGTTTCCTACTCATAGAATTCAATTTGTCTATTTAAAAATCACTTCAAAAATCTGTGACTTAATCGATTTCCTCGTGAAATCCATATTGGTGTGTGTAAGTGTGGTCCAGGGGTTTAATACAATAGTCCAACATCATTCAATCATCACAGATTAAAACACAAAAATATAGTTAATAAGCGGTATAAACTACAATGCTTATCTTACAGATCACAGATATATATAATAGATAATAAATTACAGTTATCCCAGATAAATAAACTACCTTACAGATCACAACACAAATCAGGATATATCACAAAGCATCAGGCATCGGAAATATCAAACAATTCAACATCCAATGCAATTCAAACATCCATAAATAGGATCAATTTAAATTATCTGATTAAATTTAACTCAGATTAATTCCTATGGATAAATTTTCTAGTCATGGTAAATTAATAATCAACTAATTACAAAACATTTAATAAATTGTCCTTTAATTAATTATTAGTTAACCTTTAGTTAAAAATAAATCCTTAATTAATTTTTTAGTTAATAACAAATTAACTAGTCCATAAGTAATAATTATTTCTTAATCACTTTCCTTAACTTATTAACTTTTAATAAATAAATTATTCTCAACTTAATTGCTTTGGTTAATATATCACATTATTCTTAAATTAATCATTGCTTAATCACTTGATTTATCAACTTTAATTATTAACTAACATCTAATTAATAATCCTTAATTTATAAATTAATTATTCCTTACTTAATAAATCTTTACCTCTTGATCATTTAATTAATCTTAATTAATCACATTTATTAATTAATTCTTAATTAATTACCATTTGACTAATTATCGTTAATTTATCATAATAAGTAATTATCCCTAATTACTTATTTAATTAATTATTAATCCATAATTAATTTTTTTAAATATTTAATCCTTAATCATGAATTAACTTTTAAGATAAACTCATTCTTATAAATGATTTAAATATCATTTACCAATATGGTTGAACTTTTATTTTCAAACTTGTCTTTTAAATTCCATTTGAAATCTAAGATTTAAAATGAACCTCTATTTATATTTAATAAAGTTAAAAACTAATTTTTTAGAATCCTTTAACTTACTTGTTGAAGCAATATTTTTATTATAAAGAAATTTTAAAAGAGTAAAAATCAAATTAAGTATGCTTGAACATTTTACTTATTTAAAAATATAAATCTATAAAACTTTGTTTATATTTCAAAGTCTAGAATTAAATTTAAATTCAGGTCCAATTTCAAGTTTTTAATTTAACTTGTTTTAAATCTTTCTTTTACACATTTCAAATTCATTTTAATTACAAATCTTTTATTTTCACTTACTTGCTTAAACATTTTTAAGTTATTTATATAATTTAAATTTTAAAACTTCTTTGATTTCAGAACTAGGATTCAAATTATATTTGAATCCAAATTTAGATTTGACTTAAAACTTATTTACAATTTAGAACTTTATTTTTTTCAAATTCATAATATTTAAACCTTTTAAGGTTGCTTACTAAAAAATTAAATTTAAAACTTAATCTTATTTCAAAACTGGGATTCAAACTTCACTCGAATTCAAACTTAACTTTGATTTAAAATTTAATTTAAATCTTATTTTATAAATATAAATCTCAGTTTTAAACTCAGGCAACCAAACAGGTTTGTAAACCTGAAGCAAACATTTGACCCGAGTCTCACCATATTTGCTTCGAGTCCCACACTTAATCGCTTCGAGCTTCTTCCCGAGACACACACGAAAACACCAGCTCCAACTCAAAGCAAAACGTCCAGATCCAAACAGAACGTGCCTGTGCACGTGTACAGCAACGCCGATCATTGGCGAACTCCCCTCTGGCCTCTGACAAGTCGACATCTACCCTGATAACCCACCGCAAGCATCAGATCATTCATCCCATAACTCGAAGTCAAATTCGAGTTCAAACCAAACCTGGAACAAGAAAGCAACCACCACTTCAAAAACCCGTCAACGCGCCATTCACCCAACCTCGGCCATCAGAATTCATGCAACTCCGGCCACGCACGCGTCAACACTTCCTCTACCATCACCCCAAACCACGTTGAACTCGATCACTTGTGGACGACGAACGAGTCAAAAATTCCCGAGCTCACAAAACTATGTTTACAAAGAAAAACCCCACGCCGCCGTCGCTACACTCAACTGCCGACCACCTAACTATTTTACCTCGACTCACCGTAGGCTCGCCAACCACTAAAACAGATCTCGCCTACCACAAACCAGAGGATCACCAGAAATCGACGAAAATATGAAATCAAAGCGAACCCAAACTTCTCTCTCGCCCTTGATATAAAAATCATGATTTTTACTTTAAAAATCAAGTTTTTATATGAGAATTAAATTTATATCCCTGAATTCGTGAATCAAGAAGTTTAAATTTAAACGCATTTAATGTTTTCCTCATCTATCTTATTTTCCAGTAACAATACAAAATTGTTTAAAAGTTAAATACATTTTTTAAGCTTAAGTGTATACTATAACAACCAGTTTTTTTGTTTTGATTCTAAGTCCAAACAGTAAGTAGATTGAGGAGAAATGATTTTTTTGAATCAAGAATCTGGTGTTTTTAACTTCTCAGAATAGAGAACATGTAGAACAATAACCTGTACAAAGCACTTCCGGTTTCCTAATACATTCAGATGATCCATATATATATATACATATATATATATATATATATATATATATATAGAAACCTAATTATTCATAGATATATATATATTTCAAACTTTAAAAAAAAAATTAAAACATTTGTGACTCACCTTGCAGTTTGAATAGAGAGAAGATTATGCCTGGAAAGATTGAACTTTTTCTTTCAGGTTGAATATTGGTTTCTAGCTCAATTTCTTGGATTCCAGACCATCATCCCCAGGCCGAAGACTTTTTATTTGAGTTTCTCTACCTTTTGATCTTTGCATTGAATCTAGTAAGAATTTGATTTGTTTTACTTTGATCATTTCTGGTTTTTTTTTTTTTGTATTTCCAGTTTTCCATTTATTTTAAATCTGCTTCTTTTAAGCTTGATGAAGTTTGAGTTGATATATAGGGGAGAAGTTTACAGGTTGACATTAATAAACAAGTTATAGGTGATATGTTTGTACAACAAGCATTGCTGAGCATCTATGCATTATGGGCTGAGATGTTTGTATTAAGTGCATGTTGAAGAATTATGTTTGTACAGTTCTTTTTGCTTTGTATAAGCATGTACATATGTGCTTTACGCTTTCAAGTCTACACTTACTGAATTTTGGTCATACAATAGATATTTACTTTACTTTGTTTATATTTATTTCTTGCCTTCTTTATTTTGTACAAACATATTTTATTTTACTTTACATTGTTATTTTTATAGCTTATATAATTCTAGAATTATTTACTATGTTCATTTCATATTTTATATAATTATAATATATTTGTAATATTTTTTTTAACATTATATCAAAAATCCAAATACAAAATTATTTTCTAAGATATTTGCATTTAAATCCCAAATTAAATTTTCAAACTATTTTATATACAAGTGTTCAAATATGCAGATTAATTTCAATAAGTCCTTAATTTAACTAACATTTTATATGAATTTTCAATTAATTCATGATTTTTATTCAAAAATTAAATATATTATCAATTTAAACATAGAAAAATTTCGGGATCGTTACAGATTCCTCGCCTTAAGAAATTTCATCCTCGAAATTTGCAGGCACGAAAACAACAAAGATAGATGAAGAATATTTCATCAAATCAAACTGAATATCTATTCTGTATTTGGCTTACCAAATCAAAATATCAACAATAGATACGAGAACGAATCTATTTAACACTTCACAAGATACTCGGGTCGATCTACGAATATGCAAGGGCATTGGCTCGTCCAAAGGGATAACTAACCATCCGTAGAATATATCGAGATCCAAACAATAGATATGGATTCTGAATTCAAGTCGGGATATCTCAAAATATATACCAATTTGTCCCTCCTCGAACTTCGACCAAACCAAGAAATTACAATAGAATTCCCAATTTGGTTTTAAACAAAATCATTTTATTGATACAATTCAAATTTAGCTTCATATTTTATTAATCAATTTAACTCAATTTAAATAACCAATTTATTTAAATTTCCAATTTAAAATTTCAAATTCATTAAAGTTAAATCAAAACTGATAAGAAACCGATGAAGATACGAAGTAAAAATTTCCTACAACGATTCGTAGAGCATCATCACACCAAAACTTCTTTTTGGAGCTATCACGAAGCAATCAAAAGAATTTGGAAAGACGAATCAGAGGAAATTGATACAGAAAATTATTTCCACTGTTGCAGGGTATTGACCATTTATAGTCATATTCCCCTGTCCCCTATTTTGTCCTCTTCTTGCACTCATACTCACTATCAGTGGATAGTAAGAGAATTTACCGAGGCATACGAACGTATAACTTAGGGATACACTCATTCTAGGGTATATTCACCCTATCTCTAATGAGCTACTTAATGTGTTATACTCCTGAGCTAAAGTTCAACCTTAGCTCTGATACCAAATGTGACGCTCCGGATTTTTCGCATTCGAAAATCGACATCCATACTTTATATCGTACTCGAATGCCGCAGATTCGACCGTTCAAATCCGAGTCGCCAGAGCTCATAACAAACTTAAGTAAACAGCACAGCGGAAGAAAACAATAATACATTGATATACTGCATTGATACAATATCTGATGCAAAAGATGATACAATAGATATCAATATACATCAGAGATATGATATAATAAAATAGCAGCGGAAAAGAAAATACATAACATCAGCAGCGGAACACATAACTCTAAGATTGTCCTCCAGAGTGAACTCCAACAACAGCTCAAACCAACATCTCGATACACTAAGACAAGCAAGTCTCGTCCATATCCAAAGATTGAACTAGCTCCAGATAATCCACTGAACCTAGTTATCTGAAAAACCAAACTCTACACTGCCCGTGTCGAAATATTTTAAGCACCCAGAGTTTAGGAAAGAAACAATAAACTCCAGGTCAGTCATGGGACTGGTATGAGTAACAAAAACAATTTATCTTTAAAAACAACAAAGAAATATTTTAAAATAGATTCGAAATGCTTTTAGAAAATGAAACTACCATAAGGCCTCCCGCCACACACACAACGCAAAAGCAGAACTTGGAGGAGATTTCTCCTTATGATAGTCAAAGATGCTTACTATGTAGAGAATTTCGTTTTATTATTACTATAAGTGCAAAGTGCAGGGAAAACATTTCAAAAGTACATTATTAATCTTAGCCAGCATAGGTACCATTATAGTATGGCTACCATAGCTACCATATTAGATGGTAGGTTCTACAACTAAAGACGTACAGGGCTTGTATTGTTTATTTAGATTTCCAACAAATGGTCAGGCCAAGAAAATTCCCATTGCCACATGGAAACGCCTCTGGACGGACGCACTGAGAACCTAACCGGATCTCTGCCAACACAAGGCGGGGTTACCCCTAACTAGGTAACAACTGACACAAGTATGCCATCCCTTGGTCGCAACCGACCTTTCCCGGGATCCCGATAACCAACAACCACAAAGTAATGATTTCGCAGCAACCACATAGGTTAAATATCTGGGCTCCATACCATTATACCACTATTAGCCAGAAGGAAATGCACATACCCTAAGGGGCGCTACCCTCAATAACCTTGCCGAATCTTTCCTGTTTTGACCATTTCGGGATGTGAGGTTCGACGAAGTCTCATCCGCAAAGCTATGTTTTCACAAAAGCCACGCTTTGATCGACAAATGATCAGTAGCACTCAGCATGCCACATTACCAAATTTGGAACATATCACCGATAGCCTTCAACTACATAACCTTTGAGCTCGTTCGTCTCAGAGAAGGGGTTTAAGCTAAGAGAATAAATTCTGCGCCACCAACAGAAACGATTTGAAAGAAATCTGCTTTATATCTCAATTTGTAATATCAAACATACAATCCATACAAGTCTGTTTTGGGTTCGAACAGAACTGAAGGTACTTCCAAAGAAGCCCTTGCAATCCGGGTATTCCCAATCTCGATCGGACTCCCATCACATATGGAGATCTCTATACCGTAGCTACTCGGGGCAGAGACAATCGGTAGGTCATCCTAACGTTCTCGCAAATATCTGGTCTTCACCATCGGTCTTCAAATGCTATCCATATACGTCGAATCACATATTCGTAATGGGTTATACGACACAAAGGTCCTTTCCCGGCAAACCCGAATAGTGAGCGCAACATTTAAAACATATGGATATGGGATTTCAATTAAGTCACAACTTAATAATTCAAAACTTTCTTTCAAATGGTTTAAACCAATTACCATTTCAAATCCTTTAAACAAAAAGATTTATTTCACAAAGTTCACCCAGTTTATCAAAGATCCATTTATGGATTTCAAAACAATTTCCATTTCAATTGGATTTACTCGTTTAAAATCTTTAAATTAAAGATATATCTTATAGTTTTCAAATCATTTCCACAACTTGGAAAATCATTTTTTTCATTTTTAACTTAAATCCCTTATAACAAATTTTGGAAGTTTACTTCTTATATGAAAGCTTTTATCATTTGAAAACGAATAGTTTCATTTCAGAAATATCCAATTTTATTTACACGAGTTAAAGCCTTTGAATTTAAATTCAAATTCCCAAATCAATACATTTAAAATAGTTTAACCCATACAAACTCATTTATAAGTTGAATAGCCTTTTTAAACCCTAGTTTCCTACTCATAGAATTCAATTTGTCTATTTAAAAATCACTTCAAAAATCTATGACTTAATCGATTTCCTCGTGAAATCCATGTTGGTGTGTGTATAAGTGTGGTCCAGGGGTTTAATACAATAGTGCAACATCATTCAATCATCACAGATTAAAACATAGAAATATAGTTGATAAGCGGTATAAACTACAACGCTTATCTTACAGATCACAGATATATATAAAAGATAATAAATTATAGTCATCCCTGATAAATAAACTACCTTACAGATCACAACACAAATCAGGATATATCACAAAGCATCAGACATCGAAAATATCAAACAATTCAATATCCAATGCAATTCAAACATCCATAAGTAGGATTAATTTAAATTATCTGATTAAATTTAACTCAGATTAATTTCTATGGATAAATTTGCTATTCATGGTAAATTAATAATCAATTAATTACAAAACATTTAATAAATTTTCCTTTAATTAATTATTAATTCACCCTTAGTTAAAAATTAATCCTTAATTAGTTTTCTTAATTAATAACAAATTAACTACTCCTTAAGTAATAATTATTTCTTATTCACTTTCCTTAACTTATTAACTTTTAATAAATTAATTATTCTCAAATTAATTGCTTTGGTTAATTTATCACATTATTCTTAAATTAATTATTGCTTAATCACTTGATTTATCAACTTTAATTATTAACTAATATCTAATTAATAATCCTTAGTTTATAAATTAATTATTCCTTACTTAATAAATCTTTACCTCTTGATCATTTAATTAATCTTAATTAATCACATTTATTAATTAATTCTTAATTAATTACTATTTGACTAATTATCCTTAATTCATCATAATAAGTAATTATCCCTAATTACTTATTTAATTAATTATTCATCCATAATTAATTTTTTTAAATAGTTAATCCTTAATCATGAATTAACTTTTAAGATAAATTCATTCTTATAAATGATTTAAATATCATTTACCAATATGTTTGAACTTTTATTTTCAAACTTGTCTTTTAAATTCCATTTAAAATCCAAGATTTAAAATGAACCTTTATTTATCTTTAACAAAGTTAAAAAATAATTTTTTTTAAGAATCCTTTAACGTACTTGTTGAAGTAATATTTTTATTATAAAGAAATTTTAAAAGAGTAAAAATCAAATTAAGTATACTTGAACATTTTACTTATTTAAAAATATAAATCTATAAAACTTAGTTTATATTTCAAAGTCTAGAATTCAATTTAAATTCAGGTCCAATTTCAAGTTTTTAATTTAACCTTTTTTAAATCTTTCTTTTACACATTTAAAATTCATTTTAAATACAAATCTTTTATTTTCACTTACTTTCTTAAACACTTTTAAGTTATTTAAACAATTTAAATTTTAAAACTTCTTTGATTTCAGAACTAGGATTCAAATTATATTTGAATCCAAATTTAGATTTGACTTAAAACTTATTTAAAATTTAAAACTTTATTTCTTTCAAATTCAAACTTTTTAAACCTTTTAAGGTTGTTTACAAAAAAAAATTAAATTTAAAACTTGATCTTATTTCAAAATCGGGATTTAAACTTGACTCGAATTCAAACTTAACTTTGATTTAAAATTTAATTTAAATCTTATTTTATAAATTTAAATCTCGGTTTTAAACTCAGGCAACCAAACAGATTTGTAAACTTGAAGTAAACATTTGACCCGAGTCTCACCATACTTGCTTCGAGTCCCACAGTTAAACGCTTCAAGCTTCTTCCCAAGACACACACGAAAACACCAGCTCCAACTCAAAAAAAAACGCCCAGATCCAAACATAACGTGCTCGTGCACATGTACAACAACGCCGATCTCTGGCGAACTCCCCTCCGGCCTTTGACAAGTCGACATCCACCCTGACAACCCAACGCAAGCATCAGATCATTCATCCCATAACTTGAAGTCAAATTCGAGTTCAAACCAAACCTGGAACAAGAAAGCAGCCACCACTTCAAAAACCCGTCAATGAGCCGTTCACCCAACCTCGACCATCAAAATTCGTGCAACTCCGGCTACGCATGTGCCAACACTTTCTCCACCATCACCCCAAACCACGTTGAACTCGATCACTTGTGGACGACGAACGAGTCAAAAATTCCCAAGCTCACAAAACTAGGTTTATAAAGAAAAACCCCACGCCGCCGTCGCCACACTCAACTACCGACCACCCCACTATTTTCCTCGACTCACCGTAGGCTCGCCCACCTCCAAAACAGATCTCGCCCACCACGAACCAGAGGATCAATAGAAATCGACGAAAATATGAAATCAAAGCTAACCCAAACTTCTCTCTCGCCCTTGATCTAAAAATTATGATTTTTACTTTAAAAATCATATTTTTATATGAGAATTCAATTTATATCGCTGAATTCGTGAATCAAGAAGTTTAAATTTGAACTCACTTAAAGTTTTCCTCAGCTATCTTGTTTTCCTGTAATATTACTAAATTGTTTAAAAGTTAAATACATTTTTTAAGCTTAAGTGTATACTATAACAACCAGTTTTTTTGTTTTGATTCTAAGTCCAAACAGTAAGTAGATTGAGGAGAAATGATTTTTTTTTTGAATCAAGAATCTGGTATTTTTAACATCTCAGAACAGAGAATATGTAGAACAATAACCTGTACAAAGCATTTCCAGTTTCCTAATACATTCAGATGATCCAGATATATATATATATATATATATATATATATATAGAAACCTACTTATTCAAAGATATATATACATAACAGATTCAAACTTTTAATTTTTTTTAAAACATATGTTACTCACCTTGTAGTTTGAACAGAAAGAAGATTTATGCCTGGAAAATTGAATTTTTTCTTTCAGGTTGAATATTGGTTTCTGGTTCAATTTCTTGGATTCCAGACCATCATCCCCAGGCCGAAGACTTTGCATTTTAGTTGCTCTGCCTTTTGATCTTTGCATTGAATCAGGTAAGAATTTGATTTGTTTTACTTTGATCATTTCTGCTTTTTTTTTTTGTATTTCCAGTTTTCCATTTCTTTCTTTTGTTTTAAATCTGCTTCTTCTAAGCCAGATGATATTTGAGTTGATATATAGGGGAGAAGTTTACAGGTTGATAATAATAAACAAGCTACAGGTGATATGTTTGTACAACAAGCATTGCTGAGCATCTATGCATTATGGGCTGAGATGTTTGTATTAAATGCATGTTGAAGAATTATGTTTGTACAGTGCGTTTTGCTTTGTATAAGCATGTACATATGTACTTTACGCTTTCAAGTTTACACTTATTGAATTTTGCTTGTACAATAGATATTTGCTTTACTTTGCTTGCATTTATTTCTTGCCTTCTTTATTTTGTACAAACATATTTTATTTTACTTTATAATATTTATTTTTGTAGCTTATATAATTCTAGAATTATTTACTATGTTCATTTCACATTTTATATAATTATAATCTATTTGAAATATTTTGTTTAACATTATATCAAAAATCCAAATACAAAATTATTTTCTAAGATATTTGCATTTAAATCCTAAATTAAGTTTTCAATCTATTTTATATACAAGTGTTCAAACATCCAGATTAATTTCAATAAATCCTTAATTTAACTAACATTTTATATAAATTTTCAATTAATTCACGAGTTTTATTCAAAAATTAAATTTATTATCAATTTAAACTTAGAAAAATTTCGGGATCGTTACACCACTGTTTAGATGGTAGCTATAGTAGGCATAGTTCGAAATGTCTATGCTGGCTAAGATTAATATTATACTTATGGATGTTTTCCACTATGCACTAATAATAATATCAAAATGGTTTTCGCGTATCAAGCATTTTTGACTATCATAAGGAGAAATCTCCTCCAATTCTGCGTTTGTATGGTGTGTGTGGTGGGTGGCTTATGGTAGTTTCATTTTCCAAAAAGCATTGCGGATTTCAATGTTTTAAATTCTTTTGTTGTATATTTTAAAGGATAAACTGTTTTCATTTACTCACACCAGTCCTATAACTGACCCGGAGTTTATTGTTCCCTTCCTAAACTCTAGTTGCCCACAATTTTTCACACGGGCAGTTTAGAGTTGGGTTTTTTAGATAATCAAATATTAGGTATAGACTCATTAGCCTTCATTGTCTTTGGTATTGGCAATCGCATTTGGATCGAGTTGCTTCACTTCAGCATTGATAATGGTTCGAGCTATCTTTAGTTTGGAGATGCAGTTGCAGTTGCATTATGGAGTTGAATTCTTTTGGAGATTTTAGTGGAGTTATCTTTCCGCTGTCGATGGTTGTGAAGTCTATACCATCCAGCTGTGTTTTATTTCCGCTATTATATTTTCTGTATCCCTGATGTTAATATCATTTATATCAAATTGTTGTATATCATTGGATATTGTATTCATTGGAGTTATATGATATATTATTTTTCTTCCACTGTGTTGTACTTAATGTGTTATAAGCTTCGGCGAACCAGATTCGGCATTTGAATCCGCAGCATTCGAGAACAAGTGAAGTACGGATGCCGATTTTCGAAGGTCGAGTCAGGGTCGTTACAGCGACCCTTGAAAACCTTGCCGCATCTTTTTTGTTTTGACCATTTCTGGGGTGTCAGGTCCAACGAGGTCTCGTCCACAGAGCTACGCTTTTCACAAAAGTCATGCTTCAATCAACAAATGATCAGCAACACTCAGTAGCACTCAGCATGCCACACTACCAAATTGGGAATGTATCACTAGTAACCATCAACTACATAACCTCTGAGCTCGTATGTCTCAAAGAAGGGTGTTAAGCTAAGAGAATAAGTCTCCGCCACCAAACAAAAAATGTATTTGATAGAAACCAGCTTTACATCTCAAAGTGTAATGTCAGACGTTCATCCAACAAATCTGTTCCGGGTTCGAACAGAACCGAAGGCACTTCCAATGAAGCCCTTGAAAATCCGGATAATCCCTAATCATGTCCGGACTCCCCATCACAGAGGGTGATCAAATCTCTATACCGGGGACCAGCCGGTGCTGAGACATTCGTCGAGTTATCCTTTCGCTTTTCAAAATATCCGGTCTTCACCACTGGCCTTCAAATGTTATCCATAACATCGTATCATTATTCGGAATGGGTTATATGACACAAGGTCCTCTCCCAGCTAAACCGAATAATGAGCGTAAAATTTAAAAACCATATGGATAATAGGATCTTAGTTAAGTCACAACTTATTACCCAGAACTTTTCTTCAAATGTTTTAAACACATTACCATTTTAACCATTTAAACAAATAGATTCACTTCACACAGTTCACCAATCTTTCAAAAAGATTCATTCACGGCTTTTTAAAACAATTTCCTTTTCAAATTGGATTAACTCATCCAATCATTAAATCAAAGACTCAATCTATAGCTTTCAAAACAATTTCCAAAGATTCATTCATAACTTTTAAAACAATTCCCATTTCAAATCTTTTATATATAAAAGATAAACCATTTAAAATCCTCTTCAATTCCAAAACAAGGTTCAACCATTTTGCACAAAGATTAATTCATAGCTTTCAAAACTATTTTCAAAGATTCATTCATAACTTGGAAAACCATTTCATTCAAACTTGAAATCCTTTTAACACGAATTGGAAATTCTTTATTTATATGAAAGGTTTCATTATTTGAAAACAAATAGTTTTCGGTTCGGAAAAATCCGATTTCATTTATACAAGTTAAAGCCCTTGGGTTAAATTCCCAAGTCAATACTTTTAAAATGGTTTAAATCCATATAAACACATTTATAACTTGTATAACCTTTCTAAATCATAATTTCCAAACATAGAATTCAATTTCAAATCTTATATTCAAATTTAAATCAAATTATTTAAATTTAAAAACTTAATCAAGATACAAAATAACTTTTATCCTTCAAACTCCTTTTCAAAAGCTTTCCATATTTAACCCAATTCCATTTCCAAAATCATTTGGATTCAAAATTCAATTTTTTAAAATCATTTCAAAAATCTGTGACTTAACCAATTTCCTCGTGGAATCCATATTTGTGTGTGTATGGAGTCGTCCAGGGGTTTACACAATAATGCAACATCATCAATCATTACAGATTCAAGCATATCAATATCGATAAGCGGTATAATCCTATAACACTTATCTTCCATACATAGATTCACAGATAAATAATATACATTTATCATAGATAAAATAAAGTACATTCATCACAGCTTGAATTAAACAATTCATATCACAAAGCATCACACAGTAGAGATATCAAACAATTTCGAGCATTCAATAATCATTTATAGGCAAGATTAATTAATTGTTCAATCCTTAGTTAATTCAATTAAATTTTCAATTAAATTAATTACTTATGAATTAATTACTCAATCCCGATTTTAACTTAACTTAAATCGGGTTAACAAATTACAAATCCTGGTTAATTAACATTAATTAATTACAAACCATTTTAATCAATTAACTTTTAATCATTTGTTAATTAACCTTTAATAATAAATTAAGTAACCCTTAATTATTAATTAATCAACCTTAATTAATAAATAAATTAACCCTTAATCATTAAATAATTAACCTTTAATTATTTAATTAATCTTTAATTAATTATTCTTAATTAATTAACCCTTATTTAATTATCTTTTATTTATTACAATAAGTAATTATCTTTTAATTTAATTACACAAAGTAATTAAGTTAGTCAATCACCTTAATTGATTATTATTTTTTAAGTAATTAAGGAATTAATCCTTTAATTATTACTTAATTAACCTATCTTTAATTACCCAAAACTTTAAAGATAAATCATTTCCTTAATTTATTACTTTATTATCTTAAAAGTCGTATTTAAAAGAAATATAGGTAATTAATTTGTTCAAAACACTTAACTATTTTAAATTAAACAATTATCCTAATATATGGTTATTTAAAACAAAACAATTTCACTATATTAAATTTAACATTTAAACTTTGAAACTTGTTTTAAAATTAAATTTGACAAACTTGGATTTTCTTTGTTTTTAAAACCTATACAAAGTTTTAGTTTTAAATTTTCAAACCGTTCATAATACCCGGGCCCAAACTACAAAATCCCGAGCCAAAATCATTTTTACTCGCGTCACACCCCGAGACTTTTTTTTCTTTTTAAAACTTTACTAGTTAAATTTTTTAAACTGTTACAAAATTTTGCAAACTACCCGAGCCAACATTACGTTCCCCCGACAAAGACTTCAAGACAGCATCTTCTTCCAAACCTGACAATCAACCAGAAACATAAACGTGCATAGTGCACGTGCACGTGCATAGAGGAACGACGACGTTCGGCCTTCACTGCGACCATCCTCCGGTCATCAACAACTTCATCAACAACCCCGATAATCCAGACCGATGATCTCATGGCAACGTTCAAAATCAAGTTAATCGATTTTCCTTGAAACCCAGCCATTACCTTAAATCCCCACGCTCTGACGAGCTTGGCCATTATCGATCACGCCGACCATACCCTAAGTTAAATCTCGACCTCCAACTGCTATCCCCCTACCCACGACCCTACCTAGTTCGACCACGGCGATGCAGTAATCACAAGAACTCAACTATCCCAAATATGAATCGGACACTAGTTCGACGTCAACCCACCGCCACGCTTATCTAAAAATACTCCACCTATTTTTTCTGTATTCTCCAACGTTCCAGCCACCTTCACCATTTACCTCCACCACTAATACTATGCCGATCACCAGATTTTGATAAAAGTGATTAATCTGTTCAACTTGCAATACCTTTTTGAATACCAACTTAAAAATCATGAAACTTCTTTTAAAAATCATTATATTGCAAGACAGAACTGATCCAATGATCAAAGCTTAGGATTAAGATTTTCGAATTTTCTGTTTTAAATGTTTTTCCTCTGTAATTTCAAAATTTTGAATTATTTATCACATATTTTTACTTGCGATTATTTTTAAAAATAAGTTTATGTTGTTATAAACATTTCCTCTTCAAAGTTCTAAGCCTAATATTGATTTTACAAAGTGAATTTGAATTTAAGTCTTAGATTTGGAAACCTGTAACTAAGAACAGGATCTATTTTCCTTTATACATGCATATACACTAAGTCGTTCGCATATATATAGATATGCAAGGAAGTTCACACCATCATTCAAACACTTTCATATCACACTTCAGAAATCATCAAGATAAAATCAAGGTTAAGTGGTTTTCTCACCTGGTGATATGAAGCAGAGGACAAGGTTGAACTTGAAATTGGAAAATTTTTAGAAGAATTGATCTGTTTGAATTGAAATCCTGGATGTGATGCTTGATTCTAGAATTTGATTCCAGGTTTTTGTTTGTTGATCTTGATTCTTGCATGCATTTCTGATTTGCTTGTTCTATGCTTATGATTTTTTTGAGATGATTTGTTTTCCTGATTTGCTTTGAATAGCTATTGGGTTTGTTTCAGGTTGAACAGGGGAAGTTGTTTGATTAATTTTCTTTTGTTTTCAGGTTGTAATTTGTTTCAGGCTTTTGATTTTTTTCTCTAGTTTTAATTTTCTTTCTAGGTTTTCTTGATTTACAGGTTTTCAAATGAGAAGATAAAGAAAATTGGAGAAGTGGAGCCTGATTTTTTTTCTCTATTCCTATTTTCTATAATTCTAAAATAAAAGAAAGGAACATTTTTGCCACTTGTTAAAATAAACCTACACTTGTATGTTTATATTCCACTTATTAAACATTTGTCACAACGTGATTTTAGAAATTTTACACTTGTTAAAATTTAGTAAATTTATATTTAAACCTTTTTCTTTATTTTTATTTATAAATTATTTTAACCCTTTCACTTGTTAATATTTCATAAATTTATATATCATGTTATTCTTAATTGTTTATATTCTTAACTACATTTATATCTTATTAATTTCTCAAAAGGTACATATGTACACATATGTTTTTATTAACTTAAGTATAATTTTTAAGAATGTGTATATATATATTTCCATATTGATTTCCAAAAGATATGTTTAATTTAAAACTTTTATTAATTCTTATACTTATATATATTTACAATCTATATTTTTAAAAGGAAATGTTCAAATCCTATTTTAAACTTATTTTATTATACTTTTAAATGCGTGTGTGTGTGTGTATATGTATATACATACAAACTACATTTAGTTATATATGAGTTTAAATAAACTCAAGTTATTATACTTAAATTCATATAAATAATATTAGTGTTGAAAATATTCAAATTTATATTTCACAAAATTATTATATTAATTTCAAAAAATAACTTCCAAATAATTATATTATAACTAGAAAACAAATTATATTAATTTTGAACATAGTATTTTCAAATTCAATTTATTTGTAAGATATTTACAATTGAATCCCCAAATTAAATTCAATTTATTTTCAAAAATATTTATTCTAAAGTCTTAAAATTCAAAATGAAATTCAAAATCAATCAATATACATGTGAATAAATAGAAATCTCACCTATTCAATTTGAAAATTTTCAAATTAATTCTCAATTAAATTCTAAAATTTAAATTATATACCAATATAATTTTAAAAAAAAAATTGGGATCGTTACAGATTCCCCCCTTAAGAAAATTTCGTCATCGAAATTTGCCAAGGAGACAACAAAGGATGGATACACAAAGATAGAGAATCGACTCATCAATCAAGCTGATTATCTATTCTGTATTTGGCTCACCAAATCAGAATATCATCAACAATTATGAGAATAAACTCATTTAATATCTCACAAGATACTCGGGTCACTAGATCTATGAAATGTGCAAGGACATTGGTTAGTTCGAAGAATAACTAACCATTCATAAAATACACCGAGACCCAAACAATAGATAAATGGATTTAAATCTTCCATAATTATCAAACACTAGGTATAGATTCCCAACTCCAGTCGGAATACCCCAAAGTTTACACCAACTTGTCCCTCCTCGGACCTTTATCCTCGCAAGAAATTTCTCAAACCTTGGTGTTAAACAAAATCGTTTGATCGATACAAATCAATTTAACTTTATATTTTATTAACAAATTCATTTTTAGATAGAATTTCAAATTTATTAAAGTTTAAAAACAAAACGTGATAGAATCTGATAAAGAGAATAGAAATTAGGAACTAAAATCTTCCTTGAACGATTTGCAGTGCCACCACCAAAGCTCCTTCTGTTGTTGGCACGAAGCCATCAAAGAATTGAAATTGGATCAAAGGAGATTGAGAAAAGCTGTTTACGTTGTTGTAGGGCATTGACCATTTGTAGTCATACTCCCCTGTCCCCTATCTCGTCTTCTTCTTGCATTCATACTTACTATCAGTGGATAGTAAGAGAATTTACTGAGGCATACAGATGGATATCTTAGGGATATACTCATTCTAGGGTATACTTCACCCTATCTCTAATGAGTTACCTAATGTGTTATACTCCAAAAGCTAAAGTTCGACCTTCGGCTCTGATACCAAATCTGACGACCCGGACTCGGCCTTCGAAAATCGGCACCTGTACTTCACTTGTACTTGAATGCCGCAGATTCAAACGCCGAATCTGGTTCGCCGGAGCTTACAACACATTAAGTACAACAACACAGCGGAAGAAATGAATAATATCATTGATACACAAATTTTTGATACAACGATGATACATTGAATTATACATAATTAGAGATATATAATAGCGGAAAGATATAGCACAACTGGATGGTTAGACTTTGAAACAATCGACAGTGGAAAGATAACCGCAATAGTATTTCCAAGTGAGAGAGCGAGAATCCAACATCCGAAACATCATAGCCAAAGTTCCAATGCTCCAAAACAAATAGCTTAACCCAAAAGCTTCGAAGACATCAATCCAAAAGTAGTTATATCCAAACTATAGGCTCGCACCCCCATCACGATGACTTAATAAAGGTCAGTCATCTTAAACAAATGCTATCGCCAAATCCAAAGTCTAGATGTTATCGAATCTACTCCCACTATTTGATTATCTGAAAAAACCAAATGTAGACTGCCCGTATGGAAAATTGTGGGCACGCAGAGTTTAGATAGGGAACAATAATCTCCGGATCAGTCATAGGACTGGTATGAGCAAAAAAAAACAGTTTATCTTTAAAACAAACAACAATAGAATTTAAAATTGAAAATCGCAATGCATTTTGGAAAATGAAACTTCCATAAGGCCTCCCCCCACACACACCATGCAAACGTAGAATTGGAGGAGATTTCTCCTTATGATAGTGAAAAATGCTTGATACGCGAAAACCATTTGATATTAGTATTAGTGCATAGTGGAAAACATTTCGAAAGTATAATATTAATCTTAGCCAGCATTAAACATTTCATTGTATGCCTACTATTGCTACCATGTTCAATAGCAGAATACCGCCACATTCCATGGCAGGTTACACAACTAAACCGTACAGGGCGAGTATTGTTTCTTTAGATATTCCAATAAATGGTTAGGCTAAGGAACTTCCTATTGCCACATGGGAACGCCTTTGGAGGGACGCCCCAAGAACCTACCCGGTTCTCTACCAACATAAGGCCGGTTTACTCCCTTCCTGGGAGTAACAGGGAAAGCCCCGAGAACCTACCCGGTTCACTACCAACATAAGACTGGTTTACTCCCTTCCCGTGAGTAACACCTATAGATATGCCATCCCCGGTCGTTTGCGACCTTTATCCGAGGATCCTCAACACCAACAACCACAAAGAAATGTATTTGCAGTAACCACATAGGTTAAATATTTTGTCTCCATACCATGATACCACCCTTTTCCAGAAGGAATGGACATACCCTAGGGGCGCGACCCCTGAAAACCTTGCCGCATCTTTCCTGTTTTGACAATTTCCGGGGTGTAAGGTCCGTCGAGGTCTCGTCCATAAAGCCACGCTTTTCACAAAAGCCATGCTTCGATCAACAAATGATCAACAACACTCAGCAGCACTCAACATTCCACACAACCAAATTGCGAATGTATCACTAGTAACCATCAACTACATAACCACTGAGCTCATACGTCTCAGAGTAAGGTGTTAATCTAAGAGAATAAATCTCCGCCACCAAACAGAAATGTATTTGATAGAAACCAGCATTACATCTCAAAATGTAATGTCAGACATACATCCATACAAGTCTGTTCCGGGTATGAACAGAACCAAAGGCGCTTCTAAAGAGGCCCTTGCAAATTCGAATAATCCCTAATCATGTCCGGACTCCCCATCACATAGGGTGATCAAATCTCTATACCGGGGATCAGCCAGTGCAGAGATATTCGACGAGTTATCCTTTCTCTTTCGAAAATATCCGATCTTCACCACCGGTCCTCAAATGCTATCCATAACTTCGTATCATTATTCGGAAGTGTTATATGACACAAGGTCCTCTCCTGGCTAAAGCGAATAATGAGCATAATATTTAAAAACCATATGGATAATAGGTTCTCAGTTAAGTCACAACTTATTACCCAAAACCTTTCTTCCAATGGTTTAAACACATTACCATTTTAGTCTTTAAAACAAAACGATTCACTTCATAAAGTTCACCAATCTTTCAAAAAGATTCGTTCACGGCTTTTCAAAACAATTTCCTTTTCAAATTGGATTAACGCATCCAATCATTAAATCATAGACTTAATTTATAGCTTTCAAAACCATTTCCAAAGAATCATTCATAACTTTCAAAACAATTCCCATTTCAAATCTTTTATATATAAAAGATACACCATTTAAAATCCTCTTCAATTCCAAAACAAGGTCCAACCATTTTTCCTAAAGATTCATTCATAGCTTTCAAAACTATTTCTAAAGATTCATTCATAACATTGAAAACCATTTTCATTTCAAACTTGAAATCCCTTTAACACGAATTGGAAATTCTTTCCTTATATGAAAGCTTTCATTATTTGAAAACAAATAGTTTTCATTCCGGAAAAATCCGATTTCATTTATACAAGTTAAATCCCTTGGGTTAAATTCCCAAATTAATACTTTTTAAAATGGTTTAAATCAATATAAACACATTTATAACTTGTATAACCTTTTTAAATCATAATTTCCAAACATAGAATTCACTTTCAAATCTTGAATTCAAATTTAAATCAAATTATTTAAATTTAAAAACTTAATCAAGATATTCAAAATACGTTTTATCTTTAAAACTCCTTTTCAAAAGCTTTCCATATTTAACCCGATTCCATTTCCAAAATCATTTGGATTCAAAATTCAATTTTTTTCAAACCATTTAAAAAATATGTGACTTAACCAATTTCCTCGTGCAATCCATATTAGTGGCATATGGTGTAGTCCAGGGGTTTTGCACAATAGTGCAATATCATCAATCGTTAGAGATTCAAGCATATTAGTATCGATAAGCGGTATAATTCTACAATGCTTATCTTCCATACAAAGATTCACAGATAAATAATATACATTTATCATAGATAAAATAAATTACATTCATCACAGCTTGAATTAAAACAATTCATATCACAAAGCATCACACAGCAGAGATATCAAACAATTTCGAGCATTCGACAATCATTTATAGGCAGGATTAATTAATTGTTTAATCCTTAGTTAATTCAATTAAATTTTCAATTACGTTAATTACTTATGAATTAATTAATCAATCCTGATTTTAACTTAACTTAAACAGGGTTAATAAATTACTAATCCTGGTTAATTAACATTAATTAATTGCAAACCATTTTAATTAATTAACTTTTAATCATTTATTAATTAACCTTTAATAATAAATTAATTAACCCAAAATTATTAATTAATCAACCTTAATTAATAAATTAGTTAACCCTTAATCGTTAAATAATTAACCTTTAATTATTTAATTATTCTTTAATTAATTATCCTCAATTAATTAATTAATTAACCCTTAATTAATTATCCTTTATTTATTACACTAAGTAATTAGCTTTTAATTTAATTACACAAAGTAATTAAGCAAGTAAACCTTTAATTAATCATTTATTAATCAATCACCTTAATTAATTATTATTTTTAAGTAATTAAAGAATTAATCCTTTAATAATTACTTAATTAACCTATCTTTAATTACACAAAACTTTAAAGATAAATCATTACCTTAATTTATTACTTAATTACCTTTTAAATCTTATTTAAAAGAAATATGGGTAATTAATTTATTCAAAACACTTAAAGATTTTAAATTAAACAATTTCTTAATATTTGATTATTTAAAAAAAATTAAAATATTTACTTTAACATTTAAACTTTGAAACTTGTTTTAAAATTAAATTTGACAAACTTGGAATTTCTTTGTTTTTAAAACCTGTACAAAGTTTTACTTTTAAATTTTCAAACCCGTTCGTAATACCCAGGCCCAAACAACAAAATCCCGAGCTAAAATCGGTTTTACTCGAGTCACACCCCAAGACTTTTTTCTGTTTAAAATTTTACTTGGTTAAACTTTTAAACTGTTACAAAACCTTGCAAACTACCCGAGCCATCTTTACGTTCCCCCGAGAACGACTTCGAGACAGCAACTTCTTCCAAACCTGACAATCGACCAGAAACATAAACGTGCATAATGCACGTGCATAGAGGAATGATGACGTTCGGCCTTCACTGCGACCATCCTCGGGTCATCAACAACTTCATCAACAACCCTAATAACCTAGACCGATGATCTCATTCCAGAGTTCAAAATCGAGTTAATCGATTTTCCTTTGAACGCAACCATCAAACTAAAATCCCCACGCTCCAACGAACTCGGCCATTATCGATCACGTTGACCATACCCTAAACAAATCTCGACCTCCATCTTCCATCCTTCTACCCGCGATCGTACCTAGTTTGACCATGACGATGCAGTAATCACAAGAAATCGACCATCCCAAATATGAATCGAACCCTAGTTCGACGTCAACCCACCGCCACGCTCATCTAAAAATCCTCTACCTATTTATCCTGTATTCTCCAATGTTCCAGCCACCTTCACCATTTACCTCGACCACTAATACTACATCGATCACCAGATTTTGATAAAAGTGATTAATCCGTTCAACTGGGAATACCTCTTTGAATACCAACTTAAAATCGTGAAACCTCTTTTAAAAATCATTATATTGCAAGAGAAATATGATCTAATGATCAAAGCTTAGGATTAAGATTTTTGAATTTTCAGTTATAAATGTTTTTCCTCTGTAATTTCAAAATTTTGAATTATTTATCAAATATTTTTACTTGTGATCACTTTTAAAAATAAGTTTATGTTGTTATAAACATTTTCTCTTTAAAGTTCTAAGCCTAATATTGATTTTAAAAAGTGAATTTGAATTTAAGGCTTAGATTTGGAAACCTGTAACTAAGAATAGGATCTATTTTCATATATACAAGCATATACACTCAGTTGTTCGCATATATATAGATATGCAAGCAAGTTCACACCATCATTCAAACACGTTTCATATCACACTTCAGAAATCATCAAGATAAAATCAGGGTTAAGTGGTTTGCTCACCTGAAGTATGAAGCAGAGGATAAGGTTGAACTTGAAACTGGAATAAATTTGAGAAGAATTTATCTGTTTGAATTGAAATCCTGGATCTGATGCTTGATTCTAGAATTTGACTCCAGGTTTTAGTTTGTTGATGCTTGATTCTTGCATGCATTTCTGATTTGCTGGTTCTATGCTTATGATTTTTTTGAGACGATTTGTTTTCCTGATTTTCTTTGAATTGCTAGTGGGTTTTTTCAGGTTGAATAGGGGAAGTTGTTTGATTAATTTTCTTTTGTTTTCAAGTTGTAATTTGCTTCAGGCTTTTGATTTTTTTCTCTGGTTTTAATTTTCTTTCCACGTTTTATTGATTTATAGGTTTTCAAATAAGAAGATAAAGAAAATTTGAGAAGTGCGGCCCGATTTTCTTTTTCTATACCTATTTTCTATAATTCTAAATAAAAGATAAGTTTATTTTTGCCACTTGTTAAAATAAACCTACACTTGTAAGTTTATATTCCACTTATTAAACATTTGTCACAACATGATTTTAGAAATTTTACACTTGTCAAAATTTATTAAATTTATATTTAAACCCATTTCTTTATTTTTATTTATAAATTATTTTTAACACTTTCACTTGTTAATATTTCGTAAATTTGTGTATTATGTTTTTCTTAAATGTTTATAATCTTAACTATATTTATGTCATATTAATTTCTTAAAAGATACATATGTACACTTATGCTTTTATTAACTTAAGTATAATTTTTAAGAATGTGTATATATATTTCCTTGTTGATTTCCAAAAGATATGTATAATTTAAAACTTTTATTAATCCTTATTTTTATACTTATATATATTTACAATCTATATCTTAAAAAGGAAATGTTCAAATCCTATTTTAAACTTATTTTATTATACTTTTAAATGTGTATATACATACGTATATACATACAAATTACATTTAGTTATATATAAATTTAAAATTAAAACTCAAGTTATTATACTTAAATTCATATAAATAATATTAGTGTTGAAAATACTCAAAATTTAACTTTTAGAAAATTATTATATTAATTTCAAAATATAACTTCCAAATAATTATATTGTAACTAGAAAACAAATTTTATTAGTTTTGAACATTGTATTTTCAAATTCAATTTATTTGTAAGATATTTAAAATTGAATCGCCAAATTAAATTCAATTTATTTTCAAAAATATTTATTCTAAAGTCTTAAAATTCAAAATGAAATTCAAAATCAATCTATATACATATGAATAAAGAGGCGCCTCAACTATTTAATTTGGAAATTTTCAAATTAATTTTCAATTAAATTCTAAAATTTAAATTAATTACCAATTTAATTTTTTTTTAAAACTTGGGATCATTACATTATATAAACTTGTGAAGTGATTTTGAAATGAGGAACAATATCAACTATATTTGTAGAGCTATGAAATCAAACGGTCTTCTAATAGAATAAAACAATGACCACAAAATAGAATCAAACAACGGTCACATCAAATATCATTGTACATCAATGCCAACAATGATCATATAGTACAATAAAACAATAGTCACCTAAATAATTTAACGATACATCATTTCAACTATAATGGTATAGTGTGAATACAACAAGAATATAGAATTACTAACGGCCATATAAAGAATAATTGAACAAACATCCAAATAATATAATTAACCAGAACATAAGTAATATGCATGCCTCTAAATGCTAGAAGCAACTGTAACATAGATGTAATACACATGTCCCTAAATAATAGAATCACGATCATCCTAAGTGTACCGCACTAATGTCGTCTGTTAACGCTAAAAATTGAACGCTAACACCCCGGTGTGTAGAGTGTAGTTGTGAAAGCACCACCCGTTGGTACGGGAACCAGAAAAAAGTAAGAATCACAGAAAAGTATTAAAAGACACGATATTTATAGTGGTTCGGCTTAAGAGAGAGCCTATGTCCACTTTAAACTCCTTTATTGCTGATATTATTACAACCCTTTAGAAGATTTATCGATTACAACACACTTTGAGTTTGAAGTCATTTAGAACAAGTAGCCTCAACTTCAATGTCGATCTAAATCTTTGGATTCATGTTGAACATGTATGATTTCTTCGTGAAGTTCCTTGAAACGTTCTTTGTATTTCAAAAGCTTTAAGTGTTGAAGACGTTTGGAATGCAGCAGAGTAACGACGCTTGAAATGAATGAGCCAGAAAAGTCCCCTGCTAGTTGGAAATAGGGTCGTATTTATAGGCATTCTTCGGAGTAAGGTCGTAGGTCGTGACCGACCTAAGTAAGGTCGTAAGTCGTCACCGACCTAGGAAGCCCTGGCTCCCCTTCTGTAAGTATATGCGTGCTTTCTCCAAGTTCTAGGTCGTGCGCGACCTAATACACAACGGCCCAACGAAAGCGGCTTCTTCATCTATGTATTTAGGTCGTTAGCGACCTATCATAGATCGTGAGTGACCTATCATTGGTCGTGAACACCTTCCTGTAGTCATAGCTAGAGCCTTTAGGTCGCAGAATTCTATAGGTCGCAGCTTCCCTTAGGTCGCAGAGTTCTGTAGGTCGCAGCTTCCCTTAGGTCGCAGCTACTTTTAGGTCACTTGATCAGTTAAGTCGCTAGGCCACTCCATCTCTTAGGTCGCTAAGGACTGAAGGTACTAGGTCGCATAAAGACTTTAGGTCGTTAAATCCTTTGACTCGTTAGGTCGCTTGCTTGCTCATCTGGTTAGGTCGTGAACTAGACCATTGATTTTGATAGGTCGCCTACCAATTGAGCCGTTAGGTTGCGACTTTCTATAGGTCGCTAGGCCATTCCTGCAGTTAGGTCGCTCCATATCTTTAGGTTTTAGGTCGCTAACGAAGAGGAGTTAACATTTGCCCCTCGAAGTGCGGGCCTATGACATAGGTCGCGTGCTTCGACCTGACTTAGCTAGGTCGTGAGCGACCTAACACTTGTGCCAATACGCGTGCCTATTTGTCTTCCCATTTTTGCCTCATATAAATCTGTTAGGTCGCTAACTCTTCCTCATTCCATTGCTCTAATCTCCTACCGCCATTAACGATTCTCTGAGCTTCCAAAGGCGAATTCAACCCATCCAGTCACCGATTCATCTTTATCATTACATCTCGTAAGTGAATTTGGCCTTCATCCCACCATAATCGGCGTTGAATTATGAATTCCCACTCTCTGACCTTAGTTCAACTCCATGTATCACGCTTTATTTCGAGTGATTGTTGCAATCGATTTTCGGTCGTCATTTGACTGATTTAGGAAGTCATGGCAATGCGTTGAATCTATGATGGATTGGGGATTTTTTGATTAGTTTTTGGAATGATCTGGTGGTATGAAGAGATGGTAAATTTCATGGAGAGGATGATGAATCCCTTTGGGTAGTTGATGGCGGGTTATCGGGTCTGGTGCAGAGAGGAAGTTAGGCGACCTAACAAATTTGAGTGACAAAAGATGCTTCACGACCTTAGGGCCCTTGAGACCTAAAGAAAATTTTCGACCTACGCTAGGTCGCTGAACGACCTAAAGCTTGCATAACCAAAATGTCATACGACCCACTGATAGCTGAACGGCTTAAAACTTGCACGACCTAATTTCTGCAGCATAGGTTTTTAGGTCGCGGCCGAGTTAGAACTTGAATAAATTTGCATGCTTTGGACCTCTTTAATTTGCACAGTGCGACCTAAAGGAGCTCTGACCTATACTAGGTCGTTGGACGACCTAGGACTTGTGAAATTTTTTCTGAAAAAATTCGATTGAGTTGTTTGGACTTGAATTTTGTTGCACTTCTTTGTAGATCCCTTTAAAGTTGTCAACCTGCTAAATATGACATTTGTAGAAAAATGGGACGAATATACTGTCACTGACCGCCCACATCGAATGACAGATTAGTCGATAAAGAATAATCAACTTAAATGAATTGTGTGAGTGAAATGCTGTAACTCAACCGACTCAAATGAAGTGTTAAAGCAAAGCTAGAATTTTGTTTGAATTAACACTGCACTTGAGTTTTAAATTAACAAGTCCTGAAATCTCACAATCGATCAGTTGCTAACTAGTTTAATTCTAGTTATTTTGCTTGTTATTTTTATTAGTTTTGCACAACACTTCACATTTTTAGGAAACGTGCACCTTCACATCTGAACATCCAGTTACTCATGTAGAATGACGTCACAACAAGAAGAGATGATAGAACACGTCGAAGGGGCTTTCCCGATTGCTATTCCACTAGAGAACCCTCCGGAAAGAACTCCTACCCTTCTGAAACAGCGGGTGCTTAATCAATTATGCGTTCAATTTGGCATTGCCGAGGCAGAAGTTTTACTCCCTAGACCAAATGATTTTGCTGATAGACCACCTTACGGTTTTGTTGCCATTAATCGCCAAATGTGCTTAAGTGGAGTAATTCCTCCCTTTAATGAATTTCTTCAACAAATCCTTCTTTGACTAACGATCTCTCCTTTCCAACTGCATCCCAATGGCTATGCCATTTTGATTGGATTGTGCGTTCTGTTCAGGAGAACTCTTGACCGTCTTCCGAGTTTTGAGGAAATCTGTTACTTGTGCACTTTTGCGAAGAACAAGGACCACCCTTCAATTGTACTTGTAAGAGGTGCGAGGAACCGTAAACTAATTTTGGATTTGCCGGAGAGTGCACATGGTTTTTTGAATCAATTCTTCTATATTCGTTGCCCCGCAGGATTTTACGCAGATTGGAGAATAGGAAGTGAGATCTTCTTTCCCTTCTTTCTTCAATTTTATTCTAAGTTTTTCATGGCTCGTATTGCTAGATGCTGATTCCATTCCTTATTTTTACAGCACTTCCTCCTCCTTCTAGAGATTCCAGTCATAAGCCAGTCTTTGAAAGGCTAAGCATTGTGGCTGCTGAAGAGAGGAGCGCAAAATTTCTATTGACAGATGAACTTCTTCATCGGTTTGAGCTTTTACATTCTTCTCGTTCTACTCAACCTCATGAAGTTCCAACTGAAGTTCCCGATTCTCCGATGAAAACTCCTGATGCCCCGGTCTCTATTAAAGAGCACATGCGGGGAGGAACCTCTATAGAAACTTCACTAGTAAAATGTTCCACTCCAAGGGATGATGCGGAGCCGTCCGAAAAGCCTGCACTTGGCCCCATAACTGAAGAAGAGGAGCCCCTTCCTCATACTGATAAGAATGTTGATCTTGGAGTTGATATTTTTGGGAGTTTAAGTGACATAATAGTCACTTCTCAAGAACTTTTTAGGGATGATCCTGCCACTGCCAAAGTCACATCCCCAGCGATTGAAGCAACTTCTACTCTCAAGCACACTTCCACAGCCCCGGAAGTGCAATTTTCCACAATAACTACCACTACCCCTCAGTCGATGACTGGTTTGTAGTCTAGTTTGCCGCGAGTAGCTTTACACGTCACACGCACTTAGGATGCACTTGACTTTCTTATTCCTGGTAGATTCTCAAACCTTGTTTTTTCTTTAATTTCAGGTTCTCCAATGGGGCGGAGCGGCTCTTATTATGACGATTTTAAACAATACGGGAGACGCAGCCGATTCGACTATAGACGTCATCTCCCCCCTCGAAGAGAAACCGATGAAGAGAGGGCCATCAGAAAAGCAGACGAGAGACGAACATATGAAGAACGTCACCGAAGAGAACAAGAAAGACATGACCCTCCTCACCGAGATGATGATATCCAAAAAAGAAAGACTCACGATGAGAGAGGTAAAGGTCACATGGACGATTCTTCTAGCAAGCGGGCTAAACTTACTGAAGAAACAATGCCGACAGTTTCTGAAAATGTTCCTGCTCAATCTCCTGCCCCCGTTCGTTCCGACATTCAAACAATCATCAACCAGCCCGCATACCAAGTTGGGCAAGGTCCTCCCACTCTTCAAAGTCGATTCCCTCAGTGGTGCCTGAAAGGGGTTCGATTTGATCTCGACTTGGTTCCTCTCGACAAATCGGCTATGCTGCGAAATCTTGATACTGTCAGGACCGATATTGAAAGAATGTCGAACTGGCAAAAACTTGTCGACGAGCTTCAGAGGGTTAACCGAGCCAATCTTGAGGCCATGCTCACAATGGAGAACGATAAGACTGAGTGGCAGAAGACTCTCGAGCAGCATGACGCCGAAATGAGAAGTATTGCTTCCTATAATGAAAAGCTGGAAGCGGAAGTAGAAAAGCTTAAGGAAGAATTAGCTACTTCATCTACTTTCTATTCTCAAAAGGAGAGCATGCTTCAGGAACAAGTACGAGATGCGCATGCCAGTCAAAGGGCAGTCGAAGATAAGCTTACACACAAAGAGAAGGTCATAGAAGAATATCGCGCTGAAACTTTACAGCTGCGAGAACAGACCGGCTCTCAAAGCTTGGAGATAGAGTTGTTAAAAACTCGACTTGCTATGGCCGAAAAGGAGCGTGACGAGGCTGTTGCTGGTAAACTCGCGGCCGAAGAGGCCCATCAAGCAACCAAAGCTGACATTGGCTCCACATTATTTGATTTTTATCTTCAATGTATCTTGGGGCGCGTCAGCCTTTCATTTCTGGGTCCCAAATATGAGATTACATTGGCTGAAGTATGGGAGGCTGTCGTAGATATGCTTGGAGGCGCTGGTTACTCCAAAGACCATCTTCAAGAATATTATTTTGATGAGGCAACTCGGGAAGCACTAGCTAGGGGAAAAGAGCAGCTTGCTAAATTTCGAGCTGAAACGACAGGGGAGGGGTGCTCAGAGAAGGAAGCGCTTGTAAATGCCCCTGTTCCTCCTTCGGTTTCAGCTGATGTTGATATAGCTGGCCCTAGCGCATCTTTTATTCCTCAAGATAAAACTGATCTCGGAGTTACAACTCCCCATGTTGTAGAGAAGCCTCAGGAGAGCACCGAAGCCCAGGATTATGAGATTGAAATGATAAAGACAACCGCCGCAAGTAACTTTATTGCTGGACCAGTTCAAACTGATTGCTTGTTCACTTCCCATGACTTTGATGAATTTTTTGACTATCTCCTGAATCTTAATGAGCCTTTATCTCCTCTCTTTACTGATTTTAACCTCTTTTCTCATGTAGAGAAAGCATCGAGCATCGTTCAGACTTCGCCTTCTCCGGTGATCCATCCTCCATCTCTTCAGGTGACTCCTCCTTCTGCTTCACAGCCCGGGTCACAAGAGGAGAAAATAGAGGCTCTTCATGGCTTAGATGACCCTATCGCTTCGCAAGAGCAGAAAGACGAAGGACTTGAGGGAGGTGAGATATCTCCGGAGCGGACTCCTTCTGATGACATAATTTTGTCTGCTCTTGCTACTCCAGGGAGTGAGTCTTCTTCGAAGAGGAGAAAGAAGCACGGAACGTCGAAGAGGAGGGGGAAGAAAATCATTGCTACTGACGAGGAACCGGAAGTTGCACCAGTTGCACCTCCCTCCCCTTCTTCCCTTATGCCTACAGACCGACCTGAAAAGCTAACCATTCGGCCGGGTAAAGGGTCCAAAGGTGGCAAGAAGAAATGAAGATTTCAGCTTTTAGCTTCTTGTCTTTTGCATGTACTGGTCGAGAATTGTGCGGGTATCGGCCCCTGCTTTTTATTTTGAAACTTGTATCTGCAATACAATTGAATAAAATGATCCTTTATTTGCACAAACTTCTGTTTGAATTTGAGAATGCATTTATTATTCATTTTGGCACAAGTTTATTTATATGATATTGCGGTGAGCTTGTGGTATGTTGTACTTTACCGATGTAGCTATACCATTTTGTATGTAACTATACCATGTTGCCCCCATACCATAAGCTTGCTGCAATATTTTATACTTTGCGGGGACTTGCACTCTTATTTTCTGAAGAATAATTACTTCATTCTTGAAGAAATTTTTCGTAGAGTACAACTTCCTTCATATAAGTTTTTACGCTTTGTCCTTCGAAGAAATCACTTTTTTCTTTTGCTTATGTACGCATTTTGCCAAGTGAATTCTTCTATGTGGTAAAGCGGGCCTCTGAAGGGTACTTTAACTTTCTTCCTTTTTTTTTGGAGGAAGATTATTTTCTAGAATAGGTAAATCACTCTTCCTTTGAAAGTTAAAGTTTGCTCTTGATGAGGATTTTTTTTTAAAAATAGAAATTTGTACCTCTGAGGAGGGATTTTTCACGTTTCAACACTTGGAAGTTTTATTTCAATCTTGGTGAAACGTGTACCTCCAAAGAGTTGTGCCTTTGAAGAAAGCCTTTTCACGTTTCAACACTTGGAAGTTTTATTTCAATCTCGGTGAAACGTGGGCTTCCGAAGAGGTCTTTCTTCTTGATTGTGTCTCCGGGAGGGGGTTGTACCTCTGAGGAGGGATTTTTCACGTTTCAACACTTGGAATTTTTATTTCAATCTTGGTGAAACGCGTACCTCCAAAGAGTTGTGCCTTTGAAGAAAGCCTTTTCACGTTTCAACACTTGGAAGTTTTATTTCAATCTCGGTGAAACGTGGACTTCCAGAAAGGTCTTTATTTTGTTTTGCATTTCAACTTTGGTGAAGTGAAATTCCGAAGAGCGGATGTTACACTTCAACTCCTGGTGAAATGTGCCTCCGAAGAGGTCTTTATTTTGTTTGCATTTCAACTTTGGTGAAGTGAAATTCTGAAGAGCGGTTGTTACACTTCAACTCCTGGTGAAATGTGCCTCCGAAGAGGTCTTTATTTTGTTTGCATTTCAACTCTGGTGAAGTGAAATTCCGAAGAGCGGTTGTTACACTTCAACTCCTGGTGAAATGTGCCTCAGAGAGGGTTTTCATCGCCTGGAAGTTACTCTCTCATGGTTGGAGGGTCATGACTCCTCCAATCTTTTTTTTTGAGTAGAGAACTTTCTTTTTTGTGGCGTATGACCCATTAGAGGTCTTTATCCTCCGATGAGTTGTGCCTCCGAAGAGGACTTGTGCTGCCGATGATGGCTTTGGTTGTTCCCTTGTCCACTTGCTTATGCCTTTTCAGCGATCCTCTGTTTTTTTTTCAAGCTTTCATTCCCTTTTCTTACAAGTAATTTGTTTAATCCAAGGAAGTGTACTTCATTGTCAGGCAAGTTCGTGAGAACGGGCATTAGCTTCTTAATTGGATGTTTGTTTGTTCAAACGATCTCAATTTATTAGCAAAGGCCCGTTCCTGTCGAAATCATAGGCCGTTCAATTGAAGTACTTCCTATCTAGGATTTGAATTCGGGGCTTTTGTGACTCGAAATTTGGCGAGAATCACTTGGTCTTGTTATGTGCAAGTTTCACTTTCATTGTCTGCAAAAAATTTAAATCGACATTTCAGCAATACATTCTATGTACTTTTTATATCGAAAATAAAGCAAACATGTAATAATAATAAGGAACACAAGATTTATAGTGGTTCGGCCAGGAAATTGGGCCTACATCCACTTTATATTCTTTCACTATTTACTTGCATCAGTTTAACAATTGCCTTTAATTACAAGAATCATACATTCATAACACTTTTTACAATATTTCAACAAAATTTTCAAGTAAAGTATGGACGCAAGTGATTGCTGTTCCATGCCCTTGGAATTTGATCTCCTTGAACAGTAGTGAGTTTGAATGTGCCGTCAAGAAGCTTCTGACCTATGACAAATGGTCCTTCCCAATTTGGCCCAAACACACCTGTCGCTGTCATAATTCTCTTCAGGACTAGATCTCCAATCTCAAAGCTGCGTTGGCGAACTTTGGAATTGAAATTTCTGGCTGTCCTTTGCTGATGAGCTGCAATTCTGAGATTAGCCTCATCTCTTTTTTCATCAAGGAGATCTAGCGCCTCAAGCTGTAGCTTTTCGTTTTTTGCTTGATTGAAATGGATTCTTCTATGTGAAGGGACCTCTATTTCTACCGGAATCATTGCCTCTGACCCGTATGCCAATGAAAACGGGGTGTGTCCAGTCGCAGTTTTGTGAGTGGTTCTGTATGCCCATAGTGCCAGTGGTAGCTTATCGACCCAACCACGTTTTTCTCTTTCAAGTTGCTTCTTGATGGTTGACTTAATAATTTTGTTCACGGCTTCCACTTGCCCGTTTGCCTGCGGATGAGCCACTGCTGAGAAGCTTTTCCGGATTTTGAATCGCTTGCAAAAATCTTGGAATTCTTCACTTTCAAATTGAGTACCATTATCTGCAATTATTTTTTGAGGCACACCATATCTGCAAATGATATTTTTAGTCACAAAGTTTATCATCTTTTTAGAGGTGATAGTAGCCAATGGTTCAACTTCAGCCCATTTAGTGCAGCAACAATGGCATATTTGATTCCAGATTTGGCAATTGGTAGCGGCCCAATGAGATCCAAATTGCAAATGGCCATGGACTGACCATCTGTGTGAGTTCAGTAGAAGGTGCTCTAGGAATTTTAGCAAATCTTTGGCATCTGTCACACTTTCGAGAATAGCTTGCAGCATCTCGATTAATTTCTGGCCAAAAATATCCGTATCGAAGAATTTTCTTTGCTAATGTTTGGCCACCTGAATGATCACCACATTCTCCTCCATGTACCTCCGCTAGGATTGTTTTTGACTCTTCCCTGGATACACATCGAAGTAATGGCATTGAGAATCCCCGTCTGTATAATCGGCCATCCTGGATTATATATCGAGAGGCTTTTCTCAGTAGCTTTTGTCGTTCTTTTGAGTTCCCTGGCAGAGAGCCATTGAGCAGATATTCTGTTATTGGAGTCATCCATGATTCTTGCTCTTGAGACATACTCATGATCCAATCAATGTCCATCTCATTAATGCTCGGTGCCGACAGAACTTCTACTGGGACTAACCCCAGAAATTGAGCTTCGCCGGTGCTAGAGTACTTTGCGAGAGAATCTGCTTTCATGTTTTGTTCTCGAGGAATATGGTTTATCGTGTGGTGATCGAAGTCACACAGAAGTTCCCAAGCCTTTGACAAGTAGGCGGGCAGATTTCCTCCTTTCGCTTGGAATTCCTTCTTGACTTGGCATACAATAAGTTGAGAATCACTGAAGATCTGTAAAGCTCGGATGTTTAGTTCTTTAGCAATCCTTAGGCCAGCGATAAGGGCTTCGTATTCTGCTTCATTGTTTGTTGAAGGAAATTCCAATCTTAGTGCATAGCATAATGATCGACCTTCAGGGGTCTCGAGTACAACTCCGGCTCCAGAACAGTAGTCGTTTCTCGCGCCATCGACATATAACTTCCATTGGATCGGGGAATCGTCGATTGTTTCCTCCTCACTGTTACCCTTATCTGTGAATTCTGCGATGAAATCCGCTAAAGCTTGTCCATTGATTGCTTTTCGGGGATGATAAGTGATGTCATATTGACTGAGTTCAATATTCCACTTTAGAAGACGACCCGAAGCCTCAGGACGAAACAGGACTTGCTTTAAAGGTTGATCAGTGAGGACTCTGATAGGATGAGCTTGGAAATATTGCCTCAACTTTCTAGATGCAATTAGTAGGCGATAGGCGAGTTTTTCCAACTTAGAGTAATTCATCTCTGCCCCAGTGAGTCTTTTGCTGATATAGTAAACTGGATGTTGAATCCTCTTGTCTTCCCGTATCAGCGCTGCACTTAAAGCATGAGATGATACTGCTAAGTATATAAGAAGATCCTCGCCATCGCCAGGCCTAGAAAGTATTGGAGGCGTTTCCATATGGCGAATCAATTCATCAAAGGCTTTTTGGCATTCGGGAGTCCAATCGAAGTTTTTCTTTCCTTTCTTTAGGGCGTAAAAGAATGGGATGCATTTATCCGTGGCTTTGGAAATGAACCGACTCAAGGCGGCGACTTTTCCATTGAGACTTTGCAATTCCTTCTTTGTTCTAGGAGCTTTGATTTCCTTTAAGGTGGTAATTTGAGCTGGACTAGCCTCGATGCCCCTTGCGCTCACGATGAAACCTAAAAACTTACCGGATTCCACTCCAAATGAACATTTCAAAGGATTGAGCTTCATTCCATATTCTCGGAGGACTGCGAACATGTCCGCTAAGTGTTCTATGTGATCCACTGCTTTCTTAGACTTTACTAACATGTCATCGACGTAGACTTTCATAGTCTTGCCTAATTGCGGTTTGAACAAAGCATTAACAAGTCTTTGGTATGTTGCCCCTGCATTCTTCAACCCGAAGGGCATAACTCTGTAGCAGTAAAGACCAATGTCAATGATAAAGCTTGTGTCCTCCTGATCTGGCTCATGCATCATGATCTAGTTGTATCCGGAGTAAGCATCCATGAAAGATAACAATTCGTGTCCCGCTGTTCCGTCTACCAGTTGATCGATTCTGGGTAATGGGAAGCAGTCTTTGGGGCAGGCCTTATTTAGATCTGAAAAATCGATGCATACTCTCCATTTTCCGTTGACTTTCTTAACCAACACTGGATACGAAACCCAATTCGGATAGGTAGATTCTTTAATAAAATTATTCTCCATGAGCCGATCAACTTCTTCTTTTAATGCTGCTGACCTTTCTGGACCTTGAGTTCTCCCTTTCTGCTTCACAGGTGTGAATTTTGGATCAATATTTAGAGCGTGTACTGCAACTTCTGGAGATATTCCGCACATATCGGCATGAGTCCAAGCAAAAACATCCAAATTTGCCTTTAAAAAAGATATTAAGATATTCTGAATTGACACATTAAGTTGTGAACCCACATTCAACACCTTGTTTGAGTCCTTTGGGTCAACAGGTACTGGTATTGTCGTTTCCACTGGTACCACTCTATTCTCCCCTGCACTGACTTTTCTAGGATCCATTTCTTTCCTTGCTCCGCTGTGCTCGCCAGTGCAGGGTCCGCCCTGTAATTGCTACAAGGCTGGTTCTTTGATGCAGACTGGGGCTGCCGCATCCTTTCCCATTTCTCTTTTTCTGGTTTCTCGTAGCTCTGTTAGATAACATTCCCGCCCCGCATTTTGATCCCCTTTTATAACTCCCACTCCATTATCTGTGGGAAATTTAATGGTGAGGCACCATGGGGCCAGAACAACTTTGAATGCTGCGAGAGTTGGACGGCCAAGGAAAGCATTGTAAGCAGAAAATTCGTCGACAATCACAAAAGTTTGCTTGCGGACCACTTTTCTCTCTCCTTCTCCAAGTTCCACAAACAAATCAACGGTTCCTATCGGCTGTTTTGGCTCCCCAGTGAAGCCAGCGATTTTCTACGATGAGGCTTGCACATCAGCCATAGGGATCCTCATCTGGTCGAATGTTTTCTTGAAGAGGATATTGCAGGATGCGCCACAATCAATGAGAACCCTTCTGACAATAGCTGGCCCGATACCAGCCGAGATGACTAAGGGATCCAAGGTAGGAGCTTCAATACCTGCGGAATCCCTGGCTCTGAACACAACATCATCATTGAAGGTTCTTTGCTGCTTCAGGGGCATAGCACCTTCCAAAACGAATACATCTTCTTCGGTCGGTACGTATTTCAAAGCTCGGGTACACCTTTCCATCTCGTCCCAGCTTCTGCCTGCTGGGTGAGGTCCTCCTGTAATGACATTGATAATGGGCCTTCCAGATTCATGCCCTGCTGCCTTCTCACCTATCCTAGGCTGATGAGTAGGAGCTTGCTGCCCCTGACTAGACGAATCAGGATTGTTGCTATTCTTTTTCACAAATTGCTGCAGCTTGTTTTCCCTTAGCAACTCTTCAATCAGATTTTTCAATTGGCGGCATTCGTCGGTATCATGACCAGGATGATTATGAAAGCGACAAAATTTCCCACTTTGCACAGCTTTCCTCCCGGTTCTCAGAACAGGAGGTTTAGGATATTCAACAGAATCTTTAGTGGCAAGGTATATGTGCTCTGGTGTATCTGATAAAGGAGTATATTCCGGTGGTTTGAAGGAACGAGGCCTCTTCAGATTTTTCTGTTTCTTTCCATCGTTATTTTCCCTTTTCTGTCCAGCAGATTCACTCTTGCGTGGAGCAGCAATGTTATCTTCAGCTTTTTCTAACACTGCCTTTACCGGTACAGGACGGCTTTCCAGGCGTATGAACTCATCTGCTTTCTTGTAGAATTTTTCAAGGGAATTTGGTTCCTTCATGTTAAGCCATTTTCCAAATTCGCTCGACTTGTCGATGGCCCTCATTAGATAGGTCAAGATCATCCGTGGTTCTGCATTGTTTACCTCGGCCAGCGCTACATTAAAGCGATTCAAGAAAGATCTGATAGTTTCACCCGGATTCTGTTCTAAACTTGACAACGACATAATATCCTTGGCTTTTGAAGCGTATAGTCTGAACTGCTCCTTGAACTTCCGGGTTAAGTCAGAAAACTGATCGATAGATCGGACTGGCAGCTTGGTGAACCAAAGCAGAGCTACACCTTCCAGGTATACACGAAAATATCAGCACTTTATTTCATCAGAAGCCCTGGCACCTGTCATGTGCCAATCATACTTATACAAGAATTCGTTCGGATCACTTGTTCCTTTGTAAGCTGGAATGGTTGGAGGGACAAACTTCCTTGGGAATTCAGCCTTTAAGATTTTCTCAGTAAATGGAGTTTTACTTGGGGCAAAACCCCATTCTTTCTCGTCTTCAACCCTCTGCATACTCTCTTTCATGATTTGTCGGACCATCCCAGAAAGATACTCCTCATCATGTCGAGTTCTAGATCCACCAACCTCAGGAAGTGTTTGTTCAAAGGGGCTAGCAGCCCTTTAAGGAGCATTCCTTTCGTCAGCATCATGAATGTTGCCAGCAAAGTTCCTTTCATTACCTGCCGGTTGACGGTTTGCCCCAAGCAAATCATTCAACCTATTCAGAATTAGGGCATTTTGGGCATTCTGAGCCTCGAATTGTGCATTGGGCATTTATCTGCTGTTTCAGCCCTAAGATTGCAGCATCCAGCTCTGCCTTTGTAACTTCGACAGCTGGAGTTGCTTGATTCGATACAGGGGAAGCGGAGGTTCCCTCTTGAGCATTTCCAGATCTTACAGATCTACTCTTTCCACCCGGAGCCATGATTTCGGATAAACTTCTAGTCTTTAGAGAGGTTACTTCAACAAACTTTCGTGGAGCAATGATAACGATTTGCCTGAGTTCGATACTCCGTGAAAGCACCAAAAATGTTAACGCTAAAAATTGAACGACTAGTCAGCATAAAAACACGTAGTCATCATTCACTACATCATCAAAATCAGAGGACTGCCGTGATCAACCAGGAAAGCAACCAACTGAGCCTACAAGTCATCAACTTATGTCTGCATTGCTTGTTGAGCCTCCTAACCGAGCATCTACGTATGAACGAGTTTCATATGTTGAGTAACAGCAATATATCGTCTATGCTCGTCCAACCTAGGTATACATTGTAATTACAAATAATACATCACTATATGTATATTTAAATAATATTGTACAACGAATTATTAATCTGTAGAATTACCTAAAAAGTTGGGCAAAGTCTAGCAGTAGGGATACCAGAAATATCCTGATCATGTGGATAAATCATCGGCTGCTCGATAAGAGTACCGCTGATATCATATGCTCTAAAATAGGCATTAAGATCTGTTAACGCTAAAAATTGAACGCTAACACCCCGGTGTGTAGAGTGTAGTTGTGAAAGCACCACCCGTTGGTACGGGAACCAGAAAAAAGTAAGAATCACAGAAAAGTATTAAAAGACAAGATATTTATAGTGGTTCGGCTTAAGAGAGAGCCTACGTCCACTTTAAACTCCTTTATTGCTGATATTATTACAACCCTTTACAAGATTTATCGATTACAACACACTTTGAGTTTGAAGTCATTTAGAACAAGTAGCCTCAACTTCAATGTCGATCTAAATCTTTGGATTCTTGTTGAACATGTATGATTTCTTCGTGAAGTTCCTTGAAACGTTCTTTGTATTTCAAAAGCTTTAAGTGTTGAAGTAGTTTGGAATGCAGCAGAGTAACGACGCTTGAAATGAATGAGCCAGAAAAGTCCCCTGCTAGTTGGAAATAGGGTCGTATTTATAGGCATTCTTCGGAGTAAGGTCGTAGGTCGTGACCGACCTAAGTAAGGTCGTAAGTCGTCACCGACCTAGGAAGCCCTGGCTCCCCTTCTGTAAGTATATGCGTGCTTTCTCCAAGTTCTAGGTCGTGCACGACCTAATACACAACGGCCCAACGAAAGCGGCTTCTTCATCTATGTATTTAGGTCGTTAGCGACCTATCATAGATCGTGAGCGACCTATCATAGGTCGTGAACACCTTCCTGTAGTCATAGCTAGAGCCTTTAGGTCACAGAATTCTATAGGTCGCAGCTTCCCTTAGGTCGCAGAGTTCTGTAGGTCGCAGCTTCCCTTAGGTCGCAGCTACTTTTAGGTCACTTGATCAGTTAAGTCGCTAGGCCGCTACATCTCTTAGGTCGCTAAGGACTGAAGGTACTAGGTCGCATAAAGACTTTAGGTCGTTAAATCCTTTGACTCGTTAGGTCGCTTGCTTGCTCATCTGGTGAGGTCGTGAACTAGACCATTGAGTTTGATAGGTCGCCTACCAATTGAGCCGTTAGGTTGCGACTTTCTATAGGTCGCTAGGCCATTCCTGTAGTTAGGTCGCTCCATATCTTTAGGTTTTAGGTCGCTAACGAAGAGGAGTTAACATCGTCGTCATCATAAAAACACGTAGTCATCATTCACTACATCATCAAAATCAGCAGGACTGCCGTGATCAACCAGGAAAGCAACCAACTGAGCCTACAAGTCATCAACTTATCTCTACATTGCTTGTTGAGCCTCCTAACCGAGCATCTACGTATGAAAGAGTTTCATATGTTGAGTAACAACAATATATCGTCTATGCTCGTCCAACCTAGGTATACATTGTAATTACAAATAATACATCACTATATGTATATTTAAATAATATTGTACAACGAATTATTAATCCGTAGAATTGCCTAAAAAGTTGGGCAAAGTCTAGCAGTAGGGATACCAGCAATATCCTGATCATGTGGATAAATCATCGCCTGCTCGATAAGAGTTCCGCTGATATCATATGCTCTAAAATAGGCATTAAGATCGAAGTCCATGGGTTACTAAGCGTACTGGGATGGAGTGGGATCAAAAGAAAATGGAGGTGCCTAAACTCTACCGATGACTAGATATGGACCTATATGATCGGAATTTACTCCTCAAGTGTAGTCAGGTAACATGTAGGGTCGAGGAGCAACTCTAAACCAGTATCCATTAAAATCTCCATTGACTAGGAAAACTGTCGAAGCATCTACCGTCCAGTTTGTATCAATCAATATGTAGACTACGATTCATTGGTTCGACATCTACCGAACATTCCATTATAAGATAATGGATCTCCAGGAATTTGTAGCTCCCTAATGGTTTGATACCAACATCGTTCTCCGAAGTTCCAAATAGGAAAAAAGGCTAGCGTATGTAGAACAATCCTCCATCTAACCAAGTCATATGCAATAGAAAAAGGATGACCCTCTACCTCCGGTTAGCATGTGTCATGCTGATCCAATATGAAGCCAATGGTGCCCATAAAAGATTAGCCCTGCATCGCATATCAATCTGAGATCGGGCCTCCATCTAGTAATGCCTAAACCCTATAAGTGTGTGAGATACCATATGAAGATGCTCCCATCATCTCATGCATGGAAAGTATGTCTCCGCTGATAGCTAGCTGTCATAACAATGTGGAGATGCATATTTGTCATGTATTCATGGCACCAGCACGGAAAAATACACCTAAACCCCGATGCCAACCTCACCTCCTTGAAAGCAAAAGAATCAAGAATGGTGTATAAACATTCTAGTATAGAGGAACCCATTCTATAGTATAAAGCATATCTAAATCGGATACTGCTGCAAGATACCATAATCTAATGGTACTCTCTTGGTTCGAAAAGAAGGTTGAACCAAATAAATATATGAGAAATGTCTTAAATATAGCGTCACTTATAAATCGGTACTCATATAAGTTGTAATATCTCCTATAGATATGCCATGGGAACAACACCGAAAGAAACATGATCACCATCAAACTGTAAGAAAAAAGCAAAAGGACTGGCCTGAGGAAGTCAATCATAGTATTATGCTATACATTTTGACTAACTACCACAACTGTTGACGTACTAGGACTAAAAACAAAGACAACTAGTTAATATACTGGGTAAGTAACGGGTCTATATAATAGACAACATTTAATGGTTAATATACGACAAACATAACAACTAATTAATATACTGGGTAAGTAATGGGTCCATATAATAAACGGCATTTAAAGGTTAATCCATGGTTAGCATAACATTCATGTACTAAAAATCATTTAATATTCAGAATTATACCCGGATCGTATCCGAAGCTATCAACATGCGATACGTGCACCCCTCGTGTCGATCATGTTGAATTTGTAGATCATGCAGAATTCGTAAGCCTGAATCATTATCTCAGGGCTAGGAGCAATGTGATGTGGACCAGCTAACTACTAAGCCTATCGTCGAACGATACATTTTGCAAATTTGGTAATATGAGGTGGCATTTTGATGGTTTTTCTTTAATAAAGGTGAAAAAAAGAGGAAAATATGAGGTGAATAATGGTTGGGTAGGGGATTTATAAGCACCCAGCCTTGAATGCCTATTTAATAGGCTATGCTGCTTAGGCACCTATTAAATAGGCACCAAACAAAGGATGCTTATTAAATAATTGCCCATTTGTTGAGCTCTCCTTGAATATTAAGGGTTAAATATTCAGCCCCTTAACTTGTAGGAGATGCTTTAATCCTTAATTCTGGCCTAATATAACCTCGATTTTACAAACATATATAGGGAAGAGTCAAAACAATACATATGTTGATGTGACTAACTTCTCACTTTTTATTTTTTTTATCACTTAGTTTTTTTCTGCGTCACACATGTTTCTTTACTGGTTCTCATTATGATTAACCTATCACCCAATGGTTGCTAGTATGCTCACTAGAGGAAGTGCAAAGGCAGGCATTGATTAGTAACTAAAATACTATATTAGTAGTACATTTCCCTGTTGTATGGAATAGAAACTCTTTGTGAAATAACATAATCCTACAAATCTTACATTATTAATAATTAGCCTCTAACTGTCTATACTTGTGGTTAGTGATTAGAATTTGTTAACAAACATAGATTTTCTTATTGTAGAAGGTAAAATTCCTTTTTATTAAATGTCATGTAAGACAATATAAATGAATTCAACCATTTCCAGCTACTATTAATTTTGTCATACTATAGTTTCAGATGTAACAAATCTCTGCTTGCCGCCGCAGATGATTTTTTTTGATAGCAACTAAAATACAAATCCGTGCAGAAATTAAAAGTTCAACATAATAACAAATATAATATAAATAATAGATTGAAGGAAGTACCTTTTCATCAAAGGGATATAGCAAAAAAGTTGTATACAAAGAGGAAGTCGAAGAACTTAAGATTTAAGGAAGAGCAACAGGTGGCAGTGGCAAGTTCGACATTTCCTGTAAATTGCAACATAGCTCTAGTTTGGAATCAATTTTATAGAGATGGAGATAATAGAATGACATGATTTAGATTAATTTATGATTGCGAAAAAGCATTGGAAATGGCCTATAGTTAAGAAATTTAAAGGAATGTATAATTGACCAATTTTTTGATTGAAAGAGCACAAATGAGAAAAAAAGGGAAATTGTTTTAGCTTCAAAGAGTTCCATTTTGCAACGATGTGGTAGTGAAAACCTCCTTACCGTCGGTTTGATTATGTGATTATTTTCTTAATCTAACCAGTAGCTTCAAATCATGTAATTTGCTTATATCAGATAGATACAAAGAAAAAATTAGTCGAGTGAAGTTTAGTATAAAGGCCAGTTGCTTATTGACGCGGCGGATAATTAAGAAAACGATATGAATCGATGAAAGTAGCAAATTGGTGGATTGAAGATATTGAAATGCCCAAATTCGTTGATCTCAAAGATACCGAATTCTAGCTATCCTCGTCACGTTGATCGCGCACGATACCGCGAAGAAGATCTTCAATTCTTCAAGCGTTGAACAAGCGCACTTGATTCCGCGAATCGGCTTCAACAATCGTTGATTCGAGCGCACTCGAATAACCGAAAGCGGAGATAGGAGATTACACTCAACTACCAATTTAGGATGAAAGCACATAGCAATCAAACAAGAATTTTATTCAAAAATCAACAACCTTGAAATGTACAACTCACTCCCTATTTATAGTGTTTCTCAACCTGAGCCTTAAGTCGTTTCCGACTCATCACTCCCCTACGACTCACGACTCATCTTAAGTCGTGTGAGACTTAACAATAGTGATTCAAATACACAACTCGTGCTACAACACTTAGGTCGTGTAGGACCTAACGACGTACGACTCAAAGAAAAACAAATTACAACACACGTAAACACCGACTTAAAGTAATTACAACACAAACCTACGTTACAACGTACCCGACCTAAGCATACAACGACTCAGCACTCGCGACTTAGTATAACACGGCTTGCGATTTAACTGTGTTGTTAGCTCGTGTGCGACTTAAGCTCCCAAGCTCCCTGCTCCCTGCGGCATATCTCCTCAAACGACTTAACTAGGTCGCGCCCTTCCTCCGACTCAAAGCCTTTAATAGCTGGGACTTTCCCCTGCTTCATGATAAGTCGTAGACGACTTATAGATGAGTCGTTGGGTCGTGTACGACTCATCAAACTCGTGCACCTCAAGCTCCCGTTAAGTCGTAACCCTGTCCCATTAGCTTTGTTAAGTCATGGATGACTTAAACCCGCCTCCTTAGGTTGTGGACGACTCAAGCCCTCGTTAAGTCGTGTACGACTTACTCCTTTGGCCTGAGCTGCATCATCCTCCCTTGGTTGATAAAAATTCGTCCTCGAATTTGTAAATTCTTCTACCCTAGCTTGTTCATCTCCATAATATGGCACAAGATGCTTAACATTGAATACGTCAGAAGTGTACACATCCTTTGGCAGCTTCAACTTATAAGCATTTTCATTGATCCGTTTCACAATTTCTACAGGACCAATTTTTCTGGCTTTCAATTTGTTATAAGCCCCTACGGGAAAACGATCCTTCGTTAACACAGCATATACCATATCTCCTTCATTAAATTCAACATTTCTTCGTTTCAAATCTGCAACTTTCTTATATTTCTCATTCGACTTTTCCAATCGTTCCTGAACGATTCTATGACATTCCGTCAAACTTTCAACATAATCAGCAGCTCGTTTAACCGTCCCCTTCGGTTGTGGTACTACTGCCAAATCCAACGGTCCCCTTGGAAAACTTGAATATACAATCTGAAATGGACTGAATCCCGTACTACGATTCACTGTATGATTATGAGCAAACTCTGCCTGGCATAACTTCATGTCCCAACTCTTCAGATTGTCCTTCACAAGACACCGCAGTAAATTCCCCAGCGATCTTTTAACAACTTCTGTCTGTCCATCTGTTTGCGGATGATAAGCACTGCTAAAGTTCAACTTCGTTCCCACTATCTTCCACAAACTTAACCAAAAGTGACTCAGAAAACGAGTACCTCTATCCGACACAATAGATTCTCGCAATCCATGAAGTCGATAGATCTCCTTGAAAAATAACTGAGCAACATGAACAGCATCCGCCGTCTTCTTACAAGCAACAAAATGTACCATCTTCGAGAAACGATCCACCACAACATATATCGAGTCATTTCCCCTTTGAATTCTCGGCAAACCCAACACGAAATCCATACTAACGTCAACCCAAGGTTTAGTCGGTATAGGTAACGGCATATATAATCCCGCATTCATAGCTGTCCCTTTTGAAACTTGACAAACATGACATCTGCGCATAAACCTTTCAACTTTCCTTCTCATTGACGGCCAATAGTAGGATTGAGAGATTAACTGCAATGTTCGGTCTCTACCCACATGTCCTTCCTCATGAAGCTCCTTTACTATCTTTATTCGCAAACTACAATCCGGTACACATAATTGATTTCCCTTAAATAAGAAACCTTTAATCAACACAAACTCATCAGAACTTCCCTCCTTAACTTTCTCAACGAATTTCTTAAAGTAAGGATCTTCTTCAATCAGCTCTGGCAATAGTTCAAATCCTTTCACTTCAACTTTCATTGTCGTCAACAAATGACTCCTCCGGCTCAAAGCATCAGCCACACGATTTGTCACCCCTGACTTGTGCTTCACAACAAAAGTAAACTGCTGCAAATAGGCAATCCATGATGCATGTCTCGCTAAAATCTTGTCTTGCCCTTGTAAATGCTCCAACGCCTCGTGATCAGTGTATAAAACAAACTCTTTCTGAAATAGATAGTGCCTACAGTGTTTAACAGCTTGTACCACAGCATAAAATTCCACATCGTACGTGCTATACCTCATCTTTGCTCCCGATAACTTCTCACTGAAATAAGCAATAGGACGACCATTCTGACTCAACACCCCTCCAATTCCAAACTTTGATGCATCAGTATGTAGTTCAAACAATAACTGAAAATCTGGTAAAACAAGAATCGGTGATGTCGTCAATAGCTCCTTGATCTTCTCAAAAGCAACCCCCGCTTCCTCTGACCATACAAACTGTTTCCCTTTCATGCAATCAGTAAATGGTGCCATCACGCTACTGAAGTGTGGAATGAATCTTCGGTAGAACGACGCAAGCCCATGAAAACTTCTCACTTCTGTAATTGTCCTCGGCTGTGGCCAATCTCTGACTGCTTCAACTTTATTCTGGTCCACTTGTATACCTTCTTCGGACACAACATACCCCAGAAATAAAACACTCCTCGTCATAAACACACATTTCTTTGTTGCGGCATAGAACTGTTCTTCACGAAGAATAATTAACACCTTCCGCAAATGCTCTACATGCTCTTCTGTACTTCCACTATATATCAGAATATCATCAAAATACACCACTACGAATTTCCCAATGAATGGTCTAAAGATTTGATTCATCACCCGCATGAACGTACTAGGTGCACTTGATAAACCAAATGGCATAACCAACCATTCGTATAGACCCTCCCTGGTTTTAAAAGCAGTCTTCCACTCATCACCTGGTCTAATACGAATTTGATGATATCCGCTCTTCAAATCAATCTTCGAAAAGATAGTTGCCCCACTCAACTGATCTAGCAAGTCATCCAACCTCGGCATTGGGAATATGTATCTCACAGTGATCTTATTCAATGCTCGACTGTCAGTGCACATCCTCCACGAGCCATCCTTCTTGGGTACCAATAAAGCTGGTACAGCACATGGACTCAAACTCTCCTGCACTCGCCCCTGTTCAAGAAATTCTTCCACCTGCCTTCTCAACTCTTCATGTTCCTTCGGACTCATTCGATAATGTGGTGTATGTGGTAATACTGCTCCCGGAACAAGATCGATTTGATGTTGAATGTCTCTTAGTGGCGGTAACTCCTTTGGCAACTCTTCTGGAAATACATCTTTAAACTCTTTCAAAACTGGCTTTGCTTCTTCTGGAATTTCAATCTCTTCATGATTCTCTCGTCCAATAAACAAATAGACTTCAGGCTCCTCTTCAACTTCTTTAACAAACACCTTCAAAGATAGCAAAGTTTTCAATTCTTCAATCTCCTCCAGCTTGCTTTCCTTCTGTTATTGCTTCTTAGGAACTAAAATAATCTTAGTACCTTCAAACATGAAACTGTAACTATTAGCACGACCATCATGTTGTACTGCTCTATCAAACTGCCATGGTCTGCCCAACAACAGATGACACACATCCATGTCTACAACATCACACCAGATTTCATCTTTGTACTTCTTCCCAATTGAAAAATTCACGCAAGCTCTTCGTCCAACTTTCACTTCGCCACCCTTCCTTAACCATGCTAGCTTGTATGGTTTAGGATGCTTCTCTGTTTTCAAGTTCAACTTCTTTACTGCTTCAGTAGAGATAATATTGTCACAACTCCCAGCATCAATGACGAACTTGCAAACCTTTCCCAGAAAAGTGCATGTGGACTGAAATATGTTATTCCTCAACCAACTGTTTTCCTCTTCTTGTTTCGGTGCCAAATAACTTCTCCTCGTCATCAAATTACACCCTTCATCTCCGGACAATTCTTTTTCCTTCTCATCATAAGGTGCATTTGAATATTCAGCATCCACATCCTCTTCTTCAATCTCTGCAACCATTGCTCTCTTCTTCGGCTTCGGACATTCATTGCTTTTGTGACCCATCTCCTGACAATTGTAACATTTGAAACTGCTATTAACCTTCGCCTTCTCAACTTCCTTCACAACTGGTTTTGCGACAGCTTTAGGAATATTAGAACTTCCACCGGCAGCCTTCACTTGATTGTTAGAGTTAGTAAACACACCACCTCCATGCCTTCCCTGCTTCTCCCAAGCCAACGCTTTCTGATGTGCCTCCGCTACAGATCTTGGATCGAACATGTTAACCATATCCTGGATCTGCATTCACAACCCTCCAACAAACCTAGCAGTCAGTTGTTCTTCTGTCTCCATAATATCATTTCTGGCAATGAGTTGGTAAAATTCATCTGCATAATCATTAACTGATTTCGTTCCTTGCCGTAGATTCTGCAGTCTCTGGTACATGAGTGATTGATAGTTGTATGGAAAAAATGTAGCTCTCATCATTTTCTTCATCTTATCCCAAGACTCAACTTTTGACTTTCCCATTCTCTCCCTTGTAAGTTTGGTTTGCTGCCACCATGCCAAAGCTCTCCCCCTCAGCCTCGTAGCAACTAACTTCACCCTTCAATGCTCAAGAACCTCTTTAAAGTCAAAAATTTCTTCAACATTCGATAACCAGTCCAGAAACTCCTCTGCAACCATTCCACCCTTGAATTCTTGAATTTCCATCTTCATACCCGAATCCCATCGACGATCATCCTCTATATCTCGATAATGAATGCTAGCTCTATCACCCTCTTCATCAAAATCAAATGTACGTCTGTATCGATCTCGACCACCAACATCCCTTTGATCACGCATGTTCCTTCTACTATGTCTCTCTTCATCTCTGTATGGTTCTTCTTCAAACTCACGCGGAGTTCTTCTCTCTTCATGTCCACAGTCATGGTGATCTCTCCTTGATGAAATTGATGTTTCTCTTCTCTCTCTAAAAGATTTTGGTGATACCCTTCTCGCTTCCGTAACCGATGGCGAAACTCGGTTTCCTCCATGGTTCGAGATTGGTGATCTCCTCCTTTGAGTTTGATTCAAATCATTCATCAACTTCTCTAACATTCCAATACCTTCATCAAATTTCTCATTAATATGTTGTTCCATTTGTTCGGCTTCTTCTCTTCTATACAATGCTTCAACATTTTGATGTCGATTAGCCCTCCTTGGTGGCATGATTGAATCAACACAAACACTTCAACAAGTTCAACAAGCTTTTACAAATCAAACTTCAAAACAAACTTCACCACGGCTCGGCTACTTCTCACAAGTATACACGGCCTACCTTCAACAAATACTTCAAACTTCAACAAATCTCAACAAATCGAACACAAAACTCCAACACAAGCAAGTCACGGCTCAACCACTAACTCAAACAAGATGAACGACTTAAGGCTTAAGTCACTCGACACAAATCTTCACTAGCTTGGCTCGGCCTCTACAAAGCACGGCTCCAACACTTCAAATTCAAACACATTTTTGACTTTTAATCCAAAAGAATATGGATCGCAAACTCCAAACTTGTTGCAACTTCAAGATGAACACGATGAACTCCAAACTTTAAACTCCTTGGCTCCAAGACTCGGCTTAGGTATGATTGGCTAAGTCTAGCTCTAATACCAAAACTGACGCAGCGGATAATTAACAAAACGATATGAATTGATGAAAGTAGCAAATCGGTGGATTGAAGATACTGAAATGTCCAAATTCGTTGATCTCAGAGATACGGAATTCTAGCTATCCTTGTCACGTTGATCGCGCACGATACCGTGAAAGAAGATCTTCAATTCTTCAAGCGTTGATCAAGCGCACTTGATTCCGCGAATCGGCTTCAACAATCGTTGATTCGAGTGCACTCGAGTAACCGAAAGTGGAGAGAGGAGATTACACTCAACTACCAATTTAGGATGAAAGCACACAACAATCAAACAAGAATTTTATTCAAAAATCAACAACCTTGAAATGTACAACTCACTCCCTATTTATAGTGTTTCTCAACCTGAGCCTTAAGTCATTTCCGACTCATCACTCCCCTACGACTCACGACTCATCTTAAGTCGTGTGAGACTTAACAATAGTGATTCAAATACACAACTCATGCTACAACATTTAGGTCATGTAGGACCTAACGACGTACGACTCAAAGAAAAACAAATTACAACACACGTACACACCGACTTAAAGTAATTACAACACAAACCTACGTTACAACATACCCGACCTAAGCATACAACGACTCAGCACTCGCGACTTGGTATAACACGGCTTACGATTTAACTGTGTTGTTAGCTCGTGTGCGACTTAAGCTCCCAAGCTCCCTGCTCCCTGCGTCATATCTCCTCAAACGACTTAACTAGGTCGTGCCCTTCCTCCGACTCAAAGCCTTTAATAGCTGGAACTTTCCCCTGCTTCATGATAAGTCGTAGACGACTTATAGATGAGTCGTTGGGTCGTGTACGACTCATAAAACTCGTGCACCTCAAGCTCCCGTTAAGTCGTAACCCTGTCCCATTAGCTTTGTTAAGTCGTGGATGACTTAAACCCGCCTCCTTAGGTTGTGGACGACTCAAGCCCTCGTTAAGTCGTGTACGACTTACTCCTTTGGCCTGAGCTGCATCACTTATGTCAGCTAAAACTGGCACTAAATGAGAATGTGGGATTTCCAAATACTGAAAACAATGAGATTTTGTTTTTTGTTACGAATTAAAACAATATATCTTGATTATCCACACATTTACCTCAAACGGAAGACTAATATATAATAGGGAAAAAATATGTATAAATAGTCATTACTGCTAAACAAATCTTATATAAATGTGTTGCACTATAAGTGTATCGAATAAAATATTGGAGATAATACGGGTCTCATATGCATGTTTGCATAATAAGGGATGTAATGACCCGAAATTTTCGAACCTGAAAATTCCAGTTAGTTATGAAAAAGAAGAAAGAGACAGAAGAAGAAGAAGAACAAGAACACCAAAATCTCACATTTGCAGCGGATAAAATATAATAATAAATAATATCAGTTTACAGAAGAATACTACATATGTCGATTACATTTAAATACATCAGAGTTACACAAATATTTGACACTGGACATATACAAATCAACATGTCTCAGATTAACGATATTATAATACAACGGAAATACTCTACACGTTCTTGTCATCCAGCTCGCCTCTAGAGCTCTAGAACGTCCTTACCTGAAAATCTGTAATGCTCGATCTGACCCGAGCATTACACCAAAGTAACACCCGGGTCAGGCTGGAAACCAGCGTGAGTAAACCCAACTAATATGGAATACCAAAGCAAACAACTTATATAAAACCTGGGGTAACTCAAACTAATTCTACAAGTTCACAATATGTTATAAACATAACTTATTTCACACTTAAGTTTTCCAAGTTCCAAATTTAGAACAAATAGTGCGATTCTCTTAAATCATTTCATCCCAACTTATTAATTTCACATACCAATTTATAAGAATTCGAAGTGGTTTCGGGTGTTTCCCAATACCCGACACCGGCCTCTTCGAGTCTCATGTCATTCTAACCCAATTTATCCAAATGAAATACACAACATTTCATAACAGAGATATCGACTCATTCAAAGCATCCAATACCATTCAATCACCCATAAGCAAAGCTTGTTTGCTACCAATATTAATTAAATTAATTCTGATTGAATTTCTAACCTCAACCATTTAGAATTCTTCATTTGTCATTAGTTAATTTCAAATTAATCTTACCTCCATCATTCATCTTGATAAATCAACCTGAATCAATTATCCTTCAATTATATCCAGGTAATTAACTTTAATTAATTTCTCAATATTAATTATTCTTAACCAAGGTGAATAAATAATCCTAATTACTTCGTAAATTCATTAATTATATTAAATTACATAAATCCTTGATTACTTATATTAATTAACTTCTCATAAGTCAATTATTAGTGATTAATTTAATCTTAGTTAATTAATCTTTAGTTACGTCATTGATTTTATAAATTAATGATTTTCAATTATATTTCAATTTATTCTAATCTAAATTAGTTACATTAATTAAAACACAATATTAATCATTCTTAATTTATCTCGACCTGTAACTACCTATCCACTTATTTACTTCATTAAATAAATCAATTTCTCCTTAATTAACTATCTTAATTTACCTCTTGCTTAATTTCACTAAGTAATTATATTTTGTTAATAATATTAAGTAATTACCTATCAATCCATCCATTGATTATTCTAAATTAACTAAACTTCATTAATTAACTTAATCCTTTATTAACTAATTCAAACTCTTAATCACTAAATTAATCAACCCAAATCATTAATTAATTGAATTTATTAATTGTTCATGTTAATTATCCTACTAATTTGATGAATCACAAATCATTAAGCCCTCATTAACTTTAAAATGAAAACATTTTCTTATTTGTGATTCAAGTTAAAACCAATTTAAAACCCAAATACTTTGAGTCAAACCACAATTAACACGAGAACCAACCAAAACAAAAGTCATCCGATCATCGATTCACAGTGCACATCAATCAATTTAATCATGCAGCCAAAACATAAATTTAACCATTGAAATTTAAATAAAATCCAACAGAGTGAGATTTACTCACCTTTGCTTTTAAATTTGCAATCCAACCCAAACCAGCTTGTTTCCATCAGGATTCAGACCTTGTATAATATTAGATAATTTTGTTAATATTCGAATACATCGAACAACTAAAATCCCATTAGATAGATTTAATTAACTAACTATTTTAGTTTTTAACTAATCTTCCTCAAAATTTATAAAAAATAAATAAGGTGATTAAATAAATTTGACGCTCTCAATAAATTATTTTATCAAGCCTATTAAATTAAACCTTATTATTATATATATTCCAACATATTTTTCCAAAACCATATGTATATATATATTTCAAATTTAACCAGTAAGTTAAAATGTGCACATATACATATAAAATTTCTCTTTCAAATTGTAGAAAAAATAAATTTCTCTAAAATGATTTTTTTCTAGTTAAATTTTACTTTCATTACTAAAAAGAAAAAAATATAGTTTAACTAAACAACAGTAAGCATACCTCCTAAACTCGCGTTCGCTACTGGCCAACAACCCAAACTCATGTTCGACTTCCCTTCTCAACGTCGAAAATTATCACCAACCCAAGCCACCAATGTCGTTCCAGATCGAGTAGCCTTCCATCCGATCTCGTCGTAGCCAACCACCACGGACCCAAGTCATGTGTCACCTTCTCCACCGTGAACAATCGCGACCTCAAAGCTGAACTGTTCACGACTACCAAACCCAACAGCACCTCGCGAAATCGCCATGTTCGAGTTCGACCCTCATGCCATCGCGACCATCTGCCTTGCCTCCTTTCAATGCTTCGACGCGCGTGAACCAAAAGTTGTGCCCCCCTCCCTTACGTGATTTCTCGGCGGCCAAATTTTTTCTTAAATTGAATTTGATTTTTGATTTGGGGAAAACCCTATTTTTTTTTTACTGAAGAGGAAAGTGACTTAGGGATTTAGGCAGAGTCGGCTTCGGCCCCCCTTTTTTTTAGAGCGAATTTGATTTGAGCTCCGCCATTGATTTGCTTTTTTTGAACGAAATTCGTTCTTCCTCTTTTATTTCCGAGCTCGAGAAAAGAATAGGGAAATGAAGGATAAAGGAACGAGCTCGGCCATTAAAATTATTTTAGCTACGAGTTTGCTTTTTGAAGATTTTGATTTCTTTCTCAGGAAGGTTGAGCGTGATTTAAACGAGAAAGGGAAAAATATCTCCGTGCATTGCAGATGTAGGGTGGCTCGAGTATAAGCTATAGGGTGGCTGATGGATATAAGTGCGGCTGATATGACTTTTAAATTTGTAATATTATTAAATTTCCAAAATATCTTGTTTTGCATAACGCAAAATTTCGAACCCCGATTCAGACATGCTTCCAGGAGATTATAAGGTTTACCCACGTCCCGAACACAATGGAACGTGTTTCGGAAGCTAATTTAATCGTATGTGGAAGTTAGCTTTATAAATCGATTTAAAATATTAAATTATCGATTTAAAATTTCAACGCGTTTCTCACCCGTACAAGCAAACGGTTAATCCAAACGCTATGAAAATTAAAATCCGATAATAACTAACTATTATGGATCCAATGGAACTGGTTTCTCGAATTCCAAGACTGTGCCATGAAAGGCTATTTTTAAATATCAATTTAAACGATATATTATTAAAATTGAACACATCACCTTTAAATTAAGTTTCAACCATTCTATTATCTTATGTATCATCATTATAAATTTTATAAGCCTTCAAATTATTTTAAACATTCTTAGAGGTTTCAGATTCAACAATTTACCCAATTTCAATTATTAAATTCAGTATTTAAACTATATAATTCAATGATTTAATTATCAAGTAAATATTGATATCTTGAATCAAGTTAAAATTAAATTTTTAATATTTAAAATCAATTAAATATTCCAATTTAAATTGTTAGAAATTCTGGGTCGTCACATTCCTCCCCCTTTAAAAGAATTTCGTCTCCGAAAGTACTAGTTAGGAAGAATGGACTAATACCCGTTTACTTTTCCCAAAACTCACAATTCAACTTCCTACCAACTATCCTTTATTAAAGACCCACTATCACCTTAACCAACTTCCCAAAACCTTCTATAGTTTCAAATAATACCCGTTTTCTCAATCATCTAAATCTCAATTTAAAATCAAATTTTGAATTATCAAAATTTTCTCAAAATTTTTCTAACTCTCTAAAATTCTGAAAATTTTTGCCAGCGTCTCCTTTGCGCGGCTAGCTCAGTACAACTACAAAAGGCCTCTACAGGCTCCCAAATTCCAAAATAAAACAAAATCCAAGTGGCTAGATCAAAACCCAATCCAATTCATACAGAAAATTTAAATACATACCTTTTTGTCGGGAAATTCAAATTTATCTTTTGGAATCAAATCCAATTTTCTTTCCCTTTAATACCTGCATATCTTACTTAGCAATAATATCCAATCGTAACCTTCTTTAATCATTTTATACATTTCCTTACGTAGGTTTCATATCTATTTCAAATTAGTTTTTCCCATTTCCATATGATTTCGTCTTATCTTAAATTTTGAATATTGAATTCTATCTTTCATTTATAACTAATTCATATCATTAGTTTAGATTAGTTTATTTCCATTTCCAATTTGAAATCGTTTTGCCGTTAACAAAAATTTTCCTAAAACTTTCAAAAAAATTCTAACTCCCAAAATTTTCGAATTTTTTTGGCAGAGTCTCCTTTGTACGGAGGATCTTTTACAATTTGACAACAGATATAAATATGTATACATCGACCCACACGGTCGGAAAGAGCAAAAACAATTCATATTTCCTATTTTTATTGCGTAGGCGTACCTTTGTTTAGCATTTTAAGCAAGCGCTTATTTATTTTAGCATTTACCGCGTCCAAATTCATCCAAACGGCCTTCTGCTACCTGTACTTAGTCAATTTAAATATGTAAGTGTCATATATAGAAAATCTATTAGCATTTCACTTATATTCAATCGCTAAACACATGTATATCATAAGCAACAAGCACCAAAACGCTTTCGATAAGTGATTTGTATAACTTTAAAGCTAATTCAATTGCTTTCAACCAATTCATAAGCCATTTCATTAAATTTAAATGGTTTACAACTCAGTTTCTTACATTAAAATGATTTTTAATCAAAACAAATCCATATTCACTTCAAATGATTCAAAATCAAGTTTATTTAATCTCTACCAACTCATAGAATTTTAATTACTTTTATTTACGCCAAACGACAACTATTTTTATGCAATTTCGACGATATTCGCTTGACAAAGTATTTATTTTTAGTTTATAACTACTTTAAATTAATCTCAACTCATTCTGTATTTAAATTCTATTTTATTTGCAATTTATTCACCAACCAATCAATGCGTTTCATTCATCTCCGCGTTGGTTTCATTTTAAAACTTTTTCATTGAGCTTGTCAACATTCAATGCATAAACTAATATCCATTTCCCAAAAATAAATTTAACCCAAACCTTTTATTAATAACCTTTCATTCTAATAACCCAATACCAACTAAAACTTTGTTTTAATTTTTATTCAAGCAGACGTCATCCATTTATTATTTAATTCGATTAACCAATTTATCCACCCTAGTTTAAATTTTTAATTCACCTGCTTAACTCATTTCGAATTTATTTTATTAATACAAAGCCATTTTCAATTTTATTTCCATTCACTTGGGTTTTGTTGCAATTCAAACCATGTCTATTATAAATAAATTTCATACGACAACACTTCTCTTATATCTAATTTACTTGTAACTTTCGTTAAATATTATTCATATCACACTTGAATTTTATTTGTAATTCAAACCATCACTATTTGATCCAACTCTATTTTTATTTCTAGTTTTATAGCATCTCCACTTATTTAATTCATTATCAAATCCAAGTCGAATTCTATTTACAATTCGAATTCATTTTCAAACTCCATTATTAATTTACAATCCATTTTATTTACCCAAGTTAAATTTTATTAACATACTCAATCATACAATTATTTAGCCAATTAGCTTAATTTCAATTTTTAAATCAGTATTCGATTTTATTTAAAAAAATGATTTCATTAAATTTTTCTGAGTTCAAATTTTTTTTTTTTCATGTTTCCAGTTTGGATTTTCTTCCATTTTCCAAAATTCCAACACCTTTATTTCAAAAAATTTAAAAATGCTTTTAAATTCACATAATACTACTAAAATAACTCTTTATAAAAATACTTTTTATAACTCGATGTCTCAACTAGTCCATCCTTGTTCTCATAGAAATTCGGTCATACGTTGATCAGGCGTAGGACTGAAAATCTATAAGTACTTGGTAGACCCGTTTTCAACATCCCGTGAAAATACTTTTTGAAAATAATTTTATTGGAAATATTGAAAGCATTTTGAAATAGAGGAAATATCTTTGGTGAGAATGCTCTGGAAATCATCACCCCCATCCATGGTCACAGTTACATTCCAGGGTTACGTTGCCATCGCAGCAAAAATCCTGGTAACTACAGGCTCTCCGCGGCCTCTCGATTACGCCATGGAACCCATGACAGATGGCAGTTACATTCCAGGGTTACGTTTCCATCACAGCAAAACTCCATGTAACTGCAGGCTCTCTGCGGCCTTTGATTTTTGCTGTCAAAATGAAACTTCTCCACTCCTACATAGGCCGCAGTCTACCGATATAAAATCAAACACAGACCGTTGGCTCTCAGCAGCACACACGACTTTCGCTATGTTACCATAGGTCGCAGTCTACCGATATAAAATCAAACGCAAACTGTTGGCTCTCAGCAGTACACATGACTTTTGCTATGGTATACACCACTCATAATCCCCAGGAACTAGTTTTGTCCAGACTCCTCACAGGATCAACTTTAGAACACCCTTGGGGCTCAAGGCAGCACCACCCGGTGGCACTCTTGAGAAGTTCATTTCAAGGGAGCGCCTTTTTCCCCAGAGCCATCATCAAAACACTTTACACTATACAAATATAATATCTTTCAAATCATACACCTAGTATGATCTCATACAAAGCTACTTTACACAAAATCGATTATCCCAAAATCGATAATTCTCAAACTAGGCTTTTCAAATTTTTAATATTGATTTTACCTAAAAATCAAAAGCCTTTCCATATCCAAAGGTTTCCAAAACCTTTTCCAAAATCCTCATAAGATCCTTTATATATCTATATTCAAATATATATAATTTTTTTAAAAAACTTTTGATCCTTTCAAACTTGTATAAAACTCCTTTTATACTTCAAACACCTTCAAAAATCCTTTTATTCTGGCAATAGATTTAGCAAGGAGAGATTTATCTTATATAACAAGGACTTATAACTTTGTTTATTCAAAATCATATATTCCAATTTGATTACTCTTTTCAATATCAATTTCATTCAAATCCGTACGATGTACACATATCATCGGTACGCTATAGCAATCTGATCGCTCACTCGATCACACAATTTCACTTCCGAACTAGTATCGTCCACCCGACCTCCTAGTGCGGACACAGATTTGGTCTCTTGATTAGAAACCATCATTCTCCTTGCATAGCCATAACTATGATAGAGAATATCCAAAACCAATCAATAATCCATAGATAGGTTCGTCGTCAAAAATCAAGTGAAAAATCCCAACTCAGATCGACAAACTATCTCGAAATTCTGTGCTCGAATCTGGATCAAATCACTATGCGAACAGAATAATATACGTATATCCTACGTATTTAACTTCATTGATTATTAGCCAAATAAATTTCCTTTCTATTCACATTCCTTTAATTCCCATTCACTTATTTACAATTGCCTTAATCCATATTTGGATCATATCTTCAATCCTTATATCAATTGGGTATTTAATCAATAACAGTTTGGACTCCGACCAGTTTATTTTTAGAAAATAGCTTGAAAATTTTAAAAATAGATAAGTAGTTGAAAATTAATTATCGGTTTGCAAAATAGCTGTGAAATCGTTGACTAATTATAAAATAGTTGGAAAATAGTTAAATAGTTTCATAAATTTTAAATAATTGCAAAATAGTTGTAAAATTGAAATTAGTTTGTGAAATAGTTGAAAAATAGTAACTGGTTTAGAAAAAGTTGAAAAATTAAATAGCTCCAAAAATAATTGTAAAATAAGTATAAAATAATTTGGCTTTAAGAAAGAAAGGTTGTATATATTTAATAGCTTAGAAAAATAAGTTTATATTAAAATAATTTATATGGAAAATAGTCCAGAGTCAAACTGTTCACATCCCCAACAATTCAATTTAAATTTCCACTTAAGTTTAAAATTTGCCTTACTTTGGGTTTCACATCATACCACGTTCCAAAGAAAATTCAAAACTCAATCTTAGAGTTAATTTCATATTTATTTCCTTTACACACTAGGCTACTTTTAAATTTTTAAACCACCCTTGGTTTTAATTTCAAAACAAATCCCTTTAAAATCTTCCAAACATTACTTGTTTTAAAATATGACTATATTCAAAATAGTCTGAATTATATTATTTGTTATTTTCTTTAACTCTTTGAAACGATTGATTGTTTTCTAGACTATGGTTTTAAAACTTTCAAAATTTTAAACCTACTACAATTTAGAAGTTATACTCATCTTATAAAAGTGTGGAAAAGAAATTTACGAGATTGGGACATAAATTAAATTGTGATAAATCGAGCAGGATTTATAAATGACTAGATGGCTATACTTAAATGGAAAGTGTATTTCCCTGAAAAGCCAATTATAATTTCAAAGAAATATTTCAAATTATAAGTTAGAGGTTTAAAGGTGATTTTAAAAGAATATTTTAGAAAGAAATTATTATTTAGTGGTTTTAAGATTTTTAAATGTAAATATATATTAAATTAATTATATAAGTAAGTTACTTTAAAGGTTTTACTAGTATTATGATTTAAAGATAATTATTTAATATTTATACCTTATAGAATAACTTTTATTTTAAATTTAGTTTTGGCTTATGTTTTACTTGAGAAATTATTATGAAATTTCATAACTAGTATTTGAAATAAAGTGTTTCGGGTATTTTTTATTTTAAACTTTTTAAAGTATATATTTTTTGATAAAGTGATTTAAATTATTTAAAAACCTAAAATATTAATACTTGGTGATTCAGTGGAAATAAAACAATTGTGTGGAAATTTATTTCCACGAGAGAAAAAATGATTTGAAAACTATTTCCAAAGGGTTGAAGTGTAGAAAATATCTTGCAAAGATATTTTGAAATAAATAATTTGGGAAATTATTAAGGCCTAATTGTGATAACCCGGTATTTTTTCAACATTGTTTTAATAAATAGTACAATCTAATTAAATAAAATACAAGTCTTTCAATTTTAAATAAATAAGATTTTAGGGCATTTTCCAGTTATATATGTTGTGTGAAGGAAATTTTTATTTGAAAATCTAAAATAAAAACTCTCAAAAAATATTGGAAATGAAATCTGTCTTATTCAATCAAATTAAATGCTCTATTTTATTATCATTTGATATAAATTGTAATCTAAATAATACTATTTAAATTTAAGCAATCCTATCAATATTAAATATGAATATAAGATATAAATATAAATATAAAATATATATAAATACAAATACAATGTTATAAATCAAGCATTTGAAAGCCAGATTACAAATAAAAATAGAACTAAGAAGATAAGTTAGCAACAACTTATATGGTTAAATAGAAACATATGATAGTTTTGTAACATATGAAATCAGACAAAGTATTAAGTAATACCTGACACAAATATGAAAATGTATTCTTCAAGCTAGAAGATAATAAAACAAAATCTTGACAAAAAAAATCAATACATAAGCCAAATCAATATTTATGACAACTTTACATAAACATATAAGAAGGATTTAGATAACCTGTATATACATTTGTACAATGAAAAGAAGACAAATTATTCACATAGCATGCAAAATATCTTTGTACAAAATATAAATATCAATGAATCATAATTAGATGCAAACCTATGGGAAGACACATGCATTTAATGCTTTCACCTCAGCATAAAATATGTTCGGCCGAAATTAGCAAATATCACTTGCATTTAATGATAGCACACTCTTTTTTCAATTCAAATTGCAAGAAATCTTTCAGCCTCCATACAAAGAAAATCCAATCTGAGCAAAAATGTGTGAAGTTGTACCAGTTATAACCTGGCACTGTTCAAGCCCTTTCTATATATAAGTCATACAATATTTGTTCGTTTGTTAACTTAGAAAAACTGAAATGAAAAAAAATAAACATCTTTACTTTACAAACTCAAACAAATTAAATCAAGGCAGAGAAGATTTTTCAGGAATTCAAATTCCAGCAACTTCAAGTCTATTGGAAATAAAAAATCATCTCAACAACAAAAGATTTCAAATCTGGAAGCCAGTAATTCCAGTTTTTTTTCCTTCCAAATCTCAACCTACTCTGTTTCTTCATAAGCATATGAGTAAACCTCACCTTTTAACATTGAATCATCTTTAAATTTGGTTAAATATAATTTATCATAGTAGTAATGACTGTGAAAACGTTTTGCCTGGATATATTAATGTGTTATCCCTAGTATATGTGTTTCTGTATGACTATGTTTGGATATTTATGTTGTACCTGTTTCTACAGACCACAAACTCAACTCAAATTTAATTTCCTTCTCATACGAACCATTATAGGCTAGGATGTTTTAAGGAAATATGTTTGAGTTAACTAGACCATATTTTTGAAATTGATTTATAGTGCTGTTAGCTTATAGTTGTACTGCCAAGAGGATAAAGCAATGGAAATCAAATTAAGTTAGAAATTTAATTGTTTAAATTTCGAATATTTGTTTAGATCGTCAGATACGATTGTAAAAATTATGATTTTTAAGAGTGACATCATAAATTTTATGTTAATGTTTGTTGAGTTATTATGAGTTGAATGGTAACTGGTTTTTCTTCGATTCCCAACAAACCATGGGTGGATGGAGGTCGATTTCTTGGCCGAGGGATAGCTTAAGTAGTGATGAACTATGGAAAAATAGTATAAATATTTTTAATATGGAGAGTAGAATGGTTGAGGTCATGTTAGGGTTTTAGTGACAGTTTTAATGGTCTCGGTTGTAGCGCAATGGTGAAGTGGAGAGAGGGATATAAACGTGCGGTCGTGGGGGAAACCGTGGAGGACGATGTTGCGAACCTGATGGCAAAGGAAGGTGATTTATAATGGGGGTGGATGGCAAGGCGAGGGGTTTGTTTTGGCTGATGTCGGCTACAGTTTTGGGTAAAGTATGTTTTTTTTGAGAGATGATGGAAAATTGATTTAAGAGGTCGGTCATGGTGTGTAAACGAAGACAAACATGAGGGAATCGACGGCGGCGAGTAGCTCGATTTTCGGCGAACGTGTAGGTGCACATGGGATATGCAGTGTCTTCGTGTATGATCTTTTGTGTTTACTGGAGAAGTGAGGAAGGGGAAATACTGGGAGAGGGTAGAGTGGAAGGGAGATGGGCCGAAGTGAGTATTTGGGCCGGAGATAAAAGGAAATGGAAATTTATCCAGTATGGTATTAAAGAAGTTTTATTTATTTATTTGTTTTGGTCTCTGTTTCGTGCGAGTTCAGGAGGAAGTTGAGAATGTGGTTCGGATGTTTAAGAGTTGGACCAAGAGTAGAATTAACAATTTTAAGTTTAAACAAGTAAGCTTTAAATATAAACTGAATCTAGTTGACTCTATTACTTAAATCCATACTTTATATATAATCTAGGTTTAAACGAAAGATTTGAGGAAGCTCTATAAATTGTTTAACTTGAAATTGTTGAGTTAAAATTATTTTTAAGTTATTTTAAGACTTAATTTGAAAATAAAATTAAGTATAATAAAAGATAGATTAGTAATTAAAGATTTATTAATAAATTGATTAAATAATTAGAGATTAATTGCATAATTGATATTTACTAAAGGTAAGAAATTAAAAGATAAATTATTAAGGGTTAATTAATTTAATTAGTAATTAAAGGTTAATTAACCCATGAGATAATTACTTGATGAAGAAATTAATTGAAGGGAATTGCTTAATGGAGGCTAATAAGAAGTTAATTCTTAGAGCAACTAATTAATGATTGATTGATTAAAGGGACCAATTAATGGTAGTTGGTTAACGAGTATGATCAATTAAAAATAATTAAGCAATAAAAGTGATAAAAAAAAAATTAATTAATGAAATTAATGGAAGTAATAAATCATGTTTCTAAATGATTGAATGATGATGAGTGTTCTAAATTGGTTGATATTCCGAATATGAATTTGCTTTGTGATATGAGACGTTGGATGTACGGTGGTAATGTGATTATTTAAATTATGAATTGCTGTGTAAAAATGTTATCCGGTAATTAAAGTTGAATTTAATTTGATAACATGGGTTTAGAAGACATTGAATTTGAAGAGACCGGAATCGAGTATTGGGAATACCCGAAACCACTTCGAATTATTATAGATTGATATGAGAAAGCTATATGCTGGAGTGAAGTGTTCTTAAGGGAATTGGACTATTTTAAATCTAAATCTTGGTATTTAGAAAACTTATATGTGAAATAAGTGACGTGGATAATAAATTGTGGCATTGTGAATTGTTTCGAGTTACCCCGGGTTTTATATGAGTTATATACTTTTTAATTTCATGTTAGATGGGTTTACTCACGCTGGTTACCAGCCTGACCCGGGTGTTACTTTGATGTAATGCTCGGGTCAGACCGAGTATTACAGATTTTCAGGCAGGTACGTTCTGGAGCTCAGGAGGCGAGCTGGATGGCAGGAGCGTATAGAGTATTTCCGCTGCAGTATATTATTATTATATCCGAGACATGATTTGTATATGATTAGTGACTGTATATATGTGGTACGTATGTGAAACTCTGATGTAAATTAAAATGTAATCGACAGATATAGTATTCTTTTGTAAACTGTTATTATTTATTATTATATTTTATCCGCTGCGAATGTGAGATGTTTGGTGTTCTGTTCTTCTTCTTCTTCTACCTCTTTCTTCTTTAATAACTATCTGGAATTTTCGGGTTAGAAAATTTCGGGTCGTTACATTTGGTATCAGAGCTGAAGGTTAAGCGAGAACCTTGGCTCTGGTGGGGATTACTCATTAAATAGGGTTCGTAGAACTCTATAATGAGTTGAGTGTATATATATATATATGAGCGCGTACTTGTTATTTTCTTGTATAAAGGTTTTAAATGGTTTTATATAAAAGTATATTTTGATATCTAAAACAATATTTCCTTCTAATAAAAATTAAGGTGATTGGGTGTTAAATTATTGGAATTAAGTTAAGAAGGACTATAATACAACCAAATTAAAATAAAATTAATTAAAATCAAACTCTAGAATTAGAACCCAGAAATTAAAATTGTTTGAAACTTTAAATGAACAAAGTTAAATTTGGTTTAAAAAGGTTAAACCAATCTTTGTGAATATAGCTCAAATTATATAATTCGAGATGATTTAAATTTGAAGTTGGAATTGAACTCATTCAAATTGAATTCGATTTGAATTAATTGGATTTGGGATGGAAGATGTATAAGTTCAAAAATATTTAAATGGGAGATTTGAATTGGATTGAATTGGAATGATTGAAATTGAAGTGGGTTCAATTGAATGGATATTAGTCCAAAGTAATTGGAATAATTTTGGAATTTTAATTTAAGTGGAATTGGTTTAAAATCAAAAAGGAATTTGAAATATAGATTGTAAATGTAATTTATAAATTGAAATAAACTTCATAAACAAATGAGATTATAATTTGGAATAGAATTCCAAAGAATATTTGAAAAGAAAGTAAGACGGAAATTCCAGAGTAATGTTTAGATATGAATTGGGTGGATTGGGAAAATTTAAAATCCCTTTGGATTTGAAAGTGATTTCAAAAGGTTTTGGAGAAATAATAGTATTATTTCAAAAAAAATAAAAATAAATAAATAAATAAATAAATAAATTTGGTGATGAATTTGAAATCTGGGAGATTTGGAGTTAAAAATATTTGGAAGTGTTTTTTTTTCTAAAAGAGATAAAAGCATCGAACTCTTTCGGTCACTGGAAAATAACGTCGGTGATGACTGCAGCATTATCGATGTTCATTTTCGAGTTTCTAGAAGAGAAATTGCTACCAAATTGTTTTAAATTGGGATTGTTTGTAAATTGGGTTTAATTTTGAAATTCAAAGGGATAATTGAATTTGCCAAAGAATTTTGGATATAGTTGAATTCTAAGGTGATATTGTAATTTGGACATTTGTTTAAACTCTGGAATCTTGATTAAATGTTTATGGAATAATAAAAACATATTGGCTAAATAAAATGTATAATTCTGAGTTAAAAGCAAAATGTGAGTGTAATTGATTATAAATAGAAGATGTAAAATTGAAATTATACTTAAAGTTGTACAAGTTTAAAGATCAAATGGAATTTGATTCGAAGTTGGAAGGAAATTGAGAATCAATTTAATTTAAATTGGGGATGAATCAAGTCCAATGGAAATTGGAGTTAATTAAATTGGGATTGGGTCAATTTAAATGGAGTGGAAATTTAAATTGAATTGTTGGGGAAGTGAACAGTTTTGACTCTAGACCATTTTCAATGTAAATTGTTTTAATATAAGTAGTTTTAAATCTATTTTCTTATCTACTTACCATACAATTTTCTTTTTAAACCCAAACTATTTTTATACTGGTTTTTGCCACTACTTTTGGAACTATTTAACTATTTTACAACTGTATTATAAACTAATTACTAATTTTCAACTAAGTTACGAGCTAATTTCTATTTTACAACTATTTTGCAATTATCTAAAGTTTCTGAAACTGTTTAACTATTTTCCAACTATTTTTCTATTAGTTAACCATTTTATAGCTATTTTGCAAACTAATAATTATTTTTCAACTACTTACCTATTTTTAAACTTTTCAAGCTATTTTTCTAAACTGGTCGGAGTTCAAACTGTTATTGATTAAAATACCCAACTGAGATAAGGATTGAAGTAATAATCCAAATGGGGATTAATGTAAAGGTGATTAGGGAATGTGAAATGGTTCTTTTGAACTGAAAGAATATTTTGAGAAATATGAAATGAATAAAGATGGAAATTGGATATTTCTATGGTTTCTGAGAGTGTTTGGAGTATGAAAGGTGTTTTATACAAGAAGGTAAGGATCCAAAGTTTTAAAAATTTATACATATATATATATATATCTGAATATATATAAAGGATCTTATGAGGATTTTGAAAAAGGCTTTTGATTTTTGAAAAAAAAAATCAATATTGAGTTTTGGAAAGCCTATTTGGAGAATTATCGATTTTGGGATAATCGATTTTGTGTAAAGGAACTTTGTATAATATCATGCTAGGTGTATGATTTGAAGATACTATATATGTATAGTATAAAATGTTTTGATGATGACTCTGGGGAAAAAGGCGCTCCCTTGAAATGGACTTCTCAGGAGTGCCACCGGGTGGTGCTGCCTTGAGCCCCAAGGGGGTTCTAAAGTTGATCCTGTGAGGAGTCCGGACAAAACTAGTTCCTGAGGATTTTGAGTTGAGTTTACCATAGCGTAAGTCGTGTGTGCCGCGGAGAGCCAACAGTTACATGGACTTTTGTTGTGACTGCAACGTAACCCAGGATGTAACTGCGACCTATGGTAACATTGCGAAAGTCGTGTGTGCCGCTGAGAGCCAACAGTCTGCGGTTGAGTTTATCTCGGTAGACTGCGACCTATGTAGGAGTGGAGAAGTTTCATTTCGACAGCGAAATCAGAGGCCGCGGAGAGCCTGCAGTTACATGGACTTTTGCTGCGACGGCAACGTAACCCTGGATGTAACTGTGATCTGTTGTGTGGGATCCATGGCGTAATCGAGAGGCCGCGGAGAGCCTGCAGTTACATGGACTTTTGTTGAGACTGCAACGTAACCCTGGTATGTAACTGTGACCATAGATGGGTGTGATGATTTCCAGAGCATTCTCACCAAAGATATTTCCTCTATTTTCAAAAAAAGTTGTTTTCTGTATTTTCAATAAAGTTATTTTCCAAATATTTTCACTGGGTGTTGAAAACGGGTTTACCAAGTACTTATAGATTTTCGGTCCTACGCCTGATCAACGTATGATTGAATTTCTATGAGAACAAGGATGGACTGGTTGAGACATCGAGCTATAAGTAATATTTTATAAAAAGCTATTTTAATTATATTATCTGAATTTAAAAGCATTTCTAAATTGTTAAAGATAAAAGTGTTGAAATTTTGGGGAAAATAAAGGGGAATCCAAACTGGAATTATAAAATAAAAATTAGACTCGGGAAAAATTCAAATGATGTGATTTTTGTAATAAAATCGAATCTTGGTATAAAATTGGATGTAAGCTAATGCGCTAAATAATTGGTTGATTGAGTATATTAATAAAATTTAACTTGGGTAAATAAATGGATCGTAAATTAATAATGGAGCTTGGAATGAATTCAAGTTGTGGATGGAATTCGACTTGGATTTGGTAATGAATTAAATAAGAGGTGATGTTGTAAAGTAAAATAAAATAGAATTAGATTGGAAAAGGTGATGGTTTGAATTAAAAATAAAAATCCAAGTGTGATTTGAATAATATTTAATGAAATTTGCAAGTAAATTTGGTATGATGGAAATGTTGTCGAATGAAATGAAGTGAATTATAATAGAAATGGTTAAAGATGCAAACAAAACCCAAGTGAATAGAAATAAATTGAGAGTGACCCTGTATTAATAAAATAAATTCGATAACGAATTAAGTAAGCAGATTAAAAATTTAAAACGGGTTAATGGAATTAAATAATAAATGGATGAAGCCTGATTGAATAAAAACCAAATCAAAGTTTTAGTTGATATTGAGTTATTAGGATGGAAGGTATTAAATAAAAAGTTTGGGTAAAATCTATTTTTGGAAAATGGATACTTTTATAAGCATTTTAGTAAATCTGCCTTCGTTCCTTTTCGAGGACGAAAAGATTCAAAGGGGGGAGGAATGTGATAACCCGGTATTTTTGCAACATTGTTTTAATAAATAGTACAATCTAATTAAATAAAATACAAGTTTTTCAATTTTAAATAAATAAGATTTTAGGGCATTTTCCAGTTATATATGTTGTGTGAAGGAAATTTTTATTTGAAAATCTAAAATAAAAACTCTCAAAAACTATTGGAAACGAAATCTGTCTTATTCAATCAAATTAAATGCTCTATTTTATTATCATTTGATATAAATTGTAATCTAAATAATACTGTTTAAATTTAAGCAATCTATCAATATTAAATATGAATATAAGATATAAATATAAATATAAAATATATATAAATACAAATACAATGTTATAAATCAAGCATTTGAAAGCCAGATTACAAATAAAAATAGAACTAAGAAGATAAGTTAGCAACAACTTATATGGTTAAATAGAAACATATGATAGTTTTGTGACATATGAAATCAGACAAAGTATTAAGTAATACCTGACACAAATATGAAAATGTATTCTTCAAGCTAGAAGATAATAAAACAGAATCTTGACAAAAAAAATCAATACATAAGCCAAATCAATATTTATGACAACTTTACATAAACATATAAGAAGGATTTAGATAACCTGTATATACATTTGTACAATGAAAAGAAGACAAATTATTCACATAGCATGCAAAATATCTTTGTACAAAATATAAATATCAATGAATCATAATTAGATGCAAACCTATGGGAAGACACATGCATTTAATGCTTTCACCTCAGCATAAAATATGTTCGGCCGAAATTAGCAAATATCACTTGCATTTAATGATAGCACACTCTTTTGTCAATTCAAATTGCAAGAAATCTTTCAGCCTCCATACAAAGAAAATCCAATCTGAGCAAAAATGTGTGAAGTTGTACCAGTTATAACCTGGCACTGTTCAAGCCCTTTCTATATATAAGTCATACAATATTTGTTCGTTTGTTAACTTAGAAAAACTGAAATGAAAAAAAATAAACATATTTACTTTACAAACTCAAACAAATTAAATCAAGGCAGAGAAGATTTTTTAGGAATTCAAATTCCAGCAACTTCAAGTCTATTGGAAATAAAAAATCATCTCAATAACAAAAGATTTCAAATCTGGAAGCCAGTAATTCCAGTTTTTTGCCTTCCAAATCTCAACCTACTCTGTTTCTTCATAAACATGTGAGTAAACCTCACCTTTTAATAATGAATCATCTTTAAATTTGGTTAAATATAATTTATCATAGTAGTAATGATTGTGAAAACGTTTTGCCTGGATATATTAATGTGTTATCCCTAGTATATGTGTTTCTGTATGACTATGTTTGGATATTTATGTTGTACCTGTTTCTACAGACCACAAACTCAACTCAAATTTAATTTCCTTCTCATACGAACCATTATAGGCTAGGATGTTTTAAGGAAATATGTTTGAGTTAACTAGACCATATTTTTGAAATTGATTTATAGTGCTGTTAGCTTATAGTTGTACTGCCAAGAGGATAAAGCAATGGAAATCAAATTAAGTTAGAAATTTAATTGTTTAAATTTCGAATATTTGTTTAGATCGTCAGATACGATTGTAAAAATTATGATTTTTAAGAGTGACATCATAAATTTTATGTTAATGTTTGTTGAGTTATTATGAGTTGAATGGTAACTGGTTTTTCTTCGATTCCCAACAAACCATGGGTGGATGGAGGTCGATTTCTTGGCCGAGGGATAGCTTAAGTAGTGATGAACTATGGAAATATAGTATAAATATTTTTAATATGGAGAGTAGAATGGTTGAGGTCATGTTAGGGTTTTCGTGACAGTTTTAATGGTCTCGGTTGTAGCGCAATGGTGAAGTGGAGAGAGGGATATAAACGTGCGGTCGTGGGGGAAACCGTGGAGGACAATGTTGCGAACCTGATGGCAAAGGCAGGTGATTTATAATGGGGGTGGATGGCAAGGCGAGGGGTTTGTTTTGGCTGATGTCGGCTACAGTTTTGGGTAAAGTATGTTTTTTTTGAGAGATGATGGAAAATTGATTTAAAAGGTCGGTCTTGGTGTATAAACGAAGACAAACATGAGGGAATCGACGGCGGCGAATAGCTCGATTTTCGGCGAACGTGTAGGTGCACATGGGATATGCAGTGTCTTCGTGTATGATCTTTTGTGTTTACTGGAGAAGTGAGGAAGGGGAAATACTGGGAGAGGGTAAAGTGGAAGGGAGATGGGCCGAAGTGAGTAATTGGGCCGGAGATAAAAGGAAATGGAAATTTATCCAGTATGGTATTAAAGAAGTTTTATTTATTTATTTGTTTTGGTCTCTGTTTCGTGCGAGTTCAGGAGGAAATTGAGAATGTGGTTCGGATGTTTAAGAGTTGGACTAAGAGTAGAATTAACAATTTTAAGTTTAAACAAGTAAGCTTTAAATATAAACTGAATCTAGTTGACTCTATTACTTAAATCCATACTTTATATATAATCTAGGTTTAAACGAAAGATTTGAGGAAGCTTTATAAATTGTTTAACTTGAAATTGTTGAGTTAAAATTATTTTTAAGTTATTTTAAGACTTAATTTGAAAATAAAATTAAGTATAATAAAAGATAGATTAGTAATTAAAGATTTATTAATAAATTGATTAAATAATTAGAGATTAATTGCACAATTGATATTTACTAAAGGTAAGAAATTAAAAGATAAATTATTAAGGGTTAATTAATTTAATTAGTAATTAAAGGTTAATTAACCCATGAGATAATTACTTGATGAAGAAATTAATTGAAGGGAATTGCTTAATGGAGGCTAATAAGAAGTTAATTCTTAGAGCAACTAATTAATGATTGATTGATTAAGGGGACCAATTAATGGTAGTTAGTTAACGAGTATGATCAATTAAAAATAATTAACCAATAAAAGTGATAAAAAAAATTAATTAATGAAATTAATGGAAGTAATAAATCATGTTTATTAATGATTGAATGATGATGAGTGTTCTAAATTGGTTGATATTCCGAATATGAATTTGCTTTGTGATATGAGACGTTGGATGTACGGTGGTAATGTGATTATTTAAATTATGAATTGCTGTGTAAAAATGTTATCCGGTAATTAAAGTTGAATTTAATTTGATAACATGGGTTTAGAAGACATTGAATTTGAAGAGACCGGAATCGAGTATTGGGAATACCCGAAACCACTTCGAATTATTATAGATTGATATGAGAAAGCTATATGCTGGAGTGAAGTGTTCTTAAGGGAATTGGACTATTTTAAATCTAAATCTTGGTATTTAGAAAACTTATATGTGAAATAAGTTACGTGGATAATAAATTGTGTCATTGTGAATTGTTTCGAGTTACCCCGGGTTTTATATAAGTTATATACTTTTTAATTTCATGTTAGATGGGTTTACTCATGCTGGTTACCAGCCTGACCCGGGTGTTACTTTGATGTAATGCTCGGGTCAGACCGAGTATTACAGATTTTTAGGTAGGTACGTTCTGGAGCTCAGGAGGCGAGCTGGATGGCAGGAGCGTATAGAGTATTTCCGCTGTAGTATATTATTATTATATCCAAGACATGATTTGTATATGATTAGTGACTGTATATATGTGGTACGTATGTGAAACTCTGATGTAAATTAAAATGTAATCGACAGATATAGTATTCTTTTGTAAACTGTTATTATTTATTATTATATTTTATCCCCTGCGAATGTGAGATGTTTGGTGTTCTGTTCTTCTACTTCTTCTACCTCTTTCTTCTTTAATAACTATCTGGAATTTTCGGGTTAGAAAATTTCGGGTCGTTACACTAATGGTTGTTTTTGGATGTTTTATGATAGGTAAATATATGCCTATCAATATTGGCCGATGCGCTGGTCGTTTCGATGAGACCGGGATCAAGATTAATTTCCCAAAAACAACTTCGATCTGGTTTGAACATTTTGGTGAGAAAGACAAGAGCTTGAGGTTGAAGATGGAGCAGTGATGCGCAAGGCTAATCGCTACTAATCCTGAGGGTGATTCCAAAATGTATAGTAGGAGTAGTGTCTTTGGTTCCATTCGGACCGGGAACAGACTTGTATGGACGAATGCTATCAGAACATCGTTAGGGGGACGATGAGCATTCTAAGTGTATATGTGCTAAAAAGATAACGCATAACCTCAAGCCTCATCAACCGAGAATGGCTAAAACAGGGGATGTGCAGCAAGGATAAGTGGCTAGCAACCAATTAGGCTAATGTCGTCCTTGTCTAGATGTCCCTTTTTATTCAGTTGTATGGGCGATTGCTGATCCCAATCGCTGGGTGATCTTATTCGGACTATCCAGTAAAGGGTAGCTGCAGTCTTGTGTTGCAGGCGATCAGGGTGGATCCTCGATATGTTGATCTAGACCACGTAATATGACGGACGGTACCCTAATAGCCCTGCCATTGATGGAAACCCAATCACCAATAAGTGCCTACGGACTTGTTTGTATACCTATGCTGGAATTTAGTGAATGTTACAATTTTAGCTATTTGAATAAGTATTTGCATATAGACACTACTATAATATCAGAGGATTTGATAAGAAATGTTTTGGTTATCGCAAGGAAAAAAACCCATCATGTTTATTTTTGGCGTGGTCTTAAAAGATACCTTTTATTTCAAAAGGATTTGAAGACATTAATAATCCAATTGAGTATGTTTTCTCACATTGGTTTTCCAGATTGGCTTGGATGTTATTTTACTATAATGCTCGGGTCAGACCGAGTATTATAGAGTACATATTCTGGATGAACTGCTATGGAGCTCAGGAGATGAGCTGGATGACGAGATGTATCACACGTACTTGATGTATATTTCCATTGTGCACTATAGGCTGTGTATTTAGCTGTGGGTACAAGTTAATATAACTGTCCAGTATTTTTCTTTTGTTTGTGTTGTACTCGGATGTTGTAATGTATTATTCAGTTATAGATTCTTTTGTATAAAAATATGTTGTTAGCTATTACATATCTTTCCGCTGCGATTGTGAGATTCTGATAATGTTTCCTATTTCTTCTTCTACCCTTTTCTTCTTTAACCCTAATTGTTCGTATTTCCATCCACTTTGAGTAGAACTGTTGGAGAGTATTGTCTACTCTAAGGGGTACGGATTTGCGGGCTATTACACTTGGTATCAGCGCTGAAGGTTAAGCGAGAACCTTGGTTTTGGTGGGAATTGGTCATTAAGATAGAGTCTGTAGTACTCTAGAATGAGTTGAGTGTAATTGTAGATATGAGTGCATATTTTTTAGTGAATAAAAAAATTATACTGTGTTGATTGGCTTGTTGAGTGGCTTATGGATTCTTGTGACGCCCCACCTCTATACTCACGCTAGCCTAGGACACTACAGGGTAATGCCGTCAACTAACATGGAGAATAAGGCTGGTTAGGAGCGACCATCTATAGCCTTGCTCTAACTATCTATTGAATACATCGACAAAAATCATACCAAACAGATCGACATATCCAATGTATACTTAAAACAAAACCATAGGTGGCTGGAGGATCTATCAGAAGAGAATATAACAACTCAAATGTAATAAACATCACAGAACAGTAGATCATCATATACATACATACATACATGGATACATAACAGGGTATACAAAATGATACATGTCAAGTGGTATAGCAGACCACAATATACAGACGAGTCAATAGATTACATATCAGAGTTACTACAAAATGGGACTACACAAAAAGCTATGACAAAAAGAAGCTAGCGGAGTAGTCCATGCGGAAGCAAAATAGGCTAAGTCCAAAAGCACCTAACCTGAAACATCTCGGTCTGACCGAGTATAAAATACACGGGTCAGTCTAGCTAAACATATCAGTTAGATAAACTGAACAACAATAAACCTGCAAGGTTACAATGTATAACAAATATCTCTAAAGGAGATAACACAATCATCTAACAAAAAGATGAATCATATGATAACAAGCCTCATATCATCGGGAACATATAGAAACAAAGGATACGAATATCCCAAAACAAGCCAAAAGGCAAATAACAAATACCAATAAGGTATACAAGTTCCACAAGGTAATCGCTACGTATCATGCGGCTCAAAAAAACCAACACCAAAGGGCGATACCTAGGGAATATACATATGAATGAAACATCAGAAATTGCTCGAGCTCAGTACTGTATAAACAAGGATCCATGAGCCCGAAGACTCCAAACCCAATATCACCCATGCGGCTCATAACGACCAACATAGAAAGCGATACTATAGGGCACCCCAATATCACTCATGCGGCTCATAACGACCAACATAGAAAGCGATACTATAGGGCAACAAACCCGAAGGCACAAACCCGAAGGCACATACCCGAAGGCAACAAACCGTAGTGGTGAAGGTCAGAGACCCAGTACTGGACACCACTAATTGGCGGAATGTGTCACAACTCTCGAAAAGGAATCCGAAAAGTGTTAACGTATGTCCCATAACCACTCGTTCGCACTAAACGGTTTACTATCCGTCAGCCACTTTCACACTCAAGGCAGTACAAAGTTTACCTCATATCATCGATAAACCAAACCAGAAGGTTAAAACGATCAATTGAATAGGTCGGGGATTAATCGAAAAGATAAACGCACAGTTCATGGTCCGTGTTTTGCCCAACCATTTAATCACCCTTCCACTTTGCTCGAAGTTCGAAATTGTACGTGTGGTTTAAATAGAATTTATAAATCGGAGAAGCAAACTTTTAATACGATTTGAAGAAATCATTTATAAAACTCGTGAATGAAGTCAAAAAGGAATCATCAAGGTCAAATATGCATAAACAACTAGTTGGAATTAACAAGCATTGATTAAATTTGGAAAACTAAACGAACAAGGTAAGTTGGCACAAAAAACAGCAGGTTCAGACATCTGAAAGAAGGGATTCAGACGTCTGAATCTGGAGACCAATTTCTTTTTCAAAAGAGGATTCAGACGTCTGAACCCAAATTTTCAGACGTCTGAAATAGGCAATATTTTGCCTATTTCCTTTCTGGTTGAAATTTAGGCAATTCAGACGTCTGGAAATATAATTTCAAACGTCTGAATCTGGGGATGAAAATGTTCCCAGAACAATATTCTGACGTCTGAAATAAGGGTTTCAGACGTCTGAAACTCAATGTTCAGGCATTTCCTGAACCTGGGCCAACTATGGCCAAACAAATCGAAAGCAATCAGATGCGTGTTGATTATGGGCTTACGTCAAACGACTACCCAACCATAATGACACACCCAAACACTCCGAACAACATAAAAATCAACCATTTAAGGTTTTACATAGATTTGGCTTCAAAAATCACAATTTGGCAATTTCACCAAAACAATCCAAATCGAAAGCAAAAGCATATGAACAAGTGTTAGGAATCCATACCCAACATCAATGATATCAAAAGAAGTAGATGTGAGTTCAAAACTCACCTTATATCACAAAACAAAGAAGAAGGAGTTCAATTTGCAAGGAGAAGACCAACTAATCTCCACTTCTATTCTACTAGCTTCAATCTAAGATCAAACAAGTATTTTTCCTAAGTTTAGGTTTAGGAAATTTCTGCGATTGAAGAGAGAAAGAGATAGAGAAGATGAAGAGGAGCTTACCTATGTCTTCTCTTTGATATTAGAGCAAGAAATCAAGTTACAAGAGGAAACTAGGGCTAGCAATTTCTATTTCCCTTTCCTTTCCACCATTTTTCAGTTGAAGCTTGAGTTTAAGAAATGAGAATGAGTGAATGGAAGGAGAGAAAGGGCTGAGTTGGTTTAAACTAACAAATTGGCTGAACCCAAACCCAAAACCCAAATAGAAAAGTTGCAAAAATCCACAAACTCCAAACATATTGAAGCTTACACTCAAAAAGATCGCAAATGCCATTTTGGAACCAATGGAGGTGGTTTCGAGTTCCAATTCGGCCATTTGCAAAAAGTAACATTTCGGACCTAAATCCGACTAACGACGCTATATTTAAATAAAACATTTAAATATAAAGTCGTTAAATATGCGGGTTGTTACAGATCTACCCTCCTTATAAAATTGTGTCCCCGTAATTTCCAAAGACGATATTTGTAACAACCACATACATACAACATTCAAAAGAAAAGAAAATAAGCTCGAGATGAAAAGATATACTCACCGTTTCTAAGCAAAGATAGAAAACCCGGATAGGATCGCTCAATAAACTCTCTGGTCTCCCAAGTATAGTCATTGGGATTAGCGGACCATTGAACTTTAACGAGCGGCACGTCCTTGTTCCGAAGGTGTCGCACCTCCGTGTCAAGTATGCTAATAGGTTCTTGTACAATAGATAAGTCCGGTGAGATCTCAAGCTGTTGCAAATCAGGAGAAGTAATAACAGAATCCGACTCCCTAAGACAATTCCGAAGTTGCGAGATGTGGAACACGTCATGAATACCAGATAAATGAGCAGGAAGTGAAACTATATAAGCCACAGGGCCAATATGTTCAGTAATAGAAAATGGTACTATAAACCGAGGAGCCAAATTCCTAGTCGTACTGAAACGCATAACCCCCTTTCAAAGGAGAAACATGAATAAAAACAAGATCGCCGATCGAGAACTCGAGAGGCTTCCTACGGTTGTCCGTGTAGGATTTCTGGCGACTCTGTGCCTCTTTCATTCTCAATCGAATAAGATCAATCTTCTCGGAAGGATCACGAGCAAAATCTCGACCAAGAATAAGCTTCTCTCCAGATTCTAACCAACATGAAGGTGATCGACATGGCCTTCCGTATAAAGCTTCAAAAGGAACCATACCGATACTACACTGAAAACTATTGTTGTAGGAGAACTCTACAAGAGGTAGGTGATCCTCCTAACAACCACCAAAATCAAGAATACAAATACGGAGAAGATCTTCCAAGATACGATTCACCCGTTCAGTCTGTCCGTCAGACTGCGGATGATAAGCTGAACAAAAATTTAAGCGTTGTTCCCAAAGCTTGCTGAAGACTCTGCCAAAAATGACTCGTGAATAAAGAATCACGGTCACTCACAATAGAACTAGGAACACTGTGAAGTCTCACGATTTCCTTGACATACAAATTAGCCAAATGCGAAGCAGACCTATTAGACTTAATAGGAATAAAATGAGCAGACTTAGTGAGGCGATCAACAATAACCCAATGCTAGAATGGCCCGATCTCGAACGCGGTAGGCTGTCAATGAAATCCATAGAAATCTGATCCCATTTCCACAATGGAATCTCTAGGGGCTGAAGAAGACCAGAAGGACGCTGTTGTTCGGCCTTAAAATGCTGACAAGTTATGCAATTATTCACATAACTCGCCACATCGTGTTTCATGCCTTCCCAATAATAAAGACGATGCATATCAGCATACATCTTACTACTACCAGGATAAATGGTATACTTAGAGTGGTGGCAATCATCAAGAATGTCATGCCAAAGTGCAAAATCAGAAGGCACAAAAAGGTGGTTCTTCTTGCGAAGACACCCATCAGAATCAATGCTGAAATCTCGCAACGCCTCATCACAGGATCCAGACTCACAAAGCTGAATAAGATGCAACAAATCAGGATCACGCCGCTGGGCATCGGCAATACGATCCAATAAAATGAGTCGAGCTCCTAAACTAAATAATAGAATAGAAGAATCAGAAGATGAAGCTCGATCACGAATTTCACTAAAAGATAGAGTCTCAAGAATATCCCATTCGGCAAGACTGATAGAAACAACAGCCGAATGTTTGCGACTAAGCGCATAAGCAACACGATTACCCTTACTAGGGGTTCACTGGATATTAAAATCATAAGAGGCAAGAAACTTGAGCCAACGTTGTTGACACAAATTAAGTTCCTTGCGAGAAAATAAATATTTTAAAAATTTACGATCGAGGAGGAGAACAAATTTCTCCCCAAAAAAACCATGACGTCACACTAAAAGTGAAATCAATAGCCGCGAGCACTAGATCATAAGTGGCATATCTAGTCTCGGTAGGCTTTAATGGTTTAGAAACATAAGTGATAGCACGTTCTCTTTTGCAAGGGAACGACATCCAAACCAATATGATTAGCTTTGGAACAAAAGATAAAGTCTTGGTTCCCTTCGGGAATCCCAAGAATAAGATTATCAGAAAAGAGTTCTTTTAAATAATATTCTTTTTCAAAAAGCTAAAACTTCCAAAATTACAATTATCTTTATGTAATCATTTTTCTAGAAAAATTTACCTTTTATAAATCAATTTATTGTGTCAAATTGTCTCATCAAAGCGTTTAGGAGATTCCTATCGATAACGTTGGTCAAGCGCATCGACCAGAATTCTTAAAGCACTCAATGGGCAATACAATCACAAAATCATCTTCTATATAATGAAAATGGCTCTTAAAAACTTTGTGAATACTCTTTATCGTTTCAAGAACAAAAATCCTACTTATAAATATCTTATGAAAAAGATTTGCAAAATTTTAAATTGCTAATTTCATCCAAAATCAATAAATACAAAAAGGGAATCATCGAGATATTCGCAAAATACTCGATTCATAAAATGGATGAAATGGCTAGACAAATTGAATGACATAATAAATCATTCATAAGAATCACAACGAGTGCGGAATGCGGTAAGTGGAGTGCTAACCTCCGCAACTCGTAGCCAAATGAAAACTAGTGGCAAGGTCGAGCTGAAAAAGACCTTAACACCACTCAAAAGAATGCTTAGGTGATAATCCTAAGACAAGACCAAAAATACTGGAATATTCTCAAACTACACGAATGAGAGAAACCACACTCTCCTCATCATGAGGGCTTGAAGAATAAAATGATGCCATCAAATTGGAATCGAAATCACAAAGAAAATAGAAATTTGTTTAACAAATTGAAAATGTCGAGGATGAATAGTCCATTCGGGATATAGGATATGGCTTCATAATAATTAAGTCAATCCTTTAAAAACATTAATTCCGAAGCCTAAATAACGCATAACATGCAAATTGGCTCGGAAAGAAAAACCACATAAAACAATCTCGACATCAATATAAGCAATTTGAGCATTGCAGATCCACCAATTCGGATTCGCAATCCTCAAAGAAGTAACCATACAAGAAACATCCAAAGACAAAGAGCTTCTTCGATACGAAAGAATGTGAAGCCCCCGTATCGAAGAGAACTTGAATACAATAGTCAAGAAATAAAATAGAACCTTTCAAAACAGAAGGAGATATATCTTTTCCCCGAGAAGAACCTCCAGAAGCATCCGCTATATTTAGCTTTCCTGACAGAAGATTACTCGGAGCAATAGGAAAAGTGGAACTACGATGGCCTTCCTTCTTTCAGTAGCGGCAGAAGACAGGCTTAGGACAAGCTCGAATCATTTGATCAGATGAACCACAATTGAAACACTTCCTAATGGAAGGTGTTCCAGCAGACTGAGACTCATTTTCAACATGCTTTTTCTTCTTGGAAGGGTAAAATTTCCGCTTACCGAATGGAAACTGTTTTTTGTTGGTGTTCTTGCGAACCCCAACATCATCCCCACAATCACACTCCTTCTCGAAGGCTTCGAGATGAAGTGCCGAGTCAACCAACTCCTCAAAAGAAAGCTTAAGCTGGAGCATTAAAGACTTCTTAAGACATTTTTTAAGACCAGATACAAACTTCAGATTCCTCCTATACGAGGTGCTAATGAATTCAAGACCATACTTAGATAAGGCCTCGAGTGATGCAAAATACTCAAAGACGGAAGACTCCCCTTGCTTCAACTCAAGAAAGCGACGGGCCAATAAAATTTTCTCAGATTCAGGAACGAACTTGAGTTCAAATCGCTCCCGAAACTGAGTCCAAGAAAGGGCAGACTCATCAAATTCGGCTAAAAGAAGCTCGTACCAATCAAGGGCACGCTCTTGCAATAAACTAGAAGTTTCAAGAACTTTATCATGATCATAAAGATCCATGCGAGAGAAAATATGCTCGTACATGCGAAACCAAGCTTGGACCTTAAGAACAATCTCGAAGCTTTTAAACGGCTTTCCTCCAAGATGAGAAAAATCACCGCACAATCGTGCGAAGGTGGACATGCATGGAGGAGATGTTCGAGTAGGAACTGGAGGTTGTGTGCTCCGAAACCACACGAAAAACTGATCGGCAGACATATAAACGTCGTCAGGATGCAAGTTACTGGATTGCCCAGCATCCGAGCGTCGTCCTCCGTCTCTTCCAGCCATAAGCTGAAAGTTAAGATAAGGACAAGATTATTTACAAGGTAGATATCATTAATCCAAATGTGGGATACTACGGAATGTTAAATGCATTCCTAGACGTATTCCCAAAATTCTATCTACCTCCCAAAGCACAAAAGGAATAAAGAGACACGATGACTCAAAGATTTATATCACTTATACACTTTGATGTACCGTAATATGTGCATCTATTCTGTGTTTATCATATTTTTTTCTGAACCTCAGCTCTGATACCACGCTGTAACGCCCCACCTCTATACCCATGCTAGCCAAGGACACTACAGGGTAATGCCGTCAACTAACATGGAGAATAAGGCTGGTTAGGAGCGACCATCTATAGCAATGCTCTAACTATCTATTGAATACATCGACAAAAATCATACCAAACAAATCGACATATCCAATGTATACTTAAAACAAAACCATAGGTGGCTGGAGGATCTATCAGAACAGAATATGACAACTCAAATGTAATAAACATCACAGAACAGTAGATCATCATATACATACATACATGGATACATAACAGAGTATACAAAATGATACATGTCAAGTGGTATAGCAGACCACAATATACTGACGAGTCAATAGAATACATATCAGAGTTACTACAAAATGGGACTACACAAAAAGCTATGACAAAAAGAAGCTAGCGGAGTAGTCCATGCGGAAGCAAAATAGGCTAGTCCAAAAGCACATAACCTGAAACATCTCGGTCTGACCCGAATATAAAATACACGGGTCAGTCTAGCTAAACATATCAGTTAGATAAACTGAACAACAATAAACCTGCAAGGTTACAATGTATAACAAATATCTCTAAAGGAGATAACACAATCATATAACAAAAAGATGAATCATATGATAACAAGCCTCATATCATCGGCAACATATAGAAACAAAGGATACGAATATCCCAAAACAAGCCAAAAGGCAAATAACAAATAACAATAAGGTATAAAAGTTCCACAAGGTAATCGCTACATATCATGCTGCTCAAAAAGACCAACACCGAAGGGCGATACCTAGGGAATATACATATGAATGAAACATCAGAAAATTGCTCGAGCTCAGTACTGTATAAACAAGGATCCATGAGCCCGAAGACTCCAAACCTAATATCACCCATGCGGCTCATAACGACCAACATAGAAAGCGATACTATAGGGCACCCCAATATCACCCATGCGGCTCATAACGACCAACATAGAAAGCGATACTATAGGGCAACGAACCCAAAGGCACATACCCGAAGGCAACAAACCGTAGTGGTGAAGGTCATAGACCCAGTACTGGACACCACTAACTGGCGGAATATGTCACAACTCTCAAAAAGGAATCCGAAAAGTGTTAACGTATGTCCCATAACCATTCGTTCGCACTAAACGGTTTACTATCGGTCAGCCACTTTCACACTCAAAGCAGTACAAAGTTTACCTCATATCATCGATAGACCAAACCCGAAGGTTAAAACGATCAATTGAATAGGTCGGGGATTAATTGGAAAGATAAACGCACAGATTCATGGTCCGTGTTTTGCCCGACCATTTAATCACCCTTCCACTTCGCTCGAAGTGCGAAATTGTACGTGTTATCCCGCTTTTCGGGCAAAAGCCGAGATACCAAAAGATTGATCAAAGACAAAAGACAGTTCGCTTCATAGATTGATCGCACTTCACTCCGCTATGGATATCGATGAATTCTGTCCGAGTCCGGATCGGGCCACAAGTGATAGGGCATAACAAGAAAGGCCATAGAAGCCACCAATTCAAGTTTCGAGTCAATCCGAGGTCATATGCTCAAGTTATGACGGATTCAAGTTAAGGAAGATGGACGTCGCTCGGTTCGAAACCATCACTGTCGAACCCAACTAGTTCGAAACCATTTGTTTCGAACCCATAATGTTCGAAACCAACTAGTTCGAACCCAACAAAAGAACGTAAGTTCGAATCCATCAGAGTGCTCCTAACTTCGAATCCATAAGACACGCTACCGCTTCGACTCCATGTATTTCGAATCCATCAGACGTTCTCTACTTCGAATCCATGACCTAGACCTTACTTCGAATCCACCAAAGCAGCTATACTTCGACTCCATCAACTATGCGCTAGTTCGAATCCATCTTCACAAGACTACAAGCCCACCATGCGGCATCGCGCTGTCTTCGAATCCAACATGCTAAGACAACTTCGAATCGATCCAAGGTAACACATTTGGATCGATTCGAACAAACACCTTCCCCATCGATTCGAAGACTCACTTCGAATCCAACCACACGCAAAAGACAGGATCGACTCGAAGAGAGGCGCCCTGGGATCGGTTCGAAGTACTCGAATCAAACAGGTCGATTCGAACGAGACCACTTCATCGATTCGAACCAACAGAAGGCCGAAGACACCAATTTCGAACCGATCATAACTTCCAATCCACTGATCAAAATCCCATGAAATTTTTACAGTAGTTCACATGCATGTTGAAGAATGTCCACACCAAATTTCGCCTCGATTGGATGCTTCTTTGATCGATTCGAAATTCATTTCGAATCGATCCCAAACTGGGCACGGACTTCGAGAACGCGGGCTTATGGGCCCCCCTCACGTGCCAGGCAACCTCCCTGAGCTTTAGGCGGGAATTTGGCCTTCCACACCTATAAATAGAGCCCCTGGTCATTCAGAAAAGGGAGGGGAGAATTTGGAGAAGAAAAATAAGCCTAAACGCTGCCGGAATCACTCCATACCACCTCCTTTGCTGATAATTTCGAATTTAAGTTCATTTTCTGCTGAAATTTGCTTAAAAACACTTGTAATCTTCAAGTATTAAGGAATAAAGTGATAAAGCTTCATAGTGGACGTAGGCGCATAGCCGAACCACTCTAAATCCTTGTCTTCTGTGCAATTTACTTTTCTGTGATTTGGAGTTTTGTTAGATAGTCCTTATTTCTAATTCAAGTTCTTCATTTACTATCTCTTCAAAAACTTCCGAAGGGTGTTTGTCCAATTTTGGTGCAAACATTTTGGTGCTTTCACCGAGAAAGAAAAGGAACCAGTTCTTTCTCCTGCTCCGTGGATCTATCTTCGATACCGGATTGCATAAATCTAAGAGGGAGATCCAGACCTCAAATTCGGATTCCTTCTATTCTTTTCAGATTTGCTAAAAATCTAGGACAGGAATCCAACCTTCAGGATGGTTAGTACGAGAACCACTTCCAACGTTGGTAACCAAGAAGGTCGGGATGGGCAGAATCCCGCACAGCTACAGTCAGCCAATCAGGATGCCGCTGGGCAAGCGAATCAGTCAGGTCCAGTTACAAGGCAAGAATTCCAAGCATTACTCCAGGAATTAACTCAAAGCCGACAACAGCTAACTGAGCAGCTGCGTGTCAATGCTGAATTGGCTAACCAACTAAATCGTCAAGGGCGAAGGAAATCAAAGAGGGACCATGCTCCGCATTCTTCCACGGAAAGCTCTGCCTCGTCCGACTATGGCGGCAGATCTACACGCCCCAGGTTAGACGGAAGTCATGCTTCTGGTCTCCGGCAAACGTTAACTGTTGGACAAATAAGGGTTGGCCCCTCTGCTAGCTTTCATATGGGACCTTCCTCTCGAGGAGGCACTGTTCCACAGCACACTGCAGATAACCAAGCCACCGCAGTTGACACAGGAGTTGACATCCGAAATCACTCCAGTCCGAACTACCACCCACAGGAACGTGCCCCAGGATCGAATATCCCAGAAGACGTTGAGCCAAGGAGGCGAGATTCGGATCGTCGACAGCGCCCGATCCCACCTCGCACTGTGGAACCCGACCACACTTTGGCTCGACACCCGTCAAATGCGGCAATGCCTGATCTCTCAGCTATGGTCCGCCAAATGGTTCGCGAAAGTCAAGGTTTAACAAATGACGATTGGGGGATCTCTCGAAGTCACACCCCGTTCACAGATGACATATTGTATGCTGAGCCTCCCTGGCGATTCAGAATGCCGACTCTGCCTATGTATGAAGGAAACTCCGACCCTAGCCAACATATTCTAAAGTATGAATGGTCGATGACTGCTGCCAGAGCTGATGATGCAGTGAAGTGCCGTAGTTTTCCTATTTCCTTGGGGGGGATTGCGACAATGTGGTTTACACGACTACCACCACGGTCTATCTCCTCGTTTGACCAATTGGCAACCAAATTTATCGAACAATTCCGTATGCACATCGCCAGGCCTAAAGACGTAAACACTTTATCTAGTGTCACTCAAACCCCTGGGGAGACGCTCAGGCGATACCTGGAAAGATTCAACGCCGCCTGTGCAGAAATTACTAACCCCAATGATAATTCAATCTTGATGGCTCTGACTAAGGGGATTGATCCCGACTCTGATTTTGGAAACTGGCTAGCTGGGAAACCTCCCGCGTCGTTGGATCGTTTCTATTCCAAAGCCGCCCAATTCCTGAGGCGTGAGGATGCGAAACAATCTAGGAAGCAGGACGATGCGAGGCCCAGCAATGAAGGGATTCAAAGCAATGTGGCCGTTAAACAGTCAGGAGAGGGCTCAGGAAGAGTGCAGTTGAATATTCAGAACAAGCAAACCCAGCCAAGGAACGGCGATAATAGAAGTAAGAAGCAGGATCAGAATCGCGGCCCGCGACGTAGGGCGCAAATGTTTGAAAGTTATACACCGCTGAATACGACGTTAGAAAACGTATATCTACAAACCTGTAATGCAATGCAATATAAGAAGCCGACTCCGAAGCCATCATCGGAGAAACAGATCCAAACGGGGAAGTTTTGTAGATTTCACGAAAGCTATGGACACAACACCAATGATTGCAGGCATCTGCAAGACCTTATTGAGAAACTGATCAGAGAGAGGAAGCTGGATCAATTTGTGCGGGCACCGCAAGCCGGTAGTGCGGGCCCGTCAAACCAAAATCGTGCACAGAACCAAGAAAGACAAGAAGAGCCCGCTCGTACAGGCGGAAGATTGGTCATAAATACAGTCAGTGGTGGCCCTCATCCAGCAGATCGAAGTTGGAGGGAAATGGAATCATACGCCAATTCGATCAGACACGTAAGTTTTGAAAGCTGCAGTACACTTTATGAAGGAACTCCGGCTAAGCAACAGAAGACGATGACGGATGACATCGTATTTAGAAACCGAGATGCTGACAAAGTCGAAGCCCCGACCATAGACCCACTAGTCATATCCGCCCAGGTTGGTCCTGCTTGGATGAAGAGGATCCTGGTAGACAGTGGAAGCTCAGTAAACATCTTGTTCAAAAGGGCGTATGATCAGATGAAAATGGAAGCCAAAGATCTAAAGCCTTGTCAATATAGGATCCACGGCTTCGATGGAAGTGCTAACATACCCACCGGAATGGTGGAATTGCCAGTAGAATTGGGAAACGGAGAACGCCGTAGAGTTCGAGTGTTACAGTTTGTTGTCCTGGACATCCATTCACCCTATAATGCCTTTTTGGGCCGACCAGCCCTTGCAGAATTTAGGGCAGCAATTGCCCCGTGGTGTTTGACTCTAAAGTTCCCAACTGACCACGGGATTGGGGTCATTCAAGGGGACCAGGCTGCCGGGAGAGCCTGTTACGTTGCTGAACTACGAGAAGCACAAAAGAGGGAAAAGGGAAAGGGCGTGGGGGAATCTCTCCACGTCCGCTTTGTCGACGATTGACAACTAGCGCCTGGGCCTCGGCCCGGGCACCACGACCAATTCCAGAAGGATCTTGACCCTCGAGACACTGAAGATAATGATGAATCCAAAGAAAGTCAGGCCTCCCCAGCCGAGCTGACAATCGATGTTCCAATTGATAACGATGACGATTCGAAGGTCTTGAAAATTGGGTCTCAGCTAAACCTGCAAGCTCAACAGGAATTGGTCGAATTTCTCCAAGCGAATCTAGACGTATTCGCCTGGACGCACTCCGATATGTGTGGAATCTCGTCGGACATCGCGAGCCACACCTTAAATATTGACCCGCGGTACATCCCGGTCAAACAAAAGAGACGCGGTATGGATCCAGAGAGATCTGCCGCCCTCAAGGAAGAAGTCGATAAATTGAAGACGAATGGGTTTATCCGAGATGCTTTGTACCCGGAGTGGGTATCCAATCCTGTACTTGTCCGCAAACCAAATGGAAAATGGAGAACGTGCATCGACTACTCTGACTTAAATAAGGCTTGTCCAAAGGACAGTTTTCCACTTCCTCGAATCGATCAACTTGTGGATTCGACGGCCGGACATGAATTATTGTCTTTCATGGATGCTTACTCTGGGTACAATCAGATACCCATGCATGTGCCTGATCAAGAACATACGAGCTTCGTAACTGACATAGGACTATATTGCTACATGGTCATGCCTTTTGGTTTAAAGAATGCCGGAGCAACTTATCAACGCTTAGTCAACCGAATGTTTGCCGACCAGATCGGGAAAACCATGGAGGTCTATGTAGATGACATGTTGGTAAAATCACGGTACTCCACTGATCATGTCAAGGACTTGGAATCAATGTTCAAAGTCCTCCGGAGGTATGGGATGAAGCTAAATCCGTTAAAATGTCATTTTGGGGTTGCTTCCGGAAAGTTCCTTGGGTTCATCGTCAACGCCCGGGGAATAGAGGCCAACCCCGAAAAGATATGGGCAATCAGAAGTCTTCAAACCCCGAGGACCATGAAACAGGTTCAGAGCCTCAATGGAAAGATTGCAGCGCTGAGCAGGTTCATCTCAAGGTCAACGGATAAATGCATACCCTTTTTCGACCTAATCCGAAAAGGGAGGCGAAACTTCGAATGGACTACGGAATGTGAAAACGCATTTCAATCGCTAGTCCGGCATCTTTCCACACCACCGATTCTTTCAAAACCTGTTGATCATGAACAATTATACCTTTATCTGGCTGTATCTGAAAACGCTATTAGTGCTGCATTGGTTCGGGAGGAAGACCGAACACAGAAACCAGTTTATTATGTCAGTAAACGATTGGCCGGAGCCGAGAGAAATTATCCAAGGCTAGAAAAGTTGGCATACTGCCTAGTCATCGCCTCGAGAAAGCTCCGTCCATATTTTCAGGCTCACCCTATCATTGTGTACACCGATCAACCGCTACGACAGGTCCTCACACGACCCGAGACATCTGGCAGGTTACTAAAGTGGAACATTGAGCTGAGTCAATTCGACATCGCATATGTTCCAAGGAGAGCCATACACGGTCAAGTCTTAGCAGATTTCATTGCCGAATTCACTGTTCCTGAAGACTTACCTGAAACTAGTGACTCACCCGAATATGTATGGAAGATGTACACTGATGGCGCATCCAACGATCGGTGTTCGGGCGCAGGGATTGTGCTTGAGACTCCCGAGGGCCGATCCATCTGCTACGCCTTAAAGTTTGATTTCCGGGCAACCAACAATGAAGCTGAATACGAAGCCTTGCTCGCCGGGTTGAAGTTGGCCCGAGACCTAAGAATTATCGCGGTAGAGATATACTGCGATTCTCAGTTGGTGGTATGCCAAGTTCGGGGTGAATATCAGGCCAAGGATCGAAGACTAGCCGCTTATCTAGCCCGGGTCCGAGAAACACTAGACCAGTTTGATTATTATGCCATTTTCTACATACCCCGAGAGCACAATCAGAAAGCTGATGCGTTGGCAAAGTCGGCAAGTACAGGCGAAACTCAACACTTGGGACTCGTCCCCGTCGAGACATTATCCTATCCAAGCATTGATCGAACGGAGAACGAATTCACATTTGAAGCTACCTCCGAGAAGGAATCATGGATGACTCCCTATCAAGATTACATTGAGCATGGCACACTACCCGAACGGCGAAGTGAAAGAAGACAGATTCTCCGAAAGGTGTCACGATTTGTCATTCAAAACGGAGTTATGTATCGAAGAGGATACTCTGTTCCTCTTCTCCGGTGTATCGCACATGACGAAATCAAGCGAGTGTTGCGCGAGGTGCACGAAGGAGAATGTGGCGATCACACTGGGGGGCAAGCACTTGCCAAGAAAATACTTCGATACGGATATTATTGGCCTACCGTTAACCGCGATGCTATGGATTATGCCAAAAAATGCGATAGATGCCAGAGACACGCTCGGATCCCTAGAGCCCCGCCTTCTGAAATAACCCAAATGGTCAGTCCGTGGCCATTTGCAATGTGGGGGATGGATATAATCGGTGCATTGCCTTTAGCTAAAGGGGGTGCAAAGTACGCCATAGTTGCGGTTGATTACTTCACCAAATGGGCTGAGGCTGAGCCCCTTGCAACGATAACAACAAAAAAGGTGATCAACTTCGTGGTACGCAACATCATCTGCCGGTTTGGTCTCCCGCATACTATTATCACCGACAATGGAGCCCAATTCGACAGTGCTGAATTCAAGGACTTCTGTCTGCGATTTCACATCCGTAAGAGATTCTCAGCAGTAGCGCACCCACAAGCAAATGGTCAGGTCGAGGCCGTCAATAAGGTTATCAAGTCTATATTGAAGAAAAGATTGGAGAAAGCTGGGGGCAAGTGGGTTGATGAACTACCAATGGCTCTGTGGGCGTACAGAACGACTCACAAAACTGCGACCGGACACACCCCTTTTTCTCTATCCTATGGCTCTGAAGCAGTTATTCCAGTCGAAATGGAAGTTCGCTCTCACCGTGTGACATACTACGACCCGAAAACAAACGGTATATTGCTTGCTGAATCCCTAGATCTGCTTGATGAGAAGCGAGAAGAAGCCGATGTGAGAGCAGCTGCATATCGAGGTCGAGTCGCTCGAATATACAACGCCAAGGTCCGCCCACGAACTTTTAAATCCGGCGACCTGGTACTTAAAAGAATTTACCCGGTTCCTTCACACATGAACCCAAATTGGGAAGGGCCGTATATGATTTCACAAAAGCTCAGAGATGGCACATTCAAGTTATCAACAGTTGACGGCCTCACTTTACCAAGAGCCTGGAATAGCAGAAGCCTCCGTCACTACTACATCTGACGGGCTTTATTTATCTATTTCTTATCAATTTCTTCTTCAGCATTTTTGTTTTTGCATTTTGAAATTTGAATTTGTAATAAGGCAACTGATTTTGCCATGTTTCTTTCGTTTCAGCAATAAAATGCCATCTCTTCGAGCCAAAAGTTGTGATTCACTGAAAATAACACATTATATCACGTTGCACGAAGAGCTAAATTCCATCACACGGTGGGATTTATTCGAACAGGGAGTAACTGTGATACGACCTGTCGCTCATTGAGTGAGACCCGAGCTCGGGGGCAGAATACAATACCAGCATTCACAGGGATCGATACACGATAATCCTTTTACCGACTCCAACTTCCCGGAGTACGAATTGGAGTATAAACATCCAATAAATCGTTCCCAGAGTGCGAACAGACTCCAACTTCCCAGAGTGTGAATTGGAGTATAAACATCCAATAAATCGTTCCCAGAGTGCGAACGGACTCCAACTTCCCAGAGTGTGAATTGGAGTATAAACATCCAATAAATCGTTCCCAGAGTGAGAACGGACTCCAACTTCCCAGAGTGTGAATTGGAGTATAAACATCCAATAAATCGTTCCCAGAGTGCGAACAGACTCCAACTTCCCAGAGTGTGAATTGGAGTATAAACATCCAATAAATCGTTCCCAGAGTGCGAACGGACTCCAACTTCCCAGAGTGTGAATTGGAGTATAAACATCCAACAAATCGTTCCCAGAGTGCAAGCGGACTCCAACTTCCCAGAGTATGAATTGGAGTATAAACATCCAATAAATCGTTCCCAGAGTGCGAACAGACTCCAACTTCCCAGAGTGTGAATTGGAGTATAAACATCCAATAAATCGTTCCCAGAGTGCGAACGGACTCCAACTTCCCAGAGTGTGAATTGGAGTATAAACATCCAACAAATCGTTCCCAGAGTGCGAGCGGACTCCAACTTCCCAGAGTATGAATTGGAGTATAAACATCCAATAAATCGTTCCCAGAGTGCGAACGGACTCCGACTTCCCAGAGTATGAATTGGAGTATAAAACATCCAATAAATCGTTCCCAGAGTGCGAACGGACTCCAACTTCCCAGAGTATGAATTGGAATATAAACATCCAACAAATCGTTCCCGGAGTGCGAACGAACTCCAACTTCCCAGAGTGTGAATTGGGGTATAGACATCTAATCCAGATTCTCAAAGCGCGAACTGTGTTCCAAACATCGATAACACTCAGAATCCTGGAATGCGGAACAGATTATCGATCTCAAATCGTCATGAGACCTCAAAAGGGGGGCGTGTACCCAAAGGCTTGCAATAAACGCAATCAACCACCAGAATATGAGTATTATTCCCCGCAACTAAGGGGCAAAAAGCTGGGTGTTAATCACTGGATTAAGTGATAATATAATCAGAATCCGACTCATTCGTTAAGTCACGACACGAAGCTGTAAAAATACTGAGCGGATACAAAACAAACGCTACAAGGCATTTAGGTAAGAAGAAAAGAATAATTTCCCATTTCATCGGCCAACAAAAACAGGTTTGATTACATGGCAAGTAAAGATGCTTCGATTAAGTGGAGGCCGAATCCACACATACACATGGCCCAAAAAAGAACAAGAGAAAAGACAAAAGAATTGTTATCCGTAAACTCTTGACAAAGCAAAGGGCTCACTCTTTCTTCCTCCGATGCTTCTTCCTCGGAGTCGAGCCGGTAGACCCACTGCCTGGCTTCCTGCGAGACTTTTTGCCTTTCTTTGGAACGTCCTCCGGGTCTGGCATAATATCGACATCTTCCTCAGAACTGGAAGGGATGGAGATCCTTTTATGAGGGCGAACCGAAGGCATGGGAGCAATAACAGATACATGTTCAGCGACACTCGAGACGATTACCGTACCACCAGGAGAAATCATCATTAGAGAAGATAAGCTTGGGGGAACGGCGTCACCTCCGGGACCAACTGTCACTGTCTTGGCCATCTCGGCACTTATCTCTGCCAAAATCTCCTCCTCTCGAGATAGTTGAGCTGCGCTAGGTACGCCAGTGGTCGTCACAATCGAACTAGAAACTGGAGCAGCTCCGCTCGTCGCAAAAGAGAGGTCAGGCACGGGATCAAGAGGATGACCAAATAGCTCTTCAAACATTTGAACGTCGAATGACATCGATCCTCCCTCTCCTATGTCACCAACCATGGCGGCGGTTGAGATCGCCTCAGTGACAACAACTCCATGCGTGGGATATAAAGCCGAAGGAACAGGGAGCATGGGTGCGACACTCTCGGTCTCTAAACAACAAAAAGTAGAGCTGTCAGACCAAGAAATTCCCTCGAAAACCAATGTCTTAAGACGTAAAGAGAGTAGTCAAAATACCCGCTTTACCTTGCCTTGGAGCCTGAACAAGCTCGGGGGCGAGAGCCGTGCCCGAAGACATTTCCGGTTGGTCCGGATTGTAGGCTGGAATAGCATGCGAATCAACTACAGCAACAGCTCCGGACGAAGTCGAAATGGGGACTTCAGTATTCTCGCTATGATGCACGATGCCCGAACCTTCACAAACCTCCGTTTGATGGACTCCAAGTATTTCTTTTTCAACGGAAACGATTGCTTAATGAAGAGTCCTCCTCTCATCCTCGCTGAGCAAACGCGACTCAAGCTCAAACTCATCTAATACCGAATCCGGACAAGACATCCTTTTGTTTTCCACCAATTTCTTCCAAGCATTGTAGAGAGGCATCGAGTAATCCCCTAGCCAGGAGAGGTTTCTATACTCCAGTACATTGGCATTATATGTGTCCAAGAGATCGTCGAATTCGGCCTCCATTTTGAACCTCTCCGCTTGGACTCTCTCCTCCACCTCCGATTCAACCTCCTTAACCCTTGCAATGGCCGCATCGCGCTCAGCTCGGAAAGATACAGCCTGCTCACACGCTTTTTGCGCAGCCACGTTCGCGTCGTCTTTTTCCTTATTCATATCAGCAAACTTAGCCTTTAGCACCTCCAGTTCCTTAATTGCCGCATCGCGCTCAGCTCGGAAAGATACAGCCTGCTCACACGCTTCCTGTGCAGCCACATTCGCGTCGTCCTTTTCTTTATTCATGTCGGCAAACTTAGCCTTTAGCTCCTCTAGTTCCCTGACTACCGCATCTCGCTCAGTTTCGACATTCTTGTATCGGTGGCCTAAGTCTTCAACTAATGTACAATGTGCCTGTTGCATTTTCGCCATCTCGACCAATGTTTCATCAACCTTCTGTAACGACTCGACTTCGGCCTTGCGGGAAGATTCCGCCTCAGATTGGAGTATGTCGACAATACGACTCTTTTGAGCCAAGTCGGCCTCTAGCTTCTCGATGACTTGGGCCCGGTCGAAGGCAGCTTTGGAAGCCTTAACGGCCGCTTTGTACCATTCTTTGTACTGAGCGAAAAAGTCCTGGGTGTAGCTGAGCGCCGTAATCGCGGCATCATCGGGAATTCTTTTAAGATTGGGGGGAAAAATACAAGCATCAAAGCAGATCTCTGGAAAATCTTTCCTCAGTTGAGCAAGCCTGATGGCCCCTTCGCCAGAAGACTCAATAAGGGTCTCTTCCGCAGACGTGGAAGTCGCAACCCCGATTCGAGAACGATGTGGCTCAAGCCTCGAAGCCTGCGAAGATGGCTGATGTCGCAGAGGCTCGGATGTTTGGACATGACTTCGGGATTGCGGAGGAGATCGAGATGGGGAGCGATGTCTACGATCTCTGTTTGATCGTTCCTGGCTAGAGTAACCTCGATGATGATCCTTTGCGTGGTACTCCTGGCCATATTGCCTCCGGTCGCGATCGCGATCAGGGCCCCCACGCCGAGATTCATGATAGGTTGGGGGGTGATGAACTCTCCGGAGTTTGTCCAGTGTAGTCTGACGGCCAGCCATATTACCTGAAAAAGAGATGCAGTTCGGTTAAGGGCCAGGCAAATTAGATATGGCAAGTAAAGCAGTCATGTAGTGTCATGAAGGTGTATGCAAATGTGCAAAGCCTCCGACCAACCAGAAGTATCGGCTGCACTAACGGGTAAAAGCTCGCTTATGTTTAACGCTTCCCGAAGCTCAACCAACCCGGACTCGTGATAAAGAGAAACACATTCCGGGATGGGAACGTCATCCAGACCAGCGAAAATGTTTCCTGGTTGATAAATAGCGGAGTCAGAAGAAATAATCCCAGGGATCGAGCGAGACACGATTACAGACTTCCGTCTCTTAAATTTAGGAACAACAGCCTTGCCTTTCTGCTTTTTTCCTGTTTTGGGAAAGCCAGCCGCTAGTCCGGTGTCATTAGGCGTCCTCTCATCATCGCTCATCTCTCTTATCGCTGCACCGGTTTTCTTCTTTGCCCTCGGAGCCGATTTCGCCAACCCCTTAACGACAGTACTTTGGTTCGTCTCAATTAAGCCCAGCATCCTTAAGTTATCATCAGTTAAGACCGAGTCAATGTGCCGCAAGTCACCCGGAGTCTCTTGTAAACTTCGGATTACGCTTCTGTATTGACCGCCGTCCGGCCTCGATATGATAGCTGTAATGAAAACACCTGATGTCAGTTCGAATGTCGACAATAACTATTAAAGAAGGCTTACGTATTTTACGGCACTCACGTCTGGACAGCCATCGCCTAGCGAATCCTGGGGGGCATCGGACAAAAAACCATTCATTCTTAAAGTAACTAAGTCTGGTCCAGGCTCCCGTCACAACCTGGCAGTTTCTAACTGCTTCCAGAAAGGTGAAAGACGGACTATCACCTCTACTCTTGAAATTGAATATGTGTCTAATCTCAGCTGGCTTAGGCGGACGAAAAAGGCAGTCCATGAATAAAATGAAAACACTATTCAGCAACGCGTGCCCGTTGGGGTGAAGTTGCCCGGGAGCTATTCCAATAAACGACAGCATCTCCCTGATATATTGATTAAACGGAGGAAGGGTTCCGGCCGCACAGGCATGACGATAGAAAGCAGTGTAACCCTCGGGTGGATTGTGAGGTCTATCCTCAACTCCAGGAAGCAAAACGTCATCCAGGGACAAGTTATGTTTCAAACATATCCGGCCTAACAATGCTCCAGAAATATTGGATCGGACGGAGTCTATGGGATCCTCGATAAGTAAGGCCTCCGGCAACTCGTCCGGAGCAGGATCTATCACTTCAGGAAGAATCTCTGGAATTTCTAGCGCTGGATGGAGCAAGCTCTGTAACTCTTGTTGTTCAGAACCCGAAGACGCCATAATTAACTAACTCACGAGAAGGCAGCGTCAAATACAGAGAAAACCCGTATATTCCCCGGTGTGAAGTATATGAATGTGACGTGCAGTGGAAGTGCATAACTGAAACAAATTTTACGGGATTGGAACGCGGAGTCCGAACGACAAACCCTCGGAGTCAAAAAACGAAAGCGACCGTCATCGCTGACCGTCACTTTCACGTCACTCCAGTACTACTGGCCAACTCAAGTATGAATTCGTTATATGTGTTTGGGTTATGGTGCCATCGACGAGCTCTCAAAAGAAGGCAGGCCAAGTCAACTTTAGTCATGCAAGGCCAAAGCTCGTCGGAATCAAGTATGCGAAAGAAATTATTAAGTTCGTTAAAATCCGATTTAAAGTTGGTCATAGTTCAGAGGATGAAACAAATCGAAGGAGTGGAAATTCCAGAAACAAGAACGCTCAAATCGATCGACTCGATTCGACACAAGTCAGATCGATGAACTCCGAGTCGGTGCGCTCCAATGCCACGTAGTTCGACTCGACGCAACCTGGAAACGGAGGAGCAGTTCGAACCCATGAAACCCCACCTGACTTCGAACCGATCGAAGACGAGCTCCTTCGAATCCATCTAGAGCGGTTCGAATCCATGGAGTTTCACCTGATTTCGAATCAATCGGAGTCGAGCCCCTTCGAATCGATGCACGTATCATTGTTTCGAACCCACCAGTAGTGAGCACCTTCGGATCGATCAGAATGTCGCCGTTTCGAATCGATCACCGCAAGTCCTTTTTTCTTGTTCTCCTGCAGTCATCGATTCGAAGTTGCACGCTCAAAGCCAACTCGAATCGCTCACCCCTGGATCGATGCGAAGACAGTGAAAGACAGTACTTTGATCGACACGACTCAAATGTTTGCATTCCTCAGTTCCGTGGAGTCGACCTACGTCGTTCAAATCTCACCACTCTCCAAAATTTCCAGAAGAAGGGATGAAACAATGCCGAAAAGTTCCAATTCTATCGTTCTCAACTCGAATCGACCCCTTGGTTACCTGATTTGATTTGGTTACAAGTGGAAGCCTGAAGGAATTTGATCGATTCGTGAAAATCCCTCGTTTGATTTGGCTCTGGAAAGTCGATTCGAAGAAACAGCTAAAGCAATAGTAAAAAGTAAAAAGTGAAAACGGAGTCAGCCTCGTGTATTTATATGGATTCCAAAAAAGGGATTAGTGTCACTTCAACTCCCATCGATTCGAACGACCAGTTTCGAATCCATCAGAAGTCTCGACTCCATAAGAAATTTCGAATCCATAGAAATTTCGAATCCATCAGAAGTTGCGACTCCATAGAAGTTTCGACTCCATAAAAGTTTCGAATCCGTGGAAGTTTCGAATCCATAGAAATTACGAATCCATCAGAAGTTGCGACTCCATAGAAGTTTCGAATCCATGGAAGTTTCGAATCCATCAAAAGTTTCGAACCCATCAAAAGTTTCGAATCCATCAGAAGTTTCGAATCCATCAGAGACAACGACGATTCGAGAGCCATTAATTCATACAATCATAACTTCGAATCCATCAACAACCACTGATAAACACTCTTTGACTTGAGTCTAAAATCATTCCAGGAGAAAATCGGGACAGAATTCGGCAGCAAGCAAAAACCAACATAACTCGTGAACGCACGACGTTAACAAGGACGAAAGCTAATAAACGTGTACACGTATCGAACTAACATTCGATTTTGAACATTTACAGGGACCAAATATTCACCCGGTTGCAACAACGACAGCCAATGATCAAGCGCAATCACACACAATCAACCATATCAAGGCAAGGTTACGACAATTCTCTAATGAGTTTCAACGAACAGAAAACAATAATCTTCAGAATAACATGGCGACTATTCAAAGCACGTCATGTGCCCACAAGACGTACTTTGGGGGGCAAAATGTTATCCCGCTTTTCGGGCAAAAGCCGAGATACCAAAAGATTGATCAAAGACAAAAGATAGTTCGCTTCAGAGATTGATCGCACTTCACTCCGCTATGGATATCGATGAATTCTGTCCGAGTCCGGATCGGGCCACAAGTGATAGGGCATAACAAGAAAGGCCATAGAAGCCACCAATTCAAGTTTCGAGTCAATCCGAGGTCATATGCTCAAGTTATGACGGATTCAAGTTAAGGAAGATGGACGTCGCTCGGTTCGAAACCATCACTGTCGAACCCAACTAGTTCGAAACCATTTGTTTCGAACCCATAATGTTCGAAACCAACTAGTTCGAACCCAACAAAAGAACGTAAGTTCGAATCCATCAGAGTGCTCCTAACTTCGAATCCATAAGACACGCTACCGCTTCGACTCCATGTATTTCGAATCCATCATACGTTCTCTACTTCGAATCCATGACCTAGACCTTACTTCGAATCCACCAAAGCAGCTATACTTCGACTCCATCAACTATGCGCTAGTTCGAATCCATCTTCACAAGACTACAAGCCCACCATGCGGCATCGCGCTGTCTTCGAATCCAACATGCTAAGACAACTTCGAATCGATCCAAGGTAACACATTTGGATCGATTCGAACAAACACCATCCCCATCGATTCGAAGACTCACTTCGAATCCAACCACACGCAAAAGACAGGATCGACTCGAAGAGAGGCGCCCTGGGATCGGTTCGAAGTACTCGAATCAAACAGGTCGATTCGAACGAGACCACTTCATCGATTCGAACCAACAGAAGGCCGAAGACACCAATTTCGAACCGATCATAACTTCCAATCCACTGATCAAAATCCCATGAAATTTTTACAGTAGTTCACATGCATGTTGAAGAATGTCCACACCAAATTTCGCCTCGATTGGATGCTTCTTTGATCGATTCGAAATTCATTTCGAATCGATCCCAAACTGGGCACGGACTTCGAGAACGCGGGCTTATGGGCCCCCCTCACGTGCCAGGCAACCTCCCTGAGCTTTAGGCGGGAATTTGGCCTTCCACACCTATAAATAGAGCCCCTGGTCATTCAGAAAAGGGAGGGGAGAATTTGGAGAAGAAAAATAAGCCTAAACGCTGCCGGAATCACTCCATACCACCTCCTTTGCTGATAATTTCGAATTTAAGTTCATTTTCTGCTGAAATTTGCTTAAAAACACTTGTAATCTTCAAGTATTAAGGAATAAAGTGATAAAGCTTCATAGTGGACGTAGGCGCATAGCCGAACCACTCTAAATCCTTGTCTTCTGTGCAATTTACTTTTCTGTGATTTGGAGTTTTGTTAGATAGTCCTTATTTCTAATTCAAGTTCTTCATTTACTATCTCTTCAAAAACTTCCGAAGGGTGTTTGTCCAATTTTGGTGCAAACAGTACGTGTGGTTTAAATAGAATTTATAAATCGGAGAAGCAACTTTTAATACGATTTGAAGAAATCATTTATAAAACCCGTGAATGAAGTCAAAAAGGAATCATCAAGGTCAAATATGCATAAACAACTAGTTGGAATTAACAAGCATTGATTAAATTTGGAAAACTAAACGAACAAGGCAAGTTGGAAAAAAACAGCAGGTTCAGACGTCTGAATGAAGGGATTCAGACTTCTGAATCTGGAGACCAATTTCTTTTTCAAAAGAGGATTCAGACGTCTGAACCCAAATTTTCAGACGTCTGAAATAGGCAATATTTTGCCTATTTCCTTTCTGGTTGAAATTTAGGCAATTCAGACATCTGGAAATATAATTTTAGACGTCTGAATCTGGGGATGAAAATGTTCCCCATAATAAAATTCAAACGTCTGAAATAAGGGTTTCAGCATCTGAAACTCAATGTTCAGGCATTTCCTGAACCTGGGCCAACTATGGCCAAACAAATCGAAAGCAATCGGATGCGTGTTGATTATGGGCTTACGTCAAACGACTACCCAAACTTAACGACACACCCAAACACTCCGAACAACATAAACATCAACCATATAAGGTTTTACATAGATTTGGCTTCAAAAATCATAATTTGGCAATTTCACCAAAACAATCCAAATCGAAAGCAAAAGCATATGAACAAGTGTTAGGAATCCATACCCAACATCAATGATATCAAAAGAAGTAGATGTGAGTTCAAAACTCACCTTATATCACAAAACAAAGAAGAAGGAGTTCAATTTGCAAGGAGAAGACCAACTAATCCCCACTTCTACTCTACTAGCTTCAATCTAAGATCAAACAAGTATTTTTCCTAAGTTTAGGTTTAGGAAATTTCTGAGATTGAAGAGAGAAAGAGATAGAGAAGATGAAGAGGAGCTTACCTATGACTTCTTTTTGATATTGGAGCAGGAAATCAAGTTACAAGAGGAAACTAGGGCTAGCAATTTCTATTTCCCTTTCCTTTCCACCATTTTCAGTTGAAGCTTGAGTTTCAGAAATGAGAATGAGTGATTGGAAGGAGAGAAAGGGCTGAGTTGGTTTAAACTAACAAATGGGCTGAACCCAAGCCCAAAACCCAAATAGAAAAGTTGCGAAAATTCACAAACTCCAAACATATTGAAGCTTACACTCAAAAAGATTGCAAACGCCATTTTGGAACCAATGGAGGTGGTTTCGAGTTCCAATTCGGCCATTTGCAAAAAGTAACATTTCGGACCTAAATCCGACTAACGACGCTATATTTAAATAAAACATTTAAATACAAAATCATTAAATATGCGGGTTGTTAAAATTCTGGTCAATATGAGTAATTAACATTATTGATAGGGATCTCTAAACACTTGAATGGAACAATTCGACACTGTATTGTTTTAAAATAGGGTAAATGAAATAATTTTACCCAAATTATTTTTGTATATAAAAGAAATATTTTTTTAAATTATTATAGTTATATATGGTTGCTTGGTTGTTAGGAAGTGATAATATTAAATTATTATCATTGTTGTGTAGAAATTGAACTAGGAATTAAAATTACAACCAAAGGTTGAGGAATAAATTTATATAACAAAATGAGATTTGTAAATTTGGATTATAAACGTGATTTACAAAAGAATAAAATTCTAGAGTAATATTTGAATAGGGATTTGAAAGGATTTGGAATTCGAAATTGTGGAAATTAAATTCCTTTGAGTTGAAAATGACTTTCAAAGGTTTTAGGGAAACAATAGTGATATTATTTCGGAAATATTTTTGAATTGGATTTGAAATATGGTGTTATTTGGAATTTAAAAAAATTTGAAAAGGGTTTTAAACAGATAAAGCACTAAACTCTTTTCGGTTGTTGGAAAATAACTCTGATGATGATCATGACATCATCGGTGTTCATTTTTTAGTTTCCAAAGGAGGAATTCTGCTTAAATGTTTAAATTGGAGTTGTTTGAAAAACTAGGCTTTTTTTTAAAATTCAAAAGATAATTTGATATGCAAATGGATTATGTATATAATTGATTTCAAAAATGATTTTTAAATGTTGAATAACCGTTCAAAAGACTGTGGAATCTTATTTAAATTGTTTGGAATATAAATGAGCTTGGGGACTTACAAAATTGAAGTTTGTTAGAATAAAATTTAAACTTGGAGGAGAGTTAAACAAAAGTAAGCGTGACAATAAAATAAAGTGGTAAGTGAACCAATTAAATGAAGTGATTTGGAAGAGATAAGTAAATGGAATATAAATAAGTTGGAGAACTTATAGAAGTTTAAAATTTGGATTGAATTTGAATGCAATGGAATCAAGGTAAATAAAAGTGAATTTGTGGAAAAGTCAAAGTAGACTAAGTGGAATGTCATTGAAATTTACTAAGTTCGAAATAAATTTATAGATGGACAAATGGATTTACATTTGTAAGCAAATTGAATTGAAACTGAATATTGGAATTAAATTTGAAGTATGCTAAATAAAGTGAAATGGAAAAAAAATTGGTCAAGATTGGACTAAATAAAACAAAGGGTTGAAATAAAATTATTAAATAAACTAGTTGATTTAAATGGGTAAGCAAATAAAGTGAAAATGAATATTGGAATGATATTTAATTTAAATTGTGCAAGTAAAGCGGAATTGTAGAATTGATTCGAAGTGGACAAAAATAATTAAAGTTTGGAAATAAAATTCATTTAGATTTAAAATAAATGAGTTGATGGAACTAATTTAAAGAAATGGTTAATTAAGAATGGGTTGATATAAGGTGGGTAGACTTCAATCTTAAGTTGATTGGGAATAAATTAAAAATTAAAGATAAATCGAAATTAGGTTGAAATTGAAAATTTAAATTAGGTGTAAATAGATGTGAAAGCTTAAGTAGTGAAGTGGAAATAAATATAAGAAGTGTATAAACTATTCATATTGAACTTAGGATGAAATGGTGAAATTCTTCAGTAAATTTTGATATTGGGAAAATATTCTAAGTTAATATTTGAATGAAGGTTTAATAAGGGTGTGTGAAATGATAATTGTGAATAAGTGAATAGAAATCATAAGAAATGTGAACAAAAAGAGAACTGATATAGCTGAAAAATTAGTTGAGATAATTACGTAGGATGTACGCGTATTATTTTATTCGCATGGCAATTTGAACCAGATTCGAGCACAGAATTTCGGTATAGTTATATCGATCCAAGTTGGGATTTTTCACTCGATTTTCAACGGCGAACCATGGATACGGATTTTTGATCGATTCTGGAAATTTTCTGTCAAAGTATATGGCTATGCAAGGAGAATGACAGTTTTTGATCAAGAAACCAGATCTGAGTCCGCACTAGGAAGTCGGGTGGACGATACTAGTTTGAAAGTGAATTGTATGATCGAGTGAACGATCAGATTTGATATTGCGTACGGATGATATATGTACATCGCATCAGTCCCCTTTGCACGTAACTATTTGCCAGGCACGGCTTAAGTGAAACAAATATTAAGATTTTATAAAAGAAGTGAATAGAACGACTTTGAATTCTGTGATTGGATATTATTGCTAAGCAGGATACAAGTGTTTTAAAAGCAAAAGGAAATTGATGTTTTTGATTTTAGAAGAAAAATTTGTATTGCCCGAAAAAAATGTATGTATTTAAATTTTGTGTAGGAAATTTGATGATTTTATAGTCTAGCCACTTGGCCTTTTATTTTTTTGAAATCGGGTGCCCCGTAGAGGCCTTTTGTAGTCGTAACGATCTGGCTGTGCAAAGGAGACGCTGGCGAATTTTTTTGAAATTTGAATGGTTGAGTAGTGATATTGTTTGGAAACTATGGAAGAGTTTGGAAAGTTAGCAAGGTTGACAATGTGTTTTAATAAAAGATTATTGTGGGAAGTTGTGTGGAACTGTTTGATTTTGGAAAAGTTACGGTTGAGGAACATTCCTCTTAACTAGCAATTTGGGGCATGAAATTATTTTAAGGGGGGAGGAATTTAACGACCAGGAATTTTGGATGTTTGAAATTGAAATATTTAATTGATTTTAAATATTTAAAGGTTAAGTTTTAAATTGAATTTCAAATATCACTATTTATTGGACAATTTAATTATTTAATTTAGTAATTGGAAGTCGGGTACAATATTGAATCTTCAGTTTATGCTTGTTAAAAATAATTCAAAGTCTTAGAAAATTTACATTGCAAATACTAAAGATAATTAAAATATAAAAGTGAGTTTAAAGGTTATTTGTTAGGTTTTGAAAATATATAGTTTAAATCGATATTTAAAAATAGCCTTCTGAGGCACAGTCTTTGTAACATCCCTGAAATTTTAGTTAAGATAATTTGATAATTAATTAAATTTTTGGAAATTAAATTATGAATTTATTGTGAATTAATTAGACATTTCTAAAACAAAAATACATTTTAGATTTTAAATAGAAATTTTGATTTGAAATTTAAGTATAAGTATTTTTTTTAAATAATATTGGATTTGAAAATAAATGTGTCTTATAAGTAGATTGAAAATAGATTTGAATTGGGAATTAAAGAATAAATTTTTTAAATATATTTAAAAGATAAAATTGTCTTGATTCAAACTTAAAGTTAATAAAGAAGTAATTGAGTTTTATTTAATTAGATGATCACTATTTGTTACTTTATTCTTAAAATTATTTTTTTATCAATAAAGTGGATAAAGAATTAACCAAAAGAAGTGTTTTGGAATTATTTATTTATTTAAATTTCTTAAAGTTAAATTTTTAGTTAATGATAAATAAAATAGATGATCTACTTAAATAGATGAAAGTTAATAAAGGTATAAACTATAAAATATTTTAGAAACAGAATTGGATTTATTGATTTTATTATTTCCAAAAGACTAATATATATGGATATATATATATATATATATATATAATTATTTATTTATAATGAATAACTTTTCAAATCATTTGTTATTGGAACAAAATAGATAAACATATCACATAATTACAATAGAGTATGGATGTAAAATTGAAAATATACATATACAAAATATTAAAATGAAAAGAGTTTGAAGTTAAAATTATAAATTGAATTCAAACAAGTTTAAAAACACAATTTGTAAATAAATTAATGGAAAAGGACTCTACATAAATTTATTTAAATTCAACAAGTGTTAAAATAAACCACAAGTGTAAACTAAGTAGCATGAAGATTTACTAGTGGCAAATTTCTTTTAAATTTAATTTTTGTAAATATTAGAAAGAAGATCAAAACCAGGCTCATCATTTTCTTCATTTTCTCATCTAAGTTTTCTTCTTTCTACATTAAATCTTAAAAATAAAAATCAGATCAAAAAGCAAAACCAGATCAAAATCTATAACCAGAAAAAAAAATTCAAATCTGAAACCTGGTGAAATAAACACAGATTTAAGCAAATCAAAAACCTGAAGGCATGCAAGATTTAATTCAAAATCAAAAAAGCATCAGGATCAAATCAACAAATTTAAACAAGAACAGATCAAAGAAAGCAAGTTGAAAATCTGGGAAACAAAGCATAAACCAAAAAGGAAATCTAGAAAAATTTCAAAACCTGAAAACATCAAAGTATAATGAAAAGAACAAGTAAACTCTATACTCTATAGTTTGGTTCATTTGTAATTTTGAAATCAAGCTATAACATAAATTCTATCAAATAAAATAAGTTGTAGGAAACAAAAAAAAATCAAAGATTAAAGAAAAAAATGTGTACAGGCAAGCATTTGTCTCTGCCTTCAAACATTAAATTCCAGGTGAGGAATTTTAGCCTTGAATTTCTTCTCTGTCTTTCAATCATATAGGTGAGTAACACTTTTAATAACTTAAGTTTTAAAACTAGTTGCATGTATATATAAGTGTTTTTCTCTGTATATATATGAATGTATGATATGTATGTTTTGTTTTCATCTGGGTACTCTCTGCTCATAGTTCTAGGTTCTTGTTTTGATCAAATTCTATATCCCTTCATTTGGTCCCTATTTAAACTTAAATTTTAAGTAAAACTTGTGTATTTCATCACCAATTTTAGTATTAAAAATTATACTTAGGTTAAAGAAATATGGATTGTCTCTGGTAATCAAAATAAGACCAAACTTTAAATAAGTGAAAATCCAAACATCATGATTTAATGTTTCAGGCCTGCAATCTGAAACTCTATCCAAACTTATGATTTTTAAAACAAAAATTATGATTTTTATTAAAGAGGTTAGAGTGCAGTTCTAGATTCATCAAAAAATCCAAATCTGGGTATTTCTGGTGATCTATTTGGATCTGAGGGTCGGGACTCCTCCTAGAGGTGGAGGAATGACTGGCGAATGGTGGAAAATTACTAGATGGATGATCAATTCAAGGTAGAAAGTACGGTGGTGGATTGTAGTTCAGAACCCTAGTTTTGTTTAATTGGGTATTTCTGATCGGCATTGACTCTCTGCATGATCGAGTGTAATGAGCTTGTGGGAGCATGAAGTTGGTGAGTTGACGCGTTCGTTACCAGAGGCTGGTGTTTTCAGGTGGCCGGAGATGTGAGAAATGGCGATGATAGGTTAGGGGTTTAGTTGAAGTCTGTGTTTCCAGGATTGGGTAACTTGCTGGATTTTGATTTTGAGCTTCTGGGTGATTTTGGATAATCGTGATCGATTGAGGTGATGGTCGTTGATGAAATGAAGTGCTGGTGGATGGCATGAGATGGCCATAGCCACGGTTCACGTGTACCGTGCACTTTGAATTTTGGTGAACTGGGTTTGTGTAGAAAATTTGAACTCAGGGTAGACTCGAGTTTTTCGAGTACCTGACTCAAAGCAAAATCTTTTTTACCTCGGGTTAGTTGTTATTTCAGGTTTATATAAAAACCTGACAGCAATTTAGGGTTTAAAACAAATTTAAATGGAATTTAAATTTGTATACTTGATTTAAACAAAGTTTAAATCAGTTTTAAATGTGGATTCAAATTTATTTTTTTGAATTCTAATCTGAAATGAAATAAAAGTTTTAAAATATTTAAAAGTGGGTTTTTTTTAAGGTTTATAAAACCTGAAAGTTTAAATCAAAATAAACAAAAAGGATTCAAGTCTTTTTGAATCCAAATCTGGAAATTTAAATTAGTTTTAATCTGAATGTGTTTTAAACAAGTTTAAATTAAATATCTTTTAAAAGTATATTTGTTTTTAAACAAATGTTTAACTTGATTTTGATAAAATTCTTTTATAAAGATTTTCTTAATTTTGAGTGAAGAGTTAAATAAATTATTTTAAACTTCAATTTGCAAGTTAAAATGTAATGTATTTTAAAGCTTAATTTTTAAATAAAAATTTAAGTAATTTAGTTAGAACTTTCCTTTTATAAGTTTATAAGTTGATATTTAAATTTGATTGATGTTTATCTTTTTGAATCTTAAATTCAAAATGGAATTTGAATTTAAATTTAAAGTGTAATGTTTAAAATACACTTAAATGTTAATGAAATCATTTATAAAGAAATTAATTACCTTAGAGGTAATTAAGGTAAGAAAATGATTTAATTAATAAGGTAATTAAAGAATGATTTATTAATTTATAAATAAATAATTTAGATTAATTTATAATTAGAAATGATTAATAATGATTAATCTAAGATAATTTCTTAAGAAAGTAATTAAAGAAATGTTATTAGTTAATAAAAATAATTAACTAGGGATTATTAAGTAATTAAATTAATATGATTAATTTAGATAATTAATTAGATTAATTAATTTAGATAATCAATTATACATTTTTGAATGTAATTACTTAATGAAAGTAATTAAGGGATTATTTACTTATTGTAATTAAATTTTAGTTAATAAATTAATTTAGTTTAATTAATTTAAGAAAATCATTTGATAATTGGATAAGTGTAATTACTTAGTGTAATTCATGGAGATAGTTACTTAGGGAAGTAATAAATGATAATTACTGGGAGGTAATTAGTGAATATGATTTATGAATGAAGTAATTTAGGTAATTACATTTGTTATTAACCAGGGGTGATTAATAATTGTGTTTAATTAAAGATTAATTATTAATGTAATTAATTTAAATAAAGTAGTTTAATTTAAATATAATTAGAGATCGTTAATTAATATAATTAATGATGTATTTTATAATGGACTAATTAAGGAATAATTAATAATGAGGTGATTAATTGATGTAATTGATTAAGGTGATTGATTAATTAATTTATATCAAATGATTCGTAATTAATTAAGCTGGATTGGATAATTAATTCATAAGTAATAAATTTATTTGGAAATTAATTGAATTAATAGGGTTAAACGATTAATTAATCCTACCTATAAATGATTATTGAATGCTTGACCTTGCTTACGAATGTTTGCCTTGTATGAACTGCCTTGAATTGATTGATCTGTGTGTAATTTATTCATGTATTTATTTATTCATCTGTGATACATTTATCTGTGAATCTGCAAATGAAGATAAGTGTTATAGATTCTACCGCTTATTGATATTTCTGTGTTTTGATCTGTGATGATAGAATAATAATGCACTATTGTATTAAACCCCTGGACTACACCATACACACACAAATATGGATTTCACGAGGAAATCGGCTAATTCACAGATATTTGAATTTAATATTTTGAAATGGTTTTAAAGTTTAAATTTTGAATCCAGATAACTTTTGAAATGGAATTGGGTTTTCTGAAATGAAACAAATGGTTTCAAATAATAGCTTTTCTATAAGGAAAGAATTTCCAAAGTTATGATGAAAAGATTTCAAATTTTAAATGGAATGGTTTGAAAGCTATATTTGAAATCTTTGTGAAAGAGAGTTGAACCCTATTTTGAAATTAAAGAAGATTTTTAATAGTGTATCTTTTTGAAACGGGATTTGTTTTGAAAGGTTATAAATGAATATTTGTCAAAGATTAGTGAACCTTGTTTTAAATTGAAAGGGGTTTTTAAAGATAAATCTTTTGTTTAAAAGATTTAAATGTGAAAATTGTTTAAACCAGTGAAGGTTTCTGAAATGAATCGTTTTGTTTAAAAAATTGGAAATGGTAATTTGTTTTAACTATTTGAATGAAATGTTTTTGGGGTTTTAAAGTTGTGACTTAACTAAAAACCCATTATCCATATGTTTTTAATTATTGCGCTTATTATTCGGTTTAGCCGGGAGAGCACCTTGTGTCATATAACCCATTCCGAATAATGACCATTTCGAATAATGATACGACGTTATGGATAGCATTTGAAGACCGGTGGTGAAGACCGTGTATTTGCAAGAACGATAGGATGACCTATCGATTGTCTCTGCACCGAGTAGCTAAGGTATAGAGATTCCCTAAGTGATGGGAAGTCCGATCGGGATTGTGGATTCCCGGATTGCAAGGGCTTCTTCGGAAGTGCCTTCGGTTCTGTTCGAACCCGGAACAGACTTGTATGGATGTGTGTCTGACATTACACTTTGAGATGTAAAACCGGTTTCTATCAAATACATTTCTGTTTGGTGGCGGAGATTTATTCTCATAACTTAACACCCTTCTCTAAGATGTACGAGTTTAGAGGTTATGTAATTGATGGTTACTAGTGATACATTCCTAATTTGGTAATGTGACATACGAAGGGCTGCTGATTATTTGTTGATCAAAGCATGGCTTTTGTGAAAAGCGTAGCTTTGTGGACGAGACTTTGTCGAACATCACAACCCGGAATGGTCGAAATAGGAAGAATGCAGCAAGGTTATTTGGGGGTAGCGCGCCCTGAGGGTATGTTCATTTCCTTTTGGATAGAGGTGATATCGTGGTATGGAGCCCAGATATTTAACTTATGTGATTACTGCAAATACATTACTTTGTGGTTGTTGGTATCGAGCGCTCTGATAAAGGTCGGTTACGACCAGGGATGGCATACTCGTGTCAGTAGTTACCTAGTTACAGAGGTAACCCGGCCTTGTGTTGGCAGAGATCCAGTTAGGTTCTTGGGGCGTCCCTCTAGAGGCGTACCCATGTGGCCCAGGAAGTTCCTTAGCCTGACCATTTGTTGGAAGTCCAATCATCCAATACGAGCCTAGTACGGTTTTGGTTGTATTACCTTCCATCTACTTATGGTGGCGCCCCACTGTTTAGATGGTAGCTATAGTAGGAATAGTTCGGAATGTCTATGCTAGCTAAGATTAATATTATACTTTCGGAATGTTTTCCACTATGCACTAATAATAATATCAAAATGGTTTTCGCGTATTAAGCATGTTTAACTATCATAAGGAGAAATCTCCTTCAATTATGCGTTTGCATAGTGTGTGTGGCGGGAGGCCTTATGGTAGTTTCATTTTCCAAAAAGCATTGCGGATTTCAAATTTAAACTCATTTGTTTGTTTTAAAAGAAAAAAATGTTTTCGTTTGCTCGTACCAGTCCCATGACTGACCCGGCTTTTATTGTTCCTTTCCTAAACTCTGTGTGCCCACTATTTTCCATACAGGCAGTCTAGAGTTGGGTTTTTCAAATATAGATATCGAATCAGTACCTTTCAGCGTTCGCTTTGGTATTCTTTGGATATCTTAGAATTCTTTGGAGTCTTTGGATTCATGACTGACCATGGTTAGCTTGGTGCAACTTGGTGGTGGTTCGAGCTTGTAGTTTGGAGTTTAGCTTTGGAGCATTGGATTGGAGTTATCTCTTAACTATTTGTTTCCGCTGCTGTTTATGGTCTCTGATATTCTTATATCATATTGTTATTTCCGTTATAGCATTGTTATCTTGTATCTCCGATATTGATTCATATTGTATCATTGTTGTATCAAATGTTGTATATCAATGATATTCATTTCTTTCCTTCCGCTGTGCTGTTTTACTTAATTGTGTTATAAGCTCCGGCGAACCAGATTCGATGTTTGGATCTGCGGCATTTGAATACGAGCGTTGTATTCGATGCCGATTTTCGCAGGTCGAGTCAGGGTCCGTCACATTTGGTATCGGAGCTGAAGGTTGAAACTTTAGCTTAGGAGTATAACACATTAAGTAACTCATTAGAGATAGGGTGAAGTATACCTTAAAATGAGTATATCCCTAAGATATCCATCTTAATGCCTCAATAAATTCTCTTACTATCCACTGATAGTGAGTATGAGTGCAAGAAGAGGACGAGATAGGGGACAGTGGAGTACCACAACAAATGGTCGATACCCTACAATAGAGGAAACAACTTTCTCTATCAATCTCCCTAGATTCGTCTTTTCAATTCTCTGATGATTCCTGGCAGCTCCAGGAAGAAGCTTTGATATATTTGCATGGGACACAAATTCCAGATGGGTCAGAATTGTTTGTTTGGATGAATTGTTTTCTTTGATTGTTATGGTTGATAGATATATTTTGGTAGTTTAAACTAAAAGTTTTGGGATTGTATCCATATATCTGTTTATTCTTAGGGTCTCGATATATTCTACGAGTGGTTAGTTATCCCTTCGAACTAACCAATACCTCTGTATATTTCGTAGATCTGGATGACCCGAGTATCTTGATTCGTTCTTGTATCTATTATTGAAATTCTGATTTAGGAAGCCAAATGCAGAATAGATATTCAGTTTGATTTGGTGATTCTTCTCTCGATCTTTCTATATTTCTTTTTGGTCTCCCAACTTTCAAATTTCGAGGACGAAATTTTCTTAAGAAGGGGAATCTGCAACATCCCTAAAATTTTAGTTAAGATGATTTGATAATTAAATAAATTTTTGGAAATTAAATTGTGAATTTATTGTGAATTAATTATAAATTTCTAAAACAAAAATACATTTTAGATTTTAATTAGAAATTTTGATTTGAAATTTAAGTATAAGTATTTTTTTAAAATAAAATTGGATTTGAAAGTAAATGTGTTTTATAAGTAGATTGAAAATAGATTTGAATTGGGATTTAAAAATAAATTTTTTAAATATATTTAAAAGATAGAATTGTCTTGATTCAAACTTAAAGTTAATAAAGAAGTAATTAAGTTTTATTTAATTACATGATCACTATTTGTTAATTTATTCTTAAAATTATTATTTTTATCAATAAAGAGGTTAAAGAATTAACCAACAGAAGTGTTTTTGAATCATTTATTTATTTAAATTTCTCAAAGTTAAATTTTTAGTTAATGATAATATAAAATAGATGATCTACTTAAATAAATGAAAGTTAATAAAGGTTTAAACTATAAAATATTTTATAAATAAAATTGGATTTATTAATTTTTTTATTTCCAAAAGACTAATATATATGGATATAAGTGTATATATATAATTATTTATTTGTAATGAATAACTTTTCAAATCATTTGTTTTAAAATTGTATTAGAAAAAAATAGATAAACATATCACATAATAAAAATAGTGTAAGGATGTAAAATTAAAAATATACATATACAAAATATTAAAATGAAAAGAGTTTAAAGATAAAATTATAAATTGAATTCAAACATGGTTTAAAAACATAAATTTGTAAATAAATTAATGGAAAAGGACTCTACATAAATTTGTTTAAATTCAACAAGTGTTAAAATAAACCACAAGTGTAAACTAAGTAGCATGAAGATTTACAAGTGGCAAATTTCTTTTAAATTTAATGTGACACCCCACCTTTATGCCCACAATAAAAAAGAGTATAAAAAGGAAATACTGTCTGTTATTACGAAGAATAAGGCTGGATAGGAGCAGCCGTCCGTAGTTAGGCCTTATGCTAGTATTGGTTATCTCGATAGGAGTGGTATATATATTTTTCTTCTTTTTGTTTCTACTCCCATCGACAAATCCAATTCCAGTATAAAACGAACTACGATGGTTCATAATAGTTTAGGACAATATATATCATAATAACACAGATAAGCTAAATGCAGAACACAGATAATATCAAATCTCATATATATATAACTGAAGTCAGTTACAATACACGTGATACAATACATATGATACAACTACAACTGTCGACACAGAATGTTACATATACAAGTACATTAATATAATTAATATACATGAATACATGTCATCCTATGCTATGACAACAACTACTCCAAAAGGTATAAAGAGACTTCATAGCTCTAGCAGCAACCCAAGGCAAGATATCTACAACCTGTAATAACTCGGTCTGACCCGAGTATTAAATTCAAAAGAAAATAATACACGGGTCAGTCTGATTCAAACTTAGTTATTAATGCATGGAAGCAATAATAAACAAATAATCAAATAAATGACAGTCACAGTAAAATCTCATCTACCCAATCCTTTAATAAGGAAATCAGATAACGGTAAATATAACACGTAACAGTGTTAAACAACAAATCAGCAAATTCAAATTTTCACGAAGATAAATGAAAGGATTATCAATGAAGATAATTTAGAAAACAACAGAACAAAAAATATAATTATTAAATAAATAATTAGAAACTCATAATCTAATTATCATAAAGATAATTAGACAACAACAAAATGATCAAATCAAACCAAATCAAAATACCATTTCAAACTATTGAATTGGGCAAAACAATTCAAGTAACTCAAATATCACTTAAAAACATCAATTCTGGTAGGGCTACAGCACACGCACGCGTGTACTGCCTCGCAACTACAGCGTGAAATACACAAAAGATCAACGAATCAAAAGAAAACGGCTCCAACTCAAATCAAAATGAACCAGATGGAAATACAACAGCAAGCACAACATCCATCTAGTTACCATCAAATAAATAAAGTGCACATGAATGCGCAACGAAAATTCACAAACGAACACAAGGTAAAACCTGAGCTATTAGCTGGGTTCAACATAGGTACAAACTCAATTGAAATGGTCAAGACATAAAATCAAGCCTCGACCATAGTTCAAATCAACCAATAGAAAATATAGACTGCTACAAAATCTACAGCCACCACATGAATACAAGGGCACACTACAACAAAAGAAACTGTAGCCACCATAAGGTCACAAGGCAAGACTGCAATAAAAACTCGGATGCAATTCGAAAAAAAAAACAAAATGCAAAGGTCAAGTCACTGACTCAACTCAACTCCAGCACCAAAGCACAAAGGCTCGAATGACCAAGTGCATCAGAAACATGGCAACACAGAGGCAACTGACATCACAATAGAGTTCAACATAACTTGAAGTGCAAGCTAATGCAGATTGATGAAAAACAATATACAGTGAATCAAGTCATGGTTCAAACAGGGCAATGCATCAGAGACACAAATGACATGAAAACATCTCAAGATTACTATGTGCACAGAACCACTCAATTGTATGCAACAGTGAAACGAAGTGGACAATGCACCAATGCTAAACAGAGGAATAAACACATCAACATCATGAGCCAACTGTGCATGAAGCAACTCATATAATATACAACAAACAACACAAGTGCATAAAGGCAGTGAAACGATGACTGGAAACACAAAGATAATGCACTCAAATACAGTGCATAAGCAAATGACACTGCCTATCAATCCAAACCAAAAATATCATGTGAACATCAAAACACAGACTCGAGCTCAAGACAGTACAACCCACTGTAAATATTGGTGCAGACAGCCTCAACAATGAAGTGGCTCAACAACATCAAAATGCACAGAAGACTCAGTACACAACAGAGGCAAAACGAGGTCAACACAGTTTCAAATCAAATCAATACAGGAAATTCAAACTGAGCAAGACAGTGGTTGAACGACCACAAACCAAAAATATAAACAATGTCAAGCTTGAATATCAGAAACCAAAGCCATGACATACAAAGATCAAAGAATTCTCAAAGTCAACTGCCGTTTAATCGATGTGGCCGTTGTTTATTTACAGCACCAAGCCAAAGCCGAGGTGGTCAAGGGTAAAATCGAACAAAGACAGAGGTAGCAGTTTCAAAAGCCAACAAAGAATTCAAAGCAATTGCTAATGGCCGACGACATAAAATAGCAGGTGACATCGAACAAGTCGAGAGTCGAACAAAATAAAATCGTCATAGCATAATCATTAAGCCAGAAATTCATCAAATTATATGAAATCGATAAAATCAGTGAAATCATCAACAACGAGGCAAAATCGCACAACCAAAGCACTTTACTAAGTTCGAACTACAGAAGTAACAACCCGGGGTTTTACAACAATTAATTATCATTCAATGATTATTAAATTGGTTATTAATTGCTATTTGACGTTTTAATCGGGTTGAAATTCTTGTTAAACATCCGTTAGGGGTTGGCGGGCTTTCAATTGAATGTTGGCCCGTGAGTTTCTTTTTTTTTATGTCGTGTTATTTAAAGCAATACCCGGCCCCCTCTCTATTTTTCATTCGTTGGAAACCCTAACCAAAATAAACAAAAGAAAATAAATGGCAGCCTCGTCTTCTTTCTGATATTAGGGCTTCAGGAATTCGAAGGCGTCGATGTCGATTTGCTCGATCGAACGATGATGGTGCTCGCGACTACTTTAATTCGCGTCGAGCAAAAGGTGAGTAATTTATACTCACATCTTAATTCGGACTCAGGGATGTGCTCGCGTTAGATTTTGTGTTGACACTTGGGTTTTGAAATCTGACTTAGCTTGATTATCACGACACTGTTTGGTTTTTGTTCGTCTGGAATTTTTTGAATTTGCCGAGTACTTTTGATTCGATGTTTGATTAATTGTAGTTGCTGATGATGTTACTGTTTATATAGGAATTGAACTTATGCATATGCGTTCGTATATGATCATTGACTTCATCATTTTATTATCTCGGCCGTATGATTTGTTTTGATACTTGGGGTGGTTTCTGATTCTGGACTGAAATCTGCAAACTCGATTTGTGAAAATAATTTAGATGTCTTCATTGTCGACTGATGCCTTTACTCCATGCATTCATGTCTCAGTGATGAATCAAGTGTTCATGTGTATATTTGAGTATGTTGGCTTGTAGGATCTGGTTTAATTTTGATCCTGTTCATGCAAGCATGTTATTTTGTTCTCAAATTTGAAGCTTGTTTTGGTTTTGACTTTTATGGGCTTGGTGCATTGGGTTATTGCTAAGTTCATCCATTTAGTTATTATATATATACGTACAGATATGTATGTGCCTATATATGTATGCTGTGATTCTTATTTCACTGTACTTCAGTTTTGATTATTGTTTTACATTGTTCGTTTTTTTGGTCATCTCTGTTCGAATTTTTGGTTGTACCTGCCTATTACTCAATTTATGGGATTGGTTTGATTTGTTCTTTTTAGCAAGTACTTCGATCATATATCCTATGTTCTTTATTTGTTTGCTTTGAATTGTTATAGTGGCATTTGACATCACTTTGTATACATATATCAAGTACTTGCCTGACAATGTTTATTTAGATAAGAAAAGTTTCATACACCTATATGCCTGTACCTATTTCTAGTAGCCAAACTTTTCATACATATATAAACAAGTTCTTGCATGTATATGTTAGTAACTTTATACCAGCTTCTATTAGTATGCTTAGCTGTGCGTAAGAAGATATTTTTTGAAATTTCCCTCTGTACATGTTTTTATTAGTACAAACTCATTGTAGCATCGACTCTATTCACTGTTTTACGTTTTCCCTTCATGCTACTTTGTTGTCTAGTAACACTCGAGTCTGCATCTCTGATCATGTCACTATTTTCTGGTATGGCTCGCATTTGCATTTCATTGTTATTGAGCATTGGTTTGGATTTCTGGTCTTGATGCACTTGAGCCTGTGCATTTATTTGGGCTTACCAATTCTGGATTTGGTTCACTGTTTGGTCTTGGTGCAGTTGCTATACCTTTGAGCATTTCACTGTTTTCATTTGAGTGGGGCATTGTTTTGGTTTCCCTGCTCGCATGTTGGAAGTCGCAACATGTACTACTTCCCTGTGTTGAACCCAGCCGATAACTCGTGTTTGACCTTGTATCATTGTAGTGGTTAGTATTTGTAATTTTTAGTGTTGTCCCACTATTGCATATTGTGCCTTGGTCTTTGAACATTGTTGAGTTTGATTCTTCTTACTGTTGCATTTGTTTTGAGTATTACTTCCTTTGCGCAGATTGACACCTGAGTTTGTCTTGGTTTATCGGGACCACAGTGGCATTCATATATGTATTCATGCCCCTTTTGGTACTACTGCACTGTTTTATTGCTGCAGCTAAGTTGAGCAGTGACTTGACCTCTGTAGATATGTTTTGCTGATTAGCAGTTAGCATTGTGATGATTTTACATGTTGTTGTGGCGAGGCAGTACACGCGTGCGTGTAATGCAGCCACACAGAACTTGCATTTTCAATCGATATTTTAATTACTTGGATTGTTTTGTGTATTCAATTCAATATTTGAAATTGCATTTGATTTGGTTTAATTTTGATATTTTCCAAATTATCTTCATTGACACTCTTTTCACTTATCTTTGTTGATGATTTGAATATGCTGATTTATTGTTTCACTATTACGTGTTATATTTATCATTGTCCGATTTCTTTATTTAAGGATCGGATGGACGAGATTTATTGTGACTGTCGTTTATTTGTTACTTAATTATTATTGCTTCTGTGCACTAATAACTGAGTTTGAATTAGACTGGCCCGTGTATTATTTTCTTTTGAATTTAATACTCGGGTCAGACCGAGTTATTACAGGTTGTAGATATCTTGCTTTGGGTTGCTGCTAGAGCTATGAAGTCTTTTCATACTTTTGGAGTTGTCGTGTCGTAGTATAGGAAGATATGTATTCATGTTATTATATACGATAATGTACCTGTATATGTAACTTCCAAAGTCGACAATTGTAGTTGTATCATATGTACTGTAACACATGTATTGTAACTGACATCAGTTATTATATATATGAGACTTTTTTTATCTGTGTTCCGCATTTATATTATATGTGTTTTTATTATATATATTGTCCTAAACTATTGTGAACCATCGTAGTTCGTTTTATACTGGAATTGGGTATGTCGATGGGAGTAAATAAATAAGAGATGAAAAGTAAAAATATATACCACTCCTATCGAGATAACCAATACTAGTGTAAGGCCTAACTACGGATGGCCGCTCCTATCCAGCCTTATTCTTCATGATAACAGACAGTATTTCCTTTAATAATCTTTGTTATTGTGAGCACAGAGGTGCGGCATTACAGTTGGTATCAGAGCTTAGGGTTTACAGACATAATTTAAAACATAATTTAGATGAAACATGTGTTACAACTATTAGTCGATGCTTTAGTTGTGTTTTGAGTCAAAACTAAAGTTTTGAAATTAGGATGAAATTTTTAAATTTCCATATTTAAAAATAAAAGTGAATTTGTGTTTTGATGATTGATTGATTTGTATTCTGTTTATCAGAGTGCGCAGCGGAAACAGTGAGACTGTCTTCGCTGAGTACGGCTGATAACCTTTTTGATTTAATAATCAAAATATGAAATTCAATTAAGTTTCATTTGTTGTTTACATAGCTGTGTTTAATTTTCTTCTTTGAAAATTTAGAATCCGATTTGAGGATTCGAAGCTACTGCAGTTATGAGATTTTTGTTGTTTTGAATTATCTTCGTTGAAGATATATTTGAATGATTTCTTTGTTCATTTTGTGGTACACGTGCCCATTTGAGATGCACGTTACTGCATAAATTTTGCGTAAAACCGATGTTTGGTTTTAAACGTATTTTGTTGCCGTTATTTTACAACGGGATTTTTACGCCGTTTCTAAATTTTGAAGCACGGTGTTTTGTTGACCTTTTTAATGAATGAAAATTCACTAGTGTTATATTTTGATGCGAATTATTTTGATGAGATTTTGACGTATGAATATTACCGTCGCTTTCGCTTCAGTAACCGTCAAATTTTAAAGTGGATTTTCTAGCGGTTATCCCGCAATGCTGATTTTGAGATCCGTTTTTACGGTGTTTTGAGAAGTGCAATTTCCTTGTTGAAATTATCACTAATGTTGTTGTTTTTATCACGGATTTGCAAATCGTATTAAAAATAAAATTTGTTTTCAAAATTTTTCAATTTACGTTTTCAAAAGACCGAGGAAGCGATTTAAACGATTCAGCAAAATCGAGGACTATGAACCCTTTCTTTTACTGATTCGCTTAATTCCGGATTTGTTCGTTTGAGAATGTAAATCATTACTTTTATAAAATAAATGAATTTGTTTTCATAAGTTTTGCAGTTTGCGTTTTCAAAAGAATGAGAAAGTGATTTAAACGTTTCGGCAAAATCGAGGACTCTGACCCCTTTCTTTTACTGATTCGCTTGATTCCGGACATGTCCGTTTGAGAATGTGAAATGTTATCTTTGAAATACACAATTTTGCACTTTCAAGGAAACGATGAAGAGAATTAAACGATTTAGTAAAACTCGTGGTTATGGGACATGTGCGTTTGCTATTTTGGTTAATTCCGGACTCGTTAATTGAAATATTTGATGATTTTCATGTGCTTTCGAGCCACTATGATGGACCTTCGGGTCATGTGATGGACCTTCGGGTCAAATACCAGTACCAGACCTTCGGGTCATATGTTGGACCTTCGGGTCATATGATGGGCGCCAAAATTATGTTGACGGTACTTGGTAGGCTTAAGCCATATGATATGCACGTGCGGCGTAGCTAAAACTCGCCATATGATGGGATCGATCCAACCTTTTATGTTGATTTTCTAGAGTATCTTAATTGATTTCTAGATATTTGTTGAATCTAATTATCTGCAGATAATTAGATATTTGATGTTATGAGTTCTGATTATCGTTTTTGATAATCAGATATTTGTTGTTTCTGACTATCGCTTGTGATAATTAGATATTTGATGTTATGAGTTCTGATTATCGTTTTTGATAATCGGATATTTGTTGTTTTTGACTATCGCTTGAGATAATTAGAAATTTGATGTTATGAGTTCTGATTATCGTTTTTGATAATCCGATATTTGTTGTTTCTGATTATGGTTTGTGATAATTAGATATTTGATGTTATGAGTTCAGATTATCGTTTTTGATAATCGGATATTTGTTGTTTCTGATTATCGCTTGTGATAATTAGATATTTGATGTTATGAATTCTGACTATCGTTTTTGATAATCGGATATTTGTTGTTTCTGAGTGTCGCTTATGATAATTAGATATTTGATGTTATGAGTTCTGATTATCGTTTTTGATAATCCGATATTTGTTGTTTCTGACTATCGCTTGTGATAATTAGATATTTGATGTTATGAGTTCTGATTATCGTTTTTGATAATCGGATATTTGTTGTTTTTGACTATCGCTTGTGATAATTAGATATTTGATGTTATGAGTTCTGATTATCTTTTTTGATAATCCGATATTTGTTGTTTCTGATTATCGTTTGTTATAATTAGATATTTGATGTTATGAGTTCAGATTATCGTTTTTTGATAATCAGATATTTGTTGTTTCTGATTATCGCTTGTGATAATTAGATATTTGATGTTATGAGTTCTGATTATCATTTTTGATAATCGAATATTTGTTGATTTGATTATCGTTTTTGATAATCGAATATTTGTTGATTTGATTATCGTTTTTGATAATCGAATATTTGTTGATTTAAGATTTGATTATCGTTTTTGATAATTGAATATTTCTTGATTTGAGATTTGATTATCGTTATTGATAATTGAATATTTGTTGATTTAAGATTTGATTATCATTATTGATAATTGAATATTTGTTGATTTAAGATTTGATTATCGTTTTTGATAATTGAATATTTGTTGATTTAAGATTTGATTATCGTTTTTGATAATTGAATATTTGTTGATTTAAGATTTGATTATCGTTTTGATAATTGAATATTTGTTGATTTTAGATTTGATTACCGTTTTTGATAATTGAATATTTGTTGATTTGAGATTTGATTATCATTTTTTATAATTGGATATTCGTTGTTTTCTATCTATCTCTGTTGATGGTTAGAGCTTGCTGATTATAGAGTTCGCATTTTTCTGATTTTCTGGTTGATAACTAGATGTTTGCGATTTTGCGATTTGTGATTTGTGTTTTCTAATTATCTTCATTGATAAATAGATTTTGCTATTTTCTAATTATCGTATTGATAATTAGATATTACTGTTTTGTGATTCCTGTATTCTAATTATCTAATTGATAATTGAATATTGCTGATAATTGCATTTATTCAGTTTGTTGCTTTCTGATTATCCATTAGACAGTTAGATTTTTGTTGAGAATTTGTGAATTTCTATTATTGGAATTAAAAGATTTCTTTGGCATTATGTTCTTGACCTTTATTTTTCTAGCTTAACCAGTTTATGTTAGAAAAATAATTGTTATCGATGGCTGTAATTAGGAAAATTGCGGGGACACAATTTTTATAAGGAGGGGAGTTTGTAACAACCCGGGGTTTTACAACAATTAATTATCATTCAATGATTATTAAATTGGTTGTTAATTGCTATTTGACGTTCTAAATCGGGTTGAAATCCTTGTTAAACATCCGTTAGGGGTTGGAGGGCTTTCAATTGAATGTTGGCCCGTGAGTTTCTTTTTTTTTATGCCGTGTTATTTCAAGCAATACCCGGCCTCCTCTCTATTTTTCATTCGTTGGAAACCCTAACCAAAATAAACAAAATAAAATAAATGACGGCCTCGTCTGCTTTCTGATATTAGGGCTTCAGGAATTCGAAGGCGTCGACGTCGATTTGTTCGATCGAACGATGATGGTGCACGCGGCTACTTCAATTCGCGTCGAGCAAAAGGTGAGTAATTTATACTCACATCTTAATTCTAACTCAGGGCTGTGCTCGCGTTCGATTTTGTATTGATACATGGGTTTTGAAATCTACTTAGCTTGATTATCGCGACACTGTTTGGTTTTTGTTCGTCTGGAATTTTTTGAATTTTTCGAGTACTTTTGATTCGATGTTTGATTAATTGTGGTCGCTGATGATGTCACTGATTATATAGGAATTGAACTTATGCATATGCGTTCGTATACGACCATTGACTTCATCATTTTATTATCTCGGCCGTATGATTTGTTTTGATACTTGGGGTGGTTTCTGATTCTGGATTGAAATCTGCAAACTCGATTTGTGAAAATAATTTAGATGTCTTCGTTGTCGACTGATACCTTTACTCCATGCATTCATGTCTCAGTGATGAATCAAGTGTTCATGTGTATATTTGAGTGTGTTGGCTTGTAGGATCTAGTTTAATTTTGATCCTGTTCATGCAAGCATGTTATTTTGTTTTGAAATTTGAAGCTTGATTTGGTTTTGACTTTTATGGGCTTGGCGCATTGGGTTATTGCTGAGTTCATCCATTTAGTCATCATATCTATACGTACAGATATGTATGTGCGTATATATGTATGTTGTGATTCTTATTTCACTGTACTTCAGTTTTGATTATTGTTTTACATTATTCGTTTTTTTGGTCATCTCTGTTCGAATTTTTTGTTGTACCTGCCCATTACTCAATTTATGGGATTGCTTTGATTTGTTCTTTTTAGCAAGTACTTCGATCATATATCCTCTGTTCTTTATTAGTTTGCTTTGAATTGTTATAGTGGCGTTTGACATCACTTTGTATACATATATCAAGTACTTGCCTGACAATGTTTATTTAGATAAGAGAAGTTTCATACACATATATGCCTGTACCTATTTCTAGTAGCCTAACTTTTCATACGTATATAAACAAGTTCTTGCATGTATATGTTAGTAACTTTATACCAGCTTCTTTTAGTATGCTTAGCTTTGCGTAAGAAGATAAAATTTTTGAAATTTCCCTCCGTACATGTTTTTATTAGTACATACTTATTGTAGCCTCGACTCTATTCACTGTTTTATGTGTTCCCTTCATGCTACTTTGTTGTCAAGTAACACTCGAGTCTGCATCTCTGATCATGTCACTATTTTCTGGTATGGCTCGCATTTGCCTTTGCTTGTTATTGAGCATTGGTATGGATTTCTGGTCTTGATGCACTTGAGTCTATGCATTTATTTGGGATTACCAGTTCCGGATTTGGTTCACTGTTTGGTCTTGGAGAAGTTGCTAAACCTTTGAGCATTTCGTTGTGTACATTTGAGTTGGGCATTGTTTTGGTTTCCCTATTCGCATGTTGGAAGTCGCAACTAGTACTACTTCCCTGCGTTGAACCCAGCCGATAACTCGGGTTTGACCTTGTATCACTGTAGTGGTTAGTATTTGCAATTTTTAGTGTTGTGCCACTATTGCATATTGTGCCTTGGTCTTTGAACATTGTTGAGTTTGATTCTTCTTACTGTTGCATTTGTTTTGAGTATGACTGCCTTTGCGCACATTGATACCTGAGTTTGTCTTGGTTTATCGGGACCACAGTGGCATTCGTATATGTATTCATGCCCCTTTTGGTACTACTGCACTATTTTGTTGCTGCAGCTGAGTTGATCAGTGACTTGACCTCTGTAGATTTGTTTTGCTGATTAGCATTTAGCGTTGTGATGATTTTACATGCTGTTGTGGCAAGGCAGTACACGTGTGCATGTACTGCAGCCACCAGAACTTGCATTTTCAATCGATATTTTAATTACTTGGATTGTTTTGTGTATTCAATTCAATATTTGAAATTGCATTTGATTTGGTTTAATTTTGATGTTTTCCAAATTATCTTCATTGATATTCTTTTCGCTTATCTTTGTTGATGATTTGAATCTGCTGATTTATTGTTTCACTATTACGTGTTATATTTATCGTTGTCCGATTTCTTTATTTAAGGATCGGATATACGAGATTTATTGTGACTGTCGTCTATTTGTTACTTAATTATTATTGCTTCTGTGCACTAATAACTGAGTTTGAATTAGACTGACCCGTGTATTATTTTCTTTTGAATTTAATACTCGGGTCAGACCGAGTTATTACAGGTTGTAGATATCTTGCTATGGGTTGCTGCTAGAGCTATGAAGTCTTTTCATACTTTTGGAGTTGTCGTGTCGTAGTATAGGAAGATATGTATTCATGTATATTATATACGATAATGTACTTGTATATGTAACTTCCAAAGTCGACAGTTGTAGTTGTATCATATGTACTGTAACACATGTATTGTAACTGACATCAGTTATTATATATATGAGGCTTTTGTTTTATCTGTGTTCCGCATTTATATTACACGTGTTATTATTATATATATTGTCCTAAACTATTATGAACCATCTTCGTTCGTTTTATACTGGAATTGGGTATGTCGATGGGAGTAAATAAATAAGAGATGAAAAGTAGAAATATATACCACTCCTATCGAGATAACCAATACTAGTGTAAGGCCTAACTACGGATGGCCGCTCCTATCCAGCCTTATTCTTCGTGATAACGGACAGTATTTCCTTTAATACTCTTTGTTATTGTGAGCATAGAGGTGGGGCGTTACAACAGATGTGAGTGAAAATGAAAATCAATCACCTTATTTAACGAGCGTAAATCCAATCGATCGAAGTAATTCAAGTCGGCCTCTTCAATTTTTCACAAAAGCCCTAATTTGCAAGCGAGCCGCCATTTCTATTCTTTCGTTCATTTATTTTCGGGTTTGCCAAGTGAAAACGAATAAAGGAGGAACCGGTTTTCGTTTTGATATAATACGACCCAAAAACAAAAAGAAACATGGGCCATAAATTCAATTTTAAACCCTGCATATCTTTTAATCATTTTTCAAAAGAATTTCAACTGATTAACAACTCGAAATTTCCATTAGCTATCAACATTAATCGTTTAACAACGATAATTAATTGTTACGAAACCCCGGGTTGTTACATACTCCCCTCCTTACAAAAATTGCGTCCCCGCAATTTTCATAATTAAGGTCGTCAATAACAATTATTTTTTTAACATAAACTTGTTAAGCTAGAAAAATAAAGGTCAAGAACATAATCACTAAAGAAATCTTTTAATTTCATAAAAGAAATTCACAAATTCTCACAAAATCCAATTATTAACAAAGATAATCAGAAAACACAAATATCTAAGTATCAAAAATGATAATTAGAAATCTCAAATCAACAATTATCTAATTATCAAAAATGATAATCAGAAACAAAAAATATCAAATTATCAAAAACGATAATCAAAAATCTCAAATCAACAAATATCTAATTATCAACAAAGATAACTAGAACTCAAATCAGCAAATATCTAATTATCAACAAAGATAATTAGAACTCAAATCAGCAAATATTTAATTAACAACAAAGATAATTAGAACTCAAATCAGCAAATATCTAATTATCAACAAAGTTAATTAGAACTCCAATCAGCAAATATATAATTATCAACAAAGATAATTAGAACTCAAATCAGCAAATATCTAATTATCAACAAAGATAATTAGAACTCAAATCAGCAAATATCTAATTGTCAGAAAAAAAAATTAGAAATCTCAAATCAACAAATATCTAATTACCTGTAGATAATTAGAAGCAACAAATATCTAGAATCAATTAAGATAACATGAAAATCAACATAAAAGGTTGGATCGATCCCATCAGATGGCGAGTTTTAGCTACGCCGCACATGCATCAACAAATGGCCGAAGCCTACCAAGTACTATATTTTTGGCGCCCAACAGATGACCCGAACGTCCGTAGAGTGACCCGATGGTCTGGTACTTGTATTTGACCCAAAGGTCCGCAGAGTGGCCCGAAATCCCAACAAATCACCCGAAGTTCCATCATATGACCCAAAGGTCCAACATATGACCCGACGGTCCATCGCATGACCCAAAGGTCCAACATAGTTGCTCGAAAGCTCACGAAAATCATCAAAATCATCAAACAACAGATGTATCAATTAACGAGTCCGGAATTAATCGAAATAGCAAATGCACATGTCCCATACCACGAGTTTTACTAAATCGTTTACTTCTCTTCATCGTTCCCTTGAAAGTGCAAAATTGTGTATTTTAAATAAATAACATTTTACGTTCTCAAACAGACAAGTCCGGAATTAAGCGAATCAGTAAAAGTTAGGGTTCATAGTCCTCAATTTTGCTGAAGCGTTTAAATCGCTTCCTCATTCTTTTTAAAGCGCAAACTGTAGAAATTTTGGAAAATAATTTTATTTTAAAATGATTTTTAAAATACGTGATTAAAACAGCAACACCTGTAGCAAATTCGATAAGGAAATTGCATTCCTCAAAACAACGTAAAAAAGGATCTCAAAATCTGTATTGCGGGATAACCGCTTGAAAATCCACTTTAAATTTGACGGTTACTGAAATCAAAGCGACAGTAAAAAAAATTTATACATCAAAATCTCATCAAAATATAACACCAGTGAATTTTCATTCATCAAAAAGTCAACAAAATGCCATGCTTCAAAAATTTAGCACCGGTCTAAAAATCCCGTTATAAAAATAATGGCAACAAAATACGTTTTAGAACCAAACAGTTGTTCAACGTAAATTAATGCAGTAATGTGCAACCCATATTTGCACGCATACTACAAGATGAACAAAGAAATCACTCGATTATATCTTCAATAAAGATAATTTAAAACAACAAAAATCTCAAAAAAATCACATAACCGTAATCGCTTCGGATCCTCAAATCGGATTCGAAATTTTCAAAGAAAACAAAAATCAATACATCTATGTAACAACACAATTAAATTTATTTTCATTTTCGTATTTTGAATTTTAAATCTAAAGGTTATCGACTGTATTCAGCGAAGTCAGTCTCACTGTTTTCGCTGCGCACTCTGATTAACAAAACACAAATTACTCAATCATCAAAACACAATTTCATTTTTATTTTTACATAAAGGTATTTAAAAATTTCATCATAATTTCAAAACTATAGTTTTGACTCAAAGCGCAAAATAAAACATCAACTAATAGTTGTAACACATGTTCCATCTAAGTTATGTTCTATATTATGTCCATAAAGCCCTCGCTCTGATACCAACTGTGACACCCGACCTCTATGCTCACAATAACAAAGAGTATAAAAAGGAAATACTGTCTGTTATTACGAAGAATATGGCTGGATAGGAGCTGGCATCTGTAGTTAGGCCTTACACTGGTATTGGTTATCCCGATAGGAGTGGTATATATATTTTTCTCCTTTTTGTTTCTGCACTCCCATCGACATAGCCAATTCCAGTATAAAACGAACTACGATGGTTCATAATAGTTTAGGACAATATACATCATAAAAACACAGATAAGCTAAATGCGGAACACAGATAATACCAAATCTCATACGTATATAACTAAAGTTAGTTACAATACATGTGATACGATACATATGATACAACTACAACTGTGACGCAGGATGTTATATATACGAGTACATTAATATAATTAATATACATGGATACATATCATCCTATACTATGACAACAACTACTCCAAAAGTAATAAATAGACTTCGTAGCTCTAGAAACAACCCAAAGCAAGATATCTACAACCTGTAAAAACTCGGTCTGACCCGAATATTAAATTCAAAAGAAAATAATACACGGGTCAGTCTAATTCAAACTCAGTTATTAATGCACGGAAACAATAATAAACAAATAATCAAATGGATGACAGTCACAATAAAATCTCACCTATCCAATCCTTTAATAAGGAAATCTGTGACGCCCCACCTCTATACCCACGCTAGCCAAGAACACTCCGGAGAAGTGCTGTCAACTAGCACGGAGAATAAGGCTGTTGAGGAGCGACCATCCATGTAATTGCTTATCACACGGTGGCTATAAATAATCTTCGGAAACAAACATAGAAATAATCATATCACAAATCAGTCACAGATATCCATATCACAAAGGCGGAAGAAGATATGAATATATAACTAACACATGAAAGTGTACATCAGAGTAGTGGTCAATAAGATCCACGATAATACAAAAGAATAGCAACACGTGCTATACAAAAGAATACAACTATGAGTCTATATCTCAAGTGTATAAAACAAAAACTGCTAATCTAAACAGTTAGCCAAAAGTCAGAGTGATGAATCCCTGGGAAGAAGTCAAGCAGAAGCACCTGTAACATCTCGGTCTGATCCGAGTATTATTTAAGAAAATAATAAACGGATCAGTCTAGCTATAAATATCAGATGACATGATATAACATAAAAGATATGGCATAAACATAAACATCCATAACGACATACCACTATAAGTATGTAAATAATGATCAACAGAAGATCAATCAATAAGAGATAATCAATATCACAAGAATCTTCTCAAAGATTCGAAGGGGGCATCATACCCTAAACTTGTACTCATAACAAGTCAATGACATAAATTCCAGAAATCAACACGAGAAATCCAGAAATCATAAAAAAAGGGAAAGAGGCCTATCACATGACGGTCCGAAGACCATGGGGAGCTACCCCACATGTGTGAGTGGAATCACACAGAATAAGGTCAAGACTAACCAAAAAGCAGAAAGGTATGTGTGAATGGAATCACACAAGTGGTGTCTAGTCTAACCTTGCAATGAAAGAGACATCGCGCAATTGCTAGTCTAATTCATAGAGCGATCATCAAGATCAACGAGAAGTGTCAATTACACTAAGCTAGTAAATATAGAAGTTTAGCTTCATGTCCCATAACCACTTGCTTAACTTCAATATTTACGAACAAACTGTAAATCTTCACTAATAAAATTGTCATAAGAGGTTCAATCGAACAAGTCCAAGAATTAACCGACGAAGTGAACGCAAGCGTTTCATACCACTTGTTTTACTAAGTCGTTTAATTAGATTTCTCATCCGAGTGAGGTAAAGGCTTGTATATACTAATAGATTGGAAAACGGTTTAAGAAAAGAGCTTTGTTATTAAAAATAGAGTTGAAATTGTTTGTTAAAAGAGTTTTGATATTTACTACTAGTATTGAAACCTTTATATTATAAAGTGACAAAACACATAAGTAAGTGTAGAAACAATCAGTCACAAAGATCGCATACGGAGATGCGAATAAAATCCAAGGAAATCAGCTCAGGAAGTTCGGTTGAATGTTCTTCAGATAAGATCGCCTACGCAGAGTTATACGGGGTTCGACCTGGCCGGTCAGGTCGCGGGGGTCCAGGGGGCAGCGCCCCCGGCGGGGTGCGGGGCAGCGCCCCGTCACGGTACGACCTAATGAAGACAAGCAACCTAGTGAAGCCAAGTGACCTAAGGGGCCATGCGACCTAATGGGTCATGCGACCTAAGTTTAAAAAGGTGGGCGACTTAACAAAGTGGCCGAGCGACCTAACTGGAGCAAGTGGCCATAGGTCATGCGACCTAAAGGTAAGCGACCTATCACGGTCACGCGACTTAAGGGATAGGACCGACCGACCTAACGACCTAGGCAAGGTCGACCGACTTAATGGTTGGGAACTAAAAATACAACAGGGTCGAGCGACCTAATGGGATGCGCGACCTAAGAAGGTACGCGAGCTAAGGGTGAGCGACCTAACAAGGTCGTGCGACCTAAGTGGTCACAATGCCAAGCGACCTAAGGACTTAAATACTCGCGACCTAGCGCGTGCATCGGCCGAGCGACCTAAGGGTTTAACACGCGAGCGACTTAAGGTTTTAACACACGAGCGACTTAAGGTTTTAACACGCGAGCGACCTAAAGTGATGCGCGACCTACGACCTAGCAGGATCGAGCGACCTAGAGCCGCCTTGTGATATAAGGTCGAAAACGACCTAATTCCAAGGCTAACGACCTAACGCTGCAGGGGGGATTTAAGGCCAGAAACGACCTAACTCCGAAGTGAAGATTCAAGGCAGTGCGACCTAGCGCGATAACACGCGAGCGACCTAAGGGTTAGGTCGCGAGCGACCTATACGCGAACGACCTAAAGTCCAACGACCTACGACCTAAATCCGAGGCGAACAAAATATGCAGGCCGTGACTTTTCCACGCACGCGAGCTAATGATTCCGAGCGACCTAACCTAGGCAGAGCGACCTAAGCTCAGGAAATTCACCAAACAACTAAAAAATGGAGTTTTTCGCCAATCCAATCCAAATCAAATGCAAATGTACATGCTAAAGTGATGGGGAATCATTCCTAACAGTCCAATATAGTTATAGACTAGAATTGTGAGATAAAAATCTCACCTTTGCACTAAAATTTATGAAGATGAAGCTTGAAAGCAAGGAGAAGCAATCCAAAGCTTGAATCCAATATCTTCTACTTGAATTTGGAGTTGAATGATGGAGTTGCAATTGAATTTGAGCTTGGAGTTTTAATTTCCCATTCTCTTCACCATTAATGCTAAAGCTTGAGTTAGTTAGGAAATTTATGAAGAGTGAGGAGAAGAGGGTTGGAACTTGGGCTTAATAGGCTAAACTAACCCAAAGTCCAAAGCGGGAAAAGTTAGTGAAATTTCACTAACTCCAAACCTATCGATGTTTATACTTAAAAAGTTGTAAACGACATTTCGAACTCAATGGAAGTGGTCTCGAGTCCTAATTTGACCGTTTGCAAAAAGTAGTTTTTCGGACCAAAATCCGATTAACGATTTAATATTTAAATAAAAATATTTAAATGTAAACTCGATAAATATGCGGGTTGTTACAGACTCCCCTCCTTAAAGAAATTGCGTCCTCGCAATATATATATAAGGTGGAAATAAAAAGTAACAACCATAAAAGCATATTAACACAAGAGAAATTTGAAATAAGAAGTTCACCTCAAAGGGCAGGAGTAAGCAAGTCCGGATGTGTACGCTCGATGAATTCTCTGGATTCCCAAGAACAATCCTTAGGATTTAAGGACCATTGAACCTTTACAAGTGGAACATCTTTATTTCGAAGTCGTTTAACCTCAGAAGCTATAATTCGAATAGGATGCTGCTCATAAGTTAAATTCGGCGAAACTTCAATTTCTTCCACAACAGCAGGCTCAAGAATAGAATCGGAATCCCGAAGGCATTTCCGTAATTGAGAAACGTGAAATACATCATGTATAGCAGAAAACTGAGCCGGCAATGCAAGGCGATAAGCCATGGAACCAATACGTTCAGTGATAGGAAATGGCCCAATATATCGAGGCGCTAACTTCCCCGATCGACTGAAACGTACAACACCCTTCATAGGTGAAACACGAATAAAAACAGGATCCCCAACAGAAAATTCTAATTTCCTTCTTCGATTATCGGCATAGGATTTTTGTCTACTCTGGGCTTCTTTCATCCTATGTCGAATAAGTTCAATCTTTTCCGTGGAATCACGAATAAAGTCTGGACCTAAAACCAGCTTCTCACCGGCCTCAAGCCAACAAGAAGGAGATCGGCATGGCCTTCCGTAGAGTGCCTCGAAAGGTGCCATACCAATACTAGATTGGAAGCTATTATTATAGGAAAATTCAACAAGTGAAATATGATCTTCCCAACTTCCACCAAAATCAAGCACACAAGCACGAAGAAGATCTTCAAGAGTTTGATTCACACGCTCGGTTTGTCCATCGGACTGGGGGTGATAAGCGGTGCTAAAATTAAGCTTCGTTCCTAAAGCTTTTTGAAGACTCTTCCAAAATCCACTAGTAAACAATGGATCACGATCGCTAACAATAGAAGTAGGAACTCCATGCAATTTTACAATTTCCTTGACAAATAGTTTGGCCAAAAGAGGAACGGTTCGGTTAGACCGAACCGGAATAAAATGGGCGGATTTAGTAAGTCTATCAACAATCACCCATAAGCTATCATGACCCGAACGAGAACGGGGAAGGCCATCTATAAAGTCCATGGAAATTTGATCCCACTTCCAAATTGGAATTTCTAAAGGTTGCAGTAACCCACCAGGCCTTTGATGTTCGGCCTTGACAAGTTGGCAAGTCATGCAACACTTAACAAAGTTAGCAATATCAGATTTCATTCCCTCCCAATAATAAAGTCGCTTCATATCAGCGTACATTTTACTACTACCGGGATGAATGGTGAATTTAGAACAATGGGAATCTTCTAAAATATCTTTACGAAGATCTCCAATATTTGGTACGATAAGTCTACCAAATTTTCGAATGCCGCCACGAGAATCAATATCATAGTCTTTCAAACCTTCAATATCAATTTTATCCTTAACATTTTTGCCAAGAAGAGCCAATTCAGAATCTAGCCCTTGAGCTTCAAGAATGCGGTCTAAAAGAGAAGGATGAGCCTCAAGGCTACATAAAACAAGCGATGAGCATAAATCGGATACGCGCTCTCGAATCTCACAAGTGGATAAGATCTCGAGATCGTTCCATTCGGATATCATCATAGAAACAACTGCTTGTTGCTTACGGCTAAGAGCATCGGCGACACGATTACCCTTACCGGGGGTATAAAGAATATCAAGATCATAAGGTGCAAGGAACTCGAGCCAACGCTGTTGACGTAAATTAAGTTCTTTTTGAGAAAATAAATATTTCAAAGACTTATGATCCGTGTAAAGAATAAATTTCTCTCCCAATAGATAATGACGCCACATTCGAAGGGCGAAAACAATAGCCGCGAGCTCTAGATCATGTGTGGCATATCTAGTCTCGGCCGGCTTCAATTGCCTAGAAGCATAAGCAACAACACGTTCTTTTTGCATAAGAACGGCACCCAAACCAACGTGACTAGCATCGGTATAAACAACAAAATCTTGATTCCCCTCGGGAATAACAAGAATAGGAGCATCGGAAAGGAGTTCTTTCAATTTCTGAAAAGAGGCTTCACATTTGTCCGACCAAATGTATTTAACTCCCTTCTTAGTCAAGCCAGTAAGAGGCACGGCAATCTTAGAAAAGTCTTTAATAAAACGACGGTAATAACCCGCCAATCCGAGAAAACTACGAATCTCTGTCACACTCTCCGGTCTCTTCCAATCTTGAATCGCTTCAATCTTTGAAGGATCCACAGATATCCCGAATTCGGAAATAATATGACCGAGAAACTTCACACGAGATTGCCAAAAGTGGCATTTAGAAAATTTCGCCTTTAATTGATTACTCCTAAGTGTTTCCAATACAATCCGAAGATGTTTCTCATGTTCCTCCTCGGTTTTTGAATACACAAGAATATCATCAATGAATATGAGAACAAACCGATCGAGGAAATCTTTGAAAACTCGATTCATGAGGTCAACGAAATAAGCTGGAGCATTCGTTAACCCAAATGGCATAACAAGCCATTCATAAGATCCATATCGAGTACGGAACGATGTCAACGGAATGCTATCCTCAGCGATACGAAGCTGATGGAAACCGGTAGCCAAGTCCAATTGTGAAAAGACCTTAGCACCACTAAGCTGATCGAATAGATCATCAATCCGAGGTAAAGGATATTTATTTTTAATAGTAAGATCGTTATGCTTGCGATAATCAACGCAGAGCCTCAGAGTACCATCGGATTTCTTTACGAAAATAGCCGAAGCTCCCCAAGGCGAGGAACTAGAGCGAATAAATTGCCTCGTCTCCAACTCAGATAATTGTTTACGCATCTCCTCATTTTCCTTATTGGACATGCGATAAGGAGGATGAGTAATAGGTTGAGCTCCAGAAACAAGATTAATTCTGAACTCAATTGCTCGTTTAGGTGGTAAACCTAAAACGGGCTCGAATATGTCGGAAAATTCACGAACAACATGAATACAAGAAATAATATCATCTTCATCATCATCATCGTTATCACGAGGATTTAAAGAATATAAAGATGCCACCAAACATGATTCTGAATCTTTAAGATTAACAGAAATATGTTTAACAGATTGTGGATGTCGGAGATGAATAGTCCGCTCAGGACATAGGATATGGGCTTGATAACGGTTAAGCCAATCCATTCCCAAAATTATTCCAAAGCCTAAGTAACGCATGACATGCAAATCGGCTAGGAAAGAAAAATCACATAAAATAATCTCCACATCTTTACAAAGCAAACTAAGAGTTGCGGATCCACCAACAGGATTCGCAATTTTTAAAGAAGTCATCAATGCAGTAACACTTAAGGAAAAAGTGTCTACCAGTTCCTTTGATATAAAGGAATGGGATGCACCCGTATCAAAGAGAACTCTAATAGGTTGATCATGAAATAAAATAATACCATCAAGAATGGAATGAGAAATACCTTGGCCACGAGATGTGTTGCCAGGGGCTTGAGCCACATTTAACTTTCCCTCATTCCTGCTTTTACGTTTGAGGCATTGATGTATAAAGTGATCTGGGCTCTTACAATAGCGACAAGATTTGGGCTTAGAGCACTTATTCGCATAATGATCCCCAGACCCACAGTTGAAGCAACTCGCACCACTAGGAGAAGGATACTTTGCCACAGGGGTTGCCTGCTTACCCTTTTTGTTGGGATAAGGACCCTTGAATTTGTTTGGCCTCTTCTTGTTGTTGAAGTTTGGTTTAGCGCCTTCCACTTCAACATCACTCTCTCTATCAGCCTCTTCAAGACGAAGAGCGATATCGACGAGTTGATCAAATGCGACTTCTAGTTTCAGGAGCAGTGGCTTCTTAAGACTCTTATTTAAGCCATAAACGAACCTCTGGTTCTTCTTCAATGGGGTGTTGATGTATTCAACCCCATATTTGGAAAGCGACTCGAAGGCTGCGACGTAATCAGTCACAGAGGATTGACCTTGAACAAGGTCTATAAAACGTCGAGCCAAGCTTACTTTCCCAGCTTCTGGTACAAACTTTAACTCGAAGCGTCCCTGAAATTGCTCCCAGGTGAGATCCGCTTCATTAATTTCTGAAATAAGGAGTTCGTACCAGTCCAATGCTCTCTCTTGGAGCATGCTGGAAGCCACCTGAACGCGGTGGAGATCGATAAGATTCATGGGAGAAAAGATTCGATCGCATGATTTTAACCAAGCCTGGACCTCGATGATATTTTCCGAACCTTTTAAGGGCTTCCCACCCAAGTTGGTGTAATCGCTGCACAAGCGTGCAAATCCCGACTTTGGGTGAGTAGGTTCCGGGTTAGCTCCAGCTGCTTGAGCATTAGTTACTAAATCAAGAAGCTGTTGAGCAGTCATAAAAACTCCATCCGGAGGAGCAGCACCAGATGATCCAGTTCTGGGACGGCCTGGTCTAGACATTCTCTTCCTTAAAGAAAGAAAGAAGAGAAGGAAGAAGGTTATTTACCAATGAACATCAAGCAATCTTGATAGATAAAACAAGGAATCATAAAGGAAATAGGATGAGTCGGTACGAAGACTCAAATTAATCCTATGGTATGACTCCTAAGATAGACCTAGGACGATGATCCTTGTTAAGTTATTCTACATTGTTCCGAAGTTTGGCTCTGATACCAAGCTGTGACGCCCCACCTCTATACCCACGCTAGCCAAGAACACTCCGGAGAAGTGCTGTCAACTAGCACGGAGAATAAGGCTGTTGAGGAGCGACCATCCATGTAATTGCTTATCACACGGTGGCTATAAATAATCTTCGGAAACAAACATAGAAATAATCATATCACAAATCAGTCACAGATATCCATATCACAAAGGCGGAAGAAGATATGAATATATAACTAACACATGAAAGTGTACATCAGAGTAGTGGTCAATAAGATCCACGATAATACAAAAGAATAGCAACACGTGCTATACAAAAGAATACAACTATGAGTCTATATCTCAAGTGTATAAAACAAAAACTGCTAATCTAAACAGTTAGCCAAAAGTCAGAGTGATGAATCCCTGGGAAGAAGTCAAGCAGAAGCACCTGTAACATCTCGGTCTGATCCGAGTATTATTTAAGAAAATAATAAACGGATCAGTCTAGCTATAAATATCAGATGACATGATATAACATAAAAGATATGGCATAAACATAAACATCCATAACGACATACCACTATAAGTATGTAAATAATGATCAACAGAAGATCAATCAATAAGAGATAATCAATATCACAAGAATCTTCTCAAAGATTCGAAGGGGGCATCATACCCTAAACTTGTACTCATAACAAGTCAATGACATAAATTCCAGAAATCAACACGAGAAATCCAGAAATCATAAAAAAAGGGAAAGAGGCCTATCACATGACGGTCCGAAGACCATGGGGAGCTACCCCACATGTGTGAGTGGAATCACACAGAATAAGGTCAAGACTAACCAAAAAGCAGAAAGGTATGTGTGAATGGAATCACACAAGTGGTGTCTAGTCTAACCTTGCAATGAAAGAGACATCGCGCAATTGCTAGTCTAATTCATAGAGCGATCATCAAGATCAACGAGAAGTGTCAATTACACTAAGCTAGTAAATATAGAAGTTTAGCTTCATGTCCCATAACCACTTGCTTAACTTCAATATTTACGAACAAACTGTAAATCTTCACTAATAAAATTGTCATAAGAGGTTCAATCGAACAAGTCCAAGAATTAACCGACGAAGTGAACGCAAGCGTTTCATACCACTTGTTTTACTAAGTCGTTTAATTAGATTTCTCATCCGAGTGAGGTAAAGGCTTGTATATACTAATAGATTGGAAAACGGTTTAAGAAAAGAGCTTTGTTATTAAAAATAGAGTTGAAATTGTTTGTTAAAAGAGTTTTGATATTTACTACTAGTATTGAAACCTTTATATTATAAAGTGACAAAACACATAAGTAAGTGTAGAAACAATCAGTCACAAAGATCGCATACGGAGATGCGAATAAAATCCAAGGAAATCAGCTCAGGAAGTTCGGTTGAATGTTCTTCAGATAAGATCGCCTACGCAGAGTTATACGGGGTTCGACCTGGCCGGTCAGGTCGCGGGGGTCCAGGGGGCAGCGCCCCCGGCGGGGTGCGGGGCAGCGCCCCGTCACGGTACGACCTAATGAAGACAAGCAACCTAGTGAAGCCAAGTGACCTAAGGGGCCATGCGACCTAATGGGTCATGCGACCTAAGTTTAAAAAGGTGGGCGACTTAACAAAGTGGCCGAGCGACCTAACTGGAGCAAGTGGCCATAGGTCATGCGACCTAAAGGTAAGCGACCTATCACGGTCACGCGACTTAAGGGATAGGACCGACCGACCTAACGACCTAGGCAAGGTCGACCGACTTAATGGTTGGGAACTAAAAATACAACAGGGTCGAGCGACCTAATGGGATGCGCGACCTAAGAAGGTACGCGAGCTAAGGGTGAGCGACCTAACAAGGTCGTGCGACCTAAGTGGTCACAATGCCAAGCGACCTAAGGACTTAAATACTCGCGACCTAGCGCGTGCATCGGCCGAGCGACCTAAGGGTTTAACACGCGAGCGACTTAAGGTTTTAACACACGAGCGACTTAAGGTTTTAACACGCGAGCGACCTAAAGTGATGCGCGACCTACGACCTAGCAGGATCGAGCGACCTAGAGCCGCCTTGTGATATAAGGTCGAAAACGACCTAATTCCAAGGCTAACGACCTAACGCTGCAGGGGGGATTTAAGGCCAGAAACGACCTAACTCCGAAGTGAAGATTCAAGGCAGTGCGACCTAGCGCGATAACACGCGAGCGACCTAAGGGTTAGGTCGCGAGCGACCTATACGCGAACGACCTAAAGTCCAACGACCTACGACCTAAATCCGAGGCGAACAAAATATGCAGGCCGTGACTTTTCCACGCACGCGAGCTAATGATTCCGAGCGACCTAACCTAGGCAGAGCGACCTAAGCTCAGGAAATTCACCAAACAACTAAAAAATGGAGTTTTTCGCCAATCCAATCCAAATCAAATGCAAATGTACATGCTAAAGTGATGGGGAATCATTCCTAACAGTCCAATATAGTTATAGACTAGAATTGTGAGATAAAAATCTCACCTTTGCACTAAAATTTATGAAGATGAAGCTTGAAAGCAAGGAGAAGCAATCCAAAGCTTGAATCCAATATCTTCTACTTGAATTTGGAGTTGAATGATGGAGTTGCAATTGAATTTGAGCTTGGAGTTTTAATTTCCCATTCTCTTCACCATTAATGCTAAAGCTTGAGTTAGTTAGGAAATTTATGAAGAGTGAGGAGAAGAGGGTTGGAACTTGGGCTTAATAGGCTAAACTAACCCAAAGTCCAAAGCGGGAAAAGTTAGTGAAATTTCACTAACTCCAAACCTATCGATGTTTATACTTAAAAAGTTGTAAACGACATTTCGAACTCAATGGAAGTGGTCTCGAGTCCTAATTTGACCGTTTGCAAAAAGTAGTTTTTCGGACCAAAATCCGATTAACGATTTAATATTTAAATAAAAATATTTAAATGTAAACTCGATAAATATGCGGGTTGTTACAAAATCGGACAAAGGTAAATATAACACGTAACATTGTTAAACTACAAATCAGCAAATTCAAATTTTCACAAAGATAAATGAAAGGATTATCGAATGAAGATAATTTAGAAAACAACAGAATTGCCTAAGCAGCAATTAACAACAAAATCTAATTATTAAATAAATAATTAGAAACTCATAATCTAATTATCAAAAAGATAATTAGACAACAAAAAAATGATCAAATCAAACCAAATCAAAATATCATTTCAAAATATTGAATTGGACAAAACAATTCATGTAATTGAAATATCACTTAAAAACATCAATTCTGGTAGGGCTGCAGCACACGCACGCGTGTACCGCCTCGCAACTACAGCATGAAATATACAAAAGATCAACGAATCAAAAGCAAATGGCTCCAACTAAAATCTAAATGAACCAGATGGAACTGCAACAGCAAGCACAGCATCCATCCAGTTACCATCAAATGAACAAAGTGCACATGAATGCACAATGAAAATTCACAAACGAACACAAGGTCAAACCCGAGCTATTATCTGGGTTCTACACAGGTACAAACTCAATTGAAATGGTCAAGACATAAAATCAAGCCTCGACCATAGTTCAAATCAACTAATAGAAAATAGAGACTGCAACAAAATCTACAGCCACCACATGAATACAAGGGCACACTACAACAAAAGAAACTGTAGCCACCACAAGATCACAAGGCAAGGCTGCAACAAAAACTCGGATGCAATTCGGAAAACAAACAAAATGCAAAGGTCAAGTCACTGACTCAACTCAACTGCAGCACCAAAGCACAAAGGCTCGAAAGACCAAGTGCATCAGAAATATGGCAACACAGAGGCAACTGACATCACAATAGAGTTCAACATAACTTGAAGTACAAGCTAATGCAGACTGATGAAAATCAATATACAGTGAATCAAGTCATGGTTCAAACCCGGGCAATGCATCAAAGACACAAATGACATGCAAACATCTCAAGATTACTATGTGCACAGAACCACTCAATTGTATGCAACAGTGAAACGAAGTGGACAACGCACCAATGCTAAATAAAGGAATAAACACATCAACATCCTAAGCCAACTGTGCATGAAGCATCTCATATAATATGCAACAAACAACACAAGTGCATAAAGATATTGAAATGATGACTAGAAACACAAAGATAATGCACTCAAATACAGTGCAGAAGCAAATGACACTGCCAATCAATCCAAACCAAAAATATCAGGTGAACATCAAAATGCAGACTCGAGCTCAAGACAGTACAACCCGCTATAAATATTGGTGCAGACAGCCTCAACAATGTAGTGGCTCAACAACATCAAAGTGCACAGAAGACTCAGTACACAACAGACGCAAAACGAGGTCAACACAGTTTCAAATCAAATCAATACAGGAATTTCAATTTGAGAAGACAGTGGTTGAATGACCACAAACCAAAAATATAAACAATGTCAAGCTTGAATATCAGAAACCCAAGCCATGACATACAAAAATCAAAGAATTCTCGAAGTCAACTGCGGTTTAATCGATGTGGCCGTAGTTTATTTACAGCACCAAGCCAAAGCTGAGGTGGTCAAGGGTAAAATCGAACAAAGACAGAGGTAGTAGTTTCAAAAGCCAACAAAGAATTCCAAGAAACTGTTAATGGCCGACGATATAAAACAGCAGGTGAAATCGAACAATTCGAAAGTTGAACAAAACCAAAATTGTCACAGCATAATCATTAAGCCAGAAACTCATTAAATTATATCAAATCGATAAAATCAGTGAAATCATCAACAACGAGGCAAAATCGCACAACCGAAGCACTTTACTAAGTTTGGACTACAGATGTGAGTGAAAATGAAAATCACTCACCTTGTTTAACGAGCGCATATCCAATCGATCGAAGTAATTCAAGTCGACCTCTTCAATTTTTCAGGAAATCCCTAATTTGCAAGCGAGCCGCCATTTCTATTCTTTCATTCATTTATTTTAGGGTTTGTCAAGTGAAAACGAATAAAGGAGGAACCGGTTTTCGTTTTGATATAACACGACTCAAAAACAAAAAGAAATGTGAGCCACAAATTCAATTTTAAAGCCCGCATATCTTTTAACCATTTTTCAAAAGAATTTCAACCGATTAAAAACTTCAAATAGCCATTAGCAATCAACATTAATCGTTTAACGACGATAATTAATTGTTACGAAACCCCGGGTTGTTACATTTAATTTTAGTAAATATAAGAAAGAAGATAAAAACCAGGCTAATCATTTTCTTCATTTTCTCAACTAAGTTTTCTTCTTTCTATATTAAATCTTAAAAATAAAACTCAAATCAAAAAGCAAAACCAGATCAAAATCTGTAACCAGAAGAAAAAAATTTCAAATCTGAAACCTGGTGAAATAAACACTGATTAAAGAAAATCAAAAACCTGAAGGCATACAAGATTTAATTCAAAATCAGAAAAGCATCAGGATCAAAAGAGCAAATTTAAACAATAATAGATCAAAGAAAGCAATATTAAAATCTGGGAAACAAAGCACAAACCAAAAAGGAAATCTGGGAAATTTTCAAAACGTGAAAACATCAAAGTATAATGAAAAGAACAAGTAAACTCTATACTCTATAGTTTGGTTCATTTGTAATTTTGAAATCAAGCTGTAACACAAATTCTGTCAAATAAAATAAGTTGTAGGAAACAAAAAAAATCAAATATTAAGGAAAAAAATGTGTACATGCAAGCATTTGTCTATGCCTTCAAACATTAAATTCCAGGTGAGCAATTTTAGGCTTGAATTTGTTCTCTGTCTTTCAATCATATAGGTTAGTAACACTTTTAATAACTTAAGTTTTAAAACTAGTTGCATGTATATATAAGTTCTTTTCTCTGTATATATATGAATGTATGATATATATGTTTTGTTTTCATCTGGGTACTCTCTGCTCATAGTTCCAGGTCCGTGTTTTGATTTAAATTCTATATCTCTTGATGTGGTCCTTATTTAAACTTAAATTTTAAGTAAAACTTGTGTATTTCATTACCAATTTTAGTTTTAAAAAATATATTTAAGTTAAAGAAATATGGATTGTCACTGGTAATCAAAACAACAGACCAAACTTTAAATAAGTGAAAATCCAAACATCATGATTTAACGTTTCAGGAATGCAATTTGAAACTCCATCCAAACTTATGATTTTTAAAACAAAAATTATGATTTTTAGTAAAGTGGTTAGGGTGCAGTTCTAGATTCATTAGAAAATGAAAATCTGGGTGTTTCTAGTGATCTATTTGGATCTGGGGGTCAGGACTCCTCCTAGAGGTGGAGGAATGACTGGCGAATGGTGGAAAATTACTAGATGGATGATCAATTCAAGGTAGAAAGTGTGGTGGTGGATTCTAGTTCATAACCCTAGTTTTTTTTGATTGGGTATTTTCGATCGGCGCCAACTCTCTGCTTGATCGAGGGTAATGAGATTGTAGGAGATGGAAGTTAGTGAGTTGACGCGTTCGTGACCGGAGGCTGGTGTTTTCTGGTGGCCGGAGATGTGAGAAAATGGAGATGACAGGTTAGGGGTTTAGTTGAAGTCTGTGTTTCTAGGTTTTGGTAACTTGCTAGATTTTGATTTTGAGCGTCTGGGTGATTTTGGATAATCGTGATCGATTGAGGTGATGGTCGTTGATGAATTGAAGTGCTAGTGGATGGCCTGAGATGGCCAGAGCCACGTTGCACCGTGCAGTTTGAATTCTGGTGAACTAGGTTTGTGGAGAAAATTTGAACTCTAGGTAGACTCGAGTTTTTCGAGTACCTGACTCGAAGCAGAAGAGGGGATGACTCGAAGAAAAATCTTATTTGCCTCGGGTCAGTTGTTATTTCAGGTTTATATAAAAACTTGACAGCGATTTGAGGGGTTAAAATAAATTTAAATGGAATTTAAATTTGTATACTCGATTTAAACAAAGTTTAAATCAGTTTTAAGTGTGGATTCAAATTTTTTTTTTTTTAATTCTAATCTGAAATGAAATAAAAGTTTTAAAATATTTAAAAGTGGCTTTTTTCATGTTTTTAAAACCTAACAGTGTTCAAATTTTTAAATTTAATTTAAAATCTGAAAAACAGAATTTAAACTGGCTTTCAAATTCAAAGTTAAGTTCAGTTTTCAAATAAACTTTTGAACCTTAAAAGTTTAAAATGAAATTTGGATTTTAAGTTAAGGTTTTAAATCAAGATTTTAAAACAAAGTTTAAAATTGAAGTTTAAATCAAAATAAACAAAAAGGATTCAAGTCTTTTTGAATCCAAATCTAGAAATTTAAATTATTTTTAATCTGAATATGTTTTAGACAAGTTTAAATTAAATATCTTTTAAAAGTATATTTGTTTTTAAACAAAAGTTTAACTTGATTTTGATAAAATTGTTTTATAAAGTTTTTCTTAATTTTGAGTGAAGAGTCGAATAAATTGTTTTAAACTTAAATTTGCAATTTAAAATGTAATGTATTTTAAAGCTTAAATTTTTAAATAAAAATTTAAGTAATTTAGTTAGAACTTCCCTTTTATAAGTTTATAAGTTGATATTTAAATTTGATTCATGTTTAACTTTTTGATTCTTAAATTCAAAATGGAATTTGAATTTAAATTTAAAGTGTAATGTTTAAAATACACTTAAATGTTAATGAAATCATTTATAAAGAAATTGATTATCTTATAGATAATTATGTTAAGAAAATGATTTAATTAATAAGGCAATTAAAGAATGATTTATTTAATTTATAAATAAATAATTTAGATTAATTTATAATTAGAAATGATTAATAGTGAATTAATCTAAGATAATTTTTTAAGAAAGTAATTAAAGAAATGATATTAGTTAATGAAGATAATTAACTAGGGATTATTAAAATGAAATTAATATGATTAATTTTGATAATTAATTAGATTAATTAATTTAGATAATCAATTATACATTTTTGAATGTAATTACTTAATGAAAGTAATTAAGGGATTAATTACTTATTGTAATTAATTTTGGTAATTTGATTAATTTAAATTAATAAATTAATTTAGTTTAATTAATTTAAGAAAATCATTTGATAATTGGATAAGTGTATTTACTTAGTGTAATTTATGGAGATAATTACTTATGGAAGTCATAAATGATAATTACTGGGAGGTAATTAGTGAATACGATTTATAAATGAAGTAATTTGGGTAATTACTTTTGTTATTAATCAGGGGTGATTAATAATTGTGTTTAATTAAAGATTAATTACTTAGTGTAATTAATTTAAATAAAGTAGTTTAATTTAAATATAATTAGAGATCATTAATTAATATAATTAATGATGTAATTTATAATGGAGTAATTAAGGAATAATTAATAATGAGGTGATTAGTTGATGTAATTGATTAAGGTGATTGATTAATTAATTTATATCGAATGATTTGTAATTAATTAATCAGGATTGGATAATTCACTCATAAATAATTAATTTAATTGGAAATTAATTGAATTAATCAGGGTTAAATGAGTAATTAATCCTACCTATAAATGATAATTGAATGCTTGACCTTGCTTATGAATGTTTGCCTTGTATGAATTGCATTGAATTGTTGATCTGTGATATTCTATTCTGTGAATTGAGCTGTGCGTAATTTATTCATTTATTTATTTATTAATCTGTGATGCATTTATCCGTGAATCTGTAAATGAAGATAAGCATTATAGATTATACCGCTTATCGATATTTCTGTGTTTTGATCTGTGATGATTGAATAATGTTGCACTATTGTATTAAACCCCTGGACTACACCATACACACACAAATATGGATTTCACGAGGAAATTGGTTAAGTCACAGATATTTGAATTTAATATTTTGAAATGGTTTTAAAGTTTGAATTTTGAATCCAGATAACTTTAGAAATGGAATTGGGTTTTCTGAAACGGAAACAAATGGTTTCAAATAATAACTTTTCTATAAGGAAAGAATTTCCAAAGTTATGATGAAAAGATTTCAAATTTGAAAGGAATGGTTTGAAAGCTATAATTGAAATCTTTGTCAAAGATAGTTGAACCCTATTTTGAAATTAAAGAGGATTTTTAATAGTGTATCTTTTTGAAACGGGATTTGTTTTGAAAGGTTATAAATGATCTTTGTCAAAGATTAGTGAACCTTGTTTTAAATTGAAAGCGGGTTTTAAAGATAAATCTTTTGTTTAAAAGATTTAAATGTGAGAATTGTTTAAACCAGTGAAGGTTTCTGAAATGAATCTTTTTGTTTAAAAAATTGGAAATGGTAATTTGTTTTAACCATTTGAATGAAATGTTTTTGGGGTTTTAAAGTTGACTTAACTAAAAACCCATTATCCATATGTTTTTAATTATTGCACTCATTATTCGGTTTAGCCGGGAGAGGATCTTGTGTCATATAACCCATTCCGAATAATGATACGACGTTATGGATATCAATTGAAGACCGGTGGTGAAGACCGTGTATTTGCGAGAACGATAGGATGACCTATCGATTGTCTCTGCACCGAGTAGCTATGGTATAGAGATTCCATAAGTGATGGGAAGTCCGATCGGGATTGTGGATTCCCGGATTGCAAGGGCTTCTTCGGAAGTACCTTCGGTTCTGTTCGAACCCGGAACAGACTTGTATGGATGTGTGTCTGACATTACACTTTGAGATGTAAAACCGGTTTCTATCAAATACATTTCTGTTTGGTGGCGGAGATTTATTCTCTTAGCTTAACACGCTTCTCTAAGACGTACGAGCTCAAAGGTTATGTAATTGATGGTTACTAGTGATACATTCCCAATTTGGTAATGTGACATACGAAGGGCTGCTGATCATTTGTCGATCAAAGCATGGCTTTTGTGAAAGGCGTAGCTTTGTGGATGAGACTTCGTCGTACTTCACAACCCAGAATAGTCGAAACAGGAAAAATGCGGCAAGGTTATTTGGGGGTAGCGCCCCCTGAGGGTATGCACATTTCCTTCTTGATAGATGTGATATCATGGTATGGAGCCCAGATATTTAACCTATGTTGTTACTGCAAATACACTACTTTGTGCTTGTTGGTATCGAGCACTCGGATAAAGGTCGGTTACGACCGTGGGGTGGCATACTCGTGTCAGTAGTTACCTAGTTACATAGGTAACCCGGCCTTGTGTTGGCAGAGATCCAGTTAGGCTCTCGGGGCATCCCTCCATAGGCGTACCCATGTGGCCTAGGAAGTTCCTTATCCTGACCATTTGTTCAAAATCCAATCATGCAATACGCATCCAGTATGGTTTTAGTTGTATTACCTGCCATCTACTTATAGGGGCATAGTTCAGAATGTCTATGCTGGCTAAGATTAATATTATATTTTCGAAATGTTTTCCATTATGCACTAATAATAATATCAAAATGATTTTCGCGTATTAAGCATGTTTAACTATCATAAAGAGAAATCTCCTCCAATTCTGCGTTTGCATGGTGTGTGTGGCGGGAGGCCTTATGGTAGTTTCATTTTCCAAAAAGCATTGCGGATTTCAAATTTAAACTCTATTGTTTGTTTTAAAAGAAAAAAATGTTCTCGTTTGCTCATACCAGTCCCATGACTAACCCAGAGTTTTTTATTCCTTTCCTAAACTCTGGGTGCCACTATTTTCCACACGGGCAGTCTAGAGTTTGGTTTTCTAGATACGGATATCGATTCAGTAGCTTTCAGCTTTCTCTTTGGTATTCTTTGGATATCTCGGAATTCTTTGGAGTCTTTGGATTCATGACTGACCTTTCTTAGCTTGGTGCAACTTGATGGTTGTTCGAGCTTGTAGTTTGGAGTTTAGCTTTGGAGCATTGGATTGGAGTTATCTCTTAACTATTTGTTTCTGCTGCTGTTTATGGTCTCTGATATTCTTATATCATATTGTTATTTCCGTTGTAGCATTGTTATCTTGTATCTCCGATATTGATTCATATTGTATCATTGTTGTATCGAATGTTGTATAACAATGATATTCATTTCTTTTCTTCCGCTGTGTTGTTTTACTTAATTGAGTTATAAGCTCCTGTGAACCAGATTCGATGTTTGGATCTTCGACATTTTATTACGAGTGTTGTATTCGGTGTCGATTTTCGAAGGTCGAGTCAGGGTCCGCCACAGTCTTGGAATTTGACGAAACCAGTTCCATAGATCCGTAATAGTGTTTTATTATCGGATTTCAAATTTCATAGTTTCTGGGGTTATCGTGTGAACGTACGAGATTCAGACGTGCTGAAATTTTTATCGAAATCAATATAATAACTGGTCCAAAAAGCTATCTTCTCCATACAATCGAATTAGGACATGAAATCTTTTCAATTACATTCGTAATAGGGTTATAACATTATGAACTTCTAGCAGCACGCCTCGATAGGAAATCGAGATTCTGAGTTGTGAAAATCGAGACGATTTAAATTTAAATCGAAATATAATGTATGTACTTTCCCTTTAATTCATTGTAGACACATCCAACACTTGTCCACCCTGAGAGCACGTTTCCCGCATCTTCTAACATGCATCTTTAAATAAGAAAACTGTCTCCTTATCCATTTTCCATTTTTCGATCAAAAATATACTTTCCCCTTCTCCTTTTGTTTTCCCAAATCTTCATAACGGCCGAATGACTCTCTTCTTCAAAATCGAATCCACCCTCCAATTCGATTCGAAAACCAATCAAATGCAAACAAATCTATTCAATGGAAGTCTAAATCTCGATTCAAAATTAGATTTTTTATCCTGAGCTTCGCATGGGTATGCGAATCGTTGACTGCGGCGAGTGTAGTGGATCGGTGGGAAATGTCGAACTGCAGTTTGAAGCTACGGCTAAGCCGTTCAGCGTTTTTGTGTGTCGATTAGACGGTAGGAGATATTGAGCGATGTAGGGATGATTTCGGGATTGCGATGCAATTCGAGGCTACAACGTTAGTTTGGCAGCGACTGTGGAGCTACTAATGAAGAGTAGTATTCTTCCACGTGCGGTGGGTTTATGCTCTGGCATAGGTAGTGAGGTAATGGCGGCATTGGTCATTTTAATTTTATAAATATATGTAGATTAAAGGAAATATATAAATTAATATATATATATATATATACATACATATATATATACATATGTATATGTATGTATATTCAGTTAAAACAGAATATGTATATGGGTAAATTAGTAAATATGTACAGAGATAAGGTTTGGAAAATATAGGGATTTTGAATGTTGAAAGTTTTTGAAATCTATAATTTATTTTTATAAGTATGTATGTAGTTCCAAAATAAATTAAAGATATATATAAATTTATTAAATTTTTAGTTTAAATCAAATAAATATATGGTAATTAATTGTCCGATTTTTTCAAATATTTATTAAACAATACCATATTTTGACAAGGTCAAAAACAGTGGAGAGGCAAGCCTGTTTGGATTGGATTGCAAATAAAGATAAAGGTGAGTTAATCTCCCTCATTTTGATTACCGTTAAAATTTCAATAGTTAAAATTCAAAGTATTGGTTGATTGATTGAATTGACTTGATATGATATTATATATATATATATATATATATATATATATATATATATATTGGAGTGATTGATATTCCCCCATTATACAGCGGATGAGACCCTATGTGCCCCGCATAATAGCGGATGACCCTACATACTACGATATCCCCCTCGAAGTGGGATTGGTATTTTTATATTGTGCTAACATCTATGGATGCAGGGAAAAATAGGTTGGAGGGATCCAACTGGATTCCTCAAAAGATTTAATTTATTTTCATAATCTGTGATATGATTCATTGATTATCTGTGATAGACTATCGATTATATTGGAAATTAGAAATATTGGATGCTATGGTTTGATGGAATATATTTGGGTATATAATGTTATCAAAATATAAAGATTGGATTTTTGAAGGGAACCAAAGAGAGAATTTTTTAAGTAAAATAGTTATAGAAAATTTGGATAAATTAAAAGAATGATTTGGAAAAGGATAAAAGTTGGTTTTTAATCATATCAAATTAATTCCGACAATGAGAAGGAAATTTTTGAATAAATGAAAAAAAATGAATTTTAAAGGCTTAAGTAGTGTTGTTCAAGAATTAAAGAATTTATTTTTAAATTCAGGATTTAAATGGTTGGGAGAAATAAAGGGAGAATTTTAAAATAAAATATGGGATTGGTACTTCACTTTTAAATAAGATTTTAAATCAGAATTAAGTAGTGAATCTGGAATTAATCGATTTTGAAATAAACTTTGAATAGATGGAGAGATAAATTCTATGGGGAATTAAATTTAGAGAATTGATTTTTGAATCGATTAAATGATTTGAAACAGTAATTAAAAGAGAATGAGATTATGGAAATTATAAACGGGATTTATAAATAAAGTGAATATTTATCAGTGGATAATTTGAAAGAATAAATTCACGGTAGGAATTTGTATGGAGATGGTATTTTTTTTGAAAATAAAAGGTGGTTTTATTTTTAAAAGTGTGGAAAAGAAATTTACGGGATGAGGATGTAAATTAAACTATGATAAATCGAGCAGGATTTATAAATGATTAGATGGCTATATTTAAATGAAAAGTGTATTTCCCTGAAAAGAGAAGTATATTTTCAAAGAAAGATTTCAAAGTATAAGTTAGAGGTTCTAAAGTGATTTTAAAAGAATATTTTAGAAAGAAATTATTATTTAATATTTTTAAAATTTTTAGAAGTAAATATTTATTAAGTTAATTGAATATGTAAATTGTTTTAAAGGTTTGATAGTATTATGATTTAAAGATAATTATTTAATATTTATACCTTATAGAATAACTTTTATTTTAAATAGCTTTGGCTTAACTTTTACTTGAGAAATTATTATAAAATTTCATAGCTGATATTTTAAGTAAAGTGTTTTAAGTAGTTTTTTTTTAAACGTTTCAAAGTATATATTTTTGGATAAAGTGATTTACATTATTTAAAAACCTAGAGTATTAAGACTTGGTGATTTTCAGTGGAAATAAAACAATTGGGTGGAAATTTATTTCCGTGAGAGAAAAAGTGATTTGAAAACTATTTTCAAAGTGTTGAAGTGTAGAAAATGTCTTGCGAAGATATTTTTGAAATAAATAATTTAGGAAATTATTAAGGTCTGATGGTTGTTTATGGATATTATATGATAGTTAAATAACCGACTATCAATATTGGCCAATGAGCTGATCGTTTCGAGGATATCGTGATCAAGATTAATTTCTTGAAAAGCACTTCGATCCGGTTTGAATGTTTTCATAAGGAAGACAAGAGCTTGGAGTCGAAGATGGAGCAGTGTAGTGGAAGGGCTAATCGCAACTAATCCTGATGGTGATTCCAAAATGGATGCAGTAAGAGTGGTGTGTTCGGTTCCATTCGGACCAAGAACGGACTTGTATGGACGCGTGCTATTAGAACATCTTCAGGGGGACGATGAGTATTCTAAGTGTATGTGTGCTAAAAAGGTAACGCATAGCCTCAAGCCTCATCAACCGAGAATGGCTAAAACAAGGGAGGTGCAGCAAGGTTAAGTGGCTAGAAACCGATTTGGGTAAGGCCATCCTTGTATAGATGTCCCTTTTTATTCAGCTGTGTGGGCGATTGCTGACCCCAACCATGGGGTGATCTTATTTGGACTATCCAGCAAGAGGTAGCTTCAGTCCTGTGTTGCAGCGGGATCAGGGTGGATACTCGGTATGATGATCTAGACCTCGTACAGTGACGGGCGATACCCAGCAGCCCTGCCATTGATGGAGACCCAATCTCCAATAAGTACCTTCGGACTTGTTTATATACCTATTATGTTGGAATTTAGTCAATGTAACAATTTTGGCTGTTTGAATAAGTATTTATATATAGACATTACTATAATATCAGAAAATTTCATAAGAAATATTTTGGTTATCTTAAGGTAAAAGTCTGGGATGTTTATTTGTGGCGGGGTCTTACGAGATACCTTTGATTTCAAAAGGATTTGAAAACTTTAATAATCGAACTGACTGTGTTTTCTCACGTTGGGTTTCCCGGACTATCTGGAGTGTTATTTTACTATAATGCTCAGGTCAGATCGAGTATTACAAAGTGCAGATTCTGGATGAACTGCTGTGGAGCTCAGAAGACGAGCTGGATGATGAGACGTATCACACGTACTTGATGTTTATTTCCGTTGTGCAGTGTAGGCTGTGTATTCAGCTGTGGGGACAAGTTAATATAACTATCCAGTATTTGGCTTTTGATTGTGTTGTACTATGATGTTGTAATGTATTATTCGGTTACAGATTCTTTTTTATAAAAATATATTATTGTCTATCATATATTTTTCCGCTGTGATTGTGAGATTCTGATAATATTTTCGATTTCTTCTTCTACCTCTTTATTATTTAAACCTAACAGTTCGTATTTCCATTCTCTTTGAGTTGAACTGTTGGGGAGTATTGTCGGCTCTAAGGGGTACGGATTTGCGGACTGTTACAGGTACATTTGTTCTTTGTTTGATGTTGTTCAATATGTATACATATATGCTTGGATGTGATATTTAGTTTGACCTAGAAATCTAAGTTTAAAACGAGCAAGTAAATGGAAAGTTGTAATCTTGCTTGCGGCTTACGTATGACATGTGATTACATGATTTTGGTTTGTGTATATGCTAAGAAGATAGCATTAAGCTATGAATAGGTCGCACAGAAATTTCTTGTTTTCGATGTTTGTTTACTTAAGTTTTATAAAGTTCTAAAATTTGAAATCATTTTTAAGTTTAAACTTTGTTTAGCTTTACCAAATACTCATACATCTTTTATAAAGTAAGAAAGCATCCAAAATGATAATGACTTTAAAGAAAATTTAGAAAAAAAAATTAGTTAAGGCATTCATTGCGATAGTGGCTATGGATGTATCGTTTAAGAGTCCAATTTTTGGAAATTTGCTTTCTATACTTAATAATGATTTTGTAATGTTTTATAAACTTAACAAAATATTTTATAAAGTTAATTAAGTTTTTGTTGATTAATCATTAATCAACTAAGTTTAGTAATTAATAATTAATTTAGATTAAACAAGGTTTATTAAGTTTCATTAAGTAAAGATTAATACTAATTATTATCTTTTAAAGGTAAGATTAGTTTTAATTAATTATAAATTAAGTAAGTTTAACTTTAATTAATTATGAATTAAGTACATGATTTTTTAATTAACAGTTAACTAAATATAAGGGCAATTATTTATTTATTTAATTAATCAAGTTTTTAATTATTAATTAATTATAAATAAGTTATGGTTTTAATTTAAAATAATTATTTACTAATGGTTTAATTTATGATTTAAGGTTATCTAATTAATTAATTAAGATTAGTTAATATTGATTATCAATGAAGGTTTCAATTATTATATAATAATTAATTAAGGATTGATTAAGGATTTAATTTATAAATAAATTATTTATTAAAGTTTAATTATTTATTAATTTATAATTAAATTGAGTTCAAATTTAATAAAGATTTATTATGATTTAATACAGGTTTGACTTGTAATAATCATTTTTAAATGGTATTTCAAGTTTTAGTCCTTATTTTCCAAGAACCGAATTGTTAATGGTATTTATTCTTCATAGATTGTTTGAACAGAAGAAATTCAAACGTCGACTCCATTAAGTAAATAAAAAATTATGAATGAGTTATGCAAATGGTTTGATTGTGTGGACATGTGTTAGCACAATAAATCTCCTTTCTGATATATATTGATTGTTCGGTTGTTTGGATATCTCTTAGTAGAATATATTCCCATTTTGCTATAATTTTTACTATGTGGACATATATCTAGTAGAATAAATTCTCATTTTCGTATAGGTAGTGAATTGTTTGGACATCTATTTAGCAGGACAAATCGCCACCCTGCTATTAAGTTTGGACATGTATATGCTACTTGAGTTGTATTGACATGTTATTCCCTGATTTGATTATGAATATCATTTACATATATGTTGACCTCTTTAAATAGATGATGAAGCGACTCAAAAGTGAAATTAATGTCAAATGTTAACTTAAATTACTACAACTGGGATTGTTAAACCACTTTTTGAAATTATAAATTATGGTTTTGAATTAATTTCAATTCTTTAATCAATTTGAAGTTAAGGTTTATAAATGATTTTTCAAGTTATATTATTATTTTATAAAGGTATTTATAAATAATAACTTGTTTATAAAAATGGGTTTTGCTAAGTGAAAAAGTTTATTTAAAGTGATTTAAAAGGATGGGTTGCAAATGATATTACGTAAAGGATTTTTCTTAAAGAACATTTATCGAAGCTGTTTTAAATGGGAAAATGTTTTATAAATGATTTTAGAGATTTGTAAAGAGGTTTTATTATTTAAATTGGAGAATTTTAAAAGTGAGTTATAAATTTATTTGGAGAATTTATAATTTTTTGAAATATGGAGTGAGCTTTTAAAAAAGGAATTTTTTTAGAAAGGAATTGATTTTTATAGGAAGTGACGTTTTAAATGGAATTTATTTTGCCATCTAATATGGAATTTGAAAAAAAGGAAACTTTTTTAAAGTTTGGTAAATATACTTTTACCGTTGAGATAAATATATAAATGTTTTTTCTAAGTATAAAAGGGATGCGAAGGGTTTGGGAATAGTGTTTTGTAAAGTTCTTTGATCGAATGTTTATAAAGTGGTTTAAATTAATTAAATAAGGCTTAGTGGATTCCATACGGGATTAAATCCATGTTTAAATGTTTGTTTATTTGATAGTAAAATAACCAACTATCAAAATATGGACCAAAACGTAACTTTGGAAAGATCCAGAAGAAACATGAAAATTAGATGGTACAGTAACTGTCGATGGTGCTATACTATACGTATAAGTATGTTTCATTCTCCGAGGGCAAATGATAAGAAAATCCCGTTAACTAATGGTTTGAAAGTGATCTCCGCTCTTATCTTTGACTGTTTATTTCCTAAATAACCTTGGTTCAGTTTACCAGAAACAATCGAATGTTGTTTCGAAGAGACCGAGATCGGATACATTATACGAAAACCACTTCGGCCCAATTCATGCATTTCAAAGTGAAGATATCATGATGATGATATGACTGAAGACTGAGCTCTTTGATGTGAGTCATTGGTGTTATTTTATCCAGAGATGCACCATGAAGGACGGTGCCCTAGTAGCCCAGTCATTTTACGGAATCCATTCTCCAATAAGCGTAGTACGGAGTTAGTTATGCTAAGCTATGTTGGAATGTGAGCTACAAGCATTTCAGCAATATTCGTATTTTACTTTGACCCCCATATGTTATTATAATATCAATGGATTTTCTATAGAAAATATTTTGTTTATTGTAACGTAAAATCCCGTTTGTGTTTATGTGTGTCGTGATCTTACGAGATACCTTTGATTTTGAAAAAGTTTTTTAAACATAATAATTAAATTATTTAAGTTTACTCATACTAGTTCATGTATGACCTGGAGTTTTAGTTTCTTTTCCTAAGACTCTTGGGTACTCAATTTTTATGGGCAACCAAGTAGTTTAGGTTTCCCATGAATGTATTTTGGAGGAGCTTGGAGCAGGAGGCTTCATCGGTAGCGAGTTATCTTCTTGTTTTCCACTATATTATATGTATCGTATATCTGATATTTAAGGATAGGCAGTTATAACTGTCTAGGGTAGAATTGTATTAGCATAACTCTGGTGTATTATTTTGGAAATGACATTGCAAAATATTAAGTTGATTAATATATCTTATTCCATTGCGATGTGAGATTCTATGATTGTTTAGTTTATTCTTATATGTTCCATCTTTCTTTCTTTTCACCACTAATGACCTATCTTTCGGACACTTAAATGATCGTTACACAAAATCACTGAGCCCCTCTAATCAAGAGTCGAGTAGCAAGTCAAATTCCATTCTGCATCATAAGTAAAGCATTCTTTTATTCTTAAATTGAATTATGACTCGGTGTTACAAACTATTTCATAAATACCTACATCTTTATGTTGCTAATTATATCAAAACTACAATATTAAATGCATCTATAATGGCACGTGCACGGGAGAGTATCGAACGTATCGAAGATGAGCAATCAAAGTTGAATTATATGGTGAAAACGTACTGATGAAAGATCACCCTGAAGCTTCAAAATTAGTGAAGAAGAGTAAATGAAATGGGTTAAAGTGATGCCAAAAAGAGGAGTGAAAAAGACAAAACATGATGGGGAGAAGTAAAAATAGTTTTTTAGTTTATGTCTATAATTTGTTGTTTGTCTGTTGCATTGTTGTTTAAACTATATGGTGGTGTTATTATGTGCTTCACTACTGAACTTAAGTATTAAACTTAGTGGTGGCATTGTATCAATTCTTTTTATGTGTATGAATCTCTATTACATGATGCCTTACTTATATTCGACATATTCGACCATGTTTACAGTGATATGTTATGTGATGTGTATGAACTACTGTTATGTCATGCTTTACTTATATATGACACATTTCGACTGCTGAATTAAAGTATTAATCCATATTTGACAATCCACTTAGTATTACTCTCATATATTCAGTAAATATTGCTAAAAAGCAAAAACTCTAGGGTTCGACATTGAGGACCATTAATTGCGAATACGGTCGACAAGTCCTCATCAAATATCAAGGAATATAAATATTTTTAAACATGCATAGGTAAAGAACGTAACCAACTTTCATGTTTGATAGGTGTCTTCCATTTACACTAAAAACATTTGACAAGGTAACATCGAAAAGCTAGAGTCCATTTAAAATCTGGTATTCCCTTAGTATTTTTGTTAAAAATTAAAAATAACTAGACAAAAACTAGACTGGAAAATATTTAACTTACGTTTTGACAAATAGTGTCATTTATTTGTATAATGCTCATCGAAATAACTTGTTCAATGTATTGGGGCGTAATATGTGAATTCATTCGATATATAAGCATCGAATAACTTTTACTCGCACCCTACGTTTTGACTAGCCTGGGTCAAAATCACAACAACCTTTCCAGTTCAATAGATGTCATCTGTTTTAGGGACAAGTAGTCAACATGTTTACATCGAAAACCTTAAGTCCCCGTAAAATCTTGTACCTCTTAATAATTTTATAAAAAAGAGAAAATAAATCAACAAACATCAGTCCAAAATACATTATTTTTTGAAAAGGCTGTGTTGAATTTTTAACCAATTTTTCGGTGCAACATGTTCCATCTGTTATGAGGACGATTAGTCGACTGACCCATATCGAACACATGGAGTTACCCTTAAATAAATGTAGTCCCCTTATAATCAGATAACCTTACATTGAAAAATAAGAAACTGACATATCAACATTGGAAAATATTTCATATTTTGACAAAATATCCGTTTTCATTTGTTTGTATTGATGAGTTATCATTGTATTAACAAATTCTATCACGTATCATTAACAAAACATGAAAATTAACATTAACAAAACAATCAAATATTAATCATTCATCATTCATGGTTACATATCAAAACATAAAGTAAACATGAACATTTCATTCATTCCACTAAAATTTGAACATTATTCTAACAAAGAAGTGAACAAAATACAAAAATTTATTTTTTCACCAGAAATAAACAAAATACTAGCAAGTTATTAAGTTATGAAAATATTAACATTTCATTCGTTCACCAAAATATGAACAAAATACTAACTAGTCATGAAGTTAACAAAATATTAACAAGTCATGCAATAAACATACTTTGCAAATCTTTCTTCATATTGCCGAATCTAATTATAGCAGTCAGGCCCGGCCCGATGCATATGCGAATAGTACATTTGCCTAAGGCATTATTTTACAGTGGGGCAACAAACAAAGAAAAAAACGCATTCTTCTTTTCTTCTAAAATTGTGTGATGCTCTCCTCGTTCCTCATCGCTTCTTCATCAATGCGCTAGGCGCCGCCGCACTAGCACAAGCCAAATTGTCCGCCCCAACATAGGTTCGCCTTAGGTTTGTCGCCATCATCGATTCATTATTCGTCAACGACTCTACGGTCAGCCATCTCGTGCCGATTTTGATTTGCTCTAATTCATAATTCCATAATTATGCAAGTTTACAAATTAAAAATACTGTTTTTTTTTACTGATGTCGATTAACAGATAAGTTGAATGTTGATTTGCCCTAATTCCTAAATTAATTTTTGATTATCATTGCTCCAATCTGATTGAAGATTTTTTTGCTGCTGTTAGGAGTTAGAAAATACATGTGTCCAATCTCTTTAAATCCCTCATTCATCTAACAGAATCTATACAGAACCAAATCATCATAAGAGTTAAGATTGGTTTTTAAAAAAAATCAATGCTTTATTAATACATCGCCCCATGCCTAACAGAATGCATGGTATAAAGACAGAATTATGTCCATACCATTACAATCGAGGAAAATAATTTGACAAGTAATTGATATATTATATACCATTGGAAAAATTGCGCATAATGCAAAACAGTGACAATTTAATCTGAACCAGTGCAAAATAAAGTTTATAGATACATCTAGTACGCTGTTTAATTTTTCATAGCTTTCTCACATAGCTTATTCTTAATCATGATCATAAGCACGTAATGCAGCAATTTTAATTAGCTATGCAAACTGGAAATAATAATAAACTTGTACTACCAGTACGAAAGACTACTTGAATTTGATTATATTGGTTAAGAAAGGTTGGGAGAAATTGTTGAATCAATTTATTCTTTTTTTCCATTCCTATACTTCATCAGAACATTTTTGTTTTATTTAGCATCGTATACCTAGTCCTAAAAAGAACCCTGACATAATCAAAAGCCAAAACTAGTTATGCTTCAATGGATTTTTCCTTAGATAAGTATTGTATCATTAATTATGTTAGCAATTTACGCTTAAATGGAATTTTCCTTAGATAAATATTGGATTTATTCATGGAAGCATTGAAATTATTCATAGAATACTATTCCAACATTAATAAAAAGAGATGCTCTTTTTATGGGATTTAGAAAGGGCTGTCAAAGGGAAAAAATTTGGAAATGAATAATATTGATTTGATGCTTTATTTGAATAAATTAAATTATGATTAGTTACAAGAACTGAGTTCAAAAGTATTAAAATGCATGAAATGCTAATAATTTTTTCATTAATAATATTGTGCCGTATTTTAATTTGGGATAGGACTCGGAAACATAATTTTGGTTACCAAAATAGGAAGAAAAAACAACGCAAAGATGAAGAAGCAAAGTCACCGGTAGGCACAATTTCAAATTTATTTGAAGCAAAACAAAAGAAATCTCAAACTTCAAAATCAAGTCAAGACGAGATAAATGAAGATGAAGTGCCTGCAAATGAGGATGTTGAAATAGAAATTGAAGGTCAACATGTTGTAGAAGTTGTAAACGAGGATAATAATGTACATGTACACATTGATGTTGATGATGAAGATGATGGGGGTGTACCTATACTTGATATTGAAAAGGATGTTGATATAAATTGCGATGTGGGATTATAGTGAAAAATTACTGACACCAAACGAATTATGCTAATTCAACGTGGTCCCATCAAAATAGTGAAAGAAAATGATATGTTTTCAAGAAATAAGATTGATGGTGGACACTTCTCATTTAAACATTACATCGACGGCTATCCACGGAGAGAAGAGCATGAAAGAAAATGGCTTTTGTACTCGGATGAGTATGGTAAAGTTTGTTATTTTTGTTGTAAGCTATTTAAGCATACAAAAAAAACATCCAAGTTAGTCGATGAAGGAATTAATGATTGGCATAATTTATCTACTAAATTAAGAGAGCATGAAGGTAATCCATTGCACAATGAAAATCTAATTAAATGGGTGGATTTGCATAGAGGGCTGCAACAAAAAGCAACAATCGATAAAGCAATGGAAGCGCAAATTGATCAAGAGAAACAACATTGGAAAAAGGTAACTGTGCGCATAATTGATTTTGTTAAACCACATTCTAGAAATAATTTACCGTTTCGTGGATCAAATGAGAAAATTTGTGAGAAAAATAACGGGCTTTTTTGTCAACTTATAGAATTAATAGCCGAGTTTGATCCAATTATGGAAGATCATCTTAGACGGGTGGTAAATAATGAAATCAATAATCATTATTTAAGTCACAAAATTCAAAATGAATTGATAAGTATGTTGGATAACAAAATCAAATTAGCAATGCTTACGAAGATTAAGAAAGCAAAATACTTCTCTATTATTCTTGATTGCACTCTAGATTTGAGCCATAAGGAGAAAATGTCCATTATTATAAGATGTGTATATGTTGATGATGCAAATGTCATCAAGGTAGAAGAATGTTTTCTTGGATTCATAACGGTGGATGATGCATCCGGGCTTGGTCTTTTTAAATAGCCTGAAAATGTTTTGGATGATCTTAAACATGACATTGATGATGTGAGAGGATAAGGGTATGACAATGGTTCGAACATGAAAGGTAAACATAGTAAATAATTTTTTTATTGAACTTGAGTTTAATTTACTAACAATAATATTAAATACTTAATTGAACTTAATGTAGGTAAACATCAAGGTGTGCAAAAAAGGCTACTTGATATAAATCCAAGAGCCGTCTACATTTCATGTGGGTGTCATAGTATTAATCTTGCTTTATACGATATGGAAAAATCATCTATGAGAGCTAGAAACTTTTTTGCATATGTGCAAAATATTTATACTTTATTTTCCGGTTCAACTCATCGACGGGAAATACTTCGAAGCTATGTGAAAGGTTTGACTCCTAAACAATTGTCGGCAGCCCGGTGGGAAAGTCACATTGAAAGTGTTAAAGCGATAAGAACGCAAACAAAGGAACCAAGAGATGCTTTAATTGATATTTCAAATAATTCTAAAGATGTTGTTGTGATGATGGAGGCTAAAGGATTATGCCATAATGGTTTGGAAAATTTTAAATTCTTGGTTAGTTTGTGTACTTGGTACACAATATTAGACAATATCAATCGAGTAAGTAAAATACTTCAACAAGAGGAAATGGATATCGAAGATGCATTTACAATTATTAAGGAGCTTGTAGTATTTTAAAAAAAACTTAGAGAAGATGGATTTGAACCACGAGGAATGAAGCTAAAGAAATTGAAATTAAAGTCGGTATTGATCCAATCTTTTTGGAAAAGAGTGTTATGCGTAGGAAAAAACAATTTAATGAAGATATCGAAGAGAATAATGATATGCAATCCCCTGAAGATAATTTTCGAGTTGCTTATTTCTTCATATAATAGTCAAGCTTTAACTTCACTTAGAGATTGGTTTAAGCAATTTAAGCTTTATGAAGGAACTTTTGGTTTCTTGTTAAATTTGATGTTTAAAAATATTGACGATGGTGAGTTGAAAAACTATTGCATGAAATCAAAAGCTTTTTTGGAACATGACGAAGAACAAGATATTTGTGGTAAAGAATTATTCTACAAGCTTCGACAATCAAAAAGGATTCTATCATCAAAAGTAACTAAATCCATTGATATTTTAAATTTTTTGAGGTCTTATCGAGATGTAAGTGGATTTTTGAATGTTTGGGTTGCTTATCGAATTTTGTTAACTATTCTGGCAATGGTTGCTTCGGCGGAAAGAAGTTTCTCAAAATTGAAATTGATTAAAACATATCTGTGGACTACTATGTTGCAAGAAAGGTTAAGCGGATTATCTATGATTTCAATTGAAAATGAGTACTTGGATATGCTTAACTATGAAGGAATAATAAACGAGTTAGCTTCAAAAAATGCGAGAAGGAGTTGTTTCCGTTAATTGCATTAGCATGCTATGACATCGTATTGACATTTTGTTCTTGGTATGTACTCTAAATGCTTTAGTATACCAACATTTTGTAATTATCATTCTATATATGAAAGAGTTTTCATATTGTTTCTATATTAAAAATTTGCATTTTTATTTTTTCATTTAAAACTAACATTCTCTTTTAAAAAATAGGGCAAAAAGAAATGAAAAAATAAAGCTCGTCTAGGGCATTAAATGTCTTTGGGCCGACCCTGATAGTAGTTTATGTTATAATATCATTCAAAGCACCTAAACTTAGGAGTTGGAGGTAATGGAGAATCTGGAGCTAGAGGAATTCTGATGAAATATGAGTCGTCTACATAATGAAACATTACCATTCTGTGATGATTTGTTGGAGTAAGGTGCAATTCCATGCTTAGCTAAAAGAGCAACACCAAATGTCTCTGCAATGATAAAACCTGCTTTAGGCATTTGCATACAATGGTTTATTGCAACATATTTAGCTGCCTATATCTTTCTTTTTCATCTCAATAAATCCACTTTCATCCCGCGTAGATTGATATTTATATATATATATATATATCCTCATTAATTACCTAGCACTGCATCATGTACAAATCCATAAGGCTATATTGGTCTTCCATCATGCAAATTCAACCATCAATGACCCAAAAACACAATTACTATTTCTAGGCAAGTCCTCCATAGCAATAATGGATAACCTCCTAATTTGAGGCATTTGTATTAATTAGCAATCGATAAATTTATTGCTTTCGTTAATATTTTTAACCTCGAGTCTTGCAAGATTGCTTAGGACTAGCATTGGAGCACATGACAAAGAAGCCTTAACATGTTCAAACAGTGATGGATCTCTTTTCGTTGATGTTGATATTTTAGACGGTCTACCATTAGTATTTTTTGCTATTAGTTGTTCATCACTTTTGAGTCACTTTGTAACATAGCCCTCTCATTATCTGGATTTGTTTCATATCTACTTTTAACCACTTAAATTTAAGGTAAGTCCATGAAATCAACAGTAACATTGTTTTTAATCCAAGGAGTGCATGAAAGATGCTTCCACAAAGAGTCCATTAACTCAAGAGGTATATGATCAATAGACTTTTTCAATTCCATAGTTATATGCACACAAGACTATTAACTTGCCACAATATACGCCACAAGTCTTAATGTTACAACCAATGTTCTTTTGCTCTGCTAAAGATAAGTCAAGCATTTTATGACAAATTTTTCCCAAAAGATCTAGTGTATAGATTTAAACGAACTTGTTTCAAATGCATGCACTATAACGATAAGTTCATTTTCAAAACATAAATAAGCGTTCGTCCAACATTGCACAAAGCTTCTTGTCAATGAATCAAATTATAGTTTCTAGCGACTGTAAGAACTTTCCATAATGCTAGTGGAAACATTGTTGAAGTACTTAATTATGTTAGTCCATGTCAAAACAAACATTTCTTTGTATTTGGACAACTAATTCTTCTCTACATATGTCAACGACTTATGCTACTTTGAAATCCATGTACCCAGAAAAGCATTCGAATTATGATAATATACTTTTTCTAGCAAAGAGTTAAGTCGATCTAGTCAGAGTAATGAAATATATATGAAGGAATTAGGCCAGTTGAAAGTGGGTGAAATAGTATGAAAAAATTGGGCTAGTCCGAATCGGGTGAAATATGTATGAAGTATAAATGATTAGTGGATCCAATCTAATAAAGTTTTAAATAAAATCATATTTTATTTCATTTGGATAAAAAAGTAGTTTAAATTTAATAATTTAAATTTATATGTATTGTAATAAATGTGTAAAATAAATTCATGTGTTTAAAGTGTTAGTGTAACATATAAGTAGCATATATATATATATGTACCCAAACATGCAAAATTTAGAGAAGGAAGCCTTTTGTTTCCTTCTCTTAACACTGATAATTAATTTAGGAAAGGTGAGACAATAAAAGTAGAAAGAGAAGCCTTTCATTTCTCTCCCTTTAATTAGATTAATTGAAATATTAAATGGCATTTATACCACAATTTACACTTGATATATATTATGAGTATAACCATTAGTCCCATAACATATGCTGTTACTATCCAAATTTTTTATTTTAAATATATGCACATATATAAAGTAACTTTCTAAAATTCAACTTTATAATTTTGCATAAAAAAATTCAATTCATAAAATTTGAATTGAAACATAAACATAAATTGGTTCACACACAAGTAATAGAAACCTTGTCTTAGTATTAAAAACAACATACGTAAGAAAAGATTACAATCTGATATTTCCATACACATAAATATGCATGCATGCATATATATAAATTTAAAATTTAACAAAATCAAATCAAAATTTTAGTTTGAAAGAGGTAAAATAATTTATGATTTTACATAAAAATCACTTATCGATTATCAAATTGAAATAGTTTTACATTAACGAAAATAACAACCAAAGAAAATATATTCAAATCAACAAGTTAATCAATTTATTATCGTAAAAAAACAAGAAACATAAAGTATATACTTAATAACTAAAAGATTTTCAATCCAAATAGTTTTGGTTAATAAATTATTTGCACTTATAATAATTAAAAGTTAATCAAAATAGTTTTCAATCAAAATTGTTAGAAAACCCATGTAAGATATATATATATATATATATATATATATATGCATATATATTACTTAATTAATATTTACAATCAAACTTTTTTTGAATAATGATTGCTAAACAACATAAAGTAAAACTAGACAATTTAGACACACGTAAATCCATTTTAATGATTCAGATCTAAACTACACATTAACAACAAACAATCAAATGAGATGAAGAAACTAAAATATATGTCAACATAAAGATTATAAAATAAATTAAGGTGTAGAAAATGCATCTAAATTAAATTAGCATGATGAACATTTAGTAATTTAAAAGTGACAAAATCGGATCTGAAATATATTGCAATTAAAGCATATCATAATCAATTATATAATTATAAGAATCTATAATCGTAGATAGTACCTTGCTTTTTCCCACGAGAATACCTTGAATATTAAATCTTTATTCCTCCATTTGAAACCTTGATCAACACTTCCAAAAGGCATGATCCAATTGAGAAAGCCACGCACCGTTCCTTTTGAATTTTAATTGAGTATGTGTTGTATTTGTTGCTTGGATTTTGAGAAGCATAGAGAGGGATTTTCAATACGGGTAAATAGAAGAGGTGGAGCCACAAACCCTTGGAAGAAAATTATGATAATAGAGTAGAAAAAGATGTTTAAATAGATAGGAAAGGAGGTCAAAAATAGAAGTATTTCTTTCTTTTCCTTAGCCATTTATACATCTTTTGGATTCATATTTAAATCTAATTCCTCTCCATCATAACCGACCATACATATTTCCCTATTAGACCACAAATCACATCATGCTAGGTCAAATATTTTGCACTCAAATGAAATTTAAATGTACAACAATAGCATATAATGATAGTGGGCATATATCAAGTAATTTAATTAATTATAAAATTTATAATTTAATTAAATGGGTAGTAGGTGGAGGATTCAACAAAATTGTTGTATTGACTCATTAGGTGCAAATCGGTCAGCGATTAATATCGAACAATTCGAATATTAACATTTACACATAACCTTAGCTAATAGTGTGAAATTTGGCCAAATTTATCATCATACATCTTCAGTAAATCCAATTTTATATGTTTAAGTATTACCTAATATGATAATTATATATACCAATTCTCTTCATCAAAATTATATCATATTAGAACTTATGAAATTTGGTGATCGTTAAAATTCCAATATCGTCTACATACAACTTTATAGTACAAACATAAAAGTCCTGTGTTCAATGTTATAATCATTATTAACCAAAATGCTTTAGCCAAAGACTTTGACTTTTAGTTGACTTAAGTTGACCCATGATTCTAACCCCATATAATATAGGAGTCGAATTCTCTCTTAAATAGTGTTTCCCTTCCAATGCTATCACTCGACCAAACTATAGTCATTCGATGGATGTCATGCTAAAATTTAACTATAATCAAAGCAGAGTTCATGCATTGAAGCTTGACAGTATTCCCAAGTTTAGGGAATTATGTAATATTATAGCATCAATATTCTCTACTTGACTTTAGTTATATTAACCAACTGAAAACTATCAACTAAATCATTACGCAGTTATCCAATAACTAGTAGTATGTATCCACTTAGTTCCCCTAGCAGTCATGAGTAATACGCTGTCAAACGATACATCAATCTGGAGAGCATTACGTTTTCAAGTCTCAAAGGATTTATCAATATCCAGTCTCGACACATGTTGTCTAGGAATATTTAAAATTGTATGTTCGTTATATTATGATAAATTACTCATGATTACAGCACAATATAATTGTTATCACAAAAACATAGTATGGGCTTTCTGTTAAAAATTCTTAAATTCAATAATCAGTTATCTATAATAGATCATAACAAGTATATAACATAAATAAAACACTTTTTATTTTGAACAAGATTGGTTACTGAGTTAGATTTATGTAAAAGTTTCATAATTGCCCTTATTGTATACACAAAACCTATCAATCTTCCATTTGCACTTGGGGTTAATTATGGAATGTTATTCCAACTTCTATGATCAGTTTTCTCAAAAATAATTGAGTCAGTCCCTTAATGAGCAGGTATGATATTATTTTTTAATTATTTACTCTATCAATCAAGTTACTCTAATGCCAATAAACTAACTTTATCATGTGGACCTATTCAAAGTATGTTTCTCAACTTCTAGTGAGTTCTTACTTTATCATCATATCATAATGATGTCGTATTCTCAATACTTTGAATCACTCCTAGTTCGATTATAAATAAATTTGTACACTTTACATTTATACATATATTTTAGTGTTATTCAAGATGATGTACTCAGCCTTTTCATTGAATCAGCCATGAGCTTTCATTTGGGACATTTCCAACTTAAAGCTCCTTAACTAAGGTTTGAACATGAATTTTGTATTGACATATTATACTTAATAGCACTTATGAAATTCTACTCTAAACACTTCTTCATAAGGAGTTCGTTGTTTCTACAAACAATTATCTAGTATTTGGTGAAAACTGGAGAAAACTCTAAAGTTCCATTTGGTAATCTTAACTTAGATCTGATATCTGCAAAATGCGTAAATAAATAAGCAAAATATGATAATGTAGACAAGGCAACATGTATGAAACTTCCCATTTCCAATGCATATGTAATCCATCTTGCGTGTTCCATATTAATCATTTTAATAGGACGTCATTGCATAATGTTTGGGATATTCCCGACATCCTTTACTTACTATACAAGATAGAGTTTACAAATCCAACATTAAGTATCAAACAACGAAACGAGAATCGATTTTAACATAAGTATATCGTTAGTAATCAATAGTATGTTGTTTACTTATATTCGAGAAATATTTATGTACCTTTTTAATTTTCTTTCTTATAGAACGTGCTTCTTCTGCATTTTGATTGAAAATTAAACAACTTGATATTTCCGTCAAAACACTTTTATAACTTCGATGCTTGTCAAACAATATTTTCGTATCCATTCTTGGATCATATCCAAGAATCCACGGTAACACCCTAATTTGTAATAACATTTTTCAAGAAATTTAATTAGATAAACTAAATAGAATAATGTAAATCTTAGAGTGATAAAGGGGTTGAGATTTGAAATTAAATTAGAGGTCGAGCTTAATGATATAATGGCCTTATAAATGGTTTTATATGTAAAATAATTAACTCAAGGGCTATTAGGAATTGCCATGCCTTTTATACTTACAGTTATACATCACATTGACGTTTATTTTTCTCAAAACACAAATGTAAATCAAAGAGAAGTCGGTCATTACATAGGAGAAAAGAGGAGGAAATCAAATTAAAGCTAAGGATTTAAGCGAGGAGAATTAATCTCAATCACATCTCAAATTCCTTATCCTAATAAGATGAATAAAAATCAAAACTATCTCTATTTTGTTTTATGATCAATTGATTTTCAGGTTTAAGATTAAATCCATTATGATGATGTTGATGATGATATGCTTGGATTTTATAACATATTTGATTCAAACAAGAAATTTGTACGATAATTGTCTATACGGTTTTAAGCGTAAAACCAATTATAATGCTTTTGTATGCCATGAAGAAATAATATGTTTTGTAAAATGATGCAGCTTTGACTGGGCTCGAACAGTTTAGATACCAAACTGTCACAACCTATCCAGGATCTTCCTCACGAAATGATGATTTTGTGTCAAATAAACCGATAGAACGATAAATGCTCAATTCCGTTGATCGAGATGATGCTGGAATCTAGCTATCTCCAACCCGTTGCTCTCGCAAGATGTCATGTTGAAAGATATACAATTCGATCGTTGATCACTCGTTAGTGATACCGAAAATTGGCTTCAAATTTGTTGATTCGCTCACAAAAAGCCCGAAGATGGAAAGTAGAAGGAGATCACACTCAACTTCAACAATGGTGGTCAAAGCTCACGCACAAATTTATTTCAAAATCAACTCCCCTTTACAAATGACAACACACCCCTATTTATAGGAAATTACAACACATACATGCGACTTAACATACAACACACACATGCGACTTAACAACACAACACACGGCCTAACGACATACGAGTTACAACATCACACGACTTAACTATACAACACACGACCTAACGACATACGAGTTACAACATCACACGACTTAACAATACAACACACGACTTAACAATACAACACAGCTTCAGGAACGTCTTAAGCGACATACGAATCAGCGACTTAACATATGCGACTCAAGAAGATAGTACAGCTTCTTGAACGACCTAAGCGACATAAGGAATCAGTGACTCAACACATGCGACTTAAGAGAATGGCTTAAGAGAAAATAAGTATAAGTGAAAGCTTATAGAAATGTGGCATACGACTTATGACTTAAGATGGTGGCGACATATCATGGTGTTTAAGCGACATATGTGGCATATGACTTACGACTTAAGGTGGTGCCGACTTATCATGGTGCACTGCATCATCCTCCCCTGGTTGAAAAGAATTCGACCCCGAATTTACACTTTCCTCTTCTTCGACATACTTATTTTCATGATATGGAATCAAGTGTTTGACGTTGAAAACGTCAGCGGTATGGATATGATCCCGCAATTTTAATTGATAAGCATTCTCATTAATCTTTTTTACGATTTCCAAAGGGCCAATCTTTCTAGCAGCTAGTTTGTTGTAAGTACCAATAGGAAATTGATGCTTAGTCAATACTGCATATACAAAATCTCCTTCTTTGAACTCAACATTTCGTCGTTTAATATCTGCGGATTGCTTATATTTCTCATTCGCCTAAAGAAATTGTTCCTGCATAACCTTGTGGCACTCTTGCAATTCATTCACAAAATCACTAGCTCGTTTGATCACTCCTTTCTGCTGTGGTACTATAGATAAATCTAATGGTATCTTAGGGATTGTTGAGTAAACGACCTGGAATGGAATGAACCCAGTGCTACGATTAACTGCATGGTTGTGTGCAAACTCAGCTTGACACAGCTTGGAATCCTAACTCTTCAAATTGTCATTCACGAGGCATCTCAATAGATTACCTAGGGATCTATTCACAACTTCTATTATAGTTTTGGGTTGTGGCCAATTTCTGATTGCGGCTACTTTACTCCGGTCCACATGTATCCCTTCCTTAGACACGACATAACCCAGAAATAAAACAATTGGCGTCATGAACACGCATTTCTTCGTCGCTGCATAGAACCGTTCTTGACGAAGAATAGTTAACACCTTTCGCAAGTGTTGAATGTGCTCCTCTGTGCTAGCACTATATATCAAGATATCATCAAAGTAGACCACAACAAACTTCCCGATGTAAGGTCTGAAAATTTGATTCATCGCCCTCATAAATGTGCTTGGTGCATTAAATGGCATGACTAGCCAATCATATAATCTTTCCCGAGTCTTGAATGTTGTCTTTCATTCATCACCTGGTCTTATGCGAATCTGATGATAACCACTCTTAAGGTCGATCTTAGAAAAGATTACAGACCCACTGAGTTGATCCAATAGATCATCATGTCTTGGCATAGGAAAACTGTATCTGACAGTTATGTTGTTGAGTGCTCTGCTATCTGTACACATTCTCCATGAACCATCTTTCTTCGGTACCAACAGAGCTGGTACAACACAAGGAGTGAGACTCTCTCGAACATGCCCTTGCTCAAGCAACTCCTCAACCTGTCTCCTCAAATACTCATGCTCTTTTGGACTCATACGATAATGCGGCCTATGCGGTAAAACAACACCTGGCACTAGATCAATTTGATGTTGTATATCCCTCAGTGGCGGTAATTCCTTGGGTAATTCCACAGGAAAGACATCTTCAAATTCATTTAACACCAGTCTAACCTCCGCATGAATTTCAAGATCTTCACTTTTTTCATACCCAATCAACATAAACAATTCAGCACCATCTTCCACTTCTTTAACAAATTCTCTCGTAGATAATAGACTAGTTGATTCCACTTTCTTCTCTGACTTGCTTTCACTTTGTTCACGCTTCTTAGCAACTAAGGTAACTTGGGTACTTTCGAACATGAAGCTGTAGCTGTTGGTGCGACCATTATGTTGTACAGCTCTATCATATTGCCATGGTCTTCCCAATAGTAGATGACACATATTCATATCGACAACATCACACCATATATCATCTTTGTACTTCTTCCCAATAGAAAATGTAACAAATGCTGGCCTTCCCACTGTCACTTCTCCACCTTTCTTTAGCCATGCCAGTTTATAAGGTCTAGGGTGTTTTTCAGTCTTCAACCCTAACCTCTTGACGGCTTCTTCAGAAATAATGTTATCGCAGCTTCCCACATCAATAACAAAACGACAAACCTTTCCCAAGATAGTACAGGTAGACTGAAAGATATTGCTTCTCAGCCAACTAAAATCATTCTTATGCTTTGGCACTAAACAAGACCTCCTTACCATCAAGTTACACCCTTTGTCTCCTGACACAACTTCTTCACCTTCATCAAACTTCAATGGTTGTGAATAATCAATTTCAGCTTCCACCTCCTCATACTCACATTCCTCTGCAAGTAATGCTCTCTTCTTTGGCTTTGTACATTCATTACTTTTATGGATAAACTCCTGACAATTATAGCACTTGATACTGTTATTGACCTTTTCTTTAGCGGCTTCATTTACAATTGGTTTATTGACAGCTTTGGAAACATTTGCACTGCTACTAGCACCCTTATTCTAGTTTTTAGAACCCATAAACACACCACTTCCTCGTCTCCCTTGTTTCTCCAAAGCTAGAGCTTTCTGATGTTCTTCAGCAACATACATTGGATTAAACATATCAACCATGTCTTGAATTTGCATTCGTAACCCTCCAACATATCTAGCCGTTATATGTTCCTCTGTTTTCACAATATCATTCCTTGCAATCAATTGATAGAATTCATCTGCATAGTCATTCACTGTCTTCGTCCCTTGTCTTAAATTCTACAAACGTTGATACATAAGAGATTGATAGTTGTACGGCAAGAAAGTATCTTTCATCACCTTTGTCATCTTCTCCCAAATGACAACTTTTGATTTTCCCATTCTCTCTCGAGTTAGTTTAGTTTGTTGCCACCAAGCCATAGCTCTTCCTCTTAGTTTTGTAGCAATTAATTGGACTCTGCGATTCTCAGGCACCTCCTTGAATTTCAAAATTTCTTCAACATTCGACAACAAATCAAGAAATTCTTCTGCTTGCATACCACCTTCGAATTCTGCAATTTCCATCCTCATACCTAACTCCCATTTACGATCATTTTCTGAATCCAGATATTGATTTCGCACTTCGCCTCGATTTCGATAATGAATACTACCTCCATCACCATCTTCCTTAAAATCAGATGTATTTCGATATCGATCCCGACCATCTACGTCTCTACGGCCACGCATATCCCTTCTACCCTGTCCTTCAGCATCACGACATGATTCATTTTCAAACCCACGTTGAGTTCTTCCCTCTTTATTTCGATACCGATGGTGGTTTCTCATCATTGAAACTGATGATTCACTCCTATCTCGATAAGACTGGGATGACATCCTCCTTTCTTCCGAAACCGACGGTGAAACCCTGTTTCCACCTTGGTTCGAAACTCGTGACGTTCTCCTTTGATTTCGATTCATGTCGTTTATTAATTTCTCCAATTTTTCAATACCCTCATTAAACTTTTCATTGATACGCTGCTCCATCTGCTCCGCTTCTTGTCTTCTATTCAAATCTTTAACATTATGATAGCGATTAGCACGTCTCGGAGGCATGATCATTAAACAATCTCGTTTCTGTCTCTGATTTGGCTTTGATACCAATTAACGCAACTTTGACTAGGCTCGAACAGTTTAGATACCAAACTCTCACAACCTATCCAGGATCTTCCTCACGAAATGATGATTTCAGGTCAAATAAACCGATAGAACGATAAATGCTCAATTCCGTTGATCGAGATGATGCCGGAATATGGCTATCTCCAACCCGCTGATCTCATAAGATGCCGTGTGGAAAGATCTACAATTCGATCGTTGATCACTCGTAAGTGATACCGAGAATTGGCTTCAAATTCGTTGATTCGCTCACGAATTGCCCGAAGATGGAAAGTAGAAGGAGATCACACTCAACTTCAGCAATGGTGGCCAAAGCTCACACGCAAATTTATTTCAAAATCAGTTCCCCTTTACAAATGACAACACACCCTTATTTATAGGAAATTACAACACATACATGCGAATCAACATGCAACACACACATGCGACTTAACAACACAACACACGACCTAACGACATACGAGTTACAACATCACACGACTTAACAATACAACACACGACCTAATGACATACGAGTTACAACATCACACGACTTAACAATACAACACAGCTTCAGGAACGTCTTAAGCGACATACGAATTAGCGACTTAACATATGCGACTCAAGAAGATAACATAGCTTCAGGAACGACTTAAGCAACATAAGGAATCAGCGACTCAACAAATGCGACTTAAGAGAATGGCTTAAGAGAAAAGCGACATAAGTGAATGCTTATAGAAATGTGGCATACGACTTACGACTTAAGATGGTGGCGACTTATCATGGTGCTTAAGCGACATATGCAGCATACGACTTACGACTTAAGGTGGTGCTGGCTTGTCATGGTGCGCTGCATCAAAAAACATGATTTTGGAGATGGATTTTAATTTTTATAATTTTCCAAGCTACGGAAAATTTATTATGAATTTTCAAAGAAAAATATGAATAATTGGTTTTAGAAATTAACACTAGTATATACATAACACTAGTACAATGAAAATAAGAAACTATGGTAGGCAATTAGAAGCATCCAACTCATATCCTGAAGCTCCAAAATATATCAATGAAAATCTACCTTTCTTATAATGGTTGAAAGAGCACTGGAGGGATTAAGTGAAATATCAAACCATGAGTTAGACATAAGTATGGTATGGGATACTCAAGAAATATGTTATCAGCATATAACAGTACTTTCGAGACCACTCAAAACATCGGAATAGTTTTCCCATTAGAAGAACAAAACCCACCTAATAAGTACATACGGTGAAAGAATAGATAGTGCATAGGATGTAGATTATAAATCAAAAAATATTTATACTTCTTGCATCTCGTAGCATTACAATTTTAGAAATACAACTAAAACCACTAAGGCACATTTGCACATGGATTTCCATTAGAGACGCCCTCAATGCATCATGGTGGATCTGCTAACAAGGGTCAAAAGCTGCCTTCCAAAACCTCACATATCTCTAGGGAAAATATATCACAATGGAAATTCGGTCCAATGCCGAACACAACACCGAATGCCGATAACTCTCGCTAGCAACAATCAAAAGCATCCCTAGATATTTGGAGTTGAGGTACCCTTTAAGTTAGCTAACCACCACGGCTATGCCTCCACTCTGTTTTCTATCATTACCGATGGTAAAGTCACGTTCAACATCTCCCACATGAGTCTTCATCACTCGAATAGATCTCGAACCTCTCTATGGATTTCAACATCTCAAACAGTTCATGAACCTCTCCATAAATCTTGCATAAGTCGTCCGACGAATGCTAACTCTTTCCTCACTTGGAATCAACCTAAAGATAGATAACACCCTCGCTGGCATCATTTGAAATGTTAACGCTAACATCTCCCTTGGACTTAACCATAGGATGGATAGTTCAACTCTGTTACTTTTCATCCTATAATCACTTCCAAAACATGGAACTCGTATATCAGTTTTGAAGTGGTTTTTGGCAAGTAATGCACTTACGAAAGCCCAGACTCTTCGAAAGTAAATCGGTGAATTTTTGGCTAATTAAATTCGGGCTCCTTAAGAAATAAACGAATGATACAAAGGATTCCTCCTTAAGGGATCTCGCGTATATACGTTCATAAAGCAAGAGACGATTCATATGAATGAGTCCTCCTTAGAGGATCTCAAAACGTATCAGTACTTGATGCTTACATATACTTACTAAATTAATTTGGTCAAATTTACATAGCAATGAAATTTATCGCATATGGAAACTAAGTCTCATATACTTATTATGTTTTCGATCTTCTCGACTTACTTTGTCCCTTGGTTAAGAATGAAGCCATTAGGTTAGGGCACTGTTTGCTTCTAACCCCTACTCGAACATCATTCTTAACTCTCACAGATAGAATAAATCTACTTAGTTGACTTTTAGTGCTAAGTACTTGACTAATTACATCCCATAGACAAGTAAAAACACAAAGCATGATTATGTCACACAAAGCATGATTAAGTCACGTAAGACATTACTATGTTGTAGTCCCCTTTTTATATATTTTTATTAATGAAGACTTCTTTGTAAATATTTGTACATATATTAAATATACCTTGACAAAAAATACATACACATGTATACTAGTATTTCACTATTCGTTTCTACTCTTTTCAGCACATAGAAATGCATTCATATCCTTATCCTAAAGATAAAAGAATATTCACACATCTCTTAGCAATATTTCACATTTTCAGAAGTATAATAAATATTTAAAAAAAGTTACCAAATACATTATTCCTCTAAACAAAAAGGGCTTTTATACTTAACATTGTCCTTAAAATATTGATTTCAAGAACAAGTATATTTAAGGGTTAAAAATAAATGTTGCTAAAACATTGTTTACTGTAAACCCAAAACATTTCACTCTTAGCATTATCTTTAAAATATTCTTTGTAAAGATCTAATTGCATCTACACTTATTTAACAAGGTAATGTACTTTTATTAACTTCTTAAAACCATTCATTATAATTAAGTTATAACAAAACCACATTAGTCCTTTTTTAAATTTACTTAACTTGCTTTTCAAAACTTATATATAATAATACTTCAAAATACGTATAAATAGGTTTTAAATATTTTTATAGAGTAGTACTTAAAATTGTACTTCATAAATTTAACAAAAATCAATAAAAAGCATGTTTTTATATGTGAAACCCTTTACTTTAAAAATTCATAAATAAACATTAGAAATATATTTACACTTCAAACCACTTTTAAAATACTCTAATTAATGCTACTAAATATCTTCAAAAAGACATTGGAAAAAATAATTTATTTAAATAAAACTTTCAACCATTTTTAAGTCCTAAACAACTTATTATGATATTTGGGAAGCGATATCCAAAGTAAAGTAATACCTAGAAAGTGTTTCAGTTACTAAGTGTTGCAGTCTAGTACTTTTTCCACAAAACCAGTTTTAAACTCTGAAATGTTTGACCAATTTTCAACCTGCTATTAATCGATTTAATGTCCAATTTTTTATAGTATGTATTTTACTTATAGTACTTTATAACCATGTAAAAACCTTAAGGATTTCTTTGCAAAATTGTATAAAAATCACTAAAAATTAGCTATTTCAAAGTGCACTTATAGTGGCTATTTCGCTCCTATGCTTTTCTGCTTAAATGATTTAAACTTTAATATTTTCAAAGTGAGAGGCAAATAAAAATTACATATTAAAATAATAGATAAACACCTAAGGATGTCTCTCAAAACTGGATTAAAAATCGCCGAACATAAGTCATTTTCAAGGTGCTCATATAGCGATTATTTTCGTTTCAACCACTTTCAAACACACTTTAACCTCACATACAGTTACACAAAACATCTAAACACAAAGTCAATGCTACATTACATATTGTAGAGGGTACTAGAAGTAATGATATGCAATGTAGAGTTCTCATTTTCTTCCAAAAGAAAGTATGAGCCACCTAGAGCATACTAACACTTCCTACCATCACTAACTATCAAAATCTTCCAACTTTCCTTCTATTTTGCTTTACGTCAAGCTCCATCTCCCTCAAATTGCTCATGGCCCAACATGCTCTCCCTTTTATGCCTCCTTTCCTCAATGCTTTGAGTTTCTTTTCCATGTTGCGAAGATGATCTAAGGCCTATGACACAATTTGGTGGTGACTGGAGAATATTTACTTTGATTAAAGGTAGATTAGTGATGATAGAAATGAATTAACACTAAGTTACTTCTACCTTTTAAATTTTGTAAAAATTGATTAATACAGCCTTAAGGGAATATTTATAATGTTTATCCAAGAGGTCACTACCACCTCCAAACCTTCCTTGGAAGGTCGCCAAGCATGCTCCCTTTCATGTGAAACCTTTCCACCTTATATTTGACTTAAAATAAATATCTGTTCACTATTCACCAAAGTATCTTCTCCTTAATCCACTTGCTAATCTTTTTACTATTCATATTTAGCTAGCCATGTTGCATAAAATATTTTTTAATTAACTGCACATTAATATATTATGCAGGCATGGCAAGTTCGGACAACTTCTATCGAGTAAAAAACCATTTATTAATAAAATGATTTTTGGTCAAATTATCGATATTTCTTAGAACTATTTATTTTTTATAAACATTATTTAAAAACAAGTTTACCATCATTAGTTATTAGTTAAAAGGGGGTTAAAATATTATAAAATCAATTTTAATCACAGTGAATCCAAGATTTAAACATTTGAATAATTTATATTTTTAAATACAAAGTGGTCAAAACTGTAGGTCGTTACAGTTACTTACTATATTCCAAGTGCATTAGTCTTTCTCCTAAAAATATGTGCGTGGTCGATTGATCATATCCTTTCTTGTACAACTATCTAAATCATATATTGACAATATATTTGGAATCCTTTTGGATTTGTGCACCATACCATATCGTAGAGTCAATGCTCTTAACGGTCTAATTGAGAACTGAGGATTAGCTATTCTCGATATTAATAAAAAAACTCATAGTTTCTCTTTAACGTGTGAGGATACTCATTAGATATTCTACTGCATTGTGTTAGGTCTGGTTAATTTTATATAGTATCATGTAATCAGTTTAACCTTTGGATCACATCCAAATCTATTTACTGCCAATAATTTATAAAAGAAATTCCTTAGCTACGAAGTTGGTATTTCTTGAAGCAACAATTGTTTTTCAGTGTAACGGAATAAGTATTCATAAACATTCGATGATTGCACTACATAAAATTTACTTGGTTTTATTTTATGATAATTATTCTCAAAACATATCTTGGTCATTTAACGATGATCGTTTCCAAACTTTTTTAAGGCAATTCATACAAGGACCCTCATATATAATTATTACATGTAGTCTTTCAACTTGCATAACCTGCTAACTCCTTGGCTTAGTATATATTGGGGTTTTATACAAACCTTTATCCTATATTATTTTGTAAACTATTATTTAGATGAAATTAATTTTTACCTTGTAAACTACTCTTAAGTACACAACCTTATATAAAGAAGTTAACTCAACTTCACTCATCTTTACCCGTACTTTTGTCCAAAGAGTTCGATTACTCCTTAATGATGCATCATTATGTGTCATAAGAAAGAGTGACTTTTGAGATTGAATCTATATTCAATTTTTTTAAGGTACATTTAGAATTATTTCCAATATACTCGCTTATTTGATCAAATAGAATCATTTCTATTGCATGTGATTTCATTTACTTCTGTTTAACATTCTACGAACTATGATAACTCATCGACGAAGGTAGTATGTGGAACCGTTCTGGTATTTTTAGACTTTTCAATACGTAAAAATGTATTAATCTGAAGAGTCCATCAAGTTTAAGTCGTACCAACTGAATGTGTGTTTTTCCCTTAGCATTTGAGATATAATTCACTAGATCTATATGATTCACAATTACAAAATCAAACAACCATTTCCTAAAAATGTAGCTTGGTCCAATTCCAAAATAACTGTAAATAATTTCAAATACTGCTGCATTTTCCAGTGCATCATTTTGTTGTGAAAAAATACCACTATTACAGTTTCATTCCATAAGAATATTCGTTCACCGTGTCTATTTTTCAGTTAGCACTAGAAAATTGTTATTATTTCATTAATAATGTTTGATATGTTTTACAAAAACAATTTTCGTAACTTGATGTGATACATAAGTGCTTATGGCATGCTCCCATTATTTTTTCCATTACATTAGTAGTGTATAATATATGAAGCTCTATTAAACCACTTAATCGGCTATTTATTCTATCTGCTATAACCACTTTACAACTTAGAGTTTTCAGATCAAATATCTTAAACACAAAGGAATAAATCTATCATAGAAAGAAATCTATATAATAATACATTTTGAAATAGAAACATATTTCTCAGTCCAATGTTAAGTATCAATTATTATATTTTATGTTTCTGATGTTTCTTTATGAAGAAAAAATGACCATTCACTCTCTTCATCCCAACTATTCCTTAAGTTACACGTGCATTTGTTTTCCTCTCTAAATGGTCGAACTATTTAAAAGAAACTTTGATACGCGATAATAATGAACTCTTTATAGAAGTGCATTTGGTCATCCTTAATATTTAGGGATATCGAATATGTTGCACTTTATGTAAACCGATCGAGATGACCTTTCAACGATCGAATTCTTACACCTATCTTGTAGCCCTTTTTGGTCTAGTGTTACACTTAATGTAGCAAGATCTTTATTATTATCAGTCAAACTGAAAACTAGACCTTACACTATAGTTCACTTGCTTATCTCGAACGTGATAGAATTAACGGTATGCCTTAGGGGTAATTATGTAATTTATTATATATATCTAACTCGGTAACTAATCTTCTTCGAAAGAAAAGGTGTTCTATTTCTATTATACACTTGATATTATGTATTGTATTAATTAATTAATTTAATTATAAGTATATTTAATGAAAAAATCCAATAATGGTATGTTTTGTGATAGTAGCAACAGAGTGTTGTAACCGCAAGTAATTTACCACAATGAAAACCAATATACCATTTTAAATGTTTCTAATCAAGGTGCATTAAGACTGGATATTATGTATCTATTAATACTAGAATACATAACGCTCTTCGAATGTTTGGCAGTGTATCACTCTTGACTACTAGTGGGCACCTAGGGGTTACGTACTGATAGTTATTGGATAATTATGGAATGACTCACTCGATAGTTTTCTGTTAGTTGGTATAACTATGGTCAAAACTAAAATATTGATACGACTGATTTACATAGTTCTTTCAACTTGAAAATACTGTGGATCTTGAATATGAAAACTCTACTTTGATTATAGTCAAATCATGACACGACATCCATCGAGTGACTACAGTCGAGCTGAGAGGAACTATTAGAAGTAAAGAACTATTCAGATAGGATTCGTCTTCTTAGTTACATGGCATTAGTATCACGGTCAACTCAATGTCAAAGTCTCTTGACGAAGAAGTTCAATTAATAATAATTGTTATTATTGAACCAAGGAATTTATGTTTGGATATAGAGTTAAATATGGATGATATTAGAATTTTGACCATTACCAAATTTCACAAATCCAAAGTGATATAGTTTTGACAAAAAGAGTTGGTGTAATAAAATACAACCTAATAGCGCTTAACAAACTGAAATTGGATTTTACTAAAACCAAACAAGCGATAAGTTTGGCCAAAATGTCACACCACCTACTAAGTGACGAGCGACCGTTAGTACTTGAATAGTTCAATATTAATCACTGACCAAACTTACACTTGACGAGTCACACAACCGAAACAATAAATTCTCCTTTAACCAAACGATCTAATTAGTTCATAATTATAACAAATTAATTAATATTTAATATTAGTTATAAAAAATTTATTATGATTTGAGGACTAAATATTATTAAATATATTTATAATAGTTATAAATATATCAATCGATATACGACATTGATAAGCGATTAAATTGAATTTAATTAAATAATATTTTCTTTGGGCTAAATGGGATTTTGGCTATCATACTGGGTGAAATTTTTGATTGTAATATGGACGTATGGGGTGACTTAAAATGGGGTTAAGATATTAGTTTTTGGATGTCTCGGATTGAGCGAGAATTGTATGAGATAAGATCAACTGTTTTATTTCTTCTATCCACTATATAAACATCCCCAACTCTAATTGCAAATGAACTTTTGCTGCCTCTTAGACCTTCCATTACTGGCCGAAAATACTCTATAGGTGCTCCATCATATCAAGCTCAAATCAACTCAAAGTCGATCACTATCCAATAGTCAAAGGTCAACGGTTCAAAGACAAGCGATCCGTTGAATCAAAAAGGTTTCAAACGGTAGAGTTCATCCTTTCATAGTGTGCTTCAAGGTTTTGGTACTTAAGTATGTTATTATCGAATAACCGTCTACAATTTTTCGAATAGTATTTTCTTATG